>OY728148.1:2076652869-2079425369 GCA_963277665.1 Viscum album | reverse complement strand
TCCCATATAATAATAAAATAATACATGAAATATTTCGGGACATTACATTAATTTAATCACATATTGAAATAAATTTATTGAAGTTTAAAAATGAAATGTACTGAAATACAATAAGCAAGTACCCGCTTCTCGTTCAGGTATATTAATCAATATAAAGTATTGTTTCTCACATAATTCATGGGTGTTAAATAAAATATACTTTTCACATATATATATTGAAATAAAATAACCATGTAAGTAGATAAACAATACTAGGAGTAAGGTGTCTTTTCCAAGAAGCTGAGAAAGGGTGACTCCAAAGTTAGCAGTGAGAAACGCATAACATATAATTGCCTAGTTAATGATTAAATATGAACAAGTTGTTGAGTATAACCAAAATATTTATCTCAAATTCCCTTTGGATATAATGAGACATTATTCCATGTTTCCTAATTAATGTTTTTTTTGGTGTCTCATACTAAACAAATAGTTCAATACATATTTGAATCAGAGGCAATACATGATAAATATAAAATGTTAGACCAACCCAATTGGGGAAATATAATTTTTTTCAAGTAAAACTAAATTTGGATGTCAATAATATACCTAGTATAGTATTTAGGCTTGGAATAGATAAACACGTGTTGTATTATTGACATATTTTGTTTAGACAAAGAAACCTTAAGAAATAAAGGTAAGCCACAAAGCATCCGGGATTAGTTTAAAAAGAGAGTGTGCACTATATCAAAGGAATTATATAGGTAAAGATACTTCATAAGATTCCTTTAAGTTATTAAGGAATGTAATAGTGAATTATATTCATGGTCAGAATATATGTGTTTCTTTGAAACAGAATGCTAAAGAATATCTTAACTATGCAATCATCGATCATGATAATGTAGTGTGGTGTAATTTTAAATTAATGTTACCTTATCTACATCATGATATTTATGTTCATAAAGAGGATCCATGATAAATTCTTACATGTCTGCATAGATCAAAAAAATGTAGCATGGAGAAATTCCTAAACGCCCATTTTATACATCAATGTTATGATGTATAGAGTATCAATTTTGCAAGTTGGAGAAACATCCATTATATTTCATGACATGATTTACAAATAACGGTGTAAACCCATAACCAATATGCCAACTAAAATGACAAATGGATATCATACGAGTCATAGTATGATGAAAATCCATTATGTCGTATATAATGTGTTTGGATGAAAAGTGTTTGTTTTGTAAGTAAACAAACATGAATCAAGCTAAACACATGGTGAATCTATGTAATTATCCTAACGGTTATTTAGGATATTACATAAATCCCTAAGATAGAAAATATGTTGTCAACTGATAGACTATATTTCAATATAACGGTGAACATATCTATTAGAGATAGCGGGAGATGAATTGACTTGGTCTTAGTCAATGTTTGAGATGAAAAAATGATTGAAATAGGAACAAGTTTCAGAAGTTCATGTGGAAGAGACATGTTTTAGTGACACATACTGCATAGGAAGGATGAAACCACAGTGATGGTTTTATGTTCACCACAACTAGTGTTATATTATTCATTAAGAATAATAAATCCTACAGGTAAGCAGTATTTGGAAATAAATTAAGATTGGAAAGAAAAATTTATATTAAATAATGAATTCCATGTATCAAATTACAAAGGGGATTATAAATTGAATACTATGGTGGGTATTAAAATGAGATGATACATGGATGTCATAAGAATGGTACCAATAAGGCTTGATTGGTTAGACCATGTTGGTATGCATAAATCTGTTATAATTTTACTTGTCATAGATAAACTTATAAGATCATTATATTGGACATTGGATGTCAAGATCATCTTTCCTGGAAGGTGTCTATACGACACAACCATAATTGGATGATGACATCATATGATTCCAGTAAGGGTTGCAAGTTACTTAAATCCAGTTTTGGATTAAAGTAATCAAAAAGATACTCAATAATTCATTTCAAATGAATCTTTTCCTTATGTATACCAACGGTTAATGGGAGAACCATTGTTTTCCAAGTAAAAATATATCCAGAAGCATATGGAAAAAATATATTGGTCTTATAGTTAGAAAAGACCAAGTTAAATGTAATTATCCAGTGATTGACATAAAGTAGAAACCTAAGTTATAGGGAACTTGGTCTATCATAGTAGATGTAACAGTTTCTTGGACCTAATGAATCGTACATAAAGTAACATTGTATTGAAAAATAAAAATTGGAACAATCCATGTTAAGAATTGTTGTCAATGTCACATTGCTTAATCTCTTTAAGTTGACATATTTGGAACATATGAAGAGATTAAAGTTTTTTTTGAGTTCTATACGCTTCAGCAATGGATCAATAACATATTCCATAATGTGTACAATAATTTATATTTCCAAAATATACTTTATAGTAGGAATATATCAATTATATCTTGGAGTAATGAAAGTGAAGGAGTCAGAACTATGATCATGTTCTTCAGAAAGTAAAAATGATATGTACTTGGTAAATGGAGAAGAGGTATACTAGTTATAGTGGGACACAAACTGGTAATCCTTAGATCAATTTAATCTAGTATCATATTTAGGCTAAGTTGATGAGCTAGTAATGTTCATAAAATCCAGTGGTAGCCATATCTACAAATACATAGTGTATTCAAGCTTCTCAGGCATATAAGAAGTAGTTATCAATACCAACTATTTTTTACATTTCATGGAATCACACATAGTGTGAAAAGTAATATCATAATGAAAATTATCATATTATTACTAGACAAGTTTTCAGGTTATGAAAATGGAAAAAAGTGTTATACTCAGGGATACCTGATCTTGAGAAGTTTTGCTCAAGGAGGGGAGGTTACATACAACAGATATGCCACGTTGAAAAAATATGGTAGGCCTATAAGTTAAATCCATAACTCAGTAGAAGCATGATATTTATCATGTGAGTATCTAATAGGTTTAGTTAGCATGTTGGCTCTAGTGAAAGTGGGAGTGTTGAAATGGTGGGTTCCCTAGACCTAACTATGTCGTACTTTTGATTACCATATCATGTGTACATTTTGTTATACATGATGTCATCTTACTATTATAGTGTACACATTTCTACATACACTATAATGGTAATTTCCAAATATTAATTGTCGTATCGAGATATTATAGCAGATATCAGGCTATAATGTGAGCCTCAAGATACCATGACCTTAATCGTAAATATATTTTCTATAGTCTAGATACATATTTCTACCTAGACATAGTAGATGTATGACTATCAGGTGATGTGGGATCATATTCATTGAGACTTATTCTCATTAGGTTCACACATGGTGATCTCTTGTAGTGATATCACAAGTACAAGCTCGCCAATAGGAACACAACATGTTTTGGGTGTCATTGGTTGTTCTTATATTGGGACATGTGTAATGGTATCCTGAATTGAGACCATTACCAATGTGTATCATTTTATTGAATTATTTGATGCATGGAAAAACCACTGTATTGAAATTTTGGGGAGGTAGCTTGTGTTGGGTGCATCATTGGTGGTATAACATTGGTTCAATGGACAAGAAAGGATTTGTCATTTCTATGTTTATGAAGTTATATATCTCAGGCCTAGATGATCAGGATGGTGCTTCCTTCAATAAGTTTTTGGCCAAAGTAGTTAAAAGGGAAATCCATCTGATAAGATCAACAAATGATAAATCAAGAATAGGTCGATGACACAAGTGTGCATCCTTCTTTATGAGATATTTAATGATACATAGATTATAGTACACAATCAGTGTTTGTAGGTTGATTTTAATTTTTATGAAAAGCTTTATCTATATATGGGCCATGATGGGTTGATATAATCCAGTATTTTTCTGTGGATTTTATTCACTACTATCAAGAAATGGGTGTAGAGGGTCACAAAAAGGAGCATATTCAAGAATCTTCCATATTCAGTTGAATAGGTATATTGGACATGGTGGGCCCCACCATGGGGTCTGAGCATTTTCCAAGTTATCGATCAAAAAAATAATTAAATAAATTCATTAATATTAAATTTTTGAATATTTGGGATTGAATTTAATTATGCAATTTACAAGTTTCGTAAATATGATAAAATATTAATCGAACAAATGTTATTTTAATATTAAAGGTTCTTTTAATAATAAGTGGGAAAGTGAGTTGATTTAAATGGATTTGTTTTTATAACGTAATATATTTTATATATACTTCAGGTATGTGATAAAATAATAAATATTTTTTTCATAGTGTAGTTCGTCAAAATTATTTATTTAGTGGATGTTGAAATAAACGGGGGTTGGGGAACCCAACCACATATTTACCAACACCACTATAAATAAAGGAGGATGCTCTCTCCCTTGTGTGGGTATTCTAACTATTCATTCACATTCATGTAATGAAAAATTCAGAGACTCTCTCTCCTCCCACTTTCTATAGGGAGAAGCAGTGGATCCAAGAATATAGATCATGATCTCCCTCAAGCATAGAAGGGATCTCAATGCAGTGATCATCAAAACATCGAAAGCATCATTAGATTTCAATGATAGCACTCAGAATTCGACGATCGACGTTCCATCAGATTTTGGAAGTTTTTTTGGATGATCTAGATGGATCCTGCTATAAATTATATAAGTACAAATCACCATCTAAGAGTTGTAGTCGAGTGCGCCTTTGGATATGAAACAGGTACGTTTTCAGTTAAATTTTGTGCTCTTTATAATTTATGCGAGATCCTCAAACTCTTAAGGGGATCAAATCATTGGTTAAGACATGTTCTGTCACCCCTTCGATGAATCTTATAAAATTACCAACCCACTGGCTTCCACTGCGAGCCCTAGAACCTTTCAGTAATTCCGTGATGTCATGGTCCAAACTCTAAGACATTAAACCATGTGTTGTAATATCATGATGTCATGGTCCAAATCTAATACCTTAAACTATGAGTTGTAAAAGCATGATTCCATGGTCCAAACTCTATGACCCTATACAATGATTCATAGTCCTATCCACATGATGTTAAATTTTAGGGAGCTCGTCCATGAAACAAGACATTAAATCGGGACTCTTTTCCATGTTGCAAGACATTAAACTGTATGGCACAAACCATCCAAGAACTACGTATGGATTCATCATGCCCTCGCAAGATACGTAGCGACGCCTCAGTCCTCAATCTTGGCCCAAACCCCCACAAAAAATAATAATCTGTAATATCCTCTATTTTCCCACACCGGAACGAGAAACCCCTACAACTCCATGTTTCTCATAATGAGTATAAATCACGTGAGATTAGGCCCAATGGTTAGGATTACTATACACAATCATGTTATAGAGATGTATGGTAGAAATGACACCCATATAGAATGAAACTCACATGTCACTACAAATGGACCAATCCAGATCGGTATGGGGAACGTTTTATAACTACGTATGTCTTGATTCATGCTCTTGTAAGATACGTAGTGCTGCATAAATTTGGAATCCAAGCCTAGCCACTAGAAAAAAAATTCCCTCACTTTTCCCTACACATAGACCAAGCTAGATCAGTACAGGGAACGTTCACAACTACATATGGCTTGATTCATTCCCTTTCAGGATATGCAGTGACGCTTGGATTTGGCATCCCAGCCTAGCCACTAGAAATAAATGCCCCTTTCCTTGTGCGTAGGACAGACTTGTACAAGGAGTCCATGAAAGGTCTTAACCACATGAAAATAAACTGTGAAATTCTTCAAGAGTTATGGGTGGCCCAGTTCTCAGTTCTACAAGATCATTCATATTCCCCCCACTAATGAGAAGTCAAAAGACCTTGATTCCCCCTATACATATGATTCAAATATGTGTGGAAGTTCGAGTAGTTCACGAGTAATCTTGGTCTGGATATTTCTTCCATTACTAGACACATCCTTCCCATTTTTTAAAATCCATACTTTGGGAAAACATGGTTCCCTATAATCATTCAAGGCCACCTGAGACGGGAACCCGGTGTCCTGAAGGCACCTTTGTTTGGATATGCACAATATTCCCTAGTGGCTCTTCATATGTTTTCTTCAAAACAACTCCCAATCAAAGAAAAATTTTTCCCCAAGAGAGTAATCTCATATCTCAGTACGCCCAATGGCTTCCAAGACCCATGTGAACCCTCCTGATTCCTGTTTTCCCTAGGAGTATGGTTTACACCTTCTATTATCACTCACATCTACGGAATTTTGAAAAATACTGATTATGATTAAATCTGAGATATTAATGATCTTTATGACAGCATAATCGTCCTTGATTCATGACTCTAAACTTGGACACATCATGTCCTCGCTGCATGACATTAAACTACAAGTCCATAATTGGCCTAGCTACATGAAATTAATCTTCACAACATCATGTCCTCACCACATGACATTAAACGGAAAGGACAAAATCATCTTCGCTACATGAATCTAAACTGTGCATCACCATGTCCTCACCAAACAACATTAAATTTCCAGGCCAAAATCATCATCGCTGCATGACTGTAAACTACACAACATCATGTCCTCACCACACGACATTAAACTGCAAGGTCAAATTATTCCTCGCTGCATGACTCTAAACTGCACAACATCATGTCCTCACCACAATACATTAAATTACAATGCCAAAATCATCATTGATGCAAGACTCTAAACTACATTGCAATTGTTTAAGACTAATGTTTTCTCTGGTGTGATTTTTTCATTCTTAGGTGGTGATTCAGAAACCTCATAATCCATTGTTTCTCACACTGAGCATAGCTCATGTGAGATTAGGGGTTTTGGTGAGAGACCCATCATGATGTTATGGTTAGAAAGTTTAGGAAGATGGTCTTAGCTGCATGACACTAAAAGGAATTTCATGGTTCCCTTCACTGTAACGAACCTTATGTCCTGTCTATATGACATTAAATGATAGGGTACCACAAATATAGAATGAATTCCTCACCCTACGTGCGAGTCAGATCTACGTAAGGGATATCTGATTCCATGAGTAAATCTCATGCCAAATGTTTTCAATATGTCTAGATGCACTCTTGTCTTATCTCAAACTATGTGCTCTGAGTGATCTTGAATCCCCATAACCCTCTATGTTTAATCTAAGATGGAAGGCCAATGTCCTATGAGTACCTTTTTTTGGATATACACATCATGCCTTTGTGTCTCTGTATATGTCACCTACAAAATGGCCATCAATCAAAGGTATATTTATCTATAGGATAGTCATATCCTATCTCAGTACGCCCAATGGCTTCTAAGCCTGGTAAAATCCTTCCTAATTTAAGGGACATCAAAGTCATGGTTTATGTTTTTCTTTCCTACGAACATCCTATATATATCAAAACATACCGGACCAATTCATCTCTAGTCTCTATTGAGGTTTCTAAAGATACCCCATCTATATGCATGAAGTTGATCTGCATACAAAGGAAGAATTCCCCCACTCAATTTCGGGATTCCTATAGATGTACAGCTAAAAGGCCCCTTTTTGTGCCCAGGTGAACCCCTTGTCGAAGGTCACATATCTCATTCGAAAAGTTCCTAATATCCATAGAAATTGTATATGTAAGGCTAGTGTCTTGAAGATAACTTTTTTTGACTATGCACATCATGACCAAGAGGCTCTACATATACTGCCTACAAAATAGTTGTCGATCAAAAGCAAATTCTTTCTTAGGAGAGACCTTTTCGGTTTCCGTATGCTTAGTGGAAATTTATGTCCTTTCACACCCCCAAATTTGGAAAACCCCTGGATAAAGGATTACATACCTTCCTCTTTCCAAATGCCTCTGACATAAAAAATATGTCTAACTAAACTGACCATTCACCAGCTCTTTCATATGCATGTAAGAACCATGTGGGAACAGTTTCCCACCTAAACCGATATGAATGTCCCAAAAATTTTCAGACACCATTACTCAGACCAGCTACCCTTTGTGGCTCCAAACATCTAAATAAATTCAAAGTGCTACAAACCCTTTTAGGCCATCAGATATGGAAGGTCAGTGTTCTACAGACACCTTTGTTTGACTATGGACATCATGTCCCAATGGCTTCACATATGTTGCATGAAAAACATCCACCAATCAAAGGAAATTTCATCCTCATGAGAGTCCTCTCCTACCTCCATGTTACTTAAACGGCTCGAGATCCTTATACATGTCCATAATTAATAAATCCAGGTCCAAGAAAAGTCCCTAATCCACGTCTAAAGGATATTAGAACATTCCTGGCTGATGAATCCCGAATTGGGCCCTATGCCCCGTTATGTTTGGTAAAATATGTTTGAACTAAAAAATCAGTAATTTTCCATAGGGAAAATTCTCATAAGGCACCTCTCGGTAAAAGTCGAGTATCATTTCATTAAAAAATTTGAGCCATCAAAAGAGACATAAATCTTATTAGGTTGAAAACATGCAAAGGGATACCTAAAAAAATCAAGTTATGCCCGTTAATCCCATGTTAAGAATGATTAGGTAAACATTAGGGTTATAATGAAAAATACCAAAATCTTGTTGAGGTTGTTCCATAAAATCTCAAAAATAGTAGAACTACGTTCACTAAGCCCTGTGGATCAGGAAAAAAAATAGAGCCCGAGTCAATTATTTTAGTTTTCTGGTTTTAAATCATGGTTTAAAATTAATAGTTGATAGAAATGAGGTTTATATGATTGATTATGATCAATTTATTTGATAAGAAAAGACAAATAAAGATCATTAAGAAAAATTCCATCATAATTCATAAAAATATATGGTGGGAATCTGCAGCATGCAACCTCTACCCCTAAGAAATACAAGATCTTTACAAGAGACATTTTCCAGAGTTGAAGAGTTGAATCAATGATTGATGAGACTCTTAAATGGTGTAGAGAAGCTTCAATAAATTCATAGTCTCATCCTCTTTGCTTTCCCATAGTTCCTCCTTGTCCCTTATTTCATGGAGGTTGGTCATTTCTCCTTGAATTTTCTATCTCCCCTCCTTGACGATGACCGCTGCTTGTGCCCACTCCTATTTAATCCACTCTAATTTCTAGATTTGTTCCTCTACTTCTAGGTCTAGTTGTTCTATCAGAGACTCTTACTTCATGAGTTCATTTTTCAACCATTCAACTTTTCTGACATGAGTGGAAGCTTCGTCAATAAGAATATGTTCTGTAGCATCAAGATAAGACGTCGACTCTGTTCGGGAAAGATGATATTCAAGCACACCAATTGCTTCTTGAGAAGTGACCACCTGCCTTACTAAATCATAAATACCATGATAGTAAAATTCACCAAAACGTAATACCACAAAATGGTGGTGTAACTTTGGTAAGTTAACTGGAATCTCATCCAATGGTGTTTGAGAAATTAGTCTCCAAATGTTCCACCATGCCTTTGGGTTAATGGGATGATGATTGACTGGGATTTCTTGATCAGTTTTAGAGTCACTCCCAGATAACAAAATGTAGTCTGTAATGAAAATTACAAGAGAGAGAGAGCTTGATTCAGTAGATAGAGGATGGCTCGGTCCTATAACATTATCATCTCTGGAAATTATAGTGGAGGACAGAACATGGACGTCTTCCACTATTACTAAGGCTTGTGGTTTTGATTCTGAGGATAGGGAGGAGAACACTTTAATACCTCCCACCATCACAATAGTACCACTATCTTAAACAAGTGGTGCTACATCTTCAATAATCATTTTATCTCAGTGGTTACTTGGGAATACTGAAGACCCCCGGCCGTGCTTGACTTAAATAGTATCCCTCAAGGTGGCCCTCAAAAGGTTACTGATTAATATAAGGGTTCTAGGGATATTCCGTTCAGATTAATGAAATGATCTTGAGATCCTAGGGGTAGAAAACATAAATCCTCTTTGAACTAGAAAAAAAGACATGATATTCTGCTCCAAATTTTCAGGTGTTAGAACATCAACCTCCCTAATTGTGACTTCCCCAGAACCACCATGAGAAAAAGAAATATCAATCTCTAGAGTGAAACCCTCTATAGGAAAAAGGTCATTCGATCAAGATTGATTGGATCCTTGATATTCGAATTCCCTCCAAAATCCAAAAAGGCTTGGGGATCACCATTGGACTCAGCCCCACCAATAAAGACTACCCTATCTCTCTGCAAGCGAGTCAGCTTAGCATGGTCAAGTGATGCATTAACTTCTAGATTTTACTCTATTATTGAGGTAGATATTTTTTTGAGTGGGATAAGGGACACCTTAGGTGTCAATAGAACCCACGGTCTCTTCAAATGGCCCTTGTTACCCTGTTTTGGCCAACCAAAAAAAACGGATACCCTTCCTCTGCCATAAAAGGGGAATGAGCTGTAGATTCATGAGTGATCATTTTCAGGTTACCGATAGGCCCTATGTCAAGGTACATATACATATTAGTGAGTCAATAAGATAAGGGTACTTGGTAAAATCATCAGGTGAATAGATAATTACTTGTGATCCCCCTCCGAATACTCTTTAAAATCTGGGATGATTTCATATGATTCTTTTATTGTCGAGGGGATGGCTCCTATGTTAAAGAACCAATGAGAGTAAGAGGTGTAAATTCCTTGTTAGGGTCTGCAATGTCCACTTCCATGTGTTCTTGGGATCCAAGGGATCCTTCCATAGTCCCCCAACCATTGATATGGTGCACTCCCCAACTGCAGTACCTCTAGGAGAATAAATTGGGGAAAAAGAAGTTTCTCGAGACCCAGCAGGCCCCATCAAAATAAAAAAAGGGAGGGTGAAATTTAGTATCTTCGCAACAAAAGAATTTAATGATTAGAGGTTGTAGTTAAAAATCTCATATCATCTGTAGGAGTAATACAATGAATTCCACACGGTCTTAATAGTAATGCATGTTTTCATGAGTGTGGAGATACTTTTTCATTTCATTCATGTAGGTAAACTCCTCCTTAGGCTCTTCGTTAGCTAAAATTCTTGTAGGAGAAAAGGTTCCCCCAAAAACCAGAAGGTCGAAATGTCCCTCATGAAGAGACCTCCATATATCTTCATTTGAGGTGCTTGCCCTCAATTCATCCTAGACATTCCAGGCATCTAGAGATGCAGCTGTAATTGGGATGACCAGTGCTAGAGTGTTGGTACAAGGGAGTAGAGCGGGTTTCAACAACCGCAAACGTTTCTTGGGTGTCCCTACAAAATCAAGACCTTGAGAATAGAAATGTCTACAATATAATGAGAGTATGTAGGAAGCTTTGTCCTTGGTAGCCGAAATAGGTGAGCCAACGACGTCGTCATCCTCATCAAAGGTTTCTAGTTGTAGCATAGAATGTACCCAACACTAGTACTTGCATTGACCACTTAGTGAGTGGATGAGGGTCTTGAGGTCCTTAAGGTAGAAACTTTCCCTATTTAGATCCTCATCAAAAGAAATGTTTGTGGGTGTTGACACATAGCCAATGCTAGTAAGAGAAACTTCCCTAGTTCAGAGAAGCTATGATAAATCCGGAGGGGACTGGTCGTGAGTAGATGGATGAACTTTAAAAATCTCCCATTGCCTTCATGCCACTATAAAATAGGCCTCCGGAGGAATGGATGGTGGACTCCCGACAACAGCTTCAACAGCTTGTTTGACCATCGATGAGGTCATGGCCCCATATTTCACAATTTTCCTCAGGGGGTGCCAAGAGGCCTTCTGAGAACTTTTGTGGGTATAGAGTGTTCAACAACTCACTTTTTTTTTCTTCCCCTTTTCCCTATAATCCTCAGAAGTTTTTATGATAGGAACCCGGATGGCTAATTGGCTATTATGATATGATTTAACCTAGGCCTCCACATAGTATTTGGTAAGGAAGGGAACATAATCCCCAAGATCCAGAAGTATGGCCCATCATTCGGTGTCCTCCCAGGGTAACATTATCCAGAGTTGAGTGGCTATCATTAGATGCTTCTCCAGATGAGCACTATTGAGAGTAGGAGGGAACAACTTTTGAACACAATTATATTGGTGACTAAATCGACAGGGTGCATATCCATCACAAATAAGCTTCCTACCGATATGGGCAACCATGACACCTTCTCTCAAAAAAAATAAGTAAACTCAATTGAAAAAGTCTTCAGATGAATTTTTTTTAATTTTATTATTATAGGAATGATAAGGGTGATAAGATAAAAGTTTGTAAAATTTGATATAAGCCATTGAGTCTTGCTCGTTCTTTATGGTTTTCTCCTATTGCTTATCCAATGAAGCCCAAGTTGTTGGCATGAACCCACTGGTACTATGAAAATATGATCAGAGGATGGAATGAGGAATTGGTAAGGAATTGATGAAAAAATAACCTCATATGTGGGCTCCCATCCAGCCGTAATGAATTTTCAAGGGCCCAGACATCCGATAAGGTGGACCCCATCATTGATTCGACCCAGTAGGCGATAAATATTCTCCAACACTGGGTTTTCTAAATTGATACATCTTCCAATGGCCAACTAAGAAGTTATGATAAAAGATGAGGATTTTACACCACAAGACTCCAGCACTGGTAAGATCCAACCACATAAAAACATGACCAAGAAATCCACTATTGGAAATAATAGATCCACGTTAGGGATGAGCCCCTATCCCCATTTATGAAAATTCCCCTCTTATAAGGTGGGCCATTATTACATTCTCACCAATGGGTGGTTTTGGTAGGACAAGTCATGGGTATCTATGGAAAGGGGTCTATACCATTATGATTACCAAAATCACCAAACCAATCATAAAAAAGAACATCCTGCTTTAGAAAAGGTTAATTTTTTTCAAAAGTGTCTTCGCTTGGATGATGATTTTCCTAGCCAAAGGAGGGGTTCTTTACTCGTCATCATAAAGAGATAATGGAGGTAGAAAATCATCATACATGTCCCCGATGATAGGGACTCTCAAGATTAGTTGAATGTACCAAAGACAAATGACTACCTCCCCGTGGGTAAAATAAAATGTATTTGTGCCTGGAATCCACCTGCTCAAAAGATGTGAAATAAGGGCAGTAGGATGGTGGGTATATGTCTGAGAAACCCAAGCAGCCTCATATAGTCCCACAATCTAAATCTCAATTCAGGATTTTTCACAAATCTAGAGAACCCAAAAAAAAGACACCCTTAGTCCAAGACAAATGAGCCTCCAAAGAAGAGATACTGCCAGAATGACCAATTATGCTACTCATCCATTGTGGCTTTCTATGAAATGCTCTGGTAACAGTGGGCCATCCGTTCAGGCTTCTTCTAAACTTCCAATAATGTTCTAGGTGCATAGTTTAGCAAGGACCCAGAGGCAGTATCTCTAAGAAGGTACCACCCCTTGGAAGAAATCAATGCCTTAATAATAGAGGTATTAATTATCCAGGTAGTAGGATGATCGATCGGATTTGGTGTTAGGATTTCTGTGATAGACAATAGACCAAATATTTAATAAGGAATGCAGTTTTAAGCTGGGTACTCAAATTAGCTCACTGTAAGTATATTCTCGAGATATTTGTGAAATTGATCGACCATAATTTTTTCATCATCCAAAGCCACAATGTTCATTGATTTTCCATCAACATTAGAAAAAGGAGTAGTAGTAGTAGCCTTATAAGTAGAAGTGACATCATTTGAAGCATGTAAATCATCCATTTTAACCTACCCAAAAAGATCCAAAAGCCTATAAAAATTCAGTCCAACAAAAGAGGTTGGATAAAGTATAGAAAGGAATTCCTGAAAGGCTTAACGGTTTATCTGTATAAGGATTTGGGTACTATTCCGGGGAAAGGTATGTGGTGGCCCAATACCACGTAATGCATTATAGGTGGGGAGAAAACCCCACAATATACATGGTATATGGAAGTGTTACACCCCGTACATCCATGGTATGTGAAGCATCCATGAGGGGCTGGCCTGCCGATCGTTGAATGGTGAAAAGAAGGGTTCGCGGAAGGTGGATACCCTGAAACTAGGCCTCATTAGTTCATTTCCAATGATTTTTGATTAAAATTATTAGTTTGGATTATTAATTCTTAATGTTCTGTTTTCTAGTTCAAGATCGGTATGAAGACACATGAGCAGCGTTGCATTATCATACACAAAATCAGGATTTGAATTTTAAATTCCACAATGACATTTGAAAAATCCAAAATTTTGTTCGTGGGTAGAAAAATGGAGAAAAGTTCAGTTTTCGGCACATATGAAGTTGTTCACAAAATTAATTTTCAGAATAATAATGGTATGCAAATGCATAGAAAGTAAGGGGAGTTGATAGCACTTTTCTCCGCAAGAAACCATAAAATAAAAATGACATTGTCCCATATATATAGGTTTTGTCCCCTCATATCATGCCTATCTATTCTACCACGATCCATTTCAGGTCAGTACCACTTCTACATTGGAATAGTTTCTTTTTCATTCTTAACCGACCCTATTCTGATGGGGGGCATTTGTAGGGTCTTGAAAATTCCACCAAGGGAAGAAAATACTCCCACTATCACTTTGTAGATGGAAGCAAGTACTCCTACAAGTCTAGAAAGTTGAATGGAATCAAATAGAGTTACCAATTTTAGAAGCAACATGAAGAAGGTCAAGATTTCAATTTATTTTAAATGGACATCATACTATCATCAGGAAGGGTTTGTGAACCGCATGGATAGTGAACCACCGGTACGCGGAACGATCCATGAGGCACTGGCCCATAAGAAGATAGACATCGAACCCAATGGACTACGAAATGAATCTCCAAAAGACTCGTGTGTGGGAATTACATCCCCATACCATCTCTAAAATCAGAAATTCGTAGATGAAGCAAACATGAAGGGTTATGCAAACCATAATCGCAAACCGTAGTCTACACAAACCCCGGTTGACCGAGTCTTCTATGGGTCAGGATATCTCTTCATGAGACTTCACAAATAGTGTTGCATGCCCATAGATATGATTTCCTTGATGCTCTATAAAAGGAAAACAGAAGGAATTGAGAAAGAATAGATGAAGAAAACTGAAAGGGGACCCCATAGGTTGGAAGAAAAAATTCAGAGAAGATTCTGGATATTGTCTTCAATCATTGGAGAATCCGGAATTGCAAATCATGCTCTCCGTAGTTACAGTAAGACACGAACAATAAAACCGGGAAACATATCAATAATATTAGAACCATTAAACTTATTGGAGAAACTACAAACCAAATACTTCTCACTGATTAAATCCCCACGAATGATAATCCCCTAGACCCCCATTCAATATTGTGTTCCACATAGTGTATTGCTATGCAGATTTAACTCAGCACTACGTACTGCATCAGTAAACAGATGGAACTCAAAGAAGTATGATGGACTGTGCACCACTATGGTGCGTGGTGGTCCATTCCCATGACCACATACCACATCAGTACGCAGATGAACCCTCTGCCCACATACCACTATGGTGTGGGATGCTCCCCCCATCCAGTACAAGAAACCAGTTTGCGAAATGATGCATTTTTGGGTATTCATTCCTCTTGTTCCAATCTCTCCCCTCCATTATCATCCAGTCCTCTATAATACCTCCATGAACCAATCCAACAACATCATGCCAAAGACTCCTCCAAAGAGACCTAACCCATATGATTGGACCATCGGGTGCATCAGTTTTCCCCCTTGAGTCTATATAGCCATGTTAAGAAGAGTCATGAAGGCTCTCCCAACAATTGTTTGGGCTTTGGGGATGTCTGTGGGACTAAATTCCCATGGTATCTCAGAGTCCAACCTTGGTATGTGAACATTAACTTCTATATTCTCGAAATTAAGGGATATCGCCTTGTTTTCATTCAATGAGGAATTATAATCAGTCAAAGGTCCTGTGTTCACTTCCACTTTTGACGAGGAAAAAACTCCTCCCCTTCAAAGAACACATTCTAGGGCGCTCCCAATGATGTAAGTCCCCAATATTTTGAGGATGATTCACAATAAATTTAATTTCTTTTCACATTAAAAGGTTCATCGCTCCATGCACTTTCCCACAGTCACCCTGACCTCATTCACCATAAGATATCCCTCTCCCACTAGTAGGAGAGGAAGCATGTGGTTGGTTGGATCTCCCACAAACTCTTTTTTCTCACACCAAGCATGACTCTCGTGGGCTTAGAGATTTATGAGATTTGTGATGGTTACAAAATTCACACAATTCTAAACTACGATAACTCTAGTTCTTGATCCAACAAGGATACGTAGGACACCTACTTGAAGGCCTGAGCTCAAAATGGTGCCAATACAAAAGCGTTCACCCAATCATGTTCCCCTAAAATGGGAATCCTCCACGCATAAGCCTCACACAATTATAAACTATGAGAACACTAATTCTTGATCCAACTATGATATGTAGGACTCTTACTTGGAGGCCCAAGCTCAAAAGGATGCCCTTTCAAAAGGGCTCCCCGATAAGTCCCATCAATGTGAAGATTCCATACATAATCCCCATAAATTCTAAACTATGTGGGTTCTGATTACTCTCTCATGGATATGTAGTAAAACCATATTATGGGTCTAATTCCAACATCAAGTCACCTTCAGTCCCCTATGGATGATGATAAAATCCCAAGCACCTTATTGTATGGCTCAAGTCAGCATCACCTATGTAGCATCAAAACCATATTTTCTTCAGAAGATCATGAAAACAAGGGGTAGCATGTAGACACACTCTAAAATAATGAACCTAGGATTCACGAGTTAATGAACATGATTTAATTCTATAAAAGAGTCCCAAAATATTCAATAATCCCCCCCCCAAATTGGTGTGGTGATCCCGAATTCCCATCCTCTTGACCATTGGATTCCTTAAGTGTTGTTGGCTAAATCAACAACCAACAAGTGCCTACCATTAGAAATTAGGTCCATGATTCATGGTTACTAGATCCATTGGGTGTTTCTAGATCCACGAATAATCCTGCTAGAGATTATCTAAGGAAGACCGATTGCAAAAGTACTTGACCTCATGCGATCGCCCACTGGGTCCATCTAACTACGGCATCTCCTTCGAAATAAGAACGAGGTGAATTACCTATCCCCCATGGGGTTAATCCAACCTTAATTTAAATGATAATTACATAGAATAGTTCAAAACAAGTTAGATGGTTAATTTGACAAGATACTGTATCTGGAAAATGAAACATGTGATGAATCTTGTTGGACCATTTCCTTATCACCCAAAACGCACCACCTCAGAGGAGAAACATATACAAAAACCCAATGAAGAATGTGAAATAAATATAAAATAGATAATATCTACAGTAACATCTAAAATATGATAGTAAAAAACCTTGAACATTAATGAATGATAGGTAACTTCACACTAAGAATAACCAACTCCTATATACCTAATCAACTTTCACAATGTGTCAACATGATTGGCTCCATTAACTCCACTAGATCAAAGTCCCCACTTGAAAGAATAGAAAATGAAATATCACAAAAATAATATATTTTATCATAAATATTATTTAAGGGTGTCTATAATGATATATAGTAGGAGGTCCCAAAACCTATGCATCAATAATAAATATTTATGTGAAAAAATATGTTGGGGAACTGATAGGAAAAACCCAAAAACACAAGATAATCTCTATGCACAAGATAAATATAATTCAAGGGGAAATATAAATCATTATGAAACTATAACACGATAGTTCTTCCCCAAAATCCCCTTTGAATACCTTTTTCCTCAAAGGTACCATAAATACCCAAAATTGATATCCTATATATAATTCACTATATCAAACATGTTCACACAGCAGTGTGTTTTGAGTCAATATGGAACATTATTATAATGAAATGTGGTCACTGGGATAAACAATAGACACTATTTGATATATTTTGGTAGAGAGAATAAAATTTTGGTTTATCTATGAAGTGCTTTTATTCCATGTAATAAACAATCATAATTTTTTCGACATATTAATGAATTATTACCACTAAAAAATACCAGTCACCCTGATTAAATCTTCTTACTCGCATCATGCAATTTTGAGGAAACACCAAATGGGAATTATATTGCAAAAAACATTTATTCTAGTATTTGTCTAATCTGTAGTTTTTATCCATATAATTACTTATTATAGAATTTATCCCCATCAAGGGAGGTATTCATTTCCTCATAAATGTTGATGTAAGATTCAGAGAGTTTGTATTTTTTCTATAGAAGGGGATTCCTATCTATCCATATTAAGGGAATATGAATCCATGTATTTTGATACCACCGAATAGTACATGATATACATTTTACGGTTTTATGACATATACCAATGAGTTTATTTTTATGGTTGATCATCCATAACTAAATCAATGTAATATAATGGAACAACGACTGGAATTCTGGGTGAAATGTACCTATCAATATGTTGATATGGGTCTTATTCCAAAGGGGAATATTCTACAGTAAACTGAAATATGAATCAAGAGACTATGTTCCTAGAAAATAAGCAAGTCATATTGACTCAAGGTATTCAAAATAACCAAAATAATAATCAGGAAAATGGGAATCTATGTGATGTTTCTGTATAATAACCTCTTTATAGTTCACTATGTTTTATAGTAACTAGTCATCTAAGAATGTGCCTATGTATTATACCACGTAAGAGGACCATATATGATTTTATACCCAAAATAAATTGTTAAAAAGTTGACTAATGATTACTGATAATGTTGAGTCATATTCTTAGTTGGAGTCCCATATATGGTTTTAAACCATCCAATATGTTATTATGAAATGAGTATGATAAACTTGAATTGTTGGGGATTACACATAATAGGAATCCCATGATATAAACTAAGGTGTTTGGATAAAAATTTAATAATCTTATAATATATCAAGGTTGAGATGAATTATTTCTTTCATTGTTCAAGTTTCATAGTTTAATTTTGTATATTTGTACCAATATATGTAATTAAACATAATTTGGAAAAGAAACTTGTCTCATAAAAGTGGAGAAAAAATAATTTGAATAGGTATTCGGTATATATGGACATATTTTAATCCTCATTTTATATTAATAATTAATAATTATAGAATATTATTGGGGATTACATTGGAATAGAGGCATAAATATGGGCATACACCTCCTATATTTTGGAGACTATGAAATGATGGTGGACTGGGATCACATCAGATATACCCATCTATAGAGGATTTGGGTAATATACGTAGGCATTACATATGGTTCCACCTGATATATGACTATTTTTTAGGATTTAATTGGGGATTAAAAAATCCTAGAGGTCCATATTTAACACCTATGTGATAATGTTCCCTTGTGTGAGGATGTGGTAGAATGAGAACAGATGTATGAGACCAAGGTGAATCGTTAACCTAGTATGATACCAATGTGCATTGTTAGAATAATTGGATGTAGTGGGTGAACAATATTAATAATTTTATTTCATAGGTTTGTGACATTGAAATTGGATTGCCTTGGTGAGAATTCACCCTTATTGAATTTCATGAGTGAAGTGTTTCACATATATTTAAGATTAGGGGGAACGATCCCCAATTATGTAGTCCTGGGAGATGTGTCACCCAATGTATAGAGTCATTTGTAAAATTGTTACCCATGTACGGAGGCTATGGTGATGTGGTGCCTAGGTGTCATAATACATAGGGGGTCTAGCACCATGGGCACAACAACAATTATAAGGTCCAATGTTTATACTTGTAACATATATCATTATAGGTTTTATGATAAAATCACCTAAAATAATGTTTTATTCTCAAGTGCCTTTGCACTTCAGTCATCTTATAGTCTATTCTTCTTGGGTCTCAAATATTCCACCCCTGTAGGTATTTAAAATCATATTCATGGGATCATGTTACAGGCAACCCCTGTTGGGGGTTATAAGATAGTGTGGTTATTTTATCTATCATGATGATGTGTCTATTGGTGTACACATGATAATTTATGAGAGGAATGGGATGATCCTCTAGGAGGGTTAATAGAATGGATATTGAGGCTGGATGTGTACATCCCAGTGGGATGTTATATGCATCCAATGATATGGGTGAAACCATGGAAATTAAAATAATTTCATAAGAAATGTTCATATTCTAAACCTCAATAATTTTTATATAGATATCAATGTCAGATCCATGAAAATTTATCTTAAATATATTTAATAGTGATAAACACTTATATATTGGGTTTCCCTATAAGATATTTTTTTCATGCCCAATATGTCTCCAACATTGAATAAAAAACGTGTTTCTTCATTTGGAAACCCCATTTTCACTACTAATGAATAACATACATAACTTACACCTAATTTTAGGTTGTCTCTAAAAAAACACCATACATTAAATCATTTTTATGGAGTATTCATTCCTTTAAGATTTATAAATCTTGTGACATATAAATGTCTCATTTTAATTTTCTTATTGTACAGAGACACATATTTTCCCATAGTTGTGTTCTATTATTTGGTCATGGAATTTATCATGGATCCCATGTAATTTTTTGTGTATAAATTTTTTGGTGCTGAATATCAGATAAAATAAAAACAACACAAGTATGATAAATTAAAGAAACCAATTGCCACATATCTCATCATTATAAAAAATATTGGATTCTAAGCCCCCACACTATTGTGACCCTCCATTATATATACGATTTAAACATATTTTATTAAAAAAATAATAAATCAATAAAATTGAAGTATAATTTTATGTTTTGTGTCTTGGTATGTAGTTACATAGTATAAGACATTTATAGTTAAGAAAAAATAAAAAAATAATTTTCAACTCTCTTGATAGGCTTATTTACTTTCCCATCCTTGATTACCTAACTTCATAGGAATTATTGCAAACATTTATCAAATGAAATGGATAAGAATAAATCCATGTGAGGCATATACCATTGAATATAATGAAATAATAAACATCATGGGTGAATCATGAGTTATATCATATATAAAAGAACAAAAGAACATGAATATACAAACAAGAAGAATAACATTGAAATGTGGCAAAAACATAAAAATGAGGTATTCATAAACATATACCCAAATCTCATGACTAGGGTCTAGTATGAGAAAAATTTACCAATTAATGATTCTATTATATAATGAACATGTCATATCTATATATTAATTCATTACCCAATGTATTCGATTACCATCATGGGAAAGCCCTCATATGTCTAACAGTATATGTGCCACATCGATCAAAGTTCATAAGTACATAAAATATTTTACCTATAAGTAGGGAATGTTGATATCATACATGTATTTAACTAATAAATATATTTAAGGAATATATAATCTAATACCAATTAAATAAAATATTTGGAGGTATTCATGACCTGAAAATATAGCATTGAAAATCATGGGATTAATTTAAAAACATAACAGGCATACGAAATATCTCATATAATAAGTTTAATGAGAGATAATGTAAGTTTTACATTATAAAGACATCATGTGTATCGTAATTCTGGTTTTTATGAAAAATTTATGACATAATAAATTTATAATGAGATATATAATAAAAAAGAAGTACTGAATTTGAAAAAAGGTCAGGATGAGAACCCAAACATTGAGATAAAACATCTTCTATCTTGGGAGAGACTCATTAGAACAATAGAACCATTATAGTGTGAATAATTAGAAGAGGAATATGATATTATACTGCATAAATGGTTGTGGAGTGGAGTGAGATGAGAGAATGGGTGGGTATATATATATACAAATGGGAGAATTTAAGGGATAAAGTTACAATGATTTTGTTATTATTTCCAACCATTTTGGGATTTCATTAATTTAAATGATTTTAGTTAATTATTTATGTTGTAATGTTTTTTATTGTCATGAACTAAATAAAAAACCCATTAAAAGCTGTTATTATTATTTAACTTATGATTTTCCCTTTTAATAGTAACGTGTAACGTTATTCTACCTTTAATAGTGAAAATATTTTTAAAACATTTGTAAAAATTTTGTCCCTTATAAAATTTAAATTTATATTTTTAACTAATTTTAAAATTATATTTTAAAAAATTAATTCCATTTTAAATTAGTCAATGAAAAAAAGGTGAAAATATTAATTCAAATCTGATATGCATATAACTTATAAAAATAGTTTTTTTGCCTAGATGAAACCATGGTTCAAAAAATTATAAGAATGTATTTAAAAATTTATGAAAATATATAATATGTTGTTCAATAAATAATATCTTGATATAGAATAAGTATTGATAAATTTTATTTCATGATCACATCATAATTATATCAGATGTGTTATTGTATTTCAAAAAAAATGAAATTCTTATAGACACTCCAAAAGTCATCTTTTTTAGAAAATTACCATGTATTAACATTAAGGTAAGTTTTATTTGATGATTCCAAAAATAATATTAATGATATATATATATATATTAGTATTAATTTTTCATATTTTGAAATTATAAGTCCATATATATTGAGAATTAATAGGTATTATGATATAATAAACGTGTTGATGTTATAATAAATTACTTGTGATTTCATTGAATAATAATTTTTTTGTTTTATTAAAATGTTTTTTATAATACAATTTTATAAATTTTAATTTTGGTAATATTTTTAAAATATTTATCTTAAGTTGTATTATAGTTTCTAAAAAATTATAATTTTGGTTTCTCATTCTACAACATAAAATAATCCCAACAACAACTTTATTGAAACTATATTAAAAATTTTCATAATTCCCAATGACTATATTGACCAATGGTATTTGTGTTTAATTTGAACATATTCCAATGGAAATAATGTATAATGGATATGGTTACAAGTGTTCTTAACTACTAATTTTCATATTGACCAAAGGTCTTAATGTTGAATATAAATATATCCCTATAAATACATAACTATTCTCATAATTCTTATTTCACAACAACAAATACAATGGTTCTTACACTTACCTTAATATTGCCAATAATTTTCTTAATTACTATCTTTATTTTAAAAGTAATCATTGAAGTAATGATCATTATGTTGGAGTTTAGGCCTACAAAGTTTCCTTTAGCTCTTGCATTATTATTTTTCCATTATCTCTATAAACTATTAATTGGTTTTGTAGTAAATATTATTCATTTTGCATAATGTCCACATAAAATGTAAGATAATTTTATGTTCTCATAATAAAATAGTCATTATAAAACAATAGTTCTTTTATAAATAATATATTGTAATTTTTAGGTCATTAAATTATCACCCTTAGGAAATTGTTCCCTCAAAAAAAATTTCTAACCATAAAAATATTGATATTTATCATTCATCACTTCTTTAGTCTCCTAGGATTACTATTTAACATTTGATTTCTCTATAAGGCTATCACTAGAAAATTGTGTTTTTTTATCATCACCATTAACCTTTAAAATGAATTAAGTTCAGTTATACTACATATAAATGGTCAGATTCCAATTGCACACCATTTTTGTTGTGTGTACATGATGAGATTAAAATTTACATCAGTATTAGTAAAAAATTGAATACATAATGAATATTTTAAGTATCTAATAGTAGGTATAGTTGATATTTAAAATATCCAAAATTATCTAGAATCTATAATGGTCCAATATATAGTGAAATATATTTCCATATATTGCCTTTGGAATTTCACACTAGTTTGTAAAGTATGCAAGCTCTCTATATTTGATGCAATTCACAACGAGGTTTTATTTCACTATATTTCAATTTTTATTCAAGTTATTATGTTCCAGTTACCTCACTATTAAATAGTTTTGATTAATATATCAAACCTTATCACATATTTAACACTTTTTATATCCATAGAGAGAATTACTCAAGTGAGTTTTCAAATATTTATACTCATGGGATATTGTACTCTCCACTCTTCCAATTTTTAATCTGAATTTTTCCAATATTTTCCTTATTCCTTAACTTTTTATCATTATATTCATGTTACCATTATTCATCACTAATTTAAATCCTCACCTTGAGATCACACTAAGATATTTCTTCATTTCTCCAAACAAAAACTTGTATTTCCAACACTTTTAAAATATGATGTATCCTATTAATAAATACTCGATCAGTATTTTTGTCAGAATTAATTAGAATGAATAATGCGTAAGGAAATATACTTATTATGTTCATCTCATAACATCCCCAAAATTAATTTTCTTTTTTCATAAACTTATGGAATGACTTTTATGTTCCATTCATGGTGTGTGAGTATGATTCATACTGAAAAATAATTTTTGGATGTCTACCCACTCCATAGTATCAATTTTATCCTTATGATTCATATTTTAGATTAATGAAAACCATTTATTTTCATTGGACTCTATGTGATAAACTAAGAGGATGAACTTGTATTGAAAATAACAACTAATCATAGGTAATATCATTTCTATAACACTGATCCATTATTTAATGACCAATGTGTTTGAGGGACCACTAATTGATTGTTAGTGAAACTAACAGAATGATTCAATAGCTAGTTGTCCCCTCATACATGATGCCATATTCTATTCATGGTTCATGTTATTATTCATATAATGAGATAACTAATTTAATATCATTATGAAATTTTATACCCCTGCTTCCATTTTATTATGAAGTCCATTATTGAATTTCCCATTCTATATGTTATTCAAAAATACAGTACTATTTAACTATAATCTATATAAATGAAAACATAATTAACAAAATAGACACTATTAAGAGTAAATTGTTAAGGGAAGACTAATTATAATATTTTCCAAATATATGTATTGAAGGATAATATACATTAATATTTGTTTATATTAAAAATAAATAGTGACCTTATATATACATCCTTCAATAATGGATCTAAAAAATAATAGGATTACCCAAGAACATCTCCCTTGGAGTGTCTATATATGTTTATAGTTTAACTCTATATATCGTGAATGAGGTAAAAATATAGTTAACACCCAATCATCTCTTTTTAGGGTTATTACCCCTAGGAACATCATTATCACAATTGTATCAACTTTCAAGGTTCCATATAGGGTTGTATGTTATTAGAAAATCACAAACTCTAATCATTAAAAAACTTGTAAGGGTGTTTTCCTATATCTAGGAAGATCCTTATAGTTCTTAATAATGATTTCTAGTCCTCGTTTCATTAAATAAATAAATCATTCCTTTTATAAAAAACATAGAGATCCAAATTTTTATACATCATTTCTATCATAATTGTTGATAAAATATTATATAATTAACATTTAATGACATTTTTAATTTATGTGTCGTGGAATATAGGTACATAGTATGTAACATAAATTTTACAAAAAATAAAAAATAAAATAACTTTCAACTATCATGAAATAATTATTTACTGTCCCTTAATACATCATCAGATTACATAGGATTTACGTGGAAAATTTATCAAATGAAAGTGGTGAGAATAAACCCCTGTAAGGGGTACATAATTAAAATATATCAATAATAAAAATCATGGGTGAATAATGTGTAATTTTATAAGAACATCAACATAAGAACATCGGAAAGACCATAAAACGATGAACAAAAGAAAATGAGTGATAACTTAGTGATGTTGCTACAAAATAAACAAGAGATATTCAAAAACCTGATCATTATGGTTTCATAAACATATCACCAAGTATTTTTACCTTTTCATCATACAAAATTACTGAGGAATTATTCCTAGGTATCCTGAACATGTAATGTCTATAGATTAACTCTTTATCCAACATATTTGGGAGCTATGATGGTGTAAAATTCATATGTGTTACATTATGTATGCCACATCATTGAAAGATCATAGGTACATATCAACTTATTTACATTTTTAGGGAATGTGGGTTTTGTATAGGCATTTAAAGAAAAATTTATTAATGTTTTGTATAAAAATATAACCTTGAATGAATATTTGGTTCAATATTCATGACATGAAAATATATAATATAAAATAAATGGATTGTTTTTTGTAGCCTAATGTGTATACAAAATGGATAATGGGATTTATTTAATGTGAGAGATATGAATTACATCATTAACAATACATGAAATTATTAGTTAATAAGATATTTATAAATAGGTGAAAATATAATAAATTGGGAATCAAATCTCATTGACAAGATATACAATAATAATCTGTAGATTCCAAAAATAATATTAAATTTATAAAGATATTTCTATATTTATGTGTATTTTATCATTAAAACAAAAGTTTTTATTTGTTGAAAAATTAATTTTTTTTAGAAAAAAGAATCTTTCAGTTGTTGGAAGAAATTAAATGGGACTTTTTCAAATATATTAGGATTTATAATTTAATAATTAATGTTTTTAATATTTTTTCATGAATATAAAATTTTTTAAAAACATATAGATTTTTTATAAAATTAATTATAGTTTATGAAAAAAAAATCAAATTTATTTTTCTTCCTTATGTTTCATAAAATAAACCAAACAATCAATTTATTATAGCTACAAAACCAGTGATCTTAATTCCAAATTATTATATTAAACAATGACCTAAAAATGAATGTACATATTGTATAATGGTCAAAATACTCTATCATTGAATTGAACAATGGTTATACATACAAACATACTTTTTGCACAAAAAAAATTATGTTGAGTGATAATATATCCCTATAAAGAGAAAACCATTATCATACTTCATCACACAACACTTCACATAAATAATTTCTAACACATCAATTTATAATGTATATCATTTTTCAAATGATTATCTTTGTTTTTATAGTCCCAATGGAAGGAGAAGTTGTAAAAACCTATCACTATTATTAGGTATTCCTAAACAACTATTTTAACCATGATTTGGTGGTGATTCGTTTGGGTTTGATTCTAGTGTGGTCATTGGAAATTTTGAAGGATCCTAGGTTGTGCATGGTTGGGGTACGGTTTGTCCAACATTGCATCATCCTAGAGAAAACCATGAAAAATGAGGTAGTTAGATTTGGTAGAGTTGGTGTATGGTCTATAAAACGATGCACCAACCAAGGAGAAACAATGAAACCCATTTAAAACGGGTGCATGACTAGGGTTCATGGTTTGGTATTACCATATATAACTTCCCATATAACCATGCATATAGGGTTTGTAATCTGATATTATGTTTCATAATCCTAAAATATCTATTTTTGGTGCCTGAAGGGCCTGAATGACACCTATCTGGTTTCCTTTTCCCTATATGCTCTGAAGAGTAGTATTTGACCCATATACAACCATCTAGAAGAAAATAAAATTTAGGAAAATGACATTTTATCTTCTCTTAATAGGTTTCCCCATCCCATTATCAATCTCCCTATTTCAGTTCTTTCCTCCCTAGGATTTTATTGATCTCCATGTTGGTTGGAGGTATAGGATTGAAATAGTGTATGTAGGGGATCAATTACAAGAGGGTGGGGGGGATGAATAGTATGTTTAAAAACATTATTTTTTTAACTTGAAGGGAAAATATGTTTAAAAACATAAAACAAGGTAAATTCAAAAAACCACTTTGGTTATTAGCTATTGAACAAACTTTTGCAGGTTCCGGAAATATGAATTAGGAAAATAAACTTAAGAACAATTTCTTTAGAGAATGTTTCTACCTTAAAGCGTATAAAATCTCCATAATCTGAGTAAGTAAAAAATACAAGAATGTATAAGAATGTAATACTTTCTTTATTTAAATAATACAGCGGAAATAAAACATGAAACAATAAAAAGTAACAAGTATGAAAATTTTTAACCCAAAGTGTATGGTATCCGACAACCTTAGATAATATTCCCTTGATTTATACTTTCATGAATGTATATCTTACCCACACCAGGGTAATACCTCGATAAAAATATCAGAGTCTATCTTGCTATCCCTGCAAGCCCTTGAATTTTAAGGTAGTTCACACCTTTATCTTCTTATCACCAGAAGCCATCGATTGTACTCAACAACAATCATAATTGCCTGAAGTAATATAAACAAGATGTTCTTGAAACAAACGAATCATGAGAGTATTTATCTCTATATAAATCACTAAAAAACATTAAAACATGTAATCCCTAGATTTATTAACAGATAATTAACTCGTTTAAAGGGTATCTTATTTTTAGAGAAAACATCAATGGTCAACTCCCTCCTCCAACAGTCATATTTTTCCTTGAATTTCAGAGAGACCAGTACATATGTCACTCAACTAATGGTTAGTTAGGAAAATATTGTACGACCTAGTTTTATTTTTACAAAATAATTTGTAAGGAAAAAGGATTTGCATAACCAAACACTACTGGAAAATGGATTCGTACCCATGCATCTATTCCAACAATTTAAAAAACCATGGGTATTGATAGTATTTTTTAAATTATTCCCATGGTTTTATTAAAAACATGGGAATACCAAAACTGATTTGAGAATTTTATTGAGAACCACAGCCCAATTTTCCATTTCCTTCCCCCGCATCTCCCCATGCCCTGGCCTCCCTACCTGTCCTCCCCTCCCCAACCTCAATCTCCCACCCTCGCCTCCACCTCCCGGACCCCACCTCCCTCCTTCCTCTTTCTTTCCTCTATGGCTGCCTCCGCCTCCACCTCCCAGTCCCCACCTCTACCTCCAATCCCTCACCGCTGCCTCCACCTCCCAGACCTTGCATCCACCTCTATGGGAACCTCCACCTCCTCCCGGCTACTGCCACCTCCAACTTTTCTTCTCGACCCTCACCTTCTCCTCTGTTTCACCCTCCGCATCCGCCTCCTCCTAGCCACAACGGCCTCCACCTCCACATCATTATATAGAGTTATAAAGATAAGGGTTTTCATAAGTTATTATACTTAAATCCTATCATACCATATTATGAATAATTAAGATCTTTTAGGTTAGGGATAAATTGATAGGGAAGAGGTGTCTCATACTCATGTTTTTGTACTATCTTATGAAATTCTTGTTCAAGCAACATGGGATCATAAATTTCTATTAGTTGTTGAATTAGTATGAGAATATGGACCTCCAAAGGGGGGTATAGAGTTCAAAAATCCACGATATTTGGAACAACTATTAAAAATTTATAATGTGATGAGGATATCGATCCAGTTGTTTTAGAGAGTCCACCAATCTCTGAGATAGGGTGAGATCTGAATTTTTATTCCACTTCATTTAGTGAAGAAACTACTCTAGATTATATTTTCTAGGATATGAGTGTATCTTCACCTTTTTATGTTTATGGTGAGAAGGATGATTATAAAATGATAAATTGGATGATAGAGAGGTTGAAAAACTTGATAATAATTATAAGGCAAGTGATGATAAAAGGGATGTTGATGACGATGAAAATCCTCTAAATATAGAAAAACTATTGTTGTTATTATTGAAAGGAATGATTAATCTATTAATCCAAAGATTCCTTATATTCATTTTTTAGAAACACTAGTCTGTCCTGGATCCTATGAAGATATATTAATGATTTTGACCACTTCGCCTTCTTCTAGATATATTGTTGTAACTAACTCGCAAGAATAAAATACCTATAAAACTTCTCAAAAAATATTTGGGTAATAGAGGATTTAGAAGAAGAATATGAGGCCTCTGTTAGAGATGTTTATCAACTTACTTATCATTTCCCTCTTAATGTGGAATCATTATGAAAGACTCATGATTTATGTTCTCACTATTCTGATCTGGATGACGACTACTCTTATGATGGTTCTCTTACTCAAGCACATGTTGGTCCACCTCAACAAGATGAAACCTCTTCTGAGAAACATCTTATAATAACTTCTACATATTTCATTTAGATCAATAATTAGCATTTGTATGTTTTTAAATATGTTCTTTTTTCTATTATTTTGGACAATACCTATGAAAATGAGGAAAATATTTCATACAATATTAAATTTGTTGCTCCACAAATATGGCGAATGTTGTTTGTAAAAATAGATAATATAACTAAAGTGATGCAATTTTTTAAAAGATAAACATGAGGTTTTAGAATCCATATTAGAGCCCTATAATCTGAATCAAAGGTATCCTAGATATCATGGATATAAGATATCTCAATGTAATAACCACTCCAACTAGACCTTCATACAAAGCATAAACATCTTATTTTACTCCTTCATTATCTATTAATAATGATTTCATTTTAATGTTGATACATGATGAAATTAAAAATATTTTGGACAATGTGAAGGATATTATAAATCATGTTCAAATAGACACTTCTTCTAAATGAGAAATGAAATATGATCTAATTAAAGATAAATCCATTAATACTACCAAAGAAATTTTTTTATTCAATGGTGAATTTATTTTTAAACTTGAATTGTTTTACACTAAACATTATCCCAAGAATTAGTTCAAATCATTGGCTAGATATTTTAAAATTCCACCCCAAACAACATCCTTTTGTTGTATGTTAGATAAGGTGTAGGTAATGATTTCTCTTCTCTATCAATTCCTGTTTGTGAATGATGAGTTTCATCAATTTATGGAACATGGGACTAGGGATGTGGAAAATATCACAACGATCCTAGAGCCTTTTATGTATGTTGCTAATGTCCTTATTTTAGAAAAACATTCAATTTCTTTACCCCACATCTATACTACTCATTCCCTAGCCTCAACCTCGAATTCAATTACTTCCACATCATCAATTCCAACCCTTACCTCACCCATACCTTTTATAAGACATTTTGTTATATATATATATATATATATATATCATTGATGGTACCCATTGTGTCATTGGAGTTAAACCATACATGTAAAATTAATTTTAAATGAAGGTTCACACATTTTATACAAGTTCTTTTTGGTGCCTTTTTACAAAACTGGGTCTTGTTGATGATTTAATGGGTTCATTCTTCACAAGGTTCCAAAAGATGGGATGCCTTATTCCGTAGGTGTATTTTTTGGAATATGAAGAAGTCAATTTAAATTTGTGGAATATGTTTCTTATATTTATGTATTTGGCTGGTTCTATATATGTCTATGTTGTACATGTTTTTCTTATTACATTCATATTGAAATTAGTTTATAATGACATACCATGTAGTTCCATCATATAGTTTCTTGTATTCATTATATAAGTGTTATTTAAAATTTTCAAAAATGTCCAACATATGGATAATGTTATTAATTAGATTCAACTCATTTTTTTTGTATTTTGATGTACCAATTAGATGATTCTGATGAATGTGTTACCATTATTTTCATAACTAGATGGAGAAGTTGTAAAATTAAGAGATTGAAGACACGATAATTATTTTGTTGAACAAAGATTCACAAAAACACCAAAATAAGGTTAGTAAAAAATATAGTTATAAAATTATCAATGAATATATATTTCTTCCGCATATTATGAAGGGGTTCCATTGTATTGTTTAGTAAATTTTAGTATGAGAGTAGTGGATGATGTAATTTAATATTTAGTTTCATCTTTACTTCATTTTTTTCAATGACCTCTTTTTATGATTGTAAAAAGTAAAAAAGTGATGTTTTTATCCTAGTTTTGTATTTAAATATTTTTAAATGAAATTATTAAAGGCTGAATATATTTCCCCTCATTTTCCAGTAGTGATTGTATAGATCTTATGATACCATCTTCTTGGAACATCCTCCTCCTTGAATTAGATCATCAAATTTTAACAGTAATTTCTTTATATACAAAATCAGATCTCATTCCCCAAACATAATTTGTTTGTACATACTGGGATAGAGTTTTGGTTTTCATTTGGTTAGATATCATTATTGGCTCCAGTGACTAAGTTACAGGGTGTTTAACAGTCCAATTCTAATAGCTTTTCCATTAGGTTAAACCATAATTGTAAGGATCCATCAATGGATGGTTAGGGATTGAGAATTCTCCCTTTAATTCTAGGATCCAAATATATTTTATTCCTTTTTCAGCAAAGTTTCTCTAAACCTATACTCTAGTGAACTATCTACATAGACATTGAGAAGGTATATAGGTAATAATGATCGAACACCAATGACATGTGGTCATGATGCGACTATTACCCATCCATTTAGGGAAATGAGAGGGAGTTTCCTTAGGATTTGATATTGTCTTGTCTGAGATGGTTTAGAATCATGATGTTGATGGGGTAGTGGTTAACGGATTCATCGAGTTGGGGAATTTCATTCCAATTCAGGTGATGAAGTCTATAAATATCTAGCAGTGGTGTATAACTTTGAATTCATTAACTTTTATGGTGAACTAATTATCATCATGTCAGACACAAGCCCTAGTTTTCTCAAGGGGTTGGGGTCATTTCATTATTTATTGGGAACCATCTTAACCATGAGTTTAGAATACCTTCTTCTCAAGGGACAATTTGAGTGATAATTAATCTTGGAGGAGGTTATTAGATTTCACGTGAAGAACTTTGGTATTTCATGGGAGGACCATTTTACTTTAATAGTTATTTCATATATCTTTACTTACCCTAAAACGATTCATATGTCCTTGTTTATAGCATTGTACATCCCTCTATGTCAAACCCCACTATTAGGGTAGAGTTTTGGATAAATGCTTAACATAGACTAAGTCATGTACAAGAAACTACAAAGGAGATTAACTAGTGTGAAGAAGAATGGATATGTCTTAGAACATTTTGGTATTTTATTGAGATCATTGTGGTATTCCAATAAATTATGTACAGTATCAAATTGAGTCTTTAATTTTCAGCAAGAATCCCATCACTGCCATATCATTCCCATACATCAATAAGAATGTGTTTTGTAATATTTTGATCAATGAAGATTTAATTGAGCATCAAAATTCTTTCACTTTCATTATTCCTGAGAACTAATCACGTTCATTTTTCTTTATAAAGATGATCTCATAGTTTATCTTCAAAAACATAAGCTAGAATCATGAATATAAATAAAATAATTATATTCAAATATCTAAGAAAAATAATTAGCATCTTTGGGTGTCATTTCCATTATAATTATCAATTATAAAGACTCTATTTTCAGAATTCAACACTCTTAAACTTATTTTGCATTGATCTTAATTTCTATTTCTCATCATATTTATATTCTATATTTTATTAAGATAATTATGTGAAACCATTCCCATCATATTTATATTTTCCTTGCTTGTAGGAACATGAACCCACAGGGTGTTGTGGTTCTTATATGATGGGAAGTGACTTGTATAATCACAAAATAGATGTATGTTATTGTTTAGTTTTTATATTATTTTCTTTATCGCATCAGCCACTTAGGCCTTTTACTACTTTATATGGACAGAGGGTAGTTATATTCTGTGAAAGGGGTCAGTAGGGCACTAGAGGTTTCTAAATAGTTTTCTTTATAGGGGAGGGATATCAGGGTAATAGAGGGATTAATTAGTGTTTTTCATTTTTTTCTTCCTTTTTACTATGTTGTTTCTATTTATTTTCTTTTCCTTCATTGTGGACATCTGACATAAGGATGGGTTATGCTGAAATTTTATTTATTTCTGCTACTATTTTAGTTAATTTTTTGTTGGGGAAATCGTTCCCTAGTGGGGATTAGTTTATTCCCAAACACTTGTTCCCACCTGTGGGAATCACCCATCCACCTTAGTCTATCCTAGTATTCCTATATCAGAGTCTATGTCTGAACCCTGGGAAGTCATATAAAATAAGGATAATTAAGGAGGGATTGAGAATGTCAGGGAATGAATTGTGAATTCCCATGAATAAGGATCAAGGACATTGGAATTTATAATGGGAAGATATGGGAGACTATGCAATATATATTGATTCTAGAAATACTATGGTTATAAAAGCTAGTGAAATGACAATGTGTTGGGTCTAAGAAATGGAAATTCACATTCATAACCAATTTAATACTGTAATATCAAATCCTGAGCTACTATACATTGTTGTATTTGATGACTAGAGGCCATCCCAATGAAACTATAGAAATACCTTGGTTCCAAAAATACTCTATTATACATTATATAGTTTGGTTTCAAATTCATAGTCAACCCTTCATTGACCTCATAGAAAGGCTCAGGACTTGTTAACAAGTCGCAACCAGGGGAAATTCTATTATTCCCTTATAACATACACTGAGTGGAGTTCCACACAACCCTAAATAAAATAATACCCCCAAAAGAAATAACTAAGGTTGTCTGAAGCTACTTTAGTTCTCTCATATAATGTCAATAACATGGTGAATCTTCCCACCAGTTCTTCTATAAAGATTTTGTTCATTATTAAATCCACCCCACACATTTTCTCCAAGGAATTCCACTCATCTAGAAATGGATCGGTAAATTCCTCATGATAATTGGGTTCTTTGGATTGACTTGTCAATCTCTGAAGAAAAAACTAAATGCTGCTTGAAATAATTTTTACTTTCAAACATATCACACCCAGAAGAAGATTGATTAACCCTTCTCTAAGACACCAAAGGGAGTTCCACATAACACATATAAAAGATAGTTTGTAGTTTTTATTCATAATATTCAGGTTTTACAGGCGTAAAAACCTTCGTCGCGGTCAAATATTTGATCTACTGAAATGTTTTAATATCCACATTCAATCTCTAATTTTAAACTCTTGAGAATCTTGACATTTGAATTATTATTTAAAAATATTCATTTAAGAACCTGGTCTATTGATTCTTCATTAAAAACATTCATTAAAGAAAATCTCGAATATTGTAACACTATATTATTCATTTAAGACTCCGAATACTATGGAATCTATATTACCAAAAATCATTATTCAAAACATTTATGGAAGGATTCCTAAAAACCCGATTCATGCAACCATCTGAACCATGAAATATTTTCATTCACATGATGCATGTTTTTCCTCATAAACACCACCTATTAGCATGCTTTTCCACAACTACAGTCGTAGTTCCCTTTCAAAAATAGCTTCATGGAATCTTCTGACTCCCTGTGCGACAATATTTATGCAGGACATTGAAATGTTGTGTTACCTCTACCTACTAAACTAGTTAAAATTTTCTTCAGCATCCATGTATATTAAATCAGTTCCAGATTTTAGATATTAAGATTAATTAAAACTTTAATGTATTAGCTACCTCTTTAATTCAACCAGTGAATATGATCCACATCCAATTTCCAACCTCTATCAACATAAATCCATGGTCCAAACACATTTCAATATCTCTAAATCAAGAATGTCACTTCATTATGAAATTTTTCCATGCATACATTCACCCTCGGTCCTCTTCAAAGACTTCTTCATTATGTTAACACATCGAATTCACTCTTCATATATATATTTTCAACAAATCTTTATGAAATAGATATTCATGAACTATATCTTCATTCCATTATTCTTGACAAATCCCATGACTCTTTAAACAAACATACCTCCTATACTGTAGGTAATCATTAAAAGAAATTACCTCATAAGGTGTTAGCCTTCTTGTGCGCACCTACAGCTGTAGTTCCCATTCTATATCAGATTCATGAAGGTAATTTATTTTAAATATGATCTTTAGTAGAGAAGGAATGTTTGATTAAAGAGTAATGAGCTTTGACAAGAATAATGGAATAAAGATCTATGGCAAGAAGATCTATTTCCTGAAGATGTGTTGAATATATATATATATGATGACTGCATTTGATGTGTTAACATAATGAAGAAGTCTTGGAAGAGGGTCGAGGGTGGAGGTATGCATGGAATAATTGCATAATGAAATGACATTAATGATTTTGAGATATTGATATGTGTTTGGAGCCTGGATGAAAGTGGATACATATTAGAAATTGGATGTGGATCATGTTCACTAGTTGAATTGAAGAGGTAGATGATATATTAAAGATGTAATTGATCTTAATATCTGAAATCTGGAACTGATTTAAAATACATGAATGATGAATCAATTTTTAACAAGTTTAGTTGGATGAGGTAACACAAACTTTCAATGGCCTGCATAAATATTTTTCCACAGGGAGTCAGAAGCTTCCATGAAGCTGTTATAGAATGGGAAATACGACTGTAGGTGTAGAAAAACAGGATAATAGGTAGTGTTCAATAGAAAAAACATGCAGTATGTGAATGAAACTCTTACATGGTTCATATGGTTTCATGAATCATGTTTTTGGGTCTCGTGAAAGTGATTTTTTGAATGAATATTTTTGGTAATATAGATTACATAGTATTCAGAGTCTTAAATGAAGAATACAGTGTTGCAATATTCAAGATATGATTTTAAGGAATGTTTTTAATGAGGACTCAACTGACTGGGTTCTTAAATGAAATTTTTTAAATAAAGATTCAAATGTCAAGATTCTAAATAGTTCTAAAGGATAGTTTGAATGTGAATATTCACAAATTTCAGTAGATCACATATTTTTCCATGGTGAATTTTTTTACACCTGTAAAACCGGAGTATGTAGAAGAAAAATAGAAATATATCATTTATATGTGTTATGCGGAACTACCTTTGGTGTCTCAGACAAGGGATTAATCACCCTAATTATGGGTGCGATATGTTTCAATGTTTAAAGTCTTACAGGGGAATTTAGTTTTTTCCTGTATAGATTAACATGTCAATCCATAGAACCCAATTTTCATGACACATTTACCAGCCCTTTTTCAGATGAGTGGAATTCTCTAGAATAACGAAACCATGTGGGGTGGATTTAAGAATAAACTAAATCTCCATAGAAGAACTGGTTTGAAGATTCATAATGTTCTTAACATTTTATCAGATAACGAAGGTAGCTTCAAACATCCATAAGTATTTCATTTGGGGATATTGTTGAATTTAGGGTAGTCTGGCACTCCACTTAGTGTATGTGATAAGGGAATAACTTCCTTTCCCCTGGTTGCGACCTATAAAAAAGTCTCGAGGCCTTCCAGGAGGTCAATGAAGATTTTATTGGGAATTTCAAACCAAATTATCTAGTGTATAATAGAGTATTGTTTGAACCAAGGTATTTCAATAGTTTCATTGGGATGGAGTCTAATTATCAACTCTAATAATTTATAATAGCTCCTAAGCTGATATTAAATTATCAAATTGGTTATGAATGTGAATATCCATTTCATAGTCCCGACACATTATCATTTCACCACCTTTTATAACCATAACATTTCCAGAATCAATATATACTGCATAGTTTCCCATATCTTCCCATTATAAATTCTAATTTCCCCGATCCTTATTCATGGGAATTAACAATTTTTTCATAGACATTCTCAATACCTCCCTAACTATCAATGTTTCATAGGCCTTCCCATGGTTCAAACATAGACTCTGATATAGGAATACTATTATGGACTAAGGTGGATGGGTTATGACCACGGCCGGGTACAAGTGTCTGGGCATTAAGGAATCACCAATCAGGAACAATTTCCCCAACAAATAATTAATTAAAACGGTAGCTTAAAATAAATAAAATTTTGGCATAACCCATTCATACGTCAGAAATCCACACTGAATGAAATCAAAATAAATAGAAACTACATAGTATAGTGTTAGAAAAAACGAAACACGCTAATTAATCCCTCCACTACCCCAATCTCCCTACCTGGTAAAGAAAACCACATAGCCACCTCCTGTGCCTTTTTGGCCCCCTTCATAGAATATAACTACCCTTCATCTATAGAAAGCAGTAAATGTTAAACATGGCTGATGTGATAAATAAAATAAAATAAAAAATAAACTAGAACATACCTATCTTTTGTTACTATACAAGTCACTTCCCAACATATAAGAACCACAACACCCCATGGGATCATGTTCATGTAAGAAAAGGCAATATAAAACGATGAGAATGGTTTCACTTAATTATCTTAATAAATTATATATTAGAAATATAATGATAAATGGAATATAAAATCGAAAAATAAAAGTATAAGAGTGTTAAATTATGAAAATGGAGTCTTTATAATTGATAATTCTAATGGAAATGAAACCCAAAGAAAATAATGTTTATTCTTAGATCATTGAAAATAATGATTCTATTTATAGTCATGATTCAAGCTTATGTATTAAGAATATCAAATATGTGATAATATTTATAATGAAAAATAAAGTTGATTTGTTTTCAGGAATAATGAAAGTGAAAGAATGTTGATTCTCAATTAAATCATCATTGATCAAAATCATACAAAACACATTCTTATTATTGTATGGGAATGATATTGGGGTAATGGGATGCTTGCTAAAAATTAAAGACTCAATTTTTGTTGGTATATAATTTATGTGAATACCAAAATGATCTTAATAGAATACCAAAATGTATTAAGATATATCCATGCTTCTTCACACAAGTTAATCCCTTCAGGAGTTTCTTACACAAGACTTGGTTTAAGGTAATAATTTATCCAAACATCCACCCTAACAGCGGGGTGTCAAATATAGGGCGGTAAAATGCTATAAACAAGGACATTTGAATCATTTTAGGGTAACTAAAGATACATTAAATCTCTATTAATGTCAAATGGTCCCCCCATGAACTACCAATGTTCATCACAAGAACTCTAAGAACCTCCTCCCAGATTTATGATCACTCAAATTGTCCCTTGAAAAGAAGGTATTCTGAACTCATGGATAAGATGGTTCCCAATAATTAATGAAATGACCACCCAACTTGTAGATACCTGAAGGTTGACGTACATAAACATTACATTACGTTTTTGGAATACTTAATACATAACAAAAAAGAAATTCCCAATGACCGTATTAGATTAGTGTCATTGGAAACTTAGAACATAATCTTATAATCCTGGTGAAAGATCTTCATCATCTCCCATAATGATCTTCCCCTTTGGTTTTCTTACCAAAAACCTTTCTTTATATCCTAGGTAAGAGAAAACATAAAAAGGATGAGATAAAATGCTCAGTAAGGGTAAAAATGGAGAACATAAAACAATCCCTAAACATTTGAACATAAGAACATGGACATAAAACATCAAAATCATCAGTAATGACATAAATCTTGGCAGTGCATAAGGAATAGATCATAAAGGAACATTAACCAAGATAAAATAGCATGGTAATAAAACATTTAATTGTGGAAAACCATTAAGCACATGATATGATTTCCATAGTAGCCTAGTCATTGTCGCAAAGACCATCATAGTGGACAAAGTCCATTACTGAACTAGGATTACATGTCATTCCAGCCCTGTATTACTGAAACAGATTCATTTTATGTTCCATCCATGTCTATCTCATGAGATATAAATCTTTAACCAATGCATTGGAGGGATATATAGGTTCCACCCATCTCATAATGAAATCATTTTTTCATGTTCCACAAAATAAACATACATCATTCATAATAACCGAACGAATAAAATGGGTTTCATAAAAATCATCTCATCATAACATAATCCATATAAAAGAAATCGATATCATTTCATCATAAAAAAAATAAAACCATGTAAATAAAAGAGACATTATACTTGAAATATAAACATACTAAATAATGTCATCTTATATGGAAAATATTTTTGATAAAACACTTGAAATTAATTCTTGAGGAAAATATCATTTCTTCTTCATAATTATTTTCTTTTCTCAAAATGCAATGAAATTTTAAAAGAAAAGGATTTTGTTAAAAATAATAATGAAATTTTGTAGAGGAAGATTCATTGAAGTAATTAATTATAAAACCATAAAAATCCATTCACTCCATATAAGTTAAAATAACATTCTTCTCGTACTTTTTCCCGAAAAGTCAAAAAGTACCTTATATGATTACCAAAGGAATGATTCCTTCCATAAAATGTGGTAAAAATTCAATAGAGGGTAGAAATGATTTTAAACATACATGGATGAATAGTAAAAAATTTATGAAATTTTTTTAGAAAACATGGACATGGATGATAAACATAAACCCAGTAAATACTTACGTATAAGCAATATTGGATAAAAATGAGATTTGAAAAATTATCCCTTACCGTATGTCCAATTTCTTCGATGTGTCCGACACTCCTATATACTGGGGTTAAAAATATTATTAACTTGTAAAAAAACCATAATAATATTTATGATATCATATATGATTCACTTATGACTTTATATTACCCGTTCAATTGTCAATTCCATGTTAAAGCAGCGTTTTGGGTAAAATTGTTTCATTTATTGTACGTGTTTGGACTTATTGTTCTTAATATTATTATTACATATATCATGATTTACTTACTTCCACAATGTAAAAATTATTTATATATCATATATATATTCAGTATATATATATATAATATAGTTAAATGAAATGAAATACACCGTTCATGGAGACGGTAGACCGTACGTACGCAGGAATGCTGTTTTCATTTACTTATTGAATTGAATGGAAGTAAGTAGATGAAATATATATATATATATATATATATAATTATAGTAGAATTATTATTTCATATATTTCTTTATTAAGTTTTATATATATACATTATAATCATTCTTGAATGGTAAAAATGGAGAATGAATCTCATCGCGTCGTGGAGACGGTAATCCGTACGTACGCACGAGCGATGATATCATTCCCATAATTATTGAATGGTATTTTAGAGGATGATATAATATCTCAGAATTAGTTTCATGTAATAATAATCATATATATTTATTCTTTACACCATTATACTCATGCATGTAAGGTGGCGGTTGAAAACAGATTACACCACAGTGTGGAGACGGTATTCCGTACGTACACACACGCGGTGATTTCTTTTTCCGTAGGATGGATAGAAGGTGATATTGGGTTGTTTCATATATACAATAACATATAATTATATGAGTGATACTGATGTTATTACTTTATTATGAAACAACAAAATAAGAGGATGTAGAAGAAGAAATGAATTTGAAAGAATCTCTTAAGGATATTACCTCTTCTTTGACGCGCCTCTTCTAAACCTCCTCTTAGGGAACTAAAGTTGGTATTTGAAGAATACCAGGACATCTAGTATGTTTATAGGGAAGTGGAGAAGATAAATGGGCAGGGGTTGACAGAGTTTTAAGGCTCAATGTGTTGTGAAAAGGAGAGGGATGAGGTGCCCTTTTATAAGAGAGGAGAAGGGCACTTTTGGAAACCTCTAAAATATTGATTTATAATAAACCCAAACCCCACCTAAAAACTTCCAAAGTGACTCAAATTCGGATATTAGATAATATAGGGTTGTAATATCATCTAACAATTAAATTTATACATGTTTTGATTTTATTTTAAACCTTATCATTTTGATTTATCATTATTTAATATATTTAATTTTATTTGTTGTAATAATGTTATAAATTTTATATGGTTATAAATACTTAATTATGTGTTGTTAATTATACATAATTTGATACATTAGTACATGTTAGATCATATAAAATTTAATTTGTAATTTTTAAATATTTATGTGATTTTTAAAAAAATTAATAAAATAAAATATCAATAGTGTCAATTTTGACTCCATTAATATATTTGAATTTAAGTAAAATTCACAGAGAATATGTTTTTGAAAAAAACTATTTAATAGATTAATAACATGTCATATTCATCTATAATATTCTTTTAGTGAATTAATTAGTTCATATAATATTTGTTTTAATACTTTTAAAATCATTTATTTGATATTTATCTTAATAAAATAATTAATACAACATTTTCATATAATTATTTAATATACTTATTTTTTGTATAAAAATTAAAAATAAGATACTATAATGAAGATAAATATAATATATTTCATAAAAATACTTATAGTATAATTTATCGTCTAAAACAACAAACTTTTAAAATTTTATCTTTATTAAAGTATGAAGGTGACAACTTTGACATCATTTAAAATAAAATAATATAAATGTTCAAATATATTTTATAAGGATCCAAATGGTCCATAACTCTACCCTTGGATGGTTGGGGTATTGATATACTCTAAAAATAATGTTTGGTCATGTTTAGTGTCCCTTTTATTGATATTTTATTGTAATAAAAACTATATTATTGATTTTTTACTAAATAAATACTTTCGACATCATTAATATATAAGCTATTAAGGTAATTAAATATATCTTAAAAATTACAAATAAATTACCATAACAAAGAAAACAAGTTTATACTATATGTGAGTATTTATAATCTAATTTATATTCTGTATAAACTTATATTAAAAATACTTTAATTGTTAAAGTTTGAGTGAGACATATTTCACTTCCTTTAAAATAAAATAAATTAAAGGTATTAATCACATCAAAGTGGGTTCCAATGGATTTAATTTAGACCCAAATATGACTTAAGACGAAATATAATCATCCAATTATATTAATACAAGTGGTATGGTAATTTTATAATATTATATTTACCCATAATTACCTGATTTACCTTTAACTATGGTAAATAAAATTTACCATAGTTACTATTCATAGTGCCAAAAAATAAAAAGTAGATATTAACATAATTTGGACCTACTAATTCCAAATATGGAATCAATTTTTCTAAATTCAAATCACATAAGTTGAAAAAATTAATTTAAAAGTAATCTCGTGGTTAATAAAATGAGTTTTAAAAGTTAAATAATTGCAAAAGATTGAAATGATTTTACTTATGAATTCAATGTAAAATAAATGCTAATGAAATAAATTATATTAAATGGTAAAAATATATTCTATTTATACTTTATAACCATTAAATATTATAATTTAACTATATAAATTATTACAATGAAAAAATATGTTTTTAATTAAAATATAGCGTGTTTTTACTATTCATTAAAATTTGAAAGTTATCAGAATAATTTGAAAATTTTATCCCAAGTAAATTTTTATATCCTGATTCTAAAGAAGAATTTTATTTTATCAAATTTAAACTTATAAACATGTAAAAAAATAGATTTAAAATGGTTGCGTCATCAAAAGGCAGCAAAACTGCATTTTTTGAAAAATACTTCTTTCATCCGAAAAATTGATTTTGTTCTCATGCCTTATTCTAGAAAATGTGTTAGATGAATTATATTGTTATAAAATTTAAAATTTAATTAATACTATTCATAATGGCTAGTTTATAATATATTGTTGTTTATTTAATCCTATCATTGCATACAACACACGTTATCGAGGAAGGTCGCTCTTGCGTGCAAGACAAGCCAAAAATAGTGTTTTCATTTACTATAAGCAAATACGGTGTTGCGTATAGTGCAAGATAATCTTGGTGTAGTGTAAAATAGAATACATCAAATAAATTTAAAGGAATATATCTTATAAAATCTTGGGGTGTTACATTCTACCCCTTTAAAATGAATTTCTCCCTCAAAATTCATTGGGGTTATAAATCATTTACTACTTGAATGCTTCATTCATAGAAACCCACATTCTAAAAAGGAATACTGAAACTTAATTTTGAAAAGTGAAGTATGAAATGTAATAGTTACCCAAATTAACTCATCACTAGGTTTCCACATAAGAGAACATAGGTGAAAATATGGATATGAAAGAGAAATCTAACAATAATTTTTTTATGAAGAGTGGTAGAGAACATGGTTATGAAAAATACAACAATCACAAAGCCATAAATTTGTGATGATCAAAGGTACCATCTGATTCATTGAATAAGAGGGTACTAAGACAACATTTTGTGTTTTCAAGATCATTTCCCAAATGTTGAAGAATTAAAAGAAATACTTACATGATTTTGGTACAATATCACTATTGTTTGTGCCCTGAACAATTTACACTTCATCTCTTAAATAAATAAAGTTGAATTTGTCTTCCGTGAAGTATTATCAGATCATGAAATAGAAAGATAGGTCATTACATCTGTCTCAAACATATTGTTAGCAAAAGTTATATACATAAGTCCATCTTATGGTGAGATTAACCGTATATGATTCAAAAAATGGACTTATACTTCAACTATCATACTACTTAATAAAATAAAACTAATTTCTACTAACCAAGGACTTCCTGTAGGCCAGTGGTAGGCGATAAAGGACTGTCGCACTTCGGTTGTGGGTTCGATTCCCACAACCTTGTCCAACGCAACGGGTTGTCGCCCGTCCTATAGGTTGTCCTTTTTCTAAAACTACACTATTATAACATTACAGAAATAATATAAAAAAATTATAGCCTTAAACAATACTATATGATGTCTGACATAATCCATTCCAATCATTAGACTTATCCAAAATACATCTTTCCAATATCATGGTATAAAGAAAACTATTACTAGAAATGTCACATAACAGGCACGTGAATACCATCATTTATCCCCCATATATCATAAGATATATTTGGTTGATCGCATTCCAAACATGTGAATACATTAATCATGTATTCTATTGAAACATAAATTACCATAGAACCTTAGTGAAAACATGAATTTTGTCAAAAGGTAACTCTTTCCACATACCAAAATCCCAAAAATTCTATATACTCAAACCATGATAACACTTTGTCCATATATCATTCATGAGCTCATTAATAATATCAAACATCTCATTATCTCCTTATCCCTTCATTATGCACATATCATCTACTTTATCCCAGACAACATAACTCTTGATAAACACACAATCATTCCACTACATTCTTAAACCATTGACCAATATTCATTATTTTATTCCTCAGCACTTCTTTCATCTCATATATCATTTTTAGTTTTGTTATCATCATCAACATAATTACTACTCATTCGCCCATTCTGATTCCCTTCAAGAGATTTTCCCTTAGGGATTTGGTTTTCTTAATGCCCATACATTCCACATTTAAAACATTTAATTATTGTTGATGTCATAGCAATACCATTATCCTTGTACATGGTGTTAACTGAACCTTTTAATTTGCAATTACTTGCTTTGTGTCCTTTTCCACACCCAAAGCATCTTCCAGTTCCTTTGAAACATTCTCCTAGATGCCTCTTCCCACAAGATTTACATGAGGGAAATTGAACTTTCTTTCCTCTATGATCATAATGAAACTTTATCCTTCTCTTATTAGCCGAGTGCAGAAACTTACTAATGTTGATATTATTGATCATATTATGATATTGATGATTAGGCATAATAACAATGTTTATCCTTCCAAATCCCTTTTCATTTGGATTCTCAGAAAGAATATCATTCCATTGCCCATCGTATTCTCTATTAACATGAATATTACTCTTTCCATCCATTTTCTAAAACCCAAAATGAATAGTGTGAGAGGAAAAACTCATTCTAGGAAAACAACATAATATATGGGAGTACTTTCAATCTCTAACATCTTAGGTCTAATTTTATTATCGTTACCGTAATTCTAGGACTATAACCTATACCTATACATAACTTTGGAGACATCCCTAGACATATCTTAGAAATATCTCTAGGGATTTCAATAAAGTTTTCGCATCCTATTTTCCAAAGGATAACTAAACCATCACGTTGATACCAACTGTAGAGAACCGAAGCTTGACGTACATATAAATTACATTACTTTTGTGGAATACATAATACATGACAAAAACATATGCCCAAAGACCGTATTAGTTTAGTGTCTTTGGACACTCGAAACATAATCTTTTAATCCAGGTGAAAGGTATTCAACATATCCCATAAATATCTTCCCCATTGGTTTTTTTACCTAAAGCATTTCTTTATATCCTAGGGAAATGAAACAATTAAAAGGGTGAGCTCAAATGCTCAGTATGGGTAAACATGGAGAACATAAAACAATCCCAACACATTTGAACGTAAGAATGTGAACATAAAACATCAAAATCATGACTAATGATATAAATCTTTGTAGTGCATAAGGAATAACTCATAAAGGAACATTAACCATGATAAAATAGCATGAGAATAAAACATGTAATTGTAGAAAACCATTAAGCACATGATATGATTTCCATAGTAGCCAAGGCATTGCTGCAAAGACCATCATAGTGGACAAAGTCCATTACTGAACCAGGTTTACTTGCTGTTCTAGCCCTGTATTACTGAACCAGATTCACTTTTCATTCCATCCATGTTTATCTCATGAGATATAAATCCTTAACCAATGAATTGGAGGGAGATATAGGTCCCACCCATGTCATAATGAAATCATTCTTTCATGTGCCACAAAATAAACATACATCATTCGTAATAACCCAATGGATAAATTGGGTTTCATATACATCCTCCCATCATAACATAATCCATAAAAAAGAAATGGATATCATTTCATCATAAGAAAAATAAAAACATGTAAATAATAGAGACATTATACATGAAAAATAAAAATACTAAATAATGTCATCTTATATGGAAAATAGTTTTGATTAAACACTTGAAATGAATTCTTGAGGAAAATATCCTTTCTTCTTCAAAATCGTTTTCTTTTCTCAAAATGCCATGAAATTTTAAAGTAAAAGGATTTTGTTGAAAATAATCATGAAATTTTGTAGAGGAAGATTCATTGAAATATGTCTTTATGAAATTATAAAAATCCATTCACGCCATATAAGGTAAAAAACATTCTTCTCGTACTTTTGCTGAAAAAGTCAAAAGGCACCTTATATGGCAACCAAAAGAAAGATTCCTTCAATACAATGTGGTAAAAAGTCAAAAAAGGTTAAAAAGGACTTTAAACATACATTGAAGAATAGTAAATATTTTATGAAAACATTTTTTGAAAACATGGACCGGTATGATAAACATAACCCCAGTAAATACTTATATATAAGCAATCTCGGATAAAAATGAGATTGGCAAAATTATCTCTTACCTTATGTCCAACTTCTTCCATATGTGACCAAGACTGCTGTATAGTGGGTTTAACCATGTTATAAACATGTAACTGAACCATAATAATATTTATCATATCATATATGATTCACTTATGACTTTATATTACCCGTACAATTGACAATTCCATGTTAAGGCCACATTTTGGGTAAATTGTTTCATTTGTCGTACGTGTTTGGACTTGTTGTTTTTGATATTATTATTACATTTATCATTATTTACGTATTTACAGAATGTAAAAATGATTTATATATCATATATATTCAGTATATATATATAATGTAAAGATAAATGAAATGAAATACACCGTTCATGGAGACGGTTGACCGTACGTACGCAGGAACACTGTTTTTATTAACTTATTGAATTGAATGGAAGTAAATAGATGAAATATATATATATATATATATATAAATCCAATACAATTATTATGTCATATATTTCATTATTATTTATTATATAAATAATTTATAATCATTCTTGAATGGTTAACATGGATAATGAATCTCATCGCGTCGTGGAGACGGTAATCCGTACGTACGCACGAGCGATTATATCGTTCCCATAATTATAGAATGGTATTTTAGGGGATGATAGAATGTCTAAAAATTATTATCATGTTATAATAATAATATATAGTTAATCTTTACACCATTATACTCATCCAAGTAAGGTGGTGGTGGAAAAGAGATTACAACACGGCGTGGAGACGATATTCCGTACATACGCACGCGCGGTGATTTCATTTTCTGTAGGATGGATAGAAGTTAAAATAGGATTGTTTAATATTTATAATAACATATCAGTATATGAGTTATTCTGATGTAATTACTTTATTATGAAACAACAATATACTAGGATGTAGAAGAAAAAATTAATTTGGAAGAATCGGTAAAGGATATTTCATCTTCTTCGACGCGCCTCTACTAAACCTCCTCTTAGGGCACTAAAGTTGGTCTTTGAAGAAGACCAGAACCTCTAGTATGTTTCAAGGGAAGTGTAGAACTAAAATGGGCTAGGGTTGGCCGAGACTGAAGGCGCAAAGTGTTGTAATGAGTAGAGGGAGGATGTGCTCTTTTATAAGAGAGGAGAAGGGCACTTTTTGAAACCTCTAAAATATTAATTTATAATAAACCCAAAATCTACATAAAAACTACCAAAGTGACTCAAATTCAGATATTAGATAATATATTGTTGTAATATAATCAACAAATTAAATTTAAACATGTTTTTATTTCATTTTAAACCTTATCATTTTGATTTATCTTTATTTAATATATTTAATTTTATTTTTGTTAATAATGTTATAAATTTTATATGGTAATAAGTACTAACTTATGTGTTGTTAATTATAAATAATTTGATACTTTATTATATGTTAGATCATATAATTTTTAATTTCTACTTTTTAAATATTTATGTGATTTTTAAACAATTTAATAATATAAAATATCAATTCTGTCAATTTTGACATAATTCATTTATTTGAATTAAAATAAAATCCATAAAGAATATATTTTTGAAAAAAAACTATTTAATAGAATACTAAACAGTCATATACATCTATAAAATTAGTGGATAACATTAATTAGTTCATATAATATTTATTTTAATACTTTTAAAATCATTTATTTGATATTTCTCTAAATAAAATAATTAATACAACATTTGTTTATAATTATTTAATATACTAATCTATTCTATAAAAATTAAAAATAAAATACTATGATGAAGATAAATATAATTGATTTCATAGGAGAACTTTTAGTCGAATTTTTCTTCTAAAAAAACAAACTTTTAAAATTTTATCTTTATTAAAGTATGAAGGTGACAATGTTGACATCATTTAAAATAAAATAATATAAATGTCCTAATCTATTTTATAAGGCTCCAAATGGTCCATAATTATACCCTTGAATTATTAGGGTATAGATATGCCCGACCAATAATTTTTTGTCAAGTTTCTGTTCCTTTGGATGGGTATTATTATTGTAATAAAAACTATATTATTGATTTTTTACTAAATAAATAATTTCTGCATCATTAATGTATAAGCTATTAAGGTAATTAAATATCTCTTAAAATTTACAAATAAATTACCATAAAAAATAAATACATTTTAGCCGTCAAATTAGTATTTATAATCGAATTTATATTCAGCATAACCTTATATTAAAAATACATTAATTATTAATGTTTGAGTGAGACATATTTCACTTTCATTAAAATAAAATAAATTAAAGGTCTTAATCACATCCAAGTGGGTTCCAATGGATTCCATTTCGACCCAAATATGACATAGGAAGAAATATAAGCATCCAATTATATTAATAGAAGTGTTAGGGTAATTTTATAATATTATATTTACCCTTAATTACCGGATTTACCTTCAACTATGTTAAATAAAATTTACCGTTGTTACTATTCATAGTGGCCAAAATAAAAAAGTAGAATATTAACATAATTTAGACCTAATTATTCGAAATATGGAATCCATTTTTCCAAATTTAAATCACATAAGTCATAGAAATTAATTTAAAAATAATCCCATTGTTAAGAAAATGAGTTTTAAAAGTTAAATCATTGCAAAAGATTGAAATGATTTTACCTATGAATTCAATGTAAAATCATTGATAATGAAATTAAATATATTAAATGGTAAAAATATATTATATTTATACTTTAAAACCATTCAATATTATAATTTTACCATATAAATTATTACGATGAAAAAAAAAGTTTTTAATTAAAATATAATGTGTTTTTTCTATTCATTAAAATATGAAAGTTATTATAATAATATGAAAATTTTATCGAATTTAAATTTTTATATCCTGATTCAAAGGGAGAATTTTATTTTGTAAAATTGAACTTATATCTATGTCAGAAATTAGATTTAAAATGGGTGTGCCATCAAAAGGCGGCAAAACTACATTTATTGAAAAATACTTCTTTCCTCTAAAAATTGATTTTGTTCTCATACCTCATTATAGAAAATGTGTAAGATGAATTATAATGTTATAAAATTAAAAATTTAGTAAAAAATATTCATAATGGCTAGTTAATAATATATATTTGTTTAGTGAAACTCAGTATTGCGTACAACACATGTCATCGAGGAAGGTCGCTCTCTGCATGCAACACATGCCAAGAATAGTGTTGGAGTATACTACAAGCTAATACGGTGTTGAGTATAACACAAGATAATCTTGGAGTACTGTACAATAAAAGACATCAAATAAATTAAAAAGAATATATCTCATAAAATCTCGGGGGGTTACCCAACTCCTTGAGAAAACTAGGGCTTATGTTAGAGATCATGGTAATCAGTTCACCATACAAGCTGATGAATTCAAAGTTATACCCCACTAGTAGACCATTATAGACTTAGTCACCTAAATTAGAATGAAATTCACCAACTCAATCAATCTGTTAACCACTACCCCAGAAATGTCATGATTCTGAACCATCTCAGGAAATGAAATATCCAATCCTAGGGAAACTCCCTCTCATTTCACTAAATGGATGGGTAATTGTCGCAACATGACCACTAGTCACTGGTGTTTGATCTTCATTACCTATATACACTCTCAAAGTCTATGTGGACAGTTCACTAGAGTATAGGTTCAGAGAAACTTTCCTGGAACAAGAAGAAACCGGATTTGGATCCTGGAATTAAAGTGGTAATTCTAATCCCTTACCACCCATTGATGGATCCTCACAATTAATGTTTAACCTAATGGTAGGGATATTAGAATTTGACTGTTAAACATACTCTAACTTAGTCACTGAATCCAATAATGTGATATAACCAATATAAAACAAAAATTTTATCCCAGTATGTACATACCAATTATGTTTGGGTTATGAGATCAGAATTTGGATATACAGAAATTCTTGGGAAATTTTCATGATCCCCTTTTAGGAGGAGGAGATTCCAAGATGATGGGATCATGGGATATATAAAATCACTACAGTAAAATGGGGGGAAACATATTTCTCTTTTAATAATTTCATATATAAAATAATTAAAATACAAAACTAGGATTAATACAACACTTTTCTCCTTTATAAAATCTCAAAAATATGTTATTGAAAAAAAAAGGAATGATGAAACCAACTATTAAATTATTTCCTCCTCTACTCTCCTCATATAATTTACAAAACAATACCATATAACCCTTTCATAAAATTTAGGATAACCATAAAAACATTGATAATTGGATATTTATTCCATTTACAAACCTTATTTTGGGGATGTTGTGGATCTTGGTTCAGTAAACTCATTCCCAATGTCTTCAATATTTCCTTTTCCCAACTTATACATCTAGTGTTGAAAATAAAGATAACACATTCATCATAATCATCTAATTGGTAAATCAAAAATAAAATGATATGAATCTAATTAATTACATCTTCTATATTTTGGATATTTTTGAAAATTTTAAATAGGAATTATAGAATGAATATAAGAAAATGTATGATGGATGTACTTGGTATATAATTATAATCTAATTTCTATATTAATGTAACAAGAACCAAATATACACCATAGAAATATATAGAACCAAAAAAATGCATAAATTGAAACAACTTATTCCACAAATTTAAATTGAATCTACCGAATGCCAAAAAATACACCTATGAAATAAGGCATCCCATCCACAAAAACCATGTGGAGAATGAACCCATTAAATAATCATCTAGACCCAATCATCTAAAAATGCGCCAAAAAACAACTTGTATACAATAATTTAAGCTTAATTTTTAGTTAATTTAATATGTATTCATTAATTACAATGACAAAATGAGTACCATCGATGATATATATACACCAAAAGGTCCTATAAGATTTATATGTGAGGTAGAGGTTGGAATTGCTGATGTGGAAGTAATTGAATCCGAGGTTGAGGCTAGGGAATGATTGGTATAGATGTGGGGTAAAGGAAGAGAATGTTTTTCTAAAACAATGACATTAAGAAAATATATAAAAGTCTCTAGGATTATTATGATATTAGCCACATCCCTTGTCCCATGTTCCATAAATTTATAAACCCATCATTCACTATCCTGAGTTCACTAAGAAGAGAAATCATTACCAATAACGTATCTAACATTTCACAAAAAGTTGTTTTTTAGGGGAGGCATTATAAAATATCTATCCAATGATATGAACTAATTCTTAAGATATTATTTAGTGTAAATCCCTTTGAGATAATAAATAATTTCACCCTTGAATAAAAAAAATTATTTGGTAGTCTTAACAAATTTATCTTTAATTAAATCATATTTTCTTTCTCATTGAGAAGAACTGTCCATTTGAGCATGATTTCAATTATCATTCACATTGTCCAAAATATTTTGAATTTCATATTGTATCAATATTTAAATAAAATCATCATCATTATATAATGAAGTAGTAGAATAATGTGTTGATGCATTGCTTGAAGGTCTGGTTGGAGTGGTTATCACTTTGATATATCTTCTATCCACAATATATAGTATATCTATGATTCAAATTATAGGGCTATAATGTGGATTCTAAAACATAAAATTTATCTTTTGAAAGATTGAACCACTTCAATTATATTAACTATTTTTAGGAATATTCTTGGACAGATTTTTGGAGAAACAAATTTAATAGTGTATGAAATATATTCCTCTTTGTCATGAGTATTTTCCCAACAAACAGAAAAAATAAATTATTCCAAAACATTCAAATAGTAATTCTTGATCTAAATGATATATGGAGAAGTTATTATAGGAGGTTGATCAGAAGAGGCTTCATCTTGTTAAGATAGTCCAAAATGTTCTTGAGTTGGATAACCATCACAAGAGGGATCATCTTTCAGATTAGAATAGTGATAACATAACTCATGAGTCTTTCTCCATGATTCCACATTAGGAGGAAAATGATAAGTAGGTTGATTAATATATATAATAGAGGACTCATATTCTTCTTCTAAATCGACTATTACCGAACTATTTTTCGAGAAGATTCGTAGATATTCTATTATTGAGAGTGAATTACAAGAATATTGCCTTGATAATGCGAAGTGGAAAAAATCATTATTATATCTTCATAAGATACAGGTCAAACCAGTGTTTCTAAAAAATTATTATAAGGAAACATTGGATTAACAAATTCATTATTTTTTTCAAAAATAACAAGAATAGTTTTTCTATACTTATAGGATATTCATCATCATCATCATTCCTTTATTCATCACTTTCCTTATCATGATTATCATATTTTTAATCCTCTCTATAATACAATTTATCATTTTTTAATCATCCTTCTCACCATTAAAATCAACAGGATAAGATACACCCATATCAAATAAAAATTAATTGTGAGTGGATTCTCCACTAAATGGAGTGGAATAAAAATTTTGATCTCCCCCTATCTAAAATATTGGTGGACTCTCTAAAACAACTGGATCCATATCCTCAAAAAATTCTAAATTTTAAATAGTTGTTCCAAATATCCTGGATTTTTGAACTCTATCCCCCCTTAGGAGGTCCATATTCTCATACTAATTCAATAACTAATGGTAATTCAGGTTTCCATGTAGCTTGAACTAGAATTTTAGAAGATTTTGCAACAACATGAGTATGATACACTTCTTCCCTAACAATTTATCCATCATATAGAAGATCTTAATTCTTTATAATATTTTATGATAGTGTTTAAGGATAATACCTTACAGAACCCCTTCTATCTATAAGTAGATCAAATGAGGTGGAGGCGGAGGAGACCATGGATATGAGGAGGCGGAGATGGAGGCTGCCACGGTGGAGAAGGCGATAGACGGGAAGCAGAGGTGGAGGCGGCCACTGCTGGGAGGAGGCAGAGGCGGCTACGGAAGTAAAGGTGAGGGTCGGTATGTGGAGGCAGCGGTGAGGGTTGGGAGGCAGAGGTGAGGGCCAGGGTGTGGAGGTGGGGACCTAGAGGTGGAGGCAGCCACAGAGGCAATAAATCGGAGGGAGGGATTTGGGGGATGGGATGTAGAGGTGAGGGAGGGAGATCGAGGTTGGGTGGGTAGGAGAGGTCAGGATGTGAGGGAATGGGGAGATGTAGGGGGAGAAAATGGGAAATTGGGAGGTGGTTCCTAATAAAATTCACATATCACTTTTAGTATTACCACGGTTTTAATAAAACTATGTGAATTTGTAAAATAATCATATCTATAACCACGGTTTTTTAAATAGTGAGAATATATGTCTGGGTAAAACCCCATTTTCTTGTAGTATTTTGTTAAGATAATCATTTTTCCTTACACATACATTAGTAACAATAAAATGATGTTTTAAAATTTGTTCTTAACTAACTTTTGGTTTAGTGACACCTGTATATGTCCTTTTGAAATTCAATGAAAATATTACTGTTGGAGGAGGGTTCCAACCATTGATGTTTTTTCTATAAAAAGGATCTCATTTGAATGAGCTCATTATTTGTTGATCAATCTAGAAAATACATGTTGTGATGTTGTGTAGTGATTTCTAGAGAGATAAATACTCTCATGCTTTGTGTGTTTCATGAACATCTTTTTCAGCCCGGAACAACTTGTTCAACTTCCTTCAGGTGACTCTGATTGTTACTGAGTACAATTGAAGGCTTTTGGGGATAGGAAGATACAGGTGTTCACTAACTTAAAGATCGATGGCTTGTGGGGATAGCAAGACATAATCCAATATTCTTGTCGAGTTATTACCCTGGTGTGCATAAGATAGACTTTCTTGAATGTATAAATCAGGGGAATTATATCCAAGTTTGTTGGATACCATATTATTTGGATTAAAAAATTTCATACTTGTTACTTTTTATTGTTTCATGTTATATTTATACTGTATTTTGTTAACTAAATAAAGTATAAATTTCTTATACATTCATTTAATTTTACTTACTCTGACTATTGGGATTCTATACGCTTTAAGGTAGAATCTTTCTCAACGGAAATTGTTCTGATGTTTATTTCCCTAATTCATATTCCCAGACCCTAAGAAAGTTTTTTCTATAGCTATGAACAAAATAGGGTTTTTGAATTTACCTTGTTTAACATTGGTAAACATAGTTTTACTTACAGTTAAAAAAAATTAATCATACAATTCACCCCCCTCTTGTAATTCATCACCTACATACACTATTTTGATACTACACCTCCAACCAATATGGATATCTATAAAAGCCCAGGGAGGAAAGATACAAAAGAAGGAGATAGATAATGGGAAGGGGAAACCAATTAGGAGAAGATAAAATGTCATTTTCATAGATTTGATTTTTGTTTTCTTTTTTGGTGTATATGGGTCAAAAAATACTCTTTAGAGCCAATAGAGAAGAAGAAACCAAATGGGTGTCATTCAGGTCCGTTAGGCACCAAAAAGAGGGCATTTAGGATTATGAAACATAATATCATATTACAAAACCTGTATACAAGGTTATATGGGAAGGTCCCCATGGTAATACTAAAGAATGAACCCTAGTCTTGCGTCCCTTTTTAATGGGTTTCATGGTTTATCCTTGGTTGGTGGATCATTTTATATACCATACACCATGTCTACAAAACCTAACAACATCAGTTTTCAGGGTTTTCTCTAAGACAATGCACAGTTTGTCCAACTGTACACCAACCATACAGAACCTATATTCCTTCACAATTTTCAATGATGACACTACAATCAAACCCAAACAAATCACCACTAAACCATGGTTAAAATAGGGGTTTAATAATACCTAAAAAAGTGATAGGATGTTACAACTTCTCCTTCCAATAAGACTATAAAAACAAAGATAATAATTTTAAGAATGATATGAATTATAAATGGATGTGTAATGAATTATTTATGTGAAGTGTTGGGTGATAAGGTATGATACTAGTTTTCTATTTATAGGGATATATGATCATTCAATAGAAAAACTGTTGTGCAAAAAGAAGGTTGGTAGGTATGACCATTGTTCAATTCAACAGTAGGGTATTTTGACCATCGTACAATATGCACATTCATTTTTAAGATCACTGTTCAATATAATCATTTGTAATTAAGATAATTTTTTGTATCTATAATAAATTAACATATTGGTTTATTTTATGAAACATATGGAAGAAAAAAATTGTATTTTTTCATAAACTATAATTCATTTTTTTAAAAATTTATGTTTTCAAAAAAAAATATTCATGATATATTATTAAATACATTAATTGTTAAAGTATAAATTCTAATAAAATTGAAAAATCCCCATGAAATTTCTTTCAACATCTGAAAGATGATTGTTTCCATAGAAATTTTTATTTTTTTAAAAATAAAAAAAAATTATTTTAACGATAAAATACACATAAATAGGTAAATGTCTTTATAAAATTAATAATATTTTTAGAATCAAAACATAAAAATTAGATGTATTATTAATGAAATTTTATTCTCAATTTATTATATTTTAAACTTTTTATAAATATCATATTAACTAATAATTTGATGTCTTGTTAATTATACAATTCACATCTCACCATTTAAAAAAATCCCATTATCCATTTTGTATACACATTATGCTGCAAAAAATAATCCATTTATTTTACTTTATATATTTTCATGTCTTCAAAATCAAACCATATATTCATTCAAGGGTATGTATTTATAGAAAACATTAAAAAATTATTCATTATATGCATATACGAAATCCACGTTCGATAAAAATGGGAATAAATAGATATGTACTTATGATATTTCAGCAATGTGGCATACATAATGTAACACATATGAATGCTACACCATCATAGCTCTTGAATATATTGGATAAAGAGTTAATCTACAAATATGACATGTTGAGGATAACTGGGAATCATTCCTTGGTAATTTTATATGATAAAAACGTAAAAATAAATGGGGATATATTTATGAAACCTTAGTGATCAGACTCATATATATGTTTATGAATATCTCATGTTTATTTTGTAGTAACATCACCATGTTATAACTCATGTTATTATATTCATTTTCTTATGGTTTTTCTGATGTTCTAAAGTTGATATTCTTATAAAATGCCTCTTTATTCACCCATGATGTTTATTATTGATCTCTTTTAGTTATTTACCGCTTATTGGGATTTATGATCACCGCTTTCATTTGATAAATTTTCCACATAAATACTATGTAGTTAGATGATGTAGTATGGGATAATAAATAATTATTTCATGAGAGTTGAAGATTATTTTATTTTTTTACAAATTATTCTATGTACTATGTATCTATATTACGTGATACATAAACTAAAAATGTTCTTCAATGTTAATTATTTAAAATTTTATTAAGAATTATGATTGAAATTATGTATATAAATTTGGGTCTCTATATTTGGTATAAAAGGATTGATATATTTTTTTAATAAAATTAGGACTAAAACCATTATTTAGAACCATAGGGATCATCCTAAATATTGTAAAACATCATTAAAAGTTTTTTGATGTTTAGAGTTTGTGATTTTTTAATAACATACAACCCTATATGGAACCTTGAAAGTTGATACAGTTGTGCTAATGATGATCCAAGGGGTAATAACCCTAAAAAATATGATTGGTTGTTAAATAGATTTTTACATAATTCATGATATAGATGAATATACTATGAATATGGATATACACTCATAGGAAGATTCTCTTTGGTAATGATATTCTTTTATTGAGCCATTATGAAAGGATGTATAGATAATGGAACAATTTATTTTTAATATAAATAAATTTTAATATATATTATCCATGAATCAATATAATTGGAAGACATTAGAATTAGTCTCTCCTTAACAATTTACACTTAATAGTGTCTATTTTTTTAATTATGTTTTCATTTTTATAATTTATAGTGAAATAGAATTGTTTGTTAGAAAAAATATGAAATGGTTGATCCACTGATGGAATTCTTAATAAAATGGAAGTAGGGGTATAAAATTTCATAATGATCTTAAATTATCTATCTCGTTATATGAATAATAACATGAACCATGAATAGAATCTGGCCTCATCTTTGAGGGTTAAACTAGCAATTGAATCATTCAGGAAATAACACTAACAATCAGTTAGTGGTCCACCAAACATATTGATCATCAAACAATGGATCAGTGCTTTAGAAATGAGATTATCTATGATTAGTTATTATAATCAAGACATCTTTAGCCACATAGTTTATCACATAGAAGGTGAAAAAATAAATGTTTGTCATTAATCTAAAATATGAATCAAAAGGATTAAATCTTTACTATGGAGTGGGTAGACATCCAAAAAGTACATTCCAGTATGAACCATACTCACACCCAATGAATGAAATAGAAAAGTAATTCCATAAGCTAATGAAAAAGGAAAAATAATTTTGGGGATGTTATGAGAAGAAAATAATATGTATTTTTCCTTACACTTCAGTCAATCTAATTGATTTTGAATAGAATACTAATCGAGTATTTAGTAAGAGGATACATCTCTATTAAAAGTGTTCGAAATACATTTTTTTAGAGAAATGAGGAAATTTATTAGTGTGATCTCAAGCTAGGGATTTAAATTAGAGATGAATATTGGTGTCATAGATATAATGATAAAAAAAGAAGGAACACATAAAATATTAGAAAAATCCTGATTAAAAATAGGAAGAGAGGAGAGTACAACATCCCATGTGTATTAAATATTGAAAAAGTCACTTGAGTATTTATCTCTATGGAGATGGGAAGTTTTAAATATGTGTTTAGGTTTGATATATTAATCAAAACTATTTAATAGTGAGGTAACTGAAACATACTAACATGAATAAAAAGTGAAAGATAGTGAAATAACATCTTGTGGTGCATTGCTTCAAATATAAAGATCTTGGTTACTTTTCAAACTAATGTCAAAGTCCAAAGGTAATATATAGAATGATAGTTCACTATATATTGGACCATTATAGATTCTAGAGAATTTCGGATCTTTTAAATATCAACTATACTTACTATTAAATCCTTCAAATATTCATTATGTCTTCTATTTTCACTAATACTGATGTAAATGTCAATCCCATCATGTATACACGTCAAAAATGTTGTGCAATTGGAATCTGACCATTCATATGTAGAAGAACTGACTTTATTCTTGTGAATGGGTAATAGTGATGATAAACAAACCAACACTTATATAGATATCCTTATAGAGGAATTAAATGTTAAAATAAGAAACCTAGGATCCTGAGGAAGTGGTGAATGATAAATATCCCTATTTTTATAGTTATATAAACATTTTGAGGAAACAATTTCCTAAGGTTAATAATTTAATGACCAAAAAATTATAATATATTATTTATAAAATATCTATTGTTTTATAATAACTATTTTATTATAAGAACATAATATTCTCTTACATTTTATATGGACATTATAAGTAATGAAACAATATTTACTACAATACCTATGAATAGTTTAGGGAGATAATGGAAAAATAGTAATGTAAAAGCTAAAGGGCACATTGTAGGCATGAATTTCCCCATAATGATCATTACTTCCATGATTACTATTAAAATAAAGAGAATAATTAAGAAAATGATTTTCAATATTAAGGGAAGTGTAATAACCATTGTATTTTTTGTAGTGAAATAGTACATATACGAATAATTATGTATTTATAGGGATATATTTCCATTTATTAATAAGACCATTAGTCAATATGGAAATTGGGAATTATGAACACATGTCAAAAAATCCAGTGTACATTATTTCCATTGGAAGATATTGAAATGAAATAGTAATACCATTTTTTCAATATAGTCATTAGGAATTATGAAAATTTGTTATATAGTATCAATGAAGTTATTTTTGGGATTATTTTATATTGTAGAATGAGAAACCAAAATTATAAATTTTTATAATCTAGAAAAAAATTAAGATATTTTTTTTAAAAAAAATACCAAAATTCACATTCATGAAATGATATTATAATTTTTTTAATAAATGAAAAAAATTATTATTTAATGAAATCCCAATTATATTATTATAACATTAATAGTTTTATAATATCATATTTACTATTAATTGTCAATATAGAAGGACATATATTTTTAAAATATGGAACATTAATATTGATATATATATATATAATTATTATTATTTTTGGATTCATCAAATAAAACATATCTTAATGGAAATACATGGTAATTTTCTTAAAAATGACTTTTTTAGTGTCTATAAGAATATCTTTTTTTTGGAATACCATAACACATCTGATAAAATTAGGATATGATCATGAAATAAAATTTAACAATCCTTATTCTATATCAAGAAATTATTTATAGAACAACATATTATATACTGTCATACATTTTTTAAATACATTCATATCATTTTTGAAACATGTTTTCATCTAAGAAAAAAAACTATTTGTATAAGTTATATGCGTACCAGATTTGAAGTAATATTTTTCACTTTTTTAATTGAATCATGTAAAGTGGATATAATTTTTGTAATTATAATTTCATAATTATTTAAAAATATAAATTTTAGTTTTATATGGCACTTGATTTTTACTAATGTTTAAAAAATATTTTCTTTATTAAAGGTAGAATAATGTAACATGTTACTATTAAAAGGAAAAATCATATGTTAAATAATAATAATAAAAACTTTTAATGGGTGTTTTCTGTAATTAATGACCATAATCATACTTTACAACATTAATTATTAAAGAAAATCAATGAAATTAACGAAATACCTAAATGGTAAGCATTAATAACAAAATCATCGTAACATTATCGCTTAAATTATCCCCTTTGTATGTATAAATACCCACCCATTCTCCCATCACTCTCTACACTGCAACCATTTATGTGGTATAATATCAGATTCCTCTTATAAATATTCACTTTATGGGGGTTCTATTGTTCTAATGAGTCTCTCCCTAGCTATAAGAAGCTTCCTATCAAGGTAAGGGTTCTCATCCTCAACTTTTTTCAAATTCAGTACTTATTTTTTAGAATACATTTCATTATAAATTTATTATATCATAAATTGGTTATAAAAACCACAGTTACAATACACATGATGTATTGATAATGTGAAACTTACATTATCTCACATTGAACTCATTATATGAGATATTTTGTATACCTGTTATGTTTTTGAAGTCATCCCATGATTTTCAATTCAATATTTTCAAGTCTTGAATAGCCCAAAATATTTTAATTAATGGGTATTAATTTATATATATCTTAAAAATATTTATTAGTTAAATACATGTATTATTCCTACATTCTCTACTCATAGGAAAATAATTTTATGAACATATAAACTATGATCGATGTGGCACACATACTGTTAGACATATAAGGGGTTTCCCCTGATGGTAATCGAATTAATTGGGCAATGAATTAATATATAGATATGACATGTTCATTATATAATGTAAGTAATCATTGGTAATTTTTTCTCACACTAGTCGCTAGTGATGATATTTGGGTATATGATTATGAATACCTCATTTTTATGTTGTAGCCACATTTCAGTGTTATGCCTCATTTTTTTATATTCTTGTTCTTTAGTTCATTTACATATGATATTTCTCATTATTCACCCATGATGTTTAATAATTAATTATATTTAATGGTTTATCCCTTACTTGGATATATTCTTATCCATTTCATTTGATAAATGTTCTCAATAACTCCTATGTAGTTAGGTAATCATGGATGGGATAGTAAAGAAGCCTATCAAGAGAGTTGAAAATTATTTGATTATTTCTTTTGTTAACTATAAATGCCTTATAATATGTGACTATATACCAAGACAAAAAACATAAAATGATACTTCAATTTTGTTGATGTATTTATTTTAATAAAATAGGTTTAAATAATATAAAAAATGGTGGGTCAGAATAGTGTGGGGGCTTAGAAAGCCAATATTTTCTATAATGATGAGATATGTGGATATTGGTTTCTATGATGTATCATTCATTTCTAGTTGTGATTTTATATGATATATGACACCAAAATTTTTGTACACAAAAATTTACATCGAATCCAAGATACATTCAATGCCCAAATAATAGAAGACAACTATGGGAAAATATGTGTCTCTGTAAAATAAGAAGATTAAAATGTGACCTTTATATGTCATGTGATTTCACAATAATTAAAGAATTAATACACATTAAAAATGATTTAATGTATTGTAATTTTTTGGGGAGAACCTAAAAATATTTGTAAGCTATGAATGTTTTTCATTAGTAGTGAAAAGGGTTTTCCAAATGAAGAAACCCGTTTTTGATTCAATGATGGAGACATATTGTGCATGAAAAAAAATTCTTATAGGGAAATCCAATATATAAGTCTTTATATCTATTAAATCTATTTCATATAAATTATCTTGGATCTAACATTGATATCTATATCAAAATTATTGAGTGTTTTAATATAAACATTTCTCATTAAATTCTTATAAATTCCATTGTTTCACCCATATCATTGGATGCGTATAACATCCCACCAAGATGTACACAACATACCTCAATATCTGTTCTATTAACCCTCCCAGTGGAACATTCCCTTCCTTTTATAAATTATCATGTGTACACCCATAGACACATCATCATGATAGATAAAACCACCAAATTATCTTAGAACCTCTAACTGGGGTTTCCTGTAACCTGATCCCATGAATATCATTTTCAATACCTATAGGGGTAAGAGATTTGAGAAACAAGAAGAACAGACAATAAGATGACTTAAAAAATATACACATGAGAATTATACATTATTTTAGGTAATTTTATTATAAAACCCATAATGATATAGGATAAAATTATAAAAATTGGACCTTATAATTGTTGTTGTTCCCATGGTGCTAGACCCCCTATGTTTTGAGACACCATGACACCACATCACCCTAGCCTCTTTACTTGGGTGAAAATTTTACTAATGACTATATGCATTGGGTGAAACATCTCCCATGACTCTATAATTGTGGATCATGTCCCTTAATTGTAAATACATGTGAAACACTTCACTCATGAAATTCAATAATGGTGAATTCTCACATAGGCAATCCAATTTCAATAACACATAGACTAAGAAATAAAATTATTAATATAGTTCACCCACTACATCTAATTCATCTAACACAACCTATAGGTATCATACTAGGTTGAAGATTCACCTTGGTCTCATACAACTGTATTAATTTTCCCACATCCTCATACAAGGAAACTTTTTCACATAGGTCCCAAATATGGGTCTCTAGTCTTTTGTAATCCCCAATTAAATCCAAAAAAAATAGACATGTATCAGGGGTAACCATATGTAATTCCTATGTATATCACCCTAATCCTCTATAGATGGATATATATGCTATGATCTGATTCCACCTTCATTTAATAGTCTGCAAAATATAGGAGGTGTATGCCCATATTTGTGCCTCCGCTCCCATGTAATCCCCAATAATATTCAATAATGTTTACTTATCAATATATAATGAGGAGTAAAATTTGTCCATATATACCTAATACCCCTTAAAATTATATTTTCTCCACTTTTATGACATGATTGTGATTTCCAAAAAAATTTAATTACATTTATTGTTACTAATATAAAAAATTAAACTATAAAACTTGATGCATGAAAAAATAATTCATTCCTACATTGATATATTTGAAGATTTTCACATTTTTAATCCAAACACCTTAGTGTATATCCTGGGATTACTATTATGTGTAATCCTAAACAATTCCATTTTATCATCCTTATTTCATAATAACATATTAGGAGGTTTAAAACCATGTATGGGCATCCTACTAAGAATATGCCTCAACATTATCAGTACTCATTTCTCAACTTGTTAACAATTTATTTAGGGTATATAATCATACATGGTCCTCTTAAATGTTGTAATACATAGTAAAATTCTCACATGACTAGTTAGTATCAAATATAGTGAACTATAAAGAGGTGATTATACTGAAATAATGCATTGATTCCCCTTGTCTTAGGTATTCATTTGGTTATTTTGAATACCTTGAGTGAAGATTCTCTGGTTATTTTCCAGGAACAGAGTCTCTTTAGTCATATTTCAGGTTACTATAGAATGGTTCACATTGAAATAATTCCCATATCAACATACTGATTTGTACATTTCACCTATAATTCCACTATTTGTTCCATTATATTACATAGATTTAGTTATGTATGATCAAACATAAAAATAACCACATTGGTGCTCATCATAAATCCTTAAAATGTATAACATGTATGATTAAGCGGTATCAAAATAAATATATTCAGATTCCCTTAATAGGGATAGATAGGAATCCCCTTTTATGGGAAAAATCTAAACTCTCCAACTCATACATTAACTTTTATGATAAAACTAATTCCTCACTTAACGGAGATAAATTCTATAACCATGAATTATATGAATAAAAACAATAGATTGGACAAATACATGAATAAAATTTGGTACAACATAACTCCCATTTAGTGTTTCCTAAAAATATCATGATGTTACTATGAATACTTACTAAGGATGACTAGTATTTTTTACTGGGATGAATTCATGAATATGACTAAAAAATTATGATATTTTATAAAATGGAATCAAACCACTTCATAGATAAACCAACATTTTATTCTCATCGCTAACATGTATCAAAAAGTGTCTATTTTATGTCCCAGTGACCACATTCTTTAGAATGATGTTACATATTGACTCAAAACACAGTTGTGTGTGAACATGTTGGATATAGTGAATTATAGATTGGATATCAATTTTTGGTATTTATACTACATTTGTTAAAAAATGAATTCAAAGGGTATTTTTGGGAAAAACTATCGTGTTACTGTTCTATAATGATTGATATTTTCCCTTCCATTATGTTTCCCTTGAGCATAAATAATATCTTGTGTTTTTGGGTTTTGACTATCCGTTCCCCCAAATACTATTTTTCACCTAAATATTTATTATTGATGAATTTTGTTTTGGGACCTCCTACTAAATATCTTTATACCCACCCTTATATTATCTATATGATAGAATATATATTTTTGTGTGATATTTCATTTTCTAGTATTCCAATTGGGGAATTTGATCTAGTGGATTTAATGGAGCCAATCATGTTGACACGTTGTGGAAGTTTATTGTGTATATAAGAGTTGGTTATTGATAGTGTTCAGTTACCATTCCTTCATTAATGTTAGATGTTTTTTACTATCACATTTTAGATGTAACTATAGATATTATCTGGTTTACCTTTATTTTAGATTCTTAATTGTGGTTATGTATTTGTTTATCCTTCGAGGTGGCACATTTTAGGTAATGAGGAAATTTTCCAATGAGAATCATCACCTGTTTATTTTTTTAGATAGTGTTTCTTGTCAAATTTTCCATTTCATTTTTGTCGACCAATTCTGACTCATTATCCTTTAAAGGAATTTTGTATTAACCCCACGGGGCTAGGTAATTCACCCCTTTAATATTGTGAAGGAGAGTCCACAGTCAGATGGTCCTAGTGGGAGATTGCATGGGGTCATGTACATTTACAATTGTTCCTCCTCAGATGGTCTCTAGTAGGATTATTCATTGATCCATAAACACCCAATGGCCCCATTATCCATGATTCATGGACCAACATTCAAAAGGCAAGAATGTATTGGTTGATTATTTAGCCAACAACACTTAAGGACTCCATTGGTTGAGAGGATCAGAATTTGGGCTCACCACAACCTTTTGGGATTGGAATATTTCCTATTTTGGGACACTCATATAATTTTAAATCATTTTCATGTGTTCATGAATCCTTGGTTCATTCCTAATGAGTGTGTCCACAGGCTACCCCTTGTTTTCAAGATCGTCATAAGGAAATACGGATTTGATGCTAGAGAGGTGATGCAGACTTGATCCATACAATAAGGTGCTCATGAGTTTGTTTTCATCCATGAGGGATAAATGGTGACATTATGTTGGGATCAGACCCATAATATGGGTTTCTTAGGTATCCTCCAGAAAGTAATCAAAACCCACATAGTTTGTAATGGCTTGGGTCTTATGCGTGGTTGCTTCCCATTTGGGGGGACATTATCTGGTGAGCCCGTTTGAAAGGGAAACCTTTTGAGATTGGACCTATGAGTAGGAATCAAACATATACTATTTTGATCAATAATCAGTGTTCTCATAGTTTAGAATTGTGTATGGAATATTCATGGAGGTTTCCCATTTTATGGGAATATGATTGGGAGAAACCGTTTGGATGGGCACCCTTTTGAGCTTGAGCCTTCGAGTATGCATCCTATGTATGCTTGTTTGATCAATAATTAGAGTTATCGTAGTTTAGAATTGTTTGGATTTTGTAATCATCACAAATATCAAAAGTCTCTAAGCCCATGTGAGTCATGCTCGGTGTGAGAAAAAAGAGGATGTGAGAGATCCAACCAACCACTTGATTCCTCTATGGCTGGTGGGAGAGGGTGATACTACGGCGGATGAGGTCGGGGTGACTGTGGGCAAGGGCACGGAGCGATGAACCATTTAATGTGAAATTAAATTAAATTTCATATGGCTCAGCAATGGAATATTTGGGACTTACCTTAGTGGGAGTGCCCGAGAATGTCTTCTGGGAAGGGGAGGAGTTTTTTCCCTGTCAAAAGGGGAAGTGAACACAAACCCTTAGGCTGATCACTATTACACGTTGAATGGAATAGAATATGATCACCCTTAATCACTAGAATGGGGAAGTTCATGTTCACATCACAAGGCTAGACTATGAACTACCATGGGAATGTAGACCCAAAGACATACCGAGATCCTGAACCATTTGGGGGAGAGCCTTCGTGACTATGCTTAACATGGGTATGTATACTCAAGGGGCACACTAATACACCTGATGATCCAATCATATGGGTCTGATGGCTTTAGAGGAGGATTTTTACTGATGCTGGAGGACTGTTTCACAGAGGGATTATGGAGGACTGGATGATAATGGAGGGGCGAGATTGGAACCAGAGGAAACAAAACCCAAAAACAACCCATTCTGCATTTTTTTTGAGGTGTTTCAGGAATCAAGGGATCCCATGCTTCGAGGCTGCAGCATGGGTGCGTGGCTCAAGGTGGTGAGCGGAATTTTTTTTTAATGGTGAATTTTTAATTTGAAAGTGTAATGTTGTGGCTGTTTGGACTGTGCGGTTTGGATGCATGTATTGGGGTACGGTCAACCCTTAAACCGGCTCTTAGAAAATGAAAAAAAAAATTGTTTGGCCAGGATGTGCGTAGAGAGGTCGTCCGTGTACCGATGCGGTACGTGGGCATGGGTATGTACCACCGCGCACCATAGTGGTACACGATTCATCACACCGCTTTGGGTTCTACTCACATACTAATGTAGTACGTGGCGTCGAGTAAAATCCATGTAGTGATACGGTATGTGGAACCCCATATTGAAGGGTGGTCTAGGGGATTATCATTAAGGAGGATTTCATCAGTGAGAAGTATTTGGTTTGAAATTTCACCAATAAGGTTAGTGGTTCTATTATTATTGTTAAGTTCTCCTGTTTTATTGTTCATAGATGGATGTTCCAGAGGAGAGTGTTATTCGAAATTTGGGTCTCACCGATGATTGAATACTGATTCTAGAATCTCCAATGAATTATTTCTTCCAACCATTGGTGTCCTCTTTAAGCTTTCATTGTCCATTATTTCTCAATTCCTTTTATGCTCCTTATATAGAGCATTGAGGCAATCATATCTATGGTAATGTGACACCATTTGTGGAGGCCCATGAAGATATATCATGACCCACAGAAGGCTCGGTCAACCAGGGTTTGTGGAGGATTTGGTTCGCAAGCATGGTTTGTAGAACACTGCCTATTTTCTTTTTGCGCGAATAGCTAATTTCGTGAGACAGTATGGGGATGGCATTCCCGCGCATGAGTTCTTTGATGACACATTTTGTAGTCCATTGGGTTTGTTGTCCATCGCCCCACGGGCCAACGCCTCATAGATCATTTCGCATACCGGTGGTTCGCAATCCAGAAGGTCCGCAACCCCTTCCTTATTATGGTACAATGGTCATTTAAAATACCTTGAAAACTTGAATTCATTTAAGTTTATTATGAAATTTGTTACTCTATTTAAGTTTTTTCACCTTTCTAGACTTGTATGAATTTGTTCTTCCCTATACAAAGTGACTATGGGAGTATTTTCTTCCTTTGGTTGACCATACAAATTCCACCCCTTGGAATGGGATCCGTTTAGATTGAAAAGGGGACAATTTTGATGTAGAAGTGGTCTTGAATAGAAATGGATCACGGTAGAATAGATAGGCATGGTAGGAGGGGACAACACCTATATATAGGGGCCAATGTCATTTTTATTTTACTATTTCTCATGGTGAAAAGTTCTCTCAACTCCCCTAGCTTCCAATACATTTTCATAACGTTATTATGGAAAAAATTCATTTCGGAAACCACTTCATACATTCCGTGAACCGAATTTTTCTCTATTTATCTACCAGAAATTAGAATTTTGGATTTCATGAATGACAATGTGGAATTTCAAATTAAAATCTGGATTCTGTGTAGGAGAATGCAACGCTTCTCGTGTGCTCACATTCCGAGCATGAACCGGTGAACCAAACATTAATAATTAATAATCCAAACTCAAAATTTTAATCTAAAATATTTTAAAAAATAACTTAATGAGGCTTAGTTTTAGGGTATTCACGTTCTGCGAACCCTTATGTTCACCGGTCAACAATTCATAGGACATCACCTCATGGATGATTCGCATACCATGGATGTACATCGTGTAATGCTTCTACATACCATGTAGTATGCATGGTTTTCTTCACACATAACATGTCTTATGCGGGATAGGGCTACCTATTATTTTTCACAAGAAATGTATGTGGATCCTTATGCAGACATATGTTTAAGTCTTTTGTCCATTCCTTCATATCCTTTATCCAACAACATTTATTAGACTGAATTTTAATCGCCTTTTGGATCTACCTTTATAGGATAAAATGGTTGATTCATAGGCTTCCATTAATGTCACTGATTCTTTTGAGGCTACTACTACTACCCCTATTTCTAATGCTGATTAGAAACCAAAGAACATGGCATCTTTGGTCGAAGAAAAAATTATAGTCATTCCATTTCGCCAATCTCTGGAGATTATACTTACGGTGGGACAATAGGAGTACCCAGCTTCAAATAGGCTTACATATAATGGGTTTGGTCTGTTTTCTGACACAGTGATCCCACCACCAAATCAGATCGATTAGCCTACTACCTAGATAATTAACACCTTTATTCTGAAGGCATTGATTTCTTCCAAGGGGTGGTACCTTTAGAGAGATACTACCTCTTGGTCCTTGCTGAACTATGAACCTAGAACATTAGAGTAAGTTCTACGGAAGCCCGACCCGATGGCCCACTATAACAAGAGCATTGCATGGAAATCCACAAAGAACGAGTTGCATGGTTGGTTATTCTGGTGGGATCTCCTCTCTGGAGGCTCATTTTTCTTGGACAGAGGGTGTTCTTTTTTGGGTTTGCTAGAGTTGCGAAGAATTCCAAACCGAGCTTCAGACTGTGGGACTATACAAGGCTACTTGGGTTTCTCAAACAAATACCCACCATCCTCATTCCCTTATTTCACAGTTTCTAAGCAGGTGGAGTCTAGACACCAATACCTTTTATTTGATGCACAAGGTGGTCAGCATCATTATTTGGGACATTTGGATAATCTCAAGAGTCCATATCAATGGGGACATATATGATTATTTTCTACCTCATTCCACTCTTTGGAATGACGAGGATAGAACCCCACCTTTTTATAGGAAACTCATCATTCATACGAAGACACTCTTGAAAGAAATATACCTTTTTCCAAAGAAGGGTATTCTTATTTATGATTTGTTTGGCACTTTTGTTAATCATTATAGTCTAGACCCCGTTCCAGGGATACCCATGGTACATCCTACAAAAACCACCCTTATGTGAGAAAGTACTTACTGGACCACCTTGGAAGAGGGGAATTTTCAAAAATGGGGATGGGGTCTCATCCCTAACATCAATTGATTATTTTGAATAACATCTTTCATGGCTATTTTTTAGAAAGGGTATCGCTGTATGAGTATAGTGGTTTAAGAGCCTCATCTTTTATCATGGTCTCTTAGTTGGACACCAGAAGATGTATCAATTTAGTAATACCAGTGTTGGCCAAGCTTTACCCCCTACTGGGTCAAATCAACGAGGGGGCCACCTTATTGGATGATTGGGCCCTTCCAAATTCATTGGGGCTGGATGGGAGCCCACATAAGAGTTTATTCATTCATCAATTCCTTTCCAATTCCGCATTCCATCCTCTGACCGTATCTTCAGAGTACCAGCGGGGTCATGCAATAAGCTTGGGCTTCATAGGATAAGAAATCGAAGAAAACATCAATGAAAAAGAAATAATTAATGGAGTATATCAACTTTTATGAACATTTCTCTTATCACCCTTATGATTCCCCTGTTGGTACTATTACAAATAATTCATTTGAAGACATTGTAAAATGACGTTAATTTTTTCTTTGAGAGAAGGAATCCTAGTTTCCCATGTTGGAGGGGATCATATTTGTGAGGGATATAAACCCTTCCGATTTAGTTGTCAATTTAACTATGTTCAAAAGTTGTTCCATCCTTCTCTCAACAGTACTCATCAGGAGAAGCATCTAATGATAGCCCATCAACTATGGCTAATGTTCACCTAAGAGGACACCCAGTCCCAGTCCAGAATTCTAGATCCTAGGGATTTTGTTCCCTTCCTTACAAAAACATAAGTGGAGGTATGGGTTAAATCATATCATGATGGCCAATTCTCCGCCCCAGTTCCTATCATGAAAGCATCTAAGGAATCTAGGGTACAGGTAAAGGAGAAACAAAAAAAGATTTTTTGAACACTCTCGACTAGGAAAAGACCTATGAATTCCTCTTGGCACCCCTTGAGGAAAATTGTGAAAGATGGGGTTGTGACCTCGTGGGCGGTCGAACAAGCTGTTGAAGCTGCGGCCGGAAGTCCACAATCCATTACTCTAGAGGAAAATTTTCCAGTGTCTTGTAGGTAATGTGACCTTTTTAAAGGTCACCCATCTACTCGTGGCTAGTCCCCTCTTGATTTATGGTAGCTCCTCCGAACTAGGGAAGTTTCTATTACTGGAATTGGCTATGTGTTAGCACCTACAGAAGTGTTTTTTATGAGGATCTAGATAGGGTGAGATTAAAACTTTAGGACATCGAGACCGCATACACTCACTAAGTGGGCACCGTAAGTACTAGAATTGTTTACATGCCGTTCTATGACTAGAAACCATTAATGAGGATGAAGACGTTGTTGGATAACCTATTGCGGCTACCATAGAGAAATCTTCTTAATTTCTCTCATTGACTCATAGACATTACTCTTCTCGAGGTACTGATTTTTGCAGGGAAAACTGGGAAACATTTTAGATTTTCAAAGACTCCTCTGATCCCTTGTACTGACTCTCCAGCAGTATTCATCCCAATTATGGCTTCATTTTCAGATTTTTGGAGGGTCTGGGTTGAATTGAGGGATAGTACCTCAAACTAATATCTGTGGAGGCTTCTTCAAAAGGGACATTTCAACCTTCTCGGTTTTGGGGGAGCTACTCATCCTACTATAATTTTAGCCAACAAAGATCCATAGGAGGTGTATGCCTACTTGAATGAAATTGAAAAGTGTCTCCACACTCTTGTAGATAGGAATTACTAGTCTGACCGTGTGGAATTTATGTAATTACTATAGCGGCTGACATGAGAGGTTTTATCTGCAACCTCTAATCCTTAAATTATTTTGTTGTGTTAATTCTAAACGTCCCAATGCCCTTTTTATTTTGAAGGGGCCTTTAAGGTCTCAGAAAACAGATTCTTCCTAGATTTATTCTCCTGGAGGTACTGAAGTTGGGGAGTGCGCACTATCAATGGTAGGGGGACTACAGAAAAATCCCCTACAGCCCAAGAAAAAATGGAAGCAGTCATTATAGACACTTCCAAGGAATTTCCCCCTCAATCTACCATTGGTTATCTTTCTCAGTATCCATCCCCCCGACAAACCATGAAACACAAGAAATCCTGTGAGTTGTCATAGTGTATTCAGAGGGGGATCACAAGTAAAAATCTATTCACCTAGTAACTGAACCAAGTACCCTTATATTATCGACTCACTGGTACATATATGTAATTTGACATAGGGCCTATTGGTAACCATACGATAACCACTCAGGAATCTATACATCCTATCCTTTTTAGGGTAGTGTAAGGGTTTCCATTTTTTTGTTGGTCGAAACAGGGAAACAAGGGCCATATGAAGAGACTAGTGGTTCTATTCACCACTCAAGTGTGCATGTCCGCACTCAAAAAATCTCTACCTCAATAATAGAATAAAATTAATAAGTTAACGGATCACTTGAACGTGCTGAGCTGACTCTCATGCAGAGAGATAGGGTAGTATTTATCGCAAAGGGATATGTCCAGTGGTGAGCCCCAAGCCTTGCTGTATTTCGGAGGGAATATAAATATCAAGGTGCCAATAAATCTTGATTTAATGGAATTTTCCTCTATATAGGGTGTCACTCCAAAGAATGATATTCCTCCTGCTCATGGTGGCTCTGGGGATGTCACAATTAGCAAGGTTGATGTTATGACACCTGAAAACCATTAGCTGGATATCATGCCCTTTTTTCTAGTTCTAAGAGGAGTTATGTTTTCTACCCACAGGATCTCAAGACAAGTACATTCATCTAGATGGATTATCCCAACAAGACTTATATTAATCAGTAACCTTTTGAGGCCCAGATTGAGGGATACTATTTTAGTCAAGCATGGTCGTGGGTCTTCTATATTCTGAAGTATCCACAGAGTGTAATTGATGATTGAAGATGTAGCACCACCTAATTTAGATAGTGGTAATACTATGAGGGTGGGAGGTACTGATGTTGTCTCCTCCCTATCCTCATAATCACAACCACAAGCCTTAGTAATAGCAGAAGATGTCCCCGCTCTGTCAGCCACTACAATTACTAGAGACGAAGCTGTTGCAAGGACGAGCCATGTTGTAGCTACTGAATCAATATCCCTCTCTTGTAACGTTCATTATAGACTACAGTTTTCCGTTAATGTGTGACTCTGATATCGATCAAGAAAGCATGGAAAATCTTTACCCCATTCAGCAAAAGGAAGGGAGGAACATTTGGAGACTTATTTCTCAAACTCCATTGGCTGAGATGCCTGTGAAATTCCCAAATTAACACTGCCAGTTTGTGGTCATAGGATTTAGTGGATTTGAATATCATGGTATTTATGATTTAGTAACGTTGGTGGTCTCTTATCAGGAAGAAACTGGTGCACTTGAATCTTAGATTTCTATGGCTGATTCGACATATTACCTTGCTACTACACTACAAATTCTTATTGATGAGGCTGCCACTAATGCTGGAACAGTTTCAAGGTTGAGAAATAAACAAATTAAGAAACAGTATCTAATAGAACAACTTGACCGGGAAGTGGAGCAACAAAGCCATAAATTGGAGAGTCCTAAACAAGATTGGGATCGAGCCACCGTCACCGTCAATGAGGGGTGATAGAAAATTCAAGAAGAATAAATGACCAGCCTCCGATCCATGAGGGACTCGAGGGAACTACGGGCGAGCATGGGGGCCAAGACTGTGAATTTATCAAATTTTCTTCAAGTTGTTAAGGATTCACATCAATCGTTGATGCAACTCTATGACTATACTAAATTTATCTTGTAAAGATCTTATCTTTCTTATAGAGAGAGGTTGCATGTTGTCGACGCCCACCATATATTTTTATTAATTATGATAGAACCAATTTTCCTTTGAATGCTTATTATTTGTCTTTTATTTTCAAATAAATTGATCAAAATCAAAAATATAAACAACATTTAGTTCATGTATTAATTTTAAACCATGATTCTAAACTAGTAAACTGAAATAATTGGCTTGAGCTCTAATTTTTTTCCTGATCTGAGGGACTCAGCGAGCATAATTCAACTATTTCTGGGATTTTACAAAAAAACCTCACAAACATTCTTGTCTTTTTCATTATTAACCTAATTTTTTACTAATCCTAATTAACATGGGCTTAGTGGGAATAACATGAATTTTTCTTAGGTATCCCTTTCCATGTTTTCATCCTAACATGCTGTACATCTCTTTTGATGGCTCAAATTTTTTAACAAGCCAATTCATGACTTTTAACTAAAGGTTCCCTATGATAATTTTTCATTTTTATAATTATGTATTTTTTAGGTCAAACGACTTTGACCAAAAATAATAGGGTAGGGGCCCCAATTCATAATTCATCAGCCAAAAATGTTCTCATATCCATTAAAAAAAGATTATGGATTTTTCGTGGCCCTGAATTTATGAATTATGGAAATGCATAAGGATGAAGAGATATTTAAGGCGCACAGAGGTAGGAGAGGACTCTCATGAGGATGAATTTTCCTTTGATTGATGGTTATTTTGAAAGAAACATATGTAGAACCACTAGGGAATGATGTGCATTATCAAAAAAATGGTGTCTACAGGACACTGGCCTTCCATCTCTGATGGCCTGGTAGGGTTTGCTACACTTTGAATTTATTTTGATGTTGCGAGCCACCGTGACTGGATGGTCTGAGTAATGGTGTCCAAAAATATTAGGGACATTCATATCGACTTTGAGTGGTAAATTCTTCTCACTTGGTTCTTACTTCCGTAAGAGAGAGCCGGTGAATGGTTAGTTCAGTTAGAAGTCTTTTGTATGTTAAGGGCATTTGGAAAGAGGATAGTATGTAATCCTTTATCAAGGGGTTTTCCAAATATGGGGGTGTGAGAGGACATGAATGTCATTTGAGCGTATGTAAACCATAAGGGACTGTCATGAGAACGAATTTTACTTGGATCGACAGTAATTTTGTAGGTAGTATACGCAGAGCATTTGAGGAATGATGTGCATATTCAAAGAAAGGTTTTCGCAGGACACTTGCCTTCTATCTCCAATGGCAGTGGCAATTAGGAACTTTTTGAACATGATATGTGACCTTCGACAAGGGGTCCACCTGAACACAAAAATAGACCTTTTAGTGGAACATATCCAAGAAACTCGGAAATGAGTGGGGGAAATCTTATTTGGTATGTGGATCAACTTCACACATATGGAAGGGGTATCTTTAGAAACCTTAATAGAGACCATACATTAATAGGGTCGACATGTTTTGATATATCCAGAATGTGTGTAGGAAGAAAAAAACGTAAACCATGACTTTGAGGACCCTTAAATTAGGTGGGATTTTACGGGACTTGGAATCCATTGGGTGTACTGAGATAGGAGATGACTCTCCTAGGGACTAATTTTCCATTGATTGATGGCCATTTTGTAGGCGACATATGCAGAGCCACGGGGGAATGATATGCATAGCCAATCAAAGGTGCTCGCATGACACTGACCTTCCATCTTAGATAGTCCATGGAGGGTTATGGGTATTCAAGGTCTCTTAGAGCACAATGTTTGAGGTATGGTAAGAGTGCATCCAGATATATTGAAAACATTTGGCCTGTAATTTATTCATAGAATCAGATATCACTTTTGTAGATCTGACTCGCACACAGGGTGAGGCATTAATTCTATCATTGGGGTACCCTATCATTTAATTTCATATGGCCAGGAAATAATGATCGTTACGGGGAAAGGAACCATGAAATTTATTTTAGGTTTGTGCAACTAAGGCCATCTTCTTGAAATGTATTCAATTAACGTCATGGAGGGTCTATCTCTAAAACCCCTATGATCGCTTGATCTATTCTCAGTGTCAGAAACAAAGGATTATGAGGTTTCTGAATCACCACCTAAAAATTAAAAAAAAAATCAGAACAGAGGGAACCTCAGTCTTAAACCATTTTCTATGAAATTTAGAGTCATGCAACAACTATGATTTTGGCCTTGTAGTTTAATGTCGTGTGGTGAGGGCATGATTCTGTGCAGTTTAGAGTCATGCAGAAAAGAGTATTTTGGCCTTTCACTTTAATGTCGTTTGATGAGGACATGATGCTTTGTAGTTTAGAGTCATGCATCAAGGATGATTTTGGCCTTACTGTTTAATTTCGTGCAGTGAGGACATGATGTGGTGCAGTTTAGAGTCATGCAACGAAGACAATTTTGGCCTTGCAATTTAATGTCATGCTGTGAAGACATGAGTCTGTGAAGTTTTGAGTCATGCAGTGAGGATGATTAGCGTGTCAAAAAGATCATTAATAGCTCTGATTTAATCTCAATCAGGTTTTTTCGACATTCCTTATATGCGAGTGGTGATAGAATGTGTAAACCATAGTCCCAGGGGAATCATGAATCAAGAGGGATGACATCTGACTTGGATTCCATTGGGAATCCTACGATAGGAGAGGACTCTCTTGGGGATAAATTTTCAATTGATTGGCAACCATTTTTTAGGAAACATATGTAGACCCACTAGGGAATGTTGTGTATATCCCAATAAAGGTTCTCACAGGACACTAGGATTCCATCTCAGGTGGCCTTGAATGATTATAGGGGACCAGGTTTTCTCGGAGTATGGATTTTGAAAAACAAGAATGATGTGTCTAGGAATAGAGGAAATATCCAGATCATGATTACCCATGAACTACTGGAACTCCTATACAGATCTGACTCATATGAATAGGGGGAATTAGGATCTTTTTACTTCTAATTAGTGGGGAGAATGTGCATGATCTCGTAAAACTAAGAACTTTTCCACACATATCTCTTGAAGAATTTCATAGTTTATTGTCATGCGGTTTGGACCTTTCATGTACTCCTCGTAAAAGTCTAGCCTACACATGGGGAAAGGGGAATTTTGTTCTGGTGGATGGGTCGGGATTCCAAATCCAAGCATCACTACATATCCTGAAATGGCAGGAATCAAGCTATATGTAGATCTGAAATATCCCAATACTGATCTGGCTCGGTCCATGTGTAGGGACATGTGAGGGCATTGTTTTCCAGTGGCTGGTCCGGGATTCCAAATTCAGGCATCACTATGTATCCTACAAGAGCAGGATTCAAGCCATATGTAGTTATGAAATGTTACCCATATCGATCTAGCTCTGTCCATGTGTAGGGACATGTGAGTTTCATTCGCTATGGGTGTTAGGTCTACCATACTTGTCAATAACTTGATTGTATATAGTAATCCTTACCATTGAGCCTAATATCACGTGGTTTATACTCATTGTGAGAAACAATGTGTTATAAGGGTTTCTCACACCAGTGTGGGGATATAGTGGATATGATAGAGGCATTGTTTCGTGGGGGGGTTGGACCAAGATCAAGGACATATGCATCACTATATATCATGTGAGGGTAGGAATCAATCCATACGTAGTTGTGTGATGGTTTGTGCAATGTAGTTTAATGTCTTACAGTGAGGACATGAGTCCAAGTTTAATTTCACGTTTTAGGGATGATGTACCTATAGTTTAACGTCATGTTCATACAAATATGACTCATAGTTTAGGGTCATAATGATTGGACCACGACATCACGGTATTACAACTCATATTTTATGGTCTTAGAGTTTGGACCATGACATCACGGTATAACAACTCATATTTTAAAGTCTTATAGTTTTTACCAAGACATCACAGAATTACTGAAAGGTTCAATGGCCCGTAGGGGATTCCGATGGGTCGGGGATTTTTAAATTTTCATCAAAGGGATGACATAACTCTTCTTCTCCAACGATCTGAGCCTCGTAAAGTTCTAAGGATCTCGCGTAAATTATAAAGAGCACAAAATTAAACTGAAAACATACCTGTTTCAGATCCAAAGGCATTCTCGACTACAACTCTTTGATGGAGATCACTACTTAAAGAATCCATAGTTTTATCCCTCTAAATCATCCAAATTCACTTCAAAAATCTATTGGAATGTCGATCATCAAATTCTAGGTGCTAGCACGAATATATGATGATGCTTTCGATGTCTCAATGATCACCACATCAAGTTTCCTTTTATGTTTGAGGTAGATCTTGACCCACGCTCATGGATCAACTACTTCTATCTCTAGACAACAGGAGGAGGGAGAGGCTCTCAATTTTTCATTCCATGAAAGTGAATTAATAGTGATAATAGCCACACAATAGAGAGAGCCTCCTCCATTATTTATAGCGGTGTAGGTAAATACCCCGTTGTGTTCCCCGACCCGCGTATAATTCAACGACCACTAAATAAAAAATTTTAAAGAACTAAATTGTGCCAAAACTATTTATTACTTTATCACATACTTGTAATATATATATAATATATTAAATTATAAAAAAAGATCCATTTAACTCCACTTGATTTTTCACTTAATATTAAACGAACCTTGAATATTAAAATAATATTTATTCTATTAATACTTTCTCATATTTACTAAACATGTAAATACATTAAATAAATTCAATCCCAAATATTCATAAATTGAATATTAATGAATTTATTTAATTATTTTTTTGATCGATAACTTGAAAATGCTCAGACCCCATGGTGGGGCCCACCATGTCTAATATACCTATTCAACTGAATAGGTTGGATTTTTGAATACGTTATTGTGTGTGACCCTCTAGGACCTTTTCTCAATAGTAGTGAATAAAATCCACAAACCAATAGCAGAGTCTAGAAACCCATCATGGCCTTATAGAGGTAAAAAGTATCATTACAATGACCACCAACCAACAAAAACTAGCTTTTTACTATAATATTTTTATCATTAAATATCTGAAAAAGCAGGACACACACATGTTTCAACACCCTATTTTCAATTTATCATTTGCTAATTTTACCAGAATGATTTTCCTTTCGACTACTTTGGCCAAAGACTTATTGAAGGAAGCACCATCCTGATCAACCAGGCCTAATATATAAAACTTCCTAAACATGGAAGCGACAAATCCTTTCTTGATCATTCAACCAACATACCACCAATGATGCACCCAACACAATCTACCTTGTCATAATTTCAATACCATGGTTTTTTTCTTGCATCAAAGAACACAATCAAATGATACACATTGGTAATGGTCTCAAGTCAAAAGACCAATACACATATCTATAGATATGGACAAACAATAAACCCCAAAACATGTCATGTTCTAATGGCAGGCATGTCCTCATTATCTCACTACTAGAGATCACAAAGTGCGAACTTCATGAGAAGTAGTCTCAATGCTTATGATCCCCCAGCACCAGATAGTCCGAAATCTACTATGTCTAGTCTGTAAGATGTGTCTAGATCATAGAACATATATTTAATATTAATGTGATGGTATCTTGAGGTTCCCATTATAGCCTGAGATCTTCTATAATCTCTCGATATGACAATTAATCTTTGGACATTATCATTATATAGTGGATGAAGAAATATCTACACTATAATGGTAAGATGACATCATGTATAACTAAATTTACACATGACTTGGTAATCAATTATAAAACATAGTTTGGTCTAGGGAACCCACTATTTCAACACTCCCACTTTCACTAGATCCAACATGATAACAAAACTTGTTATTTACTCACATGATAAAGATCATTCTTCTGCTGAGTTACGGCTTTAAATGCTGGGTCTTCCACATTTTCACCGCATGGAAAATCTATTTTATGTGACCTTGTGTCCTTGAGTAAAACTTCTCAAGATAAGGTATCCTCAAGTATAACACTTTTTTCCATTTTCATAACATGAAAACTAGGCTAGTAATAATATCATTATTTACATTATTACAATATTTTTCTCACTAGGTGTGATTCTAAGAACTGGAACAAATAGTTGTGATTGATAACTACTTCTTAACTACCTTAGAAGCTACAACATACTCGGTATTTGTAGATATGGCTACCACTGGCTTTTATGAACTTGACTTGCTCATCGTCCTAGACTAACTATGATACTTGATCAAATTGATCTAAGGATTGATAGTTTATGTCCCACTATAACTAGTATACCTTCTTCTCCATTTACCAAGTACATATCATTTATACTTTCTGAAGTACAAGATGATAGGTCTGACTGATTCACTTCCTGTGCTCCTGGATATAATTGATATATTCCTTCAATAAATTATATTACAAAAATATAAATTATTGTACAATTTATGGAATATGATATTGATCCATCTCTGAAGCTTATAGAACTCAACTCACAACTTTAATCTCTTCCCATATTCCAAACATGTCAACCTAAATTGATTAATCCATGTGACATTGACAACAATTTTGAACTTGAATTGTTCCAATTTGTATTTTCAATAAAATTTCAGTTTATGTACGATTGACTGGGTCTAAGAAACCATTAAATCTACTATGATAGATCCAGTTCCCTAGAAAATTGGTTGCTACTTTATGTCAATCCATGAAGAATTACATTAAACATGGTCTTATCTAACTATAAGACCAAGATATTTTTTCCATATATTGCTAAACATATTTTAACTTTGAAAACCATGGCCCTCATACTATCTTTTTGTAGGCACAAGGAAAAGATTTATTTGAAATGAATTCTCTAGGATCTTGTTTCTTACATTAATCCAGAATAGGATTTCAGTAACTTGAAACCCATATTGTCATCATATGATGTCATCATCCCTTTCTGGTTGGGTCGTATAGAAACCTTCCAAGAAAAATGATATTGACCTCCAATGACCAATATAATGATCTTTGAAGTTTAGCTATGACTAGTAAAATTCTAACAGATTTAGGCATATAGACTTGTTATAACCAATCGAGCCTTATTAGTATGAGGATTGTACCATCCATGTATCATCTCATTTTAATACCCACTGCGGTATTTAATTTATATGTCCCTTTGGAATTTGATACATGTAATCCATTATGGAATTTTAATTTCTCTTGTAAATATTAGTTTACTTACATATAGAGCTTACTTGTAGGATTTATTATTCTTAATGAATAATATATCACCAACCACGGTGAACATAAAACCATCACAATTGTTTCATCCTTCCTATGTAGTATGTGTCACTGAAACATGCCTCTTATATTAGAACATGTGAAACTTGTTCCTATGTCAATCATTCGTGCATCTCAATCATTGACTAAGACCAAGTCAATTCATCTCCCACTATCTCTATTAGAGATGTGCACCCTTATATAGAAATGTAGTCTATCACATAACCACATATTTTCTATCGTAGGTATTTATGTAATATCCTAAGAAACCATTAGGATAATTACTTAGATACACCATGTTTTTAGCTTGAGGCATGTTTTTTACATCATAAACAAACTCTTTTCATCCTAACACATTATATATGACATAATGGATTTTCATCACACTATGACTCGTATGATATCCATCAGCCATTCTAGTTGGAATATTGGTTATGGTTTTATGCCGTTATTTGTGAATAATTTTATGAAATATAATGGAAGTTTCTGTATCTTGAAACATTGATACTCCATACATCATAACTTTAATGTATAAAATGGGCATTTAGGAATTTATCTACGATACATTTTGTTGATCTATGCTGACTTGTAAGAATTTATCATTGATCGTCATTACAAAAAAAAATACCATGATGTAGATAAGGTAACATGAGTTCATAAATTAATCAATGCAACATTATCATGATAGACGATTTCATAGTTATGATATTCTTCGGCATGACGATCTGAAGCAACTTATATCTTATGACCATGCGTATACTTCACTATTACATTCCTTAATAACTTAAAGGAATCTTATGAAGAGCCTTTACCTCAAGCTTTCCTTTGGAATAGTTCACACTCTCTTGTTGAACTAATCTAGAAAGCTTTGTGGCATACCTTTATTTCTAAAGGTTTCTTTTTCTAAACTAAATATGTCAATAATACCAAAGGTGTTTAGCTACTCCAAGCCTAAATATCATACTGGGTATATCCTGGACATCCACATTTAGTTTTACTTGACAAAGAATTATATTTCCACAATTGGGTAGCTCTTACATTTTATATTCATCATGTATTTCAATTGATTCAAGTATATCTTGAACTATTTGTTTAGTATGAGACACCACAGAATCATTAATTCAATAACATGGAATAATGTCTCATTATTTCCAAGGGGCTTGTGAGATAAATATTTTGATTATATTCAAAATCTTCTTCATCTTGAATCATTCACATAGCAAATAGAAGTTGTGTGTTTCTCACTGCTGACTTAAGAATCACCCTTTCTCAACTGCTTAAAGAATACACCTTACTCATAGTAATGTTTCTCTACTTACATGGTTACTGTATTTCAATACATATATGTAAAAATCATATTATATTTAATACCCATGAAGTATGCGATAAACAATACTTTATATTGATCAATATACCTGAACGAGAAGTGGGTACTTGCTTATTGTATTTCAATTCATTGCACTATTAAACTTCCATAAATTTATTTTAATATGTGATTCAAATAAACTCCTATTGAATAGCCTACCACATTTCATTTAAGGACATGACGAAGGTTTCTTTGGTGTAACTTTTCATAGGCATTTTCACTTTTTCTTTCAATATATTCTCCATAAGACCAAAAGATGGTGTAATATTTAATATTCTTATTATGCGGTAAATGTTACCTTAATGGTAATCAAGTGCTTACTCTATACTATTCATTTGTACCCTTAAACAAAACTAAATTAATTGGGTGTAAAAGGAATAAGAATGGGATTTCATGAAAGATTATAAAATTTCTTTCACTTTACACAAACCTAGTGCAATCATCACATTCTAATCTTGCGTAGCTTTCTCCTTGGAAACTTTATAGAGATGAGACTACATGTAACATCATCAATTTCCTGATGTAGCGAACAAAACTAACATCAGATGTTGATAATATAATTATGATAGAACCATCATATGATTGATTCATGATTCTCCTATAATCAATTATACGCTATCGCTTCCGGAGGTGGCTTAACAGTTTGGGACATGCACCTTGAATTTTCGATATAGTATTAATGTGCGCGAGAGCCTATACTACACATTAGAAATTATTTATTAGTTTAGACATTAAATTTGTCTAATATTTATCATAGTTTTATTGTGGTATTAATTTCCATTATGTACTAATAAACTTTAGCAGATTAGTACCTTCTATGTTGATTACTGAATGTGACATTACTGGTTAATTTAATCACTAAATGTCTCCCACTAATTTATCAAACTCTTGGAACCCGTTGTACTAGAATCGGAATACTCTATCATTTGATTATTTCAGTGGAAAGGATCATTGAACCTCCCTCATAGTCTACATGATATAGCTATTCCACTACTCGAAAGCTCCAAGGTAGGCTTTTGGCTGGCCAGCCACATTAACTTGTTGTTCCTTGATCTGTTGAGTGATTTCTCAGCTTCAAAAATCTTAACTTTATTTACTCAACGATTGCCTCTAAAATTACGACATGCTATCTATAGATATTTTTTGCTACAATTTTAGTTAAGTCAACCCATGACCCTAATAAGAACTCCCCAGTAGTAAGAGACACTCTCAGCTATAGCATAACAGGCACCCAAAACACCCAGAATTGTTCAAACATGAATGATGAAAGGTCATAATGACTTAATATTACTTTGAGGGTTTTGTATTTTCCCCTCAATGAATGTGATCCATTTCTATTAAACTTTTTCATCTATTATGTGTCACTCACAATTGAACTTTAATAGAAAAAAATACACCACTTCTTTATGAATTTTATTATCTATTATTTTATGTAATTTCCCGCTGTTCAAAAATGCATAAAATAAAAAATAAATGCATGAAGGTAAACTACCACCGGACCAATCCTGAGCATTTAAATGACCTAAGGGCATCATACTTGATTCGAAGCTTGACTTTTGATGATGCTTTCCCTCATCCTGTATATCTGCTTCGCATATAGAGTATCGTCTTGCCCTGGCAGGGTCCACATCATGTCTGGGAGTACCACCTCATCTTGGTGGGATCCACGTGTCGTTTTGTACTGTCTTGATCAACGTAAACCACCTCATCATGGTAGGGTCCACATCGTTCACCGTGTTCGTCTGAAGTAAAAAGATACTCACACACAGGAGATGAGGACTAGGGGTATACATGTACATAAAGCAAATGGGATGCGCATGCCCCTGATACATTTTTACCGAATAAGAAAGACGATTTGAAAACCATCTATTTAATTAATTACAATCATCACACATAGTTCAATAATTAATTAATTAAATGCAACATACACGGGTCGGTGCTCAAGACTACCAGATGGGTAAAATCAATGTGTGATAAAATTAAAATGAATTAAATAAGTATGAGGGTTATATAATTAAATTAAATGAATTAAATAATTTTATTAATTTTATTAATTAATTGTCCTTTAATAAATTTAATTTCATTAAAAAATTAAATCAATTTATATCCATGGTATTAAAAAATTTAACAGAAATTATTTTTAATTATTTTAATTTAGATACAAAAATTAAATTAATAAAATCAATTATTTTCGATTAATTTAAATGGCCGGTCCCTAAAACACGGCTGTCTGGCCTGTGCGGGTCGGCTCAAACCTGCACAGGGCCATACCAGGCTATGCAAAGGCAAAACTTGGGTCAGACCGATCCATCCTAAATCGATTTCGATTTGGGGTGATCGGCTGGAACTGATTTGGGGAAAAATTTTCCCTTCAAAAAATAACTTGTAGGAAAAATGAATGTACCTCCGGGGTGTAGAACGAATCTGGCTAGGCTGGTGTCGGCACTGGAGACAAGCCATCGAGAGGCGGTTGGGGCAGGTCTGCTGGATGGATGTGATAAGGCCAGGCTGCCTGAGGTGGCAGTTTGGGATTAGAGGTGGGACCACAGTCCAACGCCAGGTTGAGCGGGAGGTGGAATGGAAAGACTGACTGGTGTGGTTCGTTAGGAGATGGACGCCAGGACCGAGGTGGCGCCCAACTACACGGGCATGAGATTGGCAGTGTCGATACAGCTGCGTGCCAACATTCGGCCGGCGTGCAAAGTGGGAGCTATACAGCAGTGTTTCTTGGTGCTGTGCTATGGGTCTGTGTAGGAAGGAGGGCGATGACCGGCATGTTGCTGATGAGAATGGCGTTGGGCTAGAGAAGTCGTGGAGTGGCTAGGAGGCTGGCTAGAGGAGACGACGTTGGGTCCCATGTTCAGTGGCCTTGGATGGGATGTCGTGACGCCTTGAGGAAGGCTCGACGGTGTGTTGCAGGCAGCTAATGCTGGGCGGCGACCTCAGCTCCTATTGCATTGTGCAAGGAAGACTACTGAGGGAGATAAACCAGGGGTCTGCGCAGACCCCCTTTTGTTTTCATTTCTCTTTTCATGTGCTGCCCCCTTCTTTGCTGGTTTTTTTTTTTTTATAGTTTTTCATGATTTTTCATTTCCAACCCACCCCACCTCATTTTTAAATTCAACTTATGACTTCTTTTGATGTCCATTCCTCCCCCATTTAAATCTCCTTTATTTTTTTAATTTGAGTCAAGTCTTCACATAAATATTTTCCACACCCCAAATTTTTTTCAAAAGGGTAAATGAAAGCTTTTTAATTTAATAGAAATAAAATTATTATAATAAAATGACAATTTAACATTATTATTTTATTAAAATAATAAAATAAATATTATAACAATAATAAAATAAATATAATAATAATAATAAAATAAATATTATTATTATAATAAAATTATTATGATAATTATTAAATTATTAAATTTAAATTTCCAAAATTTTAATTATGTCTGATTAACTAATCTAAACTTGATCGGTTCTTCGGAATGAATAAAATTTAATACCCATGATCAACCCACATAGTCAATCTTGTCTGAAAAATAAAACTAACCATAACTTGGACATTCTACATCGGATCGACGCACGGTTTGAACCGTTGGGACCGTATTCATATCCTATAATTAATTTTAATGTAAAATTATTTTTTAGGCTCAGAAAATATACGTGATTGGTCTAATACCACTGAATGGTTCCGAGAACCACAAGGGAAGCCGGTGGGCAAGGGATTTTAGAATTTTCTTCGAAGGAAGGCGAAACTTGTCGTCTACAATGATTTGAGCCCCAGAAAGGTCTAAGGATATCATGTAAATTATGAAGAGCACAAAATTTATCTAACAACATACCTGTTTCAGATCCAAAGGTGTGCTCGACTGCAACTCATCGATGGTGATCACTACTTGAAGAATCCATAGTAAGATCCCTCTAGATCTTCTACACATACTTCAAAACTCCACTGGAATTTCGATCGTTGAATTCCAGGTGATAGTGCAGCGATCCAACGATGATGTCGATGTACCAACCATCACCGCATCAAGATCCATTTGATTCGTGATAGAGATATTGATACATTCTCTTAGATCAACTGCTGCTCACTCTAGGAAGAGGGAGGAGAGAAATGCTCTCAATTTTTCATTCCATGAAAGTGAATGAATAGTGAGAATATTCACACAATAGAGAGAGTCTCCTCCTTTATTTATAGCGAAGTTGGTAAATACCCAGTTGGGTTCCCGAACCCATGTTTATTTCAACGTCTAATAAATAAACAATTTTGATGAACTATACTATGCCAAAAGAGTTTATTATTTTATTACATACCTGTAATATATATAAAATATATTATATGATAAAAACTGATCTATTTAAGTCAAATCACATTCCCTCTTAATATTAAACGAACCTTGAATATTAAAATAATATTCATTCGATTAATATTTTCACGTTTTTACTAAACTTGTAAATACCTTAAATAAATTCAATATCAAATATTCACTACTTGAATATTAATTTATTTATTTAATTCGTTTGGTGATCGATAACTTGGAAAATGCTTGGACCCTATTTTGGGGCCCACCATGTCTAATATACCTATTCAACTAAATAGGGCAGATTCTTGATTATGCTATTGTGTGTGACCCTCTAGGCCATTTTCTCAATAGCAGTGAATAAAATCCACAGACTAAGAGTGGAGTCTAGAAACCCAACATGTAACCTATAGAGATAAGGATTTTCATAGCAACAATAACCAACCTACGAACACTGATTGTGTACAATAATCTCTTTGTCATTAAATATCTCATAAAGTAGGATGCACACTAGTGTCATTGTCCTTTTCTTGCATTACCATTTGTTGATCTTACCTGATGGATTTTCTTTTAAACAGCTTTGGAAAAAGACTTATTGAAGGCTGCACCACCCTGATCAATCAGACCTAAGATATACAAATTCATATACTTAGAAGTGACAAATCCTCTCTTGACTATTCAACCAATGTCATACCACCAACGACGCACCCAACAAAAGCTTCCTCGCCATGATTTCAATACCATGGTTTTTTCTGGCATGAAAGTACACAATAAAATGATACACATTGGTAATGGTCTCAACTGAGGAGACCAGTACACATGCCTATAGATACGAAAAACCAATGACACAAAAAACATGTGGTGTTCCGATTGGAGGGTTTGTCCTCATGATCTCACTACTAGAGATCACCAAGTGAGATCTTCATGAGAAGAAGTCTCAAGGCTTATGATCCCCCAACACCAGATAGTCAAACATCTACTATGTCTAGTCAGTAAGATGTATTTAGACCATACAACATATATTTAATATTAATGTCATGGTATCTCGAGGATCTTATTATTGAATGGGATCTGTTATAACCATTCTATACGATAATTAATCTTTGGACATTACCATTATATAGTGGATGAAAAAATATCTACACTATAATGGTAAAATGAGATCATGTATAACTAACTGTATACATGATATAAAAATCAAAAATTTGAAATAGTTGGGTCTAGAGACCCACTATTTCAACAATTACAACACATAGTTTATGGTGTTTGAGTTTGTACCATGACTTAAAATTGGTGCAACTCATAGTTTATGGTCTTTGAGTTTGGAATATGACTTTTCTATATTACTACTCATAGTTTAAGGTCTTAGAGTTTGGAACATGACTTTGTGGTGGTACAAATCATATTTTATAGTCTTAGAGTTTGGAATATGACTTCATGTTGCTATTACGCGAAATAATTCTTCAAAAAAGTTTCATTTTTGTGAGCCGTGATGAGCTATCCGTCCATTGATATCAGGGTGTATGCTCCATTGGAATAAACCCTATGTATGACGTATGGTATTTTGTACTTTGGTTTATGAATTTGGGGATTCTTCCAAAGTATCATCTGGGTTCTGAAGACTAACACCTTTCCTCATTCAAGGAAAGACCAAAGGCAGACATTTTTGTTGAAGGCTCATGCGATCTGATTTTGATAGATTTCTAAGTGGTGTAAAGTGTGCAGTTTTTTTCATCTAACTGATCCAAATCATCAAACCGTCTCTGGGATTGCTCGTCTTCTAAATGTTGATTGCAAATGTCCAGACTAAGTGATTAAACTTTGATTTTGAGATCCAAACCACCTATGCATGACATACACGTGAGTACGGGGTCTCCTTGGTGGCAGTACAGGTCATGATCCAGTAAGCACACAACGCATGAAGGATCTTGTCTAGCCAGGATATCTTATCCTTATCTACTATCTACTGGAGTATATTGGATGGAGTTTTTTTGGATGCCTTGATTGACCCATTGGCCGTTATGTAGTAGCAGGATGAATGGTTGGATTTGATTCCATACTCCTAGTATAACTTGCCCAACTCAGCAGACCAGAAGTTGGTGACATTGTCCGTCAGAATTGCATGAGGGACACCAAATTTGGTAATGATTTTGTTCTCCACAAAGCTAATGATTATTTCAAACTCGACTTCTTTAAGGGTTATGGATTTGGACCATTTTAAAAAGAAGACGGTCATTGTGAGTATGATCACGAATAGTCTGACTGTAGCGGGGGGATATAGTCCCACAACATCCATCCCCTAGGCAAAAAGTAGGCAGGAGTACCTAGCTTCATGAAGTAACTCCAGAGGTCGGTGTATAAAATTGGAATGAACATGGAATGAATGGAACTTCTTCACGAATATGAAACAATCTAGTATAATAGTGAGATAGTAATACCCAAGCCTTCATATTTTTTGGGGGAGATTGGTTGTTGATTGGTGCACTCCACAATCTCTAACTTTCACTTCTTTCATGACAGAAATAGTCTCTACTCCATCTATGCACCCAAGAAGGTTTTGGTCAAGGCCTCATTTATTGAGAACCTTTTCTTGGTTTACACTTATTTAATAAGGAAAAATTGACTGCACATCTTTGGACCGGTTCCGTTTTATCACTATCTGGTGGGAGTTCCCCCTTCTGAAGGAAGTTTAAAAAGATCAGCATCCATCTGGTGGTGTGACAATAAGAATTATAAACGACGCTCATTTCCTCAATTTTCACCGTATTACTCTAGATAAATGGGAAGACCATCCGATGGTGGGCAATGATAATGACCATTTCATCCAGGTCTAGATCAGCCATGGTTGTGGATGCATTTTCCAAAGCATAGACTTTAGTATTTTGAGACGAGGGGACATGGGTCAAATTTGGTTCTGATGAGAATTCTGTCATCAGTTCTCAAACATGGTTCATCAAGGGGGTAAATATTTTTTTCTTAACGGCATGTTCACCATTGAACTATTTTAGGACTAGCTCAGAATTCCCCTTTATCTTCAGGTTTTTTTTCTTGTACATGATGTTCCAATTCCAGGCCCACAATAAGGGAATGATATTCTACTTTATTATTTGTACACCCTTTCAAAGGTAGGAAAGAGTAAGGTAGGACAGCCTTTTCAAAGGATACGATTATAATTCCCAGCCCCAAATTTTTTATCTTGGGATCCTCCATTATTTTCCTTATCGGTCATCTAGAAGCACCTTAAATGAACATATCCCATGTCTGGGGGTCCTCTAGGATAGAGAAAACTTCTTCATCCCAAAGTTCGGCAACCAAAAGTGTTGTTACTTATGAGGGGTGCTCTATAAGGATGTCTACTAATGCATGGAATTTGACGGCCTTTTGGTGTATGTACCATATGAAAAAATGTTGTAGGATGACCGAACATCATGATAGGCACCCATTTAACATGGTATGGTATAGGATATAGTTGAGAAGGTTGCAGCGGGAGACCAAGTGGACCTCATGGTGCTGCAAGTAATGCATGAATTTTTGAACTATGAATATTAAAGCTTAAAAATTATTTTAGATTTTTGAATACTGAGTTTCATCATCAGTCATTGTTCGACGGAGGTAATAGAGGTTGTTCTCCGCACCATAATCATTCATCTACACGAGGTTAGGCGCCTAATGACCGTTCCAATGTGGTTACATACAATATGAGTAGTCTCCCCTTAACTGGCAGCATCATCACCATTGCACTCAGGAGATATCTTTTGAGATTTTTAATACTTCTTGGAAATAATTATCCCACTCATACATGACCCTTTCTTCATTAACCAGGTGAAAGGTAATCATTTACCTACCAAATTGGATTAGAAGCACCGGATGTTGGTAAGGTTCCCTTGAAGACCTCTCAACTCAATGAGGATGTGATATGGGGACATTCCACGGATGAAATTTGTCTTCTCAGGGTCGACATCGATTTTGTGATGGCGTACGATGAAGATGATGAATCTTCCAGAGGTAATACCAAAGGAACACTTTAGGGGATTAATATTTAAACTATTCTATTAGAGCTTATTGAAGAATGTTTCTAGATCGACCAAGTGGTTTGAGGACTTTTGTGATTTTACCACAAGATAATAGACATAACACTTGATGAATTTTCCCTATGAAGGGCATGAAGATGCAATTAATGACGCACTGATATGTGGCACCGACATTTTTAGACCAAATAGAATCACCTTGTAACAAAACACTCCATGAGAGGCCCTAAAAAGTGGTATATTTTTCATCTCCTTGGGCCATCCAGATCTGGTTGTATCCCAAATAGCCATCCATGAAAGAGAGAGCTTCATATCCAGTGGTTTCCTTGATAAGAAATTCTATAATCAGGAACATGAAATTTTATTTTGGGAAATGTTGATTAAAGTCCCTAATGTCATTGTCGTTTCTAATATTTATGTTCTCTATTTTGGTATGGAATATTTTTTGAAGCTAGATCAGATACTAGACTTCCCATACAATGTTGTCTCTAATCATCTTGTCAACGTCAGCCTCTATGTTGGATGCATGCATCGGGTGGGTCCTTCCGACTTCTTGCTTATAGCACCGATGGTCTTCTGTTAATCCTAGATGATCAGTGGTAACCTCAGGATCGAGGCCTGGAATTTCTGTGTAATTCAATGGAAACACGTCTCGATTTTTCTTTAAGAATTAGGTATATGTCTCCTGCTCCTCAACAGGAATATCCACACTAATAAGAGTGGGATGCATATCTTTTTCAGTTCCCAAGTTTATCTCCTTAATTTAATCGATTGTGGTGGAGACAACTTCTTAGAATGAAGAAGGGAAATATTTGAAGTCATCATCATCATCATCATCATCATCATCATCATATTCCACTTTTTCCTCCTTTTCCTCTTCTGATGGAGAGAGGATTCATTAGAAGAACTCTCTAATTTTGGGAGAGGAATCATCTTTTGACTTAGTGAGTAAAATTAGGGATGTTATGGGTCTCGTAGACAGGTTGGGAACATCTTTGATAGGTCTTTTTCGATCATCACAGAAGTTATCCCATTCTCTGGTGTATTTAGACTTAGCAGCTGTAATGGAGATCATAGAAACAATTGAGTTTGCATCTGGACTTTCACTTATCCATTCAACTTGGTTGATGGGTAATACATAATCTTCCCCAAGCCGATGGAGGGGGTTGGCGGGAGCCATTTCCAATCCATTCAGGGCAGTAATCCAATCAATTTAATTGCCCAAAGGATGTCTTTATTCTGATTCCTAAAATCCTGTGTCGATATAATGTTACTTAGATGACTCAAATGGGGATTTATCAGTGTGAAATGTCCGATTTTTCCCATTACTGCAATATTTGAAACACTGATGGCATGATGATGGAATTGTAGCATGATGATGAAGCCAAGGGCTCCCCAATAGGACGTTGAAGACTGCACATTGCCACACTACCAATAACGTGAAATTTTACATGAGGTCTCTAGACCGAGTTTTAAGCTTGATTTGTCTCAACAGATTCTGTTTTCTTTTGTCATATCTATGAAATGTTGTGGTACAGGGTGTCAAGATGTCTTCATCATAGCCCAACCAACAAAGTGTTCATAGAAAGAGGAGGTTTCCGAGTCTTTTTATTAATGAAACTATTCTTGATATCAATTACATTTATATTTCCGGACACATATAGGGGTTTGATTTTCTCTTACATGATGGGGTCTCCATCCTTTTCTATGAAGGAGATGACAATGTTAAATTCTTCAAGATTGGTCTATATCCGAAAGACATCGGTTGCTGCTACTTCAAACTCAAACTCTTGGGGACTTAGTAAGGTTTCGATGAGTGCATTCCTAAGATCTTCAGATAGACTTAATGAATCTAGGATTTATAGCTTTGTGGTACTGAATCTAGCTACTTTAGAATATCATATTTCTTCACTAAAGGTCATCACTTCTTAGCTCGAAGTTTCTCTATCACATACACTTTAGGGTCTTGGGATTTGAACATAGGTGGTTCATCCTCTGTGAAATGATCCAGTGGCACTGTGGTTCTTTCCAGGTCTGGCTGAACTGGTCCACCCATATGACTTGGGATATTTGATATTTGTTCTTTCCTCAATGGATACACCAATATAATTGGGCTTGTATTTTTTCTAGTGGGGGCAGAGGAGCATTCCAGTTCTTTTTGTGTTTGTCATAGGGTCCTTCTACAGGTTTCCACATGGTTAACGGTTTGAGTTATGGCATGGCCATGAATTTTACTCCTACCATGATCTTGCCTTCTAGGAAACCTCCAGCTTCTGTGGCCTCTTCTTCCAGCTCTTCGGTTGGTTGTAGGTAATTTGGGTTTGTGGCCATAGTCTCCATCCATGAAGTGATCCATCAAGTGAATGACATTAATGGAGCCGAAGATTTATTGTTGATCTGACACAATTTCTACCTGACTGTCTCCTTCTGATGGTTCGGTTTGGTAGGTCGGTTCCTGTTGTATCATTTTAGGGGCAGTGCCCGTTGTACCATTTTGCAGGGTAGTACCCGTTGTAACGTTTTGTGGGGAGGTTCTCAATGTACCATTTGGCAGGGCGGTTCCCGTTGTACCGTTTGGTGGGGTGGTTCCCGTTGTATTGTTTGGAGGGGTGGTTCATGTTGTACCAAGTCTGTTTGTATGAAATACGATATTTTCAACATTGAATTCGTCTTTGGTGTCAAACCATCTTATTGGTCATGCTTTCTACCCTTATGGCTCTCAGAGGACCTCAGGGCCGAGGAGGACAGATGTGTTGTATTATGAACTTTTGGGGGTATTTTTGGTTGTTTGAACTATTCCTATAGGATTCCATGGAATCAGTTGATGGTAATCCAGGTCATCCAAATATCATATTTTTTCTCCTTCTTATGGGTGACCATTTTCTATTCCTCTTCCTCTCTTGAGTCTAAGGTGGAAACATACACCACTTGTGCTGGTGGCGGGCCCAACATGACTTTCCATGAATAAACCATCTTTTTAGGAGAACCTTGTGGATAAATAATTCCTTTATTGTGTGTTATAGTATTTAGTGATAAAGAAAAATAATTTAGATGGTCTTCGAGACCCACTTCATCGTCTTTCTTTGGAAATAGAAGTCGAACCATGATTCAATTCCTGGTGGCTGTAAAATTGCTGCAGACCTGGTCATATTGAAATGTGTAGAATTTATTATTTCTATAGCGACCCAAGCCTATTATGTAAAAAAATTCATGATTTTAAGCATAATTAACCATCAGAGTACAAGAAAAGGATTTTTAAGTCTAGTGTCTTGGAAGACTAGGTACATATAACATAAAACATGGGACTAAAATACATCTTTATTTAATCTCCATAAATATCTTATAACTTCCTTTGAGCTCTTACATCTGCATAGGGTACCATGGGGAACACATGAACAAAGGGATTTGCTAAAAATCCCAGTAGAGGAATGAATATAAGGATACATCTCAAGCACATGAGTTAGGAGGCATGAAATAATGATATCCAAAGCATGAAACTTATAAAATAATTTAATATAAGAATGGGATCATATAAACATGGAATTAAATTAATGGGGCAGAATCATAAATCATATCTTTAGTACGGGTCAAGGGTAACCACCAATCTCGTTTCCCATTTCAGTACGGGTCAAGGCTAACCGCCAATCCCGTTTCACATCGCATCCCATGAGACTTATCCTTACCCAATGCATTAGAGCGCTATCTGGGCATACCCATATCAATATATTCATGAATATTATTTCCACATAAATAATCTTTCCACATAAATAATCATACATAATCAACCATACATAAACATAAGGGTACCCCTGGAAAGAATTGGGTACCACAATCATGACATAAAACATATCCAATGAGTGTATCACGAAAGTGTCCATGAAAGGAATGGATTAGAACATAGATGGACATTAATAGGGTAAACTAGGAATATAACATGGTAAGTGGTGTCAAATATAAGTGATAACATATTAAAAATGTATTTTATAAACATTATCATTAAAACAATTTTGTGCGGTTTTAAGGAAAACACTCTAGAGATTTTCAAATAGAAAAGAGGACATTATTTTATATAAAAACAGAATTGAACCAAGAAGTTTTTCTTAATAAAAATACTGATTTGATAAATACAATGGGGTTTTAAAACACAGGATAGAGTGCACTAGAAATTTGGTTAAAAATTTGGGATGTCTCCTTAAAACAGGTTTGCTTATCAGAATGTTCTAAGAAGGGAATCTTTCAAAATCATGTATATCCCCGAAAGAATGTGATAAAAGGGTAATGATATAATAATCTTTTACATCTAACCATAATTCATAAGACTCACATAAATATATAAGATAACACCATTTTTAAAGAAAGATAAAGCAACCAGAAAGAACAAAGAAGGTTCGGGTATAATTCGTTACTATTTTATCGGCATGGTGTCGGGTGAAATCAAGAGGGATTGATGAGAATGAAATGGGGTTTCTAATCACTTATAAATCTATAGGGAAGTATGGGGGAGGTTCTTAAACGTACCCCATAATTTTCTAGTACACATAAAAAGGCATATTATAGAGGACAATCTTGGTTATGAGAGAAAATGGAGAGGATCCCTTACCTTAAATCTGGTGGTGTTCTCCACTTTTTATTAATGACCTGAATAAACATATTAGGTCTATTAAGTAATACTTCCAGAACCCCTTCAATATGTAATTTATTTATTATGACCCTTTTTAGTTCATTAAAATCCTTTTTTATTAGTTATATGGTTCAATTTCATTGTTCGGATCGTTTGTTTACTTAGCTTTAAAAGATCGGTTCACTTATATTCAAGTTTGGATTATATGAAAGATGAAAGTGGTTGTACAGAATTATAGATATATTGTATAGTTCATATCCAGGAGATTACATGTTTTTTATTTTAATTAGGTTACTTAGAGTGAAGTCTAATGATTATATATATAACCTTAGTGATAACCATTTTTGTTAATCGGTGGATTTGATTACAAAGAATGTGTTTTGCTTTATAACTTAATTAAATTTGAACCAAAGGATTATAGAACCAAAAATAGGATATATTACCTATATAATAATTTTTTTTAACCATAAAAAAAATGGTTTCATGACCATACTTAAAGATAATAATAGAAATTGATAAACTGTTGTCCTTGAATGGGCTAAATTAGCACATCTCAAACGGTGCTTTCATTTTGTTCAAATAAAAGGGTGGGGAAAAGAGAGAAGATAATGAAATATACCACTATAATGAAGGCATTACAGTACATGTATTTTAATAGATTTATTATACTATTTTGGTGAAGGTAGGTTAGGAAAGAAATAAAAAGAAAAGAACTTAAAAGAAAAGAAGAAATTTTGGAAGAGGAATTTACCTCTTGAGACTTCCTCCTTTGATAACCTATTAAGGGGAGAGGATTTGGTATTTTCAAGAGGCTGAGAGCTTTTGGGCATGGGGGAGGACCTTGGGGAGAGATTTTGGCAGAAATTAGAGAAGTCTTGGAGCTTGAGAGGAGTGGAGAGAAGAGGGAGTGAATATGGGTTTTTATAGTCGAGGAGAGGACAGATTTCATGAAATTATAATCTTTAATTTATTAGTTCTTCACAAGACAAAGAATAGTAAGTATTACATGACCAAGAATAGTAAATGGGTCTTGTAAATTCGAACCATGTGGTCTTACATCAGCAGAACATCATCAATGAGTCAATTAATCCATTATTTAGCATTTATTGTGAATTATCAGATTCTATTATTCATAAAAAATTCAAGTATTTTAGAAAAATACCAAAAAATTCAACCCAACCATTTTTCGATGTGTAGAATCTGAAAATGAAGTCCATTTTATAAAAATAATTTTCTACCTATGATTATTTTAATATTTACTTAAAATAATAATTTATTATCAAAAAACCATATTTAAAACATGCATTAACTCATTCTAAAACATAGGTATATTGTATATCCAAATTGAATATTATTTATATACTATCATAGGTGAGTTTACTATTCATTAGGGTATATCACTATTCATAAGGGTATGTTACTATTCATTAGGGTAGGTTACTATTCACCAATAATTATTTTTGTTTTATTAGACTCCAAAAAACATCTTGAACACAACCGTGTATGTCAGATTTTCAAAATTCCAAACACATAAGTGACAAACTTATGTTTAAATTTCACTTATCACTTAGTAGTTCATTATGTTGTGTTTTCATGTGATTTTATGACATAAATATAAGAAGGGAATTTCCATTGAAAAGCTTAGGGTCATTACATTCTTCCCCCCTTATGAAATTTCGCCCTCGAAATTTCATTTTACATACTAATCCAAAAACAGGTGTGGGTACTATTCCTTCATTGCTTCCTCCAATTACCATGTTTATTCCTAAAACTTATGGTTCTTCCACAACACATTGAAAAGATGGGTTTTCTTGTTGGGTAGAACCTTATCTCTCCGATCCAGAATCTTTATTGGCTACTCCTCATAGGAGAGATCATCTTCCAGCTGCACCACCTCTGAGTTTAGTACATGTGAGGGATCCGGTATGTACTTCCTCAAGAGTGATACGTGGAAAACATCATGAAATTGAGCCATATTTGGTAGAAGTGAAAGCCGATAGGCCTCAGATCCTATGCGGTCAATGATATCAAAGGGGCCAATATACCTTGGGCTTAGCTTCCCTTTCTTCCCAAATCACATGACTCTCTTCCATGGAGATATTCGAAGGAAGAATTTATCTCCAACGTCGAACTCCAAGTCCCTTCGATGGTTGTCAGCATAGCTCTTTTGCTGACTTTGAGCAACTTTGATGTGTTTCTGGACGACTTGATCCTTCTCTGACATCTCTTGAATAAGATCGGGTCCAAGTAGCTTTCTTTCTCCAACTTCATCCCAACAGGTTGGAGTTCTACATCGCTTTGCATACAGATCTTCATATGGAGCCATCTGAATACTCGAGTGGAAGCTATTGTTGTATGAAAACTCAACCAATGGAAGATGCTGATCCCATCCACCTTTGAATTCTGCAGAGAAGGCTTGAAGCATATCTTCAAGTGTCTGAATATTTCTTTCAGACTGGCCATCGGTTTGGGGGTGATAGGCCGTGCTGAAATTTAATTCAATACTCAAAGAATGTTGAAGGCTCCTCCAGAATTTATATGTGAACCTTGGATCACGGTCAGAGGTAATTGAGAGTGGAACACCATGCAGTCTCACCACTTCCATCACATATAACTTTGAAAGTTGTTCAAGTGAGAGATCATCCCGAATAGCGATGAAATTGGATGTCTTGGTGAGTCAGTCAACCACAAACCATATCACATTATTTCCCTTAGACGTCTTCTGGAGACCCGTGACAAAGTCCATAGTAACATTTTTCCATTTCTACATGGTTATAGGCAATGGCTGCATCATACCTTTGGACATTTGTAACTCATCTTTAACTTTCTGACATACCAAGCACCTTGATATATATTCTTCTATCTCTTTCTTCATTTTATCCCACCAGAAGTGTTATCAAAGATCACTGTACATTTTTTTACTCCGAGGATGGATAGAGAAGGTCGAGCTATGTGAATCATTAAATAGATCCTTTTTTATCTTTGGATCAGATGGTACACATAATCCTACCCCAAATCATACAACTCCTTCCTCATCAATTTTAAAATCGGAGGATTTCCCATTTTTAACATCTTCCACCCTTTTCTGAATTTCCACATCCTTTCTTTGAGCAACCCTTATTTTCTCCATGAGGGATGGTTGACAAATCATTTTAGAAAGGATTGATGATGTTCTTCCCTTAATGATTCCAATGTCCATCCTTTGAAAATCCAAGATGATCAGATCCCTTTCAATTCTCATCATTGATAAAGATGCATGATCTTTTCTACTTAGAGCATCTTCCACCTTGTTTGCCTTACTGGGATAGTAGTGGATTGAGAAGTCATAATCCTTAATGTGCTCTATCCATCTTCGCTGGTGCATATTAAGCTCTTTTTGCGTGAATATATATTTGAGACTCTTGTGGTCAGTGTATATCTCACATTTTCCCCCCATAGAGATAATGTCACCAGATTTTCAACGCAAAGATCACAGCCTCCAACTCCAGATCATGCGTGGGATAGTTTTTCTCATGGATTTTCAGCTTCCTTGAGGCATATGTTATCTCTTTATCATTTTTCATTATCACACAACCTAAGACTTTCATAGAATCATCACTATACACCACAAAGAGTTCTCCACTTAAAGGGAGTGTGAGTACTGACACAGTGATAAGGCTCTTTTTGAACTCCTTGAAACAGTCTTCACATTCTTGTGTCCAGACGAACTTTACTCCCTTACATGTCATCTTGATCATTGGGTTTGACAATTGTGAAAAGTTCTTCACGAATCATCGATAATACCTAGGTAGACCTAAAAAGCTGCGGATCTCTGTTACAGAAGTTGTCCTCAGCCACTACTTAATTGCCTTCATCTTGGAAGGTTCCACAGATATCCATTTCTAGGTGATAACATTCCCCAAGAATGATACTTCCTCCATCCAGAACTCACATTTACTATACTTTTCATACAACTTCTCCCTTCGCAAAGTCTTTAACACAGTTTCCAAATGCTCCTCATGTTCCTCCTTTCTCTTCGAGTATATCAGAATATCATCAATAAAGACCACCAAAAATTTGTCGAGGTAATCTCTAAAGACTCTATTCATTAAATCCATGAAAATTTCTGGAGCATTAGTGAGTCCGAAGGGCATCATTATGAACTCATAATGTCCATACCTCATTCAAAAGGCAGTCTTGGTAATAACTTCCTTCCTCAACTTTATTTGGTGATATCCCAACTAAAGGTCCACCTTAGAGAAATAACTGGCCCCACACTGATCGAATAAGTCATCTATCCGTGGAAGCGAATACTTGTGCTTTATAGTGATTTTATTGAGCTCACGATAATCAATGCAGGTGTTCATTGATCCATCCTTCTTCTTGATGAAGAGGACTGGAGCACCCCACAGTGAAGCACTCAGGCGTATAAAAACCTTCTCTATATTCTCCTGTAACTGCTTCTTCAGCTCTTCTAGCTCTACGGTGACCATTCTGTAAGGTGTCATTGAGATTGGAAGAGATCCAGGGATAAGTTCAATTGGGAACTCAACCCCTCGGTCAGGAGGAAGACCATGAAACTCTTCGAGGAATACATCAGTGTAATTCCTCATGATGGGCATGCCTTCAAGCATGATTCTCTATTTGTCTCAATCATTTGAGCTTGATATGCATGCTCATAAGGAAGCAATATCCACACATGAGACATTTCTTCTAAAGGAGACTCATCTTCATCCTCGCACTTGTAAAGAATCAGAGGATGCTTTGGGATATGAAGAGTAATCTCCCTATCTCGACAATTGATGTTGGCCTTGTACAAAGATAGGCAATCTATGCCCAAGCTAATGTAAAACTCCACTAAAGGAAGTATGACAAGATTTGATGGGAGGTTTGGTCCACAAACATTAATCAGGGAGGAGTTATAAACCATGGATGCAAAAATTTCACCATTCTCTATTCTCACAGATAACTTTTCCTCCAAATTTTGAGGTGGTGTTTGAACAGTTCTACTAAACTTCCAAGATATGAAAGAATGTGTAGAACCAGTATCAAATAGTACGTTCACTATTCTTGAATGAATAACAAGCGTACCTGTCACCACATCGTTTTCTGGATCTACCTCAGTAGTAGTGATAACATCAGCCCTTCCTTGTTGCCATGGAGGTTGTTGCTAATTTCCTCTAACAACCCTCAGCTTAGGGCAATTGTTCGCATAATTTCCAGGATCCTTGTAGTTAAAACACTGCACTGCAGGCTGTGTGTTGATATGAACCTTCCGTTTTTCTTCAACATTAGCGGGATTTTTCACATTTCTTCGGCAGTTCTTGGCCATATGACCAAACTTTCCGCATTTGAAGCAATTATTGGTTCTCTTGAGACAGTCACCAAGATGCATCTTCCCACAATTCATGCAAAGGGGAAAGTGAGGCTTCTTTCCATCATGGGATTTGTTTGATGAACCACCCATGTTGTGCTCCATTTTCCGCTTCTTGTCACTAGGACCATGAGACCACTAAGAGTCTCCCATATCCATTTCAACCTTGAGGGCACAACAGAAAATCTCCTCATAGCTGTCAAAGTCTCGAATTTCCAACACTTTTCGCAGACTCGTCATTAGTCTAGTAAAGAAGTGATCCACCTTGCTTTCAGTGTTCATGTAAAATCCATAGGTGTACCTTGCAAGTCTTGTAAAATTTTCTTCATACACCCCGATGGACTCATATTCCTTATGATTGAGTCAAAGGAACTCTCTTTCCATATTGAGATGAAGGGTTCGAGGAAAATATTTGTTTAAAAACATCCTCTTGAATTCCTCCCATTCTATGTAATTAATTTCCTCTTGGGACTTCGTATTCTTGATTAGTGTCCACCACTGATCTGCTTCCCCATCAAAACGATAGACTGCCGGTACAACTTTCTCTTCTTCTGAGCACTGGAGGATAGAGAAAATATTTTCAATGGATTTAATCCATTGTTCTGCGAGGAGGGGATCAGAAGACCCACTAAACATGGGAGGCCTTTGCCGCATGAAAGATTCTATGACAACTTTCTATTTTCTTTGAGGAGGGGGACGTTCCACCTGATTCAAGTTATTATTAATAACTCAAGACAACTGAATAAGTACTGCCATGATGTTTTGAGCACCCGCTTCCGTAACATCAGGCATGTCATTAGGACAATCATCGCATTTCCTATCACATTGGTTGTCAGAACGTGTTCTTATATTTCCCACCATTAACTAAGAAAAAGAACGTATAATTATAGGTCTTGAATACATAGATGTTGAGCATAAAAAGGAAACATTTAACATTAAAGGATAAACTTATAAAGAATAAGTACATCCTAACTTGTGATTCCTTAGGTTTATATCTAGGTTATCCTCTATCTATTTCTTAACTTATATTCTTATGGGCTCTTTTCCCCTTAATAGTGGTTTGTACAAACTCGTGAATCTACCAAAGCATATTCGTTGGGAGTGTTGTAACCAAGAGTGGAGCAAGGCCCGTTATCGTGCACCATTTCCCGTTCGAGTCTAGCTAAAAGTAGTGTTTTTGGGTTATAACCCTAGATACATCTGTGCTAAAGCCGCCTCTACCTGCTCATATCCAGATTGGAATGTATTTTCTTGATAAACCACTTACTCTATACTAACAAAAATTCAGGACTGTTTTCATATACTTTTTCTAAAGCTTAAGGTTCTCACTAAGGTGCTCTATTCCTAATCTCCAAAAATAACTAGACCATCCTCTGATACCAACTATAGAGACCCAAGCCTTTTATATAAAAACATTTCATGATTTTAAGCATAATTAATCCTGATAGTTCAAGCCAAGGATCGTTAAGTCTAGTGTCTTGGAAGACTAGGTACCTATAACAGAAAACATGGGACTAAAAAAACCTCTTTATTTAATCTCCATGAAGAGATTATAACTTTCTTTTAGCTCTTACATCTTCATAGGGTATCCTGGGGAACACATGAACAAAGGGATGAGCTAAAAATCCCCGTAAAGGAATGAACATAAGGATACATCTCAAGCACATGAGTTAGGAGGCATGACATAATGATATCCAAATAATGAAACTTATAAAATCATTTAATTTAAGAATGGGATCATATAAACATGGAATTAAATTAATGTGGTAGAATCATAAGTCATATCTTTAGTACAGGTCCAGGCTAACCGCCAATCCTGTTTCTCATTACAGTACGGGTCAAGGCTAACCGCTAATCCCGTTTCACATCACATCTCATGAGACTTATCCTTACCCAATGCATTGGAGCGCTATCTAGGCGCAGACATATCAATATATTCATGAATATTCCTACCACATAAATAATCTTTCCACATAAATAATCATACATAATCAACTATACATAAACATAAGGGTACCCATGGAAAGAATTGGGTACCACAATCATGACATAAAACATATCCATTGGGCGTATCACGGAAGTTTCCATGAAAGGAAAGGATTAAAAAATACATGGACATTAATAGGGTAAAATAGAAATATAACATGGTAAGTGGTGTCAAATATAAGTGACAACATATTAAAAATTTATTTTAGAAACATTAACATTAAAACATTTTTGTGTGGTTTTAAGGAAAACACTATAGAGATTTTCAAATAGAAAAGAGGACATTATTTTATATAAAACCAGAATATAACCAAGAATATTTTCACAATAAAAAAATGATTTTATAAATACAATGGTGGTTTAAAACATAGGATATATTTCACTTGAAATTTGGGTAAGAATTTGGGAAGTCCCCTTAAAACAGGTTTGCTTATCAGAAAGTTCTAAGGACGGAATCTTTCAGAATCATGTATATCCTCGAAAGAATGTGATGAAAGGGTCATGATATAATAATATTTTAAAAATAACCATAATTCATAAGACTCACATAAATAGATAAGATAACACCATTTTTAAAGAAATACAAGGAAACCTGGAAGAAAAAAGAAGGTTCGGGTAGAATTCGTTACAATTTTATCGGCATGGTGTCGGGTGTCCCCAAGAGGGATTTATGAGGGAGAAATGGGGTTTATCATCACTTATTAGTCTAGAGGGAATTATGGAGGATTATCTTAAACATACCCCATAATTTTATAGTACACATTAAAAAAGAATAGTCTAGAGGACAATCTTGATTAAGAGAGAAAATAAAGATTATCCCTTACCTTAAATCTGATGGTGTTCTCCACTTGTTATTAATGACCTGCATAAAAAAATTAGGCTTATTAATTTAGAATTCCATAACAACTTATATATGAAATTTATTTATTATGACCCTTTTTAGTTCATTCAAAGCCTTTTTGATTAGTTATAAGGTTCAATTTCATTGTTTTGCTCGTTTGTTTACTTGACTTTAAAAGATCGGTTCACTTATATTCAAGTTTGGATTATATGAAAGATTAAAGTGGTGTTCCAGAATTAAAGTTATATTCTTTATTTCATATCTAGGAGATTACATGGTTTTAATTTTAATTACGTTACTTAGAGTGAAGTCTAATTATTATATATATATCCTTAGTGATAACCATTTTTGTTAATTGGTGGATTTGATTACAAAGAATGTGTTTTTCTTTATAACTTAATTCCATTTGATCCAAAGGATTAAAGAACCAAAACTAGGATATATTAAATATATAATAATCTGTTTCAACTATAACACAAATGGTTTCATGACCATAATTAAATACAATAATAGAAATTGATAAACCGTTGTCCTTGAATGTGCTAAATTAGCACATCTCAAACGGTGATTTCATTTCTTTCAAATAAAAGGGTGGCGAAAGGAGAGAAGATAATGGAATATACCAATAAAATGAAGAAATTACAGTACATGTATGTTACTGTATTTATCATACTATTAAGGTGAAGGGAGGTGAGGAAAGAAATAAAAATAAAAGAACTTAAAAGAAAAGAAGAAATTTGGGAAGAGGAATTTACCTCTTGAGACTTCTTCCTTTGAGAACCTCTTAAGGTGAAAAGTTTTGGTATTTTTATGAGGATGAGAGATTTTGGACTTGGGGGAGGACCTTGGGGAGATATTTGGGAAGAAATTAGAGAAGTCTTGAAGCTTGAGAGTGGTGGAGAGAAGAGGGAGTAGAGGGGAGTTTTTATAGTGGAGGAGAGGAGGGATTTCATTAGATTATAATCCTTAATTTATTATTTATTCACAATACAAATAATAGTAAGTATTCCATGACCAATAATAGAAAATTTTTCACATGAATTCGAACCAAGTGGGCTTACATCAGCATAACATCATCGATGACTCAATTAATCCATTATTTAGCATTTATTGTGAATTATCAGATTCTACTATTCATCAAAAATTCAAGTATTTCATAAAAATCCCAAAAATTCACCCTAACAAATTTTCAATGTGTAGAATCCAAAAATGATGTCCATTTTTAAAAAATAATTTTCTAAATATAATAATTTTAATATTTAATTAAAATCATAATTTATTATCAAAAAACCAGATTTAAAACATGCATTAACTCCCTCTAAAACATTGGTATATTGTACTTCCAATTTGAATATTTTTTTTATACTATCATAGGTGAGTTTACTATTCATTATGGTATATCACTATTCATAAGGGTATATTTCTATTCATTAGGGTAGGTTACTATTCACCAAAAATTATTTTTGTTTTATTAGACTCCAAAAAAACATCTTGAACACAACCGTGTATGCTGGATTTTCGATATTCCAAATACATAAGTGAAAAACATATGTTTAAAGGTCACTTATCACTTAGTAGTTCATTATGTTGTGTTTTCATGTGATTTTATGACATAAATATTAGAAGGGAATTTCCATTGGAAAACTTTGGGTCGTTACAATTTTGTTCATCAAACTAATTTATCTTAGAACCTCATTGCTCATCTTATCAAGGTGGGAGTTTTTGTTAGCGTTCAGGGGTCCCACATTGTTTGGTGGGGGCCTTGCAACTGGAGCTGGTGTCGGGGGTGGCTTATGCATGATAGAAATCACTTCATCTTTTTCTGTTATTTTCCTTAGGGCTGATGGGGCCACTTGGGACCTGAGATTGGTCCATTCCAAGGAGTATTCTATTCATTGGGAAATCAAAAAGATGTACCAGAACCCACTTGTGTACTTTATTGGGGTGATAATTGCTTACAATTCACCCTGTAGGTTATCGATGCACATGGCGAGCATCTCATCCTGGGGGAGCAGCTGATTCAGAGAAAAATATAGGCCTTTCCATCTGGAAATGATGTCTGGGACTCTTTCGTTCTCTCACTGCATATAGTTAATGAGATCACCGACAATTTTCATAGGAAATATTGAGCTTAACATGAAGATAAAATATCACCGGAGGTCCTCCTAGCATGTGATTGAATTGGCTAGCAGGCTAGTATACCATACGAAGGTCGAGCCCTGAAGGGTTCGTACGAAGCACCAGATTTTTACTACTTCTTACTACTGCAGAGTGCCCATCATGGAGTCACAATAAGTGGCATGGTGCATTAAATTCCCCCCCCCCGATCCATTGAATACTGGGAATATGGGGTTTCCAAAATTCGGAGGTGGCATAATATTGCTCACCCAATCAGGGTAGGGTTTGCACTCTAGTAGTATCAGAGCGTGCCCACCATCCAAGAATTCTACTTGATCTATTAGTTACTCGATGGTGTTAAAGATCCCTTGATGTATATACTACTGATCTTAAGCTTTGGAAAGTGAAGAAGTGGCCAAAGTTGGGCGTACTGGTGCTGTTGGAATTTGGGGTGGATACCCAGCAAGGGGTATCCTCTGGGGGTCTACTTGGATATTCTATAGGTTCCTTCCTAGTGGGGGAAGTCTTGATGTCCTTCAAGGGATGGGTTAAAGTAGGTTTCCTATCCTGATGTCAAATTGGATGGGCCTTTCATCTTGACATCATTCAACGGGATGAGTTCCTATGGAAAGGACACATCTTTTGGGAATACCTGTTGACATTCCGCAGGGGGAACACATCCTATGAGGTAGCTCCTTGGACGCAACACAATATTAATTGGCATGTGATCTTTTATTTCTTAATCCTTCTTAAGGAACCTTTCCTTGAGAGTGAGGGACACATTCTCATGGGGAGGAGAAGGCGGGTCATAGACGACCTTGGACTTATTCTTCTCCTTGTTGGGATTTCATGCAAGAGTAATGGAAGATTAATTGAGGGGAGCCCAAAATTAGAATCACTCCCTGGTTCCAGGTATGCACACCATCAAGCTCGGTGTGGGATGCATTAGGGAGAGAACCATATTCCCTCGATTCCTCTCCCTCTGTTTCATTTCATGTGACATTCATGGGGTTGATGTTTAACACGTTCACTGATACATGTCATATTAGGGGTGGTGTACCCGATGTCGAATGGTAGGAAGGCTCTTTACATCCTTTTTTGGACTTTATCCTTCCATTTCATGGTATTATTCGAATTTCATAGAAAGGATTGACCTGAAGGGAGCCATGGTTTGACCACGCAATGTGCATTTGTCTCAGAGGGTTTGATCCACAACAAAGGTTGGAACATGTGACTCCTCTTCCCATAGTTGTTCCTAAATGGTAGAAGAAAGATGTCCACTGTGTGGGGACTTCAGGTAAAAATACACAATCCCTACAATCTAGGTTTTTTCCTATTTTTTCTTTGATGCACTACGGTCTAGATTTTTCGGTCTTACAGTGTAATTTTTATTTAAAAATTCCCCCAGACCTTTTGTCTCAGGTTGATCTCATATTGTGGAGGCCACCGCCACTATTGCAAAATTTTCAATTTCACGGGCTCCCACATGGTTATGAGTAGAGTATAGAAATAGTCCTACATAAATCCTATGGAATTTTGAAGATACGAGCACTTCATTCTAGGAAAGGGTTTCATTTAATTGTTGCCTTAGTGTGATGGTATTGCAAGATGTCATTTCCAATAGGTTTTGCTGAATGTGGTTAGGGTTTAAGTGTAGATCTCCATGTTCTACCCATAACTGAATGTGAACTCCAGTAAGGGAATCACCAATGAGGTGACACAACTTGTGCAATGCATGGAGGCAAGAAAATTCTAGTTTTTCTTTCGACTTTCAGATTGTTTCTATTGTGAAGATGAGATGGATTTCAGGTTGATTAGATGCAGATGCTGCCCAAACGTGTTGACATGGTCCGCATACCCTTTGTAATGTAAGAATTTTTCTTTTAGCTAACAAAGAGTCATTCATATGTAGAGTAGAATGTCTTTTATAAATTCTCTAGAAAACCCTCCTAGTATGTCGAAGTGATAAGTGGTCGTACGCCAATACATCACTTGTATATTATCATTATCTAGTTGTCTTCTCCCAAGAAACATATCATGATGTTGTTCTTCTGTGGGATCCTCTACATGATATGCCCTACTCTACTGCTTCTTAAAAATTTCATTCCATGAAACTGGGCTGGTGGGAGCCTTATTAATATTTGAACAGCACAGGGGGGTCTTAGAAGATGAGCGTGGCTCCAGGTCAACCTCTGGTAGATAAATAATATCACTCATTATAGAAAGAGTGACCGATGTGTCTAACTCCATATTTCTGACCACCTCATCATAAGAGGACTTTATCGCATTTGTTTCGGTAAGGGGATGACGTTTTTACTAGTATGAATTTTTTTTTCTAGGAGGGGGAGAACATTCCAATTGGTGTTGCAATGGTGAGGGCTACTATTGCAACTTGATGCCCGACCACGGGAAATTTATTTACCATGTATACCCTGGGGAGGTCCTTCAAGGTGGTCTATATTGAAGGGATTTCATTTTTGATGCTTGATGTCACTAAGGGGAGGGCATTCTTGGTGAATGAAATGATAGAGAGGACTACTATCACAGCTTGATATGTGGCTGCTGGGAGAATTTATACAGTGCACATCTTTGGAGGGCCTTCAGGATTTACTATAATGAGGGGATATTATTCTCGATTCATGACATTACTATGAGAAGGGACTTCATAGAAAACGTTATTATAGGGAGGGATGTCTCAATGACTGTCAACAAGGAAAGGACTAGCATCATGACTTGATGTATGACTACAAGGAGAAGCATATATGCATCATATACCCTAGGTAAAACTATTCGGGTGGATGAAAAAAATGGGAGGACCTTCTTACTATTTGATCTTCAGTTAGAGGGGAGGGATACCCTGATTCACATCAGGAGATAGGCTCTCGTGATCGATCATTCTTATCCCATGGAGTGATCCCCCATGGGTGCTCTGGGGAGGACCTTCCAGGCTACTGGTAGCAACATTGCGGGTAGAGACTTCACAACTACTACTTCTACTTCCATAATTTTGTAATGGACTGATAGGGTCTTGGGAATTTATTTCTATTTTTTTGTGGGAATCAAGAACCCCAACATCTAACAGAGTAGGATCATGTATGTGCTCTTCATTTTCTAGTTTCCTTTGGAAGATTTTATTTTTGATCGCTCTCTTGTGGGTAACAGAGGCCGTCTGCTTTTGTTAATGACCTTCATATATGGGACCTTGTCTTGTTGGATCCCGTGTTGCTTCTAGGATATTCCAACGAACATATTGAGTTTGGGGAGGGATATATACTTACCCTAGAGTGGCCACCACCTTGGAACGACGTCCCCCAGCTAGAATGGGTGTTTGTTCCCAATCCGATTGTCCATGTATCATGGGTTATTTTTTTTGATCCTCCTGGACTAGAGAAAGAATGAAAGAATGCTCTAGATTGACTGAAACATGTTTTGAGTAAGTCATTCCATTTGAGGAAATCGGTTCATGGGACCGGTTTCTCGCCTTTGCCACTGATGTAATAATATCTTGGTGTGTTTGGATGATATGGTATGGGATCGACCTCTGATCATACATCATTGCTAGGATGTTGCGAGATAAATCTTTTAATGGTACAGGTATGAAGGCCCATTATGATATCGGAGCAATAGTTTGTGCATGCTCCGGTCATCCATGAGTTTCTAGTAGATACTGGCCGTTCTTCTATTCTAGGGCAGAGGAATGAGTCTCCCACTAGATGTCTTATCTTTTTGCCACCATATTTGACTAGTGGTCTATATATTCATGAGTGGGGATTTTAATGTGATCTCTTGCCACTGTATTTTTATCATGGGATTTGTATGGTTCCATAGGAATTTGACTCTACTCATATTAATTTTACACCCTATTTGGATGGAAATAATTACATATATCTGTTGGTATCTATGCCTACGTATCGCTAGATGCCATCCTATTTAGATGACATACTAATTGTGCATTGGAAGATATTTGTGTCTTCATATAATTTTCCACTCTGTCTGTGTGGAAGGAATGATGAGAACTAGCAGTAATGTTCATTTTCTCCGATTGTGAAACCCTATTTGTGGGTTTGGATTGAGTGGAGGAGGTAGAGTCGCATGTCTGTTTGTTGAATGTCATTGTGTTAGTACAGAAGAGTTGTTCCTCAGGAACAAAAGTGATAGTGTGTTTCTGATTATATATTCACTGCCATTGGTGGGCAGCTTGAGGGGCCCAGGTTACCTCGAATTCAATAGGATCCCTCATCATAAGGTCCTCCTCAGTGGGAGGTGGTCCAGTCGTCTAGTGTCGGCGGCGATGCTCTCTGACGGGGGCCCATGAATAGGACCCCTGTGTAGTTGAGATGATGTTTTCAGTATCGACTTCATCTACCTCCCTATGACAAGGGATGTAGTTGTTTTCATGTTCTGGGGATAAGCTCCAGATATAGTTTCAGATGACCACTAGAGCCGCTTTATGCAAGGGTTCCAGTCGTGGCTAAGGAGGTGGCTAGCGATTGTTTGTAGACTGGAGGGCATGTCTCATGGCCTCCTTTATGGGAAGAGTATCATTTTGGTGGTACTCATTGATCATCATGTTGGATAACCAATGTTAGAGATTATATGTAGGTGATGGAGTCATATTATTCGTTGGGTCCCTGGTTGCCAACAAGATCACTGATGTGGGTGTCTGCATCGGTCGTCGGGATGTTATTTGGATTGAAGGATGGTATTTGAGAACTTGAAACATTAATATATGACATAGATACCACAAAACATTGTGAAAGTAGCATTCTTTTAAACATATTCATATTTGAAATTTTTTTGGCCTCCTCCCTCGTATTTTCTTATCACGAGGAAAAGGGGCTTGAGCGGGGTAATACCACCACCATGGTTAAGGATTCACTTCGAGTTCACCAATTTGTTTTCCTCTAAGGTTCCAAATTTAGCATGTACATGGGAGGAAAAAAATTCAATCATGCAACATACGTTTTTTCTGTTATCATTGGGGTAGAACCACCACCTTGGTTAAGGATTCATATTGGGTTCACAATTTTTTTCGCCTCTGATGTGGTGTGTTCGGTGCGTACAGGGGAGAAAAAAATGATCTGACATGAAAAATCCTTTTTTCTATTATCATTGGGGTAGAACCACCACCTTGGTTAAGTATTCACGTCAGGTTAACTATTTGTTGTTTCACCTCTCAGGTGGCACATTTTGGGTGATGAGGAAATGGTGCGCTGAGAATCATCATCTGTCTCATTTTCTAGATATGGTTTCTTGTAAAATTCAGAATTTTATTTGTTTCAACCCATTCAACATCATTATCCTTTAAAGTGTGGTTGGATTAACCCCATGAGGGCTGGGCAATTCACCAATTTGATATTGTGAAGGATATTCCACAGTCAGATGGTCCCATCGGGCTAGTACATGGGGACAAGTACTTGTGAAATTGGTCCTCCTCAGATATAACTTCCTTGGATGATCTCCAACGGGTTTATTCATGGATCCAGAAACACCCAAAAGACCTAGTATCCATGATTTAAGGATATGGTTTCCAATGATTGGTATTTTTTGGTTGATGATTCAGCCAACGACACTTAAGGAGTCCATTGGTCAAGAGGCTGGGAGGTCGGGCTCACTGCACCCTTTTGGGGAATGATTATTGCCTATTTCAGGACTCTATTATAGATTTAACTAATGTTCATATGTTATTCAATCCTTGGTTCATTCCCAAATATTGTGTCCATGAGCTACCCCTGGTTTGCAAGATCGTCAAAAGAATATATGGATTTGATGCTGAATTGACCCGTACAATAAGGCTCTCTAAAGTTTATTTACATCAAGGGTGTGGATGGTGAGTTGATGATGGGATCAGAACCATAAGATGGGTTACCTACATATCCTCGAGAGAGGAATCAGAACCCATGTAGTTTGGAATGGTTGGGTCTTACGCATGGATGCTGCCCATTTGGGGGGACATTATTGGGTGATCCATTATGTAAGGGCACCCTTTTGAATTCAAGACTTCTAGTAGGAATCCTACATATCCTAGTTTGATCATTAATAAGACTTCTCATAGTTCATAATTGTGTGGGGATTTGGCATGGATGTTTCACATTTGAAGAGAATGTGATTGGGTGAACCCTTTTGGATGGGCACCCTTTTGAGCTCAGGCCTTCAAGTAGGTGTCCTATGTATTCTGGTTTGATCAGGAATCAGAGTTCTCGTAGTTCAAAATTGTGATGATTTTTTAATTGTCCCAAATCTCAAAAATATCTAATCCCACGTGATTTATTCTCAGTGTGAGAAATAAAAAGATGTGAGATATCCAACCAACCACATGATTCCTCTCCTGCTGGTGGGAGAGGGAGAGCCTACGGTGGATGAGGTCAGGGAAACTATGGGTGAGGTTGCGGAGTGATGAAAATTTTAATGCTAAATGAAATTAATATTCATGCGACTCGACCTCAAAAGATTGGGGACATGCCTCAGTGGGAGTGCCCTAGAATGTGTTATGGGAAGGGGAAGAGTTTCCTCCTCATCAAAAGGGGAAGAGAGAATAACCCCTTTGTTTGTTCAGCATTCTTCATTGAATGGAAAAGAAGATGATCACCCTTAATCCGAAGAATGGGGAAGTTCACGTTCATTTCCCAAGGCTAGAATCTGGGTTACCAAGGGAATGTAGACCAATAGACATCCCCAGAACCTGAACCATTGTGGGGAGAGCCTTCGTGACTCCGCTTACCATGGGTATTTAGACTCAAGGGAGTGCACTGATGTACTCGATGGTCCAATCATACTGGTATAGTGGATTTGGAGTAGGATTTGGAATGATGCTGGAGGATTGGTTCACAGAGGGATTATGGAGGAATACACAGTAATGAATGGGAGAGATTTGAATCAGTGGAATGAATACCCAAAAACACTGCATTCTGCATACTGGTTTCTCATGCGGGATGGGGGAAGCTCTGCATTCCATAGTGGAAAGTGGGCAGTGGGGTCATCCTCACACTAAAGTGGTACGTAGGCATGGGTATGGACCACCATGAACCATAGTGGTACATGGTCAATCACACTTCTTTGGGTTCCATCTGCGTACTAATGCAGTATGCGACACTAAGATAAATCCTCGAATCAATACACTACATTGAACATCATATTGAAGGGGGTTGGGTGATTATCGTTCATGGGGAGTTCATCTACGAGAAGTATGTGGTTCACGGTTTGACTAATCATGTTCATAGTTATTTTATAATTGTTTTGTTCCCTTGTTTTATGGTTTGTGGATGGTTGTACCTGCAAACATTCTGATTCACAATTCTGTCTTCACCGATGATTGAATACTGAAGCCAAAATCATCTTAGAATTCTTCATTCTAACCTTGGGGTCCCCATTAATCCTTTTTATCTGTTATTTCTCAAGTAATTATTTTTTCCTTTTATAGATCATTGAGGAAATCATATCTATGGGAATCTGGAACAATTTGAGGAGGCCCATGAAGAGGTATCCTGACCCATGGAAGACATGGTCAACCAGGGTTTGCAGAGGCTACTGTTCGCAATCATGGTTCGCAGAACCCTGCCTGTTTCCTTCGTCTGCGAACCGCTGAGTTCACGAGATGGTATGCAGATGGCCATCACATGCATGAGTCTTTTCAAACACTTAGTTTGCAGTCCATTGTGTTCGTTGGCCATCACCCCGTGACCCAATGCCTCATGGATCATTCCGTGAACTAGTGGTTCGCGGTCCAGGTGGTCGACAAATCCTTCATAGTAATAGTACACATGCCATTTAAAATTCTTTGAAAACATGAATTATTTCATGTTTCTTCTAAAATTTTCAACTCAATGTGAGTCTATTCTCCTTTATATACTTTTTGGAGTACATTCTTCCTCATACAATGTTATTTTGGAAGTATTTTCTTCCCATGTTGTAATTTTCACGACCCTACTGTATTTGATATACATTTTTACATTTTTTTATATGTAAAATAGTTATTTTTATTAGTAAGTTATTAGTGGTTTTTTTGATATATATGTTGTGTTTTGATTACATATATATTATAAAATGGAATATTCTATGGCCTACCATTTATATATATTCCTTAATCATGTTAGTATCTAGGATCTAATTTATTTAAATAGGTCCTGGGTAAAAATTTAAACTACATACACCCAATATGGGGTCCCAAGGGGTTGGGTCATGTTAGAATGGTATCAAAGTTGTTTTATACATAGGGACGTTGTTTGGAAGTAGTTATTTTTTGAGTATTAGATTTAAATTTTGAGTACTTTTTCTAAGGGGGTCTTGACTTTAGTTATCAGACATCATAGAACAGTGTTGGATCATCAACTATTGTATCTTTTCACTATGAACGTGATACATTTTAACTGAATAAAAAATATATGGATTAATTTTCATGGTATAAGTATTTTTATAAAAAAACATCATATATATCAACTAGATATGATATATAAATCATTGGTTTATCCTAAAAAAAGAGTATTACACATCAATATACAACTCAACTTTTTGTACTAGATTATGATGGCATCATAATTTTCATTTATCCATTGTTAATAGATGAGATAAATGCTAAGATGGTTAATTTTTTATGTTATTTGGATATATATATGGATGTAATATTCAGAGGAATTATTTCCCATAATCATGTTTGGAGTAGAAATTCTTATAGAGTGGATAATGGATCAACTGATAAAACCACTAGTTGGATAATTTCTTAGTATGAATGTCTCCAGTAAGAGCCTCCAAGGTTTTGAGGTGAACTGAATCCATAGGAAATAAATGATTGTTTGATGTAATTGACTCATGGTTTTCATCATTATTTTATACTCACTGACTAGAGAGAGGTTATTATATCGAGTTTTCTTCATGGCACTTTTATCAATTTGATTTCACTCGTAATAAATCCATATTACCATAGTGTGAGTTTTTTTGATTTAATATTGAAATTTAGTGGTTGGTTTTAGTATATAATATGTAAATATCATGTCATGTTTGCATGAACAAGACAGAATTCATCATGATCTTTGTAGGTGAGGTATACCTCACATATACTTTAGAGTGTGGTCCTTTAAAATTAGTAGTATGAGAGAGGATACTTATAAGGGATTTCATTTTTTTTGACTTAGTACATACCACAACCATGTCATAGACTTTGAGAAAGAATTTATAGGTTTAGGATTCCCTATTATTTATGGGATCTTGTTTTTGAATGTATTACTATATTCCTAAAGATAATAAGAGTGGATATAGTAAGAGACCATCATTGTTTTAGTATAAAGAATAAATATTTCTATGAAAAAAAAGACATCTTATTTAGTGGTATATTTCATCATAGGGTCTAGTATCATATGAGTTGTTAAAGTACTATTATGTTTGGATACAATCCCCTAACTAATACGTATAAGTGATCCAATCTATACATAGTGTGATACTATTTTGGGAGATGTTTTTTTCAAAGATATTACACAATTTGGAAGATAATATCTGTGTTAAACTAACTTCAATGATCGTAAGAGATCATATGAGTTATTACTAACTTTATAAAATGTCATTCATAAAATTGAAGGTTCTAGGGGTGATTTCTATCCATTATCTTTGAATGGAGAGTTCTGTTAGTGGTGGTTATTCTAATTCTTTTTGTAGTAAAATTATGATGTTTCCATTATGTAATAGAGTGAGTGTGAGTGGTTCAACACAATAGGTATGAGACACTATAGAGTTATCCGTTTTTCTAGTTAGTTAATTGTATATATATTTGAGGTGTTGTGTATTTGGGAAAATAATATAATATGCACCTAAGGGGGTGAGTCAAAACATTGGACAATATGAGTATATTAACACTTGAAAATTAAAGATAAATACTGACCATTTGGTTAGTAATCTAGTGTAACATGAAAATTATCTATTAAATGTACACCCAATTGTGTATAAATTCATTTTAATGAATATAATGTTCTATTTCAAAGATATATTTATTACTCCTATAATTAATCAGAAATACTATATAAGAAAATAGAGAAGACGATGGTGTTGGAAAACATATTAGAGGTTGGTTTTATTAGGTAATATGAAACATTATTAATTTTGGATAGAGTTTCTCCCATGAGATATTTTTGGGCTCTATTATAGATATTATAGCCTCCTAGTAATATTTTGGGTAGTAAATAAAAAATCTGAATTATTGAAAATCTAGTGTATTCTTGATGTCAATCCCTTCAAGAATATGTGGTTTTTGGTCCGTAGGTAATTTGGATTCATGGAGGATTTAATTATTAAATTGGTGTAGTAATAAAGTTATGGATGATATATTGGTATAAATTTTATTATTAGTGTTTGGAGAAGATTTATGATAATCTATCCTTGTTATGGGAGTTTTATAATGCTAATTGATTTTGTAAATTTTTCTTCCCAGTCATTAACTTGTGTCAGAAGTATAATATAGTGGTATTCTATTTTGAACCGTGTGGATCTATGTTTATTAGATGTGTACATGATTGATTCTACCAATAATAGATAGTATGTTTCTTCACCGCTTGGATGCATATTTATATTTCAATAAATATCAAATTTTGTGTTTTAGTGACTATTTACCAAGATAATATTACCTAATATGATAAATAATCCTTTTTAGTGATGGTTTAACCAATAAGTAATTTCTTCTTTCACGAAACCTATTTATACAGTTAATGGTGTTTTCCATTAGATTACAGTTTGTGTCAGTCATGTTTGGAGACATTATCCTTGGATATGTAGGCAATACATCATGTCTATATCAATGGGTTAGGACTATGCACATCACACAGTGGGGAGATACTGAACTAACGATCATTCTATGTTTGTTGGTTTGAGGAGGTTTGTGATTTTTTAATGATGTTATCTTCATTTTAAATTATGGAGTGCAAATAAGACCTCATGGATTATGTTATGGTGATGGATATTGTATTTTTAGGATTAGATATTCTATAATTTCGGTAATTTTTAGTAGCATATGATTTATTGACCCTAGGATGATAATTCATTCATATTGGGTGTTAGGATTTTTGTAATGTACTACTTATCATTTATGAATCTCTAACTGATCTAGATCACAAGGATCCTCTTTCCATGTTTAGTATAGGGGATTTTGTGTAATAATTAATAAACCTACCTATAGAAAAGATTTATTTGGTCTCATGGTTTCCCTGATATAGAATTTGGATTATTCATGAAATGTTTGGAGGCTGGATCTCCTACAAATAGAGCCTCTGTAACAAACCACCAACATGAAAACCAAAATACTTTTCATCTCTTTATACCATGTGAAGGGGAGACCATATAAATATATTTAACCTAAATTTCTGTATAAATGAATTGAATTTGTAGATTTTATCATCCAAAATGGATGTGTCCTGATATTTCTGAGAACCTGGAAATTCACTTTTATATTGATTTCATTTGAGTGTAAACCATTTTTCATACACGAGGTGGTTGGTAATCTTATATGTATGGAAGTTGGAGTTATTTCCTTATAAATGATTAAATGTCTTAAATTTAGAGAGGATTTTGTGACCCTTATTTTCCATTGATTCTATCCATCTCATTTATGAGTAAGAAGAACTCGATCCCCTAAAATTAAAAAATGGTATTTTCTTACATAGATAAGACCTTTAAAAATATATTTGATGGTTTCATTCCTAAATGGTGTTTTTGGTTTTCACATTATCATCCTAGGTTTCCATTATTATTTCTTAATTTGTAAATTAAAATTATTTATTACATATATTCATTTGAATAATATAATCTGAACAAACATAAACTTATTAAAAACTTGAGTTTCTTGTATATATATAAATTTGATTTATAAAGGGATTTCAATATTAAAATAATTTAATAAAAAATTTGTATCCCATAGTTCAGGAGATAACCCACCACATTTGGTGTGGTCATGGTGTTAAACCATCCATCAAATAGATATAAGGGCATAATAACTACCACAATCCTATGAGATATCCTACTTCCATTTCCTATCCTTTATTTGTATAAGTTTATGTATTTACATACATTTGTTTATTTGATAACTCCTTTATATTTTTGTTTTATGTTCATATTATCTTAGTAACTAATTCATTAAAATATAATTCATTATGGAGTATAATACATGTTTTTAAATTAAAAAATAACAATATATATAAAGTAGTGACGAACAACATTATGAGTGAAATATAGGATGTAATAACATATCACATTTTTATACTAAGACAAAATTTTATAATGCAATATGAAGAAATTTTAAGGATCATTGGACTTCTAACTGGGTTTTATCATATTCTATATACATATTTTTTTTAGCAAAAACTATCATTTAAATATTATAAGTAATATGTTTTATAATAAAATATCACTACCAAATAATTATTATTTTATTTTGGAGTATAATTCCTATTATTTATAAAGTATAATTTTCTTAAAAATTTTACAATGATATTATAATATAGTTTTAACATATAAAATTATCATTGATATATAAATTTGGGCATAGTTTATAGAATTCACTATACAAAAATTATAATATAGAATTTTTTATTTAAAACATATAACATTCTTATTTAGATTGTTACATTTATTGAAAATAATTATATATATATATATAAATCAATAATAATTCTTAAATTTTTATCAGTTTTATATAAATGAAATAAAAATCATTTGATTGTAAAAAGTGATATTTTTTAAGGCTCTTTTAGATGGGATTTATATTTCTGACTTTAAGAAAATAAATTCATTACTATTTAGGAATGATACTAATAATATATTTTCATAATATATTTAACCAAATAATGGTATAACCATTTAATTTTTAATACTATGAAATGGATAATTTATAAAATTGAATTTTATTGTTCAAATCCATTTTTTTTAAAAAATGGTTGTTTTACATTTTCTGTAAACAAATTAAATTTTACCACATCTAGAAATTTAATATTTATTTTTTTCTTATTTTTAGTAATTATTAAAATTTATCTTAGGGATGATTTTTTTATTTTTAGGAAAAAGATAACACTTTCATGAATAGCGAAAATACATTCTTTATGTATATTCTAACTTTTATGACTACATTATAACGTAATAATTGTATAAACAATTTTAGAATAATTTCCAAATAGAAGTATATATTTAATTATTAAAATAATTAATTAAAAAGTATTATTATTAATTTACATACCAATGTTAGAAATTTTAAAGCCTTCATTATATAATTATCAAATAAGAAAAATTGATTATTTAATTTTAATGTGGTTGTTCATTTTTTTCTATTTAGTTTTGTAATGGTTATAATGAAAAAACACATTATGTTTTTAATAATAAATGTAAAATCTCATAAATATCAAAACTACTCAATATTGAAAAACTTAAATGATATAACAATCAATATTATAACAAAAAACACACATATCTTCAATGATAAATAACCTCTCTCCATTCACATGGAAAACCACTTTCGAATCACCATACAAAGCCTTGGATCTTCTCATTTTACATCTCCAATAAATATTGTGATTCTTTTGGACTTATTTTTTTATGTACATAATGACTAAAATCAAATCTTTATTAAATGATTAAATCTCCATCAAATATGTAACCTCAATTAACTTGTTTTTTCTATCGTCTTATTTCTACAGATCCAATATATTTATATTTTTTTATATTATACATATATCATATATAATTATATAATTTTTCTTTGATTTAATATTTTTCATATAGTTGTTTTTTACATTCCATTCCCCCTATATAAAAATGGTAATTGGTACTTTCTTGTATTTGTGGATTATAGAATATATAAAAAATATTTATCATTTTTCAATAATGACCCTCTTGGAAGGTTATATAAATAGATTTGATAAATATATACGATATAGATAACATTGTTTTTTTTGTAAAGATAATTTTTTTACCTTTCTTACAATAAATTCTTTATAAAATGAAAACATTGATTTTAAAATGTACAAACTCTTATTCCCATGAAGTGATGTATTCCATTTTTCATCACATAATTAAATACATGGTTAATAAATTTAACATGGATAATTTATGACATGAATATGAAAATATAAGAATAAAAAATAATTAATTATCATTATGAAGTAATAAAATGATAATTTTAAATTTCATAAGACAATATCATCACTGATATTTTAATCTCAAAACATAACAAAACTCTTATAGAATAAAATTTTAATCTTAAAAAAAATAGGGAAAATTTATTTTGCTGTTTTGTATAAAATTACTGTTTTGTATAAAATTAAAATGATAATTGTTTTCCAATGAGTAGGTTTTTGTAACATCCCGAGTTTTTAGAACGGGTCTAAATTCAATATTTTTTTGAACTTTTCAAATAGTGGATATATTACTTTTTTTTTGATTGAAACAAAATTATGAGAGTTCCTATACCATTATATCTTATTTTAGGTTAGTCTAGGGGATTTGAGGGTGCTCTGTTTGGTTTTGAATTGTTTTTGGAGTGTTAGGGGCCAAATGGACTACTTGAATGTTACATATCAGAGCACAAAGTTTTGGGTAAACCATGCAGCACCTTTCTGGTAACCATGTGGCTAATATTTTTACTACCTAAAAATTTACGTAAAACTTTAATGGGTGGAGCATGGTTGTGAAAAAACCATTGGATTTATAATATAGGTTTACCACATGGTTTGAGAATGGTTTGAAAAATCATGTGGATAGCCCATGCGGGTATTGAGGATTATGCAGTGGCTTCCACACTATTGCCGCATGGTTTGGTAAACCATGTTGGTAAACCATGTATCCTATAAATGTTTATTTATTAATGTTTTTTATTTATTTTCATATTATTTCTTTTTATTTACCTTCCCCTCATTCTTTTTCCTTATCATGTGCTACCCAATAGGAAGCCTTCTTCTCCTCTCTTCCACCATATTCGATCCCTCTTCTCCATCAGTGGTCTATTCTTCGATCTATTTTATGATATAGATTCACCTTGCTAAGGATTACACCATCCACCCTTCTATTTGTCTTTGTTTTTTCCTCATAGACCGTTCTGTCTATTTGATCCTATTTATATGATTTTGATGAAAACTATGATCTATGTTCATACACTTCAAATTGGATCTCAATATTGGACGTTCCTACTTCTATTAATCTATGGTAGATGTCACATACCTAGATTTCTTTTTTATTGGTCATTTTAGAGGAACAACATAGAGTGAACATTTTTTTTTCATTTTGAAAGGGATTCTATTATACCTCATGCTTTATATAAAAATTATTGTTTGACCCTAAGGGATTTCGTTGGGAATGACCAAACTTATTTTGGATGAGAGAGGCCATGTTAGTGGTTGTTTCCCCTTAGGGAATTTTTCATGAGGGTACCAAAATCGTCTAAATTGTTTTTTTTAAATTGATTTTTTTAATTTAATATGTCATGGTTAATTGTATTTGTGGCATTCATGACCTATATATCTAAATCGTGATAAATGTTTAACATGTGCAATTCAATTTTCTAAATTGAACGTCTTGTTTAATGTGTGGTGTTTAATATATATATACAATTTCATTAATTGTATGATATGGGACACAATAGGTCATGATGTGGGGTAGCCCGAGATGATATTGGGAATGACCATCAAAATTAGGTGTTGTGTACATTGGATTGAGGAGGCAAGGCCATCAGGTTGGGCATGGCCCATGATATTGGGCTGTAAAGACCATCATTTTTTAAGCAACATGGTCATAGGGGCACGATGTCTCGATTAGTGTGTATTAGGTTCTTTATTTGGTTATTTTAACTAACTCGTGATGGGAAAAGTTCCAATTGAGTCATGTTCACATAGGTTTAAATCATCATGAGGTGTGTTTGACCACAAATTTGGGTAGAGACCCTTGGTAGATGCATATTATATGAATATGTTTTGGGGGTCCTTATCATAGAAATACATGTGGAAGGTGAGGAGTCTTTAGATGCCAGTGTTGATGTTGATGGTTGGGGGATGAGTCATTCTATGCACATGGTCTTGGTCCTGGATATTTATTTGAGGAAAGACATCATTATTCCTCCAGTTGTCAGGCCTTAGGATGACGTGAGCTTTTGGGCAGGGGTCCATGGGACCATGTTACTGATTATATGGGAGTGCCTTTGTGGAATTGGTACTATTTTGGACAAGATTTGTTGGTAGGTATATAGTACTGGTTTACATTATTTGAGGTTGAACCTAAGGGATCGCCAAGACTATACTATTTTAGGGGTGTATTGGGCCACAGGCCAAGGAAACTAAATGATTTTGAGATTTTGACATTGTTTGAGGTGGGTGATGGTGTCCTGGTGGATTTGTAGCACCAAGGAAACCTTGTTTATTATTTTATCATACTGCGTACTTTTATTTATTACATACACCGACTCAAACACCAATTCTTGGTATCCACCATTGGGTGATATCCTACTGTGATTCGTCTCACACCCTAAATGTGTCCTCCAAGACATGTGTAGTCTTTATGAATATACTTATAGATAAATGACTAGCCTCAAGAGATGAATCATAGTAGCTATTTTTATTGAGATTTTCATGGACCATAAGGCCATGCCAAGCTAGTTTTTTACATTTTTTTCTCTTTATTTATTGTATCAACAGGCTAATTTTGTATGTAGCTACTATGGTCTTCAATGGGAATTACCTTTGCATAGTATATTGTGAGACTTGATAAGATACTCACGAAATTCTTGATTTGAATTATTAGTGGATACAATGGTTATCTGTCATTATTATCTTTTTATTTACATTTGGAAGCTACTTCGGTTTATATTTTTCTTTATTTATTGCTCATTGACTGTGATTCTTCATTGCGGTTCTCATTTGAGTCTCTAGAGTCATTTAAATTCTACTGGATCTTATGTTAATATACTTGGACCTATATATAATTTATACCCAAAGGGTATTTTCCCCCCAACATGTTAAAATACACCCTCTCTATTAGTCAGAAACCTTTGTATTCAGGAGAGGCATGTCATATGCCAGTGGACCTCACCTTGATATAATTGTTTGAGTGGTTTTTTGTGTTAGGGATTCTATAAGTGGTATCATAGCAGTTCTTTAATGTTATTTAGTAGTTGTGTTTCACTAGATAATAATGAGATCAATACATCATTTTCTTTTCTGTTGGTATTTCTGTGTGGGAAATGGTAGACTGTAGGTAGGATATGGTTGGAACTAGTTTTATAGATTTTTCTTGAGAGGATATAACTGTAGGTATGAGGGAAGTACCATGTTTACTTGTGTGGGAATTAATAATTTTCGTTTTTTCTTCGATTACAATTTATATTATTTCAACTTTGGTGGCTTACTTGGAATGTGATGTTATCGGTTTTGATATGATATTAGACCCTTGTCCACGTAAGTCAAGGTGTATTTTCTTGTGTTTTTTTGAATTTTACTGGTTCATTTAGGGTATTTATATTTTATAAAAGTGTGGATTATTTCTAATGTTATCATACCATATGACAAATATCAAATGGAATGATGAAATACAGAATTCAGTGATTTGAATGATTTTGAAATGAGAAATGTGATATGAAATCCTAGATTCCATTCATTATATATATATATATACATACATATATATATATCAAATATAATTTGGCATGTGGAATGGGAATGGGTCTTAGAGGATAAGAAAGGTACTATGGTTTTGGTGAACTTGATCACAAAGATTGTGCAACTAGGACATCATTTTGAAGAAATGTTTGTTATCAGGACGGGCATGGCCCAATGATATTGATACATCCCTCTATTTAGGGAAGGATAGGATTTCCTAAGTCTGGGATATTGTGGGGCATGGTTTCAATGGGGGAGAGTAAGTGTATTGAAGATTCAATAACTTTTACTACATTCCTGATCTTCATTATATATATTGTTATGTGTATGGGATTTATAACCATTTATGGAATTCAGTGGGTTCCTCCTGGATAGCTTGGATGGAGCGCCAAGTGGGTAAATATACAGTGTCTCAGAATCATGAATAGGTTAAAATCCTTGAGATTCATATAGAGCATGAGCCATAGGTATAGTATCAGGTTTAGGGTCTAGTGCACACAGGGCAGCTACCAGACATGACCACATATAGGTTGTGGCTTGATGAGCAGCTCTAATCAATCCTTGAATGTGTGTTGCATGGGATTAGATGGGGTGCTTAGGTAGGAGATCCAACTATACAATACTTTATGTGCTAGTTCCATTCACATCACCCACCACTTTTCCATGGTGAGGGTGATCTCCATTCAACTGATAACAAAATTGAGACCATGAAGATGATCTTCGGGCAATTAGAGATGATTCCAGGGTGGACGGTCAAGCTGGAGATATATATGCTTCGGGGCCTAACTAAGCATTGGTGGGATGTTCAGGTTCAACAAGGAAAACACAAAGAACTGGCCTGGAAGGACTCTGAAGCTAGGTTCTTCAAGTTCTTTTTCCCAGTGATGTTGAGGGAAGATATATCTTGATAGTTATTGAGCCTTTAAGAGGGTGACATTACCATACTAGACTATGAAACTACCTTCACTATCTTGCTCCACACATGCTATGTTAAGTGATGACACCTCTAAGGAGAGGTTATTATAAGATGGTTTATGGAATGCCATTTGGTTTCAGGTAAACATCATTAGTATGGCCTCATTCTCAAAGGCGGTGAATCATGCACTCATAGCTAATGGAAACATGACAGAAAAGTCCCACTTGAGCCAGGCAGCGAATTCAGGTGTTGTTTCTGAAGGAATGAAGTGAGGTTGAGATGAGTTACAACAAGGTGGTTAGTCCAAGGGATCAAATATACCATGTAGTGGTAGCTATGCAGTGGTTTTTATCAAGTGTGGGGAGCCAGGACATGTTTGGACTTAGTGTGATCAGGCTCCAAAGGAGTTCCACGCATGTGGAGTGGTTGGGAATCTCAAGAGGTACTATAGACATACTTCTCAGATAGCTGGAAGACATGGGAAAAGGAAATTCCATGATACAAATTTCTTTTCATGATTGGTACCACGTGATGCTAGATTATGATCAATTCAACGCAGAGGATGCGGAAGAGACAGTGGGACCTTGTTGTCGGGTTAGTGGCCATTGTCTATTGTAGCACCATATGCAGGCCAGACTTTAGGTTGGTATGTGTTAGGTGAGATGAATTACATTGAGCTTCTATTTTTTGAGTAGGTTGGTGAGATGCGGATGGTTAGAGATATTCCACAGGCATGGTCATGATTTAATTTGGTTTTTTTGCATGGACTATTGAGGCATGTCTGTTTTGAGTGCATGGGGCGTATAAAAATTATATGGACTAACAAAACTCTAGTCAATTGGTTGGAACCATATTAGGTGTGTGATTATATATATATGAGTTTCATTGAATTAGAAGCATTCTTGGATGAATATTTTTCATTGATTAGGAAACAGGGAATTCGGGGGATGCTAGTTACTTGAGTTTCCTTAGGCATCTTGGCATCGGGGATGCAATATTTTATTTGGGGTGTGAGGCACCAATATATTTTTGAGCATCAATGGGATGAAGGGATCCATTGTTCCATGAGTGCCACAGGATTAAGGCGGATATTGATGTGGTGGAGGACATGATTTGGGTTTCGAGAGCGACATGGACACACAAGATAAGGAGTAGGAGTAACGATGTGTCACATGAGGACAATGGGTCTGAAAATAGATCGATGGAACATTGAATGATTTTTTTGGTCGGTTGAGACTAGGTTAAGAAATTCCTTAGGTGGGGAGCCCCATGCTTGAGGCAATTGGCCTATAAATTTAGGATCTTGGTATTCCATGATAGCTTTTACGAGGATGGCTTTATTAGGTAACATATTTGTTATTGGATTTATAGCTCAGGGATGAGCTATTATAAGGTTGAGAGATTTTAACATCTTAAACATTAGGAACGAGTCAAAATTTACTACCTTTTTGAACTTTTCAAATAGTGGCTATGTTACATTTTAATTCTCTGGTCAAAACTCAATTCTGAGAGTTCTGATAGATTTATATTACATTTTTGGGTCAGTCTAGGGGCTTAGAGGATTCCTTGAATGGTTTGGAATCATTTTGGCAGTGTCAAAAGCCAAATGGTCTTCTTTTAAGTAACATATCAGGGTGTACAATTTTGGGTAAACTATTCAGCCCCTTGCAGGTAACCAGACAGCTCAACTTTTTATTGCCGCACGATTTTTGTAAATTGTGCATGGGAGGTGCATGACAATGATACCACATCAGTAGTTATGATATAGGGTTTCCACATTATTTTAGAACTGTATGGATAGACCATGCGGGCCTAGATCCTTAGGTAGTGGATTCAACACGGTTTCTACTTGGTTTTCACATGGTTTGGTAAATAGTGTGGGTAAACTATGCGACCTGTATAGGTTTCTTTTTTGATGTTTTTATTTGTTTACTTTTTCTTTCCTTTTCCCCTTCCCCTCCATCTTCATTCTTGTTTCATTATTCATAGGTGGAATCCTCCTCCACCACTATTCTATCAAATTGAATCCCGCATATTTATTGATGGAACGTTCTTCGATCTATCATATGTTATTGATCCACCTCAGTAAAGATAATCCCATGAAATTGTCTCTTCATCTTGGATTTCACCTCACTGGTTTTTGTTTCCATATGATCCAATTACAAGGATTTTGAGAAAACATAGATATATTCCAATCCACTTCAAATTGGATTTTGATATTGGGCGTTCTTATGCCTATGAGTCTAAGGTATGTGGTGAATGCCTTGATTTTGTTTTTGTAGTGATTTTGGGTGTGCGGATTAAAGCGTGCATTTTTGTGTGTGTTTTGAGTGAGACTATGTTATAACTCCATCATGACATAAAAATAAACTTTTAACCCTATGGTATGTTTTTTTTCATTCCAGAACCTATTTTAGATGATTGGGCCGAGTTAGAGGTTATTTCTCCAAGAGAAATTTTGACCGGGGTTACCAAAATCATCTTAATTGATTTTTTTGTTTTAAATTTATTTGAAAAATATAATCTAGCTTTATTAAATAAATAGAGGAATTCAAGACCTCTATATCTAAATTTTGTTAATTTTTTAGGTTGTGTAATTCAATTGTCTAAATTGTGTTTCAAGTATAAATTGTGTTTTTTAAAGTCTGTGGTTGTGTGTTTATATATATATATATATATAATTTATTGAATTGCATGTGATGGGACCCAATGGGTCATGATGAGAATGGTTTGAGATGACATTAGGATTTCATGGCCATTAGTATTTGGAGTCAAGGATTTTAGATAGAGGTGAAGTGACTGTCAAGTTGGGAATGGCCTGTGATATTTGGATGGAAGGGCCATTGGTTTTTGAGTGACATGGTTGCCAGGGAATGAGGTGCCAGTTAATGTGTCTTTGGTACTATATTTGGTAATTTCCAGTCACCCATGATGGCCAAAGATCCTACTGAGTTGTATGCACACAAGTTGAATCTATGATGAGGTAGTTTTGACCAATCATGTTTTTAGAGGTCCAAATAGTTGAGGCTTAGGTGAATATGGTTTGGGGGTGCTTTTATAAAAATCCACATGGAAGGTGAGGAACCTTTGGATGTCAGAATTGATGCTGAAAGTTGCATGTTGAGGCCTTCTATGCATGAATCCATGAGACTAAATATTTATTTCAGGATAAACATCGATTTTCCACTAGTTGTTGGTACGTGATATTACATGATATTTCTTATAGGGGTCTGTGAGACCCAGTTACTAATTATTTGGCATGCCTTTGGGGAGTCGATACTATTATATACAAAATGTGTTAGGAGGAACATGGTACTGAGTTACATGATTTGAGGTGGAACCTGAGGGCTCACTGAGACTATGCTACATCCTAGGTACTTTGGGCCATGAGAAAAGGAAACTCCTTGCTTCTGATATTTTGACATTGTCTAAGGTAGGTGATGGTTTCCTAGGGTCTATTGAGCACCAGGGAAACCTTGTTTATTATTGAATCCTGATGGTAATTTTATTTCTTATTTTCTCCTGATCAAACATATTTTCTTAGTAAGAACAATTTAGTGTTATCCTTTGTAGATTTTTCTCACACCCTTCATGGGGTCCATCGGGATGTTTGTAGACATTATGAACATACGTACTGGTAAAGGACTAGCCATAAGAACTTGAACTTAGTAGCTTTTTTCATGGAGACTGGAATTGACCACTAGGTCATGCATTTCTAGAGTTTTAATTTTGACTAGAATTCATTACTATATCAGCAGGATTATTTATTATGTAGCTATTTCAGTCCTCCATGGGCAGTTCCTTTGGATATTGTATTGTACAACTTTATATGAGATGCATGTTTTTCATTTTTTTCTTTAGTAGTGGCTAAATGTGGTTTTTATGCATGATGATATATTTATTTACCTTCTACAACTTCTTTTTATCAATTTCTTCCACTATTTCTCATTAATGAATATGCTTCCACTTTTTGGTTCTGGTTTGATTTTTCATATTAATTTAAATTCTACTTCATGTTATGTTGATATACTCATAAAAGAATATTATCTATCCCCATAGGGTATAGTACCCACAAAATGTTAAAATAAACCCTCTCTACTAGTCACAAACATTGGAATTTATGGAGGTGAACCTAAGGCCATTGGAAACCAGCCTAATAGCACTTTCGGGGTGGCTATTTTGGTCGAGGATGCTACAAGTGGTGTCCAAATTATTCTCGGCTGGGATTTAGAAGTGGTGTTTAGCTGGATACTGATGAGATTGACACAAAATTTTCTTTTCTACCAGTATTACTATTAGAGAAATGTAATACTAGATGTTGGTTGTGGTTGGAACTGGGTTTATAGCATGTTCTTAGGTGCTCTTAGCCCCAGATATGAGTGAAGAACTATGATTCATTGGGTGGAAATTGATGTATATCTTTTTAGTGATTACAATTTATATGATTTCCACATGAGTGGATTACTTGGAGTGTGAAGTTATTTGTTAAGATATGAGATTATACCCTTGGTCTAGTATGGAAAGGAGTGTTCTGTTGTGTTTTTTTCACTTTTAATAGAAACATTTTAGGGTATTTCAATTTTACAAATTCATGAATTCTTTTTAAAGTGCTCATATAATGTGATTAATATAAAATTCAATAATTAAATGAAGAATTCCATGATTTAAATTATTTTTATATTTTAATTGTGATATATAGTGTGACATTCCATGCTTTATATATATATATATTGAATTTCATGTGGAAAGTGGAATGGTTATGGATCATAAATGAGTAGGCAGGTACTATGGATGATATTATTTTGATCACTAGTATTGGGTGACTAGGTTGTTGGTTTGAGGAAACATTGGTCATCAGGATGTGTGTGGCCTGATGATATTGATACTTGTCTCTATTGGGGAGGGGTATAGAGGTCATGATGTCGGGTTGACAGGAGGAAAGGTTGCAGTGGGGAGATTAAGGGTAGTGTGGGTGCACTTCCATTTACTACATTACCTATATGTGTTATATATGTTGTTATATATATGGGATGGATTCCCATTTATGGTATTATACAAGTTCCTACTGGACATCTTAGATGGAGTGTTCGTCGGGTGAGGATATGGTGTTGCTGGATCATGAATAAGTTCAGAACCCTGAGGGCCCTCCAGAGCATGATCTGCATATACAAGATCAATTTCATGGTCCAGCGCAAGAAGGGCAGCTAACAAACATGTCTGAATTTTTTCCATGGCTCGATGATCATCTTCGACAATTCCAAGTATGTTTATTTTAGGGGATGTACTAGGGTTCTCAAGGACTGGAGCCATGTATTTCGTACTTGACATGGCAGTTCCACTTGTAGCACCAATTGAATTTCCAGTGTGAGGGTAGTATTCATGAGACTAAGAAATATATAGAGATCATTACATATGATCTTTGAGTATCATGAGTGTTGACGCTCCTTTCCGTCACAGAGTCTAACGTCTGAAAAAGGGAAATATCTTAGTCCAAAGTGATTCATCCTTTGAAGAAACATAAAAAATCGACTAAGGGATGAACAAGGATGACATTGCCCATAAGTTGCGCAAGTTTCCTCATGGTCGCGCAAGTACACTTGCGCGCTGCCTAGTGGTCGCGCAAGTCCACTTGCGTGACCTAAGTGATAACTGCCCGGTAACCACCTGGGATCTTCTCCTACCTATAAATAGACCCTGTGGGCCCCCCATTCCGGGAGGATTTTTTTTCCAGAAACCAAGATTTGAGCTCCCGGCGCCCTAGTCTCTTCTCAAAGCTTCTAGAACACTTATAAGGTAATTTCTTACCTAGAACGGAAGATCTAAAGTGGGGGAAGAAGTCCTAAGTGTTGAAACTCATCAACACTTGCGCGCCTAGGTGGCCAGCCCTTAAGGGAAATGGCCACACTTGCGCGCCCCCTTACTCCTTCAATAGATCTTGCACGACCTTCTTCTGGAAGAACCTCAAGAGGATTCTAAAGGCTTTAATGAAGAGTCGCTCAAGTATTACCATGCTGATTAACCGTCACACAAGTACATCATGTGTCGCGCAGGCGTATACCTGCACGACCAAAACGTGCGTGCCCACGCAGTACCTGCGCGCCTGCCAGGACTTGTGAGCCCCTGCCTTTTTGGGTGCCTTTGCCCATTTCACCCCTCTTAATCCATTACACATTTCCTATTCAAGATTCAATCTTCACGACACTCTTCAAAGCCATTTTATGGAATTATTTCTTGATTTGACTTCCTTATCTTAAAGGAATTTTGTGGAATATCTCTCAAAACCTAGTGATTTACACATCTTTATGTCACTAAAGATTGAGATTTCATTCATTCAACCTCATCCTTTAATATGAGAGAATCCTTAACCTGGGTATCCTTTTTAGGAATAATCCCCAGTCATAAATCCTCTAATACGGGAATCCTCTTTAGGAGTAAGCCCTAAGTCCCTTAATTTTTGGGCATCCTCTTAGGACTAAGCCCCAGATCCCCTAACCCGGGCTTCCTTTTCAGGAGTAAGCCCCAGTCTCAAATATGGGCATCTTCTTTAGGAGTAATCCCCAATTCTTAAAGTTCCAAAATCTGGGCATCCTCTTTTTGAGTAAGCCCCAAGTCCCTCAATTTTTTGGCATCTTATTTAGGAATAAGCCCAAAATCCCTTATCCTGGGCCTCCTTTTCAAGAGTAATCCCCAGTCTCAAATATGGGCATCCTCTTCAAGAGTAAGCCCCAGTCCCCTAATTTGGGAATCCTCTTCAGGAGTAAGCCCCAAACCTTAATTCTCTTAACCTGGGCCTCCTTTTCAGGAATAAACCCCAGTCATAATCCTTTAGCCTGGGTCTCCTTTTCAGGAATAAGCCCCAGTCTTAATTTCTCTTAACCAGTCCTAATTTACCTTTGATATGGGATTCCTTTTTAGAAGTAAAACACAATCATAAGTCTTCTCCTAATTTGGGCCTACTTTTCATGAGTAAGCCCCAAGTTAGAGTATTCAAAATCTCCATGAAGCACATATAACTTTATGGACCCTGTTCCTGTATTTCTTCCCTAAAGTAAATCTTAACCTTCATTTATGTGGGAAGTCATACATACATAAGCCCCACATTATTTCTTATGATTGCATCTTTCATGGCACAATTGTCTAATTTTTACCAATACCTCTTGTTTCTCACACCGAGCATGACTCATGTGATCTTAGAGTGTAAAAGTAATTGTGACATCCTTCGTTGAGCCATCAATCATAAACATCATACTCCCTTACTCGAACTACGTGGGTTCTGATTCCTTTTCTAAACAAAGGATACGTAGGTATCCCGTCTACGGGTTCGATCCCAACTCTAAAATAATCCATTTCCTTCTAAATGACAATAAACTTCAAGTGCCCCACTGAGTGGCTTTAAAACCAGCATGGTCATCATAATGACCAAGAGACTTCTGTATAAATGTGTCAAAGGGTACTATTGACCAAGAATCTTTACGAAATACAGATGATTCTCTATCGATGAAGAACCTAGAATACATACAAAATATTCACTAAATTTCCTACATATTTAATCATTGATTGTTAGATCTGAAGGAAATCTCATTTTATACTTGGTAATGTAATAAGGATTCACGAACATAACTTATATCTATAAAGAGAGTCCCAGATTAGACAATAATTCCCCATAAAAAGGTGTGATGAGTCCGACCTCCCATCCTCTCGAACAATGAAAATTCCTAAGCCTCATCAGTCCACAAACTAATGAGAACCTACCTTTGGAAAGTAGGTCCGAATGGATGTGGAATCATTGGATGTTTCAAGTTCTACGAACAAACCCGTTAGAAATCGATCAGAATGTTTGATCCTCTCATCAAGGCGGTCATCCCCGGATTCCGAGGGAAACAAAAATGGTGAACCCAACGTGAATCCTTAACCAAGTTAAAATGATGTTTTACCTATTTTTTAGGCCCCTATTTAAAACTCAATGAGAGGGCCAACAAAAACAATCATTGACATATGTGCTCATCCAAAAGATGTAGTGGCTAAATTTATCTTGATTACATCTGTTATATCAAACAATCACTCTTTTTACAAGATCTTATGCATTTATAAGAATGGATGCTCTCAAGTTTACACCTATGAATACTGCTGCTGCAAATGCCACTACTGCTACTCCTGCTGGATCATCGTCCGCTCTTAGGACGATATCACCTACTCAGCATCTTCAACACTGGGTATCAAACGCACTTGTTAAGGAGTACCATCAACATGGTACCATCCCAACTCTGGAGGCTTCTCGACAAACCCTCCAAGTAAATAACTCACATCGGTCGTCCGGACAACGACGACCAGTGATCAAGAAGCAGGCAGTGCTGACTATCGTCTCCAACCGTTTCGGGTCGTTATCCCCGGAACGCAATCACCATTCGCTCCCTTATTTTGGGGAGGTGAATGAGAAGGTCCCTCAGGACCTTAATTCAAACAGACACGAGTCCTTCCTGAGGGCTCCCACCAACAATTGCCACCAGACTCGTGCCACAGTACGCCCTCAACATGATGAGGGTACCGACTCCTGGCGTTCGGCTCAGGTTCCTCGAACCTGAGCAAGAAAGAAGAACCACCAGAGGCGGAATCCGGTCAACAGTTAGGAGGTTCTCATCTTTGCCATCTCCGGAGAAGTCCACCAACCTAACTTGGTGGCAACCAACGAGCATGCACATACACCTTCCCGCTTTAATTCCGCTGTCCAGCAGACTCGTCTGGCAGCATCACGCCAATCCCGCCTGGAAATTCCGACGGAGTACTATAGGAAAGAACATAAACCTATTTATACATCATCAGCTAGTCAGCAGGCTCGTCTGACTACATATGGTGGATCTCTTCAACCACGTTTGGCGAAGTGCAATCAGCAGGCAGATACACCTTCTAGTATTAATCAAGCCTACCAACAGTATCGCTTGGTAGCATTTAGAGAAGTTAGTCGTAAATCCCTGACAACAAATAGGAGGCAGAATCAACTCTCTACCCCCACACTTGTGTACTGTCAGGATTCACTAATAGGAAAAAGAGGACAGGAGTAGGCACATACACCTACTCCAAGCCCAGAATGGACGTATATTCTCGTTCCGACAACTGAAGTCACCAAGAATATTCTATCAATGGTGAAAGAGCAGAAGCAAATCCCTGCTCATATTCTGGATGCCTTCCATGATATTATAACAACTTCAGCGGCATCTCAGGGAAAGACACATAAATCTATCCCTACTAGTGGAGTGATACATCAACAATTCACTCCGTAACAGACACACACATCTGTTCCAGTCCAAGAGGGTTATGGGATATACTCCCCCGCATTATACGAATGACCAAGTCAGGCACATACACCTGATTTGAGAGGATATCGTCATCCTAACCTGACCATCTTTCCTGATCAGGCACATACACCTGCTCAGAGAAGCCACTTTCGTCAACAAGTGGTTTCCAAGGCAAGTAAGAAGGCGTCTAAGAAAAAAACCCGCCCATCACAGTCAAGAGATCAAGAGCCAATATGTAACAAGGCCTTGCTCGATTCTAGAGTTCTTGAAGATATGAGACAATTATCTATTGGAATTCAAGATTCTACTCCCTCAGTTCCCAATAGTGGGAACATTAATTCTGAAGGTCTTCAACAGACACTTCCTCATGAAGGCTTGCTTAATGACAATTTGGTCGATCTCGAAGTTTCATCTTCAGATGAGAGCCACAGGAACCCTCTGTGTGGTCAGAAGACCAAGGAGCAAGAGATCTCATCTTCTGCTATAACCCATTATGGTGGTCCTCCCCATTATGATGAATTTCGCTGCGAAAGTCCTCTCCGCAGTAGTGATGCACATTTCCCGGAAAATGCTCCAGTGGACAATGTAGTGCCGAGAAAGCCCTCTTATCTTGAGGCACTTGCAAATGTGAAACTCATCATGTCTGAAGCTTCATCACTAGAAGGTGAAATAATTTCTCAATCATAAGATAGCCTAGGGTGTAGGTCATTATCCGAACAACCCCTAAGTCATGCATCTTCTAGTTTGATCAATGATTTATCTACCAATCCTGTTGAATCCAATGAAGCAATAAGGAAACACCAACTCTGGTCAAATCAGGTAGAAGAATCTTCATCAAATCATAAAGAGGAAATGCTGAATATGAGAAAACAACTGGAGAAAGGTGAAGTGCCAGTTATGTTTTGGCCTCTAGCTAACTCTCAGTATAATATTCAAGAAATGTTGACGGAAGATGAAATTCATGATATGCGTCTCAACATATAGAAAACTCTTTATCAGTTGAAAAAGAAATTATTATCTTATGATGAATATGAAAATCATCTTAAGATAATATAAGGGTTACAACTTCAGATTGATTTGGCATCTCGATCAGTCTCTCGATATCTGAAGGCTGAAAAGCAGCAGAGAGCCCTTCAACGTTCATGCTTTGGTGCACTAAGAAGATTGCGTCAGTTAATTGCCAATGCCCCATCTGGTATTCATGTCAGATAATGGGGTGTTCATGGAGCACTGCATTTCATGGTTCTCTCCAGTCAGCAAAGCCCGCCGAAAATGGTCTCATGCAATGTTATTCCCCATGGCCGGCCACAGTCAATGGGCTTTGTTTGTAATCAAAAGCTTTCCTAAGAACCTGCTCCAACTAGTTCCTCTCAAAATCAAGAATACAGAGAACAAGTTGTTGAATTACTCTTGCATAAAGCAAACGAGAATATTGAACATGCCTCTCATTTGGAGAAAGAACGTCACCAAGTGACAGAAGTGTCAGAAATCATCCAACGGTCTTTTGAACCGAGTGATAAAAGCGGATACAGGTTAATGCAACCAGCTAATTTATGGACTAAGGTTCGCAAGATCAGGAGGAATTTCAAGAAAGTCTCAGACATAGCATGTCAAGAACCACCCCAGCTCGCCAGACTGGGGACTATTTTAAACCAACCCTCGGAATCAACAAAAAGGATTCGGGGAGTTGAGCGGGGACAGCAGGAACAGCCCCAGTCCACTGGACTGGGTACTTTTTCAAATCATCAATCCCCTCCTTAGATAAAGTCGGTCTTTTCTCGATTGGGGAAGAAACCTCAAGAGGAACGAAGAACCAAATTATCAGGAGATTCCCTCCAAATTACGGTTCGTCAAGAAGTTCCTGAGGGATCGAATCAACACAAGGCAATGTCTCATCAAAGACATAAAAGAAGACAATATCACAGAAATGATGATAGAAGGGATGCGATGAGTTATGCATCAATAAATGTCATCAATGCCGTTGTTGCTGATCCACCAAATGAGGCTCACTCAGGGGACTCAGATGAAGAGGTTCCTGCTCAAGAAGATGTACGCACCGACACAAATGAAGAAGGTATGCGTACACGAAGTCAAAAGATTACTCAGAACTTAAGTAATCCTTCGAGAAACCCACTTACCCCTCTCCGAAAAGGATCCAACAAAGGGAAGGGAAAGAACCAGGTTACATATCCTTCCTCTGGAGAAGGTAAATCGCTCTCACTAGAGCAAAGGTTTGCACAACAGGAAGAAGAAATGAAAGAATAAAGAAGGTTGAATGCAGAAATACTTCAAAGTAGTCTTCTTATTAAGCATGCTAGAGTCAGTCAGCCAAAGAAATTTGTTGCAGCTACTGAGATGGATCAAGAATATCTTCCTCTATTAGTACACCCTCACAGGTCTAATCCTATGGGTCAAGTACAACAATAGTTTGCAGTGCTACCATCAGTTGCAGCACCAATCACCACATCTATCCATGATCCAGTCATTGCACCTACCCAAGTCCAAGTTCAACCGGATGTTTCTCAAAAGTTAATAACTACTATTGAGTCATTAACAGCTCAGTTAGAAACTATGGAAGGGAAGCATGCACAAGTTCATCCAGAAAAGAAAGTTAACCCTGAATGGGTAGATTCAATTTCTCCTCCATCCAGTTTTGGGAACCCTGTATTCCCTATTTTCAATGGATCAGGTGATCCTGAACAACATTTGAGTCATTACGTGTCTTGTTGCGATCCTATGATGGGAACTCCGGAGCAGAAAGAAGCAGTGAAACTCAGATGCTTCGTGCAAACCTTGCAAGGACCAGCTTTTGTTTGGTATACAAGCTTGCAATCTCGGTCAATTACCGGATGGGAGGATCTTCGCAAAAAATTCCTCCTTCAATTTAGCTCAACTTTGCCAAAGATAAAAGTTTTCGATCTTACAAACTGTAAGAAAAGGGAGAATGAAAGGGTCTCTGATTTCATTGCTCGCTGGAAGGGATTAACATATTCCTTGAGTTTAGCACTCCCTCAAGAAGAATTATTTCCAATCTGTGTGGAAAATCTGCGTGACAAATTACGCATGCCATTAATCCCTGTGAAATACACAAGAGGGTTTCAAGACCTTACTTCAATCGCTCAGCAGATTGAAGATTACCTTATACAGGCTAAGGCTAAATCTCATGTAATTCCATCAGCTCCAGGAAGGAGAATGGGTAAAGCAGAAACAGCTACAATTATGCTTAAACAAGCACTTGTACCTATTTCTACCTCAAAACTTTCATCTTCTCGAAGGGATCCACCTTCTGAGCGCCAACAACAAAGGCCTTTTCATCTAGATGATCAAAAAGATCAAAGACGAAAACAATTTGAGGATCTGAAGAGAAAAACATATTCTTTCCAAAATGCACAAGTTCCTGGTTATTTCATTTCGGCTCTGGAAAACAATTTGGTTCAATTTCCAATACCCAAGAGGCCAAACAAGAAATGAGAGGAAGACCGTCCTAATTATTTCCCTTTTCATCAAATATTGGGGCATCCCATCCAGGAGTGTTTTGTCTTCAAAGACCTCCTGCAAAAGATGGTCGACTCAGGACATGTCACATTGAAAGGCTCCTCAGCCCAGGTAGCATGTGTCACTACTACAATTCTAGAGGAGGAAGATGAATGGCAGGAAGTCAAAAGCAAAAATGCACAAAATTATGATGATTGGATGGTCAGAAAGACAATCAATCGAACTCATGCTATTTTTCGAACACAATTAAGGAAACCAATTGTGTCTTCTACCATGAATGTTGTAGAAAAACCCTCTTCGTCAGAGGGAAAGTCCTCAAAGAAACGACATGATTCAAAGAAAGAAAAAGAATCAGAAGAAGATGAGTATTTGTCAAAGCCTAAGTTGTCTCTGACTTTGGCGAACTTCATTCCATCTACTTCAAAGACACGGGCACCACCCCACAAAACGGCACAACCAAAACAGGCTAATCAGGAAGAGTCTTCATCAGACGAAGAGTTAATATTCGGTTCTATTAATATGATTCAATTAACAGATCCATATGCCAGTCGTAGTTTCAATGTTGATGAGCCTGAATTCCCTGTATCAAACAGAGGAATCAGAGGAAGTTCTAGGGGCTCAGGATACAGGGGAAGACGTGGATCGTTCAGAATCCACTATTCCAATTCTACCCCTTCTAGAACTGTGTACGTAGCAGAAACTCATGGTAGTGCCCTTCAGCGAGCTCAGCAAGAACAAGAAAGTTCTTCTACCAATAGCAAATTCATTCCTGGCATAGTTATTTTGGAAGACTGGTTGAAGGTTCCATCTTCTTCCTCTCAGCAAGTAAATGGATCTAATCGGTCTAATCTTCCAAAACCAAGAATATTGCCAAATCCTATCCCAATACAAGATGCATCAACTTCCGAAGCATCTGCTTCCAAGGTACCTTCTAAACCACATATTCCTATTGGGAAACATAGACCTCTAGATCAAAAGTATGATATATTGAAACACTTGGCCCAAGTACTAGCCAAGTTATCAATTCTGGATGCTTTGAATCTATCAAAAGATCTTCAGGAAGCACTCATCGAGGCTTTGTCAAGTCCTCAGGAGTTTGAAACTGAAATTGATGTAGCTGAAGTCTATCACATAGAGAATAATCCTGCAGAATGCCATGAAATAATAACCATTACTGATGAAGATGAATATGATGTTGTGCATGGACATATTAGACCATTGTACTTGTCTGGAAAAGTCAATGGCATGGATGTTTGAAGAGTTTTCATTGACAATGGTTCACGAGTGAACCTCATGCCCATTCGTACACTTCGTCGATTGGGCCTCACGGAATCTGATTTATCTCCCTCCACCATGATGCTACAGGGATATGATAAAAATGAACAAGAAACACTGGGTGAAGTTACACTCAGAACTCAGTTTTGAGATCTTGTATCCAATTCAGATTTCATGGTTTTTGATCAATACTCAGCCTTCAACATTTTTCTTGGAAGACCCTGGATACATCAACATGCGGATATCCCTTCTTCATACCATCAATTTCTCAAATATTGTTTCGATGGTCAAGTTGGGACGTTGTATGGCGATAAGGCCCTGTTCAAGACATGTGAGTCTCAATACATTGAGGCAGAATTCTATCACATGAAGCAAAGGGAGAAATCCATAACAAAGGAGATTACCAAAGTTAATGCTCCATATGGTTTGGAAAAAATTCCAGTAAACCCATTTACACATGTGAGTATAGATTATGTGTTTCCTATCAGTCAAATTGACAAGATACTCCCAAATCAAAATGCTCTTATGGAAAGATCCATAATGTCAATTACGGAAATCGAGCCAGACAACATAAGAGAAATTGGAAATCTACCAAGCAGTGATAAAAGCAGAAATGGTGACGTATTCATTTCATCTTCTGAAATCCAACAAGTCTATGCATCGCCAATTAGGCTAGAAGAAGTTATAACAACATCAGAGGTGAACAATGATTTCGATTCTTAATCCATCATCTCCTCTTTATTACCCAAAGAAGACCCTTCATCAGCAATATGGTCCAAAATGGAAACTTCCTCTTCAAAATGTGCAAATTTTGACATCTCTTCTGATCATGAAAATTCTGATTTGTAATCTACTATGAAATTAGAAACGGAAGAAATAACACATGAAGAAGAAGAAGAGGAAGATCTTAGAGATTCTCCTCCAGTATTTGAAGAGGGTATCTCTACCACTGTGGATGAACTCAGAGAAATAAATCTGGGTACAAAGGAAGATCCACGCCCCACTTTAATCAGTGCGACCATGACCCTTGAAGAGCAAGAGATGTATATTTCTTTTCTAAAGCGAAATAGAGATATTTTTTCATGGAAATATACAGAAATTCCCATTCTTGATCCTGATGTTTCTACTCATCATTTGGGTTTACCAGAAGAACATCGAGGATTTAATCAAGCCGCAAGAAGAACACACCCAACTTATACTTCTAAAATTGAAGCTGAAGTGGATAAGCTTATCAAATCTAACTTTGTTAGAGAAGTTCAGTATCCCAAGTGGTTGGCTAATATTGTCCCTATAAAGAAAAAGAATGGACAAATTAGAGTTTTCATCAATTTCAGAGATCTTAATCGGTATTGTCCTAAGGATGATTTCCTAGTTCCGATTACAGAACTTCTAATTGATGCAACATCTAGCTATGAAGCACTTTCATTCATGGATGGATATTCTGGAAATAATCAGATCCGAATGGCCCTAGAAGACGAGGAATCTACAACCTTCAGAGCCCCTCAGGGTGTGTTTTTTTACTGGGTAATGCCCTTTGGCTTAAAAAATGCAGGTGCAACTTATCAGCATGCCATGCATCGTATCTTCAAACCCTTCTTAGGGATGTTTGTTGAATGCTATGTAGACAATTTGGTAGTTAAATCGAAACAACGTTCTAATCACTTGGCTGATTTGGAAGTCATATTCTACAAGCTTCGACAACATAATTTGAAGATGAACCCCTTAAAATGTGCTTTTGGGGTAACCTCAGGAAAATTTCTCGGCTTTGTTATACGCCATCGTGGTATTGAAGTCGATCCTGAGAAGACAAAGTCAATCCTTGATATTTCACCTCCTCAAGATTTGAAATAATTAAGAGGACTTCAAGGACACTTAGCCTATATTCGGCGTTTCATCACCAATTTAGCAGGGAAAAGTTTACCCTTCACCAAATTGATGAAGAAGGGAGTCACTTACCAGTGGACTGAAGAATGTCAAGAAGCATTCGATATTCTCATGAAATACCTCTTAAGTCCACCGGTACTCATGCAACCTGTTGAAGGAAGACCACTTATCCTCTACGTGACATCTCTAGAGCGATCATTGGGTGCCTTTCTTGCTCAAAAGAATGATGCTGGGAATGAAAATAGCCTCTACTATCTCAGTGGAACCATGCTTGATGTAGAAACCCAGTATTCAAGTATTGAGAAGTGCGGCCTGGCATAAATCTTTTCAGTTCAGAAGTTGAGACATTACCTGCAACATCACGAGGTCCAATTGGTATCTCGTAATAACCCGCTCAAATTCATCCTTAGTCGTCCAATGCTTACAGGGCGTCTATCAATGTGGCATGTTATTTTGCAGCAATTCGACATTCATTATGTGTCTCAAAAGGCGATAAAGGACCAAGATCTGGATGATTTCCTGGCTGAACACCCTTAAGTGGAAGACACGTCTTCAGATATTGAACTCCCTGATGAGGAAGTCTTATCTATTCAAGAAAGTCCTCAAGCCTGGGAAATGTATTTTGATGGTGCTTCTAGAAATCCAACAGGGAAGAAAATGGAAAATCCTAAATTCAACAAAGTTGGCTTAGGAATTGTGCTCATTTCTCCAGAAAAGGCAGTGTTACCCTATTCCTTATTATTGTGTGAAGGTGGTACCAATAATGAATCAGAATACCAAGCTCTCATTGTAGGTTTGGAATTAGCACTTCAAGAACAAGTGAATCACTTAAAGGTGAAAGGTGATTCAGACCTGGTAATCAAACAAGTCAATGGGGATTATGCCATCAGAAAATAAGAACTAATCCCTTTGTATTATTACGTCAGAGAGTTAATGGAGGAATTCCCTTTGGAACCGACATTTTCTTATGTCCCAAGATCACAAAATGCTCAAGCTGATGCATTGGAGAATATAGCCACAGCTCTGGCAGATCCAAATCGGGACGAGACAACCATCAGTATTGCCCACCGTCGTGCAATTTCACCTTATTTTCGAATCACGATATAGGAAATTAATGAAATTTGTCCCATTCATGAACCGTATGGTCTTAATACAGGATGGATGTCATCTATCAGAGAATACCTTCAAAATGGAACACTTCCACCTGATAGAGCTGAGAAAGAACAAATCCGGCGACGTGTGGTCAATTTTACTCTTTATGATAGCCCAGATCAACTAGAGAAAATTCTCTACAAATGTGGTTTTGATGGAGTTCTCTTCAGATGCATTGATGGTGAAGAGACAATGGTTGTCATAAAAGAAGTGCATGCAGGAGTCTGTGGTGGCCACCAGTCTGGACATAGACTGTCTGATCATGTTCTAAGGCTTGGATACTTTTGGCCTTCAATGATATGAGATTGTGTTGATTTCACAAAGAAGTGTCATTCATGCCAAGTACATGAAAACTTCATTCATCAGCCTCTAGAGTTGCTTCATACAGCTAAATACTCATTTCCATTTGCCACATGGGGAATGGATGTGGTGGGACCTTACCCTTCAGCTACTGCTAAGCAGTTTAAGTATATTCTTACTGCTACTGACTTCTTTTCCAAATGGGAAGAGGCAATGCCTCTCAAAGAAGTCAGTTCTAAATTCATTGTTAGCTTCATCAAGTCTAACATCATTACCAGATTTGGGGTCCCTTATACCATATTGACGGACAATGGCACCAATTTCTGTTCATCTGAGATGAAGAAGTTGTATCAAGAATACAACATCAAATCCAACCATTCATCTCGGTATCATGCAGCGGACAACGGCCAAATAGAAGCCTTTAACAAGACTCTTTCAAATATACTACAAAAGAAGGTGGATAAAGATAAGAGGTCATGGCCTGATAAACTCTTTCATGCTTTATGGGCTTATCGGACTACCACCCGCACTGCAACTCGGTCAACTCCATATTCGTTGGTATATGGAACGGAAGTCGTCTTGCCCATTGAAGTTAAACTACCCTCGCTCAGAGTTGCCATTTGTTATCAATCATCTATAGATGAACAATCTCAAAAGCGATTGAATGAATTGGAACGGTTAGATGAGAAACGATTGTGCACTTTTCACCACTTGGAAGTCTATCAGAATCGAATAGCACGAGCTTTTAACAAAAAAGATTGTCTTCGTTCATTCACTCAGGAAGAATTGGTATTAGTTCTCCGAACTCCAATGATACCCGGAAAGAAACCTCCCAAGCTTGAGCCAAAATGGGAAGGACCTTATTCAATACATAGGGTCTACTCCAATGGAGCTTATTCATTAATCTCAATGGATGTGGAACTCATCACTACTCCAACCAATGCTATATTTTTGAAGAGGTATTTTGTATAAACTGCAAAGTCCGTATTTTGTCCCTGCAAGATGACGCTAAACTGTGCGGCACCAGATCGTCCTTGCTATATGACGTTAAACTATTTAGCAACGGTCCAAGCATATGACCCTAAACTATTTTCACATACGTCCAACATTACGTTAAACTGTGTCACCTTCATCGTCCTAGATACATGACGCTAAACTGTACAAAAGTCCTTACATTTGTCCTACATGACATTAAACTGTACTTTGATCTCGCAACATGACACTAAACTGTGCGACACCAGTTCGTCCTTGCTATATGACGTTAAACTATACAGCAACGGTCCAAGCATATGACCCTAAACTATTTGCACATACGTCCAACATGACGTTAAAATGTGTCACCTTCATCGTCCTAGCTACATGATGCAAAACTGTACAAAATTCCTTACATTCATCCTACATGAAATTAAACTGTACTTTTTCCCCACAACATGACACTAAACTGTGCGGCACCAGTTCGTCCTTGCTATATGAGGTTAAAATATAAAGCAACGGTCCATGCATATGACCTTAAACTATTTTTACTTTCATCCCACACGACGTTAAACTATGAAAAAGTTCCCTAAATGGTCTAGTATGACCTTAAACTGCAACTAGGTCCTGTATGACCTTAAATTGCATCATCAACGGTCCATGCGTATGACCCTAAACTATTTGCAAGTCCATTACATCCAGCAAGACATTAAACTGTGACATCCTAACTACATGACACTAAACTGTATAAAAGTCCCTTACGTCCGGAAAGACGTTAAACTACATAGTCATAAAAGGTCCTATATGACATTAAACTACACCACCATCCAGCATGACATTAAACTTCACCATCCACGATCCATGCATATGACCTTAAACTATTCGCACTTTCGTCCAACATGACGCTAAACTGTATCGTCCCTTTTTCGTCCAACATGACGTTAAATTGTGGAAACAAATCTCCAATGCGTCCAACATGACGTTAAAATGGTGCACTCTTTTGTCCTCACTGCATGACATTAAACTGCACAGTCCCCCCCTTTCATCTAACATGACGTTAAACTCTATTTTCCTCATCGTCCTAACTACATGACGCTAAACTGTACATAAAGTCCGTGATACGTCCTACATGACATTAAACTGTATTTTGTCCCTGCTACATTACACTAAACTGTGTAGCCCCAATATTCCTAACTGCAAGACTTTAAACTGCATAGTCCCTTTATATGTCCTACATGACATTAAACTATGCATCGTTAAGGTTGTTGTTACCTCTTGTTTTTCACACCGAGTATGACTCACGTGAGTTTAGAGAAAACCTCAACCATAACAATCTCTATGGGCCGCTAACCATGTGTAAGTCCTAACATCATTTTTTTAGGTCATTGTCCCCAAGAACAACTTGATCATTAATTCATTCTTTAATTGAACTACACTGACTTTGATCCTTGCCTTCTAGGCTGGGTATGTAGGCAACGTCCCAAGGTTCAATCCCAAAACCAATCTCTTCACATCGGTTCACCTCCATCTCATATGATGTTGATTTGTGAAACTGCCCCTAGAATCAATATCTTTACATTGGTTCACATTCGTCCTTGTTATACGACGTTAAACTATACAACACATTTTTCCAGTATGACAATAAACTACAAATTTCTTTGATACCCTCACCTGAGAGGGAACTATTATTTTCATTGATTTTTCAATCATGTTTCATTTCAAAGACTACGTGTATACATGGCAATGACCAAACCTTTTATCTTGGGTTAAACCATCATTGCACTAAAGTCCCCTTTCACCCTTCACATGTACGAACAAAATTTGTACAAAGGGTAGTTCTAGAACTACGTGGGCTTGATTCCCATCCTTATGGGATACGTAGGAATGTTCGAGTGTCCCTTGAATATAGTCCCAAGTCTTTGGGCCTAACCCCAATTTCCAATTTCAGTCCCTTGGCTAAAAAGACCCCATGAAAACACACACTGTGTATTTCTTACAATGGTCCAAGCTCGATGACCCTAAACTAAGATCTATAATCCTTTTTTCCCACACGACATTAAACTATAGTTTGAGAACTACGTATGGCTTGATTCTCATCCTTATGGGATACGTAGTGAAGTCCAACATTTCAATTCAGGACCCACCCACAACATGATTATGGTTAACATTGATCTATATATCTCTGTACACATTGAACAATTCCCATATTTATGTGTTATAATCCTAACCTTAAATATTTTCAGATCCTCATAACCCTTTTCATGACTTCTAGTCACAAAAATGTCAAACTTCTGAGAGTTCTTTTGTCTGACTATGCAGCACGTGCCCATAGGCGGCCTTGCATAAACAGTCTACATAACAGACTTGTTAGCCAAAAGATACTATTATTTGACTATGCAGCCAATGCCCTTAGGTGGCCCTGCATAATTCAACCCCCTAACGAGTTTGTTGGATAGTGTTAACTTCATTCTTGGGAAGAATGCCTCTTTTGTCCTTATTTTTCTTAAATGACAGTATGTAGGGATCCACAAAAATAGCCATCCTTAACATATTTATCCCATATCCTTTTTCATGATCTAAAAGTATTCAAGTCCATGGTTTATATTCTCCTTTGCTACGTTTGGGTCAGACCTTTATAGGAGTGATATTCATCTAGTTCTTCGATAATTTTGTTTGGAAATATTTTCTCCATATTCAAGTACCTCTTCCCATACAGAAAACTCTATACTTTGGAAGATTTGAATCTCCATAAACTTTCCCTGGCTTTTATTACTAGGAAAGTAAATTTCTGAGAGTTCTTTTGCCTGACTATGCAACATGTTCCCATAGGTGGCCTTGCATAAATAGTCTACATAACAGACTTGTTAGCCAAAAGATACTGTTTCATTTAACTATGCAGCCAATGACCTTAGGTGGCCCTGCATAATTCAACCCCCTAACGGGTTTGTTAAATAATGGTAACTTCATTCTTGGAAACTACTTCTTCTAATGCCTTTTAGCTCTTTTTCATATCATTCCTCAGATTAAAATATTCCTAAGTCATAGCTTACATATTTTCCCTCATACTTGAGTATGGTAATATGTTTTCAGATGAATTTTAAAGGAATTGAGTCAATTATAATCCATTTCGGTTAAAGCTATTTCAACCTTAAAACATTATCCTTTGTATGTCTGACATGCATGACTTTAAAATGCCAGATTTCTTGTTTTTTCTTTTTTACCTCAGAGTCAAATCCTCTTTTCTCTCCAGATCCAACTCTGAGGGGGGACTTTTGTTGATGCTCCTTTCCGTCACAGAGTCTAACGTCTGAAAAAGGGAAATACCTTAGTCCAAAGTGATTCATCCTTTGAAGAAACATAAAAAATTGAGAAAGGGATGAACAAGGAGATCATTGCCCATAGGTCGCGCAAGTTCCCTCATGGTCGCGCAAGTAAACTTGCACGACGCCTTATGGTTGCGTAAGTGACTTGCGAGACCTAAGTGATAACCGCCCGGTAACTACCCGGGGTCTTCTCCTGCCTATAAATAGACCCTGTGGGCCCCCCATTCTGGGAGGATTTTTTTTTCCAGAAACCCATATTTGAGCTCCCGGTGCCCTAGTCTCTTCTCAAAGATTCCGGAACACTTATAAGGTAATTTATTTCCTAGAACGGAAGATCTAAAGAGGGGGAGGAAGGCCTAAGTGTTGAAACTCATCAACACTTGCGCGCCTAGGTGGCCAGCCCTTAAGGGAAATGGCCACACTTGCGCGCCCCCTTACTCCTTCAATAGATCTTGCGCGCCCCTCTTCTGGAAGAAACTCAAGAGGATTATAAAGGAATTAATGAAGAGTCTCTCAAGTATTACCCTACTGATTAACCTTCGCGCAAGTACATCATGTGTCACGTAGGCGTATACCTGCGCGACCAAAACTTGCGCGCCCACGCAGTACCTGCGCGCCTGCCAGGACATGCGCGCCCCTGCCTTTTTGGGTGCCTTTATTGCCCATTTCACCCCTCTTAAGACATTACACCTTTCCTATTCAAGATTCAGTCTTCAAGACACTCTTCAAAGACATTCTATGGCATGATTTCATGATTTGACTTCCTTATCTGAAAGGAATTTTATGGAATATAACTCAAAACCTAGTGATTTACACATATTTATATCACTAAAGATTGAGATTTCATTCATTCAACCTCATCCTTTAAGATGAGATAATTCTTAACCTGGGTATCCTTTTTAGGAATAATCCCCAGTCATAAATCCTCTAATATGGGCATCCTCTTTAGGAGTAAGCCCCAAGTCCCTTAATTTTTGGGTATCCTCTTAGGAGTAAGCCCCATATCCCCTAACCTGGGCTTCCTTTTCAAGAGTAAGCCCCAGTCTCAATTATGGGCATCTTCCTTAGGAGTAATCCCCAATTCTTAAAGTTCCCAAATCTTGGCATCCTCTTTAGGAGTAAGCCCCAAGTCCCCCAATTTTTGGGCATCTTATTTAGGAATAAGCCCCAGATCCCTTAACCTAGGCCTCCTTTTCAGGAGTAATCCCTAGTCTCAAATATGGGCATCCTCTTAAAGAGTAACCCCCAGTCCCCTAATTTGGGCATCCTCCTCAAGAGTAAGCCCTAAACCTTAATTCCCTTAACCTGGGCCACCTTTTCAGGAATAAACCCCAGTCATAATCCTTTATACTGGGTCTCCTTTTCAGGAGTAAGCCCCAATCTTAATTTCTCTTAACCAATCCTAATTTACCTTTGATATGGGATTCATTTTGAGGAGTAAAACAAAATCATAAGTCTTCTCCTAATTTGGGCCTCCTTTTCAGGAGTAAACCCCAAGTTAGAGTATTCAAAATCTCCATAAAGCACATATACCTTTATGGACCCTGTTCCTAGATTTCTTCCCTAAACTGAATCCTAACCTTCATTTATCTGGGTAGTCATATATACATAAGCCCCATATTATTTCTTATGATTGCATCTTTCATGGCACAATTGTATATTTTTTACCAATACCTATTGTTTCTCACAACGAGCATGACTCACGTGAGCTTAGAGTGTAAAAGTAATTGTGACCTCCTTCTTTGAGCCATCAATCATAAACATCATACTCCCTTACTCGAACTATGTGGGTTCTGATTCCTTTTCTAAAAAAAGGATACGTAGGTAGCCCGTCTACGGGTTCGATCCCAAATCTAAAATAATACATGTCCTTCTAAATGACAATAAACTTCAAGTGCCCCACTGAGTGGATTTAAAACCAGCACGATCATCATAATGACCAAGAGACTTCTATATAAATGTGTCGAAGGGTACCATTGACCAAGAATCTCTAACAAATACAGATGATTCTCTATCGATGAAGAACCACGAATACATACAAAAGATTCTCTAAATTTCCTACATATTTAATCATTGATTGTTAGATCTGAAGGAAAGCTCATTTTATACTTGGTAATGTAATAAGGATTCACGAACATAACTTAGATCTATAAAGAGAGTCCCGGAGTAGACAATAATTCCCCTCAAAAAGGTGTGATGAGTCCGACCTCCCATCCTCTCGACCAATGAAAATTGCTAAGCCTCATCAGTCCACAAACTAATGAGCACCTACCTTTGGAAAGTAGGTCCGAATGGATGTGGAATAATTGGATGTTTTCGGTTCTACGAACAAACCCGTTAGAAACAGATCGGAACGTTTGAACCTCCCATTAAGGCGGTCATCCCCAGATTCTGAGGGAAACAATGAGACACCTTCATAGTGGTGGGTTAAGATAGCGATGTATATTCTCAGGGAAATAGCTATGCATTGGTGGGATGTTCAGGTTCCTGATGGAATACATGTGGGAGTATCCTAGAAATATTTTGAGGATAGGTTCTTTGAGAACTTTTCATTAGATACACTGAGGGAAGAGTGTGATCAGGAGTCCTTGAGCCTTCACTAGGGTGACATGTTTGTCATGGGCTACGAAACTACTCTCATTGTGCTGTATCACATCACACCTGGTATGGTATGTGATGACATATCAAGGGTGAGGCAAATCAAATATAGTTTACGACACGCCATTCGTATGAAGGTAAACATCATTAGATTGGCCTTTTTCACATAGGTGGGTTTTTAGGTGCTGATATCCAAGGGAAACCTGATGGATAGGTCTCACTTGATCTAAGAATTGACTTCAGGTGATGTTTTAAATGGAAAGAAGTATGGTCGGAACAAGTTCCAGCCTATAGGTTAGGACAAATAGTCGATCAGACCACCTAATTGTAGCTCTGTAGATGATCACTTCTAGTGTGGGAATATAGGGAATGTTCTATCGTAGTGTGATCGGCCTCCAAATGATTTGCGGGAAATTGGATATGTCATGCATCTCGAGAGGTTCTGCAGATAGCCTTCTCTAATAGTTGGAAGAGAGGTACTAAGGTAGGAACATGCTTCAAAGATCATTTTAGGATTAATAACATTTTCAGGTTTTGTTTTATTACATGGGGATGAGCTATATTAAAATTGGTAGATTTTAATGTCCTGTGTTTTTAGAACGAGTCAAAATTCACTCCATTCTTAACTTTTCAAATAGTGTATTTGTGACCTTTTGTTTCATTGATCGAAACCCAATTTTAAGATTTCTTATAGCTTTATATCATGTTATAGGGTTTTTCTAGTGGCTTGGTGGGTGCCCTAGGTGGTTCAAAATCATTTTTGGAGAATCAGAGGACAAATGTCCTACTTTGAAGTTTCAGATCACATTGTCCAGTTTAGGATAAACAGTGTCTGTCCCATTGCACTTAATAGCGCAACTCAGTTTTGTACTACTATACAATTTTTTTGAACCACACCTGGAAGTATATTTTTTATGATAGAACCTCTAATATTTTAAAAGAAGTTTACTTCATTGGTTTTACGTGGTTGAAAAACTATTTGGATAGACTGTGTGGGCCTAGAGCCTTAGGCAGTGGATTCCATATGATTGCTAGATAGTTTGGTAAACTATGTGGGTAAAACATGTGGCCTGTATAGGTTTTTTTTTCAATTTTTTTTCTCTATTTCCTATTTCATTCATCTTCTTTACCTTCCCCTCCTTTATCTCTCATATCACACAATTCACAAGAGGAAGTATGCTCCTCCTCACTTCCACTAGATTTGATCTCTCTAATCCATCGACAGTACATTCTTCAATCAATTAGATGCAATAAATACACCATGGTAAAGCTAAACCCATGAACCCTTTTCTTCTTATTGGTTTTCACCTCGTAGAACTCTATTTCTGTTTGATCCTATTTTACGGATTGTTTTAAAAAAACTCATATCTATGTCAATTTGCATCAAGTTGGAGATTGGTATATGACGTCCCAATGTCTATGACCCTAACGTAGGTGTTGTGTACCTTGATTTGTGGTTTCACTATTATTTTTTGAATTTTTCATAAAGCGCATAGTTTGGGTATTTGGAGTGGGACCCTATTATAACACATGATTTATGTCAAAATGTATGTGGGACCCTAAGGGTTGTCATTGGGCATACCCAAACCTATTTTAGATGAGTGAGCCAAGGATAGAGGTCATTTCTCCTTGGGTATTTTTTGATGGGGGTGACAAAATCACCTAAATTAGTTTTTCATTTAAATTGATTTGTTTAATTTAATCTCGTTTGGATAAATTAATTTGAGGAATTCAAGACCTTCATGTCCAAAGAGTGATAAATATTTATGTTGTTCAATTCAATATTTTAAATTTAATTTCTTGATTAAAGTGTGTTGTTTAAATTTTATATATATGATTTATTTATTTTCATAATATTGGAACCCAGGGGTTATGATGGGCATGGCCTATGATGACATTGGGATAGAAATTCCATCATGAATGGGCATCACAGATGTCAGATTTAAGAGTTTAGGTCATCTGGTTGGTCATGGCCTATGATATTGGGATAACAAGGCCATCAGTTTCTGAGCGACATTTTCGCAAGGGAAAAAGGTGTCAGTTAGTGTGGCTTAGGTTCTTTATTTGGTGATTTCCTCTCACTCATGAGGGAAAAGGTTCTAATTTAGTGGTGTTCATATAGGTTGACTCCATGATGACTTCGTTTTGATTACTTGTTTGGTTAGAGGCTGAAAATAGTTGCAGCTTAGGTGAATATGTTTTGGGTTGATTTACATAGAAAGGCATGTGGAAGGTGAGGAGCCTTCGGATGTTATCTTTGGGGGTCATGCTTGGGGGATGAGGCCTTTCTTGTAGGAGGTCATTGTCTTGGATATTTATTTGGGGATAGACATCGATGTTTCTCTAGTTATCAGGCCTTAGGCTAATGTGAGGATTTGAGCAAGGGTTTATGGGGCCATGTTACTAAATACTTATTCATTCCTATAGGGTATCAGTACTATTTGAGACACGAGGTTTTAGGAGTAACATGGTACCGGGTTACATGATTTGTGGTGGAACTTGAGGGATCACCGAGATTGCGCTCCTTTAGGGGTAATTTGGGCCATCGGCCAAGGACACCCCATACTTCTGAGATTATGGAATTGGTAGAGGAAGGTGATGGTTTTATGGTGGATGTTGAGCATCAGGGAACCATTTTTTATTATTTAATTGTACAGTTTAATTTTATTTATTATGTAAACTTTCTCAAAAACATATTCTTGGTATGCACCATTGGGTCGTATCATACAAAGATTCATCTCACTCTCTGCACGAGTCCTTCAGGATGTGTTTAGACATTATGAACTTAAGTACCGGTCAAGGACCAAACTTGGGGGTTGGATCATAGTAGCTACTTTATTGGATATTGGAATGGATCTTGAGGTCGTGCAAAGCTGTAGTTTTACATTTTTTTAGCTTTCATTCCTATATCAGCATGTTTTTCTGTATCTAACTACCATGGTCTTCCATTGGATGTACATTTGGATATTGTATTGTACAAACTAATATGAGATACATACTTTTCCTTTTTTTCTTTAGTAGTTACTATTAGTGGGTTTCTTGCATGAGGATATATTTATTTACTTTACGTTGTAGAATCTATTTATATTTTTCTTCCCCTATTTCTCCTTATTGGTTTTACTTCTCTTTGCAGGCCCGGTTCATGTTTTCGTGTTTATGTGAATTCTACTACATGTTATGATAACATACTTTGACCGGTATATTATCAATCCTCATAGGGTATAGTCTCCCAAACATGTTAAAATACACCATCATAGCTAGTCAGAAACCTTTGGTGTTCAGGGAGGCACACCTAAGACCAATTCCACTCATCCTGATTGCACTTTTTGGGTTTCTGTTCGGGTCAGGGATGATACATTTCGATTTCTTCATTTGAATATTAGTACAAAATAGTTTCAATTACTAACAACTTAGGATGAAAATAAAAATTATATAACTAATACTTGTATATTAAATGAGAATAATTTAATAATATAAAATTTAATATATATTAATAATGTTTTTTAATAATTCATTAAGAAAATTATGTTTATTGTATAAGTGGTTAAATAGTAGTCATGAAATTCAATAAAAAAGTGTAAGGGTTTATTGTTACACTATTCATTCCTTGAGACATATACTATAATCAAGAATTTTTTAATATTATATTGTGTATATACTTATCTATTGATGCTTCTATGATATATTGATGTAATTAATGAGGTTTAAAAATCCATCTCATGTTCTCTATTTCATGGGAAAATCACCATGCTGTTGTATTTATTGACATTGGAATATAATTTTATCTCATATGTTAGCCTTAAAATATATATGTTTACTTAAAATGATTTGTGATTATTTTTTATACTTTATATTTAGTCATTTTATATTAATAATTAATTGGTCATATTTAGTGAATTTATAGGGTCTGATTTTAGATAGTTAACGTGACACCCCAAGTTTTTTTAAAAATAAATAGAAATTCATGGAACATTGTTTTAATTAGATATTTATAACTATCCTTTGAATATAGTTTTATTTTATTAAGGATCGAAGATAATATCATCTAGGTTAATTTTTCATTGTGATATAGAAGTTGTTACAGAATTACAATAGTTATTTTTTGAATTAAGTATGATTTTATTTAAAAATTAAATTAATAATATTTATAAAATTATTTCCAAAAAATTTAATTCATTTTTGAAATCCACACGTCGATAAATGGTTAGGGTGAAGTTTGGGAATTTTTCTAAAACAGTTAATTTTTTGGCAAATAGTAAAAAATACAGTTTTTAGTTTCGGTGTGTTAATGACATCATTAATGATGTAATAATGATGTCACAAATCTGCTCAACTTGTGTATAGTTAAATAATATGTGAGGTGTCCTATGTGGCTTATACCATGGTAAAATACCAAGGGTAAGCCCATGGTTTTGTAAATACAACTCATGAGGTGTCCCTTGAAAATTATTAAAATAATCCCTCACTTTTCCTATAAATACCAACTCTTACCTTCGTTGAATTCATTCCCAATTGTCCCTCAATGATGATCTGGACTCCTTACCTTCATAGTAGTCCTCCCAAGGTTTCCTCAATCCACCAAGCCCCAAAACATCATGTTTTAAGGTTCACTCTACCAGGTAAGAAAATTCTCAATTTATTTTTTCCATTCAAGTTCCCTTTTATGTGGTATAATTTTCAAGTTTCCATACCATGTTCTTATTAATTTCTTATTCATGTTTCATGATTATGTTTTGGTTCTAGGGAATTATTTATGATGAAGGGTGGGACCTATATTTCCCTCCAATTCATTGGGTATGAGTAAGTTGGAGGTCGGCCGTATGGTTACTCCAAGTGTAACTGCGATGGTTATACAAAGTAAGGTAGCCGTGAGGGTTACAGATTATAAGGTAGCCAAGAATGGTTACAAGATTTTTTAAGTAATGACCCAAGATACCTTTAGGATTATATTTATGTTCTCATGTTTTGTGTGGATCTTGTGTAAATCACATATTACACAAAGTAAGTATATATGGGTGACAAGAATGTCTTTTGAAAATGCTTTCATACGTTATGAGTATTCATGGACTAATGTGATTTTTCCTTCTTTTCAATCCTTTACTGAGCTTTTGTGCTCATACCAAGTTTTTAAATCATTTTCACAGGTTAATGGATGTGTAATACAAGGAAGGAAGACATGTTAAATGTTGAAATTTTTTCAAGGATTATTGTTTTAGGTTTTAATGTTTTATATTTTGAAAAAAATGGAAAATGTATTTATGGTAACCACTCTATAATAATGAGTAATGTCATGAATATACTGTCCTAATTCTCTAAATCTCTAAACATGAAAAGATCTTCAAAGTAAAATGAATTTTTTTCTTGACTAAATTCAAGATTATGTATGTAATACGTTCGGGTCCTTATAGTTGGTATCAGAGGATGGTTTATATAACTTTAGGGGTTAGGGTGATGTTAATAGAATAACATAAATTATTTTCACTCTATGTTTAATTTGAAATGTAATAGAATTTAAAGAATACCATGTTTCTTTATCTAAGACATTTTTGTTCAGAAAAGTTGTCCGCAGAAGGAACAAGGATGCTGAAGAGGAGACGCACCGACAGAATGACATCCTTCGGGAACTATAGCCTGGAATGGTAGTGATTGGAACTAAGCAGTTTGTGACAGTAATTTCTCAACTAACACATGAAAAAATGGTGGTGGCATCCATTCATGAGAACCAATAGAGGTACCACAAGGGAATATGACAGTAGTGGAACATTTTATGAGACAACATCCTCATGCCTTAAATGGATCTTCTGACCCAGTAGAAGCTGAAGGAAGGATCAAGGCCCTTGAAAAGATATTCGATATTATGGGATGTTCAGACAATCAAAAGGTAAGTCTTTCCATTTATCATTTTGAAGGGGAAGATGATCAGTGGTGGTCAATGGTAAGGAATATCAGGGGCAGAGAGGATTTTGATGCCTTAGAGTTGGATGAATTTAAAATTATTTTCCTTGAAAAATATTTTATTAAGGTGGTGCGACATAGAATGGAGAAGCAATTCCTTGAATTGAAACAGAAGGAGGAAGATTTAGTGGATGTGTATGAAGCGAACTTTACCCGACTGGAAAGGTATGCACCCAATCTTATTCTGGATCTTGATAGATAAATCAACCTCTTTTACATAGGTATGAAGCCACGGAATCAAAGGGCCTTGGCCTCCTGTGAATTCAAAAGTTATGAGAAACGTTTCTGATGTGCTAATAGGGTAGAGATGGAGTTTGCTGATGATCATGTGCATTTTGGAAACAAAGAGAAAAAGAGGTCCTGTGGGCAAGCAATGGGTAAGAATCAACTAATGAAATCTGATGGTAAGAAAATCCAATTTCTAGTTTGTGAAAAGTGTGGAATGAAACACCTTGGGGAATGTCTTAGAAAAACTGGGAAGTGTTTTAAATGTGTTAAGTTTGGACATGTGGCCCGAGATTTCAATGAAAATGATCTTAATAATAATCGTGATAAGAAAACTATAAAGTGTTTTAAATGTGGTGAAATGGGTCATTATGAAAATGTCTTCCCAAAGAGAGATCTGAATGATGAAAAGAAGCTATACTACATGCAGAAAGGTGTAGTGAGATCCTTTGCGACTACGTCAGTAGATGTTGGGCCATCCACTAAAGTTGTATCAATTACATAGTTTGTTCACTCATATTTTTCTAAAGTTTTCTTTGATACGGGGTCTACACATTCCTTTATCTCTGAGAAATTTTCTAGTAAATTGGAAATATCACATCAACAAATGATACCCAAACTTATTGTTAAAACACCAGGGGGAAATGTTATAGCAAATAGGAATTATAAGAATATTTCTATTTGTGGTATGTGGAAATACTTTACCTTCAAACCTTGTTGTTTTACACATAGTAGAGTTTTATGTTATTTTTGGAATGGATGGACTTTCTGATTATCATGCTTAGATTGACTGAAGAACTAAAGAATTTGTTTTTCAGAAAGAGTTTCAATTTGAATACAAGAATGAACCCATAAAATTGATAACATGTTAAGAAGATGAGAAACTATTGAAAGACGGAAATGAAATTTATCTTGCTAATATTGTTTAAAACAAGGGAACTATTCAAATTAATGATGTGAAAATGGTAAATGAATACCTTGATGTTTTTCATAATGAGTTACCCAATGTCATACATGATCGAGAAGTCGAATTCACAATTGACTTAGTTCTTGATGCTAAGACAATTTCAAAACCCCCATATCATATGGCTCCAATAGAACTTCTTGAATTGAAAAAGAAGTTAAAGTATTTGCTTGACAAAGGATTCATTCATCCTAGAACTTCACCATGGGGAGCCCCTATTTTGTTTGTTAAAAAGAAAGATGGTTCCATGAGACTTTGAATTTATTATAGAGATTTTAATAACGTCACTGTTAAAAACTAGTATTCTTTGCCTCATATTTATGACTTGTTTGATCAGCTATAGGGAGCTCAGTACTTTTCCAAGATTGAATTGAGATCCGGATACCATTAGCTGAAGGTGAAGGAAGATGACATCCTGAAAACAAACTTTCGTACTAGATATGGGCATTATGAATTTGTTGTTATGACATTTAGATTATCTAATGCACCTGCTGTATTCATGAATCATATGAATAGAGTATTTCATGAGTTCTTGGATAAGTTTGTGGATGTATTTATTGATGACATTTTGGTATTTTCTAAAAATAAAGAGGAGCATGAAACATATATAAGGGTTGTTTTAAAAACATTAAAATAAAAGAAACTATATGGAAAATTCAGCAAGTGTGATTTTTTGTTGTAACAGATTTCTTTTCTTGGGAACATTGTAAATAAGGATGGAATAGTATTTGATCCTGCCAAAACAAAAGTAGCTGATGAATGGCCAAGTCCCAGAAATGTTACAAAGATTCATAGTTTTTTGGTCTTAGCAAAGTTATTACTGACAGTTTGTTAAGAACTTTGCATGGATATCTATCCCGATAACTAAGTTAACACGGAAAGGGGTTAATTTTATTTGGGCATAGGAATGTGATGTTTGTTTTCAAGAACTGGTGAATAGATTGATGAATGCTCTAGTTTTGGCCTTACCTTCCAAAAATGGTGAGTTTTTAATCTAAAGTGATTCTTCTTTGAAGGGACTTGGTTTTGTTTTGATCCAGAATGATTAGGTAATTGCCTATTCTTCCAGAAAACTTAAACCTCATGAGCTAAATTATCCCACACGTGATTTGGAATTGGAAGTTGTGGTTTTTTCTTTGAAAATATTAAGGTATCATCTATACGGAACCAAATTCCAAATATTTACTGACCATAGAAGTCTAAAGTATATATTCACTCAAAAAGAAATAAACATGAGGCAGAGAAGATGGCTAGAACTGATAAAGGATTATGACTACACGATCAATTACCATCCTGGGAAAGCAAACAATGTGGTAGATGCCTTAAGTCAGAAACATCATGCATCTTTCACCATGCTACGTTTGGAACATGATCCCTTGATTAATGATTTGTTGAATTTTGGATTAGAAGTTGTTGGTGCAAGGAGTACATCTGTTTTGTTTCAGGTTTCAGTGCAGTCTTCATTGTTAGACAAAATTAAGAAAGCACAGAAGGAAGACCGTGAGCTACAGAAAAAGATATAATTGGTTAAAATGGGTAAGTTTCCAGAATTTAATCTTGACAAATATTGTGTTTTAAGATTTGGAAAAAGGTTTTGTGTGCCTTGTGATTCCCATTTGAAGAAAGAATTGTTGTGTGAAGCTCATAGTTCTCTATTTTCTGTTCATCCTTGCAGTACTAAAATGTACATAGACATTCAGGAGTATTATTGGTGGGATGGAATGAAAAGAGATATTGTTGATTTTACCATGAGATGTTTGACATGTCAACAGGTTAAAGCCGAGCAACAATTACCGAAGGGGATGCTTCATCCTTTTCCAGTGCTAGGGTGGAAATGGGAGAATGTATCCATGGACTTCATGGTGGGAATACCAAATACTTCTCGAGGTAAAAATGTGATTTGGGTTATTGTTGATCAGCTGACAAAATATTCACATTTTCTTTCTATTTGAGATACAATGTCTTTGGATCAGATTTCACGATTGTACCTCAATGAGATTGTCAGGTAACATGGGGTCCCTCTTTCCATAGTGTCTGACCGAGATCCCAGGTTCACATCTAACTTTTGGAAGGGACTTCAGAAGTCATTGGGCATAGAGTTAAATTTCAGTAAAGCTTTTCATCCTAAATCAGACGGGCATTCAGAATGAATGATTCAAACATTGGAGGATATGCTTCGACCTTATTCAATGGACTATCAGGGAAGTTGGGATCAACATATTTCTTTAGTTGAGTTTTATTATAATAACAGTCTTCATTCTAGTATTTAGATGGCACCTTTTGAGGCCATGTATGGGAAGCATTGTCGGACTCCAGCGTTTTGGGATGAAGTTGGTGAAAGAATGTTGATGGTTCTATAATTAGTAGAAGAAGTGGATGAGAAAGTGAGGATGATCCAGCAGCACATGAGGATAGCTCAGAGCAGGCAGAAAAGTTATGCAGATAATAGAAGGAAAGACTTCTCTTTCGAGGTAGGTGACCATGATTTCCTTAAAGTCTCTCCTTGGGAAAGTGTGATTCATTTCGTTAAGAAAGGAAATCTATGTACACGGTTCATCGGTCATTTTGAAACCTTGGGGAAAGTTGTAACAGTTTCATACCGCATAGCTTTGCCTCTGAACTTGTTTTGGGTACACAATGTTTTTCATGTTTTGATGTTGAGGAAGTATGTACCAGATTCATCACAAGTCTCGAGCCTAGAAGCAGTTCAGTTGGAAGAGAACCTTTCTTTTGAAGAGAAACCAGTTCAGATTCTTGATCAAAGGGAACTGGTAATGCGTAATAAGGTAATCCACAAGGTAAAGGTTTTTTAGAGAAACCACATGGTTGAAGAAGCAACATGGGAGTCTGAAAATGCTATGAGGGAAAAATACCTTCAGTTAATTAATAAGTAAAAAAATTTATGAGGATGCAATTTCAAGAAGGTGTGGATAATGTAAAACCCCACGTTTTTCTAAAAATAAATAGAAAGTCATGGAACTTTATTTTAAGTAGATATTTATAACTATCTTTTTAACAGAAAATTTTCCACTTCTATGCTTTTAATTTCAAGAAACTGTCATCTACAATTGTGTTCAATATATTATTTGGAGTCTATTAGAACCAAATTTGTTTGGTGAATAGTAACATACCCGTATGAGTAGAAATATAAATAGTAATTTGACCCTAATGAATAGTAAATTTTATTTTATTAAGGGTTTATGATAAAAACATCTAGGTTAATTTTTCATTGTGATATAGAAGTATTTACAGAATTAGAATTGTTAATTTTTGAATTAAGTACGATTTTATTTAAAAATAAAATTAATAATATTTAGAAACTTATTTTTAAAACATATACTTCATTTTTGAAATATACATGTTGATAAATGGTTAGGGTGAATTTTGGGAATTTTTCTGAAACAGTTGATTTTTTGGTGAATAGTAAAAAATACAGTTTTTAGTTTCGGTGTGTTAATGACATCATTAATGATATAATAATGATGTAATAAATCTGGTAAACTTTTTTATAGTTAAATAATATGTTATGTGTCCCAAGTGGCTTATACAATGGGAAAATACCATGGGCATGCCCATGGTTTTGTAAATACCACTCATGAGTTGTCCCTTGAAAATTATTAAAATAATCCCTCACTTTTCCTATAAATACCAACTCTTCCCTTTATTGAATTCATTCCCAATTCCCCCTCAACAAAGATCCAGCCTTATTACCTTCATATTAGTCCTAACAAGGTTTCCACAAGCCCCCAAGGTCCCAAACTTCATGTTTTAAGGGTTTCTCTACAAGGTAAGAAAATTTTCACTTTCTTTCTTTTTTCCTTTCAAGTTCTCTTTTATGTGGTATAATTTTCACGTTTCCATAACATGTTATTATTTATTTCTTATTCATGTTGTATGATTATGTTTTGGTTCTTGGGAATTATTTATGATGAAGGGTGGGACCTATATTTCCCTCCAACGCATTGGGTATGAGTAAGTTGGAGGTTGGCCATATGGTTACTCCAAGTGTAACTGTGATGGTTACACAAAGTAAGGTAGTAGTGAGGGTTACAGATTATAAGGTATCCAAGAATGGTTACAATATTATATAAGTAATTCCCCAAGATACCTTTATGATTATATTTATGTTCTCATGTTTTGTGTGGATCTTGTGTAAATCTCATATTACAGAAAGTAAGTATATATGGGTGACAAGAATGTCTTTTGAAAATGCTTTCATACGTTAGGAGTATTCATGGAATAATGGGATTTTTCTTTCTTTTCCATCTCTTATTAAGCTTTTGTGATCTTCCCAAGTTTTTAAATTATTTTTCACTAGTTAATGGATGTGTAATACAAGGAAGAAAGACACGTTAAATGTTGAAGAAATGTCAAGGTGTCTTGTTTTAGGTTTTGATGTTTTATATTTTGAAAAAAATAGAAACTATCTTTATGGTATCCACTCTGTAATAATGTGCAATGTCATGAATGTACAATCCTAATTCTATAAATATCTAAACTTGAAAAGATCTTCAATGTAAAAAGATGTTTTTTCTTGACTAAATTCAAGATTATGTATGTAATAAGGTCGGGTCCTTATAGTTAATCAATGCATCAGTGGGTTTCATGAGACAAAATGGATTGGGTATTTGATGTTTTACTTATTTATTAATTATTCATGTATGGGAATGAAGACATAAGTAGAATATTATTATGTAAAAATAATGCATTATAAATTATTATACCCACTATTATTTTTATCCATTTTTAAATTTATGTCACTATTTTATTAATAGATATGTTCCACTTTCATTATATTAGTTATATGGTATATTTTTTTATTGGTTATCTCTCACATATTATTCCTTCCTTTTACTAATGTGAATAAATCAGCTATATTATTTCCCTTATAGAGTATTTGATATCAGCCAATTATTTTTTTATTTCTTCCTAGGTTACCTAGAAGAGATATTTGTATTATTTAAGTGTTATGATAGAGGGAATAATAAATTTCTCAGTAAAATTTAATGTCTTATTTAATGTTTTCAAAAGTATTTATAGAATTATGTTTGTGTCTAGTATCTCAAGATTTATAAATTATTTAATTTTCTAAGATGATATCTCATATACATTTTACCAATGTTATTGAATAACCATTAGCAATGTGATATTTGTGTTATGATTGTTATATTTAATTTCTAATAAATTTTAGTTTGACCATTGTTTAGTAGATATTAGAATTACATAGAATACATGATTATGAATGTAATCCTAAATAATGATTAATAAAATTGTATTTATTTTAATGTTATATATCAATAATCTTATTATTTTTTAGAAAATAATTGTATTCCATTATTTAGTGATGGCACCTAGTGGGAATAGATGAAATACCAATACCCAAAATACATATAATGATTTCATACCTAGGAAAGTCAACACATTTGTTGTTTGAAATGAGAATATTAAGACTATTTTAGTGTAGCTAAATCAGGTTATGACCAATAATCTAACACATATGGGACTATGTGTTACTTTATAGCATAATGTAATGATTTTTTCGGAATTCATAAAGAGAAAACATCAATCCTTTAATAGAAATACTAATCCATTTATAGTTGAACAATAGATCAAGACCCTTCAAATTATATTTATAGATTTGAGATGTAATGAAATGGAAATTATTATTCTTGAGTTGTATTATCTAAAGGGATACCCCGATCAATGGTAAAAATCGATTTCAAATAAAAAACAATGAGGTGGATATAGAGAGAATGAAATGGAATTCATTTAAGGTAATATTCTTTGTGAGGTATTTAAAACTATTTTATCTAGATTTTATGGAACGATAATACATTAATTTTACATAGAAGGAAGATAAATGTGTCTCTAAGTAGAAGGAAAACTGTATAATAATTGCTTTAATTAAATATAATACATACATAATAGTGAAACTAGAAATATCCATTTACTTTATGGGTTTAATCCAAACCTCTAAAGGGAGGAAGTCTCTCAAACAGACTCAACTTGTGATGATATAGTATCAATCTACATTAGGATGGAGTATTAATTCTACAAATCATATATTGTCATAGGAAATAAAGAGATGAATTGGTTGTCTAAACACCATGAAAAAATAAATGCAGTATAAGAGAATAATGAATGTAAAAAACAAAAATATGGGATAATTGAAGAATCAAACACCAAAATAAATGACTAATTAGAATGTGACTCTATTACATGTATAGACATAAGGTCCTTATAAATCCTGAAAAAAAATAATGAGAATGAAAAACCAGTATAAAATGTTTCATTTGTATGGAGATGTAGAACTATTCAAACCAATTATATAATCATCAAGTTCATTTCCTCAAAATAGGCTGATAGATAAATGTAAAGAATATTCAGTTACTAAATGTGTAGGTGAATCTCCTTAGGTTATGATTTCATATAATTTGATCATAAAAATATGATTTATTTAATATCAGATCTATGAACTCTTTTGATGTTGACATGTAAATATAAATTATATCTTTCATCATTTAATTCATATGGATATACTTTGGTAATTCAATGAGTATATAATAATTGAAATAGTGAGCGTGAAATTTACATAAGACTGGTAGAATATAATGACATCTATTTGAATTTTTTTCTAAATTCATAAATGATAATTGAAAATGGGTTTTCATCCTTTAACTAATATTTACCAAACATGTGTACAATTATTTATAACCTTAGTTATTTTAATATATATTTTTAATGTATAAAGGGATTTATATATTAAATTATTTATTAAAATAAGAATAACCTATAGGCCAAGTGGTATCCCTCCATGTTTGGTGACGCTATATGGATCAACCCCATGATCGATGGGCGGAAATTGTGTAATTATTACCACTAGCCTATGTGCCTTCAAGCATCCATTTATTTTCAATTTTATTTACACTAGTTAATTTTTTCATAAATAAATTTATCTCTTAACTATAAAATTTTGTGTGTGTTTATTTTCATTTACTCATATTAATTAAAACATTATAATATATCGTTTAATAGAGTGTGATACATGTTTTCATGGTTCAAAAATTTATACATATTGAAAGTAATTCCATATAAAAATATATGTGGAATTTATGATGAATGGTTAAATATAAATTTAATACTAATTTAATAATTTTATTATAAATTTTAAATTTCATTATAGCTCTTTTATTTTCCAAATATATTTTATCATATTATATATAAATATTTTAGGTTTAATAAATAACATTTTAAAATAATAAGTATCATGTTTTTAATAATAAATCTTTAAGAATTTTTTAGAATGTGATTCTTAAAAATTGATGTTTATAATGACCAAAAAAATACTTTAAATTTTTTATAATTTGTTTGATTAAATATATATTTTTCATCTATGTATGTTGTTGTTCAAATTGTACAAAATCTTTTACATTAAAATTGTTTGGTGAATTTTTTCCTTGTAAAAGAATAATTTTTTCTATTTAGACTGTTAAATTTATTAACAATGTACTATTTATACAAATAATCAAATGAATAAATATTCCTACATTGATTATCAACTTTTAGATATGAAGACAAAATCATTTGATGGTAAAAATGAATTATTTTTCATAAAATTATTTTTTAGTGTGAAATAAATTTTTATACAATAATATAAATTAAATTAATTAATTTTTTACCAATGGTATTTACTAGGAATGAAATAATGATAATATAATTTTCATGATTAAAAAATATTTTTCTTTAAAATAAATGGTTTTAATGTGTTTTGTGCATGGAAAATATAACTAATTATCCCAAAAATATAAATTTAATAATAAAAAATGATTCCATAATATGAATCTCATTTCAAAATTGTCATAGGGGGAATTTGTTTAGTTTAATAAAGAATTTTATTTTTGGGTGAACATTGTAAAATAAATGTTTTACATATAGCATGAATTTTTTTAATTCAATATGATGTAAGAATTACATTGATATTTATAAAATAATTTTCATGAAAAAATATTTTATAATGAAAAATTAATAAATGAATAAATGATAAATTATTTATTTGAATATAAAATCCCCTTTTTTAAAATTTAATCAAAATATATACTTGATTCATTGTTTTATTATTCTATATTTAATGTGGTTGTTTGATGATTCCATTCCATTATGGAATAGTTAAAATTTAATATAACCACAATTTTTTTTAATAATAAAAAAATTATTGGAATCATCACTCTTCCAAAATATTAACCCTAAATGATAAAATAATCAATATTTAATCCTAAAATTCTCTTTTCCTTAAGTAAAAAATAGACCTCTCATTACCCCCAAGAAAATCACTTCAAAAAAATCTCAAAGACCATTATAATCATATTTAGACTCTCTTATAACTATTGGAACCCCCATGGATCTTCCAGAGGTAGTCATTACTAATATGTCATGATTTTAGTAATGGAGGAAAACTATATCCAAGTGGTAATAATGATTCTAATTTCATTTACATTATCTCCTCTTAATTATAATCTTCTTAACAATTTCCCTTTTAATATCCTTCATATTTGTTATACATATAATATTATCAAATAAGATATTTTTTATTTTAATGGATCAACCATTCTCAAAATTTTAATCAATTATGTTGAAAAAATGAAAATTTTTCTTGTGGGTACATGCATACTACCTCCCCCAAGAATGAAATATTTTGTTTTAAACAACCAAATATCAAATATTGCAATTTTTTCAGACTATTTAACTCATGAGGGTGTTGTAATGATTTCCCAATAGACTTTTTCTGTTAAAATAAGTACTCATAAAATACCCCCTACTTAAAAATAAGTCATTTGGTTAATTAAAAGAATAGTTTAATATAATTTTGGACTTTTAAAATATTTCACAAAGTTGTATTAGTGGTAGGTTAAAAAATGAAATATATTATAACATTTTAAATAAATTTACCAAATATAATTAGATGATAAAAACTAGATAAGATTAACTATCAAAGTAGTGGTTTTTTATAGTTTAAAACAAATTTAGTTTAATGCATTGAGATGAAACCAACCAAAACACACATTGGATTTCAAATCAAGGAGTTTAGTGAAAAGTTGATATATAATCCCATCCACATAGAAATCACCCTCAATCAAGAAGAATATATAAATATAATATTAATCCACAACATAGATTGGGTAAACACACCACATCTAACTAGACATCTAGGCCATGTAGGGACCTCTTCCATAATAACTGTGGAAAGAAACCAAACACATTCCAAACAAGTACCTATTCCACAATCACTATAAGTATGAAGAATAAAAGAGAGGAAAAAAGATATATTTTATCTCAATGTTTTTGATATATAGATAGTGTGTGTTGATAAACAGGTCGAACATAATATTTCTCGATAATAACATCAAAAAATACAGAAAGGGAATGTTGAAAGATGTAGATAATATAGTATTTCATGGTATGATGTTCTCTAAAATATTTGGTTTTCTCTGATATATCTTCAATAAATGATGGATCCAATTCTCTAAAAAATTCAGTAAAATAGAGCTTCATGAGCTCTCATTTTCATGATACTATGAAAAGATCTAAATGTTTTGTAAGATACACTATTTCATAGTCGAAGTGTAGGTATGCATGTTGTGTGTATGTTTCTTTAGTAAGGGGAAGACTAGATCATATGTCCTCACTCAACATAACTAGTCAATCTACTCACATGCATGTGGGTGACTTCATTTTAATATATAGTGCATCATGAAGGAGATCTCATTTGAGTAATAATCATCACTATTCTTTGATTCCTCATACTAGGATATGAAAACATGTAATTTTTCCCTAAAATTATGAAAACTAATAATTAAAATAGTCCACATCATTAAATTCAATAATATAGACTTTATAATATTTTAATTTAAATCTCTTAGGATATAGATTATTGTACAAACTATCACTGACACATGTCTTGAAGTGATTCAGGACAATGGTGAGTTAGGACTGCAGTATGTCATATGATGGTAGGTCATGTCTCATAGTTACTCATGTATAGTGGTGACTCCTCTAAATGGTGACTTGTATCAATGGTAACACTTTGACAATAGGTCATTATCATTTATGACTCATTCCTAGTGATCACTCCTTTCTATAGTGAGTCAGTTTTAGTTGTAACTTAACTTCAACAGTGAGTCTTTTTTGGTGGTGACTCATCTTTAATAGTGATTCTTTTCTTAAACTGACTCAACTTCAAGGGTGACTTACCTCTAGTGTGACTTCTTTGGATCTCATTCCAAAGTGGAATGATCCATTTTCAATCAATAATTATAATCCAATTATTCTTCACAACTTTCTTTATAATTTCATGGTGTGTATTATCAATAGGAGTTCATCCCCTTTCTTAAGTTAGTTGGGTTTAATTTTGAAACTTGGTTTTATAAAGGGAAGATCAATTCAAGGAGCAATAGGGGTGTCTTAAGAAATGATCTATGACATTAATGAAATTGTGCAATGCTTGAATTTGGTTATAAAACTAGACATGGATAAGGTGTATGACCGTATAGAATTTTCATTTATTATCAGATTACTCTATTGCATTGTATTTTATAGGAAAATGAAAGACATTTTTTTAGATGCTTAAGTTATCCTGGGTTCCCTATCATGTTTCTTAGAAAAACATTATGGATTATTTAAGTCTGCTCATGGTCTTTAAAAAGGATATCCCCTATCTACAATTTTTTCTATTCTCATGAAAAACACCCATACTAATATTTTCCACTCCACCACAAAACTGGGTTTCCACAACGCCATTCTTTAACAGCGCTAAACAAAGCGCTGATAAAGGGGCACATTTAACAGTGCTAAAAAAATCACTGTTAAAAGTGACCTTTTATCATCTCTTTTTTTAGCGCTGATAAAGGGGACCCCTTTATCCGCGCTTTTTTAGTAGCGCTGATAAAGGGGGGATTTATCAGCAGTTTTTCCTAGCGCTGATAAATTTTTGTATTTCAAAATAAAAATCATGAAAAATAATATATCGTTATATAAGTATATTTTTATCGATATAAATATAATATATATTTTTTAAATATGTTTTAGAGAAGTATAAATATACTACTACATTTAATATATAATAAATTTAGTGAAAATAGATCTAATAATATTTTAAAAATATCATTAATTAATAATTTACTAATTATCATCGATTAATAATCATTTAATAACAATTTGAAGACACAAAAAATCAAAAAAATAATAAAAGATCTAAAATACGTTGAAAATGTATCTCAAACTTCAAATGGCCATAACTTTTGATCCGGGTGTCCATTTGAGCTCTACATCATATCAAATCGAATCCTGTGATGATCTCTACGCATTGGTGACCCATGAAAAGCCTTAGTCAAATCTGTCAAGGCCAAAAAATGCCCATAAGATCTCCAAAACTGAGTTTTTAGACGGCATACCCCGATTTGTTAACATTCAAACAGATATAACTTCAGATCCAGATGTCCGTTAGCCCTGTACCACATATCTTATCGAATATTATTTTATTTTCTTTAATTTGACTGGTTGTCGAGTTGAAATGGGCTTCTGGATTATACGTTATGGCGGTTTTAACATTCTATGTCTTTTCAAATACACATATATATGTATTTATTCGTAAATATATATGTGTCTATGTGTGTTTGTGTGTGTGTGTTGTATATATGTATGTATGTATGTATGTATTAATTTATTTATAAACACACATAAAAACTTTTATAAATATATTTGAAACTTTTCATATAAATATATATTAATATACAAATAAATATACGAATAAAATATTGTAACTACAAATAAATATATAAATAGATATAAATATATATAAATATATGAATTAATATATATATATATATACTACTATATGAATATATATATATGTATTAATATAACTAAATATATTTATATTAATATGAACCTATATTAATATACGAATAAATGTAACTATATAAATATATAAATAAATATCAATATATATTAATATACGAATAAATATATATATATATATATATATATATTACTATATGAATAAATATATATGTATTAATATAACTAAAAATATTTATATTAATATGAACCTATATTAATATACAAATAAATATAACTATATATATATAAATAAATAGATATATCATTAAATAGATAAAAAACGAAATGGATTAGTGGTAAAGGTGAAGGCGCGCAAGGTGGAGGTCGCTGGTTCGAATCCAGGTGGAAGCAAGGAGGGGCGCGTGGGAAAGTGCAGAATGCATAGGCAAGGGCAGCATGAGGGAGTGGGAGGGGGCCACCTAGCACTGATAAGGGGGTGGGGGTCATGAACTGTTAAAAGCTCCCCCCCCCCGAATATAAATTATTTATTATTTCTTTATTATTATTTTTGAGTTTTATCAGCGCTTTTTAAAAGCCCTGATAAAAGGGACCCCCTTTATCTTCTCCTCGATTAACAACGCTTTTTTAGCGCTGTTAATGCACTTTTCTATCACTGATAAAATCCATGTTTGTAATAGTGCTAGAAATGTATAATGAGAGACGAGTTGTGAAATTTTAGTGCAGTATTCAATCCCTAAGTGTCTCCCCCATGAGGTTCATGGACAACTCCATTATTATTATTAATGGAATAATATTATTGGTTTATGGAATCAACAAGAATCTTGGGTATTATTATAAATGGATTGGTCCAATCATAAACTAGGAGAAGAGATGCATTTTCTTCTCAAATCATTGTGCGAGTAGTATGTGTTCTTCTGATGAATCCACCCTAGGCATTCTTATGAAACATTTCCCCATGGAATACTTGGGTGTTCCAATTCCATCAACAAGAATTCTACTTCACCATTTTGAAAACGTGTTTCTAAATATATTCAATCTCATCACTAATTGGAAGAGTTGTTATCTCTTAGATGGTTGTAATATCACATTGATCAATAATGTTCTCTTATCTATTCCCATGCATGCACTTTAGTCCATAAAAGTTCCTAAGGAAATAATTTCTCATCCTAAAAAAATAATGTGTGCATTCCTTTGGGATTCCCAGGGTGAGGGAAACATCATTGGGATGTGTGGGATTGGATGGAAAGACCCATAGATGAGTGTGGCATAAATGTAGAGGATATCAGCGGAACTGTGTAGGCCATGCATGGAAATCATTCCTAGGAATATCATGATTGATGATAAATTTGCATACATCTATAAAAATCCATGTATGGTATCGATGTCAATAATCAACAAAGGGTACCCTCACCTATTTGGCCTGAGATTATACAACTCAAACTTATCTTGGATCTTCATATGCATTGGATAGTGGTTAATGGTGAAATTTTTTATTGTCATTACAACTGGAATGGTTCGAGGATAGAATTCCCTAACTGCCTGATAACTGATCTTACTTTTATATATATTATCTCGTATCCATCATTCATTATATCCACCATCAACACATATCAACATGAATTTTTTATCTCATGGACCTATTATCAAATCAAGATCATTGTGTTTTTTTCCACTTCTTCATCAGGAAGCCTTTCGGTTAAAGAGGCTCGTATGTTGTTCCATTCCCAGTAGACATGGATCTATGGGGGAGTTCCTATGGATCAAGAAGATACATGCAAATAATAACATTCTCATATGGTGAGTAAGACAAAATGTAGTATCCATAAGTGATAATGTCAATTTCATGGGATCTATCTTACTTCCAAATGCAGTTTCTACATCGATCCATGAAATAATTCTTCACAACAACATTTCTTTGAAGGGAAATGGGCCAAATAGTTATGGCTTCACTTTTATGGACTCTCTCATTTCCTTGTTTAGGACTATAATGGTGATGTTTTCTTTAGTAAATGGTTGGACTAGTGAGAAGGTAATAGAACCAACCATAAATAAAGAGTTATAATTATTGTGGCGGGCTTCTAGTGTATTTGGGATGCTCTAAATAAACCTCAATTGGAAGGTTATTCTAATTCTCCTATGGCTATTAATTTTTTACTAAAAGTTATCTTCTATATTTGGATGAGTTGTTTAAACATTTTAAACATGCTTCGTCATATAGGTTCATCAACCACTCAAGAAACATTTCTATCATCCCCTATTTTTAACACTGGTCAATGGATTAAATGGTCTCCACCCTCCATGGGTTTGAACATTATCATAGACATCTCTTGTAGAATGGGTATAATGAGGGGTGGAGAACTTGTGTGTGACCATAGAGGTTCTAGAATCATTTCCTATTCATCTACTTAATGGATGGATAACTTATTGGAAGTGGAGGCATTTTCCATGATCTATCGTATTCATATATGAAACTAGAGGAACATCTCTCTTGCTTATGTGGAGAAATTTTCCCAGATTCTCCTTAATGAAATAACTGGGAGCTCCTCATCATCATGGAGAATCCAATATCATGTTCTAAAGTGAAGAATATCGATCCAAGTAAGGAGTATTATTTATCACATATGTTAGGAGGGGAATAGAGATGAAAATTCATTACATCTAGAGTTATTCATAATGATTCAATATTCTTCTCTAGCCTCGACTCCATCCCATTAGATGGTATAAACATTGTTTTCATTGATTCTCTTGGTTTTCATTTTTTAAGACCCTATAAAATATCCTTTTCATTCTATATTTCTTTCCCATTGTCTGATATCTCTTTTAATAATTAATAAAAATTACAAATTTTAGTTAGGAAGAAAATGATGAATATTAAGAGAATTTCCATTAAGAATAAAATTGATTACAATCAATAGTGCAATAAGATAAGGTCTGTTGAAAAAAATTTAAAAGGATGAACTCTCTCCCTAGGTATAATGACAGTAGGAGACATTCCATTATTAGAGATAGAGGGAACAAAATAAGATGCTAACATGGCAGTGGTGGTGGCTAAAGTAACACAAATAGCCATTTTATGGATATATGTATTGTGTATGAGAATATAGGTATAAGGTGCAATATCATTCATGGTCATTGGTTAAAGATGCCGAACTTCTTCCACCATAGACAAGATAAGAGGCCTAAAATGAGTTGGTAGAGGAGCATCTGGATCATGAGAAATAGCTAGTTTGAAATAAACTGGATCTGTATCTAGATAATTCATATCATAATTCACAGGAATGGACTCAAGTCCTACCATTTTAGACCCTGAAACATGCACGAAAGGCTTCATTAGATTGATAATGTCCATAATGATTCACAAGTAATTGAATAACTATGTAAACTTCATTCCTCAGTCTTGGAAATAGACTTGTTAAGATTATCCTTAGTGTTTCAAATAAATACTTTTTAAACATAAAATATAAGGTAATTAACTTCAGGTTTATTATTATTCCAAAGTTAGTTTAGATTTTTCGATAAAATAGGTCTAATAAAAACTCAATTAATTATATAGAATTTGTTCCCACACCCTGTTATGAAAATTATATAGGTAAGTAATATTCATTTCTAATTATTCAAGATATCTCTTGGACTGTACTATTTCTTTTTCTACTACATCATTCTGATGAGGGGTCGTAGGAGAAGAAAAGTTATGGTTGTATCCATTTTGGGAGTAAAAATATTTAAAGTCATGATTTTCAAACTCATGGTCATGGTCACTTCTTAGGGTATGGATCCTAATTTATCCTTGATTTTCTATATATCTATCCTAAATGGTAATGTAATAGTAGTCTTCACTTTTTTGAGATAAAAATAATACCCAAGTTTATCTAGAAAACTCATCTAAAAGTACATAGACAAAGTGATTCCCATTTAAACTAGATACTCTATATGGTCAAAAAATCCATGTTAAACAATGAAAGAGGTTGAGATGTTAAAACATATTTATTTGATTTAAATTATTTTGATTCCTTAATTTAAAGGGGTCATAGAATTTATCATTTTTGAATTCATGTTTAGATACACCTTTAACTAACCCTTTCCTTGTTGGATTTATAAGTTTGAAAATATTATAGTGGCCACACATTCTATAAAAAATCCATGATTCGTTTTGAAAAGTACTTAAGAGTGAAACATTTTATGAAATTAAATAATTTTAATTAATAGCCTATAAATTTTCAATTTTCAATGCAATAAATAAAAGATAATTCTTATAATTAAAATATTAGAAGCATTGTCTTAAAATTATAAATAAAAATGACCGTCACAAAGCTATGAAATGAAAAAAAATATAATATTTTAATCCTTTAACAAATAATTATTTAGAAATTAAAACTTATTTAAAGGTACCAATCTGGGCTAGGCAGAATATTTTACCTTTATCATTGTCACTAATGGTGGCATTTAAACCATCAACCATTATCATGATATTGTAGTTTGAGTAATATATAGTCATATGTCTTGAATATCCATTTTCTAAGTACCAGAGACTTTTACTCGAGGTCTTCAAATAGGTTCCTACAAAGCAATTTAATAAAAAATGATTTTGGTAGCAAAATCATATTTGGTCCCAAAAAATAAGTGATTAGGGATTTTTGGATCTTATATTTTATTAATCGATTTCATATTGGAAAATTTTAATCTTTTGGATGTAAAAACATATTTGATCTAGTTGAATAACTTATAGCCTCATTGGAAGAAGTAATAATTTTATTCCTAAAAAGTCTTCTCATTCTAAGATCAAATCCTATAGTAGTGGTATATTTTGGTACAATTTTATTTAATATAATTTGAGTTACCTTTTCTCTTCTAATAGTTATCCTTGCTTATCATTTATTTAAACTCTCATTACAATAATCTATTTTTTTATTTTCATTTAATAATTGAGAATTATTTTCATTTTCTTTAGCAAGGTGAGAATTAACACTAAAAGATAAATTATGTTATTTATTTAATTTTTTTATTAATCTTTCATATCATTGAGTGTTTCTTTAAGAATATTATATTATTTAATCATTTCATCGTTTTTGTACTTTAATCATTATATTCATCTCCAGAATGATTTGAATTGTGTACCAGAGTGAAAGTAGGTACCTCAGATGTGTTTTGCATGAAACAAATTTTTTACTTTATTAATATTTTATTAATGATTCATGCATGAGTTACTAGATCTATCTTTATAGGCACTCCTATTTTATTTTATCACTTTCACAAAGTTTCAATACTTATCATCATACTTTTTTTATATTTTAACATGGGACAATATTGTTTAACATGCCCATTTCTTTTACACTCATAATAAGTAATCTCATTTGAACAATCATCTCTTTCCCATTAATTCTTCTAATTACCTTCATTATCATATTTTACCTTGTATCATGTATTACTAAAGAATATCATAGTAATATTTAATTTATTAAACCTTTTTGACAAATGGTCCACCTCCTCATCACTAATGGCTAGTGACTCATCGTCACTAGATCTTTTAGCATGAAGTTCTCCATTTTGATTTCTTAAAGTAGTCTTGAAGGGTGATAACTTTCTCTTAGGTTCATATTCATCTTCTCAATTTACTTTATGATCTTATTCTTAAATGATCAACTTTTAAACTAACTCTTTTATAATAATCTTACTAATATCACAAGATTATCAAATGGAGACTTAGGTTCCTCTCTATCTCTCTAGAAGTCATCTGAGTAGTTTCATGATTTGTTATTTTCTAAAACAGAATTTCCTAAGGAAATCGTTGTATTAAAGATCTCTTTAAACCTATGATATATATTAGAAATAATATATTAAGGTTTAATATTAAACTTATCATATTTATTTATATAAGTATCTAATATCATTTATTTTAAATTATTTGTTCCTTTGTGAGAAACCTTTTGAATGTCAATAATTTATTGTTCTGTTTTACTATCAGATATTCAAATGAACTAATCATATTAAAAAGAAATAAAATAAAATTCATGTATTTACTGTTATTATTCTAAAAGGTTTTAGTGGAATTATCCCTTATATTCCTAGAAATCCTATGTAAGTTATATTTATCTTCAATATAATACCATATTTCAAGTCTCACACTTTCAATGTTCATTTTAATCATTATATTCCATTGACCATAGTTATTTACATTAAAAAAATGGGAATTTTTTAAGAAGAACATTGTTTTCTATTATCGATTTAAAGAACAAAACGTTGGACTAATAGAAATTTAGGATCCTTGAAATACAACAAAAATCACAATTGAATAGACTTTGAAAATCCTTTCATACCAAATGTTAGAAGAAGTGTGTAACTTACGAACAGGGAATAAATTGAGTTCCTAATAAACATTTCTTTCAAAAAAAGTTCAAATAAAATATCCCTAGATAAACTTAAAAAGCCTAGATAATTAAAAGAGTAGTTTAATATAATTATATCCTTTTAAAATATTTCTACAAGCATTATTAGGGATTTTTTAAAACAAAATGAGGCATATTTTAACATTTTAAATCAATTTAATTAATCAAATAATTAATCCCAAATCATGTACATCAGGTTAATCCAACAAACATGTGGATATTAATCATTTTATTTAATTCCAAATCATGAAATTGATAATTTTAAATAGACTCCATGCTAACGTTCCAAAACATTCAATTTCATTTCTTAAAAACATCATATAGTATTTATTAAAAGTTATTCCTTTCAAATAAATTTATTTCATTTAAAATCATTAAACCTTTCATGCAATTTCTTCTAAAAAATCAATGGAAAAATAATTATTCAAATGATTGTTTTCAATAAATATCAATTTCATGTAATCAATAATTTATTTCAAAATCCATTTTCAAATCTATTTCATCACAAACACACACACACACACAAACCTAGAAATCTTGAATTCATCTATCAATGGATTTAAATTCAAGAACTGGGAAACATTATGAAATCTAGTTAAAAATATTCAGGTATCAATGATTTATGTTAAGGGTAAATTATTTATGAAACCACACACTTCAATTAAATATTTCCTAAACACCCATTAATGGATCAAAATTTGGAGGAAATATTAGAATGATCACTAAGAATACAAGAAAAAAATTCCAAATAAGAATCTCAAATTCATGATATCAAGTATAATGAGATAGAGTGAGAAGACACATATATCATTGATTCCTGAGGATAGAACTATGATTGATTATGATCCTAGAAACAAATATCAATAACATGATAGATCTATAAGAATTACAATCATATCAGTTAATGAACTATATATTTAGCATCAATGTCTCTAATCTATGATTTCATTTATCCTAATTGGGGACGATCATGAAGAACAATGAAGAACAAAAAATTGAAATATTACTTTTGAAAATATATATCCTTGAGTAAAATGTCGATCTAAATTTATCACTAAGAGGAAAGGAATGGAAAATATATCCAATAAGAGTCTATGTGGTTGAGATTATATTCCATTATTAGATGAATTAGATAAATTTTATATGTTTCTGACTTAATTTTTTTGACTAATTAAAAAATTTCCCATGGTTTATCAACACTGTTTGGAAAATCATTCTGTAACACCCCAAGTTTTTGTGAAATATTTTTATCTAATTAGATTAATCTTTTCGATATTATTCATTTCCCAAAATAGTGAATATTACTATATTTATATGTAAAACACTATGTTTTAATTGCGTTATACACAATAACAAGTTGAGGTTTCACTACATGAAACACTTATATTAACTTATGATACAAACAATACATTTCTTGGTTTATCTTTTACACTATGGTGACTTCTTTCGATAGCTTCTATTATATGTATGACTATGTTTTACCAAACTAAATTTTATTATTAAAATATTATTATTTAATATAAAAAGATATATCCAAGAAATTAAAATCCAATTTATTAATATTATTAAATAACTTTTGTAAATATATTTTTTATAATATGAATTCATTGGTTATTAATTAATTAAAAATAAAAATATATACACTATTTGATTAAAAAAAATATTTTTTGGCTCCCAATGTAATTTTGACATAATAAATTGAATTAATTTAAATTAGTTAATTATATGAAAGAAATATATATTTTATATATTCAATAAAAAAATTATATTCATTATAATATATTTTTTAGTCATAATATATGAACAGCCCCAATTTTAAGAATAAACCCATATATTTTTCAAAATGGTAATTGTACCTGATTTTAATAGAGAACCAATTTTAAATCAAAATTATAAAAATTATATAATTTTTAAATGGAAAAATAAAATTCTTCATTGAAATGGGGATACAAAAATTTATTTTGGATGTTTTATGGTATTTTTCTCAGAAACATCATTTTTGGATGAATAGAGAAAAATAATCACTTCCAGTTCAAAACTCCATTTTCATATACATTATTTATATAGTTAAATTATAATTTTAATTGTTTTTAAAGTATAATTAGTTAATTTATACATCCATAAAACCAATTTAATTATTTAATCAATTTAAAATTGAAATTAGATATAAAAAACCTTTAATCATCTGAACATTTCACTTTAAAACCCCACTTTTACATTATGTCTATGGGATTAGTTTTAAATATAATTTTTCCAATTTTATGGATTTAATTAGGTAAAATGGATTACATATTTGGAATTATAATTTCCAAAAAAAATTAAGGTCGATTTCATTTTAGGGTATAAAAAAGTTACCACAGTAAAAATATTATTTACTAAGATATAAGTAAAAAATAATATATGTCATTGTTAAAGTGGTAAAGACTTAAAATAACTAAATCCTACAAAATTTAAAGTTTGGTTGAGGTGTTTATCAAACTTATAAATCATTCTAGTATTAATTCAATTCGAAATTCTTTCAATTTAATTCCACCTCAAAATGGTTGGCTTTAAATATAAAATATTTATTTTTTAATCACTTAAACCCACCTCTCCTAAAGTATAAATACTAAACTCATCAACCCATTTCGACCAATAGGTCCTATAGATAATATAATCCCATAAAAAACTCTAATAATAACTCTCCCCACATAAAAATGATTTTTGTATCACAAAAAGAAAAAATCGCCAATCCTCAAGGTTCTCTCAATGAGGTAATATTCAAGATGTAATTTTCAAAATGTATATCTCTTAATTTATTTTCTTTTTCAAATTTATTCTCACCTCTTTTATCTATAAATGGATGATAACAATAGATAATTTATATAATTTAATTTTATATTTCTAATAGATTAAATCATATCCTTGTAATTTCATTTCTTCTCTTATTCAAAGAAATAAATTTATTATCCATGTATTTCTGGTTAATCACCTCCGTAAATAATGTTTTTTGTTATTTTTTCCATTATCCCCTTAATGGATGGTCTTTAAACTATTTTTCTAGTTAAATTAAATTTTTATATTTATATTAAAACCTATTTAATATTCTATAAATGTTATATTAAACAAACATTTATGCTTTCTATATTGTCGATATATGATAACTTTTTTTGTGGACGTGTAGGAAACCGCCTTGTCAAAACACTGTGATTCGTTCACAAATCACATGGAATGTAATAAGGATTGTATTAATTAAATTATATGATATAAATGAGATATAAATTCTAATTTAATGATAATATATATATATATATATTTAGATACATTTCACTTTATTTCATTCTTTGAATGTGATAAGAAAATGAAAATAGTGTTCATGTGTACGTACAACCTACCATCTTCATGAAATGTTATTTTCATTATTCATTCAAGATTATTAAAAAAACCTATATATTGTATATATATGATATTTATAAAAAATTTTCATATGATAAATAATTAAATCATGATAACCAAGAATAACAAGTCAAAACACATACGATTAACAAATAAAATATCACCTGAATCATAACATAAACAAGAAGTCAATAAAAAATGGGTAATATAATGTCTCTAGTAAATAAAATATGGTATTATAAATATGAATTTGGTTATTTTAAAAATGAATAATAAACATATATTTATTATATTGGTGGTTTTTATGAGTATGGATAGAGTCAATACATAAGGTAAGAGAATTTCATCTCACTTTTTATTTTTTTGAGATACCTGCTTTATTCACCCTTCATTTATTTTTTGTATTTTAAATACTGAACATCAATTTATTTTAAGAATTTTATAATTTAATTTATTGTTTTTTACATATCCATTTGATGATCCCTTTTTCATGGGAATTTATTGTTCAGAAGTTACCAAATGCGTAAGGTAGTTTTTCCTCAATTTTACTTCCTTGAGACACATGTTTTGTAACAAACCTAATTTTATTTTAAGAATTTATATACTTATATTTTACATGTTATATCAATAATATCATAAATTTAATGATATTTTATTCTTCTTTTAATTTTAATATATCATGGGTATTATGATAAAGATGTTTCATGTCACGGCCTGATCCCAGAATACCTGAAGCTGGTGCCTTGAAAAATGATGTGTAATTTTTAAAAAAAAACAGGCAATGATATTTTACACCTCATGTCAAATATAGAGGATCAATTCGGTTCAGGTTCTGGGAAACTAGTTACTTCTGACATGATTTTTCTACTAAAACTGTTACCTAAAAAATTTATTTCAAAACAAATGTAGGGTGAGAATATGAATGCATAGTAAGGGGTTTTAAAATAAAATAATATACCAATGTAACATTTGAATAAATTATTTTAAAAAATTCCCATAAAATATTTTATTAAAGAATACAGAAACATAAACATCACAACATAGCATTTAGTCTATGAATTGTAAAGACAAATTTCCTGGTATTCTGACAGAGTTATAAGGAATCTTGATTCAATTATAAACATGTTCATTCTGATTAATGTGTAAAGAAATTGTAAATAAGTAAGTCTTATGAATGTGAAAGTACAAGTTTAATAACTATGATTAATACCCAATCAGAGTTTCACATAAAGATAATAACATCTATTTCATAAACTACTACTCTAAAATATACACACGTTACTAAAATCACTAAGTGTAAAATAAACATCATTCCATAATCATTTAATTCTGCTGATACTCAAAAGTCTTGGCTATTAACCATGGATATTCTACTAGTAAAATATCCACATTTTTAATTAATTATCACAAACATAATTAGGGAACATATAATATCAGACCCAGTCAAGACCTCATTTCAAGACTCTAAAATGTCAATGGCCTTGTTCCATGACCTGATTGGCTCATGAGAACTATTGATGCATCGATGGGCTTCCATTAATCGGCCCCCAACCCATTATACCATGTCTACACAATCCTCATATGCCAAATAGGGCTGTATATTCAAAATTTCCAATACCACATTGAATATTTAATTTCACATTTCATATTTTTCAAGGTGTGCCATACCACTTTCAATAATTTAATTCATAATTCCATAAAAGTTCATAAGTTTTTTAATTAAATTCATTAATATTTACATATATATATATATATATTGAATCAGGTATATGAGTAATAATTACAGAACTATCAACTGTAAGACTATGTCATTGACTGGTGAGTATGATACGAATATTATGGCATATGTGATGACAACTAATTCACTAAAAGAAATACATGTTTTGTTACATTAATTAATATCCCTATAATTCTATGACCTTATTAATAAATAAACTTTGGAATTTCACCTAGATTTATAATCAATTAAAAGATAAAGAACATATTTCAGGTGGGGTATTAAACTAATAGATTCTCATACATTTATTACTATTGTGCTTTTGTATAACACATCACAAGGGTATGAATAATGCTAAAAATGGAGAGCATTCGATTCAACCATAACTAATACCATTTAATATATATATATATATATAAGTAATCCATTCCTATGAATATAAAAGTTTCAAACTCCAAATATGATACTCATGAACTCTCTAAAATTACTAAATGCAGCATAACTATAATATTTAAAATATCCACAATTACGGTTTCATGTTGTGTAAATTTTTTTCATAAAACATGCTGTATATAAAGAGTAGTGTTTTAAACAAAAACTAAACATATTTTGGAAGCAAATGTTTTATTTTTTTCTTAGTAATACTTGGAAAATTTTATGTAAAGTTGTGGATTCAATGTTTATTTTCATACACACATATTCACATATCAGAATTCACATTATGTATTAAAGGGTTTAAACCAAAAATCCATTGACACCCATACGAAATTAATATTTTAGTCACATTGATTAACAAAAGCCCATAAATTTTAAATCATAATATAAAATTCAAAATGTTTATTTATTAAAAAAATTTATAAAGATGTACACCTTGATCACACATATAACTTATAAGAATAATCAGGTATACCTAAGGGTCTTACATGAAAATCAATCGACACATACATGTTTATAAAAATGTTAAAAAAATCATTGAAGTCCAATGTTGAGAGACTTAAAACCAGTCCAGAAGGTGAGTTATACAAACTATATAATTATACATGCTTGTGTACACTATATATATATATATATATATGAAAATATAATTCCTTATGTGTAAAACAAAAATCTACCTCTTCCTTGAAACTCAATGTTTAAAGATCTTGTAACCAAACATAATAGAGGTTATTTTAAAACTGTATGGTTATATATATATATATATATATATATATCTGTGTGTGTGTGTGTGATTACATATATAATCAGATATATAAGGTATATATATATATATTTCATGAGGACAATAAAATAATCCTTTATGTTTAAAAACATCACATAACCCAAAATCCATAAGACCTAGGGTCAGGTATTTGCGGGTTTCACCCAAACTGTAAGGACGTGTGCGTGCGCGCGCGCGCACGCGTGTGTGTGTGTGTCTATAAGGGTATAAGTATTTATATAAGTATATAAACTTTCAACACAACATGAATGGAAATATAAGTCCCCCTAGGTTCACAATACTATTTGAACTCAAAATTCAGGAGACCTATGATCGGTATAAAAGAAAATATTAACAAAACCATAAGGTTATATAGAAATTTTTATGAGAATATATACATATTTGTTTGTTTTTATACTTTCAGTGCAACAAAGAAAGACAACTCTTTCCCATACATTGTTTTGAAGAGGAGGGGGGGCTCGGGAAAATCTCGGAGTATCATGAAGGAGACTTGTGAAGAGGGAGGACGGAGAGGTTAGAGTGAAAATGGATTGTTCATATAAACTAAATTTTACATAGATTATACAGAATATTTTAATTTCACTTGCAAGGAATCTGAAACCTATTCATTTTAAAATAATACAGGGGTGTCGGTCTTGTGGAAAATGCGTGAAAGAGGGGCCTAATATGGTGATTGGAGAAACCATGGGTTTGGAAAAAATGGTGAAAGTAGGAAGAAAACCTGCTGGTGCGGCACATGCAGGAGAAGAAGAAGGCACCACAAGAAAGGAAATTTGGAAAACAAATGGGCTGTAGGGATTAAAATAGTGAGTAGATCGAACTTCCATGACGATGTGGTGATTTTAAAGAGGAACAGATGGTCTAGATGATATCATGACTTGATCTGATAGCTTCGGTGCAATATAGAGTTTTTAAAAGATATGGATGGTTGCAATTGGATCAAGATTCGACCAGATTACTTACATCAATGAGGTGTTTTAAAAATATCATATTGATGAGATTAGATACGTGTTGGATCAGACGACGCACATAAAATGCGGAGGATACTATGGCTGTTAGGAGTCGAGCTCTAGATCAAAATAGACAGCACATATCGTGTGCGACGCAATCCAGTGACTTTGATTCGATCTTTTCCATTTTCCCTCGTCCCACATCGAATCAGATGGATGTTTCACGACCCATTATAAACCTAGAGCTCTTGGCCTTATGTCATATTACTCTTCCCCCCACTTCCCGATACTGCCCAATACCAGGTTCTACGGGGGAGCAATTGCGTCTACCCATGCCTCCATGCTGCCCCACATGGTGGTGCCTCTAGTTCCCTTGTGAGCTCATGTGTTCCCTTCAGAGAATATATTCCCCCTTACCCCCTACTCAGGTTGGTATGTTCTAAGGATGAGGGATATTCTCAACTACCTAGCACGTTCTACCTCCCACAACTAAGCTAAAGGGATGGCCCCTGGTGGGTATATATATTTTATAAATATCCAACTCACAAAATTAACCATATAATCATATAGAAATAAATATAATCATTTTAATAATAAATATAACATCTAACCTTTTTATAAAACATTTTTTTCATTTTAAAAATTAAAATATTAATGTACATAAAGTAAATTATACATTTCCTTGACTAAGAGTATTAATAAAATAATTTATAAGCATGTTTCCAAATTCAGAGAAAAACAAAAGCATGCCACCTTTTATACACGAATTTAGAACTTAAAATTTAATATTTCTATACAAAAACTATTCTAGAATTATCAGAGACCTTGTTTAACCATTAAGAATGAAAAAATTTACTTCATATTTGAAATATTTGAATGGTGTTTGAAATCCTCACCTAATTTTAAAATCACACTAAGTGTAGTTCAAAATATTAAACCATTTCCCTTTTAATGATTATAATAAGTGGTTTTATTGTAATTTAAATCCATAACTTAAATATTTTGGGAAAATAAATTACACTTTGATATTTTTAATTTATCCACCAAAACAACAACGACTATAATTATTGTCATTAGAAATCAATGGTCACCCAAAGAAACTGTCTAATTAAGACTCCTATAAAACCCTGCTTTATGGTGTTTACAAAATAAAAAAATTTGATGAAGATGATGCACATCAACCCATTTATGATGAGTGATGTTGCAATGGGTCTAGTCATTCTAATGTTCGTTGTGATGGATCTGAAAGACCAATATTATCATCGTGGGTTCTCTTTGTTTTGGGTGGTCTCCCTGTAATTATAATAGGTCTTTTAATAGGTAATTTTGGTTAGTATGGTTTTCCTTTTAACATATTGTAATGTAAGCACTTTGACTTTTTATTTAAATGAAATGTCTTGTATTTATAGTTTTCATATGTTTTCGGATAACAAGAAAATAAAACCATAATGTTACTATTTAATTAGAGATAAGAATTGGGGCGTCAAATTATTCCCCTCTAAAATGAATTTCATACTCAAAATTAATTTCAAACAACACAACTAAAAAAGAACTCTCTGATGTTCTTTTCCACATTTTCCATCGTGGAGGATCCTTAGGTGTGTCCAGCTGAATACCCATGTTGGTGTATAATTCTTCGGCTTCCCGGGACCAAACACACCTTGAACAGAATGGGTAAAACTCATATTGTGTACACTTGGGCTTCTAGAGGGAGGCTCGATTGGTATAGAGTTCAGATATGTCTGAATAATCTAACTCTCTAAGGACTCATCAGGCCGTCTACTATCTGAGGATGTCAAGGTCATAGACGTGGTCATATAAATTGATGCTCGTGATTTGGTGCATGTAGGATACGCAGAGGTTCCCCACCAATGGAACCTCTTGAAACCTTACCCTAGATGTGATGTTTCAGGAAATTGTGAAGCATATGAAAATACCTTCATGGTTCTTTCCCCTTCACTTATACTCAACGAGTTGGGAAGTGGCCATACTGTGGTAGGTGTAGGCATTCCCATAGCCAGAGCAGAGAATGTTCTGACAGTTCGATATACCATAAATATGTTTTCACGTTCTTCACATGTTTGCGAAAGGGAGGTACTCTTCTACACATGTTATAACCATAATGGCCTCTAGTACCTCGATGTGAAGAGATAAGATATGGGTCTGTCTTTATGTTTGAAAATATTAATTTATAATGAAAGTCCATTCAATGAAACACTAACATTGAAAAGGTTGAAGAAATAGGGAACAATAAAATGTATTTTCATAAAACAATTGGTACACTACATCAAGGACTAATGGTTTCCTTAGTTCCCAGTTACATGAATCCACAAAACAATTTCAAATCTCTCAATCTCCCTGAACCAAATGCAACCCGAGCAATCTGGTTCAATCTTATGGGTGGACTTAGGGTGTCTCTAGAGGGTGACACGAGGGGTGTATAGCTGAGAGATGTCAGTATGTACTTCATGTCTGTACAAATAACGGGGGGCATCAAATTAAAGGATTTCAAAGTCCATTGCTTGACCATAATTTCCATAGGACAAGATGTGGAACATATATGTTGCACAAATGTCTGTCACTGCTGCAGCTTCTTAGAAATCCATAAGGGACTAGATGTCTTCCACTGCGGTGAAGCATCTAAAATGTCCCTCGTAGTACTTTCACCAATGTGCCTAGGATGGAAATGGGTTTTTCATCATAAAGAGGTGGTCCAAACCCACTCCTTGGTGGAGTTGAAGTACACAGGGAGAGTTGGACATGTCGTAGAAGTGTTTTCATGTCATATGAATATGGGTATAGTTTACAAAGTTAATGTGGAAGGCTATGGAAATTATGGTCAATAGGGCCTCAAAAGGAAGAGACAAAAGACAAGTATTTCTATTTTCCATCTGAAAATTATGAAAACATCATACTTAGTAATGCTTAAGTAAATTTTTTTCTTTGTTCAGTTATAGTTTTCAGGAGTTATCTAAACTAAATCCTCTGATAACAACTGTCACAGACTAACCCCAGAATACCTGGAGCAGGTTCCTTGAAACATGAGGTGTAATTTTTAACAAAATACATGCACTAATATTTTTCACATCATGTCCCATAAAAAGGATTGATTCGGTTCAGGTTTTGGGAAACCAACTACTTCTAACATGATTCTTCTGCCTAAACAGATACCTGAAAAATTTATTTGAAAAAAACTTAGGGTGAGCATACAAATTCCCAAAAAGGGTATGTAAAATAACATAATTTACCAATTTAACATTTGAAAAAATTCTTTTTAAAAAATTTCCATAGAAAATTTTCTTAACAAATACAGAAACATAAACACCACAACATAGAATTGAGTCTAAGCATCCTAAAGACACATTTCATTATATTTTGATCGAGTAATAAGGAATCTTGATTCAATTATAAGCGTATTCATTTAGATTTAAAACTAAAGACATTCTAAATAAGTAAGACTTAAGAATGTTAAAGTACACGTTTAATAACTAAGAGTAATACACAATCAGAGTTACACATAAAGATAAAAACATCAATTTCGTACACAACTAATGTGAAACATACATTGGTTACTAAAATCACTGACTGTAAAAAACATCATGCCATAAGAATTTACTTCTTCTGATACTCATATGTACTGGATCTTAACCATGGATATTCTACTAATCGAATATCCGGTTGGTTAATTAATTATCATTAACAGAATGAGGGAACGTATAATATCAGACCCTGTCAAGACCTCGTGTCAAGACTCAAAAATTTTAATGGCCTTGTGCCATGACCTGATTGTCTCAAGAGAATAATCGATGAATCAAGGGTATTTCATTAAACGATTCCCAACCTATTATACTATGTCTAGAAATTCCTCATATTCGAAATAGGGTCATATATAAAAAATGTCCCACACCACTTGGAATATTTAATTTCACATTTCATATTATTCAAAGTGTCCCATGCCACTTTGTATAATTTAATTCATAATCCCATAAAAGGTCATAAGAGCTTTATTTCATTCATTAGAATTTACATTTATATATTGAATCAAGTATATAAATATTTATTACCTAACTATCAACTGTAAGACTATTTAATTGACTAATGTGTATGATAAGAAGATAATGGAATTTTTGATGACAACTAATTCACTAAAATAAATACAAGTTTTTTTACATAAAATAATAACCCTAAAATTATAATACATCATTCATCAATACACATTGGAATTTCACCTGGATTCATAATCAATTAAAAGATAACGAAAATATTTTAGGTGGGGTATTTAATTGATAGATTATCATACATTTATTACTATTATGCTTTGGTATAAAAAACTACAAGGGTATACATAATGCCAAAAATAGAGAGCATGATATTCAACCATAACTAACACCATTTAATATAAATATAAATATAAATATATATATAAATAATTTATACCTAAGAAGATAAAATTATAAAACCCCAAATATTATACTCATGTACTCTCCAAAATTACTAAATTCATCATTAGTATAATATTTGGAATATCCACAATTAGGGTTTTGTGTTGTGTAAATTTTGTTTATACAACAGGGTGTATATAAAGATTAATTTTTTAAACACAAACTAAACATATTTTGAAAACACAAGTTTTTATTCTTTTTCATAGTAATCCTTGGAAACTTCTATGTAAAATTGCGGATTCAATGATTATTTTCAAACACATATATTCACATATCCGAATGCAAATTATCTATTAATGGGTTTAAACCAAAAATCCATTGACCCCCATATGACTTTAATATTTTAGTCACATTGATTAAAAAAAGCACCTAAATTTTAAATCACAATATAAAATTCAAAAGGTTTATTTATTCAAAAAATTTATAACGATGGAAACCTCGACCACACATATAATTCATATGAATAATCTGGTATACATAAGTGTCGTATAAGAAAATCAATTGAAAAATACATGTTTCTAAAGAGTTAAATAAATCATTGAAGTCCAATGTTGGGAGTCTTAAAACTGATCCAAAAGGTGATTTATAAAAACTATATAATTATACATGCATGTTTATAATATATATATACATATATATATATATATGAAAATATAATTTCTTATGTTTAAAACAAAAATCTACTTCTTCCTTGAAACTCAAAGTTTAGAGATCTTGTAACCAAACATAATAGAGGTTATTTTAAAACCATATCGTTATATATATATATATATATATGATAACTTATATATTCGGATATATAATGTATATATATATATATCCTGAGGAAAGGAAAATAATCCTTCATGTTTAAAAATATTACATACCCCAAAATCCATAAGACCTAAGGTCGGGTATTTGTGGGTTTTCACCCAAACCACAAGGATGTATATATATATAATATTATACATATTTATATAAGTATATAAACTTCCAACACAACATGAAAGGCAATATACGTTCAGTTATATTCAAAATACTATTTGAAATCAAAATCTTGGAGAAATAGGATCAGTATTAAAGAAAACATTAACTAAAACATAAGGTTGTATACACATTTTTATGAGAATATATATGGGTGTATATACATTCAATGCATCAAAGAAAGACAAATATTTCCCTTAAATTGGTTTGAGGAGGAGGAGGGGCTCTGGAAAAGATTGACGGATCTTGAAGGATACTTGCGAAGAGGGAGGACCGAGAGGTTAGAGTGCAAAAAGATTGTTTATACAAACAAAATTATACGTAGATTATACAGAATATTTTAATGTCACTTGAAAGGAATTTGAAACCTATTCGGTTTAAAATAATATTGGGTTGTTGACCTTGTAGAGAATTCATGAAGTGAGGGGCCTCAGATGGTCATGGTAGAAACCACGGGTGTGAAAAAATGGTGAAAGTAGGAAGAAAACCTATTGGTGTGGCACATGTGAGAGAGGAAGAATGCACTTCGGGAAATGAAATCTAGAAAACGAACAGATAATAGAGATTAAAAGAGGGATTAGATCAGATTTCCACAATGACGAGGAAATTTTAAAAAGGAAGAGATATTTTATATCAGATCTTGGCTTAATTTGACGTCTTTGGTGCAATAGCTAGTTTTGAAAAGTGTTGGACGATTGTGATTAGATCGAGATTCAATCGGATGACATAGATCAGAACTGTGTTTTAAAAATCTAAGATGGCTATAACTAGATCTATGTTTGATCTGATGACACACATAATATGCGGAGGATACCACTACTGCTAGGATTCAAGCGCCAGATCAAAATAGATTTCCCAGATCGCACGCGACACAATCCAACGTCCTGGATTTGATCCTGGGAATTTTCCCTTAGCCCACAAAGAATTGGAGGGTGGTTTTGATGCCCTTAATAAACCCAGAGCTGTCAGACTTATACTACATTACTCATCCTCCCTACCGGTAATGCCCCATATCGGGTTCTGTGGGCACTCTCTGTCACCCACCCATCCATCTGTGTCGCCCCACACGGCAGTGCCTCTGGTTCCATTGTTTGATTCTATGTGCCCTTCAGGGTAGCAATGCCCCCCCCCCCCCGCTCGGGCTGGCCTGTGCTGAGGCTGAGGACTAGGCTCAACCGCCTAGGGCATGCTGTCCCACAGCCTGGCTAGAGGGCTTTCCCCTGTTGGGTATATATTTTTTATAAACAACCAACTCACAAAATTAACCATAGAATCATAGAAAAATAAATATATTCATTTTAAATATAAAGATAATATCTTACCTTTTTATAAAACATAACTTTCATTTTAAAATTTAAAAGTTAAAGGTATCCAAATTAAATTATACTTTTTATTTAACTATGAAAATTACTAAAATTATTTATAAACATGTATCCAAATTCTGATATAGAAAAAGCATACCTCACTTTAAACACAAAGTAATAACATAAAATTTAATATTTCTATAAGAAAACTATTATAGTTTTATCAGAGACCTTTTTTCAGAATTAAGAATGAATAAATTTACAAGATATTTGATATATTTGAAAGGTATTTTAAATACTCACCTCATTTTAAAATAACTCTAAGTTTAGTTCAAAATATTAACACCTTCTAAAAAGTGGACATCTAAGCCCCCTGGTCATGAACTGTGTTTCGTAGACAAACAATCTATCTCTGTGTATCTCGGGGTATGGACTTAATACAACTAGGAGTAGATATAATTGAAATCCCAAGTGGCCTTCCAAAGACCTCTTATGGTATGGGACCCAAACCCATCCCATGCACTCTACAAGGATGCTTCTTCCCAAGGACATTAGCAACCAGGTCGTCCTAGGAGACTAAGTGGGACTGGACATGATTGACAACCCACAATTCATTAATTTTTACCTATAAATCTAATATCATTCATATTATAAGTAATATATATTAACATAGTAACAAATGATAATAAGTTATTATAATGAAAAATGAGTTCACACCTCTTCTTCTTTGGCAGGCCCATTATCAAAACTTCCATTATAATTTTTGTGAACATTCAACCACCCTTTTGTTCAGGATGCTTTATGCCCTAAACTCTGCGACTACATTAAAAAATCATAAATCAATAATTTAAAATATTAAACAAATAATATTTTCTTGTAAATATTTAAACTAAATAAATGATTACCAGAGCTGATCGGCTTCTAGAAAAACAGACTGACCCCGTAGTGTGAGGGAAGACCTACTTAGCCCGGATTGATACATTCATTCATGAATGAAAATGAAATTAATAAAATGAAATTTAATTGTAATGCATTAAATATTTTCTCCCCTTCATATACATGTATAAATTTAATGTTTGATTAATATAGTAATATATATTTAAATACCATCTGCTTATCATTACAATGTCTGTCAAAAAAAACATTCAACTGCTCTTTAGGTACCCCATCGAGGAGCTTGTCATACATCTGTTGGGTGGTCAATGAAGTATCATTGAAATTTCCTCATAATATCCATTTAAATCCTTTCGATTTTTTTCAACGATTTTTCAATGTCCACTTTCGTGCTATCACATCAGCAACTATAAAGTGAAAAAACATATCTACACAAGAATTAATTTTGAAAATATTAATAAAATGACATTCTATTAAACCATAATGTATTAAAATTACCTTTTTGGGGAATCAAAAACTTCATTTTCCAATATGGATGAGTATGCCTCCAATCATTATACGAAATAGGAAGGGAAACAGGCTCTATGGCTAGCTGGACTAAAATCTAGCCATGTAATCATGCGACATCATTTGTAGAGACCTCATAGGAATCAAATCGAAAAACTATATTCTCTCTAGTCAGATTCCATACATCTGAAATTTTTATATTTTTCTATACAAATTCATAATTTCCATCTTTAATGAATAAAAAATTAGAATAAAAAAATTTCAATAAATTTATTCATATTAAAATTTGTACCTATAACAATTAACCTCTAGTATCCCCGTGAAGAACTAGATGTGGTGCACCGCTCCCCCAATACTGAGGCTCCTGAAGGGGGGGGGAATGACTGAGCTTCTATAGGGATTCTCATAGAGGGTGTGAGAGATGGTGCAGGGGGAGATGGTGCAGTGGGGCTAGCAGATGGTGGCTCAGATGCTGTAGGTAGGGAGAAATATAGATATTCATCTGTCGTAGTGGTCGATTAAATAGTATATCACTTTTTTTTGAAATTCTTATCATTTAATCAAATAAAATTTTGTTCAAAACAAATATTTCAAATAATTTATGTAGAAAAAAATTAAAAATGATAAAATATGCACAATAATAATAAACAAAATATACATAACAGTGATAATTAATGATTTCACAAATTAAATAAGTGGTTACTAAATGCATGCATAACTGTACATATAATCATTTAATCCTTAATTATTTTTGGTTTCCTACTCCATTACTTTATCCACTTAATTCACCCTTTCAAGACTAATATTTTTAATATCATGATGGAAAAATAATTCTCATTCTTGTTGTTGATGAGAGTCAATGTCAAAGGTCAAATCATCCACTTCATCACCCATATCATACAAATCACTTTGTTTTATGTGAGAAACTACACTCCACCCTTCATCCACAACATCATTCACATAATATACCATTTTTGTGATGATAGGATATATGGATCATGCAGTTCATGATCATTAACATCCATCAAGTGAGAGAATTTCATAGTAGTAAATTTCAAGGAATCTGTTTTAACACCTCTAATAATATCGACCCAATTGCATTTGACTAAAACAACTGAAAAATGCATGTGGTAGTTTAATTCAACAATAGAAGTCAGCTTTCCATAGTATCCCACTTTAGAAAATGTAAATATTCCACTATTCTATGTTTTCCAACCCTCTTCTCGATTGACTGTACCAAATCTAAATCCATTAAAATTGTAAGCGTCAAAATTTCTAACTTGTTTTAGAGGAAATCGAGTAAGAAACTTTAAATCTTCTGACTAATCTGCTCGAGTACCAGTATCCATGATCTAAAAAATGAAATATATATTATTAGAATTAAAAAATATATGTGTCAACCTAATATTTGAATTTATTTCAATATTTATGATCTTACACGTCATGCAAACCATTATACAAACTCTTTATTAACAACTTCCATTTTATCATTATCATTTCATGTTTGGCCTCTCATTCATCTATTTGTTTTTATTATCAACTTTTAAATAAATGGGCCTACAATTTCACTGTTCAATAGAACATATCTATGTTCCTTTAATAATTCCATTTCTTTCAGTGTAACATTTGAGGTCCTCCTAACTGATCGACCAATAACAAGAAATATTTTTGATTTCCCATATAAATTATATTTATTAGAGGTGTCTTCAACACTCCAACTAGATTAAATTTTTTCTCTATATCATCCAAGTATCTAGAACAAAAGGACAGATAGTCCTCTGCCAAATAGACTTCGACAATAGAGCCTTCTGGTTGATCATTAATTCTCACATATGATTTCAAATGCCCAAGATATCTATGAAATAAAATAAACAAACATTATTATGAATTTAATTAAGTGAATTTTTTTTACTTGACTTAAAAATATATAAATAATGTACCTATCAATTGGATACATCCATTGATAATGAACAACGACTCATAATTTAGCTTCCTCAACCAAATGCACATTTAAATGCATCATGACATTAAAAACCCACAGAGGAAAGATCATCTCCATTGCATAAAGACTCAATAAAAACCTCTCCTAATGGTTTTCAAGATAAAATGGATGTAGGGATTTCACACATAGTTGTTTAAAAAATTTGTATAATTGGAGTACAACAGCCGTAATGTTTTCAGGTAATAATGAATGTAATGGTAATGGTAGTAACTGCTGTAACAAAATCTGTGAATTGTGACTTTTAAAACCATGTAAATTATGATTCTTTATGTCAACACACCACAAATTTTTACATGAATACCCATAATATACTTTCACATTCTTTAAAATTCAAAGGAATGAATCTTTATCCTTATTTGACATTGCAAAAATTGTCAGAGCATACTTTCATTCTAATCTTTCCAAAGATCATGGTTTGTGTTCATTACTTGTATGTATTTCGGATCATTAATCTGATACATAGAATTTCCATGATCATTAAGAAATATTAAGATCAAATTATCACAATAATTCTTCTTAATATGCATCACACCTAGATTATGCTGCAATAAATTAATTTCCCAATATAAATGTTTGAAGAATATTCCTTCTTTCTTCCATTGTTGCATTCCGATTTCACTTGACGATGCAATTCAAACCCATTTCCTGATATCATTCAAATTAGGAGCCTTCCCAAATTTTGTTTCAACATTTCCAAGTTGTTTAAATTTTTTAGAACTAGTTAACATCTTTTGAGGTAGTCTACGATCAATGAAACTGTTAACTTTTGATCTATTCAGCCGAAATCTATGAGATTCATTGGGAAATCTTCAATGGTACAAGAAGAACCATTTTCTACTGTGAGGTAGCCGTTTGGGCTCAAAGTGAATTGTAAAAATAGGAAACTCCAAACCCGTGTAAGTGTTCCAACCAGATAAATTCCCAATCCTATAGAATTAACTAACGGTCCACATTAAAGTAGCATGCATTTTGAACATTGTTTTAGAAGAAGCATCAAATTTATCAACACTACTTTTCTATAACTCCTCTAATTCTTCAATTAAAGGCTGCATGTATACATAAAAATCATTTACATGCATTTTTTTCTAGTAATATTAAACAAAATTATAAATATGGTTGTTGCGTACACATCCACGAAGGAAGATTGTCAGGGATCAAAAAAATTGGCCAAATGCTATAACTGGTACTCAAAGTTCCAAATGGGATGAATCTATCAGTATCCAATCCCAATCAAACATTCCTAGGATCATTAGAAAAATATGGATATAATGAATCAAATTTTTTCCATGATTGTAAATATCATGGATGCTTCATTATCCCATTATTGTTATTGTCTATAGAATTCCACTTCATGTGTTTGGCAGTTTTGATGACATGAATGATCATTCCAATCAAGGATTTAATGTAAAGTAATGAAAAACCTTTCTAGGTGTGTTCCTTTTTTTCTTTATAGTAGAATGTCGATTCAGACATCCAACATCACCTATTTACTTCCATATAAAAGAAGAATATTTTTTGCAATCCTGTCTACATGAATACTCTTTCCAATAAAGCATACAATCCTTATGACACACATGTATTTGTGTATAATTCAATCCAAGCCTGTTAACAATTTTTTTCAAGTCATATAAATAATCGGGTATGTTTTCTTAAGGAAATTCATCACACAAAAATTCCAATATCATGGTTATTTATTTATTTTTAATTCCACATAGACATTTGATATGGTACAACTTCTGCAGAAATGAATGTTTTGAATATTTCAACCGTCCACCATACAACGCTTTATTTCCATCGTCAACTAAATTCTGAAATTAATTTTCCTTAGTGAAGTTTTCTATTACATTATTCTCCTCATAATCATGAGGAGGATCCACTGATATGTTACAATCTTGATTTGGTTGTCGTATTTTCCAAAAAACATCACTTTTTATGTTTCTATTTGTATCACCCTTATCTGGTTGTTATGATAAGTTTTGATATTGATGGTGATGTATTGCGGTGCCGAATGCAACATTTATAAGGTTTTTCATTTCATTTTCCATTTTCTACAATGTTGGGAGCTCATTATATGGACTGACATCAGTTCTCAACCATTTTGTGTCATTTGATTCTTCATTCCAAATCTAACATAAATATTGACCAGAGAATTTATTCAATATTTAAAGTTCATAAACTTCATTTCTCTTCAACCATCTTCGGAATTTACATTTAGGACATGGACATCTTATTCTACTTTCAGAGGATCGATTAGAAATTTCAAAATCAAAAAAATCCCCCAAAACCTTATTATACTAAGGTGCGTTCCTCGGTAATTTCACATATCTTTTATCCAAGTATATCATAATGTGACAACACAATATTAAAAAAAATTAAAAAACATAACTATTAATATATAAGGAAAGAGATTAAAATATACTAGTAGAAATAATATATAAATATGTTAAATAAGGTTTTCTTATATAAATACATAGGGTAAATAATAAACCCACACACTAGAAAAACAAAGCTTGAAAATTAAAAAGATCCATAAAAGAAAAGGAGAACAAGGATCCCATCCCTATAGTTTTATGTATGTCGTGTTATACCAAAAAAGATAGAAAAATTGATGATGTCATAACTTTAATATAACTAAGGTAATAGCCTGATAAATTTTATAACAATTGAATATAAGTTAGGAATATGAAATGGATACAAAGTCTTACCTTAAAAAAAGATTTTGATTCTTTTTAGAGAGATATATAAGTTTGGGTTGAAAAGATCTGAAGAGAAATATTTTATAAATAATATTTTGATAATTTGAAAAATATTTTGCCTAATAAGTTTGAGTATATAAAATCCATTACCTGCTAATCTAGAGTTTCTAATTTTTTTGTAATGGGTTTGTAGATATCCTGTGATGAATTCAGTTATTTCTAAAAGATATTCCTACAATGAGAAAAAAATAGAGATTATATTGTGATAATTTACCCTTGAAACAATGATGGAAAATAAAAAACTGTTGGTTGAGAAGTTAACCTGTATAGATCCTGGTGTTTTGTTTTTTTACTAGAAGAATGATATGATGTGAAAATATGTTCAATATTCTAATACTATTCATAATTTTCTAAAATTAAATATAGTGGAATCATTGGAGATGTTCCATGATTCATGGTTTTTGATGAAGGAATAGTATGGGATAATGAATTATAATTTTTAACTATTGACAAGGGAGTTAAAGTTAGTGCATCAAAATATTCACAATTCCCTAACCACAAAATATTTTTTCTAATGATCCAAATAATTTATCTCATGTTTCCCCATAACGTGTCCAACCTTTATTCCAAAACTCATTTTTAATGTGATATTATTTATACAAAATAATTATTTCCTCTATATTCTTTATTTTATATCATTATCAACTATTTACTTTTTACTATAGATTTATGTTTTAGAGCCTATTTATTTTTTAGAATACATTTATTTTTGGTTGACATAACATTCAATAATTAATTATAATTTTTAACTAAAGTTTTATGTTTTTTTATTCATTTCTCCAATTTTTAATATGCTTGAAGAAAATAAAAATTTATAACTTTCAAAATTACCACGGTTGGTTAATTTTTTTAATTTATGCAAGTTTTTTTATAATGTCTAGGAATCCAAAAAAAAGCTAGGAATCCTAAAAAAGAAAACCATAATATTTTTATATATTTAATGATGTATATATGGTGTTAGAAAGACTAATCTCAGTAGGTCCTCACAAAGGATTTTGTGAAAGTATTTTCAAAACACATCTCATTTATGATATTTTTAAATACAGTTAGAAAATAGATTTTTTTGATAATAAAATGAAAAAAAACATCACTTTAACATCCATTTTATAAACATCCAATTTATTTTTCATTAAGTGAAAAAAATCGTACAAAAAATATTACATTAAAACCCTTACATTCTTTAAAACCACCCATTATAGTTTTAATTTTAATATTTTATAGAAAAACTCTTTTAAAAACACATCCAAAACATTTTAATGGAATAAACCCATTCTCATAAAAATTAAAAATAATACACCAAGTCATCAAGACACAACTAAGATATGGGTAGGCAAGGCGAAAATTAATGGTTCCTGCCATATTAATCAAACTCGGGGACACAAGGAATGAGAGTCCCCAAATGGAATCTATATAGTATCACGGGAAACAAAAAATATCCTAATTTATGATAGTCTTATACATTACCAATACATGATACCCACTACTGACATATGTTTCATCCAAACAGCTCAAGTCACTTGAGTATCTTGCACCTAGCATCATGGGGGGAACTCCCCACTAGACACGGTGTACAAAACAACTAGGTGACACTAATAGTGTGTGACTTTATAGTGTAACATAAATATAGATCTCTCTCTCAATGCCTAGAGTACTAATCATTGAAAAAATGTGAGATGTGTAATCAAAAAAGTTAAATGATTAATGCAACAACATTATATAAATATAACCTCACCTCCAACACCCTTGCAATAAAAAACATAAAAAATATCATCTATGTGATAAAAATACATATAAATAGAATGGGGGGTCATTGAGGGTATTATATATATTATAAGTAGTTCGTTATGAATGTTACAACTGATGCTTATTTAAATAATCATAATTCTAAGTCACATTAATACTCTTTGAAATCCCATCTCAAATAATTCATTAAAACTAACCATTTATATACTTTACTGACATATAAAATAGTTGAATATCTATTAATTATACTCATACTATAGAATATATAGTGATCAAAATATTTTGGGGTTTAAAAATAAATTTGAAACCTAAATTTATAATAGTCCAAGAGGAAAATGAAATAAAAAAAATGTCATTTGAGGATCTATATGGATCTATCATGACCAATGATATCACAATGATGATACACAAAAATAGAAAATTCAGATAATATAATAATAAAATAATGATTTTTAAAGGGATTAATGATTAAACCTATTATGATGATGAAATATCTCATCATTCAATGAATATGAACATATTCTTCAAAATAAAGAAATCATAAATTTATTAAAATAAGGTGGATAATGATAGAGAACAACAAGTGATGTTATTCTAATAAAAAAAGAACATATAAGGTCGTAATTCTATATTACTAATAAAAGGAAAAAGGGTATGAATACACAAAATCTAGGAATCCTTGAATGTTTCAACATAGTGTGTGAGAAATGAACCCCCCCATAAGGGGAATCAATAGGAAAATGTTCCTAGTATCTCATGATTAAAATAGAGGTTAGTCATGGTGTAAAATCTCACTCTTATTCATATTCAACTAAAAATTAATCCTCTCCCACTTATTCTTTATCCAATCCCCTTAGCTATAAAGATCTAAAATATGCTTGTTTATAAAATGATGAAGGTTTTTCTGAACTGAATTTAATATAGAAATATCATAAAAATAAGCATAATCAATCCCTCAATGATATATAAAAAGGCGCAATAAAAAACTAAATTATCAAAAATAATTTTCAATATAATGCGATGAAGTTACAATAGAATATTTATTGTATCAAAAAATATATTTTTAAATTAACCAATGTCTAAAAAATATATAAAAAATTGGGTTAACAGTGTTGTGAAAATAATAATATTCTTGGGGCTTTTCAAAAAATGAATGTTTGTTAAAAAGAAAAACTATTCATTGATTGATCTAACAAAAAAATTAGTAATTACTATCATAAAATAAGGAATGTAATTCAATAACATAACTAAAAGAATAATTTATATTTTAGAATAAAAAGTGTCAATACATCATCCCTTATATCATCTCAATTTGTTTTTCAAAAAAAATTGGGTTCCATATTCAATCGAAGTTAAAATATGTGTACCCAAAATCTAGGTATCAAAAGTTTCATTTTTTTTCTCTATGGAACATGTATAAACAATAAATTAAAAAAAATGTTTAATTAATAGTGGAGGCTTTTAAAAAATATGTGATTACAACTCAAATTTTAATAAACATGAAAAATTGGATGGAGGATATCTAATGTTAAGTGAAAATATATGTAGTAGAATAATAGATATAGGTATAATAGATTTTATGAATTCAATATTTATAAAATATGTTTCTATTTTTTGATGTCTTAAAATACAATGTAGTAATAAATATCCAAGAGTTTTATATTAGATGATAACCATTGGGATTTATTTGACTATATTTAGTGAATTTGGAAGTAGACTAGCGCATTTTTATAGGCTATGCCTCAAGAGATTTCCCTTTTAAAGACATTAATTGATTGAAAATGGTATCCAATGAACTAGATGTTTGGGGTGGACTGTTATGGTGAAAGGATATTTTCTCAAAGTTTAATTTGATGGGGTGGAGGTTTTATAATCATATAATTCCATCTGATGAAAATATCATGTGCATGTGTGTGAGTATAACCTCTAGGTGTATCTTTTATAACTAGAGGATGAAATAAGAAGAAGGATAATACGTAGGGGTGGTGAGAAGCATCGAGGTGAACCATGGTTTAGGACCAATAGCAGGGAGGCGAGCTAGGGCTTCCGGGGGTCGGTGGAAATGTGCGGCGATCCGCGCTGAGGGGTGGCGAGGCAGAGAGGCATGCTGAGGGGAGGTGTAGGGATTCAAGGGTTTGGGGGGGGGGGTGGGAGGGGTCTTCTAGGGGACATGTGGAGAAGGGTGGTCTCATGGGGGCCAGGGGAGAAAAGTTTCAGGATTGAAAAATAATATTTTAGCGGTGGTTTTTAATAAACTATCATAAAATCATTTAAAAAAAAGTAGAGGCGGTTTAGTAAACTGTTTCTAAAAACCACCACAAATGAATATTTATGTTTTAGTGATACTATGGAAATAATTATATATTATTATGTGTCTTCTATAATTTCATGCATTATTCTTGTGTTATGTTTTCATGGATTATGATTTTTATTTTCTTACAATTCAAATCTTATGAACATCCAAGATTTATGCCATGATTTACATTTATGGTCATATGATATTCATGGTATGGTCTTCTAATGTAATTATCACATTATCATAACCTTAGGCAATTGTTTATTCTTAAATTAAATCCTTGTTTACGCATAATTAGCAACTTTTCTCCCCATTTTTATGTTTCCTTCCCCATGTTATGAATACATGTATTAAGCATGATGTTTTTAAGAAGGGTGCTAGTCATGTAGAACTTAGGGGGAGATAATATAGATCACATATGTATCAGTGTTTATGTTTCTATATTTCAAAAGGAACTAAACTTATATGGTATTTGGTTTTGGTTTGTGTAATGTATTAAGTATTCTGAAAAAAATAATATAATGTTAAGGTATGAAAAGTGAGGGAAACTATATTTTGTATTAGAGAAAAGTTTTATTCAACATTTTGAAAATTGGATTAGAAAAACATGGAGATATATAGTGATATTTCTAATTATATTTCATGGTATGTCTCTAATGATAATCCTAATGTGTCATAGATTTAAAAGTAGGTATCATGATTTATACATCTTATAAGTAATTATCAATGATTATGTGGTTTTACATTATGGAAAATGTTTCTCACACTATTATTCAGGGATTTTTTCAATTGAGGGAACCATAATGAGCTATATTAACATTGGGTGTAATGGAAAATCTGTTGATGATAAGTCAAATGGGATGATCATTAGAGTTAAATGTAACAGCCCGAGATTTTATGAAAAATATTCTTTTTAATTTTATTAATGTCTTGTGTTGTACACTACACCAAAATGAGCTTGCACAACACACATCCTTGACTTGCCTTGCATTACACGCAATCACGACCTTCCTCGATAGCGTGTGTAGTACGCAATACCGAGTTTTACTAAACAACGATATGCTATTAAAATATTATTAAAACTAGCCATTATGAATAGTAATAACCACTTTTTGAAATTTTGTAAATTTTATTTTTTCAAAATGGAATTCATTTTTTGATTCGGAATATCGAAATTAGCTTAGGGTGAAATTTCGGTACTTTTCGGATAACTTTCATATTCTGATGAATAGTGAAAATTAATAAATTTTAATTAAAAACAACTTTTTTTAATTGAAATAATTAATAGTGATAAATTATTAATTTGAGTGGTTTTAAAGTATATTTAGAATATATTTTTACAATTTAATACAATGTTGGACATTGGATGTAATTTCACATTTAAACCAGTTATAAACTAGTGTCAATCTTTTGATAGTTATTATCTCTTAAAAACACGCTATTTGTTTTGACGACGAGAATTAATTTTTAAATTAGTTAATGAAACTGATATGTTTTGAATTTGGTAAAATAGACATCATTTTTGAGTTCATATTACCAAATATAGCTTAGGCCTAATTTTTGGTATTTTTCTGAAAACATTCAATTTTCGATGAATAGTGAAACCACTAAGTGGTAGTTAAAAAAACTGAATTGTTCATAAAACTTAATTTTACCGGTTCTGCGAGTGGAATTTTGAAAATCCGAGAGACATGGTTAATATCAAGGACTAAAATGTGGTTCAAGGAGATGAAAATAATTAATGGTGAATAGTAACTTTTTACTTTTTTTTACCACGGTAAAAAGTAAATAGGGTAAGTAAGGGTAAAGATGATATTATTATTACCCTAACACATGTCCTAATTCTATTGGATAAGTGTAATTCGACCAAAAACAAACTTAGAAATAATATATGACCATTTAGCCCCACTTGGATTAGATTAGGACATTTATTATTAATTTATTTAAAGAAGGGTTAAAATAGTTAAAATCAAAGTTTAATAAGTAAATAATTTTTAATATGGGGTTATACATAAGATAAATTAGACTATAAATATTCATTAGAAAGCTAAAAAGATTTCCTACATAATGGTATTTTATTTGTAAATTTTATACATTAAATAATTGGATTTATTTATGACACAATAATGATGCAGTAATTATCTTATTAATGAAATATTGACATAATTGATGTTATAAACACCCAAATAAATGTAATTTGAGACTTTTTATGAATTATACTAATTTTCTAGGTTATCATGATATATTAGTGTTGATTTAATAAACTTGGTTCGAACATATAATTCTGTTATGACTTTCACAAAAATCATATATCAAATAGTGTCAAAATTGACACAAAATAGTTTTTAAATCACATATTATATTATTAATTGTTATTTTATTCCTAAAAATCTAAGGTTCGGACAAATGACTTAGATAAGGATATATATATTAATAATAAACAATTTGGGGTTCTTTTGGCATGTTATAGTAAGTGTATTAACCATATAGTGTAAGAAAACAAAAAGACACGGTAAAAGTTAAACTATTTAACTTAGAGTTAAATCTAATTGATAAGGTTAAAATAATAACCTAAACTTGTCTAAATCCTATTGGTTGATAGGATTTCGACCCATCCCCACTTTAGCTTAAAAATAAGACCCTTTGGAACCATTATAAACCGATTTTGACTTTAATATAAAATAATATTTTGAGATATTCCTAAGGTGCCCCTCTCCTCCCTTATAAAAGGACACCTCCTCCCCCTCCTCCTCACACCAATTTGAGCACACAAGCTCGGCCAAACCCTGACAAAATCCCTTCTCCACTTCCCTAGAATAATCCTAGAGGTCCTGGTCTTCTTCAAAGACCAATCTTAGTTCCTTAAGTGGAGGATTCAAAGAGGCGTTTCAAAGAAGAGGTAATATCCATTACCGATCTTTTCAATTTCTTTCTTCTTTAACTTCTTCTTCTTTAGTTGTTTCATGATAAATTAATAACATCAGTATTACATACATACTGATATGTTATTATAAATATGAAACAACCCTAATTCACCTTCTATCCATCCTACGGAAAAATGAAATCACCGCGCGTGCGTACGTACGGAATACCGTCTCCACGCTGTGGTGTAATCTATTTTCCACCATCACCTTACAAGGATGGGTATAATGGTGTAATGAGTAACTATATATGATTATTATAAATTGATATTGATACTGAAATATTATACATACACTTCAACACAAGTTCACTATCATGAGAACGATATCATCGCTCGTGCGTACGTACGGACTACCGTCTCCACGACGCGATGAGATTCATTCTCCACTTTAAACCATTCATGAATGATTATAAAGTATATATAATAAGTAATAATGAAATATATTACATAAAAATGATACTGGATTTATGTGTATATATATGAATTTCATCTACTTTATTCCGTTCAACTCAATAAGGAAACGAAAACAGCGTTCATGCGTACGTACGGACTACCGTCTCCATGAACGGTGTGTTTCATTTCATTTATCTATATAATATATATATATATACTGAATATATATGATATATAAATCATGTTTTATATTATGGAAGTAATTAAATCATGATATAAGTAATAATAATGTCAAGAACAACAAGTCCAAACACCTACGATAAATGAAACGATTTTACCCAAAACACTTCTTTAACATGGAATTTACAAATGAACGGGTAATATAAAGTCATAAGTTAACCATATATGATATAATAACAATGAATATGATTCTTTAATAAGTTAATGACATTATTTAAATCATTATACAGGAGGTTCGGACACTTACAAAGCAAATCAGACTTAAGGTAAGGGAAATATCACAATCTCAGTTTTATCTGAGATTGTTTATACTTTGGCATTTACTGGGGTGTTTTTTATCATCCACATCCATGTTTCCTCAATATGTAATATTATTTCTATCCACCTACAATTGTTTAAGTCCAATTTTACCCTTCGGTGAGTTTTTAGTAAAAGATATGAAAGGAATCTTTTGTCGTTTTTCGTACGAGGTACTTTTTGACTTTTCCGACAAAAGTACGAAAAGAATGTTTTTTTAACTTATACGACATGAATGGATTTTTAAAACCTTATTTCCAAGAAGCTTCCTTTACAAGTTTTCAAGTTTATTTTTAATCAACTTCTTTTAGTTTAATGTTTTATGACATGTTAAGAAAGGAAAAATGTTTTTGAACAAGAAAGGATATTTTCCACAAGAATGGAGTTCAAGTGTTTTATCAAAATTATTTTCCATCTAAGATAATAAAAGGTTATGTTTTTATCCCTATTATTAAATTGATTTGATTATGTTGTGATGGAATTATTTTTATGAATTCCTTTATCTTATATGAATTGTTTTATGATGTCATGATGTTTAAGACTCCCATTTGTATTAAATGGGATATGAAATGATGTATGATTTATGATTTTGTGGCACACATAAGAATGGTATCATTATGAGATGGGTGGGACCTATATCTCCCTCCAATGCATTGGGTAAAGATTTCATATCTCATGAGATAGACATGGCTGGAATGGTAGGTTATACCGGTTCAGTGAAACAGGACTGAAACGAGGGTTACTCGATTCAGAAAGGGACTTTGTCCACTAAGATAGTCTTGGCAATGAGTCTTGACTAACAAGAAATGATTCTCTATGATTATGTGTGAATGCCACAAAGTTTCATGTTTTAAGTTATGATTATTGTGATTACATTTCACTGCCATGATTTATCCCATGTTATGAAATTATGCTCTCTTTTTTAGGTTAAGATTTCCAAAATGTTATGTTCTTTTGAATATGATGTGATTGATATTTCTGTTGTTTAACCTTACTGAGCATTTGAGCTCACCCTTTTATGTTTTCTTTTCCCCAGGATATAAAGAAAGGTTTTAGGTAAAAAAAAGGAAGATCTTTATGGGAGATGTTGAAGATCTTTCACCAAGATTAGAATATTATATTCCGAGTTTCCAAAGACACTAAACTATTACGATCTTTGCGTGTGTGTTTTTGTTATGTACTAAGTATTCCGCAAATGTAATGTAATGTCAATGTACGTCAGGCTTCGGGTCTCTACAGTTGGTATCAGAGGAAAGGTTTAGTCAACCTTTGGAAACTAGGATGCGAGAACTTTAGTGAGATCCCTAGAGATATTTCTAAGGTGTGTCTAGGGATGTCTCTAAGGTCAAGTATACGTATAGGTTATAGTACTATAATTTCGCTAACGATTATAGAATTAAACCTAAGATGTTAGATATTGAAGGTACTCCCCCTTTATTATGTTGTTTTCCCTAGCATTATTTTTTCCTCTCACACTATTCTTTTTGGGTTTTAGACGATGGCTGGAACCCGAAGGAACCGTGTTGATCAATGCAATGGACAATGCAATGATTGCCCTCCTGAACAAACAAATTTTATGGGAGATGGAGTGCAAAATCTTATTTCTATACTTACACAAGCTATGAATCATTCTGGACTTCCAAATGAACAGAGAAGGGAACAATATTCTATTGAGTCCTTCATGAGGCAACGTCCACCTTCTTTCAATGGGTTTTCCGATCCACTTGTTGCTGAACAATGGATCAGTACCACTGAAAAGATATTTTCAGTTCTTTAATGTTCTGAGCATGATAAAGTCATCTTAACAGTATATCGTTTGGAAGGTGAAGCTGATCAATGGTGGAATCTTATCAAGAATACGAGGCCAAGAGATGAAATTGAGTCCATGGAATGGGACGAGTTCAATAACTTGTTTTTCAGTAAGTACTTCCCTCGTATTCTTCGAACAAAGATGGAAAAGTAGTTTCTTGAGCTGAAGCAAAAGGATGATGAATCTGTTGGTATATACGAAGCGAATTTTACAAGACTTGCAAGGTATGCATCTGGCATTGTCATCCAACCTGAAAGTAAAGTTGATCGATTTTTCAGTGGCTTAAAACCAAGTCTTCGAAGGGAATTAGCTATAAGAGACTTCAGTAGCTATGAAGAAATTGTGCATTGTGCTATCAAGGTAGAAATGGAAGTTGGTGTTACATATCCATCTCATGGTTTTGACAAGAAACGAAAGATGGAGTTCACAGAGAAATCTCAGAATAATGGTGAAAAGAAGATGAATGTTTCCTTATGCTCAAAGTGTGGAAAGAAGCATGGTGGAGATTGTCTTAAAGGGACTAGAAAATGTTTTAAGTGTGGAAAAGAAGGTCATCGAGCAGCTGAGTGTCGAGGTAATGGAAAAAGGGTTTCTAATGATGAGAATAAAGCAAACACTGCAGAGAATGCACCACCAACACTTCAATGCTTCAAGTGCAAGGAAATGGGGCATTATGCAAATAAATGCCCCAATCCAAGGGTTAGTGATTATCAACATGAGCAACCACTTAAGGAAAAGGACAAAGGTAAGTCACATGCAATCACTATTGGCGATGTTGAATATGACAACGATGTGGTGTAATGATTAAGTGTTTATGTAATGGGATTCCAAAATAGTGTTGTATATAATATCGTGGAATATTGGAATATTTATGTATTGGTCTATTGTGGTTTTAAAAAATTTTATGGTACCAGTATCCATGGAAAGTGATTGAGATATTTTTGGAAAAAGAATGATATGCGCATAATGAAGGGAAAATGAGAAAATTAAATATTTGACAGTATTCATGAGCTCATGATTGATATAAGGACTAAGTGATATCATGGTTTGAGTATATAGAATTCTGGGGATTTTGGTATGTGGAATGTGTTAACTTTTAACTACATTCATGTTTTCACTAAGGTTCGATGGGTATTCAAGAGAATACATGATTAAGGCCTTTGAATGTTTGGAATGTGACCAACAAAAAATATCTTATGATATATGGGGATCAACGATGATATTAAATCTCTGGTAATCATTTTCACTATGTTATGAGAGTGGACTGCAGTATTATGGATAAGCCTAAAGATTGAAATGGATTATGTTAGACATAAGTGAGTATTGTTTAAGGATAGAAGTTTTTTTTCGATATTATTGATGGGATGTTATAGTAATGTAGTTTTAGAAAAAGGACAACCTGCAGGACGGGCGACAGCCCATCACTTTGGACAAGGCTGTGGGAATCGAACCCACAACCGAAGTGCGACTGGCCTTTATCACCTACCACTGGCCTACAGGAAGTCCCTGTTTAGTAGAAACTAGTTTTATTATATTAAACAGTATGATATATGAAGTATAAGTCCATTTTAGGAACCATATATGATTAATCTCACTATAGATCGACTTATGTATATATTTTTTGCTAACCTTTTGTTTCGGACAGATGGAATGACCCGTCATTCTATCACATGATCTGCTAACACTTCACGAATAACAAATTCAACTTCATTTATTTAAGAGATGAAGTGGAAATTGTTCAAGGCACGAACAACAGTGAGATTGTACCAAAATAAAGTAAGTATTTATTCTAAGCAAATTTTCAACTTTAGGGAAATGATCTTGAAAACCAAAAATGTTTTCCTAGTGATCTTATACCTGATGAATCGGATGGTACCTTATATCATCACAAATCTATGGATTTGTGATTACTGGCTTTTCCATAGCCATGTTCTCTACCACTCTCCATCAGAACATGATGGTTAGATTTCTCTTCCATATCCATATTTTCACCTATGTGGAAACCCAGTGATTAGTTTATTTGGGTAATCGTTACATTTCATACTTTTGTTTTTAAAGCCAAGTTTTTGTATTCTTTTTTATGATGTGGGTTTCTATTAAAGAAACTTTCGAATAGTAAACCATTTATAACCCCGGCGAATTTCGAGGGCGAAATTCATTTTAAGGGGGGTAGAATGTAACAACCCGAGATTTTATGAAAAATATTCTTTTTAATTTTATTAATGTCTTGTGTTGTAAGCTACACCAAAAGAAGCTTGCACAACACACATCTTTGACTTGCCTTGCATTACACGCAATCACGACCTTCCTCGATAGCGTGTGTAGTACGCAATACCGAGTTTTACTAAACAACGATATGCTATTAAAATATTATTAAAACTAGCCGTTATGAATAGTAATAACCACTTTTTGAAATTTTGTAAATTTTATTTTTTCAAAATGGAATTCATTTTTGGATTCGGAATATCGAAATTAGCTTAGGGTGAAATTTTGGTACTTTTCGGATAACTTTCATATTCTGATGAATAGTGAAAATTACTAAATTTTAATTAAAAACAACTTTTTTTAATTGAAATAATTAATATTGATAAATTATTAATTTGAGTGGTTTTAAAGTATATTTAGAATATATTTTTACAATTTAATACAATGTTGGTCATTGGATGTAATTTCACATTTAAACCAGTTATAAACTAGTGTCAATCTTTTGATAGTTATTATCTCTTAAAAACACGCTATTTGTTTTGACGACGAGAATTAATTTTTAAATTAGTTAATGCAACTGATATGTTTTGAATTTGGTAAAATAGACATCATTTTTGAGTTCATAATACCAAATATATCTTAGGCCTAATTTTTGGTATTTTTCTGAAAACATTCAATTTTCGATGAATAGTGAAACCACAAAGTGGTAGTTAAAAAAACTGAATTGTTCATAAAACTTAATTTTACCGCTTCTGTGAGTAGAATTTTGAAAATCCGAGAGACACGGTTAATATCAAGGACTAAAATGTGGTTCAATGAGATGAAAATAATTTTTGGTGAATAGTAACTTTTTACTTTTTTTTACCACGGTAAAAAGTAAATAGGGTAAGTAAGGGTAAAGATGATATTATTATTATCCTAACACATGTCCTAATTCTATTGGATAAGTGTAATTCGACCAAAAACAAACTTAGAAATAATATATGACCATTTATCCCCACTTGGATTAGATTAGGACATTTATTATTAATTTATATAAAGAAGGGTTAAAATAGTTAAAATCAAAGTTTAATAAGTAAATAATTTTTAATATGGGGTTATACATAAGATAAATTAGACTATAAATATTCATTAGAAAGCTAAAGAGATTTCCTACATAATGGTATTTTATTTGTAAATTTTAGACATTAAATAATTGGATTTATTTATGACACAATGATGATGCAGTAATTATCTTATTAATGAAATATTGACATAATTGATGTTATAAACACCCAAATAAATGTAATTTGAGACTTTTTATGAATTAGACTAATTTTCCAGGTTAGTATTATATATTAGTGTTGATTTAATAAACTTGGTTCGAACATATAATTCTGTTATGACTTTCACAAAAATCATATATCAAATAGTGTCAAAATTGACACAAAATAGTTTTTAAATCAAATATTATATTATTAATTGTTATTTTATTCCTAAAAATCTAAGGTTCGGCCAAATGACTTAGCTAAGGATATATATATTAATAATAAACAATTTGGGGTTCGTTTGGCATGTTATAGTAAGTGTATTAACCATATAGTGTAAGAAAACAAAAAGACACGGTAAAAGTTAAATTATTTAACTTAGAGTTAAATCTAATTGATAAGGTTAAAATAATAACCTAAACTTGTCTAAATCCTATTGGTTGATAGGATTTCGACCCATCTCCACTTTAGCTTCAAAATAAGACCCCTTGGAACCATTATAAACCGATTTTGACTTTAATATAAAATAATATTTTGAGATATTCGTAAGGTGCCCCTCTCCTCCCTTATAAAAGGACACCTCCTCCCCCTCCTCCTCACACAAATTTGAGCACACAAGCTCGGCCAACCACTGCCAAAATCCTTTCTCCACTTCCATAGAATAATCCTAGAGGTCCTGGTCTTCTTCAAAGACCAATCTTAGTTCCCTAAGTGGAGGATTCAAAGAGGCGTTTCAAAGAAGAGGTAATATCCATTACCGATCTTTTCAATTTCTTTCTTCTTTAACTTCTTCTTCTTTAGTTGTTTCATGATAAATTAATAACATCAGTATTACTTACATACTGATATGTTATTATAAATATGAAACAACCCTAATTCACCTTCTATCCATCCTACGGAAAAATGAAATCACCGCGCGTGCGTACGTACAGAATACCGTCTCCACGCCGTGGTGTAATCTATTTTCCACCATCACCTTACAAGGATGGGTATAATGGTGTAATGAGTAACTATATAAGATTATTATAAATTGATATTGATACTGAAATATTATACATAAACTTCAACACAAGTTCACTATCATGAGAACGATATCATCGCTCGTGCGTAAGTATGGACTACCGTCTCCACGACGCGATGAGATTCATTCTCCACTTTAAACCATTCATGAATGATTATAAAGTATATATAATAAGTAATAATGAAATATATTACATAACAATGATACTGTATTTATGTGTATATATATGAATGTCATCTACTTTATTCCGTTCAACTCAATAAGGAAACGAAAACAGCGTTCATGCGTACGTACGGACTACCGTCTCCATGAACGGTGTGTTTCATTTCATTTATCTATCTATTATATATATATATACTGAATATATATGATATATAAATCATGTTTTATATTCTTGAAGTAATTAAATCATGATATAAGTAATAATAATGTCAAGAACAACAAGTCCAAACACCTACGATAAATGAAACGATTTTACCCAAAACACTTCTTTAACATGGAATTTACAAAAGAACGGGTAATATAAAGTCATAAGTTAACCATATATGATATAATAACAATGAATATGATTCTTTAATAAGTTAATGACATTATTTAAATCATTATACAGGAGGTTCGGACACTTACAAAGCAAATCGGACTTAAGGTAAGGGAAATATCACAATCTCATTTTTATTCGAGATTGTTTATACTTTGGCATTTACTGGGGTGTTTTTTATCATCCACATCCATGTTTCCTCAATATGTAATATTATTTCTATCCACCTACAATTTTTTAAGTCCAATTTTACCCTTCGGTGAGTTTTTAGTAAAAGATATGAAAGGAATCTTTTGTCGTTTTTCGTACGAGGTACTTTTTGACTTTTCCGACAAAAGTACGAAAAGAATGTTTTTTTAACTTATACGGCATGAATGGATTTTTAAAACCTTATTTCCAAGAAGCTTCCTTTACAAGTTTTCAAGTTTATTTTTAATCAAATTCTTTTAGTTTAAAGTTTTATGACATGTTAAGAAAGGAAAAATGTTTTTGAACAAGAAAGGATATTTTCCTCAAGAATGGAGTTCAAGTGTTTTATCAAAATTATTTTCCATCTAAGATAATAAAGGGTTCTGTTTTTATCCCTATTATTACATTGATTTGATTATGTTGTGATGGAATTATTTTTATGAATTCCTTTATCTTTTATGAATTGTTTTATGATGTCATGATGTTTAAGACTCCCATTTGTATTACATGGGATATGAAATGATGTATGATTTATGATTTTGTGGCACACATAAGAATGGTATCATTATGAGATGGGTGGGACCTATATCTCCCTCCAATGCATTGGGTAAAGATTTAATATCTCATGAGATAGACATGGCTGGAATGGTAGGTTATACCGGTTCAGTGAAACAGGACTGAAACGAGGGTTACTCGATTCAGAAAGGGACTTTGTCCACTAAGATAGTCTTGTAAATGAGTCTTGACTAACAAGAAATGATTCTCTATGATTATGTGTGAATGCCACAAAGTTTCATGTTTTAAGTTATGATTATTGTGATTACATTTCACTGCCATGATTTATCCCATGTTATGAAATTATGCTCTCTTTTTCAGGTTAAGATTTCCAAAATGTTATGTTCTTTTGAATATGATGTGATTGATATTTCTGTTGTTTGCCCTTACTGAGCATTTGAGCTCACCCTTTTATGTTTTCTTTTCCCCAGGATATAAAGAAAGGTTTTAGGTAAAAAAAAGGAAGATCTTTATGGGAGATGTTGAAGATCTTTCACCAGGATTAGAATATTATATTCCGAGTTTCCAAAGACACTGAACTATTATGATCTTTGCGTGTGTGTTTTTGTTATGTACTAAGTATTCCGAAAATGTAATGTAATGTCAATGTACGTCAGGCTTCGGGTCTCTACATTAAAGATGTTCTGATCATGCCTAATCAGTTTTCAAGGAACATGATCAACAACATGTACCTTAAAAACTCTCTAACAACCTAATGAAGAGATGAAATGAGTTTCCTGATAGTTCATGTAATAGATACCATGGAGGAAATAAGATGTTGTTTAATTTGTGTCAATAATGTGGAATGAGTCACATAAGTTAATTTTTTAGTTGAAAAAGAAGGTGTTTTTACTGTGGAACAAAAGGACATGCTGCAGGTAACTATAAAGGAAAAATAAAGGGTTCTGCTAACAAATTTTATGGGTATATTGACCTCCCTAGTACATCATCAAATATAAAATGATTTAAGGGTGGGATGAATGGTCAATATGGAAATTGATGTCCTAAAGATAAAGCTCTCGAAGAGAATCCGCAAGGTGGTACGAGTAATTGTTATATTGTTGATGATGATGATATTACTGATGAATTGTCAAAGGAAAGAGGTATTAAGTAATATTATGAGGTATAATTTTTAATGGATTAAGAATTATGTGAAATAATCAAAGAGTTTATGTATTTTAATTCAACAAGGAATGTTTAGTTTCTATTATTCACTTTGAATTTACATGTTTATGTTGAATTTTTCTGATAAACTAGAAAAGTGATTTTATGGAATGTTGACATTTTAACTAAGGTAAGATAACCATTAATAAAATTTTTAAGTTAATATAATGATTTCTCGATAGATACATGTTTTATATGAATACCTAAATTAGAAGATACTAGTTATTTAAGGATTTTTTTGATAAGTGTGTTATGATATCATGCATGATGTTTACAAATATTTTAGAAGGAATTTATAAAATAAACATTGTAATAACTAAAAAACAAGGTTTTCAATAAAGATGTGTTGTAATTCATGTTAACACCATGGCTCAAGAGAATACATGATGAAGGTATTCTGATTTTTTGAATGTGAAAAGCAAGATCTACTGTATAATATACGGGGCATAAATCATATGATGATTTAGTGACATTTTGAATTTTCAACTTTTATAAGTGATAAGAAGATAAATATTTATGGAATTGTTGATTTTAAACATTGGATGTGGTTTTTTATATTAAATTATTATTTCTCCATTTTAGGATTTATGTATATTTGATATGTTGGTCTATTTTTTGTGTGATAAAGATAGATCGAATGACCTGTCATTCTATTTTTGGATCTCATGACCTACTTATGAAAAAGTCCACTTCATTTCTTGGAATAAAAAGTTAATGTGGAAATTGATCAAGGGAGAATAAAGGGTGAGGTTGTCCTGCAACCGAGAATTTATAATTTCTCATGAAAAGTATTCAACATTAGGAAAAGGGATAGTGATTTAAATGGTTGTCATGTTATCATCATTTTTGATGAAATCAATGACCTCTTTCACACATCTTTGATTATGTATATTTTATTGTTAAATTTCTTTAGATCACACACTATCTATTGATCAGTGATCTTTATCAATCTCTATGACTATTTATGCTTTTCCTCTATGCCCAAATCATGACCTATGTTCTCCAATATTGAAACCTAGTTATTATTTAATTTGGGAAACCATTATTTTCCAATATTTCCTTTGAAAAATTATGTTTGGGTATTCGTTTTTACAATGTTGCATCACATACCTTCTCATTTCCATGAGAGGGTAGTGAGACGTCACTATGCCTTAGGAGACATCCTCGAGGCACCAAAGGATGGAAATAAATGTCAAAGGGATTTAATATACAAGGGGATGATTTTACCTATATAGATAAAGAAACCAACTAATTAACCATAACCAAATAAAACACTATGTGATGCATGATAAAAATTAAACACAACTTCAAACATTGCATTAATATCATAACCATGAAAAGTGTACCACAATGGAAGAAAAACTGACATCTATGTAAACAATGGAAGATGAAAAATCCATCGAAACTCAAAGACACTAAATCTACAAAGATATATATGATCCAAGCTAAAACTCCACAAAACCGACAATTTATGCTGAATTAGTGCTAAAGATGTTTGAAAATTTACCTTTTCCTTTGCCCTAGTGGATGACATATGGAAAAGAACTAAAGTTCCAAAGTAGTGGTGATTATTAAAATATAGTTGGTTTTCCAGAATGGCATCTCTACTCTTTCCAATATGATAGAAAACTTGGAAACATTTATATAAAAAAATTTATGTAAAACAATTTCTAAAAAAGTTTATAATTAAATATAAACAAGTGACATTTCAACTAGTGTTCCCAAAAAAATTTGTTTTTCAGAGAAAGAAACACATCAACGCTTTAAAACAATTTCACATGTTCCATTTGTCAAAACCATTCCATTCGACATATCCAACCATCCATTCATCTTAATGATATTGTCATACTCACGAGTGGTTTATCATCGATCTACCAAGTCATCAAAAGGTATTATTTTGTCACGACCCGTCCTCGGGGCCTGTGTCGTGACTACCCCAAGCCCGCCTTCCATAGGCTAGGGGCTGGAGACTAGCACCAAAGGAGTAAGTCCCAATAACTGAGAAGGCATTGCCTTTACAAAAGTAAACAATCACACATAGTACAAGCGGATGAATACACTAAGAACAAAATAAAGTGCTGAAAAGTAAGTGAGCCAGAATACAAACCCAATCGAAAGTATAGCTACAACAGAACAAAAGTACAACAAAAAAAGACAACAGCTGGAAGAAAGGAAGCAGCTCCTGGGTCGTCCTCCTCGGATCCTACCTGAATGGTAGGTACAGATAGCACAGCTCCTAGATCGTCCACCACAGATCCTACCTGAAGGGTAGGTATAGATAGGGCAACTCATGAACCATCCACGACAGATCCTACCTGAAGGGTAGGTACAGATAGCCTCCACAACGCTCTTTCCCATTAACCTCCTCCGAGTATCGTCTCACCGTGAAGTCCACCTCCTGATACTGACTCGTCGTGAGGTCCACCTCCGGGCATCATCCAGTCTTCGAACACTTGGCCTCCGTCAGCATTGCCCGTCGTCTACAACCAACACAACGAGGTGCAGGTATAGCCCGTGCAAGGGTGAGTATAACAATACTCAGTAGGGACCCCGAGACCCTCAAGGTCTCACTAAATCCAACAAGGATAACCACAAAGAAGATCTCAACAGATAACCTCTACTTAGGTATATGCCCATACATATACCTAAGTTATCAAGTAACCCATCTCAATCATGAGGAAACACAAAAATTATGAAATCAACGGATGACCACTACCCAAGTATATGACCATACATATACCTAAGTTATCGAGTGACCCATCACAGTCATGAGGAAACACAAAGATCATAGACTCAGCTCAAACTAGGATTTTCATTATCGAAACCGTAACTGCTGAAGAGCCCCATCTCTGGAGTGTACAGTGGTCCTGTCACGACTTCGAGGTACTGCTCACTAACCTAAGACTGCTGAGGTACTCCTCATGTCGAGTACCGTGGGCCAGCCACCCAAACACAGTAGTGCTTCCCACCGGGGTATTCCACCCAAACACAGTAGTGCACACCCCCCTAATAGCCTGCAGAGGTACTCTTCGGATGAGTACCGTGGGTCTGCACTGTCACACAGGCAGTGCTACATCTGCCATGGGTCTGTACCCAAACAATGTAGTGCTCCATCCACTGGGCTAGTCGACTCACTCCAAGTCGAGTCGGTCAACCAGTCATCAGGTCTCAGTCGGCTACACGGTCTCCGTACTCCGCATGCTCGTCTCTGGGAGGGTCCGCACCACGAGATATAGGTCGATACTCCAAGTATTTCAAAGTCCCACGAAGAAGTATCTCAAAGGACCGCCTCGTCATAGGGGTCTCAACGCAACAGACGATGCGTCAATCGGTCGCCCCGATCTGTGAGTTATTAGCCTTTTCGTCCCAAGGGCCCGGTTGGTTTCGTGAGAGAACCAACCCGGCCGCATCTCAAATGTACCCTGTACTCTCATAGGGTATGCTAATAGAGACCGTTTCTCAACAAGATCACCAACGCCGTTGACGATTCGTCAAACGGACGTCCAGTCTGAAAGTTATCAGCTTTTCCGTTCTAGGGGCCCGGTTGGATTTCGGTTACAATCCAACCCGGCCACTATCCAACTGCATCCAAATCTCGAGCGGAGTATGCCAAAAGTTTCCTCTCAACAAGAGGAATCCAACAAAGTTGATGGCACGTCAATCGGAAGTCCGGAGCTCAAGATATAAGCGCTTCCGCTCCGAGGGCCCAGTTGGTTTCGTATCCGAACCAACCCGGCCGCACCCAAAGTTCTCCTAAACCTTGAGTGTAATATACCTAAATGACCGTCTCAATCCAAGGATCGCATCGCAATTGATGGTGCATCGATCGGAGGTCTGTAGCCCATGTTATGGGAGTTCGAACAGAAATAATCTGAAATAGGGGGTTTGGGCCCGGCCCGGCCCGACCCAACCCCCCTGGGTCGGCCCGAACAGGGTCGACCCGACCCGGGTCCGGGTCTAGCCCATCAGGGCGCGGCGCAGCCCAGCCGTAGGGCCAGCCGCGGCTCGGCCAGCGTGGCCGTGCGGAATCCTTGGAGCGGGGGGGGGGGGGGGGGGGGGGGGGGTTGCGCGGCCCCCTCGCCGCTGATTGATGCCGGCGGCGGTTTGCGCCGCCGCCGTTCCTCCAAGATCCCACGTGGTCGCGGAATCCTCCATGCCGCACCGCCACGACGGTTTGTTTCCTCCGGCGCCGCGCTAGGGTGCCGCCGCCTCCTGGGGGCCGGACGGCTCCGACCACCGCCCCCGGTCGCCGGAGGTGCCGCGCCAGCGACCAGCGCATCCAGGGTTTCCGCGGGCCACCGGAGTTACTCCGGTGGTCCGTTTTCAAATCCGTTTGTGCCTGCATTCATCTCAGGGCTCTAACTTTACTGCGGAAGATTTAAAATTACCTTGCGGCCCCGTTTGTCGTCGCCCGTCAATCCACGCACAAAGATCAATAATCAAACTGCGACCTCTTCGTGGTTTTCTGGCATGGCGCGACGATGCCGCGACTTGTTCGACTACAATGGCGCGACGCGATGGCGCTGCGCTTCTTCTCCCTTTCTCATAGTTTCCGCACCGTGCAACCGCCCTGCGCCGCCTTTCTCGTGCCACAAAAAATTCAAACAAATAAGGGGGAAGGAGGGTCGGCCGTGTTCCTGCGGTCCGACCTCCTCCCGTTATTATGATAACAGGCGGCCTAATTGAAACCAAGAACGGCGACAGATGAGGTAACGATCAACAATAAATAAACCCCTACTTGATGTAATCGTTGAACGATGGTTTGTCGCGGAATTGAACGTTGTGAAAGAAGGCGTCGCAGAAGGAGAGGGTCGTTGGCGTCGCGGTACACGACGTCACATCATCGATCTCCGAGGAAGGCGTCTCCCACCCATCGTCCTTCATTGGAGGTTGGCGTTCTTCGTCGGTGACGGTGCGTTCTTCGTGTTCTTCAAGGAGGAAGAATGTCCTTCGGAACTTAGAGCTTTTCTCCCCAAATCCTTTCGCACCATCTACTATTCTCCCATGAAATAAGACTTAGTCTTATTTAATTAACACACAAGCCAAAGGAATTCATTTGAAATTCAAACGAATCCTAGAATTAATTACTTGGAAAACCAACACAATTAATGATTTGACTTTATTGAAAAGGGGGGGGGGGCGTTCTTTTTGAGAGTTACAAAATTAAGAGGGGAAAAGTTATGAAAGTTAGGGGAAGGTGAGGGGTTGGGCTCGTGTGGGCCCCACCCCACCTTAATCCTCTCAAAGGTAGTTATCAACAAGTGGGTCCCACCCCTAACTCCCTTACATAGGTTATAACCACATAAGGGAGAGAAAAAGTGTTTTGACACAACACTTAATCCACTTAACAAGAAAAGAAAATATAATTGTAAAACAATTATATTATTATCCCTCACTTTATTTAAACAACTCATCCCGAGAAAACGAAACTCCAGAAAGGGGTCTTCTTAAGAAATTACCATCGCTGCGATTTCATCAGTGCCCTCGGATTTCGATTCCGAATACCGGTTCAAAAGATAGGAAAACCCGCTCATTCGTTCACTGAACGTACCCGAGCTAAACTTTGGAAAATGATTCCGGGCACACCGGGCCTCAGAATCAGGTGCCGTCAGAAACTGTGTTCTTGTAAAAACCCAAAAAAAATTACGAAAAAAATTCCCTTGAATTTTATGGGTCTTTACATTACTACCACCTCAGGTATTTACGTCCTCATAATGCTTTAACACAAACTAGGGATACAAAAGCGTTACTGAGCACGCATCTGAGCCTCCCGCTCTCATGTGCTCATCTTGAGGTTCCCGTACTGCCAAAGAAAGTGCACCCAATGAATCGACCGTCCTCATAGGATCCACTCCTGTCGATCCTCGATCCCCACTAGAACCTCTGTGAATGTCACCCCATTGCCATCATCCAGCTCCTCATGGTCTATGATATGCGAAGGGTCGAGCACGTATCTCCTCAGTTGAGATACGTGGAAGTTGTCGTGCACCCGGTGCAACTGATGTGGATGGGTCAAGCGGTGAACCACCTCACCTATCCTGCTGAGGACCTAGAAAGGTCCGCTGAACATTGGAGATAACTTTCTGCCTTGGCCACATCTCTGTAAACCTCGCCTAGGTGAGACCCGTATAGGGACGTGATCGCCATCCTCGAACTCTAGAGGTCTCCAATTCCTGTTAGAACTGAAACTCAAAACGACAGCTGCCACGAGGGTAAAGTTGACCAACTTAAGAGTTATCGGTCACACCCTCTTCTGCATGAGTTTATCCTGTGCTGCCTGGGGTTTCCTTTTCACTGACCAAGGGAAACCCATCCCGACGTCGTAGTTAAACCACAACCTTTCTGCCTAATACCGTCAATTTTTGTATGAACTGTGATTGCCCAGTCCATACTCAAACCAACATCGTAAGGTCTCGACGTTGCCACCAATAGATTCCAACCGAAACTCTCGCCTTGAGGGTCTGACCACACCGTCGGCGTAAGTGTGATTATCGAGTCTTCTCCCAAGGTATCTCCAGACGTGAGGGTCAAGTCTACGACTTACCGAAAACTCTAGGTCTGGGACACGATTCGTGGAAGGAAGGAATGATTCGTATCAATGTCTGTTACTACGGCAGCTAGTAGTGGACACAGGCTGTCCCTCGAGTCATTCTTAGAGCCATTGGGTCACTCTCCCTGACCGCATGCAGCTACTCTCTTCCCCTGCCCTCTAGCTCCCGGAGCCTGGCGGGGACAACTAAGTCGGGTGGTAGTAGCATGTTAAAACGTACACCACCTCATGCTGCTCTCCTAGCTCTGCCTCCACGTATGCTGCTTCGCAGACTCATCTCTCATTTAAGCTTCCTCTTATTGAAACATTTAACATGCCCGAGTCTCTAATACTAGTGCCAGTTTCCCATTTCTTACTGAACTGTGCAGTCTTCATCCGCTCCTGGATGATCTACACCTTCTTTTCCTATGATCTGAAAGAGCTGATAAAATATCTCCTTTGCTGAAAATAGAAACTCGGTCTCATCCCCTGGATGAACCACGCCCATTACCTAATACAGTCAATCCTGACATGAATGATGTATTCATGCCATGGATGACGTCATAAGGCCTCGACGTTACTAACAAGAGATCCAACTGTCACTCTCGCCTCCAAGGGTCGAGTCACACTGCCGAAATCAGTGTGAGGTCACTGGGTCTCCTCCAGTATAAATATTGAATGTGAGGGTCAAGTCAACAGTCTTAACCGGGACCACTCATTATCAACCAAACAAAAGGACAAGAAAGAAAACATCACAAAGATAAGTGTCTTTTTATTATTGTAGCTCATAGTACAAAGATACGAATACAACAACAATATGGAACTATAAGTACAAGGGACGTATCCATTAGTTCCGCTCCTGCCCACCTTCTCCCGGAGCTCTACTGCCTTGTCCACTGCTCGGCTGTTGCTCAAGCATCCACCGCTGCTTTTTCCTCGGTGGCTCCTCCAACGCCTGCGGATCGACTGTGCGGGGGGGTCGGATAGTCACGTGCTAGGTGACCCTTCCTGCCATATTGATAACACTTCCTGCTCCTCGTACGACTAGCTCTGGTCCTCTTGGACCTCTGCATCATCTGTCTACTGCCCACAGATGACTCGACTACTGATCGAAAAACCTGTGGCAAAGGTAGCAGCTCCTGTACACGCTCGGGGTGTAGAGTTACTGGCACAAACTCTATCATGAAGAAGGTCTTGAAGTATTCCCATGTGAAGGTCATCCCGTCACAAAACTGGAACAAGTGGCTCCACCACCTACCTGCTGCTGCCTGAAGAAGGTTGGCAGAAAAGATCACCATGAAGTCTGCTGGCATCCCCACTAGCCTGAAGACTCTCACCACAGCCTCCAGCCAATCCCCAGCCGCCTGCTGGTCCGTCTCTCCCTGGAACCTGGGTGGCCTCTGGCGCTGGAACTCGTGCAGCGTGCTCAAGTGGCGTGCATCGCCTACTGCTGGGGCTAGTGGCATCAGTGGCCCAACGTATGGAAGTACCGCTGGTGCCTCCGCTGGTGGCTCAACTGCAAGAGGGCCATGTACCGAAGCCTTATCGCTCGGCAGGCAGTCAGTACACACATCCCTCTGGGCTCTAGCTGGTCATCCATGAAATGGAATCCTGGAAAAAACAACGTGACACGGTCAAACGATTATACCTTGTGAGCTGACCTGGTTTTAGATGACTTAAAAAAACTTCTGGAAACACATACACAATTAGTGTTTTCATGCACAAAGTCGGAAATTAGTTGTCAGGGTCCTGGTGTATGGATACGTCAGCCGCCCGCACCAACACTCGACTCCCTGAACTGAAAACCACACTCGGTACTCTTAACACTATCGCTTCACAGAAAGAAAATATCAGAGTTATATGTTTTGCGGTAGAACCGACTCCTCTGATACCAATTTGTCACGATCCATCTTCGGGGCCCGTGCCGTGACTACCCCAAGACCGCCTTCCATAGGCCAGGGGCTGGAGACTAGCACCAAAGGTGTAAATCCCGATAACTGGGAAGGTATTGCCTTTATAAAAGTAAACAAACACACAGAGTACAAGTGGAAGAATACACTAAGAACAAAATAAAAAGCTGAAAATTAAGTGGGCCAGAATACAAACCCAATCGAAAGTACAACTACAACTGAACAAAAGTACAAAAAAAAAGACAACAGCTGGAAGAAAGGAAGCAACTCCTAGGTCGTCCTCCTAGGATCCTACCTGAAGGGTAGGTACAGATAGTGCATCTCCTAGATCGTCCACCACGGATTCTACCAGAAGGGTAGGTACAGATAGCGCAGCTCCTGGATCGTCCACCACGGATCCTACCTAAAGGGTAGGTACAGATAGCCTCCACAACTCTCTTGCCCATCAACCTCCTCTGAGTATCATCTCACCGTGATGTCCACCTCCTGATACTGACTCGTCGTGAGGTCCACCTCCGGGTATCGTCCAGTCTTCGAACACTCGGCCTCCGTCAGCACTGTCAGTCATCTGCAACCAACACAACGAGGTGCGGGCATAGCCTGTGCAGGGGTGAGTATAACGATACTCAGTAGGGACCCCGAGAGCCTCAATGTATCACTAAATCTAAGAAGGATAACCACAAATAAGATCTCAACAGATAACCTCTACTTAGGTATATGCCCAAACATATACCTAAGTTATCAAGTAACCTATCTCAATCACGAGGAAACACAAAGATTATGAAATCAATGGATGACCACTACCCAGGTATATGCCCATACATATACCTAAGTTATCGAGTGACCCATCACAGTCATGAGGAAACACAAAGATCATAGACTCAGCTCAAACCAGGATTTTCATTATCAAAACCATAACTGCTGAAGAGCCCCATATCTGGAGTGTACAGTGGTCCTTTCATGACTCCGAGGTACTGCTCAATAACCTAAGACTGCTGAGGTACTCCTCCTGTCGTGTACCGCGGGCCAGCCACCCAAACACAGTAGTGCTTCCCGCCGGGGTATGCCACCCAAACAGAGTAGTGCACACCCCCTAATAGCCTGCAGAGGTACTCTCCGGACGAGTATCGTGGGTCTGCACTGTCACACAGGTAGTGCTCCGTCCGCCATGGGTCTGCACCCAAACAAAGTATTACTCCATCCACTAGGCTAGTCGACTCACTCCAAGTCGAGTCGGTCAAGGAGTCATCTGGTCTCAGTCCGCTACACGGTCTCCGTACTCCGCACGCTCGTCTCTAGGAGGGTCCGCTCCACGAGCTATAGGTCGATACTCCATGTATCTCAAAGTCTCACAAAGAAGTATCTAAAAGGACCGCCCCGTCATAGGGGTCTCAACGCAATTGATGACACGTCAATCGAACGCCCACTCTGTGAGTTATTAGCCTTTTCGTCCCAAGGGCCCGGTTGGTTTCGTGTGCGAACCAAACCGGATGTATCTTAACTGTACCATGTAATCTCATAAGGTATGATCATAGGTAACGTTTCTCAACAAGATCACCAACGCCGCTGACAGTTCGTCAAACGGACGTCCAGTCTGAAAGTTATCAGCTTTTCCTTTCTAGGGGCCCAGTTGGATTTCGGGTACAATCCAACCCAGCCACTATCCAACTGCATCCAAATCTCAAGCGAAGTATTCCAAAAGTTTTTTCTAAACAAAATGAATCCAACAATGTCTATGGCATGTCAATAGGACGTCCGGAGCTCAAGATATAAGTGTTTCCGCTCCGAGGGCCCGGTTGGTTTCGTATCCGAACCAACCCGGCCGAACCCAAAGTTCTCCAAAACCTTGAGTGTAATATACCAAAACGACCGTCTCGGTCCAAGGATCGCATTGCAACTGACGGTGCATTTGTAGGAGGTCCGTAACCCAAGTTAGGGGCGTTCAAACGGAAACAATCCGAAATGGGGGGTTTGGGCCCGGCCCGGCCAGCACGGTCCGGCCCGACTGGCGCGGCCAGCCGTGGCTCGGCCAGCATGGCCGAGAAAAATCCGTGGAGCGGAGCGGGGGGGGGGGGGGGGGGGTGGGGTTTGCGCAGCCCCCTCACCGCTGATTGATGTAGGAAGCAGTTTGCGCCACCGCCGTTCCTCCGGGATCCCACGCGGCTGCGGGATCCCCCGTGCCACACCGCCGCAGCAGTTTGTTTCCTTTGGAGGCGCGCTAGGGCGCCACCGCCGCCGGTCACCGGTGGCGCCACGCCAGTGACCCGTGCCTCCAGGGTTTTCGTGGGCCATCAGAGTTCCTTCAGTGGTCCGTTTTCAAATCCGTCTATGCCGGCGTTCATCTCGGGTCTCGAACTTTACTGCGGAAGCTTCAAAATTACCTTGCGGCCCCGTTTGTCGTCGCCCGTCAATCCACGCACAACGATCAATAATCAAACCGCGGCCTCTTCGTGGTTTTCTGGCGTGGCGCGACGGCGCCGCGGCTTGTTTGACTTCAGCGGCGCGGCGTGACAACGCCGCGCTTCTTCGCCCTTTCTCATAGTTTCCGCGCGGTGCAACCGCACCGCGCCGCCTTTCTCATGCCGCAACAAATTCAAACAAACAAGGGGGAAGGAGGGTCGGCCGTGTTCACGCGGTCCGACCTCCTCCCGTTATTATGATACCAGGAGGCCCAATTGAAACCAAGAAAGGCGACATATGAGATCACGATCAACAATAAATAAACCCCTACTTGATGTAATCGTTCAACGAAGGTTTGTCGCGGAATTGAATGTTGTAGAAGAAGGAGTCACGGAAGGAGAGGGTCGTTGTTGTCGCGGTACACGGCGTTGCGTCGTCGATCTCCGAGGAAGGCGTCTCTCACCGTCGTCCTTAATCGGAGGATGGCGTTCTTCGTCGGTGATGGTGCGTTCTTCACGTTCTTCTAGGAGGAAGAACGTCCTTCGGAAATTAGAGCTTTTCTCCCCAAATCCTTTCGCACCATAAACTATTATCCCATGAAATAAGACTTAGTATTATTTAATTAACACACAAGACAAAGGAATTCATTTGAAATTCAAATGAATCCAATAATTAATTAATTGAAAATCCTACACAATTATTGAGTTGACTTTATTAAAAAGGGGGGGGGGTTCTTTTTGAGAGTTACAAAATTAAGAGGGGAAAAGTTATGAAAGTTAGGGGAAGGTGAGGGGTTGGGCTAGTGTGGGCCCCACCCCACCTTAATCCTCTCAAAGGTAGTTATCAACAAGTGGGTCCCACCCCTAACTCCCTTACATAGGTTATAACCACATAAGAGAGAGGAAAAGTGTTGTGACACAACACTTAATCCACTTAATAAGAAAAGAAAATATAATTGTAAAACAATTATATTATTATCCCTCACTTTATTTAAACAAATCATCCCGAGAAAACGCAACTCCAGAAAGGGCTCTTCTTAAGCAATTACCGGCGCTGCGAGTTCATCGGTGCCCTCAGATTTCTATTCCGAGCACCGGTTCAAAAGTTAGGAAATCCCACTCGTTCGTTCACTGAACGTACCCGAGCTAAACTTTGGAAAATAATTCCGGGCACACCAGGCCTCGGAATCAGGCGCCGTCAGAAACTGTGTTCTTGTAAAAACCCAAAGAAAATTAAGAAAAAAAATTTCCCTTGAATTTTATGGCTCTTTATATATTTCACATGTTATATTACACCTTTGGCACCGAGAAAAATGCCATATATTATCCATGCCTCATAAATGAAATATGTCCTATGTCCACACACCCCAAGTATTCCCAAAAAACATGCCAAATCCATTTCAATTCTAAAAACATTTCAATTCGAAAACAATTTAAAAAAATAAACCTTTTTATTGAAAACCCTTTTTCCATAAATCAAATGAATCTACTAATTAAAATCATTTATCAAATATCATTTCATAACAAATTAACATGATTCCACAATTTCACTGAAACCAATAAATCGTCACTAAAGCAGATTTATAACCTGATTTGCACCAGAATTTCACAATACAAATAAATAAATTTAACCAAATTTAAACTAATTCAACCAGTTCTACTATGAGGAGTCAATATTGAAGCTACATACCTTGAGAGTTTTTAATAAAATGATAAAAGACACAAAAAAATGTCACAAAACTAGGTTGAATTTCCATGAACATATCTTAGATCTCCTCCCCAATCATCAACAATGAAAAATATAATCATATATGGAACCAAAAACGTTAGATGTTCCCATAGAGGTCTTATATCTAAGACATCAAGAGAGAGGGTGATTTATATATAAGAAAACTCATCAAAAACATCCAAGAACTAAGCCTTACAATAAAAATCTGGATTGAAATAGCCAAGAGAATCCTTTGAGATGCCTTCAAATTGATCATAGATCCTTCCATGACCTTTCGAAAGGGAGAATATTTATTTGGGAACACATAGTATGAAAAATTAGGTAGTTATGGTAATGATAGTGAGACCCACAATTTAAGGATACCGATTTTGACCCGTGCACAATTAGTCACACGGTTATTCAAACGGTGTGCTAACAATGCATTAGTCACTACCTCATGGGTGGAACTCACATGGTGGGATCACATTGTTACAAAACCATGTCACAAATATTAAAAATATAAATTTCTAACATATTCACAACATAACACTGTTTCTCTTAGGCTTTCCCATGGTTTAATAAAACAATGTGCATCCCGTTCACCTTCCCATTAGCCTATTTTTCATTGTGAGCAATTCCATGTAGCTCTGGAATGATTTTCCCAAACCCTTCACTAACCATGAACCAGTATGAAAAAAATAATCCAAATGTTCTCCAAACTCCCAAAAACAACACCCATATACTATACATTCATAAAAACCAAAATGAAAAGGTTACTTACTTGAAACCGGGGGTGCTACATAGGATGTAGGTTTCTATGGAAATAACTTTCTCGAATTAAACCTTTGATAAGACATATGAATTTCAATGCGGAAATTCATTTTAAGAGGGGTAGAATGTAATAATATAATATTTTATGATATATATATATTTTTTTAAATAGTTTAATCTTTTCAATATTTTTCATTCCACAAAATAATGAATAAAGATTTCATTATATAAAAAACACTATGTCTGGATCGCATTGTAGAAAAAAACAAGTCATGATCACTACATGTAACACTTATATTAGGTTTTAGTATACAAAAAACTATGATTGTCTTGAGTAAAACATTATTTCATGTTATTTTGATAGCTTTTTATACACGCAAGACTGTGTTTTTTCGAACAACATAGCACTGTTTCTCCTTGGCTTCTTCATGGTTTAGAAAAACTGTGCACAACATGTGTGCCTTCCAATTAGCCCATGTTTCATAGTGCATGGTTCCTAGTAGTTCATTAATGGTTTTCCAGAACATTACAATAACAATGAACCTATATAAAATCCCCAAAAACAATTCAAAAGTTCTCCTAACTCTCCCAAACATCAACCATATACTTTACATACTTAAAAATCATAAAGAAAGTATTACTCACATGAGACCAAGGGGTGCTAAATTCTACCCACTATTGACCTTTAAAACATATAAAGTATAAAACAAACAATACCTTGAATGACTTCCATCCAATTATCTTTCAGTTCTTTCCTTCTTTCACAAGTCTCTTTCTGAATTTGACCAAGTTTCCACAAAACCCACACTAGACTGATAAATTTTCCATAAATGGATATCTCTTAAATATCCAAAATTTGAACTACGATACATACCAACGAATCATCTATCTCTAAGTCAAAGTGATCCCATCATATCACATGGTCAGGATCAGGATGATACTTTTTCAACTCAGATATGTGAAACCCATTGTTTATCACATTGAACCGTGGTAAAATGCCAACCAATATTCCACCTCAACAACCCATTCCAGTATCTCCAATGTTCCTACATATCTATGAGGAAAAATTCCATTCTTCAAAAAACATTTATTTCAAAATCATTTAGAAATCCTCAAGAACACATGATTAGACACTGCAAAGGACAACAACCATCAATGATGATCCGCATTTGATTTCTGAGGACTATGAGCTATCTCCATTCAATTCATAATCAAATGAATCTTATCTATTGTTTCTTTGACAAGGCTTGGCCCAAAAAGTGAAGTCTCACATGTTTCCACCCAAAAAAGTGTATAATGATAAGAAATCCCATAAAATTATTAAAAATGAGCCATATGTATCGAGACCAGATAGTTATTGTTATATGCACAATCCACCAAAGGAACATGCTCCTTCCATGATCCCCCAAAATACATTACACAAGAACACAACATGTCTTACACGATTTGTATCATCCTTTTGGATTGGATATCCATATAAAGATAATACTCTCACATCATGGTCAATTGAGTCCCAAGGGATTCAAGTACAAATTACCAAAAATGGAAAATAGACATTGGATCTCTATCTAACACTATAATATTGGTATTCCATCTCTCTTTACCACTTCTCTTACATATATCATTGATATACCCTTAACCATAATATTTTCACGAATATGGATTAAATGGGATGAAATTGTAATCTAATCCACTATCAATACTATGGAATCATGTTTTTGAACCATTATTGGGTGACCTGTTACAGAATACATAACTATCTACCCTAATTTCAACACTAGAATAGGTAAGGAATATAACATACATGTTGGTTGATGATTCTTTTCCATAACTTGTTGGAAAGATATGAACCTTTAAACAAAACCAGAGACATTGGTTTTCATAGCATCCCACCAAAATTGTGCCTTTAATTCCCTATATATATTACGTATTCACGGATGTACATCCCATCATGAATGGTAGTAAGAATGAAGATGTTATTTCTAAAGATCCATAGGTACAACCATATGATTCATGAACCACAACACTGAACTCACATCCTGCCTCCATCCCTCAATTATCTCCCCACCATTGAGTTTTGAAATCATTACAACACATTCTAAATCAGACACATCTTCCTCTTTAACCAACTTTACTAAATCAGCAACCACTGAAAATAGAAAGAAAACTACAACACCTCATTCTTCACATTCCACATTCATGTCTGCTAGTACTAACTTTAACTACCACTCACCTGAAGCCTCCATTTACAATTGAGCATATGAATTTCTAATTAATGCATTATCCACTATATTTAATTTATCTGGTGTATATGTTAAGTCAATGCATAAAAATTTGAGATACACTATCCATCACTTTTTCCTCAGATTCAAATATGTTTGTGAGAAAATTTGTTTCAAGATTTTATAATCCGTAATCACAATAAATTCCTCAACGAAGAGGTAATGACACCAAGTATCCAAGGCATGGACTACGTTAGCTAGCTCCAAATCATGTGTTGGGTAGTTCTTCTAATGTACTCATAGCTTCCTTGATTGATATACAATAACATGATATCCCTGTATGAGAACACAACCCAGGCCAGATCCTGAAGCATCATAATACACCATGTACCCGTGTCCAAATTCTTAAAAAATCAAAATTAGTGCTGAGGTAAGTTGAAAATTTATCTCTTAAAAGGACTTATGACATTCCTCATTACATTTAAAGGGAACATTATTCTTTGTCAATTCTTTTATAGAAGATTATAATCATGAAAAATCAAAAAACAAATCTTCATCCAAAACCTGCTAGACCAAGAAAACACTGTATCTCAATGACATTATTTGGTGGTTTCCAATATATAACCACTTCAATTTTCTAAAATTCCACTAAAAGAACTCTTTCATACATTACATGGCTGAGAATGTGTACCTCTAGTATCCAAAATTCACACATCAATATTTTGGCATACAACCGAGGTTCTCTCGAGATTCCCAACACTACCACCAACTGATTATTATGGTCATCTCTTTTCCATGAATACACTAATATTTCACCTAGAAAAACAACAAAAAATGAATCTAGATATCACTAAAATATTCGATTTAACAATTTTATAATGACCAGTCATGAATTTATACGACTTAAATACATTACCTAATATTCCTAATGGCTATATATGTTCCTGAATGTTGTCTTTATCATATCCTCTTTACGAACTCGCAATTTATAATATCCAGATCACAAGTCAGTCATTGAGACCCACTATGATCCTCTTAATTGATCGAGTAGTTCATAAATGTGTGGAAGTGGATATCTATTCATTATAGTAACTTCATTAATATTATGATAATCCACACACAACCTTATAGTTCCATATTAATTATTGGTAAGTAAGATCGGTGCTTCCCATGATGATAATCTAGGTTGAATAAAAACTTTGATTTCATACTATTCCAACTCCACATTCAAATCCCTTAATTCTGTTGGTACAATTCAATAATACAGAAAAGATATTAGACTTTTCCCTGGGGGGAGATTAATCACATGCTCCACTTCCCTTACTGTAACACCCCGAGCTTCCACGATACGCTTCTCATTCAATAATACAATAGCTTGCATTGTACGCAACTTCGAGTTCTAAAACATCGCGAAAAATCAAAGTAGCCGTTATGAATAGTAATAACCACTTTTTAAAATTATAGAAATTTTATATTTCAAAATGGACTTCATTTTTGTATTCCTAATATTGAAATTAGCCTATGTTGAATTTTTTGTAATTTTCTGAGAACTTCAATATTTGTATGAATAGTGAAAAATACTTAAAACAACTTTTTTAATCAAAATAATTCATAGTGATAAATTATACTATTGAGTGGTTTTAGAGTATAATTAGAATATATTTTTACCATTTTATCCAATGGTGGTCATTAGAATTAATTTAACATTGAAATTGGACATAAACAATTGCCAATCTTTTGATATAAATTGTTTCTTAAAAACACGCTATTTGTTGTGACAGCGGGAATTAATTATAAAATTAATTAATACAACTAATATGTTTGGAATTTTGTAAAATAGAAATCATTTTTGAATTCGTAATATCAATTATAGCTTAGGGTGAAATTTTGGCTTTATTCTGAAAAACTTCAATTTTTGATGAATAGTGAAACCACTAAGTGGTTGTTAAAAACTGATTTTTCGTTAAAATGAAATATTACCACTTCTGTGATTTGATTTTCAAAAATCCGACATACATGGTTGTCATTAAGAAGTAAAATGTGGTTCAATGAGATTAAAATAATTTTTTGGTGAATAGTAACTTTTAAGTTCTTAATCGCGATTAGAGGTAATTAGTGTAGTTTAAGGTACAAATAATGTTATAATAATATGAGATGAGCATGACACTTGTACTACTCCTATTGGATGAGTCATGGCCGACCAAGACAACCCATGGGTCAACTTGGGGACCCCATGGAGCCACTTTAGTTAGAAAATGACATAAATAACTTTTATTTAATGTTAAAGTAAAAAATGACACAAACATAAAATGTTTTACTAAAACAATTTTTAAGTGGGGTTACACAAGTCCAAATTTTGATTATAAATATTCATTAGAAAGCTAAGAAGATTTCCTACATCATAGTATTTTTTTATAATTTTTAGACATTAAATAAATTAAATTATATATGACATCATGATGATGCAGTGATGACCTCATTATTTAACGATTTAAATAAAATGGGAAGATAATGAAAAATACAAGGCTTAAACTTGTCCAAATCCAATTGGATGAGGATATTTCGAACCCTTATCACCTTATCCTCGAAGTATATAAGTGTGGGACCTTTAGAATCCGAAAAGCATTGTGAAATAATGTAACATTTCAATCTTTCCAAAAGTGCCCCTCCTCTCCACTTATAAAAGGCCCCCACCTCTCCCACCTCATTTACACTTTAAAGCCATTTGGCTCGGCCAACCTCTGCCCAAATACTCTCCCAACATTCCTCCCTTACTCATAGAAGCCTCAAATTGGGCAGAACTCTTCCCAAGGAAGCCTTTGGCTCAAATCAAAAAGAGTTACCCGATTTTGAGGTAATGTCTTCTCTAATGTTGTTTTGGTTTATTTTTCTTATCCAACCCCCTAAACTCTTTTTATTCATTTCTTTTGTAACAACACCAGTATCCTCAATATACTAGGATGTTGTTATAAGAAGGATTCGAGCTACACTTACACACACCTACATCTAATGGTTAAAGAACATACGGTTTCTGTGGATGGAGAATTTCTGCCTCACGAAACGATGATTGTTCAACACTCATATAACACCTTCAAAGGTGGCCATTAAGATGTCACTATATTTATATATGATATATAATGTGCTTCCTTATTTTTCATTTGTGTCTTACCTTTATGGCTTCCATTATGGGTATACGCAATATCTTCATTTTTAGAAGTGCGGACTACCGCCCCCTCAAAGTGATTTGAATCGTTAATGCCATATGTGGGATGTATAAAGGATGGAGTAAATGGTATTATACACTATATTATACTGGAATTATATTATACATTTATATCATTATGATTTAGTTCCATTAAATATGAAATTCAAATGAAAGTAGCGTTTATGCGTACGTACGGCTTACCGTCTCCATGAACGGTGCATTTCATTTCTTACCTCTAAATGTTACGTAATATTATAAATGAATGTATATACTGGATATATAAGATATATATGACATCTAAATAATGAATATAATTCTGGATATAATGGATATTTCACCACATAAACAACTTGTAATTATAAGAAGCTTATTGTTGACTCAAGAACCAAAGATCGACAAAACGACCGTTATTAACTTAAATAATTACATAATGTTCATATCATTGTAATAAGTGATATAATAAGGATAATGAAGTTGAAAATGGTTCTTAATAAGGTATATATTAACTCTAGTTTATTATTCAGGAGGTTAAAGAACGGTTGAGTCAAGTCGGACACAAGGTAAAGGAACTTCTTATCCCAACTTCCATTCTTTGGGTTAATCTTTTACATTCAAATTATGTCATGATATTATTATGTCCTATTTTGTATTTTTACTTCCTTTATGTGTACCTATAGTGAATACACATAATAGATCTATTTTATTTTAAAAATGATCTTTTAAGGACTTCGTCTCAATCCCCTTTCATTGAGGCATATTTGGTTTTATACACAACTTTATTTTATACGGTGTATAAACCCCTTTGACTTTTACATTTATTCAAAAGGAATCTTTTTTATACGAAACGTTTTTCTAAACGACAAAAGGGAATGTTTTTCTTTCCGTACTTATGCGGCGACAACGACTTCTCCGCCGCTGTGACCATTATTTGAGTTTCGGCTTCCTATACAAGCCATCTTTTTTTTAATGAAAAATAAATACAAAGTTTTAACTTTCTTTTATTTTGGTATTGAAAACAGTTTTGAAAGCGTTTTTATTATATCAATGTGTTTTATTGATATCTTGTGATTGAAATGTGGAAATGTTATGTTTCCTTTATGCATGTTTTATGTGATACGATTATGTTATGGTTTATGATATGTTTAAACCTATTCATATGAGGAATGTATTGGACTTAATAAGTGACGGGTGGAGCCCGATATAGCTCCTCGATGCATCGGTAGGTCTCATGAGACAACTAGACGTGGAATTGGCCGAGGCCCTTTCCCAATTTGATTTATGGTTTTGGCCGAGGCCTTAATCATTTTAGATGTCTTGGCCGAGGCCTTGACAAAATGTTTCAGAATGTCCGGCATTATACATTCCCTCATTATGAAAGTGGTTATTGATATTGCATGTGATTATTCGGCCAGTAGAATATCCATGTGAAGAAGTGAATGGAATTACCTCATTTTACTTTTGCCATATTATGTTGAAGTTCAAGTTTAAAAGGCTTTTGTTTTAGTTATACATTGCCTTAAATGTTAATGTTTATTTATGAAAGCTTCCGCAATATTGTTATCCTTACTGAGCATCTGAGCTCACCCCTTTCAATGTTTTAATGTTTTCCAGGATTTGAAGAAGTATATTATGAATGACCTGCAGGGATAGTCTGAGGGGATATGAAGACAATATGTTGTTGTTGTTGTTTTGGTTTACTTTATGATGTAATGTAACGTTTACAAATGTATCTAGTGTTTCCAAGGCTACTAAACTAATCGGTCTTTCGAGACTTGATCTTTTGTGATCATGCCAATGTTACGAAGTAAAGCACCGACTCTGGGTAGCTGGGGTCGAGGCGTTACAGTTGGTATCAGAGGCAGTTTAGTACTAACCTTGGAAGCTAGATTTAGATAAACTCTGATTAGAGCACATAGCCCAAAGATAGACTTTGAGGATTAGTATAGAAGAACTTCCTAGAATTTTGGTATTATAGAGATGTTATGACTTTTCCGAGCAATACATACCTGTCTGGATACGAGCAGGTAGAGGCGGCTCTGGCACAGATGTACCTAGGGGTAAAACCCGAAAACACCGCTTTGAGCTAGACTCGAACGGGAACTGGTGCACGACAACGGGCCTTGCTGCACTCTTGGTTACGACACTCCCGGGGGATATGCTTAGGATAATTATCATTTTATTTACAAACCACTATGAAGGGTTATGAGTATATACTTCCTCAAAGAAAACATTTCTTTTTATGATTATGGATTATATCCATAAATAGTTCAATTTATGTAAAGTGTTTTACAAGTATGGAATTATGTATTTTGATTCATAAACTAATCTAGTTTATGCCATTGTTTAGAAATGGCGCCTAGTAGAAGGAATGGAAACCGTATCAATGCACGAACTCCGTGTAGGGATTGCCCTCCTGATCAAGATAATTATTGTGGATCTGGAGATACAACTGGTGCTGATCAACTTATTACCATACTGGGACAACTCACTCAGGTTATGAATAATAACCTTACTCGTATGGAGCACCCTGATCCGCAACGTGGAGGATCAATGCTAGATCGTTTCATGAGGCAACAACCACCAACCTTTAATGGGAGTACAAATCCTATAGTAGCTGAGCAATGGATAAATTCCTTAGAGAAAATATTCCATGCCTTGGGGAGTAGTGAAAGGGAGAAGGTTGTCATGGCAGTTTACCGCCTCACTGGAGATGCCGATCAGTGGTGGTCGCTGATTCAAAACACAAAGGAAGATGATGACGTATCGAATATGGAATGGAGGGAGTTCAAAGATCTTTTCTTAGAAAAATACTTTCCTCGTGACCATCGAGCAGATATGGAAAGGCAATTTCTGAGTTTGAGTCAGAAGGAGGATGAGAATGTCGCAAAGTATGAGGCTAACTTTACAAGGTTAGCGAGGCATGCTGCCGATTATATACGTAACCCAAGGAGTAAGATTGATCGTTTCTTTGATGGGTTAAAACCATTTCTCCGTCGAGCTTTGGTATCACAATCCTTCTCATCATACGAAGATATTGTCTCGTGTGCTATCAAGACAGAAAAGGAATTCTCTAAGTCTTATGACAAAAAAGTAAAGCAAGAGAAGAAGAGAACGGTGGAACAAGAGACAGATAAAGGGAAAAAGGGAAAGAAGGATTTTCCAATATGTGATAATTGTGGGAAGAATCACCCTGGTACTTGCCTAAAAGGAATGGGAGTTTGTTATAAATGTGGAGAAAAGGGTCACCAGGCTCGTGATTGCAAGGGAAAGAAAGAGGCTGTCAAAGTTGAATGCTACAATTGTAGAGAAATGGGTCATTATGCAAATTAATGTCCTAAGCGTCAGGGAAACTTACCTCAGAAAAGGCCAAGGGATCAAGGACAATCTTTTGCTGTTACTACAGTTGAAGCAGAATAACTAATGTATTGGTGCTTTTGGACTCAAGGATTATATTCTGGTTATAATAATAATGTAATATATATATATGGATTGTACTGCAGTACTTTTTGATTTCAGTAAGGTTTTAATATGATTAAGGTGATCATATTTTTAGTATGTGACAATAAGAGAAACTTTTCTTTGTTTGGGGAATCTGATGTTACAATTGATTTTGGAATTTAGAGACCTTTTAGAGAAAGTCTGGATGAAGGTATTTTGGATAACTATAAAGGTTGGAGTGGATTAAGTTGAAATTTGGATAGTATTGTTTAAGGTTAAAAAATTTATGAAGATTATTTTTGGAATAGTATAGTACTATATTTTTAGGAAAAGGACAACCTGCAGGGTGGGGAATAACCCGTCGCGTCGGACAAAGCTGCAGGAATCGAACCCACAACCATAGTGCGACAAGCCTTTATTTCCTACCACTAGCCTACAGGAAGTCCCTGGTTATTACAAAATAGTTTTACTAATCTAAATGGTATGTGTTAACATTTGGAACCTTATACAATTAGGATAAATAGAATATTTTTGAGTTCCGTTACCATTTGGAGTAAAAGTTGGGTTTGTGGTAAAAATTTATTAACGAATGAAAGTATACATAACAAGTATGTATATTCCCTTACGTTCTTAGTAAATCTCATAAATAAATTCCTCAACATTATAAAAGGTAACTTAAAACAAAAATGTTGTCGGTTAACTTTTCCAACTGGGGATTCAATGACCGTTTAACCAATCACAAGTTTGTGATTTTCTTATGGTTAAACTTTCTCCTAATCCTGTTTTCTATAACTCTCCATCAGACCTTGATGGTTTGTTTTTCTTCCATATCCATATTTTCATAGAATCCTAGAATGGGCTATATCGGGTGACCTTTGTACTTATCTTGCTTTCTTTTAATGCTATATATTTATTAACCTTATTTCCAATGTGGGTTATCCTCAAAGGTATTTTCTCTTTTCAACCTTTTATTTTCCAAGAAAAATTTCAAATTGCGAGGACGCAATTTATTGAAGGAGGGGAGAATGTAACACCCTGAGCTTCCACGATACGCTTCTCATTCAATAATACAATAGCTTGCATTGTACGCAACTTCGAGTTCTAAAACATCGCGAAAAATCAAAGTAGCCGTTATGAATAGTAATAACCACTTTTTAAAATTATAGAAATTTTATATTTCAAAATGGACTTCATTTTTGTATTCCTAATATTGAAATTAGCCTATGTTGAATTTTTTGTAATTTTCTGAGAACTTCAATATTTGTATGAATAGTGAAAAATACTTAAAACAACTTTTTTAATCAAAATAATTCATAGTGATAAATTATACTATTGAGTGGTTTTAGAGTATAATTAGAATATATTTTTACCATTTTATCCAATGGTGGTCATTAGAATTAATTTAACATTGAAATTGGACATAAACAATTGCCAATCTTTTGATATAAATTGTTTCTTAAAAACACGCTATTTGTTGTGACAGCGGGAATTAATTATAAAATTAATTAATACAACTAATATGTTTGGAATTTTGTAAAATAGAAATCATTTTTGAATTCGTAATATCAATTATAGCTTAGGGTGAAATTTTGGCTTTATTCTGAAAAACTTCAATTTTTGATGAATAGTGAAACCACTAAGTGGTTGTTAAAAACTGATTTTTCGTTAAAAGGAAATATTACCACTTCTGTGATTTGATTTTCAAAAATCCGACATACATGGTTGTCATTAAGAAGTAAAATGTGGTTCAATGAGATTAAAATAATTTTTTGGTGAATAGTAACTTTTAAGTTCTTAATCGCGATTAGAGGTAATTAGTGTAGTTTAAGGTACAAATAATGTTATAATAATATGAGATGAGCATGACACTTGTACTACTCCTATTGGATGAGTCATGGCCGACCAAGACAACCCATGGGTAAACTTGGGGACCCCATGGAGCCACTTTAGTTAGAAAATGACATAAATAACTTTTATTTAATGTTAAAGTAAAAAATGACACAAACATAAAATGTTTTACTAAAACAATTTTTAAGTGGGGTTACACAAGTCCAAATTTTGATTATAAATATTCATTAGAAAGCTAAGAAGATTTACCACATCATAGTATTTTTTTGATAATTTTTAGACATTAAATAAATTAAATTATTTATGACATCATGATGATGCAGTGATGACCTCATTATTTAACGATTTAAATAAAATGGGAAGATAATGAAAAATCCAAGGATTAAACTTGTCCAAAGCCAATTGGATGAGGATATTTCGAACCCTTATCACCTTAGCCTCGAATTATATAAGTGTGGGACCTTTAGAATCCGAAAAGCATTGTGAAATAATGTAACATTTCAATCTTTCCAAAAGTGCCCCTCCTCTCCACTTATAAAAGGCCCCCACCTCTCCCACCTCATTTACACTTTAAAGCCATTTGGCTCGGCCAACCTCTGCCCAAATACTCTCCCAACATTCCTCCCTTACTCATAGAAGCCTCAAATTGGTCAGAACTCTTCCCAAGGAAGCCTTTGGCTCAAATCAAAAAGAGTTACCCGATTTTGAGGTAATGTCTTCTCTAATGTTGTTTTGGTTTATTTTTCTTCTCCAACCCCCTAAACTCTTTTTATTCATTTCTTTTGTAACAACACCAGTATCCTCAATATACTAGGATGTTGTTATAAGAAGGATTCTAGCTACACTTACACACACCTACATCTAATGGTTAAAGAACATACGGTTTCTGTGGATGGAGAATTTCTGCCTCACGAAACGATGATTGTTCAACACTCATATAACACCTTCAAAGGTGGCCATTAAGATGTCACTATATTTATATATGATATATAATGTGATTCTTTATTTTTCATTTGTGTCTTACCTTTATGTCTTCCATTATGGGTATACGCGATATCTTCATTTTAGGAAGTGCGGACTACCGCCCCCTCAAAGTGATTTGAATCGTTAATGCCATATGTGGGATGTATAAAGGATGGAGTAAATGGTATTATACAATATATTATACTGGAATTATATTATACATTTATATCATTATGATTTAGTTCCATTAAATATGAAATTCAAATGAAAGTAGCGTTCATGCGTACGTACGGCTTACCGTCTCCATGAACGGTGCATTTCATTTCTTACCTCTAAATGTTACGTAATATTATAAATGAATGTATATACTGGATATATAAGATATATATGACATCTAAATAATGAATATAATTCTGGATATAATGGATATTTCACCACATAAACAAATTGTAATTATAAGAAGCTTATTGTTGACTCAAGTACCAAAGATCGACAAAACGACCGTTATTAACTTAAATAATTACATAATGTTCATATCATTGTAATAAGTGATATAATAAGGATAATGAAGTTGAAAATGGTTCTTAATAAGGTATATATTAACTCTAGTTTATTATTCAGGAGGTTAAAGAACGGTTGAGTCAAGTCGGACACAAGGTAAGGGAACTTCTTATCCCAACTTCCATTCTTTGGGTTAATCTTTTACTTTCAAATTATGTCATGAAATTATTATGTCCTATTTTGTATTTTTACTTCCTTTATGTGTACCTATAGTGAATACACATAATAGATCTATTTTATTTTAAAAATGATCTTTTAAGGACTTCGTCTCAATCCCCTTTCATTGAGGCATATTTGGTTTTATACACAACTTTATTTTATACGGTGTATAAACCCCTTTGACTTTTACATTTATTCAAAAGGAATCTTTTTTATACGAAACGTTTTTCTAAACGACAAAAGGGAATGTTTTTCTTTCCGTACTTATGCGGCGACAACGACTTCTCCGCCGCTGTGACCATTATTTGAGTTTCGGCTTCCTATACAAGCCATCTTTTTTTTAATGAAAAATAAATACAAAGTTTTAACTTTCTTTTATTTTGGTATTGAAAACGGTTTTGAAAGCGTTTTTATTATATCAATGAGTTTTATTGATATCTTGTGATTGAAATGTGGAAATGTTATGTTTCCTTTATGCATGTTTTATGTGATACGATTATGTTATGGTTTATGATATGTTTAAACCTATTCATATGAGGAATGTATTGGACTTAATAAGTGACGGGTGGAGCCCGCTATAGCTCCTCGATGCATCGATGGGTCTCATGAGACAACTAGACGTGGAATTGGCCGAGGCCCTTTCCCAATTTGATTTATGGTTTTGGCCGAGGCCTTAATCATTTTAGATGTCTTGGCCGAGGCCTTGACAAAATGTTTCAGAATGTCCGGCATTATACATTACCTCATTATGAAAGTGGTTATTGATATTGCATGTGATTATTCGGCCAGTAGAATATCCATGTGAAGAAGTGAATGGCATTACCTCATTTTACTTTTGCCATATTATGTTGAAGTTCAAGTTTAAAAGGCTTTTGTTTTAGTTATACATTGCCTTAAATGTTAATGTTTATTTATGAAAGCTTCCGCAATATTGTTATCCTTACTGAGCATCTGAGCTCACCCCTTTCAATGTTTTAATGTTTTCCAGGATTTGAAGAAGTATATTATGAATGACCTGCAGGGATAGTCTGAGGGGATATGAAGACAATATGTTGTTGTTGTTGTTTTGGTTTACTTTATGATGTAATGTAACGTTTACAAATGTATCTAGTGTTTCCAAGGCTACTAAACTAATCGGTCTTTCGAGACTTGATCTTTTGTGATCATGCCAATGTTACGAAGTAAAGCACCGACTCTGGGTAGCTGGGGTCGGGGCGTTACAGTTGGTATCAGAGGCAGTTTAGTACTAACCTTGGAAGCTAGATTTAGATAAACTCTGATTAGAGCACATAGCCCAAAGATAGACTTTGAGGATTAGTATAGAAGAACTTCCTAGAATTTTGGTATTATAGAGATGTTATGACTTTTCCGAGCAATACATACCTGTCTGGATACGAGCAGGTAGAGGCGGCTCTGGCACAGATGTACCTAGGGGTAAAACCCGAAAACACCGCTTTGAGCTAGACTCGAACGGGAACTGGTGCACGACAACGGGCCTTGCTGCACTCTTGGTTACGACACTCCCGGGGGATATGCTTAGGATAATTCTCATTTTATTTACAAACCACTATGAAGGGTTATGAGTATATACTTCCTCAAAGAAAACATTTCTTTTTATGATTATGGATTATATCCATAAATAGTTCAATTTATGTAAAGTGTTTTACAAGTATGGAATTATGTATTTTGATTCATAAACTAATCTAGTTTATGCCATTGTTTAGAAATGGCGCCTAGTAGAAGGAATGGAAACCGTATCAATGCACGAACTCCGTATAGGGATTGCCCTCCTGATCAAGATAATTATTGTGGATCTGGAGATACAACTGGTGCTGATCAACTTATTACCATACTGGGACAACTCACTCAGGTTATGAATAATAACCTTACTCGTATGGAGCACCCTGATCCGCAACGTGGAGGATCAATGCTAGATCGTTTCATGAGGCAACAACCACCAACCTTTAATGGGAGTACAAATCCTATAGTAGCTGAGCAATGGATAAATTCCTTAGAGAAAATATTCCATGCCTTGGGGAGTAGTGAAAGGGAGAAGGTTGTCATGGCAGTTTACCGCCTCACTGGAGATGCCGATCAGTGGTGGTCGCTGATTCAAAACACAAAGGAAGATGATGACGTATCGAATATGGAATGGAGGGAGTTCAAAGATATTTTCTTAGAAAAATACTTTCCTCGTGACCATCGAGCAGATATGGAAAGGAAATTTCTGAGTTTGAGGCAGAAGGAGGATGAGAATGTCGCAAAGTATGAGGCTAACTTTACAAGGTTAGCGAGGCATGCTGCCGATTATATACGTAACCCAAGGAGTAAGATTGATCGTTTCTTTGATGGGTTAAAACCATTTCTCCGTCGAGCTTTGGTATCACAATCCTTCTCATCATACGAAGATATTGTCTCGTGTGCTATCAAGACAGAAAAGGAATTCTCTAAGTCTTATGACAACAAAGTAAAGCAAGAGAAGAAGAGAACGGTGGAACAAGAGACAGATAAAGGGAAAAAGGGAAAGAAGGATTTTCCAATATGTGATAATTGTGGGAAGAATCACCCTGGTACTTGCCTAAAAGGAATGGGAGTTTGTTATAAATGTGGAGAAAAGGGTCACCAGGCTCGTGATTGCAAGGGAAAGAAAGAGGCTGTCAAAGTTGAATGCTACAATTGTAGAGAAATGGGTCATTATGCAAATTAATGTCCTAAGCGTCAGGGAAACTTACCTCAGAAAAGGCCAAGGGATCAAGGACAATCTTTTGCTGTTACTACAGTTGAAGCAGAATAACTAATGTATTGGTGCTTTTGGACTCAAGGATTATATTCTAGTTATAAGAATAATGTAATATATATATATGGATTGTACTGCAGTACTTTTTGATTTCAGTAAGGTTTTAATATGATTAAGGTGATCATATTTTTAGTATGTGACAATAAGAGAAACTTTTCTTTGTTTGGGGAATCTGATGTTACAATTGATTTTGGAATTTAGAGACCTTTTAGAGAAAGTCTGGATGAAGGTATTTTGGATAACTATAAAGGTTGGAGTGGATTAAGTTGAAATTTGGATAGTATTGTTTAAGGTTAAAAAATTTATGAAGATTATTTTTGGAATAATATAGTACTATATTTTTAGGAAAAGGACAACCTGCAGGGTGGGGAATAACCCGTCGCGTCGGACAAAGCTGCAGGAATCGAACCCACAACCATAGTGCGACAAGCCTTTATTTCCTACCACTAGCCTACAGGAAGTCCCTGGTTATTACAAAATAGTTTTACTAATCTAAATGGTATGTGTTAACATTTGGAACCTTATACAATTAGGATAAATAGAATATTTTTGAGTTCCGTTACCATTTGGAGTAAAAGTTGGGTTTGTGGTAAAAATTTATTAACGAATGAAAGTATACATAACAAGTATGTATATTCCCTTACGTTCTTAGTAAATCTCATAAATAAATTCCTCAACATTATAAAAGGTAACTTAAAACAAAAATGTTGTCGGTTAACTTTTCCAACTGGGGATTCAATGACCGTTTAACCAATCACAAGTTTGTGATTTTCTTATGGTTAAACATTCTCCTAATCCTGTTTTCTATAACTCTCCATCAGACCTTGATGGTTTGTTTTTCTTCCATATCCATATTTTCATAGAATCCTAGAATGGGCTATATCGGGTGACCTTTGTACTTATCTTGCTTTCTTTTAATGTTATATATTTATTAACCTTATTTCCAATGTGGGTTATCCTCGAAGGTATTTTCTCTTTTCAACCTTTTATTTTCCAAGAAAAATTTCAAATTGCGAGGACGCAATTTATTGAAGGAGGGGAGAATGTAACACCCCGAGCTTCCACGATACGCTTCTCATTCAATAATACAATAGCTTGCATTGTACACAACTTCGAGTTCTAAAACATCGCGAAAAATCAAAGTAGCCGTTATGAATAGTAATAACCACTTTTTAAAATTATAGAAATTTTATATTTCAAAATGGACTTCATTTTTGTATTCCTAATATTGAAATTAGCCTATGTTGAATTTTTTGTAATTTTCTGAGAACTTCAATATTTGTATGAATAGTGAAAAATACTTAAAACAACTTTTTTAATCAAAATAATTCATAGTGATAAATTATACTATTGAGTGGTTTTAGAGTATAATTAGAATATATTTTTACCATTTTATCCAATGGTGGTCATTAGAATTAATTTAACATTGAAATTGGACATAAACAATTGCCAATCTTTTGATATAAATTGTTTCTTAAAAACACGCTATTTGTTGTGACAGTGGGAATTAATTATAAAATTAATTAATACAACTAATATGTTTGGAATTTTGTAAAATAGAAATCATTTTTGAATTCGTAATATAAATTATAGCTTAGGGTGAAATTTTGGCTTTATTCTGAAAAACTTCAATTTTTGATGAATAGTGAAACCACTAAGTGGTTGTTAAAAACTGATTTTTCGTTAAAATGAAATATTTCCACTTCTGTGATTTGATTTTCAAAAATCCGACATAAATGGTTGTCATTAAGAAGTAAAATGTGGTTCAATGAGATTAAAATAATTTTTTGGTGAATAGTAACTTTTAAGTTCTTAATCGCGATTAGAGGTAATTAGTGTAGTTTAAGGTACAAATAATGTTATAATAATATGAGATAAGCATGACACTTGTACTACTCCTATTGGATGAGTCATGGCCGACCAAGACAACCCATGGGTCAACTTGGGGACCCCATGGAGCCACTTTAGTTAGAAAATGACATAAATAACTTTTATTTAATGTTAAAATAAAAAATGACACAAACATAAAATGTTTTACTAAAACAATTTTTAAGTGGGGTTAAACAAGTCCAAATTTTGATTATAAATATTAATTAGAAAGATAAGAAGAGTTCCTACATCATAGTATTTTTTTTATAATTTTTAGACATTAAATAAATTAAATTATTTATGACATCATGATGATGCAGTGATGACCTCATTATTTAACGATTTAAATAAAATGGGAAGATAATGCAAAATCCAAGGCTTAAACTTGTCCAAATCCAATTGGATGAGGCGATTGAGAACCCTTATCACCTTATCCTCGAATTATATAAGTGTGGGACCTTTATAATCCGAAAAGCATTGTGAAATAATGTAACATTTCAATCTTTCCAAAAGTGCCCCTCCTCTCCACTTATAAAAGGCCCCCACCTCTCCCACATCATTTACACTTTAAAGCCATTTGGCTCGGCCAACCTCTGCCCAAATACTCTCCCAACATTCCTCCCTTACTCATAGAAGCCTCAAATTGGGCAGAACTCTTCCCAAGGAAGCCTTTGGCTCAAATCAAAAAGAGTTACCCGATTTTGAGGTAATGTCTTCTCTAATGTTGTTTTGGTTTATTTTTCTTCTCCAACCCCCTAAAATCTTTTTATTCATTTCTTTTGTAACAACACCAGTATCCTCAATATACTAGGATGTTGTTATAAGAAGGATTCGAGCTACACTTACACACACCTACATCTAATGGTTAAAGAACATACGGTTTCTGTGGATGGAGAATTTCTGCCTCACGAAACGATGATTGTTCAACACTCATATAACACCTTCAAAGGTGGCCATTAAGATGTCACTATATTTATATATGATATATAATGTGCTTCTTTATTTTTCATTTGTGTCTTACCTTTATGGCTTCCATTATGGGTATACGCGATATCTTCATTTTAGGAAGTGCGGACTACCGCCCCCTCAAAGTGATTTGAATCGTTAATGCCATATGTGGGATGTATAAAGGATGGAGTAAATGGTATTATACACTATATTATACTGGAATTATATTATACATTTATATCATTATGATTTAGTTCCATTAAATATGAAATTCAAATGAAAGTAGCGTTCATGCGTACGTACGGCTTACCGTCTCCATGAACGGTGCATTTCATTTCTTACCTCTAAATGTTACGTAATATTATAAATGAATGTATATACTGGATATATAAGATATATATGACATCTAAATAATGAATATAATTCTGGATATAATGTATATTTCACCAGATAAACAACTTGTAATTATAAGAAGCTTATTGTTGACTCAAGTACCAAAGATCGACAAAACGACCGTTATTAACTTAAATAATTACATAATGTTCATATCATTGTAATAAGTGATATAATAAGGATAATGAAGTTGAAAATGGTTCTTAATAAGGTATATATTAACTCTAGTTTATTATTCAGGAGGTTAAAGAACGGTTGAGTCAAGTCGGACACAAGGTAAGGGAACTTCTTATCCCAACTTCCATTCTTTGGGTTAATCTTTTACTTTCAAATTATGTCATGAAATTATTATGTCCTATTTTGTATTTTTACTTCCTTTATGTGTACCTATAGTGAATACACATAATAGATCTATTTTATTTTAAAAATGATCTTTTAAGGACTTCGTCTCAATCCCCTTTCATTGAGGCATATTTGGTTTTATACACAACTTTATTTTATACGGTGTATAAACCACTTTGACTTTTACATTTATTCAAAAGGAATATTTTTTATACGAAACGTTTTTCTAAACGACAAAAGGGAATGTTTTTCTTTCCGTACTTATGCGGCGACAACGACTTCTCCGCCGCTGTGACCATTATTTGAGTTTCGGCTTCCTATACAAGCCATCTTTTTTTTAATGAAAAATAAATACAAAGTTTTAACTTTCTTTTATTTTGGTATTGAAAACGGTTTTGAAAGCGTTTTTATTATATCAATGTGTTTTATTGATATCTTGTGATTGAAATGTGGAAATGTTATGTTTCCTTTATGCAAGTTTTATGTGATACGATTATGTTATGGTTTATGATATGTTTAAACCTATTCATATGAGGAATGTATTGGACTTAATAAGTGACGGGTGGAGCCCGCTATAGCTCCTCGATGCATCGGTAGGTCTCATGAGACAACTAGACGTGGAATTGGCCGAGGCCCTTTCCCAATTTGATTTATGGTTTTGGCCGAGGCCTTAATCATTTTAGATGTCTTGGCCGAGGCCTTGACAAAATGTTTCAGAATGTCCGGCATTATACATTCCCTCATTATGAAAGTGGTTATTGATATTGCATGTGATTATTCGGCCAGTAGAATATCCATGTGAAGAAGTGAATGGCATTACCTCATTTTACTTTTGCCATATTATGTTGAAGTTCAAGTTTAAAAGGCTTTTGTTTTAGTTATACATTGCCTTAAATGTTAATGTTTATTTATGAAAGCTTCCGCAATATTGTTATCCTTACTGAGCATCTGAGCTCACCCCTTTCAATGTTTTAATGTTTTCCAGGATTTGAAGAAGTATATTATGAATGACCTGCAGGGATAGTCTGAGGGGATATGAAGACAATATGTTGTTGTTGTTGTTTTGGTTTACTTTATGATGTAATGTAACGTTTACAAATGTATCTAGTGTATCCAAGGCTACTAAACTAATCGGTCTTTCGAGACTTGATCTTTTGTGATCATGCCAATGTTACGAAGTAAAGCACCGACTCTGGGTAGCTGGGGTCGGGGCGTTACACTTACCAGTGGTAACTTGGTGAAATTTTCGGGAAACACGTCAGGAAACTAGTCAACCAGTGCCATAAAACAGATTTTCTTGATCACTTCCTTTGATTACAATGTAAACACTTCTAACTACTAAGAGATAATTCCCACTATGGGTTCCAATAAACTCATTCCACATGTCTTCACATTCTATTCTCCTTTAAATAGATTATCGACACCATCATCAGTCTTAAAACTAATTGTTTTACTATAACAGTCGATGTGAGCCTTAAATTTTTTCAACCAATCCATGCATAAGATTACAGTATATACATTCATCTCTAAAATAGATAAAACCTGTTTCATCTCAACTCAGTCAACAGTTATAGAACATGCTCTACAATAGAAGTCTCGCAATTATTATTCCCCAATAAGAATTTGATGTTTTATCATTGGTGGAATCATCTCATGTTTTAAACATATAAAGTAATCAGTACAGGAAGAAATAATGGAATGTGATCCACCAATATAATACAACAGTTTTACAAGGGTATAATTCAAAAGAATCATACCTGTCACCGTAGATGGTTTAGCCTTGTCATCCATAATCACCAGACCAGCTACATAAAATTTCATTATCACTACACATTATTATTTATTTCCCTTATGAGGTTGTACTTGATAAAGAGACATTGTATTCCAAGAATCACCATGGTCATCTCTATTCTATGGACAATATTGATTCTAATACCCTCACCCTGTCGAAGCATACGATGCATGTGATACCTGAGAAGTGTCTAAAGCACCTGCCCTTATAGCATTGTGATAATAACGCTATGATGTATCATCTTCGTGAAAGTATGGAATGCTCCTGGTGGTGTTGTAAAATCTCCCATAATGTGGTCAAAAAAACTACATTGGAAACATCAAACATTAGTCATGGGTCTTGGAGAAAGATTCACTGAACCATATGTTTGATTCTGATTTACACTCCAATAATATAAGTAGGTGTCCCTCTCCCATTTTACCCTATAATTACAGTTCCAAGTAGTTCAAATGGGATTATACATACTTCACCCACCCCATAGCTCTTTAGATTCTCTTATTAGCTACCGTCACTATATTTAAGATCTCTGTATAGTACGTAATACAGAGCATAATAGTCTTTAAGTGAATATTTTTTATTTTCACTGATTCAATAGTGTGTGCCTTCAAAGACACAATAGAAGCGACTTCAGGTGAAATAAAGAGTAAATAAATTAATTTCTCCATATAATTAGTGATAAAATGATTTTCCAACATTAGGATGAAGAATTCCGTCATTCTCTTAATCCCGAACATGTGATGATAGAATTTTTTATCGAACAATTCCAAAAAATCATCCAAAACAAGGTATTTATTAAAATTATACTTCATTGCTAGATGATACAAATAGCATGAATGATCCTCAGGCATAAAAATCACCATATTGACTTTTCACTCTGCTGACGTGTTGATGAATTTGAAGATAAATTTCATCTTATTCAGCCACCCCTCATCCTTTTATGGTTCTGAATTACCCTAGGGGATGGGTGGATTATGCTTCTGGAAATAGAAATAATGATCCACTTATCTTGACTCGACCCTCAGGTTCCCTATGTATACATCATAAAATTCATTGATGATACTATGGAATAGCAGTTGGTTCACATGTGGCCCATGTGTAACAATATTCTCCGCAAATTCTTCTGGTTGGTTTCTACATTGCCTACCTGGTTCTGTTTTCTAAAAAAATGACAAAATCCAAAAGTCTCACATTCAGAAAACTAAAGTTCTTCCATTTAAAATTATACCACATCATAATGTAATAAAAATTCATTCCATAGTCATCATTTCTCATGTTTGAACATTTAAAAAACATCTTTCATCTAAAAATAAAAATATTTTCAAAATACCACAACCATTCCCCTTTCCAAATCGTTTATCTGAACACACATTAAAAATTATAAAATACCAAAACTTTTGAAAAAAAATCATAAATCAATACTCAAAAGGATGTATGCACTCATATTGGGAAGTCATTCCACTAATGTATGGAATTCTCATCTCATTGTCTAAACTCATGAAAATTATATTTCAAAATAATATAAGTGTCTCTAATGCACTTATGTACCCAACTACCTGGTAACTAAAAGTTCATCATAAAATAGTTAGATATATATTTTATTATGTACATTTCAACTCCCAAAAATACTACCCCTTTCTATTATCCCATCTAAAGGAATAGTGATTAATTAATTCAACTCCAATACTGACAGAACTGTTGACTAAATGTTCCACAAGGAAAAGACCAAGTTAAAATCACTAACCTCAAATAGCCTTATGGACTGAACAGAACTGATACCATTTGTAATGTACCACAACTTATCATTGTCTTGAGAGAGTAGTGAGATGTTACTAGGTATTTGGTGACATCCCCAAGATTCTGAAGGCTGTAAATAAATGCCAAAGGGATTTCTATATACATGGGGGTGATTTTTTCTTTCAAGATAAAAAAACCAATGAACCATATTAAAATAAAACAGTACATGATGAAAGATAGAAATGAAATCCAACATCAAAATTTTCATTTATATTACTACTAAACAAATATTACCATAGTGGAAGACAAACTAACATCAATGTAAATAGAAAAATACCGCAAAGACAAAAAACTCAAATACACTAGAACTCCAATGCTCCATATTCTCCATGATCAAACTCCACGAAACATCTCAAGTATTATTATGTTGTGCTAAGGATGTTTAATACTTTACCATTTCCCAGGTCCTAGTGGATGAAATCTGTAAGAGAAAAAATGTTCCAAAGTAGAGGTGAGTACTAAAAATTATTAGGTTTTCTCAAATGACTTCCCTACTCACACCATTATGATAGTAAGATATGAACGTTTATATAAAATAATTTATATTAAACAATTTATAAAATACTTTATAAATAAATATAAAAAATCAGCATATAAACTATTTCTAAAAAACCATTTTTTAAAGAATGCAACCCATCAATCCATTAAAACCATTTCACATGTTCTATTAATCATAACCATTCCATTCCATATTTCCAACCATAAATGAATCGTTATGAATGTTCCATACTAATGAGAAGTTTTGACATTGATCTACATATGTTTCACAAGGTAATTGTATCATATGTTCCATTACACCTTTGGATCAAAACACAAGGTCATATTTCAACTAATCCTCAAAAAATGCATTATTAATACACACTATTTATGCCCAAAAACCATGCCAAACCCATTTTAATTCTAAAACCATTTCAATGAAAAACCATTTCAATAAAACAATATTTTTGTTGAAAAATATTTTCCCTATATCAAAAAAACAAACTAATTTAAAATCAAAATTTTAATATTATTTAGAAAATCACTTTGTATAATAAATCCCCATGATTTCACAATTTCAAAAAAAATCAGAAATCATCACTTAAGAGTATTTATGACATTCTTTGAACCATAATTTCTAAATAAAAATAAATCAAATAAACCTATTTGAAACTAATATAATAAATTCTAGAATTTAGATTCAAGAGTGAAGCCACCTACCTCGATATTTTTTCTAAAAACAATAAACGACATGAAAAACATTGGAAAAATAGGTTGAATCTCCATAAACATGTCTTAGATATCCTCCCCTATCATCTACATAGCCAAATATAATCATATTTTGAGTGAAAAACCTTATATAACTCCATAATGAACATAGATATAAGACAATGAGTGAGGGGGAAAAGTAGATCTAATAAAAAACCTCATGAACTACCATGAATGAAGAATTAGTACAAGAATCAAACTTAACATAACAAAGAAAAGCATTCTAGATGCATCCAAATTGATAGGAGAATATTCTTTGACCTTTGGGAAGATAGAATATTGAGCACGGGCATCATAAGAGAAAAAGGAGGGATTTAGTGTGTAGAATGAGTGACTTCCAAAATTTTGGAATATCACTTTGGATTCATCAATGGTTAGTCACACAGTTAATCAAACCATGCACTAACGATGTGTTATCTACTACCTCAATGGTGGAACTTACACTGTTGGATCACATGGTTACCAAACAATGAAAAACCATGCCAAATCTCACTGTCCAATATATTCACAACATAACAACATTTCCATGAAGATTTCATACGGTTTAGTCAAATCGTGCATAGCTCGTGCACCACCCCTTTAGCCCCTATTTCACTATTCACAATTTTTTATAGTTGTTGCATGATATTATCAAACCATTTACTAACCGTGCACCGTATGAAAGCACAAAAAAACTCCAAATTTATAAAAACTCTCCCAAACATCACCCATATATTTTACATACTTAAAAATCATAATTAATGGGTTACTTATTTGAAACCGGGGGTTCTACATACGATATTGATTTATATGAAAGGAAAATTCATGAATTAATCATTTGATAACCCAAATGAATTTCAAGGGAGAAATTAATTTTAAGGTGTTTATAATTTATCTCCATAAAATTTTGTGATATATTTTTTACTTATTATAATCTTTTCAATAATTTTCATTTCACGAAATACTAAATAGTAATATCATTAAACAAAAAACACTATATTTTGATTAAATTATAAAAAACAATAATTTAAGGTGGTAATAAATGTAACAGTTATATTATCTTGTGGTATAAATAATACTATTCTTGTCTTGTGTTAAACACAATGTTAAGTTCTTTTGATAGCTTGCATTACACACAAGACTGTGTTTCACCAAACAATAGTATATTAATAAAATATAATAATTTAATATTTTAAGATATAACATATCCATTAAATAATAATTTATTTATACTATTAACTATCTTATGAAAATATATGTTATATACAATGAATTGTTTGGTTATAAATAAACAAGATATATATATATATATCTTCCATTCTATTATAAAGACAATTATTTTATGTTCCCAATGTCATTTTAACTTAATAAATTTTAATAATTACAATTATTTAATGATATTATCAAAATATATATTTTATATATAAAATAGAATATTTTTTATATTCATCCAGTATATTTTATAGGAATAAGAGAAGAACAAACCCAATTTTACACATAAAAACCAAATTTTTTCAAAAGAGCAATGTTTCCACCATTAATTGGAGAACCAATTTTAAATCTAAATTTTTACACTTCTAGAATTTTTTATGAAATAATAAAATTATTATTTGAAATAGCGATATGAAAATTTAATTTCGATGAATTTTTTATATTTCTCTTAGAAACTCCATTTTTGGATGAATTGTGAAAAATATCACATTTTAGTTCAAAACTCATTTTATGTAAAAATTATTTATATAGTTAAATTATATTTTATATTATTTTAACAGTATAATTAGTTCAATAATACATCAATATATCCAATTTATGTCATTATAATCAATTTCACCTTGAAATTATATATAAAAATATTTTAATCATTTGAGTGTTTCATTTTAAAACTAGATTTTTTGTTATGTCAGCAGGATTAATTTTATATATAATTTTTTTTCAATTATGTTTACCCAACAATGTAAAATCAATTCCATATTTGGATTCCAAATTTCAAAATTAGGTTTTCACGTAAATTAATTTTTTATGTATAAAAACATTACCAAGGTTAAAAAAATATTTACTGAGGTATAAGTAAATAATAAATCCTTTTAATATTAAAAGGGTACATCATTAAAATACCTAAACACAAAATTTAAAGTCTGGTTGAGGTTTTTATAGACCCTAGAAAGAATAAAAAATATTAATTTCTATCCAAAGTCTTTCAATTTAATGCCAGCTCAATATAGTTGGTTGTAAATATAAAATATTCATTGTTTAATCACTTAAAACCACCTCTCCTCAAGTATAAATACATCCCCTCACCACCCCATTTAGACCCAAAGGCCTTGTATCTCATATAATATCTACCAAAAAACCTAAAATAACTATACCCATGTCCAATTGTTTTTGGTATCCCCAGAATACAGAATTCAAAGTCATCAAGGGTCTCTCAAGAAGGTGATATTCAAGAGGTAATTTTCTCAGGGCACCTTCTTAATTTCTTTTCTTTTTCCACTTTCTCCTAAACTACTTTATAGATAAATGCATTATTTTTCCATAATAATGTATATAATGTAGTTTTATGTTTATAATGTAATATATGAAACCAATTTCATTTCTCATCTCCCCTTAGTAAAGTAAATGAAACTATTGTCCAAATTATGCATGTTAATCCCCTATGTGAATAATGTTTTTATTCTTTTTACATTAAAACCTTCATGGATGGTCTTAAAACTATTTTTATGGTTAAATTATATTTTAAATATGTATATTATAACCTATTTGATATTCTAAAAAAGTTATATTAAAATACCTTCGTGTTTTCCATATTGTGGATATTAGATAACTTTATTTGTGGACATGTGGACTACCACGTCCTTTATATGATGTGATTAGTTCACACATGACATGGAATTTATTAAGGATTTTTTTAGTGAAAAAAGATATAAATTACATATTAATTCTAATTTAATTATATTATATATATGTGTGTACATGTCATTTACATTCATTCTTTCAATGTAACAAGGAAACAAATGGTGTTCTTGTGTACATACGTCCTACCATCTCCATGAATATATTTTTTTCATTTATCAATAATGATTATTATAAGTAATTTTATATTTTATATAAAAGATAATTATATCATGTTTTTTTCCTTTAAGTAATTAAATTATAAGAAAATGTAATAAAAAGTCAAAAACATGTACAATTAACAAAGAAAATATCACCTAAAATGTATCATAATCGTGGAGTTAATAATAAACTAGTAATATAATGTCTAAATTAAATAATATGGTTTTATAAATATGAATATTTTTTGGTTACATATTAATAATAAACTTATACATATTATAAAAGATGTTTTTATGAGTATGGATGGTGTCAAGACTTAAGGTAAAGGAATTTTATCTTGCCATTTATTTTCGTGAGATACAGTCTATATTCACAACTCATTCTTTTTTTTAATGTCAATACTGACCATTAATATATATTATGACTTTTATACATCCATTTATGGGTATATAGATATCCATTTGATGATCTCTATTTCATGTGATTTTCGGTTTAAATGATACTAAATGAGTAAGGTGGTTTTGCCTCAATTTTCTTTCTTTGAGACACATGTTTTTTGTACACCTATACTCTTTAAAGAGGTGTATATACAGCTATTTGACATGTTATATAAAAAATCTTCTTCACTTCATGATATTTTAAGATTTTATAATGTTATTATTACATGGGTATTTTGATACAAATGTTTCAAAGTGGTATGATAAACTTTGAAATGTTTGAAGAATATTTTACTTAAGAAATTATTTTAAAAGACCTCTTGAATTCATTTTCAAGAAAATGAATTCTAAGGAAATGTTTTATGTCTAAATTTGTTTTTAAATCATCCTTTATAAGTTTTCAAAGCTATTTTCAATGAAAAAGGTTTATTTTCAAAATCTCATTTTTTATGAGATTGTTTATTTGTTAGTATTTATTGGGGTATATTTATCATCTTGGTCCGTGTTTCTTAAAATTGTTCTATGGATTTTTTATATTATTATTAAATTGATTATGATGAATTTTTAACAATGTATGATTTTTTATTAAATGGTTTGATTGTAATATTTAATCATTTTCCTAATGTGGTACTTTTTTACTTTTTTAGAAAAAGTCAGAGTGAAGTTTTTTTAACATATTCAGCATGAACTTATTTTTTGGATTTCATGACACATTAATGCATTTAAGCTTCCCTTAAAATCACACAAGGTTATTTTCTCTTAAACAATTCTTTTAAAATTTCACATCATTTTATATAAATAAAAAATTCTCAAAGAAGAACACATATTTATCTCAAGAATTTCTTTCAAGTGATATCTCAAAATTATTTTCCCTCTAAGATTATAGTATTTGATGCTACATTATTTTTACTGGGAATATTAATCATTGTTCTACTTATTATTATATCTATGAATTATTTATGTTTATGATGGACTTATATTTATAAAATTCATAAATATTTGGTGAGTTATGTTATGATTGAATAACATTTAAGAAACCCATTTATTCTAATGGGTTGTTACAGGATGACTAATTTATGATCTTATGGAATGGTTATGAATAATTTCATTATGATATTGGTGGGACTTATAGGTCCCTCCATTTCATTTGTTAAATATTTATATCTCATTATATATCCCAATATTGGTTTGAGAGTAAATCGTCACTACTATGATAGCTATGGGAGTGAACCATGACAACCAATATGGTACGAGGAGTGAAATTATAAAACTAATACGGACATGTGAGTGAACCATGAAATCCAATATGATATAGTGAGTGAACACATACTACCATGATAGGATTGGCAGTGATGTCTTGATTATTGTGAAATGCATTTTATTTTTATAAGTGTATACCACAATTCCATTCATTATTCTTGTGTTATATTTTCGTGGATTATGATCTTTATTTTCATATGATTAATGACTTATGAACTACCAATATTTATTCAATGATTCATTTTTATTATCTTATTACATGCATGGTATGATCTTCTAATGTTATGATCACATTATTATAACCCAATTTTTATGTTTATGCTTAAATGTATCCCTTGTTTACCCTTATTGAGCATTTTAAGTCACCAATTTTTGTGTTTCCTTTCCCATTATTATGATATGTATTATATAGGATGCATATAAGAAGGTTTGGAGTGATGAATAACCTAGTGGGAGATAATATAGCTCACTTATATACCACTGTTTAGGTTTCCATGTTTCAAGGGAACTAAACTAAAATAGTCTTTGGGAATTTGTTTATGTTATGTATTAGGTATTCTAAAATAATTATGTAATGTAAAGGTATGAAAACCGAGGGTAACAATACATTCTTCTTTTGTTCGTCCCTTTATATATTATTATAAGTGATGCACAATTTGGCTCATGGTATGACATACCATACACTAACAACGTGTAACCCCATTGTACCATGTTTTATGGTTTTCTATCGTAGTTTACATAGTTATTACTAACCTTAGTCTTAACTATGTTCCCCCCTATGGAACTCAAATACAAAATTTATAGTTTCCTAGGCTAACCCACAAGGTTTTTTCTAAATTTTCTCCAAACATACATAGGCCTAAAAAACAATAAAATATTTCCAATATCACTAAAAATGACCTCAGAAATGATTTGAACAAAAGAATATAAAACAAAATGAAAGTAAGAACCTAAAAGTAGGAATCTAGATTTTACAATGAATATATAAATTATAGGTTATATAAGGTTAATAAAATATCACGGATGGATGGAATCCTAGTCTGGGTTTGTTAGAGCTGATAAAAAAGGTAACAATATTCTTTAAATTTGAATATGTGTAGTTGTATATAATTTTAATCCCTTTATATATATATATTTGATTTAATTTTATCTATTATTTCATCCTTCTTTATAATGTATCCACATTTTCTTATGTTTTAATGATTCAAGTAGATAAATTTTCTATATTATCATTGATGGGTAATGTTATTATACATATTCTTTATATTGATTTTTTATTGATTCTAATTATTTTATATTTATGGATCCCTGATATATGGAGTTTCCATGTTTGAATTCTAAGGGGAAAATTTTAATTTGTTATATAATTTAGTTGGTGAAATCATTCATAATGAATTATACATTGATTTTCATGAACTAATTTATAGACCATGGTGATCTTGAATGCTCTTTGAGTCATGCCTGAAGACTTATCATGTACCTATATAAGGATTAGATTGTGATAGTTTGTGAAAAAAATGGTATCATAGAAAATATTTTTTTATTTGCTGATTCATGGTAGAGAGGAGATAGAATCATTATAATTCAGGAGGAAGGTATGAATAATTTTCTTGAAAATAGATTTAGTAACATGCCTTGGGTTTTTAAGGGAATATATAAATGTTTAATTGTAGGTTTGAGTTTAATATATCCTTCCATTTCAGTAAAATTATATCTTTTATGTAATTTCAAGGGTAAAATGTGTGTTTCACAAATAGGGTGTACGAGCATCAGATCGTGCACAGAGATCAATTATTTTGGAAGAGAATATTGTTTTATAAATAATTTTGAAAATGTTTCTTAATTTTTTCTATTAATCTTATTGGTTTATTTTCATTTATATTAATAATATTTACTAAAGTTCCAATGATATGTAATGAACAAGTCAATAGGGGTTGAATAAACATTTAAACATTTCTAAAAAATTAAAATATCATTGTCAATATCTCATGAAAATTTATTAAAACCAGTAATTAAATTTCATACACTAACAATCAACCACTTTTGAAATATTTACGTATAATAATTCAAATCAGATATTCAATAAATTACCTCACATTTTTAAATATATTAATTAGTTATGAGAAAAATACAATAGTTTCCAATTACCTTTGATAGAAGATAGATATTTAAAATTCATTTTATTAAAATAAATACATTTTACTCTCCCCACTAATTAATGCATCAAATAAAAGTAGTTTTGAAATGGCAAATATTCCCCTATATAAATGGATACGTAACAATAAATCAACTTATTAAAACACAACCTGAAATATAATATTTTCCTGATATACCTTCATTGAAAACCAATATAAAAAATTGAAAACATATACAAAAAATAGGTATATCTAAGAAGTTTAGAAAGATAATAAGCATTAAAATCTAATTACAAATCCAACATACCATGTTTATACTTTATTTTCATATATTTTATAATATTTAATGTTTTTGTAAATATATCATCTAATATATTCTATGTTGATTAATATTCTAAAATAATATCTCCTTTGATAACATGATCCCGGATAAAATTATATCCATCATATATATGGTCTGTTTTAGAATGTATTAATGGATTTTTAAAATTAAAATACTCCTTGGATTAACATAATAAATGGGAATTTTATGAAACCAATTATTAAAATCACATAAATATTTTTGAATAAAAATACTTTTTGTATAAAAACATTCAGATAAAAAATAATCAAACTCATTTATGGATAATGTAAAATATAATATAATTTTATAAATATATGAAATTAAAATTTTTCTATGTAAATGTACATACCCGATGTGCTTATCTATTAAGCCAACAACCTCAATAATTAGAGTAAGATTAAGATATCAATCTTAAAAAATTTTGATTAGAATAAAATAAACTAGTAATGGCATATCCTTTAATGTAACTAATTATAATTTAAATAGATTTAATTTGAAATTCCTTTTAATTTAAATAAAATATTGAACTTAAGGAAATTGTAAACATCATATTATGTCTATATGGAGTTAAATAAAGAAAAGTAAAAATCAAACCATTATAAAATCAAAAAAGAACATTTTCTAGATTTACCTAAACAAATAAAGATGTAGTAATCAATGGTGATTCAATTATTTTACTATAATCTATACAAAAAAATATTAACTTTTCTTTAGCATATTTATAATGACTTAAAAATATAACACATGTTTGATAAATTTTTTTTCTTGGAAAAAATTTCAATTCACCAATTAAAGTCATACCAGACTCGAAATTCATTAATTAAAAAAACTATTACAGAGAATATTATTTGAAAAAACTATCCACAATATCAGCAACATATATTTTCATAATTAAAAATTTATTTGAAACATTATTTATAAAAAATTAGGAAAAAAATTTCCTTTAATAAAATCATTTTCAGATAATAAATATGATATTATATAAAACAAATCTCATAGATAGCTCTTATGAACATTCAAATATGTTGATAATTTAAAAAATTATTTAGAAATTTTAATTTTTAAACCTATTTATTTGTTAAACAAATACTTCCTCACAAATTACTCTATTTAAAAATTCACATTTATTATCCATTTGGAGAAATTTAATATTTCTATAATAATAGATATCAAATAAATAAATACATTACTCAACTATAGAAATCATAGAAAATTAATCTTTAAAATATATTCCTTACCCTGATATTGTCCTTGAGAAACTAATATAGCATTATTTTGAACTATATTTCCAAATTCATCCACCTTATTTCTAAACTCAAATATTTTCTAATAATCTATGTTTCTTTATGGGGTGATACAAAATTTCATACATTATTTATTTCAAATTATGCATAATGTCAATGTAAATTTATCCATTCATATCTTCATCAATATTATTAGATAGAACATCAGAAACAAAAGATGAATTGAAGATGAATCATAAAACTTACATTCTTATTTTAATTCTATATTCAATATTTCCAAATAATTTCTCTAAAGGGTGATCCATTTGAGTTATCTAGTTTCTAAAATTTGATTGATTATGGATATCCTCCCACTCAAATGATACCTTATATTTATTATATTTATCTTCACCAAAATCAAAATTCCTAAATTATTCTTTAACAATTTCAAAATCATCATTTTATTTTTCATTATTTTTGTTAAACATTACATGAACATATTCATCAACATATATTGTTTTTTATTATTCACTCTATAAACTATAATATTATTGGAATATCCTTAGAAAATATATTCAAATAATTTTTTATAAAACATAATCACGAAATATTTATTATTTAAGATAAAAAACATAAACAAAAATACTCTAAGGTGACTAAAATTATCCTTTATTAGATTAAAATGTTCAGGAGGTGTCTCAATTTTTAGGGGCCTAATAAAAATCTAATTCACAAAATGACATGTTGTATAAAATAGTTCAACCAAACAAAATAGGTAAATTATATTCATTAATCATTATTCATGTCTTTTCAATAATAGTTATGTTATTTCATTATTCGAACCCATTTTTTGTGGTGTTCCTATTGCAGAAAAATTAATAAAGTATATTTTTTCTTTATAAAAAATTAATAAATCAAACAGTTTAATGCACCTCCTTTATCAATAATACATGAAATAATTAAATAGCATTTTTTATTGCTCAATAAATTATAAAAAAATAAACATAGATAAATTTTCATTCTTATGGTATATAAAATAAATCCAAGTAAACCGATAAAAATCACCATATGTTACAAACATATAATTATTACCTAATAATATATAAGTTTTCATTGTTTTAATAAAATAAACATGTTATGGTTTTAATTTTTTAGTTATATAAATATTTTTAATAGACAAGAATGTTTATTTGTGTTTCTAAACATTTAAACATCAATAACATACAAGAATTTTACAAAACATTAACTTTGGAAAATCCAATACACATTCATGCTTGGTCATTTTTTGTACAATCCTTGAAAAAAATATTCCCAACATCATATCCTAAATAATATCATCAATTTCTCTAGAACATAATGTTAAACATTATTCTCAATAGATAAAATATTTATGTAACATAAATTATTTTTATATTTCAAAAAAAATTATATGTTTAATATATAAATCCATTATAATAAAACATAACACTCATCCTATTATCTCAGAGTTGTGATAAACTTATTTATTTATTCTTAGGACCATCATTCTATAAAACATTATAAATTATAAAATATTTAAATATACCTTCTTATCTAAAACCACTAAAATTTCATTTATAATTGTCTCAATAAGTATTAAATCCTCCATCTAATTGATTTATAGATAGAAATATATATTAATCCCTAATTATATGTCAAGAGAAACTGGTCTATATACCATTCATCTTTGATATTTTTACATAAGGAACCCTAAATGTAATATCATTTAAAGTGTTGTTTTGATACCCATAATATCATGGGTATAACTAGATTAGAAAGGAAATTATTAGGCATCCAGTAATATTTAAAACATTTATTATAGTGTAATATTGATGTTAAAATTTTAGAAACCTTTTTTTACGATTTGACCTAAAAATTGAATAATTTTTAGTGATAATTCATTACAATAATTTCTTCCTAAATTACATATACACCATGTAACCTTAGAATTTATCCTCTTATAATTCTAACTAAAATAGTTTTATTCATCTAAAGTAACTTTTTAGTATCACAAAAACTAGTTCTATCATCACTATATTCATTAATGGACATCATCTTGACAAATTTTTCCTGACCCTTAAAAAATAAATGAAAATTTCTTTTTAAATCATCTTCTTTTCATTTATGTTTTCCAATCTCTTAAAATAAATCTATAATTTTCAACCTCTTAATTATTTAATTTTAGATAAAAAATAATTATGAATTTCGTTTTCTTCATTCATTTTTTTTATTTTCCTCTTGAAGAATTCCTAAAACAATATAGACCGTAGTATTGTAAAATGAACCCATGTTTTTATAAATATAATTTTCTTTAACCCGCCTATTATTTTTCTTTTTTCTTTTTCCTACATTTCTTATTTATTAATTTATATAACTCAATATATTTTATTAAGACCTTTTGTAATTTTTCATTTTGTTCATTTAAATCATCATTACTAATATTATCATAAATAACTAAAAGCACGATTTGATTCCACATTTACCATATTTTAATGAGTTTCCATCAAACATGGGTTATCTATTAATTTTTCAATTTACTAATCATCGCTCATATCTTACTCATTGGGGCAACTCAATCCAAAATAATATTTTTATTACAGTTAATTTTTTTATTTTATTCATGTTTGTGCTAAAATGTGTGCAAAGGGAAAATTCACGAAGAGGAAACCAATGCCAAAGAGGGTTCCTCGGGAATCCCATTCGAGAAGACTTTGAGAACCATGGCCTTTGTAGATCAACTCATCACAGAAAATGGTGCAAAGCCACATCCGCCTCTATAGTCACCATAGAGTAAAAGAGGTGGATGGCTCCACAGTTATGACGCAATTGATCAAAATCTTCACGCTGTGGAGGGAACCAGATCGCCTATACGATCCCTTGGAACTTTACGAAAGCCTCTGCGACACCATGAATGGAATTAAAGAGGGATCTACACTGAGGATTGTATAATGCGAGACTTTTTTTTATGACAAACATGAAACAATCCATAGCTGATCACGATGTACCACATGGCATCGCAACAGGCTCTTAGAGTTTTGCATCATACCTTGCCTATAAATACATATTTTACCTCAGACCCAATGGACGGATACCCCGACCATTCTCATTATCAGCACTCAAATCACGAAGTAACCTATGCTATACAATTAATTGAAAAAAAATGAGCTCATTATGGTTCTTGATCATCGCGAAGAACCTTTTCCTTATCTCTAATACAACCATTCTTCATGTCGGGATTCCCTTCATGGAGCCCATGAGCCATCACGAAAGAAGGAGATCCCTAATGGGACTCGTGTATTCACAAGGTACTTATGCTTCGCGAAGTACCTTCCATACACATGTGAACCACATTCGAAAGTAGGATCAATGTGCTTCACGAAGTACATTTCTTTTCAGTGCTACGCTTCGCCAGGCACCCATGCTCCACAAAGTCCTACTATACGAAGGACTTTGTAGTCTGTGAATAATCCTTTATATGCATCTATACTCCATGCCTAGGTAAGGTCAATCCACTTCGCAAGACATACCCCTTCACATAGTCTATCCACTTTGTGGAGCACAAGAGATTTACAAGGTCCTTTCCTATGAACCCTTTTTCTTCAAAGACCCTTATTTTCGTATAGCCCTCCAGGCTTATGAAAAGCGATTTCATGGTCCCCTGGGTGGTTCATCATATTTCATTGCTTAGCCTCATGATTCTTTTCATAGACATACCAACAGTTATTGATTCTATACATAGCCATGCTATCGTGATCCCCTCAATGGACCACTCCATAACACTGCCTCTCCATGGAATTGCCGATACCTTCCCTTCCCCAATGGTGGCTAGGTATTAGTTATGTAAGTCCTTGGGGTGCCAAGTGAATCTGCCTCGTCCCAGCTGTAGGATGTTAAACTACCAAGAACCGTCGTCCTTAGCACATGATGTTAAACTATATCCTCACCCCCTGAAATATTTACAGGGCACCCCGTATCAGAGATTCTCCACCCCCATTGGTCCCTAGAGGGGTAAGATCTTTTCATATATAGAATGAGATCCTCCTTGATGGAGTGGCATGTGTAGGTGGGTAATGGAAACCATATTGGTATAAGCCCTTATCCTTTCTTGTGGGAGGTATCATCCACCATCCTCCTCTATTCTTCCATACCAAAGACTAGTGGAGGGAGGGGCACATGGACCTTTGTTAACCTATCCCTCTCCCTCATAGCATTGTCTCCATCGGGCCTGTATCTTATAGTATGTCCCAATCTTCATCTCACTGGGCTGCTAGCCACACGTAAGCACCACTCTATTACTCGTGGACGCAAATTTTGTGACGGGATCGTAAGTTCTTTGCTGCTTATTGTTTCTCTCACAAAGCATGAATCAAGTGGGCTTAGAGTAAGCACCGAACATTGCATCCTTACAAGGCTACCATAGCGCGTAGGCCACAATCCCCCCATTCCGAACTACATAGACTTTGATAGTTTCCCTTTCCAAGAAGGGTATGTAGAAATCTTCCCCAAGGTTCAATCCCAACACCTACATGTCCTGACCACTGCACATCAGTTCACCTTCATCTCGCATAATGTTAAATTGTATCCTCCCTTCTGAACTACATGGACTTTGATCCTTTCCCTTTTCAATTATGGTACGTAATAACCATCCCTGATGTTCAAACCCAACAAATACTTGTCCCAACCACTCCACTTCGATTCACAATCACCAATCAAAACGTTAAATTGTATCCCCCATTCCTAAATTTATGGACTTTGATCATTTCCCTTTCCATGAATAGTATGTAGGAATCCTCCTTAAATTTCAAGATGAACACCTACTTGTCTTGACCACTCCACGTCGGGTCACCTTCATCTCGCATGATGTTAAACTATATATTCCCTTCATAACAACGTCGACTTTGATCCTCTCTCTATCCAAGAACGGTACGTAGGAAGCCTCACTGAGATTCAAGCCCAACCCCATCGGTCTTGACCACTTCACGTCGGTTCACCCTCATCCTACATGATGTTAAACTGTATGCCCTTTTCCATCCCGCATGATGTTAAACTATATGCTCTTGAACTATTGGGGTTTTGATATATTAATCCTATGATGGGTACATAGGAAGCCACCATGAGGTTCAACCCCAACCAGTAGTAAGTTGTTGTATTCCCCAACTAGTGATAAGTAGTTATAGTTCCAAACTAGTGGTAAGGTGTTGTAGTCCCCAATAACTGGTAAGTCATTATAGTCCCCAACCAGTGTTAAGCCATTTTATTCTCTAACCAGTGGTAAGTCATTGTAGTCCCCAACCAGAGGTAAGCCACTGTAGTCCCAAAACAGAGGTAAGTTATTTTAGTCCCCAACCAGCAGTAAGCCCAGGTAGTCCCCAAACAATGATAAGTTGTTGTAGTCCCCAACCAGTGGTAATATGTTGGAGTCCCCAACCAATTTTAATCAGTAGAAATACCTTATATTGGGACCCATATCTTTGGCCCTTTTCAGTGGTGTCAGACCATCCTGGGTTGCCAACCACTTGTAAGCCCTAGTATGTCATCAAGTTGTTGTCCTCTGTGAACACCCAGATTCTATACCCTATCCTGATCAAAATATAATTTGATTCTCTGCCAAGGGGATACATAGGAAGAATCTATGTGGTTCAATACCATCATCTATACCTCATACTGGTCTATACCTTGAGCCTCTATGTTTCGGGAAGGTTATGCACCAACCTGGAGGGTCAACTTCCTCTAGGAGTCATCCATGCATCCATTCTCATGGGCCGCCTCATCTGGTGTCCCATCACCCCACCTAACTATGTGGACTTTGATAACCTTCAATGGGGATACATTGGAAGTATATTTAATGCTCAAGCCCAATATATCCATCATCTTTATATCTATTCCATCTCATTCACCATCCAATTCACTCAACCATCTGTCATCCATACTGATTCTTACCCAGGCTTCCACATCATAGCGAGATCATGAAACCAATCATGTTTTTCCCTTGTGGCATCTGGGAAACTAACCATGCATAACCCCCACACAATACATAACCATCCAACCAAGAGTGCTCCCCTCATGATAGACTGCTATCTACACGTAACCCTAAACATGTCTCCGAGTCGTTGTCCTCTTCTCACACCCTAATTCATTCCCCTATTAACTAGATGGGTATGATCTCTATCTCTAGGGATAGGGTATGTGGGAAACCTCCCTGAGGTTCAATACCTAATAATGGAAAACCCTAGAATAATTTTTATAGGGACCCAAGATTCCTTGATTCTATCTTCATTGGACATTTTGATCCCCCCATCTAGAAGGACTCTCAGGTGCTCCCTCACGGGGTTACACCCATCTAATCCACTCCCATCAGTGTTTTGATTAGTTTGATCCATCTCTGCTAGACAATAAACTCATGGAAAACCCTGTGTTAAACATGGGAAGTCGAGGATAACTTAAGAGAAATGCATATGGCATATAATTCCCCGCACTCAATGTGGGATCCATCGGGCTTCCACGCCCTCGAGAAGTCATATCATAAGTGGATGAAATGCAAATGCATCAGTGTTCCAGAATCTAGACACAGTAGCGATGTCCAATGTGACTTCTCCCTTGGCTGATGGTTGATGACCTTACTTGACACCTTGGAATGTCCTAACATAAGCAGTGTAATTAACTAGACTCAATAAAGTCATAGCACAAGGAATATTTTCATGAACAATGTCAAAATATTTAAGGGAAACCCAGACATGGATATGATTTCCCAGGAGGAATCCACAAAAAGAGGAACCTACATCGCATAATCCCATGTCAATCAAGGAGAAAACATCTCTGAATGAGAGACAGATGCATCTTGCCTTTGGAAAGCGGGAATGCGGGAAAAAAATAGCGCCTCCTCGATGGACAGATGTGTTCCCTGATGAAAGAATCAGAAATAGAAATGGTGAACCCGACATGAATTTCTCATCCTAAATGTGGATATTAGAATCATTCGAGACATCGAAGGATAAGCATGTCACTGGAACCTGCTATCTGGTTCTAGGTCCCACCAAGCAAATAGTGGGCCTGGTGTAAAACTCACAAGAGATTGGGACACTTAAATGTGGGACATCCCGGTCGGTGACATTGTCAACATGGATCCTTCATACCAATTGTGGAGGACAGAATAGAGCTGGGTCACTAGACATAAATTTCCTCCTTTTATCACTAATGGTTGAATCTATCTGCTTTGTAGGACCCAGGATACTAGAACCGGAAACCGATCACCACCCACACACCAATGCAGCTGCATGGGCAACGTCAACGCAACAATTTCATATGGTATAATCTCTCCATATAATGTCTCAAAATCCATGGTTGTTGGGATCCAACACCTCATCTCCCCATCTGAACTCATTCAGAGGATGGTTATTAACGACCTCATTCAATGATACGAGGAAGAGTGGATTATCCCATCCCGGGATATAGCCCAAAAAAACCTGGAGGATTCAATGCCTCATCGTCACCGCTTCCCCCATGGGCCGTGTAGGGTGACACTGCTCCCCACCGCAACCTACAACTATTTTTAGAGCCTCTCCTTGGAACGCTCCGACAACTCCCTCCCCTACACCAATGAGTTGATGGATGTCTTGGCTAGCCCAATTGTGATACCTTCTTTGGGGACACTATGGAGGGCTCCATAGAGGCTGCGTCAGCACCGCCACCTAGTCCCATGGGACGAGGAGCTGGTGAGTTATGCACCTAGACTACTCACCCCAATCTGATTAACCCAACACCACTATTGGGTGCATGATGAGGGGGATGCCCGCTAGGGGGTTTCATCATCAACGACTATCGTGACCCGTGCCACCTACAATGCATACTACCAAATCCCCATCCATACTGAGTAGGGGAACATATATGCTCGGCCCAATTCAAGGCCCCAACTGCCCCATGGGCAGGTTGGAATGACACTTCTAGTCACCGACACAGGTGGGGGCTATCACGGGCTGACCTGCGGTAATGACATCTAGTACGGAGGTCCTCCTCGGACAACCACCAATAAAATCGCAGGTCCTCCCCACTCGCAGGCTTGGAGTGGAGGTCCTCCCCATGCCACCATCAGCCTGAGCTAAGGTCATCCCCACTATACAGACATCCATCACAGAAGTATCTTCCACACCCATGACCCCGTGTATACAGTTTTTCTCCCAGTCATAGGTCACCGATGTAAATACCCTCCCTATCTGGATAACCATCAGCATGGGGGTCTTCCCCATGTTCTTACGAAACTTGAATAAGGTCCTACTCATCCCGAAAATCTGAGAAGCAGATGTTTTCATCGATTCATTGGAACATAGAATAGAGGTCATCCCCATGTTCAGTTTGACCAATATGAATACCTCCCTCATATTATCCCTGCTAAGGGAAACATACATCGAGATATTAAGCATGCTACTAAGAGTTCCATCAGAGGTCCTACCAACTCCCACACATTCCATGATGATTCCCACTGCGCATTATCTAGAAGACACAGAGGTCCTTCCCGTGTTCCCTTTTAAATTTTTCCAAGTGCTCCTCACAACCTAGCTCACCGAGGAGGAAGTCCACTCCACCCCCGCATCAGTTCAGTCGAAGGTCCTCCTCATGTTAAAAACCTACCCTATCCTATGTTACCACCACTGGGTAAGAGGGTGGGTCACCACCCCCATAAGAAGAATGATGAGATGTTTCAGACAATGATAAAACTAGTATGCTTATAATTTTCTATGTTGGGATGTGATATGATAATAGAATCCTTACACTGATCTTCCTTGTCAAGGTTTTGGACAGGAACGTGGTGTATAAGCCTCATCCTTTCAGAATGTGAGGTACACCAGATTCATACATCCCTCTGAATATACATCCAGGAGGAGGAAGATTTGGCATCATTCCAGGGCATGTCCATACAATCCTCCCTATAATAAACATGGTCATTCTCTACCTCAACCACAGATCACAGAGAGTTATTTTGGGGAACGATAGAGGATGAACAACAGCCTGAACCACAACCAGTAACCATAACCCATGTGCAGGATGCTGCGGTTTTTATTCCATCTTACTAAGATGTGGTGGTGTAATCAATTCATTCTTCAGTAGATAGCCTAAGATGCAGCAGCCTGTCAGCTCACTCGTCGTATTCTCCACCATCCATTCTACAATATCTGTAGACTACTTCAGTGACGTTACCAGTCCCGAGGCCACACCCAGTTGATGAATGGGGTAACCAAGGGTCGAATCATGAGTATGGGCTAAGGATCATGCGGGAAATCATTACAGCAGACCATTTCTCATAGACATTCTGGCCAGTTGCAACTGAAATATTCAGTGTGCCAAAATCTCTTATCTGGGAGGAAGTCACATGTTTTCACCAAACCTTCTAGGTGATGCGCTTCCATATCCATTATCAGTGAGGGAATTACCCCTATAGTTAGGCACAATTTGAAAATATTGGCCAGCAATTATGCATGATAGAATTTGTTGCACTCCCTATGACCTAGCGTCCTAAGTCACACAGTTGTTATCGGACCCTCCAACAGTAGTGCATCTAGAGATTTAATGTGCTCCACAGGATTATGAAGGAAGATTCCCCCACATTCAGGTCTTTGTTTGGGGGCAGTATAATAGCCTTCATTTCAGTTCTATCCAGTGCTAGCCCCACTTGATAAGCGACATTGAGGATGTGCATTCATAAAGAGTTGAGGTTAGCATCACCAACCTATCAGAGGAAGAGAACAAGATAGAACTCCATAAAGAGAACATACACCCTGAGGGAGTGCCATGCCTATTGGATATACTAGAAAGGGTTTCTTACTAGTATTGAAATTTGATGGGTCTTTCAATACCTATTGAGTAATTAGTCCTCAATCAGAATCCCAATACGAGAAAAGAGCATCTTGGGGATGTAAAAACCACCGACCCGTCTGGCTCAGTGTAGAAGATGGAGGAAGATCCCAAAATGGCTATGTTGTTTCAACAGATTGTATAGCATAAGAAGATTCTCAATGAACTCCTTGTTGAACGTGCTACAGAGCAGCGACCAGACTACAGTGATCCTCGACTAGGGTAGCAGGGGCATGCATAACTACCATCGGTTACCATGACTATCCTACCCCCATAGATAGGGTAGAATCAAGAAATTATTTAAATATGGAATGGTAGGTATCAAAAATCTACATGAGTGGTGCGATAATCATTGGGACCCATCTAAGTTTCCCCGAGAAACTCAACATGTTGTTCCCCCAGCAGTCCTGCAGGTCATCCTAAGAGCTGCTCCACGAGCCGTGGTTCCTGCTAATCATGTTGAAGAATTTTCCAATGAATTGGTGGTTAGTTACCCTCACCAAGATAGGAATCCTCATCTATATAATCCAATGGAATTTTTTATTTCCTATCTCGAGGCTTTGGAAACTCAATAGGTGATAATTCCTCCTGATAGAAAGCCATATCTGGCATCGGTGGATGATATGCTAGGAATCCTGGATTGGTACACCCTACTCCCCTCCACCTATAATAGTATGGGTGATCTATTGTAGCATCTAAAACACATCATCTCAAGGTGTGGACCTATTCTGGGAACTCCAGCACATTAAGAGGCCACCAAACTCTGGTATTTTTTACAAAAAATTGGAAGGGCCTGCGTTTTTCTAGTACAACCAATTACCCATTGGGTTAGTAGAAAGCTGGGAAGATCTATATAGGATTTTTATTTTCCAGTTTAGCTCCACCACACAAATGATGAGTATTGAATACCTCTTAAAGTATAAGTAGAGGCCTCACGAGCATGTCGTAGACTTTGTCACGCCGGTGCAATGGCCTCACCCACTCCCTGGATATGTTACTGACTCAAGAAAAAATACCGAAAATGTGTGTGGGGAATGTCAAAACTGAATTGGTCCCCACTCTCATCACCTAGAATTACACTAGGTGATTCTATTATTTTTCTGATAAATCCCAATGTCTATAGGAAGCTTTGAAGAAGGCCTAGAAGTTACGTCTATTTCTTCCTATGGTTCATATGAGAAGAGACGCTAAGGATGACCCCCCCCATGGTAGCGTAGATAGAGGACCCTAGGTAGCTGGAGTTATTATTGGTGGATACACCTCCACAGCCTCACAAAGGACCACCACCTCAGGAATAGCCTCTGGCCTAGCAGCTCCTGCCTTAGAATCGAAAGGTGCTCCCGCGTAATGCGCCGCCACCACCTTGGAGAGATAACCAGGTTCCACCTCCTCAACTGGAATCTCCCTCCCCTAGTTTGGGTCATGCTCTTAGATACCCCTTTTTCGATAGAAGGAACATGAACTAATTGTTTAATGAGGCTCAAGACCCCAGTTATTTCTAATATTCCATGGAAAAAGGAATTTTATGGTTCATGGATTGTAGGAGCCCCGAAGAGGTGGGTCTCACTAACCACCATAATTACTGCCCCAATCAACAGATCCTGGGGCACAAACTCATGTAGTGTTATGTGTTTAAAGACATGATTCAAGACCCGGTTGATAACAACATATTTATGGTTGGCCCAACACTAGCATATGTTGATTGTGTATTCATATAGCCTGATAGTGATAGTGACAACGAAGGTGAGTGGAAGCATGTCCCTGACTGCGTGTCTCAAATATAAAATGACTATATGTATATTAATGTAGTTTCCCATTCACATGGTATTATTAGTGCATGTTTGAATCGACCTGAGCCTTTAGAAGTCGTCGTGTTACCCACATCTACTACTTCTGCATTGATTTCCCGGCCTTTCTATTCTTAGAAAGGAATGCATTGGCGATGCAAGGGAATTATATTCCCCCACCGATCCCATCATTATCCCATACTCTCTGCGTGTTCATGTCTCAGATATGGATATTATCCCCAAGATTCATCCAGTGGTGAAGGATTCTTTAAGTGATGACCAGAGGCGTACTTTGGTTAATAATTAGGAGCTGGTAAAACCCTATATGATTCCTGATGATGAGGATCACCATACAGACCCTCCCAATGTCCACAGCTATTTCCAGTGTTGATAGAAATGTGGCTATATAGATCATTGGAATTCATTGGTCAATAATTCGATCCAGGCTGTGCATGCCACTGAAACTAGATAAGAGGCCAAGCACAGAGCTCAGCACGTGTGACCTTCTCATCGGGCATCATCAAGTTTTCCTTCACTGCTGTTTCTGCTACGTGACAAATATGAACAACCACAACCTTTCCATGATCATCCACATTCTGTTATAGACCAGACTCAGTCATCTATCCCTCATACGGAAGTAATTCTGTGTGTTTCAAATAGCGAGCAATGAGATGTTCCCAACACCAGCCAGCTGCCGGTTCATCCAGACGGTCCCTTCATACCCTGTGCCACATAAATGCCTCCTATCAAAAAACAATTCATGCTTGGTACAGAAGTATGATATTCTTAAACATATTTTCTCATTCTTATGAGGCTCTTTCTCCTTGTGTCTTATCTCCTGTCAACAGATATGCATGAAGCCATTGCCGAGACTTTAAGAAGCCTCCTCAAAATTGAGACAGAGGTATCAGCCACAGAAGCCTTCTATGATGAGGTAGTCGAGCATGAATAATGCATGCCCATCATCACTTTCTCTAGAGAAGATGAGGTTTCTCTCATACATAGGCATATCTTCTCGTTGTACATCACGGTTTATTTCAATGGAATAGAGTTTTGTCACTGTCTTGTCCACACATGCTATAGGGTCAACCTCATCCCGTCTTAGACGCTCCGAAATATGGGGTTTTCCGAGGATGATATGAGCCCCTACAACATGAAAATTCAAGGTTATTATAGGAATACATAGATACCAGTAGGCATGATCCACTTGAATACCTAGTTCGGTGGCCTGGTAGTCAGCACCGAATTCATCATTGTCCCACAAGACACTGCCTACCATGCATTGATGGGTAGGCCATGGATCCACCTGCACACGATGGTCCCTAGTTCATATCACCAGTGCCTTAAGTACTCCCTTAATGATTTATTAGGCACACTTCAAGGTGATTTTCCCCCTTTTCCTCTTGTGAATAATGATACCTAAATGCCGAATATTACAAGAGTAAGGAGAAAAAGATTTAGGATAATGAGGTTGAACAATCTACGGCTGCAACTAACCTGAGGATAGACCAGGATAATGCATACATCTTATCAATCAACCAATTGGAATCCATGAATCTAGATCTAGGGAAATGCTTTGATTTTCTGCAATGAGGTGGCAAAACCATTCAAAATTATAAGGGACACTAGAAGATCACCTCGTATACCTACACAAATCTATCTCAGCTGATCCTAGATCCTCCTACTCCCTTAATGTATCAGGATGTTCACCCCATGGCAAAGAAAATATGTTACATATGATTGTTTCACTGGGATAGGATAAACTGGGTCAGGCTGACATGCCACTGTTTCTTTGATCTCATCAAGGGTGACCCTTTGGGCTGAAGGCCAGATTAGATTGGGTCGACATCTTTCATCATTATGGTTTCGGAAGTACTGGAGCCCCACGATATGGTGTCCACCACCACCCAAGCGGGCACCAATGTCCCAGAGGGATCTTTTGACTCAGAGGAATTGACTCCCACCAAGGATACCTCCTCTATATGTGAAGAAGATGATTTGGAGGATGTTCCACCTACCTTTAAAGAGGGTCCCTCCACCACGGTCTATTAGTAGGTACAGGTGAACCTCGGTAAAGAGATGTCTAAAAAACCCATATTTATCAGTGCCTCTATGCCCGTCAATGAGAAACAATAATACGAGGACTTCCTAAAACAACATAATGATGTGTTTTCTTGGAGTTCTGAAGATATTCTAGGGCTAGATCCTAAGGTTGTTATCTATTACCTCTATCTTCCAATGAATCATCGCGGGTTCAAACAACCTCCCAGAAAGATTCACCCTCCTCACGGTTCTATGTTGAAGGTTGAATTTTATATGATAGTCAGATAAAACTTTTTCAAAGAGGTCCATTACCCTAGATGGTTAGCCAAAATAATTCCCATCTGAAAAAAACAGACATATCACAATCTACATGGACTTTCGGGATCTCAACCATCACTATCTGAAAGATCATTTCCCCTTCCTATGACGAAACTATTGATTTATGCCACTACTGGGTTCCATGATCTCTTATTAATGGATGGGTATTCTTGGTATAACCAAATTTTAATGTCCCATGAGGATGAAGAGTCTATAGAATTCATGGCAACACAATGTACTATCTACTTCCAGGTGATTCCATTCGTTCTAATGAATGTTGTGCCACCTATCAGAGTTCCATGCATTGCATATTTAAGATCATCCTTGGGACATTGGTGGAATTATACATGGATGATCTGGTGGTCAATTATCACTATCTCCATTACCATCTCAAAGATCTCAAGAAAGTGTTCAACTTCCTTCGATCCCGCCATATGAATATGAACCCCTTGAAGTGTGCATTCGAGGTCACCTATGGAATGTTTTTGGTCTTCATTTTTAGATAAAGGGGCATCAAGATCGGTCCTAAGAAAACCAAGGCCGTCATCCAGATGTCTTCTCTGAGAAACATCTGAGAGATTTGTGGCTTTCAAGGACACTTATCCTATATACACTAATTCATCACAAATTTGGCTGGAAAGTGTAATACCTTTTCCCACCTCATGAAGAAAGGAGTTGGTTATAAGTTGGATGAGTAGTGTCATACTACTTTCGAAGAAATCAAGCAGTACCTATTATAGCCTCCAGTCCTAATTCCACCCATTTCTGTAAAGCCCCTGGTCCATTATGTGACCACCCTGGAATGATCTCTTGGTTCCATTCTCTCCCAAAAAAACAACCAAGGGACATAAAATAGTATGTACTATCTCATCCACATACTCCTCAATATAGGGACCATATATTCCTCTATTGATAAGAGATTCCTCACACTAGTATTCTCAATATTGAAATTGTGACACTACTTGATGTATCACAAGATACAAATTCTATCTCGAGTGGATCTATTGATGTACATTCTGAACTACACTATGTTGACAGGCCATCTAGCTTAGTGGGCAGTAATCCTATAGTATTTATACATTATGTTTTCCCCCAGAAGGCCATTAAGGGATATGCATTTGTAGACTTCCTTTCCTCCCATCCAGCTTCCGCGGACCAGTCTCAGGATCTTGATTTTCCCGATGATGCAGTCCTCTTAATAGACCAAGACGTCCCATGTTGGAAAATGCACATTGATGGTGCCTCCCGAAGCCCTACCGACAGAAGACTCAATGACCCTAGACTCGACAGAGTGTGGATGGGTATCATCTTCATCATTTCTACACAAGTTGTTCTTCCATATTCCTTCTTGTTGTCAGAAGGTTGTACTAACAATGAGGTAGAGTATTGGGCACTCATTACTGGCCTTGATCTGGCCCTTGATATTGATGTTCCCTACTTACATGTGAATGGGGACATATAATTGGTCATCAAATAGATCAAAGGTGACTACATCATCAATAAACTAGAGCTCGTACCACTATTGGAATGTACCAGCTAGTTGATGGCCCATTTCCCATATCATCCTGAAGTTACTCAAGTCCCTCATTCATAGAATGCTTGGTCTAACACCATGTCTGGATTGGATGAATCTTTTGCATATCCTGACCAGGATTATTTGATCATTCATGTGGTCCACTGGATATTCATCACTCCAATCACTTCGAACGACGATGATATCCCACTAATAAGCCACTTTACTTCTAGTTTATCTAAGTTAGGGACCATAGGTTCTCATTTCATAGTGTTGAAGGTGACTCGTGACTGGAGAACCCCTTTTATTTAGTATCTCTAGCATGCCAATCTACCAGTAGATTGAGCCGAGCGCAAGCGAATACGACATCATGCATTACATTTTACCCTCCAGAGTGGTCCCGGTCTTGAGAATATCCTATTCAGATTCGGGTTTTATGGGGTTATCCACTGTTTTATTCATGTGGGTGAGATTTATGAGGATAGTTATAAGGTTAAATCCAGTTATTGCAGGGCTCATCAGACCTGGCCGAAACTATCTCACCAGATCCAGAGGTCGGGTTATTTTTGGCCAGCCATGATCTGTGACTGTATTGAGTTTTCCAAGAGGTTCCATACATGCCAAATCCATGATAACTTCTTACATCAGCCACCATAACCTATCCAAACTACCATTTAGACTTGGACATTTTTTGTTTGGGAACTCGATGTCATGGAAAATATTCAACAGCGACAACTCACTAATGCGGATTCATCCTAACTACTATGGGTTTCATTTCCAAGAGGGAAGATTTAGTTCCGCTCAAGGAGTTCAAGTCCCATTCAATATTTGAATTTTTGAGGTCAAATACCATCAAATAATTCAGAGTCCCTCACACCATCCTCACCAATTATAGTACCATCTTCTAGGAAACCGAACTAAAGATGTTATACGCCATGTACAATATCTGTTCTTACCGTACCTCCCGCTATCACATGAAAGAAAATGGGAAGATCGAGTCATTCAATAAAACTATCTATAACATTTTGTAGAATATAGTTGGTAATAATAAGAATATTTGTCCGAATAAACTCCCCAATGCTCTCTGGAATTATAGGATGACGACCCACAATTCCCCTTAGGTGACCCAATATTCCCCAGTGTACGGAACAGAGGTAGTCCTACACATCAAGATTTAGTCATCTTCATTATACACAATTATTTAAGATAAATATAAATGATATAAGGTTGTTGAAATCCATCTCAATGAATGAGAATCACATGACGAGAATAGGCTTTGTGCCCTGCACAACTTGGAGAGGTATTAGAACAAGATAGTTAGAGCTTTTAACAAGAAAGTTTACCTCCTCTCTTTCTTACAGGGTGATAGGGTGTCGGCCTTGAGAACACCAATGATACCTGGAAGGAAGCCACCCAAAATGGAACCCATGTGGGAATGACCTTACATTATTCACAAGGATTACCCCAATGGCACGTACTCTCTGGTTACCATGGATGGTGAGAATATAACTCATCTGACCAATGCCAAATTCTTCAATTAATACTTTTCCTGAGAAAACTGGTCCTACATGACCATAAATTGGGACATCATTACCTCATGACATTAAAATGAATGATTTGTCTGAGATGAAGGATGTAAAACTACTCAACACTTGTTCGACATGATATTATATTGTATGTTGTCCTCCATGACATTAAACTGTATGTTCTCCCACATAACATTAAACATTTTAAAGTCCCACCTAACCTTAAACTATTCTATATTCATTGAACGATGTTAAAGTGTGATCCATTTATGCTGAAGGCCATAAAACTACCCATCAAATGTCCAACATGACGATAAACTATTGGATCTTTATGACCTTAAACTATGGTTTTCTCGAATTTTCATCCCGCATGACGTTAAACTAAACAACGTATTCATGAACTAGGTATGGATTTATTCTCATCCTCATGGGATACATAAGAATTCTTAGACACCAAGTCCTATATTCCACCCCCCCATTTATTATCCACGACTGCCCTCTGCGTATAGTTATCTAAAGTATTGTAGACGGTATCATGTAAATTTATTTGGCCCCCATTTATGATGGGATTACGGTGATCGCACAATGTTCCCCTCCCATTCTTCTATCCTATCCACGTTCTCACTACACGACTTTAAACTGAATTTACATTTTAGAACTATGTATGTCTTGATTCTCATCCCCATAGGATATGTATAAATGCCCGAACATTTTTACTATAAGCCCAGCCCCGAAATGCAAGATCTCCCCTTGGGTGCAGCCCCTTGGCCCAGATGCTTTTCAAAACACTTGGTGTGGTGCAGGATGTGTTTTCCTTCATTCACATTAGGTTTATCATGATTTCACCATCTATCTCTCTACATGGAGATATACACCTCTTTCATTCTTTTCCACCATGATGTTAGGAGACAGGCATGTTCACGCTTCACGTGTGTCCTTTATTTGGGTCCCCATCACCATCCACATCTGAAAGGATCCCCGAATGGGATGGATGTTTAGCCTTATGACTTGCCTACTATTTTGGGACAACATCCTAGAGGTTCTTGAATGAAACTTTGATGAAAATCCCTCTTTTTGAATATGGTCAGTGGTTGATGCTCATTTTTTGTTCACATTTCAAGTCACATGGTATGGATGCTATGTTTCGAACATGGTCAATATCCATCCTGCATCATTATCACCACCCCTATATGTCTCATATATTGGGTGTAGTGATTCATTTTTTTTATCCCTTTGAATGTCAATGTGACTCAAGCGGGGATGTTGGTCTAGGTGGGATAAACCCCACTCGATATCTTTCCATTATGATCATGCCCTTATATGTTGGGGAGAATTTGATCCCATTCCTTGTTTCCCACACCGAGCATTTCTCTAGTGGGATTAAAAGCTCTGGTAAGGCCATACCCTCACAATGGGTCACACAATTATGGTCCAAGTCAATGACTTTAAACTAACACCACCACGATCCTCATCTCATAGCATTAAAATTGTGCAATCTGTCCTTCACTGAGGGACAAAAAACCACTCAGCAGTCATCCCATGTGACGATAGATTACAAACTGGATGGGAATTTCTGTCTGTGGACTATCCTCAGGTCGCTCATCCTTTCTTCCCACCTCAAACCATGTTCTCAACTAGGATTTTGAGGTGTGGTGTAGAGTCTATGTCCTAATTCATGTTGGGATATTTTTTTACATGCTGCATGAATCCCCTTGAAACCCCCACTATTCATCATCCTTGCTTTAAGACGTTAAACTGCACAGGTCCCACCACGCTTTACGTGTCCTGTCATTTGGGTCCCCTTTATCTTTCACTTCAGAAAGGACTATTGAACAACATGGATGCTAAGCCCTAGGGATCTCCTATTATCTCAAACCAACATCCCTGAGGATCCTGGACAACAATTTAATACAAGTCCCGCATTCCGAATGTGGTCAGTGGTCAAAAACTATTGTTCTCCATCATTCTAGAAAATGATATAGATATTGTGTTGCGAACATGGTCAGTAGTAATAATCAATCATTGTTGTCATTTTGTGGTCTTACTCATGGAAGGCATGATGACTCAATCCTTCCACCCATCTATCCCATCTATGTGACATTAAACGGGCATCAATGGTCCGATCTATGTGACAAAAAATTAATATCTACCACATCTTTTCTGCATGATTTTAAACTTCACTACATCTTCTAAAACTAAATTTTTCATGATTCCCATCCTCGTGTGATATGTAGGAAAACCCATACATTTTGTCTTTGCGTCTAGCTCAAATTTATTTATTCTTTCTCTTGGCCTCTTGGCCCGAGTTCACTATAGGAATTATGAATGGTATGGTGTATGTGTGATTATTTCCTCTTTCACATTGGGTTATTCTCCACGCCATACACATTCATCATCGAGATAAAACCCTCTAATTATCATCCTCACTGTATGATTTTAACTTTCACTGTAACTCCAGAGCTATGTGTTGCTCGACTACCATCCTTGTGGGATATGTATGAACGCACAAACATTTTGTCTTTTGGTCCAGTCTAGTTTCATAGAAGCCTTCTCATCTCTTGATCCCCTAGTCCCGAGTCCTCCAGGAGGGTTTATGTGGTGTGGTATGGGATTCTTTCCTCATTCATGTATGGTTTGTAATATCCATGCCACATACCTCTCCCTGTTGACAACTCTTCCTTCCACAGATCTCCAATCATCATTTCGAGTCGGCTACTCTTGAATTGGGCCCCTAGGCCCTCGTTGGCAGTCAACTTTGTGCCTAGGAGCACTCTGGACCATGACCATGATTGTTGGATTCTACATAGACATGTTATTGCCCATTTTCATGCTTCATGCCCCCCTTCATTTGGGCTTTCATCATCTATCACATTCAAAAGGACCCCCTAAGGACATTTTTGCTAGTCCCCAGTGCTCTCCTAATGTCTTGGGCCAATGTCCCTGAGAATTTCGAATGAAAAATTAATACAAGTCCCACATTGAGAATATGGTTAGTGGTCAATGCTCATTTGTTGTTCCCATTTCAGGTGACATGATAAGAATGTTGTGTTTCGAACACGGTCAATAGTTATCCTCCATCGTCACGCCACCCCCATTAGGCCCTAAATATTGCTTTCATGATTCACATTCTTTTTGAATCCATCATTTCCATGTGGAATTTTGATACTCTTGGTGTTATCCCTTAGTTTTCATTCGCGTGTTAAGAGCATAAAGAAAAAGGGAGGTATTATTCGAGGCTCTGCACCATTTCCCCATTTTCTCGTATTCCATGTGTTGCGAGGAACTTCTCCACCCTTATTTAACACATGGAGTGTAGCCCACATGGGATTAGGTATTTGGTCATGGTTTATGACCATTTAGAAGAGTCTCACATCCCATGGTCTGAGCTCAAAGATGATAAAATAAGATCCACCACATCCTTGTCACAAGACATTAAACTACACAACATCCTTATGAACTATGTACGGCTTGATTCCAATCATTATGGGATATATAGGAATGCCCGGGAATTTTGTAATTTGATCCTACTCAAGTTCCACAAATTATCCCTTCTGTTCATCTTTTTCCCTAAATTTCATTGGATTGCATAGTGTGAAGTGGACTATTACTATCTTTATTCACATCAGGTTTTTGATATCTATGCCACATACTCCCCTTTAAGTAGAAAGTCTCTCCTACCTCTTGTCCCACATGATGTTAAATTGTACACTCAGAACTACATATGGATTGATTCCCATACCAATGGGATATATAGGAAAACATAGACATTTCATCTTCATGTTCATCCCCATATCCATGTATTTTTTTCCGCCCCTCAACTAGAGGTTTCTCCACTAGAATTGCATGCAGCGTGCCATGGACCATGTCCTTGTTCACGCCAGCTATGATTTATTACACCCTGTGAATTCCATAGAAAACATCATTCTTCTGTATGAATTCATGCCATATGACCATAAACTATGCTTCCTGGTCCCACATTACTATATATTTTTGCGTCTTCACTACGTGACATTAAGATTCTTGAGTTCTTCCTATCATACGAACCTAAATTATGACATTATCTTCATGTACGCAAAATTGAAAACAACACCACATTGTGGTATCATCACTAAACGAGACATCATGTTTTTTTTGGTTTTCCATCATGACATTTATCAAGGCCTAAATATGTATTGATTCTTGTAGTGATTCCTAGATTCTTCGTCCTAGGTTTTTTTCTTCACAGAAAAACCCATCCATCCTAAAGAACAAACAAGATCCATCAAATGTCTCTTCTTTTGGTGTGTGGGCTAGACTCACATGACAATATTGTCCCTAGAATTCGTACCCTACCATGTCACTCTAGGACTATGTATGGATTGATCCCCATCCTAATGGGGTACTTTGGAATGCCCAGGCACTTTGCCCTGGGCGTAGCCCAAGTTTCACTTTCAGTCCCTTGACATAAATATATCCCTTGGGAGAATGTGGATGTGAGTACCTATTAGGTCCCTATTCACATTTGTTTTTTCAATAACTAAACCATGTGTATCCCTTTTATCGATAAGGGATTCAACTCCCCCTGTTTGACACATCTCGGTGGCGTACTCAAATGCGTTGTGGAAAAGATACCAATGTGTGGAATTCTCACATGGACATTCCCTTGTTTCATCTCCATACTTTATGAGCCCTTTATTTGGATCTCCATCCTCTTTCATATTTGAAGGGACCCCCTCTATGGCCTGGTCTCATCCCACACTAGCTCACCTACTATCTATGGCCAACACCCCAGAAGGCCTCAGATGAAATTTTACGACTGGTCCCGTGTTTCAAACATGGTTAACAGTTGACCCTCATCTATCTATACCCATACCAGGTTAATGTGAAACAAATTCCATGTTTTTAACATGGTAAAAAAATATCATTTATTTTCGCACCAATATCATTGTGATCCAAATCACGGGTGCCATGATTCACATATCTCCACTCCCTTGTGTTCAAGTGGGATTCTAGCACAATATATTTTATACCACAACACATTAATGTGAATTAAGAAGGCTAGTTAACAACATTGGTACATCATATACCTATCGTTTCATTATCCCTAATGTGTTCCTCTGTTTACCAGAAAATTCCTACAAGTACTCTTTATTTCCCACACCGATCATGACCCATGTACACTTAGTGGTTTCGATAGGATGTGTACTGGTGCAGTCGAACAACACATTCCTTTCATCATGCACAATTTTAGACTAGGATATGGGAACTACATATGTCTTTATTTCTAACCTCATGGGGTACGTAGGAATTCCCACGAACTCTCATTTGGGTCCATCTCATGTTAGTCCACCTATGGTATATGGATTAATTAATCCCATCAAAAACACATGGTGTGGTATGAGATTATGTCCTCATTCATGTCGGTATACGTACTGCACCGTACATTTCCATTCTGGGTAACCATGTCCTCAACACATGAATTCAAACTATGGTTCTACATCAATCATGTTCAGGATGCCCCATGATAATTATGGGATGTGTCGGCTTCCTCACCAGAGAGAATTTCCCCCATCAACATTGGCCTTTGATCACATTATGCCCAAAGAACTATGTAGGGATTGATTTCTTCACTATTTGGATATGTAGTGGCATATTGATGTTCGATTCCCAAATCTAGACACACGAATTTAAACCTTATATATGGTTTTCCTGGCCTATTCCCCTCTTTAGGGACAATCTAATACCTTCGTCATCACCAAACGATGTTAAACTATGTGTCGATCATCCATATTAGTATGACGTAAAACTGCAAGTAATTATGTGTCCTCACTAGAGAGGTCCTATCTAGTAGTAGGTTTGATCTTGGTTCTGACATATTTTCCCACCTAATGTGTTTTCAACACTATGGAGTAATTTCAAGAGTGTATGACTCCATTTTAACAACCCATCATTCCACCATCCATGATTTGTGTGCCCTTTATATGGACCCTCATCCTCATTCATGCAAGAATGAACCTCCTAATAGTATGGATACATGGCCTATGGATCGCCTACTATCATGGGATAAAATTCAGAAGGACTAGTGGATGACATTTCGAGTCAGTCACCATGTTTCGAACAAGGTCTCCAGTCGGCACTCATTTGTTGTCTCCATTTTAGGCTAACACAATAGGTATATTGTGTTTTGAACAAGGTAAATAGTTATCCTTCATTTCCATGCCATATCTACAGTGTTCTGAATTTTGGGTATCGTGATTCACACTTTCCACTCCCCTCTGTTCGGATTGATTCTAACGCCCTTGGCATTACTCTACTCATGCACTAGAGCATGTTATGAAAATATCAATTAAACTGCTCTGAGAAATTACTTCTCAAGTCAGGCCTCCCTCTTTCTTCTCGGAAATCTTGGATGGTATTTCAGACCCCATATTTCCAAACCCTGGTTCGTAGTCTCATATTCGAAAGGTATAACAATGTGATCATACCTTGATTCTCACATCGGGCACGAACCACTTGAGCTTAGGTATTGATCGTTGGATATTTCACGAATGTGATAGAAATGCAGCAAACCAAAACAAATAGTAGAACTAATGAACTCAACCAAAATAAACAAGAAAAGCATGAAACTATGTTTATGAGTTTACACACATTACAACGCCCAAGGATTGGACCCTCCCACTGATGGGTAGACCTCTTCGAAGGAGTGTCCCAACTCCGCCACTATCTAGTTTGTGGCATCCATAATCTCTGATTTCTGGTTTATCTCCTACTCCTACTCAATGGATATAATGTGAAATTCATCAGCCTCAATCTGGGATTGAAACTTGTCAGTTAGGATAATGGCCATCTCTTTAGAGGCTTACTTCATTCATTCTTCGGCCTCCGCTAGCTGGTCCCTTAGCCGTTATATGCACCCCAAGTGTGCAACGAGGAAATAATAGTACTTGTTTGCCCATTCCCTCAACTTCTAGATAAAATTATCAACCTCCTGGAGTATCTTGATCTTTACATACTTCCTCTACTACCAACCCATACCAAGGCCATGATCATGTTCCCGTAACTTTTCTTCCATGATGTCTCGGATGAGCATATAGGGATGCTTGGCATCCACTCCTCCTACGCATAATTCGCACAGCCAGGAAAAAATTCTCCCCATCTGATCTATCCATTGTGCTTTAGGGGTCTCTTTGATGAAGCACTTGATCATCTTCCATGACCGGCGAGGGACAACCTTGTTGTCTTCTTCATCAGAGACTGTCTCGTTTGGGTCCTTGGGGTCATGAGGATCATACGTATGGAACACCTCCATGAACTCATCAGAAGGATATTCATATGGTTTCTATTAAGGTATTTCTAGACCCATGTCATCTGATTCATCCCCATCATTAGATTTTACCACAATGATTTTAGGATCGGTCGTGCTGACTGTCCCACCTATGATCATGAGCACAGAGGTTTGGTCAGTTTGGGTGCCTGTTTCCATGACCACTGAAATTTATCTTGGGAGGGAAGTATCAGGAGATTCGGCCATCCTTTACAAGGAGGCCCATGCCATTTTAATTACTATGTGTGTGAAAAACACACATACGTCAGTTTACTTGATTCAATGGATGACAATTACATATTCACTAAAGAATACTTATAGAGATCAAACATCTAGTCTCACCCGTGAGTTGTTTCCATAGAAATTTCGTGGTGTGGTCACCCATATATGGTTTAGAAGTCTAAAGGCTCCAGTAAAACCACCATGGTTGTTGCATCCCTACTAGGCGTGATAATCATCATTCTCACAGGTGCAGATCCTGAAGTTCCTACAACTACATCTTCTATTGCACGGGAGTGGGTCTTACATATCAGGACCTCCTACACAGGTCATCAATTAGTTGAGAAGTCCTAAATAAAATAGATGATGACTATGGTAAAGTGGTTTAAGGTTTACCTCAAAGCATATTCCAACTCTTATAGCTCTGATTCTGAGATGGTGACCTCATCCTATTTGGGTAGTCTTCCTTTACCTGCCTCTTTCCCTTGGGAGGATTCATCTAAATCTTCCAATGGATTAAATATTTTCCTCAATTCGGTGGGCCAACAACTGAAGATGGTCCATTGATTAAGAAGAACCTTCTCTCGATCTGTCATGTGATGAATAGGTACCAGAGAGGACACGAAGTCCTCCAACTTAGTAATGTACTATGCCCCTTCCACCTGAGATACTACAAAGGCACCCTAGGTAGACTGAACCATGAAAAATCTATCCTGAGATGGTTCAGATGGCGCCACATCTCTAAGGGTTGAGGAATTGTCCGTTGGCATACTAGATGTCCCATGACTATGGGAAAACAGCATCCTCAAGGATGTCTATATGGTGCAGCTTCTTCCCAAGAGCATGAGTGGGTATCTTAGAGAACCTCCTAGGTGGCCTCTCCTTAGGATAACGTTTCTGCTCTAAGACTGCTGGTTCCGCTCATGCCACCTACCTCCCAAATAGAGCAGGCCTCTCCGCTACTATATCCCCACCACCACGAGATGTCCTTGCCTCCTTTCTTCCCTGACCTCAAGGTTGAGGGGGACGCCGTCACTGGCACAAACTATCTGATGCTTCAAAATATCACCTAGGTAAGCTTACTACCAACTCTTAGAATACTTTTTCACAACCCCATAGATAGCTATGGGTGGAGGCAGCTCCATCCGCATCTTCCCAACATCCTATTTAATCATGAGCCACATATGCCTCATCACACATGGAAGGTCCTCATGGTACACTGAAAAGTAGACATGCGAGGTGAGCCTATATATGCATAAAAACATCCTTGAAAAATGGTGTAGGGTGAACAACTCACAAAGATGCTTGCGGTCAACCCACACCACCAGGACTCCATCCCAAACAACCAGAAGTTAGGAATGATGTTGATTTGTTCCCTGGCCAACATTAGTGAACACAACTGTTTGCAATTTGAATGGGTGTAAATTGTACTCATCTTCTTTCTAGACCCAGTTCAGCACTAGCAGAAGGGTCAGGTTGGTCAGGAAACTCCCCACCGCATTCAATATAGATGGTCATAAGTCTGACCATTGGGGAGAAATGGGGTTCGTGTACTCATAGTCACCCATATGCATCACTATCCACCCATAGAAAAGATGGATCGTCCTGTACACCTTGTGTGGCTTCTTCCACTCACTAATATGCCACATTACCTTGTATAGATTATCCCATATCTGAATCCCCAGATTTAACCGCACCCCCTTCACCATCATGGATTCCATGATAAACATGATTTGTTGTACACCCATGTTCATATCCCTTACTAGCAGTATCCAGCCCCAAATCAGTACCGAAATGAATTCATCCACCCTAACCATAGGTTGCTTCTCATTGTTGATGTGGAACCCCCATGTATTCCACGGGTTGTTCTCCAAGATTATCTGGTAGGAGTGCACCATGTTTCACTGGACCCCTTCAGGAAAGTAGGAGGCCTCACTAGAAACATCCCATCTACAAAGGATTTCAAGAATCGCCTGAACCACACTTTAAAGTGTACATCCTTCACCGACTACTTTTTCTCTCCGAGAACTAAGTCCATCAAAACCTTTTCTAATGCCAAAATATTCTCTGAGTCTTCTCATGTATTCACAATGGGAAGGAACTCATCCTACATCGCTCCAAATATTGGGATTCTGAGATTTTGTACAGGTCCCAAAGGCGGATATCGACCTATCCATGGTGAAGATGAAAGGTGTTATTCCTTGACGACTACCTACTTAGCAACTCTGGAATCAATTGTTTCGGCTTGTAGATGTGGAATTGAGAGGCCCATGTTACCTCATATAGTATCACTCGCCTTAGTTCTACCCCAAAATCCTCATAGGTGGCACATAAATAGTATGATCAGGCCCAATAGACAATGAAATTTCCTCCCTATCGTAGATCCCACTCATCAGTCCACCCCTTTTTGGGTTCCCCAAGGCCTCCATTAGAATGGTTTTGTATAATAGGGGAGATAGATCTAGATGAAACGCCTTCCCAACAACATTATTCACATAGGAATACAGGAAATCAGAATAAGTGAGAGTATTATACTCCCAAGTATGACCATCGGCTACCCTAAACTACTGGAACTAGCGCATCATACTCCTGAACTAGTAGGCTAGCTTTTCCCTACTCACTTCAGGAATGAAAACATCATCCCTTTGTCCAAAACCATATAAAGGAAGCCTTTTTCATAGAGTGTAGTTCTTTTGAATTTATAACAACGGCACCACCAGAGATTCGTTGTCTAAGTGGCTCTCCACATACTCTCCAATTCCCAAGTTCTCTGCCAACTTAGCCCTGTGAGCATTATCCATAATGACCCCACTAGAATCTCCTTGATGAGCCATTCAGTCTTAAAATTTTATATTTTTTTAGGTTCAGGGAGCTCATTCACAGAGCTCGTTCACAGAACTCGTTCACAAAGGAACGTTGCAGAGCCCTACTACACACCTCACATGCACAAGCTACAGAGCACACAATCGCAGAGTCAGAAGACTGGTAGAGAGCCACATAGCAAAGTAGGCCGAATTCGCATAAGTAAATCACAAAACACACTGTGCATTGTGATTCGAGATCCCAAGAAAGAAGGTGCAAAGATAAGTAAAGGACCAAATAAGGGCCAAACTCCCCTATTTATAGAAGAAAACCTTTGAGTGTAATGCCCCAACCCCAGTTACCTAGAGTCGGTGCATTATTACATAATATTGGTATGATCACAAAATATCAAGTCTCGAAAGACCAATTAGTTTAGTATGCTTGGAGTAAATAGATACATTCATAAAGTTTACATTATATCATAAAGTGAAAACTACTACAACAACATCTTGTCTTCATATCCCCTCATACTATTCCAGTAAGTCATTCATAAATTACCTCTTCACATCCTGGGAAAAATAAAACATTGAAAGGGGTGAGATCAGATGCTCAGTAAGGATAACAATATAGAGGAAACATTCATAAATAAGCATAAACATTTAAGGCAATGTATAACTAAAACAAAAGCCTTTTAAACTTGAACTTTAGCATAATATGGAAAAAATAAAATGAAATAATGATGTTTACTTATTCACATGGGTATTCTACTAGTCGAATAATCAAATGAAATATCAATAACAATTTTCATAATGATGAAATGCATAATGCCAGACTATCATAACCACATAGCCAATGTCTCGTGCCAAGAATACAAATAAGATTTTGTCAAGGCCTTGTGCCAAGACACTATTTTGTCTCATGAGACCTACTGATGCATCGATGAGCAATAACGGGCTCCACTCATCACTTATTAAGTCCAATTCATTCCTCATATGAACAAGTTTAAACATAACACAAATATTCGTATTAAAACTCGAATACAAAATGTCCATACATTTTCCATAAACCATGAATGGTATAAAAATAACAAATCCACAGTAAAAAATTTCACAAAACCTTCAATACAATATGGATGTTTTGTATCACAATAAATAAACTTCAAATAATCTTAAAATCCATCAAAGGATGTTGACATAGATGAAATCAAAACTATTTTAGAAAAATATCTCTTTTTTTGGAATCATTTTAAAGTCATATAATTATAAAATAAAACATTTACTTTGAAAATTTTATTATAAGCTTTTAAGGAATGTTTCGACAATTTTATAACGGCGTAAAATAGTCGCACCCGCCGTGTATGTTAAAAAAAGACATTCTTACCTTAATTCTGTCGAAAAGGTTAAAAAGGACCTTGTTTGGAAAACGGTGGAATGATTCCTTTATAAACCTCTTATAAAAATTCGGAAAAGGGTATAAATTACTTTAACCCATATTCTAGTAAATATTAAATTTTTTTTCAAATACATTTTTTAGAAACATTGATGTGGATGATTAAGAAGTCACAGTAGATTATTAAGTATAAACAACCTCAGATAATGAAGAGAATATGAAATAAACCCTTACCTTGTACTTTTCGTTGGTTGGGGTAGGTTAACCTCATTTATAATGGTGAAATAATTGTTATTAAATTATACAAGAATCATATACATTAATATGATATCATATATGATCTTTTAACATTGATTTGTTAATAATATCTTACTATTATCGTTGTTTCCGGTGTGAACTTACTCCTTTTATTTTATATGTTTTGTTACAAAAGCCGTATTTGTTACGGATAGGTTGTATCTTATTCATATTTATAATGATATCAAGTCCTTAAACATTATTTGTAATCAAAAAATGAAAATTAGTCTTGAATGGATACGATGTGGAATGAATCTCATCGCGTTCATGGAGACGGTAGTCCGTACGTACGCACAAGAGACAATATCACTCTTTTGATATTAAAATAATATATAATTGGATAGTATATCATATATATAGAATCATTATCATGTTATATTTATTATTTACATTAATTACACAACATTATTATACCCACCCAATAATAATGTTTTGAATAACAATTACACCACGATGTGGAGACGATAAGCCGCACGTACGCACGTATGGTGACATGTCATTCAAAGGATGGATAGAATAATGAACATGGTTATAACATATTTATAATAACATCAAAATATATATAATATACATGAGTTATTATTTTATAATGGGAATAACAAAGAAAGAAAAAGTGGAAGAAGAAAGGAACTTGAAAGAGGGTGGTGAAAACATTACGTCTTCTTCGGGTTCTTCCTTCTGATTTGATCAAAAGAGCTCCATAGGTTGGATTTCTAATACAAATAAGGCCTCCAAGTTGAAGTGAGGGAAGTTGAAAGAGTATTTGGGCAGGGGTTTAATGTGCCAAAAGGCTTTGAATGTGTTAATTAGTGAGAAGGGGGAGTGCCCTTTTATACGAGGGGTGAGGGGAACCTTTGAAAAAGCTAGAAATATTATTTTATTATAAATTAATATTAGGTTTCTAATTGCTCAAAAGTGTATTATTAAAAGTCCAAGGTGGTTAAGGGTCGAAATACTTTAAAAAAAATAATTTAGACAGGTTTGTGTCATTATATTAACCTTATCTTTTAGTTTTAACTCTTAGTTAATTAGTTTGCCATTTACCATGTCACTTGGTATTTCTATAATATATTGTTAATAAACATACTATATACATCCAGGAGACCACCAAGTGGTCCATTAATGATACACCTATCATGATATAAGTATCTTGAAAGAACCATATATTTTTAAGAATTTAATATCAATTAATAATATAATATTTGTTATAAAAACTCTTTTATGTCAATTTTGACACTATTGGGTATTTTGTTTTTGATAAATTCACAACATCATTATTACTTCAAAAAAAATTCATATAACCAGTAATCATATGGAATATTAACCTATAAAATTAGTGGAATTCATAAAAATATTCAAATTATATTTATTTTGATATTTATAGTATCAATTATTTGATTCTTTCATTAATAAGGAAAATACTGCATCATTATTGTGTCATATATAATATTAATTATTAAATGTCTAAACATTATAAATAAAATACCATTATGTAGGAACTCGTTTTAATTTTCTAATGAATTTTTATAGTCGAAAATCCAACATATATAACCCTATATAAAATTTGTTTTTCTAAAAGATATATGTTTAGGTCATTTTTGTATTTATTTTAACTTAATTAATAAAAAGTGTCCTTATCACTCACAAGTGGATCCATGGGGTCCCCAAATCGACCCCAAGATTCCCATGGTCGGACATGTATCAACAAATAAGGTTAGGACACATTTTAGAGTAATTTATTATTATTATAATATTATTTTTTTACCCTTATTTACTGGATTTACGCTTTAACCATGGTAAATAAAATATTTACCGAAGTAATTATTCAAAATTTCTAAAAATAAAAGTTACCAATTTAAACAATTTGTAAATCCTGATTCCAAATATGGAATCCATTTTTCCAAATTCAAAACACAGAATTGGTAGAAATTAATTTAAAATTAATTCCCATTGTTAAAACAAAAAAGCGTGTTTTTAAGAGATAATAACTATCAAAAGATTGACACTTGTTTATGTCCGGTTTAATTGTGAAATTATGTCCAATGACAAAAATTGTATTAAATGGTAAAAATATATTATAAATATACTTTAAAACCACTTAAATTCATAATTTATCAAAATTAATTATTTCGATTAAAAAAGTTGTTTTTAATTAAATCTTAGTAATTTTCACTATTCATCAAAATATAAAAGTTATCTAGAAAGTACCAAAAATTCACCATAGGATAATTTATATATTCCAAATCCAAAAATGAGGTCCATTTTGAGACATAAAATTTTTAAAATTTCCAAAAGTGGGTATTGCTATTCATAACAACTACTTTGATTGGGCGTTGTGTTTTAGAATCTCGAAGTTGCGTACAACACATGCTACTATATTATTCAAAGAAAATCGTATAGTGGAAGCATAGGGTTTTACATTCTCCCCTCCTTAAAATAATTTTGTCCTTGAAATTTCTAGAATACTACCGCATGAAAAAACTTGGGTGGTTCTTCATCATACGTTCCTCGGGTTCCCACGTTGCATCTTCCTTCTAATGGTTCCTCCATAGAAATTTTACCAGACGAGTCATCCGGTTTCTCAACACTTGATCTCTTGTATCATGAATTTTAACGGGTTCTTCGCAATAGTATAGATCGGGTTCCAGTTCTAATTCCCCATAAGTTAGTACATGCGTTGGTTCAGACATGTATTTTCTCAACAGTGATACGTGGAACACATCGTGAACTTTGGAGAGACTTGGTGGAATTTCCAAATGGTAGGCTACAACCCCAATTCGTTCTAGAATTTCGAAAGGTCCTATGTACCTGGTACTCAATTTACCTTTCTTTCCGAAATGTATAACTCCTTTCCATGGATATACCTTCAAAAAAACATGATCTCCTACATGAAATTCCAAATCCTTCCTTCAGTTGTCAGTATAGCTCTTCTGCCTACTTTGAGATGCTTTGATGTGGTTTTGGATTACCTTCACCTTCTCCATCGTTTCCTCCACCAGTTCTGGGCCAACAAGTTTTCTTTCACCAACGTCATCCCAAAATGTTGGTGTGCGACATCTCTTTCCATATAATGCTTCATATGGTGCCATTAGTATACTTGAATGAAAGATATTATTATAAGAAAATTCCACCAGAGGTAAATATTGATCCCACATACCCTGAAAGTCAAGTGAGAAGGATCTCAACATGTCATCTAAGGTTTGAATAGTCCGTTCTGATTGTCCATCTGTTTGAGGGTGGTAGGGAGTGCTCAAATGAAGTTCAATATCCAAGGCCTTCTGAAGACACTTCCAGAATCTTGAAGTAAAATGGGGATCACGATCCGAAACAATCTATAGGGGTACTCCATGAAGTCTCACAACATCATTAATATATAGTTTTTCTAGATGTTCCAGTGGCAGATCATCTCTTATAGCATGAAAATGTGCTGACTTGGTAAGACAATCAACAATGACCCATATTGCATCATTCCTTCTAGGAGTCTTTGGTATCCCCATGACGATGTCCATCGTAATATTATCCCATTTACACCCAGGTATGGGAATAGGTTGCAATACTCCACCAGGCTGTTTCCTTCCAGCTTTCACTTGTTGAAAAACTATACATCCTGACACAAAATCAGCAATCTCCCTCTTCATGTTGTCCCACCATAAATGTTCCTTCAAATCTCTATACTTTTTTGTTCTCCGAGGGTGTATAGAGAAATTTGAACAATGAGCATCATCCAACAATTCCCTTTTTAGATCAGGTATATCAGGAACACAAAGTCTCTTCCCAAATTTCAAAATTCCTTCGTCAGACACAAAGTCTCTCAATCTTCCATCATTCACAGCTTTAATCTTCTTCTGAAACTCTTCATCACCGGTCTGAGAACTCTTTATCCTTTCTAGTAAATATGGTTTGGAAACCATTTGAAAAAGCATTGATGTTTCACCTTCCATGGTTATTCCCATGTCTATCTTCACTAGATCCATGAAAATTGGATCCCTTTCAATTCTCATATTGTTCAAAACTCCAGGATCTTTTCTGCTCAAAGAATATTCCACCTTGTTTGCCTTCCCCGGGTGGTAGTGTATTGTGCAATCATAATACTTGAGTAATTCAAGCCATCTCCTTTGCCTCATGTTGAGTTATTTTTGTGAGAAAATATACTTCAAACTCTTGTGATTAGTATAAATATCACATTTTTCACCATATAAGTATTTTCTACATATCATTAAAGCAATGATCACAACTGATAACTCGAGATCATGAGTAGGATAGTTTTTCTCATGAAGTTTCAACTGTCGTGATGCATTGGCAATAACCCTATCATTCTGCATAAGGACACAACCAAGTTATTTCTTCAATGCATCACTATAAATAACGAATCCATCATTCCCCGATAGTAGAGTCAATATAAGAGCATTGAATAATATTCTCTTCAGTTCTTCGAATCATTCTTCAAAATATTTTGTCCAAACAAATTTAACCCCTTTACGTGTGAGATTTGTTAATGTGTTATCCAACCGGGAAAAATTCTGGACGAAACATCAATAATAACCTGCTAAACCAATAAAACTGCGTACCTCAGTTATACACGTCAGTACAGGCCATTCATGGATTGCCTTGGTCTTAAAAGGATCAACAAAGATTCCATCTTTGGAGAAAATATGGACAAGAAAAGAAATCTTCTGAAGCCAGAATTCATACTTACTAAACTTCCCATATAATTCATGTCTTCTCAGAGTCTTCAGGATAATGCACATGTGATTTTCATGATGTTCATAGATTTTAGAGTATACCAAGATATCATCAATAAATACCACCACAAATTCATCTAAATATTCCTGGAAAACTCTATTCATTAGATCCATGAATACAGAGGGCGCATTAGTCAGCCCAAAAGGAATTACTTTAAACTCGTAATGCCCGTACCTGGTTAGAAATGCTGTCTTCGGAATGTATTCCATCTTCACACACAACTGATGGTATCCAGACCAAAGTTCAATCATTGAAAAGTATTGAGCTCCATGTTGTAGTTCAAATAAATCATCAATGTGAGGTAGGGGATACTTGTTCTTTATTGTTATAGCAATGATCTCCCTGTTGTCGCTACATAACCTCATAGATCCATATTTCTTTTTAACAAAAATAATAGAGGATCCCCATGGAGAAAGACTAGGGGGAATAAATCCCTTATTACTCAATTCCTCTAGTTGTTTCGTTAGTTCAACTAATTCCACATTGGCCATTCTATAAGGGGTCTTCAATATAGGCCTTGCTCTATGAATTAAATCAATGGAAAACTCAACTTATCGTTCTGGAGGATGTCCAGGTAAATCTTTCGAAAACACATCTACATATTCTTTCACAATAGGTACATTATCTATTTGAACATTTATTTCATCACCCATAGTCATTTCATTCTCTTCCTCCCCAATAATTGAATTTAGTTTAGCTACTGGGGGTGGATCTAGATAAGAATTATGTGGTGACGATTCTTCTCTAAAGATAAGGTGTTCCTTATCATCATCATCAAAAATCATAACCTCCTTCTTCTTATAATAAATCTTCACATCATGTTCCGAAAGCCAATCCATACTGAGGATTATTTCAAACTCGATCATAGGTATGATGATGAGATCAGTGGATAAAGAACATTTATGTGATCTAATGGGGTCTGATTCACAAAACTTTGTTGCAATGATACTTGAATAAAGAGTTTTAACTGACAACTCCCTTGTTAAATCAAATTGGAAATATCTAATTTTCTTAGCAAACTGGGAAGATATGAAACAATGTGGTGATCCAGAATCAAATAATGCATTTTCTAAACTTGAGGAAACCATTAAATTACCTGCCACCACGTCTTTCAGAGCTTCTACCTCAGCATTAGTGATAGCATAAGCTTGGCCTCGATCCCTTGGACTTTTTTGAGGTAAGTTCCCCTGAAGCTTAGCACATTCATTTGCATAATGTCCCATCTCCCTACAATTTTAGAATTAGACATCGATAGATTCCTTCTTCCCCTTGCAATCATGAGCTTGGTGGCCTTTTTCCCCACACTTGTAATAGACTCCCATTCCTTTTAAGCAAGTACTGGGGTGTTTCATCCCACATTTACTACAGGATGGATATTAAACCTTTCCCTTCTTCCCCTTATTTCCATTCCCAGAGTGATCAACAGATCTCTTCTTCTCTTTCTTCGCTTTAAAGTCATAAGACTTTGAGAATTATTTTTACGTCTTGATAGCACATGAGACAATATCTTCATACGACGAGAAGGATTGTGACACTAATTCTCGACGAAGAAATAGTTTTAACCCACCAACGAAATGATCAATATTACTTCTTGGGTTACGTATATAATCTTCAGCATACCTTTCTAACCTTGTAAAGTTATCCTCATACTTTGTGACATTCTCATCCTCCTTTTGTCTCAGTCTCAGAAATTGCCTTCCATATCTGCTCGATGGTCACGAGGAAAGTATTTTTCTATGAAAATATCTTTGAACTCCCTTCATTCCATATTTGACACTTCATCATCTTCCTTCGTGTTTTGAATCAATGACCACCATTGATCATCATCTCCAGTGAGGCGATAAATGGCCATGACAACTTTTTCCCTTTCACTACTCCCCAAAGCCTGAAATATTTTTTCTAAGGAACTTATCCATTGCTCAGATACTAATGGATTTGTACTCCCATTGAATGTTGGTGGTTTCTACCTCATGAAGCAATCTAATATTGATCCTCCACACTATGGATCAGGGTGCTCCATAGGGGTAAGTTTATTATTCATAACTTGAGTGAGTTATCCCAGTATGGTGATTAGTTGATCATCACCAGTTGCATCACCAGCTTTACTATAATTATCTTGAGCAGGAGGGAAATCCCTACATGGAGTGTGTTCATTGATACAGTTTCCATTTCTTCCACTAGGTTCCATTTCTAAACAATGGCATAAACAAGATCAATTTATGAATCAAAATACATAATTACATACTTGTAAAACACTTAACATAAATTGAACTATTTATGAATATAATCCATAATCATAAAAATGTTTTCTTTGAGGATTTATATACTCATAAACCCTTCCTAATGATTTTTAATGAAAATGAGTGTTATCGTAAGCATATCCCTTGGGAGTGTCGTAACCAAGAGTGCAGCAAGGCCCGTTATCGTGCACCAGTTCCCGTTCGAGTCTATCTCAAAGCGCTGTTTTCAGGTTTTACCCCTAGGTACATCTATGCCAGAGCTGCCTCTACCTGCTCGTATCCAGACAGGGATGTATTGCTCAGAAAACTCACAAAATCATTACAATTCCAAGATTCTAGGATGTTCTTCTATACTAATCCTCAATGTCCATCTTATAACTATGTGTTTTAATCAGAGTTTATCTAAATCTAGCTTCCAAGGTTTTTACTAAACTTTCTCTGATACCAACTATAATGCCCCAATCCCAGTTACCCAGAGTCAGTGCATTATTACATAATATTGGCATGATCGCAAAAGATCAAGTCTCGAAAGACTGATTAGTTTAGTAGCCTTGGAATAACTAGATACATTCATAAATTTTACATTACATCATAAATTGAAAACTACTACAACAACATCTTGTCTTCATATCCCCTCACACTATTCCTACAGATCATTCATAAATTACTTCTTCACATCCTGGGAAAAATAAAACATTGAAATGGGTGAGCTCAGATGATCGGTAAGGATAACAATATAGCAGAAACTTTCATAAATAAGCATAAACATTTAAGGTAATGTATAACTAAATCAAAAGCATTTTAAACTTGAACTTCATCATAATATGGAAAAAATAAAATTAAATAATTCCATTTATTTATTCACATGTATATTCTACTAGTCTAATAATCACATGAAATATCAATAACCACTTTTATAATGATGGAATGCATAATTCGAGACTATCATAACCACATAGCCAAGGCCTCGTGCCAAGACTACAAATAAGATTTTGTCAAGGCCTTGTGCCAAGACACTAGTTTGTCTCATGAGACCTACTGATGCATCGAGGAACTATAGCGGGCTCCACCTATCACTTATTAAGTCTAATGCATTCCTCATATGAACAGGTTTAAACATAACATAAATATTCGTATTAAAACTAGCATATGAAATGTCAATACATTCTCTATAAACCATGAATGGTATAAAAATAACGCATCCACAGTCAAAAATATCACAAATCCTTCAATACAATATGGATGTTTTGAATCACAATAAATCAACTCCATATAATCTTAAAATCCATCAAAGGATGTTGACATAGATGAAATCAAAACTATTTGAGAAAAATATCTCTTTTTTTTGAAATCATTTGAAAGTCACATAATTATAAAATAAAAAATTTACTTTAAAAACATTCTTATAATATTGTATGGGAAACTTTGATGATTTTATAATGGAAGAAAATAGTCGCACCCACCGTATAAGTAAAAAAAGACATTCTTACGTTAATTCTATCGAAAAGGTTAAAAAGGACATTGTTTGGAAAACGGAGGAAAGATTACTTTATAAAACTCTTATAAAAAGTCAAAAAAGGGTATAAATTACTTTAACTCATATTCTAGTAGATAGTAAATTTTTTTTGAAATACATTTTTAAGAAACATGGATGTTGATGATAATGAAGTCCCAGTAGATTATTATACATAAATAACCTCAGATAATGGAGAGATTGTGAAATAAACCCTTACCTTGTACTTTTCCTTGGTTGGGCTAGGTTAAAATCCTGTATAATGGTGAAATAATTGTTATTAAATTATAAAATAATCATATACATTAATATGATATCATATATGATCTTTTAACATTGATTTGTTAATAATATCTTAGTATTATTGTTGTTTCAGGTGTAAACTTACTTTTTTTATTTTCTATTTTTGTTAAATAAGATGTGTTTGTTATGGATGGATTGTATCTTATTCATATATATAATTATATCAAGTCCTTAAACATTATTTTTAATCATAAAATGATAATTATACTTGAATGGATATGATGAGGAATGAATCTCATCGCGTTCGTGGAGACGGTAGTCCGTACTTACGTACGAGTGACAATATCACTCTTTTGATATTAAAATAATATATAATTGGATACTATATCATATATACAGAATTATTATCATGTTATATTTATTATTTACATGAATTACACATCATTATTATATCCATCCAAATAATAATGTTTTGAATAACAATTACACCACGACGTGGAGACGGTAAGCCGTACGTACACACGTATGGTGACATGTAATTCAAAGTATGGATAGAATACTGAATATGGTTGTGCCATATTTATAATAACATCATATTATATATAATATAATCGAGTTTTTATTTTAGAATGGGAATAAAAATGAAATAAGAAGTGGAAGAAGAAAGGAACTTGAAAGAGGGTGGTGAAAACATTACCTCTTCTTCGGGTACTTCCATTTGATTTGATCAAAAGGGATCATTAGGTTGGCTTTATGATCAAACTAAGGCCTCTATATTGAAGTTAGAGAAGTTGAGAGAGTATTTGGGTAGGGGTTGGCTGAGACAAAAGGCTTTGAATGTGTGAATTAGTGAGAAGGGGGAGTTCCCTTTTATAAGAGTGGTGAGGGGCACCATTGGAAAAGCTAGAAATATTAATTTATAATAAGTTCATATTCAGTTTTTAATGTCTCCAAAGTGGATTATTAAACATATGAGGTGGGGATGGGTCGAAATACTTTCAAAAAATATAATTTAGACAGGTTTGGGTCATTATATTAACCTTATCTTTCAGTTTTAACTCTTAGTTAATTAGTTTGACATTTACCATGTCACTTTTTATTTTTTATTTTATATAGTTAATAAACATACTATATACATCCAAGCGACCCAAAAGTGGTCCATTAATGATAAACCTATCATTATATAATTATATTTTCCGAAAAATAGATTTTAAAGAATTTAATATCAATTAATAATATAATATGTTTTTTGAAAACTCTTTTATGTCAATTTTGACAATATTGGGTATTTTGTTTTTGATAAATTCACAACAACATTATTACTTCACACAAAATACATATAACCAATACTAATATGTCATATTAACTTATAAAATTAGGGGAATTCATAAAAATCTTCAAATTACATTTTTTTTATATTTATAATATCAATTATTTGATTCTTTCATTAATAAGAAAATACTGCATCATTATTGTGTCATAAATAATATTAATTATTATATTTATAAAAATTATAAATAAAATATAATTATGTCTAAAATCCTTTTATCTTTATAATGAATATTTATAGTCTAAAATCCAACATATATAACCCTATGTAAAAATTGTTTTTCTAAAAGATATATGCTTATGTCATTTTTGTATTTATTTTAACTTAATTAATATAAAGTGTCCTTATCACTTACAAGTGGATCCATGGGGTCCCAAAATCGACCCAAAGATTCTGATGGTCAGACATGTATCAAATAATAAGGTTAGGACACTTTTTAGGGTAATTTATTATTATTATAATATTATGGTTTTCCCCTTATTTACCGGATTTACCCTTTAACCATGGTAAATAAAATATTTACCGAAATAATTATTCAAAATGTATAAAGATAAAAGTTACCTATTTACACAATTTTGACATCATGATTCCAAATATGTAAATCATTTTTAAAAATTCAAAACACAGAAGTGGCAGAAATTATTTTAAAATTGATTCTCGTTGTCAAAACAAAAAGCGTGTTTTTAAGAGATAATAACTATCAAAAGATTGACACTTGTTTATGTTGGGTTTAATAGTGAAATTATGTCCAATGACCAACATTTTATTAAATGGTAAAAATATATTATAAATATAATTTAAAACCACTCAAATTCATAATTTATCACTATTAATTATTTCGATTAAAAAAGTTGTTTTTAATTAAAATTTAATAATTGTCACTATTCATCAAAATATAAAAGTTATCAGAAAAGTACCAAAATTTCACCCTAGGATAATTTCGATATTCCGAATCCCAAAATGAGGTTCAATTTGAGAGTTAAAATTTATAACATTTCAAAAAGTCGGTATTACTATTCATAACGGCTACTTTGATTGGTCGCAGTCTTTTAGAATCTAGAAGTTGCGTACAACACACGCTACTGTATTATTCAAAGAAAATCCTACCATGGAAGCTTGGGGTGTTACATTGAGATTCACAGTGAGTTGGGCCATAGCAATCTTTACGACGTTCTCAACCGACATATCACCTCTCCGCATCGCGACTCAGCTTTGTGATCTTGCTTTGCGTTTTTTTAGAGATCTACCCTCAGTCTTAAATAATAGTTTTCTGCCCAGCTCTATGTCTGGGGAGGGGGATTTTAGGTGGAAAAATGTTTTCAAAGGGGATATGTGCAAAGCGGATACCACTTTCAATGAGCATGCGTCGCAAAGCACATTCATGGAGCCCTTAAGCACAACAGCCTTCATAGATCCCCTGAGCACTGCGGCCGGTGAAAATTCATAGCCCTCTCTACAGTCGTCACAGAGTAAAAGAGGTGTATGGTTTCACAGTTATGATGCAATTGACCACAATCTTCATGCCAAATAGGGAACTGGATCACCTCTATGATTCCTTATAACTTGACGAAAGCCTTTTTGAGTGTCATATAAAGAATCAAGGATGGTTCTACACTTATGAAGGGATGACATTCGACCCAGCAATTATGAAAAACATGACACAATCCACGACCGATCATGTAGCACCATTTTTCTCTGCAACAGGCTATCAATGCTTTGCACTATCCCTTTCCTATAAATACCTAGCTTCCCTCAGACTCAAAGCATAGATACCCAACCCTTTAGCTTTCTAAGCTCTGAAATTGTGAATCAATATCTTCTCCGCGAGTCATTTAGAAAAAATGAGCTCTTTAAGGTACTTGATCATTGCAAAGTACCTTTCCAATAGCTCAAATTCAACCCCTCTTCAAGCAGAGAATCCCTTTGTAGATCCCATGGACCATCGCGATGTAAGTAGATACCTAAGGGGTCTCGGGTCTTCTGAAATCACTTATGCTTTGTAGAGTACCATCCATAAACATGTGAACCACATGCAAAGGCAGGATTAATGTGCTTTGAAAAGTACATTGCTTCGCAATTCTATGCTTCTCAAGGCACCCATGCTATGTAAAGTCCTAATCCACAAAGGCCATTATACTTCACAAAGCACCCTTTATATGAATCTATACTTCATGCCTAGAAAAGGACACTCCACATCATGAAGGATACCCCTTTGCAATGTGTTTCCACTTTGTGGAGCACTTGAGCTTTGCAAGGTCCCTTATTATGAACCATTTTGCTTCACAGACCCTTTTTCTATACTGCCCTCTAGGATCATGCGAATGGATTTAAAGGTCCCTTGGGTGGTGATTTATATTTCAATTCGTAGCCTCATTATTCTTCACATAGGCCCGCTAATGACTATTTATTTTTATTACAGCCACACTAACGTGGTCCCCTCAGTGAATCACTTCATAACATAGACTATCCAAGGAATTACTGATGCCTTACCTTCCCCATGGGTCGGTGTGTATTAGTTATGTATGTCCTATGGGTTGGGGAGTGAACCCTCCTTGTCCGAGATGCAAGACATTAAACTGCCAAAGCACCATCATCCTCTCCACATGACATTAAACTGTAACCTCTCTTCATGAAATATACACGGAGTGCCCCATCTCGAACATTATCCATGCACATATTTTCCCATGGGAGTGAGATCATTCCTTACATGGAATGAGATCCTCCTTCCTGGAGCGGAATCAGTCTGTGGGGAAGGGCAACCATCTTTATATAAGACCATATCCTTTCTTACAGGAGGTAGCACCCATGCTTCTCCTCTGTTCATTCATGCCAATTACTAGAGGAGATAAGGGCACAATGACTTTCATTACCTTGTCCATCTACCTCCAGGCATTGTCACCATTGGGCATCCATCATGGAGAAAGTTCCAATCTCAATCTCCCCGGGCTGATATCCACACGAAAGCTCCGCTCTATTCCTCATGGACGCACCTTTTGTGACGTGATCATCAGGCCTTTTCTTCCTATTGTTTCTCATACCAATCATGAATCATGTGGGATAAGAGTAAGAACCGACCATGGAATCCTTCCAGGAATGCCTTAGCACATAAGCCCATATCCACCCATTCCAAACTATATAGACTTTTATCCTTGCACTTTCCAAACAAGGTACATAGGAAGCCTTCCTAAGGTTCAAGCCCAACACCTACATGTCTCAACCACTGCATATTTTTTAACCTTTTCCCTATACAATGGTAAACTATGTCCTCCCTTCCGAACTACATGGACTTTGTTCCTTTCCCTTTCCAAGCAAGGTATGTAGGACACCTTCTTAAGGTTCATGCCTAACACATACTTGTCCCGACCACTCCATGTCGGTTCACCTTTTCTCGAATGATGTTAAATTGAATCGTCCCTTCCAAACTACATGGAAATTGATCCATTTCCTTACCCACAAAGGTATGTACAAATCCTTCTGAAGTTTCAATCCTAATAACTACTTGTCCTGACCACTCCACGTTGATTCATCCTTTTCTCTCTCACAGTGTTAAACTGTATCTTCCCTTATGAACTTTTTAGACTTCGATCCTAGCCCATTTCAATGAAATGTAAATTGGAAGCCTCCCTAAATTCATGATCTACCCAATTGGTCCCGACCACTTCCCATTGGTTTTCCCTCATCTCACATGATGTTAAACTGTATGCCCCTTTCTGTCTTGCATGATGTTAAACTGTATGATTCCAAACTATGTGGGATTTGGTCCCTGTATCCTACGAAGGGTAAGTAGGAAGCCTCCATGAGGTTCAACACCTACTAGTGGTAAGCTGTTGTAGTCCCCAACCATCAATATTTCATTGTAGTCCCCAACTAGTAGTAATTTGTTGTAGTCCCCAACCAGGGGTAAACCGTTTTAGTCCCCAACCAGCGGAACGTGATTGTAGTCCCCAACTAGTGGTAAGCCATTGTAGTCCCCAACCAACGGTAATTTATTACAGTTCCCAACCAGCAGTAATCTGTCTTAGCCCGACACCTGCAATAATCTGTTGTATTCCCCAACCAGCGATAAGCCATTATAGTCCCCAACCAGTGGTAATCCCTTATAGTACCCAACCAATGGTAAGCCATTGTTGTCCTAATTCAACTATAATCAATTGTTGTGCCCAACCAATAGTAATAAGTTATAATACCATTTTTTGGGACCCATATTTCAGGTCTGTTGGAGTGGTGTCAGACCAACCCGGGCATCCAACCATGCATAAGCCCTTATATTTCATCGGGTCATTGTCCTCTGTACACACCCCGATTCTACACCCCATCATGAACGACATGTAATTTCAATCCCTTCCAAAGGGATAAATAGGAATCCTCCTTGAGGAACAGGACCACCATCCATAACTCATCTAGGTCCCTCCCTTGAGCCTCTAGGTTTCTAGAAGGTCATGCCCCAGCCTAGATGTTCTACTTCCTCGAGGTCCCATCGATGAATCTATTCTCATGGTCCACCTCATTAGGGGTCCCATAACCCCACCGAACAACTTGGACATTGATTCCCTCCCAAAAGGATATGTAGGGAGACTCTTTGAGGCTCCATCCCAATATCACTGTCATATTTACATCGGTTCTATCTCATTCACCAAATACATCACTCAACATTCTATCATCCATCTCGATTCTTACTCGGTCCACCACATCCTAGTGAGATTCAGACACCCACCCAATTTCTACCCCTTGTGGAATCCGGGAAGCTAATAATTAATAATCCCCACACAATACATAATATTCCAACTAAGTGTGCACATCTCACGATGGACCACTATCCACACATATCCCCCAATATATCTCCATGTCTCTATCCTCTTTTCACACCGTAATTCATTAACCCTATGAACTATGTGGTTTTGATCTATGTCTCTCTGGATATGGTACGTGGTAAACCTCCCTATGGTTCAATCCCAGCTAATGAAAACCCCAAAATCCCCTTTATAGGGGCCCAATAATCCTTGGATCCTTATTAATTGGATGATTTTATCCGCCCATCTATTCTGACTCTCCGGTGCACCCTCTAGGGGATGCACCCATCCGATCCACTCCCATTTGTGTTTTGATCAGTCTTATCCATCTTCGCAATACATTAAACTCGCAACATACCCTGTGTTAAACATTTTAAGCTAAATAAAACCTCAGAGAAATTACTATGGAATATAATTCCCCAAACATGATGTGGGACACCTGAGGATTATGTGCCCTGGATAAGCCCCATCATAAGGGCAAGAAACCCAAATTCATCAGTACTCTAGCATCCATACATGCCATCGATGTCCAACATGACTACTCCCCCAATCGAAGGTTGCTTCCCTTACTTGACCCCTTGGAATGTCCGAACATAAGAAGTGTAATTAAACAGTATCCATGAAGACATGACACATTGAAGTGTTTCACAAACAACGTTTTAATCTTTAAGGGATACCAAAAATAGACATTGAGTTCCAAGGAGGAATCTATTGAATGAGGAACCGACATCCCATCAACTTGTTTCGATCATGGAGAAAGTGTCCCTGAGTAATGGACAAATGATGCCTTCCTTTAGAAAATGGGAATTCAGGACAAAAAAAAAGCGTGTCCCCCACGGATGGATACGCGTCTGGGCGAAAGCATCAGAAAAAAAAATCATTATACTTCTATCTATAATCAAGGAAAATCTAACTCGATATGTCTTCTATTTCTATATTAATTGCATGTTATTTGTGAAAACCCATTATATGTAATGTAATTCCCTTTAATTCCATTTCAATCACCATTTTTATATCCATTTATGGTATCCTTTTTTAACATTTTTTTCCTTTTATATATTTATTAATTTCATTGCATATATTTTGTATTTGAACCTTCTTACATTATGAAGACTCAAAATCAAATGATTTAATGGAAATACTTTTATTTGAAGTTAATTTTATAAATTTATTTGTCAAGAAATCCTTTATTTTTGTTCTTAAACTCCATCTTGTACTGATTAATTTATCATATCCTTTAATTTATAATATGTTTAGTGGAAGAGTTGATTTACTTAATAGTCACCTACTTTTAGTGCCCTATTTTAATATTTCTGAAACTAATATCTCAATAAAACATCATTTTTTATAGTTTTCTTAAGAGTAACAATGATAATAATAAAATTTTGAAATTCAATTGTATATCTCATTGATATTTTCAAGATTAAATGTTCTGAATTCAAAGAATATAACACTTTGAATTCCTAGTTTTCTCATATACAACTTATCAATTCCTTAATGAGTGTCTTTTAACTTCCTCTAAATTTCTTGTATATTATTATAATAATAAATATAAATTTACATATTCCTACTTGAATAATAATAAATATAGTTCATAAATTTTTGATTTTAATAAAATAATTATCCATTATTACGAGTTAAATTATATAAATCAATATAAAGTAATTTTTATGGTTTTTATTTAAAAATCTAGTATTCAAGATATATATTCTTTTTAAATTCCACTATGTGATCCTTTTAATAGCCATAATCACCGTTGTCGAACTAAATTCATTTGATAGGAGTTTAAAACTCCATTTCTAAATTTTCCTTCAAAATTAATTGATCTTTCCTATGAATTTTAGGTGTAGGACATTGTTGGCACTTATAATAATATATAAAATAATGTATAACAATACTTTTATAAAGGAAACAAGAATTGATAGAAGTTGTTGACCCAATGATATGCAATTAACAAGTCTTAAGGTGTTTAATAGAATTTTAACAATTTCATATAAATTAAAATATAAAATTTAATATATCCAAAAAATTAGAAAAATCTGAAATGAAGTTTAAATATTATAACACAATGAAGTATAAAATTTCATAAGATGCAGAATAAAATTTTGTGAAATATAAAAAAAGAATAGTTCAAATTTTATAGTAGTTCAGTTCAAAAAAAACATACATCTACTATTCAATCCCCTAATCTTCTTTTGAGGATCAGTAACTCACTAAAAACTTTACATTCAAAGGGAGTGACAAACCATTAAGAAGCATTATACATTTCTATGGACTAATGGACAATAAAAAATACAAACCTACCATTTTAAAACAACCATTACAATCCAAAATAGATGTATCTTTTTAATTTTAGGTATAAATACATTCGAACATTATTTTTTCGGGAAAATAATAAAATAAAAATTAGTGTGCAAATAAAAATGATAATAAATAAAAGTGGAAGCCATAAATAATGTGGCCTAAAAATTCAGAATTTGACGAATCAACTGTATCACTTCTTAAAAAAAATAGCTTTTTGATATATTTTGTAATGATATCTATAATGAAATAGTATCAGTCATATTAGAGTAACATTTTATTATTTTTTGATTAAAAAATTGACACATTTTGCTTGTGTTCTTCTCATATGATTCTCTTAATTGGTATTTATTTATGATTTATCTAAAATCTTCTTTAATAAAATTACCATCTTCATGATCAGTAGTAATGTCCATGTTGCTACTTCCAAATTTATTATCACAACACAATTCACATGAAATAGTTATAATTTAAAAATATGGAAATAAAACCTTTACCCATGTTTTAAATATCATTCATATAATTATCACAAATTTTATTTTTAAAAGAAATATAAAAAATATGATATCAAAATGATCATAATTATATATAATTATAAAATAAATACAACAATTAAAATAAATCGAATAAAATTATACTAATAAAAATGTACAAATTATCATAAAATAATGAATCTAAACAAATAAAAAACTGAGGTGTCCATCATGGCATTTATTAATGGATCTATATGTATGAACTGAATGAAAAAACATCGAAAATTTACAAAATCCCCCAAAACTATATCTATATTGAGTAAACCTTTCATAGTGGATTTAGTCCATAAGTACAAAGAATATTTCACACCTCATGTTATTATTTTATTGTGAGTTGAAACTTCAATATTGAACATCTAAAAAAAAGAATCGTGAAACTCATTTACAATGTGCTCATCATATAGTTCATTAGTTTCATGAACACATTTGACAAGAGTTAAATGCATGTTCTACTATAACAACATAATAATACTAATTTTTTTCACTATATATAGAATCTAATATAAAAGTGTATAAAAAATGAGGTCGAGTACTATAGGTTGAATTGATCTCCTATAAATCAAATGATTTTGCATAAATAAGAGGTGCACCATCTTTTATGTATATTTTTATGCATAAAACATTTGTGCTATTGTATGCATAGTGTTCAATCTTCTATAGAGATCCATGTTACACTGGATTACTTCTACCAAACATGGAAGACAAACCCATCATGGGAAATGGTTCAGTTAACCATAAAACAAATCATGTACAATATAATTCATGTTCACCATTTAATCATAATACATGCATGAATAAATTTTGAGAGAGGATAAGTGTGTCTTCCACACTGAATTTGGTCGACACAGTAATAACATGAGCATATTCGATTGACCTGTCATGGAGATAGTTGATTGAATTACCACAATATGTTCAAATAATATATTTAAAAATATGACCACATTTTTTGGGAAATTTTTAATTCAATTGCTCAATTTTTTCATTATTTAGAAAATAGAAATACACATCATAAGAAAATTATCTAAATAAAAAAATTGTTTCTATTTTATTATAGAATAAAATTCCAATAAATGATTTGTGAAATAATTTAACTTAGTATGATTTATGAAAATATAGAGATCTGATGTTGCAATTAAAAATCACATCCATTATATTTATGAAGAGTTGTACTTAATTGAACTAACCTAGTAGTAAATGAAGAAAAACAAGGATTAAAATTTTAAATGAACAAGTTGTTACTGATATCATTATAATTGCTCCTAGGTTTTTTAGAATTCGACCATTGAAGTCTGTTACAATGTTGACTTAGAAAATATACCCTTTGAGAATCATAATTACACCGTATTAATAAGTATTGAAAGATAATTCTTAAATATGATTCATATCATAATGATTTTAAATTTCTTGTTGTTTTGAGCACCTCCCCTGGTGTATCTTTCTTATTAAGTGTTTTCTACTAAGAGATATTATCATTTGAGGTTCACCATTTAAATATATTATTTTTATATTATATTAATACCTCTTCTAATTATATATGACTAAGGTATTCCATGTATAGGACAACTAAAATTTCAATCAGCTGATTGAGGGATTCTAAATCTTGGAAAATTGATCTTCAGAACATCCAATGCTGGGATGTTCAGTTGTGAGCTACTACAAAAAATTTGACAAAAATAAGCGTGCATGAATTAATTTTAACATTTATAAAATATGAGAGTATAATAAAATGAGATGATTATAATTAGGAAAATAATATTGGAAAATAATTTACTTATACTTCATGTAATTCTAAATCCAATTATTTGAATATTTTTACTAAAAATTATGAGCCATTTTTTTACAGTGAAAATGAAAGAACTCACATTCTAGTGATTAAGAAGATGGGAATAATGAGATTTCTAAAATTAAAAGAAAAATGAATAAACATGTCATAAATTTAATATTCAAAAATACTAATTAGAAATACATTAATGAAAAAAGAAATAGAAAAAAATGATTCCTGGGATGTAATATGTTTTGATTGTAAGAAGAAAGGACATATCAAACCATAATATCTAAAATTAAATATGGAAAATACAAATAATAAAATTTATTCTTAAAGAAAATGGTAAAATATAATGAAATAATTTGATAAACATAGTGCTAGTGAATGAGACACATCTTCAGATAATTCATCAAATGATTATGGGATAGAAAGTTATAAAATTGATGGTTTCAATTAAATCACTGCAAAGAATGAAAAAAACATCATTGGGAAGGTAACTACAAAATCTCTCAAAAAATTATTTTTTGATTACAAATTTACATATAATATAGAAGAAGATTATTCAGCCTCATCATAATATGAAATAATGATCCATCTAAAGTTGAAAATTCCTATTTACAATATATAATGAAACATTACCAAATATATATGTAATTTAAGGATATATAAACCTTATTATTCATTATAAAAACTCTATTTAGAAATACATATGATATTCTTGAGGAAAAGTTTATTAATGTTTGAAAAATAAATATGAAATTAATTATAGAAATTTAAAAATATTCAAATGAAACAGATTAAAAAAATATGTCTTCTCATAAAAAATAAATATTTCAAAAATTAGATGATTGAAATATAGATAATATAATTTTAATTGAGTGGAATGTTATTAATAATGATTTTGTTGATCAAAATTAGGTTGATCGGAAAATCAAAATAACACATTCAAAATTTGGTTGTTCAACTTAAACTTAGAACACTCCATTTAAATGATATTTTATAAAAATTTAAAACTATAAATGATAATTTTGACCTAATATATTAAAAAATATGAACATCTAAAATTCTAGTATAAGATAGGTTATACTTATAAAAAACATTATTTTCAATCAAACTATTATCTTACTAAAAGTGAATCTTTTTATAATAACATTCATAGAGGAGGTCACTAGAATAAATATCATTCAATAAATTAATGTTCAGTATGTCTATTTTCATAAATCCTTTATTTTAGAAGAGGTAGATGTTTTACAACATAAATGGGTTGGACAAATATTGTATCTTAACATTTTATTTTCAAATTTAAATGAACCCAGAAATTTATGGGTAATAATAAAATAATTTAATCTATTTCAAGAAGATATATTGTGTTCCAACAATAGAACAAATTGAAAATTAATAGTGGTTGTTCTTGATAAATGACTAGAGAAAGTCAAGCACCAAGAATTTCAATAAGTTGAAAGTATTATAGTAACGTTTGGAGGAAATTCGCATGGTTAAATCATCATAATTGTTGATATTTTATTTATTAAAAAATAAAATATTCAAAAAATATATATATTTATGTCTTAAGAATAGCCATTTTATTTTATGTCAGTTATGTGATAATGGATATATTTCTATGTTATGGAATGAAAAACACACTATTCAAATTGTCGAAATAAATTTCATTTTATCAATGTATAGTTATGAAAATGTTTACACACTCGACTTGAAATAATTATGTAATCATAATATTAATTTTTTAAGTGAATCAAAGGAAATATCGTGGTTATGAAATAAGAGGCTAGGACACTACAACATACATAAATTAAATAAACATTATAGAAAATGACATATTAGGGATCTAAGGAACTTATGTTTAATTTTACCATAATTTGGGATCCTTGTAAATATGGAAAGAAACATATGTAATGTTTCAAATAAAAAAGTAAAATCCACGCTTAGGAATATTTATAGTGAGTGCACATGGAACTTTTTTTTGTTGCAAAAATAGTTCATATTTGAAAAAAATACTATGTACATGGCTAAGTTAATGACTATATGATATTTACTATTTTTTATTTTCATGCACAAAAAATATTATTCCATTAATAATTTTAATTTTCTCTATGATTCAATTAAAAATGAGAGAACATACCTTTGTTCACTATTTAGAGTTCTCATGGTCGTGTTTTTCTCAATTTATATTTTGAAACTTCTTGTAATAAAAAGGGTATTAGTCATAATTTTTTACTAAGAACAACATGTTTAAATGATGTAGTTAAAATAAGATATAAAGTTATTCAATAAATAACTTGGATTTTTCTAACTGAATATTATATTGAAAGTCATTATATGGTTGTAGTTGTGAATACATCTTTTTATACTATAAATTGAGATTTATTCAAAACTTTTTTTAAAAACCCACTTATGATTTATCTATTGGAAGAAAGTCAAAATATTATTAATTTAGAGTTTTTGGATGTAATGTTTTCATGATGAATTCTAAAAATAGATAAAAGAATTTTATTCCAAAACAAATTTGAGGAATATTTAAAAATTATTCATATACTTATAAAGATTATATATTTTTTATAAATAAATAGATATTGTTGATGAATCTTTCCATGTAATTTTTGATGAAACCAATTCATTAGTTATTAATTCCATTGGAATTTATAAATAACAATGTTATCTTGAAATTTATTTTGTTACTACCTTTAATATAATCTATAACATTCAATTCAAAATCATACAAATTAAATTAAAAAGTATTTTCAATATATGGAAGATTCATCGATATAATATATACATGTCATAGATGTGGATGATCATACTATATTAACCAAAAATAAATTGATCTTAAGGAATCATACATCCAATAATATTATTGGATATTTAATACAATTGGTGAAAACTAAACTTTTCCAAATAAATCATTGTGAGCATCATGATATACAATAAAAATTTTAACATAAAATAGGAGATAAGGCTTTAGGTGATAAAATATGGATATGGTCTATGAAATAAGAGTTCAATCCCATCGAATGGAACTAATTTTGGTCCCTAGTTGAGTTTATAATAAATCTACTTGAAATTGGAGTGCAATGGGTTTTTATAAAGACGTATGATTAAAATGGAATCATAATTAGAAATAAATATAAAAATATTTATTATGTTTATTATTTAGTAGAATGGATAGATTAAGGAGAATATTTATCTGATGTATCAAGATAAGAATATAATAGAATGGGCCATGGGCAAAAAAATGGGCCTACGGGCAATGTAATGGGTAAAATGCCCACTGTTCCTTCTGGGTAGGTAATGGGTTTCCCTCTACCCAGTTAAAGAGGCCTTTTCTTTTATTTAATAATAAATGAGTCTTAGGCCCCAAAATTTAACAAAATATAATAAAATATTATTAAGTATTATTTCACATATAAATTTTAAATAATTTCAAATGTATTTGAGAAGAGTTTTTTATTGGATATGATTAGGAGGATGTTTATTTCAACTAACCTCTTGGTTTTCAATATATTATTTTTCCAAAAAATTATTTAAATTTAATAAATATATCAATGTACATAGACAGTCCCTATATCTTGGAATAAAAAACATTAGGAATATTTAAATCCAAATAACATTATTATAAGGAAAACTGATCCAAATCGTTTCACAAAAATTTTTGAAAAAAAATTGTCGTTCAAAAATTGGTCTATGGAATCACTTTTTGTTCATCTCAAAATTCTCATGGAAACAATTAACTTACCTATGGAAAAACGTGTCTCAAATGAGCATGATGGAAGAAATCAACGTTTTTACTTAGTTTTCATATTGTTCAAAAATTGGAAAGAAATATTTTGATTCAATATAAATATATTAAATTTTTACTTAAATGTTTTGGTTCTATAAATGATTATATTACTCCTATTTCAACTTCTATTAAACTTAATCATGTGGAAACCGGTAAATAATTATATCATTTTCCTTATATAAGTATGATCAAATGATTATTTTACCTTACTACAAGTCGAATACACATAATTTTTTAGTATTTTTTACGTAATATTTCAATGTAATAAAAAAAATATAATTTTAAATTTCTAAAAAAATTATAGATAAATTAAAATTTAATTCAAACCTGTTTTATAAAATTCTTCATGAAATGATTTTTAAAAAAACTTATTCAGATGATGACTTTAGAGGTTGTTGATTAGAACAAAAACATAATTTATAAAAATATCATGTATAAAGAGAAAATTTATCCACTTGGTATAGTAATAAATAACATTCTATAGTAAATTCCATTGCTGAAGTAGAATATTTTGTAGCAATAAGTTTTTTCTCAATGTTTCCAGATGCAACACACAATCCTGGATTTTGAATTGAGTTTCTCTCGAACTCTAATTCATTAGGATAATACAAATTAAATTTATTTATCTTAGAACCCATGAAATCACTTATGAGAAATTAATAAATATAAAATACACCATTTCTTAATATATCACACACTAATCGATATATATTCCTTGACTCTTTCAAAATTAAAAATCAGATAATTGATATTTTTACCAAACCAATATTTTTGATAGATTAAATATAGATGATAAGAGTAATCAATTTTAAGTGATATTCAATCAACTACTTGTTTCTTATATAAACATGAATTTATAACCCCTCTCTAAAAAATGGCAGAATTAATTTTTACAAATTTATAACATTTTTTAATTTCAAAATAAATTAAAATAAAAAAAATAGTTTTTTTCTAAATTTCAAAACCCTTTTGAATTTTAATATTTTTCTAAAAGTAATTTTTTTTATTAATTTAAAACTAATTTAAAATTTCAAAACTTTTTAGAATTAAATATATATTATATTTTTATTTTTATAATTAATTTTATCCAAATTTAAAACTTTTAGTTTTAAAACATAAGTATTATCATTAATTTTCTATAAGAGATTCTAATTTTTTTATAATTTTTTCCTTGAACCATCCTTGAAAGGGAAATATCTTACATAATTTCTAGAAGATAACATCATGAAGGTGTTTTATATTTACCTATATCTTTTATAGTTTCATTATAAATTTTTATTGGATATTTGTTATCATTTTATATAATTATGAAATTACTTCTTTTAGGGGGAGTTAATTTTAATATTTAATAATTTTTCATTTTAATTTTTTATAGATGAAATTATAAATTTAATTCTTGTGATATTGTGTAAAAAATATGTTTTAGCCTTTCATTTTCTGAGCGAGCCTTGTGAACCACTTGTACATAAAATACTATTATTTGGGTGATAATAATCTCAAATTCATATATAAGGACTACAATCTCTAGAGTTTTTATCTAAACAACCTTTATAAATTTAACATTTTATGAAAATGATTTTTATCAAAAGTCTATTTTTGAAGAAGATATCTGATGTATTTATCCTTGAAATAGAAAAAAAATTGTAACCAAAGATTTTTCTATACTTTTATGTAGAGGTTGTGAATTGAAAAGCCTAATAATTAATATTATTATGTTTTCTTATTTTTGTTTTTCTGATAATATATATATATAAATTAGGAAAATTTCTTATTCATCTTAAATTCAATTTATAAGAATATATTTTTCTATAGGAAGGAATGGTCAAAATAATATTGAGGTAGAAAATCATGATTACATCAACCATGCTAAAATAACATTTTGAAAACATATGAATAATTATAGAAGTTTCAAATGCATAAAAAATATACATTCAAATAAATTCTTAATATGAATTAAAATTTTAAATTGTTATTTTAATTTATATATATTTTTATATGACTCCTTATGAAAATCACAAAGGGGATAATGTTATAGAAATTTTCTTTTCATGTTGTTCTTTCAATTTATTTTTTTATGAAACCAATATAATTATCAATAAATACATATTTTATATATCATGGATAAATAGTAGGAAGAAATTGATTTTTTATTTATTATATATTCCTTTGATAGTAAATTTTTAGAAAAAAATGTATATATTAGGTTATTTTATTTGTTTAATTTATTTCAATAGGGGGAATGTTAAATAGTGTTTTTCTTTAATACCTTGTTTCATTCTATATTTGAAGGGTTGAAATTTTTTTAGTAATAATTTATATATAATTTCAATAATGAATATTCATTTGGAGTATTATGATTTTATGATAAAATTTCTTTTGAATTTATACCAAATTAATGTGGAGGTAAAATGAAGAAAAATTTCATATCATGAAATACATAGGGAGCATTATTTTTAAAACATAGTTCTTTTATTAATAGTTTTTGGCATGTCTTTTTATTTCTAAAAATATAGATTCTATGGGAGAGATTTTTTATTTCAACAACTCATTTATTTATTTATTAAAATCATTATAACACACTTCTTGTGAAAAATACCTGACATAAGTTTCACTGAGTGTTTATGTTTTTGACGAATAAAAATCCAGTAAATCATTTAAAAAATACTATTACTGTAACTAATTTATGAAAATATAGTGATCTAAAATGATATTGACTAAATAAATATATCATATTTATGATGAATTGTAACAATATTGAGCTATCCCATCAGTAAATGAGGAAACAAGGTGGGAAGATCTGTATATAAATAAGTACCAACCAATGTAGTTAAAACTAATCGTGAGTTTCGGGGAATTCAGCCACTAGAGTTTTCTACATAATTGAATATAAATTATATCATACCACATGAATAAAATTTACAAAAGTTTATGATGTACTGAAAAAAAAAATAGAATTTTTTTCATGATGTTTTGCTTTGTAGTTTCTTGTTTCTTCTATCACTTATGATTAGTATAATTTTCCTTCAGAGTTTTTTTCTCTAACATCTACAATTTCTTGAGGTTATACTTTTAAATATATTATTTTTTAAATTATATTTGTCCTTCTTTTAATAAAATATGATCCAGATCTTTTAGAGATAGTATGATAGAATATCTATTCATCTGATCGAAGGAATTTTATGCTAGGAAGACATATCTTAGGAATTTTGTGTTCATGGAAGATTGGAAATGAGATTATACTAAAGGGTATAGTCAAGGGCTTACAAGGATAGGAATATATATGTTCCATTAGATATAAATTGGGGTTGCCTTTTGGATGTATTAAATTCACTAATACCATTGATCATGTTTTGAGATCTACTTTTTTACTTTGGTTAAAAATGAGGTTTTATTAAATATATTTTAAAGGGGAATATTTTTATTTACTAATATTATGTGGTTTTCTAAAAACATAAATTGAATTGTTTTTTTAAATTTTAGCTTCTGTAATTCGAATATTTCAACATTCTACTACTTTAACTCTTTTATAAACAGAAAAAAATATAATTCATTTTATTTCCATAGTGAATAACATATTTTAAAGGAATACTTATTTTCATTACTCCTATCATCGATCTCATCAATTATTTAATAAATAGATCAAATTTTTATTTCATCACTAATAAAAAATTATAAATATATTAATATATGGATAGTATGAAAACTATTTTTTTAAATAATAATCCCTTTATATTTTTTTTAAAAGTCAAACCACTATACGTGTATGAATTTCACAAAAAATTCAACCCCTTCCCAACCCAAGATTGATAATATAACCACATATGAAAATATAAATAAACATATACAAATTATATAATGTGTTAAATATTTATATCATATAACACATTAAATAAAATATACATCAAACTAAAACACCTATATTTATAAAATAAAAATTACTCCATAATAATATTTAAATTTTTGGTACATTTATTTAAAATAGAAAAAATAATAATTCATTAAAATATAATTTTCAAATTCATAGACCTAAAATCTATATTTATAACACTAAAAATATTTCCATTTCATAATTGTAAAACCAAACAATTTTGTAAAATATTCCAAAATAATTCCCCCATTATAGAATTTGTTAAAAATTAAAGTAACAAAAAATAATTTACCAAATTTTACAAATTCTTATAATAGTAGAGAGATATTTAAAATTCAATTTATTTAAAAACATATATTTAAATCAATCCTTTAATTAATGAATTAATGTAAAGTAGTTATAAAATATTTGTGCTCCCTTTGCATAAATGAATGTGTAATACAAAAAAAAACTTATGAAAACTCAAAATGAAATATAAAACTTTCATGATATTCCAAATTTCACAACCAATATATATATATAAATATATATAACATATCTATGAAAAATTAAACCATTATAGATAGTTATTTAACACAATAAAAATTAAAATCGTTATTTTTCATCCAACATAACAAGGCTAGACATTATTTTAAAAAAATTCATCACATTAAATGGTTAAGTAAATATATCAACAAATTGATTAACATTTGATAAAAATTCAAAAATAATATCTCCCTTGTTAATTTGAACCCTTGTAAAATTAAATAAAACGTCTATTTTTTTCTCAACAATGTTAAATAGTTTTTTTAAATTTATATATAACCAAAATTATCAAATCAAATTTGTATTTTACAAAAAAAATACTGAAATAACAAAAATATTATTTAATCCAAATTTTTTTATTACAAAAATAAGCAAATTTTATATACACATCCTCATCGATTGAAAATACTGCAGAAATTTCATTTTAGGACTTTATAAATTTAATCATTTACCAAGTAAATTATGAAAACCCGGTGTACCTTTCTTATAAACTCTAAAACCAGAAAAATTAGAATCATAATAAGATATCTATTCAAATAGTTTAGATATTAATAAAATAATATAAAATTTTATTTTATAATTTTTAAGGTGTCTTGTTATCCATTTAATTGCTTTATGATTACATTCTTTAAGATTGGAACGAAATATAAAACACAAAAAAATAAAAAGCATTATATTAGGTCATGATGCATTTGAATAAATAAAATATTATGTTATTCCACTCAAAATTTAGAAATCAAAAAACTTTTTATATTCGTCTAAATCAAACATAAATTCTTCACGAATTGGTGTTTTAATTATTTTTACTAAATTCAAAATCAAATCATCTTTCTATTCATTTAAAATATTTATATTGATTTAAAAATATACCATCTTTTCTTAGAAATTTTTTAAATCCCATAGAAATTTCAATTCAACCATTAATTTCATAAAAGACTCTAAATTAATTAATTTTGAAAAAATGGTAAAAGAAAATAATTTAAATAACCAAACACCATATCATCAATTTATATTTTTAAAATTAATATATCATTTCAAACTTTCATTAAAAAAATTAAGATCCATTTTTCCTTTATCAAAATATTTTTTAAAAAAACTATGTTATTTTATCATACCATTATTTTGGAGATTATTTTAGACCATACAAATTTTTTGATAACATAAAAATGATATGTATATTTTTTATTTTCAAAAATGGTTGTTGTTTAATAAAAAATTCTTCCAAAATTACAAAATTTAAAAATGTTATTTTAATTTCATTTTGAAAGAATATAATATCTTTAAAATATTAAAATGTTGGTAAATTATGAATTTATTTAATTTTACAAATTAGTGAAGAATTAATCTTCTGAATATGTTATGTCACTAGTGCAGAAAACGTTTTTTACGTCACCATTTTTTACGTTGGTTATATAAAACCGACGTCATAATATGTAAAACGAGGTTTTTTACGTCGGTTATTTCTTAACCGACGTAAAAACCTGTGTTCGGTACACATTTAACGTCGGTTATTTTTATAACCGATGTTATTAATCGCGCGGCTTCGTTTTTTACGTCGGTTATTTTTATAACCGACGTAAAAAACGCGGTTTTCGAAGGCCCTTTGACGTCGGTTATTGAATAACTGACGTAACAAACCCGCTTTTTGAAGGTTTTTTTACGTCGGTTATAAAATAACCGACGTAAAAAAACGCGGATTTTGAGCCCTTTATAACGTCGGTTATAAAATAACCGACGTAAAAAATGAATCGGAGGAAGGTTTTTACGTCGGTTATTTCAATAACCGACGTTATAAATGTTTTTAAAACAATTATCACGTCGGTTATTGAATAACCGACGTGATAACTCATTTAAAAATTTACCCAGACCCGTGGATTGTCATTCGCGAGTTTACCTTCGACAGTTGCGACTCGTCTCTCTCGCGCGTAAACCCGAATCGGCTCGTCCATTTCGTTGGTTTAGATTCGTTTTGCGATCATCGTTTCTCATATTTAATCTCCTCGGATCAATCATCTAAACTCGCAGCACTCAGGTAATCCTCCCACTCGTTCATTTTTTTTCGCGGATAGTAAATATATATGTGTTGTGATTTTTTTGTTGAAACTAGCTAAGATTCTTCGATTGCGAACCCTTTTAACTCGTTTTGGCACCATAATCTTATTTATCATCCCTAGATCTATTTGTTCGACTTGCAATATTGAGTAATTTTATGATTTCACTAATTTTTCATCGTTTTCTATAAATCCCCGAGAGGGTTGGGGCGTGTCCATTTGGATGGGTTGCCCTTTTACAGTTGTTACTACTTTATTCACACACAACCATGGCATAGGTGCATGGATTTGGGGTCGGGGGGTGTCCAGGGGGGTTTACAAGGGGGTGGGTGGGTGTGGGGGGCTGTCCAAGGGTGTGGGTGGGTGTTGGGGGGTGTCCAGGGGGGTGTCCAAGGGGGTAGGGGGTGGGGGTGGTGTTTAGGAGGGGTGGGGGGCTGTCCAGAGGGTTGGGGGGTGTCCAGGGGGGTGTCCAAGCAGGTCGGGGGTGGGGGGTTGTGTCCAGGAGGGGTGGGGGTGCTTTCTAGAGGGGTCGGGGGCTGTCCAGAGGGGTCGGGGGGTGTCCAGGGTGGTGTCCAAGGGGATGGGTGGGTGTGGGGGGCTGTCCAAGGGGGTGGCGGCCTGTCCAGAGGGGTCGGTGGGGTGTCCAGGGGGGTGTCCAAGGGGGTGGATGGGTGTGGGGGGCTGTCCAAGTGGGTGGCGGCCTCTCCAGAGGGTATTTGGGGTTGTCCGGGTGGGTGGGGGGGCTGTCCAGAGGGTTGGGGGATGTCCAGGGGGGTGTCCAAGGGGGTAGGGGGTGGGGGTGGTGTCCAGGAGGGGCGGGGGGCTGTCCAGAGGGGTCGGGGGTGTCCAGGGGGGTTTACAAGGGGGTGGGTGGGTGTGGGGGGTTGTCCAAGGGTGTGGGTGGGTGTTGGGGGGTGTCCAAGGGGGTAGGGGGTGGGTGGTGGTGTTTAGGAGGGGTGGGGGGGCTGTCCAGAGGGTTGGGGGGTGTTCAGGGGGGTGTCCAAGCAGGTCGGGGGTGGGGGGTTGTGTCCAGGAGGGGTGGGGGTGCTTTCTAGAGGGGTCGGGGGCTGTCTAGAGGGGTCGGGGGGTGTCCAGGGTGGTGTCCAAGGGGATGGGTGGGTGTGGGGGGTTGTCCAAGGGGGTGGCGGCCTGTCCAGAGGGGTCGGTGGGGTGTCCAGGGGGGTGTCCAAGGGGGTGGATGGGTGTGGGGGGCTGTCCAGGTGGGTGGCGGCCTCTCCAGAGGGTATTTGGGGTTGTCCGGGTGGGTGGGGGGGCTGTCTAGAGGGTTGGGGGATGTCCAGGGGGGTGTCCAAGGGGGTAGGGGGTGGGGGGTGGTGTCCAGGAGGGGCGGGGGGCTGTCCAGAGGGGTCGGGGGGTGTCCAGGGGGGTTTACAAGGGGGTGGGTGGGTGTGGGGGGCTGTCCAAGGGTGTGGGTGGGTGTTGGGGGGTGTCCAGGGGGGTGTCCAAGGGGGTAGGGGGTGGGTGGTGGTGTTTAGGAGGGGTGGGGGGCTGTCCAGAGGGTTGGGGGGTGTCCAGGGGGGTGTCCAAGCAGGTTGGGGGTGGGGGGTTATGTCCAGGAGGGGTGGGGGTGCTTTCTAGAGGGGTCGGGGGGTGTCCAGGGTGGTGTCCAAGGGGATGGGTGGGTGTGGGGGGCTGTCCAAGGGGGTGGCGGCCTGTCCAGAGGGGTCGGTGGGGTGTCCAGGGGGGTGTCCAAGGGGGTGGATGGGTGTGGGGGGCTGTCCAAGTGGGTGGCGGCCTCTCCAGAGGGTATTTGGGGTTGTCCGGGTGGGTGGGGGGGCTGCCCAGAGGGTTGGGGGATGTCTAGGGGGTGTCCAAGGGGGTAGGGGGTGGGGGGGTGGTGTCCAGGAGGGGTGGGGGGCTGTCCAGAGGGGTCAGGGGGTGTCCAGGGGGGTTTACAAGGGGGTGGGTGGGTGTGGGGGGCTGTCCAAGGGTGTGGGTGGGCGTTGGGGGTGTCCAGGGGGGTGTCCAAGGGGGTAGGGGGTGGGGGTGGTGTTTAGGAGGGGTGGGGGGGCTGTCCAGAGGGTTGGGGGGTGTCCAGGGGGGTGTCTAAGCAGGTCGGGGGTGGGGGGTTGTGTCCAGGAGGGGTGGGGGGCTGTCCAGAGGGGTCGGGGGGTGTCCAGGGGGGTTTACACATCGATTTGTTTTATATTTCAAAATTGTTATATTCAAATTATGATTTTTTTCATATAAACATATATTTGTCTTATCTAAAAAATATATATATTTTTGCTATTTGTTATAGGTAATAATGAGTCGAAGTTGGATTACGGCACATCGAATGAGCAATGAATATGAGGAAGGTGTTGATGCCTTTTTGGAATTTACTAAACGAAATGTTCCAAGTAGTGACATTTTTTTCTGTCCATGCCTGAAATGTCTGAATATGAAGAAGTTGAAAAGTAGAGAGATAAAAGATCATCTGATTTGTCATGGTTTCAATCCGAGTTACAACCCTTGGATTTGGCATGGCGAAACTGGACAGAATGTCACTGATGATAATGAATCGCAAGATGGTAACTCCGATGGAATTGAAGAAATGATTCGCGATATTGTAGCAGAACAAATTGAGATAGAACCGAGAGTTGCACGTCTATATGGTGATGCCGAAAAACCATTATATCCTGGTTGTACAGATTTTACGGTTTTGTCGGCAGTGTTAAGATTGATTAACCTGAAGGCGTAACATGGATGGAGTGACATAAGTTTTACAGAGCTGCTACAATTGATGAAAGAAATTTTTCCAAAAGATAACGATCTTCCAGATTCACATTATAAGGCCAAAAAAATATTATGCCCGATGGGATTGGGATACAGGAAAATACATGCCTGTCCGAATGACTGCATTATATATAGGAAGGAATATGAATTTCGGAAAGAGTGTCCTAAATGTGGGACATCACGGTATAAGGTGAAAGAAAAATCACAAGCTGATGTAGAGATTACAAAGCTCCCTTCAAAGGTATTTTGGAATCTTTCTATAATTCCTCGTTTCAAACGTTTATTTGCTAATTCACATGATGCAAAAAGGTTAAGATGGCATGCTGATGAGCGGGTATGTGATGGAAAAATACGTCATCCAGCTGATTGTCCACAATGGAAGAAAATTGATGCCCAGTACCCTACATTTGGAAATGAAATTAGAAATCTGAGACTAGGCTTGTGCACAGATGGAATGAATCCATACCGAACCCTCAGTAGCACACATAGTTCATGGCCTGTTTTATTGGTAATTTACAACCTCTCTCCTGAAGTTTGTATGAAGCGCAAATATGTCATGTTGAGTATCATGATCTCTGGTCCAAAGCAACCCGGCAATGATATTGATGTATACTTGTCACCGCTGATTGATGATTTGAAACTGTTATGGGCTGATGGTATTAGGGTGTATGATTCTTATAAAATGGAATATTTTCAACTGCATGCAGTGCTTCTATTCACTATAAATGACTTCCCAGCATATGGAAATTTGTCTGGATACAGTGTTAAAGGGCATAAAGCATGTCCAATTTGCGAACAACAGACGTCATATTGTCAATTGCATCATGGGAGGAAAACAGTGTACATGGGTCATCGAAAGTTTTTGCCTATGGATCACCCTTATAGAAGACTAAAAAAGGCATTCAATGGCTCACAAGAATTTGATACTGCTCCTCAACCTTTATCCCCAGAATTGTATTTTGAGAGGGTGAAAAACCTTGATGTGACATTGGGAAAGACACAGAAATCTGGTAATGATAGACATATTTGGAAGAAAAGGTCAATATTTTTTGAGCTACCATATTGGAGGTATCATTAGTCAAACATAATATTGATGTCATGCACGTGGAGAAGAATATATGTGATTCTTTGATCGGAACATTGCTAGATATTAAAGGAAAGACAAAAGATGGGTTGAGTGCAAGGTTAGACCTACTGTCAATGGGAATACGTTTGGAGTTAGCTCCCACTCCTAAAGGAAGACGAACATTTCTTCCCCCGGCTTTTCATACATTATCGAAGAGGGAGAAAAGTAGCTTCTGTCAGTGTCTTCATGATATCAAAGTGCCTCAAGGTTATTCTTCAAATGTAAAAAATTTTGTCTCATTGAAAGACTTGAAGTTGATAGGTATGAAATCACATGATTGTCATGTCATGATGCAACAAATTCTACCAGTTGCACTGCGTGGAATATTTCCCATCAGTGTCAGAAAGACTATAATGAGGTTGTGTTATTTTTTCAATTCAATTTGCAACAAGGCGATTGATGTGAATGCTTTGAACATTTTGGAAAAGGATGCAATTTTTATACTTTGTCATTTGGAAATGTATTTTCCTCCAACTTTTTTTGATATGATGGTGCATTTACTGATTCATCTGGTTCGAGAAATAAGGCTTTGTGGACCTGTATATCTTCGTTGGATGTATCCTTTTGAAAGGTATATGAAAATATTAAAGGGATATGTTAAAAATCCATATCGACCTGAAGCCTCCATTATTGAAAAGTATATTTCTGAGGAGGTAGCAGAGTTTTGTACGAGCTACTTGGCTACGGCGCAACACATAGGTTTGCCTCCATCTCGCCATGAACGGGTTAATAATGAGGGAAAGGGGATTCGTGGCTTGAAAGTCAAATCACTGTCAGCTGAACATAAGAAGAAGTTAGAATCATACATCTTGAATAACATAGATGATGTTCAACCGTATATCACATTGCATATTAATGAGTTGAAACAATGTCATCCAAAGAAGAAAGAAATGTGGATTTTGAATCAGCACAACAAAACTTTTTTTCCATGGTTTAAAAAGACCTTGCTTGGTAGATCAGATGTATCAGAGACATTAAAATGGATAGTGGGTGGTCCATCTTTAAATGTGATAACATGGTCCGCTTATGACATTAATGGCTATACATTTCATATGAAAGCTCAGGACAACAGAAGTGCAGTTCAGAATAGTGGTGTATTGGTGTTTGCAGAAGCAATGCATTTTTCGAGTGCTAAGGACAGAAACCCAATTTCGGCATCAAGTGCATATTATGGAGTGATTGAAGACATATGGGAGGCTGATTACTTTAAAATTAAAGTTCCCGTTTTTAAATGTAAATGGTTTATCGGTAACAACAGTGTCAGACACAATGAATTTGGAATGACACTTGTTAATCTGAATAGATTGGAAGACACAGCTGATTCTTTTATAATGGCAACACATTCCAAACAAATTTTCTATGTAGTAGATCAATCAGATATGCAGTGGGCTGTTGTTTTACAAGGGAAAAACCAATATGTTGGTGAGGATGAATTTGATGAAGATGCTGATTTATGTGAGATCCCTACTTCCATGGAAATATTAACAGAACATAATGATGAGTATGTTGAAGACATGGTTTGTGCCATAAGGAACGATCACGACGAAGGAATTTGGGAAAACAATCCAACTGTACATTCCTAAAATTACAGGTAACACAAGTTTATTTCTTGTTTACATTTAGTTTTTTCATATAATGTTAGATACTGTAAATTTTTTACTTATTAAAATATGTATCCAACCAAAACGATAAAACAATAAAAACCGTAAAGAGGAGAAGTCCTGGGCGCACCGGCTGGCCGGTGGTGGATCACCGGTTGGCCGGTGGTCCAGAACAAAGCTCTGTCTGGTCCACCGGCCGGCCGGTGCTGAGCCAGCGGCCGGCCGGTGGTCCAGACAGAGAGCGTTCCTCTCTGTCTGAACCACCGGCCGGCCGCTGGCTCACCACCGGCCGGCCGGTGGACCAGACAGAGCCTTCCTCTCTGTCTGGATCACCAGCGGCCGGCCGGTGTTGAGCCAGCGGCCGGCCGGTGGTTCAGACAGAGAGGAAGGCTCTGTCTGGTCCACCGGTCGGCCGCTGGATCACCACCGGCCGCCCGGTGGACCAGACAGAGAGCCTTCCTCTCTGTCTGGATCACCAGCGGCCGGCCGGTGAGGAGCCAGCGGCCGGCCGGTGGTTTAGACAGAGAGGAAGGCTCTCTGTCTGGTCCACCGGCCGGCCGGTGGTGATCCAGCGGCCGACCGGTGGTCCAGACAGAGGAAGGCTGTATGGTCCATCGGCCGGCCGGTAGTGAGCCAGCGGCCGGCCGGTGGCATCAGTGAGTCCACTTTTCAGCTTTCTTGGGCCAACTCCTTGGCAACCTTTTGTCTGTGTTTACCATGTTTGTCATTGTTTAACATGCTTACCATATTACCAATGTTTACTATTATGTAATTTAGTACACTTTTCTATTTGTGAACTAATGTTTGTTTTTTTGATTTGAAGGAAAATGACAGATCAATCAGTTGATCAGCCACATGATTCTGGAGATGAGCATATTGGTCATACATCTGGGGAGGAACATTCACATGCTCCTATTACGAAAAAGAGTTCAAAGGTTGGTAAGCGTGGGTGCACACGTTTACCAAAATTATCACTTGCCCATACGAAGGAGGAGAGGATAGTCGTGGAGTTTGATGATGATGATCTTCCTAGAGGTCCAAATGCTAAAGATTTTAAGGGTTTTGTAGCAACTCAGGCTAAGAGCAAAGTAAGCATTCTCTTTGATGATTGGAGAAGTGTGGATAAGGCGATAATTTCTCAGCTGTGGGAGACCATTTTGGTAAGATCTTTTGCTATTGTTTTACTGTTCTTTAAATGTTTCTAGTATATATAATATTTTTAACCTCTTTTTTATCAGATGACATTTGATATTCCTGACACTGGAGGAGTCAGGAAGAAATGCTTATCGTTGGCTGCTAGGAGATGGAGGGATTTCAAATCAACCCTCTCATCTGATTTCATTTATGGTCATAGGAGTCGTGAGAATCCATGTCGTATATATCCTTTTATAGATGAAGACACATGGAGAGAATTTTTTGAAAGTAGAAGAAAAGAATCATTTTTGGTAAGGGCAATGTAAACTTTTATAAGCTTTCTTATATAAATGATCTTATTATTATTTTGTTAATGATTACTTATTCTTAATTTACAGCAAACAAGGAAAGCTCATCAAGAGATCCAATCTAAAAATGTATACCCTCATAGTTTATCTCGGGGAGGGTATGCATTATTGGAAGAACAAATGATGGCAGAAAAATTTCAACAACTAAGAGATGAGTCTTCAAGCTCTGGAGAGGTGGCCCCTCCATCCCCTCCATCTAGACATGAGAAATGGAAAAGAGCTCGGAAGGGCAAAAAATGACAATATCTTTCGGAAGAATCGAGACTCGTAGTTGAGAGGATTGTAAGATATCTATTTTATTTATTTAAGTTTACTATTTTCGTCATATATTTCCAATCATTATAGAAATGTTCAATTAATTATTACAGGACTCTCTTGAGGAGCAGAGTTCACAGGGGACATTTACACCATCTGGGAGGGAAGATATTTTATCTGTGGCATTGGGAAAGCCCGAACATCCTGGCCGTGTAAGAGGATATCCGGCAGGTGTATTGGTAAGAAAAGTGTTGCCACGTTCCTCAACTTCTAACGTTGAGGGAGTTTATAAAAAAAAATAGAATCCTTGGAGGCTGAAGTCCATAATATTAATGCGACAATGGAGGACAAGATTAGAGCATCGGTGCAGTTAATGTTTGCAGACTTGCAAAGACAATTTCAGGGTGCAGCTCCCACTCCACCTCTCCCAGTAGCTCCCACTCCCCCACCTCAGCCTGCGGATCCCATTTTTGATCCTCCTCCTCCGCCGCAGCTACCTACTTATTGTGAGTTGTATGTTGATGATCCTCAACATCATATAGTTGCATATGGGATGGTATATTTTATAGGAGATACAGTTCATCATCAACAGTTAGAGGTAGAGAATCAGAGGGTCACTGTACAGGATATTATAGATAGATCAGCTCGGATACCATTACCTACAGATGAGGTGACGACAGTTGGACATAGTATCGGCCATTTTTTACTTTGGCTATCCAGACTTCTTTGACTCATTACCATAGAGGTATGGATGTTATATCTTTTATTTTATATTTTTATTAATGTTTTATCATTTGAAAACTAATATATTTTTCAATTTATTTTTACAGGAATACTTCAAAGGTAAAGAAATACTGTATAGACAACAACAAAGACAGATAGCTATGACATCAGATGCAGATACTAGCAGTCTTGACAAATTGTCAAGATATTCAAATTTGTTGGCGGATCATTATGACTTTACAATGGAAGCTCATGTCTGTGGATGTGAACTATGTGTGGGGATTATGAAAACTGATATCATGGAGTTTGTCACTGGAGATAAGTTGGGCATCAACGTGGTGCAAATTTTTATCATGTAAGTCTTAACACCTTTTCCTTGCATTATATTTATTAAAAATGTATAGTTATGTCTGCTTTGTATTAGGTATATGTATAAAATTTTTTAGAGGAATGAGCTGACAGATGTATATGGATTCGTGGACCCACAATTGATTTCCCCTGAAGCATGTGCATTGGATGAGGAACAAAGAATGCTTTATATTGCTGATAGATTTGAAAAGAATGTAATCACACAGTGTTGGATGATGCCTTTTTGTGAGAGGTATGAAACACATCCCTCTCAAAGAGTTAATTATCTTTTAACATAAAAAACCACTAACGTTAAATTTCCTTTTCTCAGGGATCATTGGATGTTAGGGGTTTTTTGCCCTAGGGAGAAAACACTTTATTGGATATGCTCTCTCCATGATGATGTGCGAGAAAGTTTTAAGAATATATTGGAAACGTAGTTTCAATTTCACAATAGTTTTATATATTATAATGAATTTTAAATTTACCCCATTCGTATTATTTTCTAACAGGGCATGGGTCCACTTTCGAAAAAGCGCAAAGAAAAGGAATTACAAGATCAAATATGTACATGCGAAGGTAAATATCCATTTATAATTTGTACATTTTGATTTATTACATAAAAATAATATATTGAATTTACACTCATTCATACAGAAATGTCATGAGCAACAAGGCATCATCGAATGCGGATATTACATGTTAAGATTTATGTATGAAATAATAACAACTGGGACAGTTCTGAGTTTTGACCTGGTAAGATTTCCTCTTTCTCATAATATTTCAATTTGATTTATTCATTATACACGTTGACTACTATCCTTTTCCTTTGTAGCTTTTTGATGACCCTCAACCCTTTACTGCTGAAGATATCAAACACTTACAAGTGGAGTGGTCAAATTATTTTACAGGTTTGATTGACTTTTAGTTGTTTGTAATGTAAAATTTAATTTTGAATATTGTCAATGTAATTGTGTATTTCGTAGTCGTTTAGGTTGGATTTAGTTTTTTTTTGAAGTTGACAGTGTAAGTTTTGAATGTTATATAAGTGAATGTTTAATTTTTCTCTACTTCTTGTTTTGGTCTACTGTTGATGGTTTTTCTGGTCTGGATTTTGGTATGGGGGGAGAGGTTCCAAGTGGGTGGGTGGGTGTTTGGGGGGTGTCCAAGGGATATGGGAGGGGTGTCCAAGGTGTGTTTGGGGCTGTCCTAGGGGTCGGGGGGGTGTGAATGAGGGTGGGGGGGTGTCCAAGGGGTGGGGGGTGTCCAAGGGATATGGGAGGGGTGTCCAAGGTGTGTTTGGGGCTGTCCAAGGAGTCTGTTGGGTGTAAATGAGGGTGGGGGGGGGGGGGGGCTGTCCAAGGGGTGGGGGGGTGTCCAAGTGGTGGGGGGGGGGTGTCCAAGGGATATAGGAGGGGTGTCCAAGGGGTGTTTGGGGCTGTCCAAGGGGATGGGGGGGTTTCCAAGGGGTAGGGGGGGTTTCCAAGGGGTCGGGGGGGTGTCCAGGGGGTGGGGGGTTGTCCAAGGGGTGGGGGGTGTCCAAGGGGTGGGGGTGTACAAGGGATATGGGAGGGGTGTCCAAGGGGTGTTTGGGGCTGTCCTAGTGTTCGGGGGGTGTAAATGAGGGTGGGGGGCTGTCGAAGGGGTGGGGGGGTGTCCAAGGGATGGGGGGTGTCCAAGGTGTCTGGGAGTTCTGTCCAAGGGGCCGGTTGGGTGTAAATGAGGGGGGGGGGGGGTGTCCAAGGGGTCTGGGAGGGCTGTCAAGGTGTGGGGGGGTGTCCAATTGGTGTTTGAGGCTGTACTAGGGGTCTTGGGGGTGTAAATGAGGGTGGGGGGGCTGTCCAAGGGGTGGGGGGGGGGGGTGTCCAAGGGGTGGAGGGTGTCCAAGGGATATGGGAGGGGTGTCCAATGGGTGTTTGAGGCTGTACTAGGGGTCGTGGGGGTGTAAATGAGGGTGGGGGGGCTGTCCAAGGGGTGGGGGGTGTCCAAGGGTTGTGGTGGGGCTCCAATGTGGTGGGGGAGGGCTGGCCAGGTTGTTAGGTGGGTATAGATGAGGGTGGGGTTCAGTTGGGGCTTGGGGGAGGGCTGGCATGGTTATTTTTGTTTGGTTTCTGGTTGCTTTTTGGTGAGAGCAGTGAAATTATTTTAAAAAAAAATCCTTTCACGTCGGTTATTTTATAACCGACGTGGTAAATAAATCGGTAGGGGTTTATCACGTCGGGTTTTTCTAGAACCGACGTGATAAACCGTTCCCGGGGATTTTATCACGTCGGTTCTTAATATAACCGACGTGCTAAAAGGCCTGGGAATCGATTTACCACGTCGGTTATTGGATAACCGACGTGCTAAAACGTTTCCCAGGCCTTTTTATCACGTCGGTTTCCTAAATAACCGACGTGATAATAGGCCAGGCGAAGGGTTTATCACGTCGGTTATGACATAACCGACGTGATAAACGATATCCCAGGCGTTTTATCACGTCGGTTTAGGGAATAACCGACGTGATAAAGCCCCCCGTGCATATTTATCACGTCGGTTATTATATGAACCGACGTGATAACCACCGTGATGTTAGGGATATTACGTCGGTTTTAAATAACCGACGTAAAAAACGTTATTTATAACGTCGTCCGTATTAACGTCGCCTAAAAACCGACGTAAATAATAAAAAATAACCGACGTAAAAAACGTTTTCTGCACTAGTGTGTCCTCATTATAGTATACATGGGAAACTAGCCTATCATTGTTTTTATTATATTTCCAAAATCATGAAAATTATTTATAATGATCCACTTGGATCCTTTAAATTTCTCTTATTTAGTGGTTTATTTTAAATTATTATCTTCTTATATTTCAAATTAATTCATATATTCATGAATATAATCAATTGAGTTTCAATAATTCATAGTTTCATCAATATTTTATGGCACAACTTTAGATAAAAAAAGATGAATTGGAGTTGAAATTTTAAAAACTATTTCTAGTTTTAATTTTAGATTCAAAATATTTAATAAAATTATATAAATACTTATCCTTATAAATTATATAATTTCTACAATTATATTTTTTTGGGATATCATCCAAATCAACTGATGCATTATATTTATTGGATTATTCTTCACAAAAGTAAAAAAACCTCGAATTCTTCTAAAAGGGTTTCTAAATATACATTACATTTTGTTATTATTTTAATACAATATTACATCCATAGATCCTTAAATAGAAAATATTATTTAATTATAAAATCAATAATCATTACTATTATTGGAATATACAGAGAAAATACCACCATAAATATTTGAATGAAATTATCTAATTTATTCTTAGCGTTTTATATATAAAACATACACTTAGATACAGAAAGATAACCACATTTATCCTTTATTCCCTTAAATATTTCACAATGTGTATTATTTAGCGTAGGTATAATGAAAATCCAATTCAAAACATAGCATTCAGTATAAATAGATATAGTACATAAAATATTTTGTATGATATAATTCTTTGTAATTGCTCTATACATTTCAATAATAGTCCTATTATTTATATCAATAACACCATTTCATTATACTTTTCTTGTTATGGAAATTTTTTGAATATATATATATATTCCTAAAAAAAAATTTGGATTTTCAAATTAACAACTTTTGTCACTTCTAATTGAAATAATTAAATGGCCTTTTTAATTTGGACCTATTTTAAAAAATAAATAGATATATATAGATATTCATGATTATGATTCATAAAATAAATCCATGTAAACCTAAAAAATCATCAAAAAATAAAAAGGAATAATTTTTACTTCCAAAGCTACCAAGATTTATTGATCCCAACAAATCATGTTACATTAGTTATAAGTTTCTAGTATTGTCAATATTATAAACAAACCTGAGTGGTTCTTTATGTTTCAATTGTTTTAAACATAAGTCTTATATAAAATTATACAAACCTTTATCTTTGTAAAACCTAAAACCTATACTTGTTCGTTCAGTTTGTATATTGGTAAAAAATGAGAATATTGAAGACAGAAATTCGAAATAATTTCTTCTATTTTTGTTATCTTTAAAACACTAAACATTTTACTTATTTAGTTTAAAGAATATTTATCCTATAAATATTATCTTTATTATTAACATAAAATAAAATAGTGTTATCATTTAAAACAACAAATATATTATTTTAAATCATAATACTCATTCCATTATAATTTTTTTTGATAAGATTAGAAATTTATAATTAAGAACATCAATTATAAAAACATTGAAATTATAACAGATTTAAATATATTTACTTCTTCAAAACCTCTAACCATTCCTCTACTATTATTTGAAAATGTAATAACTCCTCCATCAGTTCGGTGGATTTTTATAAATATCAATGGATCCCCAATCATATGTGTAGTGAAACCACTATACATATACTATATATCCTTGCATCTTTTAAGGTAATATTCCAATAAAGTAAATTAAGCAAATTTTTTTCATACCCACGCTATACTGGTACCAAGTATATAAGTAAAACAATATCAGGTACCCATTGAGATTTACTACATTTATAATATGTTAATCGAGATGATTTATTTTTATAAAATAATGATATAGTGTGACCTGAATATTGAGTAAATCTTAATGAGACTTCATTAACCTATTTTCCTCTTAAAATATATATAAAATATGAAACAATAGATTTTTTACTTTATTAACAATTTTAAAACAGTTGTATACACATTATAAATAATCTTATTATAATCATTACTAGTTCTCTAATTATTAGTTTTATTTGTGAAAATCATCTTATCAAAAAATATTTATCTTGAAAAATTATAGATAAAGAACTTTTTAAATAATCCACATTATTTTTATGTTTATAATTCTTTTCTAGATGATCCCAAAACATTATTACTTCTACATGATAATCTCTAGACAAAAAAATCTTCCAGATATTCATTTTATTATATCATCTTCTTATATTACTTATTAATAATCTTGAAATAATTACGTACCATAGTATTATAAAATTAAGAAGAATTTTTATAATTCATATTTTCATTAACCATTTTCATATTTTACATTTTTATTCTAACATATTTCTTATCTAGTCCTTTATACAACTCAAAATATTTAATTACAACATTTTTTAATTTTTTTCTTAGCTCTTCTAATTCATATTAACTAATATTTTCAAAAAAAATCATAACTATAACCAAAATTTGATTCAACAATTACAAATTTTTCATGAGTATCCATAAAGAAAAGGTTGGAAGGTCTTTCTCACTTTTATAATAATCACTTTAGTTTAACACCCCTGTGCATTTACATCTTATAATATATTATTGATAAAATTACTTATTTATATACTTCCATTTCATTCATTCTTTAATTTTGGACAATAAAACCTGAAATTTCCATCCTTCAATATTCAAAGAATATTAGAAGTGAATAATTATTATATTTACTATATTTATCTTTCCTTCCCAGTTGATAATCATTTATATTTTCCTCTTTGGGTCTCCTCATGGAACCTTTCTTTACATTCATCATTACATACAATCCACTTCTTATGTTATATATTTAAACCTTCTCATATTCTTGAGATTAAAAAACAAAACAGTTACATAAATAATATTATTTTAGGTATATGTTACACAGTTATTTTTTTAGGGGACACACTATCATTTCAATTCACCTATAATACATACATAATAAATAATCCTCTCAATTTTTTAATAGTATTTTTAGGGTAATCTTTTGTCTCCTCAAATGAAAAATTCTTTAGGTGCCACTATTGACACCGAAAGGTGATCAAGTGCTGAAGAAGGTTTCCAAATGACAAAGCGAAGTCATATTTGGACCCGGGGACCCCATCCGGGGGGCCCGAAGGGGCCGCAAGAAATAAATTCCTAGGCACGTGGAAAAAATGTGTTCAGCGCGGAAGGATCCGGGTTTCGCGAAGAGGCCTCGGCCCAGACAAAAAATACTTTCCCACCCCACCGCGCATGGTTTCCATTTCACGCCGCTGACCTCGGCGCACAATTATTTCGCACCGAGGTATTTTCCACACCCCTGGGAACCTATATATATATATGGCACCCCCTTCCATTTTAGGGCTGAAGAATCTGAACCGGATCTCGTGCGTGAAATCCGTCCTCCACGGGTGCAATATGTCCTTTAGTTATGGTTCTTTTCGGGCCAAGTCGCCCCGAGGTCCGCCTTCGTGCGAGATCCCCATTTCATAGACTGAATTCCAATCCTTTAGGGGTACTCCCCTTGCGCGCAATCCCTTTCATTGTGCGCAGGCTGACCAATTGCATGCAATTCCTCCCATTGCGCACACCCCCGCAAATTGCGCACAATTCCTCCAAATTGTGTGCACCCCTGTCCTTGCGTGCAACCTCTTCCACTTGCGCAGAATTCATACTCCTTGGGTGAAATCTTTTTGGTCACACGGAAAACCTCTTCTCCAATTACGTGACAGCATCACCATTTTCGCTCCATCCCAGTGTTTTTCACGCATTGCTATTATTTCGGGCAAACCTCAAAGGTTGCATGCAATTCCCCCGGGACCCCTCACTTAGGTGCTCCCCGGGTGCCTCCTTGAATGGGCGCTCGATTCTCTTCTTATGGATTCCAATCGTAGGTTCCTTTCGTGCCCCATGCATCCATATCATGCACCGTTTTCCTGTATGACCTTATAGGCTCATGCGGAGTAACTTCAAAGTCCCTTGTACGATACCGTCCGTTGCGTTGCTTTGCCTCATTATTCTCCCATAGGCATGCTAATGGCTATTGTTTCTTCACCTATACACGCTAACGTGAACCACTCTATGGTTCGCTCCATTACACCCCCCTCATTACGGTGTTGCCGATGCCTTCCCTCGCACAAGGAGGAGAGGGTACCAGCTATATAAGTACTAGGGGTGCTGAGCAAACCCATCATGTCCGAGCTGCATAACATTAAACTGCCAAGCGTCATCGTCCTCAGCACATGACATTAAACTATGACCTGGCCCCATGCCTCGCATGTATGGTCCCCCCCGCCTTGAACATTCCCCACTCCCACTTATCTCCACGGGGATGGGATCACCCCTCACATGGGATGATATCCTCCTTATCAGAGTGGTGTTTGTCTGAGGGGAAGGGAAACCACCTTGGTGTAAGCCCCTAGCCTTTCTTGTAGGAGGTAGAACTCATGATCCTCCTCACTTCCTCGGTACCAAGGCCAGCAAAGGGCATGATGGGGAACGGTGATCCTTCTTTCTTATATCCCAAATCCCCCTCCCTCTGTGCTTTGTCACCATCAGGCCACTATTCGGGAGTAAGTCCCAATCCCTTCATGATGCTAACCACGCATAAGCCCTGGTTTCCTCTCTGGGCAGCTCCACGCGTAAGCCCCACGCCATATCCCACGGATGCACCTTCTGTGACGTGATTGTCAGGTCTCTGCTACCACTTGTTTTTCACATTGAGCACGAATAATGTGGTCTTAGAGTGAGCACGAACCATGACCACCACCTTGGGCCGCATCAGTGTGTAAGCCCCATACCATCCCGAACTACAGGGTCTTTGATCCATCTCAAGGCAAGGTATGTAGGAAGCCTTAATGAGGTTCAAGTCCCAACCACCTTGGGCTGCCTCAGAGTGTAAGCCCCATACCATCCTGAACTATGGGGACATTGATCCAGGTCAAGGCATGGTACGTAGAAAGCCTCCATGAGTTTCAAGACCCAACAACCTTGGGCCGCCTCCGAGTGTATGCCCCCTACCATCCCGAACAACGGGGAATTTGATACATTTCAAGGCATGGTACGTAGGAAGCCTCCACGAGGTTCAATATCACCACCCGGTCATTCCTCCACATTAGGATCTCCCTCTTCCCACATGAAGATAAACTGTACCAACCATCCTAAACTATGGGGAATTTGAACCATGTCAAGGCATGGTACGTAGAAAGCCTCCACAACATTCAAGCCCACCATCCATCAAGACCCTAGGTCCATCTTCATTTCGGGTTATTGACACTATGGGACACCTCAAAGTGTAAGCCCCAGATGCCACCTGAACTACGTGGACTTTGATTCCCTGCCACGGGGATACGTGGGAAACCACCATGAGGTTCAAGCCCAACACCAATGTCTCATCAAGATCTCTCCCTTGAGCCCACGTGTCTCTAGAAGCTCATGCCTTAACTTGGAGGTTCCACTTCGTCTGGGTCCCATACATGCATCCATTCTCACAGGTCGCCTCCTCAGGTGTCCCATCATCCCATAAAACTACGCTGACTTTGATTCCCTGTCACGGGGATAAGTAGGAAGTCTCTTCGAGACTCAAATCCAAAACCATTTCCAATCTTGTTTTTTACCCGGTCTGCTACATCCCTGTGAGATCATGCCGCATCATTCCCCTCCACAGTATTCAAGAAGCCGCCCACGTGATGGACCCAATATCGGTTTTCCCTCCAGAGGGTTCCTCAATCTGATCCACTCTAATCAGTGTTCCGATCAGTCTGATCTGTCCCCACATGACGTTAAACTAGTGGCATACCCTGTGTAAAACATGGGAAGTTGAGGAAAACCTCAGATACATGCCTATGGAATATGATTCCCTGCGCTTGATGTGGGATTCCTCAGGCTTCCGCACCCTCGAGAATCCCTATAGTAAGGGACAGAAGACAGACATGCCAATCCCCCAGTGTCAAGATACGCCAGTGGAGCCCAACGTGAATACTCCCTAACCAAAGGTTGTTGCCCTGACTGGACTTCGTGGATTGTCCTGAGAGAATCAGCGTAATTAACTGGTGTCCATGAAGATATGGCACTGGGAAGAGTTTCACGAACTATGTCTTATATCTATAAGGGAGACTGGACTAGGTTACGAGCTCCGAGGATGAATCCATGGAAGGAAGAACTGACATCCCAGCATCTTGTTTCGATCAAGGAGAAGATGTTCTTGAATAATGAGCGGATGTCGCCCACCTTTGGAAAATGGGAATGTGGGGTAACATCAGCGCGTCCTCTGCCTGACGGATGCACACGCCTCGATGAAAGTGTCAGAAACATCACATTTATAGGAATTTATCAAACAAATATCTCAATATAAACTTTATTATTCATTTTTACCCAAAGATAAACCATGTTATTCAAAATCTTATTAAATGTATTTTATATCTCATTGAGGTTTTTAAGATATTTATTTAAAATTCATGTAAATCATATCTTTAAATAACGAGTGTCGTACTACATAACTTAACAGTTTCTTGATGAGTGAATTTTATATTCCTCTAAATAATAGGTATAATATATAAGATAAAATAAGGGTATGAACATTCAAATGAACAGAAAAATAAATAATGATCATATATTTCTAATTCAAAACACATTTTTTTGATTCATTTACAATTAAATTATCTAAATTAATATTAGATATTTTTATTGTTTTTATATAATTTTCTAATATTAAAGACCTATATTTTTTTTGAAATAACTCCATGTGTAATTTTTAATAACCAAAATCATTTCTTTTGACATGAAGTGGTCATAGGAGAATAATAAATTTTATTCCCTAAATTGACAATGAAAAAAATATTTTCCTTATAATTTTAGTTCTATGATAGTGTTTTTACATAAAATAATATATAAAATAAATTGGGACATAATTTATCCAAATGAAATAATTTTTTATACGAGTTGTTGTTCTAGAGATATGCAATGGAAAATTCTAGAGGAGGAGAATAGAATGTTAATAAATTTTATTAACTCAAAATATAAATTATAATGACTCATGAAAAATTATTTAAACCAGTGATCAAATTCATATATAATATTAAATTGATTTATAATGATTTATGTTATGAATAATTTAATGAAATAGTAATCATAAAACAAAGAACATAGGTATTTTATAGTAGTTCAGTTCCACATGAAACTATATCTACTCTTCAATCACCTATACACCTTTAAAAAATTGGTAACCATTAAAAAACCTTAATTTTGAAGGGAGTATCAAACCCTAATAAATTAAATTCCATTTTTATGGACCCAAGAACAACCAAATAAATATAGACATTACTTTTTAATTGATATTCACAACTTAAAAAAGATGTAGAATTTAATGTAGAGGTACAACCTTACTCAAAAAATATTTTTTAATTGTGAAGCATAAACTAAAAATTTATAATCAAATATAAATGAAAATAATAAAAATATGAAAATCATAAAAAATGAATAATATAAATTCATAAGTAGAAAAGGAATTTGGTCTAATTTTAAAAAAATTATTATGTCAATCTGTTGTAATGATCTCAAAAATAAAACCAATGTGATCACATATCAACAATCATTCAATATTTCTTGATTGAAACTGTATCACATATTATAAGGGTTCTTCTCATTGTGTGCCCTGAATGAATATTTATCATTGAATTATCTAATATTTAATTTTTTATAGTTTCCATCTTCATGATCGATGATAATCTCCATATTGAGGCTTCGTAATTTTTTAACCGAACACAACTCACATAAAATGGTTAGAATTTATAATAAGGAAGTAAAAACTTTACCTATGTTTTGAATATCATGTATACAATTCAAATTATTTTTATTTCTAAAATTGTCAACTTAAAAGAAACTCCAATATAATCAATATCGTTTATAAACAATTAAAAAAAAATACTATAATAATAAATTAAATAAAATTGTAGTAAATTTAAAGAAAAAACTTATCATGAAACATGGTATTGAAAAAAATAAAACATTAAGGATTTATCCAGGGGATGTATTCAACAATCTATAAGTATGAATAATAGTCTTATGATATTTTAATTTACATAGTAACCCAAAAAAATGAACTTTATTTATCATTATTATTTATGTTTACAAAAAGATGAAACTTCAATTAATAATCATTATGTTGAGTGCAGTATTATGAATAATGTTTCGATGAAGGATTAGGGAATAAGTACAGTGCATATTTCAAAATTCATTCTCTTATTTTACAATGAATTCAAACTTATTTCTAAAAATGTTTTGTAAAGATGAATAGCAAAACTCATGTGCTATATAAATTTCATGTAGTATAGGCTTTACTATAAATAAACATTCATTAATTCTTATTGAAAATGATTCAATATCATATCAAGCCCCTATATGTCACATGAGTAATCTTTATTCAATATTTTTATATAAGATGACCTCATATTGAAAATGATATATTTATAATAAAATTCATGAGAAATATATGCATGTTTTTTAAAATGTAAACCCAAACTCTTATATAATATCAGCTTTCGTGTATCATTATATAAACAAGAATTACAAAAAATGAATAAAATATCAGATTGATGACTATCCATTTATATGATCTCAAGATTCTTTTACCGATGGTTATTTATGAAATCTAGCTTCAAAATTATGGTTTTTATTTGACATCCTTAAATTTCTAATTATTTCTTTTCTTGTGTAAATGACTTCTAAATAATATTTCCATTATCTTGAGCTATTAATACGTGTTTTCTTGGTTTTTTTGTAATTTCCAAAATATATTTGAAATAAATCCATTGTACAAATTATATAATGATATAAATATCATTCCTATTCATAATAAGTTTTGTTACAAAGAACATATAATTATTTATGAGAAAGGATTGCATGGTTTATTTTTTAAATTAATTTAATATTGTGAAAATTTGTTTATGGTTCATATGGGGGTTGAGTTGGTGTATTTATTTTGTTCCATGAGTATTTCATAAATAAGTGATGCATTTTGAAAAAGGGTGTCTGAAATATTGTGTGGAAAAGAAGTGGGTGTTCATCTTGATTTAAATGTTTTATGATGTAACCAATCATTCAATGGGGGAATTTAATGATAATATATAAATGAATTAAAAATTTGTTTCTAAATTAGCATGGTGGTAGTGTTTCATTATTTTAATGTATTTAAAGTTGTGTGAATAATTTTAGCTAATTCAAAATAAGAAAAAAATTCATTTGTTGAATCTATTTATTTCATTTAATGTTTTATACATACAATTAATATCATTCAAGATGAGTTTACATCTATATTTAGTTTATGGATATGTAATTCTTGGTTGGTGGTTGTCATAGTAAGTTGTTGTTTTTTATTTGGATTCCACAAAACGAAGTGGGGATTAAAAAATTTAAATCATCAATAATGAGTTTCATTACTTATACTCAATGATTTATTTTAGTGCAAACCAAATTTTAAAGGAGGTAACTATTATTATTATAGTCTATTAGACATTAATCGAGGCTGAATAAAATTTTCTTTTTTATTAAAAAAGAAGGTGATCCAATACACACCAGGTGTTACAGAAAGATACCTCAAGGAGGCCTAATGTGATGATGACCAAGGAAATCCCCTTGGATGAAAATATTACATTCAATAAGAAGATATCCAAAAACTATCATAAATAAAAAGAGTCTCATTTGGAATCACAGCATGCGCAATCACATCCACTGAGAAATTATCTTCAATCCAAATATAGTGCGCTATTAGACCCCAATTGGTATTCATTAAGAAAATAATGATAAGGTATGTTAGATCCCATAGAATGTCACTTTTCCCTAAAGAGTTCTCAACAACACCATGGATTTCGACTCAACCTCAGTCACCTAAAGAAGTACCTCTTGCATAAAATGATGTTGGTGTAAATCACCCTCACCTCCACACCCAAGGAGAATAATGAACCATAAAAATCATTGAACCCATTTAATTATAAACCTATTGAGTCTTTGAGAATCCCTCCACCTCTCATCTATCCATATATATTGGATATTCCCTTGTTGAGAATCATAACATTACTAGAAAAATCCACTTGATCCTCCACACATTAGATCTTTTAGTCGAGGAGGGTTTGTCAAGAAAAATAGAGATATTAAATGAGTTCTATCCCGCATTGAGAAGACATCACAGTTCAATGATCAAATCCATCATTATCTTCGGAAAGAAACTATATTAGTTAAAGGAATTAATTCTAGCAAGGTTTGAAGCCTCACAAAGGCTCCAACAGATATAAGTTAAGATCACAATGTGCACCTTGACTTCCATTACCTTATTTTATCCACCTTGGAACCATTTCATAAAGAAATCATACAAGGAGTACATATCATCATTGAAATATAGATGAATACTGAAGAAGTACTAGAGGAAATATTCTCATTCACTCTAAAAAATGAGATGAGAAATTGGTTTATATTGAAGGCTATCACAGCCAAAGCATCATGAAACCTGGGAAATTCCATTCCATGGGATATTTTTGTCAATTGGAATCACTTGATTTCATAGTATCTAGATAATGAAATTCCTTTGTTGTGGGAAAATCATTTCCCCATTGCATGGAAGACCACTCATCATGCTCGACCACTACATGATGCCACCTTCTGAAACCATGAACAGATAAATTTCCAAAACTCAAACTTGTGAAGCATAAAATATCATCCACATAATTCTATATAGTACTCTTGAACACCTCCAGTTGATCCTGATTGAGAACCGACTAAATCAGTACCGGATAACCACTCAACTCCTAGAAGGAGATGGTGGGGGGAGGACATCCTGGGGTGAACAACCTCTCACCACCCAATTTATATTCCAAACATTTAGATATCATTTTCCATAATCCATCAAGAAATATCATAGAGGTCGTCAAGAAGAGGGATAATTCACCTCTCCAGATGAGACAATTGTGATCTATAAGGTTCCCCACCCTCCCATTGATCATCGTATATGTGTTTAAATATATAATTCCTAGAGAGAATCTCCTTCCACAATATTCCAAGTAAGCCATTCTTGGAATCCCTGTATGGTTTTAGTGATTTCCTATAAACCCACATCGAACTCTTCAACTGACTTTACCAAGCACTTAAAATAGGCCTAATAGTAGTGACCCATTAATTAGAATCCCAAATTAAAGCATCCATAATCTTATCCATCATTTAAATAGTTCCTTTGGGATGTCTAATGATCAAAAAATTTTGTATTGGGGTGGATGTTAATGCACTATTGATCAACATGACTCTCCCCCCAAAGGTTAAAAATATATTATTGTAGTTATAAATTTTAACCATCATTTTATTGATGATGTCGTAAAATAAGGATTTCTTGATGTGGTCTAAGGATATAGGATTTCCAAGATAAATCATAGGGAACTACCCTATTTCAAGACCTAGGATATTTCGGATATCCCTACATCTCCAACCCAAAAATTTGATAGAAATAAACACATATACTTTCATTGGATTGGTATATTTCCAAATTAAACTTCCATATATAGACATGACCTCCATTTCATTCTATATAGATCTATTCCTTCCATTAATGAATATTAAAACATCACCAACAATCATGAGATGGGAAATAATATCCCTTCCAACTTGGTTATGGTACAGAAGCATCCTTCCTTCCTCTATACTTTGATGAAAATTATGGGAGAGATCATCTTGGGATAAAATGAAGAGAGTGGGTGATAGGGTATCTCTTTTATGGACACCACACACACATCTGTAGAACCCAAAAATCATTCCCCATTATCAAATTTGAGATCCATGGGGAAGAAAAACAACTGGAATAATGTTTAGAAAACCATTCTTGGAAATTGAATTTCCTCATGACCTAAATAATGAATATTAATTCTATATTTCCATATGTTTTGTCCATACAAACTTGAATAATTTTATTGGATCTAATATATCTTTTGTTAATATCAACCACTAGTTCATAGGCAATTCTAACCACACCTTGGATACTCTGAACTTCAAGAAAACCATATTTCTCTCTTGAGACCAACCTTGGGATGTCACCAGGAAAGCATATGTAAATAGGGCTTGCAAGAATTTTGTATGAAACATTACATAAGTAGATGGTTCTATAGTGATTGTGGCTTGAAGGGTCCTTTATTTTAAGAATAAAGACCACTCCAGAAACACATACACTCTTACAAAGAGTGCCACCATGTAATAAGGATTGTATGGGATCAACGACATGAAAACCCTCAAATACCCTTTCTACCACATAGAAGGAACCTAGAAATCCATCCATCCATGAGGCACTATCATGGAACATCTTGGAAATAGATACATTGATCTTCTACACATTTAGAATATCCACCATGAGATCATTATCAGACCCTTCCACCAGAGCCGAAAGGAATCCCACAAAGTCCTCCTCTCTCTCAGTCGAACGCGAGTCATTATCCAGGAAAGGAGTCGCCCGGGACAGAAATACCACAATGTTCTCAAGCACCAATTGACCTGCTACATTCACTTCAGAATTAAAGTTTGTTGGGAAAGATAGAAAGGTGAAGAATGTGAAAGAAACATAAAAGAGAACACTTATTGGAAAAAATTGTTCTCTCCAAATGGAAAATCTATAAAAATAATGTGGATGCGTAGTGAAACAGGATATTAGTGCTGAAAAATAAAAGTTGACACCAGAAAATATTTCTTGTGGAAAACCAAAAAGGGAAAAACCATAGGACCCAGTCTAGAAAGAGGGGTCCACTAATAATCAAAAGTATAAAGTAAAGACTCCCAAAGATGAAAGAGATCTCAAAAATAATAATTTGATAAAATATTGGATCTAAGGAAGATATTATATACAGTATGAAGGCAAACTAAAATTAATCATGCATCCTAATAAAGAAACCTAAATAGATCTCATCATGAAAGAAAGATATCGTTGTTTGAACCAAAGGTGCAGATGGAAAACACCAGGATCAGATCAAAACCCACGTAGATAAAAGTAGATCAAATTAGATTAGTTCCACTGGTTTTAGATCTGAAATCCGCTTCTTGAAATATAAACTACATAGCCCCCCAAAATAGATGAGAGAAGAGTCACACATCTCATATATATAGGAGATTCACCACATGATATCTCATATATCTCCTGAAATATTTCTCCTATATTATTAAAGATATAAAATATATATCAACAAAGATATCAAATATATATTGTCAAAGATATCAAATATATATACTCAATGATATAAAAATATCTTCTCAAGGAAATTAGATATATCTCGTCAAAGATATCATATATATCTTATCAAAGATATCAAAAATATCTCGGGTCTAGATGAGGAGGCACCCATTCAAACTCCCCCTCCTACTCAGCTAAGAATCATTTCCAACCCTACAATCAGTCAGTAAGTCTCATATTTTCCTCTAGGTAAACTCTTGGTTAACATGGGTGGCCCATTCTCATCTGCATGGATCTTCTTATGATCTAACTATCTATAATCAAGGACACTGCGGATCCAATGATATAGAACATTGATATGTTTCTACCATCCATGTAAAGTAGAATTATTTTCCAAACAAATAGCTCACTAGCTATCAAAAAATAAAACATACATGTACTAACTAAAATTGATCTCTCAAAAAACAATTAATCCATTGAAATTCTTTGCAAGCCTCTATAGCTATAATAAACTCAAACTTTGTGGTATATAAAGTGACACATCTCTGCAATCTAGACATCCAAGATATAACTTCCCCTTCAAAAGTGATCAAATATCCTGAAGTATATTTCCTCGAATTGATATTTCATGCCCTATCTTAATTATTAAAACCACAAATAATATGTTTCCCAAATCCGAAACACTATCTCAGACCAGAATTACCACAAAGATAACACAATAGATACTTCACTAATCTCCAATGATCTCTACCTATATTAGATTGAAAATGACTGACCATAAAAACAACGTGAATTATATCAGGTCTAATACATATCATCGCATACATCAAAATGGCCAACAGTAGATGAATAAGTTATGTTCTTCATTTCCTCTCTCTCTCTTCTTCAATGGAAGGTGACTGACTGGTGCTGAGTATAAAATGTAAAGCAAGAGGAGTACTATCTGCTTTCTCAATATCCATATAAAGTCATCGAATAACCTTCTCAATTTATATATCCTAAGATAAATTCAATTTCATGGCCTTTATTCAAGGGATATTGTCATGGCCTAACTCCGTCATCGGATCCCCACGTCTTTCATTACAAATGATTGAAAAAGATCCTTCTTCAATCTGTCAATTATAGAAGTATCGTGGCCAACAATGATCATATCATCAACATAAAGTAACTATATAATAAAATCATCATCAATAAATATAAGAACAAAAACACAATGATCATAAGATGTCTTCCTAATACCCTTATGAGAAATGAAAAATTCATACTTATTTAACCACTCCCTCGAATCTTGCTTCAAACCATACAAAATCTTCTTTAACCTTCCGACATGATTTTATTTACTTGTTTTAAAAAAACCATCTTGTTTCTCTATATAAATCTCCTCCCCCAAATCTACCTGGGGGAAAGGCATATTCATATCCATCTGCTCAATATGTAGATCCAAACTAGTAGCCACACCATGAACAACCAGAATGGAAGACATTTTGACAACTAGTGAAAAACTCTCATCAAAATCAATACCTTTCTTTTGAAATAAGCCTTTAACAACGAACCATGTCTTGTATCATTGAACAGAACATTATTCTTCATTTTTAATATGATAAATCCACTGATTTTTCAAATCTCTCTTAACTATCAGTAACTTCACCAGCTCAAAAGTATGGTTTTTGTGCAATTATGTCATTTAGACATCCATTTCCACAACCCACCTTTATTTTTGTTCACTTTTCATTGCCTCATCAAAAGATTCATGTTCTCCCCCTTCAGTGAGGTGCACATACTCATTAGGTGAATACCAAGTTAAAATGGTACGATGTCGAGATAACCTCTAGAGTGGAACCATGGGTTCATTAATAACCCTTGAAACTGGATCATCCGAAAAAAAAGGTGCATCAAAAACATCAACTCCAACTTGTTCTCCCCCATATCTATTTTGAACATCAATTTGATAATCGGAATCAACAATATGAGGTGAATGTGAATCAAAACCTGGATCAAGAATGAAAAAACCATTAGAATTTGGAGAAGAATATTTTTCTCCCATATCAATGTCTACTATAGTCTTATCATCCTTAAACACTACATCATGGATTATGACAATTTTCTTCAAAACAGGGTCACAGAACGTATACCCAAACTCATCGTGTCCATATCCAATAAAAATAAATTGGCATGTATTTCCATCCTGCTCGGATCTCTCATCTCTAAGCATATGAACAAAAGTCTTGCTACCCAAAACAAGCACGAGATCATACCTGAGATCTTTTCTATACCAAAATTTTCAGGAGTTTCTATATGGAAATAAATCACAGGTGATAAATTGATAATATAACCAGTAGTAAGTAAAGACTCACCCAAAAAATGTCCCGACAACTTTTCTTCTAAAATAAAACAATGACCTCTTTCCAAAAAGATCTCATTCATCTACTCAGCTGCACTATTCACCTGAGTTGTCTTGGGAGGAGTATTCTGATACTGAATACCTTACTTCTTGCAATACTGAAAAAATAGACCACAATTCTCTTCCATATTGTCAGTGTGAATACATTTCAATATCATGCATTATTACCTCTTAGAAGAACATGAAATTGCTTTAAAAAACTGATCATATGAATTTTGGCATTCAAAACCCAGACCCAGAGTTTATGTGAGTAGTCATCAATAAATGTCACAAAATAAAGACCACCACTAAAGGTCTTATATTTAAAAGGACCACAAATGTCAGAATATACCAATTTAAGTACTTGCGAAATCTTTTGCAGCGGATGACTAAAAAACCTCACTCTGCTCTATTTTCCATCCATTTTATGATCACATGTTTTCAATTTTACACACTTCAAATATAGATGAATATTTATCATGGCCAAAAAAACCAAGACATTTCTCACTGATGTGACTGATCCTTTTTTTCCATAACATGGAGGGAACACTTCACTCTATAATGAAAGAAGTATCACAATAAATAGATTATCTAGTCCAGTAAAAACCTGACTAATTCTTCCCTCGATCCAAAATCAAAGAACCCTTTGAAATATTCAAGTATAAATCACAAAAATTAATTATAAACCCTTCATCATCAATAACATTAGTATAAATAAGATTCAATAGAACCTCCAAAACATGTCGAACATTATTTAAAATCATCTTTCATCCAATACTGGTCTCTAAACAAACAATCTTGATACCTACAACGGCAGCATGACGATCATTCCCCATCTTAAAAATCCAAAAATTGTATAGGCTGTAAGATGTAATGAACTCCTTCGATGCCACATGAAAGTAGGAACCACTGTCAGCAACCCAACAAGAATCATCAAAAGCAATGTTAATGAAGTCATAATAAATTACAAAATAACCCCTTGTAGTGGCGACAACAGGATCATCTCCATCACCATTTTTCTTCTGCAATTTTTTCTTCATTATATTATCTTTTTAGCTGATAAAAAAATTTCTTAACATGTCCCTTATTACCATAGCGATGATATTCAAAATCTCTCTTCTTAAATCTAGATTATCTTCTACCTCTGCTGTTACATCAACTGCTTTGTCTCAATTTTTAGCTTCTCCTCCTGTTATTTGTGACAAAAAGATGTAAAAAAATATTTCTCTTGTGTACATATCCTGACCTATTCATTTAAAATAGAAGACTTAACAAAAATAAATGTCACATCACCATTAGGAGTAGAACTGGTTAGAGTAACACATAAATTTTCCCAAGAATAAGGTAAAGTGTTCATAAAAAAAAGAGATAAAACTTAATCATAAAAATTGATACCCATGGCATAAAACTGATCAAAATATCCTTAATATTAAATTAAATAGTAAAAAATAGACATACCTTCTTTGTACCACAAATTCATATTCTGTTTAAGAAGAAACTATTTTTTATTTCCCATATTGGAAGAATATGTTGTCTGAAGCTTCTCCCACAACGTTCTGTCATGATAGATATTGACAATGAGGTTCATCACAAGGTTTTCCACACAATAGTAAATAATGTCACAAACCATCTCATGCTCAAACGCTCATTCTTTATCTAACATACTTTCTGGATTCTGGGTACTAAACATTGAATGATGCATTCACTTAACAAAAATAAGATCCTTCATTTTTAGTCGCCACATATGGTAGTTTGTACCATTCAACAGAATCATCTGATTATAATGGGCCTCTGTAAAATATATGAAATAAAAACCAAACCCTCTGATACCAGATGTTGGGAAAGATAGAAATTAGAAGAACGTGCAAGAAACAGAAAAGTAAATGCACAACATAAATAAAATCTTTCCCTCTAAGTAAACATGCCAAAAAAATAAAGATGATGTGCAATGACCAAGGATATGAGTGATTAAAAATAAATGTTAACACCAGATATTATTACAAGAAAACCCCAACATGGAAAAACCATGGGACCTAGTCTAGAAAGAGGGATATACTTATAATCAAAAATATAAAGTAGAGTCTCACAAATATGAACGATATTTAAAAAATAATACTTTGATAAAAAGTGGATCAATAGAGGAGAGAATATGTAGTCTGAAGGAAACCTGAAAAGAAGAATGCATCTAGGTAAAGGCACCCAAATAGATCTAACCGTGAAAGAATGAGATCTATGTCCAAGCGAATGGTGAAGATGAAAAACACCAAGATCAGATCAAAAAACACCATAGATGAAAGCCGATCCAATCAGAGAAGTTCTACAAATTAAATATATGAAAGCTGCTCCTTGAAAGAACAACTACACAACCCCCAAAAACTAAAGAGAGAAGAGTCGCACATCTCATATATATAGGAAAGTCGTGACATGATATCTCAGGTATATACTGAATGATATCTCATATCTCATTAAAGATATCAAATATATCTAATTAATGATATAAAATATATCTTGTAAAACATATCAAAATATCTTCTCAAACATATCTGATATATCTCATTAATGATATCAAATACATCTCCCCAAATATATCATAAATATCTTGGGGCCGGATGTGGAGGTTCCCCAACAAAGGTCCCATTACCCATACATAGATTGAGTTTCATAATTTATTTCTCCTTCAATCACACATAGAATAATCCACTATTATGGTCTTGTTCTTTTAACCATTACATTCTAGATCTTTGATTGTATTACCTTTTAAACTCCCACATTTTTTCAGTCAGAAGATTTTTTATCGTAAAGAATCATGAAATAGTTCTAATTCCATCTAGGTTGAAGGTCTTCAAGTTTTTCTATGTTAGCTTGCAAACATTCAACACCAATATCTTCCCGAGGCTTGTTAACCAATCACTCTTATATTTCCTTATTAAGTTGTCTTAACCAAGTTTAATGGCCAACATAGTATCTCCATGTTTCCTCACATTTCCATGTGGATCTCATCATCTTCACGAAGACTTCAGCTTGATGCCAAATATTTGAAAACAGAGAAGGTATTATTTCTAGAGTCCCCCTCCTAAACTCCAAAAACAGCAGAGCACAATCCGACAATGATCAATATAAATTCTTAACCACTGCCCGAGAATATTAATCTATGTCTCAAAGGATTGTAAAGAAGTTATCAAGGAGGATCCAAATACGATTGGACCTCTTGAGATTGTTACAACAAGTTAACTTATTACATACAAATCCCATATCCATGAGACCCTTTGATGATAATATATTTTTAATTTTATTTATTCTGCAGTTAATGATTCTGTAACAACCTCCCTTCTTTGAAATATCCACCATAGCATTGAAGTCCATCTAAAGAAACAAGGCTGATTGACAGTGTAACGAAATGAATCTGGTCTCCACTAATACCAACACCAAATCCAGCCCATGATAATTCCCGAAGGTCATTACTTATCCCCACAGGCTAGAAAAAGTCAATGGGTATCATTAATTTTGGTTTGGGAATGATTTACCAGAGAATGAAAGCATAAAACATTAAAAACATTCAATAATAAGAATCTGAAATTTTCATACCAAACAAGACATAAAAAAATTAAAATTGAATATGTGGTTTTAAGTAGGGTACAAGAGGTACAAATTTAAATACAAATATTATCAGGTCAGCCACAATGACACCACATGACATGGGGCCACCACCCTCGAGCAGTATCCACAACACTGCACCATAAGAGGGGACTAACAACCCGAACCGCCTTCACCCAAGTCTTTGCCTCTACCTGAGTCAAACATCATCGAGTCTACTAAGACCCAATGGGTGTATGTATGGTTAGATCCTAATAAAAATGGGATACCACCCAAACATTTCAAAGATTATGTAATACATGATGAAAAAACAAGAAGTTTTAATAAGAAAGAAAAGCTGTGACAAATTCAATGAAAGGAAACATTAAATTAAAAATAGTTTTCAAAGTAAAACTTTCAGAATGCTAAAACATTTTAAAAATAAATTTTATATACATTCATGTAAATCCAAACACCTGCTAATTCATAAGTAAATACTACAAATCTAATGATCACCAAAACCAGGAACACCCCCAGGTAACAAGATAGTCTCCAGTCCTATGCACCTCATACTTAGGTGTAAAGTATGCATGTATCAATCCTTTCCCATGAATGATCCACTAGTATAGAACATACCTATAACCTAGTGTTCCCCCAAAATCATCCACATAGTTTATTTTGAGTTTTCATATTCCATTTTCTTAGTGGAACACAGACACAACTCCTCCAGTTCACTAGCTGTACTAGTACATATCCGCCCACCTAGGTACCCGGGCTTCCCACTTTGATCTCAAACAATTTCAAAAGTTAACACACATACCTTTTCATATAAAAACATTAGTAATGGTCATACACAAACAATATCGCAGTTGTACACACTTTATACCACTTAAAACACTCAACAAATTATTTTGATTTTTAATAAACAACTTCTAAAAATATTAACTTGTTTGGTACCCAAAATTCGTTGAAATATCCACTTTTCACAACATGTGAATACCTAAAAGTCACCCAAACAGAAATGGAATCCCAAAAAATTTCAAAAAGTTCAAAAAATCAATTTTAGGGCATCCCCATATGATTTATGAAGTGATACCATTGTAAAACCTCCATTTTTTCACAAGACGACACTTAAAAATACACGTGTCTCACAAACACTATTAAAACAAATTTTCGAAGTAACATCCAAAAGGTATAAACATTAAAAATAGTATTTCCATCCCAAATAAATTTTAATAAAATCTATAAATAAATTATACTGTATCCCCAAATGAATCAATTGAATATTTTTTTGAAAACCCCCAATTCCCATAAAAATGGAACTAAAAATGTATTTCCTTTACAAATACCAACAAAACCAATTTTAGCAACACTAATAAAATGTGATGAACATGAAAAGACTATAAAAATAGCAATGTAACTAAAAAGTATAGAATAAACATTGGAATAACCTACCATAAGTGTCAAAAACATCAAATCATTGTGTGAAAGTTCAACCATACCACCTCCACATCATGAAGGAGTTAAAATAGACCTAAAACCTAAATTTCAGAGCATGAAACACAAGATAAAACCATAATTTCTAAAACCTACTTTTTGGACATAAGGAACTTCATGAATAAGGGAAGAAACCCTATGAAAATACGATCAATATGGAAGTAAACCCACTTACATTAGAGATTTTGATGAAATATCACCCAATACACCAGTAGCTGAATTTTCAAATAGCCAAAAAATGAATGTGTGGATCAAAAAAGAATGATGAGGTAATTTAGAAATTGGAATGGGAGAAAATGAGTGAGAAATTAAGGATTTATGAAGGAATCAAATTACCACTTCAAATCTGGACAATTTGTGAAACCATATGATGTTATTCCCTAATTAGCAATTCATACGAGCTCCAAAGAGGGGGGAATGGTAATTGGGTCACGCATGAGTATGTTGGATTTGAGTGGGTGGTAGAATCACCGAAAAATTGTAAAACATGAATACATTAATAAATAAACAAATTATGTTTTTAAAATTTGAAATGAGATTCTGAGCTGGCCGAATTCCTTAAATAAAAACCCAACTCCGACATGATTATAGATTCCTAAAGGGTCCAGATTAATATGGTGATTTTTATAGGTCAGGGGAGGCCATTTTGGATGTGGAATGGGTGAAAATATTTAAAATGTATGAGTTATAAAAGAAACAAAATTGGTTTTCAAATCTGTAAATGGGCTAACTTTTTGACCTAAATCATGAAAACTCACCCATTCTTTCAAAAATGCATGGGAAACCCCCCAAACAAAGAAATAATGGATATTAAATAAAAAATAAATTTAAAATAAGTCATGTATGTGACTATTCTCCCAACCATAAAACTATACTCCCTCAAAAATCCACAGTAACACTGGATGTAAAAACAACGCCCAAATAATTGACTAAAACGAACTCTTTTCTACATTTTCACCCACATCCAAAAGGCCAAACACCTCCAATTGATCAAACAAAGGAAGACAATACTCACAAAAACCAATACCTACCCCAATTACCGGAAATGATCAAACAAAATCCAACTAAATCCCAAAACAAATCACTTCAAACACTACCAGATGATGCTCAAGTAATCCACATGAAACGAACAATAATCCCGAATAATAATACCACAACCATACATAAACTAAACAATTGGGAATGACCCAATCTGAAATTTACCCAAGTAAAGAAATTTGTGGCTATATATCCTCAAATTAGACTAACTCCAACCAAGAAAACACAAGGATAACATCATGTCACTGATACGGGGTGACCCAAAAAGGCAACCCACCTCAAGGGACAACTTCATTTCGGAGACAGAATCAGAAGGCCAATTGGGGAAGTCCCAAATGGTCTCCCCAACATAAGGGGTAAAATAATATCATACTTTATCCAAGATAAAATATATGATACCCATGATGAGTCTCCCCACCATAGGAACAAACTTAGTTTTCCCATGCCAGAATCGAGACACTATCAGGGGGAGGCCTGAACGGACTCCCCAACATAAGGGTAGACTAACATCAGAATTGTTTTCCAATGAAACTTACATGAGACCCATATTGGGTATCTCCTAAACAAAAACTGACCATATTAAATGACCAGAATGGGTCAGAACAAAAAGACTCCAAAATTTAAAGAGTTTTCATACTCACACGGTTATTCTGCACAGTTTGGGAAACTGTGTGCTAACTATTCAGAATATTCTATCCCAAAGGGGTGCTTCGCACGGTTACATGGGCTGAGGCACATGGCCATGTGGAGACCATGCAGTATCTACTATCTCTTATCACATAGTTTCCAATTTAGGCACATAGTTACAACTAACCATGCGAAAATCGTGCTCTTCAATATGCCTAGCCCAAATTTCATCATTCTCTGTAAAAATTCAATGGGAACCCTAGGGAATAACATGAACTCATGCTATAACATGGAAATGAGGTCCTCCCACCACTACCACCAAATGTGAATAACTAGAATGGGATGAAGACACTGTAGGTTTCGACTATTCTCATTTTTCATACAGAGGATAGGGGATTAACCAAAGGATGGGGAAACTCTGGGATTTCCCATGACTATGCAGCAGCTTCTCTCCTGGGCCTATGGTTGGAGCTCAAAAGAGTGAAGCATCTTTGGCCTCACATTTTGCCTTTGGAACCCCCTGAATCAATCTTCTTCTTCTAGTACCACAAAACAATACAATGTGATCTCCGATGGTATTAACAAGACATGACACACTTCAATCCCACATTACCACAACCCACCATTTTACCAACACAAGGGATTAGAGGATACACACACGTCATCCCTTGTTTCTTCGTATGGGAAAAAACATAATGAAAGGACACATAGAATCACCTTTCTCTAGAACATAGGATTTGGGAATTCCCTAAAGGGGAACACACATCAAAAAAATTGATACTCTCATAAGATTGCACAGCCTTGACCCTTATAGTCAAATGAACACACGTCACCACAAGGCATCACCAAACATGACCATTGCGGCTAAAATAACACACATGGAGAGAGACGTTATGTTGAGTCCGAAAAAACACACGATTCCAGCCAGAATCCATAACAACCAATCTTGGCTAGGCTTTACACATTGGTGGCCTAACATGAACTCTCACTTCGATGAGACTAAAAAATGACCCAAAGGCCCTTTAAGACAACATTCTACAATGAAAACCCTGAACTTCATTCAAATTCAATGACTCAGGAAACATAAAAAAACTATTTTTTATTTCAACCTCCAACAAAAAGTCTCCCTCCAAATGGTATCCACATAATTGAAAAAGATGCGGGGTAAAATATATATCCAAATCTCAATAAGAAATTCATTTTTTTGATCAACTGGAGGATCATCCAACGTTGAATCACCATGAGCCACACATGAATCAATCATTAACTCTTTATGAGGGCATACACTGGAAAACCAGAAAACCTAAGGACCCAACCAAGCCGGTCATTTGGTCACAAAATACCACAAACCAGAAGCAAACACATGAGGGAGCCACCACATTGGCCTCCCAAACTCTTCCCCAAAAGATACCACTGACCAACAGTTCATTCCAACTTATCGACGAAACACCAACCCAGAACATCATTTAAACAAGAGGGATTCTTGAACTCGAATCATCCCAAAATGAAATCCTGAAAACACCTAAGCCATACCTCCCAACCACACATCATCAAAACAAACAATTTCATTCAAAAGATTTCTTAAAAAAACAGTGTTGGTGGATTGACAATTTAATGATGGTATCTCATTAGCCCCACACGTGCATGTTTACATGCCACACTGGTCATCCACCTCATATCCATCTATATTCCCATATAAATCCATGCATGTGTTTAACCTTGAGAATACAAAAGACCAAAAAAAACCTTTCCTTTTTTCAGAATCAAAACGTTTTAACGACACTTTCCCTTTCCCAAATCCACAAACCATAAAATAAATAACCATTTTTTCATCTCACAAACCAATTTAGAAAAGAACCCATAATTCAATGAAGACTCACTTTAATTCCATGTACAACTGTTTCAAAAAACATCTACCCATTTTCAAACACTTCTAATTTCATGAAAAACACCATTTCATAAATCTCCATTTAAATAAGAACTCTACTTTTCTCATTTCAAAACAAGGTTCCAAAATATCATAAAACATTTCCAATGCTAAGTATTTACCAAATCAAAATCCATCTTCAACCCCCATAAATAAATTCTAGAACACTTAATTCAATTCAAAACACTTTTCCATGGAATAGAAAATACTACTGGAAACACATTTTCAAAGCCTGCTTTAACATAATTCATAGTTTTAAAAGAGGTGTAAACCCATAATTTCCCCTTTTGAGATAATTATAAAATTTCATTTATATACTTTCCGAAATAATTCCATTTTTACTTTACTAGAAAATAATTTCAAAAAATATTCAAACTCCTTAAAATCAAGTCATTTGTTCCTTAAAAACCATGTTTCTATGATTCCAAAACGAAGAGACACATGAAAAATTGAGAGGAAACTAGTGTCGGTGGGTGACTTGAACATATGGTTGGTGGCTATATTCCAATCACTTCACTATCATAGAGAGTGTTCTAGGTAAATATTCATGTCTCCACATGGATTTCCGGGACTGGCTAGCTCAAAAAGACGATTATCCCAACTCTCTTTTCATTTCCCATACTCATCAATGAAACATGAGAAATAATGAACTCAGATAAAACCCAACATCCCATGGCGACTAGAATCCCTTCATGAGGTGTGCTGGCCTGGAACACTACCCATAACCGGAATGTCAAGTCCTGAAAATCCATGCTCCAGACTATCCCGACTCTTCCCCAAATAACATGACCCAATGAGTGAACCTCCTCTGATACCATTTTCTCACAAACCAAATCTGGTTTCCACTAAAACCAGCACAAAATACAGCCCATGAAAAGTCCCAAAGGGCATTCCCTATTCCCACGGGTTGGAACAAGTGTCTGGGTATCATTAATTTTGGTTTGGGAATGATTTACCTGAGTATGAAAGCATAAACTTTAAAAACATTCAATAATTATAATCTTATATTTCCATAACCAACAAGACATAAAAAACCATGAAATGAAAACATGGTTTTAATTAGGGTAAAATAGGTCCAAATATAAATAAAAACAGCATAAAGTCAGCCACAATGACTCCACACAACACGGGGCTATCACCCCATGCCATCTCCAAAACACTGCACCATAGGAGGGGACTAACAACCCGAACCGTCATCACCTAAGGCTTTGCCTCTATCTGATTTAGACATCACCAAGTATAGTTACACCCAAGATGTGTACGTAGGTTTTGAGACAAATCTAATAGGATACCACACAATAATTTCAAAGAGTGCAATTCAAGGTGAAAAAGAAAGCAATTTTTAATATGAAAGAAAAGAGGTGATAAATTCAAAGAAAAACAACATTCAATTGAAAACAATTTCAAACATAAACATTCAGAATGTTAACACATTTTAATAATACACTTTATATACTATAAATTAAAACTAAACACACACTAATACAAGAGTAAATATCACAAATCCAATGAACACTGAAACTAGGAACACCCATAGGAAACTAGATAGTCTCGGGTCCTATGCACCATGTACCTTGGTGTAAAGTATCCATGACACAATCATTTTCCATGCACAAGAATCTAGTAGGGACATACAAATAACATAGTGGTCCCCAAAAATCATCTACATATTCTAGTTATATTTGTCGTCATCCATATTCTTAGTGAAGTAGGGACCAAACCCATCTAGTTTATTATCTATACTAGTACATATCCACTGACCTAGGTACCCCAACTTCCCACATTGTGCTCAAAAAATTTTTACATGAAAGACATATACATTTTCATATAAAAACAAAAATACTGGTCATATAAAAAAAATAAATTCGTTGTACATACTTTATACCACATAAAACACACAATAATGCATTTTGATTTGTAATAAACAACTTCTAAAAATCATGCCTTGATTTGCACCCAAAACATTTTGAAATATCCACTTTGCACAACATGTGCATACTTAAAAGTCACAAAAATAGAAATTTAATTCCAAAAAAATTCAATAAAACCAATAAATCAATTTCAGGGTATATCCATATGATTTAAGAAGTGACACCATTGTTAAACCTTCATTTTCTCACAACATGACACTTAAAAATTCACGTGTCTCACAAACACTATTAAAACAGATTTCTGCTGCAACAAAAAAAGGTACACACATTCAAAATATTATATTCATCCCAAATTAATTTCAATAAAATCAACTAAGAAATTATAGAGAATACACAAATGAATCAATAGGAGATTTCTTTGAAAAAAACAGATTTCACATAAAAATGGCACTAAAAATGAATTTTCTTTACAAATACCACCAAATTCAATTTTCATAGCACTAATCAAATGAGATAAACCTGAAAATGTAATAAAAACATCATGATAACTCAAAAATATTTCATAAACACTGGAATCACCTACCAAAAGTGTAAAAAACTGCAAATATTTGTGCGAAAGTTCTACCGCACAACCTCTGCATCACAAAAGAGTTAAAACAGTCCTAAAAGTAGAATTTCAGACCTGGAAACATAAGATCAAACCCTAATGTATAAAACTTATTTTATGTACTTTAGGAACATCAAGAATAAGGGAAGAAACCCTAAGCATATATGAGCAGGAAAGAAGGAAACCCAATTAATTGAGGGATCTTGAAGAAATCTCACACAATACACTAGTGGTTGAATTTACAAACAACCAATAATAAATGTGAGGTTATAACAAGGATAAGGAGGCTAGGTAGGAATTGGAATGGGGGGGAAATATTGAGAAATGGATAAGTTATGAAGGAATCAAATTACCTCTTCAAAACTGGACAATTTGAGAAACCTTGTGATGTTCGGCCCTAATTAGTGATGCATACGAGCGCCAAAGTGGGGGGAAAGGTAATGGGGCCGTGTAAGGGGATTTCATATTTGAGTGGGATGTAGAATCACTAAAAAGGAGTAAAACATGATTATTTTGTTAAATAATCAAAATTTGTTTTTAAAACTACAAATGAGCATCCGGGATGGCACAATTCCTTAAATAAATATCCAACTCCACTACAATTATAGATTTCTAAAGGGTCCAAATTAATATGGTGATGTTTATAGGTTAGGGAGGAAATTTTGGAAGTAGAATGGGTGAAAAATATTGAAATATAAAAAGGTTATAAAAGAAACAAAATTGGTTTTTAGATATGAAAATGAGCTCTTGGTTTGTCTCAAATAATGAAAACTCACCCATTTCAAAAAAAATCATGAAAACCCCCAAAACAAAGAAATAAATGAAATTAAATGCAAAATAACATTAAAATAAGTCATATTTTTGGTAGGTATCATGGAAAGACTCCCAAAAATTAAAAATCTCAACTCTCCCTTGAGGATCACTACTAGCGTAGAAAATGAAAATTTTAATTTTACTTCCCCCAATTGAGATCTTGGTATTGATGAAATAAGGCATGAGAATAATCAACTTCGCTTTATTATTTTTCTTCCAGAAAATAAAAATGTGTTTATTTCCAAGAAGGCCATGCGTACTCTCTAGGAAACCGGTTTACCAAGAAAGAGAATGAAGCCTTCTTGGATCCTGCTGAGGTTCAAGAATGACAACAAAAGAAAACTGGTATTTGGAGAGGAGGACACGCATGAAGCTCTCTGATAGAATTCTCCAAGGGAAACCCAATTGGATGAAAACCACCTTCCAGACATGACATAGAACATCATTCTAGAGGATGAGCCTCAAGAAGAGCTGGAGGACAGGGGAATCCATAGATAAAAGGACTCATCTGGTCTGAGGGACATGAAAATAAATAAAGGAGATCGTAATAATGATTTCAAAGAGTGAGTCATGTAAACTCTATTTTAGTCAAGACTATTTAATATTTCTATCTTACATGTATTTAGAATGTTTTCTCTCATTTTATTGCCTTCTTCATGTTCTCCAAAAATGAGGATAGTTATCTATTAAATTACGAATTTGAGGTTTTTCAAAGGCATATTATCTAGAATACAGATTTTTTTATGTTACTAACAAATAATCATATGTATACAAAATTTTAAAATACCTTCTTCTAGAAATATGATCACGATGTGTTTGATTTCAATCATTTGTCAAGTGATTTAGAAAATATATTTTTTATTACAATAGAAAGAATCACCCCCTTATAATTGTTTCCATATAAGGGGTAGTATGTTTTGAGAAAAAACATTGGGAAAACGATGAATTGAAAACCTTAATAAGATAGTGTTGGTTTTATGATTTTTAAAACATTATTATCAAAGATTTTTTAATTGTTTACCTATATTTTTTAGGTTGTTAGTTTTCTATTAGAAATACTAATTTCTAAATGTTTAACATTGGATTTAATAGTTTTTAAAAGATGATTATGTTTAAATTTTATGGTTCTGGTTTTCATTCTTCTTTTTATTATCACATGGTAAATTTGAGTTTTGGATTTTATATTATTTATTTGGTTAGGGGATTTTTTATTTTCATTTTGACTATGATTTTATAATTAGGATAATGTTTAAAATTGAAATTTAGATAAAAATTTTGTTTTGGTTTCTTGTGGTTATTTTTTGAATTTCATCAAATTTGTTTTTAAAATGAGTCAACTCTTTTGTATCAAAAGTATTTTTGGGTCTCATAATTGAATGTCATTTATGATATATGGTTTTTTTCCTGGTTTTATTTATAATTGTTTATAATTATGGGAGTATTATTTTCCTTATAGTACATTTGGAATTAGTGAAAAAAAATATTTTGAATTGATTACTTTATAACCCATTTCCCATTATTTAGTTTCATTCCTTTCCAATATATTTGTTCTTTCCAGACTACATGGTGGCAAGAACCCCACAACTGTATGGGGTTTTAATAATTGATTCTTTGATGTCATATGTGAAGATTTTGTGTATATCAAATTATCTATTGGTGAGTAAGTGTTTTACACCTAATTGTGTATGTGGGACATTTTAAGGACGGAATAATTTTATGGTGGGGAAAACTATCACACCCCTGATATAATTTCCGACTAAGAGATTTATTATTTATTAATTTTTATTTCTATCACTTTAGTTGGGATTTATCGAGGGATGATCATGTGTGTGTGGACCCTATCGACATATCATGGATGTTGGCGTAGGATGAGAACCGAGTTTTGGGAGTTACCCCAAGCTTGACAATGGAAGCTAGTAGTTCGTAAAACACTACGTCGTGATGTCAGGTGTAACACATCATGATTTTGGAATAAATGTTTATAAATTAATACAATATTCACTAACTTGTTCCACATGAAACACCAAACTATAAAACCTATAGAATATTAGATTAGCATAATTAAGATAGTTAGATAAATACTAAAATATCTTGTAAATAAAAAGATATTATTCGTTTGTAATTTATAACATTTAGAGCATAAATAATTATTATGATTTATTATTGAAAAGGATTGTTCTTCCTAAAATAACTATTTTTTAAAAGCATTGTATATTTTATCCTAGTAAATTGAATGGACAAATTTTTATATTGTAAGTTTTTTAATAATTTAAAATTATTTAAATTAGTTACTAATACGAAATAATTATACAAACACATAAAAATTATCATCTTTCAAAAAAATCATTTTTTTGTTATATATTTTTTATTTAAAGAAAAAAATTATATATTTTTGAATTTTTTTTAATAAACCACAATTTTGAATTCAAAATTTCTAAATTAACTTATTTTTACATTTGTAATATTTTTTTATAAATAGTCTATTTTTATGTGAATAATTACAAGGACCCATCCATATTATATACAGAATTGTGAATTTAGTCAAGAAAACACTTCCTTTAACATTGGGGATCTATTCAAGTTTGGAGATTTAGATAATTGGGACATAATACATTCATAACATTACACATTGTTACAAATTGGATAGCATAAAAATAGTTTCCATTTTTTTCAAAATTTAAAACATTAAAAATTAAAACATGATTCCTTAACAATTCTTCAACATTTAACATGGAAACCTTCTTTACGTTACACGTCCATTAACCTGTGAAAATAATTTTTTTACTTGGGATGAGCACAAAAATGCAGTAAGGGATAAAAAAGGAAAGAACACATTAGTCCATAAATACTTGTAACATATGAAATCCTTTTCAAAAGACATACTTATCACCTATATATACAATTACTTTGTGAAACATTAGATTTCCAAAATAACAAAGAAAATAATTAAAACTAAAAAGGTATATTGGAGAATTACATACAAAATCTTCTAACCCTCTTGGCGACCTTATAATTTGTAACCCTCACGACTACCTTACTATTTGTGTAACCATTGCAGTAACACATGGAGTAACCATACAGCCGACCTCCAACATACACATACCCAGTGCAATGGAGGGAAATACAGGTCCCACCGTTCATAATAAACAGTGCCCATGATCCAGAACATAATAATACCGTATGAATACTAGGATAAAAACATTGCTTGTTATTTTTTTAAAACAGAATTTTAAAAGAGGATTTTAAAAGAAAAGTCCCTTATAAATATCATATAATTGAAGTGAGACTTATTAGAGTGGATAGTATATATATATATAATCTGTAAATATAGATAATTAAACATACTGTACTCATAATTAATCACACAAACAATTTAAATACCACATAAATAACGAAGAATAAAGTTAACCCAAAGGATGGAAACTAGGTTAAGAATTCCCTTACAAACATTCGGCAGCCTAATGGCTATGCAACATGGTTTTAGAAAATATTAAAAAGAGTGGTGGAAAGGGTCACCCATCCATAAATGAATCATAATACATAATATATCATTAATAATAAGGAAATAAGAACATGGTATGGAAACTTGAATGTTATACCACAGAAATGAGAATTTGAATGGAAAAAAGAAAGAAATTAAGAATTTTCTTACCTTGTAAGTAACTCCGAGAACATGATGGTTGGTACCTTGTGGGCTTGAGGAAATATTTGGAGGGATACTAGGGAGGTAAGGAGATCAGATCTTCATTTATGTGGAATTTAGAATGAAGTTAATGAAATAATGGGTTGGTATTTATAGAAATAGTGAGATATTATTTTAATAATTTCCAAGGGACACCTCATTAGTGATACTTGCAAAACAATGGGATTGCCCATGGTATTTTCCCATGGTATAAGCCACTTAGGAAACCTCATAACTTATTTTACTTTATATTAGTCGACCATATTTATAATATCATTATTACATCATTAATGATGTCATAAACACACCGAAACTCAAAAGTGTATTTTTTTACTATTCATCAAAAAATAAACTGTTTCAAAAAATCCACAAAAGTCACCCTAACCATTGATCGACGTGTAGAATTCAAAAATGAAGTCCATTTTTCGAAAATAATTTTCAAAATATTTTTAATTTATTTTTTTAATTAAATCATACTTAATTCAAAAATTAATAATTTAAAAACTATAGTGGCTTTTATATCACATTTAAAAATTAATCAAGATGCCATTATCTAAAAGCCTTACGATTATAAAATAGTAATAAAATTTTCTATTCATTAGGTCATATCACTATTCATAAGTGTATGTTACTATTCACCAAAAAACAAGTTAGTACCAACAGACCCCAAATAACAAACTAACCACAATTGTAGATCACCATTTTTTGAAATTCAAAAACATAGAAGTAGAAAAATTATGTTTAAAGGATACTTATAAATATCTACATTAAACAAAATTTCCATAATTTCAATTTATTTTTAGAAAACCTCAGGTTGTTACATTATCCCCACCTTTTGGAAATTGCGACCTCAAAATTTTAATTACTTATTAAACTAGGGAGGGTACCTTTCCCTCATAGCATTTTCAGACTCTCATGTTGCTTCTTTAACCATGTGGTTTCTCCATAAAAACTTTACCTGGTGGATTACCTTATTCCACAATACCAGTTCCCTTCGATCAAGAATCTGAACTAGTTTCTCTTCATAAGAAAGCTTCTCCTATAGCTGAAATGTTTCTGGGTTCAAAATTTGATTCGAATCTGGTACATACTTCCTCGACATCGAAACATGAAAACCATTGTTTACCTTAGACAAACACTGTAGAAAATCTACTTATTATGAAACCGAACAAATTTTTTCCTCGATTTCAGAAGAACTGATTAACCGCGGACTTAGCTTTCCGTTCTTACCAATACTCAACACACTTTTCCAAGGAGAGTTTTTAAGGAAAACATGGTCACCGACTTTGAAAGAGAATTATTTCTTTCTATTATCTGCATAACTTTTCTGCCTACTCCAAGCTGTCCTCATGTGTTGCTGGATCATCCTCACTTTCTTAGACACTTCCTATAATAATTCTGGCCCCATCAACTTTCTTTCACCGATATCATCCCAAAATGCTGGAGTCCAAAACGGCTTTCCGTACAAAGCCTAAAAAGGTGCCATATGTATACTAGAATGAAAACTGTTATTTTAAGAAAACTCAACTAAAAATAAATGATGATCCCAACTTCCCTGGTAGTCCATTAAAAAAGATCAATGCATATCCTCCAATGTTTGAATTATTCATTCTGACTACCTATCTGATTGAGGATGAAAAGCTGTACTGAAATTTAACTCTGTGCCCAAAGTCTTCTGATGCCCCTTCGAAAAGTTATAAGTGAACCTGGGATCCCAGTTAGATACAATAGAAAGAGGAACTCTATGTAACCTAACAATATCCTTGAGGTACAATCGAGAAAGCTGATCCAAATATATTGTATATCGAATAGAAAGAAAATGTGTAGATTTTGCTAGCCGATCCACAATAACATAAATTGCATTGTCACGCTAAGATTTATTAGGCAGTCCCACCACAAATTCCATAGATACATTCTCCCACTTCCACTTCAGAACTTGAAAAGGCTGAAGCATCCCCTTCGATTACTGCCGCTCTGTTTTAACCTACTGACATGTCAAACATTTCATGTTAAAATCAACAATATCCCCTTTCATTCCATCCCACCAGTAATATTCCTGATGGTCTCTATACATCTTAGTATCGCTAGGTTGAACAAAAAATGGGGAAATATGAGCCTCACACAACAAATCTTTCTTCAACTGAAAATCACAGCGCACACACAACCTTTTTCCAAATCGTAAAACACAAAAATTATTAAGGTTAAATTATGGATGCTTACCCATTTTAACAAATTCTTCCTTTTTCTATAACTCACAATCTTCCTTCTATTGTTTCATACTTCTATCTAACAATGAAGACTACACTGAATCCTAAAACAAAATAAGTATATTCTTTGCACCAACAACTTCTAAACCAAAATTCATTAAATCATTAATCAAGGGATCATGTTACAAACACAACATAGTTAATGATGCATGATATTTTTTGACTCAAGGCATCAACCACTTTGTTTGATTTTCCAAGATGGTAATTGATCCTGAAATAAAAATCCTTTATCAATTCAAGCCATTCTTTCTGCCTCATTTTTAATTCCTTCTGAGTGAATATATACTTTAGACTTTTATGGTCAGTATATATTTGACATTTGGCACCAAATAAATGATTCCACAAAATTTTCAATGAAAAAACCACAGCTTCTAATTCTAAATCATGTGTGGGATAATTTAACTCATGAGGTTTTAGTTGTCTTGAAGCATAAGAAATTACCTGATCATTCTACATCAAAACAAAACCATGTTCCTTCAACAAAGCATCCTTGTAGATTACGAAATCACCATTTCGAGAAGGCAAAGCGAAAACAAGAGAATTTACCATTCTCTTATTCAGTTCGGGAAAAAAACATCATATTCTTCTATCCAAACAAATTTAACCCCTTTTTGTGGTAACATAGTTATTAGGCTAGATAACCGACAAAATTTCATAACAAAAAGTCAGTAATAACTTGATAATACAAGAAAACTCTGAATCTCTATAACATTTGTGGGTCTTGGCCATTCATCAACAACTTTTTTTTGGAAGGATCAACTATTATTCCATCTTTATTCACAATGTTCCCAAGAAAATAAATTTCGTGCAACCAAAATTCACACTTCTTTAATTTTCCATACATTTTTTTTCTTTTATGTTCTGTAAAACAACCCTAAGTTGTTTTTCTTGCACCCCATTATTTTTAGAAAATACCAGAATGTCATCAATAAATACAACCAAAAACTTATCCAAAAACTCATGAAATACTCTATTCATAAAATGCATGACTATAGAATGTGCATTAGTTAACCTAAAGGGAATAACAACAGATTAATAATTCCCATATCTAGTATGAAATACTGGTTTGGGATGTTTTCCCCCTTCACCTTCAACTGATTGTATCTGGATCTCAAGTCAATCTTGGAACCGTACTGAGCTCCCTGATGCAGATCAAATAAGTCATCAATATGAGGAAAAGGATACTTGCTTTTAACAGTGATATTATTCAAAGAACAATAATCAATGCAATGTCCCATGGAACCATATTTATTTTTAACAAACAAAACAAGAGCTCCCCATGGTGAAGTACTTGGATGAATGATGCCTTCGAAAAGAAAATCTTGTAACTGATTTTTCAATTCAAGATGTTCTATTTTATCCATATGATATGGGGTTTTGAAATTGTCTTAGAATCAGGAACTAAGTCAATTGTGAATTCTAATTCTCGATTAGGTATGACAGCAGGTAAATCATCAGGAAAAATATCGAGGTTTTCATTTACCACAGGCACATCATCAATTAGAACAGTTCCCTTTTTTTAAAAAATATAAGAAATATAACATTCATTTCCATCTTTCAACAGTTTCTTAGCTTCCTGATATGTTATCAATTTTATGGTTTAATTCTTGTATACAAACAAAAAATCTTTCTGAAAAACAACTTATTTATCTCTACAGTCATTCGTAAGATGATAAACATAATGCCAATCCATTCCCAGAATAACATCAAACTCAACTAAGGGTAAAAATATAAGGTTTGCAGCTAATTCCTTTCCACAAACCACAATATAAAGACTCCTACAATTTCTCTTTTCTGTAATATTTCTCCCTGGTGTTTTAACGACATATTCAAGTCTCATTTGTTGAGGAGATATTTCCAATTTACCCGAATGTCTCTCAGAGATGAAGGAATGTGTGGACCCCGTATCAAAAAAAACTTTAGCAAAATATGAGTGAAAAAACATAGTTCCTGATATTACATCATTGGATGGCCCGAAATCTACTGAAGTAGACACAAAGAATATCACTACACCTTTATGCGTATAGTCAAACTTCTTTGCATCTTTCAGATCTCTCTTTGGGAAGACATTTTCATAATGACCAATCTCCCCACATTTAAAACACTTTACAGTTTTCTTATTAGGATTAGTCTTAGGATCATTTTCATTACAATCTCAAACCATATGTCCAATCTTACCACATTTAAAACACATCCCAGTTTTGCTAAGACATTCCCTTGTGTTTTTCTTAACACACTTTTCACAAACTGGAAACTGGATTTTCTTATCATCATATTTCTTTGGCCGATTCTTACCCATTTCTTGCCACCTAGACATCTTCTTCTCCTTGTTTCCAAAATGCATGTGATAATAAACAAATTTCATCTCTACCCTCTCAACACATTGGAAAAGTTTCTCATAACTTTTGAATTAATGGAAGGCCAACGCCCATCGATACCTTGGATTCAGTCCTGAGTAAAAGGGGTTTATTTTTCTATCATGACCTGAAATAAGATTTGGAGCATAACTCACCAGTCGGGTGAAGTTCTCTTTATACATTTCCTATGAATAATTATTCTTTTTCCTCAATTCAATAAATTTCTTGTCCATCCTAAGTCGCACAACCTTCAGAAAATATTTTTCAAGGAAAATACTATTAAATCCATCCCACTTCAAGGAATCAAAATCCTCTCTTCCCATAATATTACTTACCATTAACCACCACTGATCAGCATCACCATAAAAAAAATAAATGGAAAGACTTACCTTTTGATTGTATGAACATCCCATAACATCAAATATCTTTTCAAGGGCTTTGATCCATCCTTCAGCTGCTACTGGATCATAAGATCCATTGAAATTTTGAGGGTGTTGTCTCATAAAATTGTACCATTACTGTCATGTTCCATTGTGGTACCTCTATTTGTTCTCTTTAATGGATGCCACAACCATTTATTTCATGCGTTAGCTAATCCATTACTATAAAAAACTACTCAGTTCCAATGCCTACCATTCATGGCCATAGATTCTGAAGGATGTCGTTCTGTCAGTGCCTCTCCACTTCAGCATCCGTATTCCTTCTACGGACAACCATTCCGAACAAAAATATCTTAGATAATGAAACATTGTAATCTTTAAATTATATAACATTTCAAATTAATGATAGAGTAAAAAATCATTTATTTTATTCTTTTAACATCATCCTCACCCATAATGTTATCTAAACCATTATCTGATACCAACTATAAGGACCCAGCCTTATTATATACATAATCTTGTTTTTAGTAAATAAAACACTTCCTTTTACATTTAGGATATTTTCATGTTTAGAGCTCTAGAGAATTAAGACATAATACATTCATAACATTACACATTATTAATGAGTGGATACTATAAAAACAGTTTCCATTTTTTAAAATTTTAATACATTAAAACTTAAAACATGATTTCTTGGCAATTCTTCAACACTTAACATGGATTACTTCTTTTTCATACACACCCATTAACCTGTGAAAATCATTTAAAACTTGGGATGAGCACAAAAAGTCAGTAATGGATATAAAAAGAAGGAAAAAACTCATTAGTCCATGAATACTTGTAGCGTATGAAATCATTTTCAAAAGACGTACTTATCACATGTATATATATACTTACTTTGTAAACCATAAGGCATCCACAATATCTAAGAACATAAGTAGAACCATAAAGGTATCGTGGGGAATTACTTACATAATCATGTAACCCTCTCAGCTACCTTATAATCTGTAACCCTCATGGATACCTTACTATTTGTGTAACCATCACAGTTACACTTGGAATAACTCTACGACCGACCTCCAATGTACACATACCTAATGCATTATATGGAAATATATGTCCCAAACTTCATCATAAATAATTCCTAATATCCAGAACATAATCATACGACATGAAAATTAGCATAAAAACATTTCTTTTGAATTTTGTAAAATAGATTTCTAAAAGAGGATTTTAAAAGAAAAGTCCCTTATAAATATAATATAATTGAAGTGAGACTTAATAGTGTGGATGGTATATATATATACTCTATAAATATACAGAATTTAACATAGTAAAATAATAATTCTTCACACAAAAAATTTAAATAACACATAAATAATGAATAATAAGGTTAACCCAATGGATGGAAATAGGGATAACTATTGCCATACAATAATTCGGCAGCCTGACGGCTATGCAACATGGTTTTAGAAAATATTAAAAAGATATGGGACAAGTTTCACCCATACAGAAATGAATCATAATATATAATAGATCAAAAATAGGAAGGAAATAAGAACATGGTATGAAAATGTTACTGTTATACCACATAAAAGAGAACATGAATAGAAAAATAATGAAATTGAGAATATTGAAACCTTGTAGAGTAACTTCTAGAACTTCAATGTTGGCACCTTGGGGGATTGAGGAATCCTTGAGAGGGCTACTAGGGAGATAAGGAGGTGAGAGCTTCATTGATGAGGAATTTGGAATGAAGTTAACGAATGAATGGTTTGGTATTTATAGAAAAAGTGAGGGATTATTTTAATAACATCCAATGGACAACTCATTAGTGGTATTTTCAAAACCATGTGATTTCCCATGGTATTTTCCCATGGTATAATCCACTTGGGACACCTCATAGCCTATTTTACTATACACTAGTCATCGAGATTTATTACATCATTATTACATCGTTAATGATGTCATTAACACATCAAAACTCAAAACAGTAATTTTTACTATTCATTGAAAAATCAACTATTTAAAAAAGATACCCAATATTGTCCCAAAACATTTGTCAATGTGTATAATTTAAATATGAAGTCCATTTTTTTAAAATAATTCTCTAAATGTTTTTAATTTTTTTTAAATAAAATCATACTCAATTAAAAAATTAATAATTTAAAAAATATAACTGCTTTTATATCACATTAAAAAATTAATCAAGATGTCATTATCACGATGCCATATGAAAATAAAATAATATTACAATTTACTATTAATTAGGGTCATATTACTATTCATAAGGGTATGTTACTACTCACCAAAAAATAAATTGGTTCCAAAAGACTCCAAATAACATACATAACTCAATTGTAGATAACCATTTTTTGAAAGTCAAAACATAGAAGTAGTAAAATTATGTTTAAAGGCTACTTATAAATATCTAAATTCAACTAAACGTCAATCATTTCAATTTTTTTAGAAAACCATGTGGTGTTATAATAATAAAAATTGTATTTTTTACTAATATAATAAATTTGAGGACATTATTATTTTATAAATAATACATATAATTTTATAAAAACACTGAATTTATAAAATTTAAATTTCAGGGGTAAGAATTTATATTTTAAAATACTATGTTAATTTTATAAAACATATGATTAATATTATAAGAACATGAGTAATATTTTCTAATAAATGATGTTTTTACTCTTTTCATTTATATAAATATTATTATAGTAAATTTATATTTTGGATTGATTTTAAAACAATATAAAATTCTTTTATAATAATTATATTTATTTGACGAATAATAAAAATTTGTATAATTTTGTCCTATATATAATGTTTTTCTTAAAAATATATTTTTTTTCTCTAAGAAACTGTTTTTACATGTTATATACATTAGTTTTAAGAATAAATATTCTCACATATAAAAATATTATTTAATAAAATGATATTAAAATTTGAAATCATAATTTTCATAATACTTAATATTCGTAATCTTATTGTTTCTTACTAAAATTAAATACCAAGGTGAGGAATGAGTTTCTGTGAAGACATTAGATATAGGTAAATGATAAAAGTAGTGAGAAAAGGATCATGAACTCATATTTTGTCTTCAGAATGAAACTTTGAGAGGAATGTCTACCTTTTCTCACACTCTTATTCTTATCCCTTATTTTACATTATTATATCCTTTTGACCCATGAATAATGAAATTATATTTTATATTATTATAAAAAATCCACACACCTCACTAATAAAAAGGACATCCATCACCCCTTCAAGGTCACTCTACATGGATTTTCTCATGAAAATATACCATTTTTATTTCCCCTATATCTCTATCCCATTTTTTCTTTCCCTTTATACAAGGAAAGTCCTCTTGCCCTCAATTTCCGTGAAGTACTTGAAGACAAAGTTCAAATTCTCAATATATGTGCTAATAAATCTTTAATATTTTCTCTTATATTTCATTACCATCCAAACATATATTATCCATAAAAATTACAAAAATAATATTATATATCTTATGATATTTTTTTATGTTTATGGAATAATAATTATCCTTTTTTCCTTAATAAAAACAAAAATAATGTTTATTTGTACGAGGGGAATACCACCTCCATGAAAAGACATGGTCCATTTATCATAAACACAATACATTTATGGTTCTATAATGGTATATAATAAATAAATATGATTTTTAAAACATTTTTATCATCCAATAATGATAAAATATTTCATAGAATTTCCCCATTCAAGACTAAATAAACACATCATCTTTTTTAATGTGCTAACTACCAGATCCATGAGGTTATATATATCATTTTACACTTCACTATTTTTTTTATTTATATAAAATTCCTCAATTATAAACAACCACATGAATAAAATATAAATAATTTTATTTTTCTTATTTAATAATGATATTATTCAAACCAATCACATTTTAATCCACACCCCAACATCAATTATTACCTGATTTAGTTTGGGTAATCTTAGCCACCAACATAGATAACGAGGAAATTTCTATAAAAAATTACAATGGAAACATAAATGTACATTTTCTTATAAATTAATGGGAAAATAATGTCTGGTTTATTATTTTGGAAGGTTATATTAATATTTAATTCATTATTATTGTACCACCTTTTTTTCTTATAAATTATTATAACAAGATCATCAGCAAGTTCTTTGTTAGGAATCAAAAAAATTACTTCTAATGTGAAATGAGAAAATTATAAATCATCATAAAAAATATTTTATAGTACATAAAATGACATCATAATGATTTTCTTTGAATCTATAAGCAGGTATCACCATAACCAATAGGAAACTAGTATTTGAAAATTAATCAATGATAATAAATATAATAATGCAAGGAAGAAAACTATCTAATATATTTATAAGAAATGTTTTTAAATTTTGTTTTTAAAAGAATATAGATATCAATATAGTCCTTATTCAGGTGAATAATTTAGTAATTTTGTTATACATGGCTTCAAAGATAACTCGTGTAATTCAGGAAATATGTTAAGGGTTATTACATCTCAATTTATCATCATTGATATATGATTCATATTCAACACATTTTTAATATTAATGGTTTATATATTGGTCATGGATTTATTTAATCATAAATATTTATTTAATATAATGGGATTTAAAATTCATCTCATGTTTTACATTTTATGGTTTTTTTTAATGAGAATAATGATGTAAGGGTGTTTGATATTTCTTTCTTTCAACAGTTTTTATGCACCTAATTACATTTAAATGGAATTTATACTACCTATTTTATATATAATATCATTAATTTTGTTTTATTCATTTTAATTGATGTCAGTTTCAATCCATCTGGGTCTAGGGGTTTTCATTAAAATGGTTATTTGTTCATAAGGGGTTTTTTACTCAAGTTATTCTTTTATGATTAACTTCATTCCACTTTAAATATATTTATTTCTAGATGGTATTATTCTACTACAAGATGGTATTATAATGGATTTAACTTATTTTTTAATTAATGTCATGGATTTATTCCCTTATAAAAGTTAATGATATTAATAGTTCCCATTCTCTCCAAATAATATCTTTTGCATCCATGTAAATATGCATCACTGCCCCTATGTTAATATTTATGTTAAGAAAACCAATTATGTGATATATCATGTCAAATTAATATTTTTCTACTATTATTATCAAAATCAAATATTATTATCCCATTTTATGAACATGGTTTTTAGTATGGTAATTTTAAAATATTAAAAGGTTTTCCATTTCATGGTCTTATGTTTATAGTTCCAATAAAAAAAATAATAAACATTACATGGCTCAATTATTGAAGATCCATTTTTAAAAGTAAAATTTCAAAATAATTACATAATATTTAGGGAAAATAATTTTTATTATTACCCACAACTTTTTAATTTACTAGTATGAAAATAATTCTTTCTAAAAACACTTTTATGATATCTCTTTCAATATGATAATTCTTATTTATAAAGCCTACATTCAATTTCTCAACACTTTTTTCCAAACTATTTTAAATATTTATTTTTTAGAATATAAAATAAAATATTATTATTATTTCCTAAAGTAATTCTTTTATTTTAAAAATAAAATCACGATTTTAATCATGGATTTTAATGAATTTATTTTTTAGAATGATTCCTTCAAGTGTTTTTTATATTATTAAAGATTTTTTTAATAAAATATTTCTCATATAAAATTTAACTTCATAAAATATTGGTTTTGGATATAAATTATAATTTTTAAAAGGTTTTATCAATATCAATGTATATCGTTTTTAGGAAAACATTCTTAAGGGGTTTCAATAATTTCAAAAAGGGATGTTTCTTATTAGATTTAATGTAATTTATCCAATGACCATAAAAAGTAAATTTTCATCTATTTCAACATCCTTAAGGTTTATTATGTAATATTGAGGATTTTTTAGTCCATCATATAAATTATTTCTATAGATTTTTGGCAGAACGTTTTTAGTAATTTTTTTTCATGAAACAAATCTATTTTTAATGGGTAATTTACCTGATGTTTGATGTATATATATTTTAATGATATAATGTAACAAATGTGTATAGATAATCATAATTATGATGAATACGTTCTTATATCTTCCTTTAGTGAATTATGTGTTGATTTATATCTCATAATATAATTATAGTTAATGAGTAATGACTATAGTTTGACTATATGAAATAGGATGTAATGCCTAATCCACTATGGGTAAAAGGAAGTAATATATGATATAAAATTGGAAAAAATAAGTAATTCCCAGTCCAAAATGAAAAATAGGATGTAATTACTTATCTTATTATGGAAATAGGAAAAACTTACTCATCAAATATATTAAATAGAATGTGATTCATGATCAACTATCCAAAATAGGTTTTGATGCATGATATACTAAGGTAACTGTGATGTGATGTATGATACACTATGTTATGATTCAAAGGATTATTATTGGGAAATATTACTATGATTATGATCCATATGTTATTTTAAATATCTCATACTCTTTTTCTATGCTATATGTTGGTTCATTTTTTATTAAATTTCATTATATATTGACTTATGGAAAACTCATATTGTTCTAGGATCATTTTCATAAAATATTTCTTAATTACACATGTTATATCATATTCTTATGATCTAAACCTTAATGACATATTGATGAGTTTTCCAATTATTGAGTGTTTTATCTCACCCATTTCATATATTCCACTTTTCTACATTAAGAAGAATAGTATAACTTATAAAAAATATTCAAGGGAGCCTATTTTGGTTCGATTATGGATAAATTATTATAATATTCTAATAATAAGTTTCTTATATGGTTGATCTTCAATGGCACAAAACCATTATTTCATGGCATTTTATTGTAACTTGTGACGTGTAATATTTAAATTAATTAAAAATATGTATGTTTATAATGGGACATATCACAATATATCAAGGGAAATGTTTAAGGAATGTGTTTTTTCATTAAAACTAGGGATATATATCTGGTTCACCTTAGTTTTTATCATAATCTTTGGTAGTTATTTATTAAGGTTATTTTAGTTAATTTTTGGGATTATTATGAGAATTATTTTGTAAAAAACCCTAAGGATAATCCTAAATATTGGATAACATTATGAAGTTTTAGTTAAGTAAAGATTCTGGGATTTAATAATAATTAAATACCAATTTGGATTCTAGAAAGTGGATACAACTATGAAGGAAATTATCCTAGGGGTAATCACCTTGAAAATGGAGGGTTTAGTTCCAACTTTGTATTGATTTAGTGCAAGAAAATCTATCATAATACATCACACCTATCTAGACACTCTTGATGGGTATTAAGTTTTTAAATAACAATTTCTTTACAAACCATTATAAAGTGTTTAAATTTAATATGAATATGAAGTATAAAACTAGTTACATTTTTGAACTGAATACTACTATGACCAAGGGAAACATTGTAAAACCCTAAGGAATTATTGGTTTACACAATTATGTTATAGTTCATATTAAAGTATCATAGGTTGAAATTAAGGTGTCATTAAGATTATATAATAAGATTGAGTTTTTATATTTTTAAGAAAATATGTTCTTATTATGATTAATCATATCAAAAACATTTTTTATTTAACATTTCATTGCGAAAACGATCATGAAAATGAAGTTTTTAAAGGTTTGTCTCTATAATCTCTTAAAGTTGCATATTTTGGTAAATAATTTTCTAGTATTACTTAGGATTTGATGATGGATATCTTATTTGGAATTGTATCTAGAGGTATGCATATCTTTTAGATACACTTATCTATTCGTATAAGTTAGTGATAATTAAAATATTGATTATGTAATTTATTTAAGGTAAGGAGAATATAATACCCCATGATTTTGGAATATATTGGTATAAATTAATAATAATGTTTGATAGATTGTTCAACAAATAAAAATGAACTAAAACCATTAATAATATATTTGATGAATATTATTAATAAATTTAAAATGATTATGAAACACCAAAAAAATATTAATCATATATAATTTCATACATTTCGAGGATAAATAATAAATATGATTTTATATTAAAAAATACTGTTATTTCTCAATGTAAAAGTTTTTTATATTTTTTTATATTTTTTTAAATAAAATTAAATTGACCACTTATTATTTCATATATAAACTAATATATTAGAATTATTTAAATTTTAAACTAATATGAAATAATTTTATGAACATTTAAAAAGTTTAATTTTTAATAAAAACAATTTATCTTTATTTCTCACATATTTACATTTAAAAAAGGCGTTGAAAATTTCAGAATTCTAATTTTATAAAATGAACATAATTTTATAATTGAAGTTGTTGAAATTATCTTATAATTAATTTTTTGATATTTTTTTGAAATATATGAAATATTTGAGAATATTGAAAAATGTTATTTTAACAAAAAAATTTAAATTTTATAAAATGAGTATTATTTATGTATGACCTACAAGTTTATATCAACTTTTAGTATATAAATGATTTATTTTATGAGTAAAACAATATATTTTAAAATTATATTTTATTTTTAGACGACCTATGTATAATATTATGAGAACAAAAGTAATATTTTCAAATGAATTTTTGATCTTTTCTTTTAAATGATTTTATTTTTTAACATTTGGTTTTGGCGTCCTTTAAAAAAACATTATTTTTTAATATGTCCATTATTTTCATGAACATAAAAAATAAATTTATGTTTATAATACATATAAATTGTTTCTTAAACATATATTTTTTTATAAAAAGGGTTTTTACACATTATGTGTGTTAATTTTAAAAATTATCGTTTCTCACCATTATAAACCATATTTTATAAAATGAAATTAATATTATAATTATAATTTTAATATTATTTAATAATTATAATATTATTTTTGGTCATCAAAACTAATTAACATGGTTAATAATAATTTATTTCTGTAAAAGATAATTTAGGAAAAAATAAAAAGTAAATAGAAAATCCAAAAAACACTTAAATTTTGTCTCTAAAATGAATATTATAAGATGAGTATCTAACTTAATATTTCCCACACACTTCCTCTACTCTTTTATTTTCTATTTTTGATCCATTTGATAATTATTTAGTGAATTTTACTTTTATATTATCAATAAAATTCCAATATCATAACTTATAGAAATGTACTCCACCACCCAATTAAAACCTCACTAATTTCTATTTAGTCATATAATATTCTAGTGTTTACATTATTTCTACCCCTATCCTAATTTTGGCGGCCTCTAAACCAATAAAAATCCCAATATTCCATATTTTGAGAAGTTATTCAAGGGAATGTTCATGTTCTAAATGAAGGAACTAATCATACTCTAATAAGTTTCCTTATCGATAATTATTTACCAAACGTATATTACCAATAAAAAAATTATAACATAGATATTAAATATATAGTAATATATTTTTATTTTTATTGAATAAACAAAACCCATGTTTTTTCATTTTCCCATAGAAACATGAAAATTTCGCTCATGTGCATGTGTATAATAATGCCTTGATGAAATCACATATTATGTTTTTAATAACCACCTTTTTTGATGGATATATAAGTGTATTTAATTAATAAAAGGTAAATTTATAATTTTTTTATTTCAAAAATATATTGAATTTTCTACTCTTTTCACATTCTATATAAAATGAAAACGTCAACTATGTGTACGTTCATACTAAAACTTCCAAGAAGTGATTTATTTTATTTTTCATATATTTAGTATCTTCTCCAATATTTATATTTATTAGAATATGATTAATAATATTTAAAAATCTAAATAATTACATTATTATTCCTTAATAATAATATTACTCAAAAATAATCAAACTTCTAACCTTACTCCTGAATCAATTATAATATGTTCTTGTTTGGGTCAATTTAACCACATTCATTAATAATGTTAAACATTTATAACATGGATTATTATTGAAAAGAAACTACTAGTGTAATTTTAAATTAATGATTAAATAATATTTTTTGTGGTTTAATAAATTTTGTGTCAATATTTAACTCTTTATTATTATATTGATTTTTAATTTGTTATTAATTTCTGAAACATGTTAATCGCTAACTTTGTCTTCAAAAATCACAACCAAAATATTTATCATGTGAAATTAGATCACTATAAATCATTATATAAATTCAACTATATTACCAATGTTGATATCATAATGATGAAAAATTAATCTATAAACTATAATTGATGCAACCATTATAAAAATAGTACTAATCAAACAATCTAAGGTAATGACATCTTATGATAAAAATAAAATATAAAAATCTAATATAATTATAATCAATGATTATAAATGAATTTTAGAAAATGTTTTAAGTATGAATAATGTTATAATTTTTATGTTAAGATAGTTATATTTTTACATAAGTTTAAACATCATTCATGTAATTCCTGAATTAAGGAATGTATATTTTCTTCTAAATTTTTCATTATAGAGATATTATGTGCATTCACCATATGTTTCCTTTTAGGGGTGTAAATATTGATCATGGTTTTATTTTATCATAATTCTTCATGAATCCTATGGGATTTACAAGTCAGTATTATTTCTACCCTTTATTGATTTTTAATTCGAAATAGAATAACTATGTAATATCGTGTCACCTAACTTACATTTATTTGAAACATGTTTTGTTCACACATCTAATTCCATTTAAAGAGACCATATTCTGAATATTGGAAATATAATATAATTAGTTATCATTTAAAGTTGTATTATAAAATTAATTCGAAACACTCTCTTCTAATTTGTTTTATTGAAATATATCTTAATCTATAAGGGAGATGTCTTAACTCTACATATTTTCTATGGTCATAATGATTTTTTATTTAGCATGTTTCTTTCTAGATACTATTATTTATCTCTAAGAGTTATTTCATATCCTTTTATAAATATTTTTTTTAAATTACATTGACATATTTCATTCCTCATAAAATTTGGTGTTATTGATAATAGTTCCCATCCTCCCCTAATAAACATTTTTACTTCATTGGATATATTCACTATATCTTCCAATGTTCCCAATTATATTTTATATGACTAATTATTTTTTATCTCTTCCAACCATTATATTTCCCTTATCATATTCTTAAAATGTATATATTATTATCCATTTTTAAAATATTTTGGTTTCATACAAACTTGTTTAAAAATATTCAAATGGTTTTCTCTTCATGTTCATACATTTTTCATTCACGCCACATTTACTCTAAAAACCATTATGCACTTTTCAAGGATCCATTATTGAAGTTATTTTTAAAAGTAATTGTTTCCCAATGTTTTAATATCACCTTTATGAAATTTAATTATGAATATTACTTTTAACATCATCTTATATAAGTATAGTAAAATCACATTCTAAAAATATTTTATGGTTTCTCTTTCCATATGATCACTTTTTACAAAGTTTCGTTCTCATATTTTAAAAAAAAATTCTATATTATTCTAAATAATGATTATATAAATAATCAATGGGAATATTCTTAAATTTTCAAAACTAAAAGTTTTATTTTAAGTTGAAATTTATTATATTAAAACTTATTTTTATTTGTAATATAGAAGTATTCAATTGTTTTTTCTTCTATAATAATGATTCTCAAAGAAAAATAATCTATTAAATTTTGTTTTAACATTTTTTTAATGAAAAATTTCAAAAACGTACCAATCCTAATTATTTCATTTTAATGTAATCATTTTTAATTGTTTTTTACACGACTTTAAAAAGGGTTATGACCACTTATTATTCAAGTTATTTACCTAATGACCATAATACTATTTTTTTAAACTATTTAAAATTTAGATTTTTTCTTATGTTATAGTGCGGATATTTTTTCCATAATCTAACTTCATTATATATAAGTCATATTTAATGTTCTAGGAATGTTTTTCATGAAACATGTCTCTTTTCATTGGGTTTATTATATGATGTTTTAAGTACGAAAATTTTCATATTATAATGGGACAAACACATATATATAACGGTGATTATAATTATGAACATTGGGGTCTCACATATCCCTAAAATTCATTGGTACATTATTTATATCTCATGAGATAATTATCATAAATGAGTAACGACAGTAGATCCACTATGGGAAATATGATATAATGTCTGATCCACTATAAGTGGTAATAAGTAATGCATGATCCACTATGAGAAAATAGATTTAATAAGTGATGCTCTATGAGAATTGGGAAATAATTCTTGATACACTATGTCATAAATGATTTAATTATTGATCCATTATGGGAAACATCAAGAAAATACTTATCTACTAAGGGGAATATGGAGTGATTTATGATCCACTAGGGAAAAATAGTTGTGATTACTACTCCAGGAAGAGAAAAAATATGAGATTCCTGATTGACTATGTGATGATGATGATTATTATTATTATTGATCTCTATAACAATGATTACAACCCATGTCTCATGTTTTTAATCCCACATACTTTTTCCATGGCATATGTCAGTTCTTTTAAGATTAAATGTCCTTATATCCTGACTTATGTAATGAAATTATTATTTCACAATATTTTTAATAATATATTTATCCCCTACTAATTTTATCACATCCTTATGATATAAACCTTGATGATATTTTTATCATTTATTCCATTAACTGAACCTTGATATTACCCTTTTCTTGTTTTTTCATTCCCTTGGTTACGGAGACATGTATAACATATGATATGTTTATTAGAGAGCCAAGTGTGGTTAGATTTTTTAGAAATGATCATAAGTCTCATAAAATAAGTTCTTTATATAGGTGATCCTAAAATAAAATAAAGCTTCAATTATTATAATTGTGTAATTATTTATGAGATCTAATTATTAAATTATTGAATAATATGAACATTTATCATGGGACATCTCACCTTTATCTAAGTAATTATTTATAAAATTTCTATTAACACCAAACCTGAGGGTATATGTCTAGGGCGCCTCATGGGTAATCATGATATGGTGAGGATTTAATATGGAATAATGTCATATCCAAGGGTAACCATAGAATAATGGTTGGAGTGTTTTCACAAATAATACAATTATAGAAGCATCAAGAGTGGCTTGAACTGAATTCATAAATCTAATTTATAATATTCATACTCTTTAATGTAATGTGTTTCGAAGTTATGAACTCTTAATTGTTTAAAGTATAAAAAAGTTAAAATTAATTGGAATATAAAACATTATATATTAAAAAATTAAAATAATATATAAAAAATACAATCTGAAATTAAAATAATCATAATAGAAACAAAACATGGAGTATCAAATAGAAATTAAAAAAAATTTAAAAAACTTTTATTACCAGTATTTTTGGTTGAGGGAGCTCTTAAATTTTTCTCAAGGTAGGAGGAGGTTTAGTAAATATAAAAAATATAAAAAATATTATTACATATAAAATCATCTACAACCATATCTAAAAATAAAAATTATACACTGAGAACATCTTCAGCAAACTTGTCATAAATATGCAGCACTATCCCTGCGCTCCTCTTCAATTATAATGATTCATATCAAGTACAAAACCTTTTAGTTTATCAAACTCGAAATTTTTAAGAACAAGATTCTTCAATTAGAATATCTTCAATCACAATGACTATAATCAATTATTACAAAAAAAACCTATAGATTTTACAATATGAACATCACAATTTATATTCTAAAAATCATATAAAAAATCCACCAAATATATTAAAAGCATTGAGAAAATAAACAGGTACTAATTTGATTGTTTTCAAACATTTTTTATTTCACAAAGCCTCTATTAAATTTATAGACATCAACATACCATACATCAAATTTTAATACATGCGATCATTTTGTTAAATTGTAATTGTATCAAAATTATCTCATCTTCTTCATCTATAATGATTAGTGTGAATTCAAAATTAACTAATAATTACATAAATCATTTAATTCCCTATAACTAAGAATCAAACACTATATTTACCTAAAAAAATATCTAACAAATATTTATGTAGTTCAAGGAATATATTGAGCTTGTTGTGATTCATATCAAAATTAATCTTGATTTAATCAATTTAGGAGAATAACAAAATAGTCTCCCCATTCTTGATATTCACGAAACATGTAATGATGAAAAAAAGTGAAAAAATAGTGTAAAAAACCCAATATAACTTCTATATAACTTACTCCCCATTTGGATATTCCATGGAAATTATAAAACAACTTTCACTTGAAAAATTTCATCTATGTCCTTTAACAAGATTCTCCCCTAAAGTATAATTTTCATTCAATTTAATAGAAACACTAACATTTTTTCCCTTTTTTATTGTAAAAAATAAACACCTAAAAGAAAAAATAAAAAAATAAAAATATTTATTCTTTATTATGGTTATTCCCTACATCATTCATAAAAACGATTCCGTAAAAACATCCCTTAAACATAAAAATTGTTCTCATATAATGTCTCCCCCTAGATATATACTTATCACATTACTGGATCATTTGATATAAACACAAATTTCTCTCCCAGGTCATGTTAATTTATCTAAGGTAATATCACATATATCCCATTGTAAAATATTCTTAAAACCACTCTCTAAAAATTAACAATAAAAATAACTTTTATCCCAATATTGGGGTTGTAGATAAACAAATCAATGAGAAAATATAATGAAAAAACCCAGTAGTTAATTAAAAAATAAAAATAATATTCTACAAGTTATCTTCCAATACATATAGCTGATATTATTCGAATAAATAGTTTTCCAAAATTTGTATTGGAAAATAATCCTTTACCTCTGTAGAGAAACTAAAAAAATAACATTCAATACAAATGTTTGAAAAACAACCAAATTTTCCCTTTTTCATGGAGTTAATAAAAATTAAACTTCTAAAAATAATTCTTACATGAGAGCAAACATGTTGAATGTATAATAATAACCGAGGTAAGGGATTTTTATATAAGAGTACAACATATAAACAAAATATACCTTAGATAAGAATATTATCATGAAGTACCATTAATTATATAACTTCTATTAAGAGTTATTTCATAATATTTTTGGAAAACATCATATGAATTCCATTCAAATTACTTTATAGAAATATTATATACCTATATAAAATATAAGAACAATTAAATTTATACAATGGATTGCCTCCCCCTTTATTGAGAAGGTTTTCAATGTTAGTATAATATTAAACCAGAATAAAAAAGAAATAACCCAACACAAGTAAAAATTATCTACTATTTGATGTATTCAAATATCTTATAATTTTATTTTTAAATAAAAATATCATCAAGATGATCTTCTATTCCAATAATTCAAAGAATAATAGATCCTTTTTCAATTTCTTCCTAAAATACTTGGGGATTTAAATTAATCTTTTTGTCTATATAATGATATTATGGGGTCTTTAATAATGAATTAGAACTTCTTGTATCATAAAAATATAATTTTGAGTAATTATTTTTTTAGTTAGTGACTGATAATTTTATAAAAATGATAAATAACAACAATTTTCAACTTCCACACATTCATCATTACCCAAGGAATGTGAAACTAAATGTTTCTTATTATTGGACCATGAGAATAAATTATCTCTATGAAAATAATAATTAATGTAAGTATTGTTTAAATATATTATGAAACCATTAAAATATACATTTATATATCCTTTAAGAGTAATCGTTGATCAAGAAGAACAAAATAGTCCATGTTTGGAAGATCATTTGTGATAACGAAAGAACCATTTATCAAACTTTGGATGAGAATCTATCAAATTGTATTTGAATATCATTCACAAGAACACATAATATATAATGTATTGCTATTTAGTTCTCAAGTAAATTAATATTTTGATTATGAACTCAAAATAATTTGTAATCAACAAATTTACAAGACTCGTCAAGATCATGTTTACATAAGGTATATACTAGAGTACTTATAGTTTAAGATATATATCATAACTAAAATGTTTATGTAAATCTAAAATGCACTTATAGTAAGATAAAATTGTTTCTTCCAGTCATTGTGTTATTTTGAATCTAATAAATTAGTTAACTTTACCCATAATACTCATCTCAGACTCACTTTGAATAAGTTTTGAAAAACAGTATTTGGGTGTTTTTGTGTTAAACTGAAAATAATATCATCAATATTTATATTTTTACAATAATAGTGTAATTAATAACCCACATGATAAAAAATAGTGGGATCCAAAATTATTATAGTGAAATTTTTAATGTAAAATTCTATAAACATTTTCATACCATACTCTTAGAGATTTTTTATATTTATAAAGTTCCTTGGTATCTCTACAAAACATGTTTTGTAAAATTCATATATTCAAAACCATGAGGTAGTAAAACATAAAACTAATAATGAACATAACAAATAAGATTAAAAATATTTATATCCACTTTAAATAGGGTGAAATTTATATATATTTCAACAATTAATACTATATAGAAGGATTTAACACTATATACTAATGAAAAATAAAAACCATTATCAATGCCATCATCCTAATTATGACCCATAATAATGTGTATCTACTTATTCCAAATAGTTATTCTACTAAAATTACCCTTATTTTAGGACACACATTTTACACAAATATTTATAAGACCATTAAAACAGTTAACATAAACAAAAAAACATTATTTTTTTCAAACTAATTTTGTTTTTATACTATAGAAATTATCCAAATCTATTAACCCAAGGAATCATCATCCATTTTTTATATAAATTGATATATAAAAAAAGATGATCACACTTATGATATGAAGATCTTATCATCGTACCTATTTTTTTTCTGAGGCTCAGAATGCCTATTTATTAGAATTAAAAATGAAAGGAAGCAACGTCAGAGTAACAAAGTGGTACCCATACATATGAAAGGACATCAACCCATTTTTGAATAGGTAATAATAATATGAAAAGGGATTCTTCCACCCTTTCCACGGGGATGTCGTCCCCTCTTCAAGGTCATGACTTGTATCTACATTTTATCACCATGAGCATCTCCAGATTTCTCGACAACAACATCAGTCTTTGTGTTTTCATCTCTGGCCACTCCATCAATTTTATTCCCATCATCATAATTTCTAACCGATATAAGAATATAAAAAGGGTTATGATTACTTACATTTCATTTTATCCTAATATTCAAATCTTGGGAAGGGGTGCTCTAAAAAACTATCCTCCCAGGATCAGCCAAAAGTTGAGTATGTACACTTGGAGCAGTATGATCCTTGCTACGAGAATCAAAAATCTGCATTCCTAATTCAGAATCTTCCACAAGAGTATGTGTATCTCTTTTAATAATATTTGAAGGAGGCAGTACGGGTGGCACCATCCCATTGTTCCCTTGTCCAAGTGACATAGAAACACCCAATGTAGAATTGGATACTGGCCGGGGGGCGAGTTACTTGGAAGCACCCAAACCATATCTTGAGGCTGAAAAGAGTCCAAGTGACTTGGAGACACCCAAACCAGAACAAAAAATAGAGGCTAATAGGGTTTTGATTGAAATGTAAGCATCCAGAGTATTTTATCACGATTGAATAAAAAAATTATATGATAATTTTTTGTTGAGGATGTGATGATTACATATAATATATACTTGAATATCATTCTTAGTAAACCTCATGGAATTTGTGTGAAAGGACACAAAATATGGGTGCACTTAAATGCTCAAAAAGTGAAAAGTAAAGTAGTAGTAATAACGAATCAAAGATAATAATCAATAAAAAATTTATATAACTAAGGGAAAATTCAATGCAATTAATAAATAATAAATAAATGTGTAAATAATTTGGAAATGTAAATTACTTTGAACACAAACCATTTAATGAATGAACTAAGAATTAAATACATATAGAGATAATGTTAAAGAAAATATATAATTTATAATAATAACTGAATATAAATTAATGAATTAATTAAATACTGTATGAAATGATTCCTAGGTACATGTTAACATTATCATAAGACCTTTCACAATCCATTTTATCATACTACTATCAAAACCATTTATAAGGCATTTTAAAACCACTCTGATTTTGAAAGAAACTCAAAGGGTTTTTAGCTAACTAATTTTGTCCAATGGTAGTACCTATGCATCAAGGGGTTATCTATAACTGGGCCCCACCCATGTTTTACATATCTAAATAATTTATCATGTATCAATTAATATATTTAATTCATAAAAAAGTTTTCACATGAAATATCTGTATTGTGTAAAAGATATTGATTTATCATTATTTCCCAAGTTACTAAAAGAACAATTAAAGTGAACCCCATATATAAAAACGGTATACGGTTCAAACAATAATAATATCAATTTCTAGAGAGTTTTTATTTTTATGGAAAATTTAATGTATAATAAAAATGATCATAAGTATGTGATTGTTTGAGAGAAATTTAACCATCACACAACAAACTGATACTGAGTGGATAAATTTTTCCATTTGATAATTTTCAAGTAAAACCCATTGGATGAGATAATTCATTTAAAAACCTTAAATACCATGATTTTGAAAAAATTAATGATATTATATATCATAATATATAGTATATACCCCACACAAAATAACTTAGTGGTGAATATGAAACTTATCTCACTGATGTAAAAAGTGAGATTAAAATCCCTAAACGTGTGTTACATTTTGGGTGAATGCCATTTAACCTTACATATAAGGGTTTATAAATGTTAATAAATTATAATATAAACATAATAATATTTTTAATTTCATATATTTTCTTTATATAATATTTCATTACCCATTTGTTAGTGATCTTTCCTTGTTTTAACTATTTTGGGTACTATTTGCTATGTTTTTTAAGAATTTTTTACTTGTTAACTATTATTCCTATTAAATATATCATTATTTAATCATATATATGGTGTAAAAAATTATTTAAATAATATATAAATTCATTATATATGAAATTATAATAATCCATAAAATTTGGAGACATGATATGAAATACACCGTTCATAGTGACAATATGTCATATGTAAGCGTGAATGATACTTCCATTTTATATATATTAAAAGTATGAAAAATCATCGATATCTATGTATATTATAATTCAATTATCATATATATTTCATATATGTCACATTTTTTATTGAAACAGTCCTTAATAAATTCTTTGTATAGTTTGAAATAATAACATCACATTAAGGAGGTGGCAGTCCACACGCCCGCAAACGATGTAATCGCATCCCCAAAATATGTAACTCATAACGGTAGGTTTTATATAACAAACTAAGAATAAATATATAATAAATATCATATATATCATATATAAACTATAATTTTAACATTATTTCAAACCTGGAAATGTGGAAAATGCAAGAGTGAATGATATCGTTTTGTGAGGCGGTAGTCTGCTGTACACACGAACCACGATTGTGTATCCCATTTGATTGATGTGTGTGAATTTTTAGGTATAAATATTATCATAAAAACACTCTAGAAAAATTAGAATACTTATTTTATAATATATGATAAATATAATAAAAAATGAGGGGTGGGTAAAGAAATGAAAAAAAAGTGATCGTTGGAGAATGTTATATCTTTTTCATGTAACACATTTCAGTTTATAACAAACAACTTCCTTGGTTGTATTTATTCCCAAAGATAGTTTCTAGGTTTAGGGAATGTATTTTTGGAGCTTTTTGGAGATGTTTTTTGTGATTAAAATGGATTGAAAGGTGTGAATAAGTGGGTGGGGTGAGTGCCTTTTTATAGTGAAGGGGGAGGGGCATTCTTGTAAATATTTAATAGTGGAATTACACCAACGTTTTTCCCATTTCAAGTGGATTTAATAAAGGTAAAAATTATAGAAAATATATTATATTTTAAATATATTTACACTCAATGGATTTTGGACAATATTATATATAATTTTATGTCAAACATTTAAGATTTAGTCATTTGTTATGCTAGTTTTCCTCTTAATCGTTGTAATAATTTTTAATCACCTTTACTAATATTTGCTGTCAAAAATTAATTTGAAATTATTATATTTTATAATTATTATTATTCAAAAAATTTAACCCATTTTCCAAATTCCAATCGCAGAATAGGTATAAATTAATTTCCAATTAATCCCACAAACAGCATGATAATGAGTGTTTTTATGTAGAAATGATCAAAAGTTTATAATGGTTTTGTTTAACCTTTTAACAAGAAATTGATTTTGATGAACTAAAATGGTTTAATTGAGGTATAATTGATTTAATTTTACTTTAAATCTAAACTAAATTATAATTTATAGATAAAAATAAATTAGATAAAAAAAGGTTTTTCAATTAAATTACATTATTTTTTACTATTCATCAAAAAAATGAAAACTCACATAAAACTTAAAAAAATTCACCCTAAGAAAATATTTATCTTCCAATTTAAAAAATAAGGTTAATTATGAATATAAAATTCATAAAAGGCTAAAAAATGTGATTTAAAATAGGATCTCCGTTAAAAGATGGTAATATTGCCTTTAGAAAAATCATTATTTTCAAAAGTAAAAGTGGATTTATTCTTTTCTTATGACTGTAAAATAAATTTGATGAATAAAAGAAGATTATATTGAATAAATAATATATATGTTAAATTATTATCATTTATTATTTTAGTAAACTAAATTTATTTGGATAAAAAAACATTATGATCGTAAAAATAGTATTTTTATAAAATAATTTCTTATATATTCAATTAGTTTTGATATTATATAATATTTTTTTAACTAATGAAAATAAAAATATATTTCCATAAGTTAGTTATTAAAATTAATAGCCTCCAAATTACTTTCTATCTTATATATGTTTATATTAGATTATAATATTTTATAATATAATATTTTTTGGAAAACATGGTCTTACATGTAACACAATCTATTATAAAAATTTGTTCTTATGTGTAATACAAGATAAATTTGTGTTAAATGTAAAAATATATTCTAAATGTTTAATTTTGTGTATGATTAACTATGAGTTTCTTATAAATTAAGAAAGTGATAGATTTAGATTCATTCTAAAATGAGAATATGGTAAAGTATTGGGGTGTTACGATATGTGTCTGTTTGTTGAAAACATGATATTTAATACATATTGTGGATTAAAAAATAAATATACCTTCATTATAATATATAAAAAATTTATATGAATTATATTTAGTATTAAAAAATTACACTTTATATATGATAACTCATAAGTAACCATGTTTTGGTTTCGTTACGTTCCTTAATTCATATGGTTCTTTATTTTAAATAAGTTTATGTAAAATATTATTTATAGTGTAATAGTTATTGCTAATGAATTAATCACAAAAATTATTACCAATATAATATTCACACAAAATTTTATTGGAAATTTTATGGAGTTTTATATTCATCCTTTCAATTACACCATTCTGTTATAGAGTTTTCCCAAAAAAAATATTATGTGTAATTAATTTTTCAATTCAAAAGGTTTAAAAATAAAAATTAAAAAACAATCTAATGTGATTAATTATATATTTAAAATCAATAGAGTTATCCTAGTTTTCTAATAATTATAAAACCTTATACAACTTCAGGTTTCTTTCTTTTTAAGAGAACATAAATAAACTTAAATATACATGGTGTGATCATTAAAAAAAACATATACATAGTTCTTTCTTTTGATACTCCCAATTACTGTAGGTATTAAATTGTTTGTGCACTAAGATTTTAAATTCTATAGAGTTAATACATCACCATTCAGGTGGAATATTGACTTATATTTCATACTATATTTTCAAGATTCAGAGACTCTAAAAATCTAAACTCTTGTTCTAGAATTTATTTCAAAATTTACCTCCTAGAATATTTAGCTATGGTCTAAGAATTATAGTGTACTAACCACAAACACCATATCCAAGACATGTTCTTAACATCACTAAGATATTGACAATTATGGTAAGAATTTTTCTTTTGGTTTATAGTGTAAACATTACCATGTGTATCGACATATAAGATGTGAATTACTTTTTAACTTTTGATTTTAAATTTATCATTACTAAATTTATCATTTTAACCATCATCACATTATCAAATTATTATTATATAGTTTTTCTAATATCCTAAAATATAAATTTATTTAAAAATTAAGTCTATTTTGAGAAAACCAATAGCACAAATATAAATAATTCAACTATTGACATTGTCTTAAAAAGTACCATGTCCACCATTCAATTTTTATAATTTATTTAAATAAGAATTTTATCTGTCATGTATTGAGAAAAACTAATTTTCATATACTAATAAATATTTCTTTTGGTACCCGACATATTACAGAAAAATAAGCAGGACTATTATTTTTTACCCAAACCATCTTTGGTCTTGGTTTTATAACAAATAAAACTTTCTGAACCAACATATGTTCAATAGTATGGTGTTTTATAAATTCTAGTTATTTTGAAAAATTATTTCTATATGTTTCAAATGATTTAATCATGTACAATGATCATTGAATTTTCACTTTACATCACCTATGCGACTTAATGAAAAATTATAAACTTTTAGAAATGGAAAATTTAGACTAGAATTGTGACATTCCAATAGTAAAACAAATTTTATAAGATATATGAGAAGGATTCAAATATCATAAATTCTTGTCAAAATTATTCATACTATATAAAAATTATTTATTGTTTTTTATAAAAAAAATCCAAATTTTAGTTTCACAAGAAAGTTCCAAAATCACTAGTAGAAACCTAATTAAATATGACATGTAACTCAGAATTATTTTTAAAAATTCTATATTCATGTTTACCATGATCTTACATTGCTAAATCATATAAAATTTACATATTTATATTTTTCATCTCGTGTAAAGTCACATATCATTCCATATCATCAAAGGATAATGTATCATCATTACCATCAAAAGAAAAATAAAAAAAGCCTAATAATAAATTTATTAATGATTTCATCACTATCTAATCAAATAATTCTATTCATATATTAATCATCCCTTTAATATATATATTATCAGGTCTTATTTTTCTATGTGGTTTGAATTCATAGAAAATAAAATTAATCGATTATTTCTTCTTATATTTCTTATTTCTTATATTTTCATGGCCTTTTTAAAATTCATTCAGACCATTTATAATATTCACATACCTTGTAAGTTGAGAATATTTTCTTTAACCTATTTCTAAAAAACTATATAAATTAGGTTTATAATTATTTTAGAAGTACAAGGATTTGAAATGTTATCTCCAAAATTTAAAACATCAATAGTTATCCGGAATACACATCCAATTTTTTATTTTTAATTTTTATAATATATATTAAACTAATTTTCTTATTAAAATAGATTTTCAATTATATAAACCAAACAGAGCTCCATAAGATATGTATTATAATCCATAATTATTTTCATAGAACACATTCTTTCTATAAAATATATATGATATTATAAAAAAGATGTTCATCCATTATTTTTCACACAAAAAGTGATTAAAATTCATTAAAAAAATTCATAAATTGTTGATGAATATATAAAATTTATTCTCCTATAAGAATGTTAAAATCATGATAGTCCTCTCTAAAAATATATCTTTTAGTCATCATGATATTAGATATTCTAAAATGAGTGATTTCTAATTTCTACCAACTATAATTCATGATCGCTTATGAATATATTTTACAATATATATTCCCAATAATAGAACATAATAAATATTTATATACGTTATAATTAGTTTTATATTTTTAAATTCCCTATCTACTAAACTGTGAAATTTTATTATATACATTTTTAACATTTTGTTCATCATTTTATAATATTGTACTCCTAATTTAATTACCAAATAATTAATATATTATCACTAGTTTTGATATTCAAGTACCTCAAAAATTGGTGGATGACTCAGATTAAAACATTCTAGTAATCTAATTAATATTCCCACCACAAAAAAAAGAATAAGACCATTCCTATATAAACATGCTAATGTAAGGAAATAGAAATTGAGAAAATTCCAAAAGATACCATAGATAAAAGATTATTAGAAAAAATAAATAAAGACATTCTATAATACCATGTTTTTTCCTATAAAATAAATTTATGGAAGCATTGATATGGGTGAATTAAATTTATATACCCAAATTAAAATTTACCCATTCTAAAAAGTGTGATTTTTAGAAGTTATGAAATTTGAAAAGATTAGAGTACCAAAAATTAAAAAGTTATTGCAAATTAAATAGACTAATGTTAAAATAAATAAACATAGACACAAACAATATACTTTTATGTTTAAAAAAGTATAGTTAAAACAAAACATGGATTTTCATAAAAATTACAAATACTATTTTAATTGATATCATTTCCAACAATTATGATCTTGGGAAATATTAATTTTTATCCCAATGTAAGAACATGTTCAATTACTAAAACTAAGGAATAAAAGAACAACACTAGTAACTACATCTAAAACCTTATCAAAATAAAAGATTATCACACCTATATATTCTTTGACAAGCTCTTTAGAATCAGGAAGATATATCATTGAGCTACTCTTTCATTGTAATAATTGTCAGCATGTCCAAAATCATGTAATTCATATTTATCATCATTCAAAAGTATCAGATTATGCACCACAAATATTTTCAATCATTAAGATTCAAAACAATTATTACAACAATTAAAAACATATTGATTTTACAATAAGTACTTCAAAATGGAATATCATAGTAAATCATACAAAAAGGAAATATAAATAAATATTTGAAAGCACTATGTTAATGAATAAGAACACAATGATGTATTAAAGGATCTTCCTTTACATTAACCTATTGTCCAATTTATAGTTATCATAATAAATAAATCATAATGATAATATATGATATATCATGGTTCAATTATTATAGTACTGTAATTATCTCAGATTCATCTATTGAAACAACCAATGTTACTTGAAAATTTTATATAAATTAGAAGGAACATTCAATTATTTATATTTTAGAATTAGAAGTTGAGTAAATATAATAATAATATTAAAAGTATTTATATGAAAGTAAATAAGGACTGTGATGGGATTCATCATAACAATAGATTGAGAATCACAGCATAGCCAAGGGGAACCACAATTTGAATTATTGAGGAAAAATTTGGTAGAGGATTTTATATATATAGTTTCTTATGAAATTTGAGTCGGGGATAAAAAAATATAATCCCCATTTATATGTGTACTCTTATGTGAGTAAATTCTACATGTGTAAGGCTGCCTATGTGCAAGGGTTGGTTTATTATGGAAGAAAATTACAAATTCTCTTTCATAAGGGTCCTCTTTTAGAAAAATTATTATCACCCAGAATAAAGTTACTTCTACATAAAGGTTAACTTTTCATGCATAAATATGTTTAACTCTTAGAATATTAGTAGTGGTTTTAAATTCTTAGGAAATATTAGTCATGGTCGATATGTAAATTGTAGAAATCCCTATAATATAGAAGGGATGGTCTAGTTTGGAAGAAAAGGGTAATGTATGGTTCATGAGTCATAACCATATGTTGAATAAGGCTTATTAGGGTTGAGTTTGAAAATTTTTATGTGTTTGTAATATGATTATTGAAGATTCACCCTATCATATGTAAGAGTTCCTAGGGTATGTAAGATTTCTCATAGGGTTGTGGAATTCTACTAAGTATCATCATTACAATGGTATGTAAGGATTGTATCTTAGGGATGCATTAAATTTTTTTCTATATAATACATAATGTATGTATCTCATTGTAAAATTATGGTTGATCTAGACATTACATGAGGATTCCCCAATAAAAATTATGGGTGATAGTCAAGATAGGGAATCACAACATGATCCAGGGTGTCATGCTGGGAGGGGTCAAGAGGGTGGATCACTCTATGAGGTAGGGGTCATTTCATGATTCCTTATTTCTAGCTCTATAAATTTTTAAATTACCATATTACTTGAGAAAAAATTTAAAATCCTTGTGGATATTCTACCTCTCATTCAATTTAGAAACCTTGATGCATAAATTTCCCTCTTTTTCTCTACTTCCCCTTGATTATCCAATAGATTTAATTAAATAATTTATTATTCATATTAATTTTAACATGATCTTGTCTTCCTTATATGCTATTATCCCCCCTTTCTGCTTTCTTTCTATCCCTATTATTGTCATGGAGTCCCAATGTTTGGTGTTTTTAGTTTTTATTTTGGGTTTTTATGATTTTAAGGTATGCTATCGCCATCTAAAATATTGTAGGGTACTTTATTGTCAAAGAACAACATTTTTAGAAGTGTATATCAATGGATGTAAGTTTATTAATGTAAATACCTTTAAAAATAAATACTTAAATATATGATAGTTTTAAATCTATTTTTGGAATGTTTTAATGGAATATTCTTTTTATATATTAATTCCCTACTATTGAAATTTAGTTTCTTATAAATATCACCTACCTTCAATAGTAATTATTATTTTTATAATCTTTCTATTCTAACTAATTTCTCCATGAAGTCCAACTCTTTTAAAAACTTAAAAAGTGATAGTTTTCAATGGAATTTTATAATACATGCAGTGTCTTTAATTCCAACCCTATTTTAAAGGAAACAACTCATCTTTTAATGAATCCTTAAAAATATAATGATTTTTTTTGGATTTCATTCATATTTTCATTGTTTTTATTTGTTTATATAATGTGTGATAATGATATTTTTAATTTGGTTAAAAAAGTGGGCGATAAAATTATATTTTAAAGGATGTTCTGTTTCTTGAATGACTTACAAATGCTATTTCTTTAGGATAGTTTTCAAAATATGTTCTTATAAATTTTCTCCCTCAAAATATGTTCTAAAGACCCAATTGACTATTTATAAATGAGGTTCCACTGATATATGTAAATAAAATAACTAAGACCCTTTATATTGTTTATGTAAACATTGAAAATTATCTTTATGTCATGTGAAATGAACAAACTTATACTATATGGGTTATAATGATAATTTATATAAAAGGTATGATTCTATGAATGATGATCATAATATAGGATGTATTTTGAATTTTTTCACACACACACACACATATATATATATAATTTATTCAATGTTAATAGTCCTGATCTATTTAGTTTCTTTGGATACCATATGTAACTATGTAAGAAATCATATTAGTATTATTCCAATAGTTTATCAATCATCTATGTCTAGTGGTATTAATTAATAATCACACCATTATTAGAAAATTTTACCCCTCATTTATCCAATGTAGCATTAAATTGAGTGTTATTTAGGTAACTAGAATAACATTCAAATCCATTTAAATTGATTCTTGATTATGTTTTTATAGAATCCACATGGAACCCTAAGGTTCAGTAATGATTATTATGACTGGATATTCTTATTTTAGTTCATTTATAGTTTTTTTACAATTTATCTAGATTGTGGTTATTTTATATTGATCTTATATACTATAACATCTACTTTTATAGTATTGTTTTGACATCATTGGGGATTTCATTTATAAATTATTAATTTATCTCAATTGTATATTCATTATTCAATTTTAAAATGGTTTTAAAGAGTGGAATCTTTCATTTTCTTCTCAAATGAGAGAAAGTCCAATGTAAGGATTTCAAATTATTTCATTTACTTCAAATGATATCCTGTAATGAAGAATTATAATGATTGAATATCAAAAATTTGTCTAAATAACTGAACTTGGGTGGATTGAATAAAACTAGTTATTCCAGGTGACTTATTCAAATTAAAATAAAAACATTACCTGATTCTTCTACTTTCAATGTAAAGTTAACTGGATTCACTTTTAAATGTAATTCATGTGATGTGGGGAGGATACATATAGGTAATTATTTTATCATTCCCATATACATAATCTGTTTTATAAGGTTCTTCTAATCTTGGGAACAAATCAAGTGTAGTAGAGGGGCCAAAAAAAGGATCTTATTTGTTGAAACATGGATATGGGTAGTTGTTTTTATTTTATACCTATTTGGATTTTATACATTGAATATAATTGTATTATCTATTTTACTCATCTATATAATTTATCTCCTTGTGTTATATTGGAATTTTAGTCTATATTTATGGTTTTAGACTATGGTTAATGGGTTATGTTTTTATAATAATACCATTCTTATTTTTGATTATCCCTGAAATATACTAATTTGATATAAATAGCTCCCCAATACAAAGGGTGGTCATTTAATAGTTGTGAGTGGATGCCCTCTTAATATCATTTACATTAGTAGGTTAAATCATTCCTAATGTTGTATACATTAGTTCCTAATAACAATTTTCATGTCCATGGTGTTTGGGAATGCACTTCAGGCCATGCCAGCGGATTTTTTAGGTACCTAGATTAGGGGTGTCCCAATTTTTTCCATAAGACCAAAAATATCAGAACCTATTCTAAGTCAATATGTGGTGATAATAAATCATTTTTTAATTTAAATATGTATATGTAATTTCATCCTATGATGAATAAGTTAAAATAAAATATAGCATGTTATGGAATTTATTTGTGTTAAATACTTTTCTGAAATTTATATTGTTATGAATAAAAAGTTATTTATTTTCAAGTCGTAATTATACATATCTCATGTGGTATAAAACCATAAAAATAAAGATAAGATAGCTAAAAATACTATAAGATACTAAAAATAATGTGTTATGTCTAACAATTGGTATTTGTATGTTGAAGAATTTTCCCAATATTTTGTGTCATTTAGTTAATAAATAAAAGGCAAATGGTGATGAGTATTAGAAGTATTATAACCATAATTTGTGAAAAGGGAACCTTATGAATAATTAAAGCTCAAGGATATCAATTTTTGTCATAAATTTATCATGAGTAAGTGATATCAATTGATTTTACACATGTTATGACTCACACACATTGTAATTTATTGTTTAGTCATTGATTATTTTGTTTTACTATAGTTGAGATCATAGTATTTATAAATTAATGTAAAATAACCCATCATATGTATTTATGGATGTATTTGAACAAAATGGTTATAATTTATATTATTTACTTAGACATGTGTTTCTTATATCGGGTTTTGGATGAGTAGGGTAAGTGGATTTGTTAATGAATCATTTCCATGTTGTAACCTCATATAATGAAATATTTAAATAAAATATGGTTGAGTGTATAAGGGGTTCAGTGTGTGAAAGAGAAAAATGATGGAATAGTATGATTAAAAAAATATCAAGGATGATATAAAAAATTAAGAGTTCCACAAGTGATAAATTGAGAAAATTGTTTAGTAAAAAAATTATTGACAGTGGATATAGATTTTATGGTCATATATATATAAAAATGATCAAGAGCTATATACAAATTGGTTGTGGTCAAACCAACAATGTGTTTTTTAATATGTGTAGGTGATTGATATTGACTCAACAAGACCATTTTGGTGAACATAGAGAATATTCTAGGAAATATTTTTCTTTTAAATGGTGTAGTAGATCTGTGAAGACATTCTAATGAATTTCAAATATAAAGTCGTATAAATTAAAATGTAAAATCTGGGAGGGTGAAAACTAAATGAATTTTATTGTCAAAGGAAGAGTGACTAGAATGTACTATAAATTTAAACACTATTTTGATGAATTTAGAGTTAAAATATGGAGTATGAATTATGATAGTATTTTTGATAAATTTAATAGTGGTAATATTATAACATAGATGTTCGGGGTTAGATTTGTTTACAATATATATTGGATTTATTGAATGTGAGTTTGGGTAGACATGTGAATAGATAGTGTCATAAATGAAGAAATTGGAGGTTACCATACACATGGTAACCACATTTTGGTCAATGATCTATTCAATGAAATGAGATTCAGGGATATTGAATTTTGATAATGAGTAGCTAATATCTATTTAGGAAGAATGAAAGTCACAAAAGTGGTTATATGATGATTATTGTGAATGGAAACGTGTTGATACTTTAATATATTAAGCTACTGACATGATAAAAAATGAGTTGGAATGTGATGATGAATCCTAATTTGATGGATGGTTGGTGTGCTATAAATTTTATATTTTGGTTCACTAAGGTATTAGAGGAATTTTGGACTTGGATTGAATGGTTTGGGAAAAAATAGAAGAGGTTTTTTAAAGGGGAATAAAATCAGACTATGATTATATCTCTCATAGTACAGAGAGGTTCTAATGTAGATTAATCTATGAAATCGATAATGAAATTATTGGATTAATTGTACATCTTGTTTCAACATATGATTACACATATTTAAATAATGTCATGATCATATAAACCATGTCACGAAGGGGGATATGGAAGATTAAATGAATTCTATGTAAGAGACAAATAGGGAGATGGAAGTGTATTATTCCATAAAGGAAAAAAACACATTGTACACTATTCAATGTTAAAATAATCTAGATGTTTTGGGAGAGTATTTTGTTATAATGTTTTATACCACATAGAAAATGGATTTAAAATAAGAATAATTTTAATATTTTAAAATTCATGAGATTAAGCATAAAGCCCAATAGAAGATATCTGATAATTAAAACCAATATGATTTTATAGTGTTGATTCATGAATCTTTGGGTCACACAATAATGGTTGATTCAAGATATTAAAGAATATTTCATGAAATGAGACTTTATTTTGTGATTATGTCACAACTACTGGTCATGAGAATATTGTGCAATTATGTGTTGAAGAAGTTGAATGAATCATGTTTTTGAAGGATATATAGAGGATTTCAATGGGATGCATCCAATGTTATGTTTAAGTGAATTCGTATTGGTATAATGTTTTTCAATTTTTACTATGATCCCTTCCCACCACTTCAGTTTTTTAGTAAATTGATATATCTTCTTTTTTTCCTCAACTTTGACCGATATGAAAGAAAATTTAAATAGTAAATTTTTAGAATAAGAACAAGAATTTTATTTAATGTGGTTCACATCTTTAAAAATGACTATATCCCTATTTTATCATGGTTATTATCCCACATAGACTACTTCATTATTAATGTCAATGAAATAAAAAAGTAACTGTGTTCCCTTGAGCTCATAATCATAACATTGACTAGGTAAAAAAGAAGCAACACCATAAACCACTATATGTATTTAAAGAATATAGAAATTTTCCCTACGCCACATTACGTAAATATGAAATAGAAAAATTTGTATGTACATGATAGAATAAGTTTTCATCCATCCTTAGTTTTAGTAACCCCAATTATTCCTTGAACTTCTTTGGACTTCTATATTATATGAATGTAATAAGGTGGATCTCCCAAATTCATGGCCAAAATATGATAATATGATAAATGCTACTCACTTTATCTTCTTTTTAAACCATATATTCTTATTCTTATTCATATCACAAGATTAATCCTTTACAAGAAGCACTAGTTCCCTTTATATGATAAATGATACTCACCTTCTCTTCTCATTTGACTTTTAGAATACTTTTAGTACACAGATTGGGATGATATGATGTATTTTCAATTTCATTCATCTCATAATTATATTAATTGTCTTTGAATATTATTACCAATATTAAAAATTTGAAAGCCCCTAAAAATCAACCATCCAAACTCCAAAAATCACAGCTCTTCAATTTATCATATTCATAAAACATCATAGATACTTAATCATAATTAGTTATTTATGATGTTAATTTTTATTCTTATTATATTTTTAAATTCTCCAAAACAAATCATTCAATTTAGGACCATTCTAACTTTTCATTCTATCATGTAAAATACTTAAAATATTGGATTATATTTTGTGGCATTTAACTCCTTGTTATATATATTATCACAAGACTATCTATGGTTTGGTTGAGTCAAAACATTTCTTAAAGATGATTTTTAATCTCACAGTATTCATAACTATAGTGTGGAAATAATTCTCTTGGAATTATTATTATTATTATATATTCAATCATTCTAGTTGTTATAACCACCCCAAAAAAATTGTTCAACTCCTTTTTCTCATAGCCTGAGCTCTCATATTAAATACATAATAAAATGGTTGTGTTTTCATCATCCTGCTTATTTCCATTTTTGGCTCCAAATAGCTGATTTGTAAATATCACCCCGATGAAAAAAATATACCACTAATAGTAAAACAAAGCATGATATTATCTTCATTTTATTGTTACTTATATTATGTTGAAATTTATAATAATGACTGAAAAATTCTAAATCTCACGCCTCTCCCAAATTCACCTTCAGTTTAATGTTGCAACTTAAGTAGAATATAACATGATTCACTTAGATAAATCATGATACTTCAATCCCTGAACATAATTATAATCATCATATAATTTAAAAAATATCATCATTTTCTTCAATTTTCATATCATGACACAATATTTTGATCCATATGCAAACCAAAATGATGGTTAGACGCATCATTTTTAGGAATATTTTTTTTGAGAAATGATTTTAACAAAAAAAAGTTTCTACAAAACACTGATTCATGTTTATTCACTTTATAAGGATATTTATGAAGTTCCTATGGAATCATCAATGTAATTATAGTATCAAATTTTAAATGTAATGGTTTTTCATTTGGTGAAGAATTATTTTCTAGAATATCTCTACATTGAAGTTTCCAATTATAGGAATTGAAGCATGATACTCTCATGTGGCGCGGGGTTAAAGTTAACTAAAAACACTATCTCATTAAAAGTATCATACATTACTATATTTTTAATTAAAAATACTAAATTATCCATTAATTTATATATCATAGTTTCCTTTTGGATGTAGCTATACAATGACAAATCATTCACCATCATCAGCTCAATAATGTTTTATGGTATATAGTGTTCTCTAAAAAACCATCGTGTTGGAAAGAACATGTGAATATTAATCAACCTTCACCCATATGAACTCTAATATATTCAGAAAACCGAATAAGTTCCATGAACACTCTATAATATCAACCGAGAATTTATGTATTTATTCTTGGTGGTTTATGAATTGTGTCAAGGTATATTACCTATTTGAGCTGGAAACAATTTGATAATTGTTTTATGTACCAACATAGAAAATTGGTACAAAATAAACTCACCTAAAAATATTCAAGACTTGGGAATATCCTTGGGAAAAAATTAATAAGTAAAATTAAATTCATATTTATATCATATAGTGTCAAATTTTCATTACTAGATAAATGTGTGCATCTCCTATATAGATTGCTAGTAGTATATTTGAACTCGATTTCTAGGTGGTAGATTATTTTAACACATATAATTCTCCCTGTAAATTACAACATGACATAAATTTAAAAATCCTTTTTCATAATGTGAACAGTTTTCTAGTAATCTAATTGTAGTTACTTATTAACTTATACTTACAATATTTATGATAAATCATTATTATTTAAACACATATTTACAACTTGATTGGTAACTAAAAATTATATCTCATGAGTCTTGGGAACCCTAATATAATTTCAAGAAAATACACATCAATATATTAACTTTATGAAACTACCATTAATAGATTTTATCCTCATTGATAATAAATAAAACACAAAAAAAAGTTTAGGTTCAATATATGTTTTCACGAAAACATGTCAAGTGTTGATAATGTATGTGTCTCGACATAGTGGTAATATCATGTATGTTTTGATTGTGGATAAATGGTATAAATCTATGATTACTAAGGATGTGGGGACTCATTCTATGTATCATGGTGTCACACCACAATGTGATCAATATCTCAGAGTATTTGATGATATTTGGGAGATAAAATTATAATCATCTAAGGAATACTAAATTATATTCTACCAAATTTTTTTGATCTGGTAATTGTTTAAACACAATAATTTAGTGGAGGATATCACACTATAGAATAGTCACCTTTGATGTGTGTCATAATATAGTGGTGAGTATCATTTCTTGGATATTAGATGTATAAAATATCTAGAAAAATTAATTAAAATTTAAAATGATTACATATGACTCATAATATTTTGAGCTAATAAGAAATAATATAAAGACATTGACCAGATCTAAATGTATAGGACACATGATCATGTAAGAGAACAATAAATCCCACAAATAATAGCAAGGGTTGGATGCATTAAAACCATATAAAAATCACTCAAATATGTTTCAGAAAATTGGTGAGAATAGAAATTTTAAATATCCAATTCAGAGAAGAAGAAAAATAGAGGAGATCCTATAATGTTTTTTTGTAATATATGGTTATTTGATAAGATATGGATCGATGATGAAGAACAAAGATTCATTAATACATCTATTTATTAAAGAATGATCAAAATAAGAATAAACCCTTTCCTAGATTATTTATAATCTTTACAAATGATTGAGTCTTTATTGTTTTTCCTAAAGACAAGGATTTTACCCTCACATCAAGAGGCGTTTCTTAACTAGATTTCGACGATATAATACTAAACCGTGACATTGAGAAGTTAGAATCATCTATATTTTAATAGGAAGAGAACAATGAATATGATCTCAATAAAGTATATACTTGGAGATAAGGTTGAATGAAATCATAAAAACCTATATTAATCTAGAATATAACTTTATGTTTATAAACTATTGGATGACCCACACATTTAAAAAATAAATTTTCCTTACTAAATATATACCCAAAGTATATGATGAGCGAGAAGACCTAGAGTAAATAATGAGTCTTTATTAAACCTATAATTTAATTCCCCCTCGGAATAGAGTGAATATAACATAAAATATATATCCACATAATAGTGCTTGATAATGAAATATTATACACCCAATCACCATCATGGGCGTACTACTTGGATTATCACTTTTTGTTAAACAGAGGAAAATCCTTTATTCCTTTTGTTATTTTCATTCCTATGTACTTTTTTATATTTTATGTGATCGGTAATGAGAGTAAGTGATATTTAATTTGTTACTTATATGAAAGTAACAATTTCATTTTCAGAAAGAATCTTCAAAAAATAAAATATTAATCGGTGTGGTGCTTTATTAAGCCAACCTATTTAGTTTCGTATATTCAACATGGTCTTAAAAATTTGTTCTAAAGGGATCATGTAAGCTCCTATTATATCTAGAGTAGTGTTTATTTTTTTTAAATGATTCTCTTCTGGTAAATTTGTGAATTTGGGATATTTTTCATTTTAATCCATGATCACAGGGCCACACATTGTGGTTGACCTCACTGGGATTGATTTTTTATCAAATAGATTCTCTAAATGTTTTTTCAATTTTATCCAAAAAAATTTGTATGTTTGTTTTCAAGGAATTTCATATTATATGATACCATATGATTTTTTTGAGAGCATTCCAAAAGTGTTTTATAAGATCCAAAATGGATTTTTGGATCTAATTTAGATGTTATTATATATGATAAGATATATGTTCATATATCACTAATTCATTGAGGATTTAGTGAATGTAGGAGATTGAATAAGATATTCCCCAAATTCCTCATGTAGGTGGTGAATTTGTCTATATCATAGGTAAAGATATGGGTATATCATAGGGCATGAAATATGATTTCATGCCATTTCCATAAAAAATAGTATTATATCATTTTGTGGAATCATATGACTATATCATGAATATAATACTATTATATGATTCACTATAACACCCCCTAATATATTTTAATAATAATTCCTAATATTTATTAATTTTAATTTCCTACAGATTATCCATCATAACCTATTGAGCATTGTAAAAGATGAAATAGTAGGTACAAAGAACTACATGAAATTATAAAAATGCTTTTCATTGAAGGAATTTACAAATAATGTAAAGTCCCTAAACCTAGTATCCTAGATCTAGTGGTTACTTTATTAAATTTTCACCAGATATAAACAATTTCATCTATAAGGACCAAATAGTTTTTTAAGATTAGTAAACTAGATACATATACTAATTTGACATCATTATTGGTAACATAAAATATAATATAGTATTTTCTTCAAGTTAATTGTTATTTTCTCAAATATTAACATATATATCAATTATAATATACATCATAGAATCAAAGGAAAAGAAACATAAGAAAGGGGATAACTCAAATAGTAAATAAGGGTATTTTGAAAGTGGAAGATATCATAAATAAATAATCATAATAATTATGGAAAGGTAAATAACTAAAACATATTTCATTCAGTCAATTACTTGAGCATAATATGGCTGAAATAAATGATAATTAAATAATTCTATATAAATAATCACATTATTGAAACATAACTATGAATATTTAAACTAAAATACAAATCACATGGAACATAAATATCTTCTCTCATAATAATGTAATTCATAATTTAATATATCATTACCAGGATGTAAATGCCTCGTTCAAAGGCACCTTATATAAATGGGTAAGGCCTCATCCAAAAAACATAAGATTATTTGTCTCAAGAGACCAACCGATACATCGAAGTGCTAAAGTGGGCCCCTGTAGTCATGTGTTGGGTGCAATGAATTCCTAATATGAAATGGGTAAAAAATAATCACCATAAACATTCAAATTTCAAAACAGGAATATGAGATGTTGATAAATTCATCCAATTAATAAGCATAAACATAATCCATTCAAGGTAACATGGTAAATTTTAGGAAAAAACCACATCCTTGTAAAAAATGATCATAAATCATCTAGATAAATAATAAAGATTATATAATTATAATATATTCCTAATGGCGAATAAGTAAATTAATAATTTTTTTCGGAAGAATAAAAATACAATAAAAATTCTATTAATATGTATGGAGGAAAATATACTTTACTCTTTGAAAATCACTTTTAGAAAAAAAAAATCAATAATATTATGAAAATAATTTTCTCGTAAAATAAACAATTAAAATTTTAATGTAAATTTTAAATTATTGAGTGGTAATGAAGGTGGTAAATTCTATAAATTTTATGTACGTTTAAAAATGAAGATCCATTTAACATTTTCATTAAATTTCAAAAAGTACTTCCTTTATAAAACAACAAAAACATTCCTTTTAATATATTATTTTTAAAAATTCATACATGGGTAATAACTCATTTAATAAAAAATCTAGAGAATAGTAAAATTAGTTTTTTAAAACATATTTAAAAATCATGAACATGGAAGAGAAATATTTTCTTATAAAAGAGATAAATGATGTCTATTTTTCATAAATCAGATATCAATAATCATAACATGAAATAGAGTGAAATGGTAACATTAGTTTTAAAGTTCATGAATTAATAGACTAGAATAAAAATCATGAGTTTCTTTAGAGATATATCCTATGGTCTCCTCATGAGAATCTTAATCATATATAATCATGATAAATGATTATATTGCAACCATAAAACCCTTACCATTTTGGTAACATTTGAATTGAACGTCCCATGAATGATGTACATTAAAATGAAAAATAAAATACCAAAAATATATATGGATTCATGATATAATATATAAAAGGGTTAGTATATACACCACTCAAAATAACTAAGTCGTGAGTATGAAATATGTATCATGGAAGTAAAAGTGAGATGAGGATCAGTTACCATCTGTCCAATTTACATCATACATATTTGTAACTCTTTTTTAATAAATATATATTTATTATATAAATATTAAAGAAGCATAATAATATATTTCTTTCCACATAATATTATATTTTTTTATGTCCCATGTGTGAACAATTCATTGTTAAATCACTTTTTCAAGTGATAATTTCCATGTTTTCTCATGTATGTTTTGGTTCAATAATTTTATTCATTTTTTTAATCATGTTTAAGAAATATCCATAATGTTAACCATGATATAAATATCATAATTATTCATTAAATGTTTACCAAAAATATTCTATAAGATTTAGAGTAAACAATACATAACACCCTCGTGAAAGTTGTAGGTCACACATATGCATGAACGATGATTAAATTTTTTTAAAGGATAAAATAAAAAGAAGGTAAATAATATATAACATTATATAGAGTAGTTATCATTTATTTTATATCTTATATAATAATTAAAATTTTCCTTATTTCCATCCACATAAAAAATTAAAGTCATTTTACATCTCTGCATAGAGGCTGTAGTTCACATGTACGCATGAGGGATGTTATTGTTTTCCAACAGATTGGAAAATAAGATCTTTTAGGGTAGATTATATTTATATAATAATTTTTAGTTAATTAATAACACATATTATCATTAAATATTTCCATAATATCATCCATTTAAGTTGTATGTGAAAAATAAATCACATAGCTCCGCGAGGCGGTAATCCTCCATACGCACGAGCTATATTTTCGTAACCTCCCATGGAATAGAAGGTATGAATTTATATGTGATATAATAATTTTCGAAGTATTATAATGTCATAAATCTAATATAAATATTTTAAATGCATTATTATATGTATCATTGAATGGTAGTGATATAAAAAAAATAACATAGGTTCACAGGGCAGTAGTTCGTCATTCACATTATTGATGGTTTTGTTTCCTACAAAGAGAGGTTGAGATAGATATAGATTGTTCCATAAAAATAACAATGAATCATTATAAATTATTCACTTGTGTTATTAAATTATCATAATTGAATAATATTTTTTTGATATGGAAGAATAAATAAAACAAATACGTGCATCAAGAATTTAACATTTTCTTTGAAGAATCTGTTTATGTTTATACCTAAAGCCTTCATTAGAGGATTTCCAAATAAAAACATGGAATCTATGATGTGTTTATGAAATTAATTAGTATAATTTATCATTTATTTTTTAAACTAAAGGGATGTATATGTGTGATGAGGTGATGAGAGTGGGTGGCCTTTTCTAAGTGAGGGAGAGGGAACACATGGACTTTTTGAATAGATAATGTAATACCCACATTGTTTCATGAAAAAATCCACCAAAATGTGTAATTATGAAATATGTAATACATAAGGTATAAATAAATAATTAAATGTTTAATTATACACGATTTTATTCAATTGTATCCATTATATGTTTTGTTTCACCAGAGGTAATTCTATTTTAACCTTAATTACGGTAAATAAATTTTTTAGTTTTTACTATTTATTAAAAAAAGTTAATAATTTTACCTTGTTATATATAATATTTATTATAATTCCAAATATAAAATCCATTTTTCCAAAATCTATTCACATAATATCTATAGCCAAAATTAAAATTAAACCCACAGACGCGTCAAAAAAATAATTTAAAAAAAAACATTTAAATGATTAAATAGTATTTGTGTTATAATTCCCTATTAAATTGATCACAATGAAGTAAATTAGTTATATTTTATTATAATTGAAGTAATATTATATTAAAAAATTTATGAAAAATTTATCCTTTTAAATAACTTAAAGTAAAATCTTGTTTTTTCTAATATCATAATTTCTCACAATTCATCAAAAAAATTATTATTATTGCCAATTTATCAAAAATTCACAAAATGATAATTTTGAACGGTCAATTTTAAAAATGAATATTAATTTATATAATAAATTTTATACAGTAATAAATATTAATTTTAGACAATTCATAAAAAATGGTGACTAAACTGCCTTTATAAAAAAAGAGTTATTAAGAAACCATTTCTTTTTTCTTTCAAATGGTTTTAATTTTATATCTAGTAAATATATAACCCCTAAATTTATCTTATATATGTGTCAAAAAGATAATTTTTATAATTTATTTAGATACACTGATACCCACAAAGTTAACACCTATGTTATAATGACATAATATTTTGGGCACTTTTAGACTCAGGGTTGCATGTATCCCAAGATATCAAATGGTATGGATTTTTTTAAATGGAAATATATAAAAAAATATGAAGGTGTTACATTCTCCCCCCCATAGAAAATTGTTTCCTTGAAATTTATATAATGATACCTCATGAAGATATTATTTTATTTCTTCATCATAATCTCTTTAAGGTCCCACATCGATTCTTCTATCTTATGATTTATCCAATGTACATTTACCGAACTAGTTTTCTGATTCCTCAATACATGTTCCTTAGTGAATAGAATCTAGATAGGCTCCATGGTGTAATATATATTAGGTTCCATTTTTTATTCATAAGTGAGCACATGTGTATAGAATTTCATGTACTTCCTTAATAAGGATATGTGTGAAACATCATGTAATTTAGATACTTTGTGGAATTTCCAAAATCTAGTCCATATATATAATTCATTCTAGAATTTAAAAAGGATCGATGTACCTAGGGATAATTTTCACTTTTCTATGGAACCTTATAACACCCTTTCATGTAGAAACATTTAAAAAACTTGATCTCCAACATTAAATGCCAAATATTTACTCCTGTTGTTGGCATAGATATTCAACCTATAATGAGATACTATTATGTGATTTGAATATTATTTACCTTTTTCATTATATCCTCCATATGTTTTAGGCAAAAAATATTCCTTTCACCATCTTCATCCCATCAAGTTGTAGTAAGAAATCTCTTGTCATATAATACATCATACAGTGCCATTTTAATACATGAATGAATGTTATTATTATAGGTGAACTCTACTAAATGTAAAAAATGATCCCACATACATGGAAATTAAATAGAGAATAGAATAAAAAGTCTTACAATGTTTGAATAGTCCTTTAAAATCATCCATCATTTTGAGGCAGATCAATGGTGCTCAAATAAATTTATGTATCAGGATCCTACTGAAGACTCGTATATAATATTAATGTAAATAATGGGTAATGATTAGAAAAAACCATAATAGGTGTTATATGAAGTATTAAAACACCATCAATATAGATCTATAAAAGAAAATCTATAGGTTAATGTTATATTATTACGAGGAAATGTGCATATTTAGAGAGTGGATCCAAAATAATCCATACTGAATCATTCTTTCTATGATCCATTGTTATTATTATGAAAAAATTCATTGAAATATTATCCCATTTACAAACATGAATGGGAATAGGTTAAATGAACCCTCTCATATACAGTCTTTCAAACTTCACCTACTGGAAAACCAAGCCTCTTAAAACATAATCAGTAATATACCGAATCACATTATCCTACAAAAAATGTTAATTTAAATATTTATAAATCTTGTTACCACATGGTAATATAGATAAATTAAATCTATGAGAATCATCAATCTATTATATCTTCAACTCAGGTATAGACATGAATCATAACCTCTTTATAAATTTCAGAATTCCAACATCACGAATGATGTCTACCAATTTTTCAACATTCAATATTTTATTTTTTGTTTGAATATTCTCATCATCATGTTGTGAAATATTTGTTTTTTCCAACAAATATCGGGTTATGTTCATTTAAAAAAGGAGGCTTGTACTCCCTTCCTTAATGATTTTACCATCCATATTTTCTATATCCATGAACAATTAAAATATAAGGTCATAGCCTTAAAACCATACATATTCTTGAGATAAGTCAATAATTTGACTTTAAATAACATCAAGGTTCTTTTATGGTTTAGATTTTTAGAGAAATAGGCTGTTATTATTAAAAATCAGTCCTTAATCATACAAGAGGATACTATCAAAACAATTTTCATTTTTCAAACTGAAGGAAACCCTTTAAAATCATGAATTTAGTACGTGATAAAAATATTCCTCACTTCTTCCGTTCTATTATTCATCCTTATACCCTGTTATTTTTTTTGCAAATAATGGGATGAGCAAAAAAAGACCAGTAAGGGATATAAAATATGGAATGAAATCATTTGTCAATGAATAATTATAAACCCATGAAATCATAGAATTCACCCATAAAACAAAACCTCATAAACATATATAATGAAATCATAGGATTCTAGAAAAACTCATATAAATCATAAATCATCAATGTAACTTGTGGAATTTATATCGTACTTACATTTTAGCTTTCACAGCCACAGTGGGAGTGACCTTCATGGTCATGTTTAGAATATACATCATAGTATATTCCCTAAATCTCTTAAGATAATACTTAAATTTTACCTCCATCACTTTACACAATTCATTGGAGAGCTATCATAGGCTCACCTTCCATTGGTTTATCATGGAACCACACATATAAATGAAAAATTCCCAAGAACCATTACATAATAATAACAAATAAAATAAGCATAATGGAAAAAATAAAATTTCCACTTAGCAATCACAATTGATTATTTCATGATGTTATAAAAATCATTAAATTATCAAAACCATTTTGAATACCAAAATACCTAAAAGGGTATATTTTATTTATTTTTATTTCAAAAACGTTACTTTTTGTTGAGGAATACAAATATAAAATAATGCTCATGGCGGAGGAAAGGCCGCTATCACCATGTACAATAAAAAGAAACATTCCTTTTTTCATTTAGTAAAAATATTTTTTGAAAAATATTCCTTTGGAAAATGTTGAGTTAAATTAAAAATCAAAGGGGTTGATTATATACCGTATAAAAGAAATTCATGTATGAATTAAAATATTCCTTAATTAAAGAAGATTGAGATGAAGTATCTTACCTTGAGCCCGACTTGTCATGTTAATTTTTCAATATCAATAATAATACATATAGGTTAATTTATACGTGATTTAGAACCTTTTTAGTTTTTAGAATTCATTTAATATCAACTATTACAATATTATAACAATATGTTAATTACTCGACTTCATATCGGACGTCTTTTCAATGTTCGGTAATTAAGTCAAAAATGAAATTGTTTTGATGTAAATTATCTATGTTATCTTAATACTATAATCTCCTGAATTATTTTAATTATTTAAATATCATATATATCTTATATATATATGTTTATAAAAGTCCATAATATTTTGAAATAATAAATGAAATGTACGGTTCATAGAGATGATAGGTTGTACGTATGGATGAACGCTACTTTTTTGTCATTATAAAAGAATGAAAACTGATGATAAATATGCATATTATAATTTAGGTATAATATATATATTATATATGTCAAATAGTTTCATTAAAACCATCCTTTATACGTTCCATGTATGTCATGAACGAGTTATATAACTTTTAGGGGGGGTAGTCCACACTTCCTCAAAAGAAATTATCACATTAATATATTATGGAAAGCATAAAGATATGTTATAATTAAAATTTAAGATGGATTAAAATTTTTAAATATAAAATATATCATATATAAATATAGTTTCATCATAATTTCCACAATGATAGGTTGTAGGAGAAAATTGAATAATCATCGTTTCGTGAGGCGGTAGTTCGCCGTAAACAAAAACAGTATGTTCTATATCCTTTATATGGATGTGTGTGTATGTTTAGCTCCAAAAAATATCATAAAAACATTCTAATATATATATTATACTGTTTTTGTTATAAAATAATGTAATAAAAATAGATTAGGGTGTTGGAGAAGGAAAATAAATGAAAGGACCTTGAGAGGAGATGTCACCTCTAAAAAGGGTAACTCTTTTTGATTTGAGTCAAAAGTATTTATTGAATTGCCTTATTCCATAGGTAAGGATTATAAGAATATTTTAGAGATGTTAAGAGATTATTATGTCATATGTTTTATGATCCATGTGTCTTGAGAGGTTTTAGTGAGTGGGTAGAGGTGGTGACCTTTTATAAGAGCGAGGAGGGGCACTTTAGGCATATCTTGAAATATACTTTTTTTATAAATTTAATTTAGAATTATAATATAATCAAAGTGATATATTTCTAGGATAAGATAATTATTGGTTGAAATAATCTCAACCAATAGGTTTTAGAAAAGTTAGGTCACAAATTTAAACATATATACTGGATTTAACCCTTAGTTAAATAAATATACTCTTACCATGTCTTCTTGTATGTCTACAGTATATGGTAAATATATTTACTATAAAATGCCAAGAAAATATCAAGTGGATAATTAATTATATTTGTAATATTATATATGTAATTTGGCCGAATAATATATTTTTATTACTATTATATCATTTAATAAAATAGAATTTTTTTAAACTCATTTACGTTAATTTTGACACTATTGAGTAACAGATTTTTGTTTGTCATAAAAGCTTGATTAATTAAAAAAACTAAATTAAAGAAAATATGACATAATCATAAATAAAATTCATGTATGACATCAAAAATTTCAATTTAAATTTATTTTAATATTTATAATGTCATTTATTTTAATGTTTCTTTAATAAGGTAATCAACGAATAATCATTATGTTAGAAATAAATAAATTTATTTAATGTATAATTTTTAAACAAAATACCATGTTTTATGAAATATTTATATATTTTTAATGAATACTTATATTCAAATATATAAGATATATAACCCCATATTAAATTTGTTTTATTAAGAATATACATTTTTATGTTATATTTCTCATTAATTTTAATTAATTTTTATAGCATGTCATTATCACACCCAAGTGGCTCCCAAATGCCAAAAGTTCAGCCTAAGGATTTTTTTGGTCACAATGACTCGTCCAATGAAATTAGGACACATGTTAGGGTAGATTTGTTTTATTATAATATTATTTTTACTCTTATTTACCTAATTTACCCTTTAACTATGGTAAATAAAACTAATTACTAAAGTTACTATTCATAATGTCCAAAAATAAAAGGTACCAATTTACCCAATTTAGAACTTATTATTCAAAATAATAAATTCATTTTTTAAATTTAAAAAAATATAAGTTTCAATTATTAATTTAAAATTAAAACCCACTGTCAAAATGAGAAAACTTGTTTTTAAAAAGTAAGAACAATCAAAATATTGAAACATGTTTATATCAAATTTCAAAGTGAAATTACTTAAAATGACTATAATTTGATTAAATGATAACATCTTAATCTAATTACAATTTAAAACCAATTAAAAAGATAATATTACAATATAAATAAATAAGATGAAAATGTAGTTTTGAATTAAAATGTTGTATTTTTCACTATTCAATAAAATATGGATTTTATTAGAAAAATACCAAAAACTATACCAAAATAAATTTTGATGTCCTTCCTCTAAATAATAAGTTCTTTTTTTCAAATATAACATATAAAAGAGTCTAAAAATAGGTGTAAATAGGGTTCTCCGTCAAAAGGCGGTAAAACTACCTTTAAAAAATATTTTAGTATTTTAGGCTTAACATTTGATTTATTTTCATTTTAAGCCTCTAAAATTTATTGGAAAATTGTAAAAACAATTAAAAATTTGCATAATCATAATATATTTAATTCATTTCATTTCCACCAATACAATGTCTAGTCATTAATTACCATTTAAGATAATATTAATAATATTTAATTATTTTTAAGTATAACTCAGTATTGGGTGCAATATAAGATTTCGGAGAAACCTGTTATTGTGTGTTGGGTAATTTATCATAAATAGTGTCCAATTTAAACTAAAATTAATATTTATTTTTAAAATATTAATAGAGATGAAAATTTATTTTTCTTTAATTACCTAGGATGTTACATCCTCCCCCCTATGAAAAATTGTGTCACCACAATATTATTTACTTATCAAATAAGTGGGGGGGGTGTATTACTATCTCATAACATTTTCAAATTCCCTTGTGATATATTAAACCAAATGGGTTTTCCAAAAAACCTTTACCTGATAAATTATCTTATTCCACAACACTTTCCCTCTATGTTCATGAATCTGTACTCTCTATTTCTCACAAGAAAGATTCACATATAACTAAACTACCTATAGACTAAAATCAAGAGATAGATCTAGCATATACATTATTAACTTTGAAACATGAGAGAAAATGTTTACCTAGGATAAACATGGATGTAAAGCCACTCAATATGCTATTAATCCAACTTTTTTTAGAATTTCAAATAGTCCAATGAACCTTAGACTCAACTTCCCTTTCTTACTAGAACACATAATAAAATTTCATGTTGAAACTTTTAGAAAGACATGATCAACTATATAAAAACCCTTCTCATTATTACACACATAAAAATTATTTATTATATAACCGTTCACTTAAGACAACTATGAGGATCGAGAGGCCTAGTGTCTTTGGAAATTAAGAACATTACATAAAAACATAGAACATAAAACACAAAAACTTTATTGAAAACTTCTTTTACATGACCACGACATTCCTTCATACTTAACATTACATGGGATAACCCGAGGATATGCATAAGAATAAGGTGAGATATATTAACCAGTAAGGGAGTATAAAATGAATAACATGAAAAATATAGTACATGTTAGGAAATAGTCATATTAATGGATCACAAGAGAAACATGAAAATAATGTAATGATATAGAATGATTATCATAACTATAGGTTCCGGGTGTAGCAGAAGCACGTTGGTGGGTGTACCCAGCATTAATTTTAGCGTTAACAATGATTAATCCATGATCCTTCATGATAATAAAACACCGGATCTTTGGAATAGAATGAAGAACAAAAAAGAAAAAGGGGAGTCCCAAAACTAAAGATAGGATCACCATAGGTTCATTATAATCAATTTAATTAATTGACAAGAATCGCCTTGATGTAATTTTTTCTTCATTGATGTTTCTAATAATGGTCTGATTTTATCCGTCATTGTGTCATAGAATCCAAGTGTAGTATTCCTCTAGCGGTGATATACACATGACCTTAATGGTTTTGACCCTGGAAACCATCCATGGGTGGTTGGTGGGGATTTTAATTTTATTGACAACCTGGATGAAAGGAAAGACAGGGGTCTCTTTCATAGGAAATAAAGTATGGATTTTTTGTAGTTTATGTATCGGAAAGGCCTCATTGACCATGTCTTTACAGGTGATAATTTTACATGGTGCAAAAAACAAACGGGGACCCGTCGCTCATGGAGTCGCTTGGATAGGTGTCTGGCCAACATGAAGGCCACTACTATGTTCTCCAATAATAAGGTGTGTCACTTGGTCCAGGGTCTATCATACCATTCTCCACTCTTTCTCTCTTTATCTTCTAGAAACGATATACACAGAAGATTCTGATATTATCACCAGTGGTCAGAAATACTAGGATATCATGACATGGTAAGTGCGATATTGAAAGAACCCCCTCAAGGGAACACATGGGATGCGATCCACAATAATCTATGTAATCTATGGTCTCAGCTAAAAGAGTGGGGGAAATCGTTTCCAAACATGGATATTGACATTGAAGGTGCCATGAAAGAGGTTGATCGCCTTGAGTAGAGGCTGGAAGAGGAGTGGGATGTTCAGTCTTTTGAGGAGTTATCTACCAGGAAAGAGCATTTGGCAGAAATGCTCCTGAAATAGGAATGATTAGCAAGAGAAGAAGCGAGGATCAAATGGATCAAGGAGGGAGATATGAATACTTCATTTTTTTCATGCGTTCATCAAAGAGAGAAAGTTCCCAAGTAAACCTAATATCCTATTGGACGATGGTACCTATATGGACGACAGGGATATGGTGGGGAACCTAGAACACACCTTCTTCAAATACCTTTTGGTGGGTTCTATCCCTGGGAGGTCTAATGGGTATCTGGGGGAGGATATAAGGATTTTCGAAGTGATTACTATGATCTTTTCATATTAGGACAATGAGAGGCTTGGTTTTATACCCATTGAAAAGGAGATTCATGCTGCTATGATGAGCTTCAATCTGGACAGTGCCCCAGGACCAAATGGTTTCCTAGGGTCTTTCTACAAGGCCTCATGGGAAGTGGTGAAGGAGGACATAGTCTTGGCAATCCAAGATTTATTTCGAGGAGGGAGCCTGCCACAGATTACTTGTGCCACCACCGTGGTTCTTCTTCTAAAAACCAAGAAGCCTTCCTCCATCATTCATTATAGACTGATATGTTTGTGTGACTTTCTTTACAAAATTCTGGCCAGCATCCTCAATACAAGATTGACCCTTCATATTCCTTAGTTGTTTTACATGGAGCAACACAGGTTTGTGAAGGGGAAAATAATCCAAGGTGCAATGGATCTTTCAGAAGATACGATCATTGATATTAATTGTAAGACATGTGGGACAAGCATGGCCGTCGAGTTGGATATGATCAATGCTTATGACCGTATTGAGTGGAGCTTCATTAATAAGGTGTTGGAAAGTATGGGAATCTAAAAATAGAATGATGATCTCATATGTAGATGTTTCATCTCCACATAGATGTAAGTTTCATTTATGGGGAAGTCCTATGGTTTTTTCAAGGCCATTCGGGGACAAATACAAGGTGAACTGATTTCTCCAAGTATTTTTATCCTCTCCCCAGATATCCTAAGCTGCCTACTAGACAAGAGTATCAAAAGTAGTAAAATTATGAATTTTAGAAGGATTATGATAGCTCAATCCATATTTCAATTGATGTTCACGGATGATACCCTCATCATAATGAATGCTGGAAGCATATCGATTAGAGGTCTGAACAAGGTAGTGGAGGAATACTGCCAATGGAGTGGTCAGGTCATTGACAAAGATAAGATCTTTTTTTAAATTTCTAACTGATGTATACCCTGTAAGAAATCAGTGATTCAGCTCAACCTCAACATGAAACGAGGGGCCTTTCAATTGGAGTAGCTCGGGCCCCCATTTCTTCAGGCAGACTTCGCATATGTTATTTTGACTTCTTCATCAGTAAGATTATAGATAGAATCCTCAACTGAAAAAATAGATACATCTCCTTTGGTGGCCTCATATATCTTATAAAATGTGTTTTATTGGCTACTCCCATCCATGATCTATCTTCTGAAAAAACTCCGAAAGGAGTTATCAGAAACATAGAAAAGGTTTTATCCATATTTATCTAGGATCTGATGTTGGAAGGGAAAAACGATGGGTTTCTAGGCTGAGAATGGCCATGCATGCTAGGGAGGGTGGTATCAATGTCCACAAACTGGAAGAGATCCATCCCTAAATGCATTCCAAGTTGGTGTGGGAAGTCCTTGAGTAGCGAACCCTTTGGGGAAAAACCATGCACAAGCCTCATCATATGCATTTGAATGGGATGGAGTGGTACAACTCTTTGTTTTGGTCTAACATCACTTCTATGATCTTTTACCTTCAACTGTTCATTCACTGGATCATTAGAAGGGGGGAGTTAACATTTCGGTATCATAATTGGGATGGAGAGGTTATTGGTTTTATAAGATGTCCCACTCCTACCATTTCTTTTCAGAAAGCCATCCTCTACCCAACGTTTATTAATGTAGTGCTGGATGAAAACTAGTAGGCCTCCTTCAACCTCATTGAACTGCCCCCCAATCATGATAAATGTGTTTATACTCCTTCTTCTTTGGGTGCCTTCACCTCTAGGGACTTTCATCGCACCCGGGTCCTACAGGAGGGTGACGATAATTGGAACGAAAAACAATGCTCTAAAGTCATCCCTTTTAAATAGAACTTCATGCCTTGGAGAATTAGAAACAGAGTAGCCTCGAAGAATGAAAACATTAAACAGTGTGGAATTCTGTTTGTGTCGCATTGCTCATGATGTAAGAATCATAAAGAGGAGAGTGCAGATCATCTATTTTTTAGGTGTTATTGGGAGGCTGCAGTATGGAGAGCCTTGGGTTATTTTACTGCAATCCTTGACCCCATCATGGTAGTCCTGCCATTTCTAGATAGTTGGTATCATGGTGAGGGCAACAGGGGCCCTGAGAAGTTGGCACATACCATGATTTTACATGCATGGTGCTGGTGCATCTGGTCATCTAGGAATAAGGCGAGGTATGATGGGGTCCTCTTCTATGGTAGATTAATTACCACCAAGACCATGAATCTTCTTCATGACATGGCTGGGCTCATCAACAACTGGCAGGAAGCCCCCTTCTTTTGTTTCCTTCAAGGGAGATCCCCCCTTCCATACCAGTGCCAGAAAATCTAGCAGCCATTGGGAAAGATTAAATCCTCCTATGAAGGGACTTAAGAATAAAATTTATGGGTTGTGCAACATGGGGGTGATACGAGGAGGTGGGGATATTCGTGACTCACATGGTTCAGTTATTTTGGCATTTTACTCCCATCTTGGACACGGTTCCTCTCTACAGGATGAGGAAAAAGCCATGATTCTGGGTTTAATCCTATGACTTCAGAAGAACATTCCATTGGTATAATTAGAAACTGACTCAAAGATCCTTAATGATGCAATGAATGTCCTTTTCACCCCCTTGGTCAGTTACCTACATCATTCAAAAGTGCAGAGGTTCCCTCAATAACAACACCAAAGTGCTTCACTCCTAGATGGAGGGGAATCAAGTTGTGGATTATCTTGCATCTCTCGATGTCCTCGGCTCTGACCTAATCTGCATCCAAAATGTGAAAACCTTGAAACCTAAGGGGGTGGATTTGTTTAGAGGGGATGCCCTTGGCCTTCATTTTTTCTGCCTCCTTAGATGAGTTACTATGGTTGGAAACCTTTTTTGTTATCTATTATTTAAAATCATATTAATATAATGTTGGTTGGATGGAAATAAATAATATTATTTCTCATAAATTCCCAAAACAAATACATGGCATGTACTTTTATTTTTCCATTTTTCTTTATTTCCACCACCACATTTATTAGACCTTGAAAAATGGATATTTATATCTCAAATAAATATCACTATATTACTCAGTAATAATTATATTATTTATACCACAATATAATCTCTCGAATAACTAGTGTTGAAATAAATTCAATCCGGCATCCTTAAATAATTATTAAACCACAATCGGGAATAATCTTTATTTAACTTGTTAAATTAATATTTAACTAAGATACATGGACACACTTAGTGTGTGACCCTCTAGGTCTCTCTCTTAGTGGAATTAGGTGGATCCTACCTATATTCCAAGTTTAGTGTCTATAAAATGCCAAGACACCCATATAGAATGAATTTAACGCTGAAATGACGTGTCACCTATTACAAACGCTTACCGTGCAATGTAATCCATTTTTCCCGATATCTCAAATCAAGAGGGTTTCATTCTAGTTCCATCAACCCATGTGCTCGATTATTCATTCTTTGACTGTCCGGAATTGAACTTTCCCATTCCTCACAATGGGCATGGATTTATTTAATCTATATCAATTCCATAAAAGGGATTGAGATATCTACTTCTGTTATGGAATATTAGGGACAAATCCTTTCCCACATTATCTATTAATGCAATATCACTCGTGATTCCCATAACGTATCCTAACTCACTACGAACAGTGTGTCATAACATTTTTTATCAACATATCTAAGTGCGTGAGTTTTAATACCCATTAATAATAATATTAAAGTCTAAGGAACAATACACACATCTGCAGATAGGAACTTCCAATGACACTATGAAATGTGGATTTCCTACTCACGGTTCTCGTTCTCATAATATCCTCCTGTATATTACCAAGGATGCACACCATGAGAAGGTGCCTCAAATTTTAATGAGTCCTTACCCTTAATGGTATGTATTATATGTGTCCCTCAAATAACATCATCTGGCCATAGAACATATATTCAATAACTGTGTTATGGCATTTCTGGGTTCTTATCATAGGGGGGATTCGCATTGACCTATTAATAAAACAAAAATCCTTAGGACATTATCACGTGCATTATCACACAGAAGAACAATCAATATATGATAAGGTATTTAATAAAGAATAAAGTAAAAATTAGTTGGTTCTAATTCACCAACATCAGCAGACTCCCCCTTGGACTAGAGCCAATGGCGAACTTCCATTAACCCTCTATCTCTCACATGATATTCATTATTCTGCTGAGATTTACATTTAGTCATGGGGTCCCCCACATTATCTTCTGTGGACACTCTGTTGACTGCAACTTCACCCCTTTTATAGAAATCCCTCAAGCGGTGATACTTCTGGTGTATGTTCTTTGTCCACTGATGTGACCTTTGTTCTTTTTCAAGATCCACCGATTTAGTATTATCATAATAAAAAGTTATATGATATTTACTTATAGGAACCACATCATGCTCCTGGAAAAAGTTTCGAATCCAGATGGCTTCCTTCGTTGCATGAAGAACTGCTATATATTTGGACACCACTGTAGAATGGCAACAACTGGCTGCTTTGAACTCTTCTAACTCACAGCTCCTCCATTGAGACAAAAAAACATGCCTATATTTTGACTTCAGATCGTTTTGATCTGTTTGAAAACTTACATCAGCATACCCTCTGATGACAAACTCCTCATCTCCTCCATACACCAGGAACATATCCTTAGTTCTTCTCAGATACTTAAGGATATTCTTAACAATAGTCCAATGTTGTTCCCTATATTTTCTTGATATCTACCGTTTATGCTCAGTGCATGGGCAACATCAAGCCTTGTAAATAACATGACATACATGATGGATCCTGTAACCGAAGCGTATGGGATCTTACTCATTTTATCTTTCTCTTGTTGTGTCTGAGGAAACATTTTCTTAGAATGATGTTGGCCATGTGACACTGGAACCAATCCTATAAGGACCCATACTTTACATACATCATTATTACTTCATAATTGAATCATACTTATTACAACATATAACAAAACCATGATAGGACCGTATAGGTATATTGTCTTTAGAAACTAGGAAACATAAACAACTGGTTCATAAAGCATCTATATTGTCTCCCATTTATTTCATCATATCTAGAGTCCCTTTTTTCATATCCTACATAATACCCTTCTTCCTAACCTTGGGAAAAGAAAACATACAAAAGGGTGATCTCAAATTCTCAGTAAGGGTAAAAAAGGAAATATCAATCATATAATATTCATAAGAACATAACATTTCAAAAATCTTAACATGCAAAAGAGATCATAATATCATAACATTTGATAATTCATAGTAATGAACTGTAATCCCAATAATAAAACATGGAACTTTGTTTCATACACACATAATCATAGAAAATCATTTCATATTAGTCAAGACTCATTTCCAAGACTATCATTGCTCACAAAGTTCATTTCTGAACCGAGTTTACTCATCATTCCAGTACTGTATCACTGAACCGAATTAACTTGCCGTTCTAGACATGTCTATCTCATGAGATATAAATATTTACCCAATGCATTGGAGGGAGATATAGGTCCCACCCATCTCATAATGAAACCATTCTTATGTGTGCCACAAAATCATAAATCTTATATCATATTATAACCCATGAAATAAAAATGGGATTCTTAAACATAATTTTATCATTACATAACCCATATAAGATAAGAGGACTTCATAAAAATGATTCCATCATAACATAATCAAATCAATGTAAAAATAGGTATAGAAACAGAACCCTATATTATCATAGATAGAAAATAATTTTGATAAAAAACTTGGAATCCATTCTTGGGGAAAATATCCTTTCTACTTCAATTTTTTTTTCATTTCTTAACATGTCATACAATTTTAAACTAAAAGAAGGTAATTAAAAATAAATTCGAAAACTTGTAAAGGATGCTTCATAGAAATAATGTTCTATGAAATCATAAAAATCCATTCATGCCGTATAAGTTAAAAAAACATTCTTCTCGTACTTTGGCCGGAAAAGTCAAAAAGTATCACATACTGAAAATGACAAAAGATTCCTTTCATATATTTTACTAAAAATTCAACAATATGTAAAATTGTATTTAAAAAAATTTTATGAGGATATAAATAATATTACACAATGAGGAAACATGGATGTGGATGATAAATATGCCCCAGTAAATTCTGAAGTAAAAACAATCTCAGATAAAAATGAGATTGTGAGATTTTCTCTTACCTTAAGTTTGATATGCTTCGTACGTACCCGAACCTACAGTATAATTATTTAATTAATGTCATTGACTTATTAAAGAATCATATTCATTGTTATGATATCATATATGTTCATATTCTTATCTTCTTATTAGTAATATTTCATTGCTACTTGTTATTCGGGTGTTCATTGCTTTATGTTCTTATGCATGTTTTGTTGAATAAATTCTTATTAATCTTTTCAGGTAATAGATACCTCATTTACAGAATGGTATTAGTGTAATATATATCATATTTATTCATTCAATTCATTTATTTAATCATTATTCAATGAATATCATTTAGAATGAGTTGCATCACATCGTGGAGACGGTAAGCCGTACATACACACGAGCGATGATATCATTCCCATGATTGTGGAATTGTATTGAAGTTGATGATAGAATATGAAAATTATTATCATGTCATAATAACCATATATAGTTATTCATTACACCATTATACCCATCCAAGTAAGGCGGTGGTGGAAAAACAGATTACACCATGGTGTGGAGACGGTATTCCGTACGTACGCACGCATGGTGATTTCATTTTCTGTAGGATGGATAGAAGGTGAAATAGGGTTGTTTATTTTTTATAATAACATATCAGTATATGAGTGATACTGATTTTATTAACTTATAATGAAACAAATAAATAAGAGGAAGTCGAAGAATAAATAAATGTGAAATAATCGGTAAAGGATATTTCATCTTCTTCGACGCGCCTCTTCTAAACCCCCTATTAGGACACTAAAGTTGGTCTTTGAAGATAAACAGAACCTCTAGTATGTTTCAAGGTATGTGGATATGGGAAATGGACTGGGTTTGTCTGATCTTGTAGGCTCAAAATGTTGTAAAGTGTAGTGGGAAGAAGTGCCCTTTTATAAGGGAGGAGAGGGGCATCTTAGAAAAAACTTAAAATAGTATTTTATAATAAAGTCCTATTCGGTTTATAATGGCTCCAAAGTGATTTATATTAAATATAGAGTGGTTATGGGTCGATCTACTCTCAACCAATAGGTTTTAGAATAGATTAGGTTACCATTTTAACCTTATCATTTAGATTTAACTTTAAGTTAAATAATTTAACTTTTATTGTGTGTTCTTGTATTCTTACACTATATGGTTAATAAACTTACTATAAACTTCCAACCAAACACCAATTGATTCATTAATGTCATATATATTATTATATAAGTATTTCTTCCAAACCGTATATTTTTAGGAATATAATAACAATTAATAATATAATATTTGTTTTAAAAACTCTTTTATGTCAATTTGACAATATTTGGTATTTTGTTTTTGTTAAATTCATAACAACATTATTTCTTCGAAACAAATTCATCTAACTAACCCTAATATGTTATATTAACATAAAAAATTATTGTAATTTATAAAAAGTCTCAAATTACATTTATTTGGGTATTTATAACAACAATTATGTCAATATTTTATTAGTAAGGTAATTACTTCATCGTCATTGTGTCATAAATAACATAAATTATATAATGTCTGAAAATTACAAATAAAATATAATAATGTAGAAAATTGTTTTTATTTATAATTAATATTTATAGTTGAATTTATCTTATGTATAACCCTATATAAAAATGTTTTATATATTAAACTTGGATTTTAACTCTTTTAACTCTTCTTTGAATTAAATAATAATAAATGTCCAAATCTAATCCAACTGAACCCTAAGGGTCATATTTTATTCCTAAGTTTGTTTTAGGTTTAATTACACTTATTAAATAGAATTAGAACATGTTTTAGGGTAATAATAATATCATTTGTACCCTTAATTACACTATTTACTTTTAACTGAGGTAGATAAAAGTTAAAATTTATTATTCACCAAAAATTATTTTTATCTAATTGAACCATATTTTATTCCATGATATTAACCATATCTCTTTTAATTTTTATATTCAACTCACAAAAGCGGTAACATTAAGTATTATGTAAATTTGAAAATTCTCCTAGGAGGTGGGTAAAAGAAGGTAATTGTTAAATAAACTTTTTGTATATCTAAAATTATTATAAAATGATTCTAATGAATTAAATTGAACTTACATTGGTATTATGTATCTATTTTGACCTATAATAAACTGAAATAATAAAAATAATTTTTTAAATAAAATTTCGGTTTCAAACTATAACTAAGTGTTCTTCACTATTCATCAAAAATTGAAATTTTTCCAAAAAATACAAAAAATTCACCGAAACCTATTTTCGAAATTCAGAATCCAAAAATGAAGTCCATTTTGAATGTTAAAATTTATTAAATTTCAAATAGTGGGTATTTCTATTCATAATGGCTAGTTTATATAATATTTTAATAACATATTGTCGTTTAGTGAAACTCTGTATTGTGTACAACAGAAGCTATCAAGGAAGGTTGCTCTTGCGTGCAATTCATTCCAAGAAAGTGTTTTGTGTAGTGATAGATTCCATTGGTGCTTAATAAAACATAATACATAAAAACAAAATATTTCTCATAAAATCTTAGGGTGTTACATTCTACACCCATTAAAAATAATTTTACCTCGAAATTCGTCACTTCGTAACAAACTGATGAGGATGCCTCTCCCTCATCATATCTTAAAGTTCCCATGTAGCTTATCCTAATTAGTGGTTCCTCCATAAAATTAACCAAGTGAGTTGTCTTATTTCATAGAACTTTTTTCACTACGATCTAGAATCTCTATCGGCTGTTCTTCATAAGAAAAGTCTTGCTCCAGCAGTAAAACTTCTGAGCGTAGTACATGTGAAGGGTCAGGTATGTACTTTATCTAGAGAGATACATGGTACACATCATGAACTTGAGAGAGATTTGGTGAAAGCGCCAATCAGTAATCTACCTTCCCAACATGATCCAGTATTTCAAAAGGACCAATATACCTAGGCCTTAGCTTTCCCTTCTTTCCAAATCTCATTACTCTCTTCCAAGGAGATATTCATAAGAACACTTTGTCACCCACTTAAAACTCTATGTCTTTTCTTCGGTTGTCAGCATAACATTTTTATCGACTCTGAGCTGTTCTTATGTGTTTTTGAATAGATCTGACCCTTTCTGCCATATCATCAATAGGATGATGTTGTAATAGCCTTTTTCCCCCAACATCATCCTAGTAAGTTAGAGGTCTGCATTTCATTCCATAGAGAGATTCATAAGGATCCATATGAATACTGGAGTGAAAGCTGTTATTATAAGTAAATACCACCAAAGATAGGTGTTGATCCAAACCACCTTTGAAATCCATAGAGCAAGCTCTTACCATGTCATCTAGAGTTTGAATTGTCCTATCAGACTGACTGTCTGTCTGAGGATGATAAGTAGTTCTGAAACTCAACTCTATATCTAGAGTATGATGAAGACTTCGCTAAAACGTCAAGGTAAACCTCGGATCCCGATCAGATATAATTTAATGTGGTACTCCATGCAATCTTACCACTTCCTTCACATATATCCTAGAAAGCTGATCAAGAGAGAAATCTTCTCTAATAGAAATAAAGTGTGCTGACTTCGTAATATGATCAACTATAAACTAGATATCATTATTTCCTTTGGATGTTTTAGGAAGTCCCATGAAAAAGTCCATTGTGATGTTTTCCCATTTTCATTCTGGTAAGGGTAAGGGTTGTAACATCCCCTTAGATTTCTGTCTCTATGATTTAACTTTCTGACAAACCAAGCATTGAGAGACATATTCAGCAACATCTCTTTTCATGCCATCCCACCAGAAATACTCCTTCAAGACCCTATACATCATCGTCCTTCTAGGGTGAATAATGAATGAAGAACTATGAGCTTCATCCAATATTTCCTTCTTTAATTCTGGGATGGGAGGAACACAAACCCGATTCTTGAACCTTATTATTTCATGACAATCAATGTAGAATTTAGTAACATTTATCACCTTATTTTGTAACTCTAAATCATCTTTCTATTCCTCTTTAATCATCACATGTATAGATGGTTGGACATTCATTTGAGAAAGATAATATTTTACCACTTCCATTATAATTCCAAGATCTATCCTTTGTAAATACATAAATATTGGATCTTTTTTGGTCCTTATCATTGATAAGATAGCATGGTATTGTCGACTAAATGCTGCTGCCACCTTGTTCTCATTCGCAGGGTGGTAATGAATTGAGCAGCTTTAATCCTTAATCAGCTCCAACCATCTTCTTTGGCGCATATTCAGCTCCTTTTGTGTGAAAATATACTTTAATCTTTTCTGATCAGTATAAATATCACACATTTCACCATAAATATAATGCCTCCAAATCTTTAATGAAAAGATCACTACATCTAATTCCAAATCATGAGTTGGGTAAAATTTTCATGGTTTTTCAACTGTCATAAGGCATAATCTATCACCATATCATTTTTCATAAGAACACATCCCAATCCCTTCTTGGATACATCAATGTAGATCACAAACCATTCTCCACTACAAGGTAGTGTGAGGACAGGTGCACTAGATAACCTTCTTTTTAACTCCTTGAAATTCTCTTCACACTCCTCCATCTAAATGAACTTAACTCCTTTTCGAGTCAACCTGGTGAGTGGATTAGATAATCATGAAAAATCTTTCACAAAACGTCAATAATATCCTGCCAAACCAAGAAAACCTCAGATCTCAGTTACATTAGTTGGTTTCGACCATCTTTCGATAACATCTGTTTTTGATGGATCCACAGATATCCCCTCTTTTGAGATTATGTGACACAAAAATGAATCTTTTATAAGACAAAATTCACACTAGGTAAATATGGCATAATGATTCGCCTTTCTTAGGGTAATTAAAACAATTCTCAACTGATCTTCATGTTCTTCATTTCTATTTGAATAGACAAGAATATCGTCTATAAAGACTACCACAAACTGATCAAGATAGTCTCTAAAGACTCTATTAATTAGATCTATGAAGATAGAAGGGGAATTATTAAGACCAAATGGCATCACTATAAATTCATAGTGTCCATACCTTGTACAGAATGTCGTCTTTGGTATATCCTTCCTTTTAAACCTTAATTAATGATACCGTGAATGAAGATAAATCTTGGAAAAATATTGAGCTCCGCGTAGTTGGTATAATAAGTCATCAATGCATGGGAGAGGATATTTGTTCTTGATAGTAATCTTGTTAAGTTCTTAATAATCAGTGCGGAGTCTCATTGATCCATCTTTCTTCTTAACAAATAGAACAGGTTCTCCCCAAGGTGATGCACAAGGGAGTATGAATCCTTTATCAAGATTCTCTTGGAGTTGCTTCTTAAATTTTTGTAACTCAATTGGGGCCATTTTATAAGGTGTCTTTGAAATGGGTGTAGGACCCAATGTGAGTTCTATTGAAAAATCAACTTCACGATTTTTTGGTTGACCTGGAAATTCATTTGGAAAGACATCATCAAACTCCCTTAAAATGGGCATATTATTAATCCTGAGTTTCTCTCCAACCATTTGAGATAAATAACCTTCATTTATTGGAATCAAGACACATAAGATGGAATATATTTCCACTGTAAGGTTATATTAATCCTTGCATCGATAGATGATCATAGATTGATCAGGAATATGAATTGTGACTTTCCTTATTTGGAAATAGATATGATCTCCATATAAAGAAATACAATCCTTTCCAAGAATCAAAACAAATTCCACTATAGGAATGATCAAAAGATTTAAAGGAAGCCCTCTCCCAAAAATGTCAATTTTAGAAGAATTATAAACTTTTGATGCAACCATTGTTCCATTAGGAGTTGTCACAGCTAACTCAACATCTAATTATTGAGGTAGTATGGAAATACCCTTAGAAAATTCTTCATGAAATGAAATAGTGGGTGGATCCAGAATGAAATAAAACATTTGCAACTTTAGAGTGGAAGGAAAATGTACCATTCACCACTTCATTATCGTACTCCACATCACCGATAGAAATTGCATGTGACTTTCCTTTGTCTTTGTCCTTAAGTGTTTTTTGATGTCGATCATCATCAATAACCCCTGGATTAGGGCATTGATTTTCATAATGCCCCATTTCCGTTTACTTGTAACATTAAAATGTAGTAGGTGCATTCTGTGTAGCCGTTTCTTTGTTCGCATCATGAGAAATATTTTTCTGATCATTACGGCATTCAAATACCCGATGATCTTCTTTTACACATTTAAAAAATTTACAATTCCCTTTAAGAAAATTACCTCCATGTTTCTTTCCACAATTTGAGCATAAGGGAAAACTCATTTTCATTTCAGTGTTGTCTTTATATTTCCTATTGAGTTCCATTTTCCTCTTCTTATCAAACACATATGACTGATGGGTTACTCCAATCTCTAACTCAACCTTGAGAGCACATCGAACAATTTCCTCATTGCTATTGATGTCCCTTATGGCTAACGCCCTTCAAAGAATTGGTTTTAAGCCACTAATGAATTGATCGATCTTACTCTTATGTTGGATAATAATTCTGGAAGCATACCATGAGAGTCTTTTAAAATTTGCTTTGTAGGTACCAACAGATTCATCATACTTTTTCTTTAGTTCAAGAAACTCCTTCTCCATCTTTGTTCGAAGAATACGAGGGACATAATTATTGAAAAATATGTTCTTGAACTCGTCCCATTCCATTGACTCAATTTCGTCTCTTTGCCTCGTATTCTTGATAAGATTCCACCATTGATCAGCTTCACCTTCCAAATGATATACTGCTAAGATGAATTTATCATGTTCAGAGCATTGAATAACTAAAAATACCATTTCAGTGGTACTGATCCATTGTTCGGCCACTAAAGGATCAGTAGACCCACTGAATGAGGGTGGACATAACCTCATGAAGGATTAAACAGAATATTGATCCTTCCTTTGCTCGTTTTGATGTCCTGTATGATTCATAGCTTGAGAAAGTTGTGTGAGCATGGTTACAAGATTTTTCATTCCATATCCCATAACGTTTGGTTTCTCTGGGGGACAATCATTGCATTGCCCGTCACATTCAGCATTAACACGGTTCTTTCGGGTTCCAGTCATTGACTAAACCAATAATCATAGTGTGAGAAAGACTAATCATAATAGGAAAACCACATAATCAAGAATAAAATTTCACACTTTATGTCTTATCATAGGTTATTCGTGGCCATTTCTAGAACACTAATATTGTGTTCTATTCTTAGACACATCCATAGGGTTCTTACTAAGGCTTTCAAATCCTAGTTTCCAAAGGATTACTATTACTTTCCTCTCATACCAACTATAACGACCCATACATTACATGAATCGTTATTACTTCAGATTTGAAGCATACTTATTACAACATTTAAAAAAAACCATTATAGGACTGTATAGGTATAGTTTCTTTAGAAAATTGGAAAAATAAACAACTAGTTCATAATGAATCTACATTGTCTCCCATTTATTTCATCATATCTAGAGTCCCTTTTTGAATATCCTACTTAATACCCTTCTTCCTGACCTGGGGAAAAGAAAACATACAAAAGGGTGAGTTCAAATTCTCAGTAAGGGTAAACAAAGGAAATATCAATCATATCATATTCATAATAACATAACATTTAAAAAATATTAACCTAAAAAAGCAATCATAATATCATAAAATAGGATAAATAATAGTAGTGAAATGTAATACAAATAATAAAACATGAAACTTTGTGGAATAAAGACATAATTATAGAAAATCATTTCATATTAGTCAAGAATCATTTCCCTGACTATCATAGCAGACACATTCCATTTCTGAACCAAGTTCACTCCCCGTTCCAGTCCTGCATCATGGAACCAGATTAACTTGTCATTCCAAACATGTCTATCTCATGAGATATAAATATTTACCCAATGAATTGGAGGGATATATAGGCCCCACCCTTCTTATAATGAAACCATTCTTATGTGTTCCACAGAATCATAAATCACATATCATAGCATAACCCATGTAATAAAAATGTGATTATTAAACATCAAGCCATAATAACATAATCCAAATAAGATAAAAGGACTTTATAAAAATAATTCCATCATAAAATAATTAAATAAATGTAAAAATAGGGATAGAAACAGAACCCTATATTATCTTAGATGGAAAATAATTTTGATAAAACACTTGGACTCTATTCTTGAGGATAATATCCTTTCTACTTCGAAATCATTTTTCCTTTCTAAACATGTCATACAATTTTAAACTAAAATAAGTTAATTAAAAATAAACTTGAAAACTTGTAAAGTATGCTTCATGGAAATAATGTTCTATGAAATCTGAAAAATCCATTCATGCCATATAAGTTAAAAAACATTCTTCTCGTACTTTGTCTGGAAAAGTCAAAAAGTATCACGTATTGAAAACGACAAAAGATTCCTTTCATATATTTTACTAAAAATTCACCAATATGTAAAATTTGATTTAAAAAAATTCCAGGAGGATAGAAATAATATTACATATTGAGGAAACATTTATGGGATGATAAATATGCCCTAGTAAATTCTAAAGTATAAACAATATCGGATAAAAATGAGATTGTGATATTTTCCCTTACCCTAGGTCTGATATGCTTCATACGTACCCGAACCTATAGTATACTTATTTAAATAATGTCATTGACTTATTAAAGAATCATATTCATTGTTATGATATCATATATGGTCATATTCTTATCTTCTTATTAGTAATATTTCATTGCTACTTGTTCTTCGGGTGTTCATTGCTTTATCTTCTTATGAATGTTTTTTCAAATAAATTCTTATTACTCTTTTTAGGTTATAGATACCTCATCTTCATAATGATATTAGTGTAATATATATCATATTAATTCATTCAATTCATTTATTTAATCATTATTAAATGAATATCATGTAGAACGAGTCACATCACATCGTGGAGACGGTAAGTCATACGTACACACGAGCGATGATATCATTCCCATGACTGTGGAATTGTATTTAAGTGGATGATAGAATATCAAAATAATTATCATGTAATAATAACCATATATAGTTATTCTTTACACCATTATACCCATCCAAGTAAGGCGGTGGTGGAAAAACAGATTACACCACGGCATGGAGACGGTATTCCGTACGTACGCATGCGCGGTGATTTTGTTTTCTATAGGATGGATAGAAAGTGAAATAGGGTTGTTTCATTTTTATAATAATATATCAGTATATGAGTGATAACGATGTTATTACTTTATAATGAAACAAATAAAGAAGAGTTAGTAGAAGAGTAAATAATTGTGAAATAATCGGTAAAGGATATTACCTCTTCTTCGACAAGCCTCTTATAAACCTCCTCTTAGGACACTAAAGTTGGTCTTTGAAGATAACCAGAACCTGTAGTATGTTTCTAGGTAATTGGAGAAGGTAAATGGACAGGGTTTTTCTGATATTGAGGGCTCAAAAGATTGTAATGTGGAGAGGGAAGAAGTGCCCTTTTATAAGGGAGGATAGGGGAATCTTAGGAAAAACATAAAATATTATTTTATAATAATGTAATATTCGGTTTAAAATGGCACCAAAGTGATTTATTTCAAATATAGGGTGGGTATGGGTCGAACTACTCTGAAAAAATAGGTTTTAGACAAATTTATGTTACCATATTAACCTTATAATCTAGATTTACCTCTAAGTTAATAATTTAACTTTTACCGTGTCTTCTTGTATTGTTACACTATATGGTTAATAAACATACTATAAACATCCAACCGAACCCCAACTGATTCATTAATGTCATAAATATTATTATATATGTATTTTTTCCAAACCGTAGATTTCTAGGAATATAATAACGATTAATAATATAATATTTGTTTTAAAAACTCTTTTATGTCAATTTTGACACTATTTGGTATTTTGTTTTTTTAATTCATAACAGCATTATTACTTAGAAAAAAAATCATCTAACTGACCCTAATATGTTATATTTACCTATAAATATATTTTAATTGATAAAAAGTCTCAAATTACAATTGTTTGGGTATTTATAACATCAATTATGTTAATATTTCATTAATAAGGTAATTATTCCCTCATCATTGTGTCATAAATAACATAAATTATATAATGTCTAAAAATTAAGAGAAAATATAATAATTTAGAAAATATTTTTATATTTATAATGAATATTTATAGTCTAATTTATCTTATGTATAACCCTATATAAAAAATGTTTTAGTTATTAAACTTTGATTTTAACTCTTTTAACTCTTCATTGAATTAAATAATAATAAATGTCCAAATCTAATCCAAGTGGACCTAAAGGGTCATATTTTATTCCTAATGTTGTTTTTGGTTGAATTACACTTATCTAATAGAATTATGACATGTGTTAGGGTAATAATAATATCATTTGTACCCTTAATTACACTATTTACTTTTAACCGTGGTAAATAAAAGTTAAAAGTTATTATTCACCAAAAATTATATTTATCTTATTGAACCACATTTTACTCCTTGATATTAATTGTGTCTCTCTGATTTTTGAAATTCAACTCACATAAGCGGTAAAATTATGTTTTATGTGAATTTGCAAATGCTCCTAAGAGGTGGGTAAAAGACGGTAAAAGATAAATAATCTTTCTACATATCTAAAATTATTATAAAATGACTCCAATTAATTTAATTTAAATTATATTGGTTTTATGTATCTATTTTGACCTATAATAAACATAAATAAAATAAATAATTATTTAAATAAAAATTCTTTTTTAAACTATAACTCAGTGTTTTTCACTATTTATCGAAAATTGAAAGCTTTCCGAAATATACCAAAAATTCACCCAAAGCTAATTTCAATATTCAGAATCCAAAAATGAAGTCCATTTTGAATGTTGAAATTTATAAAATTTCAAAAAGTTGGTATTACAATTCATAATGGCTAGTATATATAATATTTTAATAACGTATCGTCGTTTAGTGAAACTCTGTATTGTGTGCAATTCAAGCTATTGAGGAAGGTTGCTCTTGCGTGAAACACATGCCAATAAAGTGTTGTGTGTGGTGAAAGATTCCTTTGGTGTTACATAAAACATAATACATAAAAACAAAATATTTCTCATAAAATCTCTGGGTGTCACATTCTACACCCATTAAAAAAGAATTTATCCCTCGAAATTCGTCACTATGTAACAAACAGATGAGGATACCTCTCCCTCATTATATCCTAAAGTTCCCATGTAGCTTATTCTAATTGGTGGTTCTTCAATAAAACTTTAACCGAGTTAGTGGTCTTGTTTCATAGAACTTTTTCGCTACGATCTAGAATCTCTATCGGCTGTTATTCATAAGAAAGATCATGCTCCAGTGGTACAACCTCTGAGCATAGTACATGTGAAGGGTCAGGTATGTACTTTACCAGAAGAGATACATGGAAAACGTCATGAACTTGAGAGAGATTCGGTGGAAGCGCCAATCAGTAATCTACCTTCCCAACACGATCTAGTATTTCAAACGGACCAATATACCTAGGGCTCAGCTTGCCCTTCTTTCCAAATCTCATTACTTTCTTCCAAGGAGATATTCGTAAGAACACTTTATCACCCACTTCAAACTCTATGTCTTTTCTTCGGTTGTCAGCATAACTTTTTTGTCGACTCTCAGCTGCTCTTATGTTTTGTTGAATAGATCTGACCTTTTCTTCCTTCTCATCAACGAGATCAGGTCCTAATATATTTTTCCCAACTTCATCCCATTAAGTTGGAGTTATTATTTCTTTCCATAGATAGCTTCATAAAGAGCCATATTAATAGTTGAGTGAAAGCTATTATTATAAGAAAATTCCACCAAAGGTTGGTGTTGATCCCAACAACCTTTGAAATCCATAGAGCAACCTCTTAACATGTCATCTAGATTTTGAATTGTCCTCTCACACTGACCGTCTGTCTGAGGATGATAAGTAGTTCTGAAACTCAAATCTGTATCTAGAGTATGCTAAAGAATTCTCCAAAACATCAAGGTAAACCACGGATCTCGATCATATATAATGGAAAGTGGTACTCCATGCAATCTTACCACTTCCTTCACATATATCCAGGAAAGCTGATCAAGAGATAAATCTTCTCTATTAGCAATGACGTGTGCCAACTTAGTAAGATGATCAAATATAACCCAGATAACATTATTGCCTTTGGATGTTTTAGGAAGTCTCGTTACAAAGTCAATTTTGATGTTTTACCATTTCCATTCTGGTATGGGTAAGGGTTGTAACATCCCCTTAGACTTCTGTCTCTATGCTTTAGCTTTTTGAAAAACCATGCATCGAGAGACCTATTCAACAACAGATATTTTCATGCCACACCACCAGAAATACTCCTTCAGGACCTTATACATCTTCGTGCTTTGAGGGTGAATAGAGAATGAAGAACAATGATCTTCATCTAATATTTCCTTCATTAATTCAGGGATGGGAGGAACACAAACTCGATTCTTGAAACTTATTATTTCATGACAATCAGTGTGGAATTCAAGAACATTTCTCACCTTCTTTTGTAACTCTACATTTTCTTTCTCTGCCTATTTAATATTCACATGTATAGATGGTTGAACATTCATTTTAGAAAGATAATATTGTTCCCCTTCCATTATAATTCAAACATCCATCCTTTATAAATCCATAAATATTGGATCTTTTATGGTCCTCATCATGGATAAGCTAGCATGGTCTTATCGACTTAATGTTGTTGCCACCTTGTATTCATTCCCAGGGTGGTAATGAATTGAGCAGCCATAGTCCTTAATCAGCTCCAACAATCTTTCTTGGTGCATATTCATCTCCTTTTGTGTGAAAATATACATTAAACTTTTATGATCAGTATAAATATAACACCTTTCACCATAAAGATAATGCCTCCAAATCATTAATGCAATGATTACCGAATCTAATTCCAAATCAAGTGTTGGGTAAATTTGCTCATGAATTTTCAACTGTCATGAGGCATAATCTATCACCTTATCTTTTTTCATAAGAACACACCCCAATCCCTTCTTAGATGCATCATTATAGATCTCTAACCTTTCTCCACTACAAGGCAGTGTGAGCATAGGTGCACTTGATAAACTTATTTTTAACTCATTGAAATTATTTTCACACTCCTCCATCCAAATGAACTTAACTCCTTTTCGAGTCAACCTGGTGAGTTGATTAGATGATCGTGAAAAATCTTTCACAAAAAGTATCTCGTACTGAAAAAAACAAAAGATTCCTTTCATATATTTTACTAAAAATTCACCAATAGGTAAAATTCGAATTAAAAAAATTGTAGGAGGATAGAAATAATATTAATTATTGAGGAAACGTGGATGTGGATGATAAATATGCCCCAGTAAATTCTGAAGTATAAACAATCTCAGATAAAAATGAGATTGTGAGATTTTCCCTAACCTTAGGTATGATATGCTTCATACGTACCCAAATGTCCTGTATAATTATTTAAACAATGTCATTTAATTTTTACAGAATCACATTCATTGTTATGATATCATATATGATCATATTCTTATCTTATTATTAGTAATATTTCATTGCTACTTGTTATTCAAGTGTTCATTGATTTATGTTCTTATGCATGTTTTGTCAAATAAATTATTATTCATCTTTTTAGGTTATAGATACCAAATTTACAGAATTTTATTAGTGTAATATATATCATATTTATTAATTCAATTCATTTATATAAAATATTATTCAATGAAGATCATGTAGAACGAGTCATATCACATCGTGGAGACGGATAGCCGTACGTACACACGAGCAATGATATCATTCCCATGATTGTGGAATTGTACTGAAGTGGATGATAGAATATCAGAATTAGTATCATGTCATAATAACCATTTATAATTATTCTTTATACCATTATACCCATCCAAGTAAGACGGTGGTGGAAAAATAGATTACACAACGGTGTGGAGACGGTATTCCATACGTACGCAGGCGCTGTGATTTCATTTTCAATAGGATGGATAGAAGGTGAAATAATGTTGTTTCATTTTATAATAACATATCAGTATATTATTGATAATGATTTTATTACTTTATAATGAAACAAATATAGGATAATAAGTAACATAAGAAATTAATGTAAAATAATCTGTAAAGGATATTATCGCTTCTTCAACGCACCTCTTCTATCCTCCTCTTAGGACAATAAATCTGGTCTTTGAAAAAGACCAGAACCTCTAGTTTGTTTCTAGGGAAGTGGAGACGGGAACTGGACAGGGTTTGGAAGAGCATGAAGGCTCAAAATGTTGTAAAGTGGACAGGGAAGAGGTTCCCTTTTATAATGGAGTAGAGGGGAACCTTAGGAAAACTTAAAATATTATTTTATAATAAAGTCATATTTAGTTTATAATGGCTCCAAACTGACAAATTTTGAATCTAGGGTGGGTCTGGGTCATAATCCTCTCAACCAATAGGTTTTAGACATGTTTAGGTTACCATTTTAACCTTATCATTTGGATTTAACTCCATGTTAAATAATTTAACTTTTACCGTGTCTTCTTTTATTCGTACACTATATGGTTAATAAACATACTATAAACTTTCAATAGAACCCCAATTGGTTCATTAATGTCATATATATTATTATATAAGTCATTTGGCCGAACCGTAGATTTTTAAGAAAATAATAACAATTAATAATAGAATATTTGTCTTAAAAACTCTTTTATGTCAATTTTGACACTATTTGGTATTTTTTTTGTTAAATTTATAACAGAATTATTACTTCAAAAAAAATCAAACTAACCATAATATGTTATATTAACCTAGAAAAGTAGTTTAATTCATTTAACGTCTCAAATTACTTTTATTTTGGTTTTAATAACATCAATTTTGTTAATATTTCATTAATAAGGTAATTACTGCATCGTCTTTGTGCCATAAATAACATAAATTATTTAATGTCTAAAAATTATAAATAAAATATAATTATGTAGTAAATCATTTTATATTTCTATCGAATATTTATTTTTGAATTAATCTTATTTATAACCCTATATTAATATTGTTTTAGTTATTAAACTTTGATATTAACTCTTTTAACTCTTCTTTGAATTAAATAATAATAATTGTCCTAATCTAATCCATGTATACCTAAAGGGTCATCATTTATTCCTAAGGTTGTTTTTCATCGAATTACACTTATCCAATAGACTTATGACTTGTTTTAGGGTAATTATAATATCATTTTTACCCTTAATTACCCTATTTACTTTTAACCGTGGGAAATAAAAGTTAAAATTCACTATTCACCAAAAATTATTTTTATCTTATTGAACCACATTTTACTCCTTCATATTAACCGTGTCTCTCGGAATTTCCAAATTCAACTCACAAAAACGGTAAAATTAAATTGTATGTAAATTTGGAAATACTCCTAGGAGGTGGGTAAAAGACGGTAAAAGTTAAATAAAATTTTTATATATCTAAAATTATTATAAAATGAATCCAATGAATTATATTGAACTTATAAAGGTATTATGTATATATTTTGACCAAAAATAACTAAAATAAAATAAATAATTATTTAAATAAAAATTCGGTTTTAAACTATAACTTAGTGTTTATCACTATTCATAAAAAATTGACAGTTTTCAAAAAAAATACCAAATATTCACCCCAAGCTAATTTTGATATTCCAAATCCAAAAATTATGTCAATTTTGAAAGATAAAATTTATAAAATTTCAAAAATTGGGTATTAATATTCATAACAGTGAGTTTATATAATACTTTAATAACATATCGTCGTTTAGTGAAACTAGGTATTGCGCACAACGCAAGCTATCAAGGAAGGATTCTCTTGCGTACAACGCAAGCCAAGACAATGTTGTGTGTAGTGAAATATTTATTTGGTTTTCTATAATACATAATATATAAAAACAAAGTATTTCTTATAAAATCCCAGAGTGTTACAAATCCCATCTTGGATTGTTCCATACTAAATCTCTATAGTATCTGGTCAGTGTATGTACCCTGACTTAGTCCAAGAAGCCTCTTTGATCTATCAAGAATGATCTTGATCCCTATAATTTAGGCTACTTCACCTAAGTCCATCATGGAGAAACAGTAGTTCAACCAGTCCACAACTGACTGTAAGACTGGTACATCATTTCCAATAATCAATAAGTCATCAATATATACTACTAGGATAATGACCGCATTCCCATTTAGCTGCTTATTGACACATGGCTCACATTCCTTCTTAATGTACCCGAATTTTTTTTAAGGATTCATCAAATCGAATGTTCCACGAACTAGATGCTTTCTTTAATCCTTAAATAGATTTTTGCTACTTGAAAACCCATTTGGCTCCACGTGCTATCCCAAACCCTTCTGGTTGTGTCATATAGATATCTTCTAGAAGGTTCACACTAAGGAATGCTGTTTTGACATCTATTTTCCATATCTAATTGTCATGGTAAGCTGCTATGGAAAGTACGATTCTCATGGATTTAAACAGGGAAACTGATGAGTAGGTTTCATCATAGTCAATTCCTTGACGCTGTTTGAATCCTTTAGGCACTATCCTTGCTTTGTAGATGCTAACATGACTTTCCATGTCTAGTTTTCTATTGAATACCCATTGGCATCCAACTGGCATTACCACAACCGTATCATCGACCAGAACCCAAAATTGGTTGTGATACATGGAGTCCATTTCAGAATTCATAGCTTCTAGCCATCTTGCAGCTTTTGAGATCTCTACTGCTTCCTTATAGGAGAGAGTTTAATTATTGTCCAACAATAATGATTCACCATCCTCAGTGACTTGGAAACTAAATATCACTGGTTCACTTACCTCTCTTGAGAACCTACGCAGTACTTGTGTTTTTGGAACCTCTTCCACGAGGACTTATGGAACTTGTTCCTGTACCAACTCATGTGTATCATGTGCATCAACTCTGTTGAAGTCAATATTTCTCCCATGATCCGTTTTGAGAATGGGCTCCCTCTCGAGAAATATGGCTTGTCAAGTAAAAGTCACATTATTTTTTGAAGGGTTATATAGGTAATATCCTTTCCTTTCCTTGGGATATCCTATAAAGATACACTTCGTGCCCTAGGGTGCTATTTTTTTGTCTGAGAAGGCCTTATAAATGCCTCGCATCCCCATACATGTGTGTGCGAAAAAATTTGTTTCTTTCCATTCCATAACTCGGAGGGAATTCCATTTTCCGATTTAGTTGGTACTCGGTTTAATGTGTATATAGTAGTCTGTTATGCATATCCCCCAATGGATAATGGAAGATCTTCATGACTTATCATCGACCTCACCATGTCCAGCAAGGTGCGGTTCCTCCTTTAACTAAAACCATTCCACTGTGGTGTATAACGATTTTGAATTATACCTCATTAAGTAGGCATATACATATCTACTTAAATCATCAGTAAAAGTAATGAAGTAAGAATATCCACCACTAGGTTATACTGGAAATAGTCCATACACTTCCGTGTGCACCAATCCTAGAAGTTCTATGGCCCTTTCACCATGTCCATCGAAAGGCATCCTAGTGATTTTACATTGTAAACAAGAATGAAATATATCAAGTGGTTTTAGCTCAGTAGAGTCTAAATATCCATCTTGTAAGAGATTTGTCAAGCGCTTTTCATTTACATGACTGAGATGGTGATGCCACAACTGGGTGATGTATGAGTCATGTGAGTTTGTTTCATTATCAATTTCCAACACTTGGTTTTCGTAATTTAATACATACAAACCATTATTTAAAGGCTCTATACCATAAAATACGTTGTTATTATAAAATAAGAAACCCTTATATCCAAACTTGAAAATAAATCCATACATATTCAAACATGATACAGAATTTATGTTTTTGGTAACACTAGGAACATAATAACAGTTATTTAAAAGAAAAATCATCCCAGTTGGCAATGAGAGGTGGTAATAGCCAATGGCTAATGGAGCTAGCCTTATGCCTTTGGATGCTTGAAGATCCACCTCTCCTCTGGTAATTTTTATAAATCTACTTGGTTCCAGTATTTGAATTCAATAGTGAGGCCCACAAGCTGTATCTAATATCCAATGTTTATAAATGGAAAGATTACACTCCATAACAAACGGACCATTAGCATCCCCACATTTCTGGATGTAGTTCCACATCCAGTGGCCTTGCTTTCCACATGAAAAAATGGCCTCCCATTCCATTCCCTACCTCTCGATCTTCCCCTTCTTAGAGGGATAGTGCTCGGGGGATTCAGACCATTTATAATTCCTTTTCCCCTTTGTCTAGTCCTTCCTTTTCTTATTCAACATAAAGACTATGGGTTTTTCATGGACAACGTTCTTATCTACCTGGTGAATTTAGGCCAGAAGTTATGATAGAATATTCTAATTGTTTCTCATGTTATAGTTGACAATAAAGATAGAGAAGGTCTTGGGTAGTGATGATAGGATGCGATCTATACACAACTCATCCGAGAACATAATCCCTAAGATGTCAAGGTGTTAAATTTAACCAACAATATTGACTACATGAGGCCCCTCTAGCATAGTCTTTCCATGCTTAGTTGTAAACAAAGCATTGGAGATCTCATATCTCTCTTATCTTACCTTCTCATGGTAGAGATCATTAAGGTGAGACATCATGCTATATGCGTCCATGTTTTCATGTTGCTTCAAGAGATCATTAGACATGGCCGATAGCATGAAAAATTGGACATCTATATAATTATCCATTTGTATCATATATTGAGATAGTTCCTCATCACTGGCTTCTTTCCAACGTGCAACTGGAATTGACTCTTCATGTACACACAATTTCCTCTCATGGTAAAGGATGATGTATAAACACCTCTGCCACTCTTGGAAATTGGTGTCAGTGAGAAGGTTTTACTTCTCAAGTATGGTTCACAATTATATGTTTGAAGTCATTTGTCTTTATGTTACTACAAATTAATATGATCAAAGGTTTAGTACTTTATTATGATCAAACTGAGACAAATAAATAAATTTATACTTATTAGTCTCCCACTATTTTTTTAAATCCAATAACTTTAACCATTGACTGCAAAATATTATATTGCCTGAATATTCTTGTGGAAAGGATCCATATTTCTTACCACATTACCCCAACTAGGGTTGGTCATGAAATTGGAAGGGTTTTTGGTAGGCATTCCAAATTCCAACATCATTAACTCACAGCTCCTTGATCCGTTGAGTGGACTCCCCAATCATGAAATCCTTTTATTTTGGATTTCCTCAACATTTGCCTCTTGGTAACACCAAATCCAACTATGGCTGTCAACCCTTGATGAGAACGAAGACAATTCAACCCAAAACCATAGATTATAATTCCCTGATAATTGAATGCACCCCAACTAGGGTTTGTCAACCACTTTAAACTATGGTTCGATTCTAAATAAGATTTTGGAAGGCTATACCGACTTAAAATTTCATTGAGGGATTTATTACTTATAAGTAAATTTTCACTTTATTATCTTTGATTACATGATTTTTAATACTATGTGGTATATACATAAGTGATTAACCATGTCTAAGATAATATTTTACGCATAATCCTGTCCTATTTTAGTTCTATATTGCATGCTTGTTTGATTCATTAATTGTGTGATCGTGACAACACACCCACAATAAATAAACCATGAAACTGACATAAATAAAATAAATGGTATGATCATGAGCTTGTTCTATTAGTTTGTTTATCTAGCGGTTCATAAACTCACCCAAGACCCAGGGGAGAAACACCTTGAACCATTTGGGTTCGTGTTTACAGCTTTCCACCTGTCCACCTTTGTATCTCCTTAGATTGGTTTCACCATGGCTTCAAACTTGAGCTAGCTCAACTATCTTGGGAGATCCATCCATTACATATGCTTTTATCTCACATATAGGTGAGGGGTAAAAATAGGTTTTACATAAACGAATACATGGGCCTGTAGGCCCAACATATTAATGAGGAGAAGACTCACATGCCAACAAATTTAATTTTAATAAATAAATTAAAAAAAACCCATTCACGAATAAATGTCTTGGTCTAGCTCATTATTATCCATGCATGAAATGATACATATGTATAAATAAAACTAGAATTATATTCTTTAATCATTCTTGTTTAAGGTAAATCATACTTGAATTAACTAATTAACTTTAATTAATCAATCCTTTTATCTTAAACCCTTTTATGAATTTCCCTGAGATTCTCATCCATCATAATTTTAAACAAATAAATTAATTTAAAATTATCTTTGTATGTAACTTGTACCTTGGAAGCAACCTAGTGAATTCCCCTTCATAACTACCCAATGAGTAGAAATAAAAATTATACAGATGTTAAATTAAACACATATATATAAAACATCTATCACATGTTGTGCCTAGGCTTTACACCTGAACTATGGTGCATGTATAAATGGTTTGAATACTATAATAATAAATTTTAATAAATCTATGTAATTCAGATGAGTACACGATGTGTAGTTCTGACTACACGACGTGTACTATTGTTCACTGTCCATCAAAAGTACACACCCAGGGACTTCGTCTTTAGATGTACAATAGAAATTTTTAGAGTACATTGTGTGTTCAGTGGGACACACTCCATGTAGTATCCATATTACATGGTTTACAACTGGAAAATCCATGTATGGGGTACACAGTCAAACCCTAAATTGAAGGGACTACACGCCATGTTCCATGGTCTACATAGCCCGTAATCAGGAAACCATGTGCCACCTATTCCTGTTCAAAACACGGAGTCTTAAAGTCTTAGATTGGATCCATTTACATGGCCTGGTTTGACGGACTAGTCCAATGCATTAAAACTAGACTACACGATGTGTACTTCTGAATACAGATAGCGTATTCTTGTGTTGTACCACCAAGAATGTATGGAACCTCCGGATGAGATCCTCTATTTTATTTTAATCAAAATTAAAAGAAAAATTTGTTTTCTTATGGTGAATGTGAAATGAGAGGGGAGGAACAGATCTCGAGATTCAGATTTAAAGAATTATTAACATGAATTGAAACCACTAAATTATTAAATGCATAAACCACCAATGAAAAACTAAAAAATTATAATCAATGATATAACCTCCCTATGAAAACATTTGTAGGTTCTGGGCGTAGTGGAAGCGCATTGGTGGGTATTCACAACTTTTATTTTAGCATTAACAATGATCAATCTGAGATCCGTCACGATTATAAAATTTCAGATCTTTGAAATAGAATAAAGGAAAAAAAGAATGAGGGGAGTCCTGGAACTAATGATAGTATCATCATGTGTTGGTAATAATCAATTTAATTATTTGAAAAGAATTAACTTGATGGAATTCTTTCTTTGTTGATGTTTCTGATCACAATCCTATGTGATTCGTCGTTATTTAATAGAATTCAAGTGTAGTATTTCCCTAGTAGTGATCCACACATGATCCACGTATCTCAAGACATCGCCCAATGGATCTTCGGGTGCTAGCACGGAAAACCCTTTACTTGTGATGTCTGTCATCGATCACCTTGATTCGATGGAGGTGGATCTCTCTCTCTTAGATTGAGAGCGTTCTTGGTGGAAAATAATTCTCTCTTGGATTGAGAGCTTTTCAAATCTGTTTTGCACAACCACAAGAGAAAAATGGCTAGGATAATGAGAAATATATAATTGAGATTTTTTCAATTATATATATTTATAAAATGAATGAATTACCTGAAAAAATCTATTCATTTTATTTAATTCTTAGTAATACCCCATGCCTAATAATAATAGTTTAATATTATTATAACTTGACATGCACCCAAAACATTACACCTAATATTATTTAATAAAATAAATAATATTATTGCTCATAAATTCCCAAAAAAATACACAGCGTGTACTTCTATTTTTCCATTTTTCTTTATTTCCCCCACCATATTTAATTGACCTTGAATAATGGTTATTTATTTCTCAAATTAATATCACTGAATTAATCGCTAATAAATATATTATTTCTCCCAGAATAAATTCTCTTGAATAACTGGTGTTGAAATAAATGCGATCAGTCATCCATAAATAATCCTTAAACCACAATCTAAAATAATATTTATTTAACTTGTTAAATTAATATTTAACCGAGATACTTGGACACACTTAGTGTGTGACCCTCTAGGCCTCTTTCTCTGGGGCATTAGGTAGAGCCTGCCTAAATTCCGAGGTCAACATCTAGAAAAATTCCAAGACACCCAAAGAGAAAGAAGTCAATGCCACAATGACGTGTCACCTCCTACGAACGCTTACTGTGAAATGTAATCCCTTTGTCTTGATATCTCTAAGTAAGCAGGTTGAATGCTAGTTCCATCAAACCATGTGATCGATTATTCTTTCTTTGACTTTTCGGAATTGAACTTGCCCATTCCTCACCATGTCCATGGATTTATTTAGGCTATATCAATTCAATCAAAGGGCCTTATATATCTACTTTTGTTATGGAACAGAAGAGATATATCCTTTTTGAGGTTATATATTAATGTAATATCACTCGTGATGCTGCCAACGTATCCTACCTCACTACTAATAGTGTTTCATCATAGTTTTCGTCAATAAATATATGTGTGTGAGTTGTAATACCCATTAATAAGAATCTTAAAGTCTAAAGACCAATACACACGTCCATAGATAGGAACATCCAATGAAACTATGAAATGTGGATTTCTTACGAGCAGGTTTTGTTCTCCTAATAGCCTTCTGGATATTACCAAGGGCACACACCATGAAAAGGTCCCTAAATGTTTTATGATTCCTCTAACTTAATGGCATGTATTATTTGTGTCCCTCAAATAACATCATCCAGCCATAGAACATATATTCAAGAACAGTGTTATGGCACTTCTGGGTTCTCATCATAGCAGGGATCCACTCTGGACCTTTAATGGAACAGATATCTTTAAGACATTATCACATGTATTGTCATGATGAAGAACAATAAAGACGTGATATGGTATTTATTAATGAATAATGTACAAAGTAGATGGTTCTAGGCCACCAAATCCAACAATAACATGGATGTTTGGAAATAACATTTAACATGAAATTAACATGAGCCAAATCTCATTGCACATGGAGCATGGGTGAACCCTAATTTCACATGAATTAGTATGAGTAAACCCTATTTTCAATTGAATTATCATGATTAAACCCTAATTTAACTTGAAATATCATGATACTAGTCATTATCCAATGCATTGGAGTGGTTTCATGGTGCACCCTTTATTAACATTTCATTTCATGCATAAGTGTGCCACATGGATCATATAACACGAAACCATTCAACATCATCATTTATTCTCAGAGAAAGGAATATAGAATACATACATGAAACTCTATAATCAATAATTATATTTTCAAAAAGGTGAATACCCTTTATAGAGAAATGGGCATGGTATTCAGTACACACATATTTTGGCCTTGAAAATTGTGGTGCAATTTCGGCAGAATAATGGAGTGAAATAATCATTCATAAAAATGATTGATGAGAGAGAAAGGGATATCTCATCACAAGTACATTAAATTGAATTTAAGTGGGTCATATAGATACATTTCCCAACACAATGAATTTGGAAATAGAAGGTATAACATAATAAATAAACATGAAGAAAAAGGAGTAATGAAAAAACTCTTGAAATTTTGTATGGTAACAGGTGTACAAGAGAGAGATTAATGAGAGAAAAGGATGTTGATAATCATTAAAAAATATGTATGGAAGTATTGGGAGGTTCTAAATAATAACCCAACATTTTTAATTGAAAATAAAATGGTGTCACAACATACAGAAACTTGGAGAAAAATGAGAATGGAAGAAATCCCATACTTGGAAGTGTGATCCCAAAGGCTTGGGATAGGCTTGAGAGAGTTTTATGGCGAGCATGGATTGACTTGGAAGAATTATAGAGAGATTTGGGAATAGTTTGGTTGATATAAAAAAGTTTTTAGTGAATATTAATGGGATAGGGAGTGGTTTTATATAAGAAATAAGTGTGAATTATTTATTATTTAGGTTTTGGACACTACACGTGAAACTAATCAAAACGACAACCCAACCCATGGTTTTTGCCCATTGATTTTTCCAAAGTAGAGTGGAAAAAATTATTTTATATATCCAATGGAAGAAATTATTAAAAGATATTTCTTTATTGTGTGTAGTTGTGTCACACTCTCAAGGAAATCATTTTATAAATATAAAATATTTGATATGTCCTGGAGGGTCAACTAAGGCACTATAAAATTAATAAAAATAAAATATAAAATCACATTATTTTAAAAATAAAGCATATATTAGCCACATATATATTTTTTATTTTATCACATCACTATTAGATCATTATTATGTCATCAAACTCTTTATATATTTAAAACATATTTAATTTTTTCCCAAAAATTCGACTGTCTCAGAAAATTATGAAAAACACAATGTTAGATAATTTCCACATATTAAATCCAAAAATGATACTAATTTTATATCAATAATTTTATATATATGTGAATTTTAAATTTTAAAATAAACATCTATATTTATAGAAAGTTCATGGGTTTTGAAAAAAATAGTTTTCAAACCTTAATAAAAATATCAATTGTATTCATAAAAAATAAAAAAATCAATTATATTTAATGAAAATAAATTTAGTAATAATATTTGATAAAAATATTATTAAATTAAAAAATCCAATAATTTATCAATATAGATTTCTTAATTTAATATTAACTAAAAATATTATTTTTTCTTTAAAACCCATATAAAAAGTAGCAATAATAAAATTATGGTATATTCATTATTCTATACAAAACTAATGTACATAATCCTAATACTAGGGTCTTATTACCTAAACCCTTATAAAAACTGCATAAGGCCAAAGGGTAAGGTGTGAAATGGTGAGATACTCTTGGGGTGGCTTGGATAACATTGCTAGGGTGGTAATCTCTATTAACTTACATTTCTCCCGTAGGCAGTTCCGTTCAATCTTAACATGTTGAAGCATAGATTGGGCTTGGTCAAGAGTGAAGCCTAGTGATGCTACCTCCTTTCTGAGATCCAAATAAGGGCTTCCTATGGATCAATTCTACTATATGAGGCCATCACTTCCTTTTTCTGAGGAAAATGGATTTGATAAAGACTTATGTTTATACTAATCATGTGATCACTCTTCAACAACTATATTAGAAATAGTAACAATTATTAATGGTATTTTAAAATAAAAAGAACATAAAACCAAGAAATATCATATGTCTTATATAACCATTTTACATAATAATACATTTAATTAGATCTAGATAAATTTCCAATAATAATATTTTGGGTCGTTACAATCTTCCCCCCATCAGAAAATTCTCCCACAAAATTAATTTTCACACAATAAAATAGATGAGGGTAAATATGCTTCATCACTTCCTCTGATTCCCATATTGTCTCTTCAAACATGTGGTTTCGCGACAACACCTTGATGAGGGGAATTGTCTTATTTTGTACATCTTTTTCCATATAATCTATGATTTTCACCATCTTCTCTTCATAGGAGAGGTCACTCTCCAATGGTACCAACTATTGATTGAGTACACGAGAAGGGTCTGGTATGTAATTCCTCAAGTGTGATACATACATGAGATAAGATATGTGGAATTTCTAGTCGATAGGACAGTTCTCCAATGCGATCAAGGATCTCAAAAGGTCTGATGTACCTGGGACTAATCTTTCAATTATTCCCAAATCTAATAACTCTCTTACATAGTGATATGCAGAGGAATACCATGTATCCAACATAAAACTTTAGGTCTCATTGATGATTACTGACATAGCTCTTTTATCGAATCTGAACAGCTTTATTGTGCTGCCATATGGTCTTAACCTTCTCCACCATTTCCTCGACCATTTTTGGAACTAGAAGTTTTCACTCCCTAAATTCATCCCAACATGTCGATGTTATGCACCTCATCTCATAAATTTCTTTATAGGGATCTATTTGGATTCTTGAGTGGAAACTATTATTGTAAGAGAACTCAACCCGTGAAATATGTTGATCCCTTCCTCCTTTAAAGTCCATTGAGCATGACCTTGACATTTCCTAAAGTGTTTGGATAGTTCTCTCATATTGGCCATCAATTTGAGGATGATAGGCTGTACTGAAGATCAGTTCAGTATTCAGAGAATGTTGGAGACTCTTTCAAAATATGGGGGTGAATCATGGATCACGACCAGATACAATAAATAGTGGTACACCATGCAGCCTCACCACTTCTCTTATGTATATCCACACTAGTTGATCCAATTATAAATCCTTCAGAATTCAAATGAAGTGTGCAGTATTTGTAAAATGATCCACAATAACCCATATAGCATTTTTTCCTTTGGATGTATTCGAAATTCTGGTGAAAAAGTCTATGGTGATGTTTTCCCATTCCCATGCTGGTATTAGTAATGGTTGTATCATCCCCTTAGACTTCCACCTCCCAGTCTTCACATGCTGACAGACCGGGCACTTTGACATATACACATAGATCTCATTCTTCATGTTATCCCATCAATAATCCTCTCAGAGATATCGATGCATATTTTTGTTTCCTGGGTGAATGGATATATTTTAAATGTGTGCATCATCCACAATTTCTTTCTTTAACTCTGGACATGATAGAACACATGGTATAAACCCAAATATTACAATTCATTCTTCATTAACATTTAACTTTGAGTATTTACCATTTTTTATAGTATCCACTTTCTTCTGAATTCCCACATCATCCTTTTCATCATCCTTTAACCTATCAAAATGAGACAGTTGAGTAATATTTTGTGAAAGGATTGATGATGTTACCTTATTTATGATTCCCATGTAAAAATTCATCAAATATAAGAATATTGGATCCTTGAAAAGTCTTATTAATGAAAGAGTTTCTAGATCCATTCTACTTAGAGCATCTACCACCTTGTTCTCTTTCCCCATATGGTAATAAGTTAAGAAATCATAGTCATTGATCAGCTCTAACCATATTTGTTGGCTCATATTTATCTCTTTCGTTGGGAATATATTCTTGAGGCTGTTGTGATCCGTATATATTTTACACTTCTCCCCAAAGAGTTAATGTGACCAAAATTTTAATGCAATGATTGCTACAACCAACTGTAGATCCTGTGTTGGATATTTTTTCTCGTGGACATTCAATTTTCTTAAAGCATAGGCAATGAATTTGTCATTTTGCATCTACACTTATCCCAGACCCTTCATTGAATCATCATTGAATACCACAAAAGGTTATCCACCTTTCGGAAGTGTGAGCATGAGTGTAGTGATAAGACTGTTTTTTAACTCCTTGAAGATCACTTCAAATTCAAAACTCCATGAAAACATGACTCCCTTCCAAGTCAGCTTGGTAAGAGGGGTTGAAAATCATGATAAATTTCTCACAAATCAGAGATAGTATCCAGCTAACCCAAGGAAGCTACCGATATCCATCACTGATGTTGGCCTCATCCTACCCTCTATTGCAGCTATCTTGAAGGTATCCATTGATATCCCATTACTTATGATGATATGACCAAAGAATGAGACTTATTTCAACCCTAACTCATACATTATATACTTTTCATAGATATTATCCTTTCACAAGGTCTTTAGAATAGTGCTGATATTATAATCATGCTCCTCCTTGGTTTTTGAGTGTATTCAAATATCATCAATACATACTACCAAATATATTTTGAGGTAATCTGTAAAGTTTCTATTCATCAGGTACATGAATATTTCTGGAGCATTAGTGGGCCTGAAAGGAATTAATATGAATTCATAGTTCTCATACCTTGTATGAAAATCTATCTTGGGGATGTTCTTCTTCGTTCACACTTGGTAATATCTCAACTGAAAATTTACCTTGGTGAAGTATTTTTCTCTACATAGAAGATTGAACAAGTAATCAATTTGGGGAAGAGGATAGTTGTTCATTATCATGATTTTTTTGAGCTCATGATAATTAATGAAAATATGTATTGAACCATCCTATATCATGAAAAAGAGGATTGGTGCAGCTCATGGTAAAGCACATGGGCATATAAACCCTTTATCCAAATTCTATTGTAGTTTTTTATTTAGATCCTCAAGCTCTGCAACAACTATTCGATACATATTCTTGGATATTGGAAATTCCCAATGTATAAGATCAATCAAGATTTAACATTTATTCTAGGAGGAAGACTAGGAAATTCTTCATGAAACACTTCAATAAATTCCCTCACAATAGGCATGTATTCATGGATGGTTTCCTCCATATACTCAATAATATGAGAAAGATACGTGTCCACATAGAGAATTAATATCCACACTTGATATAATGATTCTAAAGAAGATTTATCCTCCTCCTTTCACATATATAGAATCAGGGGTCAATTCTCCATATGGAGATTGATTTCCCTCTCTCGGAAATTTATGTTCGCTCTATATAGGGAAAGCCATTCCATGCCAACAATTGCATCATATTCCACAAGAGGGAGTATGGTAAGGTTCACTGGGAATTTTATAAAACAAATTTTGAAAGGGGAGGAGTTATATTCATGGGCTTCAATGATTTTCCCATTTGTCGTTCTCACTAAAATCTCTCCTTCCATGATTTTTGGTGGTGTTGGTAATGTTCTACTAAAAATTCTAGATATAAAATAATTTGTAGAACTATAATCAAGATGTACATTTTCTATTATTGAATTAATAATTAGCATACCTATCACCACTTCATTTTTGGGGTTCGCTTCGGTGGTAGTTATGAAAAAATCTCTGCCTTTCTGCCTTGAGGGTTTTTCATTGCCTAAAAAAACCCTTAGATTAGAGAACTGGTTTGAAAGGTTCCATGGTTCTTTGTAGTTGAAAAAATGAACAAGGAGTTGATGTTCGGATGGAGAATTCCATTACTCTGTTGCAGCAGCGAGTTTTTTTAATGGAAATTAATGGTCAGGTTACCTTATCCTCTACACCTAAAGCATTTCCTATCCCCCTTGAGGCAATATACGGCGTACTTCTTTCCACACCTTTCAAAACTGGGGTTCTGGAATTTCATAGCATATTTGGATTTAGCCATCAGACCACCATAAATAAATTCCACTTTCCTATTTTTATCCCCAAAATACCCTTGAGATTTAGAGATCTCCATTTCTAATTTGAGGGAACATCGGGAAATTTCCTCATAGCTATCAAAGTCATAGATCTCTTTGGATTTCTATAGGCTAGGTTTTAGCCCACCAAAGAAGTAGTCAACCATGCATTCAGGGGTAAAGAAAAATTCGGAGGTGTATCATGCTTGTCTTGTGAATTTTTCCTCATATGATTTTATGGATTTCTCACCATTTTTCTTGTGGTTAAGGAAGTCCCTTTATATCATTATTTAGAGGGTGTGTGAAAAATATTTATCAAAAAATATTTTCTGAAAATCCTTCCATTCCAATGCCTCGATCTCTTCCATTGGCTTCATAATTTTTTTTTATCAATTTTCACCATTGATAAGCTTCACCCTTCATAAGATAAGCATCCATTAGAACCATCTCTTGTTCGAAACATTTAAGGATGTATAATATCTTTTCAATGAAGTTGATCAATTTTTTGACAAGTGGGGGAACACATGATCCATTAAAAGAAGGATCCCTTTGTCTCATAAAGCTCAAGATTATGGACATTAGAACAAATAAAATGACTGTTAGGGGTAAAACATAAAGGGGAATCCAATGATAAAAGGGATAACTTATAAATTAAATTTATTTCCTTAACTTATGAATTTGTAGGATTCAATATATGTTATCCATGATCTACTTCCCAATATATATTCGTAGGGGTATTTTTTTATTCCCTTAATAATGGTTCGTACTAACCATATGAATTTAAAAAAACATATCCCCTGGGAGTGTCAAACCCAAAGTTTAGCAAGGCCCGCTATCATGCACCGGTTCCCGTTTGATTCTAGCTCAGAGTGGTGTTTTTATGTTTTACCCCTAGATAAATTTGTTCCAAAACCACCTTTTTTTGTTTGATTCCAGACTGGGATGTATTTTAATGATAAACCACTTACACATTACTCACCAATATTTATGGATGTTTTTTTGTACTTAGTCTTATCCCTACGCCTTTTACTAGGGTTTTCTAATAATAATCCAAAAAATAACTAAACTTATCCTTTGATACCAACTATAACAACCCAGATATTTATTGCACATAGAAACATGATTTGTTACATAAACATACACTTAAAGAAAAAATGAGGATTGAGTGGTCTAGTATCTTAGGAAATTGGGAATATTACATAACAAATTAGAACATAAAACAAAATATCATTATTGAAATTTTCTTTTTCATTACCACAACATTCATTCGTACGTAGCATTGCATGGATAACCTGAGGACATGCATAAGAAAACGGTGTGCTATAAATCCCATAAAGGTGGTAAAAAAGTAATACCATGAAGAATATAGTAAATGTTAGGCAATAGGCATATCAATTGAGAAAAAAAAGAAACATGAACATAAAGGCATGATATAAGATGATTATCATGACATGGAAGTGTTGAAATAACATTTTACATGATATTATCATGAGCCAAGGATCATTGCACATAGAGCCTGAATAAAACCTTTCTAAAATTGAATTAAAATGAGAAAGAACTCATTGTATATGAATTCTCATGACTAAACCCTCATTAAACTTTACATATCATGATTCTAATCTTTACCCAATGCATTGGAGCGCTATCAGGGCACACCCTTTATAAACATTTCAGTTCATGCTTAAGTGTGCATCATGGATCATATAACAAGGAATCATTCAAAATAATAATTTATTCAATGAAAAAAGAATTTGGAATTTATACATGAATATATATAATCAATAATTATATGTTCATAAAGTTGAATACCATTTATTGAAAAGTGGGCATGGTATTCACTACACAATGATTTTGGCATTGAAAATCAAGGGGAAATTTCAACAGAACAACGACGTGATATAGTTATTTATAATCATAGTTGATGAGAGAGAAAGGGGATATCATAACATGTACATGAAATATACAATAAGGGGTAATATTGATAATTTTACCAACACATGTAATTTGGAAACATAAGGTGTAACATAATAAAGAAACATGAAGAAAAAGGACAAATGGAATAACCATTGTTAAATTTCGGCATGGTAACAAGTGTACATAGGATGGATTAATGATAGAGAAAGATGTATCTCATCATTCAAACATAATGAAGAAAGTATGGGGGAGGTTTGAAATCATACTATAACATTTGTAATTGAAAATACAAGGGTATAACAACATAAAGAAACTAAGAAAAAAATTGAGAAAGGAAGAAATCCTTTACTTGGAAGTGTGATCCCAATGGTTTGAGAAAGGCTTGAGAGAGGCTAATATGGAGATTATGGTGCCTTGGGAAGATTACAGAGATAGAAGATAAGAGTTTGGTGGATCTCTATAGGTTTTGTGTGAATATTAATGGGATATTGAGTGGTTTTATATAAGAAATTAGAGGGAATTATTTATTATGTAGGTTTTAGACACTACACATTAAACTAAACAAAACCACAAACCACCCCACAGTTTTTGCCCATGGTTTTTTCTAAAGTGGAGTGGAAACATTTTTTTATAAGGAAAATGGCCTAAATTATTAAAATATTAGTCTTTCTTATGTAGAGCTGAGTCACACTCTCAAGGAAATCATTTTAAAAAGTTAAAATATTTTATAAGTCTTGGAGGGTCCACTAAGGCACCATAAAATTAATCAAAAAAAATAAAATCACATTATTTTAAATATAATACAGATATTAGCCTAAAATCCTTTTAGATTATTTTTTGCATCACTATTAGGTCATTATGATGTCATAAAACACATTATATATTCAAACAGTATTTAATTATTTCCCAAAAAGTTGACTGTCTAAGAAAATTATGAAAAATTCATCATTAGATAATTTCGATGTCCAGAATCCAAAAGTGATATATATTTTATTTAAATGATTTTATAAATATTTAAATTTTAAATTTTAAAATAAAAACTTATATTTATTGAAAATTCATGGGTTTTGGAAAAAACTTTTTCAAACCTTAATAAAAATTTCAATGGAATTCATAACAAATTATACAAAAATTTATATTTAATAAAAATTAATTTATTAATAATATTTTATTAAAATATTATTTAATTAAATATCCATTAATTAATCAAAATAGATTTCTTAATTGAATATTAACTAAAAATACTATTTATTCTATAAAAACCTTCTACAATGTAAAAATAATAAAATGAATATATATTATTTATTATTTAAACAACTAATGCACAAAATCATAGTGCTAGGGTCTTGTTAAAAAACCCCATATAACACCTGCATGAGACCTAAGGGTAAGGTGTGTGATGGTGATAGACTCTTGGGCAGCTCAGATAACATCACTCGGGTGGTAATCTCTATTAACATCCACATCTCCCGTAGGTGGTTCCATTGAATCTTAACATGTTGAAGCTCGGCATGGACTTGGTCAAGAGTGAATCTCAGTGATGTTGGATCTTTTTTGAGTTTTGACAAATGGGATTTGTAAGGATAAATTCTACTGGATGAGGTCATCGCTTCATTTGTTTGAGTAAATTGGATTTGATAAAGCCTTATATTTATAATAATCATATGATCACTGTTCAATAGCTATATTAGCAATGGTAACAATTCATAATAGTATTTTGAAATCCAAAAAATTAAAAACAAGGATTTACATATGTATTTTATAACCATTTTACATAATAAGGCGTTTAATTAGATCAAGATGAATTTTCATTAATAAAAGATTGGGTCATTAAAACCTACCTTATGATAAAGATCCTTACTTCAGTTATCTGCATAACTTTTCTACCTACCCAATGCACTCCTTATATTATTTTAAATTAAAAGAACTTTTTCTTCCATATCTAGTACCAATTCTCATCCCATACACTTCCTTTCACCTAAGACCTCTAGAAAAGCCTGAATTCGACACTACTTTCCATATAATGCCTCAAATGGTTCCATCTGTATAGTGGAATGAAAAATATTATTATAAGACAACTCAGCCAAAGAAAGTTATTGGTCACAAATTCCCTAGTAATCCATTGAAAAAAAATTCACCATATCCAATATGGTATGATTTGTCTTCTAACTGCCCATCTGATTGAGGATGAAAAGCAATACTAAAATTTAATTCAACACCCAATGACTTATAATGGTGATTCAACAAGATAGAAGTGAATATTGGATCAATATAATATACAATTTAGTGAGAAAATCTATGTAAACTGACTATTTAAATAATATAAAATTGACAAAGTTGATCTAGAGATATTGTATCTAAAATAGGAAGAAAAAGAGTATAATTAGTCAATTGACCAACAATAACACATATTTTATTTTCACCTTGATATGTATTTGGTAATCCCACAATGAAGTCCATGTATATATTTTATCATTTCCACTCTGGTACTAGAAAGGGTTGAAGTATCCCCTTCAGCAACTATCATTTTGCATTCACATGCTGACAAGTCAAACACATCACAGTAAAGTTAGTAATATCTCCACCAGTAATACTCATGATGATTTCTGTACATCTTATTAATATCGGGAAGAACTAAAAATAGAGAAATATGAGTTACACATAAATAATCTTTCCTTAAATGTGAATCAAAAAGCACACATAATATTTTCAAAAATATAAAAACACAATAATTATTAATGTCAAATTCAAGAAACGTACCCTTCTGAACCGATTCTACCTTTTTCTACAACTCACGATCTTCCATTTGTGCATTCATTATACTTTCTAAAAGAGACGATTGCACTAAAACCAAAAACAAAACAGATTAATTTACAGAACCAAAAGCATCCATGGAAAAATTCATCAAAACAATAATCAAAGAGTCAAATTCCAAACATAACATGGTTAATGTAGCATTACTTTTCTCACTCAAAGAATCAGCCACTTTATTCTCTTTCCTAGTATGGTAATGAATTATACAATCAAAATCCTTGATTAGTTCCAGCAATCTTTTCGGTCTCATGTTTGATTATTTCTATGTGAATATATAATTTCTATTTGGTGATTAGTATATAATTTCATCTTTACAACATACAAAAGATAACTACAAATTTTTAATGCAAAAATAACAACAACTAATTCCAAATCATGGATAGGGAAATTTAACTCAGGAGATTTAAACTAATGTGAAGCATAAGAATATACCTAATCGTTCTGCATTAGGACAGATCTATTTCCTTTCAATGAAGCATCACATGGGATAAAAACTTCAAAATTTATGGGAGACAGTGCCAAAACTAAAGCATTAACCAATCTTCCTTTCAATTCCAAAAAACAATTGTCACATTATTCTAGCCAGATGAAAATAACATCTTTTCTTGTTAATATAGTCAATGGGCTAGATAACTGTGCAATATTTTAATGAAACCTCTAGCAATAACATGATAAACCAAGAATACTATGAATCTCAATTTTACTTGTGGGTCTTCTCCATTATCCAATAACTTTTGTTTTAGTAGGATCAACGGTTATGCCATCTTTATAAACAATTTGACCAAGGAATGAAATGTTTTATAAGAAAAACTCACACTTGCTGATCTTCCCATACAATTTCTTTTCTTTTATGGTTTGAGAGACAACCCTTAAATTACTTTCATTATTATATTTACTTTTAGAATATACCAAAATATCATCAATAAACACAACCATAAACTTATCCAATATCTCAAAAAAATCATATTCATAAGATCCATGAATAGAGTTGGTACATTGGTTATCCCAAAAGGTATAACTTCAAATTTATAATGGCCATTTCTAGTATGAAACACGGTCTTTGGAATGTCTACTTCCTTTACTTTCAACTCATGATACCACAACATCAAGTCAATCTTCAAAAAATAACAAGCTCCTATGATATAATCAAATAAATCATTGATATGAGGTAAAGGATACTTGTTATTAATAGTGACGTTATTAAAGGATCTATCATCAATTCAAGGTCTCATTAAACCTTCTTTCTTTTTAACAAACATAATAGGGGCACACTATGGTGATGTGTTAGGTTGAATGAAACCTTTATCTAATAACTCCTACAATCTCTTCTTTAACTCTAAATGATCAATTTGTTCCATTCAATATGGGGGGTTTTGAAATTGGAATAGCATCCGGAACCAAGAAATAGTAAATTCACAATTTTAATCAGGTATAATGATATAAAAATAATTAAGAAAAACATCATGATACTCATTTTCCACTGACACATCATTAATCTAAACAGTTCCATTTTCTTCAACAGTACATGCAAGGTAACATTTATTTCTTTCTTTTACCAATTTCTCATATTCATGATATGTTATTAATAATAAGGGTTCATTATTGTACAAAAACTAAAAGTATTTCTAAAAATCATCTTCTTTAGCTCTATGATCAATCTTATCATGGTAAATAGAAATCCAATCCATACCCAGAATAATATCAAAATCTATTAGAGAAAAGACGATATGGTTTGAAGGTAGATTCCTTCCACAAAAAAGGAAAAGAAGGTTATTATAATTTCTTTTTTCCTCAAGGTTTTTCCCATGAATTTTTCTATATTTTCAAGATTCATTTCTTAAGATGGAATTCCCAATTTAATAGATGATTTTTCAGAAATGAAAGAATGTGTTGGCCCAAAATCAAATAACACATTTTCAAAATATGAATAAAATAAATGTACCTAATAAAACTTCATTTGATAGCTCAACATTGGCTGAATTAGTTGCCAAATATTTCACCGCACCTTTATGTTAGTATTTCAGCTTCTTCCCATCTTTTGAGTTTTTCATTGGACACTCATTTTCATAATGACCCATTTCACTGCACTGAAAACATTTTACTAAATGTAAATCATATTTTTTCTTACAACTACCCTAATATTTTTCAATAAAATTAAAAGTATTATGTCCCATTTTACCATGTCAGAAGCACTTAACAGAGTTCAAAAGGAATTACCTACTATTATTTTTATCACATTTTTCAAAAAATTTAAACATTATTCTCTTACATTAAGATTTTTTTGAAGAGTTATTTCCTTTATCATGACACCTCGAACACTTATTCTACTACTTTTAAAAGAACACATGATCATCGATAAGCACCATTTCCTCCTCCTCTGCATATCAAACAATTTTTTCATAACTTTTGAACTCATGAAAAATATAATTCCCTTTTATAAATTGCATTTAATCCTGAGTAAAAATAATTCATTTTACTATGAAGATCTCATATGAAATTTGAGGTTTACCTTGATGGTTGAGTGAATTTTTCTTCATAATAAACCACTGAGTCATCCTCCTACCTCAATTCCATGTATTGTTTTTTAATCATAAATCGAACATCCTTATAAAAATATTTCTGATGAAATATACATTTGAATTCATCCCAATCAATATAATCAATCTCCTCACTATACCTGATATTTTTAACTATCCACCACAACTGATTGTATTCACCTTCAAAATGGTACATATCATGATTAAACTTTTGATGTTCTGAAAAACATGTGACATTGAAAATCTTTTATAGTGCATCAATCCACCATTCAGATAGTACGAGGTCAGATGATCCTCAAAATGATGGGGGATATTGCCTCATAAAATGATCTAATACCGACATGTTTTTACTTGGTTGATCTAGCTGATATCTTGTATGGATACCAATCCCATGTACAGCCTGAGCCAACTGATCTGTTGCTACAATAAACTATTTATTTCTAATTCCAACCATCTCAGGTTGCTGATTTGGTAGGTTGTTTTCCAATGGATTCCATCCTAGCATAGCTTCCCTGTTTACTCTAGGAAAAACCATACTGAACAAACATATTTTAGATGAAGAAACATGGTAGTCTAGAAATTCTATATCATTTCAATTTGACCATAATGTAAAATTAATTTATGTATATTCTATTAACAATATCCTAACTCCTAAATTTATCATAATTGGCCTATGATACCATCTATAAGGCCCCAGCCTTAAAACATTACATAATCTCGAGATAATTCTATAATAGGAATTTATTTTAGATTGAGGATCTTTTAAGGTTTAGTTTTAAAGATAATTAGTCCATTATTAATAAATACGATCACATAATCATAGAATAGGATACTATCAAAATAGTATCCATTTTTTCACAAAAGGAAACCTTTAAAAACATGAATTCTTTTCATGATAAAAATATTCTTGTCTTCGTTTTTTCCCTTACCCATCCCTATACCATGTGATTATTTTAAAAACATCGGATGAGCACAAGATACTTAGTAAAGGGTATCAAATAAGGAATGAAACCATTATTCCATGAATACATATAAATTGATGAAATCATTACATTCAACCATAAAACATGATATCTTCATCATATCTCATAAAATTATAGGATTCCAAAAAAAATCATATAAATCATAAATAATAAAGGTGACATGTCTAATCTATATCATTCTTAATTTGTAGCTTCCACATCCACATAGGGAGTAACCTTCATTTTTATGTTTGGAATACCCATAACAGTACATTCCCTAAATATCATAGTATAAAGCTTAATGTTTACCTCCATCACATTACCCAATGAATTAGAGAGATATCACGGGCTCACCTGCCCTCAGTTTATCTTGGAACCAACCATATACATAATCAATTCCCAAAAACCATAGGATAATCGTAACACATAAAATAGACATAAATGAAAAAGAATATTTACACATTGCAATCACAATATATTATTTCTTGATATTGACATAACAAATCCTTTATCAAAACCATTTTCAGTACCAAAATACATATAAAGGGTATATGGAATTTATTTTTCTTTGAAAAACATTACGGATTGCATAGGAATCCAAATAACAAAAAATGATCACGGTGGTGGAAAGGTTATTGACACCACATACGTTAAAAAACATTTCTTTTGTCATTTAGTAAAATACTTCATAGAAAAGGATATCTTAAAAAACCATTTAATGAAATTAAAATTCAAAGGGTATGATTATATATGGTATAAAATAAGTTCATATATAAATCAAAATATGCCTCAATGAAAGGAGACTGAGTTGAAGTCCCTTACCTCGATTCTAACTTTTCTCGTTCATTTTTTAATTTCCTAAATAATAATCTAACATTAATTTCTAACTGTTTTAGAACCTTTTTAAAGTTTATTTTTCATTTTATAACACTTTTTACCATATTATAAGAATTTGTTAATTATATGAGTTCATATCAGATGTTTTGTCGATGTTTGGTACTTGAGTAAAAAATGAACTTGTTATGAGGAAACTTATCCATAATTTCATAATTAAATAATCTCTAGAATGATATTAAAGATTTAAGGATCTTATATATATAGAATATATATATTTAAAATAGTCCAAAATAATTGTATATAATAAATGAAATTTACCATTCATGGAGACGGTAGCCCATACATACGCACAAACACTACTTTAATTTCGTTATAATAATAATCGACTGAAAAAATGTTATATATTTATATTATAATTTAATTATAATATATATGTTATATATGTTAAACATGTTCATTAACTCAATCCTTGTATGCTCCATGTTTTTCATGAACAAGTCATATCACTTTGAGGGGGTGGTGGTCCACACTTCATTTAATGGAATTATCATATTTTTACATTATGGAAAGCATAAAGCTATGTTATAATAAACATTATAGAATCATAGTGATAATATAAATATAATATAAATCAAATATAAATATAGTGATACCATAACTTATACCATGAGATGTGGTAGGTGAAAATTGAACAATCATCATTTCGGGAGGCAGTAGTTCACATTACACAAAAACAGTATGTTTTATATCAATTAGATGGTGGTGTGTGTAAGTGTAGGTAAAAACATTAGCACAGAAACATAAAAGTATATTGGGTATACTAGTATTGTTATAAAATAATTTATTAAAAATATGTTAAGGTGTTGGGGAATGAAAATAAATGAAAAGATCTTGAGAGGAGAAGATACCTCTAAACTGGGTATCTCCTTTTGATTTGAGTCAAAATTATTTTGTAAATTGCCTTCTATAAAAGGTATGTATTATAAGAGTTATTTGAGTAGATGTTGGGTGAGCCAGGTGGCTTAAGATGTGTGATTATGTGGGTAGAGGGGGTCTCTATTTATAAGAGTTAGGAGGGAAACAATAGGAATGTCTTGAAATATTATTTTATTATAAATTTATTTTCAATTTTTTAATTGCTCTAAAGTGATATATTTATTGGATAAGATGAGTATGGGTAAAAATTCTCTAAACCAATAGGTTTTAGACATGTTTAGGTCAAAAATTTAACCTTATCTTTTGGATTTAACCCTTAGTTAAATAAATTAACTCTTAACCCCTCTTCTTCTATTTTTACACTATATGGTAAATATAGTTACTATGAAATGCATAGAGGAACTCAAGTGGATAATTGATGCCATTTTTAATGTTATCTTAGTCAATTGGCCGAATCATAGATTTTTATGACTATTAAATCATTTAATAAAATATTATTTTTTAAACTCATTAAAGATAATTTTGACACTATTTAGTAATTAACTTTTTAATGGATTAACTACATGATTCATTCAAAAAAACTACAATAACTGAAATATAATAGGTCATAATCATCGGGAAAATTCATGTATGGAATCAATAGTTTCAAATTGAATTTATTTTAATATTTAAAATATCATTTATTTTTATCTTTCATTAGAAAATTAATCACTACATCATCATTGTGTCATAAATAAATTCATTTAATTAATGTATCACAATTATAAATTAAATAACATGATGCAGTAAATAATTTTTTTTATAATGATTATTTATAGTTAAAGATATCAGTTATATAACCCCATTTTAAAATTGTTTTATTAAGAAGATAGATGTTTATGTTTTATTTCTCTTTACTTTAAATTAATTATTATAACATGTCATTATCATACCCAAGTGGCTCCCAAATGCCAAAAGTTAGAAATGTTAATTATTTTTTACATGTGAATAATTAAATAATATTGGGACATATGTTAAAATAATTTTATATTATTAAAATATTATTTTTACCCTTATTTATGTAACATACCCTTTAACTGTGGTAAATAAAAATAATTACTGGAGTTACTATTCATAATGTCCAAAAATAAAAGGTACATGTTTACATAATTTGGAAATTATGATTCCAAATATGGAATAAATTTTTTATAATTCAGTACAAAAAACATTCCATAATTAATTTAAAATTAAATCCTATTGTCTAAATGAGAAAAAAGGTTAAAAAAGTGAAACTCATCAAATGATTAACACATGTTTATATCAAATTTCAAAGAGGAATTATTTCAAATGACCAATATTTGATTAAATGATAAAAAATTAATCTAATTACATTTTAAAATAAATTAAATGATAATTTATGTATATGAATAAATGAACTATATGAAAAACAATTTTTTAATTAAAATGTATTATTTTTCACTATTAAGTAGAAAATAAATTTTATCAGAAAAAATCAAAACAAATTAAAACAAATTAGGTTTTGATGTCCCATTTATAAATAATATGTTTATTTTGTCAAATATAACATATAATAGTGACTAAAACTAGTTTTAAAAAGGGTTCTCCATCAAAAGGAATAAAAACTACATTTTAAAAGTATTAGAGTATTTTATGCATAAAATTGTATATCTTCTCATTTTAAGCCTCTAGAATTTATTGAAAAAATGTAAAAACATTTAACCAATATGAAAAAACATAATATAGTTAATTTTGTTCATTACCACCAATACAATAGCTAGGAGTTCAGTACAATTTAATTTAATAATATTATTGTTTTATTATTTTTTAATTACCTCGGATGTTACAAAGGATATCTATCAATCTTCATCTTGGCCAAGAATCCATGAATACTCCATCTCAAAGCATCCACTGCCTTATATTACATTCCAATGTGGTATTGTATTGAGAAATTGTAGTCCTTGAGTAGCTCTAGGCATATCATTTCCCTTATGTTGATCTTTTCCAATAAAAATATTTATTTTTAATCTCTTATGATCAGTATATATCTCACACATTTTACCATAGAGATACTGTCTCCATTTATTCAATGAAATGATTACGAATTCTATCTAAGGATCATGGGTCTGGTATTTGTTTTCATTAATCATTAACTTCCTTGATTAATTGACATTGTCATTGTTATTCAACAGTATGACATAACCAAATCCCTTCTTTAATGCATCACTATATATTATAAACCAATCATCTCCCAAAGGTATTGTCAAAATTTTTGCATTTACCAATATCTTATTTAATTTTTCAAAACATTATTCACACTCCTTTGTCAATATGATATTAAACCCTTTATGAGTGAGCTTTGTTATTAATTTAGATAATTGAGACAATGTATGAACAAATAATTAATGGTATCCTTCCAAACCAATGAAACAATGTTCCTCAGTTATGTTTATTGGTTTAGGCCATTATTGGACTGCCCTTTCCTTCACATCATCAAAATAGATTTTATCCTTAGTGACATTATGGCCAGGAAAAAAGAAATATTCTAAATATAGATGTCACACTTGCTGATATTACCATATAACACCTTAATGCTAGGAATCTCATGATTTATCCTCATGTTATTATCATGGTCCTCATAGCTATAAGAGTAGACCATGATATCACCAATAAATACATCCAAATATATATTCATATAAAATGAATAATATATTCAATTGATCCATTAATATAAAGGGTCCATTAGTCAAACCAAATAGAATTAATGTGAACTAGTAATATCCAAACCTCATTAAAAATGTTTTCTTCAGAATAACCTCTCTATTTACTTGATATTGATGATACCCAGAATGAATGTCAATATTTGAAAAATATTGGCCGCCTAAAAATTTATTGAACAATTAATCAATTAATTGTATATGGTAATTTACCCTTATCATAATAGAATTAATTTCTCTGTAATCAATCCAAAACCTCATCGACCAATTTTTAATCTTAATGAAATGAGATGGGGATACCTAAGGTGAAATAATACGGTGTATAAATCCCATATCACACAACTTTGCAAGTCATTTATTAAACACTAATAATTCACTAGTGGATATTATTTAGGTATTTTTTTTGTTTTAGTATTTCATGAGGGATTAAATCCTTGGGAAACTCAACTTCACACTCTGGTGAAAATCTGGGAAATTACTTAATAAATACATCAATTTACTATTTAAAAATAGGTATATAGTAAATTTAAAGATTACCTTTTCCATGCATAGATTATGTCTAATCTTATTCACTAGGATTCTCATTCAAAAGATCTACTAAGGGTGGATCTAGACAGCAATCTGATGATTAATTATCTAGTCTAATGACAAGGAATTTCACATATTCCCCATAAATTATAACATCAATACATTTAAAGTAAACTTTTTCATTTTATTTTGAGATCCAATACACAACATGGATTATATAAAAATAAAATGTATATATAATAATAATTTCATAAAATATTTCATATTTAGTTTTGATAATAGGAACTAATGGTCACATGCTCATAGCAGTGAGACTTCCAATTTGAGTATTTAATGATAACTTTCTTCTTAAGGTTCTAGGAAAATATCAAATTTTATTAAAAACATGTAAAATATAAAAGAGTTATATCATCCAAAAAAAAATTAATCATTACCTAAATTTCAGGATAGGATTTATGTACCTTCCACCAAATTTTTCAGGAGTTAAACCTCACCTGTTGTGATTTCATAACATAGGCCTTTACCCTTGGGATTTTTTACTGAAATTATCTCGACAACTAGGATAATCATTAATATCTTAACTCATCCTTATGGAAGAAGAATTAAAAATTGGAAATTTCAACCCTTACCAATCAATAATAATCCGGTAAGGATTTATCTCTACACATATAAAAATATCTTCTTCCAAAAAATCATAATCCATATTTTTTTTCTCCATGTTTGGTAAATGATAGAAATTTCACCCATTTCTTTTTCTCTTTTTTAATATTACCTTTTCTATATTACTCAACAACCATCCTTTTATTTTTTTCTCTTTCAATGATGTAATACATATATTTTTATAGAACATGAAATTATTCCCTTGTATAATGAGAAATTTTGGGAGACTAGTTCCCTTTGGAGTTTTTTCTTAATACCATAAATGAAATGGTCAATATTTCTCTTCGAATTATGTAAATAGTATGTAGCATGCCTTGAAAACATTTTAAATTTGGATTTAAACATAGAAATATTTTCCATATCCTATTGAATTAGAATGAAGCACTATTTTTCAATATTTTCTTATTTCTCTTGAGGAAAATATTTTTCCAGTAATAGTACCTTATATTACTTCGATTCCATGTTTTATATTTCATATCACACCTTATTGATTTCAATTAGTAACCACCTTTGATCCATATCTTTTAAGAGATGATAAAATTAAATTATAACCTTATCCCTTTCAATACTTTCAATTGTGAGATATATCTTCTCTATGGAATTTATCCATTGCTCAGCTACAAATTGACTTACAGTCCTATTGAAAGATTTTGGTTGCAAATTAATGAAGCGATCTATCATTTTTACACCACATAGAATAATAGAATGATTCTTTATATGGGAAATTTTATTACTCATAACTGGAGTTAGCTACCCCAATATGATAATAATTGTATAAGTTCAAGCTACAACTCAATATCTTTTATTATTATCTTTCCCATATGGGTAATCCCTAAATGGAGTATGTTAATTGATATTCTACCCATTCAATTAACTTAGAAAAAATAAATAATGTAATACAGTATATAAAGCCATAAAATTTTGAAACAAATGTATAATCACAAAAATATTGATTTAGTTATCAAAACTTATGAATTTTATGGATAACTAATCTCATAATCATAAACATGGTTTCTTTTGAAATGTTTTCGAATCAGAAAACATTTCAAATACTTCATAAGGATTTATAAATAAAATGTTAATTATCCCAATAATAATCCCTAGGAGTGTCAAACCTGGTACATAGTAAGCCATAAATTTATGTACCTGGTAACAATTGAGTCAAGTTTAATGAACCATTTTTGGGTTATTATCCTAGGAACATCTGTTCTAGAACAACATCCACATGTAGTATCCATACATGGGTGTAACTCAAGGAAAATCCAATTATCTATTCCTCAAAAAAATTTAGGATATTATTATATTCTGATCCTCTAAGTTAGTCATAAGGTTAGGAATTTTAATCTATGATTTACTAAATCTAGATCCCCAGGTTTCTTCTAAACTTACTATGATTCCAACTATGAAGAAACCGATCCTAGAAGCCCAGAGTTAGTGGTTACTTTATTACATTAGTTACTAGATACAATAAATTGAATCCTAATGGACTGAATATTTTTTAGTCTTAGGAAATTAGATTACTTATTGAATTTATAATTACAATTGGAAACACAAATTAAAACAATTTTTTTTCATTTTTTCATTATTATTTCCTCTACCATGAACCTACATATCATTCATAATACACATAGTTTTATCGTCAGGAATGAAACATATAAAATGGGTGATCTAAAATTATATGTTTGGGTATGTGTATAATATAATATATCATGAATAAGTAAGCATATTCAATATTTAATTATAAATTGTTAATACACATGCCATTCGATCAATTACTTGAGGATAATATGGCTAGAATAAATGATGATCAAATAATTCCATATAAATAATCACATGATCTTGAAACATAACCATGGATATTTTATCTAATTGAATAATCACATTGAACGTCAATAAAAAATATAATAATAGTGGAATGAATATTTTTGTACTTTATACCCATACCATCCACACATACTTTCATGACATCTTACATAAATTGGTAAGGTCTTATCCAAAAACAAAATCTAGTTTGTCTCATGTGACGTACTGATGCATCCAAGGGATATATCAAGTAGTTCTCATCACTTAATAAGTATAATTAATTACTCATATAAAAGGGGTGAAACATAATCAATATAAAAATTAATATTGGAAAACTATAAAATAATATGATAATAAATTACCCAATAAATAATCATATTCATAAACCATTCATAGTAACATAGTGAATGGTATCAAAATAGTACAACCCCTATCAAACTAATCATAAACCATATAGATAAATAATAAAAATGTTTTCCTTATAGCATATTATCAATGAACATAAGTAAAATAATGGGTTCTTTTCATTTAGGAGAAAAAATTCCAGAAAAACTATATTGAAAATTTTCTCTAGAAAAATATACATTTCACTTTGAATGTCACTTCTAAATAGAATAAAAAGTTAGAAAATTTTAAGAGAAAATTTTACCATGAAAAAACCTTGTAAAATTATAAACAAATATTCATTTAAATTAGTATTCCGGATATAGGGAATGTTAATATATTTTGAGAATTTAAAAAATTTAATTTTCTATTATCATTTTTAGTAAAAATCAAAACAGCCTCGATTGGTAAATAAAAAATAGATTCCTTCTAATTTTTTTAATAAATGTTACAAAATGGTAAAGAATTTATTTAACAAATAATTTTTATAATGTTAAAAAAACTTTTTGAATTATTTTTAAAAAACAAAAAAATGGAATAGAATTTTTTTTAACCAAATAGTGAAATAAATTTGTTTATTTTATAAAAAAACATTATCAAATCTTTTAACTACCAAAGAGAGAGAAATGTGAATATTAATTGAAAATATTGGGAATACATATAATATAATAAAAATCATTAGTCTATTTACATATAAATCATAATTTTTCATCCTCATAAATGTAATCATGGAAAATCTTAAATGATTTGATTATAACCAAAAAACCCTTATCACTTTGGTATAGTAAGAATTGTAATCCCGATGAAATAAATAACATCAAAAGAAACTATAAATATTTTAAAGATAAAGGGATTCATGAAATAAGATATCATAGGGTTATATTATATAAACTATACAAAATAACTAAGTGGTTAATATGGGATACATCCCATGAAAGTAAAAGGGAGATGAGAAACCCTTACCTCAAGTAATATTTCTTTCATACATGTCTGTACGCACTATAATATATATATATATATTAAAAAAATAATACATAACCATACACAAATATTTGATAACATATATTACTTATAGTATTTAATGACCTGTTATTTTCAATTATTTGTTAAAATAACCATTTCATGTGTTCACTACCTTATTTACTCACGTATTTTTTTGGTTTGTTAATTTTTCTCTTTTTAGTTTGATCATAGATAAATAATATCCTGGATTTAATCCAAAATATAAATATATTATATATTATTTATTTATTTATTTATTTTATTCTATAAATGTTAGGGAGATAAAATGGATTACACTGTTCATGGAGACGGTGGGTTGTACGTACACATTAACACTATTAAGATATCTTATGATAGATGTAATGAAAGGATCGTAAACAATATATCTAGTTGTCAATATTAATTATTATTTATAATTTATAACATATATTAATCAAATTTATCATTAAAACCATCCTTGTAAAAATAAAATCAAAAACAAATTCCCATCGCAACGCGGTGGTAGTAGTCCACAGGTACGCACAAGAAACATTATTGTTTTCCATTGAATTGGAAGGTAATAAGTTATATTTTATATTATATTTATAAAAAATAGGGAATAAATATTAAATGTATCAATTAAATTTATCCTTACTACATTCCATTTAAAGCGTAAGCGTAAAACAAATCACATCGCTTAATGAGGTGATAGTCCTTCTTACAAACAAGTGATGTTATCATATCTTCCCACATAATGGTAAGTAAGAATATATATATATATATATGATTTTATAATTCCTGAAGTATAATAATTTAATAAAGATCACACATATATATATATATTAAATCCATCATTATATCAATCCTTGAAAGGTGGGGGGGGAACTAATTACAATAATAGTTTATTCAATTAAAATAATAAAAATTTATATTATTCTTGATTTTGGGGTTTTATATTATAAATATTCTAAGATTATTTTATAGAGGAGGAAGTATAAATAAAACAAATATGTATTTTGTATATTTTACCTCTTCTCCAATGAAACTCTTTAGGTATATATGTAAATCATTTATATGAGTGTTTAATAAAAAAAATAGTTCCTCTATTATTTATTTAGTGAATTAAGGAATATAAAATAGTAGTTAATTGACTAAAAATGGGTTTTTATGTGTTAAGGGAGGGTGATTAGGCGTGTATATTTATAAGTGGGAGAGATGACACATTAAGAAATTTTCAAAATATAATGTGATGCCCATGTTTTTCTCACTAAATAATCCTATAAATTTTTTCAATATATACAATTCAATAGATAAGTTATAAATAAGTCCATATAATTGGAATTATAAAATTTTAGTCATTTCTAACCATTATCTTTTAGTTTCTCCCCCAGTAAACCCATTTTGACCTTAACTAGAGTAAATAATTTTTAATGTTTTTAATATTTATTATCAAAATATATTAAGTTGATCGTATTATAAAATATATATTATATTGATATAAAAATATGTAATCCACTTTTCCAAATTAAAATTTCATAATTGATAGGATTCAAAGTAAAATTAAACCCATAGATGTGTTGAAAAAAATTTCAAAAGAAATCATTCAAGAGTATAAAACATTTTTATATAATAATTAATTATTAAATTTAATAATTTTCCTAAATTAGTTAAAATATAATATTATTTAAATAATTATATATTATAATATATTTAAAATATAATTTTTCTTTGTAAAAAATTTAAATGAAAATGGAGTTTTGAAAAGAAACTATATTTTTCACTATTTATAATAAATAATCATTTTAGAAAATTCTATAATTTTCAAATGATATTTATTTATAAATTTAGATTTGAATATTGAAGATTATTTTTTCTTATAAATTTCTAAAATTGTTAAAATTAATGTTAAATTATTTTGTCAATGCGCGATTAATCCTCTTTTTAGAGAAATTGAGTTTTTTAGAAATTTATTATTTTCCTATAAAATGGTTCTTCTTTTATATCTAACAAATAGATTACCTATGAATTTTATTTAAATATTTATAAACCATATAATTTCCTTAATCTATTTATTCATATTCATACCTTCCAATTTAATGTATAGGTTTTAATGGTATACTATTTTACAGTTCTTTTAGACTAAGGGATGTGTATATTACAAGCTATAAGATATATTGGATTTATTGAAAGGGAAATATATTGTAAATTATTAGGCTATTAAAAACAACATTTGGTTAAATTATTGTGTACTCTAAGTTTGTATCCAATGGTGATATATTTTATCTACTATAATAGGTACATCAAAAAATGTAAATCCTTTCTTGACTCTTTTTAAGAAACTCTCATAATTAATCAAAAGTATCTTATAGAGGTAATAAAATACTATGGATGTTAGGATTATACTATATATATATATTTTGTGACTCCTTCAGCATATATACACACCATAAATGATTGATTTCATTGGATACCTCAATTAGATCTTTATTAAAAATATTCATTGAAGGTATTAAAGTGGCCTCATTGGTGTAATGTGTACATTGTGTTCTTAATTTTTTTAATTCATCATTTATAGTTTCTTAAATTATTTTAATTTTTATTTATTATTATTTTTGTTTTTATTTCATTGATTAACTGTAAAAAATTCTTATGAATGGTTCTTGGTTTCAAACATTGTTAGTATTTGTATCTATTATTCTGTCTATTTTTATTTCATTGATTCAACATTAATCAATCCTTATACACCCATAAAGAATAACATGGTCTGAAGAACATTTTTTGAGGAATTTTTGATGTACTATATATGGGAAGATATATTTTTATATAAAAAATTTGTTAATTTAATTCGTAAAATTTTAACACCTAATTTGGGGGTTCTATTTATTATAAACCACTACAACAAATTTCAATATGGTTGAAATCGTGGGATATTAAAGATAAGATATTTGGTACTTTATACTAGTTTCATATGGTCCATATTATTTATAGAGGAAAGTGAATGTATCAAGAACTAATAAAATTATGGATGGATGGGAAATTTAGGGACTATGAAAGAGATACTACAATTAAGTATGTTGGAAATAAAAATATTTGATATCTTGGGAATAATATTCATTGGATAATTCTTGAAATCTCATTTTAATGAACCTATCTTTGTAGTAGTAGACCATGTATCAAAATTTAATGTTTTCATTTCCCTACCAAATATATTATGATTATCTATGAGAAAATTGTTAAGGAAATATATCTTTTATAGATATATATTTCGTACTTTCATCATCAGTAATAATTGGGTGAATTTTTTAAAATTATCAATTATAAATTTTCAAAAAGAATTATGGATGAAGAAACAAGATAAGAAAAGTGAATCATCAATAAATAAGTGGATAAAATGAGATTAAAATGACGTATTTGAATTATGTTTTAAAGAATATAATTAGCAATACAAAGAAGTAGTGCACTTATAAACTAAAATATTATACATTTACACATAATACATTCTTTAAAAATACCTTAGGTATATCCTTCTAAAATATTATTTTTTACAAAAAAATTAATCTATAATTATATATTGATCACAATGATTTCTAATATGGGAAGGATGATAATATGGACTACATGAGTGATGTAGATAAGTGGGTGTTTTAATAGAATGAGTTAGAGAAAATAATAATATAATATTTTTTAAAATATAGGTATCATGATAGACAAGGAAATTAGTTTTGTTATAGGATTCATAAAAGGAAGATCATAAAATAAGGAATAATTTTAGTTTTATTCAATTAAATAATTAATCTATTTCCATAGAATAAAATTTATAGATAGTATAAACCATTAATGTTGGTTGATGTGAACTAAAATAGAACTATTATTATGACTATGAAAAATATAGATCCATTCGTTGTGAATGGTCAAAGGGGTACATTTTCTTTGAAGAGGTAAAGGTGTAGAAATCAACCACTCTTACATATAAAGAATGAAGAGATAAAGAATTGGGCTGATGAAAATAATCCCCATAAATCATATGTTTTATCCCTATACATTAAATGTATCTTTATTTTTTATTATTTTTAAATAAACATAACTTTACCCCCAATGTGTAGCACTTACATTTGGATTGATGTATAGAAGAATTTTTATTGATGTGAAGTCTAGAATTTAAACAACACATTATGATCATTAAAAGAAGTAGAGTATTCATATTAGAAAATTTATCTTATTAGATATTAATAATATATCTTATTTATAACCCCTTTCACATATATATATATTCAGTTTTGAGAAAAATCATGTATTGGGGAGTGTCTATTTTGTGTGTTTTTTCTAATTTATATAAATAGTTGGGAATTTTATCCATCGGTTTTCTATGACGTTGATCACTTTGGAAACATTAATTATTTAATCTATAAACTTTTTCTATGATTCATAGAAGGAATAAATCATGTGGTTATAATCAAACTTGTATACTCAATAATTTGAAATTGATTTTTAGTTCATTATCTGTTATAAGTAATTAACCTTGTGTAGTGAAAATTCAAAAGAAAACCATATAAATCATTTGAATATGGAGTAAAATGGAGAATTGAGATCCTAATCGAAATTTTTGAGATGCATAGGAATATGATGTGAGAGTAAAAATGAAAATCCATAGAAATGATGAAATGAGAATATGAGAGTTGATTATATTTATCCTACTGTCATTCCATCATAATTAAAATTTGTCATGGAGGATTTATAGTATAAGTCATGGTTTAGTTCCAGAATAGTTACACTTAGTTGATAAGTGGTCATGCTTGTTGTTGTGGCTGAAGTTATATGCGTCCCAAATTAATTACTATTTCTTAAAACATTAGTATAGCATAAGTTCGGGGTCGATCCATAGGGAACTATGGCGTGCATGAATTCAATTGAGTTAATACATAATTAGGTGAAGTATGCAGAATTTAGAGTTGATTGGTTCGATTTTGGTTTTGGTTTAAAAATATATTGTTTTACTTTGAATAAATGAGTAATAGTTTTAAACAAAACAACGAGTGAATTTAAAGAGTTTAAAACAGGAAGAAAAGATGTGTCGGGGATGTGGTTATCGAGGAGTTTTTATGAAGATTGCTTAAATGGTTGTTTTTTTCAAGATTATTCATCATTCTGGATTCCCTTTTATCACAAGATTTCCTTGGTCTGGTTCCTCTTGTTTGGAATTAGAGAAGCTAACTCCTTGGTCCGGTAGTCAGCGTTCTTAATTATTTATTAAGTTCAGTCAATTAATTGAATCGGTGAAATCTTTCCAATGGTCATTGAGGTTTTCACCGTTACTTCTCTTTTATATCGCTGAGAATTCTTCCCTTGGTCCAGCTCAGAATTCTCAGTTATATTTGTTAGTGAATTAAGAAGAGTAAGAATATTTACAACTAGAAAACACAACTATATAAAGCCACACACAAATTACGATCCTTTCATCCACATCCCCAACAAGAGGGGTTTAGTTACACATAGAAAGTAGGAGAGAAACGACACACGTGATACTTGATGGATTCATCGTGTAAGCATTGAGGTAAGGTGTCGGAAGGCGGAACGGTGGCACCTCGGTGGCTTTGGGAGTGGTAGTAGCAGAGCTTCTCACCCTTCCAATAGTTTTAAACTCCCAAAATCCGAAGGTCAAGACCTCTTTTTATAGAAAAAAAGTACACAGTGTGTATAGAATGTAGACACCGTGTACTTTTCATCAACGCGCTTTGGTGCCAATTTCTCCATGGGTAGGCAGCCTAACACGCCGTATTTGACTTTTTAATATGGTGCCGCCTGGGGGTTGAGTGTACACTGTATGTAGCGCCACCATACATGGTGTGTAGTGTCAAGATTTGGCAACGAACTCCTTTTAGAATATCAGTCACGACGTGTAGAAATGTAACACGCTGTTTCTCCTTCAACTGCCACATGTCCGTGTAGAACCTTCTCGGCAACAACCACTTCTAGAATGTAGTACACGGCGTGTAATGCCGACTCACATGGCGTGTAGCTTCTGTCCGGGGACATGTGCATGTACACCCTCCTTCGGCCTGTGTCCCTGTTTGGATGTACACGGCGTGTATAAAAAGTACACGCCGTGTAGTTTCAAAATTTTCACAGACTTTCCTTGATTTATGTATTTTAGCCAGAAAGCTCTTGAAAGTAAACAGAATCACCAAAATCAAATAATATTTTCATGAAATAGAAAATATTTTCTGAAAACATGTTTTTATTTTCAATTATATATATGAAAATGTATACACAAATCGGGTGCATCAAATTCCCCCACACTTAGTCGTTTGCTTGTCCTCAAGAAAAATCTCAACATCTAATTAAAATGTCCTATACTTTTAAAAGGAATGAATTTTAATTAATCCAAAATTATAGTTGATAAAGTTACTGAGGAAAATTCTAAAAGGTACAAACAGATTCAATTCATAAGATATTAAAACCATGCCTCATATATACTTTAATTAACTATTCTCATCCTCTTTCAACACATTTTTCAACCTTTAAAAAATAAGCATGCCACTTGATGATTTACCTTCCCAATTAAAATCACACTCCACACTCAAGATTTTTTTATTCAAAGATATACTCAATCTAAGGTATATACACTCTATCCATAGGTTTGCAAGATATCTTGTTCTCCAGTTCAGGAAAAATTGAATTACAATAATCATGGGGGCTTTATCAATAAGGTTCAAATGTCTCTGTGGCTAAGGGTTGCTAGGTTAAGGTGAAAAATAAATTCTGAGGCTTGAAAAGGGAAGGCTAATTCGTTTAAACCATAGTTCATGGTATTCAAAATAAAGTTCAATGAAAATGTATCCTTCACAAGCTCAGTCGAATGCTGTTGTAATCACCACCTTTTCCCTTAGTCAAGTAGGGTTCCGAAATGAGCATAAGGTTCCCTTCTCTTTGGATTTTTCCCTTATTCTATTTTTTACAAGGAAACACTTATGAATACAACGAATAATTTTTTGGAATCCTTTCCGCCACAAATAGTCAAGAGGCACTCCCCCACATTTTATTTAATGGCTGTGCACAAAAATATTCCATGTATTACCAACTCCCTCTTTTAAAACTCCAAAAATGAATAATCAGGCAATGTTCAAAAATAAATATGGTAGGAAGGGAAATAGTCTTGTAACGTGGAATCCTATAAAGGTTGTTCATGGCTTCTATGGGCTTAACAAAGATTAATTGTAGGGTAGGTATCAAGATAAAGGGTTTGAAACAATCTAATTCCTCAATCATTTTAAATCAATTCAAAATTTCTTCATGTTTCGAAAAGAAAACTTTCAAATTCTGTTAGTGATGCATATCCTAAGAATCTCTCAAGAAAGAGGGTATTAGAAAAGAAATACGAAAAAGGGTTTAGAATACCTATCAGGAGTAGAAAAATAATAATGGGACAATGAGGTCATGACATGCATATAAATGATTAGCCTAATCAATGTATTTAATCAACGATGAAAAGTTTCAATTGAAACTATATCCGCAACCATTTTAAAACACTTAAGAATCAGAATAAGCATGCAACCCTCGAAAAGTCCCTACTAAATAACTCTAGAATGTATAAGAATTATTAACCAAAATTTCTTTACATTTGAAAATATATTATCTAATAATGATGTCTTCTAGATTAGTTCAAGGGAAAAGACTAAGGAGAACAAGATAGATGTTCCCCCACAATTAATACTGCACATGGTCCACCAAGTGAAATAATAAGGTAAAGGGTGGGAAAGGGTGAGATATGGAGGAAAAAATGAGGTAAAGTAGTGGATGAAGTAAATCTAAAAAGAAAGAAAATTTAAATGGAAAAATACTCCCCTCATGAAAAGTGATGCCCAAGGCGCTCCATGATACCTGTGACTGTCAAGAAAAAATAAAACTACAAACAAGCATAACATCACAGCACAGAAAATGAAAAAATAGATATATAAGATAATAAAAAATGTCACTATCATGGGGTCACCTTAGGGGAGGTAGCATCCTGTAAAAAACCAGCCGGTAGAGATGATGCAAGATCCATAGAAGTGGGAGGCTGGGATGCGGCACCGGGAAGGGTAGCTAGAGAAGTAGGATCCGAAGGTGCGAGACTCGACGAAGGAAGATCGGCAGTAGGCCCTGGACATGCAGTAGTGGTGGCGGCAGCAAGAGTAGAAGTAGGACCCACCGTAGACAGTAGAACAAAATCTGTGGCATGTGCAGGAGAGGGTGGTGGAGCAGTAGTAGAAGGGCCAGGAGATGAGGCAGAGTCAGGTGGCGGTGGCAACAGAAAACCAAGATGCAGAGAAATATGTGCCAATAGCTTCTCCATGCTGTTGTGGCGGCTGTCGAGATGAATCAAATGTCATACAATGGTGTCCTGGTGGCCGATGATACGATCCAATTGCCGCACCATCTGATCATGTCAGCTATTGAAGCGACCCAAGACCTACTCCATCGTGGCTAGGCGGTGGGAAAGGGAAAGATTTAACGAGGGTGTGGGGGTAGGTGGGATAGGGGACGGGACAGAAGAAGGAAGGTCAAAAAATTGGGGTCAGTAGGAGGTTGGTGAGGTGGAGAAGCTGGAGGGGGTGGGGAAGGAGGAGCAGGTTCAGCAACTGGGGCAGGAGGATCAGCGAGTGGCTGGGGGTGTGCCTGAGCAAGGATATAGGCACCCCCTACTTCCGGACCAATCCCACGAAAATGATCATGAGAAAGTCCATCCACTGGGGTGAACCTAACATGTCATGAGGTAAAGAGGGATCGAATACCCCGAGGTGGTGGGTAAGACAGGTGGTGTAAAACCCACCGTTCAGGTTTCCCTCACGGCCGGTAGACATTGAGTGGAAATAGGAGGCGGCGAGATAGGGGAGGTCCGGGTAGTCATGCCGAATGACACGGGTAAGGTGCTCTATATCACGGCCGGTCAAGACCCCGATATCCTCATGTTGGGGGAAAAGGATGGCACTGAAGCACTGTTGGGAAAAGTAGATGATGGGGTCAGCTAAAAGAGTGCTCTTCTGGAAAGTGGGGGAGTACAGGTGGTCAGGCCCAGTGATCTCCTACCACACAGCAATGATCTCAGAGTGCTTGAGCCTATATAGGGTAGAAACATGAGGTGGGGTGATGGGATGGGGGTAGAAGCCGCACCCTCGGCCAAACTCTGTCATGGTGAGGGAGAAATGTTGGCCGCCTAGTCGTAAGTGTACCACGGGCACCACATCACCAGGTGTCTCCCGGTACTCTGCTCCGTCAAACTCAAACAAGGCCGCGAACTCCAAAAATAAATCTCAAAAAATAGGGGTGCTGACCTGGAAAATATCTAGGAGTGAGGTGTGACCAAAAATCTCCTTCAAGTCCTCCCAAATACCGAGCTGCTGCGGAATGCTGCTGTCGAGGTATCGACCACTCAACGGTATCGGCCGACGAGAGAAGCATCGGACCCTATCATATGCTAGATCGGTGACTGGGAATACGGTGCAGGGATAGGGAGAAACTACATGGACTGTCCCAGGTGTCGGTGCAGCAGCAGCAGCTGGCTCTTTGGGTGGATCTTCCGAAGTAGACGGTGGCTCAGTGGAAGGTGTGCTCGAAGAGGGACCAGCTGCTGAAAAATATGGGGTAGGTAGAGCGGCAGCTGGTGGAGTCGAAATGGTGGTGCTTGGAAGCTTAGTGCTGGTAGGTGGAGGTGCAGAAGAACTAGACCCGACCTCCGCTGAGGGAGTGAGTGGAGGCAGAATGTCCAATGGAGGGATCTCGAAGACCCTGAGCGTCTGGGTCTGGCTGCGTCGGCGGTCGGAGTCGGATCCGACGAAAGATGGACCCCTCCCCCTCAGTGGCTGAGGCTGGCCGCTTCCCTCAGGAAGGTTTGGGATCTGCCATAATCTGAAAGAGAAAGAAAAAGAAAAAAAAACAAAAGAAAAAAGAAAAAATGAAAGAAAACAAAACAAAGAAAATTTGAGAAAACTGGAAAATAAAAGTACACGACGTGTACTCCAGAGTACATGGCATGTAGTGAAAAATGTAGAGTAGCTCGTGTTCTCTGGAAAGACACGTCGAGGGGAAAATGTAGACCATGTAACAGTACACAGCATGTACCGAACATACACACCATGTTAACTCAAAGTATAAGTGGTCATGTATTCATAAAGGACGCGGCCATGTTTGTGAAAAGAAAACAATAAAGGACACGTCGTGTATAGATAGGACACGATGTGTTCTTTACCAGAAGAACATGGTCGTGTGGAGTATAAAACACGGGCCGGCCAAAGGAAATGGTATACACAGTATGTATCGAACACACACTCTGTGTATAGGTAAATGGGGTAAGAGCTCGTGTTAGGTGCTACACACGGAGGGGCCAAAGGAAATTGTATACACGGCGTGTACCAAACATACACTCCGTGTATGTGAAAATGGTGTCTGAGGCCGTGTGCAAAGGGGGTACTCGGGCACGATGAAAAGGACATTGTGTGTACCAAAAAAACACACTGTGTGTATTCAAATTTTGAATTATTTTTTCTGTTTCCATGTACATAACTACACGGAGTGTGTTCTTTATTTCGTGGTCGTGTACAGGCGGAAGCCGAATGGTCGGACGATCCGAAATACAACCCAAAATGAGTCTAAAAATTTAAAAGAGAGGTTGTAGAATGGCGTACCATGATAGAGGATCACAATTCACGAAGAATCAAAACCCGAAACGCCATGAATCAACAGATCTGAGAAAAGGCGGTGCGGGTGGCGTTCAGAAGAAGAAAACGGGAAGACGGGAGGAAATGGGGAGGCCACGCGACACGGGCTCAATCCGGGTGGCTCGTGGCCTATATAGGCGAGGTACACAGCGTGTATGTTCGGACTACACGCCGTGTATTCCAAATGGATTTTACATATATATAAATATATAAATATTATAGTAAACTATATAATAATAATTAGTAATAATTAAAATAAAATAGATATATCGATAAATTCTATAAAAAATAATCCTATACACGACATATATCGGTAAATACACGCCGTGTAATTTAAAATTAGAATAATAGTAGTACAACCTTTGGTCCGGTGCTTGGGGTGGGATTCGAACCAGCGATCAGCCATTCCGAATGGAAGCCCTTAACCACTGGAGCAAAGGTTGTTCTGCTTTTTATATTTTATTATATATATATTTATTCTATATGGCCTATACACACGGGATGAAAGAAATGCACGGTGTGTGGTTTTTATTTAGGAAAGGATGGGGATAAAGTAGGGAGATTAGCGTGATTCGAAACCAGGTCTTTTGAACCTGGTGCCGTGACTTTGGGAATCCGCCAACTTCACCCACAAGTAATTTATTATTTTAAAAATGTTTTTAATTTATATTGAAAAATTATGGCGCACATGGTGCATATCGAAATGCACGTCGTGTGGTTTTATTAAAATAATAAATGACGGAAATGAGACAGTTGTCTAGATTCGAACCCAGGTCTTTTGGAACCGAATTACGATTCTAGCCAACCGGTCCATTTCCATCATGGGTTTTATTATATTTAAACATATATATATATATATATATATATATATAATACCACACATGTCATGTAAATAAAACGAGGAACCTCGTGCCGAAGGTAGGTCAGGAGAATTCGAATCGGGGACGACATGAATAAACTCCAGTGACTTTACCATCGGCACCTGCATCATCCCTGTTAATTTATTTCTTATTCTATAGATTTATACTATTAAGATTATAAATTAAAAAGATAAGTATACACCGTGTATATAAGTGGGAGACGATGTTTAACCTCTGGGGTGCCTCCCAGGAAGTGCCTTTATATTAGGTCGTTGGCTCGACCTACTTACCTAGGATTACCTAAGCTACGATGGATAAAGGTCCCAATAGTGGCCACCCTGGACATTTAGGAGTTGCAATTTCTCTGGATATTCTTTAATAAGAATGTCTTGATTGTTAAAGTTGTCAGAAATATAGGAACATAATAGATCATCCACCAGCGGATCATCCATGGTAGTTATTTCTGAACAATCCTCATGATCGAACGATGATGCCTGCTTGATGTCTTTGAGAACATTGTAGGAGACTCTCTCGTCTCCTACCCAGAAAATCATCTCTCCCTGGTGCACATCAATGAGTGGCTTCCAAGTGGCTAGGAAAGGTCTTCCCAATATAAGTGGTGCCTCCAGATCATTCCCCATGTCGAGGATGATGAAATCTGATGGGAGGATCAATCGTCCCACAATCACTAATACATACTCTAGTAGCAACTTCAGATACTTAATGGATCGGTCAGCAAGTTGAATGGCTACTTGGGATGGCTTCAAATCATGGAGCCCGAGCTTTTGGAAAATTCTGAATGGCATGAGGTTGACACTTTCTCCCAATTCACATAGAGATTTTCCAAAGTCATAGGGTCCAATTGGGCAGGGAATAGAAAAACTACTTAGATCCTGGAGCTTTGGAGGAATTGAATGTTGAAAAACCGCAGAGCACTCCTTTGTTAGTGAAGTAACGCCCAAATCCTCTATCTTCCTATTATTTGAGAGGATTTCCTTCATGAATTTGTCATATGTAGGAATTTGTGTCAGGGCCTCTGCAAATGGTATGTTGATGTGGAGCCTCTTAAACACCTCTATGAATTTACCAAATTAGTGGTCCATCTTTCTCTGCTTCAATCTCTCCGGAAAGGGTAATGCAGGTTTGAATGGATGGACTACCTCCTTTCCTTTATTCAACAAAGACTCCTTCTGTGGGCTTTTGGATGAGTAGGGGTGAGTTCTAGAGCGCTCTTCACCATCATGGGGTGTGGGTGTACCTAGCTGTGCTGGTTGGTTCCATTGGATCTCTTTGCCACTCCAGAGCATGACAGCATGGGCCTCCTCCCATAGATTCTTGTTGGTGTTTCCTAGTAGTGTACCGGGCTGCATCCTTGATAGATGGTTTTGTATCTGGAAAATTTGATTCTCGAGGCTTCAAATTGAAGCCTCTTGGTTCTGGAATATCATTTTGGCAGTTGATATAAATTTATTCATCAGGTCCTCTAACCTTGATTTTCTCTCTTGCTAAGATGGAAGGGAAGGTGGTTGAGGTGGTTGTTGTTGTGGCTGCTGTGGGCGAGGGTTCTGATACCCTTGTTGCTGATAAGGCCCCTGCTGGGGTTATTGCGGCCTTTGGTATTGGTTCTGGTATGGAGGTTGGTTGTAGCTAGGCGGTCACTGGGGCGGAGGATTCTACTGTTGTTGGCCCCAGCCTGTGTTCTATTGATCTCGCCATTCCATTTTCTGGTACTACTGGTAGTGGTTGGGCCCTCAATTTTGGGCAATGTAACTCACCTCGCTCGTCCCAGGGCCTCCAGTCGAACCCGTACATTCTCCCATGATGTGTTTTTCACCACAGTCGCCGCATGCTGGATGTTTCACTGCTTGAACATGAGATGCTCCTTTGAGATTCAATGCGTCGATTTTCTTGGACACAACGTCCAACTAAGTAGCTAACATAGTGGTATCATCAATATTGTGCATACCTCGTTTTTGAGTCCCCCGCTCGGAGTGCCACTGGAAGCTGTTGGCTGAAATATCTTCTAGTAGTTCAAAAAGTTCTTCGGGATACTTCCTTATCACCATACCTCCAGCAGCAGCATCCACCACAGACTTGGTATTTGTTGTAAGTCCTCCGTAGAAGGTCTGGACTTGCATCCAGAGTGGGAGTCTATGGTGTGGGAATTTTCGTAGCATCTCTTTGAAACGTTCCCAGGACTCGTATAACTACTCAGAGTCATGCTGCTGGAAGTTGTGGATCTTGTTTCGTAGCATCATTGTCTTCGATGGTGGAAAGTATTTGGACAAGAACGCCTGGGCTAGCTCCTCCCATGTGAGGATTGATCATTGTGGCTGCCCCTTGATCCAGTCTTTCGCCTTGTCCCGTAGAGAAAAGATACATTGGAGAAGACAGATGGCGTCCTCGGGCACTCCATGGTAACGAAATGTGTCGCAGATCTCTAGAAAGTTGGAGAGATGGGCGTTCGGGTCTTCACTGGGTAGGCCTCCGAATTAGACAGTGTTCTGGATCAGCTTCATGATAGAAGTCTTGATCTCGAAGTGCTGAGCCTGCACTGGAGGATGGACGATGCTGATATCAGCTCCGTGGATTGAAGGAAGACCGTACTCCATAAGAGTACATCTTAGAGGTGGCTGGTGAGGGGGTGGAGGTTGTAGATACTGCTGCTCCTGAGGGAAAAAATAGGGTCATTGGAAGACTTTTTTTGGTTGTTGTAGTAGGTCATACGCCGGAGGAGGTTGCTGCGGTGGCCGTTGGTAATCCCTCGGAAGGAATTCCACAAAGCCTCCGAGAGCCTGCTCTGGTAGACCAGTAGCGGGAGGCTGCTGATCCTGGTTCTGCTGCTCAGCCGTAGCATCCACGGCTGGTGCTCCCTCTTTCGTGTTCGCCATGGTAGAGGGTTTCTAGTTGTGAGTTTCTTTTAGTGCATGCCGACGACGAAGCAGGGTCTGTTCAATCTCCGGGTCGAGCGGAAGTAGTTCCGATGACTCGGCGCTTTTGGACCGAGTGGGGTGTCTATTCATGTACTTTAAGTTTCTTCATAATCACAACACAAATACCAGGCGTAACAAGGGAAAAGTAAAAGAGAATATTTTAAATGGGATTAAAAAATATATTTTTGATAATTTTTTATTTTAATTTTCACTTAATAAATTATTAACAAAACATAAATCTTAGCACTGGAAAAAGTTCCCTAGCAACGACGCCAAAATTTAGTCTCGCTTGTCATTATGGATGAAGTCATATGTGTCCCAAATTAATTACCCTTTCTTAAAACTTTAGTATAGAATAAGTTCAGGGTCGATCCACAATGAACTATGGCATGCATGAATTCAATTGAGTTAATACTTATTTAGGTGAAGTACATAGAATTTAGAGTTGATTGGTTTGATACTGGTTTTGGATTAAAACTATTTTGTTTTACTTTGAATAAATGATTAATAGTTTTAAAGAAAACAACGAGTGAATTTAAAGAGCATAAAACGGGAAGAAAAGACGTGATGGGGATGTGGTGATCGGGGAGTTTTTATGCAGATTGTTTAAATGGTTGTGTTGTTCATGATAATTCATCATTCTGGATTCCCTTTTATCAAAATATTTACTTGGTCTGGTTCCTCTTGTTTGGAATTATAGAAGTGGACTCCTTGGTCCGGTAGTCAGCATTCTTAACTCTTTAGGAAGTTCAGTCCTTTTTTTGAATCGGTGAAATCTTTCCAATGGTCGTGGATGTTTTAACCGTTACTTCTCTTTTGTATGGCTGAAATTCTTCCCTTGGTCCGGCTTAGAATTCTCAGTTATATTTGTCAGAGAATTAAGAAGAGTAAGAAGATTTACAACGAGAAAACAAAACTATATAAAGAAATACACAAATTACGATCCTTTCATCCACAACCCCAACACGAGGGGTTTCGTTACTCATAGAAAGAAGAAGAGAAATGACACACGTGATACCTGACAGATTCATCGTGTAAGCATTGTGGTAAGGTGTCGGAAGGCGGAACGACGGCACCTCAGTGGCTTTGGGAATGGTAGTAGAAGAGCTTCTCTCCCTTCCAATAGTTTTCAACTCCCAAAATACTAAGCCCAAGAGCTGTTTTTATAGAAAAATAAAGTACATTGCGTGTATAGAAAGTACACGCCGTGTACTTTTCATCAACGCGCTTTGGCGCCAATTTCTCCATGGGTAGGCGCCTAACACGCAGTTTTTGACTTTTGAACATGGTGTCGTCTGGTGGTTGAGTGTACACGGCGTGTAGTGCTGCCATACACGGCATGTAGTGTCATGATTTGGCAACCAACTCCATCTAGAATATCTGAAATGACGTATAGAAATGGAACACTTCGTGTCTCCTTCAATGGCCACATGGGCGTGTAGAACCTTCTCAAAAAACAACCGCTTTTAGAATGTAGTACACGGTGTGTAATTCCACCTCACACGACATGTAGCTTCTGTCCAGTGACATGGGCGTGTACACCATCCTTCAGTCTGTGTCCTTATCTGGATGTACATGGCGTGTATACAAAGTACACGCCCTGTAGTTTCAAAATTTTCACAGACTTCCCTTGATTAATGTATTTTAGCTAGAATTCTCTTGAAAGTAAACAGAATCACCAAAATCAAAGAATATGTTCATGAAACAACATATATTTTCTGAAAAAATGTTTTTATTTTCAATTATATATATGAAAATGTAAACACAAATCGGGTGCATCAATAAGTTCTGGGGATAAGTCATGGATAATAAATATTAAAAATAGAGAGTGTTCTTTATTGTGGGAAAGGAATGGATGATCCGAGGAACACTAAACCCAATAGAAAAAGGGATTATTGAATTATATGATTTTCATTTAATTCATATCAATTAATTAAGAATTTATGTAGAGGATGAGAAATTTGGAGGTGATGGATTTGTTAATGTGATTCAGGTTTGATAAATTATTCAACTAAAATATCTTTATTTAAACATCAATGACATTAGAATACAACATTAGGTGATTTATGATAATTTTGAAACTTCTTAAGAGAAACTAATTGAGGAAAATGAACCACACAGTTGTGAGGTAATGTTCATTGAAAAAATTTCATTATTTTTTTTAAAAAAATCATTCTTTATTTAGATATTTTTTTTAATTTATTGTTGTTTTATAAGAGTTTATTAGAATTTTTATGTTTTTCAAATAAGATCCAAATTTAAAGTATTCATAAATTTATTTAAATTCATTTCAATATATTATTGTAATCTGTTAATTTTTATGTTGAAACGCTATTTTTTATTAGCATTAGTATATAAGGGAAATGGTTTTGAGAGAAGATCCATAAGATGAATGAAGCTAAATTTTCTCAAACATTTCGGGTAAGAATATATTTAGGGATAAAATATAATTTTTTGGACCCAAGAAGGTTCTATACTATAGAAAAGATAGTTTCATACATTAATCTATGAAATAATTCTTGAATTAATGTAGTATTTCAATGATTTTAGTGCATCCATGGAGACCACCATAATGTCATAGAGAGGAGCTTCAGAGTGAATTAGGGGTAACTTGATCCATGTCAGATCTTGAGAGTATAATTATTCTATAAATACATCCTATATTCATCAATCCTAGTCTATTTATTGATACTAATGGAATCTATGTTTTCTTATCGAGACTATATCAACAATAATGCAATGTAGGGAAAATACTTTAGATATTATCACTACAAAAGCTGACTTGTTAATGCCAAAGAAGGATAGATCTAGAAATAATCATATTGTGACTATATAATGTAGGATATAAACTCAAGAAATATTTATTCTTATTGTGATAATATTATTCTATAAATTGAGAATATCAGGATTTGAGGCTATATTTCCAAGCCAACAGGACCCATGCCATTTAAAAGTTTTATATCTGAACCAATGTGACACATATCATTTTCCATGGATAATTTCTTACTCCATTTCATTATTATGAAACTACAGAGGTAACTCAAACACTCCAAAATATCCCAATTCACAACAACTCAAGGTTATACTGCTAATACAATATAATCTAAGGTCATAATGTATGATATGTTGAATTCAATGTATTCTTAAAGCTGTAATTTCATAATTTTCATCAATTCAAATAGTAATGTTTTATAAGTGTACCATATTTTATAATTTGGCCCCAAATCACAAGAAAATTACTCAAAATACCTATTGTGGAAGGATGGGGGGAGATTAATCATTGAAGGTCAGTGATTAATGAAGATACCATTTGGTGCACACGTACATCACTTGGGGAACAAAAGAATCCCAATAAAAAAGGTTTAATCAGATCCTAAATGTAGTAACAAGATGGATAAATGATTATAGTTAAAATGGAGAGAGAATAAGATCTATGTATACCCAATCATGGAGTCTAACAAAATAGAATTACATTTTCATTCCATTTAAAAATAACTCAATATTCACTATCATCATAGAATGACTGTCGACTGTGGAATGTTGATTGAAGGAGGATCCCTTTTACATAGAATGGTTTTGAGAATTGATGGATTCATGTTTGAGGAAAATAGTTTTCACATAGATGGAGAATATATCCAAAGAGGAAGAGAGGTAATCTATTTGATAAATATACTACATATCTTACTATTGGAGTAGTAACTTATTTTTACTCTATTTGTAGTTTATTATAGGATTATATGTGGGGAAAATACTAGTAGTATTAGGGATAGATGTTGTTGTGTATTATTTATCTATACATGATTGAATAGAATTATATTTATCTATGTTCTTATATAGGTAATGATTTTATATATTGATATTCTTAAAGATGATTCTATGTGATATAGTGAGGGAATGAATGTTTAAATCTGGTAATTTGTAATTGATAGAGAGACTTAGACCTTTAAATACTTAAAGTGTTTTTATATTCAAGGGGAAACATATAAATAACCTTAGTTTATCAATTTTCATAGTCATATTTTAATTGGAAACCATATAGGGACCAAATATTTTGATTAAAAGTAGAAGGCTAACTTGAGAGAGAACATGGAAAGAAAGATATGGTGTCCTAGATAAGAATCAAGGAATTCATACATAAGAAATATGAAATAGAAAAACTAGTCCCACTATTCTCACTATTTTTCTAATTGACAAATAAAATAAATAAATAAATGATTCTTAATAGTTGGTTGCACTCTATACACACACACAAACACACACACCAACCATTCCCTCCACTTGTTTGTGCCTCTTGGTTTAATTAGATAATTGAACATGTCCTCCTTATAAATATGACTTTAGGTAACCTGTACTTAATTTTTTAGATGACCTCGTGCACCTACTATGTGGCTATATAACTACCAATAAATATTTAATAAGAAATAACATTTGGATTCATTACCAATATAGAGGTACCAATCAAAATTTTAGATTTTAAATACATATAGAAAACCTAAAAATAGTAATTAAACTTGAGACCAAATTTTTATAGAGTAACATTTTGAACATATTTTTTACTTCATATCATTTAAAATAAACTTTTTTACTTGTTTTGAAGGTACGTGAAGATAACGAATTTATGTACGAGAAATATTCCTACCATTCCTAAAATTGGAGGAAACTTCTATAGGAGAAAGGATAAGAAAATATAGGAGATGGATTGGGATAAAATAGCTATTAGATAACAATATTGGGAATAACCATGAATTAATGAGAAAAGTTTCTAGAATAATCATTATCCACCTATGATTTAGGATTTATAGGTTTTTAGATCATTTTGAAACTCTCAATTTATCATGATGACTTTGAGTAAATGGTACAGTAAGTTATTGAAATATCAATTAAAATATTTACCAACCTTTAATGGATTACCTTTAGTTGTTTTTTAGATTTTATAAAGGAATCCATGTTTGTAATCCATAAAATTACACTCAATTGAGAGAGTGATTATGAGTGAAGATAAGAAAATTCCCATACTATATTATGGGGAAATAAATTACATGGTTATTATAATAAGAATTGGATTCATGAAAATCATGTGAGGATATTTAAAAATATTTTATTTGGAGATTCTACCCTACATAGAGAACTATTTAGTAAATGACTTTACTCTCTACGTTTTATAGAAATATAAACAATCCATCTATGGGGAATGTTAAAATTCAATTGTTAGTACCAATAATTCCTCGATAAAAAATTTCTATACTCTAGTTAATTCACATCTTCTACTAAGAGTTGAATTCCGTTGGAAACAAAAAAGTGGGAACTGTTGTCGGAGGCCACTGTAGTGGCAGGACAATATATATACTCAAGATTATTTAAAATATTATTTCCACAATATCTCAAAAAAATTATGTAGAATATTTTATAGTTAATAAATTGGAAATAAGGGATGATGTTAATGCACAAATAACAAACTTTCAATTATAATTACCTAATATTGTATTAAAGAACCTAGGATCAAAAGAATAATATAATTAATATAGAATGTATATCCATAGTGTTATCCACAACATGAATTTTAACATTACAACTCAAGAAGCATCACCCACTATAGTTTAGGAAGAAAATTATATTAGAAAATATTGTAAAATCACAGTGAATTATTCATTTTAAAACACTTATAATGAATGATAAAAAACACATCCCAATTTATCATTGAAAGTTAAGGAACATTTAATGAAGGTGGTCAAGGTGAATTTCAAAGAAAATAATGAATCTGGTTTTCAATCCAAGAACACCCAAGGATAATATCACAACCAATCATTAATATTAAAGTAATATGTTTCTTGGACAGAAAATGTTTTCTAAGAGATCCATGAAATCATGTGTAATTAATGGATGATGAATGAATTTTTTCTGAGTGCTGAATCAAAATTTTGAATAATTGATCAGGTGATTCAATGGTACCGATATGGAACAAAAATCAAGTAAGTGAATGTTATGAATATTATATTTAAAAATAAAATAAACAAAAAAGAGAAATTATCAACCTCTAGTAGGGAAAAATTGTGAGAGGATTATATGGAAACTCTAACATGAGGATAAAAATTTATCAAAGGGATGGATGAAGAGAAAATTGTATCACCAATATTGTAAGTTAAAACATTTAAGGATATTTCCTTCCTTGAGAAGAAACATAACCATGTGAAGTGATGAATATGGGTTTCACTAAAAATTTTATAATTTCATATCATAGTTTTAATTTTTTTATTTTAACTATTTATGAATATTTGTTTATTTTTCATAGTTTGGTAATATTTTTTAAAATTTCCTTTAATTTCATATTAATATTAGCTAATTATTATTTTTATTATTATATAATAAGTATATATATTATTATAAAAAATGATTTAAATATATATTTTATTAATGATAATAATAATAATAATAGTATTATTTAATTATATAAAAGAATTAGGAGCACTATTAATATGTTATTATCAATATGTATCCCATTATAAAATTAACATAATATAATTTGAGATATTATCATATCTATTATCTATGTATGTGTGTGTGTGTGTGTATTTATGTATGTATGTATGTTTGAATGTATGTATGTATGTATGTATGTATGTATGCATGTATGTATGTATGTTTGTATGTTTGTATGTATGTATGTATGTATGTATGTATGTATGTATGTATGTATGTATGTATGTATGTATGTATGTATGTATGTACGTATGTATGTATGTATGTATGTATATATGCATGTACATATATGTAATTCTGATTACTTAACTATTTTATGTATTGTTTTTTTTTCATTATTATTAATAATGTTTTTCTTATAATAACTATTATTATTATCTATTGTAATGGGTGGTTTGGGTTGGGATGGGTAGGGTAATGTTGCAGGGTCGAGTCCTTAAGAATTCATATTTTTTTACTATTATGTTGTACATGGTAAGGATAATGTAATGTACCTAGATTATTATCTATTGTTATTATTATTATTGACAATTAGATTTTATCAAACTTTTGATTTTAAAAATTCATTAATTCTTATGCATGCTTGAAGATGACCTATTTGTTTCCTTCTTCATACCTACCCTCCTTCTTCTTTAGATGATCAAAGAATCCATTGATATAGGGAGCATCAAATTCATCTGTGTAGCATAATAACCAAATGTTTTATGTATCAACATGATTAATATATCCCCACAACATGACCAACAGTAGATTCAAATTACATCCCAGCACCCACTATGTGTTTTAAAATGTTGTTCAAGTGGTCAATTTCTTACTCAATCATCATTGAATTATTTCCATAACAAGATTTGTATCATGTTTTATTTTAATTATTTTTCATATAAGTAAAGTAATTTTGCAGTATTCTTACTTGAAAAATCAAAATGTAGTTAAAATTTTGAGATGATTTTCATAAACAATTATCATTCATATTGACTTTAGTTATCTTTGACGTGATGTATGACATGAATGTTCTTATACAGTTATTTTCATTGATTTCATGTAGTGGACTTTTCATCCACATGATCATAGTTAAATGTGTTCTTTATTATTTTATGATTCATAATTTCTTCATGGTTGGATAATTTATTCAGTGTAAAATTTATAATTAATATTAAAATAATCATATTCCATTAATTTAAAATATTATTTTATTTTTTATAATTTAGTAATATTTAATTAATTAATTTTATTTTGTTTGTGTTTGAACTTTTGTAATATGATATTTTCAAACCTGTTTTGATTCCCATTCATGTGATACCTAATAAGTAATCATAAGTTATATAATATCAATGAAAATATATATTTGAAATTAGATCTTGTGTATGAGAGAATCATATGTGACACATGATATAATGATCCTCGCTTCACATACATATACATTACATCACTTTTTTAGAATGCCTAAAACATTGCAAAAACATTCACCCAAAATCCGTATTAGTTTAGTGTATTTGGAAATAGAAACCTAAAATATTCTAACTCAGTGACACATCATCATTTTTTCCCAAAAATATCTTCCCCCTTGATATTTATAGCTAAAAATAATTCTTCATCACTTAGAGAATGAAAACACATGAAAGGGTTGAACTCAAATGCTTAGTAAGGGTAAATTAAGGAAATAAGTAAAAATATCATGAAAGGAGGGGTATAAGAACCTAATCATGACCATTAAGAGATTATACCATGAATATATAAAAACACTAACATGATTCATCATATAAATAATTTTAGTTCATAATACATGAATCATAAATTAATAAATAACATGAGCCTTGAAAGCATAATATAAGAATAAGACTTAGAATTATTGCAGCCACATAAGCATATAAAAACACTACGTCAAGGTGGACTACCAACGACTTTGTAACATATTAGGATATGGCTAATCACCCATGTACCTTCTCCATGCTTGGGATTTCCTCCCATATAACCTCTTCTTTCATACTTGGGATTTCCTCCCATCTACTCTATTCTTTTAGGCTTCGGGTGTCCTCATGTATACGCCCTTGTTTCATTAATGGGATTCCCTCCCATGTACTCTCTTTTTTTGAGCTTGGGATGACCTCCCATGTACCCTTTGATCTAATTAAACATTTATCACTACCCAATGCATTGGAGGGAGATATATATCTGACCAATCTCATAATAAATCATTTATACATGTGGAACATGATAATTAAACTTTCATCAAATCATGACCCATTAAAAGAGATCATATCATAAACCATGAAATGAAATGGGTATCATAAACATTTAATCATATCATAAATTATGGAAAATATATCAGTTTAATAATCATTTCATTCAATAAAATCCCTTAAAAGGAAATAGGTTTCATAAAAATTTATTACGACATAACCCATTGAAAAGAAAAACATTTTATAAGAATATAACATGTGGAAAAGGAATATGTTTCATAAGAAAATAACCCATGAAATAGATATGGGTTTTCATAAAAACTATGACATAAAAAATAACCATTTAAAGAAAGAATATGAATAGAACCTTTGGATCATTTTTGAGAGAGACATGAGTAACATCAACGAATGACATCTAAGATGAGAATAAATTTAGAGATATCTTTTGAAAACATTTCTTGAGGGAAATATATATTCTTATTTGGAAAGGTATTTTTAAAAGATAAAATCTTATTAAAACCAATTTCATTAAATTTTTTTGGAATCTTTTAAAGACGGGTTAAAATAATTTTTTCAACCTTTTCCTCGAAAAAATATAAATGAAACATGAAAAACTTTTAAAAAACTGTTGAACATGAAAACTTATAAAAAAGGTTTTAAATTTTTTTAAAAACCATTTCATTTGACTAAAATTGAAAATGTTTAATGAAATATTGAAAACAAATTAAAAACATTTTCCTTGGAAACGTATAAAATATGGTTGGTAACATTTTGGAATCCATTTTCCTTGAAAATATATAAAATAATCATGAAACCATTTGGAGATCCACTTCTCTTGAAAACATATAAAAGAACATTGAAATTATTTTGAGAACCATTTTCCATGAAAAATTAAAATATAATCTTGAAAAAATTATGAAATCCACATTCCTTGAAAACTTACAAAGTAATCTGGAAAACAACTTTAAAACCATTTTCCTTCAAAACATATAAATTAAAATTCAAAACATTTTTAAAAAATTTTATTTGAAATCACTTTTGATAATTATAAATAAAAATTTAAAACATTTAAAAATCTATTTAATTGAAACTAATATTATAGCATATAATGAATTCTTGAAAGTTTTTTGAAATCCATTTTTTTAGGATACTTTGAAAACTTATAAATAAAGCTTGAAAATGGTTTGAAAACCATTTCATTGAAAATAATTTGAAAAGACATAAAAAAATAATTGAAAAAAAAATTAAAATTATTTCTTTTTAAAATACTTTTAAATCATATAAATAATTATTGAAAAACAATTTAAAACATTTCATAAAATATTTTTTTAAATAAAATTGATTTCTGACTGAAGAGATTGTAATGTCGGGCTTTATTAAATAATAATTCTTAATTATATTATGTAAAAAATATTTGAAAAATGGTAAAAATACATCAGTAAAAAATGAATAAATATTTTATAAGAAATATAATTAATTTTAATGAGATATGAATCACAATATTTCATCAAAGGAAGCAGAAACATAAACAATCTCAAAAGGAAATGAGATTGTTTCAATAAAATCTTATTGATTGGTATCTTTGACCCATAATCCATGTTTAATAAAATTAAATTACATGAATATTTTAATATCATGAAACAAAATAATTTCATGATATAACATTTCCAAGGAATTATACAAACTCATGAAATAATATAGGTGCAAAACATGGTATGTTCCTCCAAGAATGAAAATTGAGACAAAATTACTTTACCAATTTGGTTACCTTTGAAACATATGTCCCATAAAAGAAATATCAAAAAATGGTTATATAAATACACATAATTTTATGAATTATAATCATATAATACATTCTAAGATAGTATACACACCACACAAAATGAATGGTTTGTGAATAAAGCATGTGTCTCATGTAAATAAAAAGTGAGATGAAATTCCCTTACCATGTGTCTTGACTATCATCATACCCATATAAACCTCCTGTAGAATAAACATAAAATTATTATAAATATATAAAATAACCATATTATTATATTTAATACAAAATATGGTTTTATTATTGATTTATATGACTCATTTGTTAATAATTCTATGTTAAGGTTATTCTTTGAGTAATATTCGCCTTGTTTTTCGAATGTGTCTTAATATTTTAAATCCTTGGTCCTTATATTTATATCATGATTCCGAAAATATAAAAAATGATATAAATATCAATTATATTTTTTTTTATTATATTAATCTATAAAATATATAGGTATGAAATGGAATACACCATTCAGGGATAGAGTAGTTCGTACTTACGCATGAACATCGTTTCTGTTTAATTATCATATTGAATGAAATAAGGTAAAAAAACAAACACACACATAAATATATATATATATATATATCATTATTTAATTAAAATTCTTATATCATATATATCATATAAGTTCACTAAATCCATTTTTAATATATTCCATGTAGCGCGTGATTGTATCACATCGCTTTGATGTCATGGTAGTCCACACTTCCTCAAACAAAATTATCATATTTAAACCGAATAGAAAGTATAAAGATACGTGTTCGAAAAGTATTTAAGAATAATAATTTCTTAATAAATATAATATATAACATATATAAATATATTTTACATCATAATTCCCACAACAATAGGCATTAAATAAAAAATGAACAATTATCGATTTGTGAGGCGATAGTTTGTCCTATAGAAAAACACTATGTTAGTAACTAAGTAGATCGATGTGTGTTTAACTGTAAGTAAAAAACATAGAAATAAAAAAATATAATTATATTAAGGATATTGTTTCTATTATAAAATCATGATATAGGATGAATTGTGGTGGTGTAAAATAAAATAAATAAAAAGAGCTTGAGGGAGGGTATTACCTCTTTATTGGGTAAATCCTTTTTGTATTCACCAAATGGATTACTTGGAAAGATTATTTACCAAATGGTGGATCAAATAATTAAGTTATTAATATTTAATTTTTTTTGGAATATATTTGTTGAGCTAAATTTTCATGAGATGTATGAGGAAGTGGGAGGATAGGAGGCATTTTTATAGTGGAGGAAAATGACACAAATGCTATATTTGAAAAGAATTATGTGTTCCACAAGTATTACTTGTTCCCTAAGTGTCCAATGAACTATTAAGTAATATAATATGTGGATGTTCTAAAATATTTCCATCAAATAGGGTTTGGACAACTTTAATGATCATTTTGTGTCTTAAATTTAAGGATTAGTCCTTATTTAAGTTGAATTTTACCTTAATCAATGTAATTAATTTTAATTATATTCAGTAATATTTTTTAAAATAATATAAGTAGAACATATTTCACATTATAAATTATGATTATTATAAATACATATTACATTTTTCAAATTCCAATCACATATATGGCATAAATTAATTTAAAATTAATACCTAGAATGGGATGACACTATGGGGTTTTAAAGTAAAATTGATCAAAAGATGGCTATGTTTTATATCCCATTTCAAGGTGAAATTGGTTATAATTAACTAAATTTTATTAATTTATAAAAATATGATATAATTATACTTTCAAGTAAATTTAAAATTTAATTTACCCTTATAAATAAATTATAAGAAAATGTTGTTTTGAACTAAAATACATTATTTTTAATTATTCATGAAAAAATGAGACCATATAGAAAAATACTAAAACTTAATAGTAATGTAATTTTTATGTTTCTCATTAAAAAAATATGTATTTTTTGACACATAAAATATTTAAAAGGAGGTCAAACAACCTATATAAAAATTTATACTAATGTTATATTTTATGTGTTTTCTTTTAAAAGGCAGTCAACAACCTATATAAAAATATAGGTTTTTAAGCATTAATTTTTTTTTGTTTATATAATTGGTCTTTAAAATTTATTTCTTGAATATAAAAAATATTTTATTTAATATATAACAAATATATTACATTAATATCACCCACTAATTGAAATTTAAAAAATTTATTAGGGTAAAATATCTTTATGATCAGAAAAATAATAATATTTCCTATTATATTCAATCGATTTTCATATTCATTTATATATAATATTTTAACCTATGAATTCATATTATATTTTTGTAAACCATGTATTTTCCTAATTAGTTTAAACTATTCTTAACCTCTAATTTAATATCTTTATTATATCTTTTTATATGAAATAATAATATTTTAATAATATATTATTGTTTGGTAAACCTTGGTCATTAGTGTAAAGCAATCCATCAAGGAAATTCAATTTTGCATGAAATGCAGGATAAAATCTATTTTCTGTGTAGGTATGGCTAATTTTTATTCTACGTGTTGTGCTTGGAGAACTTAGTGTTGTGTTTAATGTAAGACAAAAATAGTTATTTAATATAAAATAAGTTATTTTCAGTGTTTCATGAATTGAAAAATATCAAAAATAATAAATTAATTCGAAAATAATAATTCAAAAATTCTCGAGGTGTTATATTATACCTCCCTTAATATGGATTTTGGCCTCTATTTTTGACGCTTTCATAGGGCGGTGCATCCATCCACCAAGTATGCATTGTTTGTTTTCCCGCATTCCCATTTTCTAAACGTGGGAGGCATCTTTCACTTATTTAGGGACATTTTATCCATGATTGAAACGAGATGATGGGATGTTGGTTCCTCCTTATGTGGATTCCTCCTCAGAACTCATCGCCTAGTCCCAGAATCCCTTAACTATTTATAAATTTTTCATGAAACTCTTACCAGTTCCATGTCTTCATGGATTCCAGTTAATTACACTTCTTTTGTCAGGACATTCAAAGGAGTCATGTTAGGTCATCAACCTTTGGTCGGGGAAGTAGTCACATTGGACATCGCTGGCATATCTGGATGCTGAAAAACCTACCTGTCTGGGGTTCTTCTCCTTATGATAGGGATTATTGAGGGAACGGAAGCCCGAGGCATCCCACGTCGAGTGTGGGGATTTATATGCCAAAGGCAAGTATCTGAGGTTTTTCTTAGTTTCCGTTTTTGAACATAGGGTATGCCACGAGTTTAACATCCAGTGGAGACAAATCAGACTGATCCGAACACTAAATGGAGTGGGTTAGATGGGTGAATCCCCAAGATGGAGAACCTATGAGTCCTACAAGATGGGTGGATCAAAACATCAAATGAAGATAGATATGAGAATGCATGGGTCCCTATAAAGGGGAATCCAAGGTCTGCTATTGGATGGGATTGATACTCAGGGAGGTTTCCTACATACCATATACCTAGAGAAAGAGATCAAACCCACATAGTTAGATTGAGTGATGAATCTAGGTGTAAACCCATGACAATGAACTGAATACCAGTTGTGGATTATGTGTGGTTAGAGGGACATTATAAGAGGGACACTCTGGGTTAGACGATTGTTGGTTGTAATGGTCATATGAATTATCATCTGCTCAAATGGATGGCATGGTCCCATCGAGACATGGCTGCATGGGTATTAATCAAGATGGATGATGGATGGTTGAGCGAAGCAGATGGGACAAATGAGATAAAACCATCAGGTAGGTGACGGTAGTGTAGGGATTGACCCCAGATATGGTTTTTACCTATCCCAATGGAGAGGAATCAAAGTCCACGTAGTTTGGTGGGGCGATGGGACTCCTAAGGAGGCAGCCTGTGAGAATGGACTCATGTATGCGATCCGGAGGAAGTAGAACCTCCGAGTTGGGGCATGACCTTCTTGAAAAAAAATGATCAATGTAAAGACCAGGATGTGACATGAATTATGGGATTGAACGTCATATAGGCTTCCTACTTAACCTCGGGTTAGGGAATCAAATTCCACATAGATCAGGATGGGGATTGGAATCAGGGTGTATAGACAAGACAACGACCTCATAACATGTTGGGGATTATACATCGGAAGAAGCTTGAGTTGGTTTGATGCAACTAGGATAGGCTGGAGATGTGGGTCCCAAAAAATTTGAAATCAATGGCTTACAATCATTTGAAGAATACAATATCTTACCACTGGTTGGGGATGACAACAGCTTACTGCTGGTTGGGGACCACAAAAACATACCGTTGGTTTTAATTGAACTTCATGGAGGCTTCCTATGTACCCTATCTAGGATACATGGATCAAAACCCACACAGTTTTAGTTGAGAAATGAAATCAGGGTGTCCATAGAGGATAGAAACACGAAAACACAATGAGGCCTATGCATGGTTAGAAACCCTATAATTGGTCTCACGCTGTAGGGGTGAACCAGATATCTGGGTCGCAGCAAAGGGTAAAATGAAGTTTACTAGTTCTTGGGGTTGAACCTCAGGGAGGCTTCATACATACCCTATCTAGGAGATAGGGATCAAACCAACATACTTCAACATCATGTAGTTTGATGTCATGTGGTACGATAGGGGCATACAATTTAATGTCATGCGTGATGAGGGTGAACTAACTTGAAGATGGTTAGGACCGATGGGTGGTGGGCTTCAACCTAATGAAGGATTCCTACGTATCTTTCATGGAAATGTGAAAGGATCAATGTCCACGTAGTTTAGAAGGGGGGCTTGGGGATTACACGCTTAGGCAGCCAAAAAGTGTGTCATGGTCAATAATTACTCTAAGACCATGTGAGTCATGCTTGGTGTGTGAAAAAAGTGGCTGCAAGGACATGATGATTTCATCTTAAAAGGTGCATCTGTGAGAAATAGAATGGGGCTAACATGTGGATAGCATCCCCAAGAGGAAATTGTGTATTACACGTGGTTATAATCCCATAGAGGTACCAAGGGATTGTACTAGGTTAGCGGCCCATGGAGATAGAGATTGGGACTTACTCTAGGATGGAGGCCCAATAGAGACAAAGCCTAGTGGTAGAGGGATGAGGAAATGATGGTCTGTGTGCACCTCTCTCCTCTTGTCTTTGGGAATAGATGAAGAGATAAGGAGAAAGTATTCTACCTTCTGTAAGAAAGGCAATGAGCTTACACCAAGATGTTTTCCCTTCCCCGTGGACCAAATCCACTCCTAAAAATAGGATCTCATTCAATGGGAGGAAGATCTAACTCCCATGGAGACCAATGGCAAGTAGAGTTTCTAATACGAGGCACCCCATGTATATTTCACAGGACAAGGCTACAGTTTAACATCATGTTCTGAGGATGATGATTTTTGGCAGTTTAAAGACCTATATCTCAGATGATGAGGACGCAATTCTCACCCCTAGTACATACATAACTAATACCAACCCACACTTGTGGAAGGGAAGGAATCAAAAATGGCATGGTGAGGTGGTGTTATCAAGTTATCCATTTAGGGGATCACATTAGCATGGATATGTGAATAAGAAATAGTTTTTAGTGTGCCTATGTGAAGAAGCATGAGGCTAAGGAATGCAATTTGAAGCCCGGGCCAAGGGACCATGAAATCACATCTCACAAACATGTAGGTTCATAAGGGAGAATGTTTTTTGAACCAAAAGGGTTCATAATAAAGGATCTTGCGAAGATCTAGTGCTCCAGAGAGTGGAAATTCTCGACGAAGGGGTATGCTTAGTGATGTAGGGTGGCCTAGCCTATGCATGGAGTATAGATTCATATAAAGGGTGCTTCAAGAAGTACAAAGTCCTTCGCAAACTAGGACATTGTGGAACATGGATGCCTTGCAAAGAAAAACACTATGAAGCAATGTACTTCACAACGCACAGTTATCCTGCCTTATCTTGGTTTCAAATGTCCATGGAAGGTACTTCATGATGCATGAGTGCTTTATGAAGACCTGGGTCCCCTTTTTAATCTACGTTTATTTTGTGATGGGCCATGGGATTCGCAAAGGGAATCCCTACTTAAAGAGGGGTTGTATTTGAGCTAAGTGAAAGGTAATTTTCAATGCTCGAGTACCATTAAGAGCTCATTTTTTCTCAATGTTTCATAGAGAAAAATGTGGTTTGCAATTTGAGAGCAGAGAAGGTGAAAGCTCATGGTATTCATCCTTTGTGTCTGAGAGAATCCTGGTATTTATAGGTGAGGGGCGGTACAGAGCTCGGATAGCTCATTATGAATCCATGTGGCACTATATGATCATCCACAGATTGCATCAAGTTTTTCATAATCGTAGAGTCGACCTTCATACCCTCCTCAGTATAGAGACCACATTAATTACCTCTACGGTTCTCGCAAAGGCTTTTGTCAAGTTCCAAGGGATCACATAGGTGATCTGGTTCCCTTTGTGGCACGAAGATGCTGGTCAATTGCATCAAAATCGCAGATCCTCCTGCCTCTTTTACTTCGTAGTGGCTATAGAGGGGGATTTGGCTTTGTGCCGACCATGGTGTTGAGGGGCTCTGTGATAGTCACCATGCTAAAAGGGATCTACGAATGAGCTTCATGAGTCATCCCATTTTTCACTGAGGTTCGCCTTGCGAATTGTTCTTTATACTGATATTTTGGTGAAAAAATATCCCCCTCCCTCAGACTTGGAGCTGAGGTGAAAATAGTGGTAGATTTATTAGGGTATATCGCCAAAATAGTTTAGGCCAATCGCAAATAAATATTGTGAAGCAGGGTCACAATGTGGAGAGGTGATGTGTGGGTTTATAATGCCATGAAGCTCACCGCGGCCAGGAATGTCGTGAAGCTTGTAGTCCTCTACCTATAAATAAGGTATCCTGACCCTTCATTTTTCCTTACGCGTATCCATGTTTTCTTGTTGGGCTCTCGATTCCCAAATCTCCACATGCTCTGTGACTGATCTTTGAGAATCAAGACTTCCTTGCTCTGTGGTGCTCTGTGAGTCTTCTGACTCTACGATTGAGTGCTCTGTGGATTTTGTCTACGAGTTTTGTGGAATGGATCTATGATTGAAATTTTCAATCAAGCATTATGATCGAGCGTCGTGATATAGAACAAAAAATTTCTAAAGTAGAGTAGGAAATGGAAAATAAAGATGTTTCAGGGTGGTCCTTATAGATTCTTCCTAGAGGGCAGAGATGGATGCTAAGCTAGGAATCAAGGAATGCATGTGGAGACATTTGGGCCATGAATCTCTAGTGGAGATGCTATCATAAATTGAAAAGAACAACCCTATATGAAAAATGCTTCCTCTGTATGGATTTGGTCGGAGAGATTTTGTTTTCATTCCTGAAGAAAGTACGTACGATCCAACCTACTCATTTAGGAGTACACCGTGCTAGTGCTAGTGGTTAAGGGCAGCTGATGGTCAAACTTTGGAGTATTATACACCCATTAATGATGGATAAATATATAACCATGTGAAAAAATATGATGGGATGGCATTGCAGCCAGATGTATCTACCCCGTAGTCGCATACCATTCTAAAGGAGACTTTGGGAAACCCAGAGAAGGGGAGGACCGACGAGTGGAATTTCTTCCAGGTTAGAAATTTCACAGATGATAGGGCCTAGGAATACTAAGTATGTTCCTCATGCGAGGATTTTGGGGCGGATCTGAGGTGATTGGGCCGGTATGTGGCAGCCTAGGCCTCCCAATTCCACATCTACCAGCTTAAGCAACTAATTCCAGAGTTTTAGAGAAGGTGGTCTTCGAGGACCAACAATTTCCATTTTCACCATGGAGAGGATGGTATCAGCCTCTAGGACCTATACCAAATCTAAAGTATTCCAATATTGGGAGTGATGTATGATGAGTCTTTCCCCACCGTGAATACATGGGAGTTCCCAGAGCAAACGTATCTGCTGGCAAAGGCATTGATGGACCTGGTTTCGGGGGAGGAAAAAAATTCCAGTGAGGGTTGTACACTTTATGCATCAGTTTAGTTAGTTCTTGAATTCCCACGTATATGGGATGTTTACCAAGAGGTATCCAAATTTCCCAAAGGGGGATCAGTGCAACAATAAGAACTCCTACTAGCGACACTTAGAGGAAAACTAGGGGAGGCCTGGGGGTTCAACATTAGCTCTGAGCAACAATCAGGGGTTAGGTTAGCTGCATTCATTTTTGTGCTCATCTTCGTCTAGATTATACTAGTAAGGGACATGAACATGGGTGTGTGGCCAAGCAAGTTTATCATATTTTCCATGTTGGCGATGGGGGATCGGTTAAATCTGGGTATCTCAATGCTATCTAAGTTGTACAAAGTGTTGTGGCATATCAATGAGTGGAAGAAGCTACATAGGGTGTGTATTTCATTTCATCTTCTATATGGGTGGATAATGATGCACATGAGTGCCTAAGAATATGAAAACCCCATTTCCGCCCTATGGTTGAACTTACAACCAGCTATTCTGAATGCGGTGGAAAGTTTTCCGACCAAGATGACCCCACTGCTGGTGTTGAATTGGGTCTGGAAGGCGATCAAGTTCAACTTCCACCCATTCTCATTGATAACGGGTGTGTTCACTGATGAGAACCAGGTAATGGAAGAACATTGATCCTACCTCATGGCCATTCTGGGTGGAGTTTTGGTGGTGCAGGTTTACTGCAAGCCTCTTTGTGAGTCATACACCCCACACAGTTTTGTGAGGCAGTTCCAGTGCATGCAGAAGCCCACCCCGCTAGTCTACTTGGGAGTGTTCCACGAGGGCCATCCATGGTTGATTAGGTAGATGTCGCTCATGTTCACATGAGAAGATGGGAAGATTCATAATGATATGCCTCTTCACACAGTTGTCTATTGGATGGTGAAGGATTATGCGATGAGTTGGGAGTAAGCTTACACGAGAGAGATACTGAAGTGAAAGACCGTATGTTCTACTGACGTGGTCCCCCCTCAACCTCGAGGTTGGCGCCAAAAGGCATCAAGGAAATCCCATGGTGGTGGGGCTGCAGTAGTAATGATACCCACACCAACTGAGAGGTAGGTGGTAACGATAGACCCAATGGTCCCAGAGGAGCTGATTCATACAAAGGTGAGGCCACCCATGGGTTTTCATAGGATACCCACCAAGGCTTTGAGGAACCAGAACAACCATATAGATATTCCCAAGGATTCTATCTTCGTGGAGGCCTGGGACATCTGGGATGTTAACATGAAATTTTTCAACCCTGAATATATTTGGCATCATCTAAACCACCCTGGGATGTATTTGGAAGGAATCAGTAGTGTTAGGTATGGTTTTGTAGTATCTCGGAAAGAGGGGGAGTAGTATATCACCAACTTGGAGGTCTTCGTGCACTCTCGGGGTAAGCCACATCCCATAAATAATCTAGTTAAGGTTATTCTCAATTGAACAACCCCTCTATTTTTGTCAGCCCTTGAATTTAGGGAGCAATTTCTTATACCAGAATAAATAGAAGGGTCCTCTATGGGGGTGGATGCTAGTACAGGGAGCCCTCTAGACGAGGGTGAGGTAAAAAACTCGAAACATGAGGAGTTTGCAGAGGTTTTTTAGGTAAAACCTAAAATATTTTCTCATAGTCCTTATCCTATCCATTTAGGACATTGAAAATAACATTTGAAAAGTCAAGGAGGCCCTCATATGAAAAACCCACCGCCACAAATATTATATGCAGGTTCGGGAGATTCAGGATCTGTACCCATGACAATGGAGATTACTGCACCAAGAGTGGTCATTGAACCCAACATCATTATCCTGGAGTCATTGGATTTCCCAACTGTATACAAGGTTTCGTGCCTTGGGGACCCAAATACAACATCTCAGTGGTGAGACTGACTGTTTGGACTCTGTAAGTCTTCCTCATAGACATTGTAACTGTCATCCATTAAAATAGGTTAACTGAAATCTATGTGTTTTTTCACAAGCACAGTTCTTCAAATGGCCTGGGTTGGGTTGGTGGGGATGGTCGGAGCTCCTGGAGCTACCTTTCCCATGGAAAAAAATTGTGGTCATTGAAGTAGATGCCCAAACTGACCAAACGGTAGTGCTCCGGATCATAGGAGGGACCGAGAACTGGACCAATACTGAAATCATTGAGGTAGAATACGATGATGGGGATCATTCGAATGTCATGGATACTGACCTACATGACTAGACACCAGATGAATATCCTTATGATGAATTCTTGGAGGCATTCCTTGAAGATGAACCCACCGATCCTGAGGACCAGGATGAGACGACTTCTGATGAAGAGGATAGAAAAGTCGTCATCAGCCATTCATGGAAGCAGATCAAGTGCATAATTGGGGAGACCCCAAAGGAACAATGGATATATCAAATCGAGATGCTTCATTCCTAGCTTCACGAATTATGCACTGGAGGAGTGGATTACCAACATCCTCATGTGCTCATTTGAGACTTCATGATAGAAAAGATATGGGAACATGACTGTGGCCTTGGTGTGGTCTAGAAACAAAGGAAAACTGTAAACATCATGAGACTCTAGGAGGCTGAGAATGAAATCCAATGGTTGTGGGATGGGATGAATGAGTACTCTTCTTTCTCTAATCCCCAATTGGGGATCATATCACGCTTGAAGGCCCATATGGCAGAGGACAAAGAACAAATGAAGAGAGCCTCTGAGGAGATGGATATCATCCAATATGATGAGGAGTGGGCACAAATCACAGCTTATGAACAATGTCCCATCAATATCAAGCAGGAGCGGGAGCTTAGCAGGCGACAACAGATCCTAGATGCCCCTAACTAGAGAGTGGCAGAGCTAGAACACTCTATGGAAGAGGTTAACCCATCCATGGGAGGGGCAGATCCTTGGGCGCGGTAATGTGTCAAAATTCATAAATATACTTTCATGATTTCCTTGTTTATGATGACTACATGAACGAGTTTTGTTAGTTGTATTTTTTTTGCCTCATTTCCATCACATTCGTGCAATATCTAGTGATTAATCCCTAACCCCACATGGTTCGTGCCTGATGTGAGAAACAAGGGATGAACACATCATTCTTCTATTTGAATATGAGAGTGACAACCAATCATTGGGCATTGGGGTCTAAACAACCAACCCATATTTATATGAATAAAGAGGGATGCCTGACTAGAGAATGAATTTACTAGAATAGTCAAATTTCCATTTTCCCAACGTGATCTAGTGAATGAACGGGGTAATTACAAGGGCATTAGAATCAATCCGAATAGATGGGAGCGTATATTGTGAATCACAATACCCAAAAATCAGAACACTGTAGGGGAATCATGTCAATGAAAGATAACTATTGTCCATGTCCAAAACATAGTATCCCTATTGCGTTATCCTGAAGTGAGGATTAAAATTAATGGCCGACCATTGACCATGTTCAAAACACGAGGCCTAACTCGAGATGTCATCCATTAGTCTTCTAGAACATTACATCGGGATAGTAGGTGAGCCATAGGCCAAGCATCCGCACTGTTAGGGGGTTCCATTAGGCATGAACGAGGACAATGATCCAAATAAAGGACACATAAATTGTGGTGGTTGGAGTGATGGGTTGTTCGAATGGAGCCCAACACTCTTGAAATTATACCACTGTGATGAAAACACATTAGGTGAGGGAATCTGTTTGATCAGGGATCATACCTACTTCTAGACAGTACATCTCTAGTGAGGACCTAGAATGCATTGTAGTTTTATGTCATACCAATGAGGATGATATACATGTCTTTTAATATCGTATGGTGTGGATGATGCATATTGTTTTATGTTTATACTTTCTGGACCAAGGGTAATAGTTTAAAGTCATGTTGCACGGACTGTAGGCTCCTAGTTTAAGGTCATAGAGACTAGACCATAATCCGGGCCTAGGGGAAAGAAGGGTTAATGACCCTGGGACTAGGCCCAAGAAGAAATATATGGTCGTTGATACATATCCCAAAAGTATGAGAATCAAGCCAAACATTTTTCTTGAACACAATGTGATTAGAGACCAATGTAGGTGGGGGATATCCTCTTTGGAGAGAAAGATGATGCATCCCATATTATCATGGATCATCATGTACTTGTTTAGGTTTAGGATGTTGTCTAAAGTCACGTGTTGATGAAATGAGTTCCCTGATGGAAATGTGTGGTATAGTACATATCCCGACATAAATGGGGACCATAAGAGTCCACACCCCACCACATGTTCCTGATTGGAATTGTTTTAGACCATAGACCAGAGGTGGTCTAACATGGGGATGGACTCAAATCAAAGTGATTGGGTGTTTCTATGCACCCCATGTGGATGGGAATCAAGCCATACATAGTTCTCAGATTGCATTTTAACATCATGAATAATGAGAGGCATGTGTGGTTTAGCTGCACCAGTATATATCATTCCAACACCACTAAGATGACGTGAGTCGTGCTCGATGTGGGAAACAAGTAGTAGTGGTGGGAATTTCCTGGTATAGTGGGACACACATTAGGGTAAATGTAACGGTAGGTAAATGAAGTCCCAAAACTATTGAACCACCTACATAATGAGAATAGATTTGTGGAGATTTAAGATCGATTGTGAGGAAATCAATCATGTACATAAGGGAGTGGATAGATGTTAATCCTGGTTCCAGATATTTCGATTGCAATGATAGTGGCGTGATAGTAGAGGATAGTTTATAACCATGTCCAAAACACATCATCCGTTTTGTGTTAGCCTGGTATGAGGATATAAAAATGGGGGTCGACTGCTAACCATGTTTGAAGCATAGAACCTATCACAAAATTCCATCTAAGGTCTCCTGAGGTGTTGGCCCAAGATGGTAGGTAAACCAATGTGGCACGAGACAGGGTCGTAGAGGTGGTACCCTCATATGTGGAAGGGTATGTAGATCCAAATAAAGGGCTCATAATGCATGGACCTGAAACATGTGAATGTCCATGTGATAATTCCACACTTTCTGATCCTTTCCATGATGCATTGGAGTACGCCAATTAGAATTGTCAGATAGAGGGAGTTGAATCCCTTTCCAAGGAAAAAGGAGACACATGGTGTGAATGGTGTAAAAATAGGCGTGAATGAGGAGCCAAGAGGTACTCATGTATACATGATCCCAACAGAGTTCAGGCTAAGGGGTAGAATAGAGGATAAGATTTGAGATACATGGGGATAGACCATGTGATGAAATGTTTGGGCGTTCCTATGTATCCCATCAAGATGCAAATCAAGAGAGACTTATTTTTGAAAGTTTTGTGTAGTTTAATATCATGTGTCAAGGATTTTTGGATCATAGTTTTATGGTCTTAGATCTTGGACCATAATGGAAAAGATCAAGGGAGACATGGTGCATTTATTGTAAAACGTGACCAGCATGAGGACAATGGAACTCTGTATGACACCTTGTGCTCCCAGGGGAGATTTTAAATTGAGGAACCAAAAATGAATGTTGGCCTTGGACCGTGGAAAGGTTCCTAGGTGTTTCTACAAATACCATTATGATGGGAATCAATCCATACATATTTCTGGAAGAGAGTCATGGAAGGGAACCAACGCTAGGGGAAATACTATCATGCATGTTTGTCCCATGCACTAAAATAAGCAACATTTGATAGATCCTATTTTTTCTTTATGATGGATGTGTTTTTTTGAAAGCAACAACCTAAGGATGGAGAATCCCAAAATCATTGTCAGAATAAATACATATGTAGGGCTCAGAAAATGGTATGGTGTATGATCGATACCAAACATGATGTCCCCTCATGGGAGTACTTCACAATGTAGTGCCATTTTTCATCGTGCGTCCAGGAAGATAATGTCATAGTTTAGGGTAATATGATAATACCATCCAATTTAATTTAACAACACACATCAAAGATGTTATAGTTTAGAGTCACGTGGGACTAGGAAGCACAGTTCAAGGTCATATTTCTTGGACGCATAAAGAAGACATAGGTTTTAGATGGAATGCACATGGTGTGATAAAGCATACCCAGTGTGAACGAGGACAAGGTCTACACCACACCACGTTCAATTACAGGAGAGGACCCTCAGGCCGTGGGGCCAAAAATGATAAATGGATATGGGGATGGACCTAAAGACAAAATATATGGGTGTTACTTCATATCCCATGAGGATGGGAATCACGACAAACGTGGTTCTAGGATTGTAGTTTAACGTCATGCGGGATGAGAGGTAGGAGACACTAGATCCTAAAAGGGGTGTACATTGTGATGCTATTGAAAACATGACATGAATAATGACCTAAGACCATAGACTCCACACCACACAATTCTATAAAATTCAGGTCTAAATGGTCAAATAGAAGGGTTAATTAATGGAACCTGAATTAGACCCAAATACGAAATGCTCGGGCATTTCTACATATCACATAATGATGGGAATCAAGTCATACTTAGTTCTGCAAAATTTCATACAGTTTAATGTCATGTGACATGAATGAAGGGAGATATTAGATTAAGTTCGTAGAGCTCGGACCCTAATGGAAAAGAGGACACTTCCAAGCGGGAGTAAACCCTGCCTGAATCCCTAAAACCACGTGAGGTATGATTGATGTGGGATAAAAGGTGGAGATGGTCTTTACAACACATGAAATAAATAGAAAGGGGGGAATGGTCCAGATCCTCGAATGACTCCTCATCGTGGCTTTTTCCAATTAACGTGCAAACATGCACTAAGGGATAACAACAAGAGTGTTGAAATTTCACTTGGACATGATAGAGTAGAAAATTATGTGAATCATGTGACCAATTTTTAGGTCTTAATGGGGGCGGAGTAATGATGGATGATGATTGTTGACCTTGTTCGAAACACAACATCTTTATTACCTAACTTGATATGGGAAGAAAAAATGAGCATCAACAACTGACCATATTCACAATGCGGTACTTGTATCAAAATTTAGTCTAGAATCATTGGGGACATTGTCCTAAGACGGTAGGATATCCCTAGGGGCCAGAATCATTGTTGTTTGGGGATGCTTTCAGATGTGAAAGATGATGAAACTCCAAAATGAAAGGCAATGTGAAGCACGAAAATGGGCTAGAACATGTCTACATAGAATCAAACACTCTCAGTCCAGATCTAGAGTGCTCTTGGACATGCTGGTGAATTTAAAAAGGGGTTGAGGGGACCAATTCAATAGTAGCCTACTCGAAAAGGTGAGTGGAGAACAGGAAGAGGAAGAGATCTAAAGAGGGAGAGGTACATGGTGTGGTTTTTAGAAACCTGATGGGAATGAGGACATAAGCCAATACCACACCACATACCCCCCTCCTAGAAGACTCAAGCCAATGGGCTAGAGAGATGGGGGTGTTTCTAAGAAGTAGGTCTAGACCAAAATATGAAATGTCTGGGAGTTCCTATGTTTCTTGCGGGGGTAGGAATCAAGCAACACGTAGTTCTGAAAGATGGTATGTAGTTTAACATCAAGTTGTAAGGATGAAGATATAAGAGGATACCTGAATGAGTAATGTGTATAGCATGGTTAATAACATGACATGAATGATGGTGTAAGCCCACATATGCCACACCACTCATAATTTCCAAAGAGAACATCGACTAAGAAGCTAAGAGAAAGGATAGATGAACCTAGGCTGAACAATAATAAAAAATTTCTATGTTTTCTTACATATCCCATAAGGATGGGAATGAATCCAAACAAAGAACTCAAGATGTTGTGTAGTTTAACATCTAGTGACAAGGATGTGGTAGATCTTAGTTTATGGTCATAGAGCTCGGACCGTATATTCCCAGTTTAATGTCATGTGCATGGGACAGAAGGTTGGAAAGGGTGAATCACCATGCCTATCATTTGGGATACTATAAACTGGAAAAAATGATTGAGGATAACTATTTAACATGTTTTCAAAATAGTATTCGTAACATTTTCTAGAATGGGAACACCAAATGAGCATTGATCACTGACCATATTTGTAATGAGGTACTTGTATCAAATTTTCATCCAGAATCCTTGGGGATGTAGGCCTGAGATGGTGGGAGAGACCTAGGGCGTAGTATCCATCCCATTCGGGGGTCCGTTTAGGTGTGAAATATGATGGAATCCCAAATGGTAGGATGCGTAAAGAGTGGTTTGACCTATGTTGTTTAATGTCTTGCGGAAAGAATGATGGATGGATGGGAGTCTCAAGGGGATGTATGCAGCATAGAAAAAATATCCTAATTTGAATGAGGAGATATAGTCCACACCACACCATACTATCCTAGGTGAGAACGTGGGCCATCGGCCCAGAAAGGTTGAGGGACCAGAGGCTGTACCAGAGATGGAATGTCATAGCCAGTTTTAAATTTATCATCATGTGGGACAAGTGCTGAGTTGTTTTACATTCCTCTCTGATGGAAGAATTGTGTAATTTAACATCAGTCGATGAGGATGGTTGTGATCATATTTTAAGGTCATAGATCTCATACTATGATTTCATGACCCATTTTGTGGGCATGGCCCTACCGAAGATCCTAAGCCCACACAGGTAATGCTTATTATGGGAAACAAGGAATGTGATCAAGTACTACCCAGCATATAAGGGCATGAAAATAAAGGAGGGAGATCAGCTGAGGTCGATCCCACCCAGACCAATATCCTTACTCGAGGCATGCTGACATTTAAATGGGTAACATGAAAATATGAATCGTTACACCTAATATTTGGTACTTATAGGGGTGGTGATAATGATAGAGGATGGCTATTGACCATATTCAAAACCCAACATTCATATCATGTGACCTAAAATGGGAAAAAACGAATGAACATCAACCGCTGACTACATTCACAACATGGAACGTGTATCAAAGTGTTGTTCAATATCCTCTAAAAAGTTTTCCTGAAGTGGCAGGAGATCCATAAGCTCGAGCACCCATCAAATTCGGGGGTCCTTTAGGATGTGGATGATGATGGAGACCCAATTGAAGGGAACGTGTGAAGCATGAACATGCCTATTGTCTAACATCATTAAGGAAAGGAAGAAAGTGTTTGACATCTCCAAGGAGGGGGATACATGGTGCAGTAATGATAAACCTGATTTAAATGAAGGAAAACAAAGCTTGCACCACACTAATTGTTTTGATAAGGATCCTAACCAAGGGACCATATCCAAGGGATGATCTTAGAGTTCGACGGTGGGCCTATGGAAAAAATGTATGTGCGTTCCTATGCATCCCATGAGGATGGAAATAAACCCTTAAGTAGTTCTAAAAGGTCCATCCATTTTATCTTCAGGTGGTATGGACATGGATAGGATAGAAGAACCTGAGGGGTACATGGTGGAATCACTATAAACCAATCATAAATGGGGGGAAAGGAAGTCTACACGACATTGTGGGAAATAATCAAAGAGAACTATACCCAGGGGTAGTCAAGGGGATGAATTTGGGGGATGGAACCTAAGACGAGGCATCTGAGAATTAATACGTATCCTATTAGGATGGGAATAAATCCATCTATTGTTCTTGAATATTTTGTATAGTTTAACGTCATGCGGGATGAGAAGTACAGAGATATTATTTTAAATTGGTAGAGATCAGACGATTTTGTAGTCTATCATCATACAAAATAAGTTTTGGGTAGTTTTACATCCTTAATCCCGGGCGGATCATGTAATTTCATGTCAGGATTTGAGGATGGAATAGTTTGAGGTCATACGGGACCATATACAATTTAACATCATGCGGGATGACATATATTTTAATGTCACGCGAGACAAGTTCTTAGTAGTTTAATGTCCTTCAGCTTGGAAAGATCACACATTTTAACGTCATGCGGTAAAGATGTACCAGTTTATGGTCACGTAGACCCAGTTAACCCAAAAAAATTATTTCTTGAGGAATTTGGCATTTGTGGGAGGATTTATACGCTCACCATATATGGTAACTAGGGAGTATGCACCACTGGAATAAACATTATGAATTATGTAAGTTCCTTCCAAATTGGGATCCAATTTGGGCAGTTTCTTACTAGGTATCATTGGCGTTATCAGGGCCAACACCGTGTCACTGTGTAAGAAATTGTGGAGGATAACTTTATTATTGAAAGCTATGGCTATATTGTTCAGATGCCTCTCCAGAATGTGTAAGTCATAAAACCTATTCTCTTTGAGCACTTCTAGTTCATCCAAATGGATTTTAGCTACCTTTTGGAGATTAGTTTGCTCGTAGATAGCTATTCATAATGAAGGAAACTAAATCTCGATGGGAAGGACTACCTCTATTATGTACACCAAGGAATATGGGGTCACATGTGGGGAATTTTGATTTGTCGCCCGATAGGCCAAGAGAGCATTGGGGAGTTTCACTAGCCCACTCTTCTTGTTCATACCAACCATCTTCAGCAGAATGTTAGAGAGAGTTTTTTTGAACACCTCAATCATCCCATTTTATTGCACATGATAGGTGGAGGTATGGTTTGATCAAATGATGTACATGGTGTACAACTTCTTCAGTTCAGATTCCAGGAAGTTAGTTCCATTATAGATGAGGAAGTCATGATGGACTCCGAATGGGTAGATGATATTGGAGATCACAATTCAACAATATAACAGGCCTAGACCGCCTTGAAGGGAAATACCTCTGCCCACTTGGAAAAGAAATCCATAGCGGTTCGGATGAATCTGCACTAGAGAACTGTTGTCGGTGGATAGGGTACCACGACATCATGTCCCAAGACCATGAAGGGAAACGAGTACTTGTTAGTGTGGAGAGGCTCTGGTGGCAGATGCAAAACAATTTCATGGACTTGGCATGCATGGAACCTCTTATAAAACTCATCATAGTCCCAGATCATGGCTGGCCAAAAACATCACAATCTTCAAATCTGGTGAGGGAGTTTTGTCCCGATCTGATGAGCCCCACAAGAACCGGCATGAAAATCTTACATGACCTAAGAAATCTCACCTACCCAAATGAAACGGAAGAGAATCACATCAAAACCATGTCTATAGAGGTTCCTCTCATGACCAGGACGACTCTGAATGGTAAACTGTAATGCGTGACATCGGATTTTCCCACGCTCAGCTAGATCTTCCAAGAGATTGTCACATTAGATATACTAAATAAAGGGGGTCGTCTAGTTAGGAGTCACCTCCAACACTATGAAAAGGGGGTCTGGGGTCTTGATGTAGAGGAACTGGCGGTAAGGTGGCTTACTTGCAGGATATCGTTTTCATCCGAAGTGTAAGAATGGTATAGAGTAAGAGGTTTCCAACCTCTGATACCAATTGTAGGATCGAAATATAATATGAGATGCTCAATATACAAGAGGGGGGTGAATTGTATACTTTAAAAATTCCTTTGGAACCTTTAAAGTTAGTTATGAATAACTAAAGTTTCCTTAAGAAAAGGAAAGGGCTAAGTTTAACAAAGTTAAACTAAGTAAATTCACAACACCTCTAACACCGAACTAAACTTGGAAAGTGATTCCAAAAGTAGGTTCCGGAAATGTGGTTCCGGAAATGGAAACTTAACAAAAGTTACAATATGAGATTCTACCTTAAAGCGTATAGAATCTGAATGAATCAGAGTAAGTAAGGAAGTATAAGAAAGTTATACTTTCCTTAGGATACAAAATTGCTGCGGAATAAAAACAAGTAGTAAAACTACTAGTAACAAGATATAAGTCTTTTAACCCAAAGATAAGGGTATCCAAAAACCTTGGATAAAGGTCCCTTGATTTATAATTTCAAGCAAGTCTGTCTTACCCACACCAGGGTAAGCCCTCGATACGAAGATCGGTGTCTCTGTCTTGCTATCCCCGCAAGCCCTCAACTTCAAGGTAGTTGGTAGCCTCTGTCCTCCTCAGCAAGGAAGCCCTCGATCTTTAAGGTAGTCGGCACCTCTGTCTTCCTCAGCAAGGAAGCCATCGATCTTTAAGGTAGTCGGCAACCTCTATCTTCCTATCCCCGGAATCCCTCGAATTTAATCACCAACATTCGGAGTCGCACGAAGCTTTGAGAGTTAATAAGAGCCTCTCTCTCTAGAAATCACTTCAAGCATGTAATCACATGAGTAGAAGATCTGTCAGCCTTTCAGCCCCGAGCTCTTTCAAATGAGCTCCTATTTATAGGTAAGGTCGGCTCCTCTCCAACGGTCATATTTTCCTTAAATATCGGAGGGACCTGTACACGTGTCACTTAGACAACGGTTAGTTTATAACAAAATGGATGACATCGTTTTATAACAAAACAAGTGTAACAGAATGTACGACATCGTTTTAAACTCTAACATAAAAGTTCGGAATAGAAATTTCGGAGTGAAGGTTCGGAGTGAATAAATTCAGAGTGTATAAAACAAAGATAATCAGATTCTGTTTAATAGGTGAATTCGGAATGAGAATTCGGAATAGGAATTCGTCATCAGAAATCGTAATGAGAATTCATTATCAGAATCCGTAATGAGAATCTGTCATCAGAATTCGTAATGAGAATTCGGCATCAGAATTCGTAATGAGAATTCTTTATCAGAATTCGTAATGAGATTTCGGAATGAGATTTCTTCATTAGAATTCGTAATGGAAATTCTTCATTGGAATTCGTAATGAGAATTCGGAATGAGATTTCTTCATTAGAGTTCGTAATGACAGTTCTTCATCAGAATTCGTAATGAGAATTCTTCCTCAGAATTCGTATCCTGAATCTGGAATAGAACTTAGTTAGAGTTCATATCCGGAATTCGGAATGAAACTTCCTTATAGTTCTTGTCCAGAATCCGAACCCTAAAACAGAATGCTTTATATCAAAGTTTTAATGATTCCGAGAAAATGAATCTGAAACTTATACTTAAGAAAAATATGGATGAAAATATGATAAGGATAATTTTTCTTATAAAAGCGATTTTCCTTAAGAAATCAATTTTCCTTATAAAAGCAATTTTCCTTAAAAAAGCATTTTTCCTTATAAAAGCAATTTTCCTTAAAAAAGCATTTTTCCTTATAAAATCAATTTTCTTTAAAGATAAGGTGTTTGTGATTTTCAAAACAAGAAGGAATGGAAAAGTCATAAGGAAAACCTTATTGACTCAACAATCTCCCCCTTTTTGGAAAGCACAAACATCCTTATGAAAAAGCTATTCTAAGAAGAAAGAAACACATTAAAGCTTATCTCCCTTGGTTTAAGAATATAGATGAATACGACTAACTCCCCCTTAGGCTTTGAAACTCTAAGGATCGTATTCATATTTCCGGAGTGATGTTTCTTTAAGAAAAACTCCCCCTTAAACAAACTCTTATTAGAGTTATTTTTCCTTGGGTATTTTCCTTTCTCCCCCTTTGATAAGCACTTATTAGATTTCCTCTTTTTCTTAAGGATCTTTTCCTTCTCCCCCTTTGTGATTTTCAAAAAGAATTGGAGGGAATGGAAAAACTTAACAAAGTACCTGAAAAAATTAGTAATGACAACAATAGAAACAACAAGCACGATTCTCATTATATTTGAAATGTCAGCAACAAAATAATTACAACAAAAAGATCGGATTGGTCATTTCGGATCTTTCTCCTTCGACATTAGCCCCTTAAGAATCGTCTTGATCTTCATTAAGTCTTTGTGATCTTCCTCTGCTTGCTTCTCTAAGACGACTATTCTTGCTGACTGAGCTTCAATGATTTCTTCCTGAGCCTTCAACTTTTCTTCCTGAGCTTTCATCTTCTCTTCCTGAGCCTTCATCCTTTCTTCAAACCCGATCCGATAATCCCTTTCATATTTCCAACTTTGATTAACGGAATTGAGCTTTCCATTCAGATCTCTCACTTCCTGAATCCGAAAGTTCTTTTCCTCTGTCAATTTCTCTTTGAATGACGCAGTCAGCTCTTTAATCTTCTTGTCCTCGGTTTCAAATGCATCCTTAACATTATCCTGAAACTCATCAAGCAACCTCATCTCTTCCACAGTTTTCTTAGACCAGCTTGTCATCCTCTTGCAAGATCTTTTATGTGCTTCGTAACCAATAAAGAAATTTTTGAACTGGGCTTCAATCTCAACACATTTATCCATAACCATGGATACAGAATCGGTTTTCTGATTTAGCGCATGTTGAAGCATCTGGCATCTAGAGTCAATACTGGAGAAGGTTGGAATGGTTCCCACCAACTTCTTCAAAGACTGGACAACAAAGTCATGCCCCAACGAGGATGACTCTGAATCCGAAACCTTGCTAGGAGAATTTTCTTCCTCAATAAGCTTCAACTTCCTCTTAGAAGAACTACCAGCTTCATTCCTCATCTTCTTTTCTGAACTCGGGGTATCAGCAAGAATTTGTTTCCCCTTATCTTTTTCCAGAATAGAAACCTGTTCCGGAGATTTCTTCTCGCTATCAGAGACTTGTACTATATTATCTTCCTCATCAGCAACTTCTACATTTTCCTTCTGAGCAGCATGAAGTAAAAGATGTTCTTCTTCTCTCAGACAAGAAACTTCTTCTTCACCTTTCTCTTCTTCCAATTCAGGAGTAACAAGCTTCGAAGATTGAGCTTCAGATGTTCGGAGCGACAGGTGTTCCGAAGGAGTTCCCTTGTATTCATCTACTTGTTTGAGCACATCTCCTGTCTCACCACTTCCTTCAGCAGCTTCTTCAACTTCTTCCACTTGCTCTACTACCTCAGTATTCGTAGCAACAGCTTCTTCCGGAGCAGCAAGATTTCTTCCTAGAGTCTCAGGTAGAGATTCTAGAGAAAAAGTTCTCGGAACGGGAATGGTTGCTGAAACCATTTCGTTGAACTTTAACAATGCTTGAACAGCCTCGGCTTCTGACATTTTCTTCTTCAGCTTCTTCTCCTTTGCTTGTTTCTCGAGCTCATCTACAGCCTTCTGTTTCAGAGCTTTAGCCTCTACAGGATCCAATCCGAACTGCGGATCCCCTTCTTTCCTCTTCTCTTTGTCAGCTCTCCACTTCGATGCAACCTCATCAGTATAGGTTTTCTTCTTCTTAGACTTAGGAGGTGCGGAGTGGACTTCCTTAGACTTAGGTTCCTCGGCTTCGACTATCACTTCTTTCTGCTTCCTCTTCCTTACCGGCTTAGATGATTCCGGATCAGCAGATTTCGGAGTCACTTCTACTTGAGGAGGTAGATCAATAAACTTCCCAGACTTCTTGTCAAAAGCTATATTCATTCTCTTAAGAGTGGCATCGCTGACTAGAATGATCTTGCACACCCTTGGTTTAGAACTACAAGCTACCTTGAAGGACTCAAGGCACCGAACTATGAGCTTTGATAATATTGCTGGGTACATCACGATCTGAGCTCTCAGATTCCCCTTCTTCAAATTCTCAATATTAAGAAGAATATGCTTCATCAAGTTGAACTTTCTTAGATTTATCAGGAAATCTATGATATATATCTCACTCTTCTTCAGGCTATCCTTATCACCTTTTCTCGGAACGATAAGCCCTTGTACCCATAACTCCAGCATCCGGAAGTTTGTAGATAGACTTGCAATCTTCGGAGCCTTGTCATCATCCAATCCGAGAGTTTCTAAAGCCTTTTCCTTGTTAAAACTACCCAAAGAGTCTGGCAATACATGCGAAATAAACTCAGCTTCACCTTCATAAGATAATCCTACCAAGCTTGCAGCCTTGGTGTAAGAAAGCTTATATGTCTTTCCATATGATTTGAAAGAAAACTTCTCTCTATTATCTTCCTCGAAGAAAGCAACCGACTCATAAAACTCAACAAGCAAATCTGAGTACACATCATCTTGGTTGCCGGTTTTTGATACCGCAACATCCTCCCAGCCATTCAACTTGATATTCTTAGAAATGATAGAATCATAGTTGCTGAAGAAATTCGGATGAACTAACCTTTCTCTGTAGACTAACCACTGAGAAATGGGCTTGGCTGAAGACATTTCTTGAGAAGCTAACTCTGCAGACATTCGGATCTGAAGTCTCTGAGAAGTTCGGAATTGAGAAGACTGGAGTTCGGAATGGCCTTAAATCAGAGAGGCAGAGCTTCAGCACGCGAGACCTTGAGATCGATGTGGGACTAGAAAATATAGTCCCCTTTATATAGGCAATGGGATGACGGTTGATATTCCATAGTTGATCAAACGGTTGGAATGAGCTGCGATCAGATCTGACGGTTGAGAGCTCGAATCCGATCTTTTTGAGGTTTTTATTAAAGTAAAGATTTAAGAAATCCAAAAACCGAAAACAAACAATAAGAAATTTCTAGCAAGTAAAATATGATTACGAAAACTTCGGTAAGAAAATCATACCTTTCGGATTAGCTTAGGAAAGTTATTCGTAATGGGTAATATAAAGACGACTACGAAAAACTCAATACGAAAAACTAAATACGAAAAACTCAATACGAAAAAGTCAATATGAAAAATAAAACTTGGTACGAAAATCTGGTTATGAAAGTCCCAGTACGAAAGTTGTCCATTCCGGAAATTTTCAATACGAATACTTTCATTCCAGAAGTATTCTGTACGAAAATATCCATTCTGGAAAAGTTTCATTCCGGAAGTTTTCATTCCGGAAATCTTCGTTCCGAAAAGTTTGAAAACAAATTTTGAAAAACTTTGTTAAACAAACAATCAAATGTTCTCCCCCTATGAAAAGGAGTTTATTACTGTAAGGAGATTTTTTCAACAGAAAGTTAATTAAGGAAGATTACCTTATGGTTATCATTCCTAACTTTTGTTTAATATATTCAAATCTATCAGAAGACAAAGATTTTGTGAAAATATCAACAAGTTGATCTTGCGTTCCGATAAACTGAAGAATAATATCTCCTTTAAGTGTGTGATCCCTAAGAAAGTGATGCCTAATATCTATGTGTTTTGCATGGGAGTGATGTGTAGGGTTTTTACTTAGGGCAATGGCACTTGTGTTATCACACAAAATTTGAGTTTTGGTAAAACTCAAGCCATAGTCTGTGAGTGTGTGTTGCATCCACAACACTTGTGCACAACAACTTCCAGCTGCTACATATTCAGCTTCAGCAGTGGAGAGTGCAACAAAATGTTGCTTCTTGCAGGACCAAGAAACTAGTGAATCTCCTAAGAAATGACAAGTTCCGGATGTACTTTTCCTATCCATTCTACATCCACCAAAGTCAGCATCAGAAAAGCTTTTTAGAACAAACTCATTTCCAGAAGTATAAAATAATCCTAGATCCATGGTTCCCTGAAGGTAGCGAAAAATTCTTTTTACTGCCTTTAAGTGAGATTCCTTAGGATTGGATTGATATCTTACACATAAGCATACTGAAAACATTAAGTCTGGTCGACTAGTTGTTAAGTAAAGTAGACTTCCAATCATACCTCTAAAAGATGTTTGATCTACTGGTTTCCCAGCTTCATCAAGATCTAAGGAGTTTGAGGTACCAATGGGAGTACTTATACTCATAGTGTTGTCATAACCATACTTTTTAAGAAGATCTTTAATATACTTATGTTGAGATATGTATGTTCCTTCTGGTTTTTGAGAAATTTGAAAACCAAGGAAAAATGTTAACTCACCCATCATACTCATTTCAAACTCAGATTTCATTAGACTAGCAAAAGAGTCAGTCAAAGATTGCTGAGTTGAACCAAATATAATGTCATCAACATATATTTGAACAATCAAAACATTTTTCTTATCTTTCTTTATAAAAAGGGTTGGATCTGCATTTCCCTTAACATAGTTATTTTGAAGCAAAAATCCAGTGAGTCTATCATACCATGCTCGTGGGGCTTGTTTAAGGCCATACAAAGCTTTGGTAAGTCTAAAAACATGATCTGGATGTTTTGTATCTTCAAAGCCAGGAGGTTGTTCAACAAAAACTTCCTCTTGAACATAACCGTTAAGAAAAGCACATTTCACATCTATTTGGAAAAGTTTGAAATTAAAGAATGCTGCAAAAGCAAGTAGAATACAGATAGATTCAAGTCTAGCTACTGGAGCATAGGTTTCTTCATAGTCTATTCCTTCTTGCTGATTATAGCCTTTAGCAACAAGTCTAGCTTTATTTCTAACAATGACTCCATTTTCATCACATTTATTTCTGAAAACCCATTTTACACCAATAACAGAAGTTTCCTTAGGTCTTTCAACCAAGGTCCAGACTTTATTCCTTTCGAATTCATTTAGTTCATCTTGCATTGCTTTGATCCAATCATCATCACCTAAAGCTTCATCAGTGATTTTAGGTTCTAATTGGGAAAGAAATGCTAGATGTTCTATTTCATTTCTTAAGGAACTTCTAGTCCTTACAGTTTGATTTACATCACCAATGATACTATCACTGGGATGATTCTTAAGAAACACCTGATTTGGGTTTTGTAAAACTTGTTCATCAACATAGGGTAGAAAGTCTTCTGGGGTAAATGTTTCAGAAGTATCTTCTAGAACAATTTCCTTATCAGAAGGTTCTTCTATCAAAGGTTGATAATCAGTTTTTGAAAACACATCCGAAGATGTAAGATGAGATGGTTTAAAAAAAAGGATCTGACTCATCAAATTTTACATGTACTGTTTCCTCAACAGTGCAAGTGTTTTTATTAAAAACTCTATAAGCCTTAGAAGTCGTGGAATAACCTAAGAAAATTCCTTCATCAGACTTTGGTGCGAATTTATGTAAGTTATCTTTAGTATTCAAAATGAATACTTTGCAACCAAAAACTTTGAAGTAGGAAAGTCTTGGTTTTCTACCATTCCATAACTCATAAGGAGTTTTATTAAGAAAAGGTCTAATCAAAACTCGATTTATAGTATAACAAGAAGTACTTACAGCTTCAGCCCAGAAATGTCTAGCAATAGAATATTCACTCAACATGGTTCTAGTTATCTCTTGAAGAATTCTATTTCTTCTTTCAACTACACCATTCTGTTGAGGAGTTCTAGGTGCTGAAAAATTGTGAGTAATACCTTTCTTACTACAAAAAGTTTCAAAATCTGAATTTTGAAATTCTCCTCCACGATCACTATGAATAGTTTTCAATGGAAGGTTTTTCTCATTTTTAACTTGAGCTCTAAAACTTTTGAAATAAGAAAAATCTTCATATTTCTTTGCTAGAAAATAGACCCAAGTAAATCTAGTGTAATCATCAACTATAACAAACACATAGTATTTGCCTCCAATGCTTCCAGTTTGTGTTGGACCAAAAAGATCCATGTGCACTAACTGTAATGCATCGGTTGTTGAGACTTCACCAATTGACTTAAAACTAGATTTATGTTGCTTGCCATATTGACAAGGATCACAAACTTTAGAAGAATCAAATCTAAGCTCCGGTAGATCCTTAACAAGTTTCTTCTTAGAGAGTTTACATAGGTTCCTAAGATTACAGTGTCCTAATCTTCTATGCCATAACCAAGAATGATCTTCCATTGCACTTAGGCAAGGTAAATCTTGGCTTCTTAGGTCTTCTAAGTTTAAGGTGTAAACATTCTCTTGCCTGTTGGCTGAGAGAATAAATTCTTCCTTGGAATTGTGAACTAAGCATTTATCATTCCTAAAATTCACAAGGTAACCTTCATCACATAACTGACTTATGCTAATGAGGTTGTGTTTAAGACCTTTAACAAAAAGAACATTTGAAATCAAAGTTTTACCCAAAAGAACTATATTACCAATACCAACAATCTCTCCCTTAGCATTGTCTCCGAAAGTTACCTTTCCTCCTTTCGTTTTGATAATCTTTTCAAAAAAGCTTTTGTTACCAGTCATGTGCCGGGAACATCCACTATCCATGTACCATATATTGTTGCTGGAACTTTCTTTATTTTCCTGAAATTAAGAACAAAGTTAGATTTTCGGAATCCAAACTTGTTTCGATCTGAGATTTCCAGAAAATAAAATTTTTGGAACCCACATTTTCTTAGAAAAATAAGCTTTATGAAATCCTAAGGATTGGGTTTTGTTTAAGGAACAATACTTTGCCCAGTGACCACCACATTGACACTTGGTACAAAATGGGGCACTTTGAGGAACAAAGTAATTGTTACTGAAAACTGGTTTTGCATGGGTATAACCAAATCCGGATTTATTTCTTAAAGGTCGTATTTGAGAATACATCTTATCAAAATTTTCTTTACCATGGGTAAAGTTTGATAAACATTTCTTTAAGGAAAAAATTTCGGACTTGAGTTTTATAACCAAGTTTTTATCATCAAAATTATTGGTTTTAGAACTAGAGTTAGGCTCGAAAACATTTTTATTAGAAATTACTTTTTCTAACTCTTTAGAAAGTTTGTTCTTCTCAGAACTTACTTCCTCAAGATTTTTTGAAATACTTTCAAAATCAGCATTTTTCTTATCAAGATCTTTAGAAAGATCTGATATTTCTTTAGTAAGAATAGAATTCCTAGAGTTTGCCTTATCAAGTTTCTTGTTGAGTTTGGAATTCTCAATCTCAAGAAGTTCAGCAAACCTAGAGACTTCTTCAAAAGTAGGTAAAGTATTTTCCTCATCAGAAGATGATTCTTCATCAGAAGAGTTATAATACTTACTATCATTAGAATTTAAAGAAACATTGGTCAAAGATTCAGCATTCCGTACCTTAGCCATAAGACAATGATTGTTAATAGGTAATCTGGCTATAAGACCAAGATTCTTCTGTCCTGAAGATTCATAATCAGAAGATTCATCTGAAGAGTCACCACCACTGGCACTCCAGGTATCATTAGCTTTCAGAACTTTCTTAGCTTTGGCTTTATAATACTTCTTCCTGTTTCTGTCTGAATGTCTTTCCTTCCTTTCTTTCTTTTTGAGCATAGGGCAATCTGGTCTAATATGTCCAGCTCTTTTACATTCATAACAAGTAACTTCTCCATCTTTCTTGTCTTTCCTATCCTTCTTCTTATACTTGGATTGAAAGTTTCTTTGTCCAGCTATCTTGTTCATCCTTCGATCAATATTGGCTAATTCATTTTCTGAGACTTCACTCTCACTAGATTCGGATTGGAAAATAATTTTCTTCGATTTGGATCTGGTTACTCTCTCAGGAGTCTTAGCTTTCTTCTGATTCGAAGTTGTAGTAAAAGCAACAGTACCATTTCCATTCTTCTTCTTGATGTTGTCAGCATCTCTCTTCATTCTAGTCTCATGTTGTAGAAGAGTTCCAAAAAGATCATCAAGAGTAATTTGAGTAACCTTCCTATTCTCATCTATAGCTGTTCTCTTGGATTCCCACTCATTGGGCATAATGTCAATTATCTTGCCCACAAGAGCTTCATCATCTAAACCTTTTTCTCCCATAGATTGTAGACTGTTGACAATAGTCATAAATCTTTGTTGTACTTTACAGATAGGTTCTCCATAAGGAAAATTGAAACCATGATATTCATCTCTAAGCATAGCTCTTCTAGTCTCAATCACCTTAGAAGTCCCAAAGTGTGTAACCTCTAACTTCTTCCATATACAATTAGTTGCTTCATAAGAAGAAATTTGGCTATATATTTTTCTAGTCATTGAACATAATAAAGTATTGCGTACCTTATAGTTGAGTTGATATTCTTGCTTTTCCTGGTTAGTAAAGGTTCTGACTTCCTTGTCAGGAATTTTATAATCACCAGTAAGCATGACAAAGTTGTCTACACCAGTATTGATAACAAAAGTCTTCATACGATCTCTCCAGTATTCATAATCATTACCATCAAAGATAGGTGGTCTTGTAGGATTTAGATTGTCAATAGATCCAACATTAATTCCTGCCATACTAAAAATAACTTTGCAAACAAACTTGTTAGTAGATTAGAATCGCAAACACAAAGTTCGGAATGAGAAAAGTTCGGAATGGAAAAGTCGGAATGACAAAGTTCGGAATAGAAAAGTGAGCAAGAAAAACTTGTATGTGAGTACAAGTATTTCAGTAACCTTGCCTCTGATACCAAATGTAAGAATGGTATAGAGTAAGAGGTTTCCAACCTCTGATACCAATTGTAGGATCGAAATATAATATGAGATGCTCAATATACAAGAGGGGGGGTGAATTGTATACTTTAAAAATTCCTTTGGAACCTTTAAAGTTAGTTATGAATAACTAAAGTTTCCTTAAGAAAAGGAAAGGGCTAAGTTTAACAAAGTTAAACTAAGTAAATTCACAACACCTCTAACACCGAACTAAACTTGGAAAGTGAGCCCAAAAGTAGGTTCCGGAAATGTGGTTCCGGAAATGGAAACTTAACAAAAGTTACAATATGAGATTCTACCTTAAAGCGTATAGAATCTGAATGAATCAGAGTAAGTAAGGAAGTATAAGAAAGTTATACTTTCCTTAAGATACAAAATTGCAGCGGAATAAAAACAAGTAGTAAAACTACTAGTAACAAGATATAAGTCTTTTAACCCAAAGAGAAGGGTATCCAACAACCTTGGATAAAGGTCCCTTGATTTATACTTTCAAGCAAGTCTGTCTTACCCACCCCAGGGTAAGCCCTCGATACGAAGATCGGTGTCTCTGTCTTGCTATCCCTGCAAGCCCTCAACTTCAAGGTAGTTGGTAGCCTCTGTCCTCCTCAGCAAGGAAGCCCTCGATCTTTAAGGTAGTCGGCACCTCTGTCTTCCTCAGCAAGGAAGCCCTCGATCTTTAAGGTAGTCGGCACCTCTGTCTTCCTCAGTAAGGAAGCCCTCGATCTTTAAGGTAGTCGGCAACCTCTGTCTTCCTATCCCCGGAATCCCTCGAATTTAATCACCAACATTCGGAGTCGCACGAAGCTTTGAGAGTTAATAAGAGCCTCTCTCTCTAGAAATCATTTCAAGCATGTAATCACATGAGTAGAAGATCTGTCAGCCTTTCATCCTTTCAGCCCCGAGCTCTTTCAAATGAGCTCCTATTTATAGGTAAGGTTGGCTCCTCTCCAACGGTCATATTTTCCTTAAATATCGGAGGGACCTATACACGTGTCACTTAGACAACGGTTAGTTTATAACAAAATGGACGACATCGTTTTATAACAAAACAAGTGTAACAGAATGTACGACATCGTTTTAAACTCTAACATAAAAGTTCAGAATAGAAATTTCGGAGTGAAGGTTCGGAGTGAATAAATTCAGAGTGTATAAAACAAAGATAATCAGATTCTGTTTAATAGGTGAATTCGGAATGAGAATTCGGAATAGGAATTCGTCATCAGAAATCGTAATGAGAATTCATTATCAGAATTCGTAATGAGAATTTGTCATCAGAATTCGTAATGAGAATTCGTCATCAGAATTCGTAATGAGAATTCTTTATCAGAATTCGTAATGAGAATTCGGAATGAGATTTCTTCATTAGAATTCGTAATGGAAATTCTTCATTGGAATTCGTAATGAGAATTCGGAATGAGATTTCTTCATTAGAGTTCGTAATGAGAATTCTTCATCAGAATTCGTAATGAGAATTCTTCCTCATAATTTGTATCCTGAATCTAGAATAGAACTTAGTTAGAGTTCATATCTGGAATTCGGAATGAAGCTTCCTTATAGTTCTTGTCCAGAATCCGAACCCTAAAACAGAATTCTTTATATCAAAGTTTTAATGATTCCGAGAAAATGAATCCGAAACTTATACTTAAGAAAAATATGGATGAAAATATGATAAGGATAATTTTTCTTATAAAAGCGATTTTCCTTAAGAAAGCAATTTTCCTTATAAAAGCAATTTTCCTTAAAAAAGCATTTTTCCTTATAAAAGCAATTTTCCTTATAAAAGCATTTTTCCTTATAAAAGCAATTTTCCTTAAAGATAAGGTGTTTGTGATTTTCAAAACAAGAAGGAATGGAAAAGTCATAAGGAAAACCTTATTGACTCAACACGAAGTAACTAGAGCGATGAGTCTCCGATGTGCCCCATTAATAATCAAGTCATAATGATTAGGCTCTACAAGATATGCAGCTAGGGTGGCCAAGGCATCTGATTGACTATTCTAGGAATGTGGGATATGAGTGACTTCTGGATGATATGGAAATTGGGCCATCAACTGGAGGGTACATTCCAATAGTGGTATAAGATTCGGCTTCCTAACGATGTAGTCACCATTTTCTATTTTATAACTAGTTCAAAGTCCCATTTCACATGTAAGTGGGGAACATCAATCTCAAGGTCTAACTTGAGACTAGAAATAAGATCCTGATACTCTGCCCCATTGTTGGTATAGACTTTTAAAAATAGTAATGAATATGGAAGAATGGCTTGTGTAACGTGATGAGGAAGATACCCAAGACTACTCTATTGAGTCTGGAGTCATTAAGTCTTCTACTGGTAGGGATTCTAGAAGAACCATCAAAGTGAATTTTCCAACACGGAAATACTAGGTCTACCGAGAGGATCACCTAATTCAGAAAATCAAGAACCAAAGACTGGTCTGCTAGAACTGGATGGGCGAAAAGGAAGTCTGCCAATGCCTCTCCCTTAAAGGTATTCTAGGGAAAAAACCTGATGTTGAACTACTAAAGTATCACTTCCCGCCAATCTAGATGACCTATAAAAATGGGGTGGTTCATAATGAACTTCATTAGATCAACTCGGGACACTAGATGTATCTCTTGATGCTGCAATTAGTGTAACAATTTTTGCATTGCGAATACAAGTGCAAGGAAGCTTTTCTTGATAGAGGAATATCTTGTCTCTGTATTGAAGAGTATGAATCTAAGATAGTATATACTATTCCCCATTCCCATGTTGTTCTCTTGGGAGAGAAGAGTGCCGAGAGATCGTTCTAGAGTGGTTATATAAAGGACCAGTAGCTTTCCAAAAACATTTGGCATCAGGATCAGAAGTTTTAATAGGTACTACATGATTTCCTTGAAAGTATTCTAACACTCCTCATCCCACTAATAATATACACCTTTCTTCATGAGTGGGAAAATATATTACAGTTTCCATCCATATTCGTGATGAATCGACATTAATAGGCTATGTGGACTTGAAAGCCTCAAAGCTCCTGAATGTTGGTCGGAGGAGAAATCTGATGTATGTCCTTGATTCCATTTAGATTGATCTCAATGACTCTATATATAACAAAGATGTCAAGAAACTTTTTGGATGTGACCCTGAAGTCACACTTCAAGGGGTTCATCTTCAAATAGAGGGATCAGAGGAATCTGAACACTTTCTCGAGATATTCAAGATGGTCCTAGTGCTATATTTATTTTACCACTAGATCATCCACATATAATTCCACCAATTACCCAAATATCAACTTAAATATGCAATGCATGGCACACTGATAGGGTGAACCAACACTATTTAGACCTAAATGAATGACTTGGTAGTAGAAAGTACCATGTGGTGCCCCAAAAGCTATAAATTATTCATCTTAAGAGGACATTCGAAATTTTTTATAACTAGAATAACCATCCATGAAAGAGAGATCCTAGAACCTAGTGGTGGAATCAATCAATAGTTCTATTAAATGAAGGGGAAAATAATTCTTCAGATAGTGACGGTTGAGATCCCGTAAACTGATGCAGACTTTGTTTTGTCTATTCTTCCTCTTCATGGGCACAAATTAGGCTAAACATTTTGGGTAATAGACCCCCTTAATGAATTTGGATCTAATGATCTTATGAACCTTAGCCTCGACCATGGCACAGTGAGAATAATACATCATTCTGGGAGGTTGCTTGAACCCGCAATGATTTTCTTGAAGAAAGAGGCTGTGGATGGTGACCTGAGGATCTAGTCGTGGCGTCTCATTATAACTCCAAGAAAACACATCATGATTTTGCTTCACAAAGTCCACATACCATTGTTGTTATTCAGAAGGCATTGCGACACTGATCAATATGGGTATCAGATCCGTCTTATTACTGAGGTTCACCCGTACCAATTCATCAACCATGGTGGAGTCACCCTTTTCGAAATCAGGAGGAGAAACCTCCAAATATTCCCCTTCATTTGTGGACATGGGATCCACAGAAGGAGGTGATTCTTCTAATTCAATAGATATTGATGATACATGTGTACTAGCCTAAACGGCAGTGGACACTACATTGGGGAGATCTTGTACTGCCGAAACCATAACAATGAAATACATCAACCCGATCCCATATATCCTTCAACCCTAGGGGCCATGCTTGATTATATCAGACTACTATTGGTGTGTTGGCTTGAGTCAGTTTATCCCAGGCCATCTAAATAAGGAATTATGATGTATTACTATTTCCATGGGGTGTACATCCTGATACCTTATGGGAGTAGGTGGTTCCGGGATTACCCAATCCTGATTTGTATAGGAATACAATGTTATATTTGAACATCCCTTAGACATGGGAGTGTTATTACCCCTCATTAAATTTATAACAAATAATTACCCCAAATCTAGAGTTGCGGCCTCCAATTAGTGGATCAGGAAGATGTAGGCATCATCTATGCCTATCCACTAGTCGGCTGCAGCCATAGTGGGTCCAACCTCGATATCCTAGATCTTCTTGACCTTTCTCTTATAATAGTTAGAATCCAGGTAGTGGGATTCACAAGAGGCAAAGGGAGATGCATCACCTTGAAGAACATCTACTTGACCATTAATGGACTACTTAATGAATTGGTGATACCAAGAGGGGACCACCGCAAGTAAGTGGAGACATGGGCTATGCATCAATGAGTTTTAGGTGGTTATAGCATCCCGTCTTTTTATAACATAACTTTCGTTCCATTACACGGAACTGAGGATCTTTAAGGTTTAGTGTCTTGGAAACAAGGAACATAAAAAATGAAACAAAAAAACATTCTTCTTAAACACTTGAAAGGCTTATCCTCATGTTCACCCTAGGCTCATTACTGCATCTCATAACTTGGGGACATACATCAAAAGAAAGGGTGAGCAGAAGGCCCAGCAAGGGAAACAAGTGAAACATTTTACATATGAACTTGAGATACATCAATAAAGTCATGAAAAGAACTTTAAGGAATTAAAATGAAATCATTTGGCATATCATAATAAAAATAAAACTTTTTCATAACTTGAAGGTTTGGCTACCTAATTTAACATAGAAAATCATGAACATATCACCAAGGTCCATCCCCAAGGTGTCATTTGAAAATTACTAAGGTTATTCACCAAGGTATCGTGAAAATTGTAATCTCTGGTGGTTACATCATTACCCAATGCATTGGAGCGCTATCAGGGCGCACCCTTAAATTTGCCTTTATTATCATGTGAGCCACATATATCATCATCAAAAATTTCATAAATAACCCACATAGCATAAAATAAATGGGTTTCATTTCATAATCATAACGTTTTAAAAACTGCTTTAAAGACATGATCTTTACGTCACTTTAAAACCCACAGAAAAGGAAGGTGGGTCTCATGTATGTAAATACCATAATTTAAAATAGAACATTTTGGTATATATGTGAATAACCCTTTAGAAGAAAGAGCTTTGATTATTATCTTAACAATATAAAAGAACTTTAGAAAAAGAGATACATTTTGAGACGGAAATTCTGCAGCATAACGGCTATGTTACGAGGTTTTAGAAGACATTAAAAAGAGAGGGAAAATGGTTCAAACATTCATAAATGACCCATAAAACAGTAGATGGACAGAATAATAAGGATACATGATCATGGTAAATGAAATTTCAAGGACATACCATTTGAAATGGAAAATATGGAAGGAAGACAAAAATTAGATTTCTCTTATGAAAGTTCGGCAGCCTAACGACGTTACTTAAACTTCAACAAAAATGATTTGAAAAGATCAAATAGGGTCTCTCATCATGTGAAAATAAGAGTTCAGTATGATATATATAGAGATAATTCCCCAACATAATTAAAAAGGAACTTGAAAGACTTGACATGAAAGTAGAACTTTGAAAAGAACGAGAAGGGTGAAAGAATCCCCTAAAAATTCGACAGCCTAACGGCGCCACTTAAAACTTCAAAATACTGAATTGAAGACATCAAATGGGGTCTCTCATCATATGAACATAATAGCCCAGTATGATAGATATAGAGATCATACCCCAACATAACAAAAGTAACTTGAAAGAATTGACATGAAAGTAGAACTTCAAAACGAGAAGGGTGAAGAACCACTTAAAAATTCAGCAGCCTAACGGCGCCACTTAAAACGTCAAAATACTGAATTGAAGAGATCAAATGGGGTCTCTCATCATATGATCATAAAAGATCAGTATGATAAATTTAGAGATCATACCCCAACATAATAAAAAGGAACTTGAAATACCTTACATGAAAATAGATCTTGAAAAATTAGAAGGGAGAAAGAATCCGTTACAAAAATTTCGGCAGCCTAACGGCGCCACTTAAAACTTCATAAAACAAAATAATGAGAGTAAGAGGGGATATATCATTATATGAACATAAAAAGGGCAGTAAGAGGAGTATAAAAGAACATCCTCCAACATAAGAACATGTAGCATAAAAGGAATGACATAAAAGAGATTACTTGAAATGAAAGAGAGAGGTCAGATCCCTTACCTTAAAACGTAACTCTTAATACTCAATGGTTTGGACCTTGAGGGCTTGGGGGCACCTTGGGAGGACTCCTTGGGAGGTAAGGAGACCAGAAATCCGTTGGGGGAGAGTGGGGAGTCGAATGGATGAGAGGATGGCTTGATATTTATAGGGAAAGTGAGGGGACACTGCATTAATGGCCAAGGGACACCTCATTAGTGGTTTTGGCAAAACCATGGGCTTGCCCATGGTATTTGCCCATGGTATTGCCCAATTGGGACACCTCATACCTTATAAAACTAATACTTGAATAATAATTTATGAAACCGTTATTTAACCATTTTATTGAATCACATTACTTAATCAAAGTGCCTAGATTATTTTAATACTTTCTTTAAGTGAGATTACTAATCCATTTGGACACATTATTAATCCTAATCATAAAATCACTATTCATAATTTACTATTCATCAAAAATCAAGTTGATCTTATTAGACTCTAAATTTCATACTGAACATAATTGTAGAAGACCATTTTTTGAAAATCATTACACATTTTTAATTATTTAGGGTTTACATAAACATATTTAAAATATCCTTTTTCTAAAATTCATCAAAAATATGCATACTATATTTATCCGGTCATTTGAAAATTCATAAAAGAAATAAAAAATTTTATTTAAAACAAAGGATTACACAAGACAGTTACGGTCTCCTTACATAGCCCCTTATCACACCAGCATAGGACCTAAGTGTAAGGTGTGCTAAGGTGAGAGAATCCGTGGGAGGCTCGGCCAACATCGCACGAGTAGTAATTTCTATCAGTTTGAACTTCTCATGAACGAGATCCCGTTATAGCTTTATACGATGAAGTTCAGCTTGGGTTTGGTCCAGAGAAAAGCCCAGTGGTGCTACCTCCTTCCCAAGTTCTGTTAGATGGGCTTCGATCGGTCCAAGACTAATGGGTGAGGCCATCGAATCTTCTTTCTATATTAATTAACCAAGATTGATTGTATTTAGAGACAATAGTCAAAACGTTTAGTTTCCAGCGGTCATATTGACCAATGGTCAAATAACAGTCAAAACCCAACAGTCTCATTTTAATTATACTCATGTTATCAAATGAAACATTTTTGTTGAGTATAAAAATAAAATAAAATAACACATAAAATTAGGAAACAATATTTATTTAAAATTTTGGGTCGTTACAATCTTCCCCCCTTAAGAAATTACGTCCTCGCAATTTTTTAAAATTGGGTTTTGAAATTTCATTGAAAGTCCCACATCGGAAAATGAGTCAGTAAAACTATTACTTTAAAAGAAAGAAAGCGAAGTACAAAGGTCGCCCGAGTTAACCCACACTAGGATTCCATGTAAGAAAACATGGACATGGAGGAGAAAACCAAGGGTCAAGTTCTGAGGGAGAGTGATAGAGAACATGATTAGGAGAAAGTTAACCATAAGAAAATCCCAAACTTATGATTTGTGTAAACGGTCTTTGATTACCTAGTAGGAAACGTAGACCAACAACATTTTTGTTTTACGTTTCATTTCATAATTTTGAGGAACTCATTTACTACATAGAACAAAAACATAAGAAAATATACCTACCTTCAAGTAGAGTTTCATCCTTTAATAAGTCCCTACCAACACTAATCTTTTCTCCAAATGATGAGACTTCAAAAACACTTGGTCTCATAAAAGCACAAGAATCATCTTCTAGAGAATCACATAATCTACAAAAGATTAACTATCTATTTCTTCTATCTTTAAACATTATCCCAAAAACAGAAAGGTTAAGGAAAAACAACTCTTCAAAAAGAAAGAATCCCATAGGAATGGAAACTACTTTTAAATCTCCAATGTTCCATGGTACTACCCAAAGTTCATCATAGACCATTCCATAAATAATGGTCCTTAAAATTCCTCAAAATAAACCAAACTAAGATTGAAACCCAAATACAAGAAGGATTTGATAACATAGTCTTCCAAAAAAACATCATTGTTCATCTCCAGACAACATCAACCACTCCTAACATCTTATAAAAAAAGTAGCTAACCTAAACATATTTTACCCAAGATAGGTTAATCATTCCCATAAGTAACCTAAATTACTATAAGTCCACCTTAAATTCATCAATTCTTCAAAATATAAGTCAACCTTACTCCTCAATGAAAATACAATAGTAATCTATTTACCTCGATCATATAGGGTCCCCAAAATAGTGAACGTCTTCCAAAATAATAATAATCTTTTAATCCCCTAATCATCTCTGTCATATTAATACGGAAATTGTCGCATTTCCTATCACATTGGTTTTTGGGACACGTTATTCCATTTCCCACCATTAACTAAGAAGAGAAAGTATAATTAGAGGCATAAATACTTAACCAATAATCATGAAAAGGAACTTAAAGAATATAAGGATAACTTGTAGAAGAAAAGTATACCCTAACATGTGATCCCCTATGTTCCCATCTAGGTTATCCATGATCATATATTCTTATGTGAATCTTTATTTTATTTTATCTTTGTTCCTTTAACAATGGTTCATACCAAGCTTATGAATTTACCAAAGCATATCCCCCGGGAGTGTCGTAACCAAGAGTGAAGCAAGGCCCGTTGTCATGTACTAGTTCCCGTTCGAGTCTAGCTCAAAGCGGTGTTTCGGGTTTTACCCCTATGTACATCTGTGCCAGAGCCACCTCTACCTGCTCGTATCCAGACAGGGATGTATTTTCTTGGCAACCCCTTACTCAATACTCACCAAAATACCAGGAAGATTTCCTATATTTAAACTTTTCTATAGGGTTCTTCCTAGAGTTTTCATATCCTAATTTCCACAAATAACTAAACCATACTTTGATACCAACTATAGCATCCCGTCTTTTTATAACATAACTTTCATTCCATTACACGGAATTGAGGATCTTTATGGTTTAGTGTCTTGGAAACAAGGAACATAAAACATGAAACAAAAAAAACATTCTTCTTAAACACTTGAAAGGCTTCTCCTCATGTTCACCCTAGGCTCATTACTGCATCTCATAACCTGGGGACATACATCAAAATAAAGGGTGAGCAGAAGGCCCAGCAAGGGAAACAAGTGAAACATTTTACATATGAACTTGAGATACATCAATAAAGTCATGAAAAGAACTTTAATGCATGAAAATGAAATCATGAGGCATATCATAATAAAAATAAAACCTTTTCATAACTTTAAGATGTGGCTACCTAATTTAACATAGACAATAATGAACATATCACCAAGGTCCATCCCCAAGGTGTCATTTGAAAATTACCAAGGTTATTCACCAAGGTATCGTGAAAATTGTAATCTCTAGTGGTTACATCATTACCCAATGCATTGGAGCGCTATCAGGGCGCACCCTTAAATTTGACTTTATTATCATGTGAGCCACATATATCATCATCAAACATTTCATAAATAACCCACATAGCATAAAATACATGGGTTTCATTTCATAATCATAACGTTTTAAAAACTGCTTTAAAGACATGATCTTTACGTCACTTTAAAACCCACAGAAAAGGAAGGTGGGTCTCATGTATGTAAATCCCATAATTTAAAATAGAACATTTTGGTATATATGTGAATAACCCTTTAGAAGAAATATCTTTGAGTATTCTCTTAACAATATAAAAGAACTTTAGAAAAAGATAGACATTTTGAGACGGAAATTCTACAGCATAACGGCTATGTTACGAGGTTTTAGAAGACATTAAAAAAGGAGGGAAAATGGGTCAAACATTCATAAATGACCCATAAAAAAGTAGATGGACAGAATAATAAGGATACATGATCATGGTAAATGAAATTTCAAGGACATACCATTTGAAATGGAAAACATGGAAGGAAGACAAAAATTAGATTTCTCTTATGAAAGTTCGGCAGCCGAACGACGTTACTTAAACTTCAACAAAAATGATTTGAAAAGATCAAATAGGGTCTCTCATCATGTTAAAATAAGAGTTCAGTATGATAGATATAGGGATAATTCCCCAACATAATTAAAAAGTAACTTGAAAGACTTGACATGAAAGTAGAACTTTGAAAAGAATGAGAAGGGTGAAAGAATCCCCTAAAAATTCGGCAGCCTAACGGCGCCACTTAAAACTTCAAAATACTTAATTGAAGAGATCAAATGGGGTATCTCATAATATTAACATAATATTCCAGTATGATAGATATAGAGATCATACCCCAACATAACAAAAAGTAACTTGAAAGAATTGACATGAAAGTAAAACTTCAAAACGAGAAGGGTGAAGAACCACTTAAAAATTCGGCAGCCTAACGGCGCCACTTAAAACTTCAAAATACAGAATTGAAGAGATCAAATGGGGTCTCTCATCATATGATAATAAAATATCAGTATGATAAATTTAGAGATCATGCCCCAACAGAATAAAAAGGAACTTGAAATACTTTACATGAAAATAGATCTTGAAAAATGAGAAGGGAGAAAGAATCCGTTACAAAAATTTCGGCAGCCTAACGGCGCCACTTAAAACATCATAAAAAAAATAATGAGAGTAAGAGGGGATCTATCATTATATGAACATAAAAAGGGCAGTAAGAGGAGTATAAAAGAACATCCTCCAACATAATAACATGTAGCATAAAATGAATGACATAAAAGAGATTACTTGAAATGAAAGAGAGAGGTCAGATCCCTTACCTTAAAACGTAACTCTTAAAACTCAAAGGTTTGGACCTTGAGGGAATGGGGGAACCTTGGGAGGACTCCTTGGGAGGAAAGGAGACCAAAAATTCGTTGGGGGAGAGTGGGGAGTCGAATGGATGAGAGGATGGCTTGATATTTATAGGGAAAGTGAGGGGACAAGGCATTAAGGGCCAAGGGACACCTCATTAGTGGTTTTGGAAAAACCATGGGCTTGACCATTGTATTTTCCCATGGTATTGGCCACTTGGGACACCTCATACCTTATATTACTATTCATAAGTCGACCATATTGATTACATACTTAATACATCATTTAATGATGTCATTAAACACCCGTAACTTAAAAACTGTATTTTCACTATTCATCGAAAATTCAACTTTCTCAGAATAGTCCCAAAATTTCCCCTTAACCAAATATGAATGCTCTGAATTCAAAAATGAAATCCATCTTATAAAAATAATTTTATAAATATTTTTAATTAAAATTTTAATTTAAAACACTATTCATCGAAACTTTATTTTTTTTAGCAAAATCCCCAAAAATTACCTTAACATAATATGATGCTCTGAGTTCAAAAATGAAGTCCATTTTATAAAAATAATTTTCTAAATATTTTAAATTAAAATTTTAATTAAAAAAACACTATTCATCCGATAAAACTAATACTTGAATAATAATTTATGAAACCGTTATTTAACCATTTTATTGAATCACATTACTTAATCAAAGTGCCTAGATTATTTTAATACTTTCTTTAAGTGAGATTACTAATCCATTTGGACACATTATTAATCCTAATCATAAAATCACTATTCATAATTTACTATTCATCAAAAATAAATTTGATCTTATTAGACTCTAAATTTCGTACAGAACATAATTGTAGAAGACCATTTTTTAAAAATCATTACACATTTTTAATTATTTAGGGTTTACATAAACATATTTATAATATCCTTTTTCTAAAATTCATCAAAAATATGCATACTATATTTATCCGGTCATTTGAAAATTCATAAAAGAAATCGAAATTTTTATTTAAAACAAAGGATTACACAAGACAGTTATGGTCTCCTTACATAGCCCCTTATCACACCAGCATAGGACCTAAGTGTAAGGTGTGCTAAGGTGAGATAATCTGAGGGAGGCTCGGCTATCATCGCACGAGTAGTAATTTCTATCAGTTTGAACTTCTCGCGAAGGCGATCCCGTTCTAGCTTTATACGATGAAGTTCAGCTTGGGTTTGGTCTAGAGCAAAGCCCAGTGGTGCTACCTCCTTCCCAAGTTCTGTTAGATGGGCTTCGATCAGTCCAAGACTACTGGGTGAGGCCATCGAATCTTCTTTCTATATTAATTAACCAATATTGCTTGTATTTAGAGACAATAGTCAAAACGTTTAGTTTCCAGCGGTCATATTGACAAATGGTCAAATAACAGTCAAAACCCAACAGTCTCATTTTAATTATACTCATGTTATCAAATGAAACATTTTTGTTGAGTATAAAAATAAAATAAAATAACACATAAAATTAGGAAACAATATTTATTTAAAATTTCGGGTCGTTACAGCGGTGTCCTGTGAGACAACCATGAACTTGATGCTAGGTACCAACCCAACGAACTAGGTCTTCAGGCAGATCTTACTGACCAACGTTTATTTCATCCTATCATAAGCTTGAATGTTTTGGTTAGAGGGACTCAAATCATCTTCGGACAACCCCGTTTTTTGGAGCGTTTGTGTCGGGATAAGGTTAATCATGAAACAAATGTCGAGAAGACAACTGTGAACCACCACAATGTTGAAATGTCCAGTGATTTGTAGTCGGATACTATTAACCTTTATGATAGAACCATCATCATATCTAGAGAAAGAGATAATGGCCTAACATTATGCATTCTCAGATGCCACTGCATGGAAGGATTCTCCGGATGCTACCTCCATCTAAAACTAGAGGGGGATTCATAAATCATCGGAAAGGGATTCACACATATACACTCATATAAAAGTATCATCAAGGATATAGAGACTCGTAGTAAAGATGGATATAGGTTTATGAATATCATAATTCCATGCCATGAGTGATCTTCAGATGATTGGAGGTTGTTCTATGACAGGAGGTACGATGGGACCTTCTGGATGAATCGAAAGACGACTGGTGATGTGAATGTCCCACTACTCACTAGTCGAACCTCATGGACTGAATACCAGTTGAGGGCTAGATGACTGAGTCTGGTCCATAAAAGAACGTGGAACATTTTGGAATTGTTGGAGTACCTCTGCCTGATCAAGTATCATAAACAGGGGTGAAGGCATACTGGGTGAAACAATATGAGAAGGTTTCGTGTGATGGGATTCACATCGAGCTTGTTGTATAGATTTAGTGGCACACACATCCTCTCTTCAAGTACTAAACAAGGCATTCCAATGAACCACAAAACCAAGGCTCCATCGATGTTGGCGACGGCTGGGGACGTTTGGAGGATCTGTCTATCACTCCTCATCATCAGGAATCATGTAGTGATTTACTAGCTCCACAGTGTTAATCAATGTGTACCCTTGGTCATAACATAAAGAATCCTCCATCCCAAGAAAAATTATATTAGTAATTTCCATCTCTAGGGGAATAAAGTTTCTAAGAGTACAAGATAATAATGGCATCGGTGGGGGGATTTTCCTTTCCTTGAGTCGCCAATGCTTGACCTTCTGGGAAGAGGATGTCTGGGAAATCGACACAAAAGTAGCGGCTTTGGGTGAAGTGGTGAATTATGAAGGCTCGAGTCAATTCAAACATGTACTAATAATACCATTGGCATGAGAAACTTCCTTAAGAGCCATCCATGCTTCATATTTTTGAGACCCATGATTATGAACTACCATCAAGTAACATTTGTTGTCACTATCATTGTCGGGTTGTATGTATACACACAACACCTTTGTTGGTACTGGGCCTAACTAGACTATGTTTTTATCAACCTCATCTTAGAGCCAGTCTTTAAAAACACATTACTTCTTAAGGGTGTACCCTTGGATCCGGTGATAGGTGGAGTAATTGGGTCATTCCGTGAGATCTGCCTCTTTGGTTACCCTACATTCCGGAAACTGTATAATTCCTTACTCCATGGAACTTCATTAATAACCAGGAACCTGGGACTCATTGAATGATTATTTCTGGTTTCTTCTATCCGGGAAGGGGGATCTGGGAGCCTAGCCCTTATGAGGGGCTAGTGGAGCTTGTCGATGAGGTGGAACATGGTTATCTTGCCTAGGTTGTGGCGGTGTGTTACGTGGGGGTGCCTTCTGATTCTGAGGTGGAAGATGCTAGTTCAGAGGCTATGCCTAAGTTGGGGGGCCTCTATAGGGCTACGGAGGGGGATCCACCATTATGAACTCTAGCTGCTTGGGGGAAACTATTTAAGATACCGTGGAAGGCTCGGCCTTGGCGGCCCTTCTCATAGGAAATACTGCTGGCAAAATATGTGGCTGATTAACCTGCTGTAAGGCTTCCTCTAGATGCTAGGCCATATCAGAGAAATACCAGAATCCCCCTTGGTAATTCATGGTGATGAGAGAGAGGATAAGTTAAGTTTGGACATTCACCACACACATTGTCTGTAACTGTTCCAAAGTCAGTGACATATCCAGGGAGTTGGTGTGGCCATTCCACTGCGTGACAATGTTCGTGACATGCACGTTAGTCCTATGCATACAGATAAAGAGGTCTTATATACCTATCTTTCATGTGGTAGAGCTGAACTAGTAAAGAATATTCCTGTGAGGATCCTCCCATACATCTACTAAATAAATGGGTGGATGGTTTTACTAGACAAACATTGGCCCATCCATTGTTTGTATAAAACATTGGAGTTTAGAAGCATCCTTCTGCGCTGGAGTTCCCAGCATGGGTCCACACATTAATATGAAGCGATCCAGAGGATGAAATAGATCACTGATCCCATTAATGGTGGAAAATTTAGGGTTTCTGAAACTATAGGTTTTTGGAATGTCATCCACCCATACCAGATATTGCTTTCCATCAGGCTGAATTTCTACATGCTAAGATTCCAATTCCTTAATGTGAGTAATGAGTGCCTCCATTGGATAATTTTGGATTGGATTCCTATAATGAAGAGGGACCCTAACCATCAGTGTGTTGTAATGTTTTTAAACATGATAAGAAGGACCAACAACTCATGGGGCGGCTGGTGGGATGATTTGCGGGATTGTTGGGGGAACTACCTATGGACTGGCACTGGGAACCTAAGCTGGAAACCAAAGATTATTGCACCACTCAGGTAGATTTGGTGATTCATACCACTTCCACTTTCCATAAGCACCGATTTCTACCTATTCTATGTGTGAAGGATGGTTAGGGTCACCTAGAGGAAATTCGCTAGGGGAGAGTTGTACGTTCCCTTGATACCCTGATTGAGGATCACCATAGTCTAGTCACCGCTCTGCCACATGTTCAGTATGGAGGTCATCGAACATCTTCTTATGCTTCCAGATATTTTCACAAAACATGGCCTTTTCAAGATCATCCTCCATATTTTGCACTGAGCCAGATGGTTCGGTGGGTTTGATGGTCCCAAGATGTTCTTTTCCCTTATTGGGATTATGACCGAGGGATAATGACTTGGTGGTTACATGAAGACCACGTAAATTTATTTTATGGTGATTAACCCTACCCAGTTGATCCAATAGGTGTCGAATTCCCTCAGGGGGTAATTTTCCATCAAGGATCTCTAGATCATCCTCTCCCTCTAACATGTCATCCATGTTAACCATGACTCTACCTGAAGGCTTATCCTCAATATCGCTTGTAAAGTTGGGTTTTTACTGGATAGAATTGAAATGAAGGGAATCATACTACCCCCAACCACTTACATTAACTTGGGGGAAGCATCCTTTATAATCATACATAGCACTTTAAATCTCTGGACACACCACTTCTGGAGGGTCTGATGGTGACCGGGAGACTCAGGGTGTTTGGAAAAAGGGAGGGCATCCAAGTCGACCATGTGGCATTGATGGCCAAAATCTTCAAATTGTTTCTAAATCATGGGGAAATCCACTCACTAATAATGGAGGCGGAAGTGAATTTCCCAAAGGGTTTGGAGAAAACACACAACTTCCTCTTGGGTAAGCAATTCTAGTGCACTAAAGATTGAGGTTACAATTGGTGAGAACATCTCAGGGAAATGAACTGCTATGAGGACGTCCCAAAAGCTCATTGGCTCAGACTAGGGATACGACTCTTGTTTGCTTCATTCATTGATTGGGGTTGTATGGGGGACATGTAACGACATCGATGCTTACCACTGAGATGATATACTGGCAGATGGGGAATACAGTGAATGGGATGACAAGCCACATCATCTTGGGATGTCTTTCGAAGAATGCAACGATTGCACCAACACATCTCGGTAATATGGGCCAGCGGTCAAAACGTACTACACAGTGGATATGGATACTGATGTTGGGTTAAGAAACTTTTTTTCCTCTATTATTCCCTAGAATAACTTACTGGGATCTCTGGTTGAGGTACATAATGACATTGTTTATGATAGGGAGGATTGCATGGCCAGACCCTGGAAAGAGACCAAATATTCCTCCACCTGGATGTACCTTTGGAGGGAGGTGGGAATCCAATGGAACTCTCATTCTAGAAGTATTAGGCATATACACCATGTTCCTACCTTGAATCTTGACACGAAAGATCGGGGTGAGGGTTCCATTATCGAATCGAATTCTTCCTCAGAATATGAGAAGCGGGAAAGATTAATCGTGGTCTGAAATGTCTCGGTATTATTCTTATAGATTCAATGACCAGACCTCCTATCCTGATATGGCTCTTTGAGACATGGTAGGTTTTTTTCATGAGGAGTTCCTCCGACCAAAGTGGTGATGTGGTAGAGAGGACTTCTACTTGGGTTAGTTAGTTTGTGAGGTGCTCTTGAAAAAATGTCATAGCGAAGACAAGGAGGACCTCCATGTCCTCTTGATGGCATACTAAGAGAATCTCCACAAGAAGTGTGGAACAGGTAGGAAAATTAGTGGAGTTGGTGGGATCAAGGTCAATACCTCTATGTGTGTTTCCCCTGGCAACAACGGTATGAGTGGGGCATTCATACTGGTCAAACTGAACATGGGTAAGACCTCCGCGTTGGGTACCAATTATGTAAAGAATATCTATGATTCTCTAATTATCGGGATGAGGAGGGACTTTGTTGGTTAGTTTAAGAAGATGAGTGAGACCCCCATGCTGATGGTTGATTGGATGAGGAGGATCTTCGCATCTGCAACCTGTGACTGGAGGAATGGCTCCATACTTGGGGCCATGGGTGCAGAAGAGACTTTTGTGTTGGATGTTAGTGAGATAAGGAGGAACTTCACTCGGATTGATTGGGGAGGAATTCAATTCCTAACATGGTATTGGGGAATAATTTTTCTCTCATTGGTGGTGGAATAGGGAGGACCTCTGTACTGGATGTCATCACCACGGGTTGGCCTCTGACAGACGCCACCTGTATCGGTGAGCAGGAGAGTCGTCTCAACCTACCTGTGTGGTGGTTGGGGCCTCAATCGGGGTCAGTCATATAAGTTCACCTATTTAGTATGAAAAGGGCGTTATTGGTAAACGTTGGTGGTAGCATGAGCCATCATCGAGATTGATGATGATGCCCCATGGCGGGCGTCCATCCCAGATTTCACCCGACGTTGGCGTCGGGTTAACCAGAATGGTGCCGGTGGTGTGGGCATATTACATACATGATCCTCAGCCTATGGGGATGGGTGGTGGTGCTGACATGACATGGTGGTATACCTTATGAGCTTCCTAGAAAGGGATATAAATTGGGTTGGCCCAGACTTCCCTCACCTCATTAGCATAGGGGAGGGAGTCGTCAAAGTTCTCTAGGGAGAGCCTCCCGAAATGCTTCTAGGTTGGAGTGGGGAGTAGTGGCTCCCTGTGCAGCCCATGGGGTAGTGGTGATGATGAGACATAGAAGCCTCTATCATGATGGGCCATATTCTGTATTAGGAAAGTCCCCTCATTCTCGTATTGTCGAACGAGGCTGTTAATCACCCTCCTATAAACGAGTTCAGATGGGGAGATAGGGCGTGGACACCAAAAATACATGGATGGGGAGGCCATCACAGAGTTGATGAGGATTTTTGAGATTTATACTTTAGTGTTTCCCCGTATTCCACATCTGTGAGTGGTTTATTATTGGTTTCATATGATGGAATCTTGGGTCTTGCAAAGTAGAGCGATTCAACCATTAGTGCCGAAAGATGGAATGCGATGTCCAGTTCCCGAACACCATTCCATCTTCCATAGTTGGTAAGAAGGATCCACACTGAAAACATCACAGACTGGGATGTCCAACCTTCATCTTCCCCAATCTCTGGTGAGTTTCACACCATTCCCACTATTTTCATGGCAGGAACTGGTGACGAAGAGCTAGATCTGGTGGCACGATTATCCTATGATGTCTCTAATGCTACTAATCTCAATATTGAGGAGAAGAATTTCACATCAGGTTCACCATTTATATTTCTAACACTTTCACTGGGGTGGGTATCTATCCGTCAAGGAAGAAATATTTGATTCCCTATATTTCTATTGCCTAAAGGCTGGCGACATCCATCTCTTATTCAGGGACATTTTCTCCTTGATCGAAACCAGATGATGGGATGCTAGTTCCTCCTTCTGTGGATTCTTCCTCAGGACTCATCTTCTATTCTAAGTCTCCCTTAATGATTAAGACATTATTTATGAAAAACTTACCAGTTCCATGTCTTCATGTATTCCTGTTAAATACACTGATTCTATCAGGAAGTTACAAGGTGTCAAGTTAGGGTAGCAACCTTCTTTCGGGGAAGAAGTCACATTTGACATCACTAGCGTGTCTGTATGTTGAAACACTGATTTGTTTGGGTTTATTCCCATTAGGATAGGGATTATCGAGGGATCGGAATCCTGAGGCATCCCATGTGGAGTGCAGGGAATTATATTCCATTGGAATGTCTCTGAGGTTTTCCTCATCTTCCCATATTTAACGCAAGGTATGCTCTGAGTTTAACATCTAGCAGAGATGGATCAGACTTAACAAAACACTGATTAGAGTGGTTCATATGGGTGAATCCACAAGAGGGAGCACCAAGGAGTCCTACTAGATGGGAAGATCAAAAAATCCAATAATGATGGATCTGAGAATGCTTGGGTCCCTATAAAGCGGACCCCAGGATCTACTATTGGCTAGGATGGAACATCATGGTGGTTTCCTACATACCCTATCATTGGTGACAGGGATCAAACCCATGTAGTTTGAATGGGTGATGAATCAGGGTGTACACCATGGAAAACAACCTGAAGATATGATAGGGATAATGCGTGGTTAGCAGCCCATTGCAAGAGGGACACTCTTGGTTTGATGATTGTGGATTGTACTGGGATTATGCATAGTCATCTGATCGAATGTATGACATGGTCCCACTGGGACATGGAATCCCATGTATTAATCAAGATCCATGATGGATGGTTTAGTGAAATGGATGGTAGGAATGATATGGACACATTGTGAAGGTGACAATAGGGCTGGAAATCATCCCCAAATAGGATTTCTATGTATCCTTGGGGTGAGGAATCAAAGTCGGCATAGTTCGGTGGGGTGATGTGACATAGAATGAGGCCACCCATGAGAATGGATGTATGGATGGGATCTAGTGTATGTAGAACCTTCAAGATGGGGCCTGACCTTCACAAAACACAGAGGCTCAAAAGAAAGACTAGGATGGGACATGAATGATGGGATAAAACCATAGAGAGGCTTCCTAAATATCACTGTGGTAGGAAATTGAAGTACACATTGCTTAGGATGAGGTATGGAATCGATGTTTACACATGGGACAGTGAACCAAAATCTTGTTGGGGCTTATGTGTGGTTAGCAGCTCGGGTTGGTCTGAATCGATTAGGGAAAACAAGAGAGGTGGGTCCCAACAAAGGGGACTACAACAACTTATTGTTGATAGGAAAATACAATGGATTACTACATGTTGGGGACTAAAATTGATTGCCACTGCATAGGGACCACAACAGATTACACTTGTTTAGGTTTGATCCTCATGAAGGATTACTAAGTATCCAGTCTAGGATACATGGATGAAAACCCACGTAGTTCGAGGAGAGATAAGAAATTTGGGTGTACATGGATGATAGTGACCCGAATACACCCTGGGGCCTACACGTAGTTAAGAACCCTATAATTGGTCTGATGCCACGAGGGAGGACCAAAGATGTGGGTCCCAGCAAAGTGGACACTGATGTTTATCTGTTCTTGGGGTTGAAACTTATGTGGGCTTCCCATGTACCATATATAGGAGAAAGGGATCAAAACCACATAGTTCAACATCATACAGTTTAATGTCGTGAGGGATGAGAGGGGTATATAGTTTGACGTCAAGAAGGACGAGTATGAACTGACATGAAGATGGTCAGGACCAATGGGTAGTGGGATTGAACCTCATGGAAGCTTCATACATACCTTTCTTGGAAAGTGTAAAGATCAAATTCCATGTAATTCGGAAGGGGGTCTTGAGGATTACATGCTAAGGCTGCTCAAAAGTGTTTCCTGGTGGATACTTTCTCTAAGGCCACGTGAGTCATGCTCGGTGTGAGAAACAAGAGGTAGAAAATACCTGATGATCACATTGTGAAAGGTGTATCCGAGGGAAATAGAATGGGGCTTACGTGTGGCTAGTGGCCCAAAGTGGAAATAGGGTCTTACGTGTGGTTAGAAGACAAAAGATAGAGTGTTATGCTTGGCTAGCAAACTAGGGAGATTGAGACTAGGACATACTCTAGGATGGAGACCCGATGGAGAAAAAGCCTAAAGGGAGAGAGATGGGGAAACGAAGTTCCATGTACCCCTCTCTCATGTCGTCTTTGGGCATGATAGAAGAGAGGATGAGAATGTATGATACCTCCCATATGAAAGGATAGGGGCTTACACCAAGATGGTTGACCTTCCCCATAGACAAAATCAACTCCAACAAAGAGGTTCTGATTCCTTGTGAGGATGATCTCTCCCTCGTGGAGACCAATGTGTGTGGATAATGTATGAGACAGGGTCACACCATGTATATTAAATGGGTTGAGGATACATTTTATCTTCATAAGCTGAAGAGAATGGGGATTTTCAGTTTAACATCCTATAGGTAAAACGTTGAGGATTCACTCCTCACCCCAAGGGATTACATAACAGATACCCCCTCCAACATTAGGTAAGGGATTGTAAAGGAAATGACATAGTGAGGCGGTGTTATGGAGTGATCCCTATAGAATATCACATTAGCGTTGCTATGCGAAGAAGAAATAGCTGTTAGTGTGCCTATTCAAAAAAGCATGAGGCTAATCAATGTAAGAAGAACCACCCAAGGGACCTTGAAATAACTTCACACAAACCTGTCGGGTCATATGGAAGAGTGGATAGTGAAGAAAAAGAGTTCACATGAAGGGGTCGTGCGAATATCTAGTGCTCCACAGAGTGGAAAGACTCCACGAAGGTGTATGTTTCCAAAAATAGGGTGGACCAGCCAAGGCATAGAGTATAGATTCATATGATGGCTACTTCTTGACGTACAAAGGATTTCGTGGAGTAGGACTTCATTGAGCATGGGTTCCATGAAAAGAATTACATAACAAAAAATTCTACTTTGTGAAGAAGAGTGGTCCTGCCTTAGCATGGAGTTTAAATGTGCATGGAAGGTACTTCGCGAATCTTGAGTGCTTTACAATGACTCGATTACCCTTAGAGAATTCCTTCCTATGAGACGTGATGTGGGATCTGTAAATGGAATCCATGCTTGAAGAGGGTTTGTATTTGAGCTATGGGAAAGGAACTTCACAATGATTAATTACCTTGAAGAGTTCATTTTATCAATGTTTTACTAAGAAGGTGAATGAGTGGTGTATACGTACTTTGGGTCTAAGGGTTGCCTGGTATTTATGGATGATCTATAACAGATCATTGTGAAGCCACATGGAGATCTGTGATTGGCCACAGATTGCATCAAGTTTTTCGTAACCACAGAGTCGATCACCATCCCCTCTTAAGTGAAGAGCCCTACTTAATTCCCTCTGTGGTGCTCGTGGAGGCTTCCATCATGTTCCAAGGGATCATAGAGGTGATCAGGATCCCTCCATGGTATGAAGCTTCTAGTCATTTGGGTCATAACCGTGGAGCCTCCCACCTCATTTACTCAGTGGCGACTGTAGAGGGGGCTTCAGATTCGCGTCGGCCACAGTGCTGAGTGGATCTGTAGTGGTCATGGTGATAAAAGGGCTCCGTGAATGGGCTTCACGAGGTTGCAAATTTTTCATTGAGGTGTTCTTTTATAATTTTTCTATCAACCCATATTTTGGCACTAATAGCCTCAAACTTCTTATTGTTTATCAATGGTTTAGTACTTTTATATTCCTTTAAGAGAAACCCACATCATAAAAATGTACAATAAAATTTCCTTCAAAAAATAATTTATGTTCTATAATGTTTACACAGAGTAACACATAGCTGGGTTTCCACATAGGAGATCTTTGGTGGAAAATGAAAACATGGGCATGAAAGAGAAATCTATCCCTGATGTTCTAATATAATGTTATAGAGAATAACGTCAGTATAAATTTAACGGTCCAAAATCCATAAATCCACAATGACATAAAATACAATCATATCACTGAAAAATAATTGTGCTATGATAACATTTTTGTTTTCAATATTTTTTTCCTAAAGTTGATGAATTTTCATGAAAATATATACTTTCATGATTTCTGGTCAACCTCTCCTTTTGTTATTCCTTGATCAACATCACCACATTCTCCTAAAAGGATTTCTACTTTTTCATTACTAAAGTACTATGAAATCAATAGATCCATGATATACCATCACACTTGTCATCGGTTTTCATCAACATAATGTTATTAGAACATGTTATAAAATATGCATAAATCCTCATGTGGTGAGATAATTATTTAATATCATACTCTTCACCCTAATTTTTACATAATCCCATCATTAATTTTTGACCTTATAACCATTCAAAAATATGAAAATCCAATAATTTCGGAAAAAACTCATAAATTCAGCATAATATTGATCCCATTTTTATCAAAAATAATCTTTTGGTATTCACAATCTAGACATATGAATATCCTCATAATATATTCACATGAAACATGGTTATAACCTGAATGACCATAAATCCCTTTTGAAAACATGCATGTTTCCTTATTCTAATAATTACTGGATATATTATTTAAATCTATGAATTTTTATACTTCATCCTTGATGACATAGAACACTTTTTCAATAATCATTTCCAGGGTAATCGGTACTATCCAATCTACTTATTGATATCCAGTATATCATTATCCAATCATCATCATCTCAATGTCAGAAATTAATTAATGGTAACCTTACCTAAATCAAAATATCACATTTCCATGAAATCACTTTTCTATATCATCATCACCATTAAATGTTTATTTTTTAGTCCTTAATGAAAAATAATTCTGAAAATACTTATATATTTCATGATTCCAATAAAATAATCTTTATTCATCCAACATTATTCTCAAACCATTACTTAGTCTTCATCAAAATATTCCTTAATTCCTTCTCGATAGAAAATGAAACATGAATCATGTTTTATGGTTCGTAATCCTTAATCTATTCATGATTCCTATGTTAACAATACTCAAAGAACATCACATACCTTTCACATGTCATTTTCAGTCTCTTTGTCTTTAGAATATAAATAATACTCATACCACCTTCTTGATTCGCTTTATTTTATTTTCACTTGTGAAATTGATTTTCATAAAGCCCATAATTTTCACATATGAAACATTCAATGTTAACCATGTTTTTTTCAAGTTCCCATCATTAACTAAATACATAAAGAATAGTGTGAAAAAAATTATCATATTGGGATACCATATAAACATGAAACATTACATAAATGGTGCCTAAATCATGGTACCTTCCTTAAACTATGACACCTCTTGTTTATCCTTGGTTATTAATAATCAACTTCTATTTAAATAATTTATGATGGTTAGTGAAGAGGTTTATAATTTAAAAAGAATATCCCCAAGGAGTGTCAAACCAGTTGTGCAGAAAGGCCCATTGTCGTGTACCAGATTACCCTGAACCAATCGTAGAACATTGTTTTTGGAGTTATTACTCCTCGGTACATCTATGTGAGACACCAATCCCCTTGTATTATCCAAACATGGATTAATTTCAATGAAACCACTCTTATATCCTTTAGAAAAATTACAAGACATTTTCCTAGGCCTTTTTATTCTTATAATTATCATTAGACATGTCCTTAGGGTTCCCACTATTGTTTTCTAATCATATATTCTGAATGTTAACTAAACCTTTTCTCATCATAGATTCTGTAGAAGGCACTGCAACATGCACTGTAGAAGACACTGTTCGGTACTATAGCAACTAGAACAATTCATCCGTTAGGTCTTTTGGGCCACTGGTTTGGGCCCCCAGTACTTTAAGGCCTTCGAGCCACCCAAGGACTTCAAGCTAGTAAGGTTTACGGGCAACCTCAAGGCCTTCAGGACACCTCAATGACTTAGGGCCACCCCAAGTACTTAGGGCCACCTCAAGGATTTCTGGCCACCCAAAATTATGCTTAAATGATTAGAAAAAATCTACAAGGAGGAGACTCTTGTAGGGGATTCAAACTAGGGGCAGAAACTAAGAGGATTTTTCAGAAAGATATGGTATGACATTTACATTTGGACTAGCTTGTGCTTGCACAGGAAGCCTAGCCGAACAACCATTCGAAGGTGGAGAGATGATATCACAATGAAGAAGTTGGGAGGAGTAGTTCCCTGTATAGTTTGTATATTTCTTAAGACCTATGGGTCATGTAATCTCTAAGACATAGAGCCTTTTAAGGGTTCCCCCTCATCCCTTGAAAGTGGGGTTATGAAAAATCAATAAAAAATAAGGCCTTTGGGCAATTCGGGTATAAAACATTACCAATGTAGATGCCCAAATATCATATCAGTTTAGTGTCTTTGGAAACATGGAACAAAATAATTCTAACTTGGTGAAATATCATCAAATTTTCCCACAAATATCTCCCCCTTATTAATTCTAGTAACAACCCATTCTTCATAACCTGTGAATGAAAACACATGGAAGTGGTGAACTCAAATGCTCAGGAAGGTTAAATAAAGGAAATATGTAAGCATCTCATGAAAAAATGGTATGAGAACATGATCATGATCATTATAATATTATACCCCACATATCAAAAAATTCATTAACAAGAATCATGGAATAAATATTTTTAGTCCATAGGAAATGGACTATAATGAAATAAATAACATGAGCTATGAAAGAATAATATATGATTAAGAATTGGAATTTTTGTAGACATAAAAGAATATAAAAACCCTAGGTCAATGTGGACTGACAAGGACTATGTAACATTTTATAATATAGTTAATCACCTGTTTACCTTGTTAGGGATTGGGATTCCCTCCAGTAAACCATCTTGTTTCTAGTATGGTATTTCCTCTCGTGTACCAGCTTGTTTCAAACATGGGATCTCCTACTATGTACCCTCTTGTTCCAAGGATTGGATCCCCTCCCGTGTACCCTCTTGTTTTGTTCTAGGAACTCTATTCCTTATCCTCTTTGAGCTCATATAACATTTATCATAACACAATTCATTAGAGAGAGATATAGGTCCCACCCATCTCATAATAAAATCCATCTTTCATGTACCACAAGATAATAAAACTTTTCTCATATCAGGACCCATGAAATGAGAGAATATACTAACCCATCAAATTAAAAGGTTATGATTATCATTTAATCTTATCATAACATATAGAAAATATACATGTTTTATAATCATTTCATTTTATAATAACCAGTGAAAAGAGGCGGGTTTCATAAGCAATTATCATGGCATAACCCATTGAATAGGAATGAATTTTATAATAATATGACACATAGAAGAGGTAAGGGTTTCATAAACATATAACCATTTGGAAGTGAAATGGGTTTTCATAAACTTCATTCCATTAAAATAATAACATTTATAGAAAGAATATGAATGGAACCATTGATTCATTTCATAAAAAGGAATGAGTAACATCAACATATGTTTTCTATTATGGGAAATAATTTAGAGATATATTTTAACATTTCTTAAGGAAAATATACATTCGTCTTTGAAAAATAATTTTTAAAACATTAAAGCTTTTAAAAACAATTTCCTTTGAAAATACTTTGGAAACATATAAGGAATTATTGAAATCATTTTGAAAAGATTTTTCCATGCAAATTTATAAAATAAACTTGATGAGATTTAAATAAAATACATGAAAACAAATAAAATTAGATTCAAAACATTTAGAAAATAATTTGATTAAACATTGAAAACCTATAAAAAATCATTATATACTTTTGAAAACCATTTTTTTGAAAAAGATTAGAATAATCTTGAATAAATTTTGAAAATAGTTTTACTTGAAAAATTATAATAGAATATTGAAAACATTTTATTATGGGATTTCCATTAAAAAAATATAAAATATTATTAAAAATATTTTGAAACCATTTTAATTGAAAACTTATAAAAGAAGGTTGAAAACATTTTGAAAACTAAATTCCTTGAAAACATACAATATAGCTTTAAAACATTTGGAAAACCATTGTACTTGAAAATGTATAAAATAAGCGTAAGAAATTTTAAAAACACTTTTAAAGAATTTAATGAAAAATTGGAAACATTTTGATATCCACATTTATTGAATATACTTTGTAAACTTTTAGAGATATGTTGAAAATGTTTTTGAAAACCATTTAATTGAAATTGATTTGGAAAGTTATAAAAACAATATGCAAAATGATTTAAAATCCATTTATTTGAAAATACATTGAGAACATATAACTAAATATCAAAAAACTATTTTAGACCATATAATTTAAAATAATTTGAAATATTTCAAATAATTGTTGAAAACATTTTGAAACCCCTTTTATAACACAGTGTTTTGAAAGAATATATATATTTTATTGAAGGGAGAGTGATGTTAGGATTTCTTCAAAACACTTTCTTAACAATATTATATAAAAAACCATGTAAAATTAGTACCAATACATGAATAAGTCATGAATAACCTAGGTAAAGTAAAATACATGAATTTTCTTGAGATATGGATCACAATATTTCATCAAAGGAAGCATAAACATAAACAATATTGATAGGTGACGAGAATGTTTCAGTAATCTATTACTACATGGTAACATTGATCTATACTCTCCATATAAGTAAATGAAATAAAATAAAGGTTAATATATCAAAAAATAAGGATATTAGTGATATAAAATTTCAAAGGCACTATATTCACCTCATGGAAAAATATAAGTTCATAACATGGCATGTGTCTTAAGAAAAACAATTGAGATAAAATTATTTTACCTATTTCAAAACTTTTGAAACATAAATCCCACGTCATAAAGTTCATAAAATGGATTTTAAACACCCATTGTTTTATTTATATTAATCATAGAATATATCCATGGATACTATACACACCACACAAAAGTAATTGGTGGTGAATAAAGCATGTATCTCACAGAAATAAAAAGTGAGATGAAATCTTCCTATATAGTGTCTTAACTCTCGTCGTACACATAAAACCTCCTTTATAATAAATATAAATTTATTATAAATATATAAAAGAAAATTAGTATTATATATAATAACATTAATTGTTTTATTGTGACTTTATATTACCCTCTTGTTAATAATTCCTTATTAAAATAATGCATCAGGTAATATTCAGTTTGTTTTTTTCATGTGTTATAATTTATTATAACTCTTGTCCATATACTTTTATCATGATTTACAGAATATATTACATGATATAAATAAAATTTATTTTTAACATATTTTTATTATAGTAATCTATATAATATATAAGTATGATATGGAATACACCAGTCATGAAAATGGTACGTCGTACGTATTCGTGAATGCTATTTGCATTTAATTATCGTTTTAAATAAAAAAGGTAAATGAAATATATGTATATATATATAATAATTAAAATATAATTATTATATCTTATATATCATATAATTTCACTAAAACTATCCTTTATACATTCCAGGTAGTGTGTGAAATATTCACATCGCTTTGAGGGGGCAGTAGTCCACACTTCTTCAAATGAAATTATCATACTTACACTGAATGTAAACTATAAAGATATGTGTGGATAAAGGATTAAATAAGATTAGGGGAGTAATAAATATAATAAATATAATATATAACATATATATACTTATTTTAAATCATAATTTCCTCTATGATAGGCAACAAGTGAAAAATAACCTACCATCGTTTAGTGAGCCGGTAGTTCTCTATACACACAAACAATATGTTTGTTACAGATTATATGGATGTGTTTGTAAGTGTAGGTTAAAACATTAGAATAAAAATATCATAGTATATTTTTGATACTATTTTAATTATTTAATAATAGAATAATTTTAATTGAGGTGGTGGAGAAATAAAATAAAAGAAACGAGCTAGAGAGCGAGTGTTACCTCTTAATCAGGTAACTCATTTAGGATTGCACCATAGTTATTAATTGGAAGGATTTTAAGAAAAGGTGGATTCGAGGAGTAATTTATGGATTTTGACTAGTTTTTTTGTAAGATAATGGTTGAGAAAATTTGGATTTATAAGTGTGAGAATGTGAGAGGAGATGACGCCTTTGATAGGGGTGGAAAAGGATGCATTCGGTATTTAGAAAAGAATTGTGTGTTCCCCAAGTGTCCAATGGACTGTTATGGATCCTTATAGGTGTATATTTAGAAATATGTCCATATAATAGGGATTTTAAATTTTTATAGGTCTTTTTTTATTTTAAATTTATTGGTTAGACCTAAGTTATGCTTAATTTTACCTTAATCGATGTAGTTAATTTTAATTAATTTCACTAATATTTTTTTCTCAAAAAATAAGTTGTCCCTATTATAAATTATAAATAATTATTATTCCAAATATGGAATCCATTTTTAAAAATTTCAATTACATATGTGGTAGAAATTAAGTTACAATTAATCCCCCTGACGGGATGACACTATTGGTTTGAAAAGTATAAATGATCAAATGTTTGTTATGTTTTTATATCCAATTTGAATGTGAAATTATTTATAATGACATAAATTGTATTAATTTATTAAAATAAAATGTAAATATATCTTTAATCCAATTAAATATTTAATTTATATTTATAAATAAAATACATGAAAAGGTTCTTTTGATCTAAAATATAGTATTTTTAATTATTCATTAAAAAATGAAACATTAAAGAAAAATACCAAGAATTTATCATAATTTAATTTCAATGTTTTACTTTAAAATATGAAGTTTATATTAGCATATTAAATCTATAGAAGTTCCAAAATGTGTAATCAAAATTAGTACTCCATTTAAAAGACGTAAAACTACCTTTATAAAAATATTGGTTTTTATACGTTAAATAGGGGTTGTTTTTATATTATGTCTATTAAATCAATTGGATGAATATAAATAATATTTTATTAAATATATAACATATACATTACATTAATATATCATTATAATTATAATTAATTTAATTTATTAAGATAAACCACCTTTGAGACAATAAAAATAATAATATTTCCCTTTATATTCAACTGGTTTTCTTATTCAATTATAATTAATTGTTAGCCTATGAAATCATATTATATTTTTGTAAAAAAAATATTTTCATAAATTAGTTTATACTATTAATAACATCTGATTAATCATCTAGTTTATATCTTATTATATGAATTAATAATATTTTTGTAATATATTATTGTTTGGTAAAACACGGTCATGAGTGTTACACAAGCCATTGACAAAAGTCATTGTTGCATATAACACAATATAACATTAGTGTTATATGTATGGAAATAAAAAGATTATGTTTCATGTAGTGCATGATTATTTTGGGATTTCATATAACTTAATACAAACATAGTCCATTAAAATAAAAGAAACTATTTTTAGTGTTACATTGAATGAAAAATATCACAAGGATTAAAATAATTAGAAAAAAAATAATTCACAAAATCTTGGGGTGTTACACATGATTGAATTTTGAAAAAATTAATATCTTAATTAAAAATATATATTTTGTGTGATTACTCTTCAAATTTTCTATAGAGATAACAATAAAATGAACATATTCATGTGAACCTAGAATAGGTATGTATCATAACATTGTGAGAAATGGGTCCTGATATTTCACTAAGGAATTCAACACTGAGGCACTTCAAAAATAATTCATTACACTATAGACCATGATGTTGAATAATTTGTGAGAAATATTAGATTTTTTTTAACATCAAATAAAAATACTGGAAGGTATTCTAATTAAATTTATAATCAATGGTAATAAAATTGATAAATATTCAAATATGGTAGTAAAATAATTCTTACCTCATGCACTTGAATAGGAGTCCCAACTCTAACATTGTAACCTCCCAGCATTGGTCACTCCATAAATAGTAAATTAATCATAATATTGTAATACATCAAGGGTGCCTCTGTATTTGTGAGAGGTCTTCAACTTATGGAGGATAAATATACAGATCTGTGGGTACACTATACCCTATGGTCATCGTAATAATAACAAAAATAGAAATATAAGAAATAAATTACCCATCCAAAAAATAATTTTATATAAATTGCATGTGCATGAAATAAATATTATATCAAAATTTATAATAAATATATATTCCATGCATGCCAAACATATCTCTCATGGGTGGATCAAAAACATGGAACAACAAGGAACAAGAATAAATAAAACTAAATGTATCACCTGAACTAGTACTAGGATCATCCTAATACCATCACCCATGATCCACTATAACAAATAATACAACACCTCACACAAAGGGACCTTTATCTAATCCTATGACCTATAAACATAACTATTCATGATTTAGTTCTTAAGAAAACAATTTTTTAATTATAAAAATTTAAACAATCAAAACTAAAACCATAATCAATCACTGAATTTTGGGGTGGGGGGAGGGAAGTTCACCCCAGGTATAGTACAAACCAAATTTGGTATATTTCAGGGCTTCTCTGATCATTTGATGTTTATCATTCAAACCATACCACTCCTTTTTGGGGTTAATATACCCATCCCTAGTCCAAAATGACCTTTTTGGGTAATATACCTATCCACAGAGACTGAATTCCCCTAGGAGCCATGTTCACCCTTGGTAGAACTTAATTTAATGCATACACATACAGTTGTGTTCACCCTAGGTCAATAATTATAACTTTTTCCACTAGGGGTTTTTGTTCAACATGTTCTTATCAATCATTTCTATTACATTAAAAAAATAATACATATAACATAAAAAACTAACATAGGGAATAATGGGTAATATTTATATTTTTTTCAAATTATTTCTGACCCTCAAGGGGTGATTTCATTACACTTAGATATATCAAAGAAAAAATTTATATCACATTATCCACATGTATTTAATTTCAAAATACAGAAGTTACATTTTGAAAATTAAATTTACTACCTTTAAAATCAATTTACTAATTTAGAAACACAGTCCCTATTTTATATATAGAAAAAAAATCAAAATCACCATTTTACAAATAAATTTACCATTTTATATTTCTATTTCATCAACTCAATTATATCATATATAAATAAATGGTTGGGAAATTCCATTTCACATTAATTAGTTCCAAAAAATTATCCCATGTTGGATTAATAGAATCATGGCTTAACAGTCTAACACATAAAGTGAATAAAATTTGAATGCTTAAAAAAGGTATATAATAAGTAGAGAAAACAAATTTTAAAACCTCTAATAATTCTTGAATTCAAGGAATGGAAAACTGAAGGTAAAACAGACAAATACATTGAGAACTAAATGATACTATGTGATAAATTAAGGTCACACCTACTTCATTCATAGACAAGGCCACACATTCAATATCTATTGATAGTTTGGCTTGATTCATAAGAAAACAAGAAACCACAAAAAATCACTAACAATAGATCATGTTATATAAACATTGAATAACAATTCTAGGGAGGGAAATAAAATAATAAAAGGAGGAAAAAGAGATGTAAACTCACCAAGGTTCCACTAATGAAAATAAAAACACTAGAAGTAGATACCGAATAAGGGATATCTCCTATTGAAGATGAGAGGTGATGAATGGGTGACCGAGGACTGCTACTGTGTGAAAATGGAGGAAAAATATGTGAAAACCAATGTATGGGTAGAGAGGAAAATTTTAAATTTTACCACTTTTAATGTGGTGTATGGTTTTGATTCATGGTTTTCCAAACTATGCCTCAACCAGGAAAACCTCTCAATATGAGGCACACTGTCATGTATGGCTAGTTAATAAGAGTTTAGAAATAGTGTGAGAACAATTTGAATGACTTAATAATTTTCTAAAAAAAAATTTATGGCCTCTTGTAATCCTTATCCTGGTTTAACCAAACAATGTTACTTTAAAAATAGGCTATCCATTTGGTGTACATGGTTAATATTAACTGTGTACCACCTATGCTCCGTAGGTTGTCTCTCCCAAAACATATATTCTAAATACCAAATATCAAGAGACTTATATGAGTACATAAAGAACCTCTTGTGGTTCAAAAAACATCTATAAACATCAATTTAAGTTACTATAACTCTCAAAATTCTATGATAATCCTATTTTTTTAAAAAATGTCCCCAAATTGAAAATTTGATCTCCTCCTAAAAAATTCAATTGTCTGTATAGACAAAAAATAAAAAACTCTTCACCATAACACTTCTCTTCCTCAAGAAGTCCTACAAGTCATTCGACAACATCATTCAAACTGTGATAGTGATAAATTTGATGCCACAAAAATGAAATTTAATCACAAACATTAAACAAAACTTTAAAATATAGTTATAACAAATTAAATAAGTATTCTTAATCCTATGGGAAGGCATGTATGACTATCGAACCAATGAAATGATTTCCTAGGAAATCTATTCAACCAAATGAACCACCAAGTCATTGTTTTGTTGAGCATAATGGATGTAGTTCTCCCTGCCATAATATTTTTCACTGGGCTGATTCTAAATCATGGAACCACATGATATCATAATTTCTAACGACAACCTATTCTAAGTGGTACCTAACCCACATAAAATTATTATCATCACATCATAACTCAACCACCATGATAGAACTAGTAAATTATAGTACTAACTATTATTTCCATCTTCTAATATAATTGAATGGGCCTCTACCAACCATTAAAACCCAAACACACTATCTTATCCTTGAAAAGTATCAAGAAACACCCAAACAAGTTTCATTACATTACCAAGAATGTTCTGGATGCATATTTGAACCCACCAAATCTACTCCCATGTAAAATAGCTAGTTGGACCTCATTTAATAAAGATTATTTAAGAACACCCATATATCTCTGCTGATGAGATTTTAAAACACCTCACCATGATACCCTTATCTCATATGGTATCTTGAGGTCATATCAAGAATAAATAATTCTTTAACCCCTACCATATTAAACAAAACTATGATCCATGATTGGCGACTACTGCCATTCATTTTGCCTCTATACGAGAACAAATATGCCACCACACAGAAACATTTTTGGGTCACAACATTTCATTATGAGTCTAAAACATCCAATCACACTCAAAAAAATTCCCAAATAACTTATCTCTATAATTTCTCAAGGAATATAGATCATGTCGAACAAATTTTTCACAATAATACACTATCTCTAGAACGCTTTAAATACCGATTTACACCCCCAAAAACCTTTCGAGAAAGATTGGTACATGCCCATGACTGATTTCCTTGTAATCATTCTACCAGATCCACACTCTGATTTTAGTTTCTCGTAACTCATCTATCACAAAAAAGTCAAATTATTCCAAACCCGTTCATACCATATCTCCATTCCCAAAAATCAATTACACTCATTTCCAAATCATGTATTTCCAAACTTAGTTCTCACCTGATTTCATCACATTTTATGGTTATATCCTCTATGTGTTATGGTATAATACCCATCATAAAGATACTCATGCACTCCTCCTCAAGAACTAACCGAAATTGGACTTTCCATACCACACACATGAATCTCTTCTCGATCAACAGTAACATTCCAATCACTAACTAACCGTTGAATAATATCCCAAATCATCTATGTCCCAACACTCTAATCTAAACAGGTACCATTACTCCCAACAATGATTCATTTAAATTTTCCAACTAAACATCGATCATCTTTACATGAAACGTCTCCTAAAGGTCATCATCCATCAACTAACACATATACTCCCATAGAGCCAAAACCCAATAGGAACTGTGCTTACTAGAATAAAGATCCGAGATTTATTGAAAAAAATGGAATATAACATGAACTAGATATAAATCACCAATACTATGGGTGATAAACTAAAACTACATTAAAATTCAATAGCACTGAACATTAACTGATAGAAAAAACCATGGTATCTACCTCTTCCTCACACCATTAAGGAATCTCAAAAAATGGGAAAACCCCCACCATACGTTACTAAAATATTTCACTAGGAATCAAATCACTAAACTTAAGTCACAAACAAATATAACTATTTACCCCATTAATATTTTAAACCAAGGTCTAACTAGGGCCACAACATAAGGGATGAAAATCTCTACCATCTCAAGGTCATCTGGAATATTTATATCAAAACACCACTTTTGGGGGTCCCCAATCATGATCATGATTAAAAAATGCTATAGACACTACTGGGTAAAAAAATACAATTTCCACAACTCAACTAAAGTCCCAAAAGGTGTATCTTCTATTATATTGTACACCAATCACGAATAATGATTACACAAGTTAGGATCTCACACTATCCCTTAGTCACCCGTAATATAGTAAATACTATAAAACCATGTTATGTCACCCTCATAGGGATTATATCAACAGATAATAATAGAAAGCAACACAATATATTACAATATTTATCCATTTATAAAAAACTTTCTACACTATAATCATGGGGTTCACATTCTCTTTTTATCCATGGGAATACCCATTACCACTAAGCATAAAATCCAATTTTTAATAATATTTTTATTCCTTTCTTTTAAAAACTCAAAATTTAAAGCATTCAAATTTCAAGAGGTTCAAAAAACCACCAGATTGCCAAGTCACATTTTGGACATCAATACATTTCTAAGGATCACATTTTTCTTTAAACTCACATGCCCAATAGATATAAATTTAAAAAAAAATTAAATTACCAAAATAAAAATTTTAATGTCTTCGAGAAATAAAATACAATTCACAATCTATAGAGGAAAACACATTATATGTTACTTACTAGAACATTATTTAACTTTTATCATCATATACCCATTAATAGTTTTCAACATATCATGAAATCATTAAAGGAATTGGCCGAGTAATATTTTACCATAGCTATATATGAAAAAACAAATTATATAGGATGTTGTAGATATTCTAAAACAAAACTCCCCTTAGTAAAATAAAACAGATACTTTGGGATGATATATATATATATGTATGTATATATATATATATATCAAACTTCTGTCATCAAAAAAATATAACCACTAGTGAAACAAATCAAAAGAATCATGAAATTGATATCTAAACCATGTCCCAAGTATGATTCATGACACATGAATCCCAACATAATTGAAGTTATGTATGAATGAAACTACACTATCTTTTTATACCTATCCAAGGGTATAATTCCAATGAATCATAACATCAAAAATCATTTTTTCACATATGGTTATAATCAATTTCAATTATTATTAGTGATATAATAAGCTAACAAGTCCTATACCTGGACACGTGGTTTTCCCTCATGTGTTGGTTGATAATTACTAGGAATGAGCCCATTTAGAAGCCATGAAAAATTCTTCATATCATTCCTACCACGTAGTTTAAGCAAGGGGGACTACAACACACTGGTCTAATGATTGAAATACCCCTTTGATTCCACTTTGTAACATCCTGGCCTAGTTCACTCCATGAATAATAAATATACCAGAATACTACAAGACATAAGTTGTGATTCCCTATTTTCCAAATGCTACAGACTAGTAGAGAGGGTATAAGAGGATATATGGGGAGACTATACCCTATGGTTAGAGTAACAAATACAAGAACATTAACATTAGAAATTTATAACCCATTAAAAATATCTATCACATATAAAAAGGAATGTTCTATAAATTAATAGAGTATCAAATTCCATAAAAACTTTAAATTTCATACATTCCAATATGTTCCCCCATGGGTGGATCATATACATGGACCTATAAATAAGAAGAAAAAATTAGTCTAAAATCACACTTTGAATCTGTCCCATGTCCAAAACAATATATAAAATATCTTCTACCATAAATATTATTGAAAAACCACATGTAATGGGACCTTAACAAAAATCTATAACCTACTAATAGTCAAACTTATGCTCAGGTACCCATGTTTTTTGGCATCCCGAGCCGAGTGTGAGTACAACTCATAATGCCACCAGCAACTGTAAAACTGAATTAACCAATCAATATTTATATATGTAGTAGTGCTCAATATAACCAAATAATAACTAAAAAATTTAAACCATTACAATTTGGATCATAAAGAAACACTAAACACGAAGATGATGTTGTCCCAAGGAATGGTACAAATCTAGTTTTTAAACTATTGGGTAGTCTCAGACACCATTATGATAACTATTCCAACTGTACTACTCCAGATTATTGTTAATATACCCTTCCTTGGCCCAAACTGTAATCTGAGGATAATATACACATCATTAGAGCCCAACATCCCTCAAGGGTTGTGTTCACCCTAGGTTAACTACTATAAATAATGTCTACATGAGTGTCTCGTTCACCCCATTCTTAACCACAATTTCCTTGACATTGAAAATTGAATATGAATATATAAATAATAATAAAATAGAAAAAATAATGGTTCCTATTTATATTTCTATTTCAGGACAAGCCCAAACAAAATGGGTCATTTCACTACCTTTAAACATCTCAAACACATAAATAATAATTTCAACATGACACAATCTATATGGATTCTATTTCAATTTACAACTATTATATTTCTAAAATACCATTTTGTAACTTCAAATAAAATTTAAAATTTGTAAAATATGTTCCCTCAATCATATGATTCATGCTAAACAAAAATCATGAATTTAAAATATATTTAACATTCTTAATTTATGTTGAAAAAAATCAATTCTATTTCACATTTAACTAATTATTGTAAAATTATATTTTAAATACAACCTTTCCAAAACATCACATGAAATTTTAAAAACTAAATCATGGAATATCCTTCTACACACCAAGTGGATTATATTCAAAATCATCTTATTGAGATATATTAATAAAAATTTAAAATTTAAAAACACTGAAATTTCCTTGATACATTGCATGAAAGATTGGAAACACCACTTACAGATACACCGAAAAAAAAGATATGGGTTAAATTGATGGTACACCTACTTAATTATTATAAAATTTTACATAAAAACTATCATCTTTCAGTTCAAACTTAAATATAAATAAATGATAAACCATAAAAATAACTACAAAGTGAGAAAATAAGCTAGAAAAACTGAAACATCTCTTTAAAGTGAATGAAAATAAGAAAATGAAGATGAGGAGAGATCAAATCACTAAGGGATATCCAATTAATGAAAATACACTAAAACTAGACCATAAATTGAGGATATATCCAATGAAACTGGATAGAAGAGGGAGGGTTGAGTGGGTTGTATTCTGGGAGATATTGGGGGGAAGCGTGTGGAACAAATTTATAGGTGAAGAGTAAAAGAGAAATTTTACAGATATTAGTTATGTGAATTGTTTGGATGCACTATATTTCAAAATATTCTCTAACCATATAGAACTCACTGACTAAGGAACACCAGCCCACATGGTTTGGAAAAACACGAACAAATTATGTTCATGCCTCTGCAATTTTCTTCAGATTCCAAATAGCTACACGAATCCCTTCTCACAGTTTAAACAAATGTTTTGCCCTATAATGTAGGTCGCATGATTGGGGTGAATAGTTAGCACTATATATGCACAAACCATGCACTAAAGGTTGTCTCTGTTGAAACTAATGTTTTATAGTATTATTCTCTCAAGACGTTTCTACGTACATGAGGTGCCTCTCTTACGTCAATGCATAATGAAAAACCCCAAATTTAGAACTTTCAACTCTCAAAATTATATTCTAATGCCCAATATCGAAACATCCCATCCACCAATTGAAAATAAAAACCCCACCAAAAAAATTAATGCTCCCATAAGTATAATGATTTATAATCACTTTTTTATTTTATAGATTCACACCTTTAGATTATTTTTAGTTAGTTCAAGTAACTATTTTGTTTTTACAATTTTTATTTTTAGTCAAACTAAAAATTTCTTCCACCTAAAATTATCATAAGTGTATATTATTGATGTATATAATAATTTTATATATGGGATCAAACCTACCATAAATTCTATATTATTTGTTGGTTGACAAATTTTTAGATTTTTCATGCCACTATAGCAGTTACAAAATTTCTAGCATCATTACCTGGGAGAATACTAGAATTAGAATATATTCCCATCAAACCTTTTTGGTAAACAAATAGTAAAACATATTATACTTTATATTACTAATCTAGGAGACTTTTCACTAAAGGAATATCTAAACACCTTAAATATCAAGAATAAAAGGGTCAACGTCAAATTTTTACAGTCAATATATAGCCAATGTTCATTGTAGAAGTTACAATTTTCTACCACCCATGAATTCTATAGGAAATTATATATATTTTAATAATTATTAGTCTAGAAAATGTTATAATACATTGTATAATACATCAGTATATTTTTCTTGTAGTTTATATCCATTGTGAATCTCAGGGTCGATTAAATAATATGAAATTGAACCTGAGGTCCATATGACCTCAAGCATGCCTTTCCATATTTCCGAGGCTACGAACTAGTAGTGAGGTTGTACGGAGGAATAGAAGGGTGGATATACCCTATTTATAATATTGGATCATAAAGGTAAATGATAATGATAGAGCATAAGAAATAATATTAAGGAAGTAGAAGATAAACCATATAGATAATGTACAATACACATAGCTAGTACAAAATATCAATTTTTAAAGGTGTAATGAGGATGAAAAAGTTAAGTTTGAATATATTAAACACACACATATATATAAAATATAAATAATAAAAAAATAGAAAAAATTACTATTCCCCGAGAATCTCATTTGTGGGCTCAGTCATCTTCTCCCAAGATCCCATATAGAGGAAATCATGTGTCCATAGTTTGTTTCATCACATTATAATTATCTATATCTTTGTAATTATTCATAGAACCTATTCTTCACTTGTAAAACTTTTATTTATTTTTATAAATATTTCTAGAGCTAGGCACTTAGACATCGTGTGATTCTGAGGCACGGTGTGCTCGTGATTTATTTTACAAAAATATTAAATATATATAATATTATGTGAATAGGTTCTTAAAGTAATCAATATAAATCATAAATAAAATTAGATTTTAAATATTAGGCAATGGTTGATTATATAATGTGTTGTTTACCCCAGTCACAATATAAAATGGGTCAGCACTAGGTATTAAAACTCCATGCTTATTGGCAGTACATTTAGTAGATTAATTAATTATAAAATTCATTCATTGTTTACAGAGATGAAATGTTTGTAAACATATCACCAAGGAAACATTTACAGTGGTAGATTTATAGTACTATAATCACCAAATATGCTTTTCTTCCTAATTCCATTGGAAGATCACCTAAGACGATGAAGAATCAGCATATCAAATCATATCAGGATGCAGTGAATGAAACAACTTCTCTTAACCATTAATAGAAACATTTTTCATAAATAAATGATAATTATTCGAGGTAGTACTCATAAATTAGTTATTTTACACACTTTGATTAAATATTTTGAGAATATCTGTAATGACCCGAATCTGGATCCACTCAACTGGTGCCCCGTGACCGGTTCGCCACATGACCTCAAGTGCATTTCCCTAAACGCCATAGGCTGCCAACTAGAAGCGAGGGCCTCAGTAAGTTATTGTAGAAACTATGCCCTCATTTGGTAAGGTATACAAAAGAAAAGAAATAATAGTCAATATTGGAAGCAGTAAACGACATACAACAACTAATACCCAAAAACAGAAGCAATGAACATATATAGTAATGATGATAATGATGCAGCAAGTACAAGTATCTAAGGAAAGCAGCAAACACAACAACATGCTGAAATACAACTGAAAACAAAGTACCAAAAGTAACAGCAACTCCAACAGCATCGCAAGCCTAAGCTTGGTCCTATTCTCTCCTTATCCAACCAGCAATCATGTACCTGAAGTAGAAGGCCACAACCCCTATCCACACTTGCAACCATATAAACTGTTTGGGCCGAAAAGCAGGACTCAAACAGGGTGTGAGACTAATCCCAGTAGGCAATCACCACAAGATCTATGCCCAATTGTTAGTGAGAAAAATAGAAAAAGTAAAGGAAATAAATACAGCAGAGAAACAGAGGTACTCCAAAGTAATAATCCAAAAAATCTCTATTGAAATTTATTTATTAATTTAATACAATCATTTAATTATCAACCAATGAGTCTATTAAACAACTCTATGTTCTCAAGGCACAGTAAGTAACACAATAGGTATCTCAACAGACAACCTAGACAACAAGCAGTACATACCCAAGCTTGTTCTTTGGCTTGGTGGACTCGTCACAACCAACCAAACAAATAATAATACTTACTCTCTGGGTGGATCCTACTGGTAGACCCCTCTAGTCAAATAACCATATAAGGAAGAGAAACTATGGGAAGTTCTCACCATCAATTTCCATATGGTTTTGCAAATATAGCTACAGACTCTCTGAGGAATCACTTATACATGTGTAAACTAAGGACACTCTTGGGAAGCACAAAGTCTAATTCCTATAGGTCTATCATACGAAAATAATTTATAATAGACTCTCTAGGGAATCCCTTAATCACCAATTCCCACTTTAGTCTACCGCACCAGGTTTACACAGCCCTGAGTAGTCTAGTCGTGTGTAATCGATAGTCAGCAGCCCTAAGTAAGTTCAACAACTACTTGTCTAATAGTTACAATGCATCAAAAGCATATACATAGCAGGAAATACATGCAATCAGCTATAACAAGGCAGACAATTAATACTACAAGGTTTGCCTCAGATGAAACCTAAGACAAATGGAAATAAACAGCCAAATTAAGGGAAATCACCCATGGGTTATCCTCGAACATGAAACCAAACATATTTTACTATCAATTAACCTCAATAAAATAAGAAATCTAAGGTAATTTATCAATGGAATCAAAATACCTAACCCGGGATACCCGATAAATGGGTCTCCGACACTTTTTTCACAAAAACTCAGATACATTCAACGTAGGGCAACAAACCACCTACCTAGATCCTAGGAGATCGATATACATGAGCCACGAAGATTGATTCTCCTTATAATGATGAAGATATTATAAATATCTAAAACTCTCAACCCACAATAACATGAAAACGGGGAGGAGTCATGAAGCAAGGCTAAAAAAGAAGAGAGATCTTATCGAGGTGATCCCAACGCAATCGATGACGGCTAAAATGGAGATCGTACGGTAGCTTGGTGGCTTAGAGAAGAAACACGACCGTACGAGAGCTCTCGGCCGAACAAATCCTAGAATAAGGTCATTCTGGTGATTAGGCATGACCTCAGTCCATTTAATGAAAAAACTACACGGCGTGTACTTCTGGGGTACACGGTGTGTACTCTGTTTTTCCATACTCCTCTTTAAGCGGCCTCCACATCACCCCTACACACCGTGTGTGTGGCCCGGACACAACAATCACATGGCTTGGCGCGGCAAGGGAGTACATGGAGTGTACTCAGAAAGTACACAACATGTACTTAAAAAATTTCTAGAAACCCCTCATTTCTCAAAAACTCCAGGAAAAAAGAAGATATACCAGAAACGAAGATCCAGGTTCTTACAAACTTCCCTCCTTAAAGAAATTCATCCCCAAATTTCCCTAATGATGCGGAGAAGAAGAACCCATGAACAGCTCCATCCACTACGATCATACATCGACCTCTCTTTCCCTGGTCTCATCCCGTACTCACCCATGCTACCATAGCACCCGTACTTGAGGAACAGACCGCCCATGGAGAATATTCGTACTGCGATCGACAATCCGGATAGGATGCTCCTCAAACAATGCATCCGCTTCGAGCACAACCTCCTCGGGCTGGAAGACATGAGATGGGTCTGAAAAGTAACGTCAGAGCTGAGAGACGTGGAAGTCATCGTGCATGGCCTGGTACCTCTGAGGTAACTGCAACTGATAGGCAACCAGCCCAACTCTCTCCAAAACCCCAAACAGCCCGATGTATCTCGGCGAAAGCTTACCCTGTCTCCTGATCCTATTGTGTCCCATCCTCGGGGTAACACGTAGGAAAACCTGCTATCTGACCTCGAACTACATAGGTCGTCTCCGCTGATCAGCACAATATTTCTGATGAGAATGTGCAGCAGCCATCCTCTTCCAAATCAACTCTATCTGCTCTGAGGTCTCCTGAACAAGATGAGTTCCTAGAAAAGCTTCCTCTCCTGCCTCTAGCCAGGACAATAGTGATCGGAATAGCTTACCGTACAAATCCTCGTAAGGTGTAATCTGAATAGTCTCCTGAAAACTATTGTTATAGGAAAACACCACAAGAGAAATATGCTTTTCCCAAGAACTTCCAAATTTTAGAATGAAAGCCCGGAGAATATCCTCAAGCAGCTGAATCATGCGCTCTGACTGGCCATCTTTCTGGGGATGGTTAGTTGTACTCAGAAGTACTTGTGTACCCAAAAAATTCTGTAGCCCCTACCATAAATGCGAAGTAAAGCGGGCGTCCCTATCCGAAATGATAGTACTCGGAACCCCGTTCAGGCGCACAATCTCACAGATGTATAACCGTCCAAGATCATCAACAAAGAAGGATTCCTTTATCGGCAAGAAGTGAGAAAACTTCATGAGAATATCCACGACAACCCATACTGTGTCATTCTATCTCGATGATCTCAGTATCCCTGTCACGAATTCCATCAGGACATCATTACACTTCCACTCGGGGATGGGTAACTGCTGCAAAAGCCCTTCTAGCCGCTGGTGTTATGCCTTCACATGCTGACAAGTGGAACATGTCATGAAACAACCAGCCACATCTCTCTTCATACCTAGCCACCAGTACTGGCGGTGTAGATTTTGATAAATCTTGGTGACGCCAGGATGAACTTCCTAGACATAGGAATGAAAGTCTCGCATCAGCTCCTCGCGTATATTTGTTGGCACCCATACACATGCCTGTAAGCACAATATCTCATCCTCACCAACGGTCCATCCGGGAAGAGGGTCCTCTCCTGAAAATCTTTCCCATAGGACTAGGCCTTTAGAATCTGCTAGCTGCCTTTTTCGAACACAGTCAAAAGGCACAGAGGTAAGAGCTACAGAAGATATGAAAGTTTTCCCCTGACTGTCCTGCACCTCCAAATGCATTTCAGAGAACAGAGCTATAAGCTACAACTCCATGCTGGGCTCCTGAAATGCCTGTATCTGATTTCTCCTACTCAGTGCATCATCCACTGCGTTTCCTTTCCCAGGCGTATAGGCATGCTCGATGTCGAAGGACTGGATACACTCGACATGCCTCCGCTATCTCAGATTTAGGTCACGCTGTGTGAATATGTATCTGAGACTCTTGTGGTCAGTATATACCACAAAATGCTCTCCCAGAAGGTATTGTCTCCAATAACACAAAGCATGAACAACTGCAGCCAACTCTAGGTCGTGCGTAGGATAATTACTCTCATGTGGACTCAACTGTAGAGATCCATATGCAACAACGCGATCCTCCTGCATAAGCACTGCTCCTAGCCAGATGCCAGATGCATCACGAAAAACCGTATAACTCTTACCCAGCTCTGGAAAAACTAGAATCGATGCTGAAGTCAACCACACCTTCAGCTCCTGAAAGTCTGAATCATAGGCTTCTAACCAAAAAAACTTTACCCCCTTCTTAGTCAAGCCCATAAATGGAGCTGCTAAGCGTGAGAAGTATTGTATAAAATGCTTGTAGTAACCAGCCATCACCAATAAACTCCGTACCTTAATGACATTCTTCAGCTGCTCCTAGGTAACAACTACTCTCAGCTTATCTGGGTCTACTAATACCCCTATCTGTGAGATGACATGACCCATGAAGTGGATCTTGTCAATCCAAAAGTGGCACTTTGAGAGATTATCATATAACTGATGCTCCCTCAGTTCACTCAAAATTATCTCAAGATGGGTTGCATGGTCGTGTCGAGTGTGAGAGTACACCAAGATGTCATCCATGAAAACCACCATGAAGGAATCCAAGTAAGGATGAAACACTCTGTTCATCAGTTCCATGAAGACTGCCGGCACATTTGTGAGACCAAACGGCGTAACCAAGTAATCTTACAGACCATACCTACTCCGGAAGGCTGTAAGAGGTATATCGGATGGTCTAACGTGCAACTGATGATAGGTGGATCTCAAGTCGATATTCGAGAATACTTTGGATCCTTGAATCTGATCGAAGAAATCATCGATCCTTGGCAAGGGATATCGGTTCTTGACCATCAAGCGGTTCAACTTTCGATAATCCACGCAAAGAATAAGGGTACCGTCTGCCTTTATCACAAAAAGGACAGGAAAACCCCAATGAGAAGTACTTGGTCAGATGAAACCCTTTGCCTGAAACTCCTCCAACTACTTCTTGAGCTCCTGCAACTCTGGTTTAGTCATTCTATAAGTATAAATGGACACTAGTGCCGCTTCTAGCATGAGCTCAATCGAGAATTCTACCTCACGCGACAGAGGTAAACAAGAAAAGTCCTCTAGAATGACATCTCTAAACCGATCCACCACTAGAGGAAAGTCTAACTGTGAAGTCCCCTGGTCATCCAGATAAAGACTAAAAAACTGGGTCATAACCCCTCCTAGCCTATGATGCTCTGGTCCAACTCTACCCGCCTGGACATCCCACTCGCCTCTATGAAGAAAGGACCCACCGTCTGGTGATACGAAACTCACCCTGTGGTGATAGCAATCGATGAATTCCTGGAAGGGAACCAACTAGTCCATTTCGAGAATGACATCTTAGCCTAGCATCTATAGGACATAGAGGTCCCATAAGAAGTGACACCCTGCAACCTCTAGAGGGCATTTTTTGCACTGACGTATGCTAGATGTCCTCATTCCCAAGGGCGTGTCGACAGTCAACATGTCAGCATATGAAAAGACACAGAGCCCAGGGCTCTACACGATAGCAATTGAAATAAAGATATGTGAAGCACCGGTATCGAAAAGAGATGAAGATAAAACCAAAGCTACTAAGATCATACCTATAACTGTAGAGGGATCGAGATCCTAATCTTGATAAATCTACTCTACAACAAAAGTATGGCCTGTACCGCGACCCTGTATAAAAGCCTGAAAATCATGAGATACTCCTCCCTGAGCCTGACCACTGCATCCACAGCCTCTACCCCGACCATAAAGACCTGAAGAACTCCATCCCCCAGTTTGCTGCGGGACTGGTAACCCTACTCCGGTACGCAGGGTCGAAACTCATCCTCCTTCACTAGCTGCTGGAAGGGTAACGTTGCAGAAACGCTGTAGATGGCCCATCTTGCCACAAGATCGGCACACCACTGGGTCTCTTGGGAACTGGGGATTCTTATGACCGCTCCTCCCACACTGATAACACACCAATTGGGTTACATAAGGGGGATCTTGTCTACCAGAAAGAATACCTCGCTTCTTTGGGTCGCCTCAGGTAGACTCTTGGTGGCGCTTCCTGCTGTCTGACTGAAAGGAATCAGCCCTGGATGGTGAACTGCCCTGGTCCACAGCTCCAGTCTCCCTCAGGTTCCTTTCCATGATCAGTAATTGGTTGACTATCAGAGTAATAGAAGTTAACTTAAATACATTCACATGTGATCTTATCTCTAGTTTGAGTCCCTCCTTAAACATCCTTTCCAAGAACAGCTCTTCATACCCTAGAACGGGAGCAAAATGATTTAACTCTATGAAACGAGAGGAAGAATCCATAACTGAAAGAGTACCCTGCTGTAGGTTCATGAACTCCATAGCTCTGTCAGCCCTTAGCGTCTCTTGGTAGAAGTGGTTGTAGAACATATGCTGGAACTCATCCAAAGCCATAGTCTGTTGGTTCCCTGCCTGAGAAACTACGTCCCACCATCTTTTGGAGAATTCTTGCAGCATGTAAGCTGGAGCTTCACCCTCCTATCTGGGGGTGTCTCGAGATGGTCTAAGATAGATAACATGGCTTCTAGCCATGACTCCGTAGCCTACGGTCCTCCATCCCCTGTGAACGTGGGAGTATGCTGCTACTGAAAAACCCACGTCAGCTCTGCCATAGTCAGGGCGGGATGCTGAACTCCCTGAAAGGTCATCATGAATGTCATGAAACCCTCTCTGAACTGAGAGTTGGCACCAGTGTCTGGAATCACTGCAGGTGCCATGTTTGGAACGATAGGTGGAACTCCTGGTAGTCCCTGATCGGTCGCATCAGGCGTACGATCACAGCCTGGTTCCTATCGTGCAACAGGAAGACGTCTTGGTTCCATAGCTCAGAAATATCAAAACACACCTTCATTAACGATGAACACAGTTGAAACATAAGAGAGTAAAATAGAACAAGAGGGAAACCCTTTAAAAAAATGGGGAAAACATGGGTACACGATGTGTAGTATTGCTACATGGCGTGTTTCCAGAAATTTTTCCATGGGCGTTTACCTTGGCCATACATGGCTGTGTAAACAACCTGACTACACGACGTGTTCTCAAACTACACGGCGTGTACTGGCCCTTTTCTCCCTACCCGTTTACTCCTACACGACTAAGTCACAGGGACTGTCCGAGCCGAAGACTACACGATGTGTTGAGGAAGACATGGCGTGCACTAGACATGCCTTACCTAACCCGTGTTGTTAGTGACACGACCTGACACACAGTCAAAACTACACAGAGTGTTACCAAGGGACACGACATACACTTGAAGGAAAACCACGGCCCGTGTGGTTCATTACATGTCTGGCTACATGGCTTACCCTTACACGGCATGTTCCGAACAAACATGGCGTGTATATGAGAAGATAACACCGACCTGTGTTGTTTGTGAAACGGACAGTTAATTAGAACATGACTACAGAACATGTTCATACCAAACACGACGTGTACTACCAGAGTTTTCCGGACCCGTGTTGTTAGTGACACGACCGACTATGCAATTTACCACCACACGGCATATACATACCGTACGTGGCATGTTCATAAAGACCCTTTTACAGCCCCATGTCCTTGTCCACACGGTTAGTGACATGGCCACAAACTACACGACGAGTATTTATAAATTACACGCTGTGTATTCTGGGTTTTTTAGGACAGTAGACTCTGAACTGCACTGGAGCCCAGAAAACACAGAAAACATAGGTTAAGTTGCCAAATTCCGATCTGTGGGGGGCCATACTCCCCATGAATCAAAGCTTGGCATCATAACAATGCATGTATCCAGTAATAGTATAACAAACTCACGACCCACCAAATTATGATCCTAGAGGGCCCATAACACCTCAAAGACCAATGTTTGACATCTATGATAAAGAAGCTCTAAACAACCGATACCCTATCCACATAACAGGTATTTTATCACAGTAGCTATCATAACAACATGCATTGTCTATCACAAATTCTATCAAAAAGCCTGAAATCTCTAATGCAACATAAATGGAATGGAAAAATGCATGGAATGTGTTTTTCTAAAATCTTCCTATATGATGCATGATATGGAATACCCTCATCTCATTGGGTTGCAACAAAATAGATCTACAATCATATAAACAGTAACATCACAAAATAAGTGCATCACCCAATGGTGAAATCAATTAAACTGTAACATTTATAGAACTCAAAAATTACAAAATTCGAGGTAATCTATATTTTCCCTCTACAAGGGTTCTAGAACGCACGTGCACAACTATTTACCATTTACCTATTCCATCCTATCCCTGTCTATGTTTCTAAATAGTAATTCAAATAGAAAAGGAAGAACCTCCCTTTGATACCACTTTGTAACGACCTGAATCCAGAGCCACTCAACTGGTGCCCCGTTCCCGGTTCGCCAATGACCTCAAGTGCATTTCCCCTAATTCCAGAGGCTTTCGACTAGAAGCAAGGGCCTTAGTAAGTTATTGGGGGAAACTATGCCCTCATTTTGTAAGGTATACAAGGGAAAAGAAATAACAGTCAATAACAGAATCAGTAAACGACATACAACAACTGAAACTAAAAAGCGGAAGCAATGAACATATATAGTAATGATGATAATGATTCAGCGGGTACAAGTATCTAAGGAAAGTATCAAACAAAAAAACATGCTGAAATACAACTGAAAACAAATTACTAAAAGTAACATCAAATCCAGCAGCATCTCAAGCCTAAGCTCGGTCCTATGCTCTTCAGTTCCAACCAAAAATCATGTACCTGAAGTAGAAGGGCCACAACCCCTATCCACACCTGCAACCATATAACCTGTTTGGGCCTAAAAGTAGGACCCAAATAGGGTGTGAGACTAATCGTAGTAGGCAATCACCACAAGATCTGTTCCCTACTATCAGTAAGAAAAATAGAAAAATTAAAGGAAATAAATGTACTATTGAAAAATAGGTACACCAAAGTAGTAATCCTAAAAATCTCCATTCACATTTATTTATTAATTTAATACAATAATATAATTATCAACCAAGGAGTCTAGAAAACAACTCTATATTCTCAAGGCACAACAAGTAACAAAATATGTATCTCAACAGACTACCTAGACAACAAGCAGTAAAAACCCAAGCTTGTTTTATGGCTTGGTGGACTCATCACAACCAACAATAAAATAACAATACTGACTCTCTGGGTGGATCCCATTGGAAAAACCTCTATTCAAATAATCATACAAGGCATAGACACTCTGGGAAGCTCTCACCGTCAATTCCCATATGGTCTTGCAACAATAGCTACAGACTCTCTGAGGAAGCACTTACGTCTAATTCATCCTATGGTCTCGATATGTGTGTAAACTAAGGAAACTATTGGTAAGCACAAATTCCAATTTTTGTAGGTCCTGTATACGAAACTAATTTATAAAATACCCTCTTAGGGAAGCCCTTAATCATCAATTCCCTCTTTAGTCTACCGCACCAGGTTCACACAGCCCTGAGCAGTCTACTCCTGCGTAATCGACTATCAACAGCCCTAAGTAAGTTCAATAACTACTAGGCTAATAGTTACAATGCATCAAAAGCATATAAACAGCAGGCAATACATTAAATCAGCTATAACAAGGCAGACAATTAATACTACAAGGTTTTCCTCACAGGCAACCTAAGCCAAATGGTGATAAACCACCAAAACAAGTGAAACCACCCATGGGTTATCCTAGAACATGAAACCAAGAATATATTACTATCAATTAACCTCAATAAAAGAATAAATCTAAGGAAATTAAACAATGGAATCAAAATCCCTAACCCGGGATACCCGACACATGGGTATCCGACACTGTTTTCACAAAAACTCAAAGAAATTCAAGGTAGGGGAAAAAACCACATATCTTGATCCTAGGAGATCGATATACTTGAGCCACGAAGATTGATTCCCCTTAGAACGACGAAGATCTGAAAAAATTTCAAAAGCGCACAACCCACGATAACTTGAAAATGAGGAGGAATCATGAAACAAGGCTAAAAAAAGAGAGATTTTACCGAGGTGATCCCAACATAATTAACAGCGGCTAAATCAGAGATCAGACGGCATCTCGGGGGATCAGAGAAGGATTACAGTCATACGGGAGCTCTCGGGTGAACGAAACCTAGATGAAGGTCGTTATGGTGATTATGTGCGACCCCAATCCATTTAATGAAAAAAAAATAAAATACACGGCGTGTACTTCTGGGGTACACGGTGTGTACTCTGTTTTTCCGTACTCCACTTTATGTGGCCTCCACATCACCCCTACACACCATGTGTGTGGCCCGGACATGGCCAGCACACATCTTGGGGTGGCAAGGGAGTACACGGTGTGTACTCATAAAGTACACAACGTGTACTTCAAAAATTTCCAGAAACCCCTCATTTCTAAAAAACATGAGGAAAAAGGAAGACATACCTGAAACGCAAATCCGGGTTCTTATAATATCGATCATTTTCCTTTAATATGCATCCATTTTTATGCCTCTGTATGCGCCTGGGTACTGATTAGTTTGATTATATCAATTTTTTTCTGTCTAAGGTTTCCCATTCTAGATCATTGGAAAAGAAATCATTACCAATGTTGTTTAAACCCTTTCCCTTATTCTTTTATCCCTTGTTTCTTCTAATTCCTCATTTTTTGGACATTAATATCCTAGTTTGACAGTATATGGGTGGTACCAAGCTCGATCTGGCCCTTGAATTCATAGAGGTTTCAGTAATGTAGAGTGGATCCATGATCATAGAATAGATCGATAGTGTTTTTGAGTTTTGGAACATTTTTTTGGTATCAAATAATTGCCTGTTGAAGCTGAGGTGGGCTAAAGGACATGAAAAGGACATCCGATGAACCTATAGATCCAATTTCTGGCATGCGATTGTCGGAATCTATGAAACACAGCTAGATCATACATTTTTAACAATAGATAGGCTCAAATCAATGGTGGAATATCCTAATTCAATGGGAAATGATGGGATCTAAAACTTTGGTGAAAACCCAACTATACTAAATGTACATGGATAAACACACAACGTGTATTCCATAAGGTGGTGGCATCTATAGTTTTTTGAAATTTAGGGTTGACACAGTGTGTAGCCCTCCCACAAGTTGTGTACCCCCACCCTGGATGGAAAATACATGTGATGGATCATATGAATTGAATGTTTTGTGGTACTACATATCAATGTACATGGCTATGGATCAGAGTACAAGGATAGGGAATGGTCACACAGGTGTCACCCCAAGCGAGGAAGCATGCCCTATATAGAGTTAACGTGGTCCGATACTTTGAAACAAATTTTAGCAAAGAGAGTGGTTCCAATTTGTATGTACATGCCATGTAGTCCTCCCACACCATTATTTATACTACCTCAAATGGTTTCCATGTTTTGACATGGGACATGACCAGGTTGTTGAGTGGGACCACACATTGTGGGGGTCCTCTCATACACCATGTACCCCTTGGATTATTTTTGTGAAACTTCAATGTTCTACGCCTCATTATTTGAACCTAGATTCTCTACCCTGACTATCTTATCCTTAGTGTTTTCATTGTAGAAAATGATGGGTCCCTAAGTTGTGTCTTATGAGATATGATGTGGAATGTTCCTAGAATAGAGCTCATGGAGGTGACACCTGAAGAAGGTAGTGATCATGAAGAATCACTAGGTACTATATAGTTATACCATCCATTTGAGTTGAGTATGGATTCCTCAAATCTCTATACTAGATCCCCAATACTCATAGGAATGGGTTCTCTACAATTACCTTCTATATAGATCCCCCCAAATAGGTAGGTCATGGGTCCCGGATCACTAGTGTGGAACCCATATATTTTAATAGGTTATGGGTCCTTGAATTCAGATTGGAATTCCCCTAATGGGGAGGGTGTCAATCCTCGATCCCCAGAGTGGTACCCCTAAATTTTACCAAGGTACGGGCCCTCAAGGATTAGAGTGGAACCCCCAATCTTCATGGGTTTGGTCCCTCTACCATACCGACTAGAACCCCTTATCAACATATAGAGAAGGTCCCCTTGACACTACAGTGGAATCCCCCCATCAACATGTGCACTGGTCTTCTACAAATACTTATTGATTGTAACCCCCTGATGTATTAGGGTCTCGGTCCTCTACATCAAGTTTTTGTCCCCTCAACATTGTGAAACAATGATGAGGCCTAGCATGACATGGTAAAATACTTCTAGAAAGAATAAAAAGATGATAGGCATCGATGAAGGACTTTGGGAACAATTAGAAACTATTCTTATTAGGACGATATGTGAGATATAGATCCACATAATCTATTTTTTGGGCCTCTTTGACTAACCATATATATATATATATAATTATATATCCACACCAATTATTTGGTTACACTCCACGGAGATGTGAATATTATCAAGGTATTCCATGTGATTTTAATTTTTAGATTCTCATGATTGGATGTGTATACTCTCCTTATATATGCGACATAGAATCTATGGGGTTTTCATCTACTCATCAAGTTTATCACCTAGTTTTTGGACATGTTTAATTTCAGTCATGGTTTGGGTTGAGCTATTTCTTTTATAGTATCCTGTATCTACTAGGTTTATATTCTTATTGTATCTCTTACTTCTCCCCCTTCAGCATTCATGGTGACTTGCTATGTAGGTATATACTCACCCCTACATGGGACGTTACCACACATTTTGTATCTTATGCAGATGATGGAAACGTTGACCGCGACATTATAAGGACTTAAGAATACTGGGATTTTGAACTTCATATTATGGTTGTATCTTGGGATTAATGAACTAGGGTCTTTCAGTTGTATACATTTACACTTTTTTTCAAGTTGGTACATATTTATGGTTGGGCGTTTATTTTACCCTTTATGTTTTATTTCACACTACTATATTTTTATACATTCTAGAAGTTTATACATCCACTGTATACTTTTAAGTATTTTTGCACCTTTTATTCTCCCCCTCTTCAAATTTTCATTGTGATGGTTTTGTACATGTATAAAAGTAAATTTTAAAAATTCCCCCTAAATTATTCATTCCATCAGTGTTGGTCACCTCCCCTAGACCTATGGAGGTAGGATTGGGGAAATTGTGACTCAATCCCCATCATGGGTCTGGTCGTGACAGATTCATATCCGAGCATGTTCATTCCATGGGAAATTTGTATGACTATCCCCCTTATGGTGTTTTGGATGGGTTTAGGGAAATTGTGTCAAATTTTCTCAAGTTTTTATCTCAAGCCAAGGAATCCAATGATGGTGTGGAAGCTAGCATACCCATTCACATGAAACATGACTACCTACTTATTGACTTGGAATGCTGATAAATTTGTTACATGGATAAATAGTACATGCATTATATATGATAGAGTCTTTGACTTTCCTTCTTGTGTCAGATCAACATTTTCTGATATATATATATATATATATTCTCATCTAAATATAGTACAACTTAATAAATCTCATGATTCCTCCATACATATATTCATCCATGATACTATTTCTGCATTATGATTAATATTTTAAGAGTGATGAGGCCCATTTTAGTTTCCATCACACGACCCCATTCTTCCATGTGGTTGGGTAGTAGAACCTCCACCAATCCAGAGGAAAATAATTCTAGAAGAGTAGGATTAGGATGTGTGCTGGCTTAGTGTGCTTTGAGTGTTCCAGCACCAAAGGACTCTAAGGTTCCATAGTGATCCATATCCTTATGCGGTAGAGTATTAGGTAGATCTAGTCGTATCCATTTTCAAGATTGATTAGAAATTTATGTATCATGTGGTTTTACTGGTATCTAGCCTCATCAATAGAGAATCATGTCATTACTGGAATCTCATTACACTGATTCACAATGAGTTGACAATCACATGGGAAGACTTCATGTTGCTATTTTTTTAGAATTACTACCCCTTTTTCTTATGCATAATCATGATTTTGGATTTTATTGTGTTTTGGTTGAGAGGGATGATAGTGGATGATTATTTAGTGAGGATCACAGATCATACATGGTACTATCTTAACATTATTTTGGATGGATACTTTTGAGCATGATGGTTTGATCAGGGACTCCATAGAGAGATATGAGCCAATAGTGTACTGTTGTGCATCCTCACCATTATTGGTGTATTGGAGTGAGAAATGGTTACTGAGAGCATTCTATCATATCAATTTCAGAAAACTAGATCTAGATGTGGGAACCATAGAGGTTTTTCTACTATAACATCTAGATAAAACTATGTTCCAGGATCATAGCATAGGATACCTCGTCATGATCAGGATCAGGAACATTTTTAGAAAAAATATAGAGGACCCATGATTCTCTAAGATGGGAGGTGATTTACATATTAAAGGAAATGTAACATGGCTTAAGACTAACTGACCATACATGATGACCAGTGTAGGTAGATTGTTAATGGACATCCATGGTAGAGGCAACACCATGATCAGGGGTCTCCCAGGCGAGGACATGGTGATCCCTTAAGATGAAGAGTTGGAAGAGGAGTAGGAGGAGCCGTGGGTGGTGGATGGTGCTAGGATATCCTTTCACCACTACCACTAAACATCCCATTTTAGTCTCAAGGAGCTGGGGTCCTTTGCTGCGAACCATTGTAGGATTTTGATGTTTATGACCCCATAGTGCAAGAGATGATTAGAGTTATGATTTGTGTTTATTATAATCTTTCTTAAATATTATTAGACATTGGTTCCAGTCATTTTATTATCTATATACTCTTAGGGTAAGAGATGGATCTCCGAATTGAGGAAATAGGCAATCACCTTTCTCGTGATGTTTTTATAGAGAACTATTATTCTATATCTTTTATTTACAGGAAGTTTGCATTATCAACTAGTGGGGAGAGAGGTTCACATGGGTCGTTTGGACATCACACTTAATCCCTATGATGTCATCTTAGGTATGGATTTTATTTCCATGGTCTAAGACTATATAAACTCTCACCAAAAATAATTCAGATACATACAAACTTATAGGACATGAATATCCTTTTCTAGTGGGAAATATATCATGGAAGGGAAAGTGGATTTTTTATGAAAGAGGATACAGTCCATCAACCATTATTTAGAGTGTATACACATTGGTTTTATAATCTCTCTATGTATATGAGTTTTTTGGTTGTGGATGATTACATGGGAATCTTCTTTGAGGAAATTTGGGTGCTCTCTCTGAGGTGGGAGATTGAGTTTTGCATCTACTTGTATCATAACACCAGTATAATATCTTGTTTTGAATATCATATGGACCCTAATAAACTCCAAGAGATACGGTTTTTGTTATATGACATTAAATAGAAAGGTTTTATCAGACACAGTGTGTCCCCCGTGGAAGCTCTAGTGTTTTTCGTGAAAATGTAAATAGAGATCTTGTAGCTCTGCATAGATTATTATCGCCTAAACTAGGTCATGATAAAGAATGTATAAACCTTTTAAAGGATTGATGTATTATTTTACTAGATAAAAGGTGTGAGACTGTTATCAAAGATTTATCTTAGGTCTAGCTACCACCATTTGATGGTTCGTGAGGATGATATTTCAATGATTGAATTCAAATGTCACTCTGGGAACTATGAGTTTTTAGTGATTCCCTTTGGTTCCACAAATCCCACCCACCCCATGTTTATATCTTTGATAAACCATGTATTCTTTCCAAGCATGGATACTTTTTCAGTTTTAATCATTGAATACATACTCTTATACTCTGCATCGGAAGAGGATTATGTAGAGAATGTGAAGATGGTCCTAGATTTTCCTGAAGAGTACCCTCTTTAAAGAAATATCTCAAAATGATAGTTCTGGATTCATCATGTTAACATTCTAGGGAACTTAATTTATGATAATGATTTATTCTTGGATCTTACAATGATTTAAGCAGTGATTTCTTAGGATCCACATAAGGTTATGTCAGAGGTGTGGAGTTTTCTAGGTTTGGAGGGGTACTATATGATGATTATGGAAGACTTCTCCAGAATCAAATCCATTTTTTATTCTCTAAGATGGAAAGGGAAGTCATTTACTATGTCAGAGTTATGTTAGAAGGACTTTGATGAGTTGACGATGAGGTTAAAAAGTTCTCCAATGTTGAGACTACTAGTGGAAGGTGTGGATTTTTTATTATATTGTGATGGCTTAGAAGATGGTCTCATATGCATGTTGACACTGTAACATGAAGTTATCACATACAGGTCGAGGAATTTGAGACCCCATGAGAAAAACTATGTGAATCAAAACCTAGATATGGTAGTGGTAGTCTTCACCATGAGGATGTGGAGGCACCTCCTTCTGGGAGAGCACAATGAGGTTTACTCGAACCATTGGAGTCTCATATATTTCTTCACACAAAGAGACTTGAAACTATGACAATGGCACCATTTGGATTTCTTGTAAGACTATGAATCCGAGATATTGTTTATTTCTTGAAAGGGAACATTGTAGTATATTCTATTAGTATGAAGTCCTTGGAATACTTATTGTTGGAGGATTCAGAGTAGTTGAAATCCTTATATCTAACATTGGTGGCGCTGGAGGTATAGCCTTTCTATAGATGATGTCATTATGTCCATTAACTCTTGTGAATGTGAGATAATCCTAGCTGGGAGAAATTAAAATTGAGGTAATAAATGATAAAAAACCAATAAATGAATCACCATACGGTTATTATGAAGAAGGGAATCATGTCATCTAGTTCTAGGGGTAGACAATGTTCAAGTCACATTCTTAGAGGAGGAGATGTGAGAGTTCCACACTTTTCCCCTAGCAATATATACTGGTGTGGGGAAGATGTAAGGATTCCATCAGTGGTTGTTTTTGTGATCATACATGAGTGGATGCATAACTATTCTCATATCTAGGTGCCTTACATTTCAGTAGGTTAAATCTGAGCACCATGTTCTAGCATGTTCGTTGCAACCCCTTGATTTCCCAGATTGGAAATGGGATGGAGTATCCATAGACTTTTTTAGAGTGTTACAATGTATTGAGAAGGGACATAACTCTATTTGGGTGATAGTAGACTGACTCATGATGTCAGAACACTTCCATTCCATGAGGGAGAAGAATTTAGAAAAGTGTTTGGGGAATTTGTACATACTAGATATTATTTGCCTTCATGGGGTTTACTCAATGATTTTCTATGAAAGTAATGCATAGTTTCTGTCATGATTGTGCATAGTCATGAAGGCGTAATTCTAGAACCAAATGATGCTGAGTAAAGCCTTTCACCCATAGATTTATGGGATGAATTGGTGTACAATCCACGTGTTTGAAGGTATCATGAGGGACTGCATGATAAATTGTTTTGTAGAAGGGAGGATCATATGGCCATGTTAAAGTGTATATACAATAACAACTTCCACTCTTCTATCAGCATGGTGCATTTTGAGGCATTGTACTAGATACTCTTCATGTCACCATTGCATTGGACATATATCTGGGAGACATCTCTTTTGGTAATAGAGATGGTGCAGGTGATAACAAAGAATGTATATGATATCTATGAGATGATGATGATGGCCTAAAGAAGATAAAAATTGTACACTGATTTCTACTATAGGACCTTGGAGTTTAACTAGGGATTCAATGATTTCTTTATACTCTCTCTATGATGAGGATTTTGAAGGTTTATCTATGGAAGAAAGATATACCCTATGTTTATCAGGCCATTTAATATCATGCAGAGGGTTGGAGATGTTTCATACCTCCTTTACCTACCACAACAACTGGAGCACGTGCATAACATCTTCATTGTGTCACAGATGAGGTGATACATGCATGACCCCACACACTTCATCGATTGAGGTGAGATGGAAATCAAGGATATATCCAACTTTATGGAGCACTCTATAGACATCGATGATAAGTATGAGATGAATCTTCTTGGATGGATCATCCCCTTAGTCTATGTGTTATTAAGTTATAAGAACATTCATGATAGTTCATTAGTGCAAGATATCCATATTGGGGCTCAGTATCATGAGTTTTTTTTGTTATTTTTTACTTTTTGGGGAATAAAAGATTGAATGTGGTATTATGTACAAACATGATTTTTTTTTCATATTAATCATTTAAATAAATATATATATATTTAGAGCTAGGAATTAATAAAACATGTGATTATGAGGCTCTATGTTTCGGTAATTAATTTTATAAAAATATTAAACATATTTTTATTGCCTTGGCGTAGCTTCGTAAAGAAGAAATGATAACTCTTAAAGGAAAGCTCGAATCAGAAATCTAAGTCAATGGTTGTGTCTAAAACGTGGTTTTTACCTTAGGAATGAAAAAAATTGGTTTGAATGGGGCTTCAGGACTCCTTGATTGTCTGTGGTACATTTATTGGATTAAGTAATTCATTCATTCATTCGTTCCTTCATTTTTTACATAGAATAAATTTTTATAAATATATTGTCATGGAAATGTTTCTAGGGTTATACTCATAATATTGGAGTCTCTAATGATACTCTCTTTCCTCTTTTAGATGGCGGATCACCTCAGACAATGAATAAATGCTGGATTAAATCAGATTAGAATGCAAAGAATGAAATGGATTCTCTCGACCATTGGTGGACATGTTCATCATTAACGAACAATTATTATTTTAGGTAGGACTAATAATTTGGTTTTTTATACACTTTTATTAATCATTTTGAACATATTGATCATTTTTCTTAAATTTTCACCATTTTTTCTTCCATTTCATGCACATAGGTTCCAATTAGTTGGATTATCTCAATTTTTTTCTATCCTCAGTTTTCCGTTATTGATATTTGTACCAGAATATATAGAAAATGATTTTTAAAACATTATTATTGTGATTTTACCCCTTATTTATTCATTTTCATTACCATTTGTATCATGAGGTCCTCTGTAAATACTTTTTGGGTGGTACTGAGCTCGATCGGGACCTTAGATTCGTAGCGGTGTTAGGAACATGGTGGATCGACGATATTAGTACATATATGGAGTGTTTGTGAGTCCTAGATCATTTTTTCGATGATTAAAGATCATGGAATTTAATTTTTATGGTGCGGTGGTGCATAGCATGTGACACATACATCCACAAAACCTATGGTTCTAATTTCTGATGATTGATGGCCAGAATCCATGAACCATGGTATCTACCCTTTTTCTCTAGAGATATACCGAAATTGAGGGCATAAAAACATGATTCTAGTTGCAATAATCATATATAAGAATATAAAAAACCCAACAGCACTACATGTACAAGGACGAATACATGATGTGTATCCCCTCAGTAGTGGTGGCTAGGGTTTGAATAAAGTTAAGGATCACATGGTTTGTAGCCATCATGCATGTATTGTACCCCTTACCTAGATGGAATACCCATGTGATGAATCAAATTATCAGGATACCACATGAGAGTACACAACCAGGTACATGGATTTTTATTTGAGTACACTTACATGGCTAGTTCACATGAGTTCCACCCTGTGGGAGGAAACATGCTATTTAGGGAGTACACGGGGCCTGATACACGGACATGACTAACAAGACACCACCCGATCTTTGTTAGTCTTTATATTCCTTGTAGTCCACCTACATGGCCCATAATACTATAAGGGAGGGAATAATTGTTATTTCAAGTGACACAGACATGTATTGGAGTGAAATATCATGTTGTGTGGGTCCCATCACATGCAATGTACCCCTTTGTTCCTTTTTACGAAACCCCAAGGTTTTGTATCTCTTTCATTTGAAGTTGGATTTTTGCATGTGAGTAGCCTATTTGGAGTGTTTTTTCATGAATAATGTGATGGTTACCTTGTTTTTGGATTTTGAGATATGATGTGAAATTTTCCAATCATGGAGCTCATTGAGGTGATGCCTGAGGAAAGAAGTGAACAAGAAGTATCACAAGATACTACCATGTTCTATACTCCAGTAGAGATGGGTAGTGGAGTCCATGAAACCCTAGATTGGAACCCCCATAAGAATTTTTTTTGGAACTTATTATCCATCTTCTGAGTGGAACCCCATTACCGGGTGGGGTGAAGGTCCTCGATGACTAGAGTGAAACCCTCTTATTGTACCGGGGAATGTGTCCTCAACTTCTGAGTGGATCCCAATACTAGGCTGGTCGTGGGTCCTCAATGACCAATGTGGAACCCCCATGTTATTCCAAGGCATGAGTCTTCTACTTTTAGAGTGGATCCCCCCATCGACATGTGTGTGGGTCCTTAACCTTAAAAATTTGAACCCCATATCATCATAGGGTGTGTGTCTGAGGACCATAGAGTGGAACTCCCACACCCATCACCATGGTCTTGGTTCCTCTATGTATAGTTACCAAGTGAAACCACCTGACCTATTAGGGTGCAAGTCTTCTACTTTGATGTTGTGGACCCATGAATATATGACATTGTGACGATGTGTGACATGACTTGGATGGATAAATTTTTGTGGATATGTGAGATGATGGTCCTCGATGATGCACTTATAGAACCATTGGCTACTCTTCTTCTTGGGATGAGTTACAAGATGAAGATCCCCTTATTCTCTCATTTTGAATTCCTTGTCTGAGTCTATATATATGCTTCTTATATATCCACACATTGGATTTTGTTACTCTTCTTCTAGAAGAGTAAATGATTTGAGGGTAATGCCACATGATATCTGTGTTTAGCTTCTCATGGTTGGATGAGTCTATTATCCTTCTATAGGTGGTAAACACTATTGGTGGTTTCATCTAATCACTTTGATTACCCCAATATGTTTGGATGAGATTACTTTCACACATAGTTTATGTAGATATTTTATCTTTGATTTTATCTTTCATATAGTATCTTTATATTCCCATTTTACCTCTTACTAATCCCCATTCAGTCTTTTGGGTTTCCTACTAGGTCTGCATATACACACCTCATCGTGGGATTTTCCAACACATGTTGGGTCCTATGCTGATGAAGGACTTGTCGACCATGACTACAAACGATCTTAGGGATATTGGGTGCTTAGATAATGTATGGTGGTCATTTAATGGGATTTAGGAGTTGGTTTCTTCCAGTATAATGACATTTTAAATTTATTTGGTTGGGATATATTTTTGGTTGGGCATGTATTTCCCCCATTTACTTTTTAATTCCCAATACTATACTCTTGTACTACCAAGAGGTTTATGTGTTCTTAGTTTACTTTATTGAAGTGTTGCATATTGTATAAATTCCCACTACACTTTTTCAACATGATTGATATACTTTTGAGTACAATTATTTAGGAAAATGACACCCCAAGTTACTTATTCCCTAGATGCTAGTCATATCCCATATCATATGGAGACAGACTTGGGGTAGTTGCAGCTCAAGCCCTGTCTTGGGTAATGTCATGAAATATATAATTAAGTACCAATCAGTGTCCCAAAAAGGTTGTGAGTAAAACACAGTAGGATAACATCAACAATTTCTAATTCAAATATAGATGGTTAATATAAAATTTAACATTGTGAAAGTCTAATAAATAAAGTCAAATAGTTAAACAAAAACCATGTCTATCTCATATTCCTTTTGGGGAACACAACAGAACCTACCTGCTTCTACCTAATATAGATGTATCTTATCATATTACCATTAATTAGACATCAAAATAATGAATATAGAAAGTGCAACTATATACATTCAACATAAGGGATCCATGGGAGTTCCTTGGAATCCAAGGCCGTAAAAGTTCAATCCCACTCAGAGTGATCAACTGAGATATTTGGCCATGGGGTATGAGTGTAATCATATAGAGGAACCATTAGAATTGCACCATAAATGAATATAACCAGAAAGATTGAAAATTTTAAGGTAATATCAGGATATAAATGATTAGAGGATAAGGATAAAATTATAGGTGGTCTATATCTGAGGAAATCATGACGAATCCGTCTAGGGGATCCAAGGAATTGTAATTTATGGACTGTGCAATTGAATCATCAGTGTCTATAAAAGACATTAATATATAAAATAAATTGACCAAGGCTATGTTTTTCGTCTATATTATAAGTCACATCAATGAATTTGTCAACATTTGACGAGTTTTCCAAAGGAATACCTAATCAAGAAACCAGGATTTACTCAAGGAAGGCCAGAAATTTAATGTGATACAGGTCTATAATGATAGTCAAACATAATATATGTTTTCAATGAATAAGAGACATATCCACTTCAATTAACATTTAATTCATTCAATTATTAATTTCAATTACAATTTATAATAACATCCAAGTGAAGCACACCAACCATATTCAAATTTATTTAATTCAGTTTGTCCGTTCATTTTTCTAATCCACAAACCAAATACACTTGATGGGTGTTTTGGCTAAAATTAATTTGTGATTTTCAATTTAATGTAAACTAACACACACATATTAGTTGTTAATGATGGAACCATCAACCTTTAATGAACTCAAGGTTATCATATCCTAAATATTTTATGGTTTAGACAATTAATATAAAAGGATACACCTTTTAGGTGTGATTCGAGGTAGGTCCATCATGAGGAAAAATTAAAATAAAGTATAATAAATAATACATTTAGGCTAAAGTAGTAGACCACCTATAATGTCTTTATAGTAGACTCTTCATCGTCTTTCAACCTCAATTTTTTTCTAAAATGTGATAAAATATAAAACTAGAAGAACAACCTGAAAATATGGAATATGAGGTTGCATAAATATCACACAAAAGATATTGAATAAAACTGATAAAAGGGGATATTTTATTTGTAGTCATACCAAGGTGGATATAATGAAAAAAATAGCGATTGAAACACTATCAAGATAAATAATATCAACTAAATAATAAGATTAGAAAAAATGGAGAGCTCCCATGGTGCTACTATGTGAATAATGGTGGAAGAGAAGAAGAATTAGACTTTTGCGAAAGAAGGGAAAATTTAAATTTATATACATTTAATGGGGATCATGGTTTAGCAACACTTTTGACTAAAATATGTTCTAACCAGGATATTCCCAATATTCACAGGCCTATACCTCGCATAGTTTAGGTACATGTTTAGATAAACCATGTCAAAAATATCGTACTGAATCTATAATAAATTATAGGTTTTACATGTTAATTTGGACCATGTTTCATGGTTTTAAAAAATATTCTTCACCCTCTCAGGGTCACACATTTTAGATGCATGGTTATATCTTATGGTGTGTTAACTATGTTAATCTTCCTGTTATACCAAAAATTGTAAATTTAGGCACTAAACCAAACTAGAATTCTCATAAAACCTTCTTTCAACCTTTATAAAATTAAATTAAGATTAAATAATATGTTTATATTTTCATTTAAAGCATATATTCCTCAATAAAAAACTAGGATCTTACAACCCCCCTCATTCAAAGAACTGAACCACAAGTTTCTCTTCTAAAGGTGTTTGAGTCTTATCCAAGAATAACATTGGTTTCTAAGAATGTATATAAAATTAATATTCTTGAATCTCATCAAGAAAATTAAAATGATGAGATAGACCTTAAACTAGAGAATGTTTCATTAAATAAAGAGTTTATATTCTATGATCGATGATATGAACATGATACTGATTGAAAGGAGTGTCAGGATCTAACTAAAATTCCTCATGAGAAAAAACATGAGATGGTTCCGAGTGATAAGGATAGATCAAATAATCATGGAAGGAATAATGAATAACCAATTACCACTAAGAAAGATCTATTTAATATTAAATCATACTAACCCTCTCCATGATTTTGAAAGGTCTAATAAAACTAGAAAATAGCTTACATTTTTACTAAATCCTTCAGTGACCCAATATAGGCGAGCCTAGAAAGAAGACCCTATTTCAGACCCCCAACTCTAGAGGCCAACTTCGATGATTGGAGGATGAATTTTTTTTGACAAATATATCCCCATACATTTGTGTTCAATTTTAACTACTCTAATGTCACTTTAATGATATAAGGTCCCAAAACATCTTCCTCCCCCACCTCTATCAACATATAGGGGAAAGGAAAGGCCTACTATAGATAACCTAGTATGAATCAATATATAGAGTCACATGGATACTATTATTATAGTAAATTAGATAAAGATACAATTTATTCTCCCAAGAGACTCCAAAATCAAGGATAAACACATAGATAATGTCCTCAAGTACTTGTATTTTTTCTAAACATACTGCCAATCTGAGAATTTTATACTCTAATCTGAAGTACATGGAATCCAAGAGCCCTCACAAACATTGATAGAATATAGAATTAGACGGATCATACATATCTAATATAGTGTTATGTAGAACCCCATGAAGAAATATGTTATATTGTATATAAATTATCCCAAGATCTTTCACTAAGAAGGTTGTCCTGATAGGAAAAAAGTGGTTGATCAACATCAGCATATCCATGTTCTAAAATAATACATCACTGGAATTAGGTGATATTGGTAATACCATAGAAAAAACTATAGGGACATCATAACATTTCCATTTCATGATTGTTAATGGATATAAGAGCCCTCCAGGTCACTGGTGTTCTACCTTCACCTGTTTATTAGTGAATTATTGACCCAAAAAGTGTACTACCTCCCTTTTCTTCTGAGACCACCAATATTGGTGGCATAAGTCACAATAAATATTGTTGAGTCTAGGATTTACATGTCACTTGTATTCATTATATTCTCACATAAACTACTCTATCATGTCTTCAGGTTCCTAGACACAACCATGGATATGTTGTGTCTGGTCCTCATTAACTATCCAACTATGTTGTGTGTCCACACATAAAATAAATTCCCTTAGGACTGAGCCCTTGGGATCTAAAACATCTACCCTATAATAAATCATGAGAAATGAGTTCACTACTGAATCTATGAGATAAATCTATATGTGAAACTATTGAACTTCTATATGGATATTAGAAACAATATCCATCAATATCCATTCACTATTGACTTCTTGAACTAAACGAATTTGAGTTTTCTAACAAAGAAAATTATCAATATAATTTCCCTTACCTTGAATATAAGGAATATCAAAGTCATGATATTTATGGTATTGGACCCATAATCACTATCAAATGTTAATGTCATGCTAATTGAATATTTATTTGAGGATTTTTTTACTGTTTTTACCACAAACTATTCCCCCAATAATTAATATCCCCACTAACATAAGGCAATAAGAAAAGATGTAAACTCAATGTCATGTGTTGTGTAATTCTTCATGTGATGCCAACTTATGAGACTCATATTCTATGATTACTTCCCCCTGTATCAGAATATCTCCATGTATGATTCCCAATGCATTATAATAAGTTACACATCCTCTTCTAGGGTTAAGTAAAATCTAAATTGGTTCTTAGGTCATTCTCTCTTTTATTACATCAAATTCCTTCTCATAAATTTCAGGCAATGTAATCTTAGACCATTATTATACAAGCCTGTAACCCCTTCTATAATACTTGAAAAATACTTGGATAAAAAACATATATTAATGATCCATCCCCACAAACCTCTATATATAAAATATGTTCCTAGGCTGCTCCTAAGAAACAATGGCTCTCACATTCTTTGGATCAATAAATACCCCTTATTATGATATTATGTGATCTAGGAAGTGAACACTATCAATCCAAAAGTGGCATTTATTGTGAATTGAAATGAAAATATGCTCTCTTAGTGTACTTAGTATAATTTTAGGATGTTTTCTATGGTTTTTTATTGATTGATAATACAATAATATGTCCCTGAAAATGACAACAAATTCATCCAATAATGGATGGAGAACCCAATTCATTAACTCTATATAGATAGTTGTCATGTTCATTAAATTGAATGACATTATCCAACATTCCTAATGGCCATATTGACTTCGTAATGAAGTATATGGTATATTATAGGGTTTGACACTTACCAAATGACAACCTGATATCATGTCAATAATTGAGAAGATCATGGATCCTCAACTTTGAAAAAATATATCAACTATTTGAGGAAGTCAGATTTATTTATTTACAATAATCAAATTCAACCATCGGTAATCAACAAACAACATTAGGGTACCATATAACATTTTGGTAAAAGGCATGGGTGAACCCTAATGAGAAGTACTGGTTAATATAAACCCTTTAAACTCAAGGTCATATATATTATTATTTAATTACTAAATATCTATAGGGAAAATATTATATTGTGGAATAGATACTGGTTCCACTCCTAAAACACGTTTTTTGGGGAACTCTACTGCTATCTTTGTATGTATCTGGGGAAAGTCATTAAAGAAAACATTTATTAATAAGTCAACCACTAGTGAAAGAATATTCTATAATACTCTATGATCATTATGGAAATGATTGGAAATCTGGGTCGAAACTCTATCCATCATATGATGCTAAGGTTCAACTCGACAATTTGAGAAATATAATTCAATCATAACTCACTCACGTAATGGGAAGGAAAACTTCCTACAATAATAGTTGACACATGCTTGGTAATACACTAACCAAAAAATCCAAATAATTATTTATAATTCCATTATTGTGAAGAAAAAAATAAACATGAAATGGTAAGCACCAATATCAAGGGGGAACTCCTTACATCAAAAAAACACTTTATGACCATACTCACAATAGATTATCAAAAGACATTACCTAACATAGGTAATGTATATCAATCCCAAATTTTCCTAATAAATTTGAATATTAGAATGAGTGTGAGGGTCCCTTATCAGACAAATAATGTACTAAAGTCGAGGCTACTAAGACTCTTCCTTATATAGTAGATGGGCGAGCACTTTGATCCTCAGGTGTAGGCTACATTTCATGCAACTAGATTGATCCATGGACTTGATCTAAATCCATACCTACTTGATAAAGTTTACTATTTTAGTGACATACATCATAATTTTATATTTAATAACCTCATCTTCATTCTTGTCCTGTATAGTTGGTGGTACTCCAAATCTTATCCTAACATAGTTCCACTAATCCATCTCCAGAATTCAATACTGGTGGAGAAACTCTCCCACTGGGAACCAGATGAATGGTCCTTCAAATTATTTTGAGATGTACTATTTTTCAATAGGCCATGAACTATACAATTTCTATAATATAATAGAGATTTGTAAGTCCCATTCTTCTACATGTTTATAATATCACATAACTTCTAGTGTGCATACTCTGACTACCACCAACCTTTTGAGAAGTCTATAGGTGACACATCCATGCCCTAGAAATTCCACTTCCCAACCTAGGTACAAAATAATCATTACCCATACCATCATATTATATTGTGTTTGAATTAGAGATAAGGTCTAGGTGCACTATTTTAGAGAAGGTAAATTATAGGAGGAATTTTACTTCGGATCATATGGAATATGCGAGGCCATCCTAAAAATGTATTTTTGCTGACACCTAGTCATTAGAAAAAGTTGGTTTAATGCACTAGATCTTGGCTAAGAGTGATGAATTATCCACGAAAGAAATGGTACCCAACTCCATGTGTATAAATTCTATCTCTTGATCAGCTCTAAAATTCTGTGGGAAAATGCAATCATTGAGGGTTGAATGGAAATCCTTCCAGACCATGACATGCTACTGATCTACCTATAAAAGCACAGCCAACTACAGCATTTAGGGTCCATAAAGAATAAATAATGAAATATTTAAAAAAAAAATTAGAAGGTGTCTCCAAATAATCAAATATTTATAGCATAGTGTTTCCTCTAGAATTGGGGATGACCTCGTTGATTTAAGGTTCAAACATTCCAATCGGTTTCTAATGGGTTTGTTCGTAGAACTAGAAACATCCAATGATTATATATCAATTTGGACCTACTTTTCAAAGGTAGGTGCTCATTAGTTGTGGACCAATGAGACTTAAGAATTTTCATTGGTCGAGAGGATGGGAGGTCGGACTCATCACACCTTTTTGAGGGAAATTATCATCTACTCCGAGAGTCACTTTATAGATTTATGTTATGTTCATGAATCCTTATTATATTACCAAGTATAAAATGAGCTTTCCTTTAGATATGACAATCAATGATTGATATGTAAGAAATTTAGAGAATATTTTATATATATTCGAGGTTCTTCATTAATAGAGAATCATCTTTATTTGTTAGATATTATTAGCCAATGGTATTCTTTAATACATTATATAAAATTATCTTGGTCATTATGATGACCATACTAGTTTTAAAGCCACTCAGTGGGGCACATGAAGTTTATTGTCATTCAGAAGGACATGGATTATTTCAGAGTTGGGATTGTACCCACAGATGGGCTACCTATGTATCCTTTATTTTGAAAAGGAATCAGAACCCACGTAGTTCGAGTAAGGTAGTATGATATTTATGTATGATTCATGGCTCAAAGAAAGATGTCATAATTACTTTTACACTCTAAGCTCATGTGAGTCATGCTCGGTGTGAGAAAAAAGAGGTATTGATAAAATCAGAAAATTGTGTCCATGAAAGATGCAATCATAAGAAATGACGTTGGCTTATGTATGTATGACTGCCCAAATAGATAAAGATTAAAATTTACTTTAGGGAAAAAATCCCAGAATAGGGTCTATAAAGGTATATGCGCTTTATGGAAATTTGGATACCATAATCTTTGGGCTTACTCCTAAAAAATATTCCCATGTTAGGAGGGGACTTATGATTGGGTTTTACTCCTAAGAAGTAATCCCAGATCAAAAGGAATTATGACTGGTTAAGAGAATTTAAGACTGGGGATTACTCATGAAAAGGAGGACCAGGTAAAAGGGATTTGAAAATTAAGGGACATCGGGCTTACTCCTAAAGAGGATGCCCATATTTGAGACTGGGGATTACTCCTGAAAAGGAAACCTAGGTTAAGGTAATTATGGTTGGGGCTTACTCCTGAGGAGGATGCCCAAATTTGGGAAATTATGACTAGGGCATACTTCTAAAAAGGGGGCCCATGTTATGGGAATTATGACTGGGGCTTACTCCTAAGGAGGATTCCCAAATTAATGAGGACTTGGGGATTAATTATAAAAGGGAATCCCATGAATAGGGTTTTCTCATCTTAAATGATGTGGTTGAATGAATGAAATCTCTAATTTTAGTGACATAAAGATGTGTAAATCACTAGGTTTTGAGAGATGTTCCACGAAATTCCTTTCGGATAAGGAATTCAATCAATAAAACAGGCCATAAATGGCTTTGAAGACTTTCTTGAAGACTTAATCTTGAATAGGAGAGGTGTAATGGCATAAGAGGGGTTAAATGGGAAGTAAGGGCACCCAAAAATAGAAGGGTGCGCAAGTCTTGGTGGGAACGCAGGTACTGCGTGGGAGCGCAAGTCCCAGTTGCGCCGATATACCTGCGCGACACATGGGTACTTGCGTGATTGTTAACCAGTAGGGTAATACTTTGGTGATCTTTGATCAAAGCCTTTATAATTATCCTAAGGTACTTTCAGAAGAGTGGCACGCACGTTTCAATGAGTAGGTAAGGAGGTGCACAAGTGTGTCCATTTCCTTTCAGGGTAAAACACATAGGCGTGCAAGTGTTTGTGAATAATAACACTTAGACCTTATTCCTCTTGTTTATACCTTCCATTATAGGTAAGGAATTACCTTAGAAGTGTTCGGAAGACTTGAAGAAGAGACTTGGGCGTTCAAAGCTCTGTATTTGAATTCTGGAAAACAATCTGCCCCTAATGGGGGGCCTACCAAGGGTATTTATAGGCTGGAGAAGACCCTGGGTGGTTTTCAAAGAGGGTGCTCAAGTCACTTACACGGTCATTAAGAGGATCTCAAGTGTACTTGAGAGACAATGGGGGAACTTATGAGACCCAAAGGCATTTGACTCCTTTTTCATTCCATTGTCGATTTTTGATGTTTTCTTCAAAGGATGAATCAATTTGTGCTAAGTCATTTCCCTTTCCATTCCATCAGACAATGTGATGAAAAGGAGCGTAAAAAAAAGTCCCTCCTCAGAGTTGGATATGAAATAATAAGGATGTGACTCTGAGGAAAACAAGAAAAACAAAGGGAAAGAGGCGCACTGGTGTTCAGTGCGCGACTGTCATCGCGCAGGTGTGGGTCGCATAGGGTTGGAGCGCGCTGGCTGTAGGCGTGCAGGTGGCCAGCCTGGCTTATATATACGCCCTCATTTGTCATGCATAACATCAAATTTTGGATTTTCGATCTCTCGCTGCGCAGGTCACCTTCGTCGCGCAAGTTTCTCTCTTTTCCTCTTTTCCTTTGCTGTCGCGCTACTGTCAAGGTACCTAGATTTGTGTGGTGATACTTGCACTCTAAATACTTACGCGACACATTATACTTGCGCGACACATCTACACTTTCACGCCAAGATCATACTTGGGCGCCTTAATGCCTTTTCCATTATTTTGAATTCTTTCACAAATTTTATGAAAAAAAACTTACTAAGGTTTAATTATTCAACTTTTGTGCAGATTCAAATGGCTCTGAAAAGAATCGGAACAGCTGATGAACTGGCAAGAAAATGTCTTGATGATATGATGAACATAATTGGCCATGATTATTATACCTTCTGTGATACAACTCTTCCGGATTTGGCCAAGTATCTGAAGAAATATAACTTTGATTTCCCACAAAGCACTTATCTGCCTTTGTACGGTTATGGTCATCTGAGAGAAGTCACTATTCCAGAAGCAAAGAACTATCTCCCATTTTCGTGGTTTCAGAACTACATCAACATTCCTTCAGCAAATGTCTCATGTGGAGGAGAATTTACAAATGCTGGAATAGTGGAGAAGGCCCACATGATGCATCATAGCCCTTTTACACCAGATATGAAACCTCATAAGCCTGAGCTGCAACCACATTGTCATCCTTCAATCTTCCTAAATGCTCAAATGGATCAATCCAAAGGCTATAAGAAAAGTTGGGACTTCCGTCCTGGAGGAGGTGTGAAGCCAACATGGATGTGGGAATACTTGGTGTGACAAACTTGTGCAGTGTTTGTCGAGGATTTGAAAGGATTGGTGATATGTGAAGCTATCTGGGATGGGAAAACATATGTTTACAGATATGATAACTTCATGTCGGAGATACTCAGCCACTGGAGCCTAGAAACCAATTCTTTCCATCTGACTCATGGAGAAGTAGGCATTAGTCTCTGGGATTTCCACAGGATCCCAGGGGCTCCAATTTTGGTAGACATGTATGATGAATTCATTCCTCCCAAGGTGACCAGGAATGATTTAGAGAAGACTCATCCTTTGACTCGGGAATTATTTATAATCTTCCACAGGATCGAGAGTTCAGAGACCTCCGTAACTCATTCTGGAAGGATATTCATCCGGAGGAGTGGATGAATATATTTATTATTGAGAATAAAGAGATGGAGCCAAAGCAGAAGGAACCGAAGGAGAAAGGATCCATAAAAAGAAATCCAAGGATAAAAGGCCCACTCGTACTACCACCTGCCCAAAAACTGAGAAGCGGGGTCCTCCTGGAACATTCTGCCCAACTCTAGAAGCAGGATAGTTTGAGAAATGGGGATATGAGGTGAATAAAAGGATCCCAAAGAAGACTCTTCTGGTGGGATTCTTGGCTTTGTGGCTTAGCGTTTATCTCTTTCCAGTCAGGGACTCGAAGGGAGGCGTCAGGCCTGGGACCTTCGTTATTGTGGCCAAGGTGGCTGAGAGAAAAATGGTTTGGTTGGCTACCCCCATTTTAGCAATGATTCAAAGGATTTTAATTGATGAATTCATGGGTAAATCTTCTTTGATAATATTGGGACCATTCCATGTTTTATGGGGATAGATCGCCACTCACTTTAGGACTTATAATGTACAAAATGGATTATAAATTCCTGAAAATTCTTTTAGGCCATCAGTGCAAGCATTATATTAAATTTATCCATTAGATCTTAATGCCTATTACATGAAAGTGTGGATGATCATGTTTAAGGAATCCAACATCTTTCCCTATGGAAATCCGCCAACCGGGCGGTTTGTTAATGATGGAACATCCCACTTGGATTTGAGGGCAAACATGCTAGCCTGCAGAGATGGTGTGATGGTCGCCAGGATTGACGGAGAGATTATATGTGAGGCCTATGCTACATATAGATTTCAATACAATTGATGTGTTTCCAATATATTGTAAAGACCCGTAAAATTCAATGGAAATTTTTTCTAAATTTTCTTTAGAATTTTACATGAGCGCGGTTTCTGACGGCACCTGATTCCGAGGCCCGGTGTGCCCGGAATTAATTTCCGAAGTTTGGCTCGGGTACGTTCAGTGAACGAACGAGCGGGAATTCCTAACTTTTGATCCGGTGCTCGGAATTGAAATCCGAGGGCACCGATGAACTCGCAGCGCCGAAATTCTCTTAAAGAGACATTTCTGGGAGTTGCGTTTGTTGCGGGCTGAAAGTTAGTTTTGGGGTTTTTAGTTTGAGTTAAATAAAATTGTGTAGAACAATTTTATTATAACTTGTTTAAACCTATCAAAGGAGGTTGGAAGTGGGACCCACACCCACTTAACCTCCCTTGGGAGGATTAAGTGTGGTGGGGCCCACAAGAACCCCTAATCCTTTCAAATTCTCTCAACTTGCTTAACCCCTAATTAAATGACTTGAGTTACTTTTAATTATGGGAGTTAAACCTTTTGAATTTCAAAACTTTTGAAATTCTTATGTGTTATGTGATAATAAAATAAGATGTTTTCTTATTTTATTTTGGGGTTTTTGTTTGTCTTCTTGAGAGGTGGAGAGCTCTTCTTCATCTTCAAACTTTGACGAGGAACTCGAAGAACGTTCATCTTGACGAAGAACGTTCAAGCTCCGACGAAGAACGCCGCACCTCCATTCTTCGTTTACCGTGTCAACGAAAGGGGACGCCACTTCTTCCTCGGACAACCTTCGTCGGCGTACAAGTTTCTCCAACGACGTGTCTCTTCGAACGCATCCCTTCGTCATCGGATTTGACGAACGGCTACCGCGACGCCCGACCTCCGCGACGTCGTCTTCCGCGGAACGTTCACAATCTTCGAACCTTATACCCGAGGTAGGGGTTGTCGATTTCTTTTTAGTTTCCTTATTTTATTCTTGGTCGTGATTTTAGCAAGACTAACGTGTGACTTGAATTATTTAAGTTGCGTTATTATTTTAACGTGAGGGGGGCCGGACCGCACGAACACGGCCGAAACCCCCCCTCCATCATTCTTGTTTATTCTTGCGGATGGAAGCAAGTGGCGTGGTGCCGTCGCACCACGCGGATGATCGTACTTTTTTTTTGTGCGGTGCCGTCGCGCCACGCCGAGGTAGAATCTTCAAGAACGCGACGCCGTCGCGCCGCGTTGAAAGGAATCAAGGTACGGCGAAAGGGGCGCGGTGCCGTCGCACCGCGCCGGACGACGAACACCGCGGCCGGTTCCGGGCCGCGGCGGAACGAGGAGACCGCGGCCGGTTCCGGGCCGCGGCGGAAGAGAAGACCGGCGGCCGGGCCGCCGGCGTCGGAAGCCGAAGGGGGGGGGGACCGGAATTTCCGGTCCCGTTTGAGAAAACCGGCCGGCCAGCTGGCCGGCCGGATGTCTTAAAAACCGGGGGAATTAATCCCCCGGCCAACCCATAAAAACCCCCCTCTTTAAGAGGGGGCGGTTCTTTGAAGGAGGGGGGCAGCCGGCCCCCTCGGTTCCGCACCAGCAGGCCCCCTCATGTGAGGGGGCGGTTTGTTTTAAAACCGGCGCGGCACGTGCCGCGCCGCCAGGGGGGAAAACGGGGGAGGGCGGGGGTCTCACCCGCGCGTCACCTGCGTGCCCAGCGCGCCGCCGCGCCGCCCCAGCGCGCCGCCGCGCCGCCTCAGCGCCCCGCCGCGCGCCGCCGCGCCGCCTCAGCGCACCGCCGCGCGCCGCCGCGCCGCCTCCGCGCGCCGTCGCGCCGCCTCCGCGCACTGCCGCGCCGCCGCAGCGCCCCGCCGCCGGCCGCCGCGCCGCCGCCGCGCGCCGCCGCCGGCCGCCACGCCGCCGCCGCCGCCCCAGGGGGGGGGGGGGGGGTCGGGCCGGGTCGGCCCGGACCCGGACCCCCCTGTTTCGAACCAGAATCGGTTTTTGGGCCATATCTTGAGCCTCGGACCTCCGAATGACGAACCGTCTGCGGAAACGCGATCCTTGGATCGAGATGGTCGTTTCGGTATATCGCACTCAAGGTTTCGGATTACGTTGAGTTCGGCCGGGTTGGTTCGTTCACGAAACCAACCGGGCCTTCGGAGCGGAAACACTCAAATCTCGAGCTACGAACGTCCGATTGACGCGCCTTCAGTCGCGATGTGTTCCTCTTAGTGAGACGGATCTTTTGGCATACTCCGCCCGAGGTTTGGACGTAGGTGGAGTACGGTCGGGTTGGTTTAGCCTTAAAAACCAACCGGGCCCCGGAGACGAAAATGCCAATAACTCTCAGACCGGGCGTCCGATTGACGCGCCCTCTGTTGCGTTGAGTTCCTGTTGACGATACGGAACTTTTGGATACATCAACTCTGGTCTTTGTGACAGTTGATGTATCAGCCTCTCGGCTCGTGGAGCGGACCCTCCGAACGAGATTGCTGTGTGCGGAAACCCTAGTGCTGGCTGCGACTGCTACAACTGCTTCGACTAATACTACTGCTACTGTGACTGCGACGACGACAGTACAAAGATCCTGTGTGGATTCAACGACGACGACTACAGCACTCAGGGATCCTACGTGGAACTGTGCTACCGAACCTGTGTGAGATGAATCTTCTGTTTACCTTGGGCGGTGGAGCGCTTGGGTGTAGCGGCGGACCCGTGGTACTTGACAGTGGTGGTGCGCTTGGATGCAGCAGCAGACCCTTGGCGGTGGAGCGCTTGGTTGTAGCGGCGGACCCGCGATACTCTACGGAGTGTATGCGCTTGGTTGTAGCGACAGACCCGCAACGGTGGAGACGTGCGTGCGGAGTACGGAGACCGTGTAGATGACTGAGACCTGACGACTGCTTGACCGACTCGACTTGGAGTGAGTCGACTAGCCCAGTGGACGGAGCGCCCAGTAGTTGGCAGCAGACCCACGGCTGACGGAGCGCCTGGTAGTTGGCAGCAAACCCGCGGTACTCGACAGGAGGAGTACCTCAGTAGGCTACCTGGGTGAGCGCCCGGTATTTGGCAGCAGACCCTCAGCGGACGGAGCGCCCGGTAGTTGGCAGCAGACCCGCGGTACTCGACAGGAGGAGTACTTCAGCAGTCTTAGGTTAGTGAGCAGCGGCCTCGGAGTCGTGACAGGACCACTGTACACTCTAGAGACGGAGCTCTTCAGCAGTTACGGTTTCAATAATGAAAATCCTGGTTTGAGCTGAGTCAATGATATTTGTGTTTCCTCATGATTGAGATGGGTCGCTTAATAACTTAGGTATATGTATGGGCATATACCTGGGTAATGGTTATCCGTTGATTTCATAAACTTTTTATAAACCATGTGAACTTGTACAGTTTTCCTGTGTGGATTTACTGTTTACTCTTCTTTGTGGAATGGGTTGTTCTTGGGCTCGGTGTTGGAGCCGAACGGAAATTGGTGACATAGGTATATGTATGGGCATATACTTAATCAATACTGGATGTTACTTCGTGATTGTATCCTTCTTGTGGTTTATCCTTTGTGGATTTCGGGAGACCTTCGAGGGTCTCGGGGTCCCTACTGAGTATCGTATACTCACCCCTGCACGGGCTATGCCCGCACTTCATTGTGTTGGTTGCAGACGACGGACAACGCTGACTGTGGTTGAGGCTTTCGGAGTAGGTCGGTACCCAGAGGAGGACCACTGAGCGGGACGTGCTCGGAGCAGACAGTTGGACCCGAGGATTTGTGAGCTATCTGTACCTACCCTTCAGGTAGGATCTGTGGTGGACGATCCAGGAGCTGAGCCATTTGTACCTACCCTTCAGGTAGGAATCGAGGAGGACGTCCCAGGAGCCGCTTCTACTTTCAGTTGCTGTTTTCCCTTTCGAGTTGTACTTTACTTTCAGTTGGGCTTGTATTCTGGCCCCCTTTACTTTTCTGCACTTGTAGTTACTTTCCGCTTGCTGACTCTGTGGTGGTTGTTACTTATAAAGGCAATGCCTTCCCTGTTTACCTGGATTTTACGCCTTGGTGCTAGTCGCCATCTCCTGGCCTATGGAAGGTGGGCTTGGGGTAGTCACGACACGGGCCCCGAGGTCGGGTCGTGACAAATTGGTATCAGAGGAGTTCGGTTCTACCGCGAACTATGATCTTTTCTATGTGAAGCAATAATGTTTAGCATATTGAGTATGGTTATCAGTCCAGGGAGTCCAGTGTTGGTGCGGCGGCCGACGTATCCGTACACCAGGACCCTGACTTCTGATTTCCGACTTAATGCACGAAAACACTGATTGCGTGTGTGTTTCCCAAAAGGTTTAAAGTCAGCTCAAACCAGGTCAGCTCACCAGGTATAAATCGTTGACCGTGACACAACTGTTCAGGATGTCACCATGCAGATAGTTAGCTGGAGTTCCGAGAGAGTTCTCGATGATGGCCCACCGAGCAGCGAGACTCCGGTGCAGGGCCCTTTTTCAGTGTTGGCACCTTCGGGTGGTGTACCAGCAGCACCACCACCCGTTAGGCAGCAGATGCCACTAGCTGACAGTGCACGCTAGCAGAGCGCGATGCACGAGTTCCAGCAGTAGAGGCCTCTGAGGATACGAGGCGAGACAGATTTCCCAGGCAGCAGTGGACTGGATGGAGGCGGTTGCTAGAGTTCTACGCCTAGCTTGGATACTAGTAGAGCGGATGATGATCTTAGCTCCTGTTGTTTCCAGTGAGTGACCATGAGGTTGGTCCTTATAGTAATGAGGCTTCGGTACGTGAACCAATACCTGGGATAGTACCTACGGGTAGAGCGCCAGCTATGTCAGTACCTGTTGGTCAGCAGACACTACCGGCGGTACCGGTAGCAGAGACTCACAGGCTTAGTGCCTTACATATGTTTTAGCACCAGATATCCCTCAAGTTTCGAGGTGATCCTGACTCGTAGGCGTCTTAGGATTGGCTTGAGGAGGTGGTTGTGAGTTTTATGGAGCTAATACAGCTTCGACAGTACGACATGTCGGAAGCAGAGCACTCAACGTGGCTTACCAATCAATCTTGGTACTCGTTGGTTACGTTGTGATCAGTTCTTTAGACTCGAACTTCTGAGCGAAGTGTGTCTAAAGGACATCTGAACCATTAATTTTCCTCTATGCATTTCTACCTATGCTAGGATGCTAGAGAGAACCTTTGTGGTTGTGAACGTTAGCAGTGAAAGGCAGGAAACTAGCGCCAGACTCAGAGACTCGGGCGTGTAAAATGTTTTAGGAGGAGGAAGTGCTAAGGATAGATGAATCTGCAGGGTAGCAGACGTGGAAGCGGAGCTTGGAGAGAAGCATGTGGTGGTGTACATTTCGACATGTTACGACCACCCGACTTAGTAGTCCCCGCCAGGCTCAGGGAGCAGGAGGGCTGGGGAGGAGAATAGCTGCATTGCGGTCAAGGAGTGTGAACCATGAGCTCTAAGAATGATTCGGGGTACGAATTATGTCTACTACAAGCTGCCATATCTATAGACATAAGAACCAATCATTCTACCCTTCCACGAATCATGTCCCAGACCTAGAGGTTCCGGGTAAGCCGTAGACTTGACCCTCACGTCTGGAGATACCTTTGGGAGGAGACTCGATAATCACACTTACGCTGACGGTGTGATTTGACCTCGAGGTGAGAGTTTCGGTTGGAATCTCTTGGTGGCAGCGTAGAGGCCTTACGACGTTGATCTGGGTATGGTTTTGATTCACAAATCATACCCCGGTTGACTGTTTTAGGCAAACGTCGGAATGGGTTTTCCTTGGTCGGCGAAAAGGAAACCCTGGGCAGCACATGTTAAACTCAGGCATAAGAGGGTGTGACCGATCACTCTTGAGTTGGTCAACCCTACCCTTATGGCAGCAGGAGTTTTGAGTTTCAGTTCTAACCTAAAAAGGGAAACCTCTTGAATTCGAGGGTGACGAACACGTTCTTATACGGTCTCAACCCGATGAGGTTTTGGAGATGTGGCCGAAGAGGCATGTTATCTCCGAAGTTCAATGGACCCTTTTGATCTTCAGCAGGGTAGGCGAAGAGGTTTACCGCTTGACCCTACCACCTCAATCGCACCGGGTGCATAATGTCCACCACGTGTCTCAGCTGTGGAGATACGTGTATGTTTCTTCACACGTCATCGACCTCGGGGAGTTGGACATCGATGACAGGGCGACAAGCACAGAGGTTCTAGTAGAGAACGAGGATCGTCAGGAGCAGGTTCTTACATGAACGGTTGCTTCCTCTAGGGTGCTTCACGGGTAGCACGAGATCTTCAGGTGAGCATATGGGAGCGTAAAGCTCAGTTGCGTGCTCAGTACTACTTTGTTTCCCTTAAGTGTGAGTTGAAGCTTTACGGGGACATAAAGCCCTGAGGTGGGAGTAATGTAAAGACCCGTAAAATTCAAGGGAAATTTTTTCTTAATTTTCTTTAGAATTTTACATGAGCGCGGTTTCTGACGTCACCTGATTCCGAGGCCCGGTGTGCCCGGAATTAATTTCCGAAGTTTGGCTCGGGTACGTTCAGTGAACGAACGAGCGGGAATTCCTAACTTTTGATCCGGTTCTCGGAATTGAAATCCGAGGGCACCGATGAACTCGCAGCGCCGAAATTCTCTTAAAGAGACCTTTTTGGGAGTTGCGTTTGTTGCGGGTTGAAAGTTAGTTTTGGGGTTTTTAGTTTGAGTTAAATAAAATTGTGTAGAACAATTTTATTATAACTTGTTTAAACCTATCAAAGGAGGTTGGAAGTGGGACCCACACCCACTTAACCTCTCTTGGGAGGATTAAGTGTGGTGGGGCCCACACGAACCCCTAATCCTTTCAAATTCTCTCAACTTGCTTAACCCCTAATTAAATGACTTGAGTTACTTTTAATTATGGGAGTTAAACCTTTTGAATTTTAAAACTTTTGAAATTCTTATGTGTTATGTGATAATAAAATAAGATGTTGTCTTATTTTATTTTGGGGTTTTTGTTTGTCTTCTTGAGAGGTGGAGAGCTCTTCTTCATCTTCAAACTCTGACGAGGAACTCGAAGAACGTTCATCTTGACGAAGAACGTTCAAGCTCCGACGAAGAACGCCACACCTCCATTCTTCGTTTACCGTGTCAACGAAAGGGGACGCCACTTCTTCCTCGGGCAACCTTCGTCGGCGTACAAGTTTCACCAATGACGTGTCTCTTCGAACGCATCCCTTCGTCATCGGATTTGACGAACGGCTACCGCGACGCCCGACCTCCGCGACGTCGTCTTCCGCGGAACGTTCACAATCTTCGAACCTTATACCCGAGGTAGGGGTTGTCGATTTCTTTTTAGTTTCCTTATTTTATTCTTGATCGTGATTTTAGCAAGACTAACGTGTGACTTGAATTATTTAAGTTGCGTTATTATTTTAACGTGAGGGGGGCCGGACCGCACGAACACGGCCGAAACCCCCCCTCCATCGTTCTTGTTTATTCTTGCGGATGGAAGCAAGTGGCGTGGTGCCGTCGCACCACGCGGATGATCGTACTTTTTTTTTACGCGGCGCCGTCGCGCCACGCCGAGGTAGAATCTTCAAGAACGCGACGACATCGCGCCGCGTTGAAAGGAATCAAGGTACGGCGAAAGGGGCGCGGTGCCGTCGCACCGCGCCGGACGACGAACACCGCGGCCGGTTCCGGGCCGCGGCGGAACGAGGAGACCGCGGCCGGTTCCGGACCGCGGCGGAAGAGAAGACCGGCGGCCGGGCCGCCGGCGTCGAAAGCCGAAGGGGGGGGGGGACCGGAATTTCCGGTCCCGTTTGAGAAAACCGGCCGGCCAGCAGGCCGGCCGGATGTCTTAAAAACTGGGGGAATTAATCCCCCGGCCAACCCATAAAAACCCCCCTCTTTAAGAGGGGGGCGGTTCTTTGAAGGAGGGGGGCAGCCGGCCCCCTCGGTTCCGCACCAGCAGGCCCCCTCATGTGAGGGGGCGGTTTGTTTTAAAACCGGCGCGGCACGTGCCGCGCCGCCAGGGGGGAAAAACGGGGGAGGGAGGGGGTCTCACCCGCGCGTCGCCTGCGTGCCCGGCGCGCCGCCGCGCCGCCCCAGCGCGCCGCCGCGCCGCCTCCGCGCACCGCCGCACGCCGTCGCGCCGCCTCCGCGCGCCGCCGCGCCCCGCCGCGCCGCCGCGCCGCCTCCGCGCGCCACCGCCGGCCGCCGCCGCCGCCGCCCCAGGGGGGGGGGGGGTCGGGCTGGGTCGGCCCGGACCCGGACCCCCCCGTTTCGAACCAGAATCGGGTTTTGGGCCATATCTTGAGCCTCGGACCTCCGAATGACGAACCGTCTGCGGCAACGCGATCCTTGGATCGAGATGGTCGTTTCGGTATATCGCACTCAAGGTTTCGAATTACTTTGAGTTCGGCCGGGTTGGTTTGTTCACGAAACCAACCGGGCCTTCGGAGCGGAAACGCTCATATCTCGAGCTACGAACGTCCGATTGACGTGCCGTCAGTCGCGATGTGTTCCTCTTAGTGAGACAGATCCTTTGGCATACTCCGCCCGAGGTTTGGACGCAGGTGGAGTACGGTCGGGTTGGTTTAGCCTTAAAAACCAACCGGGCCCCGGAGACGAAAATGCCAATAACTCTCAGACCGGGCGTCCGATTGACGCGCCGTCTGTTGCGTTGAGTTCCTGTTGACGATACGGAACTTTTGGATACATCAACTCTGGTCTTTGTGACAGTTGATGTATCAGCCTCTCGGCTCGTGGAGCGGACCCTCCGAACGAGCTTGCTGTGTGCGGAAACCCTAGTGCTGGCTGCGACTGCTACAACTGCTTCGACTACTACTACTGCTACTGTGACTGCGACGACGACAGTACAGAGATCCTGTGTGGATTCAATGACGACGACTACCACACTCAGCGATCCTACGTGGAACTGTGCTACCGAACCTGTGTGAGCTGAATCTTCTGTTTACCTTGGGCGGTGGAGCGCTTGGGTGTAGCGGCGGACCCGTGGTACTTGACAGTGGTGGTGCGCTTGGATGCAGCAGCAGACCCTTGGCGGTGGAGCGCTTGGTTGTAGCGGCGGACCCACGATACTCTACGGAGTGTATGCGCTTGGTTGTAGCGACAGACCCGCGACGGTGGAGACGTGCATGCGGAGTACGGAGACCGTGTAGATGACTGAGACCTGACGACTGCTTGACCGACTCGACTTGGAGTGAGTCGACTAGCCCAGTGGACGGAGCGCCCAGTAGTTGGCAGCAGACCCACGGCGGACGGAGCGCCTGGTAGTTGGCAGCAAACCCGCGGTACTCGACAGGAGGAGTACCTCAGTAGGCCATCTGGGTGAGCGCCCGATATTTGGCAGCAGACCCTCAGCGGACGGAGCGCCCGGTAGTTGGCAGCAGACCCGCGGTACTCGACAGGAGGAGTACTTCAGCAGTCTTAGGTTAGTGAGCGGCGGCCTCGGAGTCGTGATAGGACCACTGTACACTCTAGAGACGGAGCTCTTCAGCAGTTACGGTTTCGATAATGAAAATCCTGGTTTGAGCTGAGTCAATGATATTTGTGTTTCCTCATGATTGAGATGAGTCGCTTGATAACTTAGGTATATGTATGGGCATATACCTGGGTAATGGTTATCCGTTGATTTCATAAACTTTTTATAAACCATGTGAACTTGTACTGTTTTCCTGTGTGGATTTACTGTTTACTCTTCTTTGTGGAATGGGTTGTTCTTGGGCTCGGTGTTGGAGCCGAATGGAAATTGGTGACATAGGTATATGTATGGGCATATACCTAATCAATACTGGATGTTACTTTGTGATTGTATCCTTCTTGTGGTTTATCCTTTGTGGATTTCGGGAGACCTTCGAGGGTCTCGGGGTCCCTACTGAGTATCTTATACTCACCCCTGCACGGGCTATGCCCGCACTTCGTTGTGTTGGTTGCAGACGACGGACAACGCTGACTGTGGTTGAGGCTTTCGGAGTAGGTCGGTACCCGGAGGAGGACCACTGAGCGGGACGTGCTCGGAGCGGACAGTTGGACCCGAGGAGTTGTGAGCTATCTGTACCTACCCTTCAGGTAGGATCCGTGGTGGACGATCCAGGAGCTGAGCCATCTGTACCTACCCTTCAGGTAGGAATCGAGGAGGACGTCCCAGGAGCCGCTTGTACTTTCAGTTGTTGTTTTCCCTTTCGAGTTGTACTTTACTTTCAGTTGGGATTGTATTCCGGCCCCCTTTACTTTTCTGCACTTGTAGTTACTTTCCGCTTGCTGACTCTGTGGTGGTTGTTACTTATAAAGGCAATGCCTTCCCTGTTTACCGGGATTTTACGCCTTGGTGCTAGTCGCCAGCCCCTGGCCTATGGAAGGCGGGCTTGGGGTAGTCACGGCACGGGCCCCGAGGTCGGGTCGTGACATATATTGTTGTATCTTTCCCTGCACATGTCAAGTTAGAGCAACATCTGATGGTTTCTCAGCAACTGTGGTTACTGACGTTTAGGGCAAATACGGGGGCGGTGTTTGATCTACAAGTTGAAAGAGAGGAACATAACTTGACTACATGGTATGCCAAGCACTGCATAGCATCATACCATAAAGGGGTGTAGAATCAACCAGTTTATTAGGTGGGGAAAAGGAATAGGACTGTAGTGAAAGAAACCCTTCCTCATAAAGGTGATGTTTCCCCACCAGAAGGTGATTCGCCAGATTCCTCCTCTAGGACTGATTAACCGGATTCCCATGATGGGGATGATGAGGCACAACAATTTGAAAAGCGGCCTCATGTCCGATATAATCCTCCAGTCAGAATCAAAAGACCTACTCCATCAACTCCTGGTGAGTTAAATCATTGTGGTAATTTAATCACCACCACTTTATAAAGCAATAAGTCTTATTTTCTTATTCTCTATCAATAGGTTCAGGAGTTGGGAAGAAATTGAAGTCGAAGATTGTAGGACCTTCCTCATAGCCTTCTAGTATACGCACTGAATATCTACGACCAGAGGCTATCCAGATATGGCAGAGTTTATACTATGGTATTGAAACTGCATGGCTGGATTTATGCATGGGGCTACATCTCCCTAAAATAGGGACTCTTCTGGCTTCTACCGATATTAATTTCGAAGATAGCTGTAACAGCCCAAGATTTTATAAAAAAATATATTCTTTTTAATTTTATTTATGTCTTGTGTTGTACGCTACACCCAAAGGAGCTTGCACAACACACATCCTTGACTTGACTTGCATTACACGCAATCGCGACCTTCCTCGATAGCGTGTGTAGTACGCAATACCGAGTTTCACTAAACAACGATATGCTATAAAAATATTATTAAAACTAGCCGTTATGAATAGTAATAACCACTTTTTGAAATCCAGTAAATCTTATTTTTCAAAATGAACTTTATTTTTGGATTCGGAGTATCGAATTTAGCCTAAGGTGAAATTTTGGTACTTTTCGGATAACTTTCATATTCTGATGAATAGTGAAAATTACTAAATTATAATTAAAAAACAACTTTTTTAATCGAAATAATTAATAGTGATAAATCATTAATTTGAGTGGTTTTAAAGTATATTTAGAATATATTTTTACAATTTAATACAATGTTGGTCATTGGATGTAATTTCACATTTAAACTAGACATAAACAAGTGTCAATCTTTTGATAGATATTGTTTCTTAAAAACACGCTATTTGTTTTAACAGCGGGATTTAATTATAAAATTAATTAATTCAACTTTTATGTTATGAATTTGGTAAAATAGACTTCATTTTTGAATTCGGAATATGAAATATAGCTTAGGATGAAATTTTGGCATTTTTCTGAAAACCTTCATTTTTTGATAAATAGTAAAACTACTAAGTGGTAGGTTAAAAACTGAATTTTGCATAAAACTTAATTTTACCGCTTCTGTGAATGGAATTTCAAAAATCCGAGAGACACGGTTAATATCAAGGACTAAAATGTGGTTCAATGAGATGAAAATAATTTTTTGGTGAATAGTAACTTTTTACTTTTTACCGCGGTTAATAGTAAATAGGGTAACTAAGGGTAAATATGATATTAATATTACCCTAACACATGTCCTAATCCTATTGGACAAGTGTATTTCGACCAAAAACAAACTTAGGAATAAAATATGACCATTTAGGCCCACTTGGATTAGATTAGGACATTTATTATTAATTTATTTAAAGAAAGGTTAAAATAGTTAAAATCAAAGTTTAATAAGTAAATCATTTTTAATATGGGGTTATACATAAGATAAATTCGATTGTAAATATTCATTAGAAAGCTAAAAAAATTTCCTACATAATGGTATTTTATTTGTAATTTTTAAACATCAAATAAGTTAATTTATTTATGACACAAAGATGATGCAGTAATTATCTTATTAATGAAATATTGACATAATTGATGTTATAAACACCAAACTAAATATAATTTGAGACTTTTTATGAATTCCACTAATTTTCTAGGTTACTATGATATATTAATGTTGATTTAATCAACTTGGTTCGAACATTTAATTCTGTTATGACTTTCACAAAAATCATATATCAAATAGTGTCAAAATTGACACAAAATAGTTTTTAAATCAAATATTATATTATTAATTGTTATTGTATTCCTAAAAATCTAAGGTTCGGCCAAATGTCTTAGATAAGGATATATATATTAATAATAAACAATTTGGGGTTCGTTTGGCATGTTATAGTAAGTTTATTAACCATATAGTGAAAGAAAACAAAAAGACACGGTAAAAGTTAAATTATTTAACTTAGAGTTAAATCTAATTGATAAGGTTTAAAATAATATCCAAACATGTCTAAATTTGATTGGTTGATGCGATTACAACCCTATCTCATCTAATCTTCGAATATGAGTCATTTTTGGAGTTTTTTTAAGTGGGGTTAGATTTATTATAAATTAATATTTTTAAAAATTCCTAAGGTGCCCCTCTCCTCCCCTATAAAAGGACACCTCCTCCCCCTCCTCCTCACACCAATTTGAGCACTCAAGCTCGGCCAACCCCTGCCAAAATCTCTTCTCCACTTCCCTAGAAACATCCTAGAGGTTCTGGTCTTCCTCAAAGACCAATTCTAGTGCCCTAAGAGGATGTCTCAAAGAGGCACTTCAAAGAAGAGGTAATTACCGTTACCAATTCTTTCATCTTTATTTCTTCTTCCACTTCTTCTTCTTAGGTTGTTTCATTATGAAGTAATAAAATCAGTATCACTCATATACTGATATGTTATTATAAGTATGAAACAACCCTATTTCACCATCTATCCATCCTACGGAAAAAGAAATCACCGCGCGTGCGTACGTACGGAATACCGTCTCCACGCCGCGGTGTAATCTATTTTCCACCACCACCTTACATGGATGGGTATAATGGTGTAAAGAATAACTATACATAGTTATTACAACATCATATTGATTCTGATATATTGTATAATCCACTCCAATTCAATTCAATATTTATAGAAATGATATCATCGCTCGTGCGTACGTACGGAATACCGTCTCCACGACGCGATGAGATTCATTCTCCATGTTAACCATTTAAGAATGATTATAATGTATATACAAGAAATAATAATGAAATATATGACATTATAAAGCTACTGATTTATGTATATATATACATATGTATGTCATCTACTTACTTCCATTTCAAGACAATAAGGAAATAAAAACAGTGTTCATGTGTACGTACGGACTACCGTCTCCATGAACGGTGTTTTTCATTTTATTTATCTATCTATTATATATATATATATACTGAATATATATGATATATAAATCATATTTTATATTCTGGAAGTAAGTAAATCATGATATAAGTAATAATGATGTCAAGAACAACAAGTCAAAACACCTACGATAAATGAAACGATTTTACCCAAAACGCTTCTTTAACATGGAATTTACAAAAGAACGGGTAATATAATGTCATAAGTGAACCATATATGATATCATAACAATGAATATGATTCTGTAATAAGTCAATGACATTATTTAAATCATTATACAGGAGGTTCGGACACATACGAAGCAAATTGGACCTAAGGTAAGGGAAATATCACAATCTCATTTTTATTCGAGATTGTTTATTCGTAAGTATTTACTGGGGTGTATTTTATCATCCACATCCATGTTTCATCAATATGTAATATTATTTCCATCCACCTACAATTGTTTAAATCCATTTTTACCCTTCGGTGAGTTTTTAGTAAAATCTATGAAAGGAATCTTTTGTCGTACGAGGTACTTTTTGACTTTTCCGACAAAAGTACGAAGAATGTTTTTTTAACTTATACGGCATGAATGGATTTTTAAAAAAACATTATTTCCAAGAAGCTTCCTTTACAAGTTTTCAAGTTTATTTTTAATCAACTTCTTTTATTTTAAAGATGTATGACATGTTATGAAAGGAAAAATGTTTTTGACGAAGAAAGGATATTTTCCTCAAGAATGGAGTTCAAGTGTTTTATCAAAATTATTTTCCATATAAGATAATAAAGGGTTCTGTTTTTATCCCTATTATTACATTGATTTGATCATGTTGTGATGGAATTATTTTTATGAATTCCTTTATCTTATATATTTATGATGTCATGATGTTTCAAGTATCCCATTTTTGTTACATGTGTTATGTGATGATGTATGTTTTATGATTATGTGGCACACATAAGAAAGGATTCATTATAAGATGGGTGGGACCTATATCTCCCTCCAATGCATTGGGTAAAGATTTCATATCTCATGAGATAGACATGGCTGGAATGGTAGGTTATACCGGTTCAGTGAAACAGGACTGAAACGAGGATTACTCGATTCAGAAAGGGACTTTGTCCACTAAGATAGTCTTGGCAATGAGTCTTGACTAACAAGAAATGATTCTCTATGATTATGTGTGTATGCCACAATGAGTAATGTTTTAAGTTATGGTTTCATTTTCACTACTATGATTTATCCCATGTTATGAAATTATGCTCTCTTTTGCAGGTTAAGATTTCCAAAAATGTTATGTTCTTATGAAAATTATGTGATTGATATTTCTTTTGTTTACCCTTACTGAGCATTTGAGCTCACCCTTTTATGTTTTCTTTTCCCCAGGATATAAAGAAAGGTTTTAGGTAAAAAAAAAGAAGATCTTTGTGGGAGATTTTGAAGATCTTTCACCAGGATTAGAAGATTACGTTCCGAGTTTCCAAAGACACTAAACTATTACAGTCCTTGTGTGTGTGTTTTTGTTATGTACTAAGTATTCCGCAAATGTAATGTAATGTCCATGTACGTCAAGCTTCGGGTCTCTACAGTTGGTATCAGAGGAAAGGTTTAGTCAACCTTTGGAAACTAGGATGCGAAAACGTTAGTGAGATCCCTAGAGATATTTCTAAGGTATGTCTAGGGATGTCCCTAGGGATAAGTATACGTATAGGTTATAGTAATAGAATTACGCTAACGATCATAGAATTAAACCTAAGATGTTGGATATTGAAGGTACTCCCCCTTTATTATGTTGTTTTCCCTAGCATGATTTTTGCCTCTCACACTATTCTTTTGGGGTTTTAGACGATGGCTGGAACTCGAAGGAACCGTGTTAATGCAGAATGTGATGGGCAATGCAATGATTGTCCCCCTGAGCAACCAAACGATATAGGAGCTGGAATGCAAAATCTTGTAGCCATGCTCACACAACTTTCTCAAGCTATGAATCATGCAGGACTTCCAAACGAGCAAAGGAAGGAGCAACATTCTGTTGAATCCTTCATGAGGAAGCGTCCACCTTCTTTCAGTGGGTCTACTGATCCATTAGTTGCTGAACAATGGATTAGTACTACTGAAAAGATATTTTCAGTTCTTCAATGTTCTGAACATGATAAAGTCATCCTAGCAGTGTATCGTTTGGAAGGTGAAGCTGATCAATGGTGGAATCTTATCAAGAATACGAGGCCAAGAGATGAAATTGAGTCCATGGAATGGGACGAGTTCAAGAACTTGTTTTTCAGTAAGTACTTCCCTCGTATTCTTCGAACGAAGATGGAAAAGGAGTTTCTTGAGCTGAAACAGAAGGATGATGAATCTGTTGGTATATACGAAGCGAATTTTACAAGACTTGCAAGGTATGCATCTGGCATTATCATCCAACCTGAAAGTAAAGTTGATCGATTTTTCAGTGGCTTAAATCCAAGTCTTCGAAGGGCATTAGCTATAAGAGACTTCAGTAGCTATGAAGAAATTGTGCGTTGTGCTATCAAGGTAGAAATGGAAGTTGGTGTTACATATCCATCTCATGGTTTTGACAAGAAACGAAAGATGGAGTTCAAGGAGAGATCTCAGAATAATGGTGAAAAGAAGATGAATGTTTCCTTATGCACAAAGTGTGGAAAGAAGCATGGTGGAGATTGTCTTAAAGGGACTAGAAAATGTTTTAAGTGTGGAAAAGAAGGTCATCGAGCAGCTGAGTGTCGAAGTAATGGAAAAAGGGTTTCTAATGATGTGAATAAAGCAAACACTGCAGAGAACGCACCGCCAACACTTCAATGCTTCAAGTGCAAGGAAATGGGGCATTATGCTAATAATTGCCCTAATCCAAGGGTTAGTGATGATCGACATGAGCAACCGCTTAAGGCAAAGGACAAAGGGAAGTCACATGCGATCACTATTGGCAATGTTGAATATGACAACGATGTGGTGGAATGATTAAGTTTTTATGTAATGGGATTCCAAAATAATGTTGTATCATGGAATATTGGAATACTTATGTATTGGTCTAATGTGGTATTCAAAGTGATTGAGATATTATGCAAGGAAAACGAGAAAATGAAATGTTTAACAGTATTCATGAGCTCATGATTGATATAAGGACTAAGTGATATCATGGTTTGAGTATATAGAATTTTGAGGATTTTGGTATGTGGAAAGTGTTAACTTTTAACTGCACTCATGTTTTCACTAAGGTATTCAAGAGAATACACGATTAAGGACTTTGAATGTTTGGAATGTGACCTACAAGACATATCTTATGATATGTGGGGATCAACGACAGTATTAAATCTCTGGTAATCGATGTCACTATATTATGAGAGTGGAATGAAGTATAAGCCTAAAGATTAGACTGGATTATGTTGGACATAAGTTAGTATTGTTTGAGGATAGAAGATTTTCGATATTATTGATGGGATGTTATAGTAACGTAGTTTTAGAAAAAGGACAACCTGCAGGACGGGCGACAGCCCATCGCTTCGGACAAGGCTGTAGGAATCGAACCCACAACCGAAGTGCGACTGGCCTTTATCGCCTACCACTGGCCTACAGGAAGTCCCTGTTTAGTAGAAACTAGTTTTATTATATTAAGCAGTATGATATGTGATTTATAAGTTCATTTTAGGAACCATATATAATTAATCTCACTATATATCGATTTATGCATATAATGTTTGCTAACCTTTTGTTTGAGACAGATGGAATGACCCGTCATTCTATCACATGATCTGCTAACACTTCACGAATAACAAATTCAACTTCATTTATTTAAGAGATGAAGTGGAAATTGTTCAAGGCACGAACAACAGTGATATTGTACCAAAATAAAGTAAGTATTTATTGTAATTCAAATTTTCAACTTTAGGGAAATGATCTTGAAAACCAAAAATGTTGTCCTAGTGATCTTATACCTGATGAATCAGATGGTACCTTATATCATCACAAATCTATGGATTTGTGATTACTGGCTTTTCCATAGCCATGTTCTCTACCACTCTCCATCAGAACATGATGGTTAGATTTCTCTTCCATATCCATATTTTCACCTATGTGGAAACCCAGTGATTAGTTTATTTGGGTAATCGTTACATTTCATACTTTAGTTTTTAAAGCCAAGTTTTGGTATTCCCTTTTACGATGTGGGTTTCTATTAAAGAAACTTTGAAATAGTAAACCATTTATAACCCCGACGAATTTCGAGGGCGAAATTCATTTTAAGGGGGGTAGAATGTAACAGCCCAAGATTTTATAAAAAAAATATATTCTTTTTAATTTTATTTATGTCTTGTGTTGTACGCTACACCCAAAGGAGCTTGCACAACACACATCCTTGACTTGACTTGCATTACACGCAATCGCGACCTTCCTCGATAGCGTGTGTAGTACGCAATACCGAGTTTCACTAAACAACGATATGCTATAAAAATATTATTAAAACTAGCCGTTATGAATAGTAATAACCACTTTTTGAAATCCAGTAAATCTTATTTTTCAAAATGAACTTTATTTTTGGATTCGGAGTATCGAATTTAGCCTAAGGTGAAATTTTGGTACTTTTCGGATAACTTTCATATTCTGATGAATAGTGAAAATTACTAAATTATAATTAAAAAACAACTTTTTTAATCGAAATAATTAATAGTGATAAATCATTAATTTGAGTGGTTTTAAAGTATATTTAGAATATATTTTTACAATTTAATACAATGTTGGTCATTGGATGTAATTTCACATTTAAACTAGACATAAACAAGTGTCAATCTTTTGATAGATATTGTTTCTTAAAAACACGCTATTTGTTTTAACAGCGGGATTTAATTATAAAATTAATTAATTCAACTTTTATGTTATGAATTTGGTAAAATAGACTTCATTTTTGAATTCGGAATATGAAATATAGCTTAGGATGAAATTTTGGCATTTTTCTGAAAACCTTCATTTTTTGATGAATAGTAAAACTACTAAGTGGTAGGTTAAAAACTGAATTTTGCATAAAACTTAATTTTACCGCTTCTGTGAATGGAATTTCAAAAATCCGAGAGACACGGTTAATATCAAGGACTAAAATGTGGTTCAATGAGATGAAAATAATTTTTTGGTGAATAGTAACTTTTTACTTTTTACCGCGGTTAATAGTAAATAGGGTAACTAAGGGTAAATATGATATTAATATTACCCTAACACATGTCCTAATCCTATTGGACAAGTGTATTTCGACCAAAAACAAACTTAGGAATAAAATATGACCATTTAGGCCCACTTGGATTAGATTAGGACATTTATTATTAATTTATTTAAAGAAAGGTTAAAATAGTTAAAATCAAAGTTTAATAAGTAAATAATTTTTAATATGGGGTTATACATAAGATAAATTCGATTGTAAATATTCATTAGAAAGCTAAAAAATTTTCCTACATAATGGTATTTTATTTGTAATTTTTAAACATCAAATAAGTTAATTTATTTATGACACAAAGATGATGCAGTAATTATCTTATTAATGAAATATTGACATAATTGATGTTATAAACACCAAACTAAATATAATTTGAGCCTTTTTATGAATTCCACTAATTTTCTAGGTTACTATGATATATTAATGTTGATTTAATCAACTTGGTTCGAACATTTAATTCTGTTATGACTTTCACAAAAATCATATATCAAATAGTGTCAAAATTGACACAAAATAGTTTTTAAATCAAATATTATATTATTAATTGTTATTGTATTCCTAAAAATCTACGGTTCGGCCAAATGACTTAGATAAGGATATATATATTAATAATAAACAATTTGGGGTTCGTTTGGCATGTTATAGTAAGTTTATTAACCATATAGTGAAAGAAAACAAAAAGACACGGTAAAAGTTAAATTATTTAACTTAGAGTTAAATCTAATTGATAAGGTTTAAAATAATATCCAAACATGTCTAAATTTGATTGGTTGATGCGATTACAACCCTATCTCATCTAATCTTCGAATATGAGTCATTTTTGGAGTTTTTTTAAGTGGGGTTAGATTTATTATAAATTAATATTTTTAAAAATTCCTAAGGTGCCCCTCTCCTCCCCTATAAAAGGACACCTCCTCCCCCTCCTCCTCACACCAATTTGAGCACTCAAGCTCGGCCAACCCCTGCCAAAATCTCTTCTCCACTTCCCTAGAAACATCCTAGAGGTTCTGGTCTTCCTCAAAGACCAATTCTAGTGCCCTAAGAGGAGGTCTCAAAGAGGCACTTCAAAGAAGAGGTAATTACCGTTACCAATTCTTTCATCTTTATTTCTTCTTCCACTTCTTCTTCTTAGGTTGTTTCATTATGAAGTAATAAAATCAGTATCACTCATATACTGATATGTTATTATAAGTATGAAACAACCCTATTTCACCATCTATCCATCCTACGGAAAAAGAAATCACCGCGCGTGCGTACGTACGGAATACCGTCTCCACGCCGTGGTGTAATCTATTTTCCACCACCACCTTACATGGATGGGTATAATGGTGTAAAGAATAACTATACATAGTTATTACAACATCATATTGATTCTGATATATTGTATAATCCACTCCAATTCAATTCAATATTTATAGAAATGATATCATCGCTCGTGCGTACGTACGGAATACCGTCTCCACGACGCGATGAGATTCATTCTCCATGTTAACCATTTAAGAATGATTATAATGTATATACAAGAAATAATAATGAAATATATGAAATTATAAAGCTACTGATTTATGTATATATATACATATGTATGTCATCTACTTACTTCCATTTCAAGACAATAAGGAAAGAAAAACAGCGTTCATGCGTACGTACGGACTACCGTCTCCATGAACGGTGTTTTTCATTTTATTTATCTATCTATTATATATATATATATACTGAATATATATGATATATAAATCATATTTTATATTCTGGAAGTAAGTAAATCATGATATAAGTAATAATGATGTCAAGAACAACAAGTCAAAACACCTACGATAAATGAAACGATTTTACCCAAAACGCTTCTTTAACATGGAATTTACAAAAGAACGGGTAATATAATGTCATAAGTGAACCATATATGATATCATAACAATGAATATGATTCTGTAATAAGTCAATGACATTATTTAAATCATTATACAGGAGGTTCGGACACATACGAAGCAAATTGGACCTAAGGTAAGGGAAATATCACAATCTCATTTTTATTCGAGATTGTTTATTCGTAAGTATTTACTGGGGTGTATTTTATCATCCACATCCATGTTTCATCAATATGTAATATTATTTCCATCCACCTAAAATTGTTTAAATCCATTTTTACCCTTCGGTGAGTTTTTAGTAAAATCTATGAAAGGAATCTTTTGTCGTACGAGGTACTTTTTGACTTTTCCGACAAAAGTACGAAGAATGTTTTTTTAACTTATACGGCATGAATGGATTTTTAAAAAAACATTATTTCCAAGAAGCTTCCTTTACAAGTTTTCAAGTTTATTTTTAATCAACTTCTTTTATTTTAAAGTTGTATGACATGTTATGAAAGGAAAAATGTTTTTGACGAAGAAAGGATATTTTCCTCAAGAATGGAGTTCAAGTGTTTTATCAAAATTATTTTCCATATAAGATAATAAAGGGTTCTGTTTTTATCCCTATTATTACATTGATTTGATCATGTTGTGATGGAATTATTTTTATGAATTCCTTTATCTTATATATTTATGATGTCATGATGTTTCAAGTATCCCATTTTTGTTACATGTGTTATGTGATGATGTATGTTTTATGATTATGTGGCACACATAAGAAAGGATTCATTATAAGATGGGTGGGACCTATATCTCCCTCCAATGCATTGGGTAAAGATTTCATATCTCATGAGATAGACATGGCTGGAATGGTAGGTTATACCGGTTCAGTGAAACAGGACTGAAACGAGGATTACTCGATTCAGAAAGGGACTTTGTCCACTAAGATAGTCTTGGCAACGAGTCTTGACTAACAAGAAATGATTCTCTATGATTATGTGTGTATGCCACAATGAGTAATGTTTTAAGTTATGGTTTCATTTTCACTACTATGATTTATCCCATGTTATGAAATTATGCTCTCTTTTGCAGGTTAAGATTTCCAAAAATGTTATGTTCTTATGAAAATTATGTGATTGATATTTCTTTTGTTTACCCTTACTGAGCATTTGAGCTCACCCTTTTATGTTTTCTTTTCCCCAGGATATAAAGAAAGGTTTTAGGTAAAAAAAAAGAAGATCTTTGTGGGAGATTTTGAAGATCTTTCACCAGGATTAGAAGATTACGTTCCGAGTTTCCAAAGACACTAAACTATTACGGTCCTTGTGTGTGTGTTTTTGTTATGTACTAAGTATTCCGCAAATGTAATGTAATGTCCATGTACGTCAAGCTTCGGGTCTCTACAATAGCCCCGATGAAGTGAGATCTTACATCTGAGAGCTGGAAATGCACATATATGCCACCGATTATTCAATTCATGGCACCAAGAAGGTGAAGGAAATGATAGATCGTGGTGCCTCTGAGGGGACTGATGAGGAGTGGAAAGATTACGTGGCCCCTGAAGATGTAAGTTTTCTTTCCTTATTTGCTTTGAAAATTTATTTCAATCGAAGCTTTGTTACTCAAAAAAGTAATTTTCTTCATCTTGTATCTTGAAAATAAAGGAACTAATGAGGTTACTTCGCCACAATATAGCCCGGGTTGTACTGCCATCGATGCTACTGCTGAATCACCTCGCGAGTCGGGCGAGATATCTCTGGGACAACAGGCCATGGATGAAGAGTTCGACATGGCTTTACATTCTCCCATTCAGGTACCTATAATGGATTTTGCCGACACACCCAAAAAGACAAAGAAGAAAAGGAATCGGAGGAAGAATTCCATAAATAATCGCTTCATCAGTAGTGGTAAGTCCTTCGGATAATCATGAATTTTAAATCATGAAAAAGATTGCTCATTTTCCTTGGGATTGAAGAAGCTTATTTAATTTTCCCTATGAGGGAGAGGACTGATCCTCCTCTGAGGATCATGGAGGGTGTTGTGGAACAATCACATATTCAGGCTGACTTGGCTGCTCGTGGAAAAGGGCTAGCATCTGTTCCCAGTATCCCTCATGTTTCTGTTGCAAGAAGAGAAGATCCTACTTCTATAAAGTTAACAGTGCTTCATAAAATGTTGAATGAAACATATACTGACTTCAATTCTATAATACTTCAGTTTCAACCCCTGCGTTAGATCTTTTGGAGGCTATTTCAACTGATGCCATGATTTTATCCGAAGATACTGTCTAGGGTCAGGGACCACAGGATGAAGGTCTCCGAGAAGACACATCAAATGCTCCCATTGGTGAGACTAACTAGGATTCTGAGATGACATTATCAGAAATTATGGAACTTGGCGCATCTTTCTAATATTTTATAAATCATGTTAAATTACCTTGTAATTTAGCAGATTATGGACTTTAGTGTTATCCTTCTTCCTATTAAAAATAACTTCTTATTACATATCTAATCATGATTGGATCAAATGTGTAGTTTTGTCTGAGAACGCTGCTGAACTACCCATTCCTGAAGGGGGTATAGAAAACCCTACCATTGCAGAGACATTATCACAAGTGGAGCTGAACCCAGTAGAGCTTCCTCAAACTCATCCAGGAAATCATTTTGAAGCTAGGAATGATGGGGAGGAGCCTTCTCAGGTTTCTGATCCATCATTGGGTAAGTAATGACAATATTTGTGATTGTACTTATTTTTCAAGACAACCGATTCTTTTGTTATCCTTTGAAACTAACCAAAGCTTTCAATTAATTATGCAGGACCATAAATTGTTGTGGCTAGATCTGGAGGGGAGGCCTCAGCCTCATCCCCAACGGGAATTGAAAGTGAAGAAGCTCAGTTCAGGGGGGGAGGAGCAGAACAGCGCACTTCCCAAAGTGCATTAATCACAGATTATACTCCCCCGTATGACAGTGACACTGAGTCGGACCCAGAAGTTCAAAAGGTGTTCCAATTTTCACGACGCAATGCATGGAAGAACATATGGAAAATCATATCTGAAGTGACTCTAGAGGAGATTCCATCAAATATTCCCCGACTATCATCCCTATTTTTCGTATTGGGACTTGGTGGTTTTGGATATGAAAAGATCCATGCCGCTGTGAAACGAGTCATTTTTAGGAGGGAGCAGGAGAAAAAGTGTCGCGAAGATCTGACCAGTGTGAAACTGTCAGCCAATATTAGTGAATTTGAGGCTGCAGTATCCTGAGCTAAGGCTGACTATGCTTATAGGATGAAGGAGATGAAGCATAAGATCAAAGATAAATTCATCCAACAAATCCACCTTCAGCAACAGTTAGACACCGTTACTGGGGAACTTGACCAAATCAATAATTCATTGGGGGGAGATCAAAAGAATAGTATGAAGGTCATCACGGATGCCAAGAAAGCACTCCATCATGCTGAAAAGAGTGAAGTTGGTCAGGTGCATGAGCTTCTAGTAGCTGCTGATGAATCTCGAGATGTTGTTCATCAAGTGAAGACTTATGTTGACAACCTCTTGTAATTTTTTAGAAAAGAGAAGAGACTCCAGTGTGTGGATATCCTTCTAATTCTTGTGCATCAAATGGAAATAATTCTTTCATCATCAATCAATTGTGAACATATTTTCCTGCTACCTGCTTTAGATTTTACCTAAGCCAATGGGCCTAGTAAGCATAGTTAGATTTTTACTAGGATTATTATAAATAACCCTACAAACATTTAATCTTTTAATTGCTCAATATTACCTAAATCATACAAAATTTATGTTTAGTGAGCTGGAACTTGACTTTTATTCAGAGTTCCTTTGATCTTATGTGGGAAGTTTAAAGTCATACACATCAGACATAAAAAAGGCTGATGATTAAGGTCGAAATATCTTTGACCGAATGAATTATAATTGACTCAATTCCTTGAAAATTTATTTGGAAACATATTACTACACCCAAGTATGAAGGAAAAATGAAAACTATGACTTAAGAAATTATGAATCTGAGGAATGATATGAAAAAGAGCTAAAAGGCATTAGAAGAATTAGTTCCCAAGAATGAAGTTACCATGATTTAACAAACCTGTTAGGGGGTTGAATTATGCAGGGCCACCTAAGGGCATTGGATGCATAGTCAAATAATAGCATCTTTTGGATGACAGGTCCATTATGTAAAATACTTATGCAAGGCCGCCTAAGGGCACGTGCTGCATAGTCAGAAAAAAGAACTCTCAGAAATTTACTTTTCTAGTGCTAAAAAGCCAATGAATGTTTATGGGGATTCAACTTTTCCAAAGTATAGAGTTTTTTGTATGGAAAGAGGTACTTGAATATGGAGAAGATATTTCCAAACAAGATTATCGAAGAACTGGATGAATGTTACTCCTACGAATGTCTTACCTAAGCGTAGGGAAGGTAAATATAAACCATAGACGTGAATACTTTCAGATCATGAAAAAAACATGAAATAAATATGTTAAGGATGGATATTTTTTAAGGATCCTTGCATATTTTTGAATAGACCAATAAGGAAAAAAGAGGCTTTCTTCCCAAGAATGAAGTTACCAGTATCTGAAAAACCCGTTAGGGGGTTGAATTATATAGGGCCACCTAAGGGCATTGGCTGCATAGTCAAATAATAGTATCTTTTGGCTGAAAAATCTGTTATAGAGACTGTTTATGCAAGACTGCCTAAGGGCATGTGCTGGATAGTCAGGCAAAAGAACTCTCAGAAATTTGACATTTTTGTGACTAGAAGTCAAGAAAAGGGTTATGAAGATCTGAAAATATTTAAGGTTAGGATTATGACACACAAATATGTGTGTTCTCCAATGTGTTCAGGGATGCACAGATCAATGCTAACCATAATTATGGTTTGGCTGGGTCCTGAATTGAAATGTTGGACTTCACTACGTATCCCATAAGGATGGGAATCATTCCATACATAGTTCTTGAACTACAGTTTAATGTCATAAGGGACAAAAGGATATGAGATCTTATTTTATGGTCATAGATCTCGGACAATTATAAGAAATACACAGTGTGCGTTTTCATGGGGACTTTTCAGCCAAGGGACTGAAAATGGAATTTGGGGTTAGGCCCAAAGACTTGGGGCTTGATTCGAGGGACACTCGAACGTTCCTACATATCCCATTAGTATGGGAATCAATCCCACGTAGTTATAGAAATACCCTCTATACAAATTTGGTTCGTACATGTGAAGGGTGAAAGGGGACTTTAGCGCAATGATGGTTTAACCCAAGATAAAAGGTTTGGGCATTGCCATGTATGCACGTAGACTTTGGAATGAAACATGATTGAAAATCAATGTAAATAATGATTCCCTCTCTGGTGAGGGTATCAAAGAATGTGATAGTTTATTGTCATACTAGAAAAAAATTGATGTACAGTTTAACGTCATATAACAAGGATGAAAGTGAACCGATGTAAATATATTGATTCTGGGGGTGGTTTCACAAATCAACATCATACGAGATGGAGGTGAACCGATGTGAAGAGATTGGTTTTGGGCTTGATCCTCAAGAGGTTTTCTATGTACCCAGTCTAGAAGGTAGGGATCAATGTCAGTGTAGTTCAATTAAAGAATGAATTAGTGATCAAGTTGTTCTTGGGGACAACGACCTAAAAAATAGTGTTGGGGCATACACATGGTTAGTATCCCAGAGAGAGTGTTATGGTTGATGTTTGATCTAAGCTCACATGAGTCATACTCGGTGTGAGAAACAGGAGGTAGCAAAAACCCTAACGATGCACAGTTTAATGTCATGTAGGACATACGAAGGGACTATGGAGTTTAATGTCTTGCAGTTAGGACTATTGGTGTTGCACAGTTTAATGTCATGTAGCAGGGACAAAGTATAGTTCGATGTCATGTAGGATGTATTAAGGGACTTTTGAACAATTTAGTGTCATGTAGCAAGGACGATGGGGACAATATAGTTTAATGTCATGTTGGATGAAAGGGGGACTATGCAGTTTAATGCCATGCAGTAATGAAAAAATAGTACACCGTTTAACGTCATGTTGGACGTATTAGAGAATTTTTCATAGTTTAATGTCATGTTGGAAGAAAAAAAGGGACTATACAATTTAGCGTCATGTTGGGCGTAAGTGCCAAATGTTTAAGGTCATATGCATGGACCGTTGGTTATGCAGTTTAACATCTTGCTGAACGTAAGGAACTTCTATACAGTTTAGCGTCATGTAGCTAGGATGTTACAGTTTAACATCATTTTGGATGAAATAAATGAAAATAGTTTAATGTCATACGCATGGACTCTTGCTGTATAGTTTAACTTCATATAGGACGATGAAGGGGACACAATTTAATGTCATGTTAGACGAAAGAAACGAAAATAGTTTAAAGTCATATAAATGGACTCTGGATGGTGAAGTTTAATGTCTTTTTGGACGTAAGGGACATGAAAATAGTTTAAGGTAATATGCATGGATAGTGGATGGTGTATGTCTTGTTTAAACAAAATACTTCTTCAGAAATCTGGCATTGGTAGGAGTAGTGATGAGTTCTCCATCCATTGAGATTAAAGAATAAGCTCCATTGGAATAGACATTATGTATTGAATAAGGTCCTTCCCACTTTGGTTCAAGATTAGTAGGATTCTTTCCTGGTATCATTGGAGTTCTGAGAACCAATACCAGTTCTCCCTGAATGAATGAACGAAGACTAACTTTTTTGTTGAAAGCTCGTTCTATTCAATTCTGATAAACTTCCTAGTGGTGCAAAGTGCACAATATTTTCTCGTCTAATCATTCTAATTCATTCAATCGCTTTTGATATTGTTTATCTTTGGATGATTGATCACAAATGGATAATTTGAGTGAAGGCAATTGAATTTCAATGGGAAAGACTTCTTCCATTCCATATACCAGTGAATATGGAGTTGACCGCGTTGCAGTGCGGTTAGTGGTTCGATAAGACCATAATGCCTGAAAGAGTGTATCAGGCCATGACTTCTTATCTTTATCCAACATCTTTTTCCGTATATTTGATAGAGTCTTGTTGGAGACTTCTATCTGGCCATTGGTTGATGCATGATACCGAGATGAATGGTTGGACTTGATGTTGTATTCTTGATACAACTTCTTCACATCAGATGAAAAGAAGTTGGTGCCATTTTCCATCAAATTGCTATGAGGGACACCAAATCTGGTAATGATGTTAGACTTGATGAAGATAACAATGCATTTAGAACTAAATTCCTTGAGAGGTATTGCCTCTTCCATTTTGGAAAAGAAATCAGTAGCATTAAGAATATAATTAAAATGTTTGGTTGTAGCTAAAGTGTAAGGTCCCACCAAATCCATTCCCCATGTGAAAAATGGACACGAGTATTTAGCTGTATGAAGAAACTCTGGAGGTTGATGAATGATATTGGAATGTACTTGGAATTAATTACACTTCTTTTTGAAATCAACACAGTCTTGTATCATTGAAGGCCAAAAGTACCCAAGCCTTCAAATCTGATCAGACGGTCTATGTCCATACTGGTGGGCACCACAAACTCCTGCATGCACTTCTTTCATGAAATCCATTGTCTCTTCACCATCAATGCATCTGAAGAGAACTCCATCAAAACCATGCTTGTAGAGAATTCTATCTAGGTGATCTGGGCCATCATAATGAGTAAAATTGACCACACGTCGCCCGATTTGTTCTTTCCCAGCTCTATCTGGTGTAAGTGTTCCATTTTGAAGGTATTACCCGATAGGTGTCATCCATCCTGTAGTATGACCATACGGTTGAAGAATGAGACTAATTTCATTGATCTCCTCTATTCTGGTTTGAACATAAGGTGAAATTGTATGACGGTGAGCAATATTGATGGTTGTCTCGTCTCGATTTGGAACTGCCAGAGCTATGGATATATTATCCAGTGCATCAGCATGAGCATTTTGTGATCGCGGGACATAATAAAATGTCGGTTCCGTAGGAAATTCCACCATGAACTATCTGATGTAATCATACAACGGGATCAATTCTTCTTTTTTGATTGCATAATCGCCATTGACATGTTTGATTTCCAGGTCTGAATCACCTTTCACCCTTAAGTGATTCACTTGTGCTTGAAGCGCCAACTCTAATCCTGCGATGAGAGCTTGGTATTCTACTTCATTATTTGTACCACCTCCCAATAATGGGAAGGAATAGGGTAACACTGCCTTTTTTTCAGAAATGAGCACAATTCCCAAGCCATCTTTGTTGAATTTTGGATTTTCCATTTTCCTTCCTATTGGACATTTGGAAACACCATAAAAATACATTTCCCATACATGTGGACTATCCTGAATAGATAAGACTTCCTCATCAGGGAGTTCAATATCTGAATATGTATCTTCTACTGAAGGATGTTTAGAAAGTAAATCAGCAAGATCTTGTCCCATTATTTTCCTTTGATACACATACTAAATGTCGAACAGCTGCAAAATAACTGCCCACCTTACCAGACGTCTTGTAAGTATTGGATGACTAAGGATGAATTTGAGAGGGTTATTGTGAGATACCAATTGGACCTCGTGAAGTTTTAGGTAGTGTTTCAACCTCTAAACTGCAAAGATTAATGCCAGGAAGCACTTATCAATACTTTAATATCGGGTTTCTGCTTCAATCATAGTCTGACTAAGATAGTATAGGTTGTTTTCATTCCGAACATCATTCTTCTGAGCAAGAAAGGAACCCAATGATCACTCTAGAGATGTCATGTAGAGGATAAGTGGTATGTCTTCATCAAGTGGCATGAGTACCGGTGGACTCAAGAGGTATTTCTTGAGAATATCGAATGCCTCTTTATATTCTTCAGTCCACTGGTAAGTGACACCCTTCTTCATTAATTTGGTGAAGGGTAATCTTATTCCTGCCAAATTTGCAATGAAACGCTGAATATAGGCTGAGTGTCCTTGAAGTCCTCTCAATTCATTAAAATTTCTAGGAGGTGAAATACCTCGGATTGACTTGGTCTTCTTAGGATCAACTTCAATACCATGATGGCGTACAAAAAAGCCCATAAATTTTCCTGAGGTTACCCCAAAAGCACATTTTAAAGGGTTCATCTTCAAATTATGTTGTCGAAGCTTGCAGAATATGAAATCCAAACAAGCCAAGTGATTATAATGTTGTTTGTATTTGACCACCATATCTTCCACATAACATTCAACAAACTTCCCTAAAAAGAGTTTGAAGATACGATGCATGGAACACTAATATGTTGCGCCTGCATTCTTTAAGCCAAAGGGAATTACCCGATAGAAAAAAACACCCTGAGGGGCTCTGAAATATATATATTCCTCATCTTTTTGAGACTTTAGTATTTTATTATATATGGAATATCCATCCCTAAAAGAAATGTGCTTCATATCCAACTGTCGAATCAATTAATAGTTCTGCAATCGGAACTGGAAAATCATCCTTAAGACAATGCCGATTAAGATCCCTGAAATCAATGCAAACTCTAATTTTCCCATTCTTCTTTTTCACTGGGACAATATTAGCCAACCAATTGGGATATTTAACTTCTCTGACAAAGATAGATTTGATAATATTATCCACTTCAGCCTCAATTTTGGAAGCATAGGTTGGGTGTGTTGTTCTAACAGCTTGCTTGAATCCTCGATGTTCTTCTGGAAAACCCAAATGATGAGTGGCAACATCAGGATCAAGCTCTGGCATCTCTGTATAGTTTCAAGAAAATATGTCTTGATTTTTCATTAAAAAGGAATTATACATCTCTTGTTCTTCAAGAGTCATGGCCGCACTGATTAAAGTGGGGAGTGGATCTTCTTTTGTACCCAGATTGATTTCTCTGAGTTCATCCATTATGGTAGAGATACCCTCTTCAAATGCTGGAGGATCATCTCTGAGATATTCCTCTTCTTCTTCAACAAGTGTTACTTCTTCAATTTATAATTGCATAGTAGATGATGAAGAAGAATTTCCATGATCATAAGAGATGTTAAAATTTGAACATCTTGAAGAATAAGCTTCCATTTCTGACCTGATTGATGATGAACGGCTTCTTTGAGTAATAAAGAGGAGATGATGGATTTAGAATCAACATTATTGTTAGCCTCTAACATTGCTATAACTTCTGCTGTCCTGGTTGGGGAAGTATAGACTTGCTAGATTTCAGCAGATGAAATGAAGACATCTCCATTTGAGCTTTCATCATTGCTTGGTGGATCACCAATTTCTCCCATGTTGTCTGGCTCGATTGCTGTACTTGACATTATGGATCTTTCCATAAGAGTATTTTTATTTGGGTCTATTCTTTAAATTTTACTGATAGGAAACACATAATATGTACTCACATGTGCTAATGGGTTTTCTGTAATCTTTTCCAAACCATACGAAACATTAACTATGGTGTTCTCCTTTGTTGTGGATTTCTCCTTTCCCTTCATGTGGTATAATTCCGCCTCAATGTATTTAGATTAACATGTCTTGAATGGGGCCTTATCACCATATAATTTCCCAACTTGACCATCGAAACAATACTTGAGACATTGATGGTATGATGAAGGGATATCCTCATGTTGATGTAGCTAGGGTCTTCTTAGCAAGATGTTGAAGGATGAGTCTTGATCAATAACCATGAAATCTAAATTGGATACAAGATATCCAAACAGAGTTCTGAGTGTAATCTTGCCTAGTGGTTCTTGTTCATTTTTATCATATCCTTGTAACATCATGGTAGAAGGAGATAAATCTGATTCTGTGAGGCCCAATCGAAGAAGTGTACGAATGGGCATGAGGTTGACTCCTGAACCATTATCAATGAAAGATATTCATATTTCTCCACCATTGACCATTCCAGATAAGTACAAAGGTCTAATATTCCCATGCGCAACCTCATCTTCATCTTCATCTATGAAAGATATCACTGCATGGCATTCCGCAGGATTATTCTCTATGTGGTAAACTTTAGCTGCAGAAATTTCAGTTTCAAACTCCTAAGTACTTGACAAAGCCTCGATGAGTGCCTCCCGAAGATCCTTTGATAGATTCAAAGCATCCAGAATTGATAACATGGCCGTTTCATGGTCCAGGTGTTTCAATACATCATACTTTTGATCCAAAGTTTTTCATTTCCAAAACGGAACATGTGGTTTAGCAGGTGCCTTGGAAGTTGATGCTTTGGAATTTGATGCATCTTGTATCGGGATAGGAGTTGGTAATATTCCTAGATTTGGAATATTAGACTGATTAGATCCATTTACTTGTTGAGAGGATGAAGATGGAACCCCTAACTTATCCTCAAGAGAAATTCTGCCAGGAATAAGTCTACCTTGTGTGGAAGAACTTGATTGTTCTTGTTGAGCTTGTTGAAGGGCTCTACCACGAGTTTATGTCGCATACACAGTTCTAGTAGGGGTAGAATTGGAATAATGGATTCTGAAAGATCCACGTCTTCCCCTATATCCTAAGCCTCTGGAACTTCCTCTGATTCCTCTATTTGATATAGGGAATTCGGGCTCATCAAACTCGAAACTGAGACGGACATATGGATCTGTTAGTTGAATCATATTAATAGAACTAAAAATCAACTCTTCATCCGATGAAGACTCCTCCTGATTAGCCTGTTTAGGTTGTGCCGTTTTGTGGGGCGGTGCCCGTGGCTTCGAAGTAGATGGCATGAAATCTTCCAGAGTCAAGGACATCTTATGCTCTGACAAATACGCATCTTCTTCTAATTCTTCTTCTTTCCCTGAATTATGTTGCCTTTTTGATGATTTTTCTTTTGATGGAGGTTTCACTATGGCATTTACATTAGAAGACACAATTGGTTTCTTCAAATGCATTAGAAAAGTGGCATGAGTTCGGTTGATTGTTTTTCTGACCATTGAATCATCATATTTCTATGCACTTTTGCTTTTGACTTCTTTCCACTCACCCCCTTCCTCCGGATTTGTTGCAGTAACACATGCTACCTGAGCTGAAGAACCCATCAATTTGACTTGTACCAATTCGACCATTATTTGCAGGAGGTCCTTGAAAACAAAACACTCTTTAATGGGATTCCCCAACATCTGATGAAAGGGGAAATAATTGGGATTGTCATCATCTCCTTCTTTATTTGGCCTTTTGGGCCTTGGAAACTGAATTACATTATTCTCTAGGGCCGAAATGAAGTAACCAAGAACTTGTTCATTTCGGAAAGAATAAACATTGGTCTTCAAATATTTAAATTGTTTTCGTCTTTGTTCTCATTGATCATCTTGACAAAACGGTCTCTGTTGTTGGTGCTTAGGAGGTGGATCCCTTCGAGAAGATGATGGTCTTGAAGTAGAAGCAGGTACAGGTGCTTGTTTAAGAGTAACTGTAGCAGTCTCTGCTTTACCCATTCCATTTCATGGAGCTGATGGAATTACATGAGCATTATCATTAGTCTTTATAAGATAATATTCAATCTATTGAGCGATTGAAGTAAGGTCTCGAAACCCTACTGTGTATTTCACTGGGATCAGTGGTGTGTGCAACTCATCACACAAATTTTCCACACATATTGGCAACAATTCCTCTGGAGGGAGTGCTAAGCATAGGGAATATGTTAGTCCCTTCCAGTGAGCAATGAAATTAGAGACCCTTTCATTCTCCCTTTTCTTACAATTAGTAAGATAAAAAACTGTTGTCTTTGGAAACGTTGAGCTGAATTGGAGAAGTAATTTTTGGCGAAGATCCTCCCATTCGGTAATTGACTGGGATTTTAAGCTTGTATACCAAAAAAAAGGTGGTCCTTGCAAGGTTCGCATGAAGAATCTGAGTTTTACTGCTTCTTGCTGTTCCATAGTTCCCATCATAGGATCTCAACAAGACACGTAATGTGTCAAATTCTGTTCAGGATCGCATGATCCATTGAAAATAGGGAATATAGGCTTCCCAAAACTTGATGGGGGAGAGATTGAATCTACCCATTCAGGGTAAGCTCTCTTTTCGAGTTGAACCTTCACACGCTTCCCTTATATAGTTTCTAACCGAGCTGTTAATGACTCAATGGTAGTTATTAACTTTTGAGAAACATCCGGTTGAACTTGGACATGGGCAGGTGCAATAATTGGAGTCTGGAAAGGTATAGTGGCTGGTACTGCAACTGATGGTAGCACCACCGATTTTTGTTGCACTTGACCCATAGAATTAGACCTGTGAGGGTGTACTGATAGAGGAGGATATTCTTGATCCATTATATTAGCTGCAACAAACTCCCTTGGATGACTTACTCCAGCACGCTTAGGAGGAAGACTACCCTAAATTAGTTCTGCATTCTTCCTTATTAATTCCTTCATTTCTTCCTCTTATTGCGCAAACCATTACTCTAGTGAGAGCGATTGACCTTCTCTAGAGGAAGGGTATGTAACATGATTCTTTCCTTTCCCCTTGTTGGATCCTTATTGGAGAGGGGGAACTGAGTTACTTGAAGGATTACCTAGATTCTGGGTAAGCCTTTGATTTCGTGTACACACACCTTCTTCATTTGTGTCTGTGCATATAACTTCTTGAGAAATAACCTCTTCATCTGATCCCTATGAGTGAGCCTCATCTGGTGGATCAGCATCAATGGCATTGATGACATTAATTGATGCATAATGCATTGCATCCCTTCTATCAGCATTTCTGCTGATATTTTCTTCTTCCATGTCTTTGATGAGACATTGCCTTTGGTTGATTTGTCCCTCAGACTCTTCTTGGAGAACCGATATTTGGAGAGAATCTATTGATAATTTGGATCTTCGTTCTTCCTGGGGATTCTTCCCTAATCGAGAGAAGACCGAATTTCTTTGAGGGAGGAATTGATGATTTGAAAAAGTCCCCAGTCCGGTGGACTGGGGCTATTCCTGCTGCTCCTGCTCAACTCCTCGGATCTTATTTGTTGATTCTGAGGGTTGGGGTAAAAGAGTCCCCAATCTGGCAAGCTAGGGTGGCTCTTGACATGCTATGTCTGAGACTTTCTTAAAATCTCCTTTGATATTGTGGACCTTAGTCTGGAAATTAGCTAGATTCCTCAATCGACATCCACATTTATCACCCGGTTCAAAAGACCATTGGATGATTTTTGACACTTCTGTCACTTGATGATGTGCTTGCTCCATATTAGAGGCCTGTTCAATATTCACGTTTTCTTGATGCCGGAGTAATTCAACAACTTCTTCTCTGTAATCTTTATTTTGAGAGGAAATAGTTGAAGCATGTTCTTGGGAATGCTTTTGATTAGAAACAAAAATCATTTACTGTAGCCGGCCATGGGCAATAACATTGCATGAAACCATTTTCGGCGGGCTTTACTGACTGGTGAGAATAGTTAAATGTAGTGCTCCATGAACACCCCATCCTATGACATGAATACCAGATGGGGAATTGTCAATTAACTGGCGCAATCTTCTTAGTGTTCCAAGGCATGAACGCTGAAAGGCTCTCTTCTGCTTTTCAGCCTTCAGATATTGAGATACTGATAGAGATTCCAAGTCAGTTTGGCATTGTGTCCCTTCTATTATCTTAATATGATTTTCATATTCATCATAAGATAATATTTTCTTTTTCAACTGACAAAGAGTTTCCCATATGTTGAGACAAATATCATGAATCCCATCTTCCGTCAACATCTCTGGAATGTCATACTGAGAGTCATCCAAAGGCCAAACCATGACTGGCACTTCACCTTTCACTAGTTGTTTTCTCATGTTCAGTATTTTTCCTTTATCATTCAATGAATATTTTTCTACCTAATTAGACCAGAGCCGGTGCTTCCTTGTTGCTTCATCGGATTCAACAAGATTGGTAGATAAATCACTGATCAAACTAGAAGATGCATGACATAGGGGTGGTTCGTAGAATGACCTACACCCTGGGCTATCTTCTGGTTGAGAAAGGATTTCACTTAATGATGATAAAGCATCAGACATGACTGGATTTACTTTTTCAAGTGCCTCAAGATAGGAGGGCTTTCCCGGAACTACATTCTCCACTAGAGTATTTTTCGGGAAATGTGCATCACAATTGCGGAGAGGAATTTCATAGCAAAATTCATTATCATGGGGAGGACCACCATGGTGGGTTATAACAAAAGATGAGATCTCTTGCTCCTTGGTCTTCTGGCCACACAAAGGGTTATTGTAGCTCTCATTTGAAGATGAAACTTCAAGATCGAACGAATTTTCATAAAGAAAGCCTTTATGGGAAAGTGTCTATTGAAGACCTTCGGAATTAATGTTCCCACTATTAGGAAATAAGGTAGTAGGATCTTGGATTCCAACAGATAATTTTCTAAGGGCTTCATGAACTCCAGCATCGAGATAAGCATTGTTACAAAGTGGCTCTTGATTTCTTGATTGTGATGGGCTGGTCTTCTTCTTAGACGCATTCTTACTCAATTTGGAAAGTGTATGTGCCTGATCAAGAGAAATGATCAGGTTAGGATGAATATCTCCGCTCAAACCAGGTGTATGTGCCTGACTTGGTTGTCTGTATGATATGGGGGAGTATGCCCCACAACCCTCTTGGACTGGAACAGATGTGTGTGTCTATTCTGGAGTGAACTGTTGATGTCTCACTCCACTGGTAGAGATATATTTATGTGTCTTTCCCAGAGATGCTGCTGAAGATGTTATAATATCCTGGAAGGCATCAAGAATATGAGCGTGGATTTTCTTCTACTCTTTCACCATTGATAGAATATGCTTGGTTACTTCAACTTCCGAAACAGGGATACACATCCATTCCATTTTTGGAGTAGGTGTGTGTTCCTGCTCTTATCCTCCTTTTCTTGTCAATGAATCTTGACAGTACTCAAGTGTGGGGGTAGAGAGTTGAGTCTGCCTCCTATTTGTCGCTGAAGCTTTCTGACGTACATCTCCATGTGCTACCAAACGAGACTGTTGGTATTCTTGATCAATACTAGCAGGTGTATGTGCCTGCTGATTGCAATTCTCCAAACGTGGTTGACAAGATCCATCATATGTAGTCTGACGAGCCTGCTGACTAGCTGATGATGTATAAATAGGTGTATGTTTCTACCTATAGTACTCTGCCGTAATTGGCTGGAGGGATTGGCGTGATGCTACCAGACGAGTCTGCTAGACAGCGGAATGAAAATAGATGAGTGTGTGTGCTCGATCGTTACTTGCCACCAAGTTAAGTTGGTGGACTTCTCCAGAGATGGCAGAGATGAGAACCTGCTCATTGTTGTCAGTATTTCACCTCTATCGATTTCTCTTGTCTGCTCGGGTTCGAGGAACCTGAGCCGAACTCCTGGAGTCGATACCCTCATCATGTTGACGGCGCACTGCTGCATGAGTCTGGAAGCGATTGTTGGTGGGAGCCCTCGGGAAAGAGTCCTGATTCCTTGAATTAAGGCCCCGAGGGACCTGCTCATTCACCTCCTCGTAGTATGGGAGTGTATGGTGATTTCGTTCCAGGGATAACGACCTGAAACGGTTAGAGACGGTGGTTAGAATCTCCTAGTTCTTGATCACTGGTCGTCGCTGTCCGGACGACCAGTGTGAATTATTGACTTTGAGGGATTTTCGGGCAGCCTCTAGAGTTGGAATAGTACTGTTTTCATGGTACTCCTTAACCAGCGCATTCGATACCCAGTGTTGAAGATGCTGAGTAGGTGATGTTTTCCTTAGAGTGGACGTTGATCTAGCAAGAGTAGCAGCAGATTCATTCATAGCATAGGTTTTCACAGCAGACGTATTCATGGGTGTGAACTTAAGAGAATCCATTTTGGAAATGAAAAAGATCTTGGAAATGAGTGCCTATTTGATATAGCAGACATAATCAAGATAAGTCCGACCACTACATCTTTCGGAATTGAAAATATGTTATTGATTCATTTTTTGGTCCTCTCATTGAGTTTTAAATATGGGCCTATCAAATAAGTAAAACATCATTTTAACTTGGTTAATGATTCACGTCGGGTTCACCATTTTTTGTTTCCTCTGGAATTGGGGATGACCTCATTGATTTAAGGTTCAAACATTCCAATTAGTTTCTAGCAGGTTTGTTCGTAAAACCGGAAACATCCAATGATTCTATATTCATTTGGACCTACATTCCAAAGGTAGGTGCTCATTAGTTGTGGACCAATGATACTTAATAATTTGCATTGGTCGAGAGGATGGGAGGTCGGACTCATCAAACCTTTTTGAGGGGAATTATTGTATACTCCGAGACTCTCTTTATAGATTTAAGTTATGTTCGTGAATCCTTATTATATTACCAATTATAAAATGAGCTTTCCATTAGATCTGACAATCAATGATTGATGTGTAGGAAATTTAGAGAATATTTTATATGTATTCTAGGTTCTTCATCAATAGATAATCACCATTATTTGTTAGATATTCTTAGTCAATGGTATCCTTTAATACATTATATAAAAGTCTCTTGGTCATTATGATGACCATACTTGTTTTAAAGCCACTCAGTGGGGCACTTGAAGTTTATTTTCATTCAGAAGGACATGGATTATTTCAGAGTTGGGATCATACCCACAGATGGGCTACCTACGTATCCTTTATTTAGAAAAGGAATCAGAACCCACATAGTTCGAGTAAGGAAGTATGATATTTATGTATGATTCATGGCTCAAAGAAAGATGTCATAATTACTTTTACACTCTAAGCTCACGTGAGTCATTCTCGGTGTGAGAAACAAGAGGTATTGGTAAAATCCGACAATTGTGCCATGATATATGAAATCATAAGAAATTATAAGGGGCTTATGTATGTATGACTGCCCAAACAGATGAAGATTAAAATTTAATTCAGGGAAGAAATCCAGGAATAGGGTTCATAAAGGTATATGTTCTTTATAGAGATTTGGATACTCTAATCTGGGGGATAACTCCTAAGGAAGATTCCCAAGTTAGTAGGGGACTTATAATTGTCTTTTAATCCTGATAAGGAAGCCCATATCAAAAGGAATTATGACTGGTTTAGAGAATTTAAGACTGGGGCTTACTCCTGAAAAGGAGGCCCATGTTAAAGGGATTGGAAAATTAATGGACATGGGGCTTACTCTTAAGGAGGATGCCCATATTTTAGACTGGGGCTTACTCCTGAAAAGGAAACCCAGGTTATGGGAATTATGATTGGGGATTAATCCTGAGGAGGATGCCCAAATTTGGGAAATTATACCTGGGGATAAATCTTGAAAAGGGGGCTGAGGTTAAGGGAATTATGACAGGGGCTCACTCCTAAGGAGGATGCCCAAATTAATGAGGACTTGGGGCTTACTCCTAAGGAGGATTCCCATGAATGGGGTTCTCTCATCTTAAAGTATAAGGTTGAATGAATGAAATCTCTAATTTTAGTGACATAAAGACATGTAAATCCTAGGTTTTGAGAGATGTTCCACGGAATTCCTTTCGGATAATGAAGTCAATCAAGATAACATTCCATAAATGGCTTTGAAGAGTGACTTGAAGATTGAATCTTTAATAGGAGAGGTGGAATGGCATAAGAGGGGTTAAATGGGAAGGAAGGGCACCCAAAAATAGAAGGGTGCGCAAGTCCTGGTGGGCGTGCAGGTACTACATGGGAGCGCAAGTCCTGGACACGCATATATACCTGCGCGCCACATGGGTACTTGTGCGATTGTTAACCAGTAGGGTAATACTTGGGCGATCTTTGATCAATGCCTTTAGAATTATCCCGAGGTAATTCCAGAAGTGTGGCGCACAAGTTTCAATGAGTCGGTAAGGAGGTGCGCAAGTGTGTCCATTTCCCTTAAGGTTAAAACACTTAGGCATGCAGGTGTTCGTGAATTCAAACACTTAACCATATTCGTGTTGTTTAGACCTTCCATTCTAGGTAAAGAATTACCTTAGAATCATTCAGAATACTTGAAGAAGAGACTTGGGCGTTCAGAGATCTGTTTCTGAATTCTGGAAAACAAATCCTCCCCAAATGGGGGGCCTACCGGGAGTATTTATAGGCTGGAGAAGACCCCGGGAGGTTTTCAAAGAGGGAAAACAAGTCACTTTCACGACCATTAGGCGGCGCACAAGTGTACTTGCGCGATAGTGAGAGAACTTGCGCGACCCAAAGGCATTTGAATCCATTTTCATTCCTTTGTTGATTTTTGATGTTTTCTTCAAAGGATGAATCAATTTGTGCTAAGTCATTTCCCTTTCCATTCCTTTATACAATGTGACTAAAAAGAGCATCAACACATAGCCTCAATCTATGACTCAACATCCTAGGTAACACATTCCCCTGAAAAAGTTTGTCTGTGCTGCTATGGAATGACCCTCATGAAATTTGACATAGTCAATGTAGGTTATAGAAATATATTTAAAGATGAACCAGACAAAATAAAGTCTCTCTAAGATGAGAAATACTTCCTAGTCTAGGTATCATATATGGAACTAGTGGAGGTGTCGATGTTGGAACTACTTGTAGGTCTGGTACCACCACCTCAAGTATATAGTCATCAATACCTTCCTGGTTCTTAATCTAAGGCCATCATAGAGGAATATATCTAAAATTTTAGGAAGACACCTTTGAACAAATACTAGGAAAAATATAATATAGGTATGAAATCTTATACAGGATCAAGTGATGACTATAAGAGTTACACTAACCAACTATCCATTTATTATGTCATGTAATAAGGATAGATTCAATGGAAAATGTATTCCTAAATGTCCTATTATGTAGGGTGTTAAATACAAGTTATAAAGGAAACCACTCATTATTTTTTTATTGGAATCCCTATATAACAACAACCAAATCATTTAAGAAGTAAAATTTTCATCTTTAAATATAACAGTTCAGTTATATGTATTCCCATTCCCATGTTATAATTACCTATGAATTATAAGAAACAATTGGAATTCAATGTAACAATAACATTCCTTTTAAATATGATATTATTATATAACAATTTCATGTATAATGGTTCAATTATATTAATTTTTAAGCACCATTAATTATGGTAAAATCATTATAAATTCCAATGAGCATCCATTTAATCAGAAAAATACAATATTTCAGCACATGTAACTAAATATCATTGAAGAAACATGTCGTAATTGGTTATTTAAGGAGACATCATCAATATATACAAGAAACAATAATTTAGGTTGATAAAGACACATTAAATAAACAATTATTCCATCCATTTTCATATAAGAATCATTATAAAATTACAATAATTACAATCATGGAATTTATAATACACAAACTACACTGAAATAAACATGGAATGACCTATGCATGAAATCTATAAATCTATAATCCTATAATGATGGATAATGAAAGGATCCCTTTCTATGTCAGAACATGTATTAAAATTATATATCATAAAAAAAATTTAAATAATTTTCATCACCCAACTATGATATAGTGAAACTTTAATAGGCTATATCAAGAACAATAGTTCACATCCCTAGTAAAGTGCCTTTTTCTATGAATGTGTGTTAAATACACCCAGGAATGGATTATTAACAAATTACAGCACAACTTAATCTACTATCTACCAACCAAAAATACTAATAAAATAAAAAATAACCTATGATACCACTTTGTGATGTAACATCATGGTTAACTCATATATAATTGAATCTAAGGTCCACATGGCCTCATGCATATCTCCCAGTATTCTATAGGCTTCCAAATTTCAATATGGGTGTATGGTGGTACAATATGGAGACTATACACTCTTTATCAGAGTAGTATACAATAGTATATGATAAAGATAAAGTGGTGAAAATAATAACAAGGCGGTGGATAAAAAACCATCCTAATATTATAAAATATCTCTAATTGGAAAATAATTTCAATAAGAAAAGGTTTCATGATGATACAAAAGTGAAATAGGGAAGTAATCAACACCATTATATACAAAATATTCCAAAAGACCCAAAATAACTACCTCAATGAGCATCCCAAAAATTGTATCAACCATCCACACTCATGCTTCCATACAATAGAAATCAAGAGTTTATAGTTGTGTGGTTCCCCTTATCCTTACCTACACCAACATAACATTCCCTGGTTCCAAATGGTATCCTAAGGTGTGTATAATTAAAACTCTGTACGCCACCAAAAATAATGTCAAATGAATGTCTAGTCTATGAATAAAAAAATTAACATAGAACATGTATAATAATAAATGGAATAAAAATAAAAATAAACTATTTCTAGATTAGGTTCCTTATGGGATACTGATCTAAATGTACATTAATGAGCCTAAATCGGATATATTTGACCATACGACCATAAATTTTTCAAGGAACCAAGGAAGATAGACAAGTCATCCATGTATAATAGTCACAAGGGATCTATGTGATAACCTTGGAATCTATCACCATAGAAGGCCGATCCCTCTCGTAGTTATTATCCGAGATATTAGACTATGGGTTTTGAGAGTAATTCTAGTGATTAACCCTTGATATTTCCCCATAAAATATTCTAATGGAACCAAAAGAAAAGTCTATGTTAATCTGTGGATTGACTGGATTAGTGTATAAGTAAATAATCTATGGAAATATATGTTCAAGGAAATGATGTTGAATGCAAGGACATGACCCAAGAAATTCTAATTTTCATAGTGCATAAGTGGATCATCAATGTCAACAAATGTAATTTATTTATTTATGACATTGAATAAGACAAGGTTTGGTGTCTCACTAGGATCTCACATCAAGGAATCAGTTGTCATCCTATTAGTGAACCCAAGGCTTTATAGGATTGGAATCCACGTGTTCCTCATAGTAATACATGAATTTAATGTGATCTATAACTATAATTATAATCAAGAATAACATAAGTGATCATGATCCAAGAGATATATCAATTAAAATTAACAATTCAATTAATTCCATAAGTCATTTTATATACTAGTGATAAAATTGTCCAAGGGAAGAACACATGCCATATTACACGTCATTTATTTCAATTTATCCTTTCCTTTTTATAAACATTATACAAAAATAAAATAAATCTATCAAATCACACCATTTTTAGTGATTGATTATAAAATCTCCCATAAAAACAAAACTATATTCTCCATCACTTTTTAGTGATTTTTTGTAAAATCATCATCATTTAGTGATTTTGTTTTAAAAAAATGTTGGTAAATAAATTTAAAGTGAATTTAGAAACATTTTTTATAGGATGATACTAAATTTAAAAAACACCTCACCCCCACCTTCCTCACTCTTGGACTCCTCACCCCCACTAGATACCACCATTAATCCTCCACTTTACTACAAATTTATGGCCTTTCTACCCATGATCAGTTCCTTCTATCAGCCCCATCCTCCCTACTTGACATTATCTCTCAGACTCCACATTGTCAATAATTAATTTCAAACTTCTCTAAACCATAATCGTGGAGGTTCTCAATGTCTGACCCCCTCTAGGTTTCCCTTAACTTACCCTACCTCTAACATCAATCGATGTTGGAGTTGTTTCCCTCTCACCCTCAATATTTGATCACCCTCTCCAATCCCCTCTCTTCCTCATTGCCACCAGTCCCTTTCCATTATTTGGGGTATGATTTATCATAATTAGTCAAACCTAATATATTGTAGTTTATTATGTTATCTATTTTATAGAATAATTAAGAAGATATTTATAGTTTTAATAGTTTTCCAATTCCAATTATCCTTTAGTGCATTTATTTTAGTGTATTTCTAAATTATTTATGCCTTATGAGTATTTTGAGATTGATTATTATATTTAAAATTAAATATATTTTATTTATATATATTATAATTTAAATATATTTTATATCCTGCAATGTAGGAAGATAATTACATAGGGGTAAAAGATTGATTTATATACCCCAAAACACATCTCGGGATGTTAAGGGTTTGAACGTGTTTTTGGATTTCACATTTTAAAACTGATTTGTGGATAGAATAATCAAATTCCTTTATTTAAATTGTAAATTATTATGATGGTTAAATAGAGATGATGTATTAGTGAAATTGATATTGAATCAATTTTCTCCTAATTATAAAAATTGGATTTGGCAGGGAGGATCTAATGTTATAAAAAAATTTAACAGTTTTATATATAGTAGAAATGAACAAAGTGAATGATTTAATAGTGAATAATGAAATTAGAAACCTGATAAATAATGATTTCGACATCATAGGAAAATTCCATAAAAAATATAACAAATATTTTATTCTACTATTGATGATGTATATATTAAATATGTTTTCATAACTACAGGATAGGATGATCAAGATGATAACATATTAGTAGCTGATGATGAGAAAACCAATTAAAAGGAAAAATCAACCCATAAAACTACCAATTTCTTTAAATTAGTTCTATATTGAAATTATGAATCATATAAAATATATTACAAATATTTAAAATTTTATTTTCGTCTAAATATTACCCACATAGAATATTAATTTGGAGTAACCAATAATTTAATAGTCAAGATATTAGAATTATTCTGTGATGAATTTTATAAAGGATCCCTATATCATATTATAAGATGATTAAGGATATTAAAAATATTAGACTCAATTATATAAAGGTACATGCAATTACAAAGGATGGTATGATTTATTAGAATGAAATTTTGGATATGGAATAATGAAAAAAGAGGTTGTAATTTTAGATGGGAATAAAAAATAATGAATTCTATCTGAATACACTTACTACCAAAAAGTAAAAATAGAAAAATAATGTGAAAATGTACGTTAGTTTCAATTAAAACCATGTGTGAAAAGATTTTGTATTTTATCTAAAACCTCTGAGAAAATGAGGTTTCATACATTTCCTAGTAATAATGATGAGTTCATGAGACATAAAAGAGATTCCAATGTGTGGAAGTGATTAAATTAACAATATTTCTATTTATATTTTCAAACTAGAAATATATTTTTGACATTTACATATGACATATTCAATTCTTCTAGGAAATTAAATAGAAGTTAGTGAATTTGTCCAATTGTTTTGATCCCTTATAATCTACTTCCATGGATGTAAATGATATATACCTCAATCATCATATCAATGATTATTTCTATAAATCAAATTCTTGGAAATTAAATTGATGTATACTTTCATCCTCTTATTCAATAATTATATGATTTATGGAATGACAGTGTTGAAATAATGATACATCTACTACACCACCATAAAAAATTCATGTTTATCTTATGTGGACCACTAGTGACTTTTCCACACTATGAAATTTTTTATGGTTGGAACATAAACACTAGTTTGAATTGTTATGTTTATATGTTTGATTTTAAATCTTAGTGGATACCTTACATATTAATATGGTTTTTCATGCTTCATCTTCACTTTATTGATATATCTCATAGATTTTTTGTTTGAAAATACACATTTTAATAGAAAAAATGATTGGAGGATCCCACAAAATTTATTTTCAGGATCACATATCATAGAAACATTTTAAAATGTTGCTATGGATTTTAGAAAATATTTTCAGCTAATGAATGTGAAAAAATAGTTAAAACAAAATTTGTTACAATTGGATCATAATAATGGAAGAAACATATTATTTTTTCAAAATTCCATATTGGGATTTTAATTTTATATATCATAATCATGATATATTGTACATTCAGATGAATTTGTGTGATATTTTTTTGTTTAATTTATTAATGATAATATATAATAAATATAATTTAAATGATCACAAGGAAATACATATAATCAATACCAAATGTGATCTATATAAAAATCAGAATGAGAAGTATCCAGTTTCTATCTTTGCAATGAAAAACAATTATAAAGATTGTTTCCATCGAAGATTAAAAAATGTGAGAGTTTCTAGTGAATATTCAAGTAATATTTCAATATTTTATTTTTTGAATCATTATAAGATATATAGATTGAATATTCATGAATCACATGTGTCGATGGAGTAGTTTAAACCTTTGTAAATTCATAATTTGTTTCCTGATAAGATAATCATCATTCTAATCCACTTTTTCACATTATTTTGCCAATATTGTGAGACTATATTAAACCCATATTAATTAAAAAAAACATCAATAAAACTTTTATGAATGATATTTCATTTTTATATTTTATTCCCCCCATCATTTTTCACTATGATGTTTTACCTAACAGTTCATTTTTTGAGGAATATAAAATTGGAGGGTCATTCAATATTTTTGTATATATCCGATAGAGAGTTATTTTATTTTAATATTGGTATCATTAAAAAATTATAATGTTATTAATTAAAATAGAAAAAATTAAAAATTATTTTCATACCTTTTTAAATTTGGTATCTTGGACATTTTAAGGATTATGTGAAAAATAAAGCTCATCCAGAAGGTTCTATTATGGAAGGTTACATTTCTGAAGAGTGGTTAACCATTTTCAAGGTATTGGGATTCCATAGATACAAGATTTAATCTATAGGGCCATTTTAATTATAATTAAATTCAATTTAGGTATATTAATAAGTCCTCAATATTTACAACTTTGTTCCGAAAAGTCCAAATAATCTCATCTTTTTCATTGATATAAATATTCTTAAGAAAATAATAGATTTATTTTCCAATTAAAACTAATATTTTTGATTACTATGTCAAATAAATAAGAGAAAAAAATAAAATACTCCCTATGATCCAAACTAATAATAACATAGATATAAAAATTTGTGTTACTGAAGAAATTATTGAATGTGTTTCACATCATGTAATTCATTAATATAATATGTAGTTTGAATATGTTTACATTAATCAATATTATGTAATGATTTGTAATATTAACTTCTTTAGGTAATGAGTGATGGTAATATAGGTCAACTATATGATGATTCGATGTTTTTATCTTGATGTCCTTTGAATCATTCCAGTAGATTTAATGTTTACAATATTGGTGGTTTCATGATTGGTAATGTTGATTATAAGGAATGTTTAAAAACATACACATGTTTTATTTTCATGGTTTCATATCAGAATAACTATGGAATGTTTGTTGTTATTATCATGTTATTTATAAAGAGAAATTTTTAGTTGTCTTATTTAAATGTGACTGAGTCTATATTAATAGGGGTATAAAGAAAAACTCATTCCAATTTACTGATTTTAATGTCTATCAGTAGATTGGTACTAGTGAGTGAGAAAAAACGATCCCTATATTATGGATTTTTATGGAAACAAATAATTTATTATTTTGATAATATAGTTGAGCATAGTTTGAGTATTATTTTAAATATGATATAGGTGAAAAATGTTATTTAATTTGTGATAGGGAACCCCATCAACAACTGATTGAACTTATAATACCATAAGATGTTTAAAAAAATTTCTGGTTAAAGAGTGTGAAGAAGAAGAAGATGAATAACTAATATAAAAATAAAAACTAATGTTAATAAGGCAATTTAATAAAAACATGACCAAAAATAAATTGAATTTTTATATTTACTGAATTTTTATATATAAAATATTTTTTTTATTTTAATAAATTCAAAAAAAAATTATATTAATATAAGAATGGAATATTTTTTCAGGTATTCTGTGATGGATGTGGATTAGTGTCAGAACCAACCCTTCATCATAGAGTTCTCATCTTCCTTATACAAAAAGTTACAATTCATCAAATACCTTGAAAACTTTTTGATACCATTTCATCTTATCCTAATATGATTTCATCCACAAGTATGTTTTCTACTGATGATGTTGAGTAATCAGATATGACATATATTGATCCTTAAATTTCATAAATCTACACTTCTTTTATTTAATTTAGTAGTTCTTATTTTTTGTTCAGAAACATTTCTAATTAAAATGACATTAAATATTTCATTAGTATATCTAAAAAATAGGTATTTAATTTTTTAAATAATCACCACAGTAATTGAATGATAATTCATTAATTACTATAGTATAAATCAATATTGTGATATAAAAAAGTTGAATAAGAGCTAGTGGTTCCAAATATAATACATTATCAAGAGAGATATTTCTTTTATTAGATGTGTGAGGAATTTAGATAAAATTATATAATTTTTCATTGCTATCAAAATTTCTATTTATGATTAATTTTAAGGGATATGAAATTTAAATAAGTTGAGGAAATTATTTAGAGGTTTAAGAACCACTACTAAGTTGATTTTTATAATTACAATCATGTATATATTTTTTTATAATGGATAATATTCTTATGACGAAGAGTATTATTAATATTAAGATAATTAAGGAATATTAGTTGTTGAACATTCAAATTTTGTAATCAAATTCTAGTTTCAGTTTCTAAATTTCATGTTTGTTAATATGGTTCATTTAGTAGTTATAATTATGGTTATAATTATTGGTTTAAAGAGTTACCATGACATGAAATTTGTGTAGAAAGGTTTAATTAATGTTTGAGAATATTAATGTATCTTATAACTCAACTAAACCAATCATATGTTATGATATATCATGACATGTGCATGGATACTAATTGTCCATTTAATTATTGTACCATTTCTTGAAATTAATTTAGATGAAATCATATATCACTATAATTTTATTTTGTATGTTATTAATTGAATAATATCTTTAATGTGGTGTGGTAAACAACATTAAATGTAGGAATCGGAGATAGAAAATGAGGAAGGAGGTGGCGAGAATTTATATGACCGAGTATTGGAGGGTAAGATAGATACATCATAGTATAATATCTAAGACTCATGTTTGTGTTTTGATTTTTTAAATAATATTAATTTTAAGAGTATGATTTAAGTTTTGTTGTATTACATGTAATGGATTATTTATTGGTGAAGGGAAGGTATTTTTTGTGTCATATTGTATTAATTAACTATATTTTTTTATATATTATTAGTATATTTGTTTTTGGTGGATCGAGTAGTAATTTGATTAAATATTTTTAAATCTCACAAAATATGTTGGTTTTAATAGTCTATAATAGTTTAGAGAAGGTTTTAACCATTGTGAATAAAATATAGAAATTAAACGCACTATATATATGGTATATTCCCATATATAGGGGAGGTTTTGACCCCCACATAATATTTATTATATATAAAACCCACCATTAATTTATAAAAAAACTTCTAAATTTCACTATAGAAAACCCAACACTAACTTAAAAAACAACTAACAAAATATTAGTATATCAACAAAAGTGGGAACCATTATAAAAATAAACAAACCGTCATTATGAATTTAATTACTCTATATTTCATGCAATTTTTCTAAACCACACCTATATTCTATTTTTCCCTCTTGTAAAAATTCACTTGTGGGGATTTTTAATTGAACAAAATTAGTGGTTATTAAGGGAATTTAAAATAACACAACTTTTGTGGTGGACCATGTTGTGAATTTAATCACCAATGATGTTAATTGTATCTTATCATGTATAGGATATGTTTTAGACAGATAATATAAAGGGATATACCTTTTAAGTGTAAAACATAGGCGAGTTTTTATGTGGCACAAAATCAACAACGTATAATCAACATGAAATTTAGAGAAAAGTATTAAACAACCTAGCATAGACTTTAGGTACACTCCTCATCTACTATTGACCTCATATTTGGGCTAGAGTGATAGAAAATTGAAAATGATAAAAAACAAATCTATAAAAAAATGAAATATTAGGGCGCATATAAATCACACCAAGAAATAAAAATAATAATTCCCAAAAGAGGATAAAATAAATCTATACTAAAAAAAGGGGATAAAATGTGATTAACGGTAATTGAAAAAAAAATTTAATGAAGAAAATATTCTAAAGCCTAATATTATAAGAAGTTAACTTTCCCACGATAAGGTTAAGTGAATTTGACAAGAGTATGAGTATAATTATACTATAGTGTAAGAATGGAAAAATAATAATTTCTTGAATTCTAAAGGGACTCATGGTTTAGAAAGATAGATGGACAAACCATCCAATTCCCACTATACATGAGACCAAACATCTCATGGTATTAGTGCATGTTTATATATACCATGTATGAACCATGTGTGGTGAATCAATAATATATTATAGGATTTTTATGTTTGTGTGGACCCTGTTTCACTATTTTAAAAACCATGATTCACCATCTCAAGGTTGAATTATTGAGATGTATAGTTAGAACTAACTATGAACTAACTATGTGTCTAATATTATTTCTCCAAGAACTGCAACCATATTCCCATATCCTAGACTGAATGATCCATAAACCTCCATGAAAAATTTAATCACTTCCATTATGTTTTAAAAAGTGGTTAAACTAGAAAATAATGGATATATACCTCATTAAATTACCGTAATCTTTCACCCATCATTTTATTTTTCTCAAACTCAAGGCCATTTTGAAATTTTGAATGTAGTAATTCATGGATTTTTTATAGGTTTTAGTACAATTTATAAAATATTAAAACCCTTTAACATGGTCTGAAAATATAGTAGAATATAAATCATAATGCACAGAAGAGGAAGTTAAAAGATTTTATCAATCACTATGTGATCCAAACACTTCAATCACTTCTAGAAACCAAGGCTTTCCTAATGGTTTAAAACCGTTGGAAAAGGATGTCAAACCATTGGCATATGTTATACCAACTATTTGGAAAACTATTGGGTGACAAGCCGTGGGGATAGCCTTATTACAATGGCTTTTTTTGAAACCATTTGTTTAGGACAGTAATAAAATCAACTTCCCTATAGTTTTAGAAAACCATTGCAATATAAAAGTACCAATGGTTTGTAACCATTGGTAAATGTAACTCTATAACCAATACCAATGGTTTAAAAACTGTTTGTGTATAGGTTTACTAAGGGTTTTCTTATAACCAATGGTATATATTATATGTAGAACCTATATACCAATGGTTTCTAAACCATTGGTATAGTGTTTTACCAACAATTTTATCTAAACTATTGGTATAGAAAGTTTATTCAGATTTATACCAACGGTTTATAAACTGTTTGTATATAGTACTCTAAGATAACACCTCAGCCCAATTGCCTACCCTGTACAAGATCCTTCCCTCTTAACTACCCTGTACAACCTCTACCAAATTACACAACAACCTACATCCCTTCTTACCTCCCCTCTTCAATATATGAAATTTGACACCTGATTATACAATATACAATATATAATAATTATCTAACACCTTAAAATACAGAATTCTGAATAACACTCATGCCCATGATATAATGTATAGAATTCCAAAAAAACACTCATTGGGGCTATCCAAGGGGGATGTCCAAGGGGGTGGGGGTGTCTAGGAGGGGTGGGGGCTGTCCAGGAGCTGGGTGATGTCCAGGGGTGGGGGTTGTCGAAGGGGGTGGGGGTGTCCAGGGGTGGGGCGGTGTCTAGGTGGGTGGGGGTGTCCGAGGGGGTGGTGTCCAAGGGGTAGGGGTGTCCCGAGGGGGGGGGGGGTGAAAGGGGGAAAGGGTGTCCTAGGGGGATGTCTTCTGGGGTGGGGGATGTCCATGGGGGTGGGGCTATTTAGGTGGTGGGGCATCCAGGGGGTGGTGGCGTCCAAGGGGTGGGGTGGAGTGCAGGGGTGGGGGTGTCCAAGGGGTGGGGTGGCATCTAGGGGTGGGGTGGTGTCTAGGGGGTGGGGGCAGTCCAGGGGTTGGGGGCCTTCCAAGGGGGTAGGGGTGTCCAGGTGCATGGGGGTGTCTGGGGTGATTGGGGTGTCTGGGGGGGGGGGGGTTCTAGGGGTGGGGGAGTTGTCCAAGGGGGTGGGGGTGTTTAGGGGGTTGGGATGTCTAGGGGGTGGGGTGGTGTCCTTGGGTGGGGGATGTCCAGGGGGTTGGGGGCTATCCAATGGGGTAGGGGTGTCCAAGGGTTGGGGGGTCTAGAAGGGGGGGTGTCTAAGGGGTGGGGCTATCTAGAGGTGTCCATGGGGGTGTCCATGGTGGGAGTCATAGGGTGTAGGGGGTGTCTGGGGGGTGAGGGGTGTCTGGGGGATAGGGTTGTCTAGGGGTGGGTGTGGGGGGGCTGTCTAGGGGGTGAGGGGTGGGGTTTTCCATGGTCTTGGGGGTGTCTATGGGGGGTGGGGTGTCCAAGAGGTGGGGTGGTGTCTAGGGGGGTTGATGGATGTCCAATTGGTTAGGGTTGTCCAAGGGTGGGGGAAGGGGATGTCCATTGGGGGGGTTTCAGGGGGGTGGGTGTCTAGGGGTGGGTTGGTGTTCGTGTAGGGGGGTGGGGGTCTATCCAGGGTGTTGGGAGGCTATCCAAGGTGGTAGGGTGTGTCCAGAGGGTGGCGTGTCCATGGGGGTGGGGGGTGTCCAGGGGTGGGATGGGGGTTGTCCATGGCGGTGTGGGTGTCCAGGGGGGTGGGGGTGTGTGGGTGTCCAATGGGGTGGGGGGGGGGTCCAGGGGGTGGGGTGGTGTCTAAGGGGGGGGGGGTCTAGGGGCTTGGGGGGTATCCAAGGGGGTAGGGGGTGTCCAAGGGGGGTGTTTAGGTGGTTGGGTGGTTTCCAGAGGGGTGGGGGCCGTCCAAGGGGGTTGGGGCTCACTAAGGTGGTAATGATTGTCTAGGGGGTGGGGGATATCCGTGGTGGGTGTCTAGGGGGTTGTCCAGGGAGGTGGGGGTGTCCAGGGGTGGGGTAGTGTCTAGTGGGTGTGGGTGGCTGTCCAGGGGGTTAGGGGGCGGCGACAGGGCGGGGGGTCTCCAGGGGGTGGGGTGGTGTCCCTGGGGCTGGGGGGCTTTCCAGGGGATTATTGGCTGTCCAAGGGGGTAGGGGTGTCCGGGGGGGTTGGGGTGGGGGGGGGGGTTGTCCATGGGGGTGGGGGTGTCCAGGTGGTGAGGTGTCTAGTGTTAGGGTGCTACCCAAGGGTGTGAGGGGCTGTCCAGGGGGTGGGGGCTGTCCAAGGGGGTAGGGGTGTCCAAGGGGTGGGGGTGTCCATGGGCATGGGGGATTTCTAGGGGATGGGGAGGATTCAATGGGTGTGGGTGTGTGTAGAGGGTGGGATGTCCAGGGGGTGGGGTGTCCTGGGGAGCGGCAAATCATTCATAGGAAATCATCATGTCACATTTTATTATTTATAGATAAACATATAAACATAATGTGACCTACCTAATCACACATATATTCAGGGAAAAAAATCATCTAACATCAAATGTGAGTAATATCATTTAAAAATGTAATGGATCAATCTGTCCCTCATCACCATCACTATAATCACTGTCATCATTAGCATCACCCATGTCTGCATCAGCTTCTCCATCATCATCCCCTCCCTCCTCAACGCCCTCCCCCTAGCCCTTGTACTCCACCTCGGACTTCTCATTTCCCTCCTCCACTACCTTGTCCTCCTACTTTCCCTCCTCTTTTGCCTCGGCCTCCTCCACACCATTGTCTCGAAAAACACTATAACTACCACTTGATGCACCATATATAGAATGCATCATCGATATATATTTATCACGAGATGTGATGGCCTCTAGTGGTAGTGTCGGATGTTAAACATCAATCAATTTACTTGAGGAGGGTCAATACCTCGTCGGTACTATACTCTTCCCAGGTCGGCAGCATACTCTGCGAGGGTTCTCATCCTCTAACACCTAATGTATGTGATTGTTTGGCACAAAATTTTCAGGTTCCTGGTCATAAAGGGCCTCTAAAGTACCCTATTACAAATATAAATAGATTTTTATGTTAAAAAATATATATTAAAATTTGAAATCAACATTTTAAAACATACAATCCTCTACGAAGTTGGATCATTAACCGCACAACCATCATTATTTCTTCTACTTGAGAAAAATTAGTTTTTCTCGAGGCACACACCCTTTAATATTCAATGTTAGCCTCTACAGTGACATTGAATGCATGAAAATATAATTAAAAACAGGTTAACAATAATTAATTTCATAACTAAAATTATATTACAACTTCATAAATCGAATAAATTATGGATGAAACAATATAATGTAAAAGTTATAATGAAATATTGTAAAAAACAGTCATACCTGATTCCTCTAATGATCCGGCATCGTAGTACATGCCAATGTGTAGTGGTATTTTTTAGCATCAATGTTTTTTTTATTTCTTCTGGATGATTCCTAAATAAAATTCAATAATACGAAAGATGGTATTAATGAAAAACAAAGAATTTTTCATTTAAATACCTCAAATGTGATTAATACCTTAAATTGGAATTTTTTTAATGAGTAATCATCTGCTGATACTATTCTATCATACAATCATCCACGATAGGGACCACATCTATCTTTGTGCCAACTCTAGCATGCCATCAAATATACAACTCATGCTTATAGGCTCTCGAAATCTCACCTAAATCCATTATACATGCGGGTCGTGCACCCTCACCATCGGGGAAATTAAACCTTAGTTGAAACCAAAATATTAATTCATCTAAATACATAAAATATTATATATCATTAAATACAACATATTTTTTTACTCATATCTCTTCCCTAGCATTATCCTTGACTTCATTTGGCAACTTTCTCCATGTGAGGGGGCTGACAATAGTGATGATGGAGTATTTAAAATGCATCACAAAAAAACTCCGACATTGTGCCCAATTTCTCATCCATTCGACAATCTTCATTGTAGTCCACCATCAACTGTCTGCGGCCATTCTACACTGCACGCATGCGTGTATTCCCCGACCCTTGCCTCCTATCAGTAGATGTATCTAATATAAATGAAAAATAAGTATTTTATCCATGCATGTTATAATGATAATAAATAATGGTATAAAAATTTATTAGGCTTCTATAAATATACCCGAGGATGTCTGATCAATGGGCACTGCTGGATCTGCAAAAGCTAAAGGAAAAACCTGTACAGGTGGAGTGGGTCCCAATTTGTGATCTGTGCGGATAGACTCTGGAAGAGTAGGAGTCGAAGAAGATGGAAAATAGAAGACCCAAGAGGAGGAAGTTGGAATAAAATAAGATATCACAAATGGATGGTCGAATGCTGAATGGGGAGTGGGAATCATCATCAGATATGGTAAAGATGGGTGAGGATACATAGATATAAATGGTGGTGAAAAAATGGGAGGCATAAATATCCCATGTGTCCCTAATGACACATCACGATAAGAATGCGGGATAGAGGGTATGTTAGCGGGAGGGGCGGGGTCTAATCGGGTATGCCGACCAGATCTCCTAGCTCTCGTACCAGGAACTCGTACAAACACCAAGAGTACTGAGACCATTATTAGGATTCTCATCAAATAGTTGTCACCTAAGAGGTGTATCCTCAAAAATGGATAAAACAAAATTAATCACATGACATTATATATTATTTAAATATATATATATATATATATATATATTGTAAATAAATTACTCACTACATTCACTTGTGGTGGAATGCCCATATAAGCCATGTGGTGATTGTTGTCCATTATCTTTTTTCATCACCTCTCTTTGATTGGTTGCATTTCTTGCATTTGAAAACAAATATTGGAGTAATTAGAAAATGATAACTAATGTGTGACCAAAAAAATTAGAGGGAATAGGGGGATTCATGGATAATTCAACTTTACATTGTTTTAGGTGAGCTTGAATAGATATATAATGATTTCAATAAATTGTACAAGATTTAATAAATAAATTTAATTTTTAGTAGGATGGTTATTTGCTATGTGTCATCAGTATATTAAAATCATTGAACATTGATTCGATGGATTTATTTCATTCAACAACCAAGAGAGAGCATACTGAATTATGCCTCTAGAAAATTCTTCATGGTATATATTATGAATGATTAAACACTTAAGATAGTTGGAAATGATGATATAAGCATAATAACAACGATAAGATATCTACCAGATTCATAAGGGGTAAAGAACTTGTCAAAATTAAGGATAAATTTAATTTCTTTATCCTAGGAAGATGATGTATGTTTCTATACATGTTTTGCATAAAAAGTCAAACCATCATGTTCAATATATTGTGAAAATTTTAAGGTAGGTATTTGAGTTATACTAATATTATACATGGTCAATAAAGCATTGAAATGTTCACAAAGATTGAAATTTTGGTTTCGTAGGTTTGAATATAGTTCAATTACAAATTAGAGAATAAAATTCAAATAAAATTTCAACCAATAAACCTTTAAAATTCACATAACGGTCAAGTTGGACACAACATATTTATAATAAATATTAAATCAACTTGAATAGTAATAACCTTAACAAACCAAATCGAGCTAAACAAAAAAAATTGAGAACATGGATTGATGATTTTATATATTTCCCACCACAACTTCATGTTCATTGTCAACTATTACAATTGAGCTATTGGAGTCATAAAAAGTAATAAATGGATCATTTCCAATGGAAGTAGGTATGGTGTCATTTCCATGATCGCCATCTTCAAAAATAAGTATTGGAATTACTTAAATAAAGACACAATTTTCAGGTGGAAGATGGTTTTTGACATAAAAACATGTTTCTTCACTAATGACAATACATATGGTTCATCAGTAGTAAGAGTGTGAGTCATATTAATTACTTGAAACCCAAAATCATCTGTAAATGTGGCCCACCACATCATCAAATAAAAAAACAATCATTTAATCATTGTGACTCGTCCATGAGAATAATAATCCAACATTATTACTTTTTCAACAACTCCATAATAATGTACATTTTCAAATCGTGGTTTACTATCCGATACACTAGAATAAAATTATTTTTTGGCAGTAACCATAACACCATCAGGTTTTGTTCTCATAATCTTTCCACATTGAGTAATAATAAATCTGTACCCATTGATAACAATTGATTTACATTCACGAACCACAATATTAGGACCAAAATCCAAAGCACGTATTTGCACAAAGACTGACAATGATCCCGTAAGGGGCGATGCCGTGATAGGGTTCCCTGTCGCAACCTCTCTTCCATCGTGGATCGACTTAGAATCTTCTCTTCAGCGCTCCATCTTTGCGCTTCATGACAGCGGTTCTTCTCCCATGGGTGGCGTCATTCATTGTGGGTGCGACTGTCTTGTTTTTTCCCACCATTTACTGGCCTAATTATGATCTCCCTCTCTTCTCTAGGTAGGGATTCTTTGGCAGTGCAGTGGATCTTGCAGTCATTGTTCCCAATACTCCTGGACGAAGGTCGACGCACTGATTCTATTCTGAGCTGGGGGCTTTTGCGGTGGGTTGAGGTTGTCTTCAGGCGTGAATGTTATGGCGGTAATGGGATATGGTTCTGTTTGTAGTGTGGCCTCATGGCTGACTTTGCAGTTCTGATTTTTGTCTTTATTTTTTCCCCGTTTGATTTTGATTTGGGTGTGGTTGGATGGTTTAAGGGATTGAGGCAGCGGTGTGGATGAGATTCATCTAGTTTGTTTTTCTTCGGTGGGTTTTTCTATGTGATTTAGGTTTTTGGGATGCTTTTTATTTGTTGTGTTCATGAGAAGGGTTGTTGAATTTGGGAATGGTTGCAGCTTTGGTGAGGGCGGTATGTTTGGTTATTCGGTAATTTGTTGCACTAGAGTGTGGATTTTGGACGGAAATGAGGGCAGTGATGGTTTTCACTACATTGAAAATCTTAGATATGAGGAAATGTTTTGGTTTTTGTGGTCTATGGCTTAAGTGATTTTGCAACCATTTTTCTACAGGAAGCTTCTCCAGATGAGGATTGGGGAAATAAGCTCTCATTGTTTCATGGCTTCTCAGAATCGGATGTTTGAGAGGGTATGGCTTTTTCCATTGGTACCAGGCATGTGCTTTTTGGCACGAGATAGCTATCCGTGCTACGATTAGACAATGGAAGCTAGTTTTAATGTATTTTGTTGCCGGGAGGAGCTGATCTCTTGTAGGGAAGGTTTTTCTTGATCTTTAGTTTTGGTCTTTTGGGATGTGGTTTCTTGTTTAAGTCTTGATGTCATGGGTTTTCCCCCCTTCTTCCCTTAAAATGGGGTTTTATCAAAATAAAAAATCTGAAGGCCTTCAGGCCGTTGGATGGATGTATTTTCTCAAAGGCAGAGTCAACAGAAAAACTCAGTACTTGAAATATAAATAAATATTAAACACAATAGAATATTTATTTAATTATTTAAAATAGTAATATTTTTACCTTCAATTTTAACCATACAGAAAACTCTTTTGTTTGAAAAGTATCTCATCTTCTCAAATATAGATAATGATGTATTATTTATATAACTTCTTTATGTTCCATGTGGATAAAAATAAGAATAGTTTAATAGATATATATGTATGATATTCATATTCAATTTACCTACCCGATGATGTCATCGAACAGATCATAGCTGAACAAAACTATGCGATGTGCCATATCTCGCTCTTCAAGGCTTAATGTCGTCAATTTATATGATATGGGAATTCCTCCTATTAGAGAAATTGATGGAAAACTAGGATCAATTTAATCATATTTTTATTCTTATTTCTCATTCGTATGTTCATTATTGTAGTAATATTAGAAAAATACATAGAGCGGAAATTGAAGAAGTCTTGATCAATGTAACAGTTCCTGATAGAACCTTCAGGATGATTCCTATCTTAGAAATAAGACATTAATATATAAATATTTCTTTCCATCGGATATATCCAATGAACAAAAATGGTTTCTCCAAGAATTATTTCAGTTGGAATATAGATAGTATGATGTATCATGCATGTGTAAAATGATGAAGGAAATATTTTCTCTATCTCACACAAAATTAATGGTGTATCTACCAACATTTTTTTCCAGAAAGACTTGAATAACCTCTTAGCACAATGTCCTCTAAACAAATGGCACAATCGAGTAACATTAAACCTTAAATTATTGGACTACATATGATGGATTTAAATTTGAATCAAATCATGAAAAAGGATGTGATAATCTTAAGTCTTCAAAGATTTTAGCTTCAACTCTATTTTATTGAACCGTTTAGATATGTTGATTTAATATAAATCCATAACATTAATAGTCTCTAGTACTTCTATTTTTTTTGTAGGTGTCATCACATAAGAAGCACATAAAACTTTCCATTTATTTTCACTGATATTCATAGGATACTATTATGGTATGATGCCCCAATCCACCAAGTAACTTTAAGGTCATAAATCATCTTTTTTTCCTTTCACTTAACATTTAGAATAATCTAAAGAAACATTTTACATATTTTTTTCAATGTGCATTACATAAAATCAATGACGTGACAAATTGGTTGACTAATGAGGAAAATAAAAGAAGATACTTCTCCTATTCCAATTGTAACAGGTTTCAGTGGAAACATTCTTTCTCATTCCAGATTTCATTTGACCCATACCAAATAAAGAACAAAAATATTTGAATTCATTAAGCACATCAGTTCCAGACAAACACTGAGGTGGATCATCAGTCTCAAGGCATTGTCTAACATTTGATGATAATTTCTATATAGATGGTCTATTTGCAAGAATCATCGAGTTCCCATAAAAATGAAACTAGAGTGATGTTTCAGCCTTATGGATCGTGTATTATTCATATAAATAGGACACGATAGTTTTCTCTTCATGCTCCATCCATACATAATTGCATAAGTAGTAAAATTATTGATCGTCCACATAAGCACAACACAAATATGAAATATGTCTTTCAAACATGCATCTTATGTGCACACACCGATATCCCAAAGAAGTCTCAACTGTTTTATTAATGGTTTCATGTATACGTCTATATAATTATCTGGATCAGAAGGGACATATATGAGTATAATCATAAATGTTAAAGGTTTTTTCATACACAACCATGGGTGAAGGTTATAAATGTTTATAAAAACTGGCTATGTGTTGTGAAATGTAAGCATATGCACAAAAAAAATAAAACTATCACATGAAAGACCCAGCCTCACTTTACGCACGTCTGCTGCAAAATCAGGATATCAAGAATCAAATCTCTTCCCTGAAAATCCATATGTAGGGTGAACCAACTCTTCATTAGTCTTCTTTCTCTCAGTATCATTCCATATAATTTTTATTGATATTTGATTAGAAATAGAAATATTCTAGAGTCTAGGGATCAAGGGAATGTTCCACATTAATTTCTGTGGATCACGAGATGGTGTTCCATCTGCTTTTGGTTTCCAGTGGGATGTGCCACATTTTATACAATCATTTCGTTCTGTAATTTCCTCCCGTAATAAACTACAATATTTCAGGAAATCGTGGATTTTGTTTCTTTAAAATCCATGTTCCTCAACTAACTTCCATTCACTATAGTGGTTTGAGGGAATATCTACATCATCTGGAAGTAAGTCATTCATGATGGTATGAATGTAATCAATGGAAGTGTTAGAAATCCCATACATTGTTTTCCCAAGAAAAAATTGGATTAAAAATTTCATCTTTTTCATTTTACATCATTTTTGATATAGTGGAGTCCTGGAAGCATCATTCAATTTTTTCACCCTTGAAACACCATCTTTTTAATAAGACAGATCATGTGTGCTCATATTAAAGTCATCCTAAGTTGAAATCATTTCTTTTTCATGATTGGAGAATAAACAGAACCAGATCATATAAACAATTCTCCAATACAGTCCTATCATTTGGATCATCATCAATTTGGGATTTCATTTTATCCCGATTGTGATACGACACATAGTAGTTTTCCTGAAAACCATATTTTGTTACGTGGTAGTTGACTTCTTCATGACTCAACTAAGGTCCTACAACACAATTATAACATGGGCAGTGTGTGTAACCACTATTGGAATCATTGTGAAATGAAAAATTGTAAAAATATATCCAAATTGTTTTGAAAATTTCATTAAATCTGATCGGTTTCATGCATCCAACTTATATCCATTCTGTGAAAAAATTATAAGTAATTTTTTCAAAATAAATTCAATAATATAGAAGTTTCATTGAAAATATAGTTAAGTAAATGATAATTATTCACTTTATATGAAACCATAAATGACACACTACTCTATATGAGAATCATAATTCAAAAGAAAAAAAATATATTTATAACAAAATATATTTGAAGAACTATACGTGACTGTACAAGATCATGCACACTTGTGGATGAGAATTATTATGGAGTTGATTAAATGTTAAACTGATGTAATTTTATATTTTATTAGATTATTTGAGTGATCACATACACTGCCCAAGGGGGTGGGGGTGTCCTGGGGGTGGAGGCTGTCTCGGGGGGTGGTGGTGTCCAGGGCGGAGGGGGGTGTTGAGGGGGTGGGGTGGTGTTCGGGGGGGGAGTTCCAATGGGGTGGGTGGGGATGTCAAGGAGATGGGTGATTCCTTGGGGGATGAGGGTTTCCCTTAGGTTGGGGGTGTCCGAGGGGGGTGTCCAAGGGGATGGGGGTGTCCATTCTCAAACTAGGGCTGTAGAATCCAATCTCTGTCCAATTGTACCATGAATTAAATTCTATTATAGAAGACCCATAAGACTATTGGTGAAAACCATGAATATAATACATATAAATCACAAAACACCTAATTGTAAACACACCTCCAAATATCATACGTGGATCAGATTTTATCTTCCATTCTAAATATCACACATGAATTCTAAAAACACACCTAATTGTAAAAACACCACCAAATTTTGAGGTAGGTATGTGGATTATTGATGACATGAGAGGAAAGCCTATTGATACCTAATTGTAAACACACCTCAGAATTTTGGGCTAGTTATGTGGTTTATTCCTAAAGATTCAATACTCAAATACAATTCCCTACAATCTTGTTTTAACTGATATAGTGAATTACTCAACCTAAAATCTCATCCTTCATCATATATAACAAAAAAATCAATTAGTTTGACCTATGTACACATCATTTTAAATAAATCTATAGTGGAAGGATAATTAAACATCCATTTAGGGGATCGTGAATAGCCTTTGAGTATAAATAAGAAGGTAAATAAACTTATTATCCCATCCATTTAAAATTAGGAAAATGTATCATAAAGGTATTTCATTTAAATATGGGAACCTATATTTTTAGATAATAATTTCCTTATTCCTCATCACATCATCATTTTCATTCAAAATTTTACCAAATACGCAATTTATTCCATTAATATTATTATTCATTGGATTAAGAACCAAATCGCAACTGTTATTCTACTCAATATTATCCATCTTTCGATTCATATAATTAAAGTATTCTTTATTATTAAATGATTAATCCATACTTATTAGTTTTACTTGGGAATACAATGATACTTCTGTTGTTTTGACCAATATTCTCCTTGTTTGAATTCCTTATTCATAGTCAATCATTACTCCCCCACACCCTTGCTTCCCCCAACCACCCTATATCCCCCCTAGATAGCCCACCCCCACTTGGAAAACCCCCCGACTAGGGAAACCCTCACCAGGATAGACCCCACCCTTATATGGACATCGCACCCCCACCCCTATATAGAAAACCCTCACCCCTACATGTTCCCCCCACCCACCCCAACCTGGATAGCACTCCACCCCACCTAGACAGCCCCCACCCCCATCTGGACGACCCCCTCCCCCCACTTGGACAGCCCACCCCCTAGACAGCGCACACCCCACCCCCACCTAGACAGCACACCCCCACCCCCTGGACCACCCACCCCCTTGGACAGCCCCCCTGGATAGCCCACACCCCTCCCCTATATGGACATCCAATCCAGACCCCCTAGACAACCCACACCCCTCTTTGGATAGCCCACACTCCCTCCTCCACACCACGGCAGCCCCCCTACCCCCCTTGCATCCCACATACCCCTAGACAATCCACCCCTACCTAGATAACCCCCTCACCTAGACAACCCCTACCCCCTACAACCCCCTTAGGGTAATTTTATTTAATATAATTTTATTTATTAATAAAGGAATACCATCATGAATTAGCCATTTCATTCAAAAAATCCTATTAAATATATCAAAACATGATAAATTCTGTTTATAAGGATCTATGGGTCACTTAGGAAATTTCATTGGGGAAAGGTTAAATGACCTACAATGTAAATCCAATTTAAAAACTGGTCCAAGCACTAAGAAGGTGGGGTGGTGTCCATGGGGCCTATCCAAGGTGGTGGGGGCTATCCAAGGGGGTGGAGGGTATCCATGGGGGTGGGGGTGTCTTGGTGGTTGGGGTGTCTAGGTGGTGGGGGCTATCCGGGGGGGGGGGGTCCATGTTTGTGGGGGTGTCCATGGGGGTGGGGATGTGTAGGGGGTGTGGGTGTGTAGGGGGTGTGGGTGTGTAGGGGGTGGGGGCTATCCAATGGGGGGTGTCTAGGGTGGGGGGGATGTCCAAGGGTGTGTGTGGTGTCCAGTGGGTGGGGGTGTTCAGGGGTGGAAATACCCATAGAATACCTTACAAATTATTTATCCCAATCCAACCAACATCAAAATTCCAATAAATCACCCAACCAAGAGCCAATTCATCCTCATTATCATTACCCTTCCCATTATTCCTTGAACAAAAACCATAAATACAAAATCTGAATCCAATTTTAAACTAAACTAAAGTCCATAGAAACTACCATATCACCCCCACTAAAAAAATGGGAAACCACTTACACCACTACCCTAACTATCCCAAATCCCTTCACATGGACCATCACTATTTCCATTACCCACCATGAGACCATATGACTAAACAAACTCTTTACCATATTTGAGTGGGGATACATCTCCCCAACACCCATTAGTTTATATGGTTCACTAACTCTAAACAAAAGGATTGGATTTGAAGACTTCAAATAAATGTGATTAACATAATCATGACACATTAAGTGTTGAAAAAAAAACAAATCAAAGTGTTCGGCATACCATGCCATAAACGGCATGAAACTATGGTTTAGGCCAAATCAAAACTAAATAGAAAAAATAGATATAGAATATTAAATAAAGGTATAAATTACTAATTTGAAGTTTATAAATAAAAAATTTCTTTATTAAAGATTGATCTATCAGGTGGAAGTATTTTTTCAGCCTAGGGTACAAAGAGAGCTTTAAGAGGACTTCATACTAGGGCCTGCAATTGTGCGGATGGGGGATCTGGGCTGCTATGTATTTGGGAGAAACGTTTCCCAACAGTTTTTAAAAATAGTTGTTAAATCTATTCTTTACCAACATTTTTAAAAAACCATTGTTATAAATTAGATAAATTAAATATTTCCCAATGGTTTGAGTGCATAATTCGGAAATCTTCATTCTAAAAACAATATGCCAATAGTTTCATTAAACCATTGGGAATGGTTGTCGTTTTTACAGTGTACCAATAGTTTGTTAAATTTGTTGGTATAAAATAATTGGGAAAATCATCATTTACACTAGTGAATATTTAGGTATAAATTTCTTACTTCTATCATTGTGGTAAAAATAGTAATTAAAATCCAAGATAAACAAAATGAAAATTTTCATTCCCCAACAAAAAATCTTGAAAATAATCTAAGGGATCAAGAATTTTAATTGATCCAAATAGTTCGATTGACCTTATCATTACAACAAGATGTTTCAATTAATAATAATATTTTAGTAACGTGTAAGATAATATCTATATTAACAACATCAATTTATTCATTTTCATGTTGATTCTTCTCTAATTGATCCTTCTTCCTTCCATAACATAGATGTCTCCTATGTAGCATGACATTATTTGTAAAAAAGTTTCACATTCCAAGAACATGATATCCAATTATTACTCATTATTGGTAGTAGTTATCAATTATATATTATGATTTCATATCTGTCACATGTGTGTTCAATACCCTTAAGCCCCAAATTATGAATGGATGCATTCAATGTATATGAAATTTAACATTTTTAGGATGAAAACTAATTTTAGGATAAAGAGGGAATTGATATGGGACCCTTCATTAATATTATAGAGATGTAATTTTTTCAAGATAACATATATTACCATATATCAAGGGGCCTTAATTTAAATAACACTGACAAATTTCATCTTTGGGTCCATTATTTGTTATAAAAGTTATGAAAAATGAAAAAACATAATACATTTCAAGAGTTGTAAATTTTTTCTTTGATTGTGGATATTGATAATAAAAATTTTCTAGAATCAGTGGTTGGATAAAATTTTATATAGGATTTTGAGTTTCTGGTGACTTATTTGTCTATCTAGTAATATGATAAGGGAAATTCAGAAGAATAATTTCATGAAAAAATGATTTATTATACAATGGTATTACCAACTCTTCTTCATCAAGTTCCACCCACTCCATGCAATAAGGTTCATACCACTTCACTGAAAATACCCACAAATACACATCATATTTTTTCCTAGAAGTAGTCAATGAAATTATAATGCATGAAGTAAGTTTAAAACTAGTTTACTTACTTATTTTGGTTGTAATTGAGGAAAAATAGAAATGTGGAAAGATTTCATATACAAAGAATTTAAGGAATTAGTGGATATAGAATGATCACTAAAGGATTCTATTACGAACATTTCTTCTCATGTACACATGTGAATATTTCATCTTATTGATCATTAAATAGATGTTCTCTATTGAAATTCTCTTTATTTAGTGAGTTTTACTTTATACAGATTTTTTGAATCTCTTTTTAATATACTGTATTTTAATTTTATTCCCCCCATTAATTTGTGTGACAAGATTGCATTATGTTATTGAGTAGCATAATAGATAGATTCATTCTCAATTAATGAATTCAAGAATTTTCTAATAATGAAGCAGATGAATGGTAAATATTACATTTGGATATAAGTGTATTTTCATCAATTTATGTATGAATATGAATTAATCTAAAAAATTAATAGGATGAAACACATCATTAAATAGATTTTATTTTATAATAATTTGTTTAATTTAATTTATATTTAGGTATCAATATGTCATGAATTCACATATAGCCTAATTTTTTTCTAGATTAAATTGTAGATGGGAATTCATCATAAATATTTTTATCATCCATGTTCTCATATTATTATGGGGTTATTTTTTATATGAGGCAGGAGTGAGTTTTCTCTGTGTAAATTTTATAGATTACATAATTTTATATCTTCATGGAATACAATGAACCGATTTTCATATATCTACAATTACTCAAGGATGTTTTACATTTTTTCATGTTTTTTTATAGTTCAAAAACAACATGAAAAATAAATAACTAAAAAATCAAAAAATATATATACTAAAAAAAGCATAAAAAAGAATATAAAACGAAAAAAGTAACATCCCTGTCATTTTGGAACCAATATGAAAATTGTTTTATTTCTATATAACACAATCAGGGATATAAAAATTATTTCTTTAGTAATACTATGAACATATTTCTTGGGTTAAATTATTTGATCCTTGATGATATGATTTAGATGATTATAGATATCATTCAATGCTTTGATAACAAAATCCTAATACTTTTTTAGATATATGTTTTAATGTATACTTATCTATTTCATATTGAATTATATTCCCATAACCGTGAATAAAATGGATAATTTTCACATATCTATATATTTTTTTCATTTGGAAATATCATCCATTTAATATCTTCTATAACATTCAATGTTTTCATATCAATGTGATAGTTATTTTGAAAATTTCACTGAAATGAGGGAGTCATTTTTTTGTTTCATTTAGTCTCATTTACTTAATGAACCTACCTAGAATTATATCTATTTTTATCCCATTTAAAATTTTATGAATAATTATTATTATAATCATAATATTTTAAAATTGTCCCTACAATCTATATAATATTTTTATGATGTTTTCTAATCAATGATTGGGGGAGGGATTTATTTAGGGTGTCAGTTGTTTAAGGGACAATGTGTCATTTTATGAACATAGAATTACATTATATTATCATTTTATAGGGGTTATATTTCAAGGTATCTCAATTAACTGCATGCATATTTTTATATTTTGATGTGGATTATTGTTTCCCAACAATGTGCACATTAGAGTAATATCTTACATCAGAAAACAATAACTAATGTTATTCTGAATAAATTAAAAACTATAGTAATTAAATTAATAAATATTAAGATCTGGGTATAAAGTAATAATAATTTCATACACATAAATGATATTCAGAACTCTAACCCTTATATTAGAGAATTTGTCCATCATTTATAATATTTTTAACTAATTATATAATTATTTAGATATAATAAGTTTTATTTCATTTCCATAATAAAAAAATTCATATTTCATAAATTACATGAAAACTATATTCCTTTTGTATAAAAACATTCACATTATGGTATCAACCTTACTTCCACTACAATTGTTGTTTTAGTTTTATAAATCTTTTAATTTGGTGTAATGAGATAGTATTTAATATGAATCAGTAGAATTGGAAAATAAAAAAGAAAAAATTAAGTGAAAGAGAATTTTGAATAGTGATTATTAATCATGGTAATGATAATGTCATGGTTTATGAGCCTCCATATCTATTAGATAAAATATATAGAGAACTACAAAAAAATTTATAATAATATTAAAAGGTTTATTCAAATGTTCCAACATATTAGAGATGATAGGTCATTTGTAGAAATATATTCCAATGTGTCATCCTATACAAAATTCTTAATGAAAAAAATCTAAAATAGAAGGTGGTTTGAAGAGTTTAAAAATGATCCTCTCATAGGAGAATGTTTTTTTGTGATTGAAAGAAAAATTTGTAAAAACCCCAAATATCCAATAACCTTCAAAATTTATTTTAAATATAGTGGTAAAGGTATATCAACCCGAATTTGGGATTTAAGATGTAGTATCTACTTAATTCATCTAGTAGTTTAGATGGAGATTATAATTGGAGAGAATAAACTTAATATAGTGGCATTGCAACTATTTTATTGATCACTCACCTATCCAGCTAGTGTGGTATCAATTTTTTTGGTAAGAATTGAAAGCCTATACTCTAGTTGATTTCATTTTATTAGACTTAAAAAGTGATAAATTTTTTCTAATTATATGAGGATGATCATTTTTGGATACTTGAGGAGACATGAATAATGTAACCAAGAGAATACTCATTTATGATGTTGGGGAAGATAAAGTAATTCTGAAAGTATTTCAAGTTATGAAAAATCTCTATAGAGTAGAATATTTTTCATCTATTTTTGTGATTAACTATGAGTTTAGAATTTATTTTTATAGTCAAACTAAGTGTGTAAAATCTAAAATAGAGGATTTAAATGGAAACAATATAGATCAAATCTTATCTTTTGAGTAATCTGACACAAATAGATGAAGGAAGATACAAAATGAATTCCAAATAATATAATAAAAAAAATTAATTTTTGGAAATATATTTATTTAATAATCTATGAATAATCCACCTTGTGTTCAATAAAAGGTTTCTTATTCCATGTATAAATAGGAATAATTTAATAAAAATGAGAAAATTATTAATATTTTTAATGGAAAAGGAAGCTCATAAATAGGAAGGATTTCTAGAAGTATAAAAAAGGTATATGAACTATATTTCTATTACTTTGTGTTAAATCAAGGGAATATGTCCCAAATTGTTTTTCATAAAATTATAATAGTTGTGAGGTTATATTTTTTAAAAAGTATTGACTAATATAATACCTAATAATTAAACAAGTGTGTTGGGTTTACATAATTATACATTTTTAGTGATAGGATAATATACCCATTTTATATTATTGATTGGGTGAGAATAATTCATATGGGTCTAAAACATATGGTTTTATAGTGATCAAAAATGATAAGGGTGGGAAAATATCAATAAGGAATATAATTTTCAGTAATTTTTTTTATAAATTATAAATTTCTCCAAAAAATGAAATAAGGACCATCTCCCACTATCATTCATTGATCATATACTTCAGAAGGTTCTATAAATTGCCTTTTTCGGGGATGGACATTTAGGATATAATTAAATTTCTATTGATACTTCTAACCAAGAGAAGATGAAATTAATTGTTAATACAACACATTTACATAAATGATTATTATATTTATACTATTAAGAGAACCTATCTGTTTTTGGAGATGTTTGGTGGGAATCTACTCAGATATAGAAGAGAATCTATAATACTAGGATCATGTGTGATCACTAGTATGGGGTGGGGGGGGGGCTAAATTAGTGATCACATTTTCTTTTTATGAATTTATCATCTAAATCCAATCCATGTAATATTTTAAAATCATTCATGTACTCCTATTTGTTTTCCTACCTCTCTCTAATAATGAAATAAGTGAAAGGCACATAAAGTAATGACTTATGTGTTTTTATCAATTATTTCATACTACTTTATAAAACTATTTATTTACCCCTATTACGTAATCACCCATTATTAACACAAATAGTTATAAAGTTATATCCTCACACCATGATTACTTGTCTTCCAATAATGTGCATCATCATCCCACTAATGAATCTTTATAATACTTCTCATAGTATAACCTCCCACAAGTTCTTTTTACTATATCACAAAACATATTCCTCCAAGTGGGTTCAACTACCTCACATAATTTTTTATATTAACGGTTTTCTACAACCTCCTATAAAATGATCATTGACATTTTTCTCTCTTTGTATTATAAAATAGGCCTTTTTCTCTTCAAGTAATTTTGTATGGTTCTCCTTAATAACTTTTCAACTATAAAACTAACTTTTATGGTTAATATTAATGACTTCTCACTCATTTTCTATCATACATTGGTATAATGAGACTTATCCTACTTTATTTCTTCAATTCATTGGATATCATGAATTCTCATGTGTTCCTCTCCTTCAATAAAAAGTAAATAAACTCCTTGGTTTTATTAGTATCAAAGTTAACACCCTTACCCTATAATATCATAAATGGTGGTTACTTTATGAAATTGGTACAAAATATAAAACATCACAAACCAAAGGACCAAATATTTTTGTATTCTTTGAAAACTAGATACACAATTAAATCTCACGATACATTTAAAAATATAAAATAAAACATATTATTAATATTAATAACAACATTATTATCTCATGAATATTCTAATATATCATTCATAGTACACATCCTAGAATAATGAGAAAATGAAACTAAAAAGTGGGGTGATCTTACATACTCAGTAAGGGAACATACAAAAAAAGATATGATTGAATAAATAAGTCATGAATAATATGGAAGGAATAAATGATGATAAAATACTTACATATAAAAAATCCCATGTGATAGAAAATTATCCAATTATATAATAAAAATTAAGATAAAAATAAGGAAATCAATAACTAACTTTATAATGATGGGATAAAAATTGTTGGACATCATAGACTTACCATCAAAGGCTCATATTGAGACATCCAAAAAAATAGTATCAAAATTTTTTGAATACCAAACCTATTTTTGTCACGACCCTTCCCCCGGGGCCCATGGTGTGACTACACCAAACCCACCTTCCATAGGGAAAGGGATAGAGACTAGAACCAAAGGCGTAATTTCCTAAAACTGGGAAGACATTGCCTTTATAACCTGTAAACGCACACAACAGAGCACATCACTTGATAAAAAACACAAAGTAAACTGTATAACAAAAGAGTGTTGAAATTAAAAGGGGTCGGAATACAAGCACAACAGTAAAGGTACAAGTACACTTGAAAAAAATACAACTAAAGAATTAAAAACAACTATTGGGTCATCCTCCGAGATTCATACCTAAAGGGAAGGTAAAGATAGACTCCTCAACACTCCATGTCTGTCAGTCTCCTATGAGTATGGACTCGTCTTAAGATCCACCTCTGGGTATTGTCTAGTCCTGGTACTCAGAGCCTTAGTCAGTTCCGTCCGTCGTCTGCATCCAACAGAATAAGGTGCGGGCATAGCCCATGTAGGGGTGAGTATAACAATACGTAGTAGGGACACCGAGACCCTCATGGTGTCACAAAATCCAACAAGAATAAACCAAAAAGTATGAAATAAATAGATATCCTTACTTAGGTATATGCCCATACATATACCTAAGTTATCAAGTGATCCATATCAATCATGACAAAAACACAAAATTACTGACTCGGATCAAACTAGGAATTATTCTAGGGGTAAAAACATTTCAAACCCTCGGATACTGAAGAAAACCTCCTCTATCGAGTACTATGGGCCTATTGCGTCACACATAAGCTCTTCCCACTAACCTTGAACTGCTGAGGTACTCCTCCTGTCAAGTACCATGGGTCTACAGAATCACACAGTGGTGCTCTCCACCGTGGGTCTACTGCCACAACCTGGCACTCCCCCTCATTGCCTGCAGAGGTAATCCTCCTGTCGAGTACCGTGGGTTTTCCCCCACAACCAGGTGCTCCTCCGACATGGTTCTGCCACAACAACTAGGTGCTCCCCACTAGGATATTCGAGTCACTCCATGTCAATCAGTCCGTAGTCGCTATGTCTCAACCATCTACTAGGTTCCCGCACAAATGCTCACTCGTCTCCAGAAATCCCACTCCACAAGCTACTTGTTGATGCTCCAACTTCCACGAAGTCCCATGAAGAATTATCCCAAAGGTATACCATGTCATAATGGGTATCAACGCAACCGATGACACGTCAATTAGATGCCTGATCTGTGAGTTATTAGGCATTTAGTCCCGAGGGCCCAATTGGATTCGTGCACGATCCAACCTGACTGTATCTCAACAGTACCCAAAAATCTATTGGGGTATACTCAACGGGACATTCATGATCCAAGATTACCAACGCCACTGATAGTTCGTCAAACGAACATCCGGTTCCAAAGATATAGCCAAATAAAAATAAAGGGTCATAGTGGGCCTGGGTCCGGTCTGACCCAGTCAGGGCCGACCTTGTTCAGGTCGGCCCATCCTGACCCATCGGGCCGTAGAGGGGCATGTTGGCGCAGATTGGTTCATCCCAGAGGATGCCGCCAAGGTGACTTGGCCCAGAGGAAACTGCAAGGGTGAGGGATGGTTCGGTCAGGGTGCCACGAGGTCACGGCTTGGCCTGGAAGGCACTGCGAGGGCGCATGCCAGTTTGACCCGGGCAGTACGAGGGGAGCGCGGAGGCCGGATCAACTGGAGCGGCACCATTGGAACGCGGAGGCTGACCGGGTTGGGGCGCCGCGAGGGGTCGGTGAAGGTTGGCTTGGCTGTGGCACCGCTAGGGGAGCACGGAGGCCGGCTCGGCCGTGGCGCAACGAGGGCCGCACGGAGGCTGGCTCGAATGGGGCGTCGCGAGGGTCGTGCAGAGGCCGGCTCAGCTGGGGTGCCACTAGGGTGCACATAGGCAGGCTCGTCCGGGACACTGTGAGGGATGCGCGGAGGCCAGCTCGGATGGGGCGTCGCGAGGGACACTCGGAGACCGGCTCGGGAGGGCGTCGTGAGGCCTGATTCGGCCGAGAGGGCGCGGGAGGCCGGAAGCTGGTTCGGCTAGGGCGCGGCGTGGGTCGGGCCGGTTCGGCTGGCTGGTTGTGTGGCTGGCAGACAGCGCGGTCGGGGCTACTCAGATGCCCACGAGCGATGCGGTTCAGCCTGGAACGGCAGAGCAGATTCAACCGGGATGCTGGAGCATTTCATGGGTTTCATAGGTTGCCTTCGTCATCTCATCGCCTTGTTGCTATGCTGAAGAACGTCCCAAAGATGAATGAAGGAGGGGGGTCGATCCATGTTATTTTTTCCCTCACCCTCTATGTTTAGGGTGGTAGTAATCGGTTCATCAAAAACATAAACACAGAATGAGAATGTAATATATATTTAAAACAACAATTCCCTTAATCCCTTATTAACAATATATTCCAATTCCGCAAGGAAAACATCCTCTGATCAACTTGATAATAAGTTGGTATGCATTCTTTGTTTTATAAGGAAAGGGACAAGGGAATAATATCATACATAAATAAAATCCCTACCCTGTTCATTTTTCATCATCATTGGCGCGAGAAGGCGGAATTCGGTTCGTTGTAGATAAATGCATTCTACGTGGAAGGAAGCTCCGAGAATGGATGTCAAAGTTGAGGTTTACGTTCTTCATCGGTGGAGCGTTATTCGTTGGATATTTTCCTCCCAAGAGCTCTAATCCACCTTTTCCAACCTTTTTCCAACAAATTAAAAGATATCCCCTCCAAATAATTGATTATCCATTATTTAGGTTGATGGGTTTAAAATTCAGATTGTAGCATTTAATTAAATGAGATGGCTCAATTAATTAAAGGGGGATGGGTGACACCATTAAACGGGTGGGGGGGGGGGGGTAGTGATACCATTATGTTAGGGGAGTTCAAGAGACTCTCCCTCATTTATGAGGGGGTTGAGAGGTTTTCCTCAATAAAATGGGAGATTTAGTTCTGGGTGGTCCCCACACAATAACCTCTCGGGGGAGGTTAAGTTCGGGTGGACCCCACCACCATAACCTCTCATGGGAGGTTAAGATGTGGTGGTCCCCACCTCCAACATCCACATGGGTGGTTAAAATAGATAAAATAAAATAAAACATCCGTTTATTTTATTTTATTAATTTCATGAAAAACCCAAAAACCAACTTTCACGCTTGACCAACTATCATCGAGGTGAAAGTCTTCTTAAGAGAATACCGGCGCTGCGAGTTCAACGATGCCCTAGGTTTTAAATTCCGAGCACCGATTCAAAATTTGGAAAAACCTGCTCGTACGTTTACTGAACATTTCCCAAAAAAACATCATAAATTGATTTTGGGCTCACCGAGCATTAGAATCACGCCCCGTCAAATTTCATGGACTCATAAAATTCCAATATATTTAAAACAATATACATGGACATTCTGGGTCTTTACATTCTCCCCACCTTAGGGCTTCGGTAATCTCACTCAGTATCCCGACATAGACGGGGGTGTTAGAGAGAGAGCCGTCCTAGTGGAGAGTTTCCTTGTTGAGAAGTCCCTTGCAGCGAGATCCACCACCAGTTGACACGTAGAGGAGTCTTGTGCAGCTGGCAGTAGACAGATTTCACAGAGGTCCAAGAGAGCCAAACCTACAGTTAGACAAACACATGACTTAGGATCAGTTGTGTGGGGCACCCGAAGCAGAGACGGATATGCCAGGAGTGGGCAGTGTTACACATGTTGTAGGAAGGGTCACATGCCAGGAGCGAGCAATGTTACCCATGCCACTACAACCAAGTGCTCCGCACTGGGCTAGTCGAGTCACTCCGGGTCAATCGGTCAGCAGTCGTCAAGTCTCAGCCATCAACTAGGTTCCCGCACAAATTCTCTCTCATCTCCATAAGATCCGCTCAATAAGATATTTTTTGATGCTCCAACTTCCACGAAGTCCCACGAAGAAGTATCTCGAAGTCTCACCATTTCATAAGGGTCTCAACCCAACTAACGGCACGTCAATCAGATGTCCAGTCTGTTAGTTATTAGCCATTTAGTACCGGGGGCCCGGTTAGATTCGCGCACGATCCAACCAAACCATATCTCAACTATACCAAAACTCTAGTGGGATATACTAAAATGGACCTTCGTGATCCAAGATTACCATCTCCACTGACGGTTTGTCAAATGGACGTCTGATACTAAAGATATGGCCAAAAGAATGTAAAGGGTCGTAGTAGGCCAGGTTCTGGTCCGACCCGGTCAGACCAACCCGCCCCGACCTTGTATGGTCCGCCATGGTTTGGGTCAACTCATCTTGACCAGTTGGGTCTAGCCCGACCCGTTGGGTGGGCCAGCCCGTTGGGTTCGGCCTGGCCCGTGAGGCCCATCCCTGCAGGCCGCGATGGGCCGTGGAGGTCCATGAAAGAGTGGACCGGCCGCGAGGGCACGGACCGGCCGTGGGTCGGTGTGATAGAGGTTCGACCGGGAGGGAACTACGTAGGTGATGCGAGGGCATGGGCCGGTATAGCCGGGGCACCTCAAGGGCGCGGCACGGCCCGGAGGGCGCAGCGAGGGAACGAGCCCGTTCATCCAGGGCGCCGCGAGGGGCGCGCGGAGGCCAGCTCGGCCTGGGCACAGTGAGGGTGTGCTGAGGTCGGCTTGGCCAGGGATCCGGGAGGGGTGTGAAGAGGTCGGATTAGCCGGGGAGCCGCGAGGGGCCGATAGAGGCGAGCTTGGCCGGGGCGCTGCAAGGTGCGCGCAGAGGCCGGCTCGGCAGGGGCACTGCGAGGGGTGCGCGAAGACCGACTCTGAAGGGCGCCATGATGCCTGATTTGGCTGGGAGGGCGCGGGAAGCCAGAAGCCAGTTCAGCCGAGGCGCAGCCGGGGTGTGGCGTAGCTTGGGCTAGTTCAGCCAGCGAGCGGTGCAGAAGGCAGGCAATGCGGCCTTCGCAGCTCGGAAGCCGGTGGGTGGCGCATTTCGGCCCAGGGTGGCGGAGCCCATTCAGCCGGGGTGCCAAAGCATCGTGGGGGCGGTGTAGGTTGCCTTCATCGTCTCATTGCCTCATCGCCATGCTGAATAACTTAACAAAGAGGAACGACGGAGGGGGTCGGGCCATGGTATTTTGGCTCGCACCCTCCGTGTTTAGGGTGGTAGCAATAAGATCATTAAGAACATAATCAAAGAATGAGAATGGATGATATCTTAAAAACAACAATTCCCATAATCCCTCGTTACCTATTGTTGTGCCCAAGTGACTGCATTTGTTGTCAATAACATGTCACTATGTGTCAACTGATGAAGTAGATCTTGAAGACTAATGGTTGGAGATGCATCATTACATCAGACGATTGATGAGCTGGTCTTTAAGTTCAAAGAACTTGTATCAACTGGATACAATGTCACAACAATGTTTGAAGACCATGCATTGTCTTCACAATGCATGAGGAGATGAGGAGATCCATCCACAACCCTGAAGTGGATGAAGTGGATTGAAAGAGACCATGTACTATTTCATAGTGCATGTAAACATGAAGAAGATCTAACTTGATCTCTGATTGGATCAATGAAGAACTTTGAAGAATTTGTTTGATTGAAGAGTTCGGTTGAAGAAGAATTCCATTTATTAGTGAGGATTACATATTATAGAAGGAGATGAGGAATCATGAAGAGGATGGAAGGAATTCTTTTGAAGAAGAAGAAGAATGGAGAAGAGGAAGAATGGCTTGGAAGAAGTGGCTTTGCATTTGGCATTTTACACTTAGTTACATTGTCTTTAAACAAAGTACTTAGTGTTTAAGAAGCAAAAAATTAGCCAACCTAAAGGGCCAGCCTTAAGGGTTCAACCCCAAGGCACATGTGGGACTCAAGGTCACCACGCCCAAGGGGGATCCCATGGGACCAGCCCGAGAGGCAGGGTCGTGTATAAGCCCCGGGCCACGTAGAGGTTAGGCCTGCGCAGCGTGGGTGCAGGAGCGCGCCCGAAGGAAGCATGGTGGGCACCAGTGGCACACCCGCAAGAAAAACTCGGTGCGGGGCGGCACTGAGAGGGGAGGAGTTCAATTGAGCTGTGGCAGGGATGCAGAGTTTGATAAACTGCGAGAATTCTGCAGCCCATTTCGATGTGGGATGAAAAATTTCGCCGTGGAACAGTTTTGAGCCGTCCAAGTAATCCCGCGTCTAATCCGAGCCGCTCATCTAATCTCGCGTGCCACAATCTAATCCAGACCGTTGGGGGTAATTTATTCACCGGATCCAACGGTGGACGAGTCATTGTCTACCTTGAGCTCGGCTGAGACACGCTGTGTCTTCTCCCGCGGACACGCCGTGTTCCAGTGGCTTCCCGAGCACTGAAGTCGTGCTCTAGGACACCTCCGAACAAACTGAAGCATCCATGGAGTTCGTCTGGCCCTACTGAACATATCCATGTATAAAAACATACATTCATTCAAAGAGATGGTTATTTTGAAGAATGCCGATGCAAGCAACGATGCCGAGGCCATGCGGGTGTTCGTGCTATGCATGGGTTGGGCTTGAATGAAGGCCATGCACACGTTCAAATCATGCACGTGGAGGAATGAAAAGAAGAGATAACCCGCGTTGGACAGAGAATAAAAAATGAGATACGCGGATGATCATTAACGCGTTTGAAGTTTTCAAAACGCCGCTGATTTCGGGCATTCGAGTGTTGGATCCCGCAGAATCCATTCGCACTACTCGCCTATAAAAGGAGCACCCGAGGCGCTTGAAAGGTTGTTGTTGATACTTTGTGAAGAAGTCCCGCAAAGCTCTAAAGCTACGCAAAGTACCTCCGCGCAACCTCTTGCGCGACTGAGTATCCCGGAGCCACCCGAGGCCCTGAGGAAGTCCCCTGCGCGCACCCCTTGTGTGACAGGAAGAGGTCAGGCCGCGAGCACTTGCGTGCCCGCGGTTGGTGCACCCTTGCGCGCTGCCTTGTCCATAGTGACTTGCGTGGCTGTTGGAGAAGAAGTTGGCCACACCCTTTGCGCGCCTTCATTTGAGACAGGGAGTTCGGGTTGTGAAGTATATAATGCACCACTTGTGTGTGTGTGAAGTGGAGAACAAAAAACTTGCACTTTGTTTGTGCAATTGAAGAGGAGACCGAGGATTGGTTGAGTATGTGAAAAGAAGCAACATGAACTAGTGTATGAACAAGTGATCAAATATTGTTAAGAAGAAAAGGAGTACACACTTAAGTGTATAAATGAAAAAGAACGGATCATTCTAAGTGATTGGTTTTGGTGAGCAAGACCAACGAGATCTTTTGAAGACTGTTGAAGCTACTTGAAGTTTTGAACAACACCTTTGAAGAAGTGAAGTGGATCCATGATGAAGATGATGTTGTGGAGTTGGGGGGTTTAACCAACTTGTAATTAGGGGGTATAACCAATTATTGTGTAAACATCTTCTGGCATAGTGAAGAATCCGTGTTGGGGAGTGCAACCAACACAGCAAGGAGTAGGTCTTTGTACCGAACCTTGTAAATCTCAGTGTTCTGTTCTTTATTTATAACTGCACCACTAAGAGAGTAGATCTAGGCCTTAACCAGCCACTGAGGTTGAATTGTTAATTCAAAGGGAACAATTCTTAAAAAGAAAAAGTTATCACTGATTCACCCCTCCCTTCTCAGTGATCACAACCGATCCAGGCATTTCAAGTGGTATCAAAGGGAGGTTCCCTCTGTTAGGATCTACTTCTGAGAAAATGGACAATATAAATTCTGTTAATAGTAGGGGTGTCCCTAAATTCGATGGAAAGAATTATCAGAGCTGGAAAAATCGGATGTTACCCTACCTTCTATCTCTCGGCCTTGAAGTTAGAGATGCAACCTTATTTGGATTCCCTCCTCTTGCTAATGAAGCTACTATGACACTGGATGAGAAAAGAAATATGGAATTTTATGGTAAAGATCAAAATTCCATTCTTATGTCACTCTCAGAAAAGGTATACACAAAAGTCATGGGACTCAAGAATGTTAAAGAAATTTGGGAAAAATTGGAAAGTAGTTATGAAGGCAACATGAAAGTCAAGGAAGCCAAATTACAAAATTGGAGAAGAAAGTTTGAAGATGTCAATATGGGAGAAGAAGAAAATATTGATGATTATTTCACAAGATTCAATGAAATTGTCAGTAACATTTGGTGCTTTGGAGAAAAGTTGGAGGACTCCACTATTGTTAAAAAACTAATGAGAAATTTTCCTGACAGGTTTGACCCCAAAGTCTCAGCATTAGAAGACAGAGATGATCTCTCTCTTGATGAACTACACAACATTCTCATTGCATATGAAATGAGGAATATTCTAGTATTCAAGAAGAAGATCAAGGATGAGATGGCTTTTGAGGCCATGAGACAACTCAAGACAAAAGATGAAGAAGTCTTAGAATCAAGTGAATCTGACAATGAAGAAAAGGATGAAGACTTCAACAAAATTATTTATCTTTTATCAAAAAGGTTTGGAAAAGATAAATTCAAGGGAAAAGGGAAATTACCACCAAGGTGTTTCAATTGCAATAACATCAGACACTTTGCTGTTAACTGTCCTAAGAAAAGATTTAGTGATCCTGAAGTTGAAGAAGAAAAATTACCAAAGAAGAAATGGAGTAGAAACCCAAGAGAAGGAAGAAAATTTTTTTCGAGAAAGAAAAGGTTCATTCCAGGTGAAAGAAGAAGAATCAGACTTTACTTTAGCCAGTCAATCAGAAGAAGAAACAAATTTTATGGATCATGTGGAAAAAGGGTTTGATACCTGCAGCAGTGAAGATGATGAAAGTGAACAAACATAGCTTGAACACATGTTGAAAGATGAATTAGAGGCTTTCCTTGAACAAAACAACAAGATCAAGAAAGAGAAGAAACTGTTACAAAAGGAAATCAAAAGGATGACTGAGGAGTTGGAAGAGTGTATGAAGAAAGAGACACTGTACATTGATGAAATCAAGAGACACAAACTAAAGACAGCTGTGCTGGATAAGATAGCAAAGGATCTTGAAGAGAAACTTCACCTCAAAGAAGAAGAGCAATCAGTGACACATTCCAAGTGGATTGAAGCATAGAATAGCTTGACAAAGATGAGAGAAGACTTCATCAAGGCTGTTGAGGTCAAGGTAGAATCATCTCATGCTGGTGCTCAGAGCCAAGTCAATTTACCACTAAGTAAATCTCAAAATACATCTTTTATCTCTAACAATGCAGGTCCAAAGATGAAATTGAGAAAAACAGGGAATACAAAAACTAGTGAAAACTCATCTTCAATGGAAGAAAGGAAATCTCCAGGAAGGACTACTCAAATTTTGGAAAGGAAATTACAACACGACTCTTACCAGCGGAGAAGGTCAAGGTTTAGAGGCTACTGCTGGTGTTGTGGTGTGTTTGGACACAAGGCATATACATGCTGGTATAACATGTCTCTTCCAAGTATGAGGCATGATTCAAGTGGTAGATATCCTGAATCCCAGAGTATATTACAGAAAGCATTAAAACTTCCAATTCAGAACAAATCTGACTCCCTGGGTGAAGCTTGTTGAAGATGTGACCAACATGGTCATAGAGCTGATAAATGTATAACTACTATTCCTGAACAAAGAGTTAAAGACATGATAGGAAAAGGCATTCAGGAACCCAATGAAGAAATCACATGCTTCGCTGAAGTTGCTCTAAAATCCAGCAATAAAACCAAGTCATGGATTCTTGATAGTGGATGCTCATCACATATGACTGGTGATACAAAAATTCTAATCAACATAGAAAGTCATGAGGGAGGAACCGTGGTGTTTGGAAATGATTGTTCTCTAAAAATCAAGGGAGTTAGAAAGGCTATGATTGAAACAAAAAATCTAAAATCCAATGATGTGTTGTTTTTTGAAGGATTAAAGAACAAACTGCTGAGTTTAAGCCAATTATGTGATGATGGACATGAGGTGTTGTTCCAGAAGGATTCATGCATCATCAAGAGCTCAAAGGATGGAAAAATCATCACTCAAGGAAGAAGAACCACTGGAAACCTATTTCAAATTGGTGAGTCCATCAATTCATGTTATATTAGCTCCAAAGAAGAAAACAATATCTGGCATAGAAGACTTGGCCATCTGGGTCAAAGCAGTGTGAGTAAAATTCTGAAGTACAATATTGTAGGAGATCTACTCAAATTAAAGAGAGAAAGAGATGAAATTTGTGACACATGTCAGAAGGGAAAACTGACGCATAGTTCACACAAAAGAGTAGATATCATGTCTACTGGGCCCCTTGAACTCATTCATATAGACATATGTGGACCGATGAGATAGAAGTCTACAAGAGTAGATATTTATTTCATAACCTTCATTGATGATTATACTTGGATGACCAACGTCATGTTCATGAAACACAAGTCAGATGCAATCATGATGTTCAAAAATTTCAGGAGGCAGGCTGAGAAAGAACTAGGACTCTGTATCAAGAAAGTGAGGTCAGATAATAGAAAAGAATACACTTGTGATGATTTTGAAAGATATTTGGTCAAGCATGGAATCAAGCATCAATACAGTACACCATATACTCCACAACAAAATGGAGTGGCTGAAAGGAAGAATCGAAGCATAGTCGAAATGGGGAGGACTATGTTAGCTGAGCACAATATCTCTAAGTTTTTCTGGAGAGAAGCAGTATGCACAGCTATACACATACAAAATTGATGTCTCCTGAGACCAGAAACACAAACGACAGCCTATGAAATGTGGTTTAACAGAAAACTAACTGTTAAGTACTTCAGAGTCTTTGGTAGTCCGTGCATCATCAAGATTAAAAACATTAATCTGGGAAAGTTTGAGGAAAAAGCAGAAGAAGGAATCTTCATGGGCTACCTACCTAATGGAAAAGGCTACAGATGCTGGAATAAGAGGTTGAACAAAATGATTGACTACAGTGATGTCAGAATAATGGAAAACAACACCAAACCATACACTGTGGATAATGATGACTCAATGAATGACACAACCTTGGAACAAAAGAATGAAGAATTAACTGAGCCAACACCAACTGCTGGTGAGATCAACTCTGAACACACCAGTGATGAAGAGGAAGGTAATGAAGATGGAAGAAGGAGATACAATAAATTGAAGAAACACGTCGACACAGAAAATGTCCTTGGTAACCCACAGTCCTCAGTAAAAACTAGGAGAAGATTGAGATTGGAATATCACACTACATTGGTTTCTCAAGTGGAACCTCACACAGTGGCTGAAGCAGTTGAACATGAGGAATGGATACAAACTATGCATGAGGAACTCAATCAAATAGAAAAGAACTCCACTTGGGATCTTGTGCTAAGGCCCAAAAACAAAAATGTAATTGGGATAATGTGGGTTTTCAGAAACAAACTCAATGAGAAAGGGAAAGTTTCAAGAAATAAGGCCAGACTTCTATGAAAAGGCTATTCACAAAATGAAGGAATCGACTTTGAAGAAACATTTTCACTAGTTACAAGAATGGAGACTATCAGAATGTTCTTAGCAGTTGCAGCACACAAGCAGTACAAGGTTTATCAGATGGATGTGAAATCTGCATTCCTAAATGGAGACCTTGAAGAAGAAGTTTATATAGAACAACCAGAGGGATTTGTTCTAGACAAATATGGTAGCATGGTATGCAGATTGAAGAAAGCATTGTATGGGTTAATGCAGGCTCCCAGAGCCTGGTACTCCAAGTTGGATGGTTGTCTTAAGAGCATGAAGTTTTTCAAAGGAACAGTTGACAGTAATCTCTATGTTAGAGAAATGGCCACTGGTACTCTCATAGTCATTATCTATGTGGATGATATTATTTTTTCTGGTGACAAGGAAGGACTATGTGAAGAATTCGCTGAGCAGATGAAGAGAACCTTTGAAATGTCCATGCTTGGTCAAATGAAATATTTTCTAGGATTTCAGGTGGAACAAAGGAAAAACTCTATATTTCATTCACAAGAAAAGTATGCAAGGGACTTAGTGAGAAGGTTCGGAATGGAGAATGCAAAGGAAGTCTCAACACCCATTTCTATTGTAACCAATATATGCAAGGATGAATAAGGCAACAATGTTGATCAGAAAGAGTTCAGGAGAATTATTGGCAGTCTCCTTTATCTCACGGCCTCAAGGCCGGATATAACATATGCAGTGACTTTGTGTGCAAGATTTCAATGTGACCCAAACGAATCTCACTTATCAGCAGCTAAAAGAATCATGAGATATGTGAAAGGAACCCTCAACTATGGACTCTTATATAAACACAGTACAAACATAATGTTGTTGGGATTCACTAATACTGATTGGGCTGGTGATTGCACTGATAGAAGATCCACATCTGGTGGAGCCTTCTTTCTGGGAGAAGGATGTGTTAGTTGGTATAGCAAGAAACAAAATTATGTAACATTGATCACAACCGAAGCAGAGTATGTGGCAGTTACACATGCATGTACACAAATGATTTGGATGTAGGTGCAGCTGGCAGATTTGAGAATTAAAGCTGAAAACCCATTGAGGATCTTATGTGATAATCAAAGTGCAATTGGCTTGTCTAAGAATCCTATACAACACTCCAGATCCAAGCATATTGATATAAAATATAATTTCATCACAGAAAGGGTCGCCAGTGGAGACATCAATCTCGACTACATTTCTACTCAAGATCAGGTGGCCGATATTTTCACCAAAGCTATGCCTACAGAAAGATTTGTTGAGCTAAGGCTAAAACTTCATGTTCAGCCTTCTCCTCTAACTTGAGGAAGAGAAAGGTCCCTCCTTATTCCCTAAATTTATATGTTTTTGTACTGACATGTAGGGAATTGAAGGAGATGAGTGCATCCCTTGAGGGGGAGCATTAGTTGCTGAGTCAAGCAGTTATGCATTTTGGGAATGACATCCTATTCATTCCTTTGCATTTGTTGGCCAATAAGGGGGAGAAATAATCATCACATACACATTGTGACATTCTTCAAAGTGTGCTTAGGAGTATTGACAACCAAATACAAAGGGGGAGATTGTTGTGCCCAAGTTATTGCATTTGTTGTCAATAACATGTCACTATGTGTCAACTGATGAAGTAGAGCTTGAAGACTAATGGTTGGAGATGCATCATTACATCAGACGATTGATGAGCTGGTCTTTAAGTTCAAAGAACTTGTATCAACTGGATACAATGTCACAACAATGCTTGAAGACCATGCATTGTCTTCACAATGCATGAAGAGATAAGGAGGTCCTTCCACAACCCTGAAGTGGATAAAGTGGATTGAAAGAGACCATGTACTATTTCATTGTGCATGTAAACATGAAGAAGATCCAACATGATCTCTGATTGGATAAATGAAGAACTTTGAAGAATTTGTTTGATTCAAGAGTTCGGTTGAAGAAGAATTCTATTTATTAGTGAGGATTACATATTATAGAAGGAGATGAGGAATCATGAAGAGGATGGAAGGAATTATTTTGAAGAAGAAGAAGAATGGAGAAGAGGAAGAGTGGCTTGGAATAAGTGGCTTTGCATTTGGCATTTTACACTTATTTACTTTGTCTTTAAACAAAGTACTTAGTGTTTAAGAAGCAAAACATTAGCCAACCTAAAGGGCCAGCCTAAAGGGTTCAACCCCAAGGCACATGTGGGACTCAAGGCCGCCATGCCCAAGGGGGATCCCATGGGGCTCGCCCGAGAGGCAGGGCCGTGTATAAGCCCCGGGCCACGCAGAGGTTAGGCCTGCGCAACGTAGGCACAGGAGCGCGCCCGAAGGAAGCATGGTGGGTGCCAGTGGCGCACCCGCAAGAAGAACTCGGTGTGGGGTGGAACCGAGAGGGGATGAGTTCAATTGAGCTATGGCAGGGACCCGAAGTTTGATAAACCGTGAGAATTCTGCGGCCCATTTCGATGTGGGACGAAACATTTCACCGCGGAACAGATCTGAGCTGTCCAAGCGATCCCGCGTCTAATCCGAGCCGCTCATCTAATCTCGCGTGCCACGATCTAATCTAGACCGTTGGGGGTCATTTATTCGCCGGATCCAACGACGGATGAGTCGTTGTCTACCTCGAGCTCGGCTGAGACATGCCGTGTCTTCTCCCGCGGACACGCCATGTTCCAGTGGCTTCCCGAGCACTGAAGTCGAGCTCCAGGACACCTCCAAACAAACTGAAGCATCCATGGAGTTTGTCTGGCCCTACTGAACATATCCATATATAAAAATATACATTCATACAAAGAGATGGTTATTTTGAAGAATGTCGAGGCAAGTAACAATGTCAAGGCCATGCGGGTGTTCGTGCTATGCATGGGTTGGGATTAAATGAAGGCCATGCACACGTTCGAAGCATGCACATGGAGGAATGCAAAGAAGAGATAACCCGCGTTGGACAGAGAATAAAAAACGAGATACGCGGATGATTTTTAATGTGTTTGAAGTTTTCAGAACGCCGCTGATTTCGGGCATCCGAGTGTTGGATCCCGCGGAATCCATTCGCACTACTCGCCTATAAAAGGAGCACCCGAGGCGCTTGAAAGGATGTTGTTGATCCTTTGTGAAGAAGTCCCGCAAAGCTCTAAAGCTACGCGAAGTACCTCCACGCAACCTCTTGCGCTACTGAGTATCCCAGAGCCACCCGAGGCCCTGAGGAAGTCCCCTGCGCGCACCCCTTGCGTGACAGGAAGAGGTCAGGCCGCGAGCTCTTGTGCGCCCGCGGCTAGTGCACCCTTGCGCGCTGCCTTGTCCATGGTGACTTGTGCGGCTGTTGGAGAAGAATTTGGCCGCACCCCTTGTGCGCCTTCATTTGAGACAGGGAGTTCAGGTTGTGAAGTATATAACGCACCACTTGTGTGTCTGTGAAGTGGAGAACCAGAGACTTGCACTTTGTGTGTGCAATTGAAGAGGAGACCGAGGATTGGTTGAGTATGTGAAAAGAAGCAACATGAACTAGTGTGTGCAAAAGTGATCAAATATTGTTAAGAAGAAGAGGAGTACACACTTAAGTGTATAAATGCAAAAGAACTGATCATTCTAAGTGATTGGTTTTGGTGAGCAAGACCAACGAGATCTTTTGAAGACTGTTGAAGCTACTTGAAGTTTTGAACAACACCTTTGAAGAAGTGAAGTGGAGCCATGATGAAGATGATGCTGTGGAGTTGGGGGGTTTAACCAACTTGTAATTGGGGGGTATAACCAATTATTGTGTAAACATCTTCTGGCATAGTGAAGAATCTGTGTTAGGGAGTGCAACCAACACGGCAAAGAGTAGGTCTTTGTACCGAACCTTGTAAATCTCTGTGTTCTGTGCTTTCATTATAACTGCACCACTAAAAGAGTAGATCTAGGCCTTAACCAGCCGTAGAGGTTGAATTGTTAATTCAAAGGGAACAATTCTTAAAAAGAAAAGGTTATCACTGATTCACCCCTCCCCTCTCAGTGATCAAAACCGATCTAGGAATTTAACCTATATATTCCCAACCAAAAAGGAACAATATCCACGGATCAACTTGATAATAAGTTGGTCCGCGTTCTTTATTTTAGAAGGAAAGAAACAAGGGAATAATATCATACTCAAATAAAATCCCTACCTTGTTCGTTGATGTTAGCGCGAGAAGGCATATGTCGATTCATTGTATACGAACATGTCCTACGTTGAAGGAAGCTCCAAGAAAGGAAGTCAAAGTTGAGGTCAATGTTCTTCATCGGTGGAGCGTTCTTCGTCGATGGAGCGTTCTTCGTTGGAGAGTTTTCTCCGAAGAGATCTAATCCTACTTTGCCAACCTTTTTCCAACAAATGGAAAGATAGCCCCACCAAAGAATATATTATCTATTATTTATTTTGATGGGTTTAAAATTCAAATTGTAGCATTTAATTAAATGAGATGGCTCAATTAATTAAAGGGGGGTGGTTGACAACATTAAAAGGGGGTGGCACCATTAAGTTAAGGGAGGTCAAGAAACTCTCCCAAATTTATGAGGGGGTTGAGAGGTTTTCCTCAATTAAATGGGGGGTTTAGTCCCGGGTGGTTCCCACACTGTAACCTCTCATGGTAGGTTAGGTTCGGGTGGGCCCCACCACTATAACCTATCATGGGAGGTTAAGGTGTGAAGGTACCCACCTCCAACTTCAAAATGGGTGGTTACAATAAATAAAATTAAATAAATCATGCATTTATTTTATTTTATTAAATCCAAGAAAAACCCAAAAACTAACTTTCACCCTCGACCAACTGTCGTTGGGGTGAATGTTTTCTTAAGCGAATACCAGTACTACGAGTTCAACGGTGCTCTCGGTTTTCAATTCTGAGAACCGATTCAAAATTTAGAAAAAACCGCTCATACGTTTACTAAACACACCCAAACAAAACATTATAAATTGATTCAGGGCACACCGGCCCTTAGAATCACATGCCGTCTAATTTCACAAACTCGTAAAATTCCCATATATTTTAAAAAAATATACATAGATTTTCTGGATCTTTATAATTTGTTCTCAGGGGACATTACTGATATATCTAGGGGCTATGTAATTTTAGTTCCCACCCATCTCTTTATACTTATATTTCATTCATCATATTAATAAATAATTCTACTTAATCAATACACATTAATAATCAATAATTGTTCATATTATAAGAACTATTAAATGAAATGTCAACAATTTCCCTAGTAAAAATGATCACAATCCATCCAGATATTTATTGAGGTTGGTGTAATTATGTTAAATCCTTAATAGAGAATAATATCATTAATGTATTCTTACATAAATGAAAATACTTCTAAAATTTCATCAAAAATTTTCATAAGGGAAATAGACTTTTCATTTTTATGCCACATAGGTAAAAAATAGAAATTTATAAAAAATTTGGAAGTGAATTTTCATTCAAAAATAAAATTTTATATATTTATGGAGTATTGAATATAAATTTTATTCATGATGGCAGACTAATTCATTCATGCGGTCTATGTTAAAATAATGATTATGTTTAAACCTTTAAAGAAAATCCCTTGTTTGGAAAGTGGAAAAAATGATTCCTTTTAAAACATTTTATATAAATTCCATGCTTGCTAAAATTGAAATTAATAAAAAATTATAGAATTTTAAAAACATTATTGATATCATGTTAAAGAAAATATTGACGAAGAAAAATATTCTTTACAAAATAGAAAACAAATTCGATTTTCTATAAAATATTATCTTTATCTCATGAGTAATTAAATAGAGGAAAATTAATGCATAATTAATAATTTCAATAAATAACCATAGTAGAAGATAATACATAGGGTTTAATATAATAACATCATATAATTCCGTCAATGGAAACTTAATTAATATATTATCTTCAATATGGTTGAGATAATAAAATAAACAATCACCACTTTAGTATCTTTTGAATAAAAACCACTTGGATGAAAAAAATGATTTATAAAATTCATTATCATGAATTTATAATGTTAAATGATACATCATGTAAATGGGTCTGTATATACACCTCATAAACATAAATAGATTCATAACATCAAACATGTCTCAACAAAAAATATTGAAATGAATAACCCTTACCTAATGTATCATCTTGAATTGTATACATTCAAACCTCATGTATAATAAAATAATTTTTTAGTCATATACCATAAAATTATATATAAATATCTTTCAATGGACACTTTTTTCATAATTTTCAATTATCCTTTTATCAAAAATTATTCTTAATACGAACATTCGTGTGAAAACCGGTGCATTTTCTCTGAATGTTTCTATTTGATGATTCTAGTACTTGAACCTTAGTTACAGTTTAATAATCTAATTTATTTTAATCAAGATATAAATATCATATATATTCGTTATATTCATAATATAGTATCATCCTTGAAATTAATACATGAATATAGAACCAAATCTCTTTGGGAGGTTGAATCCACATGTACACATGAGTGATGTTATCATTTTTTAAAAAGTAGAGGGGTAATGAGGTAAATGATATATTATATTTATAGGAACATAATTATTTCATAAATATCAGATATATTCCTTACTTACATTATTATAAAAATCAACATAATATAGTAATGAATAAATAATTACACCACCATGTGGAGACTCTAAGTCAATTGTACGCATGAGAAATGTTTTCACTTTATATAAGATGGAAATGAGATGAAAAATGGGTTTACTGTAAAAAATAACATATAATATGATTTAATATATTTAAGTAATTATTTTTGGACTAGAAAAATATATTTAGAATAAATATAATATGAAATGAATTTGAAGGAGTGGTAAAATGATTACATATTCTTTAGTTGACCTCTTTTAGATACCTTCTTAATGATCCTTTAAATTGTATTTTAAGAATAATAAAACCTATAATTAAATGATAGGATAAATTATAAGATAATTGGGTATGGTTTTCATGATCTATATGGATCAATGTAGTGTAAATAAGAGAAAGGTTGGGTGCCCTTTTATAAGGGTGAGAAGGCGAACTGTTGTATTTTTTCAAAAGAAACATTATAAAGTAAAATTCATTGAAATGTTATTAAAATGTGGATTAATATCTTTGTACATATGATATAGGACGAAAATAAACACATAAAATAATATCATGATGGGATTTTAGGTAATTTTGATACTTATGTCTTTAGGTTAACCCCCATTAACCCTTTTTATCATTAACCATATTAACATGTTTTTCAATCACTAAGGGATATAAATTTACATATAGGGTTACAATTGGATCATAAATGGGAAATTTATGAAGCAATAGACCATTTATAATTATATTTATCCAATTTCATGATTTTTTATATTTTTAAATTATTTATTAAAATATTATTGAACATAAAAATTTATTAAAGTCTTTTGAAGCACAATTTGCATAATTTAACTTTATAAACATAAAGACAGTAATGAAATTTGAATATAATCCATTTGAATATTAATAATGTATTATTATTAACTAAAATATTCCTTTTAAACCATAATTCATCCAGATAAATTAATTTAATATTTTTAAATTTATTTTCTATAATGTTTTTACTAATTTCACAAGCACCATGTCAATTATGTATATGGATTTAAGGTAATTATATAATAACTTAAAATTATAAATAAATTTTAAAAATAAAATTAATTTTTAATATTAACTAAAAACTTATTTTTATTAATATGTGAACATATAATATAGTTTAAAATAAATTTAGTGACATTTGAAATTCTCTTTACTTAAAATAATACAATTATCATTATTAAAGGAATATATAACCAATGTGAAATATGTTCTATTTCAGAAATTATAGGGTATAATTAATCACATAAAATGAAATAAATTCTAGTTTTTTGTATATTTTTTCATTTTATTTCATAGTTTGAATTCTGCTTGGCCAATTTTACCATAACTAAGGTGAAAAATATTTACCATAGTTATAATTTATAATAAACCAAACTAAAATGGAACTACTTACAAAAATTGAACCTCATGATTCTAAATATGGTATAAATTTTTTTTGATTCAACATATTTCAGTTCCATAAATCATGTTTGATATATATTTATAAAATACAATGAAAATAATTTTTTTGAAAAATGTGTTTTGAAGAATAAAAATTAGCTTATATCAAAATCATGAATATTTCTCATTAAAATAGAAAAATATATATCATTATAAATGAAATGGGTTTTATTTTCACTTTAATATTGAATCCAAATAAAAATTGTACTTTTATAAAACATTATTTAATTGAAAAGAAATGATATTATTCAAGAAAACTATATTTTTCACTGTTCACTGAAAATCAATCCTTTCAAAAATATACAAAAATATAGACATAAGTTAATTTTTATAGGATTATTTCATAAATTATATTAATTTTATAACATAAATTTTATAAATGTGGATGAACATAATTATAATTAACACTCATAATATACAATAAAAACAATTTTTGAATAAAATTCATTTTAAAGCATAACATAAGTTCATTAAAAATTGAGTTCATAAATTCTAAGTATAAATATGTGAATTTTTTATTTGAGAGGTACATTATATGTATAATTCTTAATGAAGTCACTCATTTTCATAATATTCAGTTCAATGGAGTGGTTATAATAGTCACATTTAAATAATAATATTTTTATAATATATCTCGATTCACATAAATCTCAGTGTTCTATGTTAATAAATCTTCCATGATTATTATTATTTAAAGTAAAATTATTAGTATTTTACATTCTACCTCCCCCGCACCAAATAAATTATTCCACCCCACATTTTTCATAGACATTAAAGGATCTATATTTAAATATACCTTTATTGAAAACCCATATCATATAAAGGGATAATAAAACATCCTTAGAAAAGGGAAAGTGGGAAGCATAAAGGTAACTTTAAATAAAACATATCTGGGTTACCAGATAAGGATAATATTTTTTTAATGTTAAAATATTTACGTAGATGATAAAAATAAATTCAAGGGACTAATATATAGTGATATAGAACTTGTTCATGAGAAACTAATAAACCCCAAAACCATAAATTAGTGTGGGGTTAAAATACATTTTGTTCATTAGAAAAAAAGTTAAAAGAATAATTTCATTACTTAAATATTATTTTAGGAATCATATAATTATTAATTAATCCTAAAATACAAATCAATCCAAAAAATAAGTACTATTTTAAATCCAGTTATATGTATAATAAACATGATTGTAACTAGGGAAGAAAATATCAACCTAATAGAAAGCACTTGATAACCAGATTCCAACTAGGTGTCCTAATTGATAATTATTTCCTTAGAGTGACAAGGGATTGTTAAATACCAATAAAAAATATAAAAGAGTGATTATATGTAGAATTTACTAAATCATGAGATTACTATAAATGTACATTATATAATAACTTAAGGGATACAAACATCATATGTTGTTATTTCATAATACTGATTATGCTCCCTTTTCTTTTTCTAAGATAAATTTTCTTGATTATTAGATAATTCAATTGAATAGTTCCTAACCAAATTATAAATGAAACAATATAAATTTATTAGTTATTTCTTTTTTTGATTCTAATGTTCCTAATTTCCTTTTTCTCCACACATTAGAAAACTCTATTTACCTTCAAAAATTTACTTGGGTGTTTGTTTCCCAATTTTCATATATGAGAATTTCTATCCTTCCCTTATTTTCATTCACCTCATTAATTTTTTCATTATTCTCATTCAACCACTTATTCTATTGATTTAATTTTATAAAATATAACTTGGATAATTATTTATCCATCTTGATGGTAATTTAGATCATATGAACATATGAATAAATCATTTGAGAATAAAATTTCCTCCATAGGATTGGCTTAATACAATAAAATAAATAGTCAATCTTACTCTCTAGATTATGATTGTAGTTCATAACATGTTTTTATAATATTGTAAGGTTATAATCATAATTAGAAACACTTTAGTCCTCATTCTATATTATATTAAGGAATTTACAATTAATATTATCTTTTTTCACACTAGTATAGTACTTTTCAAAGAAAATATCTTTAAAATTCTTCCAGACCAATCTCACAATCTACTCATCCTCTTTTGTATTTTGAATTAACGAAAACCATTTACCAAAAAATTCCTTTAAAAAATATTATTCTAGAATAAAATTTTTAATTTAATTTATTATAAATCCCATAAATATATTTTCTAGAGCCTGGTCCATTTCTCAACTATAAACGGAATTTTATTTCCCCAAAAGGAGGGAGGTTTCCACCCCATGAATTGGTGCAATATAAATGAATCGTGCTATGAAACAATAAGTTGTTCCATATATGAAAGGATATTATCCATAACATGAGAAAATTATCCTAATATATTTATAATATTCACACTTGTTAATACACTAAAATTTTAAAACAACACGATTCTCAATAGCGTATTCAACCCACAACACTATGTCTAAACGAACCACGATATAATAATATAATATTATAATTTAAACAAGATCGATATAACCTAGAAATTAAATTGGTTTGGATATAAATAGTATTAACCACCTTATGAAATAAATATAATGTTCGTACTCCATATAAATTAATTTATGAATTCTTAATAAATAAGCACTCAGCATTAATAAATATATTTTATTCTATAAAAAACATATTTCCTGTATAAATGGATTTTGTTTCTTTTGTGATAAAATATTATAATTTATTTGTGAAAAATGTAGAAATGATAATTTATAAAATGAAAATAATTTCTTATATCATAGTATCATTAATAATTACAAATTAATTGTTTTCATTTTTTTCAATATATTCATTTCAAAGTAAATAGTAAAAAATACCGATTTTTTTTAAAACATATGTTTCATTTAATAAATTAAGTCATTTAAAATTCTAATTTTTCATAAAATTTTATTTATAATTAAATTAATATATAATATTTTTTATATCGTCCAATTAATTACATTTAAATAACCTTTATGTATTTTCCTATAATATTATTTTCTGGTTGAAAACACAATTTTTTCAGAAAGTGTTTTAGAGTGCATATTGATCAATCATTTAAATTAATTAATATTACCCATAAAAAGAAATTATTTAAATAAAATTTATAGACCATAATTCTATATTTTTTAATTTCAATTCAAATAATAATTATTTATATTCATATAATTATTATAAGTTTATCATTTCCTTGAAAATTCTTTTTTAAGGAATCATTTTCATCACTCTTGTAAGTTTTATATTAAATTAAATTCTTACACTTATATGAATTTAATTTAATAAAATAAATTAAAATGTTTTTTATCATAATAATTTATAAAATATAGTATGTAGATCTTAGTTTTTTGTCTTAATAAATTGTAAAAATATTAGAAAAATGGTTAATGTGGTAAGACAATTTAATTGCTAAAAATGAGTAACCTCATAAGTAAAGAGGATGAGATGTTTAAAACATATTTATTATTAATTTTTGAGATTTATATATGAATTGTATCTTCTAAAATGCTTTTTTTTAAATTTAGTTACTTTTCATGAGAGTGACTACCCATTATAGAATTTTGTTTGGGTATTTATAAAAATATTTCTCTTCCTCAATTTTAAAAGGGCACCACTTTCCATAACATTACCAGAGATATCATTCCATTTATCTCAACCAATTCCTTCCAAAATCTCTCCGTAACATCCTTTTCCTAATTCCAGTGCTTCTTGTATACCCAAAATACCACCTTTATGGTTGGTAATAAGATATCCAAAGGAGTATCTTCTTGGAAAGGGTAATCATCTTCACCGAGATCATTCTTTTTAATACTTATTTTTCAACAAAATAAATTTTGTCATAAATATTACAATATTATAACACAATTATATAATATATACTGATATTTTTTTATTTTTATCTCATAATATTTATGCACCTCATCTTCCATCAAAATGGAAATTAAAATTTTTATCCTGTGTACGACAAAATACTGCCTCGTGAAAAAATGTAATTCATTTTCGATTTTATCATCACATGGATATTCATGGTGATAGATTTAATTTTAATATATAATATTAATGAAATTTTAATCTATTAATAAAATTGACATATTATATACCTCTTTACAATACCATAAATTCACAAAATAATAACATTGCTTGTGTCTATGGAAGACTACCGCCCCACGAAGACATCTGATGCATTTTTGATTACCATATCTCATGGATGGTATATGTAAGTGTATATAAGTAAATAATATGATATTTAATATATTACTATATTTATGTAAATATAAAGTAATACATACCTTATTTCCCTCATGATTAATAAAAAATGGAAACGTCTCTCATGCATATGTACGTCATACCATTTCCATGATTGTAATATAGTTCATTTTTCATTTCCATATTTCATAGTTGAATTTAAAATAATAAATTATATATAAAAATTATTATTATTAAATTATTATTTTTATTTAATTTATATATAAATGACTATTTTTACCATGTTCAACGTACCAATGTCAACATAAATTTAGGAACTAAACATCCTCAAAACACAGTACATAGACATAACTGATTATGTAATTAAAACATGCATTAAAATAAATGAAGATATAAGTGAATAATAATGTAATAAGTTATTAATAAAATGAATAATTTATATATATTATTTTATTATAGTGGATATAAAATACATAAATGACAAAGCTAGGACTCGATGTAAGGGTTTTTTCTCAAAACACCCATCTTGGAGATAGATGTTTTTTGTGAACCTAATTTAAATTAAAAGGTGTATATTATTATTATTTAAATATAATACCATGATATCATCATAATTGATGATATGTTAAGTTAAAATTCATATATTTCATATATGAGAGTTAGGATTCAAAATTTACCAAAATGGTACGAGTTAATGTTTCAATCCCATTTTAATCAGGATTATTTTTTCTTGAATTTATATTATAGGAAATTATTTTTCCATTGAATAATAAAACCATTTAATCTTATTCAGTTATATATATTCATGAATTTTTTAATGTAATATTATCATTTCCCTTATTTGGTATGATTAATTAATTATAAAATAATTTTTATATGTGTTTCCATTATTTATCTCTTTATTTGAAAATCATTTTTCTTCCACATCCATATTTTCAAAAAAAATTGAAAAATATTTTTACCCATACAAAAAAAATGTTTTAAGGAAATTATAAACCACTTTTTAAATTGTACATATCATTTTGAGAGAAATATTCATGTCATTTTCTGAATATGGTACTTTTTATCCCTTTCAAAATAGTATGAAAACAATGTTTCATTAAATTATATTGAATATATGAAGTTTCATTGCATTAGAAAAAATATACTAGGTGAGGATTCCTTTATAATTTTCAATTTTTGTTCTTAAATAAAAAAATTCAATCATATTTTCGAAATTATTAAATTTTGAAGAAATTATTCTAATGTGAAAATGGTATTTTTCTAATTAAATATTCAATGTGATCTTTTAAGACATTTTCATCAACAATGAAAACCATTGATGATATGGATTGATTATATATTTGGTATATATATCTCTCATATATATACTATGATTATTATCCCTTACATTTATGGGGTAATATATTCTCTTTGTTCATTTATGAAATTGGGTATTTATGAAATGTCATTTGATTATGATATGAGGAATGATTATGAAACCCACTTTTTCCCATGGGTATTTATTTTGATTATTCCTTAGAATTAATTTTCTTATGTGACACACATATTAATTCACTTGATATGAATTTTATTGTGGCCCTAAAATTATATATCCCTCCAATACATTAGTTAATGTTCTCATCGCATGAGACATCATGTATAGGATTATAGAGTGAAACAAATCTATTTTAGGAATATGTGAACCATGTGACATTGTATTGATGTTTAGCATTAACTAATGTTTATGTCATATTTTATATTTTTGCATCATTTCATATAATTCCTTGATCATATGATACCATTTTAATTATGTTATTATCAATTGTTATTTTATTTATCCTACTATTTTATGATATCATTTATACATTTGAATTAGGTGTTTAGTGTCATTTCCATGCTTATTGCCTTACTAGGAAATTTAACTCAGCCCTTCTTGTCTATTTATTACCCAAGTTTTTTCAAGTAGTTTTAGGATCTCAAATGGATATTGGAGCTCATTATTTAGAAAAAATAGGATGTTTTTTAGTCTCATATTTATATATTATGAAACTATTTTTTGAAAAACACTAAGTCTAACGATATTTAGTATGTATTTAATGGATATTTATGTTACTAATCAATTTTTAATAGATGGAAATTTATTGGGTTTATATAGTTCATATTAGATCAAGGATTAATAATTTTTTCTATTATGAGTATCATAATTTAGTGAGAACCCAAGGGATATGGGTTTCTATAGTTCATATTAGATTAAGGACTATTAAATTTGGGTATTATGAATAGAACAATTTAGTGATAACCCAAGGGATATGTATAAGGATAAGACAATGTGTAGTGAAATATCCTGGAATTTTTGTGAAGTGTAGAGCGAGTGGGTTATAAGAAATTGCATCCCTGTTGAGATACTACAAGTGGATGTGGCTCTAGAGGAATTCTACCTTGGGATAATAACTCTATTTTTTTGCATTGATGTAAAATTTATTGTTACCTAGTTCATGACAATGGTCCTTACTAAAAACCTGGTTTCACACTGTAAGCGGGATTTTCATTGGAAATTAATAAAACTCTTTATGAACCATTATTAAGGACTTGAACAAATTGTAATGTTATAAAACTAAAATAGAAAAAATTATCATAAATAAACTAGATTGAAATATATAGAATCATAGGTCACACTATAAATATCATTTATAAGTTAATCCTTGTAATATTATAAGTTTTTTATATGTTAAGGTATCATCATCTAGTTTTTGTTAATGGAGTGAAATATAAGAAAGTATACCAATAACCAATTTGATAGGAAATGTAACGATTTTTCTATTGAGATACTAAACATAATTGGAACAACAGTTCTATATATTGTAATAATTCCAAATAAGCTATCTAGAATTATAAATAATAACTAGAACATAGTCAAATTTCAAAACACATCATATAAGATAATGATGAGGTAGCATGTATTTTAGTGTTAATGATGATAAAGAAAAGAATATTCAATTTTATACATATCAAAATAGTTGGTAGGGGAAACATTTAAAATTCCTTTAAGAATTTGGAATATGAATTATTTGTGGGAAATAAGGCCACAAAGTAGCTAACTTCCAAATAAAAGTGAAGAGTCTAGTTCACAAGATGTGGGGGAATAATGTTCCCCACAAACACCACTTACTATTCAATGTCATTCAAGTGGGGATGTTTTATATTATTTGATTCAATTACCTAATTTAATTATTAAATACAAAGGTTCTATGTCATGAAAATCATCAATGTTGAATTATTTATGTGTTTAGGTATTAGAACTCAAAAATTATGTTTTTGAGGTATTTTCTGTCATTTTTTGGGTTATAAGAATCATGAATCTTATAAGGATAGTTATATTTTTTTTCAATAAGTATTTTTTTAATATATTGAGGGGTAAAAATTTAATAGAGAGGTTATTTAATGTAATAATTTTATTTAATGAAAAAACACATGATTTTGGAAAATATAATATTTAGGGTTTATTCAATATTTAGATAATTATTGTCAATTAAATTTTATTGATCTTGTGGAAAAGAATGATCTAGATAGAAAACAATGGTGGATAAAAAAAGATTTATATTTGAGGACCAATGTTATTTTTGAAGATTATTTTTTGGAAGATGTTATAGGATCCATGTGAATTGTGAATAGGATTATCACTCTTATTTAACCCTTCTTTTAAAATAATTAAAAACAGAAATATAGTTGACAACCCCACCCATATAGGATCTCCACGGGGCATGAACCCACAATCGAAGGGATAAAAGGGTGAATATTCAACCACTGTCCCATTAAATGTACTAGTAAATTTTAATTTTTTTATGTAAACAAATTGATGGATAAATATTAGGTAAATTTTGGAAAACAAATTTTAGGATAATATGTTTTATGTATTTTGAGGTAAATAATTAATATGTGTGAAATGTTTTGATTAATTTAAGAATATTTAACCACTTTGTATAACACAACATTTAATATGAAATATAATTTTGGAAGAAAAAATTTAAATCCTTTAATGTTAATGTTATCTAGGATGTAGGGTTATTTAGTTATGGAATGATTTATTTTGAACTTTGTATTCATATATGAATATAAAGGTGTATTCAATTTACGAATTATATTACCTTTTATAAACCATTTATAGTTTTTTAATGTATAAATAAAAGATTAATATTTTTTTTATCATTTTGGGGAAACATGTGATCCATTAGAAGTTAATTTGAGTGCTTCATGAATTAAAAAAATCACATTGAATACTCATTATTTAGATTAGGAGATGATATTATAGTCAAGATAATTAATGTTTAAAATTATAAATCTTATGTTTTTATATTTATTTATTTCCTTGTTTTATATATTAAAGGGATCCCTCATCTTTAGAAAAAGGATCATGAAATAAAAATGTTATTCATTTTTTATAAAACAACAGCGTCTTCTCTCTTAAAAAAGTGTTTAACAATATCTCATAAATTTATATTATTTGAAAATACATGTTTGAATTCCAAAAAATGTGATCCTATGTGTATTCCAAGTTATGTTTTGACATTTTTGTTTCTCTTTCCTTCTTTTTTAGATGATACTTTTTCCCTTTTACAATGTGGGTTTTCGACAATGGAATTTTGAAATGTCAAACCCCTGAGTACTAAGAAAATATTCATATTTTTCTTATGAAATTTATTTAATGGGGTACAATGTAATGCCATAATATTTTAAAACAATACTATACTTGATATTGTATTCACCATGCAACACTTATTTTAAACGAACCACGATGTAATATTAAAATATTAGTACTGAAATATGACCAATATATCCTTGAAATTAAATTTTAAGTATGACTAGTGTTAAGTAATTATGAAATATATATAATTTTCCTATGAAATATAATTTTATTTATAAATTATTAATGAGTAACCACTCAATTTTAATAAATAAATTTTATTGAATGAAAATTATGTTTCTTCAAAGATCGTTTTTAATTGTCTTGCGAGAAAATATTATTATTGATTTCTAGAAATATTATAAATGATTTTTATAATATCAAATAATTTTTTAATTCAGAATATCTATATTGACTTATTATAAAATTTTGGTATTTTGTTTCAAAATATTGATTTCTCGGTGAATAGTAAAAAATATAGATTTTTTGTAAAAATGTCATTCTATTTAATAAATTAAGTTAATTTGATGTTTTATTAATCATTTAATTTAATTTTAAAGTAACATAAATATTATATATTTATGTAAAATACAGTTAAGTATATTTAAATCACATTTTTAATTGATTTTATTATAAGTTTGTTTTTAGGCATAAAAAACATTTTACCAAAAACACTTTCAAAGTGACTAATGTTCCTCCATATTAGTTATTTAAAATAACCCAAAATAACGAATTATTTTAATGAATTTTTTATGTTTTATATCAATATTTTTGAATTAATATACATAGAATGTTGTTTTCTATTCATATAATTAATACAAGATTTTATGTTTCTTGAAAAATGATTTTTTTAGAAAAAGGATTTTTGTTGCCCTTACGGGATTTATTTTAGATTAAATTATTTTACTTATATCAATTTAACTATTAAAAAATTATACCATATATTTAATTATAATAATTTATTCTATATAATAAGGTCATATTTTTTTCATATTGAATAGTAAAACATAAAAAATAGTTATCATGATAAAAAAATTAAATTGTAAATGTGAGTAACCTTAGAGGTAATGGAGATAAAAATTTTAAAGCATGATTATTTTTAGTGGTGTTGGTTTCCTGTGGCCTTATATATCATTAAATCATTTATTTGTTAATTTTTTGTAAACATTTAAAGAGATTGACTTCCCATTACTGAATAGTTTTTATTATTTTAAAAAATGATACTACTCAATTATAAAAGCACACCCATTCCCCTCCATTCGTGAAACATCAAAAGAGATTTGGATAATTGTAACTCAAATAAAATATGTCCAAAACATCCTAATCATCTCTATAATTATTATGTTATTCCAAAAATACAAACCATTCTACCCTTAATAATATATCTAAATGTGGTTCTTCTAAGAAATGGTAATCGTCTACACCAAGATTTTTATTTTTAATTCTTAATTTTAAACCTAAAATTATTTCATAAAAATTCCAATATAATAACACTATTATCTCTTATATACATAGATTTTATTATTTGTATTGAATAATATTCATACATATCATCTTCCATCAAATGGGAAATGAAACTATCGATCATGTGTACAATGAACTACCAACTCACAAACTGATGTTATTAGTTTTTTTATCATCACCTCACATAAAATATAAATATTATATATTTAATGTTTTAATAATATATATATGTCATATTAATCATTCAATAAAAGTAACATATCATATACCTTATTACTTAACCATCCATTAAACAATGATAACATTGTTCGTTTATATGGGGAGTTCCGCCTCGCGAAGCAATGCAATTCATTTTTTATTACCGCATATCATGGATGGTATATGTATGTTTATTTATTAAAATAATATTATATTTAGGATATAATTTTCAATATTTAAATAAAAAATAACACTTATCTTTTTTCCACCGTGATCGCAGAAAAATCAAAACGTTACTCTTGTGTACACATGGTCTACTGTCTCAAAGATCGTAACATATATCATTTTTCATAACCATATTTTATGACTACTTTTAAAAGAGTAAATGATGTATAAAAATTATAATTATTTAATGATTATTTTTCTATATTTGATTTAATATTTACCCTTTTGACCATGCTCAACATACTAATGCCATTTAGATATTCTAAACTGAACATCCTCAAAAAACCAGATGTGGTTATAAAAAATTTATTTTTTAAAAAATAACATAAATAAAATAATTAAATGGTTTATGTATATGGGATTAAAATTTGAAATATTTCATAGTAAAAAATTAGTTGATATAATTTTATTATTCAATAGATAAAATACATACACGACAAAGCTAGAACTCAAGGTATGGTTTTTATCTCAGAACTTCCATCATTTAGAGAATTTATCATTTATGAACATGGTTTTTTAAATGTTTTATATACTATCAATTTACATATTATTTAATTAATCTATAAAAATTCATTATATTTTATGTTACAATTCATTTACATTATCAATGGGAGTTATGATTCAAATGTTACCAAAGTTGTATGGGTATATATTTGAATCTCATTCTCATCAGGATAGTGTAGGCTTGAATTTACATTATTATATATTATTCAATTATTGTATAATAAAACCAATTAATTTTATTTTTTATTGTTATTCATTAGATTTTAAAAAAAGAGTACCACTTTCCCCTCTTTGGTACATAATATTATTGATATATTCTTTTTCATAAATTTGACTTCATTTCACCATTCGATCAAAAATTAATTTTTATTCCATATCAATGTTTTCTAAAAAAAATATAGAATATTTTTAACAGTCCACAAAATATTCATTAATGAAAATTTTAAATGTGTTTAATTTTTTACAAAATGGTTTCGAAATAATCTTCTTATGATTTACTAAATGAATAATGTTTTATCAATTTCACAACATTATGAAAGGAATATTTCATTTAACTTGTACCATATGTATCAATTTACCCACCATCAATACCACTAAACTCTATAAATATTGCATTATATGTTTCAAGGGTTCTTTATAAAAAACATATTTATAAAATATATGTTTAATTTTTATAATTTGAAGAAATTATTTGAATGTGTCAATTTTATTGTGGTCATGAAATTTTCCATGTGGTCTTTTAAAGACACTTTCATCAATGACGACAAAATTTGATATTATAGATTGATTTTAAATTATGTATATATTTATCTCAAATATATACCTATATTATTATCACAAACATTGACTATGCAATAAATTTCTTATGTTCGTTTATCAAATTCCTTATTTAATAAATCTCTATTGATTATGAAAGAAGGTAATATTATGCAACCAATCTTCTTTCTATGGGTAATTCTTATGTTTATTCTTTTTTACTGATTTCCTCAAGTGGAAGAAATATACATGTACATAATGTGATTATCAAGGGTAGGAACCAAATTAGATATCCTTTCATTGATGTGGGTAATTTTTTAGTCTCATGAGACATCATGTATCAAAATAAGAACTTATCCAAATCCATTATGGGAATTCTCACACCATGTTTTGTTGTCTCAACAGTTAACCTTGGCTAATGTTTATGTCATGTTTTATTTTTCTTAAACATTACCTATGATTCAATGATTTTATGATACTATTTTATTTATGGTATGCTCCCATGTGATTACACTTGATCCTTCTATTTTATGATATTAGGTTATACCTTTTACTCACCCATTATATTTCTTTATCATGTTTATTCCATTACTATGATTTTTATCATATACCTTCGGGTATATGTATTCCCCATCATATACCATAATCTTTTAGGAGCTAAAAATGATTTATAATCCCATTATGGAGAACAAAATACATAAATTGTAATTTTGCTTCACTTTGACTACTGTGAAACTATTATTCAAAAGACACTAGGCCTCGTAATCATTGTTTTTTGAGTAATAGATATTTAATTTAAAATTCATATATTAATATGTATAAAAGGATTGCGTCTATATATGCTCCTTCACTATTCATGTCAACTTTATTATGAATGAAATCCCAAAATTTAATATGGGTGTTCAGAAATTTTCAATTTCTTATGCTAGCATACATTCCAAAACAATTTCATACACTATATTAAATCATAACATTATGAATCATAATATATAATTTCTAAATGAGTGAAACACGTAATATAAAATAAAAAAGTATGAATAGGCAAAATTACAATCTAAATCACGGTATTTATGGTAATATATTCAAATCATCTATAGTGGATTATAAATAAAAAGTGAATTACAGTAGAATATCAACCATGAGTTTCAAACTGGGTTTGTAGTCAGGTCCCATTCATCATGCATAAGAATGATGGTTGGTATATACTCGACCAATTATTTTTTAGGTTGTTACCCACAGATTCATATGATCCAAAACCAGTTCCAATTGTAGCATCAAGACATATATGCATTTTTAGGAAAAACACATAATCTATACCTTAATTTTTTATTATATTATTATAAAATTAGACATAACATACAAGACTATCATAATATTTTTTCCCACACTCCATGTTTAACTGAATGTAGTTCCCAAGGTTTCTATTGGACATGACTTGATACTAACTATGAATAACCCAGCCGTAGAATCCCAATTTTTTTGGTCACTTCATTACATTGGTAATAAATAAAATTTATTTAAGCCTAAAGGACTGAATAGTGTAGTATTCTCATAAAACAAGATAGATACTTGAATCTCACAATAAATTTAAAAAATATATAATATAACAGTGTATTTTCTTTGAGAAATTATTTTTATATCTATCATGTCCTTGTATTTCATTCATAGTAATCTTCCTAGAATATTTGGGAAAGGAAACATAAGAAAGGGGAGAACTCAGATTCTATGTAAGAGAATGGGTGTAATAGAATTTATCATGGAATAAATAAGAAATGAATAATATACTATGAATAAATAATGATAACATAAGGTCATATAAATAATCACATGAAATTAAAACATTTCCGTGTATTTCATAATTTTTAAAATAATCACATGGACATCGATAACTAAATTCATAATGATGGAGTTCATAATGTTGGAAATATTAAACATAAAATCGAGGCCTCATTATAAGAAATCATTTATAAATGGGTGATGTGTTGGAAAAATAACCAACTTGTTTTATCTCATGAGGCTAACTGATGCATTGAGGGACTTTGAATTTCCATTCCCTAGTTGTCACATAATAATATCAATGCATTAATCATTTGAGTAAACAATTCAACATAATCAAAATTCATTAATAATAAATAAATGTGTCTATTAGAAGAACTATTATAAATAATGTTAATATTTTCTCAAGTCCATCTGATCAAAAGGTATCGAGGTAATTATGGTTCATGGTATTATGAAATTATATCCTCAATTTTTTATAAGATTCATAAATGGATTTTTACATAGATCAATATACTTTTAATATTTTTTTAGAACTTTTTTTGAGGAAAACACCCTTTTTATTTTCAAATAACTTATTTAAGGAATAAAATTTTCAAAATAATATGAAATTTGTTTTCATTGAATAAATCAATGGAAACATGTATAGTAACCTTAAAAACATATAATATTCATGAAAGTGGGTAATGAAGTTTTTGAATTGTATGTTAAAATAATAATTTAATTCAAACCTTCAGTATAATGTTCCTTGATCAGAAAATGACAAGAAGATTATCTTAAAAGAATTAGAAAATAAATCATGGGTAAAAATGATATCATTATATCATTTAATAGTATCAAAAATATTACTGATATTATTTTAAATAAAAATTAAACATGGAATAAATATATTTCTGTCTAAAAAATCAACTGTATTTTTTTCCTAAAAACAGTATTCTGATACATTTTTTAAAACTACAACACCCACTAAGGGTGGCTCCAAACACGCTACAAAGATGTGGCTTGGGGGGATCAACCTCGCGTCCACCACCCCAAACCCTTAACCCCCACCCCATTCCACCACATCCACATAATATTTCTATAAATAATCACACTATAAGAAGATAAATTATTTTTAATATAAAAATATCTTATAATTCTCACAATGAAAACTTATATCATAAATAATATCGAATAAGGATGGGGTTATCAAATAAACTCTAAACAATATGGAAACATTAAAATCAAACTACCTTAGTTGAAAAAAATAGTTTTAAAATTAAAACACATATATTACGAATTTTACATGATATAATATGTTTAGGTAGCAGCAGATGCACCTCATAAACATTAGTAGGATCATAACATGAAAACTGCATCAAAGAAACAATTTGAGATGGAGAACCCATACATATCACCCATATTTCATTATATACATTCAAACCTGTAGTAAAATAAACATCAATTTATTTTAAATTTATAATAATACTATATAAATACATAAATTTTTATGTACCACTCATTTATAATTTTCAATTATCCATTGATTAACAATTCTTCTTTAAAATGGACTTTAATGTGAAAACAGGTCCATTTTTTTATACATGTTTATGTTCGATGGTTCTAGTACATTAGCCTTGTTAATGGTCTAATTATCTCAATAATATTAATAATTATTGAAATATTATATATAATCATTCTATAAATTTTTAAGATCACAGTTAAAAGTTAAACATGAAAAATTAATGGAAATGCTTCATGGAAGGGGTAATCCACACATGTGCACAAGCAACGTCATCATTTTATAACGAGTTGAATGGTAACAGGGTATAATATATATTAAATTTAAAATGCCATGATTATATAATAAAAATATTTTATAATAATTACTTCCATCTTAATAACCATAAATGTGAAATGTTAATGAAAAATGAAATACACTATTAATAGAGACAATAAACCATATATATGCAAAAGATATGTTTTATCATTCCAATGATGAGAAAAATAAGAAATGGTAAAATATTGGTACAAATAAATTATTATTAAACCTATCATACTAGATTAATGATTTTATGATATGTGAAATAGATATATAGGGGGTATAAGGAGAAATAAATTTGAGATATTCCCTAAAAAATATTACCTATTGTTTAATGGACCTCCATTAGATCCAGTATTAAGGAACCTTGTAATGGTATTTTAAGAACAAAATATTATATAATTCATGGAAATATATATTTTGAAGATAAATGGAATGGTGTTTTAAATATATATGGCATAATGTAGTTTAAATAAGAGGATGGGGTGTCTTATTATAAGATAGGGAATGAGGACTCTTGTAATTTTTGAAAATATTACAATATTATAAAGTCACATTCATTAACATGTGGTTCTAAATTTTATTAATTTATAATTAAAGAAGAAATAGGATCAAAATAAACACATAAAACTGGATTTATAAAAGTTTTTAGGACATGGTACCACTTATCTCTTTAGTTTAAACAAATGTTAATCCTTTTTATCCTTAAACAAAGTAACATGTTTTAGATCATCAAGGGTTATAAATTTACATATATGATAACATTGGTTAATAAATGGATAAGTGATGACACTATAGTCCATTAATCATCATAATTTTACTTTTTAATATTGTTCTTTTATTTAAATTGTTCAATAAAATAATATTTACTACAAAATACTATTAAATTCATTATACTAACTATTCAAATAATTTGACTTTAAAGACATAAATACAGTAATTTAATTCTAATATAATGATTTTCACATAAAAAATATATTATTATTAACTATAAAATTTTTATGACACTATAATTCATATAAATACATTAATTTTATTGTTTTTAAATTATTTACTTTGATTTTTTCACTACTTGCATAACCACTCTGCCTACGTTATACAAGAATTTAAGTTCATTACATAGACCATAAAATTTAGAAATAAATTCAAATCATAAAAAAAATTCATTTTCTAAAAAATAACCATTAATATTTAATCATAACTTGTTTTTATCCAATTTAATGATAGAAGTGTAATTTAAAATAAAGAGATTGATATTTTTTAATCTACATTACATTAACAAATATCAGTGTCATTATCAAAAGATAATTGAACCAAAATAAAATATATTTCTATTTGGGATTTATGTGGTATAATTTATCTGATCCATTTAAATAAAAAAATATTTTGGGATGATTATGAGACCATATCTCAGTGTTTTAACCCTATTTTATCAACTTTACTCTCACCGATGTGAGAAATATTTTCCATGGTTACTATTCATAATACCCAAAAATAAAAGGGTAGAATTTATAAAAATTTAAATTCATAATTGAAAATTTTGTATAAAATTTTCAATATATAAATTATATAAGTTGGGTAAATTTATTCTAATATAAATACGTAAAAGGCAATGAAAATAGTTTTCAGAAAAAAAATGCATCTCAAATAAAAAAAAATCTTATATAAAAACCTGAATATTATTGATGAAAATGGAATTAATACGATTATTATAAATAAAATTGATCCGTTTTTACTTTAATAAAAAATCAGAAATATAACAAGACATTTGCATTACTCAATTTTAATGAAAATAGATGACAATATTTGAAAATTCAATATGTTTAACAATTTCATTAAAAATTAATCATTTCAAAAAATACAAAATTCCCACACATTATTTTTTGTATAATGATTTAAAAATTATGTTAATATTATGAAATAAAATTTCAAAAAGTGGCATATATTAATTATAATTTCAACTATCAAATTTCCAAAACAATCATTTTTTAGGAAAATGAATTTTGGAAAAATAAAATGACATCACTAAAAATTGAGTTTGTATATCCTATGAATATGTCAATAGATGTTTATTGAGTATGATTATTCTTCATATATTTCATAATGTGGGAACCCATGTTCATACTCACCAATTTGATGACTTTGTTATAATTGAAACATTTAAATAATAATATTTTTATAATATATCACAATTTTCTTAAAGAATGATGTTGTGGGTTAAGAAATATATTATTTTTATAATTATTTTAAAATAATTTTTTTCCGTATTAAAATCAAGGTATCACATTAAACTTCTTTATTATGATATACATATATATTCATATAGTAATATAATGATTATAATTTCAGTAATTCATGTTGAAACATTATCGTTATAGTAAGAGATTTACTATCTTCGTTCAACTCATTCAACCCATTTAAACAAAGGAATTCAATTTGATCTATTAAGAATTTTATTTTTAATCCACATGTGATCTTAAAATTTCAAAATCTCAATTGATGAAAAAATCCCATGGTGTTAATTATTATATTTCACATCTACATATAACATAAAATAACATGTCATATCATGCAGTGTGTAATGAGTCTCATATGAAATCATACAACCTAAAATGATTATTTTTACATCTATATAAACACCAATATAGAGTGATATTCACGATTTTATCGCTACATATAGAATTTTATCCATTTTTATGGAGTTAATCTCCCTAGAAGCAACCCCTTATCGTCATTGGATCTTATTCAATCACAAATAATCAAATATGGTTTGAAGATTTTATTATCATAACCTTGGATCAAAATCCATTGATTGATAATTATATTTAAACCATGATTATTGTCTTACTAGAATTGAATAATTTTCTCCTATTCACCAGATATAAAATATAAAAATCCTAAATATTTTAATATTTCTTATAAAAAATAATTATTTTACGTATTCACTTAATACAAAAAAATTTATAAATTCATAAGAAACATTGATGTCATAAAAATAATTGAAATCATCTAGAACTATCATTACATTTTGAATTTGCAACTTTAGATGGAGTAATACAGTAATAAAATCACTTGGTCATAGGGATAATGATCAACATCAATTTCATTCTATCTAAAAATATATATGATCTATACAATTTTCATATAATCATCATGGGTTTAACTCTATGAACCCCCAAGGATAAACCTTTATGAGAATCTTAATTCTATGACAACCATAATAAACGATTAATAATAATATTACATAGCTCATTGGAATTCAGTGTAACCCAGATGAAGCTCTTATATTTCCTTGAAGCATCTCACTAACATACAATTATGTAGACAATTTTATTCCAGGAATAACATTACATATCGTGTGTTATTTTTGGGTTAATTTTGTATATGTAATTAATTATCATTACCCAGTACAAATGAAATTAACTTAACATAGAATTATTTCATTCCTTTACATAGGTAGTGTAATTTGTTATTTCAAATTTATGAAGCACTATATATTTCAGGACATGACTTAACTCATTAACACATTTCAATTTTGTACTATCCTATAATGTATGATATAGCCTTCAATATCCTCATTCAATAAGTTCCTTAAACATTCATGAAATATGATAATGGTTACATATCTATATTTAAACTTAACACATGTCTTGTATTATTTTAATAAAATATCACAATAAATAATTACAATTGAAGGCTACTAAATTAAATCTATCCAAAAAATGTATTATCATATCACCACATAGTATACTTTTTATTTAGGGTGAAATATCACTTAGAAAATCTATCACACCTCCATATATATATTGATAGCTTTTAATATCATCCTTATTAACAACAAATATAATCATTCATGGGAACTTCAATATCCCCATTTTCAATTTCATTCAATACCACCACACATATCTAAACTTAATATGTGTTCTCATTTAATTTTACCCCATACTGATAATAACATTAAAACATCATGTAAGTTGTATACCACACTTATTTCCTCCTTATTCTTCTTTTGGAAAAGGATTTTCCATAATAGATTATTCTCCCTCTTTAAATATAAATTATATCATGATTATGATTTAATTAAAGAACTAAAACACACACAAAATATCCAAGAGTCAATAGTTAATATACTATATGTCTTGTTTGGCTTACCGTATATATAAAACAAGAGATATTACACAAAGAAAAAAAGTATATTCATCAATTCTGATTTATTCTATACCACTATAAAATTTTTTAATTGTAGGGTTATTCAAATATATTTATCAACCTATGATTTTTTATCTTGCACACATATTAATAAAAAAATTAGAGATTAATGTAAAATATATATAACTCCCCTTTCTCTTACCAAATATTTCAATTAACACCCCTTGTAAAAACATTTTCCATAAACATTAAATCTGTATAATGTATGATTGGAATGACTCAGTATTTATTTTTACATGGTTAACTAGAAAATTGAATTTTTTAAATATTATCTTAACATGTAACCTTTTTTTCATGAATTTCCCCCAAAATGGATACACTCTCATTCTCATTATCATAAAAAACAATATTTTCAATGATGAATAATTAATTTTGTTGTCAAATATTGATAGAACCATTCATTTCCACCATTATTTGATTTCATTGAATCAAATAAATGATATATTGATGAAAAATAATGAAATATGGAGTGGTGAATTATATTTGTTAATGATAGTAAAAACATTAATTATTACCTCCCATCTAAGGATCCTTTTTCCTCTCATTTTAGATTCTGAGAATCTCTTCACGTGTCCACTTCTAAATTTAAAATCATTATTCTTTAATGATATAGAGGTATTTATTTCCTAAAATATCCTTGTGTGGGACCATTTTATTGAAAGTTATAAACTAAAATTCATTCTTATATTCTATTTTTTTTATTTTAATTTTTTAATCTTGTATACTTAAAATTTTCAAATAATATATTCCATCATGTCCAGTATTCTTGTATCTCCAATATATATCATTCATAGTATTTAATCAACTTACTTATCTACGATAACCATCTTGTGATTCTATCAATTCTTTGATTATACAATATTTATCTTGTCTAGATATGAAGATTCTTATTTTATCAAACTTAATTTAAATAATTTTTTTCCGTCTTCTTTACTGAATTATCAATTTCTTATTTTTACAACATGTGATATTTCCTATTTCACAATGATATAATTATTATTTTACCCATGTGGTTCCCCCTATCATCATAATAATTCCATTTCAGGTACATGGTTGATGTTTAATTATAATATTTTTTCCCACAAACTATATAGCAATATAGTACCTATTGAATCTTGATCATTCAATATATTTTTGAGTCTACCTCTGAGAATATGTGTTCTCTCTATTCATTTTATGAATACATTTAACCCCTTTTAAGGGTTTTCCTTTAGAATATTCAACTCAAAATTTCTTAAATATTTAATAAAATTCTTAATAACATCTTTTATCCAAAGTAAGTTTTTTCAAATGGTAGTGTTCTGGTCAAAGTCCAAAACCCAAAAATTATTATTAAAAGTCAAGAAGTTATAGAAGTCTAAAAAACAGAATTTTGTTTACATCCCGAACATAAAGTGGGAATAACTTAGGGGGAAGCACATACCTCTAAGTAATATCATTAGCAACACCCATGTTGGCAAGACCGTCATCAATTCTGTTGGCTTCACGGTAATTATGCATTGCATTGAAGATGAGAGAGGAAAGGGAGTGTAGGTAGTCTATCTATCGGGCAGTGAGCTTCCAAGATAGATGTATCATGCCCATCTAGATAGCCTGAACAATATTAATGGAGTCGCTCTCAATCCAGGTGTTGTTTCAGTTGTGCAGCTTGGCAAACGAAATGGCATGAATGACACTTAGTATCTCCGTATCCAAGGAAGTAGCGACTCCACAAGAGCCATAACCAGCCAAGAGTCTGGTCCTAATGATTTTTGAAGATGTCTCCACAACCTGCTGGGCCAGGGTTTCCTTTAGAGGTGCTATCCTTGTTGAATTTGATCCATCATGTGCGAGGGGCACCCAAAAGACATCAATAGTGAATTTGGGGTGAGGATATTTTCCCTCAATCCCAATACATCGCAGAATCCTATGATCTCTGACCGAGTTGTTACAATGATCTTTCTGTATCGATGCCACCTCCCTGATGGTAATAAGAATTCTCATTTTACCAATTCCATACCAGATCGCATGTAGAAGCTTTGCAATAGCTGCAATCAACAGATTCTTGATTTGTTGAGAGTCCGATGTTTCCCTGCATCTTTGAATATGAGAGATTAAAAAACTACAACACAACCAATTGAATTCAAAAATATCAAAAATATAATTCCAAATCACTGTATCCATATCACAGGAAAGGAACAGATGATTAATATCCTCACGATGCTGGTAACACATCCGGAATTTAAAGAAAAGGTTGATTCCAAAGTCCTGTAAACAAGATTCAGTAGGAATCCTACCATGAGAAATACGCCAAACAATAGTAAATCACGAAGGCTTGATCCAATATTTATTGAATCTGTTTAACCATATAAAGTTTTTGATATTATTGTTGTACAAATAATTGCAGAAGCTCTTCGAGTTGATCATCCCATTATGTGAAGGCTCCCAGATAAGAAATCCATCATTAATCGTAAAATGTTAGTTTTGAACAATACTCTTAATATCCTCGGGAAGATAATTATTATGAATATGCATGATGTTCTTGATAGTGTCATTGGTGTGCATAGTGAGTTGAGAGGAAGATATCAAGGAGATCAAGGGAGAACCAGTTCAATTATCAAGATAAAAATTAAAATTAGAGTCTCTGTTGGCCAGCCATCTAGAGTTATCCATAATGGAGTTGAAGGTACATTTGATGGAGGGCCATATGGAGGAAGTGAAATAACTATGAGTATTTTTTCGGATCTTATCAAGGAAACAAGCCCTAAGAATGTCTATAGAGGGTGATATATTACAAATGAGATTCCATGTAAGCTTATCTCAAAGGGCTTGGTTGAAATTAGTGAGGTTTTTTATTCCGATACCTCCTTTATCAATAGGCTTTCAACATGTGGACCAGGGTACAGTAACCAGTTTTCTTTCGAGAGTCCTGCCAGTCCAGAAAAAGTTTTTAATGGAAACATTGTTGCATTTTAATAGACTATCCGGCCATTTATAGATCATCATGGAGTAAACCAGTTTAGAAACAGTTGTAGATTTAACAAGGCAAATTTTCATTTCCATTGAGATATTTTTACCTTTCCAGGAGGAGAGATGTCGAAGAGTTTGATCAATGATAGTGGAGAAATGAACCGCTTTAACTCTACCCAAAATTATGGGAACTCCAAGATAAGTAAATGGTATAGATCCCTACTTAACACCAAGCATATTCGTAATGCTATTTTTCTTACCAAAGGGACATTCTTTTCCAAATTAAATATAATATTTCTGCGAGTTGATATGTTGTCCAGAAACTTCTCTGTAGTGTATGAGGATGGATTTAAGATTGTTCAAATTTAATTTTTCCCATTGTAAAAATAAGATTATATCATCAGTATAGAGGATATGGGTAGGAGCATTCAAATTTCTATAAGTAGTTATTGGATTGATATTTCTATTTTTGATAACTTTCAAGAGAATTATTCTTAAATAATCTTCAGCAATAGAGAACAGTATAGCGAAAGAGGGTCTCCTTGTCTGACCCCCTTAGAACAATTGAAGAATCCTCTAGGGGAACTATTTAGAAGAATATAAATATGGGACGAATTAAACAAGGTTATAATTCTATTAATAAAGGTCTCATTGAATCCAAAATTCCAACGAACATTAAATATGATGTCTAATAAATGTTATCAAAAGTCTTAGCAATATCCAGTTTAATGGAAACATTCCCTCCATGGGTTTTGCTATTTAAAAGCTTAGTGAATTCAGAGGCTAAACAGATAAAATCTTGTATAGATCTGCCTTTTATGAAACCAAATTGATTCCATGAAACAATTCTATTACTAATGGAAGAAATTCTATTGGCAATCAATTTGGTGATAATTTTAAAAATCCAGTTTATAAGGGAAATGGGTCGTAAGTGTTTTATTTCATTAGTATTTTCCGACTTGGGAATAAGCACAAGTAATTGACAATTCAGGCCATGAGGAAGAATACCTGAAGAGAAGAATGTTTTAACCATATGACAGACATAATTCTAAATGATATCCCAATGATTCTGGTAGAACCCATTGTTAAAACCATCCGGTCTGGGGGCACCATCCCTATTAAGACTAAAGATAGCATGCTTAATATCTTGATCCAATGAGACATTATTAAGAAATGAATTATCGATATCAGAAATAATACTAGAGATAACTTCAGGTCGAAGGCCTTTATCAATATTTGGGCTATTAAATACATTATGATTATCGGTGACCACATGATTAGAAATTCCTTCATCAGTGTCAAATATTTTCCCCCTTACATAATAAATTAGAAAGGTCTACATGCTTTTTTAGATTTATGGATATCATTGTAGAACATCATGTTTCAATCCCCACAATTTATCCATTTGTTTTTAATGATTTGATTCTTGAGGTTATCCTTAAAATTAAGCAGAGTGATCAATTTAGAGGAAATGATATTTTCATGTTAGGAGTTGTGAGAAAGACTAGGGGAGGCTTTATGATATTGATGTTGAGTGAGATCATTTTCCAAAAAAGTATTATTCTTATCTATTTCATTTGATTTTGATTTTCACCAGTTTTGAGGATTTGGTTCAACATTTTTAATTCTAAAGGGCAGGAAAAAAGAATCATTATCTTTATGCATGATTGTCCTGGAGCTTTTAATAATGTTCACACAGTCAATGTCAGAAGACCAGGCAGTGTTATATCTAAAAGGTGATCTAGGTTCTATAAATTTATAGGAGAAGCTTACCAGAATAGGATGATGATCAGAAGCAATCTTGGTAAGAGTTATACGAGAAATGTTTTCCCACTTATCTAGGGAAATATCATTGGTGAAGGCTCTGTCTAGTTTTCTAGCCACAATACTATTATAATGTTTTCTATACCAGGTAAATTTCGCACCCATTAGGTTAACCTCTATGAAGTTATTATGTTCAATGCACACATTAAATTTTCTAGAAGAGATAGATTCATGTGGTGGGACCATGTTTTCACTAGAATCTAATATAACATTGAAATCCCCAACAATAAACCTAGGATTTTAGATCATGGTACTAAGGTGAATAATTTCATTCCAAAGTGGTCTCCTATCTTGATATCTATTATAAGCATAAACAAAAGTAGTGAAAACATGTTCTGGTCGAAACATGTAATCACAAGTAAAATATTGGTTTGAAGTGCTAAAAACATTAACATTTTGCAGGGAAGAGTGAGAAAAAACCCATAAGGATTCAACTAATAAGTGATTAATTCAGGTCCCTACAATGGAGTAGCCAATAGAACAGGAATACTGAAATCAATAAGCATAATTGATTTTGGGCTCAGAAATAGAAATTAGATTCATGGAGTGGGTATAAATGAATCTTTTCAGAACCTTTAAAATGTCACAATTCACTATACCTTGATAGTTCCAAAAGATATTCATTTATACCTCTTTTTTGTGGGGATGTCCCCTTTATTTTTAAAGGCTGAGGCCTTTGACCTTGTTGAAACTCCCATAGTGTTTTCCTTTTTCTTGTTAGCATGGTTAACCTGTATTGACAAGAGGAAATCCCAGGGGGTTATCATAATTTGAAACATTGCAAGTCCAACCTCACTTTGATTGTAGGAATCTAGCTTGTACTGTTTACTTGTAGCTTCATTAGATGCAGCTATTTTGTCCACAAGATTTTGAGGAATAGGTTGTGCATCCAGTGGAGGGGAGATACCCTTACTAGATTTCACATCCGTGGTGTCATTGACATGGGTCCTGTTTTTTGTTGATAGGGAGGACAAAAAGGAATTTTAATATCACTAAACCAAAATGTGATGATTGAAATAATGCTTTGCATGGGAGGGGCTACTTGATTCCACGGTTCTACTTTGTGTGTCAAGTGAGGCAGCATTAGAAGTAGAGATAGTGTCTTCATAGGGAAGCTGAACCACTGTTAAAGTGGTATGAGAGAGATTCTTATAGGGTGTGATATGTTCAGGGTAATCAGGGTAGGTTTCCTTCAGAGGAGTGCTCAAACGAAGGACAACATCCTCTGAAGGAATTACAGAATGACCTGGGTCCGGTTAGCCATGGGACACAAGTCCAAGAATTTCAACCTCAAGCTTATTTCTATGAGCCTGGTCAAGCTTTTCAGCCTCTTTTTCTTTAGAAATTTCAGCCCATGAAATTCCTTCTTCAGAAACCATATGATCAAATGGGTTGGTTTTGACAACCCATTTTTCTTATTTTATTTTGGAAGATTTAGGTTTTTCAGGTACTGTTTCATTCTCCCTCCTATACCTTCTAAACTCTCTCCATTCATTGTGTTCCTGAAGGGGAGGTGGTTTTCGAACAAGCCTACAATTATGGAATGTGTGACCAACAAGTTTACAGAATTCACAGTAGGGTGTTAATCTTCATATTCAACTTTAACAATAGTTTTATAATCATTAGCATTGAAATTAGTTGAAAGGGGAAGTTTGTTTTCAAGATTGACCTCAATGAGAACACAAGTATATAGTCCTAGGTCTCTATTAAGAGTTCATTGGTCCACTTTCAGTGGGGAACCAATACAGGAAGCTAAATCAATTAGTATTTGTGGATGCCTAAAAAATAAATTTAGATTATGCATCCTGACCCACACCTGTTCCATGTTGTTCCTATGCAAATTGGGGTTAAATGAAGCATCCCATTTAGACAGGTGGAGAATCCTTGGTTTGAGGTTCAAATTACCTATTTTCCACACCCTGTCAACGTCCTCTTGCGAAGAATGTAAAATGTGAAAAAATCCCATACCAAGAGGAACCAAGGTCCATTTTGCAAAACCCCGGCAAACAACAATTCTAGGTTTTAATTCAGCATAGGATCAGGGGTTGTTACCTTTAATGTATGCGATATGATCCATAATAGAGAATTTACAAATCTGTGCTCTTTAGCATACCACGTCTGGATCAGCTTCTACATAGAAGCCTGTATCCTCCATTCTTTTAATTCTTGTTGTCTTCATATCCTGGGTCTTGAGGGGATCAGTACATGTAAACGCTTTAAGGAATGAAACCCCTTTCACCCATCATTTGAAAGTGTTTAATGGTTCCTCCTTCGTTTCAATCCTCGCTTCCTTCTCATGAAGTCCCCAGATGGGTACAAAAGAAGACATTGAGTGTGGATTGGAACGAGAGACCAGTGAACTCATTTGAATCTCAGCTAATTAGGGTTTTCGGATGAGGGTTTTGAGTCGCACGTCCTGAGTCGAGAGCCATCCTTTTTATCTTTATAAAAAGTTCGTTGAGTTTTGATCTTATATTAATTAATCTTAAATAAAATACATTCAACATAATAGGAAAAATTATATTCTTATTGTACCTTTATCTTGGGGTTGGTCTACTCATTACCCATCGGTGATTTAGCCTATATATACATTACTATGTCCAAATCTTCTTTCATCTTCATCAATCTATTTTTATTATTGCGGAAATGATGTTGTGCCTCATCATATTCATTATCTTTTATATCTTGATTAACATACTGTTAATTTTTTATTTTATATTATTATGTAATTATTACCTTATAATTTTTGATATATTTAATGAGATAACATTAATTATTATCATCAAGTCCACTTACTTTCATAAAAAAAGTTTATTTTAATTCTTGATTTGAGTGTTTTTCTCAAGTAATACATCAAATTTATTCATTAGGTGTATTCAGTATATTTATCTTCTCCTTCCCCATTACTACTTAATGTGTATTATGTTTTTTTAATGTAATAAATGAAGATTTTGTAAAATTGAGAAATACCTTCGTATTTAGAATCCGATTATTGAAAATGATTATCCTTTTCCTCCAAACAAATTATATTTTTCTTTTCCTTTCAAGTAGAACTCTTCTTACTCTTTTAAGTAAATAATTTTTGATTTTGTAGATATTCTCCTAGAGAAGAATTCACTAGATTAATATTGTTATTATTTTATATCTTACTCATATGCAATGTTCATATTTTTTGGGATGTTTGAGAAAAAATATCCCACACCATTAAATTTGTAACACCTTAAATGGTGTTTTCCTATATATCAAAATTTTCTATTTTTAAAAACATTGTTATGAGAGTTATCACTCCCTTAAAATCATTATCGACATTAAATTTCTCATATTCAGCCTTATCACAAGTCTCATGATCTTTATTATTTAAATTATATGTTCTCAAGGTCTTGAAATTCATCTAATTATTCTCATTCTTCTATAAACGAAGTATTTTATCAACTCATAATTAAGGATATCATCATAGAGTTAATTGATAGATAGTTCTCAAATTTCTCCAAGGAATGATATATTTGAATCAAATATGTTTGGGAAAATTATCATTGTAATTTTAAAAATTGTTTAATCATATAAAAAATCTTAAAATCTTAATATATTATTCACTACCTCATTATCATAGGGAATGTAATTATCAAAATTATCCTTATCTTCCATGTGAATATCTACAAATATTTTGTTGTAAATAAAATGATTTTACAACTTGATATTCATATTTAATCCATGAATATTTTCATATTTATTCCATATCTCATAAGAATATTTAATGTAACACGCCACGTTTTAGAAAATATTTTAATTTAAAAAAATTGAATGTGCGTGATAGCTTTGTTGGAACACATCATAGAGCATAAAAAACTATGACTTATTATAACATAGCCATAAAATTAATAGTTTGGAATAGTATTAATCCTATTTTCAAATATATATATATATATATAATGCTAATACTCAATGGAAATGTATTGAATAATTCATAATTAATAATTATTCATTTTTTTGATGTCATTTTATTCATTAGAAAATATGTTTTATTCAAAAATGGTTTTTATCAGATTTTGTATATGAACATTATAATTATTTTCTACCATTTGTATTTGGAAAAATGATATCAATTTTGTAATAAACACACCAATATTATTTTATGGGGAATCTTTTGTATTAAAATTTTTTTAGGTGAATAGTGGAAAATAGAGATTTTTATGAAACTCCAATTTCATTTAATTAAAAATACAAATTTGAATGTAGATTTATTTTTAAAATTATAAATTAATATTTAATAATTCACATTTATTTTGATATAATCTCTATAATTAATTTTTAATCATAATTATAAATGATTATGGTATATGTTTTTTTTGGGTTTAAAAATAAATCATTAAAAATGTCATTTTAGTTATGTTTTAAAAATTTATATTAAAATATAATTATGTAAATTATATAAAATGAATATAAAAATTTTGATTCCATATTTCTAATCTTTTTGTTCAAATTTGGTAAATATATTCTTTTTATTTCTTATTATTTTGAATTTTATATTTGGTAAACAGTTGTTAGATTAGTAAGGGTAAAACGAGTAAAATAGGGTTGAAAATAGGAGATAAGGTCCTTAAATCAAGCCAACACATTACATTAAATCATTTTATGATTTTAATTTTACTATATACATAGTAGATTTTAATATATGATATTTTTTCATTTTCCATTAATAATGAAATTTATATATATTTATCTTATAAAATTTACAAATTGTCACTCTATTTCATTGGATATCTCTAACAGATTCTCATTTGGATGAAATAAATTTAGGGTTGGTTATAAAGAGTTATATTTAATATTAATTTATTTTTAATCTTTACTGATGATATAATTAACCTAATTTGTTAGACATCCAAAATACAGTGTTTGTGCTGGTAGTAGAAAAATCATGGTAATTGATTTGAAAAATAATAAAATTATTATTTTTTGTTTGTATTGGGGTATTCAATTGAATTAATAGTTTATTATAATATACAAATTATGTTAAATGTTCTTAGAATCAAATTTCATTTTTTTCATGATGTCTTTGAAGTCAAATTAATTAAATAGTTCGAAAAACAACTTTAATGATATTTGAGGTTAAATATAGTTTTACTAAATGATTCAAAAACAAAAAAAACATTCAAGACTACAAGTGGAAGGTTACGTGGAATAACATGTCATATATATAACATTTTTTGGGCCACCATTTTCCATATAATAAAATATATGACCCCCAAATGCTAAAAACTGTGTTTTCCTAGTAAAGGTAGGAAATGGTTAACACTGGGGTTAAACCAAAAGATAAGGTTTAAAATAACACAAAAACCTATAAAAATATTTTTTTAATCATTTTATTTAAACATTATAATATTTTTAATCAAATAAAAGTCCATTTGTATTCATTATATATAGTAAATACATTGATTATATTCAAATGCATTAAGTAATTCCAAGTGTGTCCAATCCCTCTCTTATAAAAGGCCACCTCTAATTCTCCTTTATCATATTATTTGATCAAAATGTCTAGAAAAATAAATAAACTAACAACTTAATATATTCCTCATCCACATCCTAGAGATTATTTTGTTTCCATAAGACCATCCTAACAAGGTTTTATTTTTAATCCTATCCAGGTTTCCCAAACATGAGATAATTATCTTATCCAGTTCATTCAATGTTTATACATTTTTCTAATTCATATAAATATGTTGTATCTATAATTATGTGATAAATACAGAAAAATAAATTTACTTATATATTATTATTTTTATGGGAGAATCATTTTCCACCTACTTTCCATTAAATATTTAATATAGGTATCGCTAGTGCATACGTTTTGATTACCATATCCCTGGAGAGATACAATTAATTTTCCATCAAAATCATCCATGTTTGGTTTTTATGAAGGATTTAATTCTTATATATATGATATTTATGAAATATTTATTCTTCTATAATTTTATGATTTTATTATATATTTTACCTTCTCGTGCATTAGAAAATGATATTGTAACTTCTTCATACATGTGGACTACCACTTCTACGAAGCGAAATGATTCAATTTTTATTTTTATTTTTCAATTATGTTAAAATAGATATATTTAATTAATATATATAATATTTATTATATAATTATTATTATTTTATATATAAAAATTATTTACCTTTCTTTATTTTTCATCATTGAAAAGTGGAAACATCACCCGTGTTACTGTTCAGTATCACCTCTACTAAGTAATGTAATTTATTTTTCATCAACACATTATTTTTATAGTTTTAAAATTGAATATAATTATTAAATAAAATATTTATTATATGATTTTAATTCATTATATGATATAACCATGATAATGTTTCACAGAATGTAAGAACATAATTGAAACATTCATGAAAAATCAAACAATTTTCACTCTGAATATTGTATTTAATAATAAATTATTAATAAGTGAGTAAGAATATGTTATAAGTAATTCATATATATAATAATATGCATTAATATGGATATTTAATATATTTATTTTGAATATATATTTACTATAAATAATTTTTTTAATGCATATAATGTTGGAGGAGACATGAGATAAGGGTTCTTCTTCTCAAATTTGTTTTTGAGACAAGATTCATTTTATGCACCCTATTATAATTATGATGGTTATAAACCGATCAATTATAATTTTATAGAACATACCAATATTAATTAAATTTATTTAAAACCAAAATTCAGATTATTTCATCCAATGGGATATGATTTGAATGTTACCAAAGTGGTATGGGTTTACTGTTTCATATTATATTATTTAGGGAATATGTTATGTTATAAACCAATATTAATTTAAGAGATGTATCTAATTCCCCCTTGAAATTTAGTTTCATGAATATAATAATCTTCACAATATTTAATTTTCCATTTTTAAGTTATTCATTTCTTGGTAATTACAGCTAAAATGTTATCAAAATAGTATTGGTTTATGTTATAATCTCGTTTATTTCTAGGATTGTCTATGAAAAATATATTTTGAGGTAAACTATATAGATATTATCCATTAAAAACCATATATTTTATTCTCATGATGTAATTTCTTATGTTTTTATTTTTAGTACCATCATTATTTTTTACATTAAATTAATGATAAAATGTTTTTCAAAAAGGTAGACCATATTTTCTCTTTGGACGATGGAATTTTTCTTCTATTTCTATACTCTTCAAAAAAAATTTATGGATGTTCATTTATATACAAGAAGTTTTTTTAAAAACGTTTATTTACACTACCTTTTACATTATTTTAAAAGTTCCCAAAAATTAATCATTTTAAAATATTTATGAATATTTTTTTTAAATTTTTATGAATGTGTGAAGGTAAGGTATTTTTAACGTTTATGCCTTGAGCGGATTTTCCTTCCATCATGAAAATTATTTACATTAAATATTAATTTAAATATTTCCTTGCATACTATCTATGAAAATTATTTTTTAAATTTTATATGAAATTTTAATTAATATTTTATAAAAATAAAAGGTTTCATTCTGATGTTCGCAAAAAACGTTTAAATTATATTTTAAATTAATTTTTCATATATTTTGACATCCTTAGAGGTTTTTTTGTATGATTGGAGATTTCATATTATGATATAATCCACATTATTTTTTTCAATTGAATATGATGATAATTCACTAAGGATAATTCTATAAAACCCCTTTCTCTTATCGTGGTTAATTATGTTTTGATGAAACCTTTATTGAATGTTGTTTCATTTCCAAAAGTTATGCTATAATTAAATATATAGGAAACCTATTTCCTTTCCATGGGTCAGATTATGATAAGATGATTTTTATGAACTTATGTAACACATATATATTATCTTCATTATGTGATAGGTGGGATAAGAATTATATATACCTCAATTTCATTGGGTAAAGATGGATATCTAATTAGATAATAAGAACTATAATGGGGAGTAAACCCAATCTAGTAAGGGAATTTGTACACAATAATGGTCTTGGGAGTGAACCATGACAAAAGAAATTATTGAAAGTGTAGTGAACCCAATTCACTGTGATATTATTGGAAGTGATTCTTTACTACTGAAATATGTTTCCATGCTTCTATGTACAACAAAAAGTGTTTCTTATTATTAAGATATTTTCTTATACTTAATGATTAATTATTGATGATTATTCCCACATTAAATTTATTACTTTTTTTATTTCAAAGACTTATTCAAATATTTATGCTTAATTTTCATTGAATTATTAGATATGACTATTGTAATTTGGGATCATTATCTTAAACCCTTATTCTTATCTTATTCTAAACCATGATCATTAATTGATACCTTATATATTTACACTTATGGATAATGTAATATCACTATTTATTATGTTTCATTTCCCTAGGTTGTGATGAATTTTTTTAACTAGGGAACATCTAATATGTTTAATATTTTTTAAGAATTTTTAGGTCTTGTTTTAATAACATTTATATAATATGAATAATATTTATACATACTATAAATATAAAAAAACAATATATAGCTCATGAATGTATTGTTATGAGATGTATTTAACAATCATCTAAAATAATCTAATATGTATGCCAAAAATGATCAGGATGTTATAGATTGTCTTAGATTAGGTTTTAGTTACTTTAATAGAATAGAATTATAAATATTTAGTGAAAACCCATTGGATAAGCCTAAGTATAAGAGAACATCCTATGTTAGGGAAAATAAAGTAGCACCGTTTTCTTAGAAAATACATACCTATATGAATATCAGAATGTGAATGTGGTTGTGGAACAAATTCACCTAAGAGTAACAACTCTTGAAGGTATGGATTATGTATTAACTTAGTGATTACTGATGCGTGATGGGTGGACCTAATACTGCAGACTTATCTAAATAGTCTCGAGGGATATTTTTGGGTTTATTAAAATTTTCATTATGAAAAATTATAATTAATCAGAGGATAGAAGCTATGTAAACCAAAAATATTCCACATTTATATGTGTAAAACTAAAGTGTAATGGGTTCATAAGTTTAAGGTTAATCCTAATTTTAAAGGAAGAGATATCTTTTTTATGATTTATGTGATGGGAGTTTAAGATTATTAAGGATATGTTGGGAGATATTCAATGGAATACTACCCATCGGTTTAGTAACTCTTTTAGAAAAATGTTTATATGAGGAAAAAGGCCTTTATATTTTTTTGATAAAAGTTTTACATTATTAAAAATATTTACGGTGAATATAATCAGTATTGTTGAAATTTTTACAATTAATTGGGATAAAAGAGTTATTACAATTTGGGAATATATTCTTATCATATATATAACTATAATATTGAATAGTGATTTGATGGATGGATAATTAATTCTATTTTTACACTATAAATGAAACAATATATTTTAAAGGAAAAGATAATTTTAGGAGTAAATATTTAGTTAATTTATCGAATAAAATATGATTTTATTGGGGTTTTATGGTGATTCAAGTTATTTTAGTAAAGGATTGGTATATTTTATAATAATATATGATTATTACATTCATATGTTTGGTATGTTGTATTTTGAGATAATTTATTTTCTTTCAGGATAAATTTTAAATATGATGTTGGAAAAAATATGTGATCAAATCTATCATGTTTTAGTGTTCTGAATTTGTAATTCATATTTTGGAGGGTTATTATGGTTAAATATTTATGAAATGGTTTAACTAGAACTTTGGGAATTATTTTTGAGTTTTGGTGATCAATGTTTTAACTAATCTTATAATAATTTATCCATATTTTATAACTTATTTTATCCATTTTGATAAATATCTAGATGTGTATAGATTAACTTATTATTATTATGATCCATTAAAAGTTAATTGTAGGGATTTAGGTATGAAAATTTTATCGTGAATTATCATTTCATGTAGTGAGATATGAGATAGGAGTTGGAATAGGTCAAATCACTACCCTAGGATGAAATTGACTTTATGAAATGGATTGAAATCAGGTAATTATGTTATCTTATATTTTCTAACTTGAAGGTAAATCATTTACTCAACTCATATGATAGGAAGATAAATCTGTCAAGTCTTATGTGGAAATTATCACTCAGCTATCAATGTATGTTTTTGGAATCCCATGAGTCTGATAATTATTACACATATTTTTAGAACTACTTAATTGGGAAATACCATATTTCATAGTAGTGACATAAAAAAGAGTTATCATGACATAATCTAAATTAACCATTTCTACCACGTCATGATGTACACATTCTAGTACCTGGTAACTAAAATTGAGAGGGAAAAGTTTATTTCACAGCGGCATAATGTGTCACCCTAAGTATTAAAAATACATTTCTCTATAAATATATTTTTGGTGTTTTATGACTTTTTTGACATTGAGCATTAAGATTAAAAAAATCATAAATGAGAACATAGTCATTAAATATATGGGTATGAATTGGATTAATCACAACATAATATATATATTTATATGATTAACTAAATTCAATTCAAATTATTAATTTTTAATAACTATGTATTTAGTTGTTTTAAAATTCGTTTTATGCTTAAAAAATGTTCTCTTCAAAAATTATTTTTATTACATTTTATGCGCATACATTATAATTAATTTCTGATATTTTTTGAAATTGAATTTTATAAAAAATAAGAATTTTGAATACATAATTTAAATATTATATTGGGCTGAATTGTTCTGATTTTGTTTCTAAAAAGATATATTTTTTGGTAAATAGTGAAAAATATCAACTTTTTAGAACAAAAATTTTATTTTATTATAAAATGTAATATAAATGACCAATTATGTTTTAAATATTGTTTTAATGTAAAATAAAACTCCTTTAGTTATAAATAATAAATTTTATTACATATTAATCATCATTATACCTGAATTTTGAATAACATCATTTTTATTCGTGAAACCCCTCTTTCTAAAATAGTATTCCACATGCATTATGAATTTATATAAAAATGTATTTATTCCACCTCTAGAAATTAAATCTTGAAAGATTTATTTTATATTCAGAATATTTAGGTTATGTTTTTTTAAATATTTGTTTTATTTCTATTCATTGTGAATAGTAACCGTGGTAAATAGTTTTCACCATGGTAAGGGTAAGACGGGTTAAATGGGGTTAAAATTGTGTGATATGGTCTCCAAATCAACAAAAAAACATTCATTTATTTCATTATATGATATTAATTCTACCATATAAATCTTAAATTATAATATATGTAATTTGTTTCAATTTTCTATTGATAATTCCATTTATATTATTTTAGGTTAAAAATTTTAACAAATTTCACTATCATTATTTTAATATCTCTAATATATTTTCATTAGGATAAAAATAAATTATTAGTGGTTATAAATGGTTATTTTTTATGCTGTAATATTATTTTTATAATATTAATATATTTTTTATTTTTACTAATGTTTAAATTACATTACACGATTTTCCAATGCTGATACATTGCATGTGCGGGAATAAGAAAAATCATTGTAAACGATTTAAAAAACATGAAATTTTATATTTTTTGATAAATTAAGGTATTCCATGAATTGAATTTGTAATAATAAATTATTAGTGATTAAAAATATGTCTATATTATCATTCCATTATTTTATTAATGTTGTTTTATTAACATTAAATGAATAGTTTCAAAAATGACTATAGTGGTATTTTATGTTAAATTATATTTTATTAAATGATTTCAAAATAAAAATATATTATTAAATATGATATTATGAATTTTATGTGCTATAAAATTTCATCCATGTACCATTTTCAAGAAACTTTTTTTCATAGATGTAAATTTATGATCTTAAAATGCTAAAAATTGTGTTACTATGGGTAATGTAGAACAACGGTTAAATAAGGGGATAGACTAAAATAAAAGGTTTAATATGGAACCAAAAATTCAAAAAAATAATTATTCTAGGATTATATTTATACCGTATAGTCTATAGTTTCAAATATATATCCATCTGGAAGCATTATACTTTTTAAAGATATTAATTATATTTAAGCCTTTTATGAAATTCCATGTGGGCCTTTTCCATCAACAATAAAAGGGATCCTTATCTAATCCAATAATCAAAGAGTTTGAGAACTATATATGTTACAATACATACCTTGATACCTTCATATCCTCTATCCCCGTATCCTATATCTTATTTTCATCCCCTAAGACCATCCTATGAGGAGTTAAAGTGTAATATGAAGGCGGTCTTTCAAAGAAAAGGTAATTGACATAACAAATTCATTTAAAGATTGTCTCTTATTAAAATACATATCAATATATTTTATCCACCATAAAAAGACTAATATAGCATCATAAATAATATTACATGTTTTTATGATTATTGGAAGACTGTTTTCCATTACTTTCTATTAAATTTTATATGAAAGTATTGCTCCTACATAAGTCTGAACTACCACATCCATTAAGAGAAATGATTAATTTTCCATAATCATCATTCATGGTTGGGTATTATGATGCATTTAATGTTTAAATTTGATATTTAGGACATAATTATTATTTTTTAATAATAATATATTATCTATATTCTTACATTCACCTCTGTTAAAAAAGTGATAATATCACTCATCCATGTGTGTGGACTACCACCATCATGAAGTGATGTTATTTATTTCATTTATAATTTATATGGATGGAAATAAGAACATATTTATTTAATATATAAGATATTTTTTATATAAGAATGATTAGTTAAATTTTTATTTACCTTTATTTCATTCCATATTTTGAAATGATGAAACATCACTAAAGTTTATTATCGACTACCATATATATAAAGTGATGTAATTCATTTTTCACCACCAATTTATATTAATAGTTATAAGTTTTTATATAAAAATTACATATGATAATTATGAATTTTTTTAAATTTTAGTGAATTAAGAAACCATAATCGATGTGAATGGATCAGAACTCTTTAATTGAAACATAGAGAAAAAAACAAAATAGTTATCCCCTAGAATAGTTATTTTAATAAAATAATGTTAATAAATTATTGATAATATTTAATAATTAAATATTTCATGGTATGATATATATAAATAATGTTTTTCAAAATATTTATAAAAAATAAATTTTTATTATTCATGGGGTTTGATTTCATATTGAGAAGGACTAGACAAGAGGTAAGGGTTCTTCAGCTAAATTGTATTTCGTTGGGACATGTTTGATGTTACGACCCTTTTTATGTATATGATGTGTACACAACAATGAAATGACATGAAATTTCATTTATCATTTATAATTAATTGTATTTAATTTTACAATTCAAATTCTATCAACCAAGTGAATTTTATTCGAATGTTACCTATGTGGTAAGGGTTTACCCTCTCAAATTTTCTAATTTGAGAGGAATGTTATTTTATAAAACTATCAGTTTTATGAGGTGTGTATACTTTATATTTTATATATTATATTATAAATATCCTTATTTATATTTTATTTAATGTTTTATTTTAGGTTATTTATTTCAGGGAATTATATCTCAAAAGTTACCAAAGAAGTAATGGTTTATGTTAAAATATCATTTATTATCAGGATAATCTATGATAAATTTTTATTAAGGAAAATCATACAAATATTAACTTTTAAATATTATATATTTTATTCTACGTGCATTAATTATTTATTTTTAATTTATTAGATCCATTTTTTCTCTCTTTGGTACATAAAATGGTAGGTAAATTGTTTTTACAAAAAAGATGACTATATTTCCTCGTTGATTGATGAAAATTTTCTTATATGTCCATATTATTAAAATTTTTATGAATTTTATTACGTATAATTAATGTTTTACAATTTTCAATAATACTACCTTTGAATTTATGTATCGATGATTAAAAGGGATTTTCCTAATGTTTTTTTAATTATGAAATTATTAGTTTTTGACATAATTATGAAAGAAATATTTTCATTAAACATATATAGCATGAACAGATTTCCCCACCATCATTACCATTATTTTCATTTAATATTAACTTACGAGTTTCCTTGGTAATATTCACTAAAATATTTTTCTCAATATTCCATTATTTTTTTAGTTAAAACTATATAAAAAAAAGATGTTTTATTATATTTTCAGTGAGAAGTTAAAATAATCCCATAAAGGGAATTTTATTATATTTAAATAGCGCTTATTAATTATTATACTTAATGGGCGATATTGTCTTATGATACAATGAAAATTATTCCTATGGATGGTAAATGATGATAATTATTTAATGATAATTTAATGAAACGTGTTTCTTTCTTATGGGTTAATGAAGTTATCTTGAGACCTTTATGAACCCCATTTCCTTAACATGGGTTATTATATTATTAAATGATGAAATTTTTATGAAACTCATTTACTTTATATAGGTTATGATATGTTATGATGAATGTGTTATGATATTATAGAACATAAATTTATGATTTTAATTTTTTTTGTGGAGTAACCATTGAATAATAAATACCTCCAATTCATTGGGTACTAATGGATATCATATGAGATAATAAGGACATGAACTGGTAATAAACCTTATTTAGTAAGGGACTCTATCTACTATGATACTCTTGGTAGTGAACCTTGACAAAGGAAATGATGGAATGAGGAGTGAACCAAATATACTATAATAGTCATAGCTGTGATAATTTACCAAGTATATGGTTTTATATTCTTATGTGTATTAAAAAGGACATGTATCATGATTATGATATGATTTCATGGATCATGATTTATTATGGATGCTTCCACACACTTATAGCCTTTTTATGAACAATCCTTATGAAATGTTTTAGGATTAATGATATTTTTCTCATTGGGTATAATTATCATACATTATATTCACATTCTCTTACACTTATACTTATCATATTATAAATTATTGTCATTAATTGATATCTATAAAGTTTACCCATACTGAGAATCTTATATCCACAATTCTTATGATTCCATTCCACATGTTATGAAATAGTTTTTAAATAAAGAGTCTATGAAGTGTAGCTTGTGGGATTATTTTTTTGGTGATATTAAAGATATTTTATAAAATAAGATGATTATTTACCAAGTATCAAAATAAAACTAACCTATACAATACTTGGGGTGTATTTTTATGAGATAAAATTAAAATAGATATAAAATTATCTAATATTTATATATGAAATAATTGGGATGCAATATTTAAGGGATTCCACCTTAGAGATGTCTTTATCTACTAGTGATGATAGGATGAAATTCCTTGATTTCTAATCAACATCAATATTTATAATATTTTCTTGAGTAATGGGATAATCTATTCCATGTGGGGTAAATCCCCATGTAACTGGATAACTAAACATAAGCCCTTTTGATATTAGACCTGGAATCATCCATTTTTTGTATATATAATAATTTTTCCATGAAATATGTGAACTCCTAATCAATTGAAAGAACTAATAATATAAATTATTATTTCTTTTTTGGATATTCTAGATGGTAATGTGTATCAAATATTAGTTACAATTCTTATATCCAGATAACAGATAGAGGGAGGGTGGATCAATGATTCCATTTTCTTTTTATGAACATCTATTCTGAACTCAACCTCTATAATCAGTTATATATGATTTCCTATATTCCTGTATTTTACTACCTCACTCAAATAATCTAGTAAGTAACTAGAATTTGACAAAAGGATTTTCAAGGTTTGGCCTCAGTGGGACCCTACTTCTTACTAAACCTTTTTATACACCCTATTTATATATTTATCTATGATTGAAATAATATATTACAATGGAATAATCTCAAATGATGATTACCTTAAATGTCATATTCTTATTCAATATAACTCTCTAGGGTATTAATTTTTCATTGAATAGTTCACCCTCTACCTCGTTCTTGTTTTTGTTATCTCACACAAATCACCCTCTTGGTAGATGCTGACCGCCTCACAAAGTCCTTGGTCTTTAAGGTCTTCCATAACATCCTTCAAATAGGTCTTCAACATATATCTATTCTTCTAGTATATTGTTATCATTATTGTTTTCATGTATTTATTTCTAATTCTCCTATGTCATTAATCATTTAAAAATCTCATTGTATCATGTGTCTTATCCTCCAATAATTTTTCAATGCATGGGATCTCTAGAATTCACTCAGGTTCTTCTACTTCAATACCAAGAGGATATTCTCTAGGTTATCAATATTATCAGGCTCTCACATACTTTTTATTTCTTAAGCTATATGTATATATATTAATATAATAATACAGTAAATATATTTTCAATAATTCATATGAAAACTCCATTATTATAGGTAGTGAGATATTCACTTCTTTGAAATCAGTCAACCACCTTAAAATTGTGGATTTCCATTTAATCCCCTTAAGAACTAGACTCTTAATTCCCTTGAAATATATAAATATCACAATCTCAAATGCTCAATGAATATAATGTGCATAATTACATGGTTTGAGTCACTATTTTCCATATAATATTAACTCACAATGAAACTCACAACTATATCCATAGAAACACTAGTACAATGTGGTATTCATTTTCTACAACTTCTTATATCATAATATCTATTTAAATATTGAAGAGATCCTCAAAAACACTATCTTATCCTAACTAGATCTTCAATATCAAATAATATCATCTGGTGCAATGCTTTGGTTCTAAATAGTAAGGATCATGATCCATTTTATTAATCATTGATATTTAAGTAATGAGGATCATCTTTATAAAAGAATCATATTTTTCCTTCTTAATCAGATATCAAATCTTGAAATCCAAAATATTTTAATATCACTTAAAAACATTAATTTTTTCTATGTTTTGATTCCATTTAAAAACATCATGGAATCATAAAAAATTTAATGTTATATAAATCATTATATCCAAATGAAATTTTCATTTCATTGTGAATTTTTAACACTGGTTTAATTCATAGACTCATAAACTCATATATTCAGAAGAATCATGGTCAACAACAAGGTATTATATTTCCAAAGACATAAGCTCTAAAACATGGTCATTTGATCAGCATGAGATTACATCTACATAATATTATGGGTTATACTTTTGAAAATTCATATTTATATGATGACCCTTACAGAAAAGGATAAATACTTTTACATAGCTCACTGAAATTCAGCGTGACCTTAATTCACCACCAAGATTACCTCTACATATCTCACTGGCTAAACATTTATTATTCGGTGTTATTCTAAGCTTTCTGTTAGGAAAAAATTTACTTTCATGGTTACCTATATAAAGGTACTCACAAATATTTACACAAGATATATAAAACCATTATTTCATGTTTATGATTACCTTTATCAAGGCATTTCAATTTTCCATTTTACCATTAACATGTCTATAGAGTTTCATACCTAACTTACCTCATTTATTTTTTGTACTATACTCAAAAGTTTAATATATCCTTTAATCTCTCTAATTAAATATATCCTCAATAATTTATGTAATATATTTAAGATAGTATTTATACACCAAAAAAACATTTCTTTGAGTCTTTGAATATCATCTCACAAACAATTATCACAATTAAAGGTTTCTACATTAATGTTACTCGTCCATTGTATTCTAGTAGAATAACATTGTATCCTAGCCATTTATGAAGGATGATCTATTAGAAACTCAATAATATCTCCATACACATATTCAAATTTTCTAATGTCTTCCATATTGAAAAAAATAAAGTATTTCATGCGAATATCAAAATCATATAAGAATCTATTGATGAAATTTATATATTATGAATGATATTTGAATACTACTTTGAAAAAATTTCAGAACTTTTACTAGGTTGTGATGAATTGAATTTTGTACTCAACTGGGATAAATTTTAGTTCATAATTAGTGAGGGGAAAGTAATTTTCCATAGTTTTTGAATGTATGGGATGAAACCTAGGATTGGCAATTGCTGGAGATTCACCAATTGGAAATTAGTTCCAAATGGGAGAGGCTATTTTCACATTATATTTCACTAGTATGAGGAATTAGATCATGTCCATAAACATGAAAATATACATCTGAAACCAGGTGTCCTTCAGCTGTCCACATGGGATTATGCATTGAATCATTTTACACATAGAAACTCCATGGAACATATATGGATTCAACTGAACGGGCTAATCTAGTATTTTTAGAACTCCAAAATTTTAAATGATCTCAACTCTTGAAATAGGAATCCCTTTAAATATCACTCATAGAACCTTGATTGGTGAATTGGAAAAATATGCAAGAGTCATTGTGGATGTTAATCTTGAGTTGAAATTGCCTCATGACATTTCCTTTAATGCCAAGGAATATAGGACTGAGGTTAGGATTGAGTATGAACATGGGATCCTTTTTTTGATTATTTCAAAATCATTGGTCATACTGTTATCAATTATCTCGTGATAAAAAAGAGAAAACACCTCCTTACAGAGAATGATTGGGATGACGTAAGTAAAGGCCGAAAAGATAATAAAATAGGCTTTCAAAAGACTGATAAGAAAATAAATAAAAAATAAAAATGGATTAGGAAGAGTGATGGTGCTTCTACCTCACATTCCCCCCCAAACATACATGAGAAGATATGGTTTATATGGGGGAACTTGATAAATAGAAGGTGTCTATTTTTGGATGAAATAGTATCTATGGTTCTTGACACTGTCAATATTACCATTCAATACGATACTATATAGATGAATCTAAATGATATGTAGGGAAAGGATGTAAATACAGATGAAAATCATATATTTCATAGGCCTCCTGCTAACAATGATCACCCATTGGAAGTCAAGGCTCTTGATCCTCACCTTAATGTTTCATCTTCTGATTTAGGAATCTCCAAAATACCATTGGACTCTAGCTCTATGAATATTTTTTCAACTGAGAAATTTTTTTCTAAGGAACTAACTTTTAGTAATAGATTAATGGTGCTTTCTGACCCATCTGTTAATGACACCCAAAACCCCAATAACACCAGAATTAAATAGATTAGTGGAAAAGTGTCTAGTGGATCTCAAGACAAACCTACAAGACTTCAAAAAGATATCTGCATAACAGGGAAGGGTGATGTGATGACCACTAAAACATAGGATTTAATAATAAATTCTCATAAGCGGGTTTCCCCTCATACTAGACAAATTATACTATCCTCTAGGAATGACAACAAGACTATGCAGCCTACAATCAAGGGTAGTATGCTGGGTAATCACAAAGAACCCCAGAATATTAATGATATGGAAACTACAGTCCTCAACTCCGGCACTCTTAAACCGTAAGAAAAGATTATTGGAGAAAAGGAGAAATTTGATTTTAAGCATGAGGAGGAATCAATACAAGTGCACCAACTAAATACTGAAAACGTGACATGTGCATATCAATGCAGCAAACTAGGGAAAGGGAGATGTAATAAATAATTAATATGAGATAAGAAGATCTTCTTACAAGACAAATCTTCCTCCAACTACAAAAGATCGAAAGGGCCTTAGGAATGGTATCACATCTCTGCAGACTACATCTTTGGGCAGTCTGCTGGACATGCAAATGTCCTTCCATATACCATTGATTAAAACTCCAATCCGAAACTCCAATAGTATAAAACTCATTGAAAAAGGAAAGAGATAAATGGATATAAAATAGGATTTGGAAGGCATGCAATTACACAAAGACTGGGGCTCAATTTTTATGAAAATAAATGACAATTCTCTCTAACCATTTCATTTACATGCAGGAAAAAACACAATGGCAAAAAACATATCTCCTAAGAAATTAATGAAATCAAAACAAGGAAATAACTCCGAAGGTTGCAAAAATAAGGGGCCCATCCCCAAACGTATGTATTAATTAATATTTTCTATTGGAATTGTAATGGTATTTCTAATACAGACACCTTAAAAAGTGGTATGAAATTTTTATTTATGCATAAAGCTTTGATTTTTTCTACATTTTAACCTAAAATTAACATTTCTTCTGGTTTTTATATTTTGGGTAAATATAGTTATAATTTCATAGGTGAAACATCTAATAATATCACTTGTTACTCCTTGTGGATCTTTTCACGTATCCCTATAAGTTATTTCCATTTTTATAATATTGATAATCAATCATTAACATGTGAAATAAAATTTCATTTGGATACCATCTATTGTTCTTTTTTATATTAATAAAATAGATATCGGGATAAATTTACTTTTTGGAAGCACATATCCTCCCAAGAAAAACACTATCCATGTTAATTTGGTCATTGTTGGTGACTCTAATGCTATTCTTGAACTAGTAAAACATAGAGAAATTACATTCTAATCTATTTGATAAAGAGTTTAAAATCTATATTGAGGATAAAATCCTAGTGGAGATTAGTCTTGTTTATGCTAAATACACTTGGTATAGAAGAAAACACAATAGAATTTTAACAAGTAAGATATATGAATATTTCACAAATTTCCAATATCCTAATTAATGGAATACCCTCTCCAGTATTACTTTTATAAAACTAAATTATGAACATCATCCAATTTTGGTGAGACTAAAACACAGATACAAAATGCATATTCTTCCTTTTAGGGTTAATGATGCATGGAACATAGAATTATATTGTAACATGATTTTCATGGATACTTTGAACTCAATTAACACTAATTATACCTTTTCCTAAATTAGGGAGCTTAAAATTATAAAAAAAATTAAAGGTCTCGTGCAAAGACAAAATACAACAAAATGATATTTAAATTAGCTCCCTAGAGAATGAACTCAACCATATTCAAACTAATTTATCCCAAAATGGATATATTATGGATCCAACATGGGAAATAGAGATTAAAAATAAACATAACAATATTATTGCTTTAAAAAATAATATCCAGAAAAAAACTCTTATATTCAAATGAATTAAAGATGGTGACAGAAACAATAAATTATTTAATTATCTACAAAGTGAAATAAATTCTAGAATAACTATTTCCTTACATAAACACTGGGATAACATCATTTATAATGAGGGGAGTATGGAAAATCATATGACTACCAACTTCACTGCCCTATTTAATGGGCCTTATCGGGATAAGGATATCAAGCCAGATATCATCCCTCCTTGTTTGGGGGGTAAAGATAATAAACTTTTGAATTGTATTCCAATCAGTCAATATTTTAAGGAAGTGAACTTTATTTGAAACCCTTATAGTGCCCCTAACCCTGATGGGTTCCCTAATGCCCTTTTTCAGCATTATTGGTACTTTGTTTTCAGTGATGTGTGTCGCATGGTTAAACAGTTTTTCAACAATAGCTACATCCCTTAAGGTATCAATGCATAGTTTCTTACCCTCATTCCTAAATTGGACAATGCTTTTTAAATTCACATTTTTAGAACCATTTCTATTATAAACACTATTTTTAAAATTTTAACCATGATTTTAGCTAAGACAATGGAACCTATTTCCAACAAGATTATATAATGGAATCAATATGGTATTCTTAAAGGGATAAATATAAAGTACTATATATGACATGCCTTTGAAAGTACAAAATGATTAAAAAATAATCCGGGGGGAAGTATTTCCAAAAAATTTGATACTAGGAAGTCTTTTGATACCATTTATTTGATTTAAAATCTTATATAGTTTGTGATATAATGAAAACCTTGTAATAAAAATAAAAACCCTTTTTAACCCTGCTCACATTACTGTCCTAATAGATGGTTTGCCTAAAGGATTTTTTAACTTGTACAAAGGGTGTTAGACCGATGGAACCTCTTTCTGCCATCATTTTAGTTATTGTCAAAGACTACCTCAGCATGCTTATCATAGATACTATTAATTGGGGTAATATAAAGCACATATTTTCCTCTATAACTCTCACTATTTTCTTACATATTTTATATATTGATGTTATAACATTATATAGACAAGGAGATAGTGAAAATATCAAGACGATTAATGAAGTCCTCTCCCATTATGATGATGTCTTTGGTCAATCCATAAATTGGAGAAAATCTTTTTTTTCTTTGGTAAAACTTTTCCCTCCCCTATAAAAATTGATTTCATGAATGAACATGGGATAAAGGAAGTATTTTTCGTATTTAACAATCTTGGGGTCCCTATATTCTAGGCGAAGTACAGAAACACTTATTCACAAATATTTTTGACTAGATCAGTAACACCCTTTCCTCCTGGAAGGGAAAAACAATATCGATGGCAGGAAAAATTTGTCTAGTCAATCATACCATTGTTTCTAAAACGGTGTACTCTATGATGGTGTAAAATAACTCTCTGACTTATTAAAAAATATCAATAGAAGAATAATGAATGTTTTCTGGATTGGAAACACTTTTGAAAGGAAACTTGTCTCTGTTCCCTGGAAAACTTGTTGCACTCTCTTTTGTAATGGGAAGAAGGTATTGAGAACCTTAATCATTTTAATGAATCCCTTAAATCTAAACATACTTGGAATATTATGAACTAAAACTCACATACATATGATTTCCTTCCTGATATATTCTACAATAAACTTATAAAAGGAAAACATTATTATATGGACGCCTCGATATGGGCTTCTATCAAACATAATTTTTTAAAAATCATGGCTAACTCTAGATGGGTAGTCAACATAAATTCCTCTATTAATTTTTTTAGATACCTAGAATTGAATGCCTCTCTGTATCATGGTTTATCCCATCCCTTTGTCCACAAATTTAAACATCACCATAAATGATTGTTTGAGTTCTTCTGATGTTTATTTACCTGATGATATCTTTTTTGTAATAAATAACTATACCTTTTACAACACCAATGATTTCTTAGTTTGGTAAACAAATCATAACGGTGTGCTAAATTACATGATTTATTATTGGTAAAATTTCACTGACAACACTAATAATTTTTTATAGTTTAAGAATTTTAACAAAAAAATGGGTTAGAACCCCCAACACACTCTACTTTGGAGGATTTCTCATAGTAGAATTCCCACTGATTTCACTCTTCAGGTGTGTGGTATACAACTTTGTTCATAATTTTTCATGTATATCCAACAAAAATAATACATTGATCACCTGTTTCTATCTGGTGCTACTAATATTTTTTATTGAATTACATTTTTGATATTTTTGATTTTAGATGGACATGTTTGGATACTATGGGATTGAATTTTCAAAAATGCTCTACCATGGATGCCTCTTCTCAAATTCACCAACTTTTCATTGCTGATGTGGAAGTATTGATACATCATTTTTTAATGAAAGAAATTCAATTAAACATAAAGATAATACTTTTAATTTTCATGCAACTTAGATAAAAACTCACACTAAAATCATGGAGGCTGGAATCATGAAAGAAGGGATATTCCACAATTCAATTAAGGATTTTTGTATCCTGAGATGGTTTGGGAAGATTGTAATATACAAACTGATGAAAGGGCTACTAGAAGTATTCTAGTAACCACCTATTACTAGATGGATAATGCTTAATGTGGATGGTGCCTCAAAAGGAAACCTAGGACCTTATGTATGTGGAATCATATATAGAAACTAAAGAGAGACATTATTGGATGCTACTATGGTTCATGTGGTAATGTATCCTCCCTTGAGTTAGAGATGTTAAATATCATTAATGCTATTGATTTGATAAAAAAGGCTTGAACAATTTTAGGATTGAAAGTGATTCAATGACCATTGTTTAGGCTCTTAGACATGGATCAATTCACTCAGTGTGGGATTTCATTGATAAATGTTCCATATTCATGAATTATCTATTAGGGCTCAATGATATTATCAATCACACCTACAGAGAGGAGAATAAAGTGGTGGATGGTATTTCTAATATGGGTGTCGATATAAATCACACGTGCATGGAGATCTATCCAGATGAATTCAACCACTCTTCACCATAATGATTGTAATAAATTTCCCTCCTTTAAACATCTGTAAAAAATATATTTATTTATCTTAGTGATTTGGTCTTTTGACAAGGGGATCATCATTAAAAAAATTTATGTGAATATGATTTATAATCCTCTTATAAATCTCAATTCTATAAATATGTGTTTTATGAAAATATTAATGTCTCAACCTTAAATTTTGAAATATTATAATGTTATTCAAAAATATTAAGCGAATGTATAATTATTCCCTTTATCAAAAAAATGATTGACATTTCATCATGATAAAATGATATTATATATATATATATATATATATATATATTTCTAGAAAGTGTTGAATATGAAAATCTTAAACATAAATATTTTTAGTTCACATGTGATAGATCTCAAGGAATTATGTTTGATTCTATTTTGAATGAAAATCATAGGTATATAAATGAATTAGAATGGATAAAAATGAATCTATCAAGATTTTTTCAAGGAAATTAAATTTATTACAAGATGATGAGAATGAGTAAATTAAATAATTCAAAGACTAGGATTGGATTTGAGAGTCAATTTCCAAAAATATGAAAAATCTTCTTCATTGAAGGTTCAAGTAAAAAATGCTTCAGGTGTTACATGTTTTAGATGTCACATTATGGTCTATTAAGAAAATGAATGCTCTTTGATATTTCCACAGACTCTTGGTCACACCATGGATTTTTTCCAATATTAGTGTCTTCTATATTTCCAGTAAACTCTTGTTTGAAATTATTTTATTTTGTAGTGAATTATTTTTCTAATGTAGTTGGACTAAAATTTTTATAGGTGCCAAAGAATTGTTAATTTTTTTTCTGTAAGATATTTTTCATTGAATCATTAATAATAATGTGTGGTACATGGATCATGCATATTAATTGTATATTACTAGTGATATATTCAAATTTATATCCTTTGATAATTGTGATGGTGAAGTTGAACATTTTGTGACAATTCAAAGGGAAAATTAAATTGTAATAAAGAAAATGGTGAATTTAAATTTTTTTATATTAATGATTTTTTTGTAGACGGTTGAAAACATAATTTTACAAGATTATCACATATTTTTTAGTATAATATGTATAATATTTTTTGAAAATGAAAAATTTATTGGTTTCGATGAAGTAAGTATCTTTTTTAAAAAATAAAATAAATCACAATACTTATTCAAATTATTTTCCAGAGTTAACTATATAGAATTTAAAATGATTTTAAATATCTTTATGTTTTTTGGAACAAAATATTGGGAGTTTAAAATTTTATGTTGTCTCATAGGATTTCCAAATTCAAAATGGGCTGGATTTTCCCAATTTTAATCAAGATTGAATATATGAATGTAAAACATTTTTAAAATGTATGAAACATAATGAATCAATCCAATCTATATAGGCATTAAAAACATCATGAATTGTTCAATATTAAAATTTTCTTCCATTTTCCCCAATGAAAAAATCTTATTTGAACTAAAAGGAATGTTCTTACTATAATTGAGTATAGGTGATTTACATGGACTTATTTTCAATCATATAAATTTTAAGAACTTGTCCAAATTTATTTCCTACTAAAAATTGGATCAAAAAAATTATTCTATTTTTATCATTTACACATGATAGAGGAGGAGACTTTTCAAATATATAATTTGATAAATTCAATAAATATAATGGTTATAGTTATAATTTTTCCATCCGTAGGACTCCGAGAAAAAATGCTATGTTTGGATGAAAAAATAGTACTTTAAAAGAATGGATAAAAATATATTAAATGAATATTCTTTACCAATTTATTTTTTGGGAAGAATATATTAACATAACCTTAAATGTTTCTAAACTTATTATATATTGGAAATTTTAAAAAAAGACGTCTTCTGAAATCTGGAAAAGAATAAATACTATAATTGGATATTTAGAAACTATTTGTATGAAATGTTGTTATTCTTAATATTAAAGATTCACTAGAAAAAATATGAATCAAAATTAGATGGATATATTTTTCAAGGATATTTTAACTCAATTATTTAAAATAGAGTTTAAAAAATAATAGCATTATAATTTTAAGAATCTATTCATATTCAATTTTATGAAAAACATTTAAAGTAATATAAATTTTATTTCAAATCGGTGGGGGAAGAGTTCAGAGATTTCAATGTTTTTGAATATAAAAAATAAGAATTTTATGAATGTACTGAAGGGTGATTACTTCTCAGGACTAAAATATCAATGTTCATAATGGTTATCCAATTGAAGAAATAATTGGTGAAAAAAATGTTACTGTTAAACCCATAAATTCTTTAACATTTTTTTTTCTTTTAACAATTGTATTTCTAATTTTGTGCTCAAAATATTATTGTATAATAGTCAAATTCAAACTGGATTAGGGAAATGCCTAAATAATTAAATCAATTTGATAGTAATATATTATAGACTATAGTTTAAACCCAACGGATCAAAATATTGTTAGATCTATTTGAATCATAATAAAAAAAATAGATCAATTTTTTTGTATAATTTTAAATAAAGTTTAGTTGATCGACATTATAATTAAGAAGAATGAATTAATTATGAAGAACATTTACCTACAATTTCTCTATTTTAATATTTAATAATTATTTTGTAATTTGATTCTCAATGTGAAAGTAATATTTTTAAAATGGATGTCAGAAGTTAATTTTAATATTGATATATTTATGAAACATTTTATATAAAGAAGACTCATGGTTCTGATATTAAATCTCAATCTATTAATGTTTTGAAACTCTAAAAATATCATTAGATTTTAAAATAAGAACCTTGGGATTATAATGATAGAGTTATTTTATTTATTTTGAATGATTTATTTGAAAAAATAAATCTCAAAAAAACTTTATTTATGCCAATATTATCAAAAGATATTTTGATAGTATAAATATATGCTGATGATACAATATTTGGTACTTCAAGATATATAATTTATAAAGAAATTTCAACATTAATGTATTTGTAATTGGATATGAGATTTAGGGATGAACTTAATTTCTTATTTTGTTTTCATATAGATCAATTAAAAGATTGTTTATTTATTAATCATTCAAGGTATTTTATTGAATTAATTAAGAGTGTTATTTCTAATAAATTTAAAATATCAAATATTCTAATGAGTATATCTTATAAGTTAGATTCATATAATGTTCAAAAATCAATTGATAATAATATTTTTAGAGCTATTATTGGTATCTGGATTTATTTGATAGCCTCTAAACTATATTTTATGTTTTTAGTATGTATATGTGTTAAATTCAAAAATAATCCCAAATAAATTTATTCAATGTCAGATTAAATATTGATTATTCCTGTTAATAGATTTTGGGTCTTTGATTATTTTACCCTACACTTTCCAATTTTGAACTATCATGTTTTTCATATTATAATTTTGGTGGATGTAAATTGATAGAAATGGAAAAACTGGTATTTGTTACTTTATAGTTAATTTATTTGTTTCCTAGATTACAAATAAATAAAATTTAGTTCTTTTATAAACTACTAAAGATGATTATTTTTAGGTTCTTCTTTTTTTCACAGTTAGTATATGTTAATCAAAAGATTTTTTATTATGGTTTTCATTTAAATAAGTTTTGATTTATTGTGATAATAATGTAGTAATCTCTATCTCTAAATACGTTATAGTGATCTAAGACTGAAAAATAGATTTTAGATATGAATTCATTAGTGACCATGTTTGAAATAGTGATACTATCTTTGAATATGTTTCCTCTAAGAAATAGTTAGATAATATATTTACTAAACGCATAGGTTTATCTAATTTTTATAAAATCATATTTGAACATAGAAATTTGTAGATTTAATCATACAATGTATTTTTTTGGTGGGGTTTTTCAAATATTTCGAATTAAATATATATATATTCTATTTTCTCCAATGTGTATATAGTAATAGTTTTGTTTTCTTGGATCTCTAGAATGTACTTATCCAGTTGGTAACTATTTAATTCATGGAAAATCATTAAATCATTATTTAAAATTATTGAAATAATTTCATGGATCCTTAAGGTGTATTATAGTTTGTACTAATTTAATTATTAAGGGGGATGTTGTTCATCTTTTATTTTCACATTAAAAGGGTTATATTATTACTAAGTAATAATTTAAAAGATCATTCCATGTAAAACATAAATTACTAGGGTTAGTTTCATTCCCAGTAATAATGATTGATATTAAGGGTGTATCATTAACCCTAAACAGTTTGAAAACTAAGGATTAATTTGGTACATATTTAGGATCAATTTCAAAATGAGGGGACAAACATTTTAATTTACATTTATCTTTCAATTATCAAAGTGGGGGATATTTTTGAATTAGATAATTCATTTAATTATTTTATCAATATTGTCTATAATTTAAATAACTCTAATTTTTAATACACTGTAATATTTTTATGTTATGAGTTATTGAATTTTATGGTAAAATCATCTATAGATCATATGAGTTTTTAACTAAATGTGATTTATATTTTGGAAAATCCCACTAGTGACCACATTATGAAATTAAAAAGACTATATGAGTTTTCATGTGATGTTTTGATGTGAAATTTAGGATGTAACCTTATATAGATTCATTATATACCAAAGTGTTCGATGGAATTCAAGTGAATATATGTTATAATTTAGGTGACCATATATTTTCAAGTAACCAAATGATAAAAATGAAGTGAGCACATGAAAAAAAAAATTAACATGACTACATAAACAAAAATGAAGTGACCACATAATCAAAAATTAATTAACCACATGAAAAAACAAGTGTCTCCAAGTTGATGTTTGAAAAAAAAAATCTATATTATGACCAACTTATGATAACTTTATTACAATATAATATGTTTTTATAACATTTTATGTTTTATTTATACTTCTATATTTAGAATTACTACATGTTTTCTTCACATTTCTATTAATATTTAATGATTTTTTAAATACTTATTAATATTTTCAATAATAATCAATTTTATATGGATTAATTTTTTGAAGGCTCAAATGATCATCAGGTGTCTTGATGTATCATGAGTTTTTATTAGGAAAATGTGAGTTTGAAATTTAATATTTTTGGAATTAGAAATTTTAACTCACGTACTTTATAGAAGTTTAACGAGGGAATTTAAGGTTGTATATTATTATTTTTGGTATTGTATTAATAATTAAAACATGTTATTATTGTAAAAAATGATTTAAATATTACATTCCTTCATTGAGAACCTCATGTGTATGTTTTTGACACATATTGAATAATGAAATCACATTCTTCATTTGGAATGATAAACTACAACGAGATTCATGTTTTGGATCTATTGTGCATATAAGAACTATATTTAAGAAATTTGATAGATCAAAATTAAGATATGTGTGTAGAAGATATTATTGAATGGTATTGTGTGACACAATTTTGTGCTCAACTACTACTCTCAATATAACTGTAATCATTTTATCATTCACTATAGATGAGCTCATTGTTATCATGAAACTATGTCCTTGAAGTTATTAATGTATTTTTTCTATTTTAATTCTTTCCATTTTAAACTGTTCTTAATCTGGTTGGGTTATAATAAGAATTAAAAGGGTAAGAGAGTGGGTTTTCACCCCCAAACACAATTTAGTCTTTGGATTGATCCACCTTGTGAGAAAAAGATAGGGTAATTCAGGTTCTTCCAAAACTGGAAAATGGTTGGGGATTTAGTTTTTGTAGGACCGTTTAAAATAAATGGACCTAGACTTAAAACATCACATAATCTTGAATTAAATTAATAATTTATATTTAGTATATTTTCAGGTTCATATTTTTAGATATTTAGGCCATAAATATTACATAACATCTCAATAACTACAAAGTAGACACTTTTACTCAGTTTCCATTTTTTCATAAAATAAATACTCTTGAAAAAAGAATAATGTCTAGTTCCATGTTTTACACAACATGACTTTCCCATAATCCCATAGTTGACCCTATTCATCTTTAAGTACTGTGAAAAACATTTTAAAACATGGCATGAGCATAAAAATATCTGTAAGGGTTATAAAATAATGAAATAAAACATTAGTCCATCAAAACATAAGCTTTTTAACTTACATAATGAAATCAAAAGATTTATGAATAACACATAGAAAACATAAATCTTAATGGAAACTTTTGGTGTTTATAACATACTTACGTTTTAGCTTCCACTGCAACATAGGGAGTTACATTTGGAATACCCATCACAATATATTCCCTAAATCCCTTAGGTAAAAAATTTAACATTTAAATTGGTCACATTTCCCAATGCATTGGAGAGTTATCTTGGGCTCACCCACCCTAGGTTTATCACAGAACCACCCATATACGTAAAACAATGACCAAGAACCAAAACACACAAAAAAGCATAAAGGAAATATAAAATTTCCACATTTCAATCACAATATAACATTTCATGATATTGAAATAGTTGATGATTTCGAAAAACCATTTTCGATACTAAAATATGAAAAAAGGTATATTGTATTTATTTTCCTTTTAAAAAAACAATGACATGTCATGGAAGCCAAAAATCAAATAATACTCACGGTGGCAGAATGTTCGTTATCACCATGTACTTTAAAAAGAAACATTTCTTTTTTTAGTTTAGTAAAATGGTTCATAGACAAAGATTCCATTTGAATGAAATAAAACGTCATATTTTTTTATACACCGTATAAAATAAAATCGAGTACAAATGAAAATATGTCTTAATGAAAGGTGATTGAGACGAAGTCCCTTACCTCGTGTCTGACATGACTCATTCATTCTTTAAATCTCTTAAATAATAAACTAAAGTTAATTTATACTTGCTTCATAACCCTTTTCAAGTTTATTATTCCTTTGACATCATTGATTACCATGTTATAAACATTACATAATCATTTAAGTTAATAACGGTCATTTGGTCGATATTTGGAACATTTAATTACAAGTTGTACATGTGGTCAATATTTTATTTTATACAGAATGATATTCATGATTTATATATCATATAAATAATATATATCTAGTATATATGTATTTATAATAGTCCACATAATTTGGATATATTAAAATGAAATGCACCGTTCATGGAAACGGCAAGCTGTACGTACGCATGAACACTAATTTCATTTATTTTTTCATTTTTAAAGGAATGAAAACCTAATGATACTTAGGTATATTATAAAACCAGAATAATATCATATTTTTTATAAGTTACATAAGTTTATTAACACCATCCTTTATGCGTTGCATGTATGGTATGAATGAGTCACATCACATTGAGAGGGCGGTAGTCCGCAGTTCCTCAAATGAAATTATCAAATATATACAACATGAAAATAATACAGTTAAGTTATAAAAACGAATTATAGAAGAATATATATAAAATAAACATCAAAAATATCATATATAATTACATTTTCATCATAATGACCACTATGAGAGCCGGTGGGAGATAATTGAACAATCATCGATTCACGAGGCAGTAGTTCACCGCCCACATAAAAAGTATGTTCGTATCCATTAGATGGAGGCATGTGTAAGAATAATTTGAATAATTCTCATAAAAATAACCTAGTATATTGAGGATATTGTTGTGGTTATAAAATAAAGGAATAAAAAGATTTTAGGGGGTTGAATAAGTAAAATAAAATTAAAGAACTTAAGAGAAGATGTTACCATTAAATCGGGTAACTCCCTTTGGTTTGAATGCAAATGATTTCTTAGAGTGACTTATGAAAAAGTTAAGGCTTCTAGGTGTAAGATAGAGAAGTTTGGAGATTATTTGGGTAGAGGTTTTATGTTTCAAGGGTCTTGAGAGGTGTGAATAATGGGTTAGAATTGATGGCTTTTTATAAGGGGTTGGAGGGGCTCTTTAGGAATGTTTTAAGATATTATTTTATTATAAACTATGTTTCGGTTTCAAAAGGTCCCAAATGTATTATATTCAAATCTAAGATTACTATTAAGCTAAATACTCTCAACTAATAGTTTTTAGATAATTTTGGGTTTCAAATTTAACCTTATCTTTTAGCTTTAACCCTTATTTAACTAATTCTGCTCTTACCATGTCTTCTTGTGTATTCACTCTATAAGGTTAAAATAGTTACTATAAAATCCCAATAGTACCACAAGTGGTTTATTAATAACATTTTCAACCTTATATAAGTCATTTGGTTGAATATTATTTTTTTAATATTATTATACCATTTAATAAAATAATATTATTCTTAAAAACTCATTTAAGTCAATTGAAATACTATTCATATCATGAAATTTTAAAAAATAAAAAACAACTTGATTCTGTATAGAAAAGACCATTAATTCAATGATAAAAATTCATCATGATATATAAAATTCGTGTATGGAATAAAATGTTTCAAAATGAATTTATTTTAACTTTTATAATCTAATTTATTTAAAACATTCATTAATGAGATAATCATTATATCGTCATTGTTTCATAAAAAACTTTATATATTTGATGTCTAAAAATTATATATAAAATACCATGATGAAAGAAATATTTTTAGATTTATAATTAATATTATTAGTTAAATATATCAATTGTATAAACTAACATTAAAATTGTTTTAGAAAAACAATACGTGTTCATGATATTTTTATTTTTACAGTAAAATAGATATTTATGTAATTATCTTACCCAAGTTACCTTAAAATTCCAAACGTTTCTCCCAAGGATTTTATTGGTCGGTAATGAATCATAAAATAAGGTTAGGACAAGTGTTTAGGTAAGTTTATATAATTATAATATTATTTTTATCCTGAATTAGCCTATTTACATTTATCTGCGGAAAATAAATATCAAATGTTACTAATCACCAAAAATTATTTTCATCCCATTAAACCAAATTTTAATAAAGGATAACAACCATGTGTTCTGTATTTTTAAAATTCAATTAACATAAGTGTAAAATTTTTATTAAAATTGAGAAGTTGGTTTTTAACTACTAAGTACTATTTTTCACTATTCATCAAAAATTATGGTTCTCAGAAAAATAAGAAAAATTAACCATAAAAGAAATTTGATATTCCAAATTAAAAAAATGATTTGTATTTTATCAAATTCAAAACATTGATTTTTTATAAATTTATATAATAATAATTCTAATTTTCAAAACTAGAAAATGTGTTTTTACGAAATAATAACTATCAAAATATTGACAACTGTTTATGTCTAATTTAAGAGTGAAATTTCTTCCAATAACTAAAATTTTATTAAATTATCAAAATATAATATAATTACACTTTAAAACCAATTTAAAGAACAATTTATCTATATAAATAAATTAGACGAAGTGGTAGTTTTTAATTAAAATCTAGTATATTTTACTATTCATTGAAAAATTATTTTTATCAGAAAAATAACAAAATTTCATCCAAAGTAAATTTTTATGCCCCGATTCTAAGGAAGAATATTAATTTTTTCAAATAAAACATATAAAAGTGATAAAAAATTGATTTAAAAATGGTTCTCCATCAAAAGGCTGTAAATCGACCTTTTAAATAATATTTGAGTATTTATTCTTAAAATTGGATTTATTCACATTTTAAGCCTCTATATTTTGATGGATAAATTTAAACACATTTAAAAAAGATGTTTAATCATAATATGGTATGTTCTGTTCGTTCCTTCTAATACAATGTCTAGGGGTAAACTACCAATTAAAATAATAATATTATATTATTATTTTTTAGTATAACTCAATGTTGTGTCCAACGTAATATTTCATAGAAACACATTGTTGCGTATCAGGTACCCCATCAAACATAACATCCACATTAAAGTAAAATTAATTTTTAATATAATAAATATAAAAATTTTATATTCTTTATTTACCTAAGAATTTACATCCTTCCCCCCTTTTGGGAATTGTGTCCCTGCAATTCAATTCACTTATCCAATAAGTGGGGGTATTTATCCCTTAAATCATTTTCAGATTCCCACATGACCTCTTAATCCATATGGTTTTTCCACCAAACCATTACCTTATGAATTATATTATTCCACAACACATTCTCACTATGGTAAACAATATGGATTTGTTGTTCCTCATATGAGATATTTTCTTCGAACTGAACCACCTCTGGAATAAAAACATGGGATGAATATGGAAAATACTTTCTCAACATTGAAACATGAAAAAAATTTTGTACCTGGGTTAAACGTGGAGGGAAATCCACTTTGTGCACAACTGATCCAACTTTCTCTAGGATTTTATAAGGTCTAATGAACCTCAGACTCAACATTCCCTTCTTACCAAAACACATCACACTTTTACATGGAGAAACATTGAGAAAGACATGATCACATATCTCGAAAGAAAGATCTTTCCTCCGGTTATCCACATAACATTTCTGCCATCTCGAAGCACTTCTCAAGTTCTTCTGAATCAACTGAACCTTTTCTTCCATATCTTCTTCCAATTCTGATCCCCTCAGTTTCCTTCCACATAATTCATCGCAAAAAGCTAGAGTTCGACACTAATTTCCATATAATGCCTCAAATCAAGCCATCTGTATACTGGAATGAAAACTGTTACTATAGGAAAAATCAACTGAAAAAAATGTTGGTCCAAACATCCCTAGTAATCCATTGAGAAAGCACATAACATATCCTCCAATGTCTGAATTGTTCAGTCTGGCTGCCCATCTGATTGAGAATGAACAGTAGTACTAAAATTTAATCCAGTACCCAACGATTACTGAAGGACTTTCCAAAAGATAGAATTAAACCTGGGATTACTATCAGTTACAATGGAGTGGAGAACTCCATGAAATCTGAATATCTCTTTAACATATAACTGATAACATTTATCTAGAGACAAAGTATCTTGAATAGAAAGGAAATAAAAAAATTTAGTCAATCGGTCAACAATAACCCAGATTGTATTATTACCTTGAGATGTCTTTGGTAATACCAGAATGATGTCTAGGGATATATTTTCTCATTTCCACTCTGGCACTAGTATAGGATGAAGCATCGCTTTTTGTAACTACCACTCTACTATAACCTGCTGAAAAGTTAGACACTTCACAGTAAAATCAGCAATATCTTTTTTCATTCCATCCCTCTAGTAATACTCTTGATGATCTCTTTATATCTTAGTACTAGCAGGATGAACTCAAATCAGAGTACTATGAGCTTCACATAATATCACTTTCTTCAAAATAGAATCACAAGGCACACATAATATCATAACAAACCTCAAAACACAATCATTATCAATGATAAAATCAGGAAACTTAGCCTTCTGAACCAACACAAACGTTTTCTAAAACTCACTATCTTCCTTCTACACTTTCTTAATTCTATCTAATAGAGATGATTTCACTAACACCAGTAAAAAAGAATAATTTCTTGCACCAAATAATTATATGCCAATGTTCATCAAATCATTAATAAAGGATCTTGTTCCAAACATAACATGGTTAATGTATCAATACTTTTCCAACTCAAATCATTAGTCACATTATTTTCTTTTCTTGGATAGTAATGAATCATAAAATCATAATCATTGATTAATTCTAGCCATATCCTATGTCTCATTTCCAATTATTTTTGAGTTAATATATACTTAAATCTTTTGTGATCAGCATATATTTCACACTTTACTCCATACAAATGACATCTCTAAATTTTTAATGTAAAAACAACAACAGCTCATTCCAAATCATGTTTAGGGTAATTTACCTCATGAGGACTCAAATGGTGTGAAGCATACACAATTACCTGGTCTTTCAACATTAGGATACAACAATGTACTTTCAAAGAAGTATCACTATAGATAACAAACTCACCATTTCTGGAAGGTTGTTCCAAAACTAGAATATTCACCAATCGTCTTTTCAATTCCTGAAAACAGTCATCACATTTTTTTGTCCAGATGAACTGAACACCATTTTGATTAAATTTAGCCAGTGGGATAGATAACCATGAAAAAATTTCAACTAACCTCCAGTAATAACCTTCCAAACCAAGAAAACTATGGATCTAGGTTAAATTAGTTGGGCTTGGTCATTCTTCAACAACTTTTGTTTTAGAAGGATCAAAAGTTATGCCATTTTTTGAAACAATGTGAAGAATGAATGAAATCTGTTGTAACAAAAACTCACACTTTCTAAATTTCCAATACATTTTCTTGTCTTTTAAAGTATTCTATACAACCTTTAAATGAATTTTATATTCTTCTTTAATTTTGGAATAAAACAAAATATCATCAATGAACAAAACCCAAAACTTATCGATGAATTCTAAGAGAATTATATTTGTATGATCCATGAATATAGAAGGTGCATTGGTTAACCCAAAAGGGAGAGACATAAATCTATAATTGCCTTATCTAGTACAAAACAAGGTTTTCAGAATTACTGCTTCCTTTACATTCAACTGAGGGTACCCCGACCTCAAGTCATTCTTTGAAAAATACTGATATCCTTGGATTTCATCAAACAAATCATCAATATGAGGAAAATGATACTTTTTATTAACAGTGATGTTATTCAATGATCTATAATCAATGAAATGTCTCAGTGAAACATCTTTATTTTCAACAAACAAGACTAGGCACCCCATGGTGATGTGCTTGGTCAAATAAAACCTTTATCTATTAACTCCTACAACTGATTATTTAACTATAAAAGTTAAAATTGAGCCATTTGATAAGGGGGTTTTGAAATTGGATTTGCATTAGGAACTAAGTCAAAAATAAATTCAAATTCTCGATTAGGTATTATACCAGGATACTCATCAATAAAAAACATCAAGATACTCATTTACCATTGGCACATCATTAATATGAACAGTTCCTTTGTTTTAAACAATATGTTCAAGGAAACATTCATTTCCATATTTTACTAGTTTCTCAACTTATAGATATGTTCTCAAAGGTAAGGGTTCATTCTTATACACAAAGAGAAATTATTTCTGAAAATAAACCACTTTAGCTCTACATTCAATCTTAGAATAATTAACAGAAATCCAATCTATACCCAAAATAACATCAAACTCTACTAAATTCAAAACAATAAGGATTTTAGGTAGATTCTCTCTAGACACAAGGACATGAAGGTTCTTATAATTTATTTTTGTTACAACATTTCTTCCCGATGTTTTTACCATATTCTTAGGATTCATATCTTGAGATGAAATTCCCAATTTACTAAAAAACAACTCAGAAATTAATGAACGTGTAGACCCTGAATCGGAAAAAACATTTCCATAATCTGAATAAACAAACAGTGTGCCTCATACTACTTCATTCGATGGCCCAACATCTGCTGAAGTACTTCCAAAGAAATTCTACAACCCTTTCTACTTGTAGTCTGACTGCATTTTCATAGCTGAGTTTTTTGTTGGACACTCATTTACATCATGACCCATTTCATTGCACTTAAAATATGTAACTGATTGTAAATCATATTTTGTCTTACCATTACCCTAATATTTTTATGTGAAATTATGAGCCTTATTTCCCATTTTACCACATCAGTAATAATTACAAAAATTTAAAAGATATTCATTGGTGTGCTTTTTAGAACAATTTTCACAAACAATAAACCTAAGTTTCATACCATCAGACTTTTTTGAAGATTTTTTCCCTTCCATCAGCAACCTCAACCTCTTATTCTTTTGTTTTTCAAAGAACACCTGGTCATAAAAAAACTCCATCTACACCTTCTCCGCACATCGAACAAGTTTTTCATTACATTTGAACTCACGAGAAAATAAATTCCATCGATACTTTGGATTCAATCTTGAGTAAAAAATATTAAATTTAATATCAATATCTCGAATTAAATTTAGATCATACCTTTCCAATCGAGGGAATTTTTCTTCATAAGCAGCCACTGAGTCATCCCCCTGCCTCAATTCCAGAAATTGTTTTTTTATCTTAAGACGAACCACCTTAAGAAAATATTTCTCAAGAAATATACCTTTTAATTCATCCCCATCAAGAGAATAAATATTCTCACTATCCATGATATTTTTAACCATAGTCCATCATAACATGGCTTCACCTTAAAAATATTAAACAACGAGACTGAACTTTTGATGTTATGAACACCCCATGACATCAAAAATATTTTCCAGTGCTTTAATCTGCCCTTATACTAGCACATGGTCAGATGATCGTCTAAATGATAGGGATTTGCCTCATTAAATGGTCCACTACTGACATTTTCCACTATGGTTAATCTGGATGACCTCTTACCTTGATACCACCACTATTTATAGCCTGAGTAAATTGCACCATCACTACAACGAACTATTCAGTTCTGATTCTAACCATCTCATGTTGCTGATTTGGAAGGTTGTCTTCCTCCTGATATCATCCCATAAAAGTAGCCTTGTTTCCTCTACGGAAAAAAATTCTGAAGACAGAAATATCTTAGATGAAGCACCATGGTAATCTATAAATTCTATATCATTTAAATCTTAACATAAATTAACTTATGGATTCTAATTAAAAAAATACCCTAACTACTAATGTTATATAAACCCACCTCTAATACCAACTATAAGGACCCAAACTTAAAGATATACATAATATTGAATTAAATGAATATTTCACATTGAGTATCTTTGCAGTTTTAGAGTTTTAGAGAATTAGGCCATAACTATTACATTACATCTCAGAAATTACAATATAATAATTTCTACTCAGTTTCCATTTTTTCATAAACTAAATACTCTTGAAAAAAAGAGTCATTTCTAGTCCCATTTTTAGACCGCATGACTTTTCCTTGGTCCCATCCTTGACACTATTCATATTTAAGTGCTGTTAAAAACATTTCGAAACATGGGATGAGCATAAAAATCACAACAAGGGTTATAAAATAATGAAAGAAAAAATTAGTCCATCAAAACATAATCTTTTTAACATACCTCATGAATTAATAATAATTTTTAATAAAACATAGAAAACAAAACTATTAATGGTAACTTGTGGCCTCCATAACATACTTATGTTGTAGCTTTCACAAAATTATATGGATTTACTATTAGAATACCAATCATAGAATATTCCATATATATCTTAGGATAAACATTTAACATTTACCTCTATCACGTTACCCAATTCATTGGTAATCTATCTCAAGCTCACCTTCTATAGGCTTATCACAGAACCAACCGTATACGTAAAACAGTGCCCAAGAACCATGACACATAAAACTAGCATAAAAGAAAGATAACATTTCCACGTTTCAATAAAAATATATCAGTTTCAGTTATAGAAATAGTCAATGTTTTCTCAAAACCATTTTCAATACAAAAATACTTAAATACGGTATATGGAATTTATTTTACTTTAAAAAAACTACAACTTGTAAAGGAAACCTAAGATCAAATAATACTTACAACAGAAGAAAGGTCATTATCACCGCGTATGTTAAAAAGAAACATTCCTTTTTTGTTTAGTAAAACACATCATAGACAATTATTCCCTATGAATGAAACGAAATGTCAAATGTTTTTATACACTGTATAAAAGAAAATTGTGTACAAATCAAAATATGCCTCAATGAAAGGTGATAGAGACGAAGTACCTTATGTCGTGTCTGTCTTGACTTGTTCGTTATTTAAATCACCTGAATAAAAACTAAATTTAATTTATACTTGATTCAAGACCTTTTCAGGTTTATTATTCCTTTTATATATATTATTACCAAGTTATAAAAATTATATAATCATTTATGTTAATAACGGACATTTTGTCGATATTTGGTACTTATATTTACAAGTTGTCCATGTGGTCAAAAATCCATTATATATTGAATTATATTCATGATTTACATATCATATAAATCATATATATCTAGTATATATGTATTTAGAATACTCTAAATCATTTCGATATATGAAAATTAAATGCCCCGTTCATGGAGATAGTAAGTTGTACGTACGCATGAACACTACTTTCATTTCATTTTTTCATTTTTAAAGTAATGAAAAACAAATTATACATAGTTATATTATAATTATAGTATAATATAATATTTTATTCATGTTAAATAAGTTCATTAACACTATCCTTTATAAATTCCATGTATGGTATTAATGAGTCATATCACTTTGAAGGGGTGGTAGCCCGCAATTTCTCAAATAAAATAATCGTATATATACAACATGAAAATAATAATGGTATATTCTAAAATATAATTAATGAATAATAGAGATAAAATAAATAAATAAATATCATATATAATTATTGTTCCATGATAATGGCCTCCCTGATAGGTAGTATGAGATAATTGAACAACCATCATTTCGTGCGGCAGTACTTTTCCATCCACATAAACAGTATGTTCGTATCAATTAGATAAAGGTGTGTGTAAGTGCAGTTTGAATCCTACTTATAACAACAACCTAGTATATTTTGGATACTTGTTTTGTAATAAAATAATGGAATAAAAAGAGTTTATGGGATTTGAGATGTAAAAAAATGACTTAAGAGAATACGTTATCTTTAAATTTGGTAACTCCCTTTAGATTGAACCAAGAGGATTTCTTTATGTAAGAACTCGGGTTTTTAGAACGAGTCAAAATCCCGACCCTATTTGGATTTTTAAATCGTTTTTGAGAAAACTAGAGAAATAATACATTTCTGGGACAAACTTTTAAAGTTGTGAAGGTCGTACAGGGGCGCACGGTTGGCACACTGTCTGAACAAACCGTGAAACTACCCCAGGAAGTCGTGCACCCTTGATAGTGGGATCCTCAAGGGCGGTGCACTGTTTTTCAATCCGGGCGGGCAAGCCATGTGAATTCCCTCGGTGAGACAGTGGCAACCGCACGGTTTTCCAAACTCTGCGGGGTAACCGTGCAGCTACTTAAAGTTAGTATTTTTATGTTCTGAGCCACTCGGGATTCCCCATTCACTATCATTATTCCTCTCTCTTGTGGATCACATGGGGAGAGCCATCCATACCTTCAAATACTTCTCAGATCTTCATCTGATCGCATTTAGAACATCGTTTGATGCGTTAGAACCCCTACGGTAAGGCCTTTATTCTTCTTAGCCATTTTTCTTAATTTCTGTTCTAGAACGTGTTTTTGGGGATTCAACAATTTTTATTCATTTGTAGATCTACATAATTTTAGATCTAATTAGAGACTGTTATCAGAGGAGTAACATGGTACTAGTACGAGGTAGGGGGTGCATACCGCCTTTTGTGTTTTCATGGTCATTTGGGTAGCGCGGGCTTCGACGCGTTTTTGGGTATTTTTAGAGGGACCCTAATTTATCTGTTACTTCTTATTTAAATTTCTTATTAGACCTATGGGATACCTTTGGGTATTCCCTTTTTCTTTTCTTTATTGAGTAGGGTCGGGCGAGAGGGCTTTTCTCACATGGGGCATTTTTTCCGGGGTTTCCAAAATGATAATACATGAATTGTATTGGTTTAAAATGTTAGGATTAGTTATTTAAACCTTGATATGAATTGTTGGAGACCATAGAAGTTTCTGTGCTGGTATGGGAAAACACTTTCTTAGTGCAATTCATCTGTTTAGATGGTTTTTCCTATTATGTTTTTTGTTTAAATCGGTTTTATATGTAAATGTTGAATTGAATATGATTGAACCTTCAGGTTTTGATGTGTGTGGCCTGGATATTGTTGAGTGATGCAGATCACAAGATGGGCATGGACCAGGTTACATTGGGTGGTTTTGGCCATGGGATTGGGCATCATGGACGTTGGCTTGAGGCAGTACAACTGTCAGGTTGGGCTTGACCTGAGGTTTCTTTGGGTGGTTTTGACCACAAGATTGGGCATCTTGGATGTCATCTTGAGGTAGGATGACTGTAAGGTTGGGCATGGCCCGATTTACTGGGATGGCGAGGCCATCATACTTGAGCGGCATGGTTGCAGGTACACGAGGTTTCAGATGAGTGGTGTCTTAGGTACTCTTTTTGGTGATTGCCACTCACCCGGAACATTGAGTAGTGTGCACACAAAGATACTCTATGATGAGGTGGTTTTGACCAGTCGTGTGGGTAGAGGCCCCCGTTGATGCAGTTTAGGTATATTAGTTGGGGGTGCTTTCCATTGGAAGCCATGTAGGAGGTAAAAAGCCTTCAGGGGATAGCTTTGAGGCTATTGGGTTGGGGGCTGATGCTCACCATGATTTGAGGGCAGGTATCGTTATCCCTCCAGATACTTATTTTAGGGAAGATATCATCGTCCCTCCAGTTAATTTATTTGAGGGATGGTAATGTTGTCCCTCAAGTTATTTATTTGAGGTCAAACAACACTATCCCTCTTGTTATTTATTTGAGGACAGACATCGATGTTCCTCCGAGTTACTTCTTGGGTGTGCCTTTGAGATGTCGGTATTTGAGGAACGAGGTGTTAGGAGGCACAAGGTTATAGGTTACTATTCTTGGGTGTTCCTTAGGGATGTCGGTACTTGAGACATGCGGTGTCAAGGGGCACATGGTGCCAGGTTACATGACAGAGATTCTAGCGTTGGCTGAAGCAAGTGACAGTCCATGGTGTCCACTGAGTACCAGTGGAGTTTGGGTTTATTTTTTCAATGTACTGTTTACTGTTTTATTTATAAATGCATGCATAATTAAACAAAAATATTAGGTACACGCTGTTGGGTGGTATCCTAGTGAGATGTTTCTGACACCCTGCATAAGCCCTTCGGGATGCGTGCAGACTTTATGGATTTATGTGCAGGGAAGAGGTCATCTTCAAGAGCAGGGCTGCATTAGATGTTTCATGGAGATGGTATGTACCTTGAGGTCTTTCCTAGATGGATTTTATCTTATTTTGTTTCTTTTACTGTATTAGCATGCTTATTTGTTATGTAGCTAGAGTTGGATAGCCATTGGAACATTTTTATATATAAATACATGTATGACCTGTTTTGGATGTATGTTAGTTGTTCAGTGGTATTTACAAGTGATCAGTGTGCTGTTGTGTTTACTTTTTGTAGCTGTTGTTTAGATTTTTTGCTTCCGCTATTTATCAATATTGAATGTGATTCTGCTCTGCAGGTCTAGTTTGCTTCTGCTGAGTTGTTATTCCACTAATTTTTTATTATTATACTCAGACCCATACAATTATTATCCTACGAGAGGTTATAGCCTTTCCACTATACCTATGAGACCCTCAATGGTAGTCGGCATCATTTGGCATTCCAGGAGGTGCGCCTAAGGTAGTAACACCCGACCCATTTTTCATTGTTCAGGTGGTTATTCAGGTCTGGGTCGTTACAATGTGGTAGCAGAGGGGTTCTTGCCAAGGATTTAATAGAAGTGTTATGCTGGCTACTAATATTTTGTGACATCTCTTTTTATTTCTGCTAGTTTTACTATTTGGGATATGTTAGACTGGAGATAGGTTGTTTCTAAATTGGGTTCCTCGCTTGTGCCTGGGTGCCTGCAGCCCCAAGTACACGAGATGGACCAAGTTTCCATGGGTGGGAATTGCTGTTTTCCTTTTTCTCAGATTACGGTCTATATGATTTCCACCTCAGTGGCTCACTTGTTGTGTGAAGTTATTAATTGTGATATGTAAACCTTCACCTAGTGCGGTAAGGGAGAATTGGACCTTTGCCTAGTATGGAAAGGATTGTTTTCTTGGATTTTATAGGCACATTGTTTGGTATTTCAATTTCATAACTGCATGTATGCTCTGTGAAGTGATAATGTCATGTGAATAATATCAATTTACATGCTTGGTATGCTTTGAAATGTGAATAGGTGAAATTAATGATCGAATTTATTGTTGTTTCAATTTGAATATCATGCTTTATATATTTTTAGAATTGCTTGTGACAGGGTATTTGGGTCTGGCTCTTGTAATACCAGGCGGGTACTATCAGTTGAGGTGATTTTGATCACCAGGATTAGGCAACTTGGTCATCAGTTTGAGGAAGCGTTGGTTTTCAAGACGACAATGGCTCGAGGTACTTTTGATACTTGGATCTGATAAGGGCGAGTAAGGAGGCTGAGATGTCGTGGGCATGGGATACAATGAGGGGGAGTAAGGGTAGTAGTTATGCACTGTCTTTTACTGCTTTCCTCATCTGCGTAGAATATATATTTTTATATATATATGTGGTTTGTATGACCATTTATGGTATTTTCAGCGGGTTCCTCTTAGACGTCTCGATGGAGCGTTATGTGGGAGATGGTACAGAGCCGCAGGTGCAGGATCAGGTTCATAATCCGGTGCAGGTAGAGAATGAGCTGCAGGTACATGCTCCGGGATAGGATCAGGTCTGTGATTCAGTGTAGACAGGACATCGGCCGGGTTTGGAAACGTTAGGACCATGGATCGACGACCAACTCTAAGCTAGCCTGGTATGTTTCTTCCAGGAGAACAGCAAAGGTGCATAGGGTATAGATCCATTTGTGGAATATCTGGTGTGGTAGTTCCAGACACATCTCCCACCACTTTTTCATGTTGAGGTTGGTCCATAGGTGGTCGGAAACTGGGTAGAGATCATGCAGATGATCTTTGAGCAGCTCGAGATGCCTCCAGGGTGGAGGGTCAAGCTAGCGACGTACATGATGTGAGGTCCGAAAAAGTGTTGGTGGGATTTACAAGTTCATGCTCATGAGCACAAGATACTGGCATGGAAGGACTTCAAGGACAGGTTCTTCGATCACTTTTACCCGGAGACACTAAGGGCAGAGAGAGCTTGGGAGTTCTTAAGCCTTCAGCAGGGAGACATTTTTGTCATGGACTATGCATCTACTTTCACCGAGTTGTCCCGCTTTGTGCCTGGTATGGTAAGTGATGACACGGCTAGGGTGAGACACTTCGAGGATGGATTACGACATGCCATTCAAATCCAGGTAAATATCTTCCAGCTGGGTTATTTTTCAGAGATGGTGAATCAGGTGCTCATAGTGGAGGTCAACCAAAGGGATAGGCCCAGGTTAGTAGGGGAACAACTTCAGGTGATGATTCGGACAGAAGGAAGCGAGGAAGGGATTAGTTCATATAGGGCAGTCAGGCCAACGACTCAGCTAGACCACCTCATAGCAGTTCTTTAGTGGTTTGTTTTCAGTGTGGGTAACCAGGACATTTTTAGACCCAGTGCGATAGGCCTCCAAAGGATTGTCGGGCATGTGGACCAGTCAGGCATCTGGAGAGGTTCTATATGCATCCTGCTCATACAACCGGCAGGCAGGGAGTAGGACAGACGGTGGCATCTGGAGTTGGTTCATGTTCGGTACCAGGAGAGGTTAGTTGAGGTTCAGCTGCACGCGGAGGACATGACAGAGACATCGGGATCCAGCTAAGGGTTCAGTGGCTGGTGACTGGAGCAGCACCACAGGGAGGTCAGGAATCAGCCAGTCGTGCTTCAGGAGAGGTTCACGCCATGGTGATTATAAAGGCTAAGTAGGCTGGTGAGTTGACGACAGTTAGAGGTACACCAAGGGTGTGGTCGTGATTTCCTTGTTCTCTTCTGGAAAGACCTATAGAGGCAGGTCTGTTTTGAGTGCACATGATGAACATGATCTATGTGGACTGTCTAGATTCTAGTCAGTGGGATTGGCTCCATATCAGGTGTGTGATATATTTATATATATATATGTGTGTGTGAGAGAGAGAGAGAGAGATGTGTAGCATCAGTGGCATCAAGGATGCGGGTTACTTGAGGTGCCCTGGGCATCGGGGAATCGAGGATGCATGTTATTTGAGGTGCTGGTCACCAGGTTCGTTTTGAGCATCCATGGGATGCACAGCCTCATGGAGGCAGACACCGATGTGATGCATGATATGTTCGATGTCAGAAGTGGAAAGAGGGTGCCAATGAGGCATTGGGGTGACGATGCGTCACGAGAGGACCTTGAGTACGGAAAACTTTTAGCGAATCTTTTCTTGTTCTGAGTTTTGTAGGGTTGAGACTGAGTTAGTCAATTTTTAAGGTGGGGAGCCCTTGAGGAATTTAGCCAGAACATTATGACTAGGGAAGGTTGGGTTTCTTTGATCAGGGTGGTATGTTCAGTTCCATCTTTGGGTTTCGTTTGATAGCTCGGGGATGAGCTATGTTAAGGTGGGAAGATTGTAAGAACCCGAGTTTTTAGAATGGATCAAAATCCCAACCCTGTTTGAATTTTTTACTCGTTTCTATGAAAACAAGAGAAATTGGAAAATTCTATGATAAACTTTTAAAGTTGTAGAGGTCGTACAGGGGCGCATGGTTGGTGAACATTACGAAAAAACTATTAGACCAGACCAAGAAGATGTGCACCCATGATAGTGGGCTCCACAAGGGCGGTGCAAAGTTTGTCAAACTGTGCGGGCAGGCCATGTGAAGTCCCTGGTTGAGACATTGGGAACCGCACAGTTGGCACACAGTTTTCCAAACTGTGTAGGGTAACCGTACGACCACTTAATGTTAGGGGTTGTATGTTCTAGGCCACTCAAGATTTACCATTCTCCATCTTTCTTCCTCCATCTTGTGGAACATGTGGGGAGAGCCAGCCGGACCGTCAAATCCTTCCCCGATCTTTGCCTGAACCCTGTTTCTAACATATTTTGATGCATTAGTGCCCCATCATTAAGGCCTTGATTCCTCTTTATCCGTTTTTCATGATTTCTATTCTAGAATGTGTTTTTGGGGTTTGAGTGGTTTTTATTCTTTTATAGATCTACCACTTTTTAGACCTAATTGGAGGCTGTTTTGGAGAAGTAACATCTTACTAGTACGAGTTAGGTGGTTCATACCTATTTTTGTGTTTTCATAGTCATTTTGGTAGTGTGGCCTTCAGCATGTTTTCGGGTATTTTGAGAGTGACCATAATTTATCTGCTACTACTTATTTAAATTTCTTATTAGACCTATGGAATACCTTGGTGTATGACCTTTGTCCTATCTTGATTGAGCAGGGTCGGGTGAGATGTCGTTGCTCACATGGGGCATTTTGGCTGGGGTTTCCAAAATGATAATTCTTGAATTGTATTGGTTTAAAATGTTAGGTTTCCTTATTTAAACCTTTATATGAATTTTTTGAGACCTTATGAACTTCAATGATGGTATGGGACATCACTTTTTTAGTGCAATTCAGCTGTTTAAATGGTTTTTCCTACTATGTGTTCTGTTTAAATGCGTTTTATATGTAAATGATGAATTTCATATATTGGAACCTTTGGGATGTGATGGGTGTGGCCCAGATATTGTTAAGTGATGCTGATCAAATGATGGGCATGGCCCGGGTTACATTGTGTGGTTTTGACCACGGGATTGGGCATCATGGATGTCGGCTAGAGGCATTACGACTGTATAGTTGGGCATGTCCCGAGGTTACATTTGGTGGTTTTGACCATGGGATTAGGCGTCATGGACATCGGCTTGAGGCAGGATGACTGTCAGTTTGGGCATGGCTCGGGTTACTAGGATGTCGAGGCCACTAGGCTTGAGTGGAATGGTCGCAGGGACATGAGTTGTCAGCTGTGTAGTGGCTGATGTATTGTTTTTGGTGATTAACTCTCACCCAGAACTTTGAGTAGTGTGCACACAGAGATACTCCGTGATGAGGGGGTTTTGACCACTCAGGTGGGTAGAGGTCCCTGTAGATGCGGTTTAGGTACTTTGGTTGGGGGTACTTGCCAAAGGAAGCCACGTGAGATGTGAGGAGCCTCTAGGGGATAGCTTTGAGGCAATCAGTTTGCGGGCTGAGGCTTACCATGATTTGAGGGAAGGTATCTATATCCCTCCTATTACTTATTTGAGGGTGGATATCGTTGTCCCTCTGGTTACTTTATTTGAGGGACGATATCGCTGTCCCTCCGGCTATTTATTTGAGGGAGACATCATTGTCCCTCCGGTTATTTATTTGAGGACAAGCATTGTTGTTCCTCTGGGTTACTTCTTGGGTGTGCCTTCGGGGTGTGGGTACTTGAGGCATGAGGTGTCAAGAGGAAAAAGGTGCCAAGTTAATATTCTTGGGTGATCCTTCGCGACGTAGGTACTTGGGACATGCAGTGTCAGGGGGATAATGGTACCGGGTTACACGATAGAGATTCCGGCGTTGGCTGAAGCAGGTGACACTCCATGGTGGAAGCTGAGAACCAGTGGAGTTTGTGTTTATTTTTGAATCGCACTGTTTACTGTATTTTTATAAATTCATGCCTTCTTAAACACTTATATTTGGTATGCACTGTTGGGTGGTATCCTACTGATATTTGTCTCACACCCTACACAGGACCTTTGGGACACGTGCATACATTATAGATTTACTTGCAGGAAAGAGTCCAGCTTCCGGAGCTGGGCTACATTTGTTGTTGCATAGATATAGTTTGTACCTTGAGGTCTTTCCTAGCTAGATTTTATCTTGTTTTGTTTCCTTTCCTATATTAGCATGCTTATTTGTTATGTAGCAACAGTTGGTTGACCATTGGCACCTGTTTATATATAAATACTTGTATGACCTATTTTGGAGGCATGTTTGTTGTTCAGTGGTAGTTAAAAGTGATCATTGTGTTGTTGTGTTTACTTTTTGTTGATATTGTATATATTTATTGCTTCCTTTATTTATCAATATTGAATGTGCTTCCACTCTACGGGTCTGGTCAAGTCTGCTGAGTTGTTATTTTTCAGCATCTTTATTATTATACTCAGAATAGTACCATTATAATTCTCTGAGAGGGTATAGCCTCCCCACTATACCTATGAGACCCTCGCTACTAGTCAACAGCCTTTTGCGTTTGGGGAGGTGCGCATAAGGTAGTAACACCCGACCCGTTTAAACCTGTTTGGGTGGCTGTTCGGGTCCGGGTCATTACACTTGAAGTGAATTCTGCCTAAGGTAAGAATTCTAGGTGAAAGAGAAGAATTTTGGGAGCTTATTTGGTCAGATATTTGATAATCCAAGGGGCTTTAGATGTGTGATTAATGGGATGGAGGTGATGGATTTTTATAAGGGGGGAGGGGCTCTTTAGGAATGTTTGAAATGTTTTTTTTTATAAACTAAATTTCAGTTTCAAATGGTCCCAAATTTATTACATTCAATCATAAGATGATTATTATTCTAAATCCTCTCATCCAATAGGTTTTAAACAAGTTTTGGTTTCAAATTTAACATTATCATTTAGCTTTAGCCCTTAGTTATCCAATTTTACTCTTACCATGTATTCTTGTGTATTCACTCTACAAGCTTAATATAGTTACTATAAAATGACAATAGAACCAAAAGTGGTTCATTAATGACATTTGAAACCTTATATATGTATTTTGGCCTAATATGAGATTTTTAAGAAAATTATATCATTTAATAAAATAATATTTATTTTAAAAAACCATTATTCCAATTTAAATACTATTCATTTCATGACTTTTTAAAAAATCACAAACATCTTGATTATTTCTAAAAACCTTCATTAATTTAATGATAAAAAGTCATAATAATCTATAAAATTCGTGAATGGAATAAAAAGTTTCAAAATAAATTAATTTAAATATTTATAAACTCATTTATTTAAAACATTCATTAATGAGGTAATCATTACATCATCATTATGTCATAAATAAATTTATTTATTTGATGACTAAAAATTAAAAATAAAATACAATGATATAGGAAATTGTTTTACCTTTATAATGAATATTTATTTTTAAATATATAAATTATATAACCCAACATTAAAATGGTTTTAGAAAAACAATACATGTTTATGATATTTTTATTTTTACATTAAATAAAAAGTTATTAATGTAATTATCTTACCCAAGTAGATTTACAATGTAAAAAGTTTCACCCGAATATTTTTTTGGTCTACCATGACTCATCCAATAAGGTTAGGAAATATTTTAAGGTAATTGAATATTATTATAATATTATTTTTACCTTGAATTACACTATTTACCTTTATCCGTAGTAAATAAAAATAAAACATTATTATTTACCAAAATAAAATTTCATCACATTAAACCACATTTTACTTAATAATAACAACCATGTATGTCAAATTTTTAAAATTAAATTCAAATAAGACATAAAATTTCATTTAAATGAAGAATTCGGTTTTTAACTACTATATAGTATTTTTCACTATTCCTCAAAAAATGAATGTTTTCAGAAAAATAAAAAAACATTAATCTAAGATAAATTTGATATTCCAAATTCAAAAATGAGCTATAATTTACCAGATTAAAAACATATAAGTTTCATTAATTAATTTAAAATTTATTTTTGTTGTGAAAACCAAAAAACGTGTTTTTAAGAAATAATAACTACCAAATGATTGACGTGTCTTTAGGTCCAATTTAAGAGTGAAATCTCTTCCATTTACCAACATTGGATTAAATGGTAAAAATATAATCCAATGAAAATTTGAAAACAATTAAAATAAAAATAAATCTATAAAAATAAAGTATATGAAAAGGCTGTTTTGAATTAAAATGCGGCATATTTCACTATTCATTAAAAATGAATTTTATCGGAAAAATACCAAAATTTCATCCAGTGTAAATTTTGATGTTCAAATTCTAAGGAAGAATATTATTTTTTCATACAAAACATTTATAATTGAAAAAAACTGGATTTTAAAAGGGTTCACCATCAAATGATGGAAAATCGACCTTTTAAATAATATTAGAGTATTTATGCTTTAAATTGGATTAATTTAAATTTTAAGCCTCTAAATTTTATTGGATAAATGTAAAATCATTTAATATACATGTTTAATCATAATTTGGCTAGTTCTATTCATTCCCTCCAATACAAAGACTAGGAGTTAAATCTAATTAAAATAATATTATTATATTATTAATATTCAATATAACTCAACATTGTGTGATACATAAGATTTCAAATAAACATGTTGTTGCATATCGAGTACTCCATCAAACATAGAATCCCATTTAACGTAAAATTAATATTTAGTTCACAAATATTAATAGATATGAAAAAAATTTATTCTATATTTACCTTGGATGTTACATAAAAGGAAGATATAGTTTTTAACAAAACATAAAATGGCAGTTTTTGGGTTGTTCCACTAGGTGTGAAAAAGGTTGGGTGATTGGTTTACAAAACCTTTTATGTAAAACCATATTGTTTTGGGTTGTGATTCCAGAGTTAAAAATGAATGTTGTGAAAAGGTTTTGATCTCCTTTTGAAATCTAGATAATACTTTATAGTTGGTTCAATATACCTTAGTAAGTGATAGGGGTGAAGAGTAGACTATGCAAATTTAGATCTAAACTACTATAAACATCATTATCTTTATTAATTATTTCTATAAATTAAACTATCTTTGGTAAGAGGTTAAAATTAATTTAAAAAAATAATCTCACCCCCATGAAAATATATCTATTCCCATTAAATATATAACAAAAAATGAACAATGTCTCCATATGTTCACTTAATGAATGATGCTATTTTTAGGGAATCTATCTAGATTATCTATACCTTTCATGGTAGTTAAAGGTGAATATTACATTTACCATATTTCATGTTTTTTTAATAATATATATTATTTTCAATTACTTGTATTGATATATACTATGTTATCTTAAGAAATAATGGTATGTTTGTACTAATTTATAATGTCAGTTGATAATTCTTTTCTACAAGTATTCTTAGAGATGAATCACATTTAAATCGTTGATTCCCTAGTCGATGAACATGTTTCCCAAATTTTAAAAGTAACAGCTCTTAGATGTCATAATATCAATTATATACATTGTAATTGGAAGATGAATTTGATGGAATTATCCTTTGAAAAAAATTAATACCTTAGAAATATAATTAAAAATACAAATATATAAGTCCTTTGAAAAAAGATTAAATAGTCAATTCGGATCCCACATGATGTTTCTGAGATGATTAGGCACATGGTGTTAGATTGAAAATTTAATGTCAAAAAAGGGATAAATTGTATTCTGATAGTCAACTTCTCTTACCATGCTTCCATGTTTTGAATGTTCCAATTAGTTTTATGAAATTTATTCTTTAATGGAGGGTTTAGTTGGATAACAATCACACAAGATTAATAAGTAAAAATCAAAGTCAATCTATAATGAAAAGATAAAATTATTTTGTTTTCATAGTTGTAAAATATTATGGAAAATGATGGGAATACAGAACATAAATGAATATGAGGGTAATTGATTTATAATACAATCAATTATGTTAAATCAAGTAAGTCATAAACCAAGATGAGGATGAGAAATTTTCTGGACATGGATTTTTGAAGATGATTCATGTTAGAAAAATGATTCAACAAAAATATATATTTAAACTACAATGGGTGAGGATTAAAACTTGATGTGATTTGAGATCATTTTGAGTAATTTTTACATAAATTATTTGAGGATAACCAATCAATCACTTGTAAAGGATATCCATTTCTCAAATTTATCAATATTTTTTACCTTTCTTTGAGTGTTTCTCTATTTTTTTCATTTATTTGTTTTGTTTTATTTAATTTTAGTGGTTTGGGGATAATATAATAATCTGAATAATTCATACATTGTCTTACATTCATTTAAAAATATTTTTTGGATCTTGATTATCTTTATATGAATCCCTGGATTTTATATGTGTTTTGATGTAGGGGAAAGTGTGTGAAATAATAACTGTAAGAATTATAAAATGCACTTGAATCACAATTTTGTGTTAATTATATGTTGGGGAACAATTTATCATTCTTTGTAAACCATTAGGTTATATAATCAATCTAGCATCATCTCATCCTTTAATTAGAGAAGTAATCAATGGGTTAATATAGCTCTCTATAAAACCAAAATTTTCTTGGGAGACCATTGTAATGTTGTAGAGTTGACCTTAAGAGTGTATTGATGATAAAAAACACAAAAATTTATGGAGTATGTAGGTACCCTATATCCATATCTTATATATCTATATAAGGATATTTCTACACATTGAGAAACACTGCAATAACTTCTCAGGACTACAACATCCACCCCATAGTATGAGGAAACACTTCAGATGTCATTACCACTAGTGCTACCTTCTAGTATATGATAAAGGATACATCTAGAACCAAACATTATGAGAGGGAAAAATGGATTTTATAAACAAAAGGAGACACTATCAATATTTTGATACTCTATTTCTAGGAATATGAAAATACTGAAAGTTTAGGATAAATTGTTAATTCAATGTGACCCACATCACATTTCAAGGTTACGCCCACACCAATGTGACCATTTTTATTCTCTATGCATATGGTTACACAATAATGAAATATTAGTCATAATAAAAGGTTATTCCAATACATTAATATATCCCAAAGCACTACGAATTTTTAATCGTGACATCCCACCCCTCCTCATTGGCTTGAGAAGTGTGGTGTGTGATACTAGGCCTTAGGTGACACACGCAAGACACCAATCGTTGGAAATAAATGATAAGGGCCTCATAAACAATTGGGGGTCTATTTTACATTTCAAAATAAAATGAAAAACCAAGATATTTATAACCCAAAAACACTATATTATTCACAAGTACAATGTAATAAAACTAAAAATTTTTTATACCAATAAAAATATTAAAGTATAAAGCGGGAACCAATCAACACTAAAAAACAAAGACCAACCAAACTAAAAGACACCGAATACACTAACTCAGCAAACCCCAACCTACTCCAGGCTCCATCTCCAAAATTGATGCCCACGATATCATACTGCATCACTAAAGTAATGATATACCTTTATTGTTTTATGTGTCTCAATTTATAGTATTTGAAAATTACCCAAAGTTCCAATAAGGGGGTGACTATAAAACATGGTATGATTTTACCAATGAATTCACAACTAAATCTAGTATGATAGAACATGTCATAACAATTTATAAAAAAATTTAAAAAAATTTAAATTCATTTGAATTTATAATAACAAAACCATAAGATTTTTTAGGAAAACCATTTCACTACCATAAATCCTTTATTCTCAAATACTTTTTTCATACCCATCGGATGATTCCCACAGAACCACACATTCATGATAAGTTGACACTTCCATAATCATGAGTGGTCTCGCTTCATTCTACCATGTCTACACAAGGTAACCATTAAAATGTTCCTCAATGGAAAACACCCCTTATATAGACTCATGTCAATTAAACTGAACAAATAATAACCATTTATACCAAATTACTTTCCAAACCAACCATTGAAATCCATTTCAATAAAACTTTATTTTTATTGAAAAACATTCAACATATTAATTTCCATGATGAAAAACCCAAACCCAAAATTTTAAAATCATCATTTTAAAATTAATATATAACGTTTATCCACAAAAACATCAACTTTTAGTATTTCACAAAACCCCCACTTAAGAAGGTTTTCCTTCAATATTCCCATATAAATTTCAAAATAATTTCAATAAATTAATCCATTTGAACCAATCACTAAATATTTAAACAATAGGATTTGAATATATAAGAAAATGAATAGTGGCACAAAACATAAAAAACTCTGCTTAGATATTCCAAAACCCACTTTAGCCCTTCTTCACTTCATCCCAAACAATAATATATCAACATTATGGACTTTATAATATTGAATAAATCTTCTACAAATTAAAATTATGATCCTATGAAATGGAAGAAGAATAAAAAAAGTAAAATGATGAAGACTTCTTACTTTCCAACAAATCAGTCCTCCAATGCACCAAGATTCACTTAGTAATCACACACCAATCAAGTGGAATGGTCTATACAACATTGGGAGTAATGAAAATTGTGAATATAATATTATTAGGGGATAAATTATTGGTTTAGGATGGGATAATAATTATATCCACATTTTTAGTATTTGATTTCCCATAGTACATTGTTAGGGTGCACAGTTAAGAAAACCATGCACTAGTCACCGCCTCCCAACACACCTTAGATGACTGGTGTTGGGAAAAAATCCCTCAAGGTATCATTGAATAATTTTTGAGGTGATTGTGTCTGTTGAAAAAGTGGGAATCCATGTTGTGTGTGTTGACAAAGTAGAACACAATGTAAAAATTCGTGGACAAAGGTGGTTTTCATAGTGACATGCCGAGTTCAAGGGATTTTGATAAAAATCCATGATTTATTGAAGAACCTTGAAAAATGAATGGACGATCTGGAGTCGGTACAAAAAGGGAAGATACAAGGTGGAACATTTTTCGAGTGTTTTCCAAATACTTAGGCCTTAAAATTGACAAATAATGAAAAGTGTTTTTGGTAAAGGGACATGCGAGCAGGTGTCTTGGAAGCTTGGAAACATGCATGCCATATGTTTTCCAACATTAGAACATCAAAATATGGAAATGGAAAGAGGGGTGCCCATGTTATGGTTTGGGCATGCAAGTGACTAAGGAGATAGAGACTAGGTATGCTGGACTTGAGTGCCGAGAGTAGACTTGCACGCTGATGCTCCGAGTGTCCAAAATACCAATAAATAGAGGTCTACCCATCCCCATTTTGAAGAGAGTTTAGAACATAGATAAAATTAGATCTCTAGTCGTGTAGGTTGTTCGGTCCCACAAGTGGTGGTTTGTTCATGCAAGTATATAGATACTCAGAAGTTGCGCTCTAGTTGATAGTTGTGTGCCAATATTGATTTGGGAGTAAAAGGGTGTGTTTTCCCATGTTAAAAGTAAATGAAGGGGGTTTCATGCAAGTGATTGGGTGACACTTGCGTGCCAGGTTTGGAGAAGCGCGCCAATGCTTAGAGAAGCACACCAAGCATAGAGAAGTACACTAGTTATTCTAGGGTAGCGCAAAAAGATGAAGTATTTCCCCATACATACATGGTAAAGTTTTATTCATCGGTTGATAAAAGTGGAACTTCAATAGATAATCTTCATATAGAAGAAGATGTATTTGTTTTGGATAGTTAAGGGACATACATGTCTTTAAACTATGTGTGGATCTTCTGAAGAAGTAGTGAGCACACTTCGGTTGAGAGATCAGTGAGCATTCATATTATTAGTGGTTGTAAACCAGGAGGGAGAGTGAGTCCACTCCGAAATTGTAAATGGGAGTGCGCTTATAGTGGATTTGGTACATCATCACATCGCTAGTGTATGCTCCCCATACGTAGCCTAGTGAGGGTGTACCAAGTAAAATTGATGTGTCCTGTGCATGAATTAAGATTCATTCATACTCTAAAACATGAAGGAGAGATAGAAGGGCGTTTTTTTTTGTAAAAACAAAACAAGATCAAAAGGGGTAGTTGTTTTAATAACTCATACCCTGATTCACCCTCCTCTATGGGTATGCACCCTAGTGGACCTAACCATATGGTCACACGGTTAGACAAACTATTAACCAACCATATATTCCCACCATTCTATCCTTACTAGGTTTTTCTTGGTTATCTACATGGTTGTGAAAAAATATGCACCTAATAGTGAACTTACCCTTTGCCCCGTTGTTTCATTTTAACAGTTTACTGAGAGGTGTTTCATGGTTTTTACTAACTATGAACCTCCATAAAAAACCCAAAACCATTCCAAACCTCTTTAAAGACTCCTATAACGTAACTGAAAAATTATATATAAATTAAATGCATAAAATGGGTCATGTTACTAAAACAAGGGGTTATACATTCTCCCCATCATTGGTCCTTTTGTCCTAAAAACTTAAAAATAACCATTATGCAAAAATAGATTGATCCATTTATCCACCATTTACTTCTCATAATCCCATATTTTTTTATGAATCTGACCATCCTATAATAAAACCCTCACTAGAACAACATTTTTTTTTCATGAAAGTCATTCTCTTTCAAATCCACAATTTATACTAGCACATGAACCAATATAGAATCCGACACTAGGTAAATGTGATCCCATAAACTCACAAGGTTGAGATTAGTTTGATACCTCATCAATTGAGATTTATGAAGCATGTTATGAACAAAAGTGAACTTTGGTGGTAAATCCAACTGATATTTCACCTCACCCACTAATTAAAGTATCTATAATGGGCATATGTATCGAGAAGATATATTTACCTTCCTTCCAATAGAATGATTCCCCAGACATGGAGTGATTCTAAAGAGCACATGATCAATCACTTCAAATGACAGGGGTCATCAATAATGATCTGAATACAATTTATGATGAATATCATCTATCTCAATTTTACTCTTAATCAACTAAATCATCCCCAATGTCACTTTCACAAGTCTTAGTCCAACCATTAATGTCTCAATGGTTTCCACTAAAAAAAGTGTCTACGAACAAGGATCCCCATAAAATGATTCTAAAGGAACCTTCATATCGAGGCTTGAAAAAAAATGTATAATATAACACCACTGAATGTGTATTAAGCTCTCATGAGCCTTAAAAATAAATTTCACAATAAATACCCATATATTCTAATATTTTTACCATCCATTAGGATTTTCTATCCATTTTAGGATGATATTCTATACTCATAATCATATCAGTCCAAATAAATTACTATAAGGACTTCCAAAAAATCAGCTATATAACATAGATAGTAGTTTGGACTGTTGAAATTGGTATGCCATTAATTTTTTTTAAAACTTCTCAAATATTGATTTTTGACATTTTTTCTATCATATTATATTCATGAAAAGAGATTAAATGGGCCAAATTTGTTATCCAATCCACTATCACCCATACGAAAACATTTTTACAAACTGTACCGGGTAGACCTATTTTAAAATACATAGATATATTCTCTATTTTACACATTGTAATCAGTAAAGACAGTAGCATACATGCAGTTCACTATTGCGCTACCATAATCCAATGATAGGTTTCACATCCCAAAAAACAACCACTTTTATTTTAATTTCAACCCAATGAGATTGTGATTTTAGTGCCTTATATGTATTTTTTATTCCAAGATGAATAGACAATATAGAATAGTGGTAACCATGAAAATGTTATTCTTGAAAATAAATTAATACTTTCAGCTGATCAAAAAACACAACATTGGTCACCTATCAGGCTTCCATCACTCAATGGTGTTCCCACCATTTTGTTTAACCTCATAAAAACACATTCATAATTTATATTATACTACTCTTTAACCATATCAACCAAATCATGAACAAATGAAACAAGAAATAAAATCTAAACATTACATCAGTCTTTACTATCCATGTACATGTCAATTATCACAAATATCACATACCAATGATCTGATGCTCTTTTCTCCAACTGATTTAAATAGTTCTACATAACTTATATACCACTGATTTTCCGTTACCTAGTGTATGAATCAAGTCAAAATAAATCATTTATATGTATGAAAACCATATTATATGTCTCATATTCATATCTCTTTATGAGAAAATATGTTTTGAGATCATACAATACATAATGACCATTAATTTTCACAAATAAGGTAATGATCCCAAATTTTTAAATCATAGACCACAATAGTTAATTACATTTCATGTATTGGGTAATTATTCTAATGAAACTGTACATACCTTGATCCATAAGAAAAAACATGATCTCTCTATATATGAACACACCACAACTCAGATCCTGAAGAATCACAATACCCCACATAACCATGTACTGATGATGGAAATTCCAAGATCAGTACTGATATATGGTGATCATTAATCCCTTGAAAATAATTCTAAAATTCATCATTCTATTGAAATGGAGAATTTATCCTAGATAGGTTTTCATTTATGATTCTAGTCAAGAATAGTCACACAATAAATGTTGGTAATAACCACCCATTCAAAGGAAACTACGTTTCTCAAAGAAATGCTTTGGTAGTTTCTATGAGATCAAAACCCTTAACATTTCTAGATTGATAGAAACACATTATTTGAAGTTAACATATCCAGGGAAACGTACCTATTGTCTCTAAAAATCACACATTGAAGGTTTTTCATATAGATGATGATCCTATAAGATACACAATACTATGACCAAGTGTTTTTCATGCACATCCTTAGTCCTATAGTACAATAGTATGTAATCCAAAAAAACCACTATAATAGAATCCATAAACCTTTGAAATATTATATTAATCAATTATATAAAGTAAAATGGTGAATTTTTGTGACCGAAAGGTATCACCATGTACTCATAATGGATATATCTAATCCTAAAATTTTTCTTCAGAATATCCTCCTTCTGAACATACATTTGAAGTTATCTTAAAAGTAATTCAATTTTAGGGATCCATTGGGATACCCTCAATGGATCAAATAGGTCATCAATGTGTTTAATAGGTTTTTTTATTATTATCATAACATGATTTATATTATGATAATACACAAGATTCAAGAGAGTTCAATCCTCTTTTTCACAATAAAAATTTGTGCTTCCCACATAGAAATAATAGTTAGAGTGAACCCTTTTCTCTGACAAAACGTCCTATTGAAATTTCAATTCCATTAATTATATCAGTTCCATATGATAAAAAAGAAGTCATATAGGACTATTCAATTGTAATATATCAACCGTGAACTTCAATTCTCTTCTCGGTGGAATCCCAGTGAAATTTCTATGAAAAACATTAATGAATCAATCTTGAATTTTTGTAAAAACACTATTCTTGATCTCATACATAGGTACGTGGGTCAATGATTCCAATGTGCATGAGATAGTTCCAACTTATAGTTCCATCAAGATGGATACACCCACATTTTCATTACAATATCATCAAAAAATATGATCATCACCTTCAATGTTTTTAAAACTAACCCTTCTAGTATAACAGTCGATGCAATATTTGAACCTTTTAAACAAATCCATACCAAGGATTGTTTCATATACATCCATATCAAGAATAGATAAATCCAAAATTAATTTATCTCCATCAATAGTTATTGAAATTTTATTTCATATAAAATTTTGACACTCTGTTAGTCTAAGTGGAGTTTTATTTTTCAATGTAGAAGGCACCATCTCAACATGAAACCCAATAAGATTAACTACATGATAAGAAATAACTGAATGGTATTCACTTATATCAAAATAATATTTTATATCGGAAGAATATAGATAGATCATACCATTCATTTTTGAACATCAATATTGATTATTCAAGATCATTTACTAAGAACCATTGAATTTCTTACTCAATTTACTTTTATATTTGTTACTCTGTTGAGATTTAACTGGTTGTCGGGTCATGGTATTCCCAAAATAACCATAGAACCCTCTGTACTAGTGATAAGATCTATTCTGTTGCATTCATCCCATATAATAATATGTTTTCTAAGAAACATGAGATGTTTATTTATCACCCAAAATTTGAGAACAGTGACAATTTCACTGAATATGTCCCATGTTGTTTCAATTATCGAATTATGTAGGTGGCTATGTATAATATGGAATCATATGTTTAAAAGAACCACATTGAGAACACCATTGCATAATCTTTGATTTATGAAGAATATTCAATGATCCTGCAATATGACTTTGTTTCATACCACTACCTTGGAAATACGATTCCCTCATACACTTATTTCTATAATTAGGGTTACCACCATTTCTCATAGGTCTCAACATGACTCCCCCATCCATAGTTCCTAAGATATCACATCCTACCTCAGTCAATCTATTACCCATATTTGAATAATCATATATAGAAAGCTGGAACATCTTTTATTGAATATATGACCTTGTCCCCAATTCATAAATTTCTTCCTTCAAGGAAACACTTATAGAAACTTCAGGGGAAAAGATGTCTAAATTCATTAATATATCTGCATACTCTATTATTGAGAGATTTTCTCACTTCAATTTGAATAATTCATTTGATCTTGAAATTATTAATATGTCAATATCTAATTGTTTTTTGATCATTTCTTTAATATCATTCCATCAGATTAATTTATCCAATTTATCCTAAACTGCTAAATCCCACAACTGATCTGCTAAATCCTCTAACATGTACATTTTCAAAAAGTCTTTTAGCTCAACTAGTGTTCTATGGAAATTGAAGATTAAATTCATCATATTCAACCTCACTTATGACCTTTACCATTCTAAATCACCCTAAAGGATGTTTGGATTCATCTTTTGGAGATAAATGAAATTATCCACATTCCTTGGTACATACCTTTTGTTCCCTCCATCTATTTCATGAAAATCATGGAAAATACTGTTAATCAGATGTTGGTTCACCAGTGGATCTGGTGAAACTATATTCCCAATAGCCTCTTCTGGCTAGTTACTAAAACTTATACCGGTTTCCATTTTCTATAACCAAAATAAAATCCATTTAGTCTCACTATTTAGAAATTGAAGTCCTAGAGATTTCAAATTTACCATATCACACATGTTACAACAATGATAACAAAAAATTCATCAAATGCCTCTTTCAATCGATTTTTGAAAATTCTACAATTCTTTTTGAAAATCATACCCTTTTCAACTATTTCCAAAAATCAACACTTTTGCACCATATCATAAAAAATTACTCAAAATGAATTATGAATTCCGAATGGGATGTCATTTCTATCAAGAAATTTCGTGCTCTTATCATTAACTAAACCCTGGAAAACAAGGTTGCAACTCCTAGAAGTGTCTCAACACACTTATGTACCCAATATTCCTCATAATTAGAATTTAATAATAAATAGGTTAGATATACCATTTATACACTATATTTCATTTTTGAATGATAATACTCCTTGGTTCCATCCCAAGAGACTTACTAACACTAATCCCATTTATCTAAAACTGACATAAGGACCAATTAATAGAGAAACCATTTGAAACATCTCGACACACATCATTGGATTGAGAAGTGATGGGTGTTATACTAGGCCTTATGTGACATCCCCATGAAACTGAAGGCAAGAAATACATTCCAAGGTCATTATAAACAATTTTTTAATGATCTACCATTTGAAAATAAAATGAACAAACCAAGATAACCATAACAAAAAACCACTATAAGAAGCACATGTACAAGGTAATACAACTCAAGAAGTAACTAAACCAAAAAAATTATCATAGTAAAAATAAGAAACCAACCCAAACTGTTTCATTTTACAAAGAAAATATCAAGACCAACCAAACAAAAAGAGACCAACTAAGCAACTCCCAAACTACTCCGAAATTAAACTACACAATCCATTCACATTTTATCAAGATTCACCACTAAATAATTGATATAACGATCCTCTATTTGTGCCTCTCTATAAAACATCTTCAAACACACCAAACATCCCTTGTAGGGGTTGAGTGTAAAGCTCAGTAGGATTTCCCCAATGAATTCTCAACTCATGAAACTTGGACATAACATGTCAACACTTATTATATAAAACAATTTATAAAATGAAATTTAAATGATTTTAAATAGTTGATTTCCAAACTAAAACAGAAAAAAGAAAACCATATCAACACCATAATATTTTTTTCTCAAATCCATTTTTCATACCCATTAAATTATATCCACACAACCACATATGCATTATTAGGTGATAGTTCCATAATCATGATGACTATCATGTCGATCTATCATGTCACCACAAGGTATCCCTTAACTAGTTCCCCAATTCCATTTTCTTCTTCAACAAGGTCACATTAATGAAAATGGACACATTCCAACCATGTAAGACTAATTATAGGCCAAACCATCAATGAAAAGACATTTTAATAAAAAAAAATATTTAATTGAAATGTTTTTTAACAAATATTTTCCATAAAAATGAAAATCCAAAATTTTATAATCATCATTGTTAAATTTACATGACAAGATTTTCCAAAAAACCATCCATTTCCACCATTACTTAAAACCATCGCTAATGATAGTTTTCATTAAATAATCACCCACAAATATCCCTTTAATTTCATTCAATTAAATAAATTTGAATCTAAGACTTCATGTTATAAAAAAGTTAACTCGATAGAAGATCAACCAACCTCGAAAACTTATGCAGAAATGAAGAACCTCAAAAAACATCATAAAATCACCTTAGATATTCCAAAATGAGAATAATATATTGTTCCCATCAATAAAAACAATCATATCTAGACATGATTGAAAAAAAGTATGAATAAATCTCCAATGGACTATATTAATTATTCAAATAGAGGTAATAAGATTAAAACTGAGGAAAAAAGCATAGAACAATTACAAAACAAAAAATAAGGCCTCTAAACCACCTTGTAATCACTCTCGAGTCAAGAATAATGGTATCCAAAACCAAGGGGGGAAGATGAAATCGTGTTATTACCTGATTAGGGAATTAATTAGTGGTTTATATGTAAATATGAATTATATATACATTTCTCGGATCTAAGTTTCCACAGTGCATGGTTAGGGAAATTTTCCCAGACAATTCCCTAGCCACTACCTCCAAAAACACCACTCTTGGTTTTATTTAATAGATAGACAAACTATGTGATAACCATTTAATTCCCCTATATCTAGAGTATCATGGTGTATAGGGAATATGAATAGATTGGCCAAACCATGTACCGAACCATACTCCTACTAAGTGTCTAAAATTTTTGATGCACAGTTTCATGGGAGGTGTTATATGGTTTCTACTAACCATGCTCAAACTGTGTACCACCTAAAAACCACTAAATACATTTAAATCTTCTATAAACCTCGAAAATCATATCCTACAAATTTTATATACTTAAAATACATAGATATAAGGTTATGTTCTTGAAATTGAGGGTGCTAGAAGACAAACTTTCATGTCAATGTAAATTTGGGCCTCAATATAGATTATATTGACATCAATGTTTTCTTCAAGATATAATTTGAAATTTTACTATAATTAAATGAATAAAGATTTATAAATGTACCATAAGTGTTTTGGGGCCCCAAATAACTATTAAAATATTATAAATACATATTGTGGAAGGTTAAGGATGATTATAATTAGAGGTACTTTATTAATGGGGGTTCTATGTTAGGAACAAGCATAGCTCTCAGGGACTAAAATAATCATTGTAAAAACTATTTTGGCAATATTGTGGGTTGTAATAATAATATGCATATATAGAATCTAATAAATATGAGGGAGAAGAATATCTATGTATTAATGTTAGTAAATCTTGATGAATTAGAATGAAAATTTCAATTCCATGTGGGAAAATATCAGCAATCACTGTCCACTTTTAATTATAATTGAAAATAGAGAGAAGTAATTAAGGAAGATCTAATGTTTAGGGGATACTAATGATATTTTTGGGGTAATTATTAGAAGAGAATAACTTCAAATTGTAGGGAAAATATCATTTGTGGTAAGAGACCCATACCACGATAGGAATCTACCAAATGAGTCACCAATTGTTAATCTGATTCTACTCATTCTATTTTGATTGAATAGCCTACTAATTTGTGGGAAAAATATTAAACTATGAGTATTTATTAATTATATTCATTAAAATTAATAAAATATCATTGAAATTGTTAGTTACATTCAGCACCATGTTATAATCATGTTAAACACAACACTGGGTTAACTTTCGTTACACAGAACAATGAGTTTTAACAAAACAACATTATATTGTTAATATAGTTATATAAAAATTATCATTATAACCTTAAATTAAATCTTAGTGGTATGTATAATAAATAAAAAATTAAATATTATTTATAATATATTTATATTAAAGAAATATATTTATAATTTTTTTAAATTTTCTGTAATATCATTACATGTTCCAAAAATGCTATTTTCTCAAAAAAATGAATAATATTTTTTTTAACATTAAAAAAATAATGTTTCCAACATTTAGGAAATTAATTCGCTAAAATAAACTTAATTTTTGATATCATCATGTTAAAATTATCTTAAGGTGGATTTTTTTTGGATATTTTCGAATAACATCATTTTTTCATGAATATTGAAAAATAATGAATTTTAATTGAAATCAATACTTTCATTTAATTTATTTATAATGTTAAATTATATTTTTCTTTTTTTAGTAATATTAGATCAATTATATATCCATTAATCTAATTTTGGTACTTTTAATAAATTTAATGTTGAATTATGATATAAACCCATTGTACACCATTGAATATTTATTCTTTAAAACCCCTTTTTCTAATCTCGTATCTCGGATTAAATTTAAAGTTAAATTTTCCAAATGTGTAAATATAATTTGAAAAAATTTATTCTATATTTTTAGTTATCATAATTTATTTAATCTAAAAATTTCAAATATATTTTTGACCAAAATTAATATTCAAAACAATAAAAGCTTTTTATCAAGGATAAGGTAAGAATGGGTTTATTTAGCGTTAAACTAAAAAAGGGTTATGAATATAAAAAACATATAAAAAACATATTCTCTTGAAATTTTTCAACCTTATCTATTTGACCCTCGATAATGGTCTATTTTGGAACATTTTGGCATTATAAACACATGGGTAAAAGTTTTTCATTTCAAATAATTACAATGGTTCCACTAACCAACCATTTAAAATTCCACTAACTATCCTCAATTATTCACACAATAAATCCATTTTATTTCTATTAATACCCAGCCATATCAATTACAATCATCACCCATCACAAAATGGAATCGTTTTGTTGGAATGAAATCAATCATAGGAATGTTGTTGGTGCAAAACTAAGAAGGATACCTGAAGAAAAAGGTAATGTTCATCAATCAGAATTTTGGTTTTATTTCTTACATCAGATAATATATTATGATTATACAGTTATTAAATAATTACCTCAATATATTCCATTTAAATAGATGTTTTTATCTTAGGGTAATTAATTATAACTATCTCCACATCTATCAAATGGGTTACGAAATCATCGTTCATGTTTATAGAGGACTACAGCATCAGGAACCAATGTCATTCCCTTTTCAATTACCACATATCACAATCTGTTAGAATGATGGGATATATATATATATATATATATATGATATTATTATAATTATGTAATTTTTATATCACACATATATTCATAATTTTCATTTTTCGAAATATGATAATGTCAATCCTGTGTGCGGTAGATTACCGCCTCATGAAAGTGTATGATTATTTCATTCTTTACATGGAAGGAATTAAGGATGTGTTAAATTAATAAATGTAATATATATGAAATAAAAATGATTCTATAATGGTATTATTTCATTTTCTTTATTTTATTCAATCTGGAAAGAAAAAGGAAGAAATGTTCAATGTGTATGTACGGTATACCATATCCATGAATGGTGTATTTCATTTTCTATCACTATGGTCTATGGATTTATCTAAATAAAAATCAAATTAATATATATTATATTTATTTCATGTTAAAAATTCCGAGTATTATTATAACATGAACAATGTAAAGGGACCAAAATTAAAAATCGAAATATATTCGAAAAACGAAGCATTTATTAACTAAAACATAGATTTAACATGGAATTATTAATAAACAGGTAATAAAAGGTCAGAAAAATCATATATCGTAAGATATATATTATTAACTTTATATAATATATTTATAATAAACATAAATTTATTAAAATTGAGGTTTTAATTTGTACAATGAATTTCAAAACATAAGGTAATGGATTTGTATATAAATTTTTGTTCTTTGAGATGTACATTATGTTATTCACCAATATTTTTTCATGAGATGTATATATATCCCCTTTGACATGTAATTTCAAGAATTTATTTACAATCATTATATTTTAGGTTCCCCTTTATGTCATTCCTTAATGTTTCCTATGATTCAATTTTACTGAACTGGTATGTATTTTTTGATACAATCTCATTTTTATCCCAATTTCCTTTAATTATGTTTTAAATGATAAAATATTATGAAATACCTCCCAATAAAATCTTATATTTTCTTCCCCCTATTTATTAATTATATTGTCATGTAATATTACTATTTCTTCCCCAATTTAGTAATTAAAACCATTTAGATAACATTTATAAGGAAATACGAATTTTTTTGTATGTTCAGTTTGAAGTATATTTTCTTCGAAAACCAAATTTTATAAAAAAGCCTTAAAAATTGTTTTATTATTCCCCTATGATTTTTAAAATACATTTTAACTGCTATTTACCTTTTTAAATAAATTTTTAAAATGATTATTTATCTCATTATTCCATTAGTTAATGTTTTTATTTTATTGAAAAGGTAAAAGGAACCATAGTTTTAACATATTAGGCATGAATAAAACATCCAATTCTCTAAAATATTATTTTAGTAAAATTTTAATTTATATGTTTTAAAAGTAATATTTGAAGAGAAATATTTTAAAAAAATATTATGTTTTAAAAAAGTTTTTTCAAGTAAAAACATATTTTTCTCAATAAATGTTTTAAGAGATTATTAAAATTATATTACATATAAGATAACATTTGTTGATGTTACATATTTCTTATTGTGGATATTATCCATGGATTCCATTTGATTCTTTCTACAAATGGTTTATGTTTATGATTTCAAGATTCTTTGCAGACCTTGTTTCTCTTCCATGTGTCGTACAAGGAAAACATTCTTATGGAAACAACTACTTTTTCATCAAATTATGCTATAATGAAATGAAGATGTTTTTATGAGACTTATCTCTTTTATAAAGGTTATGACATGTCAAAATGATTATGAAACCCTTTTCATTAATGATTAATGATATGATGAGTGTTTTATGATATTGTGCTATACATATATATGATTTTGATTATGTGATGGGTGGGACCTATATCTCCCTCCAATACACTAGGTAAATATTTATATCTCATGAGATAGATAAGACTAGAATGGGAAGTGAATAGAGTTTAGTACAGAAATTTGTCTACTATTCTAGTCATGGGAGTGAACTTGATTATTATAATTATTTCTGTAATGGACCCATTCTACTATAATATACTTGTTTATGAGCCTTTAATAATATATAAATTATTTATATAATTATTTGTGTGCAAAAAATCTATGTCTTATGACAATGTTATGCTCTCATGGAGCATGTTTTTGATTTATATATGATTTATGTCATATGTACTATCAATGATTATTATATGAATCAGTACTATGATCTTGGATATATAAGGTATGTCATTATCATGTTCTCGTACCCTTAGGTTCATGTTATTATTATTTATATTCCTGGTTTACACATAATGATCATTTGATCTCACCCTTTCTTATGTTTCATTCCCAATGTTATAATGAAATATATTATTTATGATATATATAAGAAGTGATATAGTTATTAAAATCATAATAAGAGATGATTTTGTTAACATATGGTCAATATTTTATGCTTTCATGTTTCCAAATACACAAAAATATTACAGTCTTCAAGCTTATTATAGTGTAATGTAATGAATATTCTTAAAAATGAAGTAATCTCTATCTATGGTAAGACCAGGTTTCTATAGTTGATATCAGAGGATAGATGTGGTTATCCTTTGTAAACTAGAATGAGAAATCCTTATGGATATCCCTATGTACATTCCGATGGATTAGTCTATTATGTGTAGACATAAATGAACGTTTCAAATAATTTTGATAAAGGATAGGGTGAATGGTTTCCATGAAAATATATCTATGTAGGGATATTATAAGTCGATGTGTCTATATAATAGAGATACATATGGGTAATAAATATGAAAAGGTTGTAATGATCTTGAATCATTCATCACCTGGTGCATGAAAGTGGGACTTACTGCACACTAGGATTAACAATTCTAGGGGATATGCTTTGTAAATTCAAAAACTCTTTACGAACCATCAGGAATAATTTATATTGATTATGATTGTGAATATACTAATGTAAACCTAATTTTTCATATAGTAAAGATGGTTTCTTGATTTATAAATATTATATGTAAATTTTCCTGATGATGTAGTTCGCCAATATGATTATTGTTTCTTAAAAATATGTTATTTTGGTTTTTGTCAATGGTTGGATCATATAGAAACCATGTTAATTAAATCTTATGGAAAATTAAATTTTTTTCCTATTGAGGATCCAAAACTTATAATAGATGCAATGAAACAATACTACTTTTTATTCTCACACAATTTTCTCAAGCTAATGACAGACATCAAATTAAAATTTTTTGGGAATAACTGCATATTGAGTCCTTCCTGGGGAAACATACATCATCATTCAGTGGGTATTATGATCCAATGGTAACTAAACAATTGAACAACACCACAGAAAAGATATTTTATTTCTTTAAGTGTTTGGAACATGAAAAATTAATTTTGGTTGTCTACTGTGTGGACGGTTAAGTGAATAAACAGTAGAATCATATCAAGAATACATGGTAATGAGGTAAAATAGACTCCATGGTTTGGGACAAGTTAAAGAACATATTTTTTCAATAAGTACCTCTCTCATATTATTTATAATAAGATGGATAAGGATTTTATTTGGACAAGTCAAATTGATGATGAATATATTGGTACATATGAGGCAAATTTTACAAGTATTGTGAGGTACACTTCTGGTATTATCATCCTACCTGAAATTAAGTTTGGTCGATTATCTGGTGGTGTAAAACAAAGTATCCAAAGGGTTTTATCCATTATATATTATAGTAGAAAGGGAGATATTTATTAGTATTCAATAAATGTTAAAATAGTGGTTGTATTTACATATCAATCACATGGATTTGATGAGAATAAAAAAATTGAATTCCAAGTAAAATCTGCGAACTATTGACAGAAGAAGGTGTTATTTACATTATTCTCAAAGTGTTGGAAGAATAAAGAAGGAAATTTCCTTATGGAGAATATTAAATGTTGTTTGGAATGTAATTTCCTTGGATAATTTAATACCCATGTAATTGTAAGAAGTTATCTAACAATGGTAAAAGAGAGAAAGCTGCATAGAATGCACCACCCACCCTACAATGTTTCAAATTCAAGGAGTTTGGGAACTATGCTAACCAGTACCCAGTACCATGTTTAATGAGTATGATTGAAGTTAGAAAACTCTTAAACAAAGAGATAATTTAAAATCTAATTTAATAATTATTTTATATTTGGGGTGAGCTGATGATATGGTGAAAGGTACACTTACCATCTCCTCTAGAATAGCTAATATATTATTTGTTTATGGATCATACCATTCATTCATATGTGTATAATTTTATAATGGTGTCAAGATGCCACCCAATGGATTATAAATAGAATTAGTTTAGAAAACCCTAATAGTATTATGATTTCATCTCATGTATATTATTTGTCATCATCCATCATTGGTGGGAATTTTCTTCCTCAAAATCATGTCATTCTTCCTTCGGATGATTTTGATGTCATCATACGAATAGATTGGATTTATCTACATAAATCCCACATTAATTACTAAGAAAGGGAATTTATATTTGATATTAAAAACCATACAATGATCTTCTAACAATTTTAGGAAAAGTAAAAACCTCTAATAGATATCACATACACTATATGGTTCTTAATTCCCATCCAAAAGGGCTGTTTATATCAATTGGTTGGGGAGAAACATAACCTAAGTGATGTGCCTATTGTTTCTGAATTTTTTGATTTATATTTGAAATAGATTCCAAGACTTCCACCAAATGTAAAGTTGATTCTCAATATAACTCATACATGTTGTCATACCAACCTCAAATACACCATATAGAATGGAACCAATTGTGTTCCAAGAATTGAATAAAAAACACTAAGAAAACATTGATGAAAGATTCATTTGGGCAACTATTTCAACTTAGGGTGAACCTATTATTTATTTATTAAAAATAAATATGAATCATTGCATATCTGAATTGATTATTGGAAACTAAACAATATTAAAATTAAGAACATGTATCTTCCTCCACAGATTGATGACTTGTTTAATCAACTATGTGGAGCTCAATACTGTTACAAGGTTTACCTTCATTTTGGATTTCAAAAATTGAGGGTAATAAAGTAGGATACACTCAATTTAAAATTCCATATGTGATATGTAAATTATGAATATATAGTGATTACATTTGGTCATAATAATTCCCCTAATATTTTCATGGATTTAATAAATTGATTCTTTTGAGTTTACCTTGATTAGTTTTTTGTACTCTTTTTAGAATATATTCTTATATATTTATAAAGAAATTAATAGCTTGAAGAACAATTGATAATTGTACTAAAGACCAAAAGGAAGGATAAACTATATGAAATTTTTATAAAGTGTGATTGGTTGTTGTGAAAGGATTCATTTTTGGGATGTATAATATTAATAGAGGGTATATCGGTAGATCCATCAAACATGGAGGCTATTAAATGTTGGGCTAGACTAACCAAGGTGAATGAGATTAGGAATTTCCTATGGTTATCTGGATATTATCAATGTTTTTTGAGAATATATCATGGAAATATAATCTTTGTTCCAAGTTGACATTGATGGGTTCCATGTTCCTCTATATAGATGAATAAGAGGAAAAAGTTGTGGATTTGAGTAGAATATTAATCTATGAACATTTTCATACATTATAATGTAGTGGATAAGGGTTTTTAATATTTAGTAATTCATTAATATAGTTATTAGGATGTGTTAATATGCATAATGATATGGTTATAACATAATCCTCATGATAATTAATGATTCATGAGAAAAATTACCCAACTCTGGATTTTGGAGTTAGAGGTTGTGATTTTTACATTAAATATTTGGATGCATTATATTTATGGAGAATAATGTGATATATATATATATATATATCATAAAGGATTAGAATTTATTTTAACACAAAAGTATTTGAATATGTCCCAAATAATATGGTTATATCTGATTAATGTTTATGATTGCTCAGTACATTACTACCCACGGAAAACGAACAAGGTGGATGATGCATTAGATCGAAAGGATTATTCTACCTTATCCAGGATGAGGATTACAAAAGATAAAAAATATAAAGGTTTTCCATAATATGGATATGAAAATTATAAAGGAAGCGTAAAATTTTTATATTACTCAATAGAATGTACAACCACCATTGCACATGATGATTAAAGAGGTGTATAAGGAACATTTAGAAATATAAGAGGTGGTCAGAAATGTTACTGAGTGTATTCTTGATAATGATGGAATGATAAGGTTTAAAAACTTTATATGTGTGCCATGTATACCATAATTGATTATGGAGTTGTAAAAGGAGTCTCATAGTTCTTTATTCACTATTCATTCAAGAAGTACAAAGATGTATAGTGATTTCAAATAGCATTTCAATTGGGATGTAATGAATATTGATATTGTTGTGATTGTATCTTAGTGATTGGTTTGAAATAATGTTACGATTGAATGAAAAAATTATGAGGTGATGTTACAACCATTACCCATAAAAATGGAAATGGGAAAACATCATCATGTATTTTTTGGTTGGATTCACAAAAATGTCTAATAGACATAATGCTATATGGGTTGTAGTTGATAAAATTACTAAGGCAACACACTTCAAAATTATCAGATAATAATTTCCTCTAGAGTATCTTACTAGGATATATATTAAGGAAGAAGTATGGTTTAATGGAGCACCCCATTCGATTTTTTCTAATTGAGATCCGAGGTTTATATCAATGTTCTAGAAAAGTCTTTATTAATCTCTTGACGCTATTGGAAGTTGAACTATTTAAGACAGGGTCAGGTCACAAAAGACCTCTTGCAAAAAAGGGTTTCGCAAATAGTTTCATCACTATTATTTTAAAAAGTATTTGTGATGGCGGGGGGGGGGGTCTCCTACGCAAAAGGATTTTTCATAAATATTTTAACAAAATTAAAAAAAGCTAAAATTGAATAAAATATTACTAATAATAATAAAAAGATAATACTAGAAAATATTAATAAAATAATTTTTGAAAATATTAATTATAATTATAATATTAATAATATTAATAATATTAATATAATAATAATAATACTAATAATACAATATTATAAAAATAAAAAATATAAAAAAATAATACTATTAATAATATTATTAAGATATTAATAATAAAATGACAATAATTATATAATATTATTATTAATATTGATGTTAATGAAATAATAATATTACTATTAATAAAATAATAAAAAATTATAAAATAATAAAATCCTCAATATTCATAAAAATATAAAAAAATAATAAAAACAAAATAATAGTAAATAATAAAAAATAAGATAATAAAATTAATAACAAAATTAAATTATGTAATAAAATAAAAAATAAAATAAAATAAAATAAAAATGATATATTTTCAACAATATAAAATACGGCACTATATAGAAATTTAAATAGTTAATATGACAAAAAAATGCATTCAAATGTTTTATCATAAAAAACAAATATATCACTAGGGGTCCTCTAGAGGAGTTGGAAGAGATGGTGGAGGTTACTCTATCCCTAAACCCTGAGGCAAACCCTGCTTGTACTTCATCTCTGTGTGTTGCTGCTACCATTGATACATCTCTTCCTACAACTATTATTGTTGTCATTGGAGCTCTTCCTAATGTTGTTGCTACCATTGGAAGATTTCATACTTCTTCCATTTAGGCATATCCTCTAACTCCCAATTCATTCTCTCAATACGCTCACTATGAGCTCTCAACTATTCTTGATACTATGAAAGAGATGAAGTTGACTCTCCATGAGCTCCACTTGATCTAGACGCTGACATTTCAGTGGTACCATAATAATTCTCAGGTGTTAATCAAGAGCTGATACTAATGACTTCTCCTTTCTTGAAGTCATATTAGGTCTCATGTATCCATGACACCTCATCAAATTAGTGGGCACTAGTATGACCCTCGGTCTCGGCCTGACTCTTTGTTTTTTCTGAGACACCATGACCTTATATGACTCCTTCAATTGAAATTTAAAATTCAAATAGTTAAAATATTTTTTTTTGTTAATTTCAAAACACAAAAATAAATTATACTAACCACCATCAGACGCTGGCGATCACCTTTAATCTGTGTAATGACCTGATCACTATACATCCTCCTATAAATATTGAACTCTTTAACATTAGGTTTTTTGACTTCCTATTTGAATGTAAAATAAAATTTTACGTTTGAAGTTTTATAAATTTTTCAAAAAATTACATAACATAAGTTCTTTGTACATAATGAATGTACGACTACTGGATTGATGTGTCACCTCATATTCACCCGATTTTATCAACCTATCGATGATATCCTCTGAATATTTTCACCCAAATAATGTGAACATAATTCATCCCGAACCTAAGAAGAAATTTAATCAGTTCGGTGGGTGCAATGAGACTGATAAATCACATTAGCTCATGCATTCATCAATGATTTATATCTATATTTGTGTATAAAATGATGACATTTCTATCTCATAAACCCATACCATGCCTTACAGATAGAATCAAACAAGCTCTCTTTGATTAGATACCATAAATCCTATTATTAATTTATAATATCAAGATATTAATTAAATAAATTTCAAAATAAATAATTTTTGTTTACATACCAGCCAATGATCAAACATATGGCAATGAACATTAATGGGAATCTCATCCCATGTGACCCATACTTCTAAAAAATAATTAGGCCATATAGTGCCCTCCTTTCCTACATCTTTTTGTCAAATGATGTGAAAAAGAAAAAAATAATAAAAACAATTAGAATATAAATATATTAATGAAAAATAACTAAAATATATAACTAAACATACCTTTGAATGTATGGATTGAAACCAAGATATTGATGTTTCTCTGATATAGTTTTGGGAGTCTTCAATCAGTAAAGACCACACCCCCTTTGGGTCCTACCAAAACCACCAATAGTTTTAGGGTCAGATGATCTGACATCCTTCTCATCCAAAGGTAGATGAACCTCCTAAAATGACGGAAAAGGATATGATCACATCTAAAATGTGAAATTATTATTATTAGAAAACAATTAAAACAATTATTATATATATATATATATAATATACTTGATTATAAAAATCAATTTATCGTGTCAATATTCATCATCATCCTTATCTCAATATCTGACAATGTTAATGTCTTCATATTCCTCCTCAGCATAATCAATTTCCATATGAGTTTCAGTTTCATCATATCTTACCATTTAAAATTCAATTGTAACATCATTGAAGTCATCGTCAGCATCAAACCATAAATGTGGGATATCATCAAAGACATTCGGGTCTCTTTATGAAAAAGATAGATTATAAAATGTCTCTTGAAAAATATCAATTCATTTAACTTTAGCATAAACTCATTAATTTTGAGTAAACTTATTTTCCTATGATTTAATTTTTATTATACTCCACCAATCACCCAAATATTTTGATGTAGCACAGTAATTTTCATTATAAATTTGATATGAATTATGAGATAATAAAAATGGTTCATTTACTACAAGAAGACATTGATATTTAATTTCAGTGATTCCATGTGTTTGATGAACACACAAGAAACTCCCAATATCTAACCAAGGACATTTAAAGATCATTAGGAAATTCTATCCCAGATAAGACAATTCAATAATTTCTTCCAGTATGATGTAAAAGATAACATCAGTTTCACTATGATGACATCCTCTCAAGAAGGCACCAGTACTCATTAGTTTTTTATTCCCCATATGCACATATATGAAATTGAAAACCATTCACGATATATGCATTATAATATTTAACCATTTTGGATGATGGGTTACTCAAGACACACAATCAATTATCAATTTTATCAGCAAGTTAAGATACCTGATTTTTTTGAAACGAATCCCCAATATATAATGTAATAAATCTATTTTATATGTAAAACAATAAAAAATTTATGTTACCATTTTTTGAAACCAGTATGTAAAATTATTTTTCTGATGTTCATCAAGGGAAGCATCTGTAATTTGTGGAAGTTTTTTAGTGATACCATTTAACTAAAAAATTAAATAAGATTAATTTATTATAACAAATATTATTTGATAATAAATAGGATCACTCATAGAATAAATGGTTTCATTTCATCCCAGTTGATCAGAACATATATATGAACTCTATGATGTTCGTCATCAGAAATCCATCGTTCATTAACTCTACTAAATCCACAATCAGGTTGATTAAAAACTGATAATTGAATTCTCATATTATCATCAACATTTCCCTCTTTATAGAACATGAAGTTTTATTCTGAGGTATATTGAGATTCAAAATATCAAGAGTAGGAAAAATAAATTTCCTATTTCAAATAAGATTGTACAAAAGAACCTTCCACCGATGCTTTTCTATGTACTTTTTTATTTCTTTTCTGCATGCATTATTCAAATATATAAATCCATTGGAACTATAGTAGATCTCAAAATTTTTCATCATGCGGAAAATGAAATATCAAATTTTCTATTCCGTCAAAATAAAACTAGAAGGAATATTCTTTACACTTTACATAAAATTAAAACAACATCTTCTTATAGTCTTCTCAGTGCATTATAGTCTGTTTTTTCAACACAAATATACATAAAAAATATGATATGTCTGTTATCACATCCCAAATCATAGAATTTAAAAAACCTATTAATCTAATCTGTAGAATTCTTTCCATTAAAACATGACATTCATGGCTTTTTAATTAGGTAATATGACCATTTCTAAAACATCATATTAAATTAGCAGCATAACAATATTTAAGTATCAAATCTAAAATAAACTATGAAAATAATAATCAATTTTATTTTCACAGTGTATAAGATGATTTTGGCTTCATTTACTTTTGTGATCAGACATTTTCAATTAGGTCAATTTATGGTCGCCTATAAATTTGGTCATGATCAAATCGTTTCATTACATTATCATTGGTCAAACAAGGTGTATCCACAACAATATGAAATAAATTATGAAAATTGATCTTCTCAATATTTATTACCACAAAATGTGACAGACTAACAAATCCGACCAATATGGTAGATCCTAAAAAATTGATCTATTTTATCCAATTGTGTTCTATCCCAAAGCCATTAATTTTCTGTTGGTTTATGGTTGGTCCAAATGTGATGGGAGGTAATAAATAGACAATTTATTATACCTTGGCCCTGAAATCATTGTTGGAGGTTCATCTCTTTCAATTGTACCTTTTCATAAATGATATTTGATTCTCGAAAATGATGATCAGTCGGAAAAGATATAGTATGACAGATGAAAAAACAATGATTTTTTTCATTGACAATCATAAATCTTTAGTGTATCTCATACTTTATGGAAATGAATTTGGACCATGTGTACACCAGCTAGGTAACATTTCATATGCTAGGAAGTCACTACTTGTCCACATCAATGTGTCTTTTAGTATAAAATTCTGTTTTGCAGCAACATCATTTAAACTGACTCCATTACTCAACAATGAATTTCAATGAACAATCAATTAATTCAAATAAACACCAATATATGTTTTCGAATGTTAAAAAATTAATACGATCTAAAAGATATATTTCTACTTCATCAACATCCAAGGAGGTAAATTTCGTGGAGTTATAAAGATAGGACAACATGAAAACTGTCTATTCTCATAACCAAATGGACATAAACCGTCAATAGAAAGACCCAATACTATGTTTTAGGATTCTAAAGAAAAATACGGATGGACTTTTTCAAAATTATTCAGTGAATCACTATCAGAGGTGTGATTTAAACTTTTACCAGTTGAAGTGTTTGTTTTGTATCATGACATCAATGATTCTATGTTCTGAGACATAAAAAAATGCTATAATCTGGTTGTAAAGAGGAAATATCTCAACTATTTCACAGTAATCAATCCATAATTTCCTAGTTAGGCCTCTCTATACCTCGATTATCCACATGTGGGACAACCATTCGAAAAATCATATTCACCACAATATAAGATGAAATTATTTGAACATGCCTCATTTTTTTGATAAATAAGACCCATATTATAAACAAGATGATTTCTCTCATGTGGATATTTAGGAATCAAATTTCCTTCTTGTAATAGTGTTTTATTCAAAGATAACATCTAATCAAAATAAGTATTTGGGATTACATTATCTGATTCAATATCAATAATTTTTGCAACTACGTGAAATTTGATTATCCCGCATCCAGGATATAAGGATTCCTTAGTGGACCTCAAAAAATCATAAAATTGAGATGGTTCCAACTCAGGAGTTAAATAAATATCATTTTGATATTCATCTGTTTAAAAATATAGAGATTCCAAATCATGTACTAAATTTTGAACATGTGATGGTTTCAGAACCAAATTATTAGTATCTTCTTCAGAACTATCTTCACCATGTTGATACCAAAAAGTATTATCTAGTTGAAAATCATGATGGAATATACAAACTTTAATTTTTCAAATGTGTCAAATGTCTTCAAAGAACATTTTTTACAATGACATTTTATTGTCCATTCTGAAAAAATATGGTTTTGATGTTGTAAATAATAAGAAATCATTAACACCCTCAATTTATAAAGGATTTAAACTAAAACTGTTTTGATTCTAAAGTTGATTCAACCAACTCTGATCATTTAATAATTAATTTATTCTACTTCCTTATTTCATATTTATTTAGAAAATATGAAATAATTATTTTTTTGAATAATTTTATATAAGAAAAATCATACCAAAAAAGAAAAGAAATTAAAATTCATTTTTCTAGATAATTATAATAATTTCTATTTTTTAATAGTTAGTTGTAATCTTTGTATTAAAATATATACTAATCTACGAATATTTATCACAATTTATACTAATTACATCTAATTATTAGTAATTACAGGTAATTTATACTAATTACCGCTAATCATGAGAAACATAATTTCCACCAGATCGACGAAATCTATTTTCCCAATGGTTCTTCTCCTAGAAACTTCCTCTGATAATAATCACTATAAAAAACCACTTAGATGTACAAATATCCATTTTCATATGCTTGAGAATAGAGAAAATGAAGGCCTCGATGTGCTTCTCTCTATTCTCATCCATAAGAAAATGGATATCCGAACATCGGAGAAGATTATTCATAGTGATTTCAATTGGAGAAGTTGCAAGAAGATAATTCATTATGAAAAAGAAATTCTATTGCCCAACTTCTCATGTCCTTGAAGCTTTCTCTCACAGAAATTAGTACAAAAAATATTATACGACGCACGCATATCAATTCTCATGAATACAAAAATAGATATCCACACATTAGAGCAGATTTTTCACTATGATTTCAATGGAAGAAATATGTAGGGAGATCATCCATAGACAGAAAGAAATGTCACCAATTTGATAGAAATAATGCCAAATTATTATGAATTTTTACAAATTATTACGAATTATTGAAATTTTTACAAATTAATCCAAAGTAATTCAAATTAATCATATTTATTACTTTTTTTACATTTTATTACTATTTATTACAATTTACTACTAATTATTACTATTTATTACTATTTATTACAAATTATTTCTATTTATTAATAATTAATCTTATTTATTAATTTATCACAAATTAATTTTAGTTATAATAATTTATTACTATTTATTACTAATTCATCCAAATTATTACTAAATAGTTCTAATTTTAACGAATGAATCATAATGAAACCTAATTATTACTAATTATTACGAATTAATCATAACTATTAGAAATTATTCATAATTATTTCTAATTAATCCTAATTAATCTTATTTATTATGATTTAATCCTAATTACTACTAAATATTTATTATTAATTATAATTATTACTATTTAATACAAATATTTACAAATTATTACTAATTATTCATATTTAATAATACTTATTACTATTTATTAACAAACAATCATATTAATTACTAATTAATCCTATTTATTACTAATAAATTCAAATTACTACTAATTAATCCTATTTATTAATAATTAATCCGAATTATTACTAATTATTACAAATTAAACCAAATTATTACTAATTAATCCTAATTATTACAAATTAATCCGAATTATTACTATTTAATCCTAATTAATCCTAATTATTACTAATAAATCATAATTATTCCTAATTATTACTAATTAGTCCTTATTATTAGTAATTATTACTAATTATTAATAATTATTACTAATTGTTTCTAATTAATTTTAATTATTACAAACTAATCCTAATTATGAATATTTATCCCTATTTATAACTAATTATTACTAATTATAATAATTATGACTAATTATTACAAATTATTACCAATTAATCCAAATTATTACTAATTTTTACAAATATTACTAATGTTTAAAATTTTAACTAATTATTATTAATTAATTGTAATCATAATTATTAAAAATTATTAACAATCCCAATTAATCTCAATTGTTACTAATTATTAATAATTAATCCTAATTAATCCAAATTATTAAAAATTATTACAAATTATTACTAATTGTTACTAATTATTAGTAATTATAACTAATTGCTTCTAATTGTTACTAATTGTTACTATTTATTATTATTTTTTACTATTTATTACTAATTATTACTAATTTGTTCTAATTATTAATAATTATTACAAATTAATTATAATAATTATTGTTTATTGGTAATTATTAATAATTATTATTAATTATTACAATTTGTTACTCATTAATCATATTTATTACTAATTAATCGTAATTATTACTGATTAATCAAAAATTTAAAAAATTAATCCTATTTTTTCTAGTTAATTTTATTTATTACTAATTAATCCAAAATTTTACTAATTAATCCAAATTATTACTAATTATTTCTAATTAATCCTAATTAATTCTAATTAATTTTATTTAATCCTAATTATTTCTAATTAAAACCAGTTGTTACAAATTATTACTAATTATTACAAATTAATCGTAATTATCACTAATTAATCCTATCTATTACTAATTAATCTTAATTATTACTAATTATTCCTAATTATTAATAATTATTAATAATTATTAATAATTATTCATAATTATTATTAATTAATCATAATTATTACTAATTAATCTTAACTATTACTAATTAAATCAAATTATTACAAATTATTACTAATTATGAACAATTAATTTTAATGTTACTAATTAATCCTAATTGTTACTGTAGAGACCCAAATCTTGACGTACATGAACATTACATTACTTTTGCGGAATACTTAGTACATAACAAAAACACACACACGAGGACCGTAATAGTTTAGTGTCTTTGGAAACTCGGAACGTAATCTTCTAATCATGGTGAAAGATCTTCAACATCTCCCATAAAGATCTTCCTTTTTTTTTCTTACCTAAAACCTTTCTTTATATCCTGGGGAAAAGAAAACATAAAAGGGTGAGCTCAAATGCTCAGTAAGGATAAACAAAAGAAATATCAATCACATAATATTCATAAGAACATATCTTTTGGAAATCTTAACCTGCAAAAGAGATCATAATTTCATAACATGGGATAAATCATAGTAGTGAAATGTAATCCCAATAATCACAACTTAAAACATGAAACTTTGTGGCATACACACATAATCATAGAGAATCATTTCTTGTTAGTCAAGACTCATTGCGAAGACTATCTTAGTGGACAAAGTCCCTTTCTGAACAGAGTTCATTCCTCGTTTCAGTAGTGTTTCACTGAACCGGTATAACCTACCGTTCCAGCCATGTCTATATCATGAGATATAAAATCTTTACCCAATGCATTGGAGGGAGATATAGGTCTCACCCATCTCATAATGATACCATTCTTATGTGTGCCACAAAATCATAAACCATACATCATAGCATAACCCATGTAATAAAAATGAAATTCTTAAACATTGTGACATCATAAAACAATTCATATAAGATAAAGGAATTCATAAAAATAATTCCATCACGACATAATCAAATCAATGTAATAATAGGTATAAAAATAGAACCCTTTATTATCTTAGATGGAAAATAATTTTGATAAAACACTTGAACTCCATTCTTGAGGAAAATATCCTTTCTTCTTCAAAAACATTATTTCCTTTCTTAACATGTCATAAAATTTTAAACTAAAATAAGTTGATTAAAAATAAACTTGAAAACTTGTAAAGGAAGCTTCTTGGAAATAATTTTTTAAAAATCCATTCATCCCGTATAAGTTGAAAAAACATTCTTCTCGTACTTTTGTCGGAAAAGTCAAAAAGTACCTCGTACGAAAAACGACAAAAGATTCCTTTCATATCTTTTACTAAAAACTCACCGAAGGGTAAATTTGGATTTAAACAATTTTAGGTGGATGGAAATATCATTATATATTGAAGAAACATGGATGTGGATGACAAAATACAGCCCAGTAAATACCAAAGTATAAACAATCTCGAATAAAAATGAGATTGTGATATTTTCCCTTACCTTATGTCCGATATTCTTTGTACGTATCCGAACCTCCTGTATAATGATTTAAATAATGTCATTAAATTATTACAGAATCATATTCATTGTTATGATATCGTATATGGTTCACTTATGACTTTATATTACCCGTTCTTTTGTAAATTCCATGTTAAAGAAGCGTTTTGGGTAAAATCATTTCATTTATCGTAGGTGTTTGGACTTGTTGTTCTTGACATTATTATTACTTATATCATGATTTACTTACTTCCAGAACATAAAACATGATTTATATATCATATATATTCAGTATATATATATAATAGATAGATAAATGAAATGAAACACACCGTTCATGGAGACGGTAGTCCGTACGTACGCATTAACGCTGTTTTCCTTTCCTTATTGTCTTGAATGGAAGTAAGTAGATGACATACATACATATATATACATAAATCAAGTAGATTTAACATGTCATATATTTCATTATTATTCATTATATATACTTTATAATCATTCATGAATGGTTAATGTGGAGAATGAATCTCATCGCGTCGTGGAGACGGTAGTCCGTACGTACGCACGAGCGATGATATCATTCTCATGATCGTGAACTTGTGTTGAAGTGTATGTATACTATTTCAGTATCAATATCACTTTATAATAATCATATATAGTTACTCATTACACCATTATACCCATCCAATTAAGGTGGTGGCGGAAAATAGATTACACCACGGCGTGGAGATGGTATTCTGTGCGTACGCACGCGCGGTGATTTCCTTTTTCCGTAGGATGGATAGAAGGTTAATTAGAGTTGTTTAATATTTATAATAACATATCAGTATATAAGAAATACTTATGTTATGACTTTATCATGAAACAACTAAAGAAGAAGAAGTTGAAGAAGAAAGAAATTGAAAAAGATGGGTAATGGATATTACCTCTTTTTGACGCGCCTTTTCTTAACCTCCACTTAATGAACTAAGGATGGTCTTTGAAGAAGGCCAGGACCTCTAGGATGATACTAGGGAAGTGAAGAAGAGATTTTGGCAGGGGTTGGCCGAGCATGAATGCTCAAATTGGTGTGATGAGGAGAGGGAGGAAGTTCCCTTTTATAAGGGAGGAGAGAGGCACCTTTGGAATAACTAAAAATATTATTTTATTATAAAGCCAAATTCGGTATTAAATAGCTCCAAATTGATTTATTTCGAAGCAAAGGTTGGGATGGGTCGAAATCCTCTCATCCAATAGAATTTAGACAAGTTTAGGTTCCTATTTTAACCTTATCATATATATTTAACTTTAAGTTAGATAATTTTACTTTTACCGTGTCTTCTTGTTTTCTTACACTATAAGGTTAATAAACTTACTATATCAAGCCAAAAGAACCCCAAGTTGTTTATTATTAATATATATAACCTTATCTAAGTCATTTGGCCGAACCTTAGATTTTCAGGAATAAAATAACAATTAATAATATAATATTTGTTTTAAAAACTATTTTATGTCAATTTTGACACTATTTAGTAATTGATTTTTGTGAAAATCATAACGGAATGATTATTTCGAACCAAGTATCTTAAATACATAATAACATGTCATATTAACCTATAAAATTATTTTAATTCATAAAAAGTCTAAAATTACATTTATTTGGGTATTTATAACATCAATTATGTCAATATTTCATTAATAAGATAATTACTGCATCATCGTTGTGTCATAAATAAATTAAATTATTTAATGTCTAAAAATTACAAACAAAATACCATTAAGTAGGAAATAATTTTAGATTTCTAATTAATATTTATAGTCTAATTTATCTTATGTATAACCCCATATTAAAAATGATTTACTTATTAAACTTTGATTTTAACTATTTAACCCTTCTTTAAATAAATTAATAATAAATGTCCTAATCTAATCCAAGTGGGCCTAAATGGTCATATTTTATTCCTAAGGTTGTTTTTGGTCGAATTACACTTGTCCAATAGAATTAGGATATGTGTTAGGGTAATAATAATATCATTTTTACCCTTAATTACCGTATTTACTTTTAATCGTGGTAAATAAAAGTAAAAGGTTACTATTCACCAAAAATTATTTTCATCTCATTGAACCACATTTTAGTCCTTGATATTAATCGTGTCTCTCATATTTTCAAAATTCCACCCACATAAGCGGTAAAATTCAGTTTTATGAAAAATTCAGTTTTTTAACTACCACTTAGTGGTTTCACTATTCATCAAAAATTGAAAGTTTTCAGAAAAATACCAAAAATTAGGCCTAAGCTATATTTGATATTATGATTTCAAAAATGATTTTTATTTTACCAAATTTAAAACATATTAGTTACATTAACTAATTAAAAAATTAATTCCCGACGTCAAAACAAATAGCGTGTTTTTATGAGATAATAACTATCAAAAGATTGACACTTCTTTATGTCTGGTTTAAATGTGAAATTACATCCAATGAACAACATTGTATTAAATTGTAAAAATATATTCTAAATATACTTTAAAACCACTCAAATTAATAATTTATCACTATTAATTATTTCGATTAAAAAAGTTTTTTTTAATTAAAATTTAGTAATTTTCACTATTCATCAGAATATGAATGTTATCCGAAAAGTACCAAAATTTCACCCTAAGCTAATTTCGATATTCCGAATCCAGAAATGAAGTCCATTTTGAAAAATAAAATTTACAAAATTTCAAAAAGTGGCTATTACTATTCATAATGGCTAGTTTTAATAATATTTTAATAGCATATCGTTGTTTAGTGAAACTCAGTATTGTGTACTACACACGCTATCGAGGAGGGTCGCGATTGCAAGGAAATTCAAGGATGCGTGTTGTGAAAGCTCCTTTTGGTGTAGCGTACAACACAAGACATTAATGAAATTATGAATATTTTTCATAAAATCTCGGGGTGTTACATTCTACCCCCCTTAAAATGAATTTCACCCTCGAAATTCGTCAGGGTTATAAATGGTTTACTACTCGAAAAGTTTCGTTAATAGAAACCCACATCGTAAAAAGGAATAACAAAACCAATCTTTAAAAACAAAAGTATGAAACATAACAGTTACCCAAATAAACTAATCACTGGGTTTCCACATAGGTGAAAATATGGATATGGAAGAGAAATCTAACCATCATGTTCTGATGGAGAGTGGTAGAGAACATGGCTATGGAAAAGCCAGCAATCACAAAGCCATAAATTTGTGACGATCTAAGGTACCATCTAATTCATCTGATATAATAGCACTAGGACAACATTTTTGGTTTTCAAGATCATTTCTCTAAAGTTGATGAAATTGGAATTAGAAGAAATACTTTCTTGATTTTGGTATAGTCTCACCATTGGTCGTTCTTTGGACAATTTATACTTCATCTATTAAAGAAATGAAGTTGAATTTTTCATTCATGATGTGTTAGCAGATCATGTGATAGAATGATGGGTCATTCCATCTGTCTCAAACAAAAGGTTAGAAAAGTTATCAAAAAATACATAAGTCCATCTATAGTGAGATTAATCATATATGGTTCCTAAAATGGACTTATACTTCATATATCATACTGCTTAATAAAACTAGTTTCTACTAAACAAGGACTTCCTGTAGGCCAGTGGTAGGCGATAAAGGCCAGTCGCACTTCAGTTGTGGGTTCGATTCCTACAGCCTTGTCCGACGCGATGGGCTGCCGCCCGTCCTGCAGGTTGTCCTATTTCTATAACTATATTAATATAACATCACATGAATAATATCGAAAAAACTTCTATCCTTAAACAATACTAACTTATGTCCAACATAATCCATTCCAATCTTTAGGCTTATCCATAATACTGCAGTCCACTCTCATAATATAGTGAAAACGATTACTAGAGATTTAATACCATAGTTGATCCCTATATATCATAAGATATGTCTTGTTGGTCACATTCCAAACATTCAAAGGCCTTAATCATGTATTATCTTGAATACCCATTGAACCTTAGTGAAAACATGAATGCAGTTAAAGGTTAACACTTTCCACATACCAAAATCCTCAAAATTCTATATACTCAAACCATGATATCACTTAGTCCATATATCAATCATGAGTGCATATCATCTTTTTTCTAAAAATATTTCAATCACTTTCCATGGTTACCGGTACCAGAAATTATTAAAGACCACAATAGACCAATACATAAATATTCCAATACTCAATATTATTTTGGAATCCCATTACATAAACACTTAATCATTCCACCATATCGTTGTCATATTCAACATCACCAATGGTGATCGCATGTGACTTCCCTTTGTCCTTTGCCTTAAGTGGTTGCTCATGTCAATCATTACTAACCCTTGGATTAGGGCATTTATTGGCATAATGTCCCATCTCCTTGCACTTGAAACATTGAAGTGTAGTAGGTTCATTTTATGTATCCCTTCTTTTGTTTGCATCATTAGACATCTTCTTCCCATCATTGTGGCATTCAGATGCTCGATGACCTTCCTTTCCACATTTGAAACATTTACTTGTCCCTTTAAGACAATCTCCACCATGACTCTTTCCACACTTTGAGCATAAGGAAACATTCATCTTCTTTTCACCATTATTCTGAGATTTCTCCTTGAACTCTATCTTTCGTTTCTTGTCAAAACTATGAGATGGATAAGTAACACCAACTTCCATTTCTACCTTGATAGCACAACGCACAATTTCTTCATAGCTACTGAAGTCTCTTATAGCTAATTCACTTCGAAGACTTGGTTTTAAGCCACTGAAGAATCGATCAACTTTACTTTCAGGTTGGATGATAAATCCAGATGCATACCTTGCAAGCCTTGTAAAATTCGCTTCGTATATACCAACAGATTTATCATCCTTTTGCTTTAGTTCAATAAACTCCTTCTCCATCTTTGTTCGAAGAATACGAGGGAAGTACTTATTGAAAAATAAGTTCTTGAACTCATTCCATTCCATGGACTCAATTTCATCTCTTGGCCTCGTATTCTTGATAAGATTCCACCATTGATCAGCTTCACCTTCCAAACGATATACTGCTATGATGACTTTATCATGTTCAGAACATTGAAGAATTGAACATATCTTTTCAGTAGTACTGATCCATTGTTCAGCAACAAGTGGATCAGAAGACCCACTGAAAGACGGTGGATGTTGCCTCATGAAGGAATCAATAGAATATTGTTCCCTTCTCTGCTCATTTGGAAGTCCAGAATGATTCATAGCTTTTGTAAGTATAGCGATAATATTTTTCACTCCATCTCCCATAACATTTGTTTGTTCAGGCGGAAAATCATTGCATTGTCCATTACAGTGATCAACACGGTTCCTTCGGGTTCAGCAATCGTCTAAAACCCAAAAAGAATAGTGTGAGAGGCAAAAAACATGCTAGGAAAAACAACATAGTAAAGGGGGAGCACCCTCAATATCTAACATCTTAGGTTAAATTCTAAGATTGTTACCGTAGTTCTAGGACTATATCCTATTCGTATACTTATCCTTAGGGACATCCCTAGACATACCTTAGAAATATCTCTAGGGATCTCACTAACGTTTTCGCATCCTAGTTTCCAAAGGTTGACTAAACCTTTCCTCTGATACCAATTGTAGAGTCCCGAAGCTTGACGTACATGGACATTACATTACTTTTGCGGAATACTTAGTACATAACAAAAAGACACACACGAGGACCGTAATAGTTTAGTGTCTTTGGAAACTCAGAACGTAATATTCTAATCATGGTGAAAGATCTTCAACATCTCCCATAAAGATATTCCTTTTTTTTCTTACCTAAAACCTTTCTTTATATCCTGGGGAAAAGAAAACATAAAAGGGTGAGCTCAAATGCTCAGTAAGGGTAAACAAAAGAAATATCAATCACATAATATTCATAAGAACATATCTTTTGGAAATATTAACCTGCAAAAGAGATCATAATTTCATAACATGGGATAAATCATAGTAGTGAAATGTAATCCCAATAATCATAACTTAAAACATGAAACTTTGTGGCATACACACATAATCATAGAGAATCATTTCTTGTTAGTCAAGACTCATTTCCAAGACTATCTTAGTGGACAAAGTCCCTTTCTGAACCGAGTTCATTCCTCGTTTCAGTCCTGTTTCACTGAACCGGTATAACCTACCGTTCCAGCCATGTCTATCTCATGAGATATAAAATCTTTACCCAATGGATTGGAGGGAGATATAGGTCCCACCCATCTCATAATTATACCCTTCTTTTGTGTGCCACAAAATCATAAACCATACATCATAGCATAACCCATGTAATAAAAATGGAATTCTTAAACATTGTGACATCATAAAAAAATTCATATAAGATAAAGGAATTCATAAAAATAATTCCATCATGACATAATAAAATCAATGTAATAATAGGTATAAAAACAGAACCCTTTATTATCTTAGATGGAAAATAATTTTGATAAAACACTTGAACTCCATTCTTGAGGAAAATATCCTTTCTACTTCAAAAACATTTTTACCTTTCTTAAAATGTCATACAATTTTAAACTAAAAGAAGTTGATTAAAAATAAACTTGAAAACTTGTAAAGGAAGATTCTTGGAAATAATGTTTTAAAAATCCATTCATGCTGTATAAGTTAAAAAACATTCTTCTCGTACTTTTTTCGGAAAAGTCAAAAAGTACCTCGTACGAAAAACGACAAAAGATTCCTTTCATATCTTTTACTAAAAACTCACCGAAGGGTAAATTTGGATTTAAAAAATTGTTGGTGGATGGAAATAACAATATATATTGAAGAAACATGGATGTGGATGATAAAATACACCCTAGTAAATACCAAAGTATAAATATTCTCGGATAAAAATGAGATTGTGATATTTTCCCTTACCTTATGTCCGATATGCTTTGTACATATCCGAACCTCCTGTATAATGATTTAAATAATGTCATTAACTTATTAAAGAATCATATTCATTGTTATGATATCATATATGGTTCACTTATGACTTTATATTACCAGTTCTTTTGTAAATTCCCTCTTAAAGAAGCGTTTTGGGTAAAATCGTTTCATTTATCGTAGGTGTTTGGACTTGTTGTTCTTGACATTATTATTACTTATATCATTATGTACTTACTTCCAGAATATAAAACATGATTTATATATCATATATATTCAGTATATATATATATATATAATAGATATATAAATGAAATGAAACACACCGTTCATGGAGACGGTAGTCCGTACGTATGCATGAACATTGTTTTCCTTTCCTTATTGTCTTGAATGGAAGTAAGTAGATGACATACATACATATATATACATAAATCCAGTAGATTTAACATGTCATATATTTAATTATTATTAATTATATATACTTTATAATCATTCATGAATGGTTAATGTGGAGAATGAATCTCATCGCATCGTGGAGACGATAGTCCGTACGTACGCACGAGCGATGATATCGTTCTCATGATCATGAACTTGTGTTGAAGTGTATGTATACTATTTCAGTATCAATATAACTTTATAATAATCATATATAGTTACTCATTACACCATTATACCCATCCAATTAAGGTGGTGGCGGAAAATAGATTACACCACGGCGTGGAGACGGTATTCCGTACGTACGCACGCGCGATGATTTCCTTTTTTCGTAGGATGGATAGAAGGTTAATTAGAGTTGTTTAATATTTATAATAACATATCAGTATATATGAAATACTTATGTTGTTACTTTATCATGAAACAACTAAATAAGAAGATGTTGAAGAAGAAAGAAATTGAAAAAGATCGGTAATGGATATTACCTCTTTTTGACGCGCCTTTTCTTAACCTCCACTTAAAGAACTAAGGATGGTCTTCGAAGAAGGCCAAGACCTCTAGGATGATACTAGGGAAGTGGAGAAGAGATTTTTGCAGGGTTCGGCCGAGCTTGAATGCTCAAATTGGTGTGAGGAGGAGAGGGAGGAAGTGCCCTTTTATAAGGGAGGAGAGGGGAACCTTTGGAATAACTAAAACTATTATTTTATTATAAAGCCAAATTCGGTTTTAAATAACTACAAATTGATTTATTTCGAAGCTAAGGTGGGGATGGGTCGAAATCCTCTCATCCAATATTATTTAGACAAGTTTAGGTTCCTATTTTATCCTTATCATTTATATTTAACTTTAAGTTAGATAATTTTACTTTTACCGTGTCTTCTTGTTTTCTTACAATATAAGGTTAATAAACATACAATATCAAGTCAAACAAACCCCAAGTTGTTTATTATTAATATATATAACCTAATATAACTCATTTGGCCGAACCTTAGATTTTTAGGAATAAAATAACAATTAATAATATAATATTTGTTTTAAAAACTATTTTATGTCAATTTTGACACTATTTAGTAATTGATTTTTGTGAAAATCATAACAGAATTATTAGTTCGAACCAAGTTTCTTATATCTATAATAACATGTCATATTGACCTAGAAAATTAGTTTAATTCATAAAAAGTCTCAAATTACATTTATTTGGGTATTTATAACATCAATTATGTCAATATTTCATTAATAAGATAATTACTGCATCATCGTTGTGTCATAAATAAACTAAATTATTTAATGTCTAAAAATTACAAATAAAATACCATTATGTAGGAAATATTTTTATCTTTCTAATGAATATTTATAGTCGAATTTATCTTATTTATAACCCCATATTAGAAATTATTTACTTATTAAACATTGATTTTAACTATTTAACCCTTCTTTAAATAAATTAATAATAAATGTCCTAATCTAATCCAAGTGGGCCTAAATGGTCATATTTTATTCCTAAGGTTGTTTTTGGTCGAATTACACTATTCTAATAGAATTAGGACATGTGTTAGGGTAATAATAATATCATTTTTACCCTTAATTACCCTATTTACTTTTAACCGTGGTAAATAAAAGTAAAAAGTTACTATTCACCAAAAATTATTTTCATCTCATTGAACCAAATTTTAGACCTTGATATTAACTATGTCTCTCGGATTTTCGAAATTCCACTCAGAGAAGTGGTAAAATTAAGTTTTATGAAAAATTCAGTTTTTTAACTACCACTTAGTGGTTTCACTATTCATCAAAAATTGAATGTTTTCAGAAAAATACCAAAAATTAGGCCTAAGATATATTTGATATTATGATTTCACAAATGATGTTTATTTTTCCAAATTAAAAACATATCAGTTACATTAACTAATTAAAAAATTAATTCCCGTCGTCAAAACAAATAGCGTGTTTTTAAGAGATAATAACTATCAAAAGATTGACACTTGTTTATGTCTAGTTTAAATGTGAAATTACATCCAATGAACAAAATTGTATTAAATTGTAAAAATATATTCTAAATATACTTTAAAACCACTCAAATTAATAATTTATCACTATTAATTATTTCGATTAAAAATCTTGTTTTTAATTAAAATTTAGTAATTTTCACTATTCATCAGAATATGAAAGTTATCCGAAAAGTACCAAAATTTCATCCTAAGCTAATTTTGATATTCCGAATCCAAAAATGAAGTCCATTTTGAAAAATAAAATTTAAAAAATTTCAAAAAGTGGTTATTACTATTCATAATGGCTAGTTTTAATAATATTTTAATAGCATATCGTTGTTTAGTGAAACTCAGTATTGCGTACTACACACGCTATCGAGGAGGGTCGCGATTGTAAGGCAATTCAAGTATGCGTGTTGTGAAAGCTCCTTTTGGTGTGGCGTACAACACAAGACATAAATGAAATTAAGAATATTTTTCATAAAATCTCGGGGTGTTACAGTTACTAATTAATCCATATTATTAATAATTATTACTAATTATTGTGAATTATTACTAATTGTAACTATTTATTACTAATTGTTAATATTGATTTTTAATTGAAACTATTTATAAGTAATTGTTACTATTTATTACAAATTGATAATATTTATTACTATTTATTAATATTTATTACTATTTATTCCTAATTATTCCAAATTATTCTAAATTATTCCTAATTATTTCGAATAATTATTAATTATAACTAAATATTCTTAATTATTAATAATTAATCCCAAGTATTACTAATTATTCTTAATTATTTTTAATTAATCCTAATTATTACTTATATTTACTAACTATTACTATTTAATCTAATTTATTACTAATTGATCTTATTTATTACTAGTTCATCGTATTTATTACTAATTGATCCAATTTCTTACTAATTGGTCTAATTTATTACTAATTAATCCTAATTATTCCAAATTATTCTTAATTACTCATAATTATTACTAATTGTTACTATTTATTACTACTTATTACATTTTATTACTAATTGTTATTATTTATTACAAATTGTTACAATTTATAATAATTATTAATAATTTTTAGGATTTATTACTATTTATTGCTAATTAGTACTGAATATTACTAATTGTAAAAAATTATTTTTAATTATTACTAATTATTACTAATTAATCCTAATTATTACTAATTAAATGTAATTCTAAGTAATTAATCCTAACTAATACTAATTATTAATAATTACTACTATTTCATAATAATTACTTCTCTTTATTACTATTTATTACTACATATTACTATTTATTACTAACTATTACTTTCTATTAATAATTTTAATAAAAAATTACAATTTATTACTAATTATTACTAATTAATAGTTATTACTAATTATAACTAATTATTATTTATTACAATTTATCACTAATTGTTTCTAATTATTATTATTAATTATTAATTATTACTAATTATTACTAATTATTACTAATTATTATAATTTATTACTAATTATACTATTTGTTACTAATTAACACTCTTTGTTACTAATTATTACTAATTAATCCGAATTATTAATAATTAATCTTAACAAGTCTAATTCATTACTAATTAATCTTATCAATTACTAATTATTACAAACTATTTTTTATTAATAATTATTTTAATTATTCTTATTTATTACTAGTTAATCCTATTTAGTACTAATGATTACTAGTTATTACTATTTTACCTATTTATATCTATCTATTACTTATTATGACTTCTTATTACTATTTTTTATTATTTTTTCCTATTCATTACTATTTAATACTATTTAATAATATATAGTACTATTTATAATTATTTATTACTATTTATAACTATTTATATCTATAATTACTATTTTTTAATATTTTTTACTATTTTTTACTATTTCTTACTATTTATTACTAAATAATCTTAATTAATAATAAATAATCCTAATTAGTACTAATTAATCATCAATAAAACTAATTATTACAAATTAATCCTAGTTATTACAAATCATTAATGGGTATTATTAATTTTTCTAATTAATTATAATGACTACTAATTGATAATAACTAAAATAAATATTAATTAATACTATCTAATACTAATTACACACATTTGTAAAAAAACATCAAAATAAATCGATCTAATTCAAATTTGTTTTAAGTGCAGAAAATTTACAATAATTAAAACTAATATCAAATACAATGAATTGACTAAAAAATAAAATAAATACATGAATAACTTAAAACTGAATCTTTTGAAGAATTTAATGCAGTAATATTTCTCCGATTTATAAAATTTAACTTATAAAAACTATAATAAAGAAAATGTAAGTAGAGAGGTTGAGAGGAGTAGAGAAAGGACTTGAATGGGAAGAAAACAAATGGAGTATATATAGGTCAGATGAGTTGCAATGAGAACCGTTACAAATACCAACCCCCGAAATTAATTAGATGCGGTGGTTAAAAAGGTATTTGTGACGGGATTCCTCATAAATTCCAACCCGCCGACATACTATTTGCGACGGGAGATAAATCTCGTTGCTAATACTATGAATCACTGTCGGGTATTTGCAACAGACACTTTTCTTATCGCAAATAGCCATTTTGTAATTTGGTGTGCAACCTGCACCAAACCTTTTGTGACAGGTAGAGGGTCTTGTCGCTAAAACTCCCTCCCGACGGACATTTTAGGAAAGGACACTTCCCCATCGTAAATACCCATTTTTCTATAGTGTTATACGAGGTTGAGTTTCAACACTACAAATCATCCATGGATAAATCGTCAGTCTAAGAAAATAATTCAAACCATAGAGGATATGTTGAGATGTTGTTATTTAAATTTCAAAGGTAGTTTGGATCTACACCTTCCTCTATATGAGTTTTATTACAAGAATATATTTCACTCAAACATTCAGATAGATCCTTATGAAGCCCTATATGGAATGAAATGTATAGCTCCAATAAGCTGGAATTAAGTTGGAGAATGAATGTTATGGGGGCCTGATAAATCTGAATAAATGAAAGATAAAGTAAAATACATGTAGCAACAGATCAAGGAAATTTAGATTTATAAGAAAAAATATACAGATAAACGACAGCACAATCATGAATTTGTTTTTGTTGAGAAAGAGTTTCTAGGGATTTCTTGGTGGAACCAGGGTTATTGATTTGTGAAGAAAGAGAAATTGATCAATAGGTATATCAGTAGCTTTGAAATTCATGATCGTATCCAGACTATAATTTATTCATTGGTGCTTCCACCAAACATCTCTCAAGTCCGTGATATGTTCCACGTATCTCTCTAGAGGAAGTACATACCTGACTCTTTCAATGTACTAAACGTAGAGGTCAAGACACTAGATAAAGATATTTCTTATGTGGAATAACAAATTTAGATTTTTGATCATATAAATAAATTTCTATGTAACATGACTGCTCACCTAGTAAAAGTTTTGTGATGAAACCACCAGTTTGATGAATTTGATGAGAAACCTAGGGAAATGATGAGGCAATAGTATCCTCATTTATTTGTATAAAATTGATGAATTTCAAGGGAGAAATTCATTTTTTTAAAAGTATAATGTTACACTTCAAGTTTGTATGAATTGATTTTTAAATAAAAAAAAATATTTTATAACTTTTATTATATTCCACACTAAGTAAAGATTGTGCTACATGAAACATTGGGCTATCATACATTTCACACGGCACCTAGTGTTCAGAAAGCAACGATATATTTCAAATATAGATAATTTAATTTGGATGTTATAACGTAGTATTTAAACATAGAGATATTAATACTAGTAACTATTTTTTAAATACATATTATAAAGGATTCATATAAATGAATCATATTGAATAAAAAGTACTTACTTTTGAGTAAAGTGTTTATATGTTTTGAGGATATTATTTTCCCAAATAAATTCTTTTTATTTCATCTTATGAAAATTTATAATTTTTTTTAAAATTGTTTGAAAATTAATTTGATAAACTAAAATTAATTTTTGAAATCATCATGTCAAAAAACGTCATAGGGCCATTTTTTAGTGTTTTTCTGAAAATTTTTATTTTTTGATGAATATAGAATAAAATAGAATTTGAATTGAAAACTGCATTTTTGTATATTTTATTTATCAATTTAAATTTTATTTTAAATTTTATTTATTGTAAAATAAGATCAATTATACATCCGTTAATCCATTTTATATTATTAGAATCAATTTATTTTTTAATTCCTATATTAAAACATACTAATCTTTTGAAAAAATTTTCTTTAAAAACCTGCTTTCTTGTCACATTTTATGGATTTATTTTAAATTAAAAATTTTCACTTATGTTATTAGAATTTGAAAAAATGGAATAAATTTTATTTATAATATATATTTATACTATATGATAAATTTAACAATATGTTTATCAAAAATTAATAGTGAAATCATTAAAAATTATTTTCTATGGTTAAAGTAAAATGAGTTTACTGGGGGTTAAACTAAAATGAAAACAGTTAAAAATAACCCCAAACTTTTCTTACAAAAATTTGATATCCATATTTCTAGATTATAACTTGTAGACTCGAGAATGGTCTATTTTGGAACTTTTTGTCATGATAAAAATGTAGGTGCACCTTTTTCATTTGAAAACATTACAAGTGTGCCACTTACCACGCATATAAATGGTGACCCCCTATCCCCTATTATTCACACCTTAAAAAACTTTTTGTAGTTAATAACAACCCAAATCACTTCTGAAAATCCATTATGTCATCCTAAAACCACTAGTTTAGACAGAAATAAAACCTAGGAACACTTTGGTGGAAACCTTTGGAGGATACCCGAAGAAGAGACAATGTTCACTGATGAGCATTTCTATTTTATATCTTCCTCCACATCAATAAAGTCATATTATATTATGATGGAATAATAACCTTAAAACTTTTCTTATACCAATATTTTTTTACATTAATATGATGAACTAAAACCATATATACTTTCATCAAATGTGTTATGAAATCTTCTTTCCAGTGTACGGCATACTACCACCTTGCGACCCGAAGTAATTCATTTTATCCCTTACCACCTATAACTGCTGGTTATAATGATGTAATAATTGATTATATATGATATTTAATATATTATTATACTCCTTTAATTATTATATCACATGTACCTTTATAGTTCCCTTTTTTGGGATTAGAATAGTATCAATCGTGTGTATGGTGGACTTCCACCACTCGAAACGATGTGATTTTTTTATGTTTTATATGGAATAAATTAAAAACAATTATGATAGTTTTTATATATTTGAAATAAAAAATATTCCATAAATGTAATATTCATTCTATTTGATAATAAAATTGAAACAACCTTTATGTGTACATTGGGATTACTGTATACATGAATGATGTATTTCATTTTATATCACCAAAATTTAAGGATTAATCTAAATAAAAATATATTGGATATAATAGATGTTTATATCATAGTTAAAATTATTGAGATTATGAAATTATGATCAATGTAAAATCCCCAATAATAAAAAATCATAACAAATAATAATAAAGTGATTATTACCCTAAACAGAACTTCAACATGAATGTTTTGACAAACTGATAATAAAATATCTTAAAAATATTATATAGCTCGATATATATAATTCTATTTATGTATAATAAACTTATATTTATTATACATGAGGTTTTAACATGTAAAAAAGATGTCAATACCTAAGGAAAGATATTTCTATCTCAATTTTCCTTTATAGAGACATACATTTTGGAATGCGATTTTATTCATTCATGAGGTGTATATAAAGCCCCTTTGATATGTAATATCATGAATTTATTTACCCTCATGATATTTTATGTTCCATTTTATTTTATTAATTCATGATTATTACGATTCAATTTCTCCAAAGTGTTAATGATTTTATGTTACAATCTAAATGTTTATCATTATTTTTCATGATTATGTTTTTGGTGATTAAATATTACTATCAAACACTCAAGGAAATAATAAATATTTTCCTCATATGTTTATTCAAGATATTTTCTTACATTATTTCTATTTTTCCAATATTTAGAACTTATAATAACTTGGTATTTTTTTAAGAAATTTTGATTTTATTTCTATCTTCGGTAAAAAAATTGTTTTTTTCTAAAACCATGATTTCTATAAATTGTACACTTATAGGGGCCTATGATTACAATAATATTTCAATTAGTTAATTGATAGAAAACTTTGAATTAAAATAGATTGTTTAAACTAAGAAGCCATTTTACTCACGCATATGGGATACGAAGCAAACAAACCAATCCCAACACCCCACAATTTTATCTCATTTATAAAACCTTTAAACATTTGAATCAATTATCATCCTCTTATAAACCTATATTTCTTACTAATTATTAATTTTTTACTAAATGATACTTAATTACACTATTCACACACACACCAACAATTTTATTTACTTTCCCACCCCTGTTGGTTTAATTTCTGAATTGAACTTATCATTATTATGGATTTGACCTGATGTAACAACTATTGGTTGTGTTTCACAACAATATTCACTTAAAATAGGATGTACATCTAAAACTACATTTTTATTCATTAAGAATTAATATTCTTCGGTTATAAAATGACAAAATATTTTCATATAGGTTCTCCTTTGTGGTGTGAATGTTCCCCTTCATCTTTAGACTACTGATCATTGTGGTTTGTTGTTTGTTTTTCCAATAAGAAAACGTACAACCTCATAAATTTCACAATAAAAAATTTTCCTAATGCTTTTATCATAGTGAATCGTCTTTCATTGTGATGTAACTTCATTATTGTGGTATGACCGACTTACCATCACTTTTAATTATTTATACAAAACATCCTTCATATCATAACTGACATGATTACACTATGAATCAATATTATATCACAAAAAAAACAATCCAATATCAACTATGCCTATCCAAGAATTGATACCAAACAAAATGGTATTTATAAGAAACATAGCACCTATTATAATTAAAACCATGATCTATAACATTCTCTCCCTTTTTTAATATGTGTTCTAGCATTCTCTTAGTCAGATATCCTTGGTTTTAACACTTTGGATTAATCTATATCACCATGAAAATTTTGATATGGCTAATTGACGTTAAGGGTGATGTTCAAATAGTCTTTATTACAGAAACCAAGAAAAAATCATATCTATTTAAATTGAAAACCATCATAAATCACTATGTCATTATATAAATTATAGTATAATGAATGCAATTCTTAAGTAGTTAACTACAACTGATTTTGATATAGGCTCTCTCAACATAATCCAAGAGGAATATATTATTATATTATGGGGTAATATATCCTCCTCCAATATTTTCCTTTTATTTACAATGTTTTCCCTTTTCTACTTATAACTAGAAAAATACCATATTCATTATTCACATGTATTGTTCCATAATTGAAAAACAAATTTTTTCAAAACATAAGCTTTGTAAATCAATACTTTGAATTTTTAGGGCAATCCAAACCACCATAATGACACTTCTCATTTTTATAACACCACCAACACCTCAAAATGGATAGTACTAATACATTAAAAACATAGAAATTATTTTACTACATGAAACAATTTCTATAAATATCAGTACATGTACCATCAACCTATAAAAACCCATGATAATATATATATATATATATATACATCTATGTGTGTGTTTGTGTGTTCTGGAATGTTATTATTAAAATCCATTATTTTTATTACTCTATAAAAATTATTTTTGTGTAATTCAACATGTTTTTCATTATTTACTCTACATCAACAAAAAATCACAAAAACCATCTCAAATCTTCTAAACGGTCACAAACCTCCTTTCATCTATCTCCAATATGTTCATCATGAAATTTCACCAATAATTTTTTTTATTAACTTATTAATGGTTTTATTTTTTAATCACAAAATATATCACCATTTTTTCAAAACATATTCATTTCCATAATATTCAACAATAAATATCCGCCTTTAAATCATACATTTGCTAGGGAGACATGGTATTTTTTAACATCTTTTTGGTCAAAATAATATATTCCTTTGGATTTTGTTTTCTACTAATGAACATAAATCACTCCAACACATGCGAATGAATTGTTACCCCATCATTATAATATTACATTAAACAATTTTGTGCACAAAAAAATATTAATGAATAATAATTTAAAATTTTTATTCAAAAGTAACTCACATTCACATTAAAAAATCTCTTAGAAATAAATTCTCAACTCTTATTAATACAACTATAATTTTATTTATTGAAGGATTATTTATAAAAAAATTCCCATCATACATGTTTGGACATTTCACAAATAAATTTATAAAAAAATTTAAATATCATAGCATCACAAACAAACAACCCATATTTACATTGAACTAAAACATTTACCCTTTGGAAAAATCCTCCCACAATATATACTCCCCCATTAGGAAAATATATACCATTGGATTTATGTTTTATATTTATCCCCATTTTATAAAAAAATCAAAAAAATAACGAGTGAGAGATGGGATGGAACCACCATAACTTATCCTTAGTATTTTTTAGGTTGAAATACCATTATCACCTTCATATTATTAAATTTATCCTTATGAAATTATTTTGAAAAACACATCCATTATTTTCCCTTTATATGAAAATATATATTTTAAATAACACTCCTATAACATTATATATTTTTAAAATTCACTTTATATCAATGATATTTGATTAAGAATATTAAATTTGATTCATGAAAGGTTTGTTTTAATTTTTTATCACAACCGACCAAAACGGGTAACTTCACTTCCACTTGAATATCTTACTGTTGAGACTTCATGAAAATTAATTATGTTATTTCTTAGGTGGAAGAAAAATATTCTGCTCTTTCTTTACTCAAGATAATTTGAATTTTATTCTTTCCATTTCAAGTGACATGTCTCTCTCCTAAATAAATGGCCTGCCATATATATACTTCTAATCATCAACAATTTAATCCCAATTTGCATCTATATAGACATATATATCCATCCTACTGTTATTATTATACATAAAACTAAAATATGTTATTTCATTGATGTGACATAGATTTTATTTAGGGTAATTAAATGAGATTCCTTAGAAACACATTTATATTTTTCACACAATTCGACAATACATACTATATTCTATATTGAATCTAATGAATAATAAAAACATCTAGTAAATTTAATAAATATTTTTTGATCAACAACATTGTCTTTTTAATCTTTTTAGTTTTGGTTTCCTATTCTAATTATATTAATCCTCATCTTGACATCAAAAATACCAAATTTTGTCATCAATTCCTATGAATATTTTCCTTGAGAAAGAAATATATGATATATCAGTTAATAAATTTGAAGTCATAAAAATTACATTATATCTCCCTAAATTGATATTTCAAGAAAGATATTAATTTTTGTGGAAAATTATTTACAAACATATTATTCTTTTCTTGTAAATATAATACCATAAATATGGATGAAAATAGTGAGATATACCTCCTAAATTCTATTTTTGTAAAGGTTATTGTCCACTCCCCCATTTATAAAATTCCACATCATCAAAATTGACTCATGAGTTGAATACCATGATCTCAAAAGTATATTCATCACATTTAGTGAATTATTTATCCTTTAAATACATTATTTATTATCTCAATACACAAATTTTGGTTTCTTATAGTATAATTCATATTAAATATCATCATTGTGGAATGTAGATTTGATATCCATTTAAAAAATATAATAATATGAAATATAATTATTGTTTCAATCCTGAAAATAAAAAAAATATCATATTATATTAAATGAACCTAAAAATACCATTTTCACATTAACCTTTCTTACTTTTCCACCACTTTTCCTTTTCCATTCAACATGTTATGAAAAAACCACTTCTTTAAAAAACATTCTTATTTTTTGTCATAGTTAATAGGTCCCAAGTATCTTTATTTCCAATTTAACCAAATTCCTGATTCATGGCATGAACTCTTAATTGTTCAATGAATAATTCACACTCCTTATTTAAACTAGAGAATTAAAAAAGGTGTGGCATGTTGTCATAAAAGAAATCCATGTTTCAATAGAGTGTCCTAGATCACCAATTATGTTTTATAATTTCACATAGTTCCATAAAATTAGATTGACTATATATATCCATGTTTTATTATTATATAATGGTGAATCATATTTTTCTTCAATCCCATAACTCTAAGTTTATGATATGTAGAAATTGTTTCATGCTTCTAGAAAAATTAATATGTTTATCCATCAACATCAGAATGTGTTCCCTCCTGATTATAACCATTAAAAAAGAAATCTAACACCTTCACATCAACACTATCAAAAATATTCCTTGATTCCTAGTTATTGTAATGATATCCTCTTATATACATATAATATTTTAGAAACGTTTTCCAACATCTCTTAACTCAATTAGGATCATATTAAAACCAATAAATGTATTGATATACTAGAATATATATTACTTAAAAATACTTAATATTATATTATTATTTTTCTATATCTCATTAGGGCACATACTAGAGTTTGTAATGATACAAAGGATGATATAGAATGTGATCCACTATCCCAATAACTAACATAAATATCCAACTTTTTATGTGTTGTATTTGTTGTTAATGGTTTTTACTGGTAGTCACTATTATTAAATGATATAAAATATATTTAATTGATTTAAATAGGGTTAAGAAGTTATAAATATGTTTTTGTTAGTTTAGTTGAAGTAGAAATGATATTAAATATTAATAACAATGAGAAATATATATTGGATGAGTGGATAAAGAAAATTATACTCAAGTATTAGGATATTAAGGAAATATATTTAAAGACTTTGGGATTATAATTAGGATGATTGATTAAAATTATATTAATACCAAATACTTGTGTTAATGGTGACTCCTTATTTACAATAATGATTTTATGGTAAGTAGTAAGTTTTAATTTATATTTGAAAAATAAAAAAAGAAACATAAAATAAGATCATGTAATATTTCATTACAACATAAGAACCATACAAGAGATAAATTCAATGAAATAGTATTTCATGGGGAATTTTATAAAAGTATATACGTAAAAATTCATTTGATATTATATATTTCATATGGGTTTTTTGAGAGTTTGGTTTCACATTAATATTTTATACGTGACATGTAAAAAGTTCAATGCAAGAGTTATCCAAAAACCTAGTAATAAATTATTCCAAACATGGATACATCAACGAAGTATGGGATACCTAGGGTTATAAAAAAATGGGGGGAAGTCAACATGGCCAATTTTGGTAAGAATGTGAAATTTTGGTAACTCATAATTCACACAGAGCGAACATGGGTGTGAAAAAGGAACAAAAAAGTGTGCATGGGTGGTTCTGTTGCAAGCGTGCAGCGAGGCACGAGTTCATGTGGTGTGTGTAGTGTATGCAAATGGTGATCTCTCAATTCCTAGGAAAATTCATTCATAGACATGAAATGATTTTTTTCATTAGGTTTTTTGTGTGGTCTATTTGGCATTCATATTTTATATAGGGCATGTTTAAGTTTTAATGCAAGGGTTAACTAAGAAATTTGCATATCCGTAAGCTAAAAAAGGAACCCTCAACCACATAAGCAGGTCCTAGGGGTGAATAACATGGGATAGGTCGACCTGGACACTAGTGGGTAGTATGTGAGAAGTGGAACATGCATAGTTCACATGGATGACACACGGGTGTGCGCAATGCGCATTGATATCATTCATGGGAGGTTTCATTGCAATCGTACAAGGAAGAACAGGTTGGTGTGGCATGTGTACTTTCTATGGGTGTTGATCACCTCATGCCTTTGAATATCCATTCATTGAAAAAAAATGAATAATCTTGAATGGATCAACTATGGTGGAGACTGATGTGGGAAAAGCATATTTGGGGTCACTGTAACACCATAATTAAAACGTACATAAATTTCTTCTTCCATTTGGTGAATATGATCATGGTAATCCGATCATGTATGTGAAGTTTTCCTTAGACACTCATTGCACTGGCGAGAAAAATGTCAATTTTTCATTTCCACAAGAAACTACTGACATTCTTCCATCTTCATTGATTGAACTGAACTTCTATGATCATGCCATTTGTTTTTTGTGAATAACCAAAAAGGATCAAAGAATCATGCAATGTCATATTCAAGAATTAATGTGAAACTACCAAGGATGATATGGAAGTACATGATGATGTCTGTGATTCCATAATGTGTGAGGGTATTTGATTTTAAAATATAATGTGGTGATTATCCCATTAACATGATCATATTTTTCATCACATAAGAATAGATACCACCTTTATAGGCAAACATCAAAAGGGAAACCAATGGTTAAATATTTTATTTATAGAAATATTTGGTGATATTATTGTATTGGTTGATATGTAGAAAAAATTGGATGACTACGTTGGTGATGTAATGATAGATATGTGGTGTATCCCTTTCTATAAATACCCATAATCCGAACTGTGATGATACTATTGAATATTCTTGAGAGACCTCATTTTTATCTTAAAATAAAAGCACAGTTTCATCCTCTTTGTATCCATATACACTAAACTTGGACTGAAAAGATACTCGGATATCTTAAGATATGTTATACGCACATTAATAGCATGAATAAGAACCCAAATCCTTCAAATTGTGTAAAACACACTCGAAGAGCATTTTTTGGAATCAATTCCTTGAAACTCCATGCATGTGTAAAGAACTATATACCAAGAATGAGTTATAGTATAACTATCTCACTTAGTTATGTGAGGAACATGTTCTGCATAAAACAAATCTACATGAATAAGAGGTTCCATGAACCCTACCTCACTTTCGTAAAGGGAAAAAGTTATAAAAGGTAGTAGGTGCTTCATGAATACATACCTGAACAAAATGAACTCTAATACTAAACATAAATTTAGGAATACATGGAATATACAATTTTTTCAATATTGGGTGTTCTAACTTACATGAACATATACAATGATTACCACACTTCTAAAAGGTATAATTGATAATCAAAACCATAAGAACTCTCAATTAAATTACTAACTAGTATTATAGTAGAATACTAAATAATAAAAACATAATCGCATATGTGCTAAGGTTAAAAAACATTATATTTACATTAAAAACATACATGATTTTCCATTGAAGTGATTGAGAGATGTAATAATATCGTAAAAGATCAGTTTTTCATGAAATAATATTTGATGTTCAATATGAATGAGTTTCACAAATATTTTTTTCACAATGAAGAATGAGGAAGAACTGATACACTAAAATGTTGATATTTTGTGTTTAAGAAATAAAATACAAAATTACTACACTGTAAAATATTATTATGTGTTGAATATCACAAGAAGAATAGTGTGGTCAATATTAATTCAGGGATAATCATTTTTGGTGAAGAAAAATTTTATATAGTCTTTTTACATCACATTAATATCATTCTGACTAAAGATGATTTAATTATGTGGATACTAAGATGAGATGAACCTTAAATGTTTCAATAATCAAAAAGGACTTTTGAAATTCTAGAAATGAGAAGAGAAGAAGAGTTAGAGACCAAATGTATATCTATTAAATATAATTTTGGTCAAATAAAAATTCTGATATTGTTAGTCCACAACATATTCATAATATTGTATATGGAGTCAAAAGGAGAAGAAAGTACATCTTTCTATTTGCTACTTTAAATAATAAAAATGGTTTATTTTATTTTTCTATATAATTAAAAATGAGAAAAGGAATTAAGTGAAATAAAAAATAAAGTCTATGGAATCCAACATATGTCTAATATAGTGGAAGTATTTTTTGGAATTATAAGGTACCTTAAAAGGAAAATGAAGACTATATTCAAAGGATATATAAAGAACTATTTAGTAGATGTAGAATAAAGGACTCTTAATTCACTATAGTTTGGTTCAAGTGAAGGGGTATTATATGAATTTTATAACCATGATTAATGGATTATATTCTAGTGGTTTGTGTGGTTTGTTTACTTCTAGACCAAACTAAGAACATGACACTCTTATTGAGTAGTGAACCTTGAAATAATATCATATTCCATCATTACCAACATTCATATACATGCAAATGAAAATGAAAATAAAATAACAAAATCAAGGTACTAATAAGTCTATGAGGTATAATTGTTTAACGTTATAATTGGTGAAAAAGTTTCTAATAACGATTTACCCACACACTCAATGTTAAGAGTATCCAAAAGTTGTCATCTCATTACCTCTAATAGAAATGAGAAGTTTCAAATTATATAAACATGTTATTTCCCATATGAACCAATATTGACTCTCCCTATTATCAAAATTATTTTTTTTATATGTTTGATAGTTCACTTTAGTCTTGATAAATTCTATGAATCTCTAAATATGCTTCAAATATTTCACTTTTATATTCAATCCCATTGACTAAAAGTATCCTTTTTAAGGAATAACAACATTCCATTTAAAAATATATCTTGAATCTCTTGAATCTATTAAATTATTTGAATTTTTTACGTTATGAACATGATTTACAAGACCAATATAAAATATTAAATAAATAAAACCAAATATTTATCATCATCAATTCACTTCTATATCACCCCATGTATATGATAATAGATATGTTCAATTAGATGTTTTGATTAAATATCTACTATAGTTTTGGAATAATACAAATGTTTTTCCATTTAAGGTAGAGAATATTCACATTTTATCAATCACATCTATAATGAGACATAAAATAAATTATCTCATTGAGTTTACTTATTCAGTATTCTTTGACTACTGTTACCAATCCTTAGATTCCATACCCCACTATCCTCCCCCATGCTCATGTAACATTAATTTTCTCTATAACAAAAAATATGTTGTATTCCTCTAGTTAAATACCATATATTCATAATAGTTTTACATTTTAATTAAATCACAACATATTAATATTTGAAAAATAAAAATTCATCTTCATCATCAATTTATTGTGAAACACTAGGAATGTTTTCGTTCAAACCATTAATAAATTGAGTACTCATAAATTTCAACTTCTAATATACAATTTTATTTTAATCTAAACTATTTTATTGTTAGGGGTGTATTATTAATAAATGTGATTGATATTTACTTATATTTCTAAAATTTTTTAATAGTCTCATAAGAATCATTATTTGTGATGAACACCCATTGTTGAGTATTAATCACCGAACATCAAAGAAACACCCACTAAAAGAGATTTATCCTTATATTTTTCTCCCATAATCTAGAAAATTTTAGCATTATACAAAATAATATATGCTAAATAATGGTGAGGAACTTATCATCTAACTTAACAAATTTATGAAATTTTTTATAGACATCATTCAAATGTTGAAATATATTTTTCAGTGAATCTTATGAATTTTTAGATTCTCTGTGAAATTTTTTATTTTTATCAAATTTTATATACGTATAATTTTTCAATTAAACTCATTTAAAATTATCCATGATTTTAAAATTAAACTAAATAATAAATTATATATATCCTTATTCTTCACATCATCAATAATAGATGAAAAATGAAAATAGTTGACAAAAAAATTATTAGTTGTCAAGAATATAAAATATTACAAACATCACAATTTAGAAAAAAAATATTTGTTATATTTTAGAAGAATATATATATAGTGTTCCTTAAAATTTTATTTCCATTTCATGAATCATACTATATTTTTCCCCATTCCATTTGTATAAAATTTTAACTTCATGTTATTATTTTAAAAAAAATTAATAATCAAGAATTTTTTATGAATTTTTATTCTTATTCATTACTTATGATTTCCCATTATACCCTTCTACTTAAATTCATGACTTTTTGAATCCTCATAATGATATTATTTTTTATTATAGTGACCACCAAAAATATTCATTATTTCCCTTTTCTTCTCACAAATCAATAAACTTTCACTATCTCCATGCACAAATTTTCTGAAACTTTACATTATATTATCCAATTTATATTTATCCACTAAATAATTTTATTAACAATAAAAAATATATATTATGTTTTTATGTTCAATTGTATAAAATCATTAATAATTTCCCCTTTATAAATCCAAATATTTAATTTATCAACTTCAATCACCAACCATATCTCTCTTCTATATTAGGCATTCCTAGCCTTACATTAAACATGGGTTACCTTTCCTGAATTCTTATTTACTTTGTCTAGTATATAAATATATAAAAATAACTTATTGAATTTTAAATTAATTTTTAAATACAATATTTTCACATAATTAATAAAATTACTAAATAATTTTTCTCTATTAAACATATTAGTCAATAGTGTATTATAATGATTAACAGGTGATGAATCTTATTCACTTTGATTATTATCACAATCTTCATACTCTGTATTCCACATCATGACAATTATTTATAAATTTTGCAAATTTATTTTCATTCCATTTAGAAATAGACATCATCCTGATGGACCATAGTGTATTCATTCAAAAACACATACATGATTACCAATCCTTTCCTAACATATCATATTCCTTAAACATTAGAAAATTTAAAAAAATATTTACAATACCAATATAGTTATAACACTTCAATTTTTATTTCTCACTAAATCAAACCTTTCTGTTACAAACACTTCTTCTGGTAATTTACACGATACTATCAAAATTCATATTAATATCTTCACCTGAATTATAATATTCTTTACCTTTCATGGCCTCATTATAATTCTTCTCATTCTTCATGTCATTGAAAAATATTTTTTCTACTCCTTTTCATCTATCCTTAAAAGAAACATTATTCATCATTTTATATACTACCAAAAAATAATTAATTTTTTAAAATAGAAATATATTTTTATCAAGATATTAAGGTGAAAAAATCTTTCCATTAGTCTTTTTCAAAAATATATAATGAATCTTCTTAACAAAAAATAAATCTTCCAGAATTAAAGAAAAATTAATGAAGAGATAAAAATATAAATAACATTAGTAATGAAATTATTAACTACACATCTATCAATAATATGAGTATATTTATTTTAGGGATATTTAATATAAAATTTTAATATCTTCACTATAACATTAACATCATCATTATTTCATTGTTTATCCCGAATCCATTTTGTTGTCTTCATCCCAATAACCTTTATATTTTTTTTAAAGTGAAGATAATATTTTATTTATTTCAAGTTTATTTATCTAAATATTCATTCTATAATATTTTACCATCACTAGGATATCTACAACTTGAGAAAAACCATATATTACAATGTCATGTACTTACATAGCTAATAAGGGTAAAAATATGAGCATTATTTCCTTCCAAATGTGACAATATTTCCTGTTAAAAATTGAAATTATTTTTATTTTAATTGAATTAATATGATCCATGATGGATATTGAATTGTTTACTATAAATCACCTTTAAAATAGAGTCTACAAAAAACCTTCATCTTCAAATATAATTGGTTTGATCAATATACAACTTGAATACCACTCTGATACCAATTATAGAAACACTACCTTCGAGTACACTAAGGCCCTAACTATAGAGTGGTTGGTGAATACATTTTCATGATAGATCAAATTAATTATTATTTAAATATTATTTTATAGAATTGTAAATTCCATAGGATACCTCCCAAGGATCATTGAAACATATTGATTCTGAATATTTAAGAAGTCTTTCAAAATAAAAATAAGTTACGTTTTATTTTAAAAATATTTTTAATAATAAAATGAAATAATTAACGATCTTAATATTCCTAAATATAAATGGGCTTGTAGAATTATTAAATATGGTGGTAATTTAATATTCACTACACATCTTGGATAGTTTATTTTTTAAAAAATAACTCTTGTTTTTAATGAAATCCTTCAGTTGAGGTTAATGAAGATCTTGATTCCCCTATTTCAAATTGAAATAACACAAAACAAAATAAACATGAAAAAAATTGTGTTACCAAGGATTGGACCTCAATAAAATATTTAATAATATGAAATCATACTAATATCATAAAATGTTTGTGTTATAAATGATACTTGTGTTGTCTAACCGGAGAAACCCAATATTACCACTTGAAATAGCAATCCAATCTGTATTGAAATGACCACCCACCATTTAGCTCACCATCTGGACGACAAGGAGGCTCAACTGAAACTTGGCCTTTATTATTGATATCCTTATAAAGATATGTCCCTCTAGAAATTATGTGTTGATGATATGTCTCATTTGGATATCCAAAATGTTATGTATTTTCCCATTGTAAATCTTTCCAATGGCATTCCCAAGGTGAAAATTTATAGGAAATGTTGAAGATTTGTTTGGGTACCTGGAGTGTCAAAAAACACTTGGATCATGGATTTTTTAATGAAAAGTTACCTTTCTCAATTATTATAAAACCTTAACACTGATTATACTCATATTTAATATCACCAAAAATAAAGTTAGAATCATTTCGAGGCTTATTTCCCAATATTAGACTGAATTATAGAACTGACCAAGAGACTATGAACTGTGAATATCCTCTCAAATTATTGAACGTTTTGGCCCTCAAAATAGATTAAATGGACTCTAGTGTCTTCTATAAAAATGTATCACATATGGTTTTTGATTATCCCAAAAAAAAATTCAAAATTAGAGTCATGTATTATCTACAATGTGTATTTTCATCCGCTTGTGTGCTTATGACATGTGTAGGTTAGCCCATTTTTCATGAAATTCATCTTGAACTCTCCAAACCACATCCTACTAAAATGTAATTATCAGAAAAAATAAAATTTCACATTTTAAATTTGATAAACAGTAACTAGGTTAATCGTGATTGAAGTGAAATTTATTACTATATTTCAAATTTTTTTAATGCAAAATCATTTTTACACCACTATCTATGGGTGGAAAAGAATAATGAATCACTACACAATCACACCACAAACCTAAACATTTAAAATCCTATAGAAATTCAACTTTTATAAAATAATTAATCAAAAAAATTTAAACATTATTATGATTTAATAGTCATAATAAATTTACATTATTATAGTATAGTCATCAATATAAAAATCACAACAAATAGTTTACCTCAATAAGAAAGGAAACTACTGACTCATAAACTGTATAAAAAAAAGAATGGGAGTTAAATGATACTGGTCATAGAAATTAATTCAAAAGTCAACCATGTCATTGAATCTCAAAGTGTGTTATTGATAACTATTCAATGATATTCTTTCAAATTTCAGTCCATTAAATATAGGTAATTCTAGAAAAATTATTATTACGTAATTATTTCCAAAAAACCAACCCAACATGCTTTGTAATCATATTTCAAGAACCACTCACTAAATCATTCATATAATTAAATCCTTAATCTTATGATATATATTCCCATATTTTTTACATTTCATCACTACACTAATTATTTATTTCTTTTTGATTTTATTTTGAGGGCGTACAAGAGTTAGATAACAATTACTCATGCATAGGTTAATCAAGGAAAATAAAGAAATCGATTAGATAACGGAAAAATTATGTAAAATTATTTTTGGTAATATTTGAATCATTAACCTAACTTATATTTACCTTCAATTAAGTATAAAATATTCACACATTATAAATGATTTTATTTATGTGTGGAAATTTTAGATTACATTATTAACTCATAAATACTCATAGGGAAGGTAATAATATCTAAAAAATATTGATAAAGATACAATCATTAACATCCTTGAAACATAAAAAATTTAACATAAAATATCCTCCAATATTTTAATTAATTTCCCATACATACATTCCATCTTGGATAAAAATTTATTTATTGTTAAAAAATATTAAATAGGGAAGATAATAAATCATTTTCAATAAATTTTTTTGTTATATGGGAATCAAAAATAAATATTCTAACACAACAGTGAAATAAAGAATAATAGGGGGAAGTCAAAATTCAATGAATAATTTAATGAAAAAAGATAAGTAAGAATGTTGATGGAAATAATTCCCAATAATATACCCACCCCACACCAAGAGTGTTCATTTTCCTCACTATAATAAAAGAGAATGTAGAAATTAAGGATAAAAATATGTGGTTGTAACTAGTAGGGTACTTCTTAATGGTGGAGTTTCTCTATTAGGGACTCTTAAATGGTATTATAAAAGTGCTTCAACCACTTCCCAATGATAGTGAATATTTGTTTTTCTTCATTTTTAACCTACAAAACACCAAAAAAATAAATATTAGTAACACTACATGGTCTAAACCCATGGTAATGATGATTAATGATGTGTAAAATTTTACAATCAATGAAATGGAGGACCTTCTACCGAATCTGCAATTGAAAATGAAAGATGGGGCTATCATTGGATTCCCATTTCTCTCATTATAGAATAGATTGTTCTTATATGGGTCTATTCATATTTAATATAGCTTCTAAATCTATAATTTACTTTGGTAACTCACACTAAAAGGATTTTAATTACATTTTTAATGTCCTTGTTTCTAAGTTATCTATCTCAACAGGGAGGTAAAAATTATTTTCAAAAACTATTCGATAAACCGATATGATAATTGTGTTTTTAAAGTAATAAAGTAAACCAAAAATTCATTATCTAGTATAAGACTCTAATATTTGTTGATTGTTTGAACCAATATTTCCTTATTTTTTGACCTATATATTTCATAGCATAGCTTGACCATAGGGTCACGATTAATATGAAATAGAAACTCAACGACTGACCCGATAATGATAAAAAATTGAATTCATTGTTTAGTTATCCAAATGAGAACCTTGGTAACTAATGATAACCCAAATAAATCCAAAAAAATATAAAATTGGGGTTATAAAAATTTAAAAACATTCATTGAATCACTCTTCCTTATGGCTTAGGACTCTACCAATTTTGACACATAATCTACTACCATAAGAATGAATAAGTTGAAGAATTAATTAAGAACTTCACCCATAAATTCAATTCCCCAAACATAAAAAAAATTCCTGAAAAATAAAGGGTGTTTAAGTAATTTCACTACTATTGGATAAAATCCATATCTTTTTACCCTGAGGATAAGCATTATAAATATTATGGCCATTCAGAAATGGTTTTGGCTAAAATAAACCAGAATAAAAGACCTTGTAAGTCGTCTATTTGGGATTTAAGTGAAACCCACATGCTAATGATTGAAAAAATGTAAAAATGGACTAAAAGACACAATAAAAAATTAAACAACTGATATCATGATCACAATATGTTTTCCAAAGGTAGAGGTTATCCCAAATGCACCATCAAGTATTGTGTTTTAGGATATTTGATTATTTTTTATTGAAATCTGATGAAATGAAAGATGCTAAAAAATAATATTTAATTTCATAATACTAAAGAATATCATCTTGTAATTAGTAAAATTTATCATCAAAAAAATTTCATTTATGGAAATATATGAGAATGAGTCGATATCAGATGATGAATGTATCATATTGATGTGGTTAACTACAACATCTCCCACTCCTTTTTATCCATGTTTTCTAGAATAAATTTTTAAAAGAGGATAATCGTATTAATGAGACATAGATTTTATTTTTGGGTCTTAAAGGGATACCATAGGGATAAATAGACAATGTACTCAATTATTATTGACCCAAAAAGGTATGATCTAAATTTATCTAATTCAACCATAAAGGAAATGTATTATTTTTTAGTTGTGGAGCAGTTTTCATTTGTTGGGTACAATTTTCTTAAGTTATAATAAATGAAATGTGGATCTTGATAAACCTATTATTATAATAATACCCCAACTGTATAATAAGTAGAATCAAACATGAGATTAAATGTTAAATGAATCAAAATTTATTGGATTATTTAGTTTGATGTGAGACTCTATTTCATATTTCTAAAAATAATCCCCATAGTTTTTATAAATAAAATATATTTCTTTTTGGTGTAATCTATATATGGGTGTAATATTAAAAACCTAATGAATGAAACAATGATAAATTCCTATATATCCTATGAAATACCTCACATCATGCACGTTTTTAAGGGGGAAAGTGAAATTTTCCTTTTTCCTTGCCCATAGGGGAAATATTTATATGAAATTATCCAAAATACAAATCAAGAAAACTGTATTGGGACTTCCGCTATAGCCACTCTAGAATAGATTCAACGAAAAAAAATAAGAACTTGTTTGTCCTAGTGTGACCTTTTAGTTAAAAAATATAATGACTTATATTTTCATTATTTATATTTTTGTAAATTAATTAGAAGAATTCTGAGACTAGGCACTGAGATTGTGTGAGATTCTAAGGCATGCTTTTCCCCAAACGATACAATTAAAAATGTCACGTTTTTATTAAATATTTTGTGTGGGTTATCTTATAAATGGCAATAAAATATCAAAATGTTTATCAAATCAAAAATCTGAGGGCATCATTGCATTTAGAGCATCGACTGTACCTTATGCAGGACTAATTTTGATTGGTGCGTTTCAACTATGAAAGATATAAATTGGACGTAACTGTCATTAAAATATTTTAACCAAAAAAATTAGTTGACACAACATTGGATTCTTTTAATTAATGTCTTTTTTATGAATCCAAGGTTATCGCGATAACCCTATAAATTCCTCTAAGGAATGGAGATGGAAACTTCTTCGATAAACAATAATGAATGTTGGCAGATTGAGGATCGACAATGAAAAGAAACTCCATTCTTCTTCAACGACTGATCCAACCTAGAGTTAGGATTTCTATCTCTTTGTGATTTCATCATTTCATCTTAAAAATTTTTATGATGAATTCAGACTAATCCAAAAACACATTTCCCATATATCGACCATTTGTCACAGGAGGGAATATATTGGGGGTTAGCGAGATTATATTTAACTGATTCTAACCCAAATTCCCCAGATTTAGATCATTGGACAAGAATTATTTTCCAATTATGTCAAACCATTTTTATGTGCATATATACCTCCCTTATAATCCTTCATCACAATCGGAACCCTACGGTTCCTGGCTCGATGTTGCTAGGTGGTTCTGAGCATGATCAGACACCCAGAGCGATGACAAGATGGATTAATCCAAAATCAGTAGAGATTGAAACTTTTGAATCTTGGATATAGAATGGTTTTGAAAAATAGATCATCAATTCAATGGGGGTGACATACGGGAATAGGTCCACCGAAGATCATCGTTGACAGTGTTTCGTAGTGGTTCCTGGTGGCACATTGAGTTGGATGGGTGTAGTTAGGATAGAGGATGGTAGTGACTGTGGGAGAAGGCAACGGAGGCTCGACCACACAGGAAATAAGTATATACTATATAGGGCATTCATTTATGGAATCTGCATGCATCAACTAGGGGCCACTAAAGGATGTTGTGGGGGTGGTAGAATGAGGCGACTCGGAGCAACGTTGGATAGAGGGCCCCACGATGAAGGTCACGTCATTAGAATAGTCAGAAGACGTGACAATGGTCATGGGGTAGGCAATGCACTGGCCAGTCACGTTGATCATGGGAGCTGACTAGCCACACGGTCTGGAAATCATATAGACTAGAGGGATAAGGAAAGGGCGGGCTACGTCCGGCAGACCAAAGACGGCTCGCATGATGTGTGCCAGGATTGTGAAACAGTCCACACATGTGACCTAGTGTGCTAGACCAGACAACCTAATGTACCACGATCTAGTTTTCTATCGTTCTGGGCTAGTTTAGGCTATTCTAGACCGACCGGTTTGGGTTGACTGAACTGGGTCAAGTCAGGTCGGTAGGACAGGGTCATGTCAGAGTCGGACCCTGACCTTTTTACTAAATTGGATACATCATTCAAAATTAAGGTCTATTTGATGATTTTTTGTGGCGTTGGGACCCTTGTGATGATACATTACTTCTTTGATACTCTAAGTGTGTTTCATAAGTCAGTTCACAACCTAGTGGATTGAGGATTGAGTTCTCCCAGAACAAGTGCGCTACGATCTGAATCCTACAGATGGTTGTGACAATGTGATCTTGGGTACTATGTGATCATGGTGACTATGTGACTTGGTTTCTACAAGACCAATTTTGGCTCTTTTAATTATCAATGATCTGTGCCCCCTTGATAATCGGTCTGCCATCGATTCTCCATGCTCTATCGATGCTTTGTGCGCCATCGATTCCATGGTCACTATCGATGCTCTGAGTACCACTAATGCTTCATGAACCATTGATGATCCATTCTCCATCGAAGATTCATGAACCATTGATACATTGTGTACCATTGAAACTCCATGCTCCATCAACGCTCCATGGGACATCGACGCTTCATGCGTCATCGACAATATGTACACCATTTTCATTTCTAATGCCATTGAGACTAGGATATATGTGGAGTAGAACTAGAAATCCTTCCCATCATTCTTTAGACATGTACCTATGTGAGATGACTGTATTTAATATACATCATGTGTTTTATTTATAGTTAACATCATGTATTTCTTAGTGGTATTAAAATTTTGGTTTCATGGTGTCCAACTAAGTATTGTTTTACTCACTTCGGAACGGGATATGCCCACACATGTCATGTATTAAGCAGAAAATCGATGATTTGATGAAGTCCTAGGTGGAACAGGACCAGGTGGGGCCTAGAGTTACTAGATTGGTGTGGTGTACTTCTATGTATTCAAACAACTATCCTACACCTACCCCATAGATTGGATTTTTTGCAGATGAATTTTAGGAAGTTGTGCATTCACATTGGAAGACATTTCTTTTGGTGGGATTTTATTCTGAACCAATTTAATTTCCAATTTTCCTACTAGCATACAACTTTTTTGGTATCTAAGATATATGAATGTTTGTTTACATAGAGTTTCTACATTTCTTGTAGTATGGTATTGGATACATGTGTGTACAAGTACATAGGGAAATCCCTCCCCTTTGAGGGATATGCCAACTCGGTGATAGTTTCTAGTCCCTATCATATCAGAGGGAGTATTAGGGCAGTCATGACATGGGCCCCTCTGGGAGGGGTCATGAAAGATTTGTGTCATAAGATGTTCAATTCAACCTAATGAACCAGGAATTTATGACATTAGTTTTAGGAATAATTTTAAGTGTTTGGATTTCAACGTTTAGACTAGGGACTTCATTGTTACTTCTCCGAAAAATGTATCCATACCCCATGACTCTGAATTTTGTTTTTTGACTCTTTACATGAAAACACGAGTTTCAGGTAAAATAAATGGAACATTAATAATATTGGATTTTGAGTTTTTTCTCACTTAATTCTTGAGTTTTCTCACCACATATACTCTACTGATTGTGGTACTTGTTGATCTATTTCTGGACGCCTCCATGCAGATAAGAAACCATAACTCTGATGTGTGATCACAAGGATGATTCGACTCAGGATGAGGCATCGGTACATGGACTAATACTATAGATAGAATCCTTGGGTGGTATACTAGTGATATCGCCGCCCATAGATCTACAATTACTACCAATGCTTCCTATAAAAGATGAACGTTGGATGAGTGTGATGAATGTGTTTTATAGGTACATAGCTCCTAGGTTTAGGGGTGAGACAAAACCCTAGGTAGATAAGGATTGGCTGGAGGTGGTTACTCGTGTCTCCCGCCTTTTCAGGATTCCTTACGACTAGATGGTAGTTCTTACCGTGATCCATCTTCAGGAAACATCAAGGCGATGATGGAGCTTAGTGATCTAGATATATGATGAGATGACTATTTATTGGGTAGAATTTGAGTGCCTCATCATTTTAGAGTTTTTTCAGCAATGATATGCTCAGTGCACATATTGGATCTCCTGCATCTACAGTAATGATTTTAGATAGTAGCAGAGTACTCGGTGAAATTTATGTATTTTTCTCACTACTCGAATAATATGGTGTGAGAAACATTCTTTTGGGACCAAACCGTTGAGTAAGGGATATACTGGGAGTTAAGGGAAACCATGATATCCCTTACCATCCCTAAATATGTTGGGGTACGGGAGAAATCCCTACTAGTGGAGATATTTCTAGCAGAGAAAACACAAGCAGTGGGAGCTACTAGAAGGCACCAGGAAACCGATTATTCAGATATGGGTAGCCAACAATAAATGTAGGGACACAAGTGGGCCATGCACTCTAGGGGACATCCTAGGATACAACATCCACGGTGTGAGGATCCCATGGTAGAGTTAGTGAGCCGAAGGATAGGATATGTTACCCATGTAGTAGATGGGAAAACAGGGCTTGGGATTTCCTGACGGACCGTGTAGAAAATTAGAAGACGGTCGGGGGCCCACCGAGGAAAAGGAAGAGGCAAGAGTAGTGTGTTATCATTGTGGACTTATGACATCACTCTTGGTATAGACCGGTTATATGTAGTTCATGCAAAAATTGATTATTTGTGGCACATAGTGTGGTGTGTCAGTAGTGATTGGACCAGGTATTCCTTTGTTGGTGAAAACAAAACACGTGGATTATGGGATAGACTTACACATTGATGGGTTTAGCTGATTACACATCAGTTGGATAGCCTGACACATGGAACAATAGATGAGATGAGTCCTCAATTTCCTTTAGTGGTGGGGGAGTATGAGGACGACTTTACTAAGGATGTCCTTATATTTCCTCCATGAAGGTATGTAGTCTTCTACATTTATCTACACCCTGGGATGACATCTATATCTACAACTACATATCATATGGATACCATAGATCTTCATGAGTTTAGTGTACATCTGGAGTACTTACAGAGGATGGGATTAAAGAGACCAGGTGTTTCAACATGGGACGCCCCAATGTTAATTTCTATGAAGGAAGACAAAATATAGATTTATGTGTGTACATCTGGTTCCTAAACCAGGTGACTGTGAAGAATAAGTTTCCAATGTTGAGGATTGACCACCACATCAATTAGCTGAAGGGAGAAAAGTGGTTCTTAAAGATAGACCTTAAATATAGCTATCATCAGCTTCGTGTACTAGATTATGACATCCGGAGGATGGCCTTAAGATGTCAGTAAAACTGAAATGAGTACATAGTGATGATTTTTGTATTGAAGAAGTCCCCAAAAATGTTCATAAGACTCATGAATATAATATTCTAGCCTTATGTAGACCGGTTCATCATGGTCTTCATCGAAGACATCTCGGTGTACTTGATGTCCGAGGAGGTGCACAAGATACAATTTAGGGTGGTCCTGGACATACACTGTGAGAGCCAACTACATGGGAAGATATCAAAGTGTCATTTCAAGATTTTAGAGGTCCAATTAGTGGGACACATCATTTCATAAGATAGATTTGTAGTAGATCCAACGAAGATTGAGGTGATACTTTCCTGGAATCCACACAAGAGTGTTACTGAGGTTTGGAGTTTCCTAGTTTTGGATAGGTATATCAGATGTTTGTACTCAACTTTTCTAGATTAGAAGCACCCATGGTGTCCTTAACATGGAAGGGGTAGCATTTCACGTGGACAGAGAAGTTCTAGTAGTGATTTCAAGTGCTAAGACATAGATTGATGAGTTCCCCCATAATGAGATAACTCGAGGAAAGTGTTGAGTATGTGATGTTCTATGATGCATTAGGTTCTGGGATTGGTGGTGCCTCGATGCAGGGGAAATAAGAGATTGCCTATGGATCGAGCCATTTGAGTTAGTATGAACATAACTACTCAACCAAAGATCTTGATCTAAAAACGGTACTATTTGCATTAAGGATGTGGCGAAATACTGGATTGGTGAGAAGTTTACCATATATTGTAACTAAAAGAGTCTCAAGTATATCCTCTCTCATAAGGATCTAAGAATGAGACATAGAAAATTGATAGGGTTCCTCCAAGACTTTGACATTATGACTGTATACACTCTATGGAATGGTAATGTATTGGTAAATTCACTTAAATAAAGATCTAGCTTGTAGTTTCTCAATGTGGAAGTAGAGTAGTTGTATGCGTTATAGATATAATTTGTTGATGGAGATAGAATTGCTTACCTTCAATTGAAGGTTGTCACTCCTCCAATCATATATTGAGTTTGGGAGGCATAGTTTAGAGATACCGACTGTGATTACATTTTCACTCAGATTTCCACAATGCATTCCCATAATGGATATTCAAAAGGTGGGGAGCACATCGTTCTCTTCAGAGGGCGCATAGTAGTAGCCCTTACATTTTTGAAGGAGGCCTTGAGGTAATTCCATACATACCCTTTGGAGGTAAATCAAGGATTGAAACATGTTAATCAGGGCCTCCAAATTTAATTCTGGTGGATGGGGATGAATAAGGTGGTGGTAGAGTTCATTTTTCTATGCCTCACATGCCAGCCAGTGATGGTTGAGAACATGGTCCTAGAAGACTAACCCAACCAATTTAAGTGCTATATAGATGTGGGATGAATATAGATTTAATTTTTGATGGTTTTACCTTGAAACACTTTGGCCACAATACTATCTATGTGATCAATGACCAACTCTCCAATTCATCCCTCTTCCTACTCATCCTTGAGATGAATTTTGTAGAGTGATTGGGAATCCTATATGTATAGTTTAGCTTCACGGAGTTCCATCAATGATAATTTCTTACCATTATGATTGTTTCACATCAATATTGTGGAAGGGATTATAGGAGGCATTCAAGACTAAGTTTCACTTGATAATAGTGATCCATCCCTAGACAGATGGCCAGAAAGAGAGGACCAGCCAGGTTCTTGAGGACATGCTATGAGCTTGCATGCTAGACATTGGACATAGTTTGGAATATCACCTACAACTGGTGAATTTTGTTTACAAAAACAACTATCACTCTGTCATTGGTATGTAATCATTCGAGGACTTGTATGAGAAATCATATAGGTCAACACTATGCTACATAGTCCCTAGGGAGTTGGCACTTATGGGTCCAGAGTTCGTGTGCACTACTATCATGAACGTGCAGATTATCTTGGAGTGAATGAGGACTACATAGATCTAGAAGAAATTGTATACTAATAGGAGATGAAGGTCCTTAGTGTTCATGTAAGGAAACCATGTGTTTCTTTCAGGTCCCTACTCGATAGGGATTGTATTGATTAGTCTTAGGAATAATGTTATCTTCAAGATATATCATCCCTTTTCAGATTTTGAGTAGAGTTGGTGAGGTGGAATACCACCTACCTCTACCCCTATAGTTTCACTCGGTGCGTGATGTCTTCCACATGTCACAACTGAAGAGGCACATGCATGATCCATCATAGATCATCAACTGGGGAAAGTTGTACATTGATGATAAAAGGACTTTTATGGATTACTCGGAGGAGATTGAGGAACTATATGATTGGATCCTTTGATGGTGGTCAATTACCCTAGTGTTCATTCAGTGGTTGCATATGAATCTCCATGAGAGAACTTGGGAGTGGGAGGCTCGGATTTGGGCATAATAGCCTCAGATGTTTATTTAGTAGCCTTTTTTTGGCTTTATGGGATGTAAATCACTTAGGGGGGTAGAATGTAATGACAAAAAAAATTTCTAGTTTTATTTTTATAAATTAATTTAGAATATCTTGAGTCTAAGAGCAGAGATATTGTGAGTTTATGAGGTCTGGTGTTCCCATAACAATATTATAAAAAATGTAAAGTTTCTAATAAAATGCGTAGGTAGTATCCCCTTTAAATGAGATTAACTTATAAATGGTTGCCGAGATCAGAAATATGAGGGAACTATTGCATTCAGAGAAACAAATTTAATATAGTCAAGGTCTAACATCAACCTACATGGGTCAAATGTTAATAGTATAAATTGAACGTAACCGCCATTATATTATTTTAATAAAAATATTTTATGTGATGTTTTTTTTGTTTCATTTAATTAATTCATATTGTCAGGAATCCATGGTTATCTCTATAACCCTATAAATTCCAATGAGGCAAGAAGTTGGAAACATCTTTGATGAATGATGAAAAAAGCCAGTAGATCGAGGATCAGTGATGATATATAACTCTATTATTCAACAACTACTAATCCAACCTCGAGGTAATATGTTGATCTCTTTTTGGTTTACTCTTTTACCATTATTTATTTTTATGATGAACATGGACTAACCCATGAATAGATTAGTCCACTGATCGACCGTATGTTGTGGGAGGGAATTTGTTGCTGGTTAATAGGATCAGAATAAATGTGTTTCGATCCCAAATTCTCTTGATTTATTTCATTTTCCAAGAAATATTTACCAATGATGTTAATCCTTTTCTATATGAATTTATACCTCAATTCTACATGTTTTTCACTGTTGGAACCCTACTATTCCTGGATCGATGTTTCTGGGTGGTTTTGAGCATTATCAGACCCCATGAGTGACGGTAAGCTAGATGAAGCTCAATATAGTGAAGATTGTGTCACTATGATCACATATATGGATCCTTTTTGAAAAAATGAAGCACATGAGAAATGGGGGAGACCCATGAAACTAGGACTACCAGTGGCCGGTGCGGACGGTGTTTCATGGAAGGGTTCAATGACACTCAGTGATGGCCGCATGCATGTGTGGCAGAGGAATGTGGTTATCTTGGTGGTGAATGTGGGAGAAGGTTGTGGGGGTCGAATTCTACAAACAAAGTAAATAGTGGGGTAGGTGATGCGGAGACAGACCACATGGACCGAGGGACCTGGATGGCCTCTCAGCCAGATGACTGTATGGACAGGAGGGACTCAGCCAGGGTGGGCCATGTCTTGTGGAGCAAAGCCATCCCACACAATGTGGGCTGGGATGGAGAATCAGGCCACACCTGAGGCCCTGCAGGCTAGACCGCATGTCCCAATGACCCATCAGGATGGTTCGGTTCATGTCGTCCCATATAGACTGGTTCAGGTTGGGTTGGATGAACTGGGTTATGTTTTTTGAATCAAGACGGGTTGGACCCGGATTAGACAAACCCCTTTTTACTAAATTGGCCATATCATTCAAACAAAAGGTTTGTTTAACGAGTCTTATCTAGCTATAGGACTCTTGCGGGGAGAAATTCCATTTGAGACACTCTAACTGTGTTTTTATGGAATTCAGTTTACGACCAAATATCTTGAGGACTAGATTCTTCTAGAACAAGCATGCTACAATCAGAATCATGAGGTTGGATGTGACTATGTTATCATTGTGACTATGTGACTTTGGGGTTTCATGATCCATTGTTTTTATAAGGACCATTGATGCTCTATGCTCCATCGATTATCTATGTCCCATTGACAATCCATGTGCCAAATATTCATTGTGTGCCATCAACTCCACAGACTCCATCACTAGTCCTGGTGTCACTGACACTCCATGTGCCATTGATGATCTATAAAACACCGACACTCCATGAACCATTTATGATCCAAGTTCCATCGATACTCTATGCTCTATCAATGCTCTATAGACTATCATGCTCCATGTACCATCAATACTTATTGTGTTGTGGATACTGTGATATCTGTTTACTACAATTGGAAATACATAACTTCATTCTTTAGACTTATACTTATGTGATATGACCACATTGAATATAGTTTTTGTGTTTTCTTAGTGGTTAAATTTATGAATTTCATAGTGGTTCTACCTTTGTAGTTTTGGGGTTTCCTACTGAGTATTGTTTCACTCACCCCTATAAATGATTTTCCTGCACATGTCATGTCTTGGGTAGACAATAAAATCTTTTACAGAGTTCAAGGTGGTCCAAGACCAAGTGGTTCATTGATTGGTCAGACCAGTGATGTGTGCTCTTACATCTTTAGACAACTATCCCACACCTACCCTTCATGTATGTCTTTCTTTAGATGAGTTTGATGATCGTCTATATTCAATTTGGAAGACCTTTTTTTGGTGGGTATGTATTTTGAAACTATTTACCTTCCAGTTTTCTTACTAACACACACTGTTGTTGGTATCTTAGTGGTATGTATGTTTATTTACTTAGAGTTTTTACATTTCAGAATTTTGGGCTTGAAGACATGTGTGTGTATATAGGTACGTAGAAAAATTACTCCCATTTTTGGGATATGCCTATATAGTGTTTATCACTAGCCTCTCACCTATTAGAGGTGGGATTGGGGTAGTCATGGCATGGGCCTCTCTGGGATTGGTCATGATAGCTATTTTCTTTATAGAAACTCTATCAATTATTCACATAGGTTGGAACCATTTCATTATTTTCATTTTGTATTACTATAAGACTTGTCTTATTAAGAGATACATAAAATGAGGGATCTAATTGCTGTTATAGATGGGGTAAATGATTCTTGAATCTGATAAATCATTTACCACCTTTTTAACAACATCACGGTGGTTTGGGATGAGTCGACATTATTCCTACCACACCGATTTAGCATCATAATTTAATAATATAAAATGCATGAAAATTGAGTTCAAATACCATGAATGAACTAAAGAGACAATCCAAATACTTTTTTACTCCCTAAAAAGTTCAAGATACTGTAATTCATTCTTTGGAGGTGGTGAAATAGGAATTATTATAGGTATCTTTTTTTTCATTATCAATATATTAGTATTTTAAAATTTTAAGTAGTGATTTAACATCCAATAAAGACAAATTTGGGGTTATTGGGAGGTAATTAGAAAGTTATATGTCCATGATCCCATATAACTACTCAATGGTAACATCCTTATATGATATGTAATCGTTTATAATCTAATTAGTATTATTGATGGCCATTATAGCCTCAGGGATCAAGAAATCACCAATTAACGATCATGAATTTCATTTTCATAATCAATTACATCATTAAACACAATAATTATTTCTTTTATTGTTTATATATGAAGAAAAATCAAAGGGGTACTAGGTGAAAGAAATTATTTTTTTCAGGGGAAATGATTACACATATTAAATTAACTAATGGAGATGAATGTTCTTTCAAGGGGTGCTTCATGGAATCATGGATGTTTAGGGGGATAATTTCACCACCATACTCCATAGACAATGTACCATTGTGTATATTAATTTTGGTTTTTGGAAGTTATTATGAATGCTCTTCCTAATATATTGGGGGAATTCCCATTCATCATATCATCTATCATTTTTATCACAAAAAGAAATATTAAAATTTTAGTATTTAACCTTAATAATAACATTTTATAACACAAAATTGGGGTTTCTGGTACTCTTATTTTCTAGTATAATGAAAATATATAAGGTTTCTTGTTCCCCAATATAAAATTAAGATAAAGTAGAGTGAGGAATCACATTTATTGAAGTAGGAAAGTAAATAATTAAATCATAAATAAATACCCCCCTATGGTTCATGTAATTGAGAATGTTCCGTGATCATTTAATTTTGTGGGAGGTGAAGGCTATATCAATTCTAATAAGTTCCTAATAATTCTTACATTTTCATCTCCTCTAATTCATCATTTGTGTATACACATCTCTTTTAATAACGTATCATGTAGATGAATTTTCTTTATTTAATCACTCTAAATAATGTGAACTAACACTCTTATAAAATATTCCAATATTTAATTATCATGTTTAGTTTCTTTTAATTTCTCTGGTTTGGTGGATCTTTGAAGAATTATAATGGTAATGGTTAAACCTGGTGTATCCTCAAAATATAATCTCTGACCCTTTTAGGTTTTCCCTCCGAAAAATGATTTTTTTTCATTTGGATATTGTGTAATGGTAGTAATGTTGATTTTATTTAGAGTGGATGACTCTAAGGGAGGGTTAATTTATATATTAATTCAAATTAAACTATTAAGGGGCGTGGAACAGATATTTTCCGTATTCATGGGGTATATTAGTGGTTGATAAGGTAGTTCAACTAACTCATGACTTTGGATTTCACCCACTGAATTGTTGAGTTGGACTAATTAAGTCTTTAGGTATTGTAAGGTTTCTAAAGTGTTTTTTTGGAATTGGTGATTATTTTAATCCATTTTTTTCATTATTTCATCAATGTATGATTCATTTTTTTAGGGGTTTGTGGTAAATACCTCTGTGGTGGTTATGGGTTTTTGGGTGGTGGTGTGGGATGACTACTCTGAACTAGATAGTTCTAATATTGTTGAGGTTGGTTTGAAATCCCCCTGATCATTACGATTGGTTAAGTTTCCACATAGATTTTGATGGATAATGTGGTTCTTTCCAAATAGGTTGGTTATAGGGGAAACATGGGAGGATTTACTCAAAACAATTATAAGGATCTCTCTGTTGAGGTAACTGGTGGGAGTAGTGGGTTTTGACACCACAGATACCATAATTAATTAATTAATGTTATGATTTCCTTTGAGAAATTGAAATTTTATAATGTCGGGTACTTACCTATTCAAACCATATGTCACCCTTCTTCTAAAACGCATAACATTACACATTAGGGACACCTAAAATGGATATATTATACATTGAGCTGAATTTTTTCAATTTTTGTGCCAATTTTTAGGGTCTTTATAGTTATTAGGGCTTTATCAAATATTGAACCACCAAAATTGACATCAATCATAATTTAAACAATAATAACTAAAACTTTTAAAAATATTTAATTTGGAGTTGGTCAACTATTTGGTGGTATGATAATAATGAATATAATATTTTAAATTATTACTAGTATTCATGAATCTGTTCCCCATGTTATTATATTAATCCATAAATTTATTTACTTATAGTGGTAGTTCGAGAAGATAGGAAGAATTTTTCAAGGAAAAGGCTTTCTATTTCCTCATAGTCTCTAATTGGGTACTTACCATAATAGAAGCAATATTTTGTAGTTTCTTCTAATGAAAATTGAAAATATTTATGTTTAACTTGATCATCATCCATATTTGGAGGTTTAAATTTCAAACACAGAGGTGAAATTATATTAAAATTATAGGTGGGCCTTCCCCTATAAGTCAATGAAATTTTGGTTATATATAAAATAGACCAGATCTTAGTTCAAAGTCTACTGATTTTCTTTGTGGTTTAATATATACAATTTGGATTTCAGCATATGGAGAAGTGTGTTGTTTTAGTGTTTGTTTATTTTATTCCATTTTGTACACATTAGGTTGTGTTTATCTTTTATTACTAGAATAATATGGGTTTTGAAGAGTATCACAATGTAGTGAGCCCTCCTTCGAAGGATCATCATTTGTGTCTTGGTGTTGCTAACCTTGGATCCTCTCTAATTTAGGTTAGAAATGTGGTAGTTCACTAATAGAATAATTCATCATGAAAACAACATAAAAACAAAAATAGATTTGAAAACCACATATATATAAAATAAAAAAATGTTAATAAAAAAATATTTTAAAAATAAATAATTTTCTTATCAAAACACACACAAAAAACAAACTCACTACCAAAAAATGGGATAAAAATTAACTGCGTTTTTTATAAAATTTCAAATTTATTATGATATAAATATGATTTTATATCATAGGTTATATCCATGGTCATCTCACAAGGATCATTAACGGGTTTTGGTGTGAATTTTAGTTATTTTTTTAAAAAGAAAAATTATAATATGGGGTTTATTTAATGTAGTTTTAATAATATAATGACTCATTTAAAGAGTTTAATAATTCAAAATATAAGATAGTTTTTATAATTATGAGAGAATTAGGTCATTTAAATTTTATAATTAAAATAGTATAGTTCATTATTATAAAACATACACAGGGCTATAATGAAATCCTTTGTTTGTGGGTATTAAACATCTTGATGCCCTTCTTAATTAAGGAAATGATGAACAAAAAACCAACCCTTGAACTGATAATTATTTCTTTTATTATTTCGAAATAATGTATCGAGTGAGTACTCTAAAATAGTACTAATATCTTAGTTCATGTGTGTGAAAACGTGTACTTGTGTTGTCGAATAATAATATCTCAAGATTCCTACATGAAATATCAATCCAATCAGTATAAAAATGAAATGTGGTTTAGGACATCATTCAAAAAAATAAATTCAATTGAAAATAATGTTAGGATATATCCTAAATTAAATAATTTAAAAAAAATTACACCAAACCTATAGAAAAAATGTTTTGGAACACCCCATACACATGTGTGTATATGCATCGAAATTATCACCCATTTTTTAGCTCTCCATTGAGAGGAGGAGGTGTCATGGGATTAAATTAACCTTCATCCATTATTTACCTATGATGATAGGGCCTCTATAATTTCTATGATAAATAGTAGACTCCAATGGGACATAAACCTTTTAGATATTTTTTCTCAAATCAAAATTGAAAATGGGATTCTCAAGGTTCCAATTTACAAACAATGTGGAAGGTGGATTTAGACAATGTAAATTTATAAAACCACTTTTATCATTGACTTGGGATAGCATAAAACCATAAATAGATTTTGGAAAAAATAAAAAGTTTTTTCTCTACCTATTTAATATCTGCACATAACATTTGACATCATTTTGTGGTTTATAGCATGATATATGGATAAATTAAAAAATTACCTCAAGACTATGAATAGTAAAGACTCCATCAGATGATGGAACATTTTGGACCTTAATATAGAAAATTGTGATCCATGGTATTCTATAAAAAAACTTCTCACATATTTTTTAAATTTTTACACAAATTTTAATCCAAAATATATTTACCATATTATCTCTTTTACATCACATTTGTTTCTAGGATCTTGGGTAGTTTGGCCCATTTAGTTTTAATTCTATCATGGGAATTAAAAACCAACTACCAAACAATGTAATCATTAAAAAAGTGAAATTTTCCTTTTTAAAAGCGAGAAAAACATAACTAATTAAATCCATTGTAATTTTTAATTGGTTATTATATTAGTAATTTGAAATATAAAATCAATTTAACAAAGTAGTATAATGGTGGAAATTAATTTTGAATCACCATGTTATTATGTGGATTGGTGAAATTAAATATTTTAAATTTCATCATCTGTCATGCTTTATCACTAGTAAATATTATTTAAATCATGTTATATTGAAAACATTACTTTTTAACATTTTTTTTTAAATAATCAATTGAACTCAGTAAAATATTTCTCAAATTCACATAACTAGAAACGAAACGTAGATATTTACATGGTTCACCACATAAAATGAAAGATTAAATTCATGGAATTCCATAGTATCATCCCTTTACATTTGTTAAACTAAAATAATCTTATGGTTTCAATGATTTGGTTTTATCCTTGAGTTTTTTAATGAATTATCTCTCAAAATGTATATATATCCCCCCCCCAAATTCTCTATCATAGGAAAAGATGATTTTGAAATGGAAGCAACATGAATATCCAAATACAATATCAAAAAAGAATCAAATATGATCTTATACTTAGAAACCAGAACACTTATGTTTAGGTAAACACTACTTTACGATAACAAAAAAATTTCCATATTTATAAAATTATAGTTTTTGATGTATAGATGAATGATTAATCATCAAATGTCAAGAATAAATTTGGTAAAACACTATAAATCCTGTATTGTTCATCTTTATGAAAACCCATATTTTAATACAATTTATTTAATGATTTATTTGATAATGACATATATAATACAAACCTGTAAGATCAAAAGTATTTGTTTCATTAGGTATTTTGGTACATGACATAACATCTTGAAAAATAAGTACAACATTATTTGAAAAATTCATAACATTTTATTATATTCCATGGATCTTTTAGAACTAAATGAGATAACATGGGGATATACATAAGCCATGTGTGACCTAAAAAGCCTAGAAATGTAAAAATAAAAGAAATATCAGGATGAAAATAATAAATTTTATTTAATATGTATATCGAAATCAAATAAAAGATGTGATAATCATAATATTTAACAATGAGGAATGATATAACATGATAACATAAAGGAAACATGAGAATGTGGAAACCATATATAACATGACTTCATAAGCATCAGATAATTATAACCACTAGAAAATTAAAACATAGTGTCTTAAGGATAATATCCCTGTATCCATACATGGAACAATGAGATAAAAACAACACCCAATACATTGTAGGGATAGATTATTTCTAGCACCCCAATCACATTCATATCATGTAGTGGCATAAGTATTCCACATAGATCATTCAGCATAGGATCATATTTCCTCAAAATTGATCCCCATATTATGGAGTATTTCTCAAATAGATATAGGTACCCAATAAATTTATGATAATTAAATCTATGTGAATACACTTTATTGGAAATAGGGATGGGTATTCACTAAACAACTATTTTGAATGAAAAATATTCAGATAATTTCGACAGGATAATATCTGTACAAAAATATTCGTAGAAGGGATTAACCAGAGTGAAAGGGGTAGCTGATAACATGTAAAAACTAAATAATGTATTAGTGATATGTAAATAAATATCCCAACAAGAAAAATTGGAAATTGAAGGGAATAATATAAATAATCTTCTTGAATAAATAAGAGAAGGATAGGATCACATACTATGATATGGGGATTCTTAAATCATGGGAGGAGGTTCATTAGTGATTAGGTCGCATTATGAAGGATCTAGAGAGGGAATAGAATATTAACTTTATGCTCAATGATTTTTTAGTGGAGAGAAATGGGATGATGGGTGGGTTTTTATAAAAAAAATAGTAAGGAATTCAATATTAATTTTAAGACATAGGTTGTGGACTATATATGATAATTAATCCAAAACACAAACCATGATATTAGATTAATATAGGAAAATATTTATATTAATAATCATAAATAAGTTTTTTTTAATTTTTGGATGAATTCAATGTTTTATTAAAGAAATCTATTACCTATAGAAACTAAAAAATATATCTATGTCGGGATCTACTGTCATCATATACTTCTAGTTATAATGTGCTAACATTTGTTTAAGAAATATAACATCAATACTACTATAAGGTCTATAAGATAATTCTAGTAAACTCTACTAGATAAAGGATATACAATCATGTTGTGCTATTATTGAGGGAAGCTACTACCATTGTCTACTACAATAACATGATGTTGACACCAATTTAATGATCTAACTGCTAGTTCAATGGTGTTAACTCAATATAAACCTACCATTATGTAGAGGAAGAACCAAAGAAATGATAATAAGAAAGCAAATCTACAGCTATTATTAGACAGACATATCACCAAACATTTCTACCCCCATGTGTATCTACCATCCTATGGTGCTACCATTTAGTGAAAAAACTTATAGTTCACTGGGTGGTTCTATATCCATAACATCTTCCAAAATAAGAGTTCTACCACTCGAATGTTACTATATAATTGAATCATTAATTTCAAAAAAATTCTCAAATAGAATGTAAAATAATTAAATTCTTGAAAAAAATTTGGGGATTCAATATTGGTTAATTTTAATAACTCCATGGTTGTCTTAAAGAAATTCATACATTTCTAGATTTTCTTCCTAGTACATGGATCTAGATTATTTTAGTATTATCCTACAATGTATAATTAGACATGAAGCACTATAGATTCACAAGAACATCACTCAAGAACATGTAGTTGTGTGGAACATGTTGGGAAAATGAAAAATGGGATCTAATATGCTTTAAGAAAAGGAATACAATGAGACATTTGTGTTTAAAATAACATTGGACAATAAATGACATAAAACATATTACTTTAAAAACATTCACAACACACTATTTTCTTTTATTTTGATAGGTTATTAAAAATCCATTCAAAGACTAATTTAAAGGATAATGACAAATAGAATCTATTTGAATTGAGTTTCACCTCAATTTTTCATCTCCAAATTCAATCCATTTTTCTTTAATCACTATTTTGAGATGTGTTTTTGTTTTAATTTATTTATCTATAAAATTTAGTCTCCTTAACTGAACTAGAATGTTCCTAACAAAACATCTAATTTATTTTTATTCTTATTCCCTTGCACAACTGTAGAATAGGATTTGTGTGACCATTATATATTTTACCCCATGTATTATTCCGGAAGAGGCATAGTTCATGGAATGCCTTGTGTGTTGTTGTTTTTAAAATTCAATCATGGTTTTGGATTAGTTTATTTTATAAGAAACTACATGGGTGTAGGTGATTTGAAAATGGATGGGAATAATACTCAACTTGAGGAAAAACCCTTTGTTTAAATTTACATTTTCCATTATTTTTTATACCTTACTTAATTTATTGTTTCCTTGTTCTAAATCAAACCACTTTATATTTTATAATTTATTAAAAAAACATTACATTTATAGTTTAAATGAAATAGATTTTTTATATAAAATTATATATATAGTTAAATTAGTATAAAGTGTCTATGTATTAAAATGTGTTTTAATTTATATGTAATTAATCTTTAGAGAAGATTGTACAAAGATAAAATTTTATAATTATACTATTTTTCATAACTATTCATTTGTATCAAATTTTGGAATATAATTATTTTAAAAAAATTAACAAATTTTTTCTATATAAACTCAATTAAACCCCTCTTGTGTTTTCTACTAGGACCGACATTTGGTATCAGAGGTGGTTAAAAAATAATTTTTATTATGGTATAGTTTTATGTAATGATATTAAGTTTCTATTTTGCATAAATTTATCTTCATTGATAATAATGATCATGAAGGAACTACCACTAATCATCTTAAATATTTTAATGGAACCAACTATGCTCAGTGGAAGACTGAAATGAAAATTCATATAAAAAGGATGAGTTTTTATATTTGGACTATTATTGGGGATAAATTTGACATACCTAAATATATTATATTAGATTTGAGTAATTACCCTAAGGATTCCTATTATTATAACTGTATATATATGATTGATTTTTCTATTCTTAATGGAATGTTGAATTCAATATAATCTCTTATTGTACTACATCCTTTTAAATATTGGATGAACTAATTGTTTCTCATGAAGGAATGAAAAATGTAAAATAAATTCATTTCAATATCTATACTATGAAAGATAATAATTTTATATGAATCCTAATTAATCTAATTCTAACATGTTTCTCAGGTTTAGTGCAATAGACAACATGATGCATAAACTGGGAAATAGAACCTCAGACAAGGATCTAGTGATGCGACTCCACAAATTCTTACAAGAAAGATGTAGATGAACCTCCGTTTATATAATTAATTCAAGTCATATTATTACACTACAAGTGAAAAAAAATCATTGAAAATATAATGATGTTTAAAGAGGAATTACATGTGAATAGGGAAGAAGATAATAAATTGAAAATTAATATAGTGGCCCTCAATACCTTTGGATCAAAATTAAAATATAATATCAAAGTTTAGAATTAAATTGATAATGATGAATCATATGATATTGATGATGAAAATGATCATTTAGAAATATGATTCATGAAAATATATAGAAAAAATATTTTATTCAATAAATCAAACTATATAGGTAAGCATGATAGAAAATGGAATTGGAGAGAAGGATTGAAAATGGTTTATTCCACAATATAAATAACCTGCTTTAACTGTAAATGAAAATAAAAAATAAAAATATATTTCACCAAGATGAAATATAATAAAATGTTTGAGGAAAAAGTGAAAAATAAATAAAAAGGATATGAAAGACACATTGAGTGCCTCTATGGAAAATTAATGTTATTCATATTCTAATAGTGAGAAAAGAAAATGATGAATCCAATATGTGTTTCATGACAAATACATCTGAAGTATAAATTATTCTTCCTACTTTTATTGAACATATTTATAATTTTCCAATAATAAAAATGTTGAAGAAAAAAATGAATAATGATGATCTATTTTAATACTATAATATATTGGAATAGACATTTAATTAAATAAAGGATAAATATAATTGTTTTAAGAACCATCATGACATGTTTTCTAACATAAAATAAATCTTACTATATAAAAGGATAATAATATTCAAATGGTGAAAAACATAATGATCTGAAATTTTCTACTGAATGATTAAATAAATATATAGAAAGTTTCACTAATGGAATAACACTCCCTTATATATTCCTAGTAAATAAACTACTATTACCTATACTATCATAATTGGTTATAAACCAAGATATAGAATGATTTATAAATAGATTTTTTTCCCATGTTATAGTTCTTCTTATTCTATAAATAATAATTATTATACTGGACCTAATAATGTTTTTATTAATGATTGGCTATGATTTTCTTATAGGAAACATTTCAAATATGTATGGATTAAAAAATCTATTTTTAATAATATTTTTGGACCCATGAATATATGGGTGCCAAAATAAATTTTGGTTTAATTCAATTTTGTAGAAAAGAGGCTTAAACATTTCTATTAAGAAATTATGGTATCACGAAAGTGGATGTTCCAAAAATATGATTGGGGAATACATGATATTAAAAAACCAAAGCAATGTATATTGTGTGCATTTCACTTCTGGTGAAAATGGAAAAGGAAAAGTAATTGGAGTCGATCAAATTGTTAACAATAGTAATCTATTAATTTATAAAGTATAATTTTTTATGGATTAAAATACAATATACTTTGAATTTCATAATTGTGTGATGATGGTTATCGTGTAAATTTGAGAAAAAATTCTTTAAATGTATTTGATGGTAAATATGCTTTAGTATTTTCTATTATGTGAAATGATATTGTGTATGTTGTTGATTTCAATTATTTATTTTCTTAGTATATTTTTTATTTGAGTGCCTTTCACAAAGAATATTTCATTTGTTATAGTAGACTAGAATATTTAAATATACACACACTTATAAATATAACTACTAAAGTATTAGTCAGGGATCTTCCTAAACAATAATTCCTAATAGATAAAGTCTGTAATATCTATCAAAATGTAATGTAACAAAAAAATCACTTCCATGCTAAAGAAAGAAGTATAAACATATCGACCTTTATATTTGGTTCACATATACTTATTCAGACCTTTTATATTTTCATGTTTACCATGAAAACATTATTCCCACATTCTAGTGGTTTATTATTCCAGATATACATGGGTTTTTTTCTTGCACATAGATAATCTCTTTAAAGTTTTCCTAAATAGAAAAAATCTATATATAATCTTACTTTACTTTAAACTAAAACCATAATAAGTTATCATGGTTTTGAGTATGAAAATAAATAGTTTGAATTGTTATTACAAAAACATGGATATAGTCAAAACATTCTTGCTTCGAGGACCCCGAAACAAAATGGTGTTATTTAAATAATAAATAGAACAATTAAAGGGATTGTTAGAACTATGGTCAATGAGTATGATTTTCCTATTTAAATTTTGGTAGAAGCTATGAACATTGTTTTAAATATAATCAAATATGTTATAATTATATCTATTTTAATTAATACACTATATGAATTATGAAATAGTCGAAAAATAAATGTTAATTTCGTTGGAGTTTTTGGTTGTAAAAAAGTTATATTCAATACAACGGATAATTTAGACAAATTTTTATCCAAGAGTAAGTCATAAATTTCCTTTGATACTCTAAAACTAGTAAATCATATAGGGTATTTAATAAAGGGACTATGATTATGGAATAATAAATACATTTCATGTTTGATGAGACAGGTCCACATGAATCTATGACCTCTTTATAGAATCTAGAGGATGATCTTTTCAAATATTTCCTTAAAGAAAAAAATAGTGACAATTTTGAAAATACCTCCTATAGAATATTCTCTTAGATCAAAGGAATATATTAAGTCCAAAACTACAGTTGAAAATAATGTGTTAACAAATTCTATTCATAGATCCATGATGACTCATAAATATCATCACATAAATATTTTTTAGGAGACCTAGATAATTAAACTCAGACAATAGATTGTCTAAGAAGCCAATTTAAACATAAAAAATTCTTATCACAACTTAAATATAAGAACATCAACGGAGTAATTACATATTTATTAGAGGTAATGGGATGCATGAAGAGGTAAATTAGTTTGAATGATATATATTTTTGGATCTAGTTGAAAGACCTATGTATTACCAAACTTTTGGCAAAAAATGGTTGTTAAGAAACAAGGTTGATGAGTCATGAAACATAATTAAAAATAGAAAAAAGACTAGATTCTTAATGATATATATCTGAATAAAGTATTAACAGGGAAAAAACCTTTTCAATCGTATAAAGACTTGAATCCATCAGAATTGTTTTTGCATATGCATCACATTTGAATTTAAAATTATATCAAATGACATTAAAGAGAGATTTCATTGATGGTTATAGATTTCAGGGTGTTATTATTTTAAACACAACTATATTTAAAAACCATCATTTTTAAAATCATGTTTTTAAATTATCAAAAGAAATACATAATTGAAAACAATATCTAAGAGATGTGTATAATAGGCTCAGTTCATTTTTTTATTTCCAAAGGTTTAAAAAAATGAATAATTGACTCTAATTTTTTAATTAAAATAATATGAAAAGATATTTTAGTTTTAAAAATCTATGTTGATGATATTATTTACTTATCTTTAAGAAAATCCTTGAGAATAAAATTTTCATAAATTATGAAAAGTGAATTTTAATTGTGATTGATTAGTGAACATAAATTTTTTCTTGTTTTTCATATTTTTTAATATATATATATATGAAATTATATTAAATCAATGAATGTACAATAATGATCTTTTATGAAATTTTGGTATGGGTAGTATAAAAGATAGTGTTAACACCTTGAGTACATGTTGTAAAATGGATCTTGATGAAACTATTAAATCATTTGATTAAACCACTTACAGAGGTATGATTAGAATCTCACTATACTTAACTTTTCACTGATTTTTTATAATATTTATTGTGATTATATATTCCTATTTTCATGGAAACCCCAAAAGAGTTGAATTTACTTACTGTTAAATGAGTTTCAAAATACCAAAAAAGTACAAACAATTTAGGATTGTTTGATTCATGAGGAAAAACATTTCACATAGTGAGTTATTTTGTTGTATATTTTAGTGGTTATATGTTACATTAAAATAGCACCTCTAGAACATGTCACTATTTGGACAGATCTATAGTCTCTTGGTTTAGTAATAAAAAAAATCTATTGTATTATCCACCATTGAAACTGGGTATATATATAGGATGTTTTTCGTATCAATTTTTTGGTTGAAAAATTCTTTGTTAAGGCTATGGACATCAGTTTCAATATGTCCCTATAAATTTTGATAATACATGTTCTATAAACATTTCTAAGAATATTGTGTCTAACTCCAAGAACAATCAAATCAATATTGAACATTTCTTTATGAGTGACAATTTTTAAAAGGGTGATATAACTCTTAATTTAATTGGAACTAAACATCATATTTCTAACATATTAATAAATACTTTGTATTTTGATACAATGACCAATATCATACATGAAATTAGAAGGATATGTTTTGATTATTCAATTATTATTTGATTTAGTTTGGTTCTCACAGAGAAAAATCTGAAGACCATTTATACCAAGGTTGATCTGCCATTAGAGTTATCAGGAGTGATTATACCAATGGTATCTACCATGATGATTGAATCCCAATCACGATACTATGGTAATCGAATACTGTATACTATGGTTTTATGAAAACATGATGATCTATTGTTAGGACCTACAGTTATTATTTCTATCATTCCTATTATATATAAATAAAATATTTTATTGAGTTTATTTATTTTTAATTCATATTATTATTATTTAATTTTTTATTTTGAATCCCTAATTGATAATATTTTACCAAAAATTATATTTTTAGGAACCATTTTTCTCGTATTCCTCATTTGAACCCTTTCCCTCTTTCTCTCTTGACCTTTGACCCCCATCCCCTTCCTTCATCCCTCATACTAGTGTATAAATTGTGTGAGTAAGGTATACTAGTGAATCTTTTGATGAGCCACATCCTAAAAATAATCAAATATGGGCAGAGAGTATTTATTTAGAATGGAATAATCCTCATCTCACACCTCATCTTATTTTTATTGAGAAAAACAATTGATGTCCATTTGAACCCAGATCATCAGTTCTGGTATGGATATTTATTTTGGGTTGTTTTTTAGGAAAAAAGAACATGTTTGGATTTTCTATGTATATTTTGTGTACTTATGAGTACAATTAGTGTCCCTATCTTGTCGTATATGGGAATTTTGGCCATGTAACAGTTTTGTAAGTGGTTTTGTGGTGACGTGGTAGACCGTTTAAGTCAATGGCCGGTTAAGGATACTACAATACATGTATTTTTATAGAACACACCTTGTAGTTTTATTTCTAATTGATATATCAAAGTGGGGGCATGCCTCATATCCAGAACCATATTCTTCTTCATGTGTTTCATACGAGAGTGCTTAGGAATGACGAATGAAGATCGAACCCCCGATTCTTCAACTGATATATGATTCAGACATTGTTAGGTTCATTGTAATCCCATTGGTGAGTTCTTGAATACTCTAGATACATTGTTCATTACTTTTTCTCTCTTGTGAGTTATTCATGGTTTTTTGTTTTTCACCATTTAAAGATCTATGTCAATTTAGGACAATTCAAGGGTTGACGTTCAAGTGTATCGATTATGGGACATCGAGGTAAGTTGTTTGTGCCTTTTGTTGTTCTTAATTGGATTATATATGCTAAAAGTGTCACATACCCCCATTCGGGGTATCGCTTGATTTGGAATTTAACCTTGATTAGTACCTTCTATAGTTTTATTGATTCATATGGGGTTATTGATTATGTGTAAGCTCAGATACCTTTTTAATGGGACACCCCATGTGTGTGTTTCCATTGATTTATTATTTATGGCCATTTGGTCTAGGATGGCTATTAGGCTAGCCACATTTTTTGTCATGGTTGATTAGGATGGAGTTTGATTGATTATATAAAATGAAAGTGATATGATTCTGAATGATTATCCATGTTGAAGATTCAGATTACATGAGATTCCTTGATATTATATGTGCACTGTTTTTACATAGAACCTTGAGAGACTTGGTGTAGATGATTGACCCAGGGGTATTGACCATGAGGGATACCCAGGATGCTATTTGTAATTACCTTATGCTATGTTGACCAACGAGTTATTAACCGTGAGAGATACCCAGGATGTCATTTGTAAGTTATTAATTCCATGTTTAACTAATGGTATTGATCATGAGATCTACTCAGGTGGTTGATTTAAAACTATTATTTCTTTGTTAGGCCAATGGAGATTGACCGCAAAAGCTTCCCAAAGGGTCATTAATTTAAATTATTGATCACGTGTTAGAAAAAAGGGGATAGACCATTAGAGCATCTCAGGGGGTCATTAGCTAGTGAGTTGATGTTATGATAGACTTGAGGGTTTGGACTATGATAAATTTCCCAAGGGTTCATTTGTAAATAATTTTATAATTATGATGAGTCTGCCAAGCCAAAACACAAGCTTGGACGAGGTCCAACTTGATTGTTTAGATGGTCTTATGACATCTTTTCTGGTTACTTTACACAGGGGATACATATCATAGGATATATACTTGGGTTAGATGATTCAAAATATTGAATCCTTTCTGAATGAAAATGAATTTAATTGAAAATGGTAGGACTTTATACTTTTTATTACTTCCTATTTTACTGATTCATTATTCCTATTACGTAATATATAAAAATATATATATATATATTCATTGACGATTGGGAACAAATATTTTGGTGGATGCCTTCTGGGATTCATCTCACACCCTGTTTGGGTCATCATTTTTGACCTAAATAGATTATATGATTCCAGATATAGATCAGGGAAAGCACCCTTCTTCAATAGGTACTTGATTGCTATTGGAGATGGAGAGCATGGGATTATGATGTGGCTTTGGGATACTAGTGAAGTTTACTTGTTTCTTCTGTAATTTGGATTCTGTATTTCTTTCTAAGATTGTGAATTGATTGGTTGATTTATAAGATACATATTCCTTTCATTATATATATATATATATATATATTTTTCTCTGTGGGATTTACTTCTAGTTTTCCGCTGGTAACCTTTTTGGAATAACTACTTCATCTATAGTTTACTATTTGTTTTCCGTTTATTTTACTCTACTAATGAGGGAATAGTTTCCCCACAATCACACACTAGTCCCTTGCAGCTAGTAGGTAGTATCTGGAGTTTAGGGAAATGAACTTGAGGTCATGTGTCCAACCGAGTATGGGGAACTATTGGGCATCACATGAATCTGGTACATTACAAAGTGGTATCAGGGGCACTTTTATTTTCTTCTTTTCCTTTCTAATTGGATCCACTAGACTATTTTAGGATGGGATAGGTAGTTGGTAATAAGATTATCATAGTAGTATCTAACCCATGTATAGGTAATATCCATTTTACCATGAATATATTAATTTTGTTTGGTTTTTCAATTGTTACAGTTGATTTTATATCATCATTGGGTGATTCACTTGTTTTGTGTTGTTATCATTTATATTATTGAGGTTATATTTCTATTTCAACCTAATGAGATGAGGGTTTTGAATCTCATCTATCATATAGGAACTTTCTAGAGATCACATGTCATGCATTATTTTAATTCCATGATGGGTACTTTAATAATTTCATGTTGTTGTGAAATATGTTATAATAGATATACATGGTGATGTGATAGATGAAAAGATATAAATACCTATTTTTTATAGGGTATTGGTATATGTAAAGTTTCATTTGGAAGGATTCCAATCTTTAGTCCTTGAGGTGTTATGGACCCTCTTGGATCGGAATTTTTTGGAACATGTTTGAACATTAATAGAATTCTATTAAGGCATGATAGGAATAATCATTACAAACATGGATTCCCTGGGAGTATGGGCTTTCATGGATTGAAACATGGCATGAATTGGATAAATTTTATGATTTGGAGGGGATCCAAAGATGTTTTAGAGTCTTACAGTCTGGAAACCCAGACAACACGGTGTGTTACATTATTAACCCAAGCCATGTGTTCTTATGTTCTGGAAGAAATTAATTTTATTAAGTACACACCCGATACCATATGTACACGACATATAGTTGTTGATGGTGTGACTGACTGTTTGATCAAAGAAACGATGTAGATAAACATTTGGCAGAACACTCTGTGTAATTGGAGTACACATCGTGCTTTAAAAGACCATGTATCTGGATGGGTGAATAAAAAAATGGGTGGGTGAAACATGGATTTTACATGTCCTGTATATATTGTGCACTTTGTATAGTATTCGACCATGTAACCAGATGTGTGACTAACAACATGGGTGGATGGAACTTACATGGTATACGCTGTGTCTTGAGAGTGCACGCTATGTAGTGTTACACTTGAACAGAACCATGTAGTTCTAGAAATGTAGGATAATTTGGGTAGGTTGGAATATTTATGTACCTTCCATGTCTCAAGAGGAACACACCGTGTGTATAGGGTGTTATATGAAATGGTAGGATGAGGTACAAAACCATGTTAAAAGCTTACGATAACATGTCGTGTAGTTGTTATACACACATAGTAACTTTTTTTGTTAAACATGAATGATTTAATTATCCTGTTCCACTATTAAAATTATATGTTTACGTCCTTTATAATATTAATCTAAGGTGTGTGCTTGACCTTACAAATTCATGCCACCAAGACCTCTTTTGGTTGTACACAAAGTACAAGGGAATGACCATACATCAGAAATGGTAGATCATGGACTACCAACAGATCCTCCCATCATGCCCTTCTTGCCAATTGATGTTATACCCATCACAATTATTGATTCATAGTTCTGTGAAGTATTTATGAGTATGATGCAAACTTTTCCAGGAGCCCCACATCCTACCCTGACCATGGAAGAGTTGACACGGGTGTTCCAGCAGCAACATCCTCCCACCTTTTCAGGGGATGGAAGAATTTAGGATGCAGATTCATGGTCGGAGGACATGGTTTATTTCTATGAGCATTTGGAGACACCTCCAAAGAGGAGGGTGAATATCATGACTTACATGTTACTTGATTCAGCCAAGAGAAGGTGGGATCTTATCTCATACGCAAGACATTTTCAGAATATGACATGGGAAGAGTTTCAAATGACCTTCTATGATTACATCTACCCTGATATGTTTAGGGAAAAACAAGCGCAAGATTTTATGCATTTGAAGTAGGACACTCTTCCAGTGATGGATTGCTCTTATCTATTTTTAGAGCTTCATCGCCTCACACCTATTTTGTGAGGTGAAGATTCATCACTAGCTATCCGATTTGAGGATGGTCTCAAGTATGTCATCCAATCATTTGTGAATGTTTTCAGGCTGACATAGTTGACTGCAATAGTAAACCAAGAGCTGATTACTGACTGTAATCTGAGGTAGTTTGGATATGTGATCTAGGGTGGTTCAGTATCTAGGGTTGGTACTCTTTAGACTGATAACAGGTACTGCCATAGGGAGATTTCATGTGATTTTTCTTTAGGTTCCAGAGTGGTGTGCTACCTATGTGGAAAGAGTGGGAACATGAGACCTCAGTGTCCGAGAGACTCATTTGAGTGTTGATCTTGCATCAATATCAGTCATATTTAATATTTTTTTTCCATATTTACTCACTAGAAACTAGTGAGAGGGGATCTATTATGACTCACCATTCAAGAGAAGGACCACCGGTTTCTCCTCATTTAGGGAACTGGAGTTCATCAGGCCATTCAGGACGAGGAGGTGGTTGTCTTCGTGGTATCCAGATGACTGGTTTTTAGTGACATCAGGGTGGATCAGCTTAGGGTATCTAGGAATTTTTGCAGGGCTGCGTTAGAGGTCAATCTTTTGTAATGGTATATACCCAGTGGGAGAAGGATCCCATAACCACTATGGTTAGAGGTACGATTCTAGTTTCCTCAGTTTTAGTTTCTATACTTTTCGATACAGGGGCTTCCTGTATTTTTATATCTATTGGCATTGTGGAGATACTTGGTCTATATATCTTTACTTTTATTGATTTTATAATGCTATACACTCTATTTGGGATTAGGATGGCTAGTGTACATCAGCAAAATCAGGTCATTATTGAGGTCGATGGGTGTCACTTCTTATGGGACCTCTATGTCTTAGAGTTGACATACATCGATCCCATTCTCAAAATGGACTAGTTTGTCTCTTTTTACGTATCTATTGACTAATATCACTGCAGGGTGAGTTTCACACCACCAGAGGTAAGATATTTTCTACACATGGGAGAATAGGATGTCCAGGTGATAAGAGATGGTCCCGAGCATCATGGGTTAGGAGGAATCACATCCCATATTTCTTGTTTATATTTGGATGACCAGGGGACATCATAGATGGACTTTCCTCCAGTGGTGGATCATTTCAAATATTCCTTTCCACACAACTTCTCAGGTTAACCCTTGTAGAGAGAGGTGGATTTCTCTTTTGATCTTGTGTGTGGAGCGACACCGGTGTCCATTCTTCTATATAGGATGGCTACACTAGAGTTAGAGTATCTTTAAAATCTATTAGAGGAGTTGCAGGAGAAGGGTTTCATATGATTTAGTACTTATCTGTGGGTTTCTCTTATCCTTTTTGTGAAGAAGGACGATGGTACCCTTAAAATATTTGTGGATTATCAGATGTTTAACCAGTTTGCGGTCAATAACTAATATCCCTTTCTGAGGATTGATGATCTCTTTGATCATATCCGAGGAGCCTATGTGTTCTCAAAGATTTACATGAGATCCTTTTATCCTTAGTTGTCCATTAGACAATCGAATATTTCTATTATAACCTTTCAGAGTAGGTATGGTCTATACGAGTATTTGAGTATGTCATTTGGTCTCATGAATTCACAGACAGTTTTCGTATCACAAATGTACAGAGTGTTCTATCTTTATTTGGATTATTTTGTGGTAGTTTTGTGGATGATATATTTGTTTAATCTCACAATCGACATAAACATGCCATCCATCTTGAGATCGTATTGAGTAAAATGAGAGAGCATCAATTATATGCTAAGATCTCAATGTGTAACTTTTGGATGGACCAGATTTATTTCTTAGGTCATGTTATATCAGAGATAGGAGTATCAGTATACCCATATAAGGTGAGATCGGTATGTTTATGGGAGCATCCAAAGAACATTATTGATGTACGAATATTTCTAGGGATTTCTAGTCACTACAGATGCTTTCTAAACGACCTTTCATTCATAGTAGTTCCACTAATGGGTATGACTAAGATGGGTGTGAAGTATTTATGGACAAATTATTATGATTCAGTCTTTCAAGAGATGAAAGGGATAATGAATTTAGCACTGATACAAATTTGTCTAGAGCTGGGAAAGAGTTACACTGTTTACTGCGATGCATCAGGTATCAAGATGAGAGTAGTGATTATGCAGGGGGAAGGAGCCGTTGCATATGGGTCTCAAAAGTTGAGTCCATAAGAGATTAACTACCATACGCAAGATCTCAAGTTACCTGTAGTTGTCCATGATTTTCATTACTAGAGACATTATAATTTGGTATAGAATTTTCTGTTATACAATAACCATAAAAGCCTCAAGTATATCTATACTCAGTGTGATCGGAATTTGAGATAGTGAAGGTGGGTTGAGTACCATAAGTATTTTGAATTTTAACTTTCCTACACACCTAGGAGAGGAAACAGTGTGGTTGGTGCATCGATCAGAAAGAAATAGATATAGGAAGTTCATGAGGACAGTAGTGATTAGTAGCTTATGGATCTATTCTCTGAGATGCATGTGGAGGTACAAGATAGATAGGGGAAAACTTTCGTTTCTTCAATAGTTGTTACCGATACCATCTTGGGTCATGTGGGAATGAGGTAGATTGATGATTAAAAAGGTATAGTCCTATGGGAGAGTGTGTCAGGAAAAGAACCTACTCGTGGGTGGACCATAAGTAAGGATGAGGTTTTTCATTTTCACATATCTATATGGGTACAGGTAGACATATGTGAGGAACTATTTCAAGATTTTCATTCCTTGGTATGGTTAGTTCATCATGGATTAACCATGATGAATGGAGAGCTACATCATCAATGTTGGTGTCCAAGCATGAAGAGTGATGTAGGTAGTTTTGTTATGAGATGTTCCTCCCATAAGCAGTGGAAGGAAGAGCATCAGTGACCATCATGGATTTTATAGTAGTTACTAATTCTCAATTGGAAGTGTAATGATGTCACGATGGATTTCGTGATGGGTTTACCAAGGTCTCCAAAATGAAATCATGTTTTATGTGTTGTTCTAGACAAAATCATGAAGGATTCTCCTTTCTTTACTATCAGGGAGTCCTTCAGTATTAATGATCTTGGAATGTTATAAATCTGAGAGATTGAATGTTTTCAGGGGGTTCCGCACACTATCATTTCATTTACGGATTCCCAATTTACTTATCGGGTTTGGAAGGGACTATAGAGGGATTTGGGTATTCAGGTAATTTTGAGTAAAACATAACATCCCTAGTCAAATGGCCTGTCTGAGTGCACGATTCAGGTTTTGGAGGACATGCTTCAAGCATGCGTTCTATATTTTGGGGCCTCTTGGGAGAGACACATACCCTTGGAGGAGTTTTCATACAATAACAATTATTGGGAAACGATTAAAATGGAAACTTATGAGGCTTTTAATGATAGGACATTCCAATCACCCCAATGTTGGCTAGAGGTTGGAGAGGCAGCTATGCTGGGACCACATATTTTCCATGAAACCACTGAGTAGGTGGAGTTGATTTGGGAGATGATGGATACTGCACAATATCTCAAGAAATATTATGATGATCAATAGAGAAGACCTCTGGAGATCGAGGTCAGAGGTCATATTTTCTTGCATGCCACACTAAGGTTAGGATACAAGAGGATTAAGTGACAGGGGATGCTTTCACTGAGATACGTCATGCTGTTTGAGGTTTTGGAGAGAGTCAGACCGATTTCTTATTGGTTCTATTATCTTCAGAGGTATTGGGATATGTACGATTTAGTTCATGTTTCTTGGCTATGATGTTACTTTTCAGACCCTTCTCCATTTTTTTCAACCTAATGAGGTTGAGTTAGTGGTGGGTACATCCTTCAAGGAGCACCATATTCAGATTGTTGGTCAAAGTACCATGGTATTTTATGGCTGGTATGTGCCTCTAGTATAGGTGCTATGACAACATGGGTGAGTAAAAAATGAGTCTTGTAAGACATACAATCATAGTGGCCATAGTTGATCATAGATTTATCTTCACCACCCTTGGAAGGGAAATTAGGGGATTAACTACTTTAAGGGGGAGATTTGTAAGAAATAGAATCTTCATTTTTGGCATGGATCTTGATTTCGGGTTGTTTTTTAGGATAACGATAGAAATAAGGATTTTATATGTACATGTTATTCACTTATGAGTAAATGCCATGTACCTAGCTTGCTGCATATAACCATGTTCTGGCTGAGTGATGGCTGATTACATGCGTATGTGGTGACCTTGAAGACTTCTACAGTCAATGCTGGTTAAGGCTACTACACAAAATATATTTTTAAATAACATTCCATGATGTTTTCTTTTTAATTTATATATCAGAGTGGGGTTGTGTCTCATATCCAGAACTATATTCCAATTATTTTGTTTCATATAGGAGTTCTCGGGAACTAAAAATGATGAATGAACACCTGAATCTCATTCTGAGCTCTGATTGAGACATCGTCAGGTGCGTTGGAATCCCACTTGTGAGTTCTCGAATCCTCTAGATACATTCTTCCAGATTCGTCATGTCTTGTGATTTATTCAAGTTTGGAATTTTTCTATAATTTTTAGATCTGTAGTGATCTTAGCAGATTGAAGGGATGAAGTTCAATTGTATCAATTGTGTGATATCAAGGTAGGTGGTTTGTGCCTTTCGTTCTTCTTCTATGAATTATATTTTCTAAAAGTTATGCATACCCACATTCTAGGTATCACTTAATTTTGAATTTAACCCTATTTATTACATGTTATGGTTTGTTTGACTGAAAAAGGGTTGTTTATAATGTTTAAGGATGGATACCTTGTTAATGGGACACACCATGGGTTCATTTCCCTTGATTGATTATTTACAGATGTTCGGTCTAGGATGCATGTTCGGCTTGCCTTGCTATACATGCCTTGGTTGATTGGGATAGAGTTTGATTGATAATATACTATTCATTTGATATTCTTGTGAATGATTATCCATGTAGACTTTTCAATTTACATGACATTCTTTTATATTATATGCACACTAATTTTATACAAGACCATGAGAGCCTTGGTGTAGATGATTGACCCTTGGGTATTGACCATGAGAGCTACCATGAGATTTTTTATAATTATCTTATTCTATGTCAACCAAAGATGTACTGACCATGAGAGCTACCCTAGAGGTCATTTATAATTTATTGATTCCATGTTGACCCAGGGGTATTAGCCAATGGATATTCCCAAGTGGTTGATTATAAATGATTAGTTTTGTGTTACTCTAAAGAGGATAGAACTTTAGAGCTTCACAAAGCGTCATTAATTTCATTGATTGATCTTGTGTTCGATCAAAGGGTATAGACCATGAGAGCTACCTAACCGGTTTTTATCTAGTGAATTGATGTTATGTTAGACCAGAGGGGTTAGACTATGATAACATTCCCAAGGGTCCATTTATGAATAATTGTATAATTTTGATGAGTCTCCAAAGATAAAGAAAAATCTTGAAATCAGTCTTACATGATTTTTTAGATGGTCTTATGATGTCGTTTATGGTCACTTTACACAGGGGATACATAGCTTTGGATAGATACTAAGGTTACATGATTCAATGGATTGAATAATTGCTAAATCCAAATGAATGTAGTCGACAACTGCAGGATTGTTTACATTTGAGTACATCATAGCTTATTGCTTCATTTTTCATATTACCTGATATATATATATTCAATAACAATTGGACACGTATATGTTTGTGTATTTCTACTGGGATTCATCTCACACTATATTTGGGTAATTCTTTCAGACCTAAATAGATTACATGATAGAAGGTATAGATAAGAGGAAACACACTTCTTCATTATGTACATAATTGCTATTGGAGTTTGAGAGCATGGGACCAAGATAAGGCTTGCGATGCTGCTGGAGTTTACTTATTTATTTTTTAATTTGGTTTATGTATTGATGTATAGAATTGTGACTTTTTTCACTACTTTCTTAGATACATATTCCATGAATCATATATATATTTTGTAGCCTCTGTTGGATTTACTTTCAATCTTCTATTGGTTCCTTGTTTTGGCATTAATGCTTCCAATATTGTTTACTATTTTTTCCCTCGGTGTTTACACTGCCAATGAGGGTATAGTTTCCCCACTTCACACCCTAGGCCCTCACTACTAGTCAGACATCTATGGTGTTTGGGGAAATGTTCTTGAGGCCATGTGGCCGACTAAGTATGGGAACCTTTCAGCGACACTCGGATTCTAGATGTTACAATATCCTATTGTTGAATTTGACTAGTTTTCTCAATTTTAAAGTGATCCAAGACTTGGAATGGGTTAAATGGTTCTCAGGGATTGACCGATTATTCGACCCTTAGTAGGTTCATGAGTTCTACCATTATGTATAAAATATTTTTTTGATAAAAGAATGATGTTATACATATTTTTATAGTTGGAAGAGAGATTATATTTACTTTAAGAAGTGGGAAAGATGTTTGAATGTTCCTCAAATTGGTATATATTAGGATTATCAAGGTTATATTCCAACCAAATGTTACTATTTTGTGATTGTGGATGCATTTTTTGGGTTGTCTAGGAATGACTCTGTGTCAATTTCTATAGTAGTATAGCTTGATGGAAAATTTTGTTTGTTGTTTAAGTTTAAACATAAAGTGTTATGTCCCATAATGTTGGATTTTATCAAAATGAGTATCATGAATCATTTTCTTATATCTTAGTAAATGTGGAGATATTACTTTATAAATATATTTAATGGTTCATATGATGGAGTTGTTCAAGACATGCATGAGATAAAACTATCTAGTCTATTATAATATAATTAATGTTATGCTAGAATTTAGAGGTCTTATACATGAAGGAGATGAAAAATTGACCAAGTGTATATGTTTCTTCTTGAGACTAGTAAATTGCAAATAGGTATGGGTAAACTCGAACCCTTGGTTGAAAACGTGGGCATTATATAATGGTAAACATTATAAAAACATTAATCCCATAAAGAATCATTCTCGACCAATAGATATGGATTACCTTGGCTTGGAGATATATGAAGCTATAGAGTACTCCATTCATGAATAAGTTGAAGCTGGGTTAAAGCGGAAAAATTTTCATTTGAGGAAAAGGATTCAATGGTTGTTTTAATAGAAGTGGGGTGTGATAAAATTGTGGCTAAGAGTCATGATGAGTCTTATGGATCTACCAGTACAACTCTTTTCTATTCTTCTAGAGATACATTACAAAGAAAAGATAATGAGATAGAAGAGGCTGACGTCTCTAATTTTGATCAAGATAATGGATGCTCTTTAGAGACTCATAAGGATGTGAGTGTTATTTTTTATGATTTTGAGTATGGTGCTAATGGTTGTGATGAGGATGAGTAGTAAAATAATTTTCATTATACTACTGAGTATAGGATGCCTTCCAGTGTTTGGAAGAAATTTATATCTCCTTCAATTTCATCTAGATTGAAATCTAGCGCTAGATTTGATCTAGATACTTCATATGGATATCCTCTTGGAATATTGACCTAGTTACCTCTAATAGAGATAAATATGGGGAACCATATAAGGGGGAGAAATACCAAGGACTTGATAAGATTGGTTTAGAATAATCTAATTAAAATACTAATGATGATGATATGGGGAGTCCACTAGAGCATGGGGGACCTTCTACATTAGTTGAGAGGAGAGATACTAAGGGATAATTATTAATGATGATTGACCATGAAAGATACCTTGATGTTTTTCCTTCTATTAATCATAATGTGAAGAATAGACCTAAGAGTATTTCTATTCCTAACCAGGTGGGAATATCTCCTCATTTATCTTATCCTCCCCATTCCAGTTTTTTTAAAAAATTTAATTTAATATCCCTTAAGGATTGTTTACTAATGGATATTAGTGTGTTTTATTAGTCATTCTAATTTGAGGAATTTATACTCAGTGAATATTATACATGGATTCAGGTCACTTTGGTCATTTCCCATATCAAACACAGAATTATTAAAAAACTGTAAATCAATGAAATAAACAATTAACGACTGGTAGAACATATAGATTCTATTTAAATAACTATGTAGGAAAAGAGTTCATGTTTTACAAGGAGAGAGATATATATTTTAGAGAGGTTGGAGTCTTTCTCTACTACATGAACACTATCTTCCAGAGCTGGAACTCCTTCTACTATTGCTTTAGTGGATGTTGATTTGATCTGATCCGAAATTCAAGAAATGATGTATTCTTTGATGGGAGATCTCTCTAAATCTCATTAGGATGATATTTCATAGATTATATCTCATAGAGGGAATATTTATATGTGATTTATTGAATTATGATATGATACTAGTAGTCATAAGAAGACAATATCTAAAGCTATTAAATATTAACTGTCAATGATTTATTTAATATCCAAGATTATCATTTTATCTCATTGAATAATAATTTGATAACGCCTCATATTTCCATGCCCTGTAAAGAGAAAGTGACCCAATTCAAAATCATGGAATCTGAGATTAGGTTATTCATGGAATATAAGTAATATATCATCAAGTCTATAGAGCATAGTGGTCATGTGATCACTTTTTTTTATGATTTTATGGGACCCATTTTTTATACCACAAAGGCTGGTATCATTTCACTTCCTTCCCTTATATTGAATACATCTCTTTTTACACCCTTATTTTCCCCCATGTAGACTTCATTATTGTGGTTAGTAAATTTAGACATACCCCTGTCAAAACTATGAAGTATTTGGGGCCAGTGGAATATTCTAGAGTTATTTTGAAAATTAGCACCTCCAACTCCTCCTACTACACATTATTCTAGAAAATTATAGTATATTGAGAATCCTTCTTCTAGTGTGTCTATATGTGGTTTATCAAAAACTAATTAGTTTTTTTAGAGAGATTATGTTGTTATTGTATTCCCGCTAAGGACAAAATCCATTGAAATTAGTATATATAATGACTATTTTAATTCCTTTCATCCTTATATCATTTATTTTATTCCCTCTTCTATTTTTTTATAATATCAAAAGTGTGAGTAATTGAATATGATTTCCTTTTAGTATTTTTATGGAATATCCCATGCATGGTATAGATTAATAACTTTGCATCACACGTTTGGACTTTGACTATTAAGAAGGATATCATTGGTATCTTCCTTTGTTATTTATCTATAAAATACTTTCTATATGGTTATGAATTTAATGATTTTTTATCATAAAAAATGGGTTATTTTTTGGATTTTTCCTATAAACACCATGTTTTAATAATCAAAAATCTTGTTTTCTATGTTTCTAATAAATTGAATGTTTTATGCTAGTTTACTATATTTTTGATAAACTTCAATATATATATACGTTTGGATGGACCATCATAATTTTCTACTAGTTAAATGAGATACTATTGGTTGAAGAAAGCTTCCGCTCCAATCTACTGTAATTTTAACAAACTAAAACTAGTTAAACTCTACAACCACTATGTTATTCAATCTAGTTGTTCTTCCATTATGTGAAGATCTCTCTAATTAATTCTTCCATATCTCGATGCTACTGCCAATTCAATTAAGTTACCACTAATTCAATTGTTCTACTTCCAAACAAAGATGTCATTATTTTGATCTACCATAAATAAAAATCTAAAAACAATTAAAATATACTACTTCTATTAGATAGATCTACCACCAATAATTAACACCACTTGGTGTAACTACCATTTTAAAATTCTACCATTTAGTTAATCTACTTCTAGTTCACGGATTTGTGCTACCATCGAAGCATCTACTTCCCTAAGAGAGATACTCTCAAAAATATATTGTTGTTATCTAGAATTAATTCAAAAATTAATTCTGTAATGGATATTTTATGAATTTAAATCTCTTTATACCCACATGGATTTAATAATGATTATTATTAAACAACTATAATGTTATCTTAAAGAAAAATTTTGACATTTCTAAGTCTATTTCTCAATAAGATGATTCATATTTTTCAATTATCCTACAATGTATAATTAGACATAGGGAGATATAAATTTAAAAGAACCTCCCTAGTGAATGAGTAATAGTGTAGTTTAAACCTAGAAATAGAAAAATAGGCTCTCTTATGTCGGAAAAACATACCAAGAGACATTTTTCTATGAAAGAACATTGGATTGTAAAAGATATAAAATAAAAGGCTTTATAAAAATTCATGAAACCCTCTTATCCAATATTTTTTGTGTAATTTGTTCGAGCTCATAAGAAAAATTAAATGGATCATGAACCACTGAAGCTATTCAGATTGAGAATCCCTACATTTTATCATCTCTAATCACTTGATCATTCTACTTTAGCATTATTTTGATGTTTTTTTGTTTTACTCTATTTATCTATAGAACATAGTCTCTTGTACTAAATTGGAGAGCTATTGACACACACACTCTCTCTCTCATATATTTTCATTATTATTCTTATTTACCATAGTGTAATATGTCTTATGTGACCATTATTTATTTTGTCCAATGTAAAATTGTCGAAGAGATTTATCTCCTAGACATCAATTTATTATTTAATAAACCAATTGGAAGTAGGTGATTTCCATTTATATGGAATTAAGTATCAGCGTGAGACTGTACACATTGATTAAAATTCTATTATTCCATATTTTTTTGTAACATGTTTACATGTTTTGTTTTCTTAGTTTTAAATTAAACTAGTTTTTATATTTTGATTTATTGAACAAAAGTTTACTCTAATAGTTCACTTGAAATAGTGTTTTATATTATGTATTAGACATGACTAAATTATATTTACAAGTTAAACTATTTTCAAAATAATTTTCAATCAGTTATGATTGGGATTTTGATAAGAATTTGCAAAGACATGGTTATATAAATCTATAGTTTTTATTAACTATGAGTTTTTAACAAATTAGGAGATACAATTTTTAATATTGTTTTTAAAATAAATTTTATTTGAAACTCAATTCACCCCTATTAATTTTTCCACTATGACTAACACAACATATGGTTTCATCCCATTTTTTTTTCAAAAGTGTAGTGGATTTGAATATTTTATAAGGATAAGAACTAAACTTCTTAAAATAATACACTTGGTGATGTGGATGATATTCATTTATATAAAAAAAATTAAAACATGAAATATAATATATGTTTTGGAAGATTCATTAAGTATATACAAAATTAATCAAATAACTTCATGAATAAATTATTTTAAATATAAAACAAAATTGTTCTCATGGATACATTTTATGGAATATATTCCCTAATTTTTGGTTTTTTATGAAGTCATAATATCAACCGTATTTAATTTTTACCAAAAACATTGACTCTCTCAGAAAATTATAAAAAATTAACTATTGGATAATTTAAACCCAATGATTTCAAAATTAATCATTATTTTTGTTTAAATAATTATCAATATATGATAATTTACTCATTTAAATCAAAATATCTATTTATTAAAAAATAAAAGTTAGTTAACTATAATAATTCTCCAAACACTAATGAAAATTACATTTACTTTTAAAACTATATTAATAATTATATTTAATAAATATTATTTAATAATAATATTTTAAGAAATTTTAAATTCGTAAAAAATATTTTTCTGTTTGAAATTATATATTGTCCTAAAATAAAATTAGTGTTTCATCAAATAAAAATCTATTTTTATCAAAATTATTTATAGATCATTATAAATTAATTATAAACATGATAAATATAATCACAATTTTATTAAGACTAAAAATAATTAAAATTATATAGTATGGGTATAGACACATAATTCATTATTACAGTAGTGTATCCGTTAAGTGTTAGGTGTCTGATGGTGATATTTTTCATTGGTGGTTTAATGAACTTGGATTCAGATATGATATCAATGAGGTTGAAATTATACTATAAATGGTTTTTTCCATGATTTAGTTTTTTAATCGCATATTTTTCATAGTCGTGGGAAAATCCTAGTAATGAAATCTCCCACATATGTAGTAATAAATGGGCTCCATAGGGTATCATCCTAATAGTAAAATCCATCTATCTTTTCATATATATTGATTTTTCTTTATTTAATCACTTTAAATATACTATTCATAATGAGAATTTTATAAGGGGTATATTATCAAAAATTATGTTTCTTAATGGTTTTTTAAATCAGATAGACTATAATTATCCAAAATATTCAAAGTTTTGAATGTGTTTTCTATAACTATATTACTTGATATGAATGTTATTAATTCATAATTGACTATAATTTATAAAAGTTCTTGTCAATACATTCCTCTAAATTTTAGAAAATTCAACCTACAAAGTTTCATTTCTAACACTAAAATATAGAGGGGTACTTCTTTTTCACTACCTCTTTCAGTTTCCACATCGCTTCCTCAAACATATGGCTCCACCGGAACACCTTGACCAGGTGAGTTCTTATGGTTTATAGGACTATGTGTTTAGTATCTAATATCAATACTGAATTATCCTCTTATTAAAGATCATTCCCTAATGTAACCACCCTTGGATTCATTTCATGTATGAGGTTTGGGGTGTACTCCCTTAAGAGAGATACATAGAATACATAATAAACTTGAGATAGGTTAGGTGGGAGTGCTATTCAATAAGTCTCTTCTCTGATGTGATCATGGATCTCAAAGGGGACGATTTATGTTGGACTAATCTTTTTCTTCTTCCCAATATTTAATACATTATTCCACATCAATATATGAAGGAACACTTTATATCAAATTTCCAACATTATCTTTTTTCAACAATTTTTTAAATAGATTTCCTATTGAATTTGGGTTGATTTCATATGTCACTAAATGTATTGAACCGTCTATGTCAACTTTTGTACAAGATTATGTCTCATAAACATTATCTCTCTAACTTCACCCATAATGTGGGAGTCTAATACCTCTTCCCATATAGAGCCGCCTAAGGTTCCACTTGAGTGCTAGAATGGAAACAGGTTCTATATAAGAACACCACTAGGGGTAGACATTGATCCAAAAATCATAATAAATCCATTGAAATAGGATATACCATATTCTATAGAATTTTAATGGTTATTTAAAATAGGCCATCTATTTGAGGGTGATATATAGTGCTAATGCTTAGCTTTGTATCCAATACCTGCAAAATGATTCTCTAAAACCATGAGGTAATCATCAGATCTAAATAATATAATTTATAAAGTGTAACTCAATGAAGTCATACCACTTCCCTTATTTATATCAAAGATAGTTTTTAAGAGAAAAATATTCTTCGATTGAAATGAAATGTGTTAACTATGTAAGTTTATCAACTACCACCAAGATAGCGTTATTTCTATCAAAGATTATTGAGAGTCATACGATAAAATATATGGTTATTTTGTCCCATTTATATATTGGTATAGTACATGGATTCATCATAAACATAGAGTAATATTATTATGGATTTACTTTTCTACATACAAAGCATCGAGATATAAAATCCACAACCACCCTCTTCATGTTATCCCACTTAACATTTTTCTTTAAATATCTATATGTCGTAGTGCTTCCAAGATGAATAGACAATGATGTGCTATGCGAATCATCAAAAATTTTCCTCTTCATTTCTAATTTATATAGGATGCATATATGGGTTCCAAAACTTATAACACCATCTTTAAAAAAGTTTACCTCTGAAATTGTTTCCAATTTTTTTTATAGTATCTAATCCTATTTTTGGGCCTCCTTAATCATCTCATGAATAGTTGGATGTGTTGTTATTTGATCATGGTAAGATGAATATCCTTTTATTATTCCCATAATCATATTTTTTATGTCCAATAAGGTTGGAACCCTTTTAATACACATCATGGATTGGGTTTTGGGGTTATTTTGACTAAGATCATCTACCATATTGTTCTCTCTCCCAATATGTTAATGGATTGAGGAATAATAATCCACTATCAGAGGTAGCCACCATTATTATCTCATTTTAATTTCATTTTCTGAGAATAAATACATGAGGATTTTATTATATATATATTTCACACTTTTCATCATAGATTTAATGTCTTAAAATATGCAATGAAATCATTACTACAGTCAATTATAGATTTTCATTTAGATAGTTCTACCAAAAGATATTTATATTTCTAGAGGCATATGCTATAACTTTTTCGTCTTTTATGAGTACACAACCTAATCCCATTTTAGATTGATCACTATAGATCATAAATTATTCCTCGATAGTGGTTAATGAGATTATATGTGCAATGATTTTCCTCTTCTTTAAAACATGAAGTTTCTTATTACACCCTTTAATATAGAGAAACATCTCCCACGTCCTTGTTTTCTTGGTTAATGGGATTTGGAATCATGGAAACTATATCAAAAATCAATGATAGTGCTCAACTAATCTAATGAAACTATGGATTTCCATCACTTTGGTAGGTCTAGGATATCATTCAATAAATTGATTTTTGGAAGGATCCATATATGCCTTTTATGATGATAAATTTCTCCAATGAAGGTTAATTTCCCTATCCAAAACTCACATTAACTATAATTTGAAAATAAAAGTCACATTCAAAAATTCCTTAGTATGAAATTCAAATAATCATCATGTTCCTTCTTACATTTGGAGTAGATATGAATGTAATATATAAATACTTCACTAATTTTTTCCTGGAAATATCTATAGATTCTATTCATCATGTCCACAAATATTGATAGGGAATTAGTGAGTCCAAATTGAATCACTATGAACTCATAGTTTCCCTTACCTTTATGAAAATAAGTATTGGGGATATCCTCATTAGTCACCTTTAGTTGGTAATATCCGAATTAAAAATTAACCTTGGATAAGTGTTGGGATCCACATACCTGATCAAATAAGTAATTAATTTGTGGTAGATGATATTTTTTCTTTATCATTAACTTTTTGATATCATTATAATAATTTTAGAGGTTCATTGACCCATTATTTTTCATGATAAAGTGGACCAATGTAGACCCAAAGTTAGAAACATGGGAATAAAAACGCTTTATCAGTATTTTCCTACAATTTATTCATCATCAACTCATGTTTAACAGTATCCATTCTATAGGGAGTCTTGGATATTAGAATAGATCTAGGTGTAAGCTCAATTGATAACTCAAACTTACAGCTATTAGGAAGGACATGAAATTTATTAGGAAATACATCAACAAGTTACATCACTTGAGAAAGATATTTGTCTCATAATAAAATAACAACCATGATTGAGATGATAATATAAATGGATTTTCATCCTCCTCCTTGAACTTGTATAAAATCATAGGGTGATTTTTGATATAGAAGGTGACATCATTTTATAAACAATTTATGTTGGATTTATACAAGGAAATATAATTTATACACTGAATATAATTGAATTTGGCTATGTTGAATGTCATGAGGTTTTATAGGATATTTATCCCACAAATATGAATTGGGTAGGAGCTATAAATTTGAGGTGAAATAATGCTCCAATTTGCCATTTTCAATGATAACTTGACTTCCATGGTTTTATGTGGTGTTTAAATGGTTATACTGATCTTGTGTGATATTAAATAATGCATATAACCAAAATCAAATATTATAATCACTATACATGAATGAATAACTAGAATTCCTACACAACTTCTTTTTCGGGATCCACCTTAATTCATTTCGTTTTATAATCCCACCATTAATCATTCAGAATTATAGTTTTTTTCTATGGGTTATCATTGAACACCCTTGTCTTTGTGAATTGACTCACATAGTGTCCTTGTTTCTTTTAGTTGAAATAATTGAAATTATAATGAGGGTTGACTAGATAATTCCATTATTTTAAAAAATTGGCGGGTTTCTCCTATCGGAAAACACTATCAAGGTGCCCTTCCCGCAAAAAAGTCATTTCTTTGTCCCCTTACTAAAATTTCATAGAATCTTTTTCCCAATCTTTTGAAAAGTGGGATATTGGTATTTATTTACACCATGAGGCTTTTCCATCGTACAACCGGAATTAGACTCCATTTCCTTCTACATATGACCATGATAACCTTTCATACATTGATCTCTATATTAATTTTTAGGGAACATAAGACAATTTCATCACATTTTTCAATGTCTTGAATGGAAATTTATTTCCCTAGAATCAACATTTTCCCTCAAAATAAGTGGTAATCCTTAATTTTGTGGTAGATGAAAAAGTTGAAAGCATATCGGGAAAGTCTCATGAAGTTTTCTCCAAAATCCCTATGAGATGCATCATCATTTTTCTTACGGCTATGAAAATCCATCTATAATTTAATTTTGAGAGTATGAGAAAAATATTTTTCGAAATACATTTTTTAGAAATCTTCCAACTCTATCACTTTGATCTCCTCCTTGGGATTCATATTTTTGACCAACATCCACCATTGATCAGCTTCTCCATGAATATGATAATCATCAAGTAATACTGTATATTTCTCATATCATTGAGGAATATAAAGGATATTTTCAATGGAGTTGATCCACTTTTTTAAGATTAAGGGATTAGAAGATCCATTGAAAATTGGAGTCCTTTGATACATAAAATTCTCAATTACGACTGCTCTTAATTAGGGGAATTTTTTTTATCCTTTAAATTTAAGTCATTATTCAAAACCAAGATCAACTAAGAAAGGATCATAATGAGGTTTTTTATTCCCTCTCCTATCAGGTTGTTCATCTCATTTGTGTTATCATCACATTTCCCATCACATTAGTTATTGACTCGGTTCATACTATTTCAATCAATTGACTAGATTTATGGGAAAATTATGTTCGAATATTTATAAACCACCAAACACATGAATGAGAAACCTTGAACATAAAATGGATAACTTATCAATTATATATATACTTTATCCTATGAAATTATAGGTTTCAATATAAGTTATTCATGATATATTTCCTAAGATAATATATTATGAGAGTTTTGTATTACCTTAAAAATAGTTTGTATGGAGGTTCTGAATTTACCAATATATATCACCTAGTAGTTTCAAAATAGGGGTGTAGTAAGGCTTGTTACAGTGAACTAAGTGAATATCGAGTCAAGCTCAATGCCCCATTTTGGGGGTTATTACCATAAGGCGCAACTCTGTTAGATCCACATGTAGTTTTAGTATCCATATAGGGATATATTTTCTTGGAATCTTTATAATCTATAGCAAGATGATCCAGATCCGGCGTGGGCCGGTACTCAAAAATAATATATAAAAAGGAAAGAGTCAGGCATACAAGGGGTTATTACATAGGTGAGTGTACAACACCCCACATCTATCCGCATCCACCATCGGAGCACAACAATCAGGGGTCGTGAAAGACCACATCATATCAGGATCAAGTAGGGCCTTGTTTTCCAATGTATTAGCAACCTGATTGGCCTCCCGATACAAATGAGAAACAACTATGTGTATTTGACTAGATTGGTGGAGGCACTCAACCCACTAAGGAATCACATGATAAGGCACATTACACGTTCTAGTATTCAAAGCATGTACTACATTCATAGATTTAGATTCCATCCAAAGCCATCTCTAATTAAATTATACATCATACCTTATATCATGAATAATTTCCCATAGCTCAGCTTCAAAAGCGGTTCCAAGACCAATGTAATGATAAAAGAATCCCTTGACGAACCCACGAAAAGTGCGGGAAAAGCCTCTGCATCCCTATGGACCCGGTGCACTTGACGCAGCTCCATCAACATTCACTTTGAGGCTTGGTAAAATCGGTGGTATCTATCTGATATAAATCAGCATCCGAGGTTTTCTAGGTCAGCTAGAAACCCCATGCGACCTCATAGTTTGAAGTTCATAAATAGTGTTAGCCATCTCTCCATCCTAGATCATTGACGCAACGTAATAATCCCTCTGGATGGATATCATTCCCTTCCGAACAGCATCATGCACACCATCAAACAAGGCCATGTTCTGCGATTCCCACAAGGGCGCAATGATCGCCGCAATATTAGTAGCGAGAAGATTGCACAACTGCTCACTGCGGCGTATATGCAGCAGCCCAGACAGCAGGTCTATGAGCAGAATTCTAGAGTCCACCACAAACCCGAACATTATTCCCAGATAATTCTAGAGGGGTCAGACCTTCCCTTACTCCATAAACACATGATGCGTGGTGTCCTACCTAGACCTGCATAAAGCACACCTGGAGGCCATCTGAAAACTAGCTCAATTCAAGTGTTCAGATGTGGGAAGTATGTTCTTTCATATTCTCCAAAGAAGGAGAAACCGGGCTGGCCGAATGAATGGGGACATGGATTTCATGATCCATGTTGTGGCATGGTCAGTACCGCCACAAGAAAACCTGTAGAACTCCTTGGGGTAAAAAATTCAAGTCCTTCTTGGAAGCCATATCAGTCTGTCACAATCCATAAATGCATAATTATTAATTTGAGACAACACACAGTCCGAGATTTTCAACACATGAAAAATCTGATGTGATAGAAATTCTGAGATAGACAATGAAGAAGCTTCATATGGGACATTCATAGAATTCAAGGGATGATTCAGCCACAAGATCTTCCAATAGCTAAGAGTAGAATCTCTACTAAACAGCCATTTAGTATCATGCATTATCATTGCATAGGACTGCTTGAGGGAAGCCCATACCAAGGATTGAAGACAGTATTTGTATCCATTCATGAGCCGTTTTGTGAACCTGCTCGACAGAAACTCATCATCAATCTCATTTGATATCAGCCTCCAAGTGAATTTTCCAATAAGACCGTCATTAAAGGTGCAAAGATCCTTGACCAATAATCCTCCCATTTCCACAGATTTTATTCAATATTTCTACTTCACCATGACCAACTTCCTTTCAAACGTTGATCATGTCCAAATAATGTTTCTTACTAGGATTTTAAGCTCCTTAATAAGCCTTCGTGGCCATTTGTAAAGCGAGAAAGAGTAAAGAAAATGTGGATGTAATAACTTATTTCACGAGACAAACCATTCCAGCCATGGACATAGATTTACCTTTCCAACTGGAAAGCTGATGAGTAATACTAGAAAACATTCCTTCCAAATATTTTCGTTTCACCCTTCCCTAGAAAAAAAGGCACCCCAAGATATTGAAAGGGCAAGGATCCCCTATTCACCCCAAGATATCGGATGATATTGTTCTTCATTCCAGCAAAAAATCCATTAACAAAGACAATTGAAGACTTATCCCATGTTATGGCCTGTCCAGCCACAGACTCATAATGAGAAAACAGAGCCTCAATGCAAGATATGGTTCTCATTGAAGCCTACCCCATCAATAAAATGTCATCAGCATAGAAAATATGGGATGGATCATGATCATTAATACCAGCTTTAATCCTCTTATAAATACCCATATGGGCATGTTCATTGAAGCATCAACTTAGGTAGTCCTCCGCAATATCAAACAAAATACCTAACAGGGGGTCACCTTGTCGTACACCCCTTGAGAATGGAAAGAACCCCCTCGAGACACTATAAACAATAATTGACATCCATGAGGATCCAAGAATATAAATAATCAGATTCAGAACCTCCCACTCAAGGGAGTAAACATGTTCTTTCATTTCAGATGAGAAGTCTCAGTGCAAATCTCATTTTTCTTCCTAGCCAATTTAGAACGAGGAACCCGTACAAAAGCTCCAGCTGGGTCAGAATCATCAACATGGGAAGTACCTGGATCACAACCACCACTACTATTAACATGAATTTAAACCTTTTTAGGCTGGTGGGTGCCTCCTGGGTCAGAAGCAGCAATATGGGCAGTTCCTGGACCACACGAACCACTGCTATTAACTTGAATTTATGCCTGTTCAGGCCTCATGGTGCCTCCTGTGAAAATCTCCTCACAGCTAGGGGTCATGAAGTCATCATCTTGTGCCCTAATTCTCTCCGCACTCTCGTCTGCATTAGTGGGGGGTGTTGATCAAGAATATGCTTAGAAAATTCCAAAGGGGAATGTACATTGACTTTCTGTAACTTATCAGCAGATGTCCCCAGTGAGATCTTCTACCCCAAAGAACAAACATCCCATGAGGTCATTTGATCAGATCCTAATCCTTGTCCACCACCATTATTCCCAATGGAATGCATCTCATCATGTTCCAATTCAGTCCGCACAGTAGCAGGTGAGGCAACCAGATTTCTAGAGGTGACAATTCCATTGGGTAATGCCTAAGAATCCACATGTTCAGCCAGAGGACCTTGTGCATCACCATGAGGCTCCCCTTGCTCCTTCCAGCAAGGAATTCAAAACCACCATCCCCTTGGGAAGGAAAGGCCGCTCCCTTGCAGTTTATTCTATTGAAGGTGGTATCATCATGGCCTTATTCTTTATAGATCGAGCAATTCATATCCCTCATACACTCAGACGTAAAATGACCAAAGATTAGGCAGTTCAACGAAAATGTGGGCTTCCATTCATACAGGATTTCAAATTTCATGCTATCATCCCCCGTTGTGAGGATGACTTCATCCACCAATGTTCTAGACAAGTCAACTTCAACCAGGACACGGTCATAATGACCATACTAGGGATTGTATGTTTTCCTATCCATTTGGATTGGATTCCCACAGTTGAGGCAACGTCCCATAGAATGTGCGGATGCCATTAGAGCCAATTAATCTTATGAATCCTAATCCAAAATTGTGTATGTGTGCATCGAACAGTCATGGGGTCAAAATTCTTATCCCATTCCTGGATGCTTAAGAAGACAGGATTCAACAATAATGTATCTTTCCTCCATGCCCTCCTGTTTCTCTCATCAATGGGAAAGACAACATGATGGTAACCCTTCCCCATTTTAGTCATCCTACAATCATCAAATCCCTAGATATCTATAATATTTTTCATTAATTCATTATGTTTCCAAAATCTTTCCCTCTTGGGGGTGAGCAATCGGGCAATAATCTAGTGCCGGAATAGGTTGACTCATTATTCAAAAGCTTCCTGGTCAGCTGAGAGATGAGAAACCTTTCCTTTCTTAATCACACATCCATGTAGAGGAGCTCCAACGTCTGGAAATAACACTCCAGATGCATTACTTACAACATCCGCAAATTTTTTATGCGCATCCTCTAGACCAGAGTGAGAGGGGACATTTATATCCTTCCTGGAAAGTGCAAACAATTCGGTGTGGCCAACATACTCATCCTTTGCACCATAACCCGTAGGATGAGGCGCATCATCTCCCGGAATTTGATCCGACGAGTTATTAGCATCACCGGGTTTACAGAGTAACCCTGAAACCCCTAGAGATTCCATCATGTAATCTATACTTTACTAGAATTTAGGGATATTTTACTATGCTTAGTCTTATCCCTATGTAATTCACTATGGGTTTCTAATCCTAATCCTAAAAAATAACGGGACTTTTCTCAGATGCCAACTATGAAAACCCATATTATAATACACTATAATTCATGAATTATTACATAAAGATATACTCAGTACAATCCCAAAATAACATGGGAGTATGTGTCTTCGAGTAATTAGGTTCATAACATAACAACCCAAAAAATAAACAAAATTACATTTTTCAAAAACTCCACAGCATGCACTTTCCAAGGATCTTCAAAAGCTTCATGAGATAACATGGGGATGTACATAAGAAATTGGTGAGATATAAAGCCTAGTAAAGGATTAATACAATTAAAAACATAATTAAACTAATAAATGTGGGATTATATGTATATCAATGAGACATAAATGTGTAGATAATTGTAGTCTTGAAAAATGAGGAACGATATAACTTGATACCGTCAAGGAAACAATATAAAACATTAAAATATAATAATTAGTCAAGGATAACTAATAATACATCCAAACATAGTGTTCTTAGAATAACCTCCTTTAAGAATACATGTAATCTCTTGAGATTAAAACATTACTCAAATTATTGGAGGGATATAAAATTTTGGGCCCACTCATCACATTCATATTATGTACATGCATAAATGTGCTACATATATAATTTATCATTGGATCATATTTCATCTCATTTAATCCCTTGATTAAAGTGTATGGGTTACATACATGGATGTACCAAATCAATAACATATATGTAAATCTAGGTGAATACCATTGAGTGGAAATGGGATAGGTATTCATTACACAATATTTTGGCTTGAATATTTAAAGGATAATTTTGGCATCATAATGACAATACATAATGGTTCATAGAAATGAGTAATGAGAGTTAAAGTGTTCTCTTATCAAATTAAATCATAAGGACAGTAGGTATATTTGTAATAATATATACCATGATGATAAATTTCAACATTAAAATCATAATATAAATATGGATCTTAAATAAACATGTGAATCAGAGAATCCCTTATCTTGAGATGGTGCATATTAAAACTTGGGATGAGATTATTAAGATCTTGGCGTAACCGTAGGAGGGATATAAAGAAGTAAAGGAAGATTAAATCAATCCTATGATGGTTTTGAATGGAGATTAACGAGAGTTTCTATGGTTTTTTATAACAAAAGTTCGAGTAATTATTTATTAATTTTTAAAATTCGGTGGTCAACTCTATATGATAAAATATTCCAAACCACAAACATTACCAATTTTTTCCCAATTTTTATCAAAAATAATAGTTTATTTCCTTAGATCATAAAGATAAGAACAAAACATATTCAAATAATTCTCTTGGTGATGTAGGGGTGATTCATGTTAATAATTAAAAAATTTCCAAAAAAATATAATATCATTTCTTTGGATTCATTAATGATTTATATAAGTAATAAAATAACTTCAAAAAAATTATTTTAAGTAGGAAACTTAATTTTTGTCATGGATACCTTTTTTAGAATATATCTAATCACTTTTGGGACATTATGATGTCATAATAAAAACTATATATTTATACTTTATTTAATTTTAACCCAAACATTCCACTGCCTCGTACAATTATAAAATTTTACCTATTTCATTGGGATTTAAGGAGTGGAAGAGATTGGGATTAATATTTTTATTTTATGGGGTTTGAATTCCTCTTTTAGTCAATCAGATCATATTTTAATTTTTTTCATCTTTCCTAAAAACATCCAATGGTTCCCTCTATCTCTAAATCGGTTCAGATATGCTTTCCAAAGGCTGACGGTCAACTACCTTTTCAGGACCAGGAACTCTAGGGGACTCACATTGGTCGAGAGGATGAGAGGTCAGGATCATCACACCCTTTTGGTGGGAATTGTTTCTTACTCTAGGAATATCTTACATATTTAAGATATGTTTTTGAAATATTCCCCAGACCCAAGTATGGGAATGATTACCCCTGGGTCAATGATGTAACGCCTTGACCCCAGTTACCCAGAGTTGGTGCATTATTACATAATATTGGCATGATCACAAAATATCACATCTCTAAAGACTGATTAGTTTAGTAGCCTTGGAATAACTGGATACATTAATAATGTTTACATTACATCATAAAGTGAAAACTACTACAACAACATCTTGTCTTCATATCCCCTCATACTATTCTTGCAGGTCATTCATAAATTACTTCTTCACATCTAGGAAAAAATAAAACATTGAAAGGGGTGAGCTCAGTTGTTCAGTAAGGATAACAATATAGCGGAATCTTTCATAAATAAGCTTAAAAATTTAAGGAAATGTATAACTAAAAAACCCTTTTAAACTTTAACTTCATCATAATATGAAAAAAATAAAATGAAATAATGCCATTTACGTATTCACATGGATATTCTACTAGTCGAATAATCATAGGCAATATCAATAACCACTTTCATAATGATGGAATGCATAATTCCATACTATCATAATAACATAGCTAAGGCCTCTTGCCAAGACTAAAAAAAAGATTTTGTGAAGGCCTTGTGCCAAAACACTAGTTTGTCTCATGATACCTACCGATGCATCAGGGAGCTATAGCAGGCTCCACCCAGAACTTATTAAGTCCAATGCATTCCTCATATGAACAGGTTTAAACATAACATAAATATTCGTATTAAAACTAGCAAATGAAATGTCAATACTTTCTCCATAAACCATGAATGGTATAAAAATAACACATCCATAGTCAAACATATCACAAAACCTTCAATACAATTTGGAAGTTTTGTATCACAATAAATCAACATCAAATAAGCTTAAAATCCATCAAAGGATGTTGACATAGATGAAATCAAAACTTTTTGAGAAAAATATATCGTTTTTTGAAATCATTTGAATGTCACATAATTATAAAATAAGACATTTACATTGAATTTTTTTTATAATTTTTTAAGGGAAGCTTCAACGATTTTTTAATAGCAGAAAATAGTTGCACCCGCCGTATAAGTTAAAAAAAGACATTCTTACCTTAATTCTGTCGAAAAGGTTAAAAAGGACCTTGTTTGGAAAACAGTGGAAAGATTCCTATATAAACCTCTTTTAAAAAGTCAAACAAGGGTATAAATGACTTTAACCCATATTCTAGTAAATAGTAAAAATGTTTTGAAACACATTTTTAAGAAAAATAGATGTGGATGATAAATAAGTCCTAGTAGATTATCACGTATAAATAACCTCGAATAATGAAGAGATTGTGAAATAAACCCTTACCTTGTACTTTTCCTTGGTTGGGGTAGTTTAACCTCATGTATAATGGTGAAATAATTGTTATTAAATTATTAAATAATCATATACCTTAATATGATATCATATATGAACTTTTAACATTGCTTTGTTAATAATATCTTAGTACTAACGTCGTTTCGGGTGTTAACTTACTCATTTTATTTTAAATTTTTTGTTACATAAGCTATGTTTGTTATGAATAGGTTGTATATTATTCATATTCAGAATGATATCAAGTACTTAAACATTATTTTTCATCATCAAATGCGAATTATACTTGAATGGATATGGTAGAGAATGATCTCATCACGTTCATTGAGACGGTAGTCCGTACGTACGCACGAGTGACAATATCATTCTTTTGATATTAAAATAATATATAATTGGATTTTATATCATATATACATAATAATTATAATGATATATTTATTATTTCCATTAATTACACATCATTATTATACCCATCCAAATAATAATTTTTTTAATAACAATTACACCACGACGTGGAGACGGTAAGCCGTACGTACACACGTATGTTGACATGTCATTAAAAGGATGAATAAAATACTGAATATGGTGGTACCATTTTTATAATAACATCACATTATATATAAGATACGGGAGTTATTATTTTATAATGGGAATAGAAAAATAAAGAAAAGTTCAAGAAGAAAGGAACTTGAAAGGGAGTGGTGAAAACATTACCTCTTAATCGGGTTCTTCCTATTGATTTGATCAAAAGGGCTCCATAGGTTGGCTTTCTAATCATACTAAGGCATCTAGGTTGAAGTGAGGAAAGTTGGGAGAGTATTTGGGCAGGGTTTGGCCGAGCCAAAAGGCTTTGAATGTGTGAATTAGTGAGAAGGGGGAGTGCCCTTTTATAAGAGGGGTGAGGGGAACCTTTGGAAAAGCAAGAAATATTATTTTATAATAAATTCATATTCGTTTTATAATGGCTGAAAATTGGATTATTAAAATTCTGAGATGGATGGGTCGAAATACCTTCAACCAATAGAATTTTGATAGGTTTGGGTCATTATATTAACCTTATATTTTAGTTTTAACTCTTAGTTAATTTGTTTGAGATTTACCATGTCACTTTGTATTTTCATATTATATAGATAATAAACATACTATATACATCAAAGAGACCCCAAAGTGGTCCATTAATGATAAACCTATCATGATATTGGTCTCTTGGACGAACCTTAGATTTTTAAGAATTGAATATCAATTGATAATATAATATTTGTTTTAAAAACTCTTTTATGTCAATTTTGACACCATTGGGTATTTTGTTTTTGATAAATTCACAACAGCATTAAAACTGCAAAAAAAATTCATATAACCAATTCTAATATGTCATATTAACCTATAAAATTAGTTGAATTCATAAAAATATTAAAATTACATTTATTTTGATATTTATAATATCAATTAATTGATTCTTTCATTAATAAAGAAAATGCTGCATCCTTATTGTGTCATAAATAAATTTAATTATTAAATGTCTAAAAATTATAAATAAAATACCATTATGTAAGAAATAGTTTCATCTTTCTAATTAATATTTATAGTTGAAAATATAACATATATAACCCTATGTAAAAAAATTTTTTCTAAAGGATATATGCTTATTTCATTTTTGTATTTACTTTTAACATAATTAATATAAAGTGTCTCTATTACATACAAGTGGCTCCATGGGGCCCCAAAATTGACCAAAATATGCCCATGGTCGGACATGTCTCCAACAATAAGATTATGACAAGTTTTAGGGTAATTTATTATTATTATAATATTATTTGTTTACCCTTATTTACCGGTTTTACCCTTTAATCATGGTAAATAAAATATTTACCGAAGTAATAATTCAAAATCTCTAAAAATAAAAGTTAGCTTTTTACACAATTTGGACATCCTGATTCAAAATATGGAATCCATTTTTCCAAATTCAAAACACAGAAGTGGCAGAAATTAATTTAAAATTAATTCATGTTGTCAAAACAAAAATCGTGTTTTTAAGAGATAATAACTATCAAAATATTGACACTTGTTTATGTCCGATTTAATTGTGAAATTATGTCCAATGACCAACATTTTATTAAATGGTAAAAATATATTTTAAATATACTTTAAAAACGCACAAATTCATAATTTATCACTATTAAGTATTTTGATTAAAAAATTTGTTTTTAATTAAAATTTAGTAATTTTCACTATTTGTCAAAATATAAATGTTATCCAAAAAGTACCAAAATTTCACCCTAGGCTAAATTTGATATTCCAAACCCAAAAATGAAGTCCAATATGAGAGATAAAATTTATAAAATTTCAAAAATTGGGTATTACTATTCATAACGGCTAGTTTGATTGGTTGAAGCGTGTGTTAGAACTCGATGTTGCGTACAACACACGCTACTGTATTATTCAAAGAGAAGCATACAGTGGAAGCTTCGGGTGTTACATTCTCCCCTCCTTAAAATAATTTAATCCTAAAAATTTCTAGAATAATACCGCATGAAAAGAATTGGGTGGTTCTTCATCATAAGTTCCTTGGGTTCCCACGTTGCCTCTTCCATCTTATGGTTCCTCCATAGACCTTTTACCAGACGAGTCGTCCGGTTTCTCGGCACTTGATCTTTTGTATCAAAAATTTTAACGGAATCTTCTCAATAAGACAGATCGGGTTCCAGATCTAATTCCTCGTAATTTAGTACATGTGTTGGGTTAGGCATGTATTTTCTCAACAGTTATACGTGGAACACATCGTGAACTTTAGAGAGACTTGGCGGCATTGCCAAAAGGTAGGCTAAAACCCCAATTTGTTCAAGAATTTCGAATGGTAATATGTACCTGGGACTCAATTTACCTTTCTTACCAAAATTTATAACTCCCTTCCATAGAGATACCTTCATGAAAACATGATCTCCTACCTGAAATTCCAAATACTTCCTTCAGTTGTCAGCATAGCTCTTCTGCCTACTTTGAGCTGCTTTGATGTGGTTTTGGATTAACTTCACCTTCTCCATCGTTTCCTCCACCATTTCTGGGCCTACAAGATTTCTTTCACCAACGTCATCCCAACAGGTTGGTGTGCGGCATCTCTTTCCGTATAACGCTTCATATGGTGCCATTCGAATACTTGAATGGAAGCTATTGTTATAGTAATATTCTAACAGAGGTAAATATTGATCCCACATACCCTGAAATTCAAGTGAGCAAGATCTCAACATGTCCTCTAAGGTTTGAATAGTCTATTCTGATTGTCCATCTGTTTGAGGGTGGTAGGCAGTGCTCAAACGAAGTTCGGTATCCAGGCCTTCTGAATACTCTTCCAGAATATTGAAGTAAAATAGGGATCATGATCTATAACAATCGATAGGGGTACTCCATTAAGTCTCACAAATTCATTAATATATAGTCATTCTAGACGTTCCAGTGGTAGATCATCTCTTATAGAATGAAAATGTGCTGACTTGGTAAGACGATCAATAATAACCCATATTGCATCGTTCCTTCTAGGAGTCTTTGGTAGCCCCATGACGATTTCTATCGTAATATTATCCCATTTCCACTCAGGTATATGGAGAGGTTGCAATACTCCACCAGGTTGTCGCCTTCCAGCATTCACTTATTGAAAAACCATACATCATGACACAAAATTAGAAATCTACCTCTTCATGTTGTCCCACCAAAAATGTTCCTTCAAAAATCTATACATTTTGGTGCTCCCATGGTGTATAGAGAAATTGGATCTATGAGCATAGTCCAACAATTCCCTTTTTAGATCAGGTATATCGGTAACACAAAGTCTCTTCCCAAATTTCAAAATTCCATCTTCATACACAAAGTCTCTCAATCTCCCATCATTCACATATTTAATCTTCTTTTGAAATTCATTATCATCGGTCTGAGAACTCTTAATCCTTTCTACTAAAAATGGTTTGGAAACCATTTGAAAAAGAATTGATGTTTCACCTTCCATAGTTATTCTCATTTCCATCTTCACTAGATCCATGAAAATTGGATCTCTTTCAATTCTCATATAGTTCAAAACTCCATGATCTTTTTTTCTAAAATCATATTCTACCTTGTTTTCCTTCCCCGAGTGGTAGTGTATCGTGGAATCATAATCCTTGAGCAATTCAAGCCATCTCCTCTGCCTCATGTTGAGTTCTTTTTGTGAGAAAATATACTTCAAACTCTTGTGATCAGTATAAATCTCACATTTTTTACCATAGAGGTAGTGTCTCCATATCTTCAAAGAAAATATCACAGCTGCTAACTCAAGATCATGAGTAGGACAGTTTTGCTCATGAAATTTCAACTATAGTGATGCATAGGCAATAACCCTATCATTCTGCATAAGGGCACAACCAAGTCCTTTCTTAGATGCACCACTATAAATAACGAACCCATCATTTCCCGATGGTAGAGTATATATTGGAGCATTGAATAATCTTCTATTCAGTTCTTTGAAACATTCTTCACATTCTTTTTTCCAAAAACAATTTAACCCCTTTACATGTGAGCTTTGTTAATGGGTTAGCCAACAGGGAAAAATTCTGGACAAAACATTGATAATAACCTTCTAAACCAATAAAACTGCATACCTATGTTATACTCATCGGTGCAAGCCATTCTTGGCTTTCCTTGTACATAGAAGGATCAATAGATATTCCATCTTTAGAGAAAATATGGCCAAGAAAAGAAACCTCCTCAATCCATAATTCACACTTACTAAACATCCCATATAATTCATGTCTTCTCAGAGTCTTCAGGATAATGCACAAGAGATATTAAGGATCTTCATAGCTTTTGGAGTATACCAAGATATCATCATTAACTAACACCTCAAATTCATCTATATATTCCTTGAAAACACTATTCATTAGATCCATGAATACAGAGGGCGCATTAGTCAGCCCAAAAGGCATTACTGTAAACTCGTAATGCCCGTACCTGGTTCGAAATATTGTCTTCGAAATGTCTTCATTTTTCACACACAACTTATGGTATCCAGACCGAAGGTCAATCTTTGAAAAGTATTGATCTCCATGAATTTGGTCAAATAAATCATTAATGTGAGGTAAGGGATACTTTTTCTTTATTGTAATACCATTGATCTCCCTATAGTCGATACATAACCTAATAGATACATCTTTCTTTTTAACAAAAAGAACAGGGGCTCCCCATGGAGAAACACTAGGGTGAATAAATCCCTTATTACTCAATTCCTCTACTTGTTTCTTTAGTTCAACTAATTCTAAAGTGTCCATTCTATAAGGGGTCTTCGATATAGGCATTGATCCAGGAATTAAATCTGTGGAAAACTCAACCTCTCGTTCTAGAGGATGTCCAGGTAAATCCTCCGGAAACACATTTACATATTCTTTCAAAAATGGTACATCCTCTATTTGAACATTCCTTTCCTCACCCATAGTCATTTAATTCTCTTCTTCCCCAATAATTTAATTTAGTTGAGCTACTGGTGGTTGATCTAGATAAGAATTAGGTGGTGACGATTCTGCTCTAAAGATTAGGTGTTCCTTATCATCATTATCAAAAATCGTAACCTCCTTCTTCTTACAATAAATCCTCGCATCATGGTCTGAATGCCAACCCATACAGAGGATTATATCAAACTCGATCATAGGTATGACGATGAGATCAGTGGGTAAAGAACATTTATGTTCTCTAATGGGGATTGATTCACAAAACTTCGTTGCAATGATACTTCCCTTAAGAGTTTTAACTGACAACTCCCTTGTTAAATCAAACTAGAAATATATAATTTTCTTAGAAATCTGGGAAGATATGAAACAATGTGATGATCTAGAATCAAATAATGCTTTTTCTAAACTTGAGGAAACCATTAAATTACCTGCCACCATGTCTTTCGGAGCTTCTACCTCACCAGTAGTGATAACATAAACATGGCCTTGATCCCTTGGCCATTTCTAAGGTAAGTTCCCTTCAATCTATGGACATTCATTTGGATAATGTCCAATCTCCCTATAATTGTAGCATTGGAAATCGGTGGCTTCCTTTTTCCCCTTGCAATCACGAGTTTGGTGGCCTTTTTCACCACACTTGTAACAGACTCTCATTCCTTTTAAGCAAGTACCGGGGTGTTTCATCGCACATTTACTACAGGATGGATATTCAACCTTTCCCTTCTTCCCCTTATTTCCATTCCCAGAGTGATCAGGAGATCTCTTCTTTTATGCTTCACTTTAATGTCAGAAGACATAGAGATTTCTTTTTCTGTCTTGATAGCACATGAGACAATATCTTTGTACGACGAGAAGGATTGTGACACTAATGCTCAATGAAGAAATGGTTTCAACCCATCAAAGAAATAATCAATCTTACTTCTTGGGTTATGTATATAATCTCCAGCATACCTTGCTAACCTTGTAAAGTTAGCCTCATACTTTGTGACATTCTCGTCCTCCTTTTGTCTGAGACTCAGAAATGGCCTTCCCGTATATGCTCGATGGTCACGAGGAAAGTATTTTTCTAAGAAAATATCTTTGAACTCCCTTCATTCCATATTTTATACTTCATCATCTTACTTTGTGGTTTGAATCAATTACCACCATTGATTAGCATCTCCGGTGAGGCGATAAACTGCCATGACAACTTTTTCCCTTTCACTACTCCCTAAAGCCTGAAATATTTTCTCTAGGGAACTTATCCATTTCTCAGCTACTAATGGATTTGTACTCCCATTGAATTTTGTTGGTTTCTACCTCATGAAGTGATCTAACATTGATCCACCATGCTGTGGATCGGGGTGCTCCATACGGGTAAGGTTATTATTCATAACCTGAGTGAGTTGCCCCAGTATAGTGATTAGTTTATCAGCACCAGTTGCTTCACTAGCTCCACTATAATTATCTTGAGCTGGAGGGAAATCCCTACATAGAGTGAATTTATTGATACAGTTTTAATTTCTTCATCTAGGCGCCATTTCTAAACAATGGCATAAACTTGATCAGTTTATGAATCAAAATACATAATTCCATACTTGTAAAACACTTAACATAAATTGAAATATTTATGGATATAATCCCTAATAATAATAAAAATTTCTTTGAGTATGTATATACTAATAAACCCATCATAATTATTTTTAAAGAAAATGAGAGTTATCCTAAGCATATCCTCCGGGAGTGTAATAACCAAGAGTGCAGCAAGGCCCATTTTCGTGCACCAGTTCCCATTCGTGTCTAGCTCAAAGCAGTGTTTTCAGGTTTTACCCCTAGGTACATCTATTCTAGAGACACCTCTACCTGCTCATATCCAGATAGGGATGTATTTCTTGGAAAACTCACAAAATCTTTACAATATCAAGATTCTAGGAGGTTCTTCCATACTAATCCTCAAAGTCCATCTTAGATCTATGTGCTATAATCAGAGTTTATCTAAATCTAGATTCAATGGTTTGTACTAAACTTCCTCTGATACCAATTGTAACTCCCCGACCCCAGTTACCCAGAGTCAGTGTATTATTACATAATATTGGCATGATCACAAAAGTTCTAGTCTCGAAAGACCGATTAGTTTAGTAGCCTTGGAAAAAGTAGATACATTCATAAAGTTTTCATTACATCATAAAGTGAAAACTACTAAAACAACATATTTTCTTCATATCACCTCATACTATACCTGTAGTTCATTCATAAATTACTTCTTCACATCCTGGGAAAAATAAAACATTGAAAGGGGTGAGCTCAGATACTCAGTATGGATAACAATATAGCAGAAACTTTCATAAATAAGCATAAACATTTAAGGCAACGTATAATGAAATCAAAAGCCTTTTAAAGTTGAACTTCAGAATAATATAGAAAAAATAAAATTAAATAATACCATTTAATTATTCACATGGATATTCTACTAGTGAAATAATCACATTCAATATCAATAACCACTTTCATAATGATATAATGCATAATGTCGGACTATCATAACCACATAGCCAAGGCCTCGTGCCAAGACTACAAATAAGATTCTGTCAAGGGCTTGTTCCAAGACAATAGTTTGTCTCATGAGACCTAATGATTCATTTAGGAGCTATAGAGGGCTCCACCTGTCACTTATTAAGTCCAATGCATTCCTCCTATGAACAGGTTTAAACATAACATAAATATTCGTATTAAAACTAGCATACGAAATGTTAATACTTTATCCATAAACCATTAATGGTATAAATTTAACACATCCATAGTCAAACATATCACAAAACCTTCAATACAATATGGAAGTTTTGTATCACAATAAATCAACTTCATATAAGCTTAAAATCCATCAAAGGATGTTGACATAGATGAAATCAAAACTATTTGAGAATAATATCTCTTTTTTTGAAATCATTTGAAAGTCGCATAATTATAAAATAAAACATTTACTTTGAAAATTTTCTTATAAGATTTTTTGGGAAGCTTCGACAATTTTATAATGGTTGAAAATAGTCGCACCTGCCGTATAAGTTAAAAAAAGATATTCTTACCTTAATTCTATCGAAAATGTTAAAAAGGACCTTGTTTGGAAAACGGCAGAAAGATTCCTTTATAAACCTCTTATAAAAAGTCAAACAAGGGTATAAATGACATTAACCCATATTATAGTAAATAGTAAAAATGTTTTTAAATACATTTTTAAGAAACATGGATGTGGGTGCTAAAGAAGTCCTAGTATATTATTACGTATGAACAACCTCAGATAATGAAGACATTGTGAAATAAACTTTTACCTTTTACTTCTCCTTGGTTGGGGTAGGTTAACCTCCTATATAATGGTGAAATAATTGTTATTAAATTATTCAAGAATCATATACATTAATATGATATCATATGTGATCTTTTAACATTTATTTTTTAATAATATCTTAGTATTATCATCGTTGTGGGTGTTAACTTACTCGTTTTCTTTAATATGATTTGTTACATAAGATGTGTTTGTTATGAATAGGTTGTATCTTTTTCATATCCAGAATGATATCATGTCCTTAAACATTATTTTTAATCATCAATTGAGAATTATACTTGAATGGATACGATGGAGAATGAATCTCATCGCATTCGTGGAGACGGTAGTCCGTACGTACGCATGATCGACAATATTATTGTTTTGATATTAAAATAATATATAATTTGATTGTATATCATATATACAGAATCATTATAGTGTTATATTTATTACTTAAATGAATTACACATCATTATTATACCCATCCAAATAATAATGTTTTGAATAACAATTATCCCACGACGTGGAGACGGTAAGCCTTGTGTACGCAGGTATGGTGACATGTCATTCAAAGGATGGATAGAATACTGAATATGGATGTACCATGTTTATAATAAAATCATATTATATATAAGATAATGGAGTTATTATTTTATAATGGGAATAACAAATAAAGAAGAAGTTGAAGAAAAAGGAACATGAAAGAGGGTGGTGAAAACATTACGTCTTAATCGGGTTCTTCCTTTTGATTTGATCAAAAGGGATCCTTAGGTTGGATTTCTGATCAAAATAAGGCCTAGAGGTTGAATTGAGGTAAGTTGAGAGAGTATTTGGGTAGGTTTTGGCCGACCCAAAATGCTTTAAACGTGTGAATTAGTGAGAAGGGGGAGTTCTATTTTATAAGAGGGGTGAGGGGAACCTTTGGAAAAGCTAGAAATATTATTTTATAATAAATTCAAATTCGGCTTCTAATGGCTCCAAAGTGTATTATTAAAATTCTAAGGTGGGGATGGGTCGAAATAATTTCAACCAATTTAATTTATATAGGTTTGGGTCATTATATTATCCTTATCTTTTAGTTTTAACTCTTAGTGAATTAGTTTCACATTTACCATGTCACTTTGTATTTTTATATTATATATTTAATAACCTTACTATATACATCGAACCGACCCCCAAGTAATCCATTAATGATACACCTATCATGATATAAGTCTTTTGTCGAATCCTTGTATTTTTATTAATTGAATATCAATTAATAATATAATATTTATTTTAAAAACTCTTTTATGTCAATTTTCACACTATTGGGTATTTTCTTTTTGATAAATTGGAAACAGCATTATTACTTCGAACCAAATTAATATAACAAGTCCTAATATGTCATATTAACCAATAAAAGTAGTGGAATTCATAAAAAGATTAAAATTACATTTATTTTGATATTTACAATATCAATTATTTCATTCATTAATTAATAATGAAAATACACCATCATAATTGTATCATAAATAAATTTAATTATTAAATGTATAAAAATTATAAATAAAATACCATTATGTATGAAATCTTTTTAGCTTTCTAATTAATATTTATAGTCTAAAATATAATATATATAAACCTATGTAAACTTTTTTTTTCTAAAAGATATATGCTTATCTCATTTGTGTATTTACTTTTAACATAATTAATATAAAGCATCCCTATCACCTAAAAGTGGCTCCATGGGGTCCCCAAATAGACACAAATATGCCCATGGTAGGAAATATATCCACCAAGAATATTAGGACACGTTTCAGGAAAATTTATTATTATTATAATATTATTTTTTTACCCTTATTTACCGGATTTACCCTTCAACCATGGTAAATAAAATATTTACCGAAATAATTATTCAAAATCTATAAAAATAAAAGTTACCTATTGACACAATTTGGACATCCTGATTACAAATATGTAATCAATTTTTCCAAATTGAAAACACATAAGTGGAAGAAATTAATTTAAAATTAATTCTCGTTGTTAAAACAAAAAGTGTGTCTTTAAGAGATAATAACTATCAAAAGATGTTAACTTGTTTATGTCCGGTTTAATTGTGAAATTATGTCCACTGAATAACATTGTTTTAAATGGAAAAAATATATTCTAAATATTCTTAAAAACCACACGAATTCATAATTTATCACTATTAATTATATTGATTAAAAAATTTGTTTTTAATTAGAATTTAGTAATTTGCACTATTTGTCAAAATATAAAAGTTAACCAAAAAGTACCAAAAATTCACCCTAGGCTAAATTAGATATTCTAAATCCAAAAATGAAGTCCATTTTGAGAGTTAAAATTTATAACATTTTAAAAAGTGGGTATTACTATTCATAACGGCTAGTTTGATTGGTTGTGGCGTGTGTTAGAACTCGAAGTTGCATACAACACACGCTACTATATTATTCAAAGAGAAGCATACCATGGAATCTTGGGGAGTTACAAAAGACTTGATTAAGAATATGTATTGACAAGAAATATTTTTTAGATATCATGGGTTCTCTATTAGAATCATATTGAGTTATGATATTTTGGGATATATTGATGTTCGATAAATCAAGAGTTTATTTATTTACATGGATATAGTGGGTGTCTAGAAGATGGGATTGAACCTATATGAGGAACCCTATATATCATGTGAGAATAGTAATCAAAATTCACATAGTTCATTTGACATAGTTTAAGGTCAGATGATTGAACCCATCCAATAAGATTAACATAATATGGAAAGGACGTGAATATCAGGCTCTAACCTCAGCGAGGCTTCCTATATATCCTATTTAAAATTGGAATCATTGTCTATGTAGTTATTTGGATGGTCATTTGTGTCATGAGATATATGACAGTAGAGGTCCTCAGCAGTACTTATGCATAAGCTACTTCCCTGTATTACAACTTCACCAATGTGGATCTGTGAGAGGGAGATGAGATGTAATCAGACTTACAACCCAATGATAGGAAAAAACTAGGAGAAATCACAACATTGATTTGATAAAATCATCATTGGTCTACAATAGCATGTGATCCAAGCTCGATGTGAGAAATAATATAAAATGGTATATTGCACGCATTTCAAGAAATCATATCTATTTGGGGATTATACATTAAAGTTTCCCATTTAGAGGCAAGATTACCCATCTCATGGAAGATATGGAATGGAGCTTGGACCATAGAAAGGTGTCTATGTATCCTATTTTATAACAAGAATCAGATTCATCGTAGTTCAGTTCATCCCTCAACATGCATATGGGGTTGAGGTGCTTGAGGGTATGATTAGGGATTATATATAAAATGATGTGGTTGTATGACCCCACTTATCATATGTTGATGGATATGGAATAATATTAGACTTGTGAGATGATTTTTTTTCCAATGATCGAAATTATTGGGAATATGATGGTACATACCCTAAAGTGGTTGTTCGCCGGCGCTCAATCTTGAGGAAGGCATCCTACATATCACTGTTATGGTATAAATCATAGTTCTCAGAGTTCACTTATCTTTTAACCTACTGATGGGCTAAGGTTGATGATCAGGCCTTGATATATTATGGTTGTCACTGAGATATATGGAATTATATGGGATTATACCAAGATATATATCTTATTGATCTAGGAAATAATGTCATATGTTAGTAATCCGTGCTTACTCACTATTCCTACCAAATTGGTCGAGGCTTACAATGTGAGGCTACCCGATTGATTTGGACATAAACAATGAGTTTACCTGATTGGTTGGGTCCTATTCACTAAAGCTGCTCTAATGGCTGGGTATTACTCACTAATGTTTCCTGATTGATTGGGGATAACACTCAAAGGATGCCTGATTAATTCATGCATTCTTTATCTGCTGAAGGATTTCAGAGTGGTGGTGACCATGAATGACCTATTTGAGGGCCTGAAATTGGTAGGTCCACATGAGATTATGACCCTATCATATCAAGGAAACTTCCCTTATCAAAGGGGGTGAGTCCCAAGGTTGTTGGCTGTATTCCATGTGGGATGAACCCAAATAGGCATGTCATGCCAAGTGGGAATGTCATAAGGGATTTTCCTGACATATCATGGTTGTCTTATTGGAAAGTCTTGAGTGTATACATGATATGATGGGTCACAAATCTGACCTAATAGAAAAGTCTAAGGGTGTATTTATGATTATTTGGCATGCCTTGGATCTCTCCTCATGATCTAAAGAAATTTTTTCATGATCCTTTTCATGGTTAACTGAATTTTATTGGATTCCTTTTCATGAGTGAAGCATATCTATCCAAGGTGCTTCACATAACAAAACATGTCATTTATGGTGTCTTCCACATGATCGAAGCAGACATGACTGTGAATTATTGCATGATCATCTTGGATAATCTATGGGTTATTTCATTAAAATTTGGGCATTTTTATAAGCAATCATGGGATCTTTCTGACATGTTCGAAGTTTGTCTTGTAAGAATGAGGACTTTCTAATGGGAAATCACGGGATCAACTAAGCTTGTCTCTAGACTATCACCAAACAATGGTGACATGCTAATCAACTGTTGTGAGGTCAACCCAACTTGTCCAAGGCATGTCTCATGAGTAGCATGGCATGTCCAATGTAACCTAAAGAGGTCGTGAATACCAGGGGACTCTTTTAATTGTGTGTATTTAAACCATTCATGTGGTGGTGTCTCACAGATATGTTTAGTGTCTTGTATTGGTTTAAATACCAAAAAATATTGTCCAAAGGGATCATTCCCAATATCCATATAGACAATCATCATCTAACATAGAGGGGTGAAAGTCCTCATTATTTCCCTGTCATGAAGAGGGTGTTCGGGGTAATGCTATGTCATAAAAAGACCATATCCAAGGATGAATATAGACATCATGATATATAGAGTCTTATCACACCAGAATGATGGGAATAATTGGGGGATATATGTATTTATTTTTAATTCCCAAGGTGTCATCTCACATTATAAAAAATATGAGAGGTAATCTCATGCTATATAGGGTTCTCATGAGGCTCTTTCATTCATGTTATTCATATATCTTCAAAAAGGGTTATGCAGATATGCCCTCTGGTCATGTGTAGGTATTTTGTGTTAATTATTATTTTTGTATGGGTCAAGGGACACGTTTTACGCTGAATTAGAGTACATGACTTCTGAGGAAAAAAATTCCAAGAGTCTACACCTCATGGCTGAGAAAAGGAGCACTATGTGGCTAAGGGTTCATGACATAGCAAGGCATATGTCCACTAGGGTATGACTTTGGACAATGATCTGGGCATCACCTGTCTAAAATATCATTATGTCCAAGAGGTCTTGTGATGAACTCTTCGATTGTTCCACCATCTAGGGTGTTGCATGGAGTGATAGATAAGTCCAAGATTTCATGCCATCATGGGAAGACCAAGGTTATCATAGTATTCGTGAGACCATGGGTCATCCTACATGATGTATCAAACATGACGGAACTTGTATGATTTATTCACACATTCTAAGGCCTATATTTTTAGGATGAACTAGGATTCATAATTCCTGAAATCACTTGATCTAAGTAATGACCCTTCGATTTTCTTTCTAGTGAGTGTACTTGGTGCACATTGGGACGGTTTTCACGTATGAAGGCCCTTCCTACCGAGGTCATGAAACCAATCTAGAAATGGGAGGGGATCACATGATCTCACAAAGACCCTATATGAACCAGGAAACACATTAAATTTAGTTCTTTATGAGATCACATATCCTTTAAAAGAACATACAAAGGATTCTAGCGACCACGTGAGGATGTTCTCTGGTGACCAGTGGCCGATGCACTATCTTCCCCTCTTTCCTTTCTTTTCAGATCTCTTAATTCTCTATTTTAGTGTATTTTTATTGATGGTAACATGGTATATATAGTCAAGGTCAGCCCAAAGCTCATATCAATTTCTATAGGAAGGGTTTCATGTTCACCAGTGAGGTAATGGAGTTTTTTTATATGGGTTTTTTATAGAAAATGGATAGGGTTAGAAATATTTTAAAGAATGGGTCTCAAGATGTGTGTACCCAGTTAATGCATATTAGGTGTAGATAGTTGTGTGAACAGGGTTCACAAATCCTTGCAGATTCGATAAAGGATGTGTAAACCCTGTTCACGCTTCAACCATCGTTAAGATGCTTGAACAAGGTTCCCACATCCTACGTGAAGATTATAAAGGATGTGTGAACCCCGTTCATGCATCCGAAAGAAAGATTAAATTAAAAAATTCATCAACTTTTTATAGGAAAATGCTTCTTATGTATTTTATTAATTGAATTACAACCCCTTTCTATAGTAATTAGATTTTATTCTAATTTATATACATATTCTAACACATTATTAACCTAATTAAGGATTATTTTCTTATTTTTGAATAATATGAAATCAATATTTTTCATAATTTCTATTATTGTATCACATGATGGAGGTATTTTAATAGTAAAATCCTCCATTGAAAATTGTGTACCAATAGAACATGTCTCCTTTTATAAAGTTTGAATATGTATTTTCTCAAAATTGGAAAAATGAAATTATAATTCCATACATCTCATATTGTGGTTTTTATGATGTTAAATCAAAATCATATACTCATTATAATTATCTATTATTCATTTTAATTTTTCTTCATGGAATATAATTCTTTTAAACAAAGAATCATGTTCCATGATTTTTGGATTGAAATCATTGAGATCAATAATATTTTTCAAAATTTATTAATGTTCGAATTTATTTTCATCCATATTATTAATATTTATTAATAAATACCAAATAAAATTATTAGTTTTGGATGATAATTTGATGACAGTAAGACACTCATCAATAAACTAGAACACTATAAATGATAATAGTAATGCACATACATAATGTATCGTAAATCAAAAGTACACCTAATCTATGACTCTAGTGTGGATGCTCTTATGTCCCACAACCAGGTGTATACTGGACACATCCACATCATTTTGGTCTTAGTCTGCGCTTTGGATTATGTTCCACATCTTCCTCAGTAGCCACCTCCACATCCTCCGGTGTGACAGGGGGTGGATGTACAGTCTCACTGTTTGTACCTTTTCCTACATCGAAGGATAGTGGAGGATGGTTGGAACTATCATCAACTTGGAAATAAGATGGTTGATGTGTTTTGTTTGTCGATAATAAAGAATCCATCTCAAACCAGTCAACTTCTGAATCTGTTTATGGATGATCCTTAGAAGCTAGAGGAGTAGATGAATGATCATGCTAAACACCATCCTCCTGAGGAACAGAAGCATCTTACTGATCAATCCGAACATACTTCTCCTGTGGTAGAGGAAGATCCATAACAGGGTTTTCACCCCTTGGTACATCTATATGAGGATGAAAAGGCTCTGTAGCCTCCTCATCATGTGGTGGATCAAAAAAAATTATGTGATAAATCTCAATCATCGAAAGAAAAAACAGTGTCACTAGGCTGTGAAAATATTCTGTGTCAAATACGGTGCTCTCTACTAGATTAGACATGTTATGTAGATGAAAAATATGAGCATAATGCAAAAATTAATTCTGTTTTAAGTAATATTAATAAAAATGTTTCTGAATAGTGTAAGGAACTATGTATACGAGCTCATGAAAGCCTCGTCTATGTCGTTTCAAAATTCTGACAGGGGACATGTAGTACCAAATGCGTAATCCATATGATCCACCAAAAAAAATCGTACTGTCCCTTCCCCTCACAACTAGAACTCATGTCGTATGTCCCATAAAACAATATATCTGGCACAATATCTCCTCTAGTCAAAATCTATTTTCGCTGACATCTTCAGGGAATGCAGTGAATCTTATCGAAGGGGTGGATCAGGAACCATCTAAATGAATCCAAACTACCTCATAACTCTTACGAGATGATTCCACATGACTATATGAAAATTAATCAATGGAACCTTGTAGGAGATGATAGTAAGAATCGTCGTACAGTATGGTTGAAGTCTATGGATAATAGCATCTGTATATGGAATCCAGAAAATCTGAAAGAAAAAATAAATAATATATTAATAAAAAATACATGCACAATAAAGAATAAATATTTAATAATATAAATAATTATAACTTAATTCATGTGGTCTAATTCCATCCAACATAAGTGTGTAGGCATGGATGTTGTTCCTAGGGGAATCTGAATGTCGATATTCCTGACTCCACCTGAAGATAATATTGTTATATTTACATTTCATAATTGAATGTTATACAATTCATTTAGATATTATAAGGAAGTAATAAAATACCAATGTCCATGTGGATCCTCTGCAATAATATCTACTAGAAATGGAACATGATTATGTGGATCTAAATGAGGGATGCGCTCCCATAACCCCATCTGTACAAGAACCATTCATCTCGTGATCTACATCTTATCGATGTGAAATGCACTACATAACACCCTGTATGTAATTTCTAGACAAGAAGACCCCTATCTATACTAGATTTCCTTGTCCAAATACTCCAAAAAATATAAATACATCAAACATACAAAAGTATTGGAGTGATCTAAAAAAAGCATGCCACCGATCAGCCTCAAAATATTTGCACGCACAAATAGTAGCACAGTGATCTCATCAACATCCTCTAATAACTGTGTGAAGTGCTATTCTATCCAAGGAATGTGTAATATACCACCAATGTCGGTCCTTCTATTATCAAAACCTCTATTCCCAGTAGTCTATGAACAATCTCTAGAAAATATTCTCCAACTCGGCCTATCAGTGCAGCACCATCGATGGAGAGCCCCGACAAAATGGACACATCACGCATGGTAATAGTTATCTCCCCCACTCTAAAATGGAATGTATGGGACTCTGGACTCTATATATCTATTAGATAAGAAATTATCTGATGATCAAAAAAGGTGAAGTCACAAATCTCTATGACGTAGAATCCAACACAATGAAGATGAGGGATGATAGCGGGAGGTTGTTCGGTATGATGGAAATGGTGAGATCTGCATACACTCAATAGAGGCACTGGAAATACCTCCAAAAGCAAAAATGATACAAGATTAGCTTAATATGTGGGAAATTAAAAACCTTCCATCTAAACAAATGATATCATCGTTACTTTTTTTATAGTGAATTCATTAAGAAAACTAAAATTTTATTTAAAAAAATCTATAAAAATCAATTAAAAAGTGATTGGGTTAATATTATTGATGTATACATGATTTTTTTGTGTGGATTAGTGTCATTGTAATATGTGGAAGGATGATATATTCATCTTCATTCTATGTTGATATTTTTAATAGTTTGAGTAGCAAAAAATTATGTATTATAGAATCAAAAAAGGAGACAAACCAAAATTGAAACATCTCTAAAATGAAGAAAGTAAAAAATAAAATAATTTAATCACTAAACATCCACATAATATATATATATATATATTCATGATACAATACACAAAATTGATTTGGGATGACGAGATGTGGAGCTTTGTCCTTCCACTTGGGGGGCATCTCTTATGAGTATGTCCTTCTGTGTGACAAATAATGCATCGTATTCTCCCTCCTTGTTACCATGGCCTATCCATTTCATTTCTGATTTGACTTGATTTTGATCTTACTAAGGGATGTATCCTAATATTATAATTCCAATAATTTAAAAAACCATAGAAATTGAAAAAAATCATAAACGAAAACAAATCCAAATTATGAAACATAGAAATATAAGTGATGATGGTTGGTTGATTAGCAGGCAATGAGATAGAATAAAAGTCACCAACATACATCCAAGATGCACTATAGCAGTTAACCGAAGTGATCATGAAATATATTGGGTCAACATATAGCTCCCATGATATATTTACTGAAGCCCAAGCTATGATAACATGTTCACATGAATATTTAAATGCGTGAAAGTCTCCACAATCTCATTACCTGTTATCCAATATCACTACAAAGACTCAACCACTAGTTCTTGTAACCCAGTCATAGAACATTATTAAATGTAAATAGGTCTTTTCCCTTTCAAATTCTAGAAAAAACCATCTTGAATCCTCATTCAGTATCTGATCAATGTCACATTGGAAATGCTGCATAAAACACATTCTATTTTCCATCCCCTAAAAGGCCTTTTGGGACCGGTAAAAAAAAGTAGTGAACAAATCTAAAAAATGTATTTTTCACTAAACATGTGATCAAGAGTTGAGACTCACCCTTGAGGGCCCCATTTACGCACTCCACTATATTAGTGGTCATATTTCCATATCTTCTTCCACATTCATATGTTAATGACCATTTTTCCTTAAAAATTTGCATCATATGTTAATACACATATTCATTAGCAGTTCAGATATCTTCAGGTCGTCGATCAAATGTTTCATATTGGGGTTCATATAATAAAACCATAAGAGAACAATATATGAAAATGGAGATTATATTTTTTTTTAAAAATATGTTCATAAAAACATACCCAACATGAGGATCACCTTCTTTATGGAATCATATCTGAAATTATTATGCACATTACATGCAATATGTCTAATGAAATAACGATGATAAGAATTCAGCTTAGTCCAGGAAACTCCATCACTAGACACAACCTCTATAATCACTCGATGGTGATCATATATCAGACACACGCCCTGGTTTTGTGTGACATGAACATATACAAATGACAAAAACCAGCTCCACTATTTAAAATTCTCCTTTTCAATAATATAAAAAGAAAGTTGTAGAGGAGAAAAATTATCATCCTGTGTGGCAGTAATGATTAGAACACCTTTATACATTAAAAAAATGTTCCGTCGACCTTAATAAATTTATTACAATAGGGAAATGCAGCAATGAATGGCCTAAATTCACAAAAAATCCTATATAACATTACCTTTGTTTGATCAACTCGGTGATTAGGGGATACATACTTAAAAGTGTCTTACTGATAAACAATCTGATTTTTGATAGACAATAATTCCATAAGTTGCAGAAACACAACATAAGAATCATCCCTATCAACACAAACATTTACAATTTCCTTCTGTTTTTCATTCCATGCTTTAGTATATGATATCTTATAGTTAGAAAATTGTTGAATTCTTTCATGAACAAGGGAAAAGAGATCATATTGAAATGTTAATATCATCTCTCAAATAACATTTTTTTTAAACTCTAAATCAAGGTAAGAGTGATCCTATGGAATTCATGGATGCACACAAGTGTGTGGCCCTTATAATTTGGTAATCCTCCAACATGAAAAAACATTATGAAATATTGAACATAATTTAAATTTACATGCAGGCCTGTATTTTTCACAATAAATGATATATTTTTTCTTCTTTGACTCATCAACCACAAATGCGAAATGTCACTTATTGTTGTATATCTTTATCACATTTTTCATGGCCAGTTTACATTCAATGTATTTCCTGACATGGAATGCATTATCATTGGATGAAGACATATTCCCTATAATTCTTGGGAATTCAGAATCCAGTGTAATGACATCCCAAACAAAATGTTGTTCATGAGACATTCCATTAAATTATTAACTTAATACTAAAAGATGATTAACACTAACCAGTGGATATTGTGGATTCATGTCTCTCAATGGAACCTCATAATGTTTATTCCCACATCACCCTCACCCACATCTCTCAAAGGAACCTTAAAAGTTTCATTCCCCACATCACCAACACCCACATCGTCTCTTGATGGCTCCCCAAATTATTCTTCATCAGATAAAATTTAATTCACTTTATCATCACACAAATGGTTTCCATCTATAATTCCTTCCAATTTTTGATCATCTTATTTATAATTGTCTTTTATTACTAGAGTCATATTAAAATGATCTAATGAAAAAGACTGATTTGAAGGACCAAATTCTATAGATCTCACAAATCATGGTTCTGTAGTAGTTAGTTTCACCACATCTATATCAAAAATCACAACATACGACTCCATCAAACCATTAGCACACTGTTGTCTAAATAATAAAGATGTATCCATCTAATCATCTTCATCGACCAAACGGTACTCGATGTGCTAGAAATTTTCAGGATGTTGTGGATGTCAATATGTGATTGAAGAAATCGATTGATCGACCCTCAGAATTAACTGATTATGAATCATATTGTGAACTGCATTCAAGTTCATACAACCAACAAGACTTATATCTCTAACAAGTGGCACACTATTGCTAAATCCCTACTCCTTATAAATGGTCTCATCATTCAAATATATTTGCACATACATTGTTTCTTATAATCAAAATTAATAAAATATTATATACTACATCAATATTTTGCATTATTTAAATTGGTTTTGAATAATTGAGTTCATCTGGAGACTTTTTATGTATTGATTTTTCACTATTGTGGTTCAGTGATGATGGTATTACTACCAAAGAAAATTTAATATAAAATTATACATTTTAATTACATATGAATAAATAATCATGACTTGATCTTGAGACTTACAATTAGTTTATCAATAATTGATAAACTTACCAAACCTATGGATAGACTCCTGGAGTATCTATTATAAAATATTTTAGTAACCTTATGTCTCCTTTCAAATAGAAAAGCCTCATGTGGAACACTTTTTGTCAAACTTATCTTCGGGGATGCCTCTTCGACGACGCTTCTTCAGGGACGCCTCTTATTGATGGCCTTTTAATTAAAAATTTACTCACATACATGTGAGGGAGTATACGGGTATGAAATATATAATGTTTTTTAAGAAGCCATGCAGGTCCTTATATTCATAGTTAGAGATGACTTGCAGGTCATCAATACAGAAAAATAAATGCAATTATTACAAATTAAATAACCACATTCACAAAATATGTCATGTAATTTCAATTATGCAATGATCGGTCATCTCAAGATTTTTTATTAGACAACTTACCATGTTTATTGGTATACTAATTATATATATTACTAGATTAAATAAATATTAAATATCTACATCTTGTTTATATGTAATAAATTTAATTATAAATAATATTATTTAAAATTATTAATTATACATATTTTTTATACCATTAATAAAAGTGTTTTCAATATATTTCTTTAAAAAATTAAATATGATACCCATAACTAATATATATTTCATAATATATATAACTAGTGTATAAAATATTATAATTTAAAATAATATTACTTTCAAAATAACAAATTTCATTTTCATAAACATTCAATATGAATTCATACAACATTTTAGACATAACATAATTAATTTTCTGAAACATTCAATATGAATTCATACAAAAAACACCTCATTCAAAAATTAAATCATTAAAAAGACACTAATTTAAACCTCAATACATATGAAATAAATAAAACATACACGCAAACACTAATATCTACATATTAAAAATCAAATAAATAAATCATACAAATGAAATTAGAAAATTGAAAATTTAAAAAGAAATTTTACCTTCTTAAAAGCAGAAACAATTTATTGAGAAACAAATTCTGAAGGGCCTCGTAGAAAACTTTAGAGGAGAAGAGTGAAATTGTAGGGGTGGAGACCCATTTTATAGATTTTTTAGTGGGATTTGTGAACGGAGTTCACGCATCCTTTATAAAATATGCACAAGATGGGTGAACCCTGTTCATGCATCTCTCCATGCTGAAGATGCGTGAATAGGGTTCATACATCTTGAGACCCATTTTGAAAAATATATATTACCCTATCCCTTTTATATAAAAACCCAATATATAAAAAAACTGGTAATGGAGGCTTTTCCTGATCAAAAGCATGCAGCCGTGAGCAGCTTCGCATGGTCCACATTCCCTCAGTTTCCCTCATCGATGTCATATGATCCAGAAAAATCTAATTTAAATTTCATGAAAATATTCCACACGGGGAAGGGTTTGTGGTTTCTAAACTTCTCAGGAAGACTTAATGTGTCGAATTCACTATGATCACATTATCAATGGATAATCACGTGATGCTTAGAGTGTCAGATAGAGATCTTGGGACATTCTACCGATGCCCTCAAGAGGAATTTGTAGTGGCTTCTGTTGGTTACCTAGTACATGCACAACTATCAGTGAAGGACTGAAGATGGTAGTGATGTTGATCTCTAAGTGGTCATGTGAGCTGCCTCTTGGAGTTATTATGTCGAACCTACAATTCATTAGGGTGTAGGTTTATTAGGAGGATGAATATGAAGGTCTCAGACTACAATAGATAAATTTTAATTTTAGGGACATGATAATGACTTATGTTTGTTTTCACAACAATAGATACCAAGGTGGATAGACGGGATCAGTGGAGGGTGTGACCAGGTGGCACCGATCATTGTGAGACACGATCAGGATGTCCTGATTTGATACCATGAAAATATCCCATCGCATAACTAATTATTAATATTCCTCAACTTAGGTATATAATCTATGATGTGTCTTCCAATTCATCAATCCATCAATGGGGTCAGCACTCATACCCCATGCATCACTTCTACAATACAGGCTTTACACCCATGAAATGAGTGGCATGTGCCTCATGCACAATGGGCCCTATACATGGTCTTGATCATTTCATATGGGAGTTATTCTCTATATAATGGTCCACTGGCTTTCCTTGGGGAACTCCCATGGGGCATGGTCGACCCCTAGTCCCACATTATCTTGTGGTCGAGTGGGCTTTTTAGGTTTTTGGATGGCTCTAATTTTTTGTAAAGTGAACAATAAATACCCCAAAAAAAATAATAAATTTTCTAGTATAAGGTAAGGTTCCAAGGTATGTCCACTTAAACCAAAGTCCAAGACTTCATGTTTGTCATTTACATGTTCTCTATGATACTTATTTAAATGTTTATCATGGTATTCACATTCTAAAAATCATCGAAAACAATGTGTGAAATTCATAATTATGGAAGCCAAGAACCCCCCCCCCACATTGAATTAAATGAATTTGAATGAAATAAATTGGATTCTAAGGTAAACATATATTAATATCTAACTATCCATGATACTAAACATCCTAAAAGGATATTTCCTGAGTATGTTTAAGAAACTCTCATGAGTTATCAAAAGGATATATATGGAAAACATGCTCATCTAATTCCAATATTGGATGTAGATTTGACTTCCGGAATGGATACCATGAAATTGGAATGTGTGTAAATTTATTAATATAATAGGGATTGGTTATAATAGGACATTTGGACAGATCTGAAATAAGTTACATATATTTCACTACATATCCCATGAGGATGGGAATCAAGAAACAGGTTCTTCTGAAATATATTACTATGAATATAAAATTCCAGCAGATGAGACATCGCTTCATGGATAAATACCTCTATGATTAATGACCTTACATAGAACTATATAATATGTGGGAGGGTAAATATCAATGTTTTTTGATGAGATACCAGGTAAACATCCATGTTTTGGTGGAGACGTTTCTTGAAACTTCCATGATTCCCATCCTTTGTGTATAATACCAAACAAATCCAACTACCTTGTTTTGTGTGATTCATATTTAATAGGTTACTAATTGATAAATGACCATGTATTCTCTATGACAAAATATTATTCATTGATTCACATGATACGATAGTCTTGAGATCATCTATTTCAAAATGAAAATTTGGACATGGTATTCATCCCGAATTCTCTAATTTTTTCCTATGTCAAGGGACTTTGAAAGCATGGAAGAATTTTTTTCTAAGGCCGTGTGATGGGCCCACAATAATTGTGTCTTTTTATTTGATTTATACTAACATATTTTTATTATTATCTTGGAGCAATACTTAGAAGACATGTACATGGATTTTCCTCAGGCCGCCTTCTTACAGGTTTTCAAGCTGACAAGTTAATGTTCCTCTTCCATTTTATAGATACACAATATTACTAAGATCATAAAAAGTGAATGTGAAATGGGAATATACCCTAATATTTCATAGAATTCCATTACTAGGTTTTCATCTTGTGGAGTATAATGTATCTTGATATTTTTTGGTCCTTTAAGCTAGAAAATCATTGTTTTGAAATTTATTGTTTTTGAGAATGGACCATTTATCACTATGGTTTAGGGTCTTCTAGTTCATACCTTATATCACTAAATTTTATGGGATTATCTATCAAACATTATATAATATTGTAATTGCATTCCTAGTATGGCTCAAACCACTATGATGTGATCATTTCAATTATGGTCATTCCAGGGCTCACAAGAATTGGTGTTCCTTTTTTGTAAAGAGGATCTTCCTTTAGTTGGTTGGATAAATCCCTCATGCATCAATAGAATGGCCAATAAAAGCTTATCACCACTCTTTTCCAATAGATATAAAAGATTTATGGGGTTAATATGGTTGAGGGTGAAATAATAGGGAATAAAGTCCCCCCTAGATAGTGGGAATGTATGTTATGTAAGTCACAATCCAAAACATTGATCCAAGTAATTTAGATTTGTGTAGACATGATAGGTTTGTCCCTTAACACTGTGATGTGTCAGGAATCAACCTCAGTGTCACCAAGGCTCATAGATATTGAATCTATAGTATTTAAAGGATGATACTTCTTTATCTAGTGGCTATAAGTCCTTATGCATCGATATCATGGACAAGAATAAAAGATATACACTTTTTTCTGAGGTCATGATAGATTTTCGAAGACAAAAGAATCTAGATGATTATGTTTAGTATGGAAGTAAATATATCCAGGAAGGACTCTTTCACTAGGGGTAAATTCATATCATGATCTAAAGCTAAACCCCTTATGACCTATGGTTTCTAATCACATGGTTTGGGCCATCAAAAGGTTTGATGATAGAGTATAGGAATCATTTTTTGGGAAAGGGTACAAAACACGGTGACATTACATCGATGATATTGAATCCACTTGAATTTTATACTTAGAAGAATTTTAAATCATGTACCATTAATATTATATTTAATTAGAGAGAAAGATAACTAGTGGGTAAAGGTCAATCAAGTCTCTACTATTTTACACAGTCAAGGTGATGACTCCTCGGTTTAAGGGCGGCCTTCCTAGGATCTGATGGTTTCTTAAGAAGAGCGAGTCCTTGTTACCAGCATGTTATATGTAGGTTGATTCATCTCATACATCAATGTAATGAAGATGGTTTATGAAATCATTAGTATCCATGAAGGGATTGATGACCTACAAGTTGTTTCATCGACTAGTGAACATATTCTCACGGTAATGAAATATGAAAAATAATTGATCTAAATGTTTCCTTGAATAGGGGTTCTATCGAGCATTGCTGGGTTTTATTTTGGACACAAAATGTACCCTATGTGATTTATATATTTTTTCACCGTAATTGTTTCTTAAACCGTAGATAAGAAGAGTTTATTGAGAGGATACTCGACCATTCCTCGGGTTTTCTTTTTATGGGTTTTCAACTAGAATTTTTTTTGCCTCATTTGCTTGTATTTTAGGGTTGTGTAATTTGGATTATTATTGGAGATAGTTTATGGTCGTAAATCATTGAAAATTGAATGAAAATTAAGGCATTGAATCATATAGACATAATATGGTAGTTTTCACAAACTATCATAATTAGGATTCTGAGGTCCAAGAGCACTCCAGTATCCTTCTGAGCAGGAGGTGGAAATGTTGTAAATCATAGATCTAGTTACATAGGTCATGAGAAATTATATTTGAAACTCATACTTGTTATGTACCAAATCACCATAAGATGTTTGGTTCCACCTCAGTGACATCGGTATCATTAGAATTAGAAGGCCGATTATATTAGACCAAGATGTCACTAGTTGGTGGCTCTAAATCACTTAAGTTTCAATAGAATTGACATCTGAGAGATCTATTTTTTTCCATTTCAAGGGAAATAATTGGTTTAGGGAAACTTTAGATTATCAAGACATAAATTTTGGTGTATGGATTGACGTTCTTTTAATAGTTAGTGGTAGTACCCCATACACCAGTTGACCAAGGTAAGTCTCTTGAGGTCATTTGATATTGATTGTAAAATGTTTGATGGTCTTTATAGTTGATCATCATGTAGTGGGGAAGATGTTTTTAGTATATATTTCATTAGAATAAGAAGTTTTCCTTGAATTTTAATTTCATGTGGTAAGTACATTTTTGTTTGCATTTTTTATGTCATATGGACAAGTTGTTTTCCATGAAATTTTACATCATACAGTATGGCTGTATTCTTGTGTAGTTTATCATCATCCATTAAGGACATGGGAACCGACATGAATGAATGGGAGTGTTTTGGTTGGGACCAAGGGTGACTGTTTGGGAGTCTGTACATTTCTCGTAAAAATGAGAACAAAACTATACATAGTTCACGAAGAGTCCTCTAGTTTAACATCTTTTATTGAGGATGTGGATCCTGCAATGTTAGATAATGGTATTGAAACTTGTCCCATGGATGGAATTATGGGCATTACTACCTATCCCATGGTTATGGAAATCAAGACACATATAGTTCATAAATGGTAAATACTCTACACATGCCCGAACCATATGTTGAGATGTGTATTATTTTCATTTTTTGTTGTTTTTGGGACTAGTATTAGAGATCCAAGTACCACTACATATCCTATTATTATAGGAATCAGGCCACATTTATTTCTTTAGGTACCCTGTAGTTTTAACGTCATATGGAAAGGAAGAAGATAAACTGTTGTGGGAAAGTGGTGATGTTGCATCTTGACAAAGGGATGATGTATGGGCGTTGCAACATATCTCATGAAAATGAGAATCAATCCACATATAGTACTTGAAGAACATTATAGGTTGACAACATGTTGTGGGGACTCATGGAACGCCTTTTATGAACTGGCATTCAGGAACAAGATTGGGTAGTTGAAAGTTGTTATGCCTTGTTCATGTAGGGAAGCCCTTTCCATGATTCCTAAGCCCATGTATGGTTTGTTTGGTGTGATAAATAAGTAATGAAAATGTTTCTTTCCCAATGAAGTGGAATTTACGAGTATGATATGGGATTTCATATCACGTGGTGGTTAGACCAAGATATAAGATCAGGGTGTACCTATGTATCTTATTGTAAATGAGAATCTAATAATATGAAGTTCTTTAAGAACAATGTAGTTAAATATCCTGCAATAATCAAATGGGTAACTCAATGTGAATGGAGATGGATATCATAGATCTATGAAATTTTATATCATGAAATAATGTTATTTTCTGTGCAATTTAACATCTTTAGGTAAGGGCATAGATCTATAGATGTGAGAGTGTGGGGAATTTTTTAGTTTGTGCAATTATATGACATGATGTAAGGAAACCATCCATGTAGTTTTGTATCAAATGGTATGGACATTTGATCACCTAACCTGAAAGGAAAGAGAGGCTATGGATCTGTGAAGATTTAGGTCATATAGTGAGGACATGGTATACAATGTAGTTTAACATGTGGATTTTAAGATATTCTTCGTACACTTTAACATCATTTGGTTAGGATCAGCTCCATACAATTTAACGTCATGTCTTCAAGACAAGTTCTGTTTAGTTTAACATTTGTTAGTCTGGACAAGAATCGTACACATGTGGTCAGGAAGAGCTCCAAACAGCTTAACGTCATGTTGTCAAGATGATATCTATATAGTTTACGTTCATATGGTTCGAATTTGCTCCATAACATATAATGTTATGTGGTCTGGATGAGTTATATAATGTTTATCGTTATGTGGTCAAGAAGAGATCCGTATTGTTAATTTTCATGTGGTAAGGATTAATTCTCTACAATTTAACATCATGTGGTCAGGATGAATCCCATAAATTTTGACATCATGGTGTCAGGACAAGCTCCATATAGTTTAACATCATATGATCAAGATGAATTATTTACTATTTAACATCATGTGGTTTGGACTAATTTCAATTATCCAAGAAAATGGATACACTATCAAATGAATTGATGTAAACATTTAGTGATTTTGGTACATGAGGATATGGGGACTCAAAATGAAACCCTACAATCAGTCCCCTAGCATAGCTAGTGAGTTGGGATAGTACTTCCTTTTTAATGGAATAATCACCTTTGATATGATTTATCACCAATTTTGAGTACCCGTGGATATTAAAGGATACTATGTGTAGTTGTAGGTCTAGTATAATCCAACAATGAGGTATTGATACTTGACCTCATTATTTGTTCATCCTTCAGATAATGAGAAAGAGTAGGAAAATGGCATTGTAAGATGAGATGAATATAATTGCCAGAAAACCCTGATTAAGCATCTTATTTTCCATTTTTTTACTGACATGACTCAGGTAGATCCTTCCAAAGTACATATCCCATGTCCAAGGAGTGACATCAATATAACAGACATCTTCATCTTGGAGCTAGGTGTCTTCCAGTGTATTTTCTAGGGTAGGATGTGATACGAGGAAACCATCCAGGGATCATCCTTTCACCAAATTCCTTGATATGAACTAAATGTGATAGTGTTTTTGAATGAACTCTCATTAGGAGGATCATCTGGTCAATATGGGGTAGCCAAGGATTCACTTGATAGGATAAATACGATACACCAATATGGACTTCGTGGTACTAGTATCATTCAGATGAGGTTGTAGAAACTATTCAAACATCCCCTGTCATTTTTCTATGTGTGGAGGGTACCTAATTTTTTTCCCATGGTGGACACATGTATGAAAAGCGGCCGCCATTATATTGGAGGGATCAAAACTGGTAGGTGCACTTGGTACTGCTTGATACATTCAAATGATTTTTTGACTGAGAGTGGGGCATCCTCCCAGATTCCTATTTAAATCATCGATGCTCATCATGTATGCCAAGATGGTGTGTAGCCACATATTGTTTTTGGTTGATAATTTCTGTATAGTTCCAAGTGAACACAAATTGATTCTTATTTAGAAATTCAATTTACATCTCTTACTCTTTGATGGGTATGGTGACACAAATCATAGTAGGTAGAAATTATTCTTCTCTACCTAGATTTATCTGGATGTGCTCATCTATGGAGGTGGTGAATCCTTCCTAAAATTCAGGAGGGTATTTCGTGGTGTTATTTTCATATTCTTCAATTTTTAGGTCTATGGAGACACTTTCTAGTGAAGATTTAAATATGTGGGCTTCTCCGTCCCTATCATGGAAATGGAATCTATGATAAGATTCATTATCCACCCTTGATATATGAGTCATTATAGAGGGATTTGAGAGATGATTTCATTTTACACTACCACAAAGGAAAGAAGGTTCTATAAACTCTCTGATTATGTCTATGAACTCGAACAGATTTATAGGGAGCACCTAATCGTTGTAGAGCACACTCTAGTATTCTTAGGGAAAATCCCATAATCTATAGGGGATGCAATATATATATCATCATCCACCATTGGTTTCATACCTCTACTCCTTTAGAAATCCACCTCAACATATGTGTCTCCATAGGTCTTAATGGGGTTGTTATCGCTATGTAGTATACAGAATTCTCCATTTGATGCTGATGATGTCACCCTAGGAATTAGATGACACACATTTCTTCAACCTATGACTAGGATGTGTTTAATTTTGTTTTTCTTCATGAAGAAATGATGTTAATATAGGTGGTCAGGATAGTGTATGGAATCCAGGAAAAGCTACACATCTCATTAGGATGAGAATCAATATATACATTGTTCTAAAAGCCATGAACCATTCAATTTAATTTAATGTTAAATGTATATGAGACGTGCAGTTTGACTTCATGTGATAAGGATGTGATCCATGTATTTTGAATTCTTGTAGTAAATACCTGGTTAATTCGTTTTATCATTTTATGGTAAGGATGACGGTTCTCTAGTTTAATGTATTGTGGTAAGGTAATAATCATTGAAGTTTAATGTCATTCAGTAAGAACAACAACTGTGAAATTTAAAATCATGTAGTAAGGATGATTGTGATAAACCTAATAGGGGAGTGGCTCTTTTAATGTTCTTGAACTACTCTTTTAAATATTTAATCAGTATCAATATCTTTCAACTCTATGTAGCCTATAGATACCAATTGTTCCAATCAATACATTAAGACAAAGAAGCTTTTTATTGTGTGCCCAAGACTTCAATAATAGGGGTAATAGTTGTCATGGTTTATCAATCATTCCTCATTTATATTCTTCAATATTTTAAGTTTCTTCTAAACCGTTTTCCATGGTAAAATAAGAATATTTAAAAAAAATGGGGTTCTGAGGAATATTTTTTGTTCAATGCTGTATTAAAATATGGTCTTTTCTCCCATAGAGTGGGTGGGTCATTCTCTTCTACACAATCTATGTGCCCTACACAGAGTGATCAGATAACTAGAGTAGTTATTCATGTATCGATGACTCAAATATCCCCATGTTGATCTATATCTAAATTCAATATTTAATGTGATAGAAATCATCCATAGTGTGCCCGAGATGTTGATGGTTTGGAAAATGAGTTCCATGTACTATCATCATTACCTCACTTATCTTTCTCTTAATTGATTGTTTTATCAAACCATTCCTCGTGGAATTGATCAAATACCGAGAAGATGTTTTCCTTGGATGGAATGTAATTTATGATTCATGAATTAAAGATATAGGTGACCAGAATGATTATCTAGAGTTTTATCTATGCCACCGTTTGTGTGGGATCATGGATGAATCTAGAGTCTGGGTATAGAGTCCCAGACTTTATTGTTTCATGGGTTGTGGATGAGGTATTAGGGGGCTTCGATGATGCACATTCATACCATTTATTAAAATTTCCAGACTCCATTGAAGGTTTTGTGGAAATATAAGATGTCATGGGGTGTCTAGAATATCCTCGATGTGTAGGTGGAAAATATGGAAATGTACCCATGCCTGTGGGAAAGGCTAAGGGGGGATATTTGGATTTTTCCCAATGAGGAGATGAAAAATAAAAAAATTCCCCCAACCATAGTACTAGGTCACTTTTCTACAAGGTGGTTATTCATAAGAAGACATGGGTACACTATCCTGAGGTAGAGATATCATAAGTATTCCCACAATTATTTCCATAATATCCATATTCTCTTATTGGAGTTGTGAGATATGTTCTTCTATTGAGTAATCCATGTAATCCACATGGGTTTGGCATGTAGGGTCTATAAAAACACCATTTCCTCTATTGGTGTAAGAGAGAATAGATGATGATGGGAGTTGTGACATTGACCCTAGAGAGAGAATCTACTACTGAAACTGTCCATCTTCTTCATTGTTATTATAATGTGAGATACCAACACATTTGATAGCAAGTTACATAAAATCCTAGAGGATAACATAGTTGTTCAACTGTTTTTTCATTTTTATAATGTATGCCAACTTTTTGTGACTCAGATGACTATAGGAAGGTATGGTTATACTCTTTAAGAGTGTTCTCATCCTGATCTGATGGGAAGTCTTTATATCTGACTGATATGATATTTAAAGATAAATAAGTTGGATTGTACTACTACTTGACATAGTACCATGTTTGATGGGTCGGTTCATAGTATACCATTTGTAGGTTCGGTGTGAATTATACAATTTTAGGGGTTGGATCCCATGTTGAAAATGATACAATGGTAAAACATGATAAGAATTTACCCATCCCGGTGTGTTGGGGTTCTCACTGGGATTCCACAATCACTAAGGCTGGAATTGATGATGTTAGAGGTTCCTAGATTGCGATGATCAGGGAGTTATTCTAACACAGTATCAAGATACTTTTGTGAACATGATAATGATTAGTGTTAGTAAGGATATTAGCCTTCTTTTGGAGTTGCATCAGTTGGATACCACTTCTGGGCTCTTCAACTGGGTGACCTAACATGGATAGTATGTATACACATAACCTCCTCTACAGCTCCTTGGTGCGTCATGGTCATATGATGGTGACAATGAATATAAATAATGGGATCCCTCTTAAGAATATCCTAAGTGATAGAGGTGGCATGCATATTTTCCTCATCCACCTTCTTTAGGTACATTAGGTATATATTGTTTCTCTCTAAGGATAACCTCAAAATGTGGTTAAATGTTGTGAAGAGGGCCAATTCCACTTATGTGTCCTGTAATGAGAAAGATAGATGATGGGAAATCATCCTTTGAAAGATTTCATATAGCTATTCTAGAGTTAATATTGAGCTTTTGATACAGTATTCCTGTACCAATATGACCACCTATCAATAATGGAATTGGTCTGTTGGTCATAATGCACATCAGGGCTAGAGGATAAAAGAAGCTTGTCCAGTGATCTTAGGATCCTTTGTCACAATCGATGATGTAATTTTGATTTCAAGGAATCTAGAAGTACTGAGGAAGAAAACAAGACACCTTGTCAATGAAAAATCATATATAAGTGTACATTTTATATTAATAAATTTCACATTTAAAGGATAAAGTCGACGCCCCTTATTTTTTTACATAAGGATCAATGTGGTTAAAAGAAACATTACAGATACATCATTTTATTGTGTGATGAGAACCACATAAACTAGCCTAACAGAAACTCAATGATCAATCCATTTTGAAAAATTAATGGGATGACATATTTAAATTAATTCACATCGGTTTCACCATTTTGTTTCATTAGGATTTAAGGAATCAAACAGGTTCCGATTGATTGTTTGATTGAGTGTGTGAGGGGGGGTAATGCTTCGGTCAACCTCTCACATCAAATTTAACATTTTTTCATATTTTGTAGAAACGTACCATGGTTCCCCCATCAATAGGTAGTTATATAAATACTTTTCAAATGCTTGTGGTGATCTGTGTTTTCAGGCACAAAAACTCTTGGATACTTGCATTGGATGATAGGAAGGGAGGTCGGGCTCATCACACCGTTTTGAAGGGAAATGTTTCATACTCTCAGACTCTCTTATATATTTATGATATGTTTGGGAAATCCTTCCTAGAGATAGATATAAGACTAGTTACCCCTATTTAAATGAATTTATTATAGACATGTATTTACAGGAACACTGGGGTGTATATCTTTGGTTTTATGTATTTATATTATTTAGTTATGATACTTTTGGCTATGTCCCTATTTGATCACTCTGGAGTTTATTTTCGTCCAAGGATGTGGTCGGTGTATTGGATATGGGATCAAACCTCAACAAGGTGTTCTTTGTATAAGGTTAAATAAATAATCAAACCTTGCATTATTTATTTGACATAGTTTAAGGTTGTATAACTAGACATATCCAAGCAGTTTAACGTTATATTGTAAGGAGATGAATATTGGGATCGAACATCAGTGAGGAATCCTCCTTATCAATTTTAAAACATGAATCATATTCTATATAGTTATTGTTTTGTGCATCTATGTCATGATATATATGATAATAGAATCCCTAGTTAGGACTTATGAATATGATACTACGCATGATTGTTTCTTTGGTAATGTGTCCCTTTGAGTGGAGATTAGGCCTAATCAAAATTGCAACCCAATAATAGCCCCATGTCGGGGGGATATCAGAACATGATTTTGATAAAATCAACATTGGTATTTAAGCCAATGCCATCCATTCTTATTGTGATAATCACGGTATAACTGAATATTGGATGCATTTCATTAGAAAATATACATTCAGTGATTGCACATTAATGTTTCCCATTGATAGGAATGATTAACCATCTCATAGGGGATATGGTGTGGAGCTCGGTCTATATTAAGAATCATACATATTCTATTTTATAAGAGGAATCTTAGTCATTGTATTTTAGTTCCTCCCTCAACCCGCTGATGGGTTCAAGCTTCATGAGGGCATGATCGGGGATTATACAAAAGTTGATTCCCATGTATGACCCCACTTATCATCTATTAATGGATGAGGAAGAATGAAAGACTTATTTGAGGATTTATTCCCTAATGTCAGGAATTATTGGGAAATAAAGGGACTTAAACCAAATTTGTTGTCCCTTGGAGCTCAATCCGTAAGAAGGAATCCTACATATCATGGTTATAGTAGGAACTAGATTTATCACAGTTCACTTATCCTTTAAATTAATGATTGGATAAGGGGGATACTCATGATTGTGGATATTATGTCTATCCATATGATATCAATAATTATAAGGGATTATTCCAAGGCAAATATTATATTGATCTGGGACATATAATATTTTTTCAGTAATCAGGGCATATGCACTTAGGATTCCCTATTGGACATGGATATCACTCTAGGACTGCTCAATTGATTTTTTTCTTACACCCTTAGGCTGCAAGATTTGTTTGGGATTATGCACTAACATTTCCTGGTTGGTTTGGGATTAGGAAATTAGCTTCTTGATAAGACGTGGCTTACACTTTGAGTATTACCAATTTATTCACTCCTTATTTATCTTCTTATGGATTAAGGAGATGTGGTGACCATAAAAAGCCTATCTGAGATCATGAAATTGGTAAGGACACATGATTTAATGACCATATATTATCAAGGACACTTACCTTGATAATGAGGGATGTGGAAAATGGTTCTTGGTTGGGGTCCATATGGCATGAGACCAAATAGGCCTTCCATACAAATTGGACATGTCATAATGGATATTCCTCACATGTCATGACTATCTACATGGAAATTCTTTATTGAATAATTTATATTATGGGTCAGTAATATGACATATAAGACACAAAAAATGGTGTATTATTGATTAATTGATGTGTCTTGGATGCCTCTACATGATCTAAGAGGATGAGTCCATGATCCTTTACATGGTTAATTGAATTGCATTGGATTCCTTTAAATGAGAGAAGAAGACATGTCCAAGGTTATTCACATAACCAAATCATTCTTGTATGGTGCCTGGAATAATGTCAAAGTAGACATGATCATGTATTGTAACATGATTATTTTTTCTCATATTTGGATTGTTGTATGAAAATGTAAACATGTCGATAATCTATATTGAGATCATCCCAACTTGTCAAAAGTCTATCTTGTGACATAACAGACATTCCAATGGATTATCGAGAGATTAACTCGACTTCTCTCCAGACAGTCACTTGATAATGGTGACATGATAATCAATTTTCACATGGTCCACAAAACATGTCTAATTCATGTCTCATAACAATCATGGCATGTCCAAGGTATCATAAATACATCATAAGTTCCATGAGGACTCTTACGATCATCTTTCATTAAACCATTCATATGTTAGGATCTATTAGATATATTTAGGGACTCATGTTGGCTTTAATAACAAAAATTCACTTCTAAATGTATTTTTGCTAATTATATATTAATAATAAACTTCTTAGTAAGAGGGGTGAGAGTCCTCATTGTTTTACTTACATGAAAATGGAATCCTTGCTAATATTGTGTCTTAAAGATACCACATACAAGGTTGCAAGAAGGAATCATGATATAGAAAGTATTCTCACAGTGGACTAAGGAAAAGCATTGGGGGATATCTTTTTTGGATGCTAAATCCCAAGGTGGCACCACACATGATTGCAATATTGTGAGGGAACCTCACATTATAAGGGTTTTGCATGAGGATATTTCGTTAATGTGATTTGCATGTCTTCTTAACGGGGTCTCATGATAGGCCTTCTGGTCATGTGTAAGGGCATTGTGTCTATGCCTCCTTGTGCATTGGAGGAGGAACTAACTGTATGGTGATGGAGGGTGCATGAAATATGAGAAGAACATGTCCTCGAGTCTACACCTCAAGTATGATAAAAGGAGCACTATGAGGTTGAGGGTTCACAACACACTAAGGCATATGTCCGCTGGTGTATGTCTTAGAACACTATTTTGGGTATTGCCTATCTACAATCACTTGAACTCCATGAGGTCTTTTTGTGAACTCTATGATCCTTCCAACACCTGGGTTTATGCATGGATTGAAATCCATGTCTGTGATTGCATGCCATCATTTCAAGACAATGGTTCTCAATTTATTCATGAGGCTGAGGGTCGTCATGCATGATGGATCATACTCGCAAGGACCAGAATGGGTTCTTTTTAAATTACTGTGCATGTATTTCAATGTTTTATGTGACTTCATAATTCATGAAATTTCATGATATAAATGAGGACCCTTTCAGGTGTCATTCTAGTTAGTGCATTGGGTGCACACTGGGAAAGTCTTCATGTACAAAGGACCTTCATAGAAAACCTAAGAAACCAATCAACAATGGGGAGGGGATCATATGATATCATTAACACCATGCATGAAAAAAAACATTACATGATGCTCAGTTCATCATGTGATCACCTTTATTTCAAAAGAACATGTGGTAGACTCTATAGATCACATGAGATGTTCTTCGGTGGGTAGTGGCCAACACACCCTATTATTCCATGTCCCTTCTTTTCCAGATCTCACTTTTTCCTCCCATTTCATGTGTTTTCCTTCAGGATAACTTGGTATATAGAGGTGTGGTCAACCTGATGCTCATGTCGTTTTCCACAAGAAGGGTGTTACGTTCATCATTGATGTCATGTAGGCTTTTCCAGTTCGACATCACACTACTGCGAGTGGCTTCATGTGATCTTCCATCCCTTGGTTTCCTTCCTTAAAGTTTTTTGATCTAGAAAAATCTAATTTAAATAGGATGTGAATATATAGAATTCATAATGGTTTACACTCGTTGAAATTCTCATTAAGACTTCCTCTATCTCCTTTTCATCAATTGAATGATCAAAGGATTATAATATGATGCTTTGAGTATCAAAGGTCGATCTCATGTAATAATACAAATGTACTTGATTTTGGTTCATGGGGGATGTTGTTGGATGCCTCAGACTTTAGAGACTATTTATGAAGGGCTGAAGATGGCGGTGATATTTATCAATGAGTTAACATGGGAGAGGTGTCTTCAAGTTTCTATGTTGAACCAGAAATGTTGTACGTCAAAAATTTTGTAAAATGCTGAAGACGTAGGTCCTTAACTATTTTAGATTTAATTGAATTTGAGAAGTGTATGAAAAAATTGAGTACGAGTTTTCTAGGTGTGAGATTAGAGTCGATGGTTGGGATTAATAGAGGGTGAGATCAGATAGTGTGGATTATTTGGCGGCATGATCAAGTGGTCCAAATTCAATCATGTTAAATATATAACATCCCACATTGAATTGTTGTTACTCCTCCCCTCAAGTATATATGAAAACATGTGGTTTCCACATCATCGATTCGACAATGGGTTCTGCACCCATACCACATTCACCACATCCACCCTGTGGGCCTTGCGCCCAAGATATGTGTGGCTTTGACCTCGTGAAAACAGGATTTATACACATGCCTTCTCATTTCTTAATGGGGTATTCTCCTTATACTGGTCCGTTGTGAGGCCTAGATCAACTCCCAGAAGGCATGTTCAGCCCATATGCCCACATGACCCCTTCGTTGAGTTGGCCTGGATAGTTAGTAGTTGGCCTCAATTTTAGGAAAAGGGAAAATAAAAAACCCTTAACAATAATTAATAATTTTTTTTGTAGAGGGAAAGGGTCCAAGGTTTATCCTCCTAAACCAACTACAATTCCTTCATCTCTGCCATTTCTAATATCTGGTTGAAAATTATTTCAATATTTGGCATGGTCTTCACAATCTTGAAATCTTTGATGACGCTGTTAAAAATGCACAATTATTGGTGACAAAATTCCCCATTAGATATTTTTGATGTGATAATTTCGGAAATAATAATCATTGTATCAAAATAATTATCTATATATGTGAATTTAAGCTTTTAAATAAATATAAAAATTTATTTATAAATATTGTTTTTGACAATAACAAATTTTCTAACTCTGATAAAAATTAAATTTGACTTGATAAAATTATATTATAATTTATATTTGATAAATATTATTTAATAATAATATTTTATTAAAATTCCATTTATTTTAGAAATTATTAAATTCATCAAATATTATGTCTCTATTTTAATGATATATTTCCCAAAATATAATTTGTTCTTCATAGCATCAAAATATAGTTTTTGTCAAACTTATTATATATCTATTATAAATTAATAATAAACAGGTAGATATAACCATTATTTTAGTAAAAATAATAATATAAAATTTCATACTATTTGGGTCTAGATACATAATTCATTCCTACAAGATTGTATTCACTATGATTAAGGTGTGTGATGGTGAGATTATCCTAGGGTGGTTTGAAGAAAATGATCTAAACTGTGGTTTAGATGAGCTCCAACTTCTCTTATAATAGGATTTTCTCTAGAAATATCTTTTAAATCATGATAGGGTACTAGTAAAAAAAATGATCAGTGATATTAACCCCAACATAATCTCTCATAAATGGGACTTATAGGGTATTATCCCACGAACTAAGGCTATCAATCCTTCATTTTATGTCAATTGGAATTTTCTTATAACCCTTAATATACTAATCATAATGGTCACTGTACAGTGCTTATATTATCAATGGTAATGATTCTTAACTGAATTTTAATTTAAACAAACTATAATGTCCAAAATATATATATGTATTACATAAGTTTTCAATAAATATATTTCTTGATAAAGAATTTATTCATTCAAAATGGTAATTTCATTTATAATATCTTGGTTTATTAAAATCATTACTACATTTAAGCCTAAATATTCATATTCTAAGGATTCCACATTAAATATTTTTCTTAATAAAAAATAACATTAAATATTCACATAATTGGATGTCTTAAACATCACCCCTACACTATTTTTTTATATTTTTTCACTTAAAGTCATTTTCATCTCTATTACCAAAACATAATAATTACTTTTCTTTTACTCTATTCTATCAAATTAAAAAATACAACTCACCTAACATCTTTATTTTTACCAAATTCATGCCCAATCTTTGTATCACTCAATAAAATCACACCGTATTCTATATATCCAATATACATTGAGGGTTGATTTTGAGTAGTCCATTTTCATAATTGTATGCATACAAAATTCTAAGTGAAAACTTTCATAAATCATAATATAATTAGATAAAAGAAATCCAATTTTATGTCATTTCCATGAAGTTAGTTGTAATATATATTGATAATGAATTTCTTAATAGATGCATTATAGTATAATATAGTTCATTTTGGCATAACACCTCTTCCACATCTCTTACAAATTTTCTTTATGATGTAGGAATATTTGTAGAAGGAATACGAAAAAATGGCTTTTATTACAAATAGTTATTTCTAAAAATATCAAAATCACAATGTTTGTAATCATTAGCTTTAAAAATCCCATCGTTGAGTTTTTTGTGTAGAATAAACTATCATATTGTAACCACTAATTTTATAGTGTAACAAACTCCTATAACATACTAACCAGAATATATAAAAATCAAAACTTCTCCATTAAGGAGTAAAATACAGTGTTATAGAGACCATTATAAACACAAACACTAAAATTATCTATATTTAAATTATAAAAAACGTGGGGTGGGATTTTATGGGTTGAATGGAAACCTAAAATTGAATAAAAAGACTAATATAATTTTTATCATGAAGGATGTTGTTGATCCATTCCAAGAAAAACCAGAAGAATTTGTAACCATTCCCTCTTTTAAGGAATCAATCAATAAAAAAATTATACAAATCTGGCTCATTTTGGATGAGATCCTTAATGAGATATGACATATTTTCCTAGATCCTAATATTCTATTCATGAAAAAATTTCCATTAATTAAATATGTAGAAAAAATATGATTATGATTGTTGATCCAAGATGATTTATTTTTATTGTTATAAAATTTAAGCGTCCGTGCATTCATCATATCGATGACTTACTTTGGAGAGTTTATATTGAGTGAAACAAATGTACATAACATTAAAAACTAAAATATCTTAATAATAAAGTGATTGTAAATAGTGTAATATTCTAATATTTTATTGTTCTTAAGAATTAAAAAAGTGTTGGGAACCATATAATGAAATGACCAATATCATTAAGGATGATGAAATATATGAAGTATACAAAATAAATAGAGGATTGTTCACTATTACATTAATTAATCCAAAATATGTTAGGGGGTATCTTGAAAATTAAAAGTATCTGAAAATTGGAATAATATAGGTCATATTATATCCCCTATTTAGAAAAGGACGTGATCTACCATCCGTAAATGCACTAGTAGATGAATGCTTGGTAGGTTTATTTAATGCAATATTAAGAGGAGCATGAGAAAATATACCTAAAAGGGATTCAAGTGTAATTATAATAAATTATTTTCATGTAATACATATAGATATTAGTATTAGAAGGATAATTTATGTGATGATAAAAATGAGGAACTAGAACAATACATTGGGTTGTCCACCAACTAGAAGATTTGTTAGTGAAATTAGTCGCCTTGTTTGTAGAGTCCTTCAAATATGGAAGAACACCTCTAAAAAATTGAGTGGAAATATTTAAACATATTTTCCAATATGATGTATAGTTAGTTAGAAAAATATCATAGTATTTAGTAAACCCCAAGTGGCTAAACATTCCTATTTAATGGGTTTCACTAGATCAATTGGAATAGTGATAGAAGAAGCTACATCTTCTAGATGTGGTTAAATATGTCATAAATATGTTTTTTATATATGAGATCAGAGAAGATGAAGAGGATCATATATCATAATGATTGATATCAAAATGATAATATTTAAAAATAAAATTATCTCAAATTAGAGATGCTTGGGAACCCTTTAGATAATCTAAGGATATCAATTGGAAATGATGAGGGAACATTAGAAGAAGAACCTAGAACATCAGTTTCTAAAAGGATAGTCAGAAAAAGGAAAATATAATTACCTATAATAGAGGATGAATAATATCATGTATGATATATGGTATCTTCATTAATTAGTGAAATGATAGAGGAAAGGGATAAATTGGTAAATTTAACCACATGTTTAAATCCATATACATCCCTATTGATATAGGATGTACATTATCTTTCAAAAGAATCCAATTTTCAATAGTATCCTAGGAATCCATAGTGTTTCAAGTTACAGTTGGTAATAATGAAATAATTTTGATTTAAAAATTATAAAATTATGTTTAGAATAATCTCAAAGGAAGAATATTTGTAGAGAATATAATTCAATTTATTCCTCAATTTCTAGATGTCTTCTTGATTGGGAATGAATTTGTTAGACGATATCATCCCATAATGATTCATTCATAGGAAATTATCCTCAATAATTATTTGATTCCTACTACTTATGGGAACACGATAATGTTTCTGGAAAGGAAATTATCTAGTTTCAAAGTGGATAACTATCAATATGAGGATAAATAATACTTTTTAAAGATGTAGTAGTGGGATAATATATTAGGATTAATAGATATGAGGATAAATGAGAAGAATATTTTCTCAGAATAAGATATTTTTTATAAAAATAATCGATCAGAAAGCCCCATAATGTTATGGGAAATGCTAATTTTGGATACTACAATCAACCTTAAAGATCCCAGAATGTTATTCAGTTGAAAAGTATTCTCATATATTGATGTATTGTAAATAGAATTTGATAAATGGATTCCAAAACTAATTAATATTATATTAATTAACATGGTGACATTCCTCATAGTTCTGTGTCTTTCATGGTAATGAATCACGTACGAATTTACATGGTAAATTATGATGGATATTGATTAATGTGATCTTAAATGTGACTAAAAGGATGATGGATACATTCTTCTTAATTAAGATTCTTTGATAAGTAGTCTTAATAATAACATGATAATGGTATATTCAATGTTTTATCTCATGTTTGGGTATTGTCATATTAAAATCAATTAAAAGGCTATATCATTGACATATTTTACAACACCAATTGGATTGTTTGAATGGATAGTTATTTCATTCGGACTCATGAACGATCCAAGAATATTCAATAGGATAATTGAAATAGAATTCAGTATATTATTATAGGTTTTGGAATTATATATTTATTTTTTGATCATATTTAGTCAAAATATAGATGAACATAATGAAAATTTTCACTAGGTAGCTAATGTGTTCAGATAATAAGAGAAGATAATTTCAGAAATAATGATCATAGATATGAAACCAAATATTTAATTATTAGTATTACAAAGGATGTAGATATAAACTTCAACCGCATTTTATAGCGAAGATGGATAAATCCCCTAATGAGCATATATATCATTCTCATATACAATTACTTCTTTGTATATAAAGCTAAACTTGATCATACATCAGATATTTAGATAAAAAATAGTTAAAATAGAGAGAAAGGTGTCCCATAAGGTACCATAAAATTAGAAAAATATTATTATGATGTAAATAGATTTACAAAACATACATCTTTGAACTTCCCATAATTAGAGTAACCAAATTGGAGTGATGTTAAAATTATCTTATTAAAATATGCACCCGACATAACAGTGGGTTGTGTCATAAAGATAATGTAAAACCATGATGAAAGTATCAATATATACTAGAGTGGATGAGATAATGGTATAGAAAATAATTATCCTATCAAAGAATGATAATTTATTTCATTCATTAACATAATTATTGTTGATGATATTTTCTTGGGAAAAACTTTTACAATATTAACATTTAGTTATTATATGAATAATTTAATGATAATTAAATTAAAAGGGTTTACCCAGGCATGACTAGTGTGGTGGATGACCAAATATTAATATTATTACTTTAATATGGAAAATATTAACGGGAAGGATAATGTAATTCTAGATTAACTAACATGACACTTTGTATCAGGAAAGTGAAATGGGAGAAGGTAAAAGATCAAGGAGATTTCCAATTTCCCTTGATAATCATTTATTTGGATAATATTATATTATAAAATCAATGAATTATAGATGATAGAAAATAAATGGGATTCAACCAGAGAATATATTTCTCAAGAAATAAACCTCATCCCATAAGGTTGAAAGATTAGAATGAATGGGTTCCTCTTCCATAATGGTCAAAAAATATGAAATATTTCAAAAAAGATCAGTATATTGAAATTCTAAGCATAAATTTCATATTGAATTCATTATATATGGTAAAAAAGTCCATTAGAACACTCAATGTGTAGAAAATTTAAGAAACATGAAGGCTTTAAGTAACAATCCATCGTCACCAAATAATTTCACTTATACATAATCAACAACAAGGGGGAAATGTTAATAATATTGTAAATTCATATAAAATCCACATTTTATCATTCCTAACAGACGTTTATACTTTAAAAACATCAATGATATAATAATATCCCATACATATAAATCATAAGAAAACATTACACTAATTTTTATTGGTTATATTACAATACTAACACACCTTAAATATCATTGAACACCTTTTGTGCATAAAAACACATGACGGGGAGTTTAGTCATTTGTAATTGGAAAAACCTATTTGTGTTAAAATAATTTGAGATAATCCTAATGAGATCTCAAAATAATTTTATTATAATTTTGTTATCAAATAATAAAACTTTAGAAATGTGAATGAATTTGAGGTCTGATTAAAGAAGTGTGAAATGATAAAACCAATTACCTAGATTTTGATGAATTTGTGGAACCTTCATCAAAATATGATATAATGTCATTAGAAAATGGGTTCATACCCTTATGGTATTAAAATATCCAATAATTTTGGTGATCTTCCCTTGACATATATATACATACAAATCCAAATATCCCATACACCCTAGATTAGAGATAAATGTAAGATAAATAGGAGAAGGTGGGGATGAATTGAAAAAAGATATAAACTAGGAGGATCTAAAACATAAGATAACATCCCATGGATATTCGAATACGGATGGATGAAACTGAAGGGGGTCTCCTCTTAAGAGACGTTTGGAACAAAATTGGGGAGAAATAGTAGACCCATCCCTTTATCAACTAATTATATTAATATTGTTGTTGTTGTTTTTTGACATTAGTAATGTAATAATAATATTAACCACAATCCAATTTCTAGAATATTTTCATAAAAACAACATCAATATGAATTTTTATCAAATAATAATCATAATAATTACAGAACCATATTCACAAGTTAAATTATAGTCTCTTAAAAAATATATTTTAATAATAACACTAATATAAATTATTCATAATTCATTATGTAAAAATATAATATTATAAAAACATAAAGTAAAATATTAGACTCACTCTTCATAAATTGTCGATTCATATTAAATATTCAGATATAATGTTATAATCATTCCATCAAATGATAAAAAAGATTATTTGGAATTTGGGAAATTAAAAAAATTCTAGGGAAACACTATATAAATTCATACTCTCCATTCATGGTTTCCCAATCTATGAGAAGACCATGCATCACTCAATATCTTGAAATTATTACACTATAGGAAACTATACACAGTGTCCCAAACCATGAAAAGGGAATAAATCATTTATGAAATTTTAAAAAATCAACTTACACTATTTTTCAACAGAAATTATTATTATAATTACATATAATTAAAATATAAAAAAATTGGGTGTCACATATCACGATCGACAACAAATATTATACTGTGATATCACATGTTACTGTTTGATTTCTAATTTATCAATAAATATTCATTATTACCTAAAATTTTCAATACAATCCAGATCCTAATAATTGTGAACATTAATATGTTCTTTAAAAAAAATTATTGGTTAAATTTATTTGAATTATATGATTGGTAGTTTGATGGGTTGATGAACGAAGGAAACACAAACATTTCAACACTTTTTCACATACAAATGTTTCTAAAAATAAACATCCATTTTATATTAAACATCTCAGTGAATAAAAAAAATTCATAACCAAGTATGATATGATCTCCATTATTCTTCTTGACACCAACAATGTGGTTATAAAATTATTTTTTTAACAATTGTTAACAAGTCCATAAATAATTTAACAAAAATCCAACATAAAACAATTAGTTACATGAATATTTTGTAGTGTGTCCTATTTTTATTACTTTATAATCACATGGATAATATCAAAAGTATATAAAAGTTATTTTCCACATGGGTATCGCCCAACTATTCCTCAAAATATGTGAATATTATTGATTTATGGACTTATTTGAACAATACTCAAAAAAATCATAAATCCTAATATCAAGCATTTGTTTATCAATTTCAATAAATTTTATATCAATTAGAAATCATATTATTGAAATATTAAATAAGATAACGGGTTATTTTAAAAAATATATATCTTACTATCCATGATATAATGTTTTCCATCAAAACAAGTGACTCGTTCCCCTCAAACATGGTCACCAAGCCTGATTTTGTGATCATGCATGTAGAATTTCCTAAAAAAATTGATTGTAATTTCCCAAATAATTAACTTACTATGTATCAAAACTATAATATGTCCCATTTTTACCATTTTTCAAAATCTTATATATTTTTTCCCTTTCTTCATATTATTTAAGAATAAACTAAAAGACACTTTACCATTAACTATCCATGTTGAGTTTACATCTATGACGAAAAATATTTTCACATTATTATTAATTCTAAATTAGTAATTAAAAAATTAATTAAAATAATTTTTTGAAAATCATTTTATAAAATTATATTAAAAACATAGATTAAAATCGAAGTGAAATCATTTAAATTGATAAACATGTAATTAAATATTTATAAAATCATGGACATATAATTTTATTCATATCCATGAATAAAATGATGCATGAATTCTTTTTTTATCCCATCCCATCATAGTTGAAGTCAATTATTCTTGAATGACACAATGAAACATATTTCATGTGTTAAACTAACCTTTCTTTCTACCTGATATCCCTAATAACTCAAGGTTCATTATACATAGAATATTTATATATTTATATATCTAATTATTGAGTTTCAATAAAACAACTCTCACAGATACCATTTTTAGTTCCCCAAGGACCCCTAATGGGGGTGAATTAGGGTATGGTCAACATAATTATTTTTTTCTCTTCACCTTAATTTGAACTTTCTCCCACTTATGTGGGAAAATTTTTCAACTAATTTCCTTTCACTCCACATAAATGAGCTATATATGAATGTATAAAATAATTTAACATATTTAGGGAAATAAGTATTTTTATTTATTAATCCATATTGGGCTAATATAGGTTATATGTTGTTGGAAACATGTCGATGCACTAGAATCCCCTACTATACTTTTCTAGTAAAAAAAGGTTGTGTTCACTACACACATAGGATCGCAACCTTATAATATTTAGGTATCGATCACTCCTTTTACAAGGAATATTTCCCTTCCTCATTATTTTTTCAATGCTCCAAGGACAATTATGTATATCCTTTAACCTAAAATGCATGGTTGAATGCTTCTTTGTTTCTATATGGATGTGTTGTTGATCACCACATGGTGTGATCCTTAATAAACCTACTGTGAAATCCTAATCAAACATAAATATTCTACTTCACATATGTTCATAGCAGTAATTATATTTTTCCTTAAGTCCCCTCTCATCTGGATTTTTTTATTCTAGAAAATTAGAACACCAAGATGTCATCAATTACCTATTCTTTATAAATATATAAATGTGCATGAAATTTTAAATGGATGATTCTCCATTGTTTTCACATATAATCAGTGAATATACCATCAAGATAATATTTTAATCTATTATCTTTAGATAAATAATTTATCAATCTACCCTTTTTTATTATTCAGGATATTATTTTATTGAAGATAGAACTCTATTTCAGATTACTTTCCCATATTTATAATATAAGGAACCCACATTTATTCATATTCTTCTTCCCACACAATTTTTTGGTTCAAGATTGTTTTTAATAGGAACATGATCTATGAATACTTATTTTTTTTAATAAACCTACCAGGATCATCCATATAGAGTTAGGTTAACTACTAAAACATGTCACACCTTTTTCATTTCCTAAATATTGTAAAAACCACATTTCATAACCCACTTACTAATTGTTTATTAAAATAAACTCAACTTATGTTTAACATTGGTTTTAATATTGACATATCCTTTTAATGCATTCCATATATCAGAGATTGAATTAGAACTAAAAAATTCATGATCACCCAAATTTCATGAATTTTAACTAAATATTTTTTAATAACACTCCATGAAAACAATGATGCTTCAAAACATGAATATATCCATTTCAATGTGAAATATATTTCCCAATAATTCCACAAATAATCCACCATAACCCTCTCATTTAATATTTTTCATTGATCCCTTTGATGTTTGGTAATTTTTAAATCATAGAGGATCATGTCAAGCATCATCTGAAATGAGAAAAAATCCTCTAGAAATAAAAAAATAATATTATAATTTATTTGAAATAAATTACTTGAAGAAAACTCTTGGGTGATGGTTTTCTAAAATATCATTAATCCTAGGATGACACCTACGTAAGAAGACCACATGTATGCAATTGAGAAAAAAAACCTACATTAAGGGCTACGACACTTAAGTAGGTACCAAACACACATAATCTTAGGACCAATAAAAATCTTCTTCATACAATTTCCAATTTCTTATACCCTTCTAGAATGAATCTTATGATCATATGGAATGAAAACTAAACTGATGATGATAAAATGTAATAAGACTAAAAAAATGCATACACTTATTGATAACAACTTCTTGCATGCCCAATGACTCCAATATAGGCCTCCCATGCCTTTTTGAAATTCATATCTCTCAACCAGAATGACACCTACAAACCTACTGGATAACACTTATGTAAAATTGGACACTTGAACCAGATTGCTATCATATTCACTCCAATTCAAATCCAACCTTTAAGATCAGCCTCATAAACTCCTATTAAGATTTAAAATTCCATTTATTTTTTCAATAACTCTAACATATATTAATTAAACTCAACTTCCCAAATATCATATAGTCATCACTTTGGAAACACTCTATGCTTCACTTTAACATCCATTCAGTTATCCCCAAAATGTTATTGAAAACTGTGAAATCGCCCTTCTTCCACTCATACTTTATATAAGTCTAACAAAAATATATTGGGATTAACCAACCACTAAATTCCAAATATATGGCCTAAAATTGTTATAATATAATTTTTTAAGACCCTATTCTAGATACTCATCCCGAGTTCCATGATAAAGATTCCAACATGGAATGTGCCACATTCCCAAAAAATAGGGCTCGAAAACTACTATTAAGGGATAATGTAAAAAATATTACTGAATTATATTCACTCATATATATTATTAAATATACATGTAATTCACTTTTATAAATCAATACATCAGTTTATTGGATTGCAACATCATTAAGGTAAAATAGAATAATTTGAAAAATTAACTATGCTTATTAACATACACCTAGGTGGTTATAAAAAAAGTATAAAAGAAAATAAAAACTAAAAAAATATCTTCCAAATATATTCAAACATCTTTATGTTATATGTGGTACAAATACCACATACTATTACTCCACTATAGCTCCATTTGAGTGAAAACGACTCATTGAAAATGAGAATGTAAATAATTACATTACATGAATAATGAAAAATAATACCAAAATGATCATTATGGGTATGAATGTAGAGATGAGTAAAATAATACATTGTAGTATTTACATAATTAACTTATATAGTTTTCTATGCTAGTAGAATTCATGATTATTTATCCCAATACAATGATCTATAAATATAGGAACATAAATTTTTTTTCTAAAAACACCAATATTAAATTAATAATTGATATGAATATCCTAATGATTCATAACAAAATCATATCACTAAAAAAAATTTAAATTCTCACCCAACCATGTGTTACAAGTAGATTTCCAACTCATTCAATATTTTCACATAATGTGGTATCTATATGTTTTTCATTAATATTAAAACATTTAAAAACAACAAAATCAAAAGAAATAATGTCAAATACCTATAACATTAAAATATTATGTGATCATGGTATCATGTGAATTTTTTCATCCCCAAATTGAAAAGAATTATAAAAAATAAATAATTCATGCACCACTTCTTTGACCCTTCCAACTATTCAAATTCTGCATTGGTTAAGGAGATCTAGCCTCCCCTTAAGGTGAGTATCCAATCTAGACATTAATATATATAATCTGATAATCTCTATGTAGTATCATTACATAGGAAATGGTTCTAAAATAATTATAAATATATATTTCAATAAAATCAGTTTTATATTTATAATTTTAAAAATAAGGACAATCATTACAGTACCATTTAAAAGTAATTAAATTAATATAGAAAACCCTACTCTTTGGATCATTCTTATAAAAATTCATTTTATGTTTTCAAAATAAACTTCATCAATATAAAATATGTTTTCGATAATTTAGTTATGTTCGAAAAACATCTATTTAAAATATATACTTAATAAATATATTAGTAATTTATCAAAAACCTAAATAAATAATATGTTATTAATAAATTCATTATAGATGAATTATTTATAGGAAAAACACATCACCCAATATAAATATAATAGAAATCATATTATCAAAATTTCAGATTTGCCTTCCATAAATGTTATTTTGTAGATATCAATGGATAAATATATTAAAGAAAACAATAAAATTTGTGATCCACCAAGCCCTAACATTGATATCCCCAATTCAATATAAAGATCACTCAATAAAACTAATTGATTTCAGGGTATATTTATAATCCATAAATGATATTTATTAACACTGTATCATATTATTTACTGTGAAATAGATTTCCCACAATGAAATTACTTTATTTAGAAATGTGGTGTTAAAATAACTCTCTCATTGAGAAAATAGTGGGATTATTTTCTTATGAAGATGAACCATGATCTGTGAATGTTTTTTTTTTGTTTTATATATTTTTATGTGATCATTGATTTATTTAGATGAATTATAGTTTAACAGGATATAAAAAGGTAATTTAATTCCTTGAAGGAGGAAAAAAAGGATGTGGAGATAGTGAAATTTTAATGGTTCCCATTGATATATAGAGTAACACCCACATATGTGAAAACTATTCTATAAAATGGTTTGAAAATTACATGGTTTATGATTGAGAATAATGTAATGTGAAGAAGAATTGAAAAATACCATCAAGTTAACCTTGGTTCCAAATGATGAAGAGAAATATTCATTGCTATCCTTGGGGAGTAAAATCATAATTTTTTTTTGAATACCATGTTTCAGTTTCTTAAAAATGGCCATGGTAATTCAAAATAGACATATGGAGGCTATTTGAGAAGGCTTTTGATATAACTATTTACTATATTGAATAAAACAATTCAATAATTTCTTTAAATAAATTTTTCTCTAAATGAATACCAATTTTGGTCTAAGAATCCTAGTAATTGAAAGAGTTGTTGAATAATTATAAAAAAATAACATCATAGTTTGGAAGAAACCACAACATAATTTTTTATAAAATAATGATATTCAAATAGAAACTTATTATAAATTTCATAAAGGTTTTTTATTTTGATTTTGGTTTTTTAGATAAAAAGTTGACTAAGTAGAAAATATCATGGATCTAAAGACCACAAATTTGTTTTTCAGACTCTATATAAAAATTAATTTTTTTAACTATAAGAAGAAATATATAAGAGAAAAACAATTTAGAGATGTTTCTTGATTGATAAGGGATGAAATTGATAGAATAAAAATGCATAGACATGTTTTGGGACATAAAATCACATTATGAAGAAGGAAGACGATCATTTATGATTTCTCTCATTCAATGTTGATTTATCATTATGTTGTATTTCTTATTCCAAAATTTTATGAATCTCATAATTATCTTCCCACTTCGTAAATATTTTGGTAATAGTATGACAATTTTTATCAAATTAATGTTATAAACCATCATTTACCAAGTACTATAAACTCATAATGAGTTGGTATTACTTTTAAGAATAATTATATTCATCTTTGTTCTTTCATTATTTTCTATCTCTTACTTTTCAACATTTATATTTTGATACCCCTTATAATAACAAATATTTGAGTAAATGTTTTATAAGATATGTTTTTTTATCCACTGAGTTACACCCCCACCACCTATTATCCTTATTATAACCCTAGGAATATTAATTTATATTATAAAAAGTAACACTATTGAGGTTTAAGAGTTTTTCAACGTGAATTTCTGGTCCATATTAGTCTATAAACATATACTAGCTAGATCTACTTGTAACCTAATGCATCCCTCCCCATGAAATAGAGGTTATAGATTATCATAAAGGGCCTAAAAGAATTTCATATTGAGATAATTACCAAAATATTTGAATAAGTTTAATATTTTAAATATAAATAAATATAAAAATAAATCCTTATAAACAATGAAAATTTATTAGGGAAAGTATAAGGCCCCAGCCTTAAACCTTACTTAAAATTGAATTAAACGAATAATTCACATTGAGGATCTTTCCAGGTTTAGAGTTTTAGAGAATTAGGACATAACTATTACATCTCAAAAGATTACAAAGTAGTCTCTTCTACTAAATTTCCATAAAATAAAGAACTCTTAAAAAGAAACATGTCTAGTTTCATGTTTAAGTAGCATGACTTTCCCTTGATCCCATCATTGACCCTATTACACGCTAAGTCCTGTGAAAAACATTTCAAAAACTTGGGATGAGCATAAAAACTCAGTAAGGGATACACAAAAAACTGTTAGTTTATCAAAACAAAAAGTAAACCATGTATACTTTATCAAGGTAATACTTTTCACCTTTATGAAGTAGTAAAAACTCTTCACTGAATAAAATATCATTACTTACCTTTTTGTAACCAACGGATTACCATAAAACCCATATAAAGAACACATAACATATATAAAGGTAACTTGGGACATAAACATACTTAAGTGGAATAACCATACGGTCGAATCCCACACATATCACTTAATGGAATAGTCATACAGCCAATTTCCATACATACTAAATGGAATAACCATACGGCCGACTTCCATACCCAATGCATTGGAGGTTATAACGTAACCACCCGTCCTGGTATTCACTGCACCACCCGTCATATGGTTTATAACGTAACCACCTGTTAAAATGTCCAAGTACCAATATAAAATCATAAAACATTAAACCAATATAAAGGAATGATAACATTTCCACATTTCAATCACAATATATCATAAATATATTGACATAATAGAATCCTTTATCAAAACCATTTTCAATACCAAAATACATAAAAGAGTATATGGTATTTATTTTATTTTAAAAACATTACAGCTTGTTGAGGAAGCCAGAGACCAAATAATACTCGCGGCGGCGGAAAAGGTCGTTGTCACCGCGTACATAAAAAAACATTCCTTTTTGTCGTTTAGCAAAATGCTTCGTAGAAAAAGATTCCTTTTGTATAAAAGTAAAAGTCAAAGGGGTTTATACACCGTATAAAATAAAGTTGTGTATAAAACGAAATATGCCAAAATGAAAGGAGATTGAGATGAAGTCCCCTACAAAGACGGTATCTTTGGTTTAAGGATAACTCAATTACATAATTATGTGTGAGAAACGAATACAACAAATATGAGTGGATATTAATTTTAAAATAATCAAAGGTCATTCACACATATTCAAAGGATGACATACTCAGTAACTACATGTTGAACCCAAAGAAATCGAAATTGGGTTAAGAAGTTCCCTTGACAGCCTAACGGCGTCACATCAAAATGAGTTGATGAGAGATAAAAGCGTATCTCATCACTTGGACATAAAATTTACATCAATAAGGACATATGAGAACATATCCCAACATAACAATATGTAAATTAAAATACCAAACAAACTAAGTCTTTTAAAAAAAGGAGGGTGAAAGGTTCCCTTACCGACTTGGGTATCTTTCGAAACATACGCCTCGTGAAAGAAGGACAATACATCATTGATGTAAATACTCATAAATGATATAATATTACACAATGAGTAAAATAATGGTCATTACATACACCACTCAAAGGAAATTGTGGCAAATATAGCATAAATCTCACGGGAATAAAAGTGAGATGAAAAGTCACTTACGAAAACTCGGCAGCCTAACAGCGCCACTTAAAACTTCCAAAAATGGATTGATGAGATCAAATAGGGTATCTCATCAAATTACAAAAAATGTACAGAAAGAGGAATATGAAATAACATCCCCCATCATAACAAATAGGAGCTTAAAATAAGTGACATAAAGGAGAGTACTTAAAAAGAAAGAGAGAGGTTAGATCTCTTATGAAAATTCGGCAGCCTAATGGAACCACTCAAAACTTCCAAAATGGATTGATGAGAGAGAATAGGGTCTCTCATCATATGAACATAAAAATTACAGTAAGATTAATATAAAAGAACATCCCAATAACATGAAAGATGAGCTTTAGAAGGAATGACATAAAAAGTGTACTTAAAAAGAAAGAGAGGAGTAAGATCCCTTACCTCGGGTCCGACTTGACTCGATCGTTCTTTAACGTCCTGAATAATAAACTTGAGTTAATTTATACTTGATTAATAACCTTTTTAAAGTTCATTATTCCTTCTATATCACTTATTTCCATGTTATAAACATTATGTAACCATTTAAGTTAATAATGTTTGTTTTGTCGATATTTGGTTCTTAAGTCGAAAATGGACTTCTTACAATTACATGTTGTTCGTGTGGTCAAAGGTTCTTTATATCCATAATGACATTCCTGATTTGGATATCATATATATCATATATATCCAGCATATACATGTATTTATAATATTACATAATCATTTAGAGGTAAGAAATGAAATGCACCGTTCATGGAGACGGTAAGCCGTACGTACGCATGAACGTTACTTTCATTTATATTTCGTATTTTATAGAGTGGAATAATAATTATATAAAGGTATATTATAATTACAGTATAATATAATATATAATATCATAGTTCCATCCTTTATACGTCCCACATATGGTATTTAACGAATCAAATCACTTTGAGGGGGCGGTAGTCCGCACTTCCTTAAATGAAGATATCGCATTTACCCATAATGGAAACCATAAAGGTTTTCCCAAAATGAAAAAAAACAGAAGCTTAAGGAAACCATAAACATATTATATATCATATATAAAAATAGTGACATCATAATGGCCACCTTTGAAGGTGTTAAATGAGTATTGAACAATCATCGTTTCGGGAGGCAGAATTTCGCCATCCACAGAAACTGTATGTTCTTTAACCATTTGATGTAGTTGTGTGAGAGTGTAGCTCGAATAAATCTTATAACAACATCCTAGTATATTGAAGATACTGTTTTTGTTACAAAAGAAGTAAATAAAAAGGGTTTATGGGGGTGGAGAAGCAAAATAAAACAAATGAACATGAGAGAATGAATTACCATTAAAAGTGTATCTCCTTTTGATTTGAGCCTAAAGGCTTCCTTTGAAAGGATTATGCCCAAAGGGAATCCTCTAGGATGAGGAGAGGGATTTGGAGAGAGTAAATGGGCAGGTTTTTGCTGAGCCAAAGTCTTGAGGTGTGTGTTAAATGAGGTAGAGGTGGGGGCCTTTTATAAGAGGAGAGGAGGGGCACTTTTGGAAATTAAAGAAATATTACTTTATTTGAAAATTTTTTCGGTTTTAAAAGGTCCCACATTAATATAATTCGTGGATAAGGTGATAAGGGTTCGAAATCTACCCATACAATATGTTTTGGACATGTGTAGTTCATAGATGTTACATTATCTTTCCATTTTATTTAAATCGTTAAATAATGAAGTCATCGCTGCATCATCATGATGTCATAAATAATTTAATTTATTTAAAGTCTAAAAATTATAAAAAAATACTATGATGTAGAAAATCTTTTTAGATTTCTAATGAATATTTATAATCAAAAATATGATTAGTATAACCCCTTCTAAAAAAATGTTTTAGTAAAACAATTTATGTTAGTGTCATTTTCACCTTTACTTAAAAAAAGGCATTAATGTCATTATCTCACCCAAGTGGCTCTATGGGGTCCCCTAAATCGACCCATGGGTTTTCTTGGTCGGCCATGACACAACCAATAGGGTTAGGACATGTTTCAAGCTCATCTCATTTTATTAAAGCATTATTTTTACCTTAAACTACACTAATTACCACTAATCGCGATTAAAAACTTAATAAGTTACTATTCACCAAAAAATTATTTTTATCCCATTGAACCACATTTTACTTCTTAATGACAACCATGTATGTTGGACTTTTGAAAATCAAAACACAATGATGGAAAAATTTCATTTAAACAGAAAATCAGTTTTTTATAAGTACCACTTAGTGGTTTCACTATTCATCAAAAATTGAAGTTTTTCAGAAAATTACCAAAAATTCACCCTAAGCTATATTTGATATTACGAATTCAAAAATGAAGTCTATTTTACAAAATTAAAAACATATAAGTCACATTAATTACTTTAATAATTAATTCCCGCTGTCAGAGAAAATAGCGTGTTTTTATGAAACAATAAGTATCAAAAGATTGACACTAGTTTAAGTCCGATTTCAAAGTGAAATTAATTCCAACAACCACTATTGGATTTAATGGTAAAAATATTTTCTAATTTCACTTAAAAAACAATTCATATGATAATCTAATCATATAAATAAATTAGATTAAAAAGTGGTTTTGAATTAAAATACAACATTTTACACTATTCATTAAAAAAATGAACTTTATCGGAAAAATAACAAAAATTTACACAAAGTAAATTTTGATGTCTCGATTCTTAATAAGAGTTTTATTTGGTCCAATAGAATTTATAAGATTGATCAAAACTATATTTAATGACGGTTCACCGTCAAAATGTGAAAAGTGAAACCTTAGTGAAAATTAGGGTATAAAAGCCTAAAATTGAATTCTTTCCGTATTTTAAGCCTTTGGATAAATGTAAAAACATTTAAAAACATATATAATCATATTTTAGTTATTTATATCCATTCCTGCCAATACAACGTCTACATGTTAACTGCCATTTAAAATAATATTATTTTATTATTAGAGTGCAACGTAAGATTCCCAAGAAACTCGTTTTTGCGTATTGGGTATGCCATCGAGCATTGCATTCCCTTTAAAGTAATATTAATATTTTATTCAAAAGTATGGATAAATATAAAGATGTCATATTCTTTATTTACCTGGGGTGTTACATCCTTCCCCCCTTTTGGGAATTGCGCCCTCGCAATTTTAAAATTGGGCATGGAAACATCCTTGAAAGTCCCACATCGGAAGAAGAGTCGGTAAAACAATCACTTTAAAATAAAGAAAGATAAGTACAAAGGTCACCCGAGTTAACCCATACTAGGATTACAAGTATGAAAACATGGACATGGAGGAGAAAACATAGTGTCATGTTCTGATGGAGAGTGATAGAAAACATGTTTAGGAGAAAGTTAACCATGAGAAAATCACAAACTTGTGATGGGTTAAACGGTATTCGATTCCCCAGTAGGAAAAGTTAATAGACAGCATTTTTGTTTTAAGATACTTTTTATTGAGGAATTTATTCATAAGGAAACATAATCACTTATCATGTTGACTCTCAACTTTTATTATATTCCTTACACAAACTCATATTTTTTTCAAAAGACGAGTATTTAGGGAGACTTGTTCACATTAAGAATACTATAATCAACTTCTAGAGAATCACCTAATCCACCAAAGAGAACTATATACATCCCATGTCTTTAGGCTTTAACCAAAACCAAAACGAGAAAGGTCAGTACAAGGTCAGATAATCCATAAAAGGATAACCCGTTATAAAAAGAAAATCTATTCTTAATCTCCAAAATTTGTCCAACAAAACCCAAAGTTCAACGAGGACCATCTGATAACCAATTTGTCCATAAAATTCCTCAAAGTAAACCAATATAAGATTGAAACCCAAAAATTTGAAGGATTTAGTCACATAGTCTTCCATGTTAAATCATAACATTTATCTCCAAACAACATCTGTTGCTCCTAAAGCCTCGTATTGAAAAGTAGTCAACTTAATCACATATCCTCCATGATAGGTTAATCATTTTCATAAATAACCCAAAATCAACTTACTCTTAATTCATAAAATCATATAACTAAAAAGAATCAGTCAAACTAACCAGGGACTTCACGTAGTCCAGTGGTAGGCGATAAATACCGGTCACACTTTGGTTGTGGGTACGATTCCCGCGGCTTTGTACGACGCGACGGGTTGTCACACGGTCTGCGTGTTGTCCTTTTTCCAAAACTATATAATTCTTAAAACATTCCCCAAAATGAGATAAAATATTCAAGAATAATCATAACATAATTTAACCTCAAGTTTATCTAATTCCTTTCATTTTCCATCATATCATATAATAACCCATAATTACTTCAAAAGTAAGGATCATATAAACTCTAATGGTTACCTTTATAATTATTACCTGAATTTCCACATCTAGTTGGCCATCTCGTACATGATGCATTAGAGAACTCACCAAGTTTTAAGTGGTTGATCATGACTCCTTGATAGTTGGTTTAGAACAACTATGAGATTCCTCATTGAATCCCCCATCTCATCCAGTATCTTAATCATAGAACCACCACAGTTTCCTTCAAACCCATTGTCACTTTGGTGCCTGCTAGATCCAGCCATTTACTAAAACCAAAAAGGTCAGTGTGAGTATATCAACATAACCATCATGTACTAATGAGGAAGATAAACACTAATATATACTTACTCATTCACTTTATCTAAAACTAGGATTCTTTCTAAAATCCAAACCATTATGGTAATGTCACTTATGCTTAGAGAATAGCCTAACCTCTAAAGTTATCTAAACCTCCCTTTGATACCAACTATAAGGCCCCAGCCTTAAACCTTACTTAAAATTGAATTAAATGAATAATTCACATTGAGGATATTTTCAGGTTTAGAGTTTTAGAGAATTAGGACATAACTATTACATCTCAAAAGATTACAAAGTAGTCTCTTCTACTAAATTTCCATAAAATAAAAAACTCTTAAAAAGAAACATGTCTAGTTTAATGTTTTAGGTATCATGACTTTCCCTTGATCCCATCCTTGACCCTATTCCATGCTATGTCCTGTGAAAAACATTTCGAAAACATGGGATGAGCATAAAAACTCAGTAAGGGATACACAAAAAAACTGTTAGTTTATCCAAACAAAAAGTAAACCATGTATACTTTATCAAGGTAATAATTTTCACCTTTATGAAGTAGTAAAAACTCTTCACTGAATAAAATATCATTACTTACATTTTTGTAAACAAAGGATTACCATAAAACCCATATAAAGAACACATAACATATATAAAGGTAACTTGGGACATAAACATACTTAAGTGGAATAACCATACGGTCGACTCCCACACATATCACTTAATTTAATAGCCATACGGCCAATTTCCTTACATACTAAATGGAATAGCCATACGGCCGACTTCCATACCCAATGCATTGGAGGTTATAACGTAACCACCCATTAAAATGTCCAAGTACCAATATAAAATCATAAAACATAAAACCAATATAAAGGAATGATAACATTTCCACATTTCAATCACAATATATCATAAATATATTGACATAATATAATCCTTTATCAAAACCATTTTCAATACCAAAATACATAAAAGAGTATATGGTATTTATTTTATTTTAAAAACATTACGGCTTGTTGAGGAAGCCAAAGACCAAATAATACTCGTGGCGGCAGAAAAGTTCGTTGTCACCGCGTACGTAAAAAAACATTCCTTTTTGTCATTTAGTAAAACGCTTCGTAGAAAAATATTCCTTTTGTATAAAAGTAAAAGTCAAAGGGGTTTATACACCGTATAAAAGAAAGTTGTGTATAAAAAGAAATATGCCTCCATGAAAGGAGATTGAGACGAAGTCCCCTACAAAGACGGTATCCTTGGTTTAAGGATAACTCAATTACATAATTATGTGTGACAAACGAGTACACCAAATATAAGTGGATATTAATTGTAAAATAATCAAAGGTCATTCACACATATTCAAAGGATGACATACTCAGTAACTACATGTTGAACCCAAAGAAATCGAAATTGGGTTAAGAAGTTTCCTTGACAGCCTAACGGCGTCACATCAAAATGAGTTGATGAGAGATCAAAGTGTATCTCATCACTTGGACATAAAATTTACATCAATAAGGATATATTAGAACATATCCCAACATAATAATATGTAAATTAAAAGACCAAACAAAAGAAGTCTTTTAAAAAAAGGAGGGTGAAAGGTTCCCTTACCGACTTGGGTATCTTTCGAAACATACGCCTCGTGAAAGAAGGACAATACATCATTGATGTAAATACTCATAAATGAAATAATATTACACAATGAGTAAAATAATGGTCATTACATACACCACTAAAAGGAAATTGTGGCAAATGTAGCATAAATCTCAAGGTAATAAAAGTGAGATGAAAAATCACTTACGAAAACTCGGCAGCCTAACGACGCCACTTAAAACTTCCAAAAATGGATTGATGAGATCAAATAGGGTATCTCATAACATTACAACAAAATGTACAGAAAGAGGAATATGAAATAACATCCCCCATCATAACAAATAGGAGCTTAAAATAAGTGACATAAAGGAGAGTACTTAAAAATAAAGAGAGAGGTTAGATCTCTTATGAAAATTCGGCAGCCTAACGGCGCCACTCAAAACTTCCAAAATGGATTGATGAGAGAGAATAGGGTCTCTAATCATATGAACATAAAAATTACAGTAAGAGTAATATAAAAGAACATCCCAATAACATGAAAGATGAGCTTTAGAAGTAATGACATAAAAAGTGTACTTAAAAAGAAAGAGAGGACTAAGATCCCTTACCTCGGGTCCGACTTGACTCGATCGTTCTTTAACGTCCTGAATAATAAGCTTGAGTTAATTTCTACTTGATTAAGAACCTTTTTAAAGTTAATTATTCCTTCTATATCACTTATTTCCATGTTATAAACATTATGTAACCATTTAAGTTAATAATGTTTGTTTTGTCGATATTTGGTTCTTAAGTCGAAAATGGACTTCTTACAATTACATGTTGTTCGTGTGGTCAAAGGTTCTTTATATCCAGAATTACATTACTGATTTGGATATCATATATATCATATATATCCAGCATATACATGTATTTATAATATTACATAATCATTTAGAGGTAAGAAATGAAGTGCACCGTTCATGGAGACGGTAAGCATACGTACGCATGAACGCTGCTTTCATTTCTATTTCGTATTTTATAGAATGGAATAATAATGATATAATGGTATATTATAATTACAGTATAATATCATATATAATATCATAGTTCCATCCTTTATACGTCCCACATATGGTATTTAACGAATCAAATCACTTTGAGGGGGCGGTAGTCCGCACTTCCTTAAATGAAGATATCGCGTTTTCCCATAATGGAAACCATAAAGGTATGCCCAAAATGAAAAAAAAAACTGCAGATTAAGGAAAACATAAACATATTATATATCATATATAAAAATAGTGACTTCATAATGGCCACCTTTGAAGGTGTTAAATGAGTATTGAACAATCATCGTTTCGGGAGGCAGAATTTCGCCATCCACGGAAACCGTATGTTCTTTAACCATTTGATGTAGTTGTGTGAGAGTGTAGCTCTAATAAATCTTATAAAAACATCCTAGTATATTGAAGATACTGGTTTTGTTACAAAAGAAGTAAATAAAAAGGGTTTAGGGGGTTGGAGAAGCAAAATAAAACAAATGAACATGAGAGAATGAATTACCTTTAAAAGTGTATCTCCTTTTGATTTGAGCCTAAAGGCTTCCTTTGAAAAGATTCTACCCAAAGAGAATCGTCTAGGATGAGGAGAGGGATGTGGAGAGAGTAAATGGGCAGGGTTTGGCCGAGCCAAAGGCTTGAGGAGTGTGTGAAATGAGGTAGAGGTGGGGGCCTTTTATAAGAGGAGAGGAGGGGCACTTTTGGAAAGTAAAGAAATATTACTTTATTTGAAAATGTGTTTCGGTTTTAAAAGGTCCCACATTGATATAATTAGTGGATAAGGTGATAAGGGTTCTAAATCTACCCATCCAATATGTTTTGGACATGTGTAGTTCATAGATGTTACATTATCTTTCCATTTTATTTAAATCGTTAAATAATGAAGTCATCGCTGCATCATCATGATGTCATAAATAATTTAATTTATATAAATTCTAAAAATTATAAAAAAAATACTATGATGTATAAAATCTTTTTATCTTTCTAATTAATATTTATAATCAAAAATAAGATTAGTATAACCCCTTCTAAAAAATTGTTTTAGTAAAACAATTTATGTTAGTGTCATTTTCACCATTACTTAAAAAAGGCATTAAAGTCATTATCTCACCCAAGTGGCTCCATGGGGTCCCCTAAATCGACCCATGGGTTTTCTTGGTCGGCCATGACACAACCAATAGGGTTAGGATATGTGTCAAGCTCATCTCATTTTATTAAAGAATTATTTTTACCTTAAACTACACTAATTACCACTAATCGCGATTAAAAACTTAATAAGTTACTATTCACCAAAAAATTATTTTTATCCCATTGAACCACATTTTACATCTTAATGACAACCATGTATGTTGGATTTTTGAAAATCAAAACACAGTGATGGCAAAATTTCATTTAAACAGAAAATCAGTTTTTTATAAGTACCACTTAGTGGTTTCACTATTCATCAAAAATTGAAGTTTTTCCGAAAATTACCAAAAATTCATCTTAAGCTATATTTGATATTACGAATTCAAAAATGAAGTCTATTTTACAAAATTCAAAACATATAAGTCACATTAATTAATTTAATAATTAATTCCTGCTGTCAGAGCAAATAGCGTGTTTTTATGAAACAATAAGTATCAAAAGATTGACACTAGTTTAAGTCCGATTTCAAAGTGAAATTAATTCCAATGACCACTATTGGATTTAATGGTAAAAATATTTTCTAATTTCACTCTAAAAACAATTAATATGATAATCTAATAATATAAATAAATTAGATTAAAAAGAGGTTTTGAATTAAAATACAACATTTTACACTATTCATTAAAAAAATGAACTTTATCGGAAAAATACCAAAAATTTACACAAAGTAAATTTTGATGTCCCGATTCTTAATAAGAGTTTTATTTGGTCCAATATAATTTATAATATTGATCAAAACTATATTTAATGACGGTTCGCCGTCAAAAGGTGAAAAGTGAAACCTTAGTGAAAATTAGGGTATAAAAGCCTAAAATTGAATTCTTTCCGTATTTTAAGCCTTTGGATAAATGTAAAAACATTTAAAAACATATATAATCTTATTTTAGTTATTTATATCCATTCCCGCCAATACAAAGGCTACATGTTAACTTCCATTTAAAATAATATTATTTTATTATTAGAGTGCAACGTAAGATTCCCAAGAAACTCATTGTTGCGTATTGGGTACGCCATCGAGCATTGCATCCCCTTTAAAGTAATATTAATATTTGATTCAAAAGTATGGATAAATATAAAGATGTCATATTCTTTATTTACCTGGGGTGTTACAGAAAGTGTAGAAAAAAAAATACAATATCAAATTCCATAACAAGTTGGAATTATATATATGCCAAATGGGTCCTATTTGGGAGGATCATATACATGTAGTGACCAAAAGAAATAAATTTTAATATAATTCATCATAATTGGTCATGATTCTGATCTAGCACCATCACCTAGACTCCGCACTAATATGACAAGTCGAACCACATGCAGCATTCAATTAACCTATACTTACGCACTCTACCAAATAGTGATATCTAGTATGGTACCAAAGTTCCATGGTGGCCTGAGAAGGGTATGAATATAACATAGTTGTCCACCACTAATGGTTCCACTAAAAATAACCAATTTTTAAGTAAAAGTTCATGCGAAAGCACTCAATGTAAGCATGTTAACAATTTTGAAATAGATAATATAAAATCAATAAATAACCGACTGGTACCCTAAGTTCATGAAGACACCCAAGGTCAGACAATATCATTTTCTATATCTATGTATGTGACTATGATCGACCATAACTACTTTGTATAATGTCATCGGGTCTCTGAGAATGTCGTGTGGACAATAGAAACCATCACATCCAGAACCCCCAATCAGGTACATTCTTCCATAAGGTTTTACAAACTTCCCTCCAAGGGAATATTCATTATTTATCTTGGAACTCCCTCCAATGATGTTTTAAATAGTTATCATAGAACACCCCAGGCTTGGTGTTTTTTCATCAAGGCTATAGGACAATAAGTTATCACATATTACATTATATAGTGCTTTCATTAAATTCCTCGTATACCACAACTTATTGTTGTTTTCCTCATCATATTCAACATATCATCCCATATGGGATCATTCCATATCATTTAAACCATATCCTAATTTTAGTATTTCCCATTTCAAATCAATTAAAATAGAATTAACAGTTTCACATATATTAATCTATTTCTTAAATCCCACTTATACTAACAATTACATTATCACTTTCCCTTTTATAAAATAAAAAAACTCTTTTCCATATAACAATTATCCTTTAAAAAAGATATCAATATTTTCAAAAAAGTTCATTTCAATTTTAAACCCATTGGAATAATTAAATGTCCCAATTCCTTTTATAATATCGATGGTTATGAAATTTACTTTCTCAACCATTTATTATAATCGATTTTCATTATAAGAAATTAGCAAAAGTCCCTTTTCCTATTCCAATTAAAATTTTCAAAATAAAAATATCCCATTTTAATCTTATTCCATGGTTAACTCATTTATAAGAAGACACAACTAGGAATTATCATCTCTATGATTCATGTAATGATTAATGTGAGATTAATTAAGTAAAACATGATTTAATCTAGTTAATTTACATTGTGTTCAAGAATAATAAGGACACCTTTACCACTATAATATTACAACCATAAACAAGATAATATTTTGGGTTATAATTAGACGGACTAACTACCACAAGATAATAGAATCCTACTAATAAAATATCAGCAATTTGTTCAGCCTGAATCGATAAATAATGATTAAGAAGAAAACTTCCCTAAAAATATTAAATATTAACCGAACTAGGTAGATTCCAATGGATAATTAATTAATATAATAATAGATCAATATCAATTCATATCATTACCACTAGATTTGGATAATAAGAGATGGTTCTCCAAACAACCAAGAATCTAAAGAGACCCATCTTGGGGAAGGATGGGAAGAGGAGGTTCATATAAGGATTTAAAAGGATCCCAAGGGTTTGAAAATCTGAATAAGAGGAATATGGGGTGGAATAGGTGAAGTTATGGGGTGTACCCTACATAAAAATTAATATGGATGGCACTAGAAGACTAGTGGACCAAGTAGAACAAGTGGTTTTTCCTTTATCATACATCTAATCAGTGGGGTTAAAGAATCATATTATATCCCCACCTCTATGCCTCGAACCGATAATTTAGTCCTATGACAATTTCATTTACCCTTAAAGCTTTATAAAAAATACAAAACCACCCATTTAATGTGTTATAGCTCTATAAAACTCATCCTAATACCCGATTAAAATAAATCATCCTCTTGAACAAACCTAAATTCACATTCATTCTCATCATTTTAGATGCTCATACATATAAGAGAATTAAAAACTCCCCCCAACAACATGTATCATATTTAATAATCCCTATTAGTTTCCCAACTTCGAAAAAACTATTCTAGATCACTTATTCACATTCAATGATCATTATCTACTCTTGAGCACCCAAAACACATCCCAATTCATGGATCCAAAATTAAAAAAAATGTTCATCCGACTATGAGGAAACCCTAATTTTATTATTGAAATACTGAAATGAGGCCCCATTTATTTTTTCCACCCATTGACACATAAATTTCATCGATCATTTAAGCACCATGCCTATTGTTCTCCCCTCAATATGTATTAGCCGTCAAGCCTAATTCCAAGCCTCATAACTTCCTACTATCTTACTTTTATAATTAAATTACACTCTCAGTGGTCTACTGAACTACTAGGCATGAAACCTAACATAATGTAACTTAATACATGTGTTAATGTTGGAAATAATTTGCACTAACTCATATTTCCATATTTCAAGCCCAACGAGCTTTCCTTCACATCCTAATAAAAACACAAACAAACTAGATATTCTATGAAAAGTATTGGATAACTCAAAAATATGATGAGTAAATTTCAAAGATAATGTATGACATAGTTATGAACCTATTTCATTGAATACTATGTAAAATATATGATCAAACTACTTTGGCTATCCAACTATATGAATGTGTGTCTTCCACCACCAAGGCACCTTTTAAACTCCCAACCAAGATAACCTTGTCTTTGATGGTATAACAAGTTCATTACAATAAAACACTACGGTCTAACACTAATATTCAAATATAATCCCATGGTCAAACACCAACAACTCATACTATACATTATGCTCTGTCTTGAGCACCATTATGACAACATGTCAAACCAAACTTGGATCTTCTCACATCATCCAAATTCAAAAACATATATGTGTATTTTGACTATAACTACATTAGGAAACCAATGGAATTTAAAAACAAATCCTTATTGTATCAAAACAACCCACGAATTGACTTCTATTGTTTTAATAACCATCTAAATATCAACCCCACCATCAATTATCTTTTTTGAACATTAGTGACACACCCATGACTATAATGTTGTTCCTCACTATTAGAGTGTACTTGTCATATTTACAATAGAGAAACCACACTCTCATGGCCATCATCTTATTTTTCAGAAAATATAATAGTTGGATAAAGCCAAACTTTTTTATATAGAATCTTTAGTCCAATATTCAAACACTAATCAATTTCATCTCACAAAACACCATTATTGGAACTCAAAAGAATCATTTAATGAGAGGGACACAATATACAATGGCCTTTGGTGGTATCTCTACTATATTGCATTTTATTCAATAATACTTGAGAATAGAATCATACTAGTCCAGTATTTTACATATCCACGATGCTCCAACCAAGCCACACCCACCACACATCAACTCCTAACCAAAACTAAGATCTTATATCAACCATGCCACAACACCTCGATATAAACCAATACCAGCATGCCCAATCAACAACATAATCTTAATTCCATCTAATCATTTGGAGTATCTATAGAAAAATCACCACAAATTCATTGACCCCCATCTCATACATGGCCACTTGTAAACCCAAAACACGAAAGGAACCACACTTTCCATCATGCACTACCTTGATCACTTGCACCCAAACAGATGCACACTCCCATATGACTAATTTTTTATCCCAATTCATGGTCACATGATTTTTATTCCATCCAAACCAATATCACATTCCTATACCACTAACCACATCCATGCATATTCCATCATTAATTGAACAAAAGTACACTAATTACTACTCCTCAAAATCAAGAACATCATTTATTCTGATGTCTAATACATGGCCTCCTTCCAAATGATATCATTACAATACTAAAATCATCCAAAAACGTTCTTTCTTGGATAAATGAATCACAACTCATGCTATCAGGTCTTGGAACCCACCTAATCCTTCCCCATACCCAAAACATTATTACCAAGAAAGGAACCCCAATGTTCTTCCACAGACAAAAGAATTGACATGAGTATGTTGTATACGTGGTACCACCAGCCATAAATTGACCAGATCATATTGAAATGATGTGTTTACACACAATAGTGGAACTTATTTGTAAAAATTGACTCATTCTCCCTTGATTTTAGCATCAGAAACCCAAGGCTCATGCACATAAACAAGAAATTTATTGTTCTCATGACATGTATCTTCAAATAACCTAATTCATCCAAAATTCTCTCTTATAGTTATCCTAAAACATTGTATTAATCAATTCCATGAGCAGGAAAAACATCCTTCCTCTATTTCGTTTCAAGAACACCAGCCACATACTTTATGGTCAATGCAAACCCAAATTACATCTAAAACCCTCAAGTCCCAGTATCTGAATGATACTTCCTTTTTAAAACAACCAACACACCAGTCCCGATCAATATAGGTTCTCAAACATAAATTGTTCAATATTTGGATTCCCCATACATGAACTAATCTCATAATCCAAAGAATTCACCTACACCACATCACTTAAGGCATCGAAAAAGATCAGGTCAACCTCTCTCATGGGTTACCATCAATGTTCACAATGCACTAACTCGATAACCTGAGTCGCTCCCAAGGGTCACTAGGTTCTACCACCCATCCACCAGGAAAGCCTCATAAGAGTCCACACAGATATATTAACACTCACCCACATCTCAAGGTCACATTTCATCTTACATTCCAAACACTCGACTTAATGTTCTCAAAAAACGGTCTCCTCTTCATTCCCCACAAATCATATACATAGGGTCAACATCATTATTATATATATAAGGGATATAGCACACTCGTATTGCAGGGTCTCATAACTTGGGAACTAACAAAAACCCAACCAACCATACCATGGTTATTCCTAACTCATAAGGCCTCTAAGTCACTATAGTCAATAAGACTTCCCATAATTATCAAAAACTATTATTATTTTAATTTCTAAAACACATTTTTTTAAACCCTTAGATTTCCAAAAATTTAACCTACCAATTTATAGAACATCATATTTTTAAATTTTATGGATCATAGGATTTATATTTCCAAACATTCATGTGTCACTAAGATATAAAAGTCGGAATTGTTAAATAGAAAACCATTAACAAGAAACTTTGGAAAAAATTAATAGGATTATTACTAAAACATTATTTGAACAATATAATAATAAATAAACTTACACTAAATAATACATCAAGAGATCATACCATTAATTGGTCAAGTATGATTCTACCATGGTCATTTACATAAACCACCATATATAACACTACTAGAACATTAAATAACAAATAATTTATTACTAGAGATATATATAACATTGATGGAAATAAATAAAACTAATACAGCTAGCCTAAAATAAGAAATTGGATAACATGAATTAGAAGCCAATATTAATCATAAGCAGTATGCCATTAGTAAATAATACACATCTCATAGGCATAATGAAATTCATGTGAATCCCAATATGCATGAAATGATATATGAACATACCAACCCCATCCTTCCATACTAATCCAAGAGTTAAAATTCCATATATCTGTAACGTCACAAGACAATTGTTTCATCAAAGTGAAAATAAAATACAATTTTAACAAGTACAATTAGAACAAAAACAGGTCCCATAACTAGAAAATTGGGTTCCTAGTGCATCAGATGATCACTCCCAGGAATAATATCTTTATCAATCCCTAAATATTTCATTATATTCTATCGATTTTTCCTTGATAGAGATACTAAATTAAAATGATTTGGTACCACATTATACAAACCTAGATCATCTCATTTATGAATAGTAAATGTTCGTTTCTCTGTATAACTTCATGAATGTCGTTATATATGCCTGAGGCTACCAAATATTAGTGAGGGACTGTGAGAATTACTTGGGGGATATGTATTTAATATCAGAGTAGTTATAGTGGTTGAAATAAAAATAAAACTACAAACCAATCTATAAAAACATTATAGATAAACCATGGAAAGTGCAGAATATAAATATATTATCGAATTCCAAAACAAATGGGTATTACATACATGCTAAATAGATCACCCAATAGGATGATCATATATATAGAGTGAAAATAATAAATTAAAAAAACTACCCATTAACTCAACCTAAACTACTTCCAAGTCCTATTTGGTACCATCACCGATACTCCACTCTATCATTCCAAGATTAAAATCATGAAATAGGATAATTCCATAGGCATATAACATGTATCCAAATAGTAATTTCGGCTTACATACCCATGTTTCATGGTAGCCTAAGAAGGTTTTAATTATATCTCTGTAGGCCAGAACCAATGAAAAGACCCAAAATAACCAATCTAAAAGTTAAAGTAAATGAAAATGCTTTTAAGGTAAATTGATTAATAATTTTTTTAAATATATATAAATGTAATAAATAAGGCACTGATGCCCTATGTTCTTAGTGACACCTAAGGTTTTCCAATACTTTTTTTCATCTCTCATATTGTGACCATGATCAACTATAACTACTTCAGTTAGTTTTTTTGTTTCTTTGAGCATATCATGTGGACTATGCTATCCATCGCATCCAGAAGCTCCCATTTGTCATGTTTTACATCAGGTTTCACAAAACTCCCTCCATGTGAGTATTCATTAATTATCATGGACCACCCTCCAAGTGAGTGTGCAATATTGATCACAGCCCTCCCATCATAGGATTACTCAATAGTTATCATCAACATCCCTCCAATGTAGTATTCAATACTTAGCACAGACCACACCAACATGGGTTATTTCTCATCAATTACATAGGAAAATAAAGAATCAAATCCCTCCTCATAGGGTGTTCTATCTAAATTTATCATATACCACCCCTTAAAAGTGTTTTTAATATCACATACAACATAACCACCCTTACAGGAACCTTTAATATCAATAAAAACAAAATTGTACTTATTGAAGTTTCCATTTAAAATAAATTACATTATAATTTACTATTTCCTGAAAAAAAAAACTGCATCAATTTCCAATTACATTATCACATTCCCTATTAGAAAATATTCCAAAATAATTTACTTAATCTAAAAACATTTAAAACCCAATATATTATTCTAAAAATGGAATTTTCATTTCCAACAATTTTTTTCATCTTAGAGTTCCAATTACATTTACAATATCAATGGTTGTGAATTTCAATTTCACTAATATATATTAAATTTAATATAACATTATAATCATTTTACATAAGTCTCTTAACCTTTTCTAATTAATATTCTAAAAATATAAAAATCCCATTTTCATTTTGATTCCATGAATTACTCGACTATATGGGGGATAAACTAGGAATTGTCATCTATAAGATTTTAGGATAGGATTATAGGAATTTAATTAAAGATAAATTTATTTAAAATAATTAATTTACATCATAGTCAAGATTGGAAAGAATAATTTAGCCAAACCCAGCATTCTATAAGAAATTAGGTAAGAATATGTGATAAATTATAGGGACCACATTCCTCATTCTTAGATAATACCACTCATTGGATAGTTGTTTTTCATTATTCCTGAATTGAGAGAAAATGTAAAAAATTAAAAACACTATAAAAACAAATCAAATTTACCTAAACTAGGGAGACATCAATTGACAGTGAATGAATAAAAGATTATATAGAAGGGGATTTGTAGCCTTACACCTAGCTCTAGATTGTAATATGTGACACCCCAAATAGTGAAGAATCCATGGAGACCTACCTTGGAGAATGATGGTGAAAGGTGGTATGTATAGTGGTGTCACTAGCCCCACAATGATATAAAAACCTGAATAATAGGGTGATGGGGGTATCCTGGGTAAAATTAGAAGGATATCTTGTACATAAAAAGATTATATGATGCCATTGGATGGTGGGTAACCTCCACCGACTTTCCAGTGTCACAAAAGCATCATGTTGGCCCTCCTACTCTATGTCCTGAGCCGCACTTTCATTCCTATGACCCTTGTATCCACCATTAATTATTCATATCAAGCCAAAAACTACCTATTTGTGGTGTTATACCTCTCAAAACCACTTCATAAAAACTTGTTAAAAAAATATCCCTTATAAAAAATCAAAATTTATGTTATTCCTGAAAATTTCAATTTCTCATATAGCCTAGGTAATTACATTAAATAATTATAATTTCTCTTTTAATTGAATTAATTATTATATGGAGTATTAATTTCATCAATAAAATAGAATTTAATATATTTGATAGAAAAATATTTCATTTATATAAATATAGGATGATTTTATGAATGATTTCGCTAGGATTGGACACATTTGAAATTATAGGGAATGAATTTATATATAACGTCTCGGATCAGTTCCACCTCCATATCGACCAAACAGGGTGCCACATAACTCATGCATGCCTCCCTATATATTGGTAGCTATTTACCAATTATAAGGGTGTATCAGTAGATGATGGACACTACACCCTTTTATATATATATAACCATAAATCAAAAAAATGTAACATAACATCTAATATTAAAAATAGTACAAAAATAATGAATTAAATATTATGTAAATTCTATTTATAGTAATAACATCATCCATGATATAACAAATGAGTAGTTTTAATTCCTTATAGTTATAAAAAAAATAAAAAATATCATCTGAGGATATATCATTTACCAAAAAAATGAAAACTAAAATAACAAGGGAAAATAGCTCATCAAAAATAAATATTGAGTCAATGCTCAGATTAAAATCCCATCTCTTATAAGATTCATACTTCATCTATCGACTATAGGACCCTATCCTATGCAGATATAATGAACTGTAATGTTTTGTTTGATATCAAGGTTCCTAATTAAGATGTGTGTACAAATTAGTAGCTCACCCCCAATGGTTTTTCAAAATAATTACATTTTATGAAATTGAATGTATAGTTTTATATACTTATATAAAAAAATTAAATTTGAAATGGAAGTAATAATGAATATGCCACACCTATGCATGCTAGAGAACAAGCCAAGTGTGACCAATGTCTAATTACATTAGTGTTAGGGTGACTTTGAACTTGTCACATAAAAATAAACATAGCATCATGACCCATGAAATTATAAATGAAAATAACATCATTCTATAATATAATGAGTGATCCCTTGGAAATGTGTCCCAGTAGCACAATCAGTATAGTGGGTATAATTTACCTATGATATCATAATCACAAATAAATTTCCAAAGAATACTAATAAAATAGAGAAAATAATGGCAATTTTGTCTCTAATCAAACATTTACAATTTTGTATCACATCCCTGTGATGTTAACAAGGGAGGGTATGGAATATTTATACATATGAATGATCATAAGAGAGTAATGAATCCCTAATACAATGAAACATCATAATAAATTGAATCTTGTCCCTATATCAATATTATTATATGGGGATCTAATCCACTTTTTTTAGCATCACCCTTGAAGAAATAAATACCACATCCAACATAAATCAAAATAACTAAGAAAAATGTCACATTACCATGGGCGTAACAGTCTGGTTAAAACATATAAATTAATGGGAATATAATACTTTATCCGGAATATCATAATATGAGTCTTCCTATTGTATAAAATATATTCATAAAAGTTGAAAATGGAATATCATCACAATTATGTAGAAAAAAATAAAATAATAAATACCATTTTAAATATAATATAATCAAATCTCTTTAAGGATGGCATATTAACCAAAAATAAATAATAATATATAGTTAGGTCCTTAAACACATTACCTAAATTCATTTACATAATAAAGGATTAACCTACCCAATTATACAATATTTTGGGGGAGGAAGATACTACCCAAATCCAAAATAGCTATCTAAAGGCAATTGGGACTCTCTTGCCCCACATTGGCCAATCCCAAGGTGCCCTTCTTAATTCCACATCTATCTTATGTAAAGGGAAATTAAAATGAACCAAATAATTATTCAGAACATCTTAGATAATGTTAATGGAATCCAAATGGGTCTATTGTGTAATTTATCATACATTATAGGTCAATATCATGTACTTCAGTGACCAATTTATCAGGGTATAAAAACAAAGGGGCTCATCGTGGTCCTCAACATCTTTACCCACATAACACAAGTTTAGGGAAACTATTTCAATTTACATATAGGTAAATCACACATGGATGGTGATACAGTGTATTATAAATTGAATGAAATGTGTATAAATTGTTCTATTTAGTTAGGGATCACAAACCATGGTCTAATGGAAGATGACTCGTCGAGTGTCACTGGACAAATCAGCTCTAACGGGTATGAATTTTAAGACCTAAAAACATTGAAAATAATAATAACTTATGTAAAACACTGTAATCGTAATATAAATAGTGAATATATAGAATTGGATGACTAGACACACTAGTATCTTTTCATAAGTACTAAGGACACTATAATATGGAATGAATTACAGTATATTATGTACTTTGGGTGCTCAAGTGAGGGCAGAGGGAGAGGAGTTAAGATGCTAGGGTAAAAAAATAGATAAAGAAGTCCCTTTTAATAAAAATATATTAAAATAAGTTTAAAATAATAAAAACAAGTAGGAACCCATATTTTATCCATTAGAAAACCAATGGGTAACCGGTGGGAACCATGTTCCTCTCCTAGGTACCTAGCCTCCCTGTAGCCCACCTAGATGTACTACCTCACTAACCATGTATGTGGTACTAGTCCAACTGGTACCTAGTGTCATATTACAAGGTGAATATTCTCTGATGCTAAAAAATATTATTTTATTTTTCCTTATGCCCCATCAATACATCAAATAATCATAATTTATAAATAAGTAAAAATTAGATAAAAACCTCATATTTATGTGGGTGTTAAAAATTCATCGGCATTGGGAAACTCATCCTTGAGATTCATAACAAAGTGTTGTTGATCCATGTTAGTGAATAGATCCCACCACTACACCAGAATATCAGACTCCCACTCCCATGTATCCTTTCATATATGAACATGATACTATTGAACCTATACAATAGGGACTGTATTACTACAAAGAGTCTTCTTGATCAACTTTATTATAACTAACCAGATGAGAGGGGTCGTGAAGGTATATATAAATTTGAGATACATGGAAAAAAAATTATGTAATTAGATATATTATGAAATGTTAACTGATATTCCATGGTATAAATGCCTATGGAAATCTCAAATTTTCACACAGACATGGGTTCCAACATCCCCTACCTCCAAATAAATCGAGGTGATACTCATAAGAAAAACCGATCACCCTTCTCAAACACATATAATTTACTATTAGATCTTCATATGCTCTATTACTACATAGATAATTGTCCAAAAAATTCCCAATCATCAATATTTTCTATAAAATAACCTACAAAATATTTGACCTAATATCTACTAACTCCCCAGCAATTATATAACATTGATTTGATCAGCATAGTGTAGCATACAAGGCTTTAAATAGATCCATCGAAACCAATTCATTGTTATTATTAATATAGGATAATTCTAAACGAAAAATATGAATTTCCCTTGAACCATCCACATTCCGATTAAATGCTCTATAGATATCCATCTTAACCTAGATATTATGTATAGATGTATCATAAGTTTGAGGATAGTAGGTACTTTTCTAGCCCTTCAGTATCGAGTACTTATAGTAATATATTTCATAAGTGATATGTGAATCAAGTTTATTAACCAAAAATTACACACTCCATCAGACCATGAAGATGTAATATCACCCCAACATACATACTACATAAATAATCATCATATTGAGACTATTTAATTGGAAGGAGGTGTGTAACCTTGGTCTACAATTCTATAATAACCAATACCACATCGATGACTTAGGGTGACCTCATCAACCCCATCACAAGATATATGTTAACATCCTCCCATTTCGATTAAATTATAGAAAGTGAATGAATAATTCCTATGGGTCAAAAATTCATGACCTTCACCAGTTAAAATGTGAGGAATCATTAAATGAACCAAGTTATCTCCATCTCCATTACGGGCCACTAATACAATCTATTGATTTCAGAGAATGTCATGGTAAGGCATGGATAAACAATATATCTTGAGTGATTTCATTCAGTCATTAAATTTTAAAAAATTAGCAATAAAACTGAAAATGTATCGCATACATATTGAATCTTTTCTTCATCTTTCGACATATTAGGTGGTGTATTTCCACCAAATATTTTACCCTTATAAATTTGCATCAAAATTCAAAAAACTAATTCAACATCACCAACTTGAGGATTAAGGAGGTAAATTTAATAGACAAATCGTTATCTCTTCTATAATAATATAGAACATTGAGGTTAGTATCTAAAAAAATCATCAACTAACACATTATATGAAACATCCTTTACTACATGTTCTTAAGTCATTCTACTCAAGGAAGTAGACAAAAGTATTTTCATTCCATTGGTATATTCCATTTCAAAATTTGAAAGGCTAATGATACTTGGTTGGCCTCCTATACCAAAGGTTTAAGTCATGTTTTATAAATATATAGTTTTTCATCTTATGGAATATATATATATTGAACCAATAAACTAGGTGATAATAAATCAAACATCTCATAGAATTTAGAACTATTTCATGATCTATATTGTGAGTTGAATAATTATTCTCATGTGGCCTAACTACATATAACCATAATATAGAACATTCACATCCTTTATCAAGACCACTCACAAACCAGCCCCAAATACATATCAATATAGGATGTATTCTATAACCAAATTTGGTAAGGTAAAAACTATAATATTTTTCAATGTTATCTTAGTCTTTTTGAAGGATCTCAAACTAGGATTGTTAAACATGAATTTCACCCCCTTATTGGTAAGGTTCATAATTTGTGATTCCAATTTAGAGAATTACTAAATGAATATCCTATAATATATATCTAATATAGTGAATATATGAATATAAATAATCCTTAGGGAAAACATTATTACATATGAGAATACCCTCAGATCAAACCACTAAGGATATAACAATAGATATCACTTAATACATGTACCCAATTGTCAACCTTAGTTCACTAACTTACCGAGGAGATATAAATTAATTTAATGTGTGTGTATCAAGAAGAAAAAATGAAATGGTAGATAATGATAATATAATACCTAAAATATATTATAGACCCTCGTCGTAGTCGATGGATGCTATCTCAATGTATTGAAGTTAGATAGATCATAATCCTTTACCATGGACATAACATCCCTGACTACCATGAGATGGAAAACCTTTCTACCTCACTAAAACCTAAGATCCTCAAGGACCTTCATTACATATATTGTCAAAATAACCCCAACTACCACCCAACGATAACACAACTAATCCTGATACTACTAAATGGGCCTAGCCATCACCCAGACACTAACAAACTAAGAAAGACAAGAGAATAAAAACATTATAGATTCCCTATCTTCCTATAAGAATAATGCTCCATACTAGTTTTATGATACTTTAGTACATTTTTACAGGGCCTACTATACAGATAACACTAAATTAGAGTCCACACATGTGTGCCAGAATAATAACCATGTCCCTGATTGGCCTTCCCATTTCCAATCCGATGAGAATTCATAAAATGACACTTCTAAATACATTATGATCAACTCCTGAGTCTGGTATATGAACCTAAAAAACATGATGGTCTATCTTTGGTAAGGTTACTATCAATAATAAGAGACTTATTTTTCACCTCTAAAAAATACAAAAGATGTTACGTATTCACCTGATAAAAAATAGATAATCTCATCCTGTGCTCAAAATGTATACTCCAAGTGGTGTCATCACTCACCAATGACGGAGAAAAGAAAATAAACTCAGTAAAATAATAAGTATACTCTTTCAAGGACATGATAACCCAAACCATATTCATATACACCAAATATAATTTATCTTTGAGCATCATGGGGATGAAATTTAAAAAAACTGATCAGGTAAGTCCTTCCAGGATATGTCAACATGTTGATCAGCCAGGATAAGCACATCTGACCATCCCTTCACTAGTTATAAATTCTTATACAAAGATAGATTCACCCAAATCTATAGTCATGTCTATATGATATTAGATAGACTGTATATACTCATCCTATATCTTAATAGCATGTGGTCCACCATCTTTTGTAAATAGAGTTGGATTCTGTAACTAAAACTCCCTATTCATATCAATCATGGAAGAATCACCTCCCATAGATCCACACCCCATATACTAAATAAAATCAGGCATAATCTTACGTATAAGTTGATTTAGAGGGTTTATAATTAAAACTTGGGGCTTCAACTCAATAACTATTATGGAATGATCGTCTCTACCATCATGGTTCATAGTAGGTGGTCATTATAGTAGAATTTCAATATAATTCCAAACACATGAATTAAAATTAAATATATAATAGGTATAAATATAATAGATATAACAAAGGAAAATATTTAAAGTTTACTACTATGCTAAACACTCAACCTATCATACTAAGGGTTTCAAATAACTGCATACATTCCCTCTATCCCTAGATAACCACTCCTTTTAAAGGGTATAATAATATATTAATAGGATTCAATTTATTAATATAATAATAAAATAACATAATCATGGATATTTTAAGTAGAATTCCACCATCAATATATATAAATAAACATATAAAACTTGTTAATAACACTTTATATACCAAAATTCATATCATAATTAGGGTGCTCAAACAGAGGTTAGCACATTAATTCCATATGAATAATATGTTCTAAAAAATGATTCATTAAAAAATGCTTTTTTATACATCGGTCCATGAGTGAAAACCCAATAAATTATAAATAAACATTACAATTCATCATATTCAGTCAGATTAAATTAGTTGTAAATGTGAAAACTAAGAATAAAAATCCCATCCTAGGTAATTTAATGTTTTTAAATTTGCATATTAGTTATACCCATGTATGTTTTCTATTCGATATTCCAACCATATCCTATATTATCTCTTACATATCTCAAACAATAAGAAAAATGAAAAACAAGGCCCTAATAACACTTTTTAGCATCTCGTATCAGGTATACAACAACATTGAAAAAGCTTGATTTCACACACCTCAAGCATGGAAAAATGTATTCCATTGGATATGGACTATTAGTGAGGGTCTATATATAGAGTGGGGTGAATACTCCGTCTTTTTTAAAGTTATACATAAATCATATAAGAAGAAATACCATCACTAAAATAACATAAATAAAAATAGAATAGTGAGAGGAATCACATACAAATTCCATATACATTAATAATATCACTCATGATGTATTAAAATGAGTTTCTATAATAACATACAATAAAAAATAAATGAAAAATATCTTATTTGGTTAGATTATATACCACATAGAAAAATTAAGATAGATACTAGAGAAGATAGATAAAACTAGTCCCAAGTCCACGACCCACCCCATTTCTGTTCTCCTTCCAGCTCCACCACTCATCCATCAAGAGAAGGTCCCTTACCCCTATATGGACGTGGACCCAAATGCTTAGGAAACAAGGTTCCAAAGTAGGTCATTAGTAAAACATATTAGTTCCCAAAAAATGGTTTCAATAATAAATTATATAATAACTAACTACATGAATAATATTATATGCTCGTAAATAAAAGTAAATAGGAAAGATCAATATTAATAAATATGTCACATCTGTGCATTCTACACAACCACCTGATTGTAACCAATCATACTTTAGCCAGTGTTAAGGTGTCTCTAAACATACCACATAATAACTGATGTGGATTCATTAACCTTATTATATTCAATGGGAATAATGTATTTTTATAATATAATGACTGAAACATGGGAGATACAACTCAATACTATAGTAAGTATAGTGGGCATAAGTTCCCTGTGATATCATAATAATCAAAAAATTAGATAGATAATCACAATAACATTGTAATAAAAATGGTTATATGACCCCTAATCCAACATTTAAAAATTAAAATCATGTTTTGACTACCTAAATATGTGAGGGAACAACATCCCAATCTAGGATCATTGTAATAAGAGGTCAATGTGTTCATAGTCTCAAGTAACATCTTGAGATGTGGAATCACATCCAGTCATCACCAATTTCCTATGGTAATATCATCAACTTCCTTTGAAGAATATCACCATGTAAAATACATCCCACTACTAAGGAAAATAGAAAATAATTGGGAATAATGTCACATTATAATGAGCATAGAATCTTGGTTAATACAAATGGAATAATGGGCATAAATTCTCTCATCATGAACAATATAATAAATGTGGGACTATCATACCAAATATTTCCATAATTAATAATAATGGAATATAATACCGCATACATAGCCAAAAAATATAATAATTTTTAATAAATAGTATTAATGTCACAGTATAAATAAATATCTTTGTGGTTGTAATATCTCTTATTATGCTTGAATCGTATCTTGGTTGGTCCCTCCACACTCAACCTAATTGTTTGAAAATTACCAAAGCTTATCAAACATGGTTATTGAAGCTAGTAGGGTATAAAAACAAACACTAATACCAAAATAATTATCCAAATGATATGGGGAATATCAGTAGTTCCACATAGGCCAATACCAAGGTGGCCATTTCTAATCCCACATCTCCGTAAAGTTAAAGGATGTTAAAACGAACTAAGTCATTATTCATGTTATTGTAACTTAATTTAATGTTATCTCAATGGGTCCTAAGAATAAATTCTTATACACTTAAAGTAAAGATAAAGGCCATCAGTGACCATTTCATTATGTTATAGAATCTAATGGGATCATCGTGGCCCATAAAGAACCTTCACACCTCACACTGGTCAATGTATACCCTTTCATTTTAACTCATGTCCATTTTCATACAAGGGGGAGATTTCTTATCACATTTCCTTTGAAACATGTATAAAATTTTGGTATTAGTAAGGGGCCACATACCTTCGTCTAATGGGAATCCTCTCATCAATTATACCCTTAAAAATCAAATCCAACTGGCATAAATTAAAAAACATGATGAAATAATTAAAATTAGGAATAACTAATGTAAACCACTATAAGCACCAGAGAAACTAATATAATTTAGAATATGGTGAATATACATACTTATGGATCCTCTAAATGGCCCATGAAATGCGAATCTAGAAGGAACTGACGGAGATCATTCACTTTAGATGCATTAATGAGGGGAAGAAGGATAAAAAGTGTGTTGTTGATAAACTAAAAAACAATAAGGAAACAACATTTAATTAAAAATTTAAAATAATTATTTAGTTTGAGTTAATAATTAAAAAACAATAAAGAACCCACTAGTTAGTCTTTATCCAATCATCAGGTCCTTTTAGGAATCAGGTTCCCATTATTAGGTCATTAGCCACCTAGTGGCCCCCCTAGGGGCCATTCCCCCACCAAGCACATCAGGTAATTGGTATTAGTCAATTAGGTACACAATGTCATATTTCAAAGTTTGGATGTATCATTTCCCATCATATTTTCAAAAAATGATCCCTCAATCCATCTTTTTCACATTAAATACTCATAATTCGTCAATATAAATAATATTTGCAGAATATGTGATTGAAAATATACCTTGTGTGGATTAGGGGTGTTATAAAATCCATGTGATGTTATATACTTATATACATTTATGGATCAAAATATGGTTAATGATGATACAGTAACATGAATTGTGTATATTTTTCAGTCTCTATGAACTAACCTATATGGATAACGGGTTCAAAAAAGATGGAATGAAATATGGTATAGATCACATTTTAGTCAAGAAATATATAATATGGTAACTGAATCTTGCCTTTAATATTTTCATGTGTATATTAAGGATACAATGATTTTTAATATGGCCTAGATCAATGATTTTTTTACACTTATGGAAAAAATTGTAATTTATATACACTGTTATAAAAAGATAGTTTAAAATTAAATTGTTGTAATGAAATAAATGAGAATTATGTTAATATTTTTCAATGTGAGGATTTAAGATATTAGTGATCAAGACATGTACAAGTTTATGATTTAAAAACACAAAATTATTTTGAATGGTTTTGTTATGAGAAGACACCACAGATTAAAGAATATAGGGAGATCGAAATATGTGGGTTATTTTAAATACTTAAAATAATTCATTATCAATGAATAAAGGAGGTCTCATGATGAAAAATCTATGGTTGATGAGTATAAAATGAATTATACTTATTTTATTTAAATTCTATCCAAGTTTTTAAAAGGGGAAAAGGTAAGTATAAGGGTTAACATCCTTTAAAATACTTTAATTGTAGATATATTGTATATTTCATAGATAGTTTCTTAAAGTATAATCATGATAAATTGATAAATAAAAGATCAATAATAAATTGAAACAAGGTATCTGGTAATCATAGTAGAATAAATTTCTATAGTGGAATGGTAAAGACAACCTCAATGAAAAAGAGGATTCTTTTATAAAAAATGAATTTCTATATAATGGTAATGAATTGGTGTGGAAGTGAAAGACACATAATTTGAAGGAGTTTTTTTCATGGAATAGTAAAATTAATTTAATGAATTATTTAGTGTATAAAATGATGATAAAGAGTGTGAAAATGAACAAGAATTGGATAAACTTTTTTCTGATAATGGAGATCATATATTACATAATAAATATTGAAAATATGGATAAACAGAGATCATATTTGAATAAAAAAATTAAATTATCAAATATAAAAATAAATTACTATAAATAAGGTTAATTGATGATAAATAATGATTTTATCAATATCATTATTACTAAAATAAATAAAATCATTAATGATATGATATCTGTGTTATTTATAAGGTAATTTGGGGTAAACTCACTTGATATTAAGTTAAATGAAGCTAAAATATTTTTTGATAAAAGCTTATTTGATTTTAAAAATTCAAATAAATTAATAAGAAATTGAATTAAATATGTAGTGATGGTTATCAAAACCACTAAAAACATTTCATGTTTTATGAAAAGAAGTAAAAATATACATTAGAAACACATATAAGATAAAATAATTGTGTAATTGATAAAAATAAATGAAATATACTTGAAACCTCATCTAGATAAGGTGATAAAAAATTTTTATTATGTAGTCAATTCATAGAAAATTATAGTAAAATGGGGTGTAAAAGAGGAAGGTGTTTAAGGATCATCCTATGTGAAAAAATAATGATAATATAAGATAAAGTAAGAATGTGATGATTGAGAAGGATTGTCAATGTTTACATTAAAATAAAAGGATACATTCATATTTAAAAAACATCCAATGAGGAGAGTCAGATTAGAATGTAGGTATTGGGTTAATGAATTTTTTCCCATTAGGATTATTATTATTGGTATATGATGATTTTTTTCAATCAAATAGATGTTTTGGTTCAAGGGGGAGACAATTTTAAAAAATCAAGAAAGTAACCAACAAAGTATGACAAAGAATATTTGAATGTGAAATAAAGCATTGATACACATGAGGATAACTCAGGATTGTGGGAAAAAAGAAAATACTACTAATGACTTTCTTATAATTAAATCATAGTAGATGAAGTAAATTGTAAACTCTAAATCTTAAAATAAGTGTAGTAGTGATAAAGAACATGTGATGATGGAATAAGTTTCCAAAAATGTATAATGTGAGAGACTATTTTATTTTTTATATGTTTTTTTTTTCATCAAACATGACCTCATATAAAAATATTTTGATATTCATTAAAACAATAATTTAGTGGTGCTGTAACATTAGATTATGTTATCACCATAAATATAAAAAATAATTATAATCAATCAAATTAGTAAATTTAAAATCACATTAAATGATGTTATCTTTGTTAATGTACCAAGGCATATTTTATTGACTGTATCTCCATAATCATGTAATGGGGAAGAGTGGATCATGTAAAATAAAATATGATTCATTATATAATTGAGGGATGAAACACTAATCATTAAAGGATAATGAGTAAAATAGATTTTATTCTAAATTAGTAATGAAATAAATATTTCTATAGTATACAAAAAGGAATGTTAAATATGGCATCATTAGATTAATTATTTTTTGCTTAAATAATCTAATAAGACTTATTCATTATGATTTTGTGTATAATATTCTAAATATCATCTGATAAATTATTAACTATTATGAATTTGTTTATAAAGAAAATATAGTGAATGGAATCTACAAACTAGTGGATATCAGAATATGGAGACCACTAAAGCTCATAATTTTGGGTGTATGTATCCGGATGAGTCTATAATAAACCATAAATGGTAACTATTTCATGACTTATAATGACATGTTTACTCATATAACTTATATTTCATACACGTATCGTAAATGACTAGTTCTTAAGAGGTTTAATTGTTTTAATGACATACTAAGAAGAAAATAGTATACGGTATCAAAATATTTTAGTCTACTAATGAATGTAAATAATAAATAGGGACTTTAAATAATAAATTTGGAATATTGAATAAATCATGGATCTATCTCTCTATACACACATAAATAAAATAGAGTAGTGAAGTGGGGGATTTGGATTTTTGTTGATGTGGTACGAATCAGGTTATTGGATTATAAAACATTAAAATAATTTTAGAGACAAGCCATGCAAATGGTCTTCCTCAGTCCAAATTGGATTTTCTTCGACCAAATTTAATCAAAAAAATTTAAGAGATGTGGATTACAAATAATATAAATTTTAATAGTTTGAATGTTTTTTGCAGCTCTTGGTTTTTCAATATTAAAGGAATAGATTTCGGAAAATTTGATAAAAGAGTATAAGAAAAGGAGTTTCTTTATAATACACCATATAGAAAAAGTTATATATATTATAAAAAATCGCATTATTATTATCATATCTTTTATTATTGTTATGATGGAACATTCTACTACATGATAATGATTTCCATTTCATACCCTGATTAAATGGGCTTTTAGAGGAAACGCAAATCAATTTGACGAAACTTCAGTTGGTAAAACATATATATAAGAAAAGTAAGTTAATTTATGGATTTCAAATTATATAGAAGGTCAAAAAAGGGGTCCATGTTATAAATAATTAGGAACCATATGAATATTGAAAATACCATTATAGAAAAGAGGGATAAAGTTAATTATCAAATAAGCATGAGGATTTTCAATAATATAAGAATCATTTATCAAATTAAACCTAAAAATATTAAATAATGATTCATAAACATGGATTTTATTTTTTTTTATGGAATATGAGTTAAATTAGATTAAAAAGGTGGTATTTCTTAGTTTTCATCATCTCACAAATAAAACGTTCTGATCAGTTGGAAATGTGTTTTCTATTATAATAATAATAATATAAAGGTCAAATTAGATTATATCAAAGATCATCTAGTTTGTAAATAATATTCTAGAATTAAGAGTTTTTATTTAGATGATAATTTTACTCCCATTTCAAAGAATTAAATTTAAAAAATTCATTAAATTTATTTTCAAATAAAATACATGATTTTATAAATAAATGTGAAATATTTATTTTTTAATGGGTAACACGATGAAGTTCTAAAAACTAAAAAATTTGAAGAATTTATGTGTGACAATGTTGTATATTTAGGGAGTTTTCTTCATAAAGAACATAATTGTCATAATAAATTTTCCTGAGCATGGAACTCATTGGTTTTAAATAGTTTAATGAGGATGAAATCCATGAAAGTAAATGGGTATAAAAATATCCATGTCTAATAAAACCGCACTAGGTCATTCATTGAAAGAGTATTTCTTAATGACATCATTTTTATTTAAGATATTGTAAAAACATATGAAGGATTTGTTTCCAAAATATAGAATCAATTTGAAATTTTTTTTATAGGGTGATCAAAAATTTTTTGGGTTTGAATTTATTTTGTACAATATATAATTTCATTATTTCATAATAAAAATAATATCTTGATTTTCTGAAATTAGTTTGAATGGAATAATCAATAGATGTATCTAGTCCCATGTCAATTATTAATATATTGTCTATGAATAATGATACATTTTGTATGGATCAGATATATATATTGTTTTTACATTATTTGATGGTTTCTAAATATTTTATACATTATTACATAATATATTTGATTCTAAGGAAATATTATGTATTTAAATATTACAATAGTTTATTGAATCATACATTATATCAAAGAAATAAAGTAGTATTTCTTAAGCTGTGATAATGTAAAACATATTCCAATTTATGGTTATTCATATATTGATTGGGCATATAATGTTAGATACTGAAATATGATTTATAGAGGAGAATTATTTATTATAGGATGAGGTTTTTCTTGACACTCTAAAAGGAAAAATTAATTCATTCCTATCATAATAGATGTTGATTAAATTTTGGAATTATTATATATAACGAAAATGATTTAGATGAAGACATAGTTTGAAAATTTAAGAGTACCAATCATATATCCATTGTTCATTAGGTGTGACAGTAAAAGTGTAATTAATTTAATGAATTATTCACTAAAAAATTTAGGGTCAAAACATATTGATATAAAATTACATTTCATCAAGGAGAAGTTATAATTTAGTTAACTCAATAAGGAATATTTTTCAATAAAACAAGAAGTCATGGATATGTTAATGAACCCCTTCAAAAAGGATTCCATACAAAAAATGAGAATAGATTTTGGATTGAATTACCTCTAAACATCTCAATGAGTATGTGTTTTATATTTTTATTCTTTAATTCCATTATATTTTTTTTGAAAAAGTTGGAAAATATATTTGGAGCACATCTTATAATGGTAGAGAATTCCAAATAAAAAGTGAAATATAAAATTGTAGATTCCATGTTAGTTGGGACATGTGATAATTTTTTAATTGTTTTTATTATAATGCACACTTGGAAAAATAAAAAATGAAATGTTTAAACATCAATAAAAGACATAGAAGAAATATTTAAAATATTTATGTCCCCTTAATGATAGTTGGACAACATTGTAAGCGGTCTAGGCTTCCATTCATTATTTGAAGTTTATATTTATTTAGGTTTATGTGTATGATTTTTTGGGAACTATTAGTTGATAGAGAGAGTGGTTTTGGGGTGAATTTTTTCTAGACATTATTTAATTTTACTTCCATAGGTAAAAACATAAAGATAGTAGTAGAACCTTGTAGTGGATTTATGTATTATAAAAACATGATAAAAAATAATGTTTTTTTATCATGATAGTGGTTTTAGTTTTAATGTGGTTTTTGAGAATATTTTTTGGAATCTATTTTCAAAAACATGAATAAAACACATTTTGTTTATATATGGTATGACGTGGGGTTGGGAAAAAGGGTTATGGTATGAATTGTAGTGGTTTAGGGAATTATTTGATTTTTTCACCAAAGTGAGAGAAAACATGATGTTATTTAATGGTGGTTCATTATGGATTTGGTGTGATTGAAGATAAAATTAATTGGGGGAGGAATATGGAGGATTATTATATCATGTATTATAAATCTATAAAACATGAAATAGATTTTTTGGAATTGCACAGTGGTTCTTTAGGATTTGGTTTTAGATGATGTTGTTGAGATGTTAATCATTAGTAAAATACTAGAGGTTAATAGGTGTGGTTTGAAAAATTGGAAAACCATGTCTTGTTTCAGATATGAAAAAATATTTCTTCTGAAATAATTATTTAATAGATGATTTATATTCATTTTTATGTGTCCTTTTGAAAACTTTTACTATTTTAATGAACAATACACCAAGGTAATTTTACTCCAAATTCTCTCAAAAGGATTTCTCTTAATATTATTTTATTTGAAATAATTTTTTAATATGTTTCGTGAATAGGAATAATTGAGATTTTAGGATATGATCCAAATGATTTTATCAATCACACTGAGAAATGGGTTGATACATGGATAGCAAATTTTAATTAAAAAATCACTTTTTAATTATTCCTATTAAATTTTAACCTATTCATATATTTGGGTAAATGGATATTCATATGAATTACCAACACACCACCCCACATTAAAATAAGTAAGTAATCATGATATGCATCAGATATTATTTTAAAAATAATCTCCCATGATGTGGGTGACTATAACAATTATAGTGTGTAGTGTAAGGGATTTGTCTCATTCTTAACATAAGTATATTCATCGGTTTTATTAAATTTTCCTTTAGAAATTAATGATTAATAAACCTTGAATAATGTATATGGTATATTTCCTAAATAATTAAAAAAAATTATTAATATAAATTACATCTTATGTTGTAATTATTGTTTTGTCTTTGAGTAAGTTGACCGCTCTATTTGTATCAACATTGTGATTAAGGATTTGTGTGTAAAATCTATGTAGTGGTATCCATAATGTGTTCCATAATACTAAAAATATAGTGGATGGATATTTTCGTTCTTGATCTGAATATTTATCACTATGTTATTTTCTCATTGGTCGCAACTAGGAATCCTTCTAGATATGAAGGAATCAATCCAGATCATTTAATGATTTAGAGTTAAGGGTATGATCAATACTCTATGTTCATGAGATCATTTTGGGGAAATTTTTATCTATGATTGAGATAATTATATAGAGAGATATGTGATGCATAAATAATTATTTACCCATTAAATGAAATGATATGGTTTAAATACATTAGTAAGAGAATTAATTATTTCACAAATGTAACGAACCAATATTTTTTAGTAATTATCTTTTTTAATTAAATACTATGTGATTAGATTGTCTGGCACAAAAAACTGAACTAAATATTAAATACCAAATTAGGTTCATAAAATTATTAAATAATACTATTATATATTTGCTACTAAAGTAGTGGATATCCCTATAAGTAACCAATTTAAGAACTATATAAAATGGTGTAAAAACATATGTCATTTTTATGATTCAAATAGATATGTTTCTTAATTATTTATATGCATAAGCATATTAAGAATACTTTTTACCACCTTTAGATATTACATAATATAAATTTTTTGGAATATTTGTAATCAAAATGTTCAAATTATGTAATATGTTCATTTTATTTTTTTGAATAAAATTAGTCTTAAAAGATAAATATTATTTACCAAAATAAAATGATTATTTCTCAATGAATCATAATTATCTAAATAATGTGTATAATTAAATTAAAACATTCAATTTTCTATTAAAAATTTAATTTTCTTTATATATATATATTAATTTAAAATTCATTTATTTGGTAGTCAATGTTAAATAATATTATGAATACCTAACAAATAAAATTTCATCAATATACAAATAAACAAATTTTATACAAATTATATGTTTTGACTTAGATGTTAATTTTCACCAAATATGATTTTTAGTTAGGTTAAATGAAGGAAAAATTAATATTCAACATATTAAAATTTGGTAATAATGGTCATTTATATTTTTTGTATGAAAATAATTACAATGATTAATTTTTAATCAAGATTAATAAGGGTAAAAAAATGCTAAAAAACTATAAAAATTTTTAATAATTAAAAGTTCACAAAATCATTTTTTAGCTATTAAATTATTGCCCACATTTCTCACCAACCATTTAGCCACCACATTCATCTAACACACCAAACCCACCTATAACACATGTCATTACATTGTTACAACATAACTAACTCTAGTTTCCTTGAAAAGCCCTATTTTCATACAAAAAATGATCTCATTCCCACACATTATCTCCTCAATCTCCACTAAAAAGGAATTTATTGTTATATTACCACCACAGTACATATATAAATCCATTTTAAATAATAGATATGGTTATGTGGGCTCCTCCAATACTTTAAGAATCTATATGGCAAGGTAAGTGTTCTCCTCCTCCTTTTGATTCAAGGAATTCTTTAGTGATATGCCCTTTTGATTTCCATAATACTATTATTCCATGTCCATATAATCCAAAATATATTTTACATATAATTCCCTAATTATAGTATATTACAATTCAATTTCTTTAAACCCATTTCATAATTCCTTTCTTATAGTCATCAAGCTTTCAAAATCACACCATGATTCTCTCACTCCACTTTTCAATTCAAGTGATTGTCTAGTCATAATAATATTGATTTAGATTCCATTATACTTATTAATTTTCATAATAATTTACTAACTATTAAAGTGATTTACAATTAATTATATTCTTTATTTATCCCCCATTAGACCCAATTCCATAATCCTCCTGTATACCCATCATGCTACCAAAATCATTCTTTGATTTTCCATCTTCATGTTGTGAATACCCAAATATAATTTCATTTAATGTTATTCATATAAATTATGTTTATAAAAGATGATAAATAAGATTTTTTATAAATATATGGTAGATGTAATTATTTTTTTATAAATTATATTCAATGTATTTAGTGGATGTCAGGAAGTGAGGTAAGTGTTTTTATATCAAGATTCTTCACTTTGAGACATGTTTTTATATTATAAACTTTATTTTAATAATTTTTTTATATAAATCTTATTTTTGATATTAAATCATGAAATAACTTCTAGTTATTTTAATTAATGTATCATTTAAATCTCTCTTTCAATAGGTTTTTATTCAAATTTTCCTCAGGTAGTAAGTGGTTTTATTAACTTTAATATTTATATATAGTAATAATAATTAAAATTATACTATAATAATTCATGATTGTATTATCTTACACAATGATGATGTTATTCTTTATTTTAGTATTTTTTTTGTGTAAATCATGCTTCACACAAATTCCTTCATCCTTGATATATATACTATTTCATAATAATATGTAATTTTATTATGAATTATTCCTATCTATTTTAATGTATTTTTCTCCTTATTCATGTTTTATATTTTTCCAATATTATTGTTTACATGGCTGGAACTCAATATTTTATCTCTAAAAATCCAAATATTACAATAAATCAATTTTAAAACATTTATCTTATTAATCGTATAATGATGCAGGTTTTGAATAAAGTAATTTTAAAATATTAAATATTATTTTTCTTACCGTGTTCATATATTATACACTTATACTTCACAATTTAGAATAAATATTTTCCAATAAAAATGATAATAGAGACAGTTTAAAAATTCTCATTGAAATTCTCACCCAACTATCAAATGGCTAGAGTAATAACATGGAATGAATTGATCTCCAAAATACACCATGCAAATGGAAACTGAAAATTGATTATTTTATGAGATAGTATCAAACATATTTTAGTGGATATACTAACCAACATTATAATGTGAAATGGATCAATACGATAGATAATAAATTTTCCATCATCCAATATGTAGAGTATGATAAGGTCATTTTAGTAATCTATAATATTAGCGTATAGACAAAACAACAATGAACTCTAAATAAGAATATAATGAAAATGGTGTAATTATAATCAATGTAATGGGGGTGTTCATGAAAGTATTCTACATTTTAAACTATTCTAAAACTCTTCACCAGAATATGGGGAAAGAATTCCTAGAGTTGAATGAAAAGAATGATGATTTTGTTGGCACTTATGAAGTGAAAATCACAAGGCCCGTGAGTTACGACTTGGCTTATATATCTAACCCAAAAATAAATATAAATAATTTGTTTGGGGTCATAAAAAATATCATTAAAATGTATTATACATAATAGAATTTTCATACATTGTAATACCATGACCCTAGAAACCTAGAGCCGATGCATTTTTTTATTACATTGGCATTGTTACAAGGAAAAAAGTCCTGAAGGACCATTCATTTTAGTATAATTGGAATTCCAAATTACATACATGATACCCAAAATACATTGGGAAATAGAAAATGCAAACATGATATATTATAAAATGAAATATACAGCCTCATTGAAATCATGTTCAAAGGATTCCTCTCCATGACCTAGGGAAAAGGAATATAAATAAAGGGTGATCTAAAATTCTCAATATGGGAAAGTAAAGAGGAAGAAATAATGAATCAGTGATAATAAATTAACATGGAATTTTTATTCACTAAAAAACACTCCATTCATGTAATTAGATAATGAAATATCTATAAGGAAACATATGAAACGAAAAAGCATTCCAATTAATCAATAAACTGAAAATTAAATGTATAGATATATATGTCATAGAAAAATATCATAGATTAAAATAACTATAAATAATGTAGGGAAATTATTAATTATTGTAATCTATTTATGGTGTACATGAAAATATATTTCCATCAAGACCTTTCACAAGATGGTTTAAAAATATTGATATAAACCAGTTTAATTTGGCCAATTAATTTATCTCATGTGAACTAATCGATGCATCGAGGAGAAATATAATGTCTTGGATCCATCCATCAATAATAGTCCAAATAATTATTCATATCAAATAATCATATGCAATATGCATTATAAAATATGTGTGTTGAAAAATGAAGGCAGTTTTATTAATAATTTACCAAATAATCGAATAACCGTCAATGTAGACGCTGTATGTAAAATGGTATATGGTTTAGGAAATAATATTTTCCATTTTATAATAATATTGATATTCATGTAAATTTCCAATGAAAAATTATTACAATAAAGTTATTGTTTCAAGATAAGGTTAACAAATTCAAAAGTAAAGGAGATTTCAAAGATAATCATTAAATATATGTTTTCAGAAATTAATCATTAAACATCCCAACATGTACCATGACATGTGGAATATTTAATTCATAATCCCTGTGATGTAATGTTTTTCCTTCCATAAAGAAAAATTATCCATTATATAATGTATAAAAGTGGAATTACAGACATTATACCGAAGAAGTATGTGTTGTATATGGCATATGCCGCACCAAATGAAAAGTAAGACAAGAATCCTAAACCTAAACCATTATTTTAATGTGTTTTATTTATCCTCGTATTTAGTTTTTAATATAATTTACAGTCTTATAAATGACCCATTATCATGGTTATTATATTAAAAAAATAATTCTTTATACTATTTTGTAACCCGTATGTTAAAAATCATTCACAATTTTTCTTATTTGGGGTGTTAATTTCCTAGTACTGTTCTGTAAGATTTGACTTGTTATTTGCAGTTATTATTAATTATGTCATGGTATTAGAATTTATATAATATAAACCATGAAATAATTATTCTAAATATTAATTACATATCTATTTATAATAATCAATAAAAAATGGAGATTATAATTGAATTGCACCATTTGTAACACCCTGACCCCAGAATCTCGGAGCTGGTGCAATATATTATTACATTGGTATGATTATTAGGAATCTAATATTGATGAAATTGATAGTTTACTAGTATTGGAAAACTAGATACATATATAAGTTCAATGATATAACTTGAATGTAATAACAAAATAAAATTTCCATAGGAAACATCCACAATTCTTAGATTTTCCCTTTATGTCATTAATAATATTTGTCTTCGAAACTTTGGGGAAATAAAACATAAGAAAGGGGTTATCTCATATTCTTAGTAAGGGTATGTAATACAAAAGAATTAATCATAAACATAAGCACTAAAAATTTTGAGAATCTAAAAAAATTATTTTAAAATTGGCATGATCATAATATGGTTGGAATAAAAGATGAATTAATAATTCCATAATAAAACATAACGATGGATATTATACTAGAAAAATAATCACACTGACAATCAATTACTAGATTCATTAGGAGGGAAATTCATAGATATTTTTCATGACCATCCTTCTTCGTGAAGGGGGAATGGACAACAAGGTGCCACACCCTTCCTTCTTTAAGATAAATGATATATAATAACCCCTGTGTCCCACCTTCAGTAGGCCCCAGAGTGGCGACTAGCACCAAGGGTATAGAATCACTCACAAAATGGAAGGCATTTCCCTTTCTAATGAGAATAGGATAATGAGATAAAATGTAAATCTCAAGAAACTCCAAAAACTAAAGGTAAAAGTAAGTCCAAAATCTATTCCCATATGCATGTTCAAAAGTAAAGCTAATACCTAGTATAAAAAACATTAAAATAAATTACCAAAATTAAAGAGACTAAGCAGCGACACAAAAACTATCCTGATGCCTGAGTATCTAATGTCCATCACGGTCCTCAAAGTCCTCATAGACACCTAAGAATAGTTTACAGATGTTTGGTGATTATATAAACATTAACTTTAAGAAAACAAAATCTACCCATGCACATATGGGGGAACATACAAATTCCCCTGTTAGAAAATATTTGAACATCAAAGAACCTACCAATGAGTACTAACTATCCTAGACTCACCAAGGAACACTAACAATATAATTCATGTCATGTAAATTTGTAGTATAAGCACATCGATAATTGGGTACCTGACACCACTTCCCCACTGGTTAACTACTTTTCCAAATGTATATTGTATTGAAACTACCTCTCTTCCAAAACTCAATCCTACTTCCACAACCAGAACACACACACATGAGCCTCAACCACACCACACAACATGAACACAAACATTGGGGCCACAATAACCACACCTCTCGCCCGAAGACACATGTTCCTCATCCAGGAGACACTTGGGAAAACAATCCTTGCATGCAAACCCCAAGGACCCTCATCTACCAAAAACCTACCTAATGGGTCTTGTAATATGTAGGCCACAAGACATTATAGCCTACCGAGATATTTTTGAGAGGTAGGAGCTCATAAGAGGGTTCAAGGAAGAAATTCAGTAACTAGCCATCCATCCTCGCATCGGGATATTGGGAATGACACCCTCCCCCATGAAATGGATGTGTTCGGCACAAGATTATCAACAAGGGTGGTTGTGTATAGAAATCACAAGTAACCACAATTTGTTTATATATGTAATCAAACACGCATCCATACCTACCGGTCCCAAGACTAATAACCAGCCCACTAGAACCACTTCTCTTGTAACCCCTCTATGTTCAACCACACAAATAGCCACTGCCAAAGTTTAAACCCAACCACTTTTTCATTCAACCATTTTCCATTTAACTATTAAGGGTTTCAGTTAAATTTGTTACAACACTAATTTGGGAAACAACCAAGGTGAAGCATTTCCATTTTAACAACCATACATAAAAACAAATGAGAACAAACAACCTGTTCTCCCACTCCACACCACCTTTTTCCCTAGACACCCATTCAACCACTACCAACTATAATTATTCAAATTTATATTGAAGAATACAATCTCTAATAACCAAACCATAAATCCATATACCCCAACAACACCAAAACAGGTAAACCTATAAACATGAAGTCATGAATCAACGTAGCCCTACAACCCAGCTACCCAAACATTTCCCAGATGTATCCCTACTTCACAACAACTGTATAACCACATTTCAGTCCCAATTACCAATGTTTCCCTATGCCCACAACACAAACAAAATAAGTCCCACTCCATATAATTCCATCCATTCAAAAATCAACCAGTCTCACAACCCAAGACTCCAACACACCACCCGTAGTGCCCCACACACCTATCCAACAATAACTACCATCAAACCAGAGTCCAACAGAACACAAAACTCCTCCACACCTAAAAAAATGATATATTCATGTTTGGTAATAAATTTTCTTTAAGTGTACATTGATAAATAGCAGTGATCAAACAAGGGTTTTTATGTTAGGGCATCCATTTCAATTAGCCAAGTATACATGACTTTAAAAATTTCATGTTACAGTCATTTATTAGGTATCATGAAAAAAATATAACATCACCAGTGTGTATGTAAAAACCACCAATAGCCATGATTTTTAGAAGTCATAAATCCACAACAACCATTAAGAAATCGATGATAGCAATAAAGAAGGTGATCAAAATCAGACCACTCTCAGCCCGTTATTTAATCGATCTTATTATCTGTTGGTATTATTCATTTCCATATATTTATTACTTATTAAGAAAAGTACTAAGACATTATTAATGAAGAAACATTATAAAACCCATAAAAATGATTCATAATTAACGAGAGGAAAAATCGATCCCAACATGGAACAAGAAGAGACCAAAACTCCTCCTTGCGCTCAGAACATGTGATCACACAAGCATCCAGAAACCCCAAGAAAAAATGAAAAGGAGGTGTGTCTATCTTAGGTTCCCGACTCCTATAAAGAGTAACACATTAGGCACATTGATAGGGAATGAAAAACACACTAGTAAGGGAGGATCTTGACTTTGAAAATCCAGATCTTATTTTATAGGAGGAATGGTTTCCAAAACTATTAACATTGGATAATGGTCAGTATCACATGGTTTGAGTATCTCAAATCCCCCAAAATATTAGGATATTAATGATATAATTAATATCCTTTGAAAATACCTTAAAAATCCTAAACAAGGCTTTAAACATGGTTTACATAAAATATAATGTAAGAGGGATGAAACTGGAAAAACTGGGGAAAACTGGAAAATATGGAAATGAGTTGTTAATGAGTGATTTACTGAATCTGAGCCACCGATGGGTGAGCTACCAATGTGACCTACATATGATGAGCCACCAACACTTATTCAATGATCAGAGATATGTTGACACGATGTATCAATTTTGAGCCACTACTACTGATATACTAATTCAACGACTCACCAACACCCTAGAATCACTGATACTGAAGCCCCTAGATCACTGATGCTGACATCACTGACTCACTAATGCACTGACATGCCAACACAATGAAATTCAAATGCATGGATATGTTGATGCATTGACATCATGACACACTGACATGCCAGTGTCGATGGTTGAAAGGTGAAATTTGGAAAACTCAGGGAATGAGCTACTGTTGCCTCCCAAACCACCCTAAACACTTGATTTTTACAATGCAAAGGACCCAAAATATTTGGGTTATTACATTAGATATGTCTCAAACTATTATAATTTTTGAGAATTTAAAACCAAACCCATGAAAAAAGAGGTCTGAAAAATCACCCCTTAAGATACCTCTCTGGAATAGACCACCCTTCGTTGATTGAAAACTACAGAGAAAACCTTGACATCTAAGAGCACCTCTTTCAAATCTATATCATGAACCACTATTGAACCACTAAGGCCCCAACTACCCCAAAAAACACATGAACACCAAATTTCACACTGTCCATACACATGGATTTGGGATATTCTTCCCCCATGTCAAGATAGTATCCGCTTTAGGTATAATTGACTCACCCACAAAGGTTTAATCACATCCACATTAATGAATCACTATTAGGGATCAGTTCCTCCCCTCCCCATAGTCTGGACATTTCCAAACACATTCATAGAATAAGAAAACAACTCATCTAATATATAACTAGGTGGATCATTGCACCATAAAATGAAACAGAAAAGTAAAACAACCAACCCAATCATAGAGCATCTATGGGTACTAGGAACACAAATGTGACTCTCACTCCCATGCACTATCCTTGAGGCTTCCATGCCTCCATAACACACAAAACAAGGGAATGTACCAGCAACGAAGCCCCCTCTACTCACGATCCTCAATTCTTATATGTCTCTCAATGAACGCTGCATCATCTACAAAGTCTAACTCTCCATAGTCATTTAAGTGGGAGTCATCATGTAGATATAAAAAAAGCTGAGAGACATGGAAGAAGTCATGGATCCTCTCCCACCATGGTGGCAAAGTCAGCCAATATCCCACTTCTTCAACTCATCCCAACACCTCAAATAGTCCGATTAACCTGGGAGAATGCTTTCTCCCTCTGCCAAACCTTCATTTCCCGCGTTTAGTGGAATACTTCAAGAAAACCTAGTTCCCAACCTTCAACTCCAAAGGCCTCCACCTATGATTGGAATTTGACTTTTTTCAGTCTTGTGGTGAATTTATCCTCTCACAGATAGGTTTCACCTTATCTTCCATACTCTGCACCATGTATGGACCAAGAATATATAATTCTCCAACCTCTGTCCAACAAAAGGGTGAACGACATAGCATCCTGTATAGAGCTTCAAACAGAGCCATACCAATGGAAGAGTGATATATATTGTTCTAAAAAAACTCTAGTAAGGAAAAAAGTCACACCCAAGACCCACTAAAGTCTAGAACACATTCCTGTAACATGTCCTCCAACGTTTAGATGGTTTTATCTATCTTCCCATATGTATGAGGGTGAAAAGAAATTATGAGGTGTAACTGTGTGACAAAGGCATGTGGCAATCCACTCCAGACTCATGACATAAAAAGTGTATCACGATCTGAGAGAATGGATCTTGGAACCCCATACTGCTAAACCACCTCTTCCACATACTTATGTGCTAAGGTATCCACTACGCTTGACAAATGGATCGCCAAGAAGTGAATCGAATTCATCAACTGGACAACTACTACAAAAATAGTGTCACATCCTTTCTGAGTCCTAAGTAATCCTATAATGAAATTCATCTATATTTAATCACACTTCAACTTAGGAACATCTAAGGGATGCAACGGACAACCGAGAACACAATGATTATCCTTTACCTATTGATACACTAGGCACCTTGCCACAAACTCTGCCACTTCCCACTTCACCACGGGCCTCCAAAACTGTTCCCTAAAGCCTTAATACCTCTTGAAGACTCCTAGATGCACCACCATGGGTTATCAATGTAACTCACAGATAAATATCTCGCGTAGAATCATTGAGACAAATATTTTCCCAGAGAACAACATCTGATTGTGGCTATACTTTGACCATCCCTCTAGATCACCACCCCGGACAGCGTGGTAATGCATCACTTCAGTCCCTGAGTCTCCCCACTATGGCCCCTCCACCTGCTGCATCAAGGAAGACACTACTTTCATCAGAAACATATAGTCTCGATCGTCATACACTCTCACATTCATATGTAAAGTGGCCAACTCCTCTATTGCCTTCTAGGATTTTGTTGATTCTAGAACAACTTCCTTCCACGAATTCCCGTTGAAGGCATCAGCCACCACATTCCCATTTCATGAGGTGTAACAGATATCATAGTCATAGTCCTGGAAAAACTTTATCCACCTTCATTGTCGTAAGTTCAGGTATCTATGGGAGATGATATAACTCAATCTCTTGTTATCCATGATTACCATAAAGTGCCATCTAATGAGGTAATATCTTCACAAATTCAATATGAAATGGACCATTACTAGATCCAGATCATGGGTGGCATAGTTAAGTTAGTTTGGATGTAACTGCATAGATCTAAAAGAGATCACTCCATACTACTGCATCATCACACATCCAAAGACTAGACCAGAATCATCACATAAAACATTGAATGCTACCCCTTCCTCTAGAAACCTAAGCCCTGGGGTGTTGATCAGATTCCGCTTCAAGTAGCTAAAATATTCCCAAAATTGGTCACTCCACACGTAGGCATAGTATTTTCTGGTCAAATCCATCAATGAAGACAAAACCAACGAGAAATATGGCATGGATCACTAGTATTATACCTATATACCTAGGAAGCTACTAACCTCTTCCACGTTAATGGGTAATTACCAAGAAACAACCACCTACACTTCTTATGGGTCTATTGTTATCCCTTTATAAGACACCACATGTCCAAGGAATTGCTCCTCTCGCATCTAGGACATGCACATGGACAACTTCCTTTATAGCTGGTGGTGGTAGAGGACTTCCAAGACAATCCTCATATGGTTTTCAAACTCCGCCACCGACATTGAGTAGAACAAGATGTTGTCGAGGAAAACAATGAAGAACAAGTCCCGTAACATGTGGAATACAATGTTCATGAGCCCCATGAACACAACTAGTGCATTCATAATGCAGAAGGATATGAACATGAACTCAATGTAACCATACCTACATCTGAAAGTAGTCTTCAAGATTTCACCCTCTTTAACCCTTGATTGGTGATATCCAGACCACAGATCAATCAATTGAAACCAACCTACTCTCTTTAATTGGTCGAAGAGATCGTAATTACTAGAGATTGGATAATAGTTCTCGACCATCACCTCGTTCAATATCTAGCATTCTATGGACAATCTTATCCCACCATCTTTCCTCTTTGCGAACAAGACTAGATAACCCACGTCGATACACTCGACATGATAAAAGTTTTCTTCATTGGGTCTTAAACATGAAATCTCAACTCCCACAACTCATAAGGCTCCATCTGATAGGGATCCATCATAATCAGTCAGGCACTGAGTTTCAAGTCTATTTTAATATCAAAGTCACGTCGAGTGGTTTTTTTTACAACCTATTTTGGGAAGGAATCCAGGAACTCTATGAAAACCCCCAGAACCTCAACAATCTATGTTTCTACTAATACCTCTGACAGATCAGCCGACAAGGAGAGAAGAGTCTCCACACACTGAATTCCCACTTAATAGCTCCACTTGCAAATGAAATCAACCCACTGGACATCCATACCTAAATACACAACTCCTATTCGAAATAATTCGATAACAGCATGAATATAAAACATCCATGAAATGTCTAGGATGGCATCATATTGTTGTATATACAGTTGAATAAGATCACCAATAGAATGGTGTTGTCCCAACATCTTTCTACATCCATGGAAAACATCAAACAAACTGGTCTAACCTATAACTAGTGTACACATCACTAGGGTAATGAGACTCCTATCTATGTCTAGTCCCATATCATGGGCTATACCGAGTGAAACAAAGGAGTTTTATTCTTCTAAAGAAAAGCACAAGAAATAGTGCTAAATATATTGATCATACCTCAAACAATCTCTGGCCTAACCAGAACTACTTCCTTGGTGGTGTGAAACTACCCACACCCAGCTCCTCTACCCTTGTACTTCTAAATTCCCTCCCAACCATTCCCCGTTCGAAATAGCTAATGGGAAACATAAGGTCGGCCTCTTCCAACACTGTCTACCCTTGGTGGAGTGGGAGCATACTTCTCTTGTTGTTGGAAAGTCATAAAGGACATTTGTTGCTTCTAGGGTGGGTGATAAACCTGCCCACCCCCATTGTACACAGCTTGAACTGGGAACTAGTTCTAAAGAGGTACATGGCCACCATAGACAAAGATCCTCATCCCAAGCCTATTTGGAAAGGGAAAGGACAAGAAGATTATAATTGGAACAGTTGTGGCCTATTCCATGTTTCCTGATACCTAGATGGTCCTGACATCAGAGACCAACTACTCAATGCCTTCCCCTTCGATGAACTCGGTTTTCTCCCCTCTCTAGGTACACCTTACAAGGAGTTCATCCTTTCAACTAATTTGGCCTTCTTTTAAACTTCTATGTATATTGACTGAGTATATGGAGTGATGAAATACTGAAGTGAAGGTTTGAGTGCCTCCTCAAAGCTTGTTGGCTGCGAATCCTCATATGGAAATAAATCTGGTGTAAATCATAGGGGGTCCTCAAACATGATCCCCAGTTCCCTTACCAACATATTCTTGTGATAGAAGGAGGATAGGTCCAGTCTATTCTTTTACATCATCGTGGTAGAATGGAATTCCACCCACAATGAATTTTAAAAGTCATGCAAGAAGACATCAATATCCTTCATCTACTCGAGGTACAGTGTCCACCACTGACGTGACTCTTCCCTCATTTGAATTACCACTAGAGGAACACAGTAATCTTTTAGATCATGGATTAAGATGAAAGTGATCAAAATAAACTGGAGCCAACTCTCCATCTCCATGTCCGAGATGCCACCCTTGTACTTTCCTAGAGTCTGTGGCTGGAAAGCGTGAAGGGTCTTATACCAGAAGTCATCTTCCTCCTCTTGATCGAGCCTCTACTGATCAATCGGGTCAACCTGCAGGGCCTCAATTTCTCGTACCACACATAGGTGACGTTCATGTTTCATAGATGAAAATGGTATACAAGGAACTCCTAATACTGCATATTATGGATATTTACTTTTTAAGATTGATTTTTGTTGAGTCAATATGGTTTCCTTATGACTTTACCTTTCCTTCTTGTTTTTAAAATCAAAAACAGATTATCATAAATAAATTTTCATTTATCATATGCTTTACTTTCATAAGGAAATTTTCCTTCCCCAACTAAATTTATCCTTACCATGTTTTTAATTTTTTGTTTTATTTCTAAGTGTAATATTCAATTTCAATACTAAAACCTCGGAATCTTATAAATAATTAGATAAAGTGCATTCTGTTTTTACGATCTGGATTCAGGTTCCGAATTCTCGGAATTCAAGTTCCAAAATTTCTGAGTTCAGACTCTGAGTCCTCTGAATTGAGACTCTGAACTTTCTGATTTCAGACATCCGGTTATCTAAATTCAGACTCTGAACTTTCTGAGTTGAGACTCGAATTTCACTTAATTTAGACTCTGAAATCTCTTAGATCGGACTTAGGGTTCTCTAATTTCTGACTCCAAACATTATGAAGATTCGACTCCGAATTATTTTGAACTCAGAATCTGAATTTTCTAATTTCAGACTCTGAATTCTTATGAGTTCAGACTTCGAATCCTACTGAATTCAGACTTCGAATTTCCTTGAAATTCAGAATCTAGAATATTATAAAATTCAGGTTCCAAATTCCTTTGAATAAAGAATCTGAATATTTATTTATTATAAACACAAAATGGTTTTTGTGTAGACTTTAAACTTTCATTTTTCCTTACACTCTGAAAAATGAAAGTGGTTAAGCTACCATATTTTTTCATACTCGAGTTTTGGTTATAAAACGATGTCATTCATTCAGTTACTAACAAACCATTGTTTGAGTGACACATGTATAGGTCCCTCTGAAATTCAAGGAAAAATATTCCCATTGAAGGAGGGAGTTGACCGTTGAAGCAGTGCCAATAAATAGGATCTCATTTGAAAGATCTCATAACTTTTATGAATTTTTCTATGAATCTAGAGATTACGTGCTACGGAAGTGATTTCTAGAGAGAGACATTCATGCTTTATGCGTACTGAACATCTTGTTCAGAATTGATTCGTGTGACTCTGAATATTTCTGAGTACATTCTAGGGCTTCTGGGGATAGGAAGAAAGAGGTGTCGACTACCTTGAAGATTGAATGCTTGAGGGAATGGAAAGACAGACTCTGATCTTCGTATCGAGGGCTTACCTGGGTGTGTGTAAGTCATACATTCATGGAAGTATAAATCAACGGACCATTATCCAAGGTTATTGGATACCCTTCTCTCTGGATTAAAAGATTTACTACTTAATACTTGTATTGATTATGTTTTCTTATGCATTTTGGTGGTTGAGGAAAGTATAACTATCTTATACTTTCTTATACTTGTATACTCTTATTTAGTGAGATTGTATAAAATTTAAGTTAGAATCTTTATCTTTGTAAACATTTGTTATGTTTCATTTATGTAACCACTTTTTCATAATTACATTCTCGGAATCACATTTCTAGAATCAAGAAAAGTTGTTGAACATAGAGGTTTTTTGAATTTATCTTTTTTAACATTTTTAAACATTACAATCTTTAAAATCTCCAAAAGAATTTTTTAAAGTATACAATTCACCCCCCCCCCCCCTTTGTATGTTGAAATCTACATCATCATTTTGATCATACAGTTGGTATCGTAGTAGAATATCATAACCCATACGAACCTAAGAATTTCTATCAGAGGAGGTCTCTGAAATAATTATATTCACATATCAGTTTTCTTTCTCAAGTTTCTCATTGTTCTATATTTTCTTTTCTTAGGATATTTTTATCCTTGTTTACAAACTGTTATTACTAACAAGTTTGTGTGGAATGATTTTCTTCAAGATGGCGTGAATGAATGTCAGTTCGATTGACAACATAAATCCTACAAGACCACCTATTTTTGGTGGGAATGATTACTAATATTGGAGAGATCATATAAATAATTTCACTATCAATACTGGAGTGGAAATAATTTTTATGCTCACAAGAGATTACAAGATTCCGGATAAGGAAGTCAGAACTTTTACCAATCAAGAGAAATCATAATATCAACATACCTATAAGGTAGGAAATGCATTGTTGTTTTCCATGTCCTGGAATATATATAGCCAGATTTCTTCTTGTGATATAGCAAATTTTATTTGGAAGAAGCTTCAACTTACACATTTTGGTACTTCTAAAGTTATTGAAACTAGAAGAGCTATGCTTAGAGCTGAGTACCATGGTTTTTTCTTTCCTTATGGAGAACCTATATATAAGGTACAACAGAGATTTATGACTATTGTTAGCAGCTTAGAATCCATGGGTGAAAAGGGTTTGGATGATGAGGCACTTTTAGACAAGATTATAGACATCATGCCTAATGAGGGGGGATCCAAGAGAACCGATATAGATGAAAATAAGAAAGTCTCACAGATTACTCGTGGTGAACCTTTTGGAACTCTTCTTCAACATGTGACTAGAATGAAGAGAGATGTTGGTATTAAAAAGAATAATAGTGGGAATAGAATTGTTGCTTTTACAACTACATCAAATCATATTAAATCCAAGACTCCAGAGAGAGTTACTAGATATAAATCCATGATGGTTGTTATACAATCTGAATCATGTGAAATTAAAAATTATGAGAATGAACAAGGTAATCTTGCTTGAAGGATGAGCATGATAGTTGGGAAGAAATATTTTCAATATAGATACAAGGAGGAATAAAAAAAGGGTAAGAAAGGCTCTGAATTCACTTGTTATGAATGAAAAAGAGTTGTACATATAAGGCCCGATTGTCTTAAGCTTAAGGGTATAGAAAGAAAGGAAAAAATTCTGATAGAAATCAAAAGAAGTAATACAATGCTAAAGCTAAGAATGTCTTAAAAGATAATGAAACCTGGAGTACCACTTGTGGAGACTCTTCTAATGAATCCTCAGATTACGAATGTTCTAGATAGAAGTATCTTAGTCTAATATCCAAACTACTTATTGAAGAACATTGTTTAATCGTTAAGGTACATAATGATAAATCTATGACCAATAAATCCTTTAATGCCAATTATAGTGATAGTAAATACTATAAATCCTTGGATGAAGAATCTTCTTCTGATGAAGATAATACTTTACCTACCTATGAAGAAATTTCTTAGGATTGCTATGATTCTAGAGAATGAACATTCTAAAGATAAGAAAAATCATCACAAGAAAAATTCTAGAATTTATATTCTTACTAAAGAAATATCAGATCCTTCTAAAGATCTTGATTAGAAAATCCTTGATTTTGAAAGTATTTCAAAAAACCTTGAGGAATTTAATTCTGAGAGAGATAATAAATTTAAGTATCTTGAAAAAGTAATTTATAAGAAAAAAAATTTCGAGCCTAACTATTGTGCTAAAGCTAATTTTTTTGAAAATAAGAACTTAGTTATTAGATTGAAGTGAGAAATATTTTCCTTGTGGAAGTGTTTGTCAAAATTTACCTTAGGTAAGGAAAATTTTGATATAATGTATTCCCAAATTCGACCTCTAAGTAATAATTCGGTATTTGGTTATACTAGTTCAAAACCGATTTTTAGTAACAATTATTTTTTTCCTCAAAGTGCTCTTTTCTGCACTAAGTGTTAGTGTGGTGGGGATTGGGAAAAAATGTTCCTTAAAAAAACTCAGTCTTTAGGTTTTCATAATGCTTATTTGTCTAATAAAATTTGGATACCTAAAATTTTACTTTCTGAGGTTTCCAAATCCAAGAAAGTTTGGGTTCTGAAAGTCTAACATTCATATTTTCATGAAAATAATGAAAGTACCAACAAAAATACTTATTACATGGATAGTGTATGTTCCCAGCATAGAACTGGTAATACAAATTTCTTTCAAAATATTATCAAGATGAAAGGAGGAAAAGTAACTTTCAGAGATAATGCTAAAGGAGAAATTATTTTTATAGGTAACATTTTTATTCTTGGAAAAACTTTGATTTCAAATTTTTTATTTGTTAAGGATCTAAAGTTCAACCTCAATAGCATAAGCCAATTATGTGATGGTGGTTACCTTTTGAATTTTAGGAATGATAAGTTCTTAGTACACCATTCCAAGTTAGAGTTTATTTATTTTGCCAATAAGCAACAGAATGTTTACACACTAAACATAGAAGACCTTAAGATCCAATATCTACCTTGCCTTCATGAAATGGTAGATCATTCTTGGTTGTGTAATAGAAGGTTAGGAAACTGTAACCTTAGGAACCTATGAGAACTCTCTAAAAAAAGTCTAGTTAAAGAACTACTGGAGCTTAGATTTGATTCTTAAAAATTTTGTGATCCTTTTCAATATGGAATGCAACATAAATCATGTTTTAAATCAGTCGGTGATGTTCAACCACTGATGCATTATAATTAGTGCATACAAATCTTTTTGGTCCAACAGAAACAGGAAGAATTAGAAGCAAGTATTATGTATTTTTCTTAGTTGGTGATTACACTAGACTTACATGGGTCTATTTTCTAGAAAATAATTCTTAATATTTTTCTTATTTCAAAAGATATAGATACCAACATAAAAATGATAAAAACCTTCCTTTGATTACTATTCTTAGTGATCATGGAGGAGAATTTCAAAATTCTGATTTTAAAACTTTTTTAGTAGAAAATGTATTACTCATAACTTTTTAGCACCCAGAGCACCTCAATAAAATGGTGTTGTTGAAAGAAGAAATAAAATTATTCATGAGATAACAATAACCATGTTGATTGAGTATTTGGTAGCCAAATATTTTTAGGATAAACCTATAACTACTAATGTTTATACTATAAATTGTGTTTTGATTAGACCTTTTCATAATAAAACTCCTTATGAGTTATGGAATGGTATAAAGCCTAGAATATCCTACTTCATGGTTTTTGGTTTCAAGTTATTCATTCTGAATACTAATGATAATCTTCACAAATTCGCACCAAAATCAGATGATGGAATTTTTTTAGGCTACTCAACAAATTCTAAGGCTTATTGAGTTTCCAATAAAAATACTTGTACTGTTGAAAAAACAGTGCATGCCAAATTTGATGAAACAGACCCTTTTGTTTTTAAACTACCTCAACCTAAATCTTTGGATGTGTTTTAAAAAACTGACTATCAACCTTTGTTAGAAGATCCATCTAATAAAGAAAATGTTCAAGAAAATGTTTCTGAAGCATTTACCCCAAAAGATTTCCTACCCTATGCTATTGAACTGGTTTTACAATACCCAAATCAGTTGTTTCTAAATAATCAACCCAGTGATAGTATCATTTGTGATAAAAACCAACCTGTATGTACTAGAAGTTAGTTAAGAAATGAATTGAAAAATCTATCAATCCTTTCCCAATTAGTAAAAAAAGCACTGATGAAGCATTAGGTGATGATGATTGTATTAAAGCTATTAAATATGAGCTAAATTAATTCAAAAGGAATAAATTCTGGACCTTGGTTGAAAAACCTAAGGAAACATCTATTATTGGAGTAAAATGGGTCTTCAGAAATAAGTGTCATGAAAACGAAATCATAGAAATAAATAAAGCTAGATTGGTTTCTAAAGGCTATAATCAATAAGAAAGAATAGACTATGAATAAACCTATTCTCCAGTATCTAGACATAAATCTATTTGTATTCTACTTTCCTTTGCAACATTCTTCAATTTCAAACTTTTTCAAATGGATGTTAAGTGTTCTTTACTTAATGGTTTTGTAGCAGTGGATGTTTCTATTGTACAAACTCCTAGTTTCAGTGATTCAAAACATCCTGAACATGTTTACAAACTTAATAAAGATTTCTATGGACTTAAACAAGCCCCTCAAGCTTTTTATGATAGGCATACAAGATTTTTTCATCAAAATAATTATATTAATGGAAAAGCTGATAAACACTTTTTATAAAGAAAGATAAGAAAAATCTTTTTATTGTTTAAATTTATGTTGATGGAATTATGTTTGGTTCCACTCTACAATATTTAACTGATTACTTTCCGAATATAATGAAATCTGAGTTTGAAATGAGTATGATGGGTGAGTTAACATTTTTCCTTTGTTTTAAAATTTCTCAAAAACCAGAAAGAATCTATATATCCCAAAATAAGTATAATAAATATCTTCTTAAAAATTATGGATATGACAACACTAAGAGTATAAATACTCCCATTAGTTCCTCAAATTCACTTGATATTGATGAAGCTGGGAAACCAGTATATCAAAAATCATTTAGAGGTATGATTGGAAGTCTACCTTGCATAACTGCTGGTCAACTAGACTTAATGTTTTCAGTATGCTTATGTGCAATATATCAATCCAGTCCTAAGGAATCTCATTTAAGGGCAGTCAAAAAGATTTTTCTCTACTTAAAGAGAACCATGGATCTAGGACTCTTTAATACTTCTAGAAACTATTTTTTTAAAAAAATATTTTCAGATTCTGACTTTGCTAGATGTAGAATGGATATAAAGAGTACATCTGGAACTTTTCATTTCATTGGAGATTTATTAGTTTCTTGGTGATGCAAGAAGAAACACTCAGTAGAACTTTCCACTGCTGAAACTGAATATGTAGCAGCTGGAAGTTGTTGTGCTCAAGTGTTGTGGATGCAACACACACTCACAGACTATGGTATGAGTTTTACCCAAACACAAATTTTGTGTGATAGAACTAGTTCCATTTACATAATTAAAAATCATACACATCACTCTCGTGAAAAACACGTAGATATTAGGCAACACTTTCTTAGGGATCACACACAAAAAGAAGATATCATTCTTCAATTTATCGGAACGCAAGATCACCTTGCTTATATTTTCACAACATCATTACCCTACGATACATTTTAATAAATTAAACAGAAGTTAGGAATGATAATTTTAAAGTAATCTTACTTGTTAACTTCCTATTAAAAACAATCTACTTACAATAACAAACTCATTTTCATAGGGGTAGTACATTTGTTTGTTAGATTTCTAAATATTTTCTTAGTCTAAATTTTTTTCGTACATTAACATTTTTTTAGTCTAAAATTTATTCATAATCTAAAATTTTGTCGTAGTATAAATGTTTTCGTTGTCTAAATTTTTTCGTAGTCCAAAATTTTTTGTATCCTAAATTTTTTCATTTTCATGATTTTTAAATTCTCGTAATGAATATTTTCTCAATTTTCTTAATGAAGATTTTCAATCTTAAATTTTTCTTAATCATAATTTTCGGAATCTAAAGTTCTTTAAGAAGAATTTTCCTCAATACGAATAATCTTCTTAGCAATCTGAAAGGTATGTTTCCTTTTTTAAATTTTCTTAAAAATCTTTTACTAGTGGGTATTTTCATCTATTTCTAAATTCTCCCATTTAATCATTATTTAATCTGAATGTTTTCTTTAAAACCTCAAAAGATTGGATTCTTTCAAAATTTCCTTCCGGCTATCATCTTAACCGTCAGATCTGATCACAAGTTTTCTCAACTATTGGATTAAGTGTGGATGATGAACCATCGCCTCAATAACCTATATAAAGGACCCCCGATGGTTGTCCCACATTGATTCCAAAGCTCTTGTGTGTTGAAGCCCTGCCCTCCTACATAAACCCATTCTAGATTTTCCAGGTTTCCTTAACTCCGAATTTCGGTCTATGTATATTCCCAGAATGACATGTCAACTGTCAAGATGGTTTCTAAATGAAAGATTTATAGAGAAAGTTTGGTACATCCAAATTACTTTTCTATGTATGATTCTATCATCAAAATGAACATCAAGCAGAATGGGTGGGAGAGTGTTTGCGTATCGAAACCAGGAGCTGTGGATCTGGTATATCTAGACTTGTTGGTTGAATTCTATGAGTCAGCAATCATTTTCAAGGAATATAGAAAAAATAAATTCTCTTTCAAGATCTATGGGAAGACTTATTCTCTTTCTTAAACCAAGGCATCCAGTTTGATTGGAGTTATTTATGAAGGAGAAGCTGAGTTTTGTTCTCATTAACTATCGGATTTTCAAGGAATATTTGTCAAGGTGAAGGTTATGGCTTGCCTCAGTCTTTCATGTGTTAAGACTATGAAAATTTTTCACCTATCTACAAACATCCAGATTCTCAAATTATAGGTTCAAGGTTTCATTATTTCGAGAAAAGGGGAAAATGATACTTTTAAAAAGAGTGACATGTATATCCTGGATTTCTTGGTGAATCTAAGAAAGATTTACTTGGTTAAGAATATTATGATTACAATTGAGAATATAAAGAATAGAAATCTGAATGCACCGATTATTATATATGTAGCCATTCTCCCAAAGCTAATTGTTCTGTGATTAGAGCCCTTCATAATACCTTGTAGTTCTAAGCCAAGAAAGTGAAAAGTTATGTTGATAAGTGATGATACTCTGAGAAGGATGAATGTTGGAATTTCTAAATAATCTGAATAATTTTATGACTTCCCTAAAGAGGAATCTGAAGCCTTATAGAAGAAACTAGAAGTGTCCGAGACTTCTAAAAAGGGTGCAAGGAAGATTAATGTGAAGAAAGTGGAAGAAAAGGAAAAAACTCCAACGGCTAAGGAAACACAATCTGCACCTCCAAAGCCTAAGAAGAAACAAATCATATCTAGATGAGGTAGTAGAAAATGGAGGAAATACAAGCAGAAAAAGAAATAAGGGGAGCCTAGATTGGGTTTGGATATTGATAAAGAAAAATATTTAAAATAAAATATAGCTGATGATCTTGAAAAGCAAGAAAAAGAAATGAAACAAAAGAAGTAGATGACTGAAGCAAAGATAGTGAAATCTCTTCTAATGTTTTCTAAGAGAGCCTCCGAAAATATTCTGGTACCACAATTCTTCTAAGTATAAGCTTTACTAGAGACTCTGAGGAAGAAATTTTTGACTCCAGAAAAAGTCTAAGAAAAAGTAGTAGAGTAAGAAGAAGAGGAAGAATAAGGTAGTGGTGATACCGAAGATCTCATTAAGAAAGTAGAATAATTTCATGAGAAGGAACGTCCATCTGAGAAGCTTTCAATCCAAACATATGAAGTTGAATCTTAAAAGCATGCTACCCCTGGGAAAGTTGAGAAAGGGGAAGCTGGAAAGGTTGAAGAAGAAATGAATAAGATGTCTAAAGAAGAAAGTTCTAATCATTATTTCATTCATCCAGAATAGGCTAAGGCTAGAGATAAGAAGGAAGAGATAGAGGAAGAAAGAATTGTTCGGCTATCTGATAGTGAACATGAATCTCCTGATGAAGAAGACATTCCAAAAGCTAATAAGCGAAAACAGGTGGTTATTGTTACACCTACCAAGGTTGTGGTAAATAAGAATGATGATGCTGGTTCTTCAAAGAGGAAAGCTGCTGATATAGAAAAAGAAACCTCACAAAGCAAAATTTTAGATTTAGAATCATCCTCTCTGGGACATGATTTCATAGTCCATCTCATTAAGAAGATTTTTGGAACTATCCCTATATTTACAAGAATGGATTCGAGATTCCAAATGATTCAACATTCATTGGATAAGAAATCTGATTCAGTATCCATGGTGTTGGATAATTGTGTCAAGCTTGAAGAAAATTTCAAAACTATTTTCATAAACTACGATTCCCACAAAATATCCTTCAAGAAGATGACCAGTTGGTCAATGAAAACAATAGAAGACATGAGAATTCTTGATGAGTTACAAGATAGTGTCAAGGATGCCTTTGACACCAATGATGTGAAGATCAAATATCTCACAAATAGTTTTTAGGAGAAGCTTACTCTAGAAAAAAAATATCAGATTCAAGAAGTGGAAGATCTGAAAGGAAATATTTTTTCATTTTCTCAGAGTTGGAAGAGAGAAAGGGATCTCAGGATTGAGATAGAGGGAAATATTTTCAAGTAGAAAGAAGCCTCAAAGGCTCAGGTGGAGGTTCTTAAAGATCGAGAAGAAAAAATCCAAGACTTAGAGAAGAAAACTGAGGATCAGGATCAGATTCTCAAGTGAGTATATGAAGATCACAATGAGCTCAAGAAGATCAAAACTATTGTGAAGAATTTGATGCCAAAAAAAAGGAAGGATAACATTTTCAACTCCAATATTTTTTTGTATTTCTTCCTTGTATTAAATTTCCAATCCTAATGAAATTTTTGGTTTCTCATCGTATATTTTTTTTCTTGTACTAATATTTTAGGTACCATATTTTCTTTTCCATTCACTATATTGTTTTTTGAAAATCAAAAAGGGTGAGAAAGGAAAAAGTATACTAAGTAAAGAAGAAATTTCTCTAAGTATGGGGGAGTTCATCTAAGGGGGAGTTCTTATCCAAGAAGTTTTCTGTAAGCAATAAAATGCTATGTATCATTCCAGAAATCTAGAATACGATCTTTAGTGTTTCTAAAGACTAAGGAGGAGTTAGTCTTATTCATCATTTCCTATGTGTTGAGGGAGATAATTTTTATTATCATAGTAATTTTTTTTCTAAGTCCCTGTATTATTTTTTGTAAGGATGTTTGTGCTCTCCAAAAACGGGGATATTGTTGAGTCAATATGTTATCCTTATGAATTTTCCTTTTATTTTTGTTTTGAAAATCACAAACACCGTATCTTATGGAAAATATCATTTAACCTATGCTTTACACTCATAATGAAATTTTCCTTCCCCTAGGAAATTTATCCTTACCATTTTTTCATTGTTCATTTTATTTCTAAGGGTAAAATTTGGTTTCATAACTAAAACCTCAGAATCATATAAATAATTAAATATAAAACATTCTATTTTTAGGATCTAGATTCAGGTTCTGAATTCTATGAATTCCCGTTCTGAACTTTCTGAGTTCAGACTCCGAGTCCTCTGAATTCAGACTCTGAACTTTCTGAGTTCAGACTCAGAGTTCTCCGAATATAGGATTTGAACATTCAATGTTGAGACTTCGAGTTCTCTAAATTATGACTATGAACTTTTTGATTTCATACTTTGAATTCTCTGATTTCATACTCCGAACTTTCTGAAGTTCAGACTCCGAATTCTTATGAATTCAGACTCCGAATTTTCAATGTTTAGACTCCGAATTAATATGAGTTCAGACACTAAATCCTACTAAATTCAGAATCAGAATTTCCTTGAAATTCAGACTCCAGAATTCTATAGAATTCGGGTTTCGAATACCTTTGTATATAGAATCTGAATATTTATGTATTATAAACAACAAATGGTTTTTGTTTGGACTCTGAGATTTCATTTTTCCTTACACTCTGAAAAATTAATTTTGTTAAGAAATCATATTTTTTCTTACTCATGTTTTGTTTATAAAACTATGTCATGCATTCAGTTACTAACTAACCGTTGTTTGAGTGACCTGTGTACTGGTCCCTCCGAAATTCAAGGAGAAATAAGACTGTTGGAGGAGGGAGTCAACCGCTGAATCTATGCCTATAAATAGGAGCTCATTTGAAAGAGGTCATGACATTGATGAACTGTATTACGACTCTAGAGATTACTTGATGTTGAAGTGATTTATAGATAGAGACTTTCATGCTTTTTGTGTACTAAAAATCTTGTTCTGAATTGCTTCGTGCGACTCTGAATGTTACTGAGTACCTTCGAGGTCTTATGGGGATACAAAGACAAAGGTGTCGACTACCTTGAAGTTCTAGGTCTTGTAGGGATAGCAAGATAGACTCCAATAATCGTATCGAGGGCTTACCCTAGTGTGGGTAAGACATACATTATTGAATGTAAAAATCAAGGGACCTTTATCCAAGGTTGTTTGATACCCTCCTCATTGGGTTAAAACATTTACTACTTGTTACTTGTATTGTTTCAAGTTTTCTGCTGCATTTTGGTTGTTGAGGAAAGTATAACTATCTTATACATTCTAACACTTATATACTCTAATATAGTGAGATTCTATATGCTTTAAGGTATAATCTTTATCTTTGCAAACTTTTGTTATATATCATTTCCAGAACCACTTTTTCGGAATTACATTCTTGGAATCACATTTCTGAAATCAAGCAAGTTTGTAGAACATAGAGGTTTTATGAATTTATATTGTTTAACATTGTTAAAAATTACCATATTTTAAAGTTTCAAATGAATTTTTTAAAGTATACAATTCACCCCCCCCCACTCTTGTTTGTTGAGAATCTACATCATCATTTCGATCCTACAGCTGATATCATAGGAGAGTATGACACTCCATACCAACCTTACAATTTTCACTCTTTATTTAAATTTAAATTCCAAAAATCCCAATAAAAAAAAGAAAACAAGTCATTATAATGAATGTACCATTTCTAGGGTCTCTACCCTACAATTAATGTAGCCTCACATGTTCATTTAGATGGTCTAGATTCCTTGCATCGGATCACAGGGGCCATAAAATCCCTTATCCTAACTAGTATTCCATAGACTGTTTCACACACCAAGATTTCATAACACCATTAATCAAACACCACGTGTAATTTACATTATTCCTAACTCTAAACTCTATCCTATCCCTAAACCTCCAATTGATTCCACTTTTCCATGACCCTCCTTCCTTAACATGATGGAAAGGACAACAAGGTGACAAGCCCTTCCTTATGCAAGACGAAGGAGAGATAATGACCCTAATTCATGCCTTCCATAGGCCCCAGAGAGGTGACTAGAACCAAGGGTATAGAATATTACACAAAATATAAGTCATTACCCTTTTTAATGATAACATGATTGAGTGAGAAGATGGAAAATCCCATGAAACTCCAAATACTAAATGTAAAAGTAAGTCCAAATTCCATTCCCACATACATGTTCAAAAGTAAAATCGTACAAAGTAAAAAACACCAAAATAAAGTACAAAAAGAAAAGAGAATAAGAAGAAACACAAAAAATATCTCGATGATTGATATAGTAAAGTCTATAACTATCATCAAAGTCCTTCTGAAATCCAGAAAATAGTTTACAGACGTAGGGTAATTATACAATATTAGGAAATACTAAAACTGAAGACACCCATGTACAAGTGGGGAACATACTAATGCCCTTGTGATTAAATAGTAGTACCTAAAAGAAAATACCAAGGAGTACTAACCAACCCATCCTCACAAAAAAACACTCACATAATAACAGAAGTCCAGAAAAGTAGTAGTATACGAACATCAATATTTGGGTACCTTGCACCACTTCCCCTCAGGTTATCTACTATTCATAAAAATTAATTTCTTGAAACTTACACTCTTCCAAAATGTATTCCCACTACCAAAACTTTAACACACACACCTGGGCCTCAACCACACCATAGATGTCACCCGCAAACACCTAGGCCCCCACAACAACACCTCTCACCCGAATACACCTGGACCTCATCCAGAAGACATGGTGGAAAATAATAATGGCCTACAAACACATGTACCCCTCATCTAAAACCATCCTACACAAAGGATCTTGGGATATGGTAATCCTCAAGCCATTACAACCTTCCTGGATATGGTCATGCAGAATGAACCCGGAAGAGGGTATGAGGAAGAAATTTAGTAACTAGCCATCCATCCTCCTACAGGGATATTGGGAAAGACACCCTCCCCATGAAAGGGGTTTTTTTGGAACATTGTTCTCAACAAGGGTTGGATTTTATAGAAATAAATATGAACTACAATTAATACATATAAGAAAAAAACACTCATCCCAACCTAAAATATCCATGAAAGACAACCTACCCACCAAAAGCACATTTGTTGCATCCGCTACCTGTAATACCACATAAATAACCAGTAACAAAGCATAATCTAAACCCCTTTTTGATTCAACCATTTTCAATTTATTTATTAAATATTTCACTTTAATTTTTTCGAGAACTACTCAGGGAGACTACCAAGGTGAATTGATACCATTTTAACACATATTCATTAAAACAACAGAGAAAACCCATCTTGTAGTCCCATTACACACTCCCTTTTTTCCCAAGACATCCATTCAACAACGATCAATTTTTATTTTTGAAAGTCATACTGCACAATAAAATCTCTTTCAACCAAAATCGTCAGCCCTGATGCACAAAAACAACACACTAGGTACACCTATAAATACGAGGTCATGGCTCAGCCCATCCCTAAAACCCTTCTACCCTAACATTTCCTAGATGTAGTCCCACTACATAACAAGTCCATAACCACACTGCATTCCCACTTCCCAAAATTTCCCAATGGCCACAACACAAACAAAGGTAATCCCACTTCCTATAAGTCCATCCATTCCACAATCAATCAGTATCTCAACCTAAGACTCCAACACACCCCTCGTACTACCCCACACACCAAGCCCACATCAACTACCATCAATCTACTATCCAAAAGATCACAGAACATAGCTACACCTATCAAATATGACATACTCATATTGTTTAAACACTATTCTTTATGTCCAAGTTGATAAACATGGGTGATCACACAATGTTTTTCATCTTGGGGTATCCATTTCGATTACCCATGTATACATGATTAAGAAAATTTAATGTTATAATATTTTATCAAGTATCATGAAAAAAATTGAACATCACCATTATGAAGAAAAATACCACAAGTGGCCATGATTTTAAAAATTCATGCAGCCACAACAACCATAATGTTATCAAGGATAATAATTAAAGCGGTTCATCAATAATTAAACCACTCTCAACCCGTTATTTCATCGATCATGTCATATTTTGATCATATTACATTCCCTTAATTTATTAATTGTTATAAAAAATATTTATCCATTATTTAAAAAGAAACATCAGCACACCCACCCTGCAGGATGCACAATTAAATATAGGTTGAATAAATACATACTCGGAACAATATGAGAACTAAGTTACTCTCTACGCCAAGAATATGTGATCGTGCTAGCAACAAGAAATGTGAGAAAACTGAGCATGATGGAGATCTATCTTAGAAACAAGACTCTTTTAGGGAGAAAAACTATACGTGTACTGATAATGAATTAAAAATATACTTGTATTAGAAGATCTTGAATTTTAAAAGATAGATACTATTTTAAAGGAAGAACATATTCAAAAGAAATCGACTTGTGATCATGGTCAAGATGACATAGTTTGAGTATATGAATACCCAGAAATGTTAGGATATTAAACATAAATATAATATCCTTTGAAAATCTAAAAATTCAAAAACAATGCTTTAAACTTAGTTTGCATCAAATAAATGTAGGAGGGATGAAACTGAAAAAACTGAGAAAAATTTGAAAAGCTATAAATGATTCACTGATGGGTGAGTCACAGACGCTAAGCCACTGATGGGTGAGCTACTTATGCTAATCCACTAATACATAGACACTGATGGGTGATCTACTGGCATGGCCTACCGACCTTGATCCATCAATGTTGAGCTATGATGAAACAACTCACTGATGCCCCTTACTCACCAATGTTAATGCCATGGATAAACCAATGTTGATCCCCTTAACTCACCAATGATGACTCCCTTGACTCACAAATTCATAAAAATTATAATGCACTAACATGCTTTTATAGAAACATGTTGATGCACTGACATGTTGATGATGATGGTTCAAAACTAGATATTGGAAAACTCTCAAAATGAGAAACTATTACCTTCCAGAACATAATATTTTCACCAATGAAAGGCCTGAGGAAATCCAAGTTATTACGTGATTAAAATCTAAAATATAACATCAAGGATTCATGCCATAAATCAATTTAATACTTCATTTCAGAATATTTTATTATCATTTCTACATTCCATGAATATGTTATTCTCGAAGCTTTAAGCCAAGAATCTTTTAAATGGGTAAGGCCTCGGCCAAAACAATATCTAGTTTGTCTCATGAGACCTATTGATGCATCAAGGGGATATAGTAGGCCCCAACTAACACATACTATGTCTATTTCATTCTTCATATGAAAATGGTGAACCATAAACAATATGTACATTCATATTGAAACTAACAAATGAAATGCAAATCATATTCCCCAATAATTAAACATAACACTAACCATTAGATGTCATATGGTGAATGGTTTCAAGATATAACATCCATAGACAAACTATTCATAAAACATTCAATAAAACATGGTAGATGATATCTTAAAATATTTATCCCACTTAAATATATGAATCAACAAGATTTTTGAAATAGAATAAAATACACTTATAAAATCATCGTGTAGTTCTTGATAGAAATACTCTTTTACTTTGAAAAGAAGAGTAATTTTGGAAAAATTATTGTATAATAATATATTGGAATTAAGGTATTTTAATAAAAATAAAATCAGTATTTTTATAAAAATAATGCTTTCTTAAAACATATTTTGGTTGCATTTGAAAATAGGCAAGAATTCAAGAAGTTCCTTTCAAACAGACTTTTTTATCGGGAAGAATATTTGAATGATCCATTTACAACATGTAAATCCACATAGAATGAAGAAGAATTAATATTGGTACACTTATATTGATTATTCACACAGAATTTATGTGGAGTAAATAATAAATAATCATAATTTCATTGATTCATGTAGTTAACAAGAATAACACGAATGAAAATGGTGGCGGGGGTAGAAAACACTTAACACTTTGTAATAAATAGAATCATATTCCCAAAAATAATAATTATTAAATGATAAATTAAACATCATGAAAATAAATATATTCATTATATGATACATATATTTTCAGTATTCTTACAACACACACAAGAAATAGTTGCAATAAATGCATATCTCATAGAAATGAATGTGAGTTGATAAAACCATTAACATAAGTCTGAATGAGTTCTGCACCTGACCTTAACATCCTAGACAATAAAATTAAATCCATTAATTAAATAAATAAAAACATTATATAAATTTTTTTATTATAATTTTATAATGTTTATTTATGACATTTTGGATGAGTTATTTGATACAAATTTATCGCTCATGGGCATTCGTTTCCTTGGTTTTCATGATCCATATACTTGAATATGAGTATGGGAGTTCATGTGGAATGGATATAATTATCCAGAATTGAATTTATATATTATTAATGAACATAAATAAGTATTAATGGTTATATATATCATTTGGTTACATTTTATGATGATTAATTATTAGATAAACCATTAACGACATTCATTTAGAATATTTTTACGGTATTTCGATTATAGCAAACTAGTTTTGTCATATGAATTAATATTATGTACATATAATAGTTCTCAAAATTTAAATAGGTTATAATAAATATAATTTAGTAATGATAAACCATAAATATTGTTTCATGATAACACTTGATGGATTAATTGAAGAACAATGGTTCTTCGTTCAAGAATGTTTTAAACAGGTATCTCCCGAATTTTGATTTTGTTTTTAATATAAGAGAGGGAGAGAAAGATTAAAGAGATTGATGATGTATATTAAATTAACATGATGTAATTTAAGTATATATATGATACTATTTATATTATGTTAATTTTAATTGATGATGTGAGGGGATAATAATAAATAATGATGGAACTTGAAAAGAAAATACCAGGAAAAGGAATAGGATTTTACCTCTTGGATACTCCTCATTGAGAATCTCCATAAGGGGATTTATTTTTGTATTTTGACAAGAAAAATATTTCCTAGATTTAGGGTGAGTCTAAGGATGAGTATTTGGGTATAAATTTTACAATATTCAAGGCTTTGAGAAGTCAGGAGAAGAGGGAGTGAGGGGTGGTTTTTATAGTGGATGAGAGGGGTGATTTTCGAATATGTTGTTCACTATTTTATTATTTTCCACAGCACAGGAATTTTTTTTTTGATTCGTATGACATAAAATAGTAATAGGTGCATGTGAGTTCAAAGAAAATGTGATTACCTCATCCATGATTTCAAGAATAGTGTATTTAACTTATAATGTATATATACATTAAATTGCTTTATTGCACAATTTACTAAAATTCAAATATTTTAGAATAATTCCAAAAAATCACCATAACCACATTTTGATGTTTAGAATTCAATAATGGTCTCCATTTTATCAATATAATTTTCAAAATAATATAAATTATTTTTAATTAAAATTATCATTTATATGAAAAATATAGTATTTAAAAATAAAACTAATTTTATAAAAACATGATAATTAACTATGGCCACATTAAATTATCCTCAAATCATAAGAAATTTTATTTATATAGATATGCATTTTATGAAATTTAATTTATTTGTAAATAAATCTATTAATTTTAACATTGTAATTAAATATTTATAAGGATCCAATACTAACACTAAATTATTATTTTTAAAATATTTTATTTCATTTATAAGGTGCCAAAAATTCATTTATAATTTTAGGCTAAAGGATACTATTTTTAAAGGTGAATTCCTTTTATTAAGGGTAACATTACTATTCCTAAGGGTATGTTACTATTAACCCTAAATTAAATTTATCCTATCAATCTCTAAATATCTTACACAACGTAACTAAGTATTTCCGTTTTTCAAAATTCAATTGAAAAAAGTTGAAAGATAAATTATCATGGGATGGTAATAACTAAATTTCATAGATATCTATAATTAAAATGATTTTTTTTCATAGATATTTAATGTTTTTTGCATCACATTTTATAATAAATTTATTTTTAAATCTTTTTGGTCTTACATTATACCTTCCAATAAATTGTGTCCTTATAATTTTCACTTCAAAATCTAATGATTGACACTTGAAAATTATTTTATGGGATACCCAAATTGGAAATGGGATCAATAAAACATCCCCTTAATAATAGGGAAAGGAAAAATGTTATGGTAACCAAAAAATTAGGCCTTTGAATAAGATAACATTGGCATAAAGTGAAATCATGGACAATGAAGAGAAATCTAACCACCATGTTCTGATGGAGAGTGATTTAGAATATGGTCATTAGGAAGTTAAATATTATAAATCCATATATATATGATATATAAAGATAAAATTGATTTGATAAAGATAAAAGTAAATAGATGATGTTTTTATTCCAAAATTCATTTCCTGTAGTTGATGGTTTCATTAATAATCCAAAAAAGCTATACAGAAAATAAACTTACTTGATGTTATAATATCATCCATTTTTTGTGCTTATAACAATACCAATTCACTTCTTAAACCAAAATATGGGTATTCAAGATGAATTTTTATACATGTTAAACTTTGATTAAATTATCCAAAAGACATTCCCTCATCCTTTAAATTCATACTAAAATAAAAAATGTTAGAAAAGTTAATCAAAAATCAGAATTTAGTCTTAATCCATTACATAAATAGTTAACCATAAGACTCATCTAAATTATTTATGTCAAAAATTTAATGTCCAAATATTTAGAATATGGATCACATAACATTATATTTTCCACCAAAAAACATAATTTATCACATATAAAAAACATTTCTATACCATCACCACCTTTAATCATTAAAAAAATAATACATCTAATACATTAAAGATGCATTTCAGTACAACATAATTTGTGAGTATAAAAAAATACATTAATTATTTATCTTTGATTATAGTAACAGAATAAGAATGGCCTTAATCCATTTTCTTATTTTGGGATATACCCCCTTGGTGTTTAATTAATTAATTTTCATAGAGACACATATTCTTATAGTTTAAGCATTGTAAATTAGAAAATGCTTTCTTTCCATTAAAATTATGAGCATGGAGGGATTTTTCTCCACACATGAAGAAAACATCTTATCCTTTTAAACATGTACAAAGGTGTTTCTTTAATCAAGTATCACATGTTGGAAAATACATCTTTTCCTTTTATCCATATATCCATATATTTTTTCAATGTTCTCTTTTTCTATTTTTTACCTTCACAACCATACTATTTAGAGAATTATTTCTCTTTATTGATTGAAAAATATAATAAATTACCATATGTTGATAATTTTTTGGAGACTAATTCCCTTCTTATAATTTGCATATGTCCGTAAGATAAATGATCAATCTTACACCATGGAGTACATATGTTGTCTATGGCATGAATTTCCATCCTTGTAATGTTGGCTTCATACATATCAAAATTGTCATCCTCTTTTTGTCTCATACTTATGAATTGTCTCCCCATACCTACTCTCTATTCATGAGGTAACTATTTCACCAGAAACTTTTCCCCAAAATCAATACATTCCATATTTTCAATTTCTTCCTCCTCTTTTGGGATTTGAATTAATGACCACCATTGATCCACATCTCTCGAGAGATAATATAATTCCATTATGACCTTATATCTTTCGTTAAATCCCAAACCTAATAATATCTTATAAAAGAAACTTTTCCATTTTTCTATTATAAATGGGTTTTTAGTTCCATTGAATGATGGATGTTTTTGTCACATGATGCATAATAACATTTCTCCTCCACATTGTGGATCAGGAGGCTCTATATAGGAAAGGTTATTATTCATAACATGAGTCAGCTATCGTAGTATAGTTATAAGTTTCTCTGCACCAGTTTCAGCTGCAGAACAAAAAATCATTATCTTCTATAGGAGGTAAATTCTAAAATGGGATACACAAGTTCATCTTGTTTTCATTCTTTCCACTATGAGCCATTTATAAATAATGCAATATTTTATATGAAGTTATGAATCATAATGTATAATCTCAACTAGAAAAATAATTAGCAATAATTTATATCCTTTTCATAGGTAATATTATAATCATAAAAATGGTTTCTTGGAGGAATAAATTATTTTTAAATACTTTATAATGTCTTGAAAATAAAATGTGAATTATGTTAAGAATATCCCCTGATAGTGTCAAACTAAGTATATAGTAACCCTCGTTTTTGTGTACTAGGTTACCTCAAGTAAGGTCCTTAACACCTTTTCAGTTTTAATACTGCTAGGTATATATGTTCTAGAACCACAACCAATTCTAGTATCCATACATGGATGTATTGATAGGAAGAGTCACATAATCTCTTCCATAACAAAATTATTCTATGTCATTATACATAAATATTGAAAGACTATCTTAGTGTTATGTTACCTAAACTATTATTTATACATCCATTACTTATGTTTTGTACTAAACATCATTTGATACCATCTTTAGCGTGCTGGTTTGAGAATTATGGACTCGTTGCATTATTTTATTATACTGGTATGACTGTATGGAATCAAATATCAAAATAATAGATAGTTTAATAGTTTTGTAAAACTAGATACATACATAATATCAAAATTACAACTTGAAAGGAAACAAATATAACATTTCCATTGGAAAAATCCATAATTATTAGATTATCCATGCCAGTCATTCATAATATTCATCTTCACAACCTAGGTAAATAAAACATAAAAAAGGGGTGAGCTCATATGGTCAGTATCGGTAAGTAATATAGTGGAAGTAATCATATAAATAAACAATAGACATGTTGAGAAGCTAAAAACACACACCATTAAACACTTACTTGAGGATAATATGTAACGAATAAAATCTGAATGAATAATGTAATAATAAAAGGGAACCATGGATATTTTACTAGTAAAATAATCGCATGGGCTATCAATTACTAGTTGCATAACGAGGTAATTGCATAAAAATGGATATATAAAAAATACCTTTAATGATTAATTCAATGATTCTATCAAGGATTCATGATAGAATATATTATTTTCATGGTTACATGCCAAGAATCTATTATCTTTCAGGCTTCATTCCAATAATCTATTAAATGGGTATGTCCTCCTACAAAATCAAAACTTTTTTTCTCATGAGATCTACTGATGCATTGATGGGAGATAATGGGCCCCACCCACAACTTATTTATTCCAATTAATTTCTCATATTAAATTGGTGAACCATAAACAAAGAATACATTCATATTTAAATTAAGATATTAAATGTAAGTCACCTTCCCCAGTAATGAAAATTTACCCTAATCATTCAATGTAATATAATGAATGGTTTCAAGAAAACACATCCATATTCAAAAAAAATCCTAAACCATTATATAACACATTGTAGTTGTTATAATAAAATAATTATCACAATTAAAAATATTAATCAACAAGAGTGATAAAATATATAAAAATACTCTTATAAATTAATCGTGTAGTTCTTCATAGAAATAATCAATTAGTTTTAAAAGAATAGGTATTTTTGGAAAAATCGTTGTATAAACCTAGATTTGAATTATTTTTGTTTTATCATAATAAAATCAATGATTTTAAGAAAAAATGGTTTATTGAAACATATTATATTGTGACTTTTAAAATTGGTAAGAATTTGATAAGTTACATTGAAATAGGATTGTTAAAGGAGAAGAATTTGTGAAAGATCATTTTAAAACATGTAACTCCCAATAAAACAAAGAAGGATTTTGATTGGTACTCGTATATATGAAATTAAAATATAATGTATCAAGATTATATAATAATAATTAATAATTTCATTGAGATAAGTAGAGAATAATAGTAACCCTAAGGAAAATGTAGGCTCATGTAGAAAACCCTAGCCACATTTTATTCTATCGAATCATATTCCCCAAAATTAATAATCATCAAATGATTTATTAAATATAATTAAAATACATAGATTCAAGAAATGATAAATAAAATTTTAAAATAAACACACCACACATCAGAAAGAGTGGTGAGTATGGAATATCTCATGGAAATGAAAGGGAGTTGAGAAAACCCTTACTGTTTTCCCGAATGTGTTCTGCACTTGACCTTAACATCCTAGATAATATAATTAAATTAATTAATTAATTAATTATAAACCTTATATAAAATTATTTTATTTAAAATAATTTTATTTTGTTAATTTGGGACCTTAATTATGAGCTATAAGATATAACATTATAGCTCTAGATCATTTGGTTCCATTGTTTTCACGATCTATTTACTAGTATATGAGTATGGAAGGTCATGTGGAATGGATATAATTATCTCGAAATGAATTAATATATTATTAACGAACATCCAGAATTCTAAATGATAATACATATAATTTATTTACATGTTATGAGTATGGATTTTTAAATAAAATATTAATGGAAATCATTTATATTTTTGAGAGGTATTTCGATTATCAAGATATAGTTTGGTCGTATGAATTAATATTATGTATATATTTTGGTTATAAATCATTAAAAATGTTATAATACATATATAATAGTTTTTTTGAACCAGAAAAATTATTTCATGACCTAAATTTAAGGATAAATTGATGAATGAAGTTTCATCATCCCCAAAGGTTGTAAATCGGTACCTCACGGATGATGATTTCATTTTTGAAATAATAGAGAGAGATTAAATATTTTTATTATGTATCATACATAAAAATGATATAGTTTCATTATATAGATTATAATGTAGTTATCAGGATAATTTAGATAGATTATGTGCAGAGATAGTAATAAATAAATAACAAACGTGAATAGAAAATAAATGGAAAAAGAAGAGTATTTTACATCCTATATTCTCAACCGTGAGAATCTCCTTACGGGGATTCATTTTGGTATTCTTAAATTACCAACAGCTCCTTGATGTATAAATAGTATAGGTAGGAGTATTTGGACAGAACGTTTACATGTTTCAAAGAATATATATGTGTGTAGAAGAGGGAGTGAGGGATGGTTTTTATAGTGTAGGAGAGAGGTGAGTTTTGAATATCTTAGTCATTATTTTATTATTTTTCTAATGATAGGAAATAGTGATTGATTATTGTGACCAAAAAATAAACTCGGTCATGTGAGTTCAAATAAATTGTCATTAAATCATTCATGATTACATGAATATTGTATTTATCCTATAATGTATAAATACGATAAATTGTGTTAATTCACTATTCACTAAAATTCAAATATTTCAAAAAAATACCAAAAATTCACCATAACCATTTTTTTATGTGTAAATTTTCAAAATGCACTCAATTTCATCAAAACAATTTTATATATGTGAGAAATTTTATTTTTAAATAAAACCATCATTTACTCAAAAAAAATATAGTCTTTTAAATTAAAAATAGTTTTATAAAACCCTGAAAATTAACTAAGGTCTCATTAAATTCACCTAAAATGGTTGAAAAACAAAATATTGATTTATGAATAAATATTAGGAAAATGAAATTTCTTTAAAATAAATTTATTAATTATATATATGTAATAAAATATTTATTACTCATAAAAATACCAAAACATAATTATTAATTTTTAAAATATTCTATTTCATTTATAAGGTGCCTAAATTTTATTTATATTTTTATGGAGAGGATACTATTAATAAGGACAAATAAATATTTATATAGTTAAAATTATTGTTCATAAGGGTGATTTACTATTTAAATAAATTATGTTGATTCTATCAGACTCTAAATATCTTACCAAACGTAACCGTGTACGTTCGTTTTTCAAATTTCAATTCATAGAGGTGGAAAAATTAAGTTTCATGGTTAGGTTATAATTATCTTGATTAGATAATTATAATCACAAAGTGTTGTTTTTTAATAGAATCAGTGTTGTGTATATCAAATTTTCTATTAATTTATTTTTGTAAATACCTGGGATGTTACACTGTTCATAGAGACGGTATGTTGTATATATGCATGAACACTGCTTTAATTTCATTATTTTATTAAAATAAAGAAAAATAAATGATACTTAAGTATATTATAATTAAATTATCATATATATTTTATATTTTTTTCATATTTTAATTAACACCATCATTTAAATGTTCAATGTATGGCATAAATGAGTTATATTGCATTGAGGGGGGCGGTAGTCCACACTTCCTCAAACAAAAGAATCGTACAAACACAATTTGGAAAGCATAAAGGAATGTTTTAAATAAAACATTAAGTAATATAAATAAATTTTAAATAACATATATATCATTTTAAAGAAATTTATCCATAATAATGGCCACCATGAGAGGTGGTAGGGGAAAATTGAACAATCATTGTTTCGTGAGGTAGTCGTTCGCTAGACACAGAGACTGTTTGTCTGTTACCTCGTAGATGGTAGCGTGTGTTAGTTTAGGAAGAAATATTAAAATAAAAAATACTATTATTTTGAGGTTAATGGTGTTTTTATAAGATAATATAATAATATTAGTTTAGTTGTTGGATAATGAAGATGAAACTAAGAAACCAGAGAGAAGGCATTACCTTTAAATCTGGTAACTTCTTTTGGATTTTACCAAAAGGCTCCCTTGGAATGATTTATGCCCAAATGGTTTCTTTTTGGTCTAGGGTAGGGTTTTTGGGAGAATATTTGGCCCAGTATTGGACAAAATAAATAGGTTTCTTTGTTGTGATGAAGTGATATACGGTGGCCTTTTATAGGGAAGGAAAATGTATCACATGGAATTTTTGGAAACAAGTTTGGTATAAACATGTTATTATCTAAAAAAATCATAAAAATCAACCAAAATCAATAAGATAAGTTTTTTGGTCAAACAAGTTTAAGAAAATGGGATTTGGACTATTGTATATGTCATTTTGGCCCCTAAGATTAAGGATTAGTCCATAATTAACCTTAATTTGACCTTAATTGATGTGATTAATTTTAATCACTTTTACTGATATTTTTGGATAGAAATTAACATGGAATTATTAAATTTATAATATTTTTCTAATTATAATGGTGTATGTAATATATTAAATATTTAAATAAAAAAGGATGAAAATTAGGATTAAAGTGGGTCCCGTAGAGATGATGGAGTAATTGGTTTTGGAGTAGAAAAATGGTCAAAAATTTGTTATGTTTTTTTATTAAATATGCAATTAAAAATGAAAATAAAGGAATAAATTATATTAATATATTTATAGTTGATCCAATTTGATCTTAAATCAAATTTAATATATAAATTAGCATTATTTATTTATTTAATGGAAAGGTAGTTTTTAACTAAAATTTTGTATTTTTTACTATTTATCAAAAAATGATGTTTCATAGAAAAATAACAATCATTCACCGTATGGTAATTTTTATGTCCTAAATTAAAAAATGATATTAATAATGAAAAATAAAATATATAATTGTTTCTAAATTTATATTTAAAATGGGTTTTCCTTTAAAAGGCAAATGAAATGGCTCAATAAAAATATTGGTTTCAATGTGTAAACAAGCATTTGTTCTTGTCTTATGCTTATAAAATCAATTGGATGAATATATATAATATATTATTGAATATATAACATATATATTTCATTAAAATAAATAATTAATTTTAATTGAGTATGTCTATTAAGAGAAACATCATTTCAAAGCATAAAAATAATAATATATCATTTTATATCTAATTGGACCTTATTTTCATTTTCCATTAATTGATAACCCATGAATTAAAATTATGTTAATATAAAAGATAAATGTTCATAATTTATTTAATAATATTCATAACATCTATCATAACAACTAGGTTATTCCATATTATATTAAATACTAATATTTTAATAATACATTTTTATTTGGTAAAACAAGGTCTTGCGTGTAACATAAGCTATCGAGGAAGGTCAATCATGCATGTAAATCAATCTATCAAATAAGTTATATCTTTAATGTAACACAATATTTATCATTTATGCATATATATAATCTATTTTAAATCGTAAATAGATTATGAAGTGTCCAAGTATAATATTCCCTTGTGCGCTTAGTGTCGTGTGTCATACACACTATCAAATAAGAGGTCCATACTTTAGAATTTCAGGGTGTTAAGTTATTACAACCTTAATTAAGTTAAACACAGAAAAATTTAACTTGATATCAATAATCTATGGATTGAAAATAAATTAATTATGAAAAACCAACATCGTAAATTCAGTTATTATCACATTTTCTTTATAAGAGGGAAAGGAAAGTACAATAGTAGGTTCCCTATTTGTAAAACATTAGTGCAAAATGGAAAAATGGATATAGAAGAACAATTCATACAATCATGTTTTGATGGAGATTTCTAGTGAAAATTTTTAGATTAATTTTATCGACTACAAAATCTTAAACCATAGGTGTGATGAAAGGGCATTTATATCATAAAAGATGATGATAGTAAGGCAGCATTTTTTATTCAAAACCATTTTTTATAGTTAAGGAATTACTTAACTCTATAATACTATAAGTAAATATACAATTCTAAAACCATAATATTTTCCTTTTATTTTACCTTTAACTATTTCTACCTCATCTTTTTCTATAAGATGCATCATATGGGGAAGTAATAAATTTATTTCTAAAATTTCATACAATAATCCACCATTTCATAAATTGATAAATTTTCAAAATGATTATGATCCACTATATTGGAAGTCATCTCACTGAACATCCAAAATAAACTTATCAATTTTCTTTAGTCAGCATGAGGAAGCACTATATTTTCACATTCGATACATGTGAATAACTTCATCATATATCCTCTTGAAATATGTAAATAACACAAATTAACATAAAACCTTATTAGAAACATTTATTATTCCTTTTTCCTTATGTAAGAAACATGTTAATGGTTATATTCCTTAAGTAAAAAATTGTTGTGAACTCCATTAATGAGATAATAGACCACATGTCAACAATTCATTAACATAGTAATAACATATCCAAATCAGTAATGTATTCATCATAATATCAAAATTAGATCATATTAAGGTTTGTATTCTTCCCAATCAAGTATTTTAATTATTTTAAACAATATACTATATTAAATTTCTTAGTAAAATTCAACAAATCACCTCTAATCAATAACAAAAAAGTACTATAGTAAAATCCTCATATATTCCATAATTCATATAACCATAAAATTGCTGATAAAATTTTCAAATGACATAATTCAAGAATAGTAATATTAATCATTCTTATACATCTACGGTAGTATAATTACATGATCATTATCTAGTATCATCATTCGCAGTATATTCCTTTGATTCTTGTGACATTCATTCTGATAGTGATCTATCTCCTTGAAGTTGTAGCATTTTACATTGGAAACCTTTTTTAAAACCAAGAAATCGTGAACTTGTTGTCCTATTTCTCCACAATAATAATAAACTCAAATTCCCGTCATGAAAGTACCGAAGTGTTTCTTTCCATAATTATCACATGTTATAAATCCTTCATCCAATTCACCTTTTTTTACTCATTACATTTTTCATAGAGTTACGATGTCATCTTTTTATCCTAGGTTTCTTCAAAGACATAGTTCATTGATAATTATTTACCCATCTCATTATCACATGACACTATGTCCTTATATGATGAGAATTTTTGGGATACTGTTTCTCTTTGATATATTGGTTTATGTCCATTAATGAATTGATCCTTATTACTCTATGGATCATGTACATCAGTAAGGTTCACATTACAAATAATAAGAACCAATTCTAAACAATTCCATATAATATATTATTATATATTGTTTTTAACATTGTATAAAATAAAATATGGTATAACATATAATAATAATTTATTCATTGTAAATATTAAAATCATAAAATTTTGTCATGTCGGGTAAAATATTACTTCTAAATCATTTATAATGTTTTTCAAAGAAAATGGGAATTATCAGAAGCATATCTCTTGGGAGTTTCAAACTACGTGTGTAGTAATGCATGTTTTCATGTACAAGGTTACCCAATGTCAAGTCTAGAACACCTTGTCAAATTTTTTACTTCTAGGTACATCTATTCTAGAACCAGGTCCACTTGTTTTATCAAGAGAGGTATGAATTTCAAGAAAAAACACCATAATCACTACATTAAAAAATTTCAATGATTTTATTCTATAGTTTTCCTTGATTTATATCATAGGGTTGTGATCCCTAATCTATGTTTTCTAAATATTGTTTACAAGGATATTAAAAGAATTACTATGATACAAACTATAATTCCCAGACCCTAGAAGCCTGGATCTGGTGAATTATTTTATTAAATTCGTACTGTTTCAAGGAAACAAAATCCCAAAGGACCATTTAGTTTATCAGTATTTAAATTCCAGATTACATAAATTATACCCATACTAAAACCACAATCATGTTTATAATATCATATAATATTTCCTTACATTAACCTTCCTTTTGTTGTGTGGTATTTATACTCTTGTCTAGTAGTTTAAAAAAATTTAATAACTTATACCAAAACCATAATCATGTTTATAATATCATATAATAATTCATTATAATATTTTTTTAAGATTTTTAAAACCGTTTACTATTTTTTCTATTTTAAGTGTTATTTCATAGTTTTCATATGTATGTTCTGACTTGTTATATATTATTCTTGTTTTATATATCATTGCTTCATCATCTAATGAATTTAAAGTAGAAAATAATTAGCTTATATACTTATTACGTATATATTTATAATAATATTTAATAATTGTATATTATAAATGAAGTTCATCGTTCATGGATACAGTGTGTCGTACATACGCATGAACAATACTTTCATATTTTTGTTGCATTAACCAAATGAAAAATAAATGATTCATATGTATATTATATTTCAAGTATCATATCTATGTTATATATATTACATAGTTTTATTAATAACATTCTTTATACATTCCATCTTTGGAATAAATGATTCATATTGCTTTGAGGGGGCGGTAGTCCACACTTCCTCAAAAACATTATCTTATTTAAACAAATAGGAAAGCAGAAAGATATTTTACAAATTAAAATTAACGAAAAATAAATAAATTATAAATTACTTATATATTATTTATAATTAAATTGCCTATAATATTGTCCACCATGAGAGGTGGTAAGGGAAAAATGAACAATCATCGTTTTGTGAGGCAATAGTTCGCCGTATGAAGAAATGTTGTTTTCCACCATTGCATAAAATTTTGTATAAGTGTATGTATAAATATTAACATTAAAAAATAAAATTATATTTATTATATTGGTATTTTAATAAATTAATATAATAAGATTATTTTAGGGATTTTATAATGAAAATGAAACTAAGGATCTCGAGAGAAGATGTTACCCCTTAATTGGGTAACTTTTTTAGGTTTATAACAAAAGGATTCCTTGAAAACATTTATAATAGAAGAAATGCTTCCTAGTAAAAGGGAAGGGTGTTGGGAGACTATAGGGGATGTGTATCGATGAACCGAATAGGTTTTAGAGGTGTGATGACATCAAAGCGGTGGTTTCCTTTTATAGGGATAGAAAAGGACTCACTTGGTTAATCATCAGATTCATCATGAATGAATGGTAACTTCAGATTAACATAACGGTAAATTGATTTTAGAGGTTGTTTCTCCTATCACTACTAAAATGTTTACTAATCCATCAAAACCTATTGTGGATATTTAGGGCTTCCAACTTGTTTCTTACAAGAAGACAAGATCATTAGGTGACCTCCAAGTGGTGGTTGAACAGCCAATGATCGAGAATAAGTTCTAGGAAACTCCTCCTCATACTAGAGCACTATATTTTGAGGGATTGTGAGAAAGCTCTCCTGAAAAAACCATTGAATAACAGGTAGAAATCTATAACTATGATAGCACTAATGTCAAAATCCTATATGAAAGGATTAAAGCTCTTCCTCCAAGTGGGGTGAGATATAGAGGCCGGGGGTGCGGACACGGTAGATCCATTTTTGAATGGAATGCAATGAGAGAGGAGGATAGAAGACTATGTGAAAGATTGAGGAAAAATTAGGTAAATAGATTTTATTCTTTGGGCAGTTTGATTTTTATTCCCACTCCCTATTAGATTGTTTTCTTTGCCTGCTTTTTTTTCAATAAAATAGGGAATACCTCCACCTTTTTCAAAAAAAAACAAAATATTAACAAATAATAAGTAATAAAAACTGTAATACACAATTAATTTTTGGTTTAGAATCTATATATAGCCATATATTGATGTTGTACATGTTTATTGGTTATTTAGGCCCCTAATATTATGTTTTATGTCCACAATTAAACTTAATTTGAGCATAATCATTGTGATTAATTTTAATCCCATTTACTAATATTTATGTTAAAAAAATAACATGGTGTTATAATACTCTAAATAATGTACACGTTACAATGGTTTATGTTTAATTTTTGAAATTAAAATCATATAATTTTGAAAATTAAAATTAATGCTAATCCTACTGAGGGCATGGAATAAGGAGTTTTTAGAGTAGAAAAATGTTCAACTGCTTGTAATGTTTTTATATAAAATTTCAATATTAAATTGATTAAAATTTAAAAAATTATATTAATATGTGAATAATGGATTTAATTTTCTCATAAAAAAAATTAATATATAGTTTAACTTTAATTATTATTTAAACACAAAGGGAGTTTTTCCATAAAAAGAAATATTTTTCACTATTAATTAAAATTGGAATTTTCTCAGAAAAATACCAAAATATCACCGTCAGATAATTTTTATGTCCTGATTTCAAAAATTAAGATTACTTTGAAAAAATATATATATAAATGTTTCAAAATATATATTTAAATCAGTTATCATTTAAAAGGTTGTAGAAAATGCCTAAATAAAAATATAAGTTATTATGTGACAACTAGGGTTTGTTCTTATATTATGCTTATCAAATAAATTTTACGAATATAATATATTTATTATTGAATATAAAACATATATATTTCATTAAAATCATTAACTAATATTAATAAATTATGTTTATTAAAACAAAACTCATTTAGGAGGAAAAAATAATAATATTTATTTTTATATCCAATAGGATCTTATTTTCATTTATCATTAATTGATAACCCATGATTTCATTTTATATTTATAAAAACACTAATGTTTCATAATTTAGTGAATAATATTCATAAGATCTAACATAAATACTATGTTTTATCATATAATATTTTATAATAATATTTTAATAATACGTTGGTGTTTGGTGAAACTCGGTCATAGGTGTAACATATGCTATCAAGGAAGGTCTGTCTTGCATGTAACATAAGTTGTCAAGGAAGCTCAATATTGGGTGTAATCTAATATGTCTCTATGTTTCATATATAGAATATATTTTAAATGGAAAATATATTATAAAGTATCTGGATATTTTATCCCCTTACACATTTGGTGTCACGTGTCACACACACTATAAAATACTAGGTTATTACATTATAATTTTGGTGTGATAAAAACTTTGAATATATTTTTTGATGTGAATTAAAGGTGTACAATTTGTTTTTACTTTAAATATTTATGGGATAATAAAACTAATGGTGGAGTATCATTAAAGATCATATGATAATCTATAAGGGGGGAAATTATAACTTTACACATGTGAAAAATGTCGGAGGAAGAACCCAATTAATTTACATAGAGTGAAAAAAAGGATTTTTAATTGGGGAAAGGAAGGTAATATTGTAAAAAATTATTGATTAATACATAAATTATAGATAAAAATATAGGAGATGATGTATCTGACCAATGTTCCACCCACACATAAATGCTTAAAGAGCAATGGGTTCGATTACTATAAAAATAACTACCCTTACCAATGATCTAATAAAAAATAGGACTCAAAAACCTACAAACCTAAGAGATAATGTAAGATTAAATTTTCTAACCACTACTAATAAGGAACAATATAATGAAGTGGTTCTAGGTATTATCATTCTCCACTTCAATCACTAAATGACTTATTTGATTTTGGTTCTTCACATTCATTAATATCACACAATTTCTCTATGAGTATTGAATAAACACCTAAAAACATGATTAAGAAATTATATTTAAAAACACTTTCTAGTACAATGATAGAATCTCTAACATAAAAATCATCTCAGAACTTTGTTTTTGGTAATATACTTCATATAAATTAAGTTATTTTAACCACTTTTTAATTTTATGTGATTTTGTGTATGAATTGGTTATCCCAACATATAGAACATTTAAATTTTCTGGATAATGTACTATAATCTCATATCCCCAACCATCGTATGATTAAATATCTATGTAATAAGTAATATTAATTCCCTTCAGAATAAAATTCTATAATATGTGTTATGGTACCTAGTAATGAGTGACTCTTGTTCAAAATGATCCAGAATCAAGTCAAAATTTATTTAATTCTTTTAGTATGGGATTATACTAATATATATATAGATGAACAACTTGGTCTTCCCCCATAGTATGAGGTGGATATTTCTATTGATCTCATATCAGGGTTTGTGCCTATCTTAAAGAGTCTTTATAGAATGAATTCCATTGAGTTAGAATAATTAAAAAATAAACATCAAGATAATTTGTATAAGGACATTGTATATAGGAGTAGATCACCATAGGATGAACCATAACTTTTTATTATGAATAGGGGTAGATTAATGAACCTTTGAACTGAATATCATGAACGTAAGATGATTACTATCAAAAACAAAAAATATAATATGGCATGTATATATTATATGTTCAATCAAATATGTAGAGATAAATATATTTTAAATATTGATATTCAATATTGATATCATCAATTTATGGTGTGGTTAGAATATATAGCCAAGAAATATTTCCTCACAAGGTACAAACACTATTAATTTAAAATTATTATAAATTCTCTTGAAATATTTATGGATGTGTTGAATAAAGTATTTAGATATTACATTGTAATATTCAAGGTAGTCATTATTCATTAATTTCTCATATATTCTATGATAATTGAAGAACATGAATAATATTTAATAATTATGCTATAGACCTTAAAAAATTATTGGAGAAGTTAAAAATGTGTGAATTTTTTCTACAACAAGTATCATTTTTTTCATTTTATCACCAATGAGTGTATATCTATAGACACATCAACAAAAATATAATTTAAAGATGGACTAGACAAAACTTTGTGATAGAGATCTAGTGTTTTCTTGGATTGGATGGATAATACCTATATTTTGTGAGAATCATCTTAGGATTATCCATTCTAATATAGTTTGTTATATGGATGCTAATGAAGTTACTCTGGATAATGTAATCTAATAATGTATTTTGAGAAATTAATATGATATTGGATATTGTTCCTAGGATTACACTAATATACAATGGATAAGGTTTGATGATTTATAGTGATTATTCATTGAATATAAAATAATTATTTTTTATGATAAAAAATAAGTTTATTTAATATGCATCATGTTAATTAATAAATACGGAGTATAACTACCCATGCCAGGATCTGAAGTTGGTGAAAGTAGGGTTGTTTTGAAAATTTATCGACATCATCTATATCATGAGAGGTGTTAAATTTATAATAACCATATGATAAAAATGTATATATTCACAACAAAGTGATGAATTTGAATAAATGAAGATGGTTGAATTTGACATATGATTATTATTTATCAATACATAACCCCCATGGAAAGACAGACACAATGGCTAATGCCTTGATTAAAAAGGGTTAGTTTATCTTATCATTGATTTGGATTGAAAAAGACTCAACACTCAAGGATTTGAAATAGATGAATCTTTAAATCATAAAATAAGTATAGAAATAATATATTGACCAAATTAATTCTCAACCAGTCATTCATATAAAAATCAATGAATCCCAAAAATATGATGCACTACAATTCAAAAATAATGAAAATATTCTGGAGTTCAACCTTGATAAAGATAGAGTTATAAATATTAAAACATGGATAATTTTCCCATTGAAATCATAACTAATGGTGAAATCATTGATCATTATCATAGATAAAATTTCTCTATTATACTTTGAAGAAAAATGACATATAAATATCTAAATAAAACATATGATAGGAAAACATGAAGAAAGATATCATGTAATACAAATCACTATTCATTATATGCAAGATAGATAAAGGTTGAACAAAATAATTCTATTGGTATATTTTAACCATTAAACACCATTATAGAAATATGAATAAATTTCTATGGATTTGTTTTTAGTAACTCCAAATACATGAAAAGGAAATAATTTTATTTGGTTTATATTTGATATCCTTAGAAATATGAAACATTTTATTTCCATCTAACAAGATATATATCATCTATAACTAGACATGATATATATAAGGTATGTTGTGAGGATATATGGAATACCACAATATATTGTTTCTGATAAGGATCGAATGTTTAACTTATGATTCTAGAGAAGTATTCAAAATTAATAGAATAAATATTGGAGTTTTAGTACCCCATATTTGTTTGGATCATCATTGTTATCATTTTTATTCAAGAAAAGTGAGACAAGGATAGAAGGGGCCCCAGGGCCAATGGAGGCCTGTACTAATGCAGGCCTAGGGCATCCCCTTGATGAGATATAGGACATTGACTTTCAGGTATATATTCATAGAGATGAATCCAATAGGTCCTAACCATATATAATGAATGACATAGATGGTTCAAACCATTCAACTACATATCAATGAAACATGATATTTATAGAATATATTTATAGATAACCTTTAATGATATCAATAGTTTGAATTTGGTGAAAATGTGTTCCTCCGAGTATCTGTTTTGAATCACATTATGATATTTGGGTATAAGTAGAAGTTGATCCCATTGTATATAGGTCTATTTAATATCTTGATCATGTTGGGTATACTTAATATCACTTAGAAGTCCCTCCATAACTCTCCTAAGTTATTGATGTTTTCTATGTATCACTTTGAAGAAATTATATACCAAACCCATCACATGTTCTATGCTTGGAATCCATATTACAGGAGCACTATCTTCTATATGCTTACCAACAATTGGAAAGTCTATATTGAAGAGATATGATGTTGTGGAACAGGACCACTCATATAACCAATGATATATGGAGGAATAAAAAGTTCTAAGAAGACACATAGAAACATGAGGATGTAATAAAGAAAAATTACCCTCAGTAGTTTCCTATCAATTAATTAAAATTTCAAGGAAACTATTTTATTTAAGGGGTATAGAATGTAACAACCTACAGTTATTAATAATTGCCTTGCCTTAATTAAATATAATTTCTATAGATAGTGTTTCATAATATATTCAATTAAAATGAAAAAATCATGTTAACTGAACATAATTATTAAATATTTCCATTAAATTACATTCGTCAAATTTGAAGGTATCAATAGAAGCAACCAATTTATAAAATCTATATAAACATCATGATAAAACAAATTCCATTTAATGCTTAGAAGATATATGTTTCCCAAAAATAAATTTATGAATTATTATATAAAAATTAATTATTATAGCATTTAAAAAATAAATTAGATAAAATAATTTATATATTTTCAATTTTCATGATTAAAATATGTAATGTGGTTAAATACTTTTTAGGTATATAATTATGTTTCCAAAGTAAATATTATTTACCATTGTAAAACCATTTTTTTCAAAGAATAATACCTATATAAATAGTGTAATTTTTTAAACTAAATGTATATAATTTAAAATAGTAATATAATATTATGTGAAACAAAATATAAAAATAAATTAACACTCATTTAATTTGGAATAAATTTTAAATAAAATTAAGAATACAAAACAATTGAAACAACATAATTCTATAAAAAATGGTTTTTATACAGATTTTTTATTTGATTCATGATTTGTTTTTCTCCTATATAAAAATTTAATTTAGTTAAATAGTGCCCATTTTTTTCCATTTCAACATTGTGTAGGAAGGGTAATATTATATTTTTAGTAATAAAATATTTATCATGACTAATTTTTAATCATGATTAATAAGGGTAAAATGGATAAATAATAAATCAATATTTATTAATAGTTAAAGGGTCATGTATACCTCCTATAAATCATTTTATTCATATTAATGTCATTCCCAAATGTCGCACATAACATTTATACACATAATTCACCTATCCCACCAAACCCACCCAACTAATATATGATTCCAATTATGACCCTTACCCAACTATATTTATATTAAAAGAACCTCTTTTTATCCTCTATATGTAGCTCAACCCTTCCCATTCTATCATAAATCACCACAAAATTTAATTAATCAGGAATTTACCTTACCTATAACTCTCAAAAGCCATTAAAATGTGTTTTTATGGTTTTAATGAGTCATGGAAATATTTAAAATTTAAATACTAGGATGTTCCATGTAATTTTTTTAATTATATAGAATTATTACGAGTCTGTGGAAATTGAAAACATGTGATTCCGAGGCCCGGTGTTCCCAGAACGAATTTATGAACTTTTTTTGGTATATTCAATAAACACGCGAGCCGTGTTTTCTAAATTTTGAACCAATGCTCGGATTAAAAATCTGAGGTCACTGTTGAATCCACTGCACTGAGATTTTCCTTAATGGAGGATTCACTTTGACCGCAGTATGTCTAGATAAAAAGTTTTGTTTTGGAAATTTTTAATGAATAATAAAAATAAATTATCTATTTTTTATTTTCTTTATTTCCTTCCAACGAAAAAATGACAACACGGGACCAGCAGTGTGTGAAGACAATAAACGGATTGACCTTCCAAAAAAAGTAACAACATTGTTGGGGAATTAGGAAGGTTCCTAATTAATAAGCCACCATTAATTCCCAACATCATTACATACCCTCCCCCTCTCCTAATTATATGGAGCTTGGGGAGAGGTTTCAGCATAGCTTCGCCAAACAATGAAGGGCTGGTAAAGTGTTGTGATGCCAAACCCTTGGAGAATGGAGATGGTTTCGTCGAGTGGCGACGACTGACACCGAAACCCCAAACTGAAGATCGGCGATCAAGAGATGTAATTGGAGGCTAGTTTTAGGGATGATGAACACTAACCCACTTCCTCAACCACATGTGTTTCTACATCATTCATGATTTAATGTTTTGATTCTTTTTTAAATTCAAGTGATTTTCTTTAACCCATTAATCCACCCTCATGAATTTAAAGCTAAGTGGAGGGTTCGGGTCTAACGAACCTAACCCAAACCATCTGCTACTTTTCATCCCATGCGACCTTCACAGAAGACTGCCTAGGTGGTGGCACTGACCAGCTACAAAGGAGGTGGCATGCCGACGCATGCCGGAAGAGGAGGCCGCGACAATAAGCTACGACGGTCATCAGAGCGGCCGGAACCAGCTAGCTGCGGAGTAGGTGTGGTGTGTCGTCGCACGCCGCCGGTGGGAAAGGGGTCGTAGCTCATCAGTCGCGGTAGTCGGAGGAGGCAACCGACACATTTTCCAGCTACAAGAGCGGAGATAGCGCGACCATCGCACCGTCGGCGAGCAGGAAGGCGGCACGACCAACTTTTCACCGGCGAGCAGAGGGCTGCAACCAAAGCCATGGTGAAGGAAGATCCTGCGCCTACCGGATGGGTTCTATGGTGACTAAGCAATGCCCATGGGGCATCTCCATTTCACAATGACGAACAACCTCTAGGCTGTTTGGGATACCGGGGGAAAACACTCCCACCTTGCAATCTTGGGCGGACCTCGGGCCGCCCCCTTGAGATATGCGCCTCACGTTTGTTAGGACATCCCCTTGTGGGTAGTGCCTCACATATCTAGGCCTCACCCTTGCAGGGCGCACCTCATGCGGTGGGACACCCCCTTGCCAACCGCGCCTTATGAGATTGGGTCGCCCCCTTGCTGGCCGCGACTCACACGGTCGGGTTGCCTGCCCATCTGGTCGTGCACCTTGCCTGTCGACCCTTTGTGGTCCGGGATGCCCCCATGCAGACCAGGATGGTTCTCATCTTAGTGGGTCGAGCCAGCCATGGCCCAGCCCAGACAGTGTTGGGTTAGGTTAGCCCGACCGGGTCAGACCGAACCCAGGGCCATCCGAACCCAGAAACAATTAAAGGGTCATAACATGAAATACCACCATCTGTTTGAAGAACAGTCTACAAAACTTGTATCTTTGGTGCAAGATAGTCCTTTTGGTATACTCCACTTGTTTTTTAGATATAGTTGAAATACAGCTAGGTTTGATTGAACATGAATTCAACAGGTCCCTCAGAACTAAAATGCTTATAACTCATAGACTGGGCATCTGATTAACGTGTTATCAATCGCGTTGGAACCCTTACAACATAGAGGTCATATGGGTTAATCCATTATAGATATTATTGGCGGTAGGGGTATGACCAATATCTCAAGGGGAATATTCTACGGAACTCGAGTGCACTGAGTGCGAGGAATCTAGTCCCCGGCTGTAACATGAAGACATAACATCGATCTTGTGTGGTTCTGTATCTATAGATCTAGTGTGGGTTAGTATCTATTGACTTGGTGTAGGTCATCATCTATTATATCTATTGTAGGTCAGTGCTCAGCGATCCTATATGGGTCAACACATACCGATCCTGTGTGGGTAAAATCATGTGTGAGTCAGTATGGGTTAGTTAGATATCGATCTTGTGTGGGTCAAAAGTAGTGATATTTAATAAAATAAGATGACCTATCCTTACAACTGATCATATTTATTTATGAACCTATGTTATAACTGACTGTGAGTGGTGAACTTTCACCTTCGAGCTGTTATCTTCATGGTGTTACCTATCTGGTACTTATATTTTCACGGTGTTACCTATGTGGTACTTCTACCTTCATGGTGTTGTCTTAGTGTTGTTGCTGATGTGGTATTTCTACCTTTGTGGTGTTGTCATTGTGGTGTTACCTGTGCAGCACTTCTATCTCAGTGGTGTTACTTGAGTGGTATTTCTACCTTTATGGTGTTACCTTGGTGGTATTCTTCCCCCATGTATGAGATTGTTATGTCTTGATAACATAGGTATATGTATGAGCACATACATATGTATAGTTGATGTCTATCACTTTGTTCTTGAGATGCAGGTATTACTTTTTTGTTATAACTTTGTGGATATTTGGGAGACCTACGGGGGTCTCAGGGTCCCTACTGAGTATCGTTATACTCACCCCTACACGGGCTATTCCCATACATTGTTGTGTATTGTGATGATGATGGAAAACATGGATCGAGGCTGAGGGGGCCAGGACTAGACAGTGCTCAGAGGTGGAACATTTGGCGTGATGTGATGTAGGGACTACTATTCATGAGTTGTACCTACCGTTCACATAGGATCCTCGCTGGGAGATACATGAGTTGTTTTCCCCTTTACAATTATATTGTACTTTTAATTTTTACTTTTACTTTTTTTAGTTGGTCTTGTATTTTGGCCCCATTACTTTCAACACTCTTTTTAAAATAGTAGTTTACTTCATTTTTTATTCTTATTGTGTACTTAGACAGCGTGTTTGTAAAGTTTAAAAGTAAACACCATCCAAATTTAAGGATACGCCTTTCTGGGGCTAGTCTCCATCCCCTGGCCTATAGAAGGTGGGCATGGGTAATCACGACAGGGGCCTCGAGGGATGAGTCTTGACAAAGTGGTATCAGAGGAGTCAGTACTCTGTAGAACTAGAACTCAGATTTATCCTTTTTGGAAACAATGTTAAGTGTTATGAGTGTATTTTACAGTTTAGGTAATCCAGTGTTGTTGTGGTGACCGACATATCCATACACTAGGACCCTAAATTCTAATTTATGACTCAGCACATGAAAACACTAATTGTGTGTGTTTTGAAATGTTTTCCTTTGATCTATTCAAGTCTGCTCAACAGATTTTACTTATAGAATGTGGCACTCCTGTCTTAATTCTGGATTCCACCACATAGATAGCCATCCAAGATTTTTGGGAGAGTACGTGATGACAAACCACAGAGCGATGAGGCCTCAGTGTATGTCCCTCTCATGGCGTTAGCACCTTCGGGTAGAGTACCAGTAGCACCACAACCCATTGGGAAGCCATGTCCAATATCCCAACCACCAGAGGGTGCACGCAAACTGAGCACATTGCATGAGTTTCAGCGATAGTGGCCTCTGAGGATATGAGATGAGACAGATCTGCAGGCAGCTGAGGACTGGCTGGAGGCTGTAGTTGGAGTTTTCCACGTGGTTGGGACACTTGCTGACCATATGGTGATCATAGCAACCAGTCGTTTTCAAGAAGTAGTGGGGAGATAGTGGAACTTGATTCTCTAGATACACGATGGACTAACCCTCATCACGGTGGACTTCAGGAGCCTTTTCCTGACAGTGTTCATCCCAATGATCTTACGCTCAGTGCATATACAGAAGTTGTGGCACCTACAACAGGGAAAAATGATTTTGTCCCATTACTCGGTGAGGTTTACTAATATATCCTGCCACTACAACGACATAGTACAATAAAATTTCTTCAGGGCTAAGACCTTTGAGCAGGGTCTCTGACAGGAAATCAGAGCATCGATGATATCGCTCAGCATTCTGACACAAGCTGGGGTGCTAGAGCGAGCGCTCTTGGTGGAGAGCTTCCAAGCATAGCAGGAAGCAAGAGTGAGATCCATCACTAGATGTCAGTTAGCAGAGTCATCTATAGCAGGTAGTAGATGGATGACGCTGGGGCCCATGCGGGCCAGGCCTTCTGGTGGGAAACCTTAGGATACATGGTAGGTGTTGCGGGGCTCAATGGAGAGAGGAGGACAGCTGAGGAGATACTAGTGCCACTTGTATGGTGGGCAATGTCACATGGATCGCGACAGCCCGACCCACCATATAGATGACTAGCAGGCAATCGAGGGACCTCCGAGGTAGAGACATAGTTTCAATTGGGGAGATCCGCAAGCAGTAGGCAGTGGGTGGCAATTCAAGGTTCTACCGCCACCACTACTAGGTGGTCCTCCCAGACCATAGGGAGTAGGTGGATAGGGGAGAGCTCAGCTCTAGGTAGCTGAGGCCTATGACCATGACACTTCAGAGATGATTAGAGGTATTATCTATGTCTAATCCACCATAGCTGTAGTACTTATAGAAATAGGTTCCAGTTACTCTTTTTTTCCATGGACCTCTTTTAGAACTCAGAGATGTCGAGGGAGCCGATGGATCGATCCTTACTATTAGAGATTCCTACGGGATTGGATTCTATGATTCTACACTGCTTCCGGTAGTGTGAGCTTACTCTAGGAGGCGAGAGCATCGGCTGTGATCTTCTAGTAGTGGTGTCGTGGCCAGACGATGTCATCTTCTATATGGACTGGGTATCCACATTTTATAACTAAATTGAGTGTATCAGTCTCAATGTGCGGTGTGTTTGCGAGGATGGGACCAGGTTTTTCTTTCACCGGCAACAAGGGAACTTTTACAACACATGATGGTCTAACCCAGAGGTGGGTGCAGGTGATCACACACTTTTTGTCTAGCCATACCCTCAGAGTGTTAGATTTTGAGAGTCTGATCTATCCTGTAGTGGTGGAATAGAATTATGATGTATTTCCTAATGATGTTATGGGACTAACTCCTCATAGAGAGATAGAATTTTTCATCAACCTGTAGCCCAGGAAAACATCGATATCTACACTAGCATATCGGATGGCTCACATGGAACATCGTGAGTTACAGTTATAGTTAGAGTACTTTTAGAAAAATAGGTTGATAAGGCCAAATGTCTCTCCAGGGGAAGCCCCAATTTTGTTTTCCATGAAGGAAGATGGGATTTTGAGACTCTGTGTGGACTACCGGTGCCTGAACCAGGTGACTGTGAAGAAAATTTATCCACTTTCGAGGATTGATGATCTTTTTGATCAGCTGAAGGGAGATCATTTGTTTTCAATGATAGACATCAGATCAGGCTATCATCAACCTAGGGTAAGAGATGAGGATGTGTAGAAGACAACCTTTAGATGTAGGTATGGCCACTATGATTTCTAGGTTATTCCTTTCGGCATGACCAATTCTCTAGCAATGTTCATGGGACTCGTGAAAAGGATTTTACAACCATACCTAGATCGCTTTTGGTTCTATTCATTGAGGACATATTGATTTACTCATTGTCATGGGAGGATCATGCCTAAAATCTTCAGATAGATATGGATACACTCTGAAAACACTAGCTTTATGGTAAGCTTTCAATGTGCTAGTTCTATATAGGAGAGGTACACTTTCTAGAACACAATATCTAAGAGGCCTGATTTGCAGTGGATCCAGCGAAGATAGAGGCTTTACTTGCTTGGGATCCACCCTGTAGTGTGATCGAGGTGCGGAGTTTCTTGGGGTTGGTTGGATACTATCGGAGATTCCTGCCTGACATATCCAGAGTTGCAGCAACCTTTTCATATTTGATGAAGAAGGGACATCCCTTCGTATGGATGGAGAGATACTAGTAGAGATTTCAGGAGTAGAGGTAGAGACTAATGAGTTCCCCCATCTTGAGTCTACCAGAAGATGGCATTGGGTATGTAGTCTAATGTGACGCCTCCGGGACCAAACATGGGTGTGTCCTAATGTAATAGTGAGTAGTGATCGTATATGGATCATGACAGCTTAGGAAGCATGAGAAGAACTATGCTACCCATGACGTGGAGTTCGCAGTAGTGGTTTTCTCCCTAAAGATGTCGCAACATTACATTATGGGCGAACATTTTATAGTCTACTCTGATCACAAGAGTCACAGGTATATATTCTCTCAGAAGACATGAACATGAGAAACGGCGATGGCTATAGTTCCACCAGGACAATGACTTTGAGATATTCTATAGTCATGGGAAGGGGAACATGGTAGAAGATTCACTCAACAGGAGGTCTGGTCTGTAGTTGTTGAGTGAGGCGACAGAGCAGCTAGCCATGTTTTAGATATCCTTCATGGATATAGATGGAGTAGATTACCTCCATTCTATGATAGTCACTCCCCCACTCCTTCAGCGAGTCGGGGAGGCGCAACATGGGGACATTGACTTCGAGGCTTGACATGCTCATATATCCTTATGACAGGCACCTGATAGATTTTCTGAATGTGGGGAGAACTCCATCATCTTCAAAGGTCGTACCATGGTACCAGTGGAACTACGGGAGGTGGTGTTGAGGGAGTTCCATACGTCCACTCTGGTTTTACATCATGGTGTGGTTGAGATGTACCGAGACCTTCATCATTAGCACGGGTGGCCAAGGATGCAGAAAGCAATGGTAGAGTTTGTTTCTTGATGCCTCACTTGTCAGCAAGTGATGGTCGAGCAGAAGGTTCTAACAGACTTACCATAGCCACTAGAGGTGCCATAGTGTAAGTGGGATGGTATCACCATGGATTTTGTGACATGGTATCCATGTACGTCCAAGAGGCATTATTACATCTGGGTGATCATTGACCGACGCACCATGCCGGACCACTTTCTACCTATCTGAGTGAAGGGATAAATTGAGGGATTGGGATGCCTATATGTACATGAGATTGTGCAACTTCATGGGGTGACATTGATGATTTTCTCTTACAGTGACACACATTTTACTTCCTAGTTATGGAAGGGATTACATGATGCGTTCGGGACTCAACAACATTTGAGCACCGCCTTTCAACCTCACATGGATGGTCAGATAGAGCAAACCATATAGAAATTGGAGGACATGTTTCGTGCATGTGTCCTAGATTTTTCCTGCAAATGGGAGAATCACCTTCCCTTGGTGGAGTTTCCATACAACATTAGTTATCACTCCACCATTGGTATGGAACCATTTGAGGCCATATTCGGCTGACCTTGTAGATCACCTCTATGCTGGATGGACTCAAGGGAGTTAGTACTTATGGGTCTAGGGTTGGTATGAGCTACCCTTGAGAAGGTGAAGATCATCTAGGAGTGGATGAAGACTGCACATATTAGACATAATTCTTATACTGATAGGAGGAGGTTTGGAGTTCGAGGAGGGAGACCATGTCTTCCTAGGGGTCCCACCTTGATGAGTTTTATAATTATTTGGATGAGGTGGAAAGTTATCACTGAGCTTTATATGACCATTTCTAATAATTCAAAGGATTGGATTGATGGAATACCACTTGGTACTTTCACTGCTATTGGAGAGGGTGCACAACGACTTCAATGTATCCCAGATGAGGAGATACATGCATGACCAATCTCACGCCATCGACCACAGCAAGCTAGACTTTGATTATGGGTGAATTTAGGGTGCCTCCAGTAGAGATTAGGGATCGACAAGAGCAGTTCCTTCATGGGTAGTAAATACCACTAGTGTGCATTCGCTGGTAGAATGTGAACCTCTAAGAGAGAACATGGGAGTGGGATGCTTAAATTCATGCTCAGTACCCCAATTTGTTCCCTTAGTCTATTTTGTGACTTTAGGGGATGAAAATCCCAAAGGTGGGGAGAATGTAAGGACTCTGATTTTCCATGTATTTTTTTTTAATTATATGGAATTATTATGAGTCTTAAAAAATTGACGACACGTGATTCTGAGGCCTGGTGTTCCCGGAATGAATTTCTGAACTTTAATTAGGTACGTTCAGTAAACGTGCAAGCAGCATGTTCTATCTTTTGAACTGGTGTTCAGATTAAAATGTTTAGGGCACTGTTGACTCCCTAGTGCTGGGATTTCCTTAAAGGAGGATTCAATTTCAAAGGAGTATGTTTGAAAAGAAAGTTATGTTTTGGGACTTTTTAATGAATAATAAAAATAACTTAGTTAATTTATATTTTCTTTCTTTCTGCCAACGGATAAACAACAATGTGGGACCAGCAATGTGTCAAGCCAATAAATGGAATGACCTTTCAAATTTATTTAAGGACGTAATTGGGGAATTTGGAAGGTTCCAAATTAATGAGCTCCCATTAATTCCAAATGTCGTTACATACCCTCCCCTCTCCTATTTATACGGAACTTGGGGAGAGGTGTTAGCACAACTTATCCATGCAACAAAGTTCTGGTAAAATGTTGAGATACCAAACCCTTGAAAAACAGAGCCAGTTCTGGTGAGCGGTGAAGAGCAATACTGAAACCTTGAACCAATGATCGAAGATCAGGAGACATCATTGCATGTTAGCTGCGAAGATGGAGAACACCAACCCACTTCCTTAACCACAAGTATTTCTCCATAGTTTATGATGTAGGGGTTTTATTCTTGTTTAAATTAAATTGATTTTCATGAACCCTTTAATCCACCCACATGAATTACAAGCTAACATGGAGGGTGTGGGTATACCGAACCCGACTCAAAACGTCCGCTAGTTTTCAACCCTTGTAACCTTTGTGGAAGACCATTGGCTTGATGCCACCTTCCTGTTACGAAGGAGGCAGTGCGTCGATGCCTGTTCCAAGAGGAGGTCGCAGAACTAAGCCGTGAAGGTCATTAGAGCGGCTTGAAGCATCCAACCATGAAGGATCTGTGGCACACAATCGTGTGCCACCGATGAGAAATGGGCCACAGCTTGTCAGCTACGGTGTTTGGTGGAGGTGACCGACACATCAGCTGGTCGAAGAAGGGGAGGTTGTGCGACCAGCCCGCCTTTGGCGCGCTGTAAGGCAGCGCAGACAGCGCGCCACCAGCGAGCCGAGGGTAGCAGCTGAAGCCGTAATGAAGGCAGAACCCAGGCCACCCCAGCGAGTTCCACAGATATAGGGTGTCACCCACGTGCCGCCACCGTTTCACAATGCCGAATGGCCTCCAGACCGTTCGGGATATCGGGGGGAGATGCTCCCCTCCTTCCAGCTCCAACAGACTGCGTGCCACCCCCTTGAGGGTCGCGCATAACACATCCGGGATGCCCCCTTGCAGGATGCGCCTCACGTGGCTGGGATTCCCCGTATCAGGTCGCGCCTTACGCGGCTGTGCCACCCCCTTTTGGGTCATGCCTCACGTGGTCGGGCCACCCTCGTGCGGGTTGCGCCTCACGCAGCTGGGCCGCCTGCCCAGCAGGATACGTGCCAGTGTGCCACACCACCATTCGTGCTGATTCGGACCTCGGCCCAGTGGGCCAATCCCTCAATGGTCTAGCCTAAACCGGGTCGGGCCCAACTGGCCCCCGAAACACTTAAAGGACCATAACATTAAATCCTAGCATCTATTAGATGAATCGTCTGTGGTGCTGGGACCTTTGTAGAGAGACAGTCATTTGGGGATACTCTAATTGAGTTTTGTAGAAAGTTATAGTACATTCGAGTTGGATCAAACTCGAATCCAACCAGGACCTCAGAACTAAAACGCTTATAACTCACAGACTGGGCGTCCGATTGATGTGTTTCTGTCATGTTGGAACCCGTACGACATGGAATTACCTTGTGTTACTTCTTTGTGGAGATTAGTGGTGGTCAAGGTACAACCAATTTCTCAAGGGGAATATTCTACAAAACTCGAGTGCACCGAGTGTGAGGAATATAGTGGCAGGTTATAACATGAAGAAAGAATATTGTTACTGTGTGGGTCATCATCTATGGATCATGTGTCGGTCAGAATCTATCGATCATGTATAGGTCAGTATCCATTAGATCCTTTGTGGGTCAATGCTCATCAATTTTGTGTGGGTCAGTGCATACTGATCCTATGTGTTTCAATAAGGGTTAGTTACCTATCGATCATGTATGGGTCAGCGGAAGTGTAACTTAACATAATAAGATGATTTGTCTTAACAACTAATCATCTATATTTCTGTACAAAAGTTATAACTGATTGTGTACTGAGTCTTTTCACCTTCGTGGTGTAATCTTCCTGGTGTTACCTATGTGGTACTTCTATCTTCGTGGTCTTACATGTGTGCTACTTCTACCTTCGTGGTGTTGCCAATGTGGCACATCTACCATTGTAGTGTTGTCATTGTGGTGTTACCTTTGTGGTACTTCTATCTTAGTGGTGTTACTTAGGTGGTATTTCTACCATTGTGATGTTACCCTTGTGGTATTATTCCCTCATTTATGAGATGAGTATGTCTTAATAATATAGGTATATGTATGGGCATATACCTAAGTATAGTTGATGTCTATTGAGTCATTCTTGAGATGGAGGTCTTACATTGTGGGTTTTCTTTTGTAGAACATAGAGAGATCTATAGGGGTATTAGGACCCCTACTGAGTATCATTATACTCACCCCTTCATGGGCTATTCCCAAACCTTGTTGTGTCTGGGGCAGACGATAGGCAACATTTATTGAGGTTGAGGGAGCCAGGACTGGATAGTGCTCGGAGGTGTACCATTTGGCATGACGTGACGTACAGACTACTATTTATTAGGTGTACCTTCTATTAAGGTTAGATCCTCAGTTGGTGATATAGGATTTATTTTCCCCTTTACAGTTTTTTTCAGATGTACTTTTACAATTTAAGTTGTGATTGTATTCATGCCACTTAACTTTCGTCACTCTTTTTACTATAATAGTTTACTTCGTAGTTGCTTCTTGTTGTATTCATGGACTATGTGTTTGTACAGGTTAAAAGAAAATGCCTTCTTGTTTTAGGGATATGACTTTCCGGTACTAGTAGCCATCCTTGTCCTATGGAAGGCAGGCTTGGGGTAGTCATGGTACGAGCCCCAAGGGACGGTTCATGACATAAATGCTACTTAGAAAGTAAGGGTTCTCCTCCTCCTTTTGATTCATGTAATTATTTTGTGATAATATATTTTACTTCTATATGAAAATTATTCCATATGTTAATAATCAAATATTTGGTACTAAAACAATTCCCAAACTATGAGATATTTCAATTATATATCATTAAAAGTCAATTCAAAATTCTTTTACTGTAGTCACCATGCTACTGAAATCACTCTTTGTTTCTCTCCCTCCCCTTTTCAAGTCAACCACATACATTATTATAAGACATTTTATTACCATGTGATTATTATTCAAAAATTTCATAATAAATACTTTACTAGACAAATTAATTTATTTTAGTGAGAGGCTACCTTTATCACTCTATAAAACTAATTCCATAGTCATTTTTTATAGCTAACATGCTGCCAAAAATCATTCCTTGATTTTCAAAATTCATGCTTTGAATACCCAAATCTAATATCAGTCAAGGAAATCCATATAAATGATGTTTATATAAAATAGTGGATTTGAAAAATGTTTTTAAATAGTTTATTAATGTATATATTTTTTATATTGGATATTCAAGAGCTTTAGTATAATTATGGAATTAAGGAAATGGTTTTCATCACAAAATTTCTCTCTTTGAGACATGTTTGGTATTATGAAACTAATTTCACATTTGCGGTGAATATAATTTATATGTGAGATATTATATCTTGAAATACCTTTTATTCATGGTATGTTAAGTTTTATTTCAGGAAATTTCTTTCAATAAGTTTTTATTAACATGTTATTCAAGTTGTTATTGGATTTATTTACTCATGTCTTGTTTTGAGACATAATCACTCTAAATTGATAATAATATTTCAATATTTGATTTTCCAACCATATGATGATGTTATATAGTTTTTACATCTTTGTTTCTATAGAAATCATGTATCACACTGATTTTTTCATCCTTGGTATTGTTTTATGTATTTTTTCTTAATATTAATTTTTTTACTTATCTATAATATTATCCTTTCCCTTGAGTAAAATAAAATTGTTTTCCTCCCATGATACTTATATTCTACATTATTCATTTAAAAAAGGTTTATTTTTCCTATAAATGGTGTTGGTTTTCAATAAATGTGTATTATACTATGAAAAAGTCATTTCCTTTGTATGATCTTATATTCTTCCCTTATAACTCACATTTTTTACATATGTGTTTTCCTTATCTAGATCTCTTTATTGGAATTTTTTTATGAGTAATTTATTATGAAGTTTTCTCTTCATATTAAAAGAATATTTTTTTCAAAGTGACATTAAAATGATGTCATTTTATGTAGATTTTAGTAAATTCTTATAAAGAAAAATACTATTTTTTCTTTATCTTTTATTTTTAAAGGATTCATCTCTTAAAATTAATGGTTAATAAATTACCATATGTGTTATATTTTTAAACACTCCTAAAATGACTCTTATTTTTTATGAATTATCTTTTCCTAATAAAATAAATTGCATTGATAGCTTGCATTAAACACAACACTGATTTTAGTTTGTGTAATAAGTTACACTATGTTATCATAAACCACAATATATTATTAATATTATTTTTGAAACATAACCATTATATAATATTTTTTATATTTAGTGATGCTAATAGTGATAATTTATTTTTAAATATTATGTATAAGAGTTTTATATAATCAAAACATATTGATAAAAATGTAATTATTTTTATAAAATTCTTGATATGTTTAAATATATTGTTTTCTCAAGAAAAAAATGTTTTTAATTAATTTTGTGAATAATAATAAAATTAATTTTTTATAATATTAGAAATTTAATTCAAAAGAACAATATTCATATCTGAAATCACCATGTAAAACTCATCTTAGTGTGAATTTTTGTGATTTTTATAAAAATATAAATTTGTTAATGAATGGTGAAAATGATTGGTTTTATTGAAAACTGTCTTTTTATTTAAATAATTGATAAGGTTAATTTTTTAAATGGATTTATAAGTAAAATTAGTTCAATTATATATCACTAAATCCAATTTGGTTTATTTAAATCATTTTTAATATTTAATTTTTGTATAAAATCTTTTTAAACATTTAAACATTTTCTCTTTGAAAACTAGCATTCTCCGCTCATGAATCAGTTTACATTTAATTTCAAATTTCCCCTTATGTTTATAGAATTTTTAAAAAACTATTACATATTTTGAATCACAATAATTTATATTATCTAATAACGTGAACTAATTTTTTGACCATAATAAATAATAAAAATGATGAAAATTATTTATAGTGTTTAAGTTAAAAAAAATGTGGGGTTAACGTAAAATTATAAAGGTTAAAAATAACCCAAAACCAATTCAATACCCATTATATTGTCATATATCAACTGTTTATCTTATATTATCTAAACTTCACTATTTTTTACCCTCATTGAATGTGAAAAATGTGGGTTGACCTTTTTTTTCTAAAAATCCATGTGCGTCACTCGAATTACTTATAAAAATCCACCCCTTATCCTATCCTATTAACACTTCCAGAACACTTTTTTCTAAATATAATTACCCAAAAAACATAATTTATAACTTATTATTATACTAAAATCCATATTTTGTTCATAAATATGACCTATGAATCTTTTTTGTGAAAACAAAATGAAATTGTTTGAAGAAGAGGTAACACCCATTACCATGTGTTTTATTTTATTTCTTCCCAAACATCATTAAATTACTAATAAACCATGTTGATAAAAAAAACTCAGTGTCTTAAATTTATTTAGGTATTATTATATTATATTAATTACCTACAACCATCTTCACTTTTATCAAGTGAGATACGAAATCATCCTTCATGAATGCTTCATTCTACCGCCTTGCGAATCAATGTTATTCACTTTCTATCACTACCTATCATGGATGGATGTAATGAAGTATTTTATATTCATATATTATATTTATGATATTATTATAATTTTTTATTTATTATATCACATATGACATCATCCATTCAGTTCTATGGTAATAGGACAATGTCACTCATGTGTACTACAGACTACTGCCCATCAACTCGATATGATTTGTTCACATGTTACATTGAATGTAATAATGGTCGGTTTAATGTAAATATATGATATTTATATAATAAAAATAAATTTTAATGGTAATATACTATTTAACATTCTTTCTTTAAATCCATCTATAAAATGGAAATAGCATTAATTTGTATGTACGACATGTCGACTATATGAATAATGTATTTGATTTTCTATATCCAATAATTATGGATTATAATAGAAACAATTATAATGAATATATATTATATTTATATCAGGGTTAAAATTATGTATATGATTTAACCATGGTCAAATTAATAGGATCAACAATAAAAATTCAAAACATACATGAAAAAATTAGTTATTGCCTGAAACATGACATTAGCAAGAAATTGATAATATATGAGTAACAAAATTTCATAAGAAAATAATATGTGGTAGAATATATGAAAGAACTCTATCGTGGGTGCCCTCAAATGATATTCAGTTTTAGGTTACATAGGTGCAACAGAGTGGTTGACCAAGGTCGTCTCTCAAAGGAGGAAGTGAATTTAACAACTTATTAAAAGTATTCTAAATAGTAAAATAGAATATAATTAAAACACTCGTTTAAAGGATGGGGGTTGTTTATAGTTTATAAATCTAGAATAAGTATGCTGGAATATGATTTTATTTTATTCTTTGTTTTTAATTTTGTAAAGTAAGATTATTAACAAAGCACAATGAGAAGATTTTTTTTAGAAAACTATTTAAAATAAGTATTCGGTCAAACTCTACCTCTTAATTTACTTATTAATAATTATAATTAAAATTAAAATCCAATTAATTATGATCCCCTAATTTGATAACCATCGAACCCTACGGTAGTTAACTTAACCACAAAGATGAAATGACATAAACCCTAGCTTGGTTTCGGAACATGCAATCGTAGCACCCTGATTTGAATAATGTTCTAAGTCTAGATTATGTTCAGTGGTTAATTAAGGCAAAACTCCACTCTAGAAATTAGGATTAACTGAGTTTAGGGATAATATTTTAAATCTACATAGTTATCCCATGTGACTTGGTTTCATAGATTAAGTTTGCGCTCTCATAATTTACACAAAATATCGACCTCGCGTGTTTTTGTGTAAATTGTACGATTGATTTCTTAATTTCAAATAAATTAAAACTCAATTAATAGAACATATTATTAGAATTACAGTAGCTTAGTGATTCAAAATAAATTAATGAAGTAGGTGAGAATTAGATTGATTACATAAAAAAATACTCTTCCATGAGTTGTGTAGTCATTGTAGAAATGTTTTGCATTTGCAACGGTTTACAAAGGGTTTAACCCAATCTCGTTTCCACTGTTGATTTCCGAACCAAATAGGAAGACGAATATAAGATGAAAATTTAAAATAACAGAATAAATGGAAGACAAACTAAGAGTTTATTGAAACACGAAAATCATTGCAACATTAAGAAGAAGAAGGAGAAGAGGAGGGCTAGATGGTGGGATCCTTGCTTCAAGAGATACCCCTCTTAAAATGGTTAGATAATTGGAGTAAAACCTCTTATATTCTTCCTTAAACATCTTAATACACGTCAAAACCCTTAAAAATGATAAAAAATCTAATTAATAGAGGGGAGGGGAGGAGAGGTTACAAGTGGTTTCAAGTGTGAATGTGGAAATTCGGCCAAATATTTTAATCCAACTTGCACCACCCATTTGACCACTGAAACACATGAATCAGCTTTTCATTCCAGCAGGATAATATGTGAGTATATGTTTCCTCTATCTCCTCTCAAAATTTTGGCTCAATAAAATCCCAAATGAAAGAGTTATGTTCCAAATATATATGATTCTTCATTCTGGCGTGTCCAACCCACCTCTAAATTTATGTCACAATTAAGCCATCCAAATGCATTCTTTTGATCTAGTGTCATGAATAAAAGTTGTATCCCATGAAGTAAGGAACACAGTTACAAAATGTTATGTTCAAATAATTCAAATAAAAATATTTATGATTTAAATACTACAGTGAGTTCAAAAGGGTAAAACTGGAATTTTCATCAAATACTCAAATAAATGATCTAATCCCAAATACATTATAATTGTACATATTTAACACAATGTGAGGAAATTATATCATTTATTGTCAATAAAATATTCAATAAAATAGTGTTTTATCAACTCGCCCACACTTACCCTTTTTCACTCCTCGGCAAAACCCCATATCAAGTAAACATCAATATCCAATCAAAACAAATTTTAAAACACATATCATTGAGATCAATCAATTCCACACCAAGAATCAAAAGATATCATGCCTCATAAAAAAAACTTATTTCAAGTTCTCCATTTATATCATTCAATATATTTCCACTTCATTTATCCTCCAATTCAAAAAACACTTACCTCCCTTGAATTTTCTCTCATCACTCAAATATCAATTTTTTTGCAATGTCTTTCTCATCCATACTCATACAAGGGTCACCATAGGATTGATAAATTACTACATTTCCACCCGATGTGAGTTAAGGAAATATGTTTATCATGAGGACTTTTCCGGTTTGTTCTATGGCTTTCGGTTGGTAGGATTTAGATGAGAAAAACTCTGAGGCTGAATGAGGAGGGATTGAATCTTTTTGATGCAAAATTGCATTAATCTAATTTTCACTTAAATATGGTCTCCTCATTAATCCCCATAGTATCAATTCATCTCCATCATGGGAAAAGTCATATAATTTTTAGACCATTCATAATTCAGCAACGAAAATGTCAATCTTCTCAAACATGATTTTCTTAAAAGATATAGATAGGCACATCTTTCTACATCAATTAGAAGCTCTAGAAAAGGCACAACATCACATATCATGAAAGCTCCAGAAAAGGCACAAATTTCAATATAATTATTTTCTTCAGCATCAAACACATCTCTTCATAATTTAATTTTCCACCCAAAGTATCACATAATGTGGTAGCACAACACAAGATCTCTTTCCCCACACTTATGCTCAACTAGATTATACAATTTCACTTCAAGAGTTGGTTGGATAGGGAAAATTGGCTTCTAATGTGGATAACTTAACAGGCTGTTCATGGATTCTAAGGGATACAAGGATTAAATGTTCAAGGTAGGCCATTATAAAAATGGATTCTTTGAAATGGGGGATTTAATACCAAACAAATGCCTCAATCATTTAAACATAAGTTCCTCAAATCCTCAAGTTTTGACAGAAATAAATCAAATTTTGGTTAAATCAAGCATGGTTAGGTTATCTCAAGAAGTGAGGTGAATGTAAAGAATATGAAAATAATGGTTTAGAATCCTCACAGGAAAGTCGTTTCAAATATAAAGACAGTGAGATGTGGAATGGGATTCCAAATTCAATGTACTTTTAATGAAATTAATAAAAATTTGAAATTGAAACAAAGTTATTTCAGCATCCATTTGTGATTAGTTTCAAGGGATAAATTTTTTCACATATTATATGGATTTAAAAGTGGTGATGAGAATAATTTCATCTCAAATGTTTCAAAAACATACAAAAAATTGAAAAACAAACACACAAAATTTGAAAAATCACACAATTTTTTTGTTATTGTTTTTTTAACAGGAAAACAATTAAAATTACTAAAATAAAAGGTTCCCTCCCCCACACATAAAATATTGAATTGTCCTCAATGTGAACCCATGAGATGATGTGTGTACATGAAATAAATAATTTTATTTAGGAGAAGTAATATAATAGTGAAAGGGTTAGGAACAGCCTGATATTCTTAAGTGATGATGGGGTCATGTAGTTTGATGAAATCAACTACATCGGTTGGAAGTCCCTTGATGTATTTATTCAAACTTTGCCCATTGACTATAAAGATCCTCCCCGTGTCCACTAGTGTGATCTCTACTAAACTATAAGGAAAACAATTAGACACTACATAAGGACCTAACCATCTAGAACGCAACTTATCAAGCATCAACTTCAGTATTTAACTGTAGAGTAGGACTTTCTCTACAACAAGAAACTCACTTTTCTGGATCTTTTTATCATGGTCTACTTTTTATCTTTCCTTGTAGAGCCTTGAGTTCTCATATGATGACAGTCAAATCTCCTCAAGCTCTTGAATTTTCAACTTCCTTTGAATTCCATCTTGGGCCAAATCCATGTTGCATTTCTTTAAAACCCAATATGCCCGTTGATCAACTTCCACAGGGAGATGACATGATTTCCCCAAAACAATCCGAAATGGGGACATACCAACGGGTGTCTTTTATGATGTCCTATAAGCCCACAATGCATCATCCAAGTGCTTTCTCTTATCCATCCTATTTGGTTGCACGATTTTCTCCATGATTTGTTTCAACTCACGATTTGAATCCTCATCCAAGCCATTTGTTTGAGGGTGCTATGGTGTTGATGTTTTGTGTGTCACCCCATAATTTCTATGGAGGGATGAAAAATTCCTATTGAAAAACTGCGTCCCTTGGTCAATGATGATGGCCTTTGGTACTCTAAACCAGCTGAAAATTTGATCCTTGACAAAATCCTCTACAACATGAGAATCGTCAGTCCTGGTGGCCTTGTCCTCCACCCATTTACTCACATAATTGATAGAAACAACGATATAAAAGAAACCAAATGAACTAGGAAAAGGGCCCATAAAATCAATTCCCAAATCATAATAAATCTCACAGAATAATATGGTAGTTGGTGCATCTCGTGTCTCCTTGAAATGTTTCCAGTGTGTTGGCAATGAGAGAATGACTTAAAAAATACATGGGAATCCTAGAATAATCTAGGCCAATATAATCCAGAGTGTGTGACTTTTCTAGTAGTACGTTGGGGTCTAAAGTTTCTACCACAAGAAAGTGTATGACAGAAATGAAAAACAGACTCAAACTCATGATTTGGAATGAACCTCCTAATGACATGGTCACTACACATGCGCCAAAGGTAAGGATCATCCCACGCATAAACCCTAGACTCACTTTTAAATTTTTGGACTTGATGCTTCTTCAAATTTACTGAGATTTCATAGGAAACAATTTAATTAACTAAATCAGCATACCAAGGATGTGTACCTGAGATGGTTTAGAGATAGTCATCGGGGAAAGTGACCCGAAGTTGTACCTGGTCCAAGGTGTCACCCCCTGGTGTGTGAGTAAGCCTACTCATGTGGGTTTCCACCAAATTCTCTAACCCATTCTTTTCCTTTATCTCTATGTCAAACTCTTTATGAAGGAGCATCCAACAGATAAGTCGTGGCTTTGCATCTGGCTTCTTTAGGAGGTACCTCAAAGCTGCATGGTCAGAAAAAACAACTACTTTAGATCCTAATAAATACGAGCGAAATTTATCTAAAGGAAATATAACAAAAAGAAACTCATTTTCCGTGGTTGTGTAATTTTATTGGGTTGAATCCAGTGTCCTCGATGCATAGGCGATCACATGTGAACGTCCCTCCACCCTCTGAGATAAGACGGCTCCAACCACGATGATGGAGGCATCACACACAAGCTCAAAAGGAATCTCCCACAATGGGGGATTTATGATCGGTGGAGTGTTCATACACTTCTTTATATCATCAAAGGAAGTCCTAGAAGAATCATCAAATAGAAAATCAGAATCCTTTTGAAGTAATCATGACATAGGAAGAGCAATCTTACTAAAATCTTTGATGAAGCGCCGATAAAATCCTTCATGCCCTAGTAAATATCTAACATCACACACACATGAAGAATATGGTAAGGATGAAATAATGTCTACCTTAGATCTATCAACCTCTATCCCATTTGTTGACATTAAATGCCCAAAGACAATGCCATGCTCTACCATGAAATGACACTTTTCAATGTTCAGTACCAGATTCTTCTCAATAAAACGATTCAACACCTTTCCCAAACTACTTAGAAATTCATCAAATGAAGACCCAGACACTGTAAAATCATCCATAAATACCTCCATGCATGTCTCAATAAAATCAGAAAAAATACTCACCGTACATCTCTAGAAGGTACCTGGGGCATTGCAATGTTAAAATGGAATCCTTCTGTAGGCAAATCTACCAAAAGGACAAGTGAATATTGTCTTCTTCTAACCCTATGGAGAAATAAAAACCTGAAAATATCCATAAAATCCATCCAAGAAACAATAATGTGTTTTCCCAGCATGTCACTCAAGCATTTGATCAATAAATTGGAGGGGGAAATAGCCCTTATGAGTAGATTGATTTAGTTTTCTATAATCAATACACACGCGCCAACTGTTTTACACCCTCTTTAGAACTAACTCATCATTTTCATTTTTTTAACAGTGAAACCAGTTTTCTTTGGTATAACCTAGATAGGGCTATCCCATTGTGAGTCATAATTAGGGTAAATGATACCCGCCTAATATAATTTTTTAACTTCTTTCTTAACAACTTCTAAAAGTGTTTGGTTAAGTCTCCTTTGTGGTTGCCTCACCGGTTTAGGCCCCTCCTCCAAAAGAATCATGTGCATGAAAATAGAGGGGATAATACCAGATATTTCATCCAATTTCCACCTGATTGTCCTGATGTTCTCCCTCAAAAGATTCAAAAGTTTTGCTTTATGTTCAAAAGAGAGATTGTTAGAAATGATAATAGGTAATTTCTCACCACTCAACAAGTATGGGTATTTGAGATTTGGTGGCAATGGCTTGAGTTCTAGTGTAGGGTGGTGGTGTATGGATAGAGACATAGAAGGAACTGAAATATGTGCAAAAAGAGAATTAGAATCCAAATATACATCATCAAAATCAGAGAATAAAGCATAAATCCATTGGCATACTCAACAACTATGTCATAATCAGAGTTCACATGATCAAAATCAGAATATGAATCCATTTCAAAACCAAATCTAAGAGAGTATTGTTCCGTAGAAACGGGTGTGGAAGTTTTCTTAGACATTAGATCAGAACCAATACTCATAATCTCACTAATAATAGGACAATACAATTCCATGAGGTTTTTACTTGGTGGTTCAAAATGGGAGATAACAAATGAATAATGATCCTTTAAGGGGCACTTCATGGAATCCATAATATTAAATATCAAAAATTCATCCCCAAATTCCATGGAATGTGTACCCTCATTGACATTTATGATATTTTTTGTAGTTTTGTGGAAGGGCCTACCTAAGATAATGGAGGCATGAGAACTTACCTGATCATCCTCCATTTTGAGCACATATAAGTCTATTGGAAAGATCATGTCTCTTACCTGGACAAGTACATCCTCAAGGACTCCCGCTAGATATGTCGTAGCTCTATTCGCCAATTACACCACTACTCTCATCAACTTCAACTCACCAACCTATAAATAAGATAATACAGAGTGAGTCATTACATTTATTAAAGCTCTTAAATCACAAAGAGCATCAGAGAAGTGCAACTCCCCTATGGTACATGGGGTGGTGAATGTCCCGGGATCCTTGCACTTTGTTGGAATTTCTAGAGTTGGTGTAATGAGTGTTGACACATTCCTTACAAGATTTATCCTTTCATTTCCCTTGATCCCTCTTCGATTGGTGTAGAGCACTTTTAATAATTTGGCATACCTTGGGATTTTTTTGATGGCTTCAAGTAGAGGGATGTTGATCTCCACATGTTTGAATGTGTCCAAAACCTCCTTTTACATTGCTTCTTCCGCTATCTTCTTGGTTTGACCAACCCTGTTTGGAAAAGGAAGGGGTTTGGGAGGAACATCATTAATCATTTTCATACCTTTATCTTTCTCCTTGGGTTTCTCATCAGTTGATGTGGAATTGGCCTTTTTTGGATTTGAGGTGAATCCAAGTGGAACAATTTGTGTAGATGTATCATTTCTTTTCTTCCCACTTCTCAATGTTATGGACATGACATTCCCCTTTGGGATTTGGATTAGGTTGGGATGGTACATTTCCAGAATTCTTACTTAATAGTTCATGGAGGGCAGTGGAAATCTGGCTCATTTGAGTCTTCAACTCCCTCAGCTCTGAACCATGACTCTTCAACTCATTCGGTTGATTGAGAACAATTTTTTTAAAAGGTAATCATTGTTAGAATCTACCTTAGGTTGAGAATTCCCTTGTTGTTGACTTGTTTATGCTTGGGTTTCAAATCTTCTTTGGGGTTGTTGGAAACCCTACTGGTAAGGTGGAGGCTACTGGAAGTTTTATTAAAAGGGTGGCCTTTGTTGTTGTCCAGAGACATACCTCATGTCTGATTGATCCTTCCACCCTTGGTTGTATATTGGGACAAAGGAATCATGCTTCTTTTGGGGATATGGTTGTTTCTGCTGAAAAGGTCACCCTGGGAATATAGCTGCGCAATCATCTATCTCTTCTAGTTGTGGGAAACAGCCAGTTGGGTGGCTTGTCTCAGTGAAAATGCCACAAGGCCTTGAAGGAGGGGGTTGTGATGTCTTTTGAGCCAAAGCAATCTGCCTCACCGTAGTGGTCAATTATTCTAACTTGGTATCAATCAAATTAATTTCAAGAGAATAAAAACTTACCTGATTTACTCCCCTGACATGTTGTATACCTCTGTCTCTAAATTGTTGGGAGTTTTTTGTTATCTTGTTGATCAATGCACGTGTGTCTACTAGTGTCTTTTCCACCAATTCCCCTCCTGCTGCGGCATCCACCATGCTACTCTCTATATTTGGGAGTCTTTTATAGAAGTAATGAATGATGAGTAGCTCACTGATTTGGTGATGTGGACAGCTTGCACACAACTTCTTGAATCTCTCCCAGTACTCATACATTGACTCCCCATGTTCTTGCTTGATCCCTGAGATCTCCTTACGAATGGAAGTTGTCCTCGATGCTGGAAAACAATCTCTACAAGAAATGACGTTTCAAATCATTCCAACATGTTACATCTTCAGGTTGTAAATAGTACATCCAATCCTTTGCAGCTCCATCAAGTGAAAATGGGAATTCTCTTAATTTGATTTGATCTTCAGAGACATTTCTAGGTTTTAGGGTTGAGGAAACCACATTAAATTCTTTCAAATGTTTATTGGGATCCTCACCAGAGAGGCTATGAAACTTTGGATGTTAGTTGATTAACCCAGATTTTAGTTCAAAGTCTGATTCGAGATTTGGGTATGCAATACAATTTCGTTGATAGTTAATATCAGGTGCAGCCAATTATCAAATGGTTCTATTTAGCTCATTGTTATTATTTCTAGCCATTGGTTCTTCTTTTATCTTTGAATTTGAATTTCTTCCAATTTATATGTTTCTAGAAGAGAGGAATTCACCAACTGGATGACTATTGAAACTTCATGTAGACTGAGACTGTCTAATTTGAGCTCGGAGGCTATGTTCAATCTCAGGGTCAAGATCTAAGAGATCCTCATGATTAGTTCATGTCATAAGTAAATAAAATGAAAATAGGATAAGTGGACCATAAGAAAAATGAGAAGTTTTTTTTGATGGTCTGAAAAGATAATAAGGGGATAAAAATGAAAACTTGACAAAGGGGAAAGATGAAAGAGAGAGGTGAAGAAAATAATAATATGAAAAATAAAAGAAATACCTCTAAATGGATGAATAAATTACTTTCCTCCCCAGAAATGGTTCCAATTTTAATGAACACTGTCGTGGGTTCCCTCAAATGATATTCATTTTTAGGTTACTCAGGTGCAGTAGAGTGGCTGACCAAGGTCGTCTCTCAAAGGGGGAAGTGAATTTAATAACTTATTAAAGGTATTCTAAAAAATAAAATAAAATAGAATTAAAACACTAGTTTAATGTATGGGTGTTTTTTATAGTTTATAAATCTAAAAGAACTTTTTTGGAATAAAATTGTATTTTTTTTTTGTTTTTAATTTTGAAATATATGTTGATTAACAAAGCACAACGGGAAAATGTTTTTTTAGAAAAAAATTTAAAAGAAGTAGTCGATCTAACTATTCCTATTAATTTACTTATTAATCATTGTCATTAAAATTAACATCCAATTAATTAAGATCCCTTAATTTTTTAACCCTCGAACCCTACATGAGTTAACTTAACCACAAAGATGAAATGAATTAAACCCTAGGCTAGTTTCGGAACATGCAATCGTAGAACCCTGATTTGATTAATGTTCGAAGTATAGCTTATGGTCCGTGGTTAATTAGGGCACAAATACACTCTTCAAATGAGGATTAATTTATTTTAGGGATCATATTTGAACTCTACAATGTTATCCCGTGTGACTTGGTTTCACAGATTATGTTTGCGCTCCCATAATTTACAAAAAATCTTGACCTCGTGTGTTTTTGTGTAAATTGTTCAATTTCTTGCTTAATTTCACTTAAATTAAAAATAAATTACTAGAACATATTATTAGAATTAATTTAGATCATTGATTCAAAATAAATTAATTAAGTAGATGAGAATTAGATCGATTACATAAAAAACTACTCTTTCATGAGTGGTGTAGTCATTGTAGAAACGTTTTGCATTTGCAGCGGTTTAGAAAGGGTATAACCCAATCTCATTTCAACTCTTGATTTAAAACACAAATAGGAAGATTAAGATAAGAAGAAAATGAAAATTATAGAATAAATGGAAGGCAAACTAAGATTTTATTTAAATAAGAAAAGCATTACAACATGAAGAATAAGAAGGAGAAGAGGAGGGCTTGATGAATGGATCCTTGCTTCAAGAGCTACCCCTCTTACAATGGTTGGATAATTGGAGTGAAACCAGTTCTCTTCTACCTTAAACTTCTCCATGCACTTCCCAAACCTTAAAAATTATAAAACCCTAATTTATAGAGGGTAGGGGAGGAGAGGTTACAAGTGGTTTCAAGTGTGAATGTGGAAATTCGTCCAAATATTTTAATCCAATATTCACCGCCCATTTGACCCATGAAACGCATGAATCTGATCTTCTTCCAGCAGAATAATTTGTGAGGATATGGGTCCTTTATATCCTATAAAAATATGGTCTCAATTCCAGCTCTGATGAAAGAGTTATGGCCAAAATATAGAATCTTCTTCATTCCGGCATATCCAGCCCACCTTTGAATTTATGGCCCAATTACTCCATCCAAATGCATTCTTTTGATCTAGTGTCTTGATTAAAAGTTGTACCCCTTGCAGTAAGGAACACAATTACAAAATACTAAGATCAAATAATTCAAATAAAAATATTTATGATTTAAATACTACAGTGATTTTGAAAGGGTAAAACTGGAATTTTCATCAAATATTCAAATGGGTGATCTAATCCCAAATACTTTCGCATTGTACATATTTAACACAATGTGAGGAAATTATATCATTTATTATTAATAAATATTCAATAAAATAGTGTTTTATCAATATATATAATTATTTTTCTTTAAAATATGATTAATAAAATTATATTTATTATAAATTATATTTTGATGTGTAAGATGGAAGTTGAGTCATAAGGTAAGGGACTCTCATCTAACTTTTTACTTTTGTGAGACATCTGATATATTCAACACTAATTTTTATAAGGTGTATATAAATATCATGAATGGTTTTTATTATGAATCACCAAAAAATTATTTTTATTAACATATCCATTATATTATAACCCTACCATGGGATTTACTACTGAAAATATTCCAAAGAGGTATGGGGGTTTTGTATCAATTTTCCATCCATGAGACATTTTTTATGTTATAAAGCTAAATTATTTTATGAGGTGTATATAAAATCCCTTTGAAATTTAATATCATGAATATAGTAATAATCATGAAATTTTATCTTTAATTTAATTTTATTTCCTCACTGAGCCTATAATTTAATATATATATATATATAATGGTAAATATTTTATATTAAAATATCACAGTTTATTAGAATTGTATTTTATTGTGTTTTTTATGATAATATCTAATGATTAAACACCCAAGAAACAAATTATTTTTTATCCTTTAGTTATTTCATTCTAATACATGTTCTAACATTATTTTCCTCTCTTTATATACTCATGTGTTCAAAAGAATTTTTTTAGGAAATATAATCTTTATTTATCTCTTCAGTCAAAAAATAATTTTTCATCCAAAAACATGTTGTTTTAAAAAATAAAAATAATTTTTAACAATATTAAAATGATTTACAATCAATTTTTTTACCCAGGTTTTAATTTTTATAAAAAAATTTGGAAAGAATATTTATTCCATCTTCCAAATAATGCTCATTTTCATTTTAAGAAAAATTTGAAAGGATACTATTTTTATGTGTATGAAATGTATTTTATTTTCCACCCTAAATACCAATCTTGTTTTAAATATTATATTATATGTTTCAAAGGTTATTGTGAAAAAATAGGTTTTTTTTAAAAAAATAGTTTTAAAAAATAGTTTTTCAAACTGGACAATATATTTGCTTCAAGAAATAATTTAATTTAATTTTAAATATTCCCTTATAAGTAATAAAATTTTATTTTCAAGGAAAAGGATTTCAAAAATATTTATAAATTTTTCTAAATCGATTTTCAATGAAAATTTATTTTCCCCAAAAAATGTTCCAAGTGATCTTTCAAAATCACTTTCCATATCAGATGACATCAAATAATGTAACCTATTATTTAATAGGGATATAATCTGATTTTACCATTATTTTTCATTCTATTGATGGTTTATGTTATTGATGACAACATTTTTAGGAAAATAATTTCTATTTCATGGGTTTTACCATCATAAAACACTTTTGAAACCCACTTCATTTTCCACCATTTATGCTTTCAAGAAATGATGAACTGATTATAAAGTTTGTTTCTTTTCCATATGTTATATTATGATCCAAGGTTTATGAAACCCATTTATTTTCCCGGCTTCTAATATGATTAATTTTGTTATGAATTTTTAGTGCACGAATATATGATATTCATTATATGTCAACGGTTTCATTTTAACTAAGGACAATGGATAAGATATATCCAAGATGTATGGTAAATACATCATCCACCAATGTATATTATAGAATGGAATGTAATGGGGAGTGAACCTAGTTCATTAATGGATAGGTATGAACCATGACTACTATGATGGTTTAGGGAGTGAACCCATTCCAATATGATAACCATGGCAGTGAAACTTGACTACAATGGGAATGATTTTCTTTGCTTATTTGTAAGCCACAAATCCATGTATTATGCCAATGTTATTCTCTTAGGACACATTTTTCATTATTCCCTTATTAACCATATATTTTATACTACAAATATTTATGTTACAACACAATATTACATACTTTTATGTGCAATGTATGTTTTTCAAATTTATGGATCATGTTCTTATATCTTTATGTTCACGTTATGCTTATGTGTCTACCTTTTTTACCCATATGGAGAAAATGATCTCCCCCTTTATAATATTTTATTTTCCCCATGTTATGAAGATTTTGATTATTTATGTTATATCAAATAATGGTTTTAGTTATGAATTTCATTGTGGGAGATGACGTAGAATACTATGGGCCAGTTGTCCATGTGTTCATCCTTCAAAGGGAACAATACCTTTATGATCATTAGTATTACATTTTTTCAGTGTTTTGAATATTCATATAAAAGGATATAGTATCTATATGTGAAAATCATTGCTCAATATAGATGGTGTCAGATGATAGGTTTATTTAACCTTTGTAATGAAGGATGATAAAACTTTATGGAGATCCATATGGACATGTCCAAGGAAAAGTATAAGGATAATTCATTGTATATAATAATGTTATAGATTATGTTAATAGATAGAGTGAGTGTTTTAAAATACATTAAATTCGTTTCTAGATACTACAAATGGGCATGGCTCTGACATAGAGGTACATGTGTGTAATAACTATGAAAATTCTGCTTTGAGTTGGAATCAATTGTCACTTGGTGTGTGATAACGACCTTACTACACACCAAGTTTGAAACTCAAAGTAGATGTTCCTTAGTTATTCAGAAACTCTTTACAAACCATTATTAAGTATTTCAATAGATTATGACATAGGATAAGCCTAAGGTGTCATAAATTAAAAATAAATTTCAACAAATAGAAATACAATATGTGTTTTTTCATGATAATTTTGTTGACCTTTATCTTTATTGTTGCTTGAACTATGAAATTTGGTGTTATCTAATGGTATAAACCCAATGTAAATTTCTTAATAATGATTCTAACAGATAACGAAATGATTTGCCTCATAAGAATCCAAATTTTATTGGAGTTGGGATGAAAAATCGCATTTCTATGCTCATGAAACATTCTAAATACATGAATCATGCTAATTTTCCAAATGAGAAAAGGAAGGAACAACATTCTGTTGAGTCCTTTATGAGGAAACTTAAACCTTCCATCATTGGATCTACTGATTCACTAGTTTCCTTTCAAAAACTCAATTCCATGGAAAGAATATTTTTTATTCTCTCATGTTTATCAGATGAAAAATTCATTTCTATTGTCTATTGTTTGGATGGAAAAGATGTTCATTGGTGGAATCTGATAAATAATACAACGAATCGTGATGAAATTGGCTCCATGGATTGGGATGTGTTTAAGAACTATTTTTAAATAAGTACATTTCTCATATTATTCATTTAAATATGGATAAGGTTTTATTTAATCTAATGAAAAAGGATATTGAAACAATTGGTACATATGTGGAAGATTTATAAGACTTTCATGGTGGGATTCCTTAACAGACCAACCTAGGACAACCAGACTAGTCACCTAAGCGAGCTTGTTATGGGTTGGGGTAAAATAGATATAACAAAACTGCTCTTTAATATTAGTAAAACAATATATAAAACCAGTGTACTATGAAAAAACAAGTGAATGATAAAACTGTTCCAATCATGCTAATTTAGAAGATTTTGAAAAGTCTAAACCATATGTCCCCATGGGACCAAGAGTCACATAAAAACTATACTGAAATGAATAGAAACATAATGAGAATCATGTATGATATAAAATAATTTTCCCTTTAATTGAATCCTATAAAACATATTCAACATCCACCCAATGGTAGAAATAGGGTGTGATAAATGAGCCCCAGTAGAATACCACCAAATGAATATATATATTTAATAATGACAAGAATGCACATTTTTATGATTTAAAATAAAATAGTTTTACAAGAATTTCTATAAACAAAATTCAATGAAATATTTTTTTAACTAAAAAATTAGTTTTAAAAAAATTGAATGAATAATATTCCAATACCAGAAACAAATTAGGTAATGATGCTGATAAGAAAATATACATGACTGAAAATATCTAAGAAATAAACTATCATGAAATATGTAATCAGAAAAAACAATGTACCTACTATATTACACTATCCTATGGGATAATAATTAACAGAAACTCACAATCCCAAACAAAGATTAAAGTTGGATCTGAAATAATAATAAGGCCTTCGATAGAACATTATTATATAAGTGGTAACTTCCTAGTGGTGTCACACATAATAAGGCCACTTGATTATATATCTCTATATACCCAAGGTACTTGTTGTGCACTTGTTTTTAATTACAATATTAAAAATTATTCTCAAAATTTTATAAATCAATTTTAAAATTCAATCCAATCTACATCATGGTTTGAAAATCCATCTTCCGTTTTAAATCCAGGAAATTTTATTTTGATGGGAAAATTACCATAAAACATGAACCCATTGTAGGACCCCGGGACACCCACTACTAGAAAATAGGACTATACCCATGGTTTTCCAAAACCGTGGGTATAGGGATTGTATGTGAACCTATACCCATGGTTGTGCCAAAAACCATGGGTATAGTTTTCTTTTAAAACCTATACCCATGGTTTTGGAGAAAACTGTGGGTATAGGGTATTTTCCGAAGACCTATACCGACGGTACTTCAAAACCGTGGGTATTGGGGGTTTTTTAGGACCTATACCCACGATTCCCCAGAACTGTGGGTATAGATTTCCCGCATTATGGAAGGGCAAGAAAATTAGGCAGCACAGGAAAACAATTAGGCAGGGAAGACATTTTTTCACGATTTATATTAATATATTTACTATAATATAAATATATAATTTCAAAAAAAAATCAGTTTGGTTGGTAAAGCCTTTTGTTTGGGTGCTGTAGGTTGCAGTTTCAAATCCCTATGGCCGTGTTTTCAGAATTTAAATACCGCACCATATTATATTAATATTTATATGCAGATATATGAATATATAGAAATTAAATGTGGCAGATCGGTTGGTTAGCTGGTGCGGTGTGCCTCTGAGGTGCTTTGTGAGACGCGGGTTCGATTCTTTGTGCCACGTTTTTTGAAATTTAAATACCACACTATGCTATGCTAATATATATACGTGGAAATATCATTATATAATAGATAATAATCGCAACTTGGTTGGTCGGTTGATGGGGTTCGGCTATGAGACGTAGGGTTAGGTGTGGGTTCAATTCCCCCCAGCCTCAGAATTTTTGGATTTAAATTCCCCATGGCTTTCAAACCATGGGGTCTATTGTGGGCCACGCTGGAACATCGTGGTGCCACATTTGACTCCCCTATACCCACGGTTCTCCAAAAACCATGGGTATAGTCTTTGACCCCTATACTTACACCTTTCCATCCCACGGTTCCCAAAACCGTGGGTATAGGATATACCCACAGTTTTGGGGGCTATACCCAGGGTTTTGAACCGTGGGTATAGGTTGTTTTTTCAGTAGTGACCCTGATAGGGGAGGGTAAATCAGGGTGTAAACTTTTTCTTTTAAAATTTTTGGATCTTGTTTCCACTTTTATAGGAACAGGTTAAACATGTATGATAGATATGATTAGCAATGGAACATTCACATGCAAAGAGTTGAGAGAACAATTTTTAATTGGTTCAACACTAAGGGCTATGTCCAAGGAGCATATGCCGACAAGTCACCGATCGTACCAAATTCCACTATACTTTAGTAGTTGTGGATTACAAAGGTTCGGGCACAAAAACTCTATCCCAAGTTCACTGCCTTTACACAGATTCAGGGATATCTCACTGCTTCCCTCGGGTCACTCCCGTTGACTCCCCCTGGCTCACTTCCCTTGGTGAAGTCACACTCAGTTTATAGACGTGAAGGTCTCTTCAATATATTTACATTGAAGTCTACGTATCTTGTTCAGCATGAGAAAATGCTTGCATCAGAGTACTGAGTTGATACTCTTTTGTATTCAATCATCGCCTATAATGCAATAATTGAATGCACTAAATATTCTTCTTCTCTTCCTTTGATTCCCAATACTGACACCTTTGTACATTGATATATTCCCCTCTTTCTGTGAAGATCTGAGTTTAGTTTCATGAACTATTCTTCTTTTCTTCGCAAAGAAAAATGACTGTGTTAAACACCAGTCATGTGTGTGTGGTACCACTTCTCATCATAAAACCAAATTTTTCACTGCTCTTCTGTCATCGCAAATGAATAAATTATCTATTACACTGAAGGTATCAAGCAATCTTCCAGATTTCGTGTGGCCCCAAAAGGATGGGCGTACTCCAATAGCACATGGCGCTCTTCCCCAAGCCCGACGCGCAAGTCCCAATACGAAGTGTAGGTCTTCAGAGTGCAAGTCCAAACTGGAACGTAGGTATCACCAAACCACATGTGCGACACTACATCCTTTAACTTCAAACCAGCGTGACTCACTTCCTTTCTCTCCCAAACCACCTTGGGCATGCAGCTAACAACCGGAGCGTAGCCTCTACTGGCGCGACCCAACTACCACTTGCGCGGATCAACCACCTTCACGACGAGAGCTCAAAAAATCTCTAAGCCTTGAAATACATACAGAATGAGGTGGGGTTCTTTTCTATTTATAGGCATTCAGATACCATGTGTGGCAATGTGCAAGTCTTCACTTGGCGCGCAGGTTCTGGCACGCAGCTCTTCCACCCTAGCCTCTATCCCGTTTCTCACTTGCACGACCCAACCAATACCTGCGCAAACCTCTTTCCTTTCCCATATTTTGAAGATCTGATCTAGAAAAACATCTGGTGCACAACTTTCCAAACCTCCTAGGTATAGGTGCGCAAGTCCTTTCTCGGTGCGCAGGTCACCTGCGCGACCAGCCCAAAACTTGTACGATCATTATCCCTTTTCCATTTTTCTATATTCTGATCTTGAAACACATATGGCACGCAAGTTTTCTCTCCGTCAAGGACATGGTGCGGAAGTCTCTTTTCCAAAAACACTTTTCCCCATTTGTTGATTTTTAGGCCGAAAAATTTAGAAAACATTGGAAAACGGCGCCACCTTGTATCTGCTCTTTTTGTACCGCTTCCAGATCATCAATTCCATTATCGAAGTTCTTGAGTCAAAGATGGATTTTTAACGACAGCCCTTGAACTCAACATTACACCATGAAATATCCTTTTTCAACAAATTTTTATGTCATTTTCTTGCTTTTTCAACAAGCACGATCACCTAAAAAACACTTCTTTTCGGTGATTTGTATCCTTCAGAAACTCTTCTTCTTTAAACACAAACTCCACTATCACGATATGTATTCTTTGATAGATCATCTTTAGACTCATCATATTTTGATACAATGTGAACTGCATGGTCATCTCAAAATTCCAATCACTTGCACATTGTCTTCTTCTTCAACCGTCATTCTCTACTTCATGAAAAACATATGATTCAATTATTCAAGTAGGCTCTGGAATTGTTCTCATGAAATAATGAAGAATTGTATGTTCCTCATCAAATCCCCATTCTTCTTTAAGAATCCTCATATGGATAAGACCTCACCATTCTACACTATTGTAAACAATGTGTCACCTTTGACATGTGTTCTTTGAACTTATGATCAGTACAAAAATCATCTGAATTTACATTCCTCCATTTCATTGGAGTACTTATTGATCTCCTTCATTTTGATCTTCATTGAAAACTGTTGATAAAAAATACAACCTTATACACAAAGTGTTCCCAACAATCTCCCCCTTTGTATTTTGTTGTCAATACCTTGCATATGTTCTGAAATGAATTCGTCAATGTCAGAATGAGAATATTCTCTGCAATAAATTTTTTTTTCAAACATTCATTTAACTTTTTCTCCCCCTTATTGAAAAGAAATAAAAAGCTCATGGTAGGGAGGGTATCAATATATACTTAAGAAATGTTTCATTGATCATTTCACTCTACGTCTACTTGAGCAATGATCGATGTAGAAAAAAAGAGGATTTGATTTAGACGACAAGGTTGTCCATTATTCACAGATCATGATACCAAATGAGATGAGAACAAATGTATATTGTATTCAAGGTTTTACCACTTTCATTTCAGGCTAAAGAGATCAAATTTGATAGGGAATATTCAACCTGAAACTCATGCACTCACATCAGAAAACATATCAAAAAAATTCAAGTGAAATTGGCAGGATAGGTGGCCTTGGGTCACTTCCATTCTTCTTGTGTCACTGATCAATTCAGTTACTCCAACTTTGTAGAATTATCTTTGAATATAAATTGAAAATTCATCCAATGATGGAAACTTTGTTAGCTTAGCTATCAAGAGTTGACACCATTCACTACTTATCATGTTCTCCCCCTGAGATCATGCTTCACCTTCAATTCCCCGCATTATTAGCCCAAATACAATACACAAATGATTAAGGGAATAAGGTGGTTCCACATTGCTTCATCAACATGAGTTGCATGGTTGAGGTTCTTTTCTCAACCATGTTCCTCTGTTCACCCCAGTCTTCATGTCTGCACATTTGAACATATGTTCTGATATGTGTTGATGTGGCATGGATTCCTTCACATTTTCTTCTGCGTGGTGTAGAGAATTATTCTTCTTAACAACCATTTTGAATGATGCATTCTCACTCCTTTTGAGGACTGATTCTTGTTATGGTATTATGGTTAGACAACATTGTGAAATATGACCAGATTTCTTGCATCTCCCTCAAAGAACATCATTGACACGTGTGTTTCTCTTGGTTTGCAATCTCCCTTGCACGTTGTCTTCATCGTGTGAAATTTTTTCTTTTCCTTTGTCACCGGCCTTGGCCTTTTCATCTTCAAGTTTCCTCATTCATTTCAAATCATCTGGATAGATGACCAACAAGTCATTTGGAACTTTTGCAGCTGGTTTGGATCTTCCACATGGGTTCATATGAGTTTCATCCCACTTTGTTTTTCTTTTGGATTAATGGTCCTTCAATTTCATGGATCTAAAATCATGGGTCTTCTCAGTTTCCCTACATTAGATCTTCTTAGGGAAATGTGTGTCCACACTATTCTTCTAATTTCATCCCAAGGTACTTTCTTCATACTTAGATGGCATCAGAGGTCTTATTTTCTCATCAACAGTGAAAGAATGTTGATATGGGTATGTACCTACCTTATGACCACTAACGTTGCATACATCACTGATGTTATCAAGAAGTCCAAATATGTTTGCTGTAAACAGATGCTTCTGGACCTACATATGTTGTTTCTTCTTCTCTGGATTTCTCCCCATTGATACAAGCTTTCTTTGTGATTTTTTATTAAAGGTATTGTACCAATAATCTTGTGCACAATGCCCAAATCTATTGCAGAACCAACATTGACCCACAAATAATTTCTTCTTTGTATCTTCTATATAAGGTTGTTGGGCCTTCATCTTAATTTTTTGTGATCTATTTGAGGAACCAACTTTTTTCCTTTTTCTTCCCATCCAACATAGCCATAATGGTAGGTTTCTTATCCTCTTCATTCCTCACCCATACATTTTTAGAATTTTTCTTCCAACCTGCACTTTTTTAAGGAACATATTTAGAAACAATAGTACATGTTTGTATGGACGGTACCTTCACTTTCCTAGACTCTTATGATAGATCAAGGAGTGAAGTCATGATCTTCTTATCACATGTTGGAGGTCATTCAGCTTTATAGTCCTCCAATGAACATTTAGTACAAGCGTCACTTGTTTCATTCTTTTGTGAAGTCTCAATATGTATCTTCTCAAGATTTGTCAATTGGGCGTCCAATTTTTGACTTTCAATATTGAGGATGATCTTTTGATTATTAATCATGATCATCTTCTCTTCACAAGTCTTCTTCAATCTTACAACCTCATCTTCATGCATCTTAAAATTGGTTTGTAACAAAGATTCATGTTCTCTGAATCTCTTGTAAGTTTCTTCCAAACAAAAACTCTTGACATCAGTGCTCTTCTTCAGCTCAGTTTCATGTGAATGGATCTTTTCTTTTAGAGTCTTATTGACTCCCTCTTTTTCTTCGAAGACTATAATATATTTTTTGAGCTTCAAGCATTCAAGAATTTTCCTTCCAAGCCCTTTTCCAAATTATCAACTTCTCTTTCCAATCGATTGATCTTATCCTGCATGCATTGAAATATTCTAAAAACAAGATCAACTCTTTCTTCAGGAATATCACGCAGATAGCTTAATAATTTTTCCTCATAACATGCGATACAAGTATCTTCTATTCCTATGGTAAAATCATGAGCCACCTACTCGATACTTTCCAAGACAGATATTTCTTCATTATTGGAAGGGCATGGAGAACAAGACACTATATCTTCTATGGACATGAGGGACTTCTTCAACTTCTTCTTCTCATTCTTTTTCCTATTTTTCAGGGTCTTGCTGGATGTAGACTTCTGCTCAGAAATGACGGAATCTTCATCAAGACTATACTTCATTTTTTCCTTTAGGAAAGAAACTCAAAACCTCTTCTTAATATAATTACTGTAGAGTATCCAACATATGTGAACCATTCACTCTGATGCCACATGTAGGACCTCGGGACACCCTGAGAGGGGAGGGGTGATTCAGGGTGTCATGTTTTTCTTTTTAAAGTTGTGGATCTTGTTCCCACATTGTTAGGAACTAGTTAAACTTGTATGATGGATATGATCAGCAATGGAACATTCACATGAAAAGTGATGACACATCAATTTTTACATGGTTCAACACTAAGGACAACGTCCAAAGAACATATGTCGACAAGTCGCCGGTCGTACCAAATTCCACTATACATAACTAGCAGTGGATTACAAAGGTTCGGGAAGAGTCACTCTATCCCAGGATCACTACCTTTATAAAGATTTAGGGATGTCTCATTTCTTACCTCGGGTCACTCCCGTTGACTCCCCCTGGCTCACATACCTTGGTGAAGTCACAATCAGTTTATAGATGTGAAGGTTTATTCAAGAGATTTGCTTTGAAGTCTTCGTCCCCTATTCAGCATGAGACAATGCTTGCATCAGAGTACTGAGTTGATTCTCTTTTGTATTCAATCTTCTTCTTCAGTGAAATAACTAAATGCATTAAATCTTCTTCTTCTCTTCCTTTGATTCCCAATATTGACACCTAAGTGTATTGATATATTCCCCTCTTTATATGAAGATATGAGTTTAGTTGCACGAACTTTTCTTCTTCTCTTTGCAAAGCACATCGAGGGTGTTAAACACTAGTAATGTGTGTGTGGTACCACTTCTCTTCATAAAACCAAATTGTTCACTGCTCTTCCGTCTTCACAAATGAATTCAAAATCTATAGCACTAAAGGTATCGATAAATCTTCCAGCTTTCGTGCGGCCCCAAAAGAACGGGCGTACTCCAACAGCACCCAGCGCTCTTCCCCAAGCCCGGCGAGCAAGTCCCAATATGGATCGCAAGTCTTCGGCGTGCAAGTCCAAACTGGCACGCAGGTATCACCAAACCACCTGCGCGACACTACCTCCTTCAACTTCAAACACGTGCGACTCACTTCCTTTCTCTCCCAAACCACCTTGGGCGCGCAGCTAACAACCGGCGCGCAGCCTCTACTTGCGCAACCCAACTACAACTTGCACAGCACAACCACATGCGTGATGCGATCTCGAACAATCTATAAGTCTTGAACTCCGTACAGAACGAGGAGGAGTGATCCTTTGTTTATAGTCATTCGGATACCCTGCGCGGCAGAGCGCAAGTCTTCACTCGGTGCGCAGGTTGCGGCACGTAGCTCATCCGCCCTAGCCTCTGTCAGGTTGCTCACTTGTGCGACCCAACCAATACCTATGCGAACCTCTTTCCTCTTCCATATTTTGAAGATATGATCTTGAAAAACATCTGGCGCACAGCTTTTCAAACCTCCTAGGTATCGGTGCGCAAGTCCTTTCTTAGCGCGCAAGTCACCTACACGACCAGCCCAAATCTTCACGGCCCTTATCTCTTTTCCATCTTTCCATGTTCTGATCTTGAAACACATATGGCGCGCAAGTTTTCTCTCCTTCAAGTACACGTCGCACATCTTTCCAAACCTCCTAGGTATCGGCGCACAAGTCCTTTCTCGGCGTGCAAGTCACCTACGCGACCAGCCCAAATCTTGCGCAGCCCTTATCCCTTTTCCATTTTTCCATGTTCTGATCTTGAAACACATATGGCGCGCTAGTTTTCTCTCCTTCAAGTACACGGAGCACAAGTCTTTTTTCCAAAAATACATTTCTCCATTTGTCGATTTGTAGTCCCAAATATTTGGAAAACACAGGAAAATAGTGCCACCTTGTATCTGCTCTTTTTGTACCACCTCCAGATCATCCATTCCTTTGTCGATGTTCCTGAATCAAACATGGATCATTATCCACAGCCCTTGAACTCGGTATGCCACCATGAAATCTCCTTTTCCACAAATTTGTATATTGTTTTCTTGTTTTTTCAACAATCACTATCACCTCAAAAACACTTCTTTTCAGTGATTTGTATCCTTCAGCAACTCTTCTTCTTTCATCACAAACTCCACTGTCACGATATATATCCTTTGATAGATTAGCTTTAGCATTATCATATTTTGATACAATGTGAAGTGCATGGCCATCTCAGAATTCCAATCCCCTGAACATTGTCTTCTTCTTCAACCGTCATTCTCTACTTCATGCAAAACATATGATTCAATTCATTAAGTAGGCTCTGGAATTTTTCTCGTGAAATCATGAAGAATTGTATGGTCTTCATCAACTCCCCATTCTTCTTTAAGCATCTTCATATGGATAATACCTCACCATTATGCACTGTTATTAACAGTTTTTCACCTTTGACACGTGTTCTTTGAACTTATGATCAGTACAAAAATCATATGAATTTCCATTCCTCCATTTCATTAGAGTACTTATTGATCTCCTTTATTTTGATCTTCATTGACAAATATTGACAACAAATACAACCTTATCCACAAAGTGGTCCCAAAAATCTCCCCCTTTGAATTTTGTTCTCAATACCTTGCATATCTTGTGAAATGAATTCGTCAATGTCAGAATAAGAATCTTCTTTTCAATCAACTTTTCTTTTTAAACTTTCATTTCACTTTCTCTCCTCCTTACTGAAAAGAAATACAAAGCTCATGGTAGGGAGGGTATAAATATATAATTAAGAAATGTTTCATTGATCATTTCACTCTATGTCTACTTGAGCAATGCTCGATGTAGAAAAAAAGAGGATTTGATTTAGACAACATGGCTGTCCATTATTCATAGATCATGATACCACATGATATGAGAAAAAATGTATATTTTCTTCAAGGGTTTACCACTTTCATTTCAGGATAATGATATGAAAATTGATAATGAATAATCATCCTGAAACTCCTGCACTCACAGCAGCAAACAGGTCAAAAACATTCAAGTGAAATTGGCAGGATAAGTGGCCTTGGGTCACTTCCATTCTTCTTATGTCACTGATCAATTCAGTTACTCCCCCTTTGTAGAATGATATTTGAATATAAATTGAAGAATCGTCCAATGATGGATACTTATTCATCTTAGCTATCAAGAGTTGTCAGCATTCACTACTTCTCAGGTTTTCACCCAGAGAGCATGCTTTACCTTCAATTCCCCGCATTATTAGCACAAATACAATACAAAAATAATTAAGGGAATAAGGTGGTTCCTCCTTGATTCATCAAAAAGAGCTTCATGGTTGAGGTTCTTTTCTCAATCATGTTCCTCTCTTCACCCCAGTCTTCATGCATGCACATTTGAACATATGTTCTGATATGTGTTGATGTGGCATGGTTGCCTTCACATTTTGTTCTGTGTGGTATGGTGAATTATTCTTCTTAACAACCATTTTGAATGATTCATTCTCACTCCTCTTGAGGAATGATTCTTTTTCTGGTATTAAGGTAAGAAAACATTTTTCAATTTGACCAGATTTCATGCATCTCTCACACAGAACTTCTTTGACATGTGTGTTTCTCTTGGTTTGAAATCACTCATGCACACTGTCTTCATCTCATGGATGTTTTTATTTTCCTTTGCCGCCAACCTTGGCCTTTTCATCTTCAAGATTCCTCATTAATTTCAAATATTCTGTATAGATGACCAAAAAGTCATTTGTAAATGTTGCAGCTGGTTTGGATCTTCCACATGTGTTCATCTGAGTTTCATCCCACTTAGTTTTTATTTTGGATTAATGACCCTTAAATTTCATGGATCTAAAATCTTGGGTCTTCTAAGCTTCCCTACTTGAGATCTTCTTGGGGAAATGTGTGTTTGCACTATTCTTATGATTTCTTCCCAAGGTACTTGCTTCATACTTAGACAGAATCAGAGGACTTCTTTTCTCATCAATATTGAAAGCATGTTCAGATGGGAATGTACCTACCTTGTGACCACTTCCTTTGCATACATCACAGATCTTATCAAGAATTCCAAATCTGTTTGGTGTAAACAGATGCTTCTGGACCAACAGATGTTGTTTCTTCTTCTCTGGATTTCTCAACATTGATACAGGCTTTCTTTGTGATTTTTCATTAAAGGTTTTGTACCAACAATCCAGTGCACAATGCCCAAATCTGTTGCAGCACCAACATTGACCCACAAATCTTTTCTTTGTTGTATCTTCTGTATGAGTTTGTTGGGCCTTATTCTTAATTTTTTGTGCTCTATTTGAGGAACCAACTTCCTCCTTTTTCTTCCCATCCAACCTATCCATAATGGTAGGTTTCTTATCCTCCTCTTTCCTCACCCATACTTTTTTAGAATTTTTCTTCCAATATACACTTTTTTAAGGGACATAATTAGAAACAATAGTACAGGTTTGTATGGATGGTACCTTCACTTTCATAGCTGCTTTTGATATATAAAGGAGTAAAGTCATGATCTTCTTATCACATGTTGGAGGTCTTTCAGCTTTATAATCCTCCAATGATCATTGAGTACAACAGTCACTTATTTCATTCTTTTGTGAAGTCTCAATATGTGTCTTCTCAAGATTTGTCAATTGTGCTTCCAATTTTTGACTTTCAATATTGAAGATGATCTTCTGAACTTCAATCATGATCATCTTCTCTTTACAAGTATTCTTCAATCTTACAACCTAATATTCATGCATCTTAACTTTTGTTTGTAAAAAAGAGTCATGTTCTCTGAATCTCTTGGAAGTTTCTTCCAAAAAACACTTGAATTCAGTGCTCTTATTCATCTTAGCTTGAAGTGGATGGATATTTTCTTATAGAGTATTATTGACTCCCACTTTTTCTTCGAATACTTTAATCTGTTTGGTGAGCTTTACGCATTCAATAATTTTTCCTTCCAATCCCATTTCCAAATTATCAGCTTCTCTTTCCAATCGATTGATCTCACCATGCATACATAGAAATATTCTAAAAACAGGATCAACTCTTTCTTTAGTAATATCATGCAGATAGATTAATAATTTCTCTTGATCACTTGCGATACAAGTGTCTTCCATTCATATGGTATAATCATGAGCCACCTGCTCGATACATTCCAAGAAATATATTTTTCATTATTGTAAGGACATGGAGAACAAGGCACCATATCTTCTTTGGACTTGAGGGACTTCTTCAACTTATTCTTATCTTTCTTTTTACTATTTTTCAGGGTCTTCCTAGATGTAGACTTCTGCTCAAAAATGACTTAATCTTCATCAAGACTGCACTTTATTGTTGACTTTAGGAAAGAAACTGAAATCATCTTCTGAATATAATTATTGTAGAGTATCCAACATACGTGAACCTTTCACTCTGATACCACTTGTAGGACCCCATGACACCCTGAGAGGGGAGGGGTGAATCAGGGTGTCCACTTTTTCTTTTTAAAGTTGTGGATCTTATTCCCACATTGGTAGTAATTAGTTAAACATGTATGATGGATATGATTAGAAATGGAATATTCACATGCAAAGAGATGACACATCAATTTTTACTTGGTTCACCACTAAGGGAAATGTCCAAGGAGCATACGCCGACAAGTCTCCAGTCATACCAAATTCTACAATATTTCACTAGCTGTGGATTACAAAGGTTCAGGCACAGTCAATCTATCCTAGGCTCACTGCCTTTACCCTGATTCGGGGATAGCGCACTGCTTCCCTCGGGTCACTCCCATTGACTCCCCCTTGATCACTTCCCTTGGTGAAGACACTCTCAGTTTATAGACATGAAGTTCTCTTCAATAGATTTTCATTGAAGTCGTCGTCTCCTGTTCAACATGAGACAATGCTTCCATCAGAGTACTGAGTTGATAATCTTTTGTATTCAATATTCTTCTTTAGTGAAATAATTGAATGCACTAAATCTTCTTTTTCTCTTCCATTGATTCCCAATACTGACACCTATGTGTATTTATATATTCCCCTCTTTCTGTGCAGATCTGAGTTTAGTTGCACGAACCATTCTTTTTCTCTTTGCAAAGCACAACGAGGGTGTTAAACACCAATCATTTGTGTGTGATACCACTTCTCTTTATAAAACCAAATTGTTCACTGCACTTCCGTCTTCACAAATGAATACATTATCTGTTGCACTGAAGTGATCGAGCAATCTTCCATCTTTCGTGCGGCCCCAAAAGGATGGGCGTACTCCAACATCACCCGGTGCTTTTCCCCAATCCTGGTGCGCAAGTCCCAATACAGCGCGCAAGTCTTCGGCGTGAAATTCCAAACTAGCACACATGTATCCTCAAACCACCTACGTGACATAGCCTCCATCAACTTCAAACCTGCATGACTCACTTCCTTTCTCTCCCAAACCGCCTTGGGCGCGCAGCTAACAACCGGCACGCAGCCTCTTCATGCGTGACCCAACTACCACTTGCGTGGATCAACCACCTGCACGATGAGAGATCGAACAATATCTATGTCTTGAACTCTATACATAATGAGGAGGGGTGATCCTCAATTTATAGGCATTCGGATACCCTGTGCGGCAGCGCACAAGTCTTAACTCGATGCGCAGGTTCCGGCACGCAGCTCATCTGCCCTAGCCTCTGTCGTGTTGCTGACTTGCGTGACCCAACCAATACCTATTCTAACCTCTTTCCTTTGACATATTTTGAATATCTGATCTTGAAAAACATCTGGCGTGTAACATTCCAAACCTCTTAGTTACTGGCGTGCAAGTCCTTTCTCGGCGTGCAAGTCACCTACGCGACCAGCCCAAAACTTGCACAACCCTTATCCCTTTTCCATTTTCCATGTTCTGATCTTGGAACACATATAGCGTGCAAGTTTTCCCTTCTTCAAGTACACGGCATGCAAGTCTCATTTCCAAAAACACTTTTATCCATTTGTCAATTTTCAGCCCCAAAAATTTGGTAACAACACTGGAAAATGGTGCCACCTTGTATCTGCTCTTTTTGTACCGCCTCCAGATCATTTATTACTTTGTCGAAGTTCTTGAATCAAACAAGGATCATTAACCAAAACCCTTGAACTCAACATGCCACCGTGAAATCTCTTTTTTCAACAAATTTTAATGTTGTTTTCTTGCTTTTTCAACAAGAACGATCACTTCAAAAACAATTATTTTTGGTCATTTGTATCCTTTAGCAACTCTTCTTATTTCAACACATCTGCTATAATGATATATATCCTTTGATAGATCATCCTTTGCATCATCATATTTTGATACAATGTGAAGTGCATGACCTTCTCAGAATTCCAATCCCTTGCACATTGTCTTCTTCTTCAACCATCATTCTCTAATTCATTCAATACATATGATTCAATTCTTTTTGTTGTCTCTGGCATTGTTCTCATGAAATCATGTAGAATTTTATGGTCTTCATAAAATCCCCATTCTTATTTAAGCATCCTCAGATGGATAATACCTCACCATTCTGCACTGTTGTAAACAATGTGTCACCTTTGACATGTGTTCTTTGAATTTATGATCAGTACAAAAATCATCTGAATTTCCATTCCTCCATTTCATTAGAGTACTTATTGATCTCCTTCATTTTGATCTTCATTGAAAACTATTGACAACAAATACAACCTTATAAACAAAGTGGTCCGAACACCCATGACCATTTAAATTTAAACACATTAAATTATATTTCAAATATAATGAAATAAAAAAGGACTACAATCAATTCAAGAAATTTGAGAAATTGAACAAATCCACCAACCCCAGGATCATATAAAACCAAACTACCTTCAACAATAGGGATTAGAAACTACAATATATGCCTCTAGAAGACAAGGTATTACCAGAGACTAGAAATTATTTAATGAAAAAAACAAAAGATTACCAGTCCCTAAAAAAGGTGTCACAAATACTAATGATATAGAAACCAAAAAAAATGCTTACCCAGAATGACAAAGCATGTAACTCTACTAATAAATCACTTAAAAAATTAGTCTAGATGGAAGGAGGACACTAAAAAATTCATATTTTTAGAGATATGACCATGTGGATGCGGCTATATACACAATTGAGCCCTCAAACACCCACCCAACACCTTAAAAACTATAACATTGAGATTTAACGTCATGTGAATTTTTAAACATCATGAATCCCTTTTACATTTAGTTACACCAAAATGTTTATCACCTTTTTAATTAAAAATTTTATATCTAATTACAAAAAATGTATCCCAAAGATGATGTCTAAAAACCCATGTTTTAAATTCAACTCATGGGATGTGTTCAGCTAGAATTACACATTATGAAACCCTACTACACATCGTGTAATAGTCTAGAGAACATAAAAATCTATAGGAATAATTCAAAATCCAAATCATTATTGAATTAACCATTATAGGTATCATCCAAATTCATGGATGAATATACTCACACATTGAAAAAGGGACACCATATAAAAAGATAAAAATATACCTAATATAAACGTAATAATATGTTACAATATTCCCACTATAACATCTTTCTATCCCCATAAAGATCTCATGATTCGGGAACCAGAAAAGGAGTATGCCAATGATGCCACATCAATGACTCATGCTCTCATGACTTGTGTAAATCCTATCCACACATCCATTGTACCTAGACCAGGAGATTCTTTTTACCACGCACATCTTATCCTATCAATCCATAATCTTATATTGATGCTTAAGAAAAGTGGTATCAGGACCAAGAAAAACACCCTCCCATATAATCACATGATATGGATTTGATATATACCTCATAAACTATTATACAGCAAACACGTCATGCATAGACTTCAATATAGATGGTAAGAAAAACCTATAGACCACCATCCCTATTTTCTCAATGATCTCAAAGGGTCCCAGAAATCTTAGAGACATATTACCCTTATTACCCAACCGATGATGTCCCAAATGTGGCAAGACTCTGAGAAAGATCTAATCACTAACCTCAACCTCTTGTGCCCAATTATGAAAATTCACATAAAATTTCTAAATACTATGTACCTTTATAAAATTCATCTATAAAAACTATAACACAATAGAAATATCCTAAAAACACTCATACCAACCAAGGATCACTCTCCCAACTCTTCCAAGAATAAGAAAGATCAACATGTAATCCCATATAAATCCTCAAAGGGTGTCCTCATGATAAATCCTTAAAAAAATTTATTATAGTTATACTCATCCAAATAAAAATGTATATCCTGTGATCCTCCAAAATCAATCACACATTCCTAGATCATATATGTATGAACCTGGATAGTCATCTCTGTCTTCCCATACTCTGATGGATGATAATACTTGGTCAATTTCTTCTACAAACTCGTTTCCTCCTGTAAACCACTCCAAAAAACATGATGTTCACCTTGAGTACCTATAAGAAACAACTATAGAGGGAACCCCATGAAGATTCAAAATATCTCAAATATAAATTTCACCAATGTGTTGAACATTCATTGACTACTTTATTGGAAATAAATGCACTAATTTAGTGATTATATCAACAATCACCAAAACTGCATCCTTCCCACTATGATTCCATGGTTAATCCTTGACTAAATACATAGTAAATCTCATCCCACTTACATAATAAAATGCGTAATGGATAAAAAAACATGTAGGTCTCTGGTGTTATGTGTTAACTCTTTGACAAGTGAGACCCCATGATACAAAAACTACAACTGATCACCTCATCCCTGGCCACCAATACCGAAATCTCAAATCTTGGTACATCATTGTATCCCCATGGTGAACAGACCTACAAGACAGTTTTAATATATCTATAAACTCTTGCCTCAATGATTGAGGAACAACCAACCAAACATAGAATCATAAAGGTCCACTAGGATACTGAGACAACTCAGATGCAGTCTCCCCATCATTTAGGATTTTTCATAAGCATCAACTATCATTTTATATCATCTACACAAGTCAAGCACACTCTTAAAAAAGATGAATAAACCTTACTCAATGATAAGAAAACCTTTAAAACAACCTAATCTACTTCCATGTTCATCCTAGAAATCAAAATCATATGATACCACATCTCAACTGATTCCTTCGTGGCTTGTGTTGATAATTTTCTTCTGAATGCATCTGCCACCGTATTTCCATTTCTGATAGTGTATATGATACTAAAATCAGAGGTATGAAGATAATAATTCCATATTATGTGTCAGAAATTTATATCTCCCAACGTAAAAATATACATGACACTTTTGTGATTATAATATAATGTAAACCTCTCTTTAAAGAGATAGTGATGACACATTTTGAGAGCATGAATAAAAGCATCCAATTCAAGATCATGGGTTGGTTAGATCATCTCATGAAGGTGTAACTAGAATGAGAGAAAAGACCAACCCTATTTTCCTTTAATTAAGACACAAACCATACTCATACTAGATGTGTCGTAGAAAACATCGTAACCCTAACCTAAATCTAAAAGAATGAAAATTAGTTCCAAATTCATCCTCATCTTCAGCTCAACAAAATATCTCGAACATTTTTTATTCCATTAAAATATTAAACTCTAATGAGTTAAACTGTTCATTGAAGATGCCAGGTTAGATAATTACCTAACAAACCATCTATAGTAACATTCAATTCCCATGAATCTTTGGATCACAAATATGTTTTAGGGATTTTCCTAGGACATAATTTCCTTTAAACTATTAGGACCAACTGAGACTCTCCTGTCAAATATCACATGACCTAGAATCATTACTTTCATGGTACAAAACGCACACATGGAAAAAATACCATAATGGTGATGTTCTATCAGAGTTTGAATAATTATATTCAAATGTTCTGTTTTATCCTCATCTGACTTAGAGTACAACAATATATCATCTTAGAAAACAACAAAAAAGAGTTCAAGAACCGATTATAGAATTCGTTCATCAAATCCATGAACACCACAAGAGAATTTGAGTGTCATAATGGAATAACCACAAACTAATAATTACCATATCGACACTAAAACACCATTTTTTGTATATCAACTTCATAGAATATCAATTGGCAGAACCCCAATGGAATGCCCATATTATAAAAAGAATGATCCCCCATCAACTGATCAAAGAGACCATCAATTATGTGTAAAGGATAATTTTTCTTAATGGTTACCCAATTCAGCATTTGATAGTCAATACAATGTATAAGAATTTTTTATTCCATATTAGATTAGAGTACAAGAGAATCCCATTATAAAACAATAGGTTAAATAATTATTTTCACCACATGGTCCTCAATCTAGCCATTATGTTCCACCAACACAGATGGATACATTCGTTTAGATGGTGTAGAAGTAAGTATCATTCCATGACTGACTGAAAATTAATTTTTTATTATTTAAACACTTTTACGGAAAAAGTGGAAACCCATGAGTAAATCCCAAAAAAATGGAAGAGCTAATATAGAAAAACAAAAGCCTACTAGAACTAATCTCCCTAAATAGTTTCCAAGATATGTTGGTTTTCTGAGTGTCTGGATCAACCATAATCATATCTTTAAAATAAAATTACAACATAGGTATCATTCCAAGTAACATGTTCACAATAGACATGACCTCACTTTGAGGCAGAAAGCCAGAAAAATCATTTTCAAACACCGCATCATATTCGCACACAAGAACATAAATATGACCACCCATGCACATGTCAACTTCTTCATGAAACATTTCTAATAACTAGCTTGATATTAAAATAGAATAAGGGGAAATTGTCCCTACCCTTCCCGATCATGAGTCCCACTCACACTGAAAATCATGAGTGACCCCATCAATTGATTATAAATATACGTGATAGTAATAAAATTCTACATGGTACATTTCTCTAGCTATCTAATAAATTTCAAGTATTAAGTCAATTAAGTCATCCTCAAGCACTATAGATTCCCAAGAAACATCAATGTCTCCAATCACTACCCAATATATGGGATATTTGATACCACAATCAGATATCTTTTCCAAAGGTGTAGAAATATCGAGTAATACTTAAATAAACTCTGATGTAATTACCAATACATCAAAATAAAAATAACATCAATATCAAAGAAATCTATCACCATAGAAGACTAAATATGAATCGTACCTCTAACAGTAGCTAACCATCCTTCTAATTCCTTCAGTGCACAATCAACTGCATAAAGTATTCTATACAAAGCCACTTAAACACCTCCCATAGTCTAATAATGATGTTGGTTTTATATATCACCTGACATCCTTGGGACATATTATCACTAAAAGACTACATATGGCCAGGTCGACTATAAAGATGACATGTTATAGGATCCTCTTCACACCGAAGCCTAGTATTAGCGCACCAAAAACACTGGTATAAAATAACCTCTTGTTACCCTATTGAATCACATGAAATAGGCTTGTAAAAAAATAAACACTATTTCATTTTCTTTTATAACCTGAAGAAATACCTTGGATGACTGCTAGGCGCATATAATCTCCTCCCAAACCTATCCTCCCAACTAAATCAATTATTGGCAAAGATAATATATCTGTTACCTACACAATGGTCAGAAAGAAAACCATAAAAATAATTTACTGAACATCATCACTTAGCCTCATCTCAAATCTCCAGAAATTCAGGTATTCATTAGTGACAAGCATTGGTGCTAGAGGCACCATCTCAGCAAAGAAGGTGTAGTATTAAAAAATGGTCTAATCCCCCTATTCCAAAATAAAAAACTCCAAGGTCTTTACAACACGGAATTTATTAGGATAAAACTACCGATTAAATATCTTCTTGAAAGATACCCATATAATTTCTTCATGATACATAGCATTCACTATATAATCCCACAATATTTTTCCAAGTCCTTAGATAATATTTGTGGAAACCCCAACTTGATAATCTTGTAGAGTCTTAAAAACATTGAATATATTTTCAATACACTCAAGAAACTCCTATGAATCTTGAATCTCGTGGTCTCTATAGAAGATAGGTGGATTAGGCTTGGTAAATTCTGACCTATAATCTACTTCCTTTCCCAGGTTCACTATTCCCACTTACCCCAAAGTCTTAATGCTAAAATCAATATAGCAACCACAATATGTTCCATAAGAGGATTCACCTATGGAACCTACCTCATGTATTTCCCTAATATAATTGGATGATCTATTATAGGAGGTATTTTTATAAAATACAACACAATAACCAATTATCTAAAATCGTTGAACCGAATATACAAATCCAAAACAATTCTTTAAAACAACTGTACTAAAAAGAAGATAGGAACTATAACTTAAAAGACAACCACCTTTTTAGAGGAATGATTCCATCTAAAAATCAACCCAGATCATTTATTCAAATTTCCTCACACCCACAAATTTTTCATAAATTACGAATATGTTAATTAAAATAAAATTCATATATAATTTTTTCAAATGAACTTAAATACACAGTCTTGGACTTAGTAAAGATTTTATGACCACCCATGGAATGTCAGATTCATTAATGGGAATGATTTGACCATTCCCATTTTCTGTACCCACATTTTATAATATGATAATCATACTCCTATATATCCAAGATACTAAAACAACACATGAGGTAGTAATGCACTTTAGAATGAGTATAGTTATGATACCAAATTATAATAGACCCACCTGGGCCAACCAGAACAGTCACCCATGCCATCCCATTATGGTGTGCAGTTAAACAGTTCAAACAATAGTGGTCTTGAATATCAGACAAATATGACATACAAACAAATTAATTTGTAGAAACAAATGAACGACACAAATGAGCTAAACCAACTAAACCAGAAGAATGCACTAAGTCAAGAACAAAGTCCCCATGTGACCAAGGGTCACCTCCAACCTATACCGAAATGAAAATATGATGTAATGAGAGACTTTCATGTTCAAAAATGATCTTCCCTTTACTTTAATCCTATAAAAAAATTTCTATAACCTCCCATAGGAAGAATTAGGGTTTGAGAAACAAGGCCCGAAAAAACTACCAAAAAAAGAATCTACACATCTTCTAATGGAAAAAGTGCACATGTTCATGATTTACAAAACATTTGACAAGAATTTATGTAAACAAAACACTATGAATTTATTTTTCCAATAAGCCTTGAGTTTTCACAAAATAAATGATAAATCTACAAAATCCATAATAAGCAGATTAAGATACCAAAAGGTAAATATACATGTAAACTAATATCCATGAAATATACTATCATGAAATAAACAAACAAAAACAATAATTCACCTACCCATCAAGCTATATCATATGAGAAAACACATACTAGAAATTCACATGCCCACAAAAAACATAAATTAGGATCTGAACTAGCATCAAAGAATATCGTAGACCATCACCATATAATAGGTTACCTATTAATGGTGTCACATACACTAAGGATGCTCATGTATCTATCTCATTGTACCCAAGGTTCCAATTATATAATGTTCTTCAATTTATTTCTTAGAATCATTATTACGTTTTTATAAATAAATTTTCCAAAAGTCAATTTACTTTAGGGTTTGAAAATCCATTTTCCATTTCAAATCATGGAAATTACATTTTTATGGGAAAGCCACTTCAAAACAAGATTGTAATCCCCTTTTAATTTAAACACATGAAATTCCATTTCAAATCGCATGAAATCAACAATAACTATATGTAATTCATGAAATTATAATAATTGAATCGATACAACCACTTCAAGAGCATAGAAAATGTAAATACCATTGACAATAGGTATTAGAAACCAAATGATCTACCTCCGGAAGAGAAAGAATGACCAAATAATGAAAGGGAATTATAGTAAACGTCATCAAATTAACCATACCAGAAAAAAATGGTGTTGTAACCACCAACTATAGAGAAGCCAATAAGAATAATTTCCCATAATGATGAAGATTTTTTTCTATTCTGATCAACTATTGATCGAATAGATCCAAATGAAAAAAATACACCAAGAAATCCAAGGGTAAGATATCTGGGATAATATTGGTGGCTACAAATAGAAGTTATCCCTCAAACACACTCACGACAAGAAAAAAACATGGATCACATGGAATTACAAGGTGTGTAATATTTTTCACATTGTGAATCCATTTCATTTTGAGATATGTTAAAAAATATGTCGACCTTTTAATTAAAAACCTAATTTCACATCACATGACATGTAACCATTATAGATAATTTAAAACTCATTTTGCGAAAGTAACTCACGAGATGAGTCTAGCCAGTATTACATGTCATGAAACCATACAACACATCATGTAACTACAAAGTGAATAGATGAAAAATCCCTGGGAAAAGTTTAAAATCCAAAAAAATCCTTGAATTAAACATTATAGGTATCTTCCCCACTCATGGCCCAAATTAATCTCCAAACGAAAAAGGGAAACAAAATACACATAGAAAAACATAAATATCATTAAGGTAATGGGGTTTTAATGCTTATTGTACAGTGATCCAACCTGAATGTTTGGCTTATAGATTCTTCAGTGTCTTAAAGAAATGTCTCTTATTGGAGTAAGTGATAAGAAACTTTAGTAGAGATGAATATATTATTCAATGTGATATCATGGTGGAAATAGAGTTTGGAGTTATGCATCAGTCACATTGTTTTGATAATAAGAGAAATATTAAATTCAAAGGAAAAACTAAAAACCATTGATAGATGAGTATGATCATTTATTTATAGTCAATGTGTGGGTAGAAACATGGAGCAAATTTTACCAAGGGATCTAGTAAATGTATTATGTGTGTAAGAAATGATCATCAAGAAATAAAATGTCAATATGATGGTAAGAAGTTAGTTAATAATGAGAATAGAGAGAAATATACAAAAAATACACCACCAACAATCAAGTGATTCAAATACAATGAGTATTAGAATTATGATAACCAGTTCAAAATATGAAGATTAATGATGATGAACAACATCAGAAACCTCCTATGTCAAGGGCTATGGGGAAATCTCAGGCAATCACTATTTATGATGAGGGGGGATATAATGATGTGGTGAAAGTTATACTTACCTTCCACTCTAGAACTTCTAATGTATTATTTGACTCTAGATATACCCATTATTTAATATATAAAAAATATCTATGGTATCAATATTCCACCCAAATGATTAAATGTTGAATTATAAATGAAATCTTCTAATGCTATGATGGTAAAATATCAATTCTATGGTTCTTATCCAATTGATTTTTGTGTGAATACAAATCCTTCAAATATTATCAATCTTCCTTAGGTTGAATTCTTTATTATCTTAATCACGTATTATCACTCTTTACCTAAATACCACATCAATTCAAAAGGAATGGAAGTAACATTTTATATTCAAAACTAACCTATGATCATCTATCATTATGAAAATAAATATGAACATAGGAAGGAAGTAATGTCCATTGTAAATGTTTTGATTCCTATTCAATAGAGGACATTAACTTAGATTGTTGGGTAGAGACTCAATATCAATTATACACCTTTTATGTTAGTGTTTTTTATTTACTTAAAGAATACTTTACTAGCCTTCCTCTAAAATTTGATGTTTTGTTCTCAATATTACTCATACCTGATTTCACACCAATTTAAAATAATCCCTATAGAATGGCCTTGATAGAGTCGCAGGAATCGAAAGAGAAACTATAATAGAACCTTGATAATATATTCATTCAGAAATGTGTGACACCTTATGGTGAACCTATCCATTTTTTTAAAATGAATTATGGATCAATGATTCTCGGTATCTATAATCGTAAGCTAAATAAGTACATGATCAATAACATGTATCATCTACCCCATATTGATGACCTATTTGATCAGTTGCATAGAGATCAATACTTTTCCAATATTATATGTCATTCTATATATCATTAATTGAGCATCCAGAAGGTGGATATACCTATGAAATCAAACTGAATATTGTATAGATTTTTTTGAATATATAGTGATTTCATTCAGTCTTACCAATTCCCTCACAATCTCCATATATTTTTTATTAGAGTATTTATAAATTATATTTTTTTTTTATGTTAGTATTTATAGATGATATTCTTATTTACTCAAAGATAAGGGAAGTGCAATAAGATCACTTAAGAATTGTACTTGAGAACATAATGAAGGGAAAAAATATATGAATTATTTCATAAGTGTGTATTTTTTCTATAAAAGGTATCATTTTTTGGTCATATTATATCATGATATGTCATATCCTTTTCTTAATAAATAATGGAGGCTATTTAGTGTTGGCCAAGAATAACCAGAGTGATTGAGATCCATTGTTTTCATTGTTTATAAGGTTATTGAAAATGGTTTTTTGAGGATATATCATTAAGATCTAATCCACTTTCATATATTACTCTGAAGGGAGCCAACTTTATATGTACCAATTAATGTGTGGAAAATTTCAAGGAACCAACTAGAAGACTAATTAGCACATCAAAGCTTACATTACCCAATAGTGGAGAAGGGTTTCTAATATTTTAAAAATTATAAAATAAGGTATTGGGATGGGTTATTATGTACAATTAAATGGTTATTGCTAATGCCTCATGAAAATTGAATATTATAGAAAATAATTTCCCAACTTAGGATTTGGAGTTAGCTACGGTAATTTTTAAATGAAATATATAGAGTCGTTATAATAATTGATAAAAGTTATATATATATATATAAATTAAAACTTTTAAAGTATATATTCTCAAATAAGGAGTTGAATATGCACGGTAAAATTTGTTTAGAGCTAATTAATGATTATAACATATCATTATATATCCACCCTATGAATGTTAACATAGTGGATAAGGCTTTAAGTCCAAAGGATCATGCTATATTATCGAGGATGAGGATAATAAAGATCTACTTTTTTCATATTTTCAAATGATGGTTCTAGATTTCCTAGATGAATGAGAAAAATATTAAATTTCTCAATTAAATTGTAAACTATCAATAAAAGTTAATATTAAAGAGGTGTAGAAGGAAGAAGTATATCTATAAAGGAGGGATAAAATGTTCATGATCTTAATATTTATTTTGATAGAATTATAAGGTACAAGAAAAATTTATATTTTCTATACAAAATTTTAATAATTTTTTTATAGGAAGCTCATTGTTCATCACTAGTTTTTCATCTTGGAAGTACAAAGATGTATAGAGATTTGAAGGAGTATTTCTGATGGGATGTAATAAAGAGAGGTATCACAAAGTTTTTATCTTAGTGCTTATTATGTCAATAATTGAGGCAATGATTAAAACGTTTAAGGTGATTTTACATCAATTAACCATACCATAATGGAAATTGGAAAACATTATATTGGATTTTTTGTTGGACTCCCAAACATATCTAATGGGAATAATGATATATATGGTTTATTTGATTTCCTTATAAACTAAGCACACATAAACTCTATCAAATAAGTCATATATCTTGATCCAATTTCAATAATATATATTTAAAAAGTAGTCAGGTATCAGGGATTACCACATTCAATTGTATCTTATCAGGATCTAAGGTTTACTTCGATGTTCTTGTGAAGCAATCAAAAAGCTCGGGATATTATGTTGATTTATATCACTATGTATCATCCTCAGACATATGTTCTATCTAAGAGAATTATTCAAACCATAAATGAAATGCCAATATCTTTTTCTATGTATTTCAAAGGTGGTTGGTATCTAAAAATTTGAATAGTTTAGTTTTTATAAAACCATATCTTTTGCTCTAACATTTAGATGGATCCTTATAAATACCTCTATGGAAATCAGTGTAGAGATCAAATGTTCTAGAATAAAGTTTGAAAAAGTTATATATTAGGACCTAAGATGGTAGAAGAAATTTTTGATAAGTTTAGATCCATTCCAAAACACAACAAGTAAGATTTGAGTCAGTATAAAAGTTATGCTGATAATCACTAGCATAATCTAGAATTTCATGTTGGTGATAATGTGTGTTTAATAATTTCTCCATAGAAGAAGGTAATGAAATTTGAAAATATGGAAATAATAATCCATTCATATATTAGTCCTATTGAAATTCATGATCTTATTGGGATAAGTATATATCTGTTGGTCCGTCAACCAAACCTCTCTTAAGATAATGATGTGTTTGATGTATCTATCCTAAGGATGTTCATACCTTATCCATCAAAAATAATGAATTCATTGTTTGTACCATTGGAACAAGAAATTTCTTATGAGGAAAAACTGGTGGATATTCTATTTCATATATAGAAATTTTAATGAAACAACACTACTCATCTGGATAATGTTTTGTGGGGAAACCACCTACTTGAAGAAATTATATGAGAACTAGAGGATATGATGAGGCATAAGTACCCTCATCTATTTGTATTAGAGTGATATAATTTTGTGGTATAAAACAATTTTATAGGGGGTATAATGTAAAAACCAATTTCTTATGATTTTTAATCAATTTAAATTCTTTCATATCTTTTGTTATATGAAACATTAAGTTTAACTTGTGTTACATGTGACATAGAGTTTTAAAAAACATTGATATATTTTAAATATTATTTTTAAACCCAACTATTAATACCTAGCATTTATACATCATGATATAAATAGTAATAAATTATTTTTAAATATTAATTATAATGGTTTTTAAAAATAATTCACATTATTAAAAAAGTACTTAATTTTTTGAAAAGCCTTTATATGTTTCAAAAATACTATCTTTTAAAAAAAACTTTTAATTTAATTTTGTGAACTATAATAAAAAAAATGAAAATTTAATTAATTTAATTTTATAAAATAAAATAAATTTTTGAAGTTGGTATGTTAAAATTTTATGAAGATAAATGTTTGATATTTTTCTAAAGAGGTTGATTTTTCGATGAATAGTGAAGATACAAGGTTTTATTGAAAAATACCTTTTCATTTAATGAATTCATAATGTTCATTTTTATTTTAAATTTTTTTTTAAAGGGAAACAAGTTCAAATATGTATATATATATATATTTATTTATTAATCCAATTTAGTTCTTTAGAGTCATTTTTAATATTGAAATTTGATATAAACATTTTTTGATCTTTTGAACATTTTCACTCGGGAAATGCACATTCTCGTCATATTTGTGGCTTTAATTTTAAATTATAGTCTTACATTTATATGAGTTGAATTTAGAATAAATGGATTCCATATTTGGAATAATCATAATTAATATTATTTAATAAATTTACCTATTTTTTACCATGTTGAATAGTAAAAATATTAACAATTATTTACCATGGTTAAGGTAAAAATGTTTTTACTAAGGGTGTTAAACTAAAATTATAGGGTTTAAAATGATAAAAAACTGGTAAAAACCCATTATCACGAACTATTTAAACAATATATTTTATATTATTGATTACGATCAATTTTGAATCCTTTATCTTGTGAAAACTTGGGAATATCTTTATCTTTGCGAAAAATACAAGTGTGTCACTCACCTCATTTATAAAAGGGAACCCATTCTCATCACCTATCCACATATCCAAAACCATTTGGTCAGTAAACTAACTAAAAAAATAACTGTTTTATTTCACTAATTCAATTCTATCAGCCTTATTTTGGCTATAAATCCAATCTAATAGGACTTTTGGTGCAAAAAAAAGATGTTATCTAAAAAAAAGGTAACACCCATATCAATGTGAACTATTTGATTTATTCCCCCATGTAAATCAATCATTATTAAACCATAATGATATATATTACATATGATTACATTTTGTTATGTTATGTTAATGACCTAAAACAATCTCCTCTTGTATCTAACGGGATATGATATCATTATTCGTGTGTACGGCACACTACCGCCTAGTGAACCGATGTTATTTTTTTCATCACTTCCTCTATTGGAAAGATATAACTATGGATTAAATTTTTTTATCTGATATAATTGAAATTATTATACTTATATAATTATCATTTCACATATACCTACATACATTGAATTATAATGGAATATTATAAAAATTCCCTTGTGCACGGCGGACTACCACCCCATGAAGTGATGTGGATCATTCAAACTTTACATAGAAGGTAATAAGGACAGATGTAATTATAAAATAAAATAAATATATGAAATAAAAATGAATTTATTATTATAATTTACATTTTAACTTACTTTCATTCAATCCATCAAAGAATGGAAACAATGTTAATTCATATATATATCTTATCATCTCCATTAATGGTGTATTACAATTTCTATGTCAAACTCTTATGGATTGCACTAAAAACAATATGTACTAAATATATATTTTATTTATATCATGGTTACAATTAATGAGATTATGCTTCTATGATCAATTTAAGTGGACCAAAAAATAAAAAATCCAATCGTACATGAAAAAACAAAACAATTATAGCCAGAAACATGAATTTAACATGGAATTGTTAATAAATATGTAATAAGTTTCCATTTGAAAATAATATTTTTATGATATATATATCAGTAATTATTTAATATATGTATATTAAAATTATATTTAGTATAAATTAGGTTTGAAAATGTACAATGGAAGTTGAAACATAAGGCAAGAGATTCTTATCTCACTTTTTACATATATGAGACACATGCCATATTCACCACCTATTTAATTTATTTGGTGCGTATAATTCCCATGAATGTATTTTATTATTATTAATATAATTATCATTTTTATTTACATATCTTTTTTAGTATATCTCTTTCATGCAGTTTATGGTTCAAATTGTTTTGATGTGGTAAGGTATTATTGACTCAATTTTCTTTCCTTGAGATATATGTCATCATATGAACCAATATACTTTTATGAGGTGTATATAAGTCTCCTTTGACAAGTAATACTTTGATTTTATTTCTTCTCATGGTTTTTTGGGTTAAATTTAATTTTATTCCTTTAAGGGGCATACCACTCAATGGTACCAAAGTAGTAAATATTTTATGTTATAATTACATCATTTGTCAGGATTACTTATGATTATGTTTTTTCCGATAAAATTATATAATCCATATAAAAAGAAATTAATAACATTTATTATACTCTTATTATTTCATTATAATACATTTACCTTCATCTTCCTCTCTACACGTACTTAAGGGTTCAAAATAATATTTTTATGAAAACCCATTTTTATTTATCTCTAGGATTGAAAATTGATTTTTCTTCCAAAAAAAATTTATTTGAAATTTTTTTCAAAAATGTTTTTAACATTATTCAAATGATTTATTAATGAAATATTTACTCGTTTCTGGACTTTTAAAAACAATATTAAAATGAATATTCTTGTATTTTTTCAAAAACATCGCAGTTGAATTTTAAGAAAATTTAAAAGGAATCATTTTTTAACATGTAAAACATGTATAGAGTTTTTTACCATCATGAAAAATAAATGTTATAAATAATAATTTATAATCTTCAATGTTTATTTTCAAATAAAAGGAGTATGAAAATGTTGTAATTTTTAATTTTTTTCTCAATGTGAAAAGGTTATTCTTCTCAAGAAATGTTTGAAATGATTTTTAAACATTAATTTATATGTTTTAAAAGTTTATTTTTAGTTAAAAGTATATTTAAGATTTTTTATTAATTATTAGTTTTATAGAGTTATTTTCAAATAAAAGTTATTTTCCTTAATAAATTTTTGATTTAATCCTTCAATGTCATTTTCAATTTAAGATGAAATACTATGATGTTGCATATTTTCATCTAGTTATATTGTTAAAAGACAACATTGCTGTTATTTATCTATATGGTTTATGTCTGTGATTACAAGATTTTCATGAAACCTCTTTATCTTCCATGGGTTATACGATTATAATATTATTGTGAAACCTACTCTTTCTTATATAGGATATGTTTTGATGTAATGATAAAATGATTTTAAAATCAATTTAGTTTCCAGTTGTTATGGAATGATTAAATGTTAATCAAACTGATAAATTTTCATGCATTCAGATATGATAAATGCTTTATTATATTATATCAAACATATTTTTTCATCTAAATTATGTGATGGTGGTTATATTATAAGAGAGGATAGAGGTTATGTTAAAATAAATATGGGTGAGGCCTATATATCCATCTAATTTTTTGGGAAAATATTTTAATATCTTGATATAGATAGGACTAGAATAGGGAGTGAACATGGTTCAATATTGTACTTTTTTTACATTTATGTCCTTGGAGTGAACCTCGCCTACTATTATGGTTTGCGGAGTGAGCCCATTCCACTATGATAGCCTTTCCAGTGAGTATTGACTACTGTGGAAATGATTATAAATTATATTGTATATTCCATAAATATAGGTCATATAACAATGTTATTTTATCACATCTCATGTTCTTTGGTTTCATTATGATTCATGTCATATGAAATACCATTCATTATTCCATGAATCGATATTATGTGATGTGATATGTAGGGGATTGTTTTCAACTTTATGATCTAGTTCCCATACCCTTATTTTCATGTTATGATTATGTAACTCCCTTATTTACCGATAATAAGAATCTATAGTCACCATTTCTTATGGTTACTTTCTATAGGTTATGAATAAATTTATTATGAATGGAATCTATAAAAAAGGTTCTAGTTATGAATGACATAGTGGGAGATGATTTAGCTCACTAAGGAGCAGTTTATTTTGTGTCTATGTTTCTAAAATAATTATACTTCTATGTTCCTCGGGTGTGTGTTTGTGTTATGTAACAAATATTCTTATAAAAATATGTAACATATATGTATGAAAATCCAGGTTTTCTATACTCCTTCTGTGTAATCATTTTTTGGGTATCTAATAATCCTTTTTTATGTGATTCCATTTGATAAATTTATGAATCACATTTTCTTTTTAATGTTTGTTTATGATAAAATGAATGATTTCATTTTACATGGAACTAATATGTATGGATGATGAAGGGTTGGGTCCTTTATCATTCTCTAGTTCATTAGTTATGGTTTTATATCCCTGTAGATTACTATAGGAATTGGTTAAGTAATGGTTAATCAATTATGATAATTATATTGTGACGCCTGATCTAATATGAGAATCATGTAGTGGTGCCTACTAAAAAATGTTATAGAAACTATATAGAGATTCTCGACCCACTATTATATGACTAGCTATATTGTTTCCGTTTCATTGATCTAATTTAAGCTTTATTTCAATGATATTCCAAATTTTCATGATATTCCATTTTATAAATATATTCACCATTCATATTTTACGAGCTCAGATTTTGTTTTATTTATATAATGTTTTTACGCCATAATTTTCTAACATTTATTTTTTCTTATATTTTTATGTCAGGATCTCAAATAAACCATGTTTTATGATTTTCACTTATATCCCAATGATCATTTTTTCTGATATTTCTCCCTTTCTCATGTTTTTCATCCTGTTTATGATCTAATGGTTATGACTAGTGGATAAGTTTCTCTCACATATCATTTAAGTTCATCCATTTCTTTTGGTTCAATTTATAGAGTTATAAATAGGAGTATATCATACGAGATATCTAAAACTGGGTATAGAGGATCATGGTTATGAAGAAATGTCAATAAGTGTTGTTAAATAATATTTTATTTGTAGTTAATCTCTAAGACACTAAATTTTTTTATCTCTGGTTTGGGTCTCTATTTATGATATTTATTAATTAAACCATTATATCAATGTATTATTTATGTAATTTTATCTTGGTTCACCATAACAATGTCCCTTAACCATTATCTTAATTCTATGTAATCCCCAAATTGAATAAAAATAAAAATATCACTATTATTTCCATGACGTGGGAAAAACTCAAGGATAATGTTAATATCATTTAATAAATAAATATTTTATATTAAATTAAATGGAATAAAATATATCATTCCAACTAATACCTTAACATGGTCTATCCTTCCTCCTTAGAATTTATCTGATCATGAATAATAATTATCTACTTAAAAAAATAAATATCATTTAATTATTTATTAAAAAATTATTATATGATCAGCATAACCTTAATAAATATTATTCCTCAAAACTAAAAAATAGATTTATTCTAAAACTAAATTCAAATATGATTTAACATATGTTTTGGACACACATAGTGTGTAACCCTCTAGGCCTCTTCCTCAGTGGAAATTTTCCAACTAATCAAAAATCGAAAATCAATGTCTATAAACATTTCGATTCACCCATAAACAAAGATGTTTATGCTGTAATGAAACCAAACTCCTATGAATTCACACTATATAATAGAATTCCTTTATCTCTATATCTCATCAAGAAGATTTTATACATTCCTGGTAAACGTATATGTTTCAATATAATGATTTGAATTTATTAAAATGAAATCATCAACAAAATAATAATATAGAAAGACTTAATCAGATAGTTCTATTCCAATTAAATGGATTGAGATATTTACATCCAATAACACAAAATGTATATATCATTTATAGATGTATTCATTATTTTCAAATCATCAGTGAGGAACCCAGAATATCATACTTCAATGGCAGTATATTTCATCACAGTATTCATCAAAACATTTACGAATGTGACTCATAATATAAATTAATAGAAGTATCGACTCTAAATACCAATACACACATCCCAAAAAGAAATATTCAATGAAATATATATCATGTGGAATTCCTACAGGAAGGTATATTTTCATAACCACACATATTATACAGTTTCTATTTTAGAAATACAGGTGATGAATTTTCAATTGCTTATGAGTTGCCTATGCTTAATATATTGCATCATCTATCTCACCTTTGATATATTTAATTCATTCATATAACATTTATTTAGGAATATCATCATAGAAATTCATAGTTACCATCATAGAGAGGAATGATTAAGGCCATTTGACATTACATATACTCTAAGGACATTATCACATTAATGTTATATAGAGGAAAACTCATCAAATAATTATATATTCCTTAAAATTCAAAAAATGGAATATATATGTAATAAAAATAAAAAAAGTATTTGGTTCCATGGAATTAACTACAATAGACTCACACTTTTACTAGAGACAACTACTAATGAATTTTATTATACTAGCTCTGACATGATGTTCATACTTCTAGTGATATAAGGCTTTTGTAAATGGTTTTTCCATGTTCTCATCTCTGAAAACATTAATTATTGTGATGATTCCCAATTGAGAACAATCCCTTAAGAGGTGATAATTCTGAAGTATATTATTCATATATCAATGTGTCCTTGGTTCTATGAAAAGAGCCACTAATATAGTATTACCATAATGCCATGTGACAAAATATTTTCTATTTGGAACTACATCAAGCTATTGGATGAGATTGTGTTTCCAAAATATAATGAACCATACTTTTTAAACGTTATATTTTTCCTAATAAATTTTTTGTTATATTATGTTAATCTCAACAAAAATATTCCTCTTTTAAAATAAAGTGATTATAAAGGGAAGCGTAACCGTGAATTTTTTATCATTAGTTTAACATTAGTCAAATATAACCATTGGACAATATGGATATTTGGAACTATACTCTTGGTAAAAAAAATTATGATATAATTTCTGTTTATAAGTAAAATGATAATGAATAATAAATGTAAAAAGGGAAACTATGGACTCAACCAGTAAGGTGATGTTTTATTAATCCAATTTCTCAAAACATGGGAGGTAGGTAGCATAACTGATGTTATCTCTTGACCAAGAACAATATGAGATTTAATAAATGAGGATATATTGAAATCACCTATGGGATAAATTCAGGTTCATGGAAATTACCACTTGGGTAACGTTAGCCAATCCCACCCATGAATCTATCACCATTTCACACCTTACCCTTAGGTAATATGCAGGTGTTATAAGGGGTTATGTGTTGAGTACCTAGTTAATTAATTTGTTATGAAATTTTGTAAATAAAATTTTTATTTAATTTATTCAATTTTATGAATAGTTTTTATTAATAAAATATATGATGAATTTGATAAATTTACTTTTCAAAAATTTATTGTATGTTTTAAAAATGATATATATCATTATAATAAACTATCTTATTATGAAAAATTCTTATTTTAATTAAATAGCATTATAAAACCAGTTTTATTTGAAAATAAATGATAAAATAATTTAAGTTTTATGTGTCAGAAATTTTACTATGCATTTTCAACCCCCTGTTATTGATAAAAAATTAGCATTGTTATATTTAAAAGATAAAATTTCAATATGGAGATAATTATTTTGATAAAATAAACATCATTTTTTAACCATCTCTTCAATATTATGTTATAGTTAATTTATGAGAATTTAATAAAATACATAATTTTTTAATATTAAAAATACAGTTTATAGTTTTCAGTATGTTTAATGAATTCATTATTATATCATAATGATCCAATAGTTAATTCAAAAACATAAACTTCCTAAAATATTCTATTTCATTAATATCATGTACTACAATCTATTTTAATCAATTTCCAAACCTATCATTTTCTATCCAAAGTCTAAAATGGAAACATTAACATTAAAACCATTATTTTTGTGGGATACTTACTTTAAAATGGAAATGATGAAATATAAAATAATTATCTAATATTTTAGATTAAAATAGCATAAAATATTTCCGAAATGTAAATAAACATTGGAAAATACCTCAATAAATCCCATCATCTTTCATTATCCACAACCCAGGTTTCCAAGGCCAATATTTTGAAAATTATTTAACAAATCCTCCAATTTTTCTATAAATACCCTCTCATTTCTACATTTCCATTAACTCAAAATCCATAATCCATAAATATCATGAATTTTTACCTCCATATTATTCCTCCCAAGGTTTTGTCATTCCCTCAATGTTCCATTCCTCATGATCTAGGAGTTACTCTTCAAGACAAGGGAAATCCTGACTTCTCTTTTCCATTGAAGTTCCCTTTTTTGTGGTATGCCATCCAGATTCAAAACTAGGTTATTTTTTCAACATTTTATTATCCAATTAATGTAATAATAGTATTTTTTAAATGGGATACCCTTGTCTCTTCTCATTTTACCCTTACTAAAACCACATTTAATACTAGTTAGGCTATATAATTTATTTCTCAAAATTTCCCTCTTCTCCTCAATAAATACACATTTATTTTTTTTTCTTTGAAAACACCAACCGATTTATTTTCTTGGGGTATTCACAAAGATATAAAAAATATTTATTTTATTTGAGTATTAATTTACATTAAAAACGCATTTTATTTTCATGGGTGAAAAATTATATAATGATCATGTCAGTAAGTACTTTTGAAACAATGTGTTTTCAATATTAAACTCATTTCTTCTATTCAACACTGGTTGAATATGAAATGTTTTGTAATGATCTATGTGGAAGCTATTAATTAATAAATATTATGGCTGTTCCCTTATCACACCTTATCCCTGTTAGATAACCATTTTAAATTATTTTTATTATTATTTTGTGTTTAGAACACTTTTTCACTGTTCCGTGGTCAGCCCGCACCATTAAGTGTATTGGTGCAGTACCCACGTGGATGCCCAAGTGAGCTTGGTCTTGGCACATGAATTGCACATGGTTTATGAACACCGCGTGGAACTCACGCATCTTGACCCAGTAATCAAGTAGTACCAGGTGGCACGGGTCGGGCGTAGTTTGTTCAACTGCGTGTTTGACTACCGGAAAATCGCGCATCATCCTGGTATTCAGAATAAATAAATAAGTAAATAATTTAAATGGTAAAATAATAAAATATAAAAAATATAATCATATAATGTTAAACTAAACAAAATAGAATTTTATAAAATCTTTAATGATGATAACCACAATTACATTATATTATTATAATTATATTATTATTATTATTATTATTATTATCATTGTTGTAATATTATTATTAGAGATATAATTAAATGAAAAAAAATTAAAACTAATCTACCCCACCTACGCACTGCACACAGCTGCCGCTCAAACCCTGCAGATTTTCTCCTCATTCGACCCTCACCCTGGCAGCCCAACTAGTCGTGACTCCAACCTCTCGCACAACCGACGATCCTCTTCAGTCGCACCCCCTTCCCTTCGCCTGGTAGCTGTGAATCCATCACCCTCAATTCGTCCGTAATCTCCTCGACGACCCCCTCCACGCAGTGGACCTCCTCACGATGGACCTGATCGCGCCACTCCTTCCCCTTCATATGACAACCCCCTCACTTCTCACTCTCTTACAGACCCGATGGCATCCTGCAGCACCTTGGCTGGCACATCCGCTTCTCCCTCTAGTGGCCATTGCGGTTCCCTACGGTAAGATTCATCTTCGTTCCCTATCGATTTCAAGAGTTTCCTTGTGGGAATTTTTAGTTGACCAGGCCCTATATTTCAATTATGCTTGTGTTTTATTTACTTTTTTTCAAGTATAAAAAAATTTGAAAGCCTTGTGTTGATTTGAACCCATTTTAGTTCATGTTCATGGCACAAATAGTTGGTATCTTGTGTCCTTATTTTATGATTTAAATTGGAATATTTAATTGTGCTAGGCTTTCCATGAAATGAATTTGCATCTTTCAAATGGTTTTAATGTGGGGAAATGGGTTTGGGATGGTTGGGATTTCATTGGGTAAAAATATTCTTTTAAAGGGATGGGAGTTCAAATTGAGGTGTGACCATGAATGGATTTAAATGGGTTCATTCACTTTTATTCTAATAGAGTTTAATGCATTCTTTATGTTTGATAAGAAAATTACAATGATTGTTTTCACTATGAAATACACATGACCATTGGGATTTAGGAAAAATTGGTTTTTGAGTGGGAGTCCTTTTTGTTTATAGGGGTTTCCTTTCCATAAAGGGTTTTTTTTTTGTTTTATAAAGAGAAAATAGAGTTCCTTGGACTTATTTGGTCATGTTCGAGAGTATGTATGCTTTCCCATGGAATTGTGTCTGAACATCATATTTTTTAAAAGGAATTTCGAAATGTGGTTGATATGAGTGAAGGTCCATTTGTCACTTGTGATGTGATATTGATATTCATTAATTTATTAAATGATGAAATGATTTATTTATTAATTAATTGAAACCCTTTGTTAGGGTTTAATTCGGGTTTTTTGGTTTCTTGTGGTTTAGGGTTTTGGGAATAGTCCCTTGAGACCAATTCTTGTGGATTTCGTCAACTGCTACCGAAGACGAGGTAGTTCAGACGGTTTTCTTTCACTGACACCATTTATGGTATAGATTTTATACAATAATTTTTTATAACACCATCTTAATTATAGTCTTTATTTGTTTTAAGGTTTTTATTATTTTTGGTGTTGTTCATTGAACTCTGATTTGCGGTTTCGAGCTGCGGGGGTCAAGAACGCCTATATGTATATGCATAGGGTAAGATATATATATATATATATATATATATATATATATATATATATATATATATATTCTGTATTTGTACATATTCCATCATGGTGTGGGGAATATGTGAAATTCTTCTAGGGGTATTTATATATATGTGTATAAATGAATGTTCGTATAAGTGTGATGGGTTGGTTCGAGCGCTCATCTTGAAAAAGTGGCATGTTGGGGTAGGATCTCTATGAAATAACCTTTAAATTTAAAAATCATTTATTTCTGTCATTTCAAACCTATTTTTTATAATAATTATTGATATAGAATTGTTAGTAAAAAAAATTTCTTCAATTGGAGTGGTTTATTTCTTATAATCTGTTGCAATAAATGGTTTGACTGTGTTTTCACATCAATTGCCCGATGAAATACCCCTTTGGCCTATGTGAATATTTTCTTGATTTAAAATTCTGGTTTGGGTTTCTTAAATGTGTTTTGATGTATATTTTTGGTTTTCAAAGTGGTGTGCATGGGATTCCTTAAGAAATGGTTTGACATGCGAAAATTGTGTGTGGACTAGTTAGAAATTTTATTAAACTAGTCATCTCAGTAAAAATCTCCCTGGATGTGGTCCCCTTGCTTTGGTTGAGATATATGTTATAGGAGGTCCGCCGAGTATAACATTCCTATGATCAATTGGTTGAAATGCGAGGGACGTATTCCTTGGGGTGACTCAGGGGTGAATTTGTTTTCTGTGTTGACTATGTGTAAGGAATGTACTTGTGACTGGATATGATATCGTTTCTCACCACACATTTTAGTCTGAACATGATAACCTATCATAGCAAGAAAATTTTCATTGAAGGATTTCTTTAAAAGTTTATATTACGCACTTACTAGTGGCCCTTAGTACGGATATTGATTTGATAGGGTATTGGGCCCCTCGGCTAGCCTAGGTAGGGAAACACCGAGCGTTTTTGTGTTATGAAGTCATCGAGTGTAGGCATTCCTTTGGGATGAGTCACATGTATAGTGTGTTCTAGACAATTACTGAGCTCCTAGGTTTTCCCATGTATATCGGTGCTTAGTTTTCTGTAGAGGAAGATTGATGTGCTTTGTTGGGTTGGTTAATCTTACTTTTTATTTTCCATTTCCCTTGTGTGATTATTTCTATTTCCTTCTTGTTGGATCTGTCTCTTTGTTAAAGGGGATAAAAGGGATCATCAAAAGATTGTGGGAAAAGGATTTAATTTTTTTTACACTTCTCAATCCCTCTTTATTTAAAAAGGTTAAAGCTTCATCCTTGGAAAAAAATTAGTTCCAAATATGATGGGAAATGGATCATGATTTTCTTTTAATGAAGAAAATGTGTAAAATACTAGTTTTAGACATTGTATTTAAAAATTTAAATTCATGTATATTTTATTTAAAGGAATGAATTTGAGAATATATTTTTGTGGAATTCCTACTCAGTTATAATACTGACGCCTATAATTTTATATTTGTTTTTAGATTTGGGTGTTATACCTTGATTGGATTCGATCGCCATAGCACGACGTAGGATTGAGGTTGGTGGTGACCCATGGGGTCACATTGAGGTATGTAAAACATGGTTTTATTGCTACTCCTAGTTTTTTTTTCACTATTCAGTTTTGGTTTATTTATTTGTCTCTTATTTTGGGGAAAATCATTCCCACTTGTTTAGTTTTGATGCCCAACACTATTTTCCCGCCCGTGGGGATCGGGAACGCCCCTCGGTCCATGTCAGGGGTCGGCTAAGGTGATCGGTTCAGGGTCGACCTCGGTTGGTTCGTTAAAAATGGTATCATAGGGGAGGTTTTGTTATTTGGGTTGTCCAGTATAAGTAGATTAATACTATCATGGCTCAAGAGGTATGTTTCAGGTTGGTGCCTGATCACAACTGCTCGCAACGATACATGAATTACCAGGTATAGTCCGGGATTTGATCATTTTTGACTTTGGTTTTTTCGGATTGAGGGATGACAATGGGGATGAATCGGTTCACATTGTGACCTCACATGGGGTGGTGACCCATGTGGAGTCCATGTTCCTGGTTTAAGGTCCTATTAGTGTTATGCATTACATGGGCCATCGATCAACACCATAACTCTGATTTAGGCGTAGACACTAGTTCTGCATTCCGATGATTTATAATTGGTTGTGATTTATTTTGAACTCGGTTGCTGTGAGTGTACGTTAAAAATAATAGTTATTTCTAAATGACAAAAAAATATGGGGGTTTCTCTTAAATTGTTTTGGAAATTATTAAAGTGGGTTTTAATGAGAAATTGTATCGGTTAAGAGAAACATGGTAGGTGATTGGATTTGGTAATGAAAAGAAGGGTTTGAACCATTATACTTCTTATGGAGGGTCACAAGTGCATGGGTATGTACAAAGAGTGCATGGGGGGAACTTGTTCACAGATTATGTGAGTGAGTTTTAATGAACGCACATGTGATTGTTCATAAGGTTCCATAGGTGAGTTTTAAAATTTTAATGAAATAAAGGTTTCGAAATTGTGTTTTTTTCTTGGTTTTGTATATATTTGTCTTATGGCCCTGTTTTTATTGGATTGTGTTGTTTCATTGACTATGTTTTGTCTTGATGACCAGATTTGATGGTGTTTTTCATGTTGTTTTGAGTATGCCTCCTATAAAGACTCCAAAAGTTGTTAATGAGTTATGCATAGTTTGCAGTTCTTTTTTTGTTTTTCCTGCTTTTTGAGGTAATCAGATTCTATGAGAGGAAGTTGTATAGTTTGGAATGATAGTGTTTCATCTGGTTTTTGGGAACTCCCGGGGTAGTTGTGGTTTGTACCATCACAGAATTATTTTAGGATTCGGTTTTGGACTAGTAAAGGTGGGTACCTCATCGTCGTTTGGATTTGGGGTGTGGCTAAAAGGAAATTCCATTTTCATAAGGGTTCTCCACCTAGAGAGCAGGGTGTGACAGTGGAACATGTTCCTAAAGAATCCATTTTGTCAGTGTCATCATTGGGTTCTTTGTAACGTTCCCTTGCATGCCATGAAAGTGGCTGGTTCAAGCGTTCTGAGCCATCTTGTCTCATCCCTCTGAAGCCCTACAATCGTGCGACTATTTAGGTCACCTGGGAAGGTTACAAAAGAAGTATCATTTGAGGAAGAAGTTCTGGTCAGGGGGATGTTAGTAATTGACTATGAGTCATGAGATTCTCCAGCCATCATAGCCCCAACCACAGGTCTCGAGTTGAAGATCGTGCACAGTTAGAAGTTACCAAGAGAGTGAATCCACTGTTCGGGTTTTGTGTTCCATGTAAGGATTAGGACATTTAAAGACTTTTTGTTCTTATTTTTATACTATTAAAGATTTAATTTTATCATAAGGCCATAGTTTCAATGGTATAATGTGACAAAGATGTTCTTTAGAAATTTAAACAGTCTTGTTTGTCGAGATATGGTCTTCTAAATAGTGTATTTTTCTTAACAGAGAATTTGGTCTGGGTATGGGTTGATCTCGGTTTAGCTGTGTTGTTTTGGAGATGTAAGTACATGTTGAGGAGTAGATAAATCTATTAGTTCTTGGGACTCCTGCTTAACTCTTAGTGGTGTGGTTTGGTTGTGTGGGTATATTGAATGAGCTCGGTTTGGGGACATCCACATTTCCCCCCACTCTCCGCAGGGGTATGTGTGTGTTTTTCTTTTCGTGCTAGTGGGATTCTTGTGGTTGGGAGAAAACCTCATATTCTCCCCTTGTTTTGAGTTGTAGTTTCATCTCAGTAGGTCTTGTGTGACATGGGTAATAAATAGTCACCCTGAAACTTCTTGTTTCTCCTAGCTGTATTTGAACATCGACTCAAATCCGGGCTATCTTCGGACTTGGTGACTTTATAAGGGTTTAATGTGTCTGTGATGGGGAGAATTGTCACACGCTGACCATGATAGCTAATCATTTTAAAATATTTTAATTTTTATTTTGCATTTTGAACACATTATCAATGTTTTGTGGTCATCCCACACAAATAAGCATAAATATGTGGTGCCCGTTTGGATACCCAAGTCGACCAGGTCATGGCACGCAGATTGCTCACGGTTTATAAACACAGTGCAACACGCACGAAGCATGCCCCCGTAAGCGAGTAGTAATAAGTGGAACGGGTCGGGAGAAACTTGATCAACTATGTGTTTGACTGCAAGTGAACCAAACATCTACCCGGTATTCAGAATAAATAAATAAGTAAATAAATTAAATGGTAAATGAAATAAAAGTGAAAAATAAAATAAAATAAAGTCAAACTAAATAAAATATAATTTTATAAAATGTACAATGATGATAACCACAATTACATGATTTTATTATAATGATATTATTTTTATTAATATTATTAATATCATTTTTGTAAAATTATTATTAGAGATATAATCCCCCGGTGGCCCAACCAGCAGTGGCTCCTCCATCTCGCACAACCGGTGATCGTCCTCAGCCGCACCTCCTTCCCTCTGTCTGGAAGCTGTGAAGTCTTAGACCTCCCTTCATCTGACATATCCTAGATAACACCCTCCTTGAGACATACCTCATCACTCCTACCCTTCCCCTTCACTAGCCAAAACCTCCCTTCTCCCTCTCTTGTCAACCCGGCGGCGGCCTATAGAACCTTCACTGGCACGTCCCCTTCTCCCCTGGTGGCCATTGTGTTTCCCTCTGATATGATTCATCTCCCTTCACTATTGATTTATAGTGTTTCCTTGTGGGGTTTCATATTTAAAAAACCCTATAATTCTATCATGGTTGTTCTTTATTTAATTTTTATGTAAGCGTAAATATATTTTAATGACTTGTGTTGATTTGGACCAATTTTACTTCTTGGAATGGAATAAATGGTTGGTTTCTTGTGTCCTTGTTTTTTATTTAAATCAGAACATTTAATTTTGCTATTCCTTCCATGAAATGAATTTGTGTCTTTCTAATGGTTTTAATGTGGGGAAATGTGTCTTGGAAGGTTGGGTTTTCATTGGCTGAAAATGTTCTTTTAATGTGAATTGAGTTTTAATTGAGGTCTGACCCTAATTGAGTATAAATGGGGTCTTTCACTTTTATTCCCATATAATTTTATGCATTATTTTTGTTTGTTAAAAATTTCCAATGAATGATTTCACTATGAAATACACTTGATCATTGGGATTTTGAAAAATTATTTTTTTGAGTGGGATTCCTTTGTGTTTAAAGGGGTTTCCTTTCCTTAAAGGGGTGTATTGGATTTATAAAGAGAAAATGTAGTTCCTTTGACTAATTTGGTCATCTTTGAGGGTATGTACGCTTTCCCTTAGAATTGTGTCCGAACAGGAAATTGTTTTAAAATAAATTTCTAAATGTAGTTGATATGAGTGAAGGTTCGGTTGTCACATGTGACATGATATTGATTCCCTTTGATTTATTAAATGATGGAATTATTTTTTTATTAATTAATTGAATCCCTAGGTTAGGGTTTGATTTAGGATTTTTGGTTTCTTACATTTTAGGGTTGTGTGAATGGTCCCCTGAGACCTATTCTTGTGGATTCTGTCAACTGCTGCTGAATGCGAGGTGGTTTAGAATGTTTTCATTTCCCGCCACCATCTAAGGTATGGTTTTATTCTATCATTTGGTTCCACGCCATCTTAATCAGGGTATTTATTTGTTTTAAGGTTTGTAGTATTTGTGGTGTATGGAATTGAACACAACTTTGTGGTTTCGAGATGCGGGTGTCAGGAATGCCTACATGTATATTCATAGTGTAAGACATATTTATATATTCCCTCTTTGTACATATTACCTCATGGATCGAGGAATATGTGCAATGCATCTAGTGGAATTTATATATATATGTATAAATTCATGTGAATATATGTGCAAAGGGTCAGTTCGAGTGGTCAACTTCAAAAAGTGGAATGTTGAGGTAGGATCTCTATGAATTAACCATTAAATTTATGAATCATTTAATTCATGAATTTTACACCTATTTTTAATACTAATTATGGATATACAACTTTTAGTTAAATTGTATGTCTTGAATTAGATTGGTTTATTTCATTAAATGTGTTTAAATAAATGGTTTGATTGTTTTTCACATCAATTGCCTAATGAAATGCCCCTCTGGCATTTGTGATTGTGTTTTTTATTTAAAAATCTGGTTTGGGTTTCTTAAATGGGTTTCGATGTATATTTTCAATTTTCAAAGTGGTGTGCGTGTGACTCCTTAAGAAAAGGTTTGTCTTGCGAAAAATGTGTAAGTCCCGGTTGGCACTATTGTAGAACTAGTTTTTTTAAGAAAACTCTCCCTGGATGTGGTCCCCTTTCTTGGGTTGAGTTATATGTTATAAGAGGTTTGTCAGGTAGGACGTTCATGTAATATAACTGTTAAAAGGTGATGGACTTATTCCATGGGGTGACTAGGGGGTGACTTTGTTGTGTGTGTTGACTATGTGTGAGAAATGTACTTGTGACTGGATACTTTTTTGACATTGTTGGCTCACCCCCCTCTTTAGTCTGGACATTGGAACCTAGCATAGCAAGAGAATATTCAGTGAATGATTTCTGCATTAGTATAGATTATGCACCGGCTAGTGGCCCTTAGTGCAAAATTTGCTCTATTAGGGGATTGGGCCCCTCTGTTTGGCCCAGTTGGGCAACACCGAGCATTTGGGTATTAAGACAACATCGAGAGTAGGAATTCCATCCAGATGAGTCACATGGATAATGAATTATAGACTATTCACGAGATCATAGGTTTTCCTATGTATATCGACACTTAGTTGTCTGTGGTGTATGATTGAGGTGTTTTTTTTAGTTGGTTAATCTTGCTTGTTATTTTCTATTTCCCTATTGTGATTATTGTTTTTTCCATTTTGTATTATGTGTCTCTCTATTAATGGGTATAGAAGTGATCATGAAAATATTTTGGAAAAAGGCATTTAAAATGTTTTACACTTATCTATCCCTCTTTATCGAAAAAGGTTAAAGCTTTCTCCTTGAAAAAGAACTTAGTTTAACATATCAAGGTCAATGGACCGTGATTTGATTATAAAGATGAAAATTTGAAAAAACCCATTTATATAAATTTTATTCAAACATTAAATTGAGGGATATTTTTTTATAAGGAATGCATAAGAGAATAAATTGTTTGTGTAAGCCTACTGAGTTTTAATAATCATGCCTTTAGTTTTTTCATTGTTTTTATCTTTGGGTGTTGTGCCTTGCTTAGATTTCATCTCCATAACGTGATGTTGGATTGAGGTTGGTTGTGACCCATGGGGTCACATGGAGGTATATAAAACATATTTTTCTTACCACTCCTAGTTTTTTTTTGCTGTTTAATTATGGTTTATTTATTATTCTTTCATTTGTGGTCCAAATTGTTCCCACTTGTTTAGTTTTGATGCTTGGCACTTGTGGCCAGCCTGCGGGGATTAGGACCACCCCTTGGCCCATGTCGTGGTCCGGCTCAGGTGACCGGTTCACGGTCGACTCAGGTTAGTTCATGACATCCTTGGTATCACACCAATGTATTTGGTACAAAATTTAATATCTACATATGACATGTTTTATGATACCTTAGTGAATAACCTTAGTAATGTTTATGTCACAACAATGGAAACACATGGTGATATACTTATTAATGTCCCGTTTAAATGTTTTCGTCACATTATAATGTAATTATTATTTTTATTTTTATTATTATATGTATCATTTATACTTTATCATTCCATAATGATAATACTAACGTTCTTATTGATATTCCTCTAGATCACTTGTAAGTTGTTTCTCTTGCTTTCTCATTCTATGAAATAGGATCACCATTTCCTTGGATTTCTGTTTCCATGTTAAGAGTTATATTAAATTTACAAAGGATTAACAAATAAAGAATCATTTTTATTTTATTATAATAATTTTTTCAATTGTTCTCGTATTATGTACATTTTTTACGAATAATCTAATCACTACAAGATGCTATGTTTTTATAATGTAATGAAATGTTAAATTATAAAGGGTTGGGACACCATAGTTGGTATCAATGGATGATTTAGTAATTTATAAAAACTAATATTTTAAAACATTATCAAGAACCCAAAAGAAGAGTTTAATTATAGGAAACCATCCTTTTATTTTGGAAAAGTGTTATGTAGGTGGTTTCCATGAATAGAAACCTGTGTCTAGAAACAAACATGTTGATGTGGATTAGGAAAATATATATCTAGGGGTAACACTTGAAACACCACATTGATCTAGACGTTAATGATAACTAGTGTACGATAATGGGACTTATTACACAATAGGGTTGAATTTATTAGGATATATGTTTTATTTAATAGAATAATATTATTATCCATTATAAAAAATATATAGAAAATAAAATATTTGTTAGGAATAACATATTTTATCATGATATTTAATTGTATAAAATTTCTTTAGAATTCCGTGATTGTTAAAAAAATGTTTCTCACTATGTTTTTCTTTATTTAGAAAATGGTGGGTAATAAAATGACCCTGATAATTGTAGATCACAATGAACCATACACTGAAGGCCCATTGAATGAAACCAAAATTAAAAACATCATGAGAATGATAAATTAACTAACTCGACTTATAAACAATAATATGAATTAAGCTGAGAGACTGGATTCACATAGAGGGTGGAAGTTTTTTGTGCCCTTCATGTGTCATCAAACACATTTTTTAAAAGGATATATTAACCCATTTATTAAAGAAAAAAGGATATTATCAACAGAAAATATAGTTTTTTACTATACTATTTAGAGTAATATAATGTCAACTAGGATGTTTACCGCTTAGAGGAAGAAGATGATCAGTGGAGGAAACTAATAGAAAACATGAAGCCAAGAAAAGATGTTGATTATATGTATTGTATGAGTTCAGGTGAATATTGTTTTATAAATATTTCCATCTTCGATGTAAATGAAAATAGACAATGATTTCCTAGAGCTGAGGTAGATTTAAAATGAATATGTGGGAAGTTATGAGATGAAATTTACAAGACATTCTCATTATACCTATAGATATGTTATAGATACTAATAGAAAGGTGTATTGATTATTATTTTTCACTACAAACCCATATATGGAGGAATGTATCCAATAAAGACTATTAAATATATGAGGATATAGTGCAGAATGATTTCATGGTTGAACTAGAGTTCAGAGAGATGCAGTGGTCACACAAATTGAATGAAAAATAATATACTTGGAGCCAAACCTAGGGAGTTAAATTAATCACGGATAAGAAGGAAATAAGGTGAAAATTTTAACATATAACAAATGTGGGAAGAAGCATTCGTGTAAATACTTACTCGAGACTGAGAAATGCTACAAGTTTGGAACATATAGCCATAAATCATGGAACTATAATAGTGAGGTGAAGCCTCGACTTCACAACACTATTGTAAAAGGGTCGATATTGTAGGCTCATTATAATGTCCATTTATATATGTGTAGATAGCATTGAAATTTTCCCAATGACTACCCAAATTAAAAATTAATGGAGGAGAATCACCATAAACCTAAAAATTGGACAAGGATCTTGGTTGTGTGTTCTCTATCACGACAACTGAAGTAGAAGCCCCTAGTGTTGTGGGGGCAAGAACTCTCATTGTTCTCTCAAATAAATTAAGTAAATTTCTGGCTTTTGTTTCTATGAATTCTTTTATTTAATCCATCACTTAAAAAAATAGAATCAATCCCTATGCGTCAAGAAGTATAATTATCAATCAAGATACCTGGATAGATTATTTAAGAATAAATAGTGTATAGAAACTATAGTGTTGACTTTGGAAAGAATAATGTCACCCCAAACCGAGTAGTTATTCCCATGATAGAATTCAATATTATACTAGGGATGGACTTTTTCTAAAAGTATAAGTTTAAGATCAACTATATAATCAAGGGAATCTTAGTATTCTGGAATCAAAAACCTATATTAATTTTCAAGGGAGATATATATCGACCAAATCTTTGTTACGAAGCATCTCCAAAATCCTTTTTTATGAAGATGATCAGTAAAGAGGGAGAAGGAAATAAAAGTATAGGATTATAAAATTTAAATATCCATTTAAGATACATTTGAATATTTCCTAAAGAGTGGAATGGACCTCATATAGAAATAATGGTAGAGTTCTCCATTGAACACATACCAAGATCTAAGCTAATATCAAATACCCTATATAAAATAGAAAATCTAGAGATAAAATAATTTTAGAAACATTTTAATGATATATTATAGAAGGTATTTATCTAGATGACTGTGTCTACTAGGGGAGATCATGTTATCAATACGAAGAATAAGGATGGATCAATGAGGTTGTGCATTGATTATAGAGAACATAATGGGAACATAGTGAAGAAAAACTACCTTATCCAAGGATTGATGTTTTACTTGACCATATTCACAAGGATCAATTCATATAAAATATTGATATTTGATCTAGTTAAATTAAATTGAGGTTAATTAAATAATATAATCAAAAAAAATCCTTAAAATCCAAATGTTGGAATTATGAGTTTTATATGCTCTTCATCTGGACCAATCTTCATCCTAGATTTATGGATTTGATGAAAAAATTATTTAAGTGTAAAGAAACCAACCCCAATAGCCTAGTTAATATTAAAAACATTATTATATTAGTCAGATTACAAGGAATTTCATCCCTAATTACCAAATAGATTAGTATATTTAGAAATATAATTTACATAAATGAACATTTCATTACAACATGAAATAAAATATAGAAACATCTTTTGGAAACACACATTAAATTTTATAATATCCCTACATGTCATTCATAATATTCATCATCAAATCCTATGAAAAATAAAACATAAGAAATAGATGAGCTTAGATTCTTATTAACTATATAAAATACAACAGAAGAAAGGATAAACAAATGGAATGATGAATAAATAAAACACATGCATTAAAACATAGAATTGATCAAAATATGATATGGTGGTTCATAAAAATTATATATATAACTGAATAAATAATAATATTCTATAGTGGTGTTGAAATAGATGAAAATACTCTAATAAAATCCTCAAGAATGTCTGGAGAGGAATACCCTTTTTACATTGTAAATAAGATTTATTTTTGAAAAATAATATGTATTTTTCGTGATTTATTCTATAAAACCATTAATTAAAAAAAATATTTTTTCATGAAAAAATTAGTGATTTTATAAAAATAATGTTGTCTTTAAATAATTATGGATGGTACTAGAAAATGGGGAAGAAATAGAGACGTTCCCTTTAACCAGGCTTGGATATTGGGTAGAAATGAAAAGAGAACCTTTTAAAACATTTATTCTCCCATAAAATAATGATGAAATATTCTGGAAATATGATTTTGGAAAATATATATATAATTTAGAGTAAATATATAAAAATATTTAACATTTAATTTATTGTATATAGGAAGATATCAGAACCTGAAAGAGAAAGGAATTTTGGGAAGAAAACCCTTTAATTTTGTCCAGCTCTGTTCTGCACATGACCTTAATGTCTTGGATAATTAAATTAAATACATTAAATAATTAATGAAGAACATTTTCTACATGTATTATATTCATTGTATTTTTATTATGTTGAATTATGGCTTTAATGATGAGATATATAGTTTAATTTCATCATTCTTGTGCATTCGTTTTCTTGGTTTTCTTGATCAGTTCGCTTGTTTTTAATTAATGGAGTTCATGTATAGTGGGTATTATTCCCATTAATTAAAATTACATGTGACTAATTGGAATATATTGGTTTAATGTTTTATACATTTATTTAGGTTATATGGTAAGAGGATGAATCATTAGATAATACCTTTAGTGATAATTATTAAGATTATTACGACAGTTATTGATCATAACAAACTCATTTTGTTTTATCATTTTGTATTATGTAAATATGATAAAACTAGAACATAGAAATGGTTATATTATAAATTTAAAAATATTTTTCAACCATTAAAATTTTTTCATGAAGATCCTTGAGTATGGCGAATGAAAATGGAAACATTTCATTTTTTAAGGCAATAAAACAACACCTCACATATAATATTTTCATTTTTAAAATAAAAGTGAGAGAAGAAGGGGATTAATAATGTATTATTCCATTAGAATAATAAAATTCTAGTACATTTAATGTAATTTAGTTTTTAATCAATTAATATTAGGGGAGGAATGGAGAGAATAAAATTAAATAACATGTAAATAAATTAAATGGAAAATGATGAAGATTTTACCACTTCAAAACTCCTCCTTAAGAACCTATTTATGGGGATTGATTTTGGACACTTTTGAAGACCATGATCTCCAACGCATGGGGGGGGGATTGGAATGAGTATTGGGTTAAAATTTTAAAATTCTCAATTCTTGGAAGGTATGAGGAGAAGGGGTGGCGAGGTGTGGTATTTATAGTGGATGAGAGGGGTGTTTTTTGAATATTTTTGTAATGGATAAGATTTTCCATGTATTATTTTTAAATATTATATGTAATTACTATGAGACCAGGCATAGTTACGGCACATCATTCTGATGCCTGGTGATCCCGGAATAGTGATTTGAACTTTTTTTAAGTTAAGTGAGTCGACACTTGTGCGCGGTTGTGGAAGTTTCCAAACGGATTCCCAGATTAAAAACATGAGGGCACCATTCTGTCCGGGCTGACGACTTTACATAAGAACGGGTCTAACCTCGACTGATGTGGGTTGAGAGAAAAAAAAATCGGAGGTTTTTATTAAAATAAAATATAATAAATGGAAAATTTTATTTATTTATTTGTTTTGGAAACATTTTTTGTAGCGCAACGGCAGGGAAACTGTTTAAATAATAAATGCCACGTCATAATGACCCTGAAATAACAACACCGACTCATTAATGTCACAGCGTGTTGGAATCCCAAACAATTTCCCTCTTTTTTATGGTTTAATAAAAAGTTACTCATTCAAAGATGCTGGAGAGAAACTCTAGAGAATACTTGGCACTTTGGAGAGAACTCTCAGCGACGAACAACGATGAATCGAAGCTGTGAATCGTTGCTCCAATGAAATTAAAGGATCTCAGAGACAACGGTGGCACGACCCCCATTCATCAGTAATAAAATCCTTCATGAGGTAGGGTTTTTTATTTCAATTATCCTTTCTGCGTTTTTGATTTCAAACGACAAACGTTGATCAAACACAAACATGTTGATCTGCAGATTCATATGTTTTCTCGGGAGGGTTATTTTGGGACGATTTCAAGGAATTAATCCATGTTAAATTGTTGTTTGATTCTCCCATGTTTAAGCCTACTAACAGGAGCAGATCAACATCGTGACGAATGATAGGGGAGGGTCATTCCTTGATTTTCTGATATGGATTTCTTCCCCCTTTATTTTCATCATTCATTCTTCGCATTTTTCCTGGGGAGATGAACAACGGATCGTTACACACCCGTCTTGAAATGAAAATATCCCAAACCGGAGATCTGACATCGCAACGACCCTACGAAGGTGTGATGGTCATAATAGATGAAGAATCGACTCAGATCTGAAAAGACCGTTCGTCGAGTGCTCTTCACACGGGAGGATCGAAACACATTTCTAGAGATGATCAGACGCTTGAAAAATACAAAGACGACCTTGGGAAGTCAGGGAGACCTGGATTCAGATTTTTTTCTACAATCATACGAACAGATCGATGATTGGGTCAGCACAGAGGCGTGGCGGTAGAAGTCCATGATTCAGGAAATTTCCAGAATTCACGGCATGTACTTATGAAGAACACGGTGTGTAGTACTGGTAGTGGCTACTAGGGTTTTGGGGGTCATAGAGGGATCACACGGCATGTGACTTTGGTCACACAGGGTGTTGGACTTTCCCCAAAGCTCGGCGTGTATTTGGGGAAGTACATGGACACGGTATGGACTACACTACTTCATAACACAGCATGTACTCTCTATACAGCATGGCAGAGGTGGCTATGTGGGACTCAACTTGTATCCATGGGATACACGGACATGGGATGGAGTACACGACCGTGTACTCCATCACACGTCCGGGTGAGGCCAGTAATGCGTGTCACCCCATGTACTGACTACACAGTTTGGAGTACACGGGATGATGACCGTGTATAGACACTTGGCCAGCGTACACAAAGCCAACCCCAGTCACTCGGACATGGCGTGTACACAGTACTACATACCATGTACTAACTTTTCTACATGACCATCCTTAAGACACAGGCCATTGTACACGGTCAGTACCCGGGGATAGACGAAACGGCGTGTATCTTTTCAACATGATGCGAACTTTTTAGAATTGGAATGGTCCTCTTGTCCACCGTATCTTGGACCGGTTTCATTTGGGTTAGTGCCCCTTCTTCTCATTCCCCAAAAGGTCAGGCATTGTTTCCTTCCATTAGAGTATGATCCCTTCAGCAGGACTTTTTTGTGATAGAGTCGGCATCCCTCCAAGAGGCCCAGAGTGAGATCCTCTATCCATTCCTGAACCTAGGTTGAGTCAGGCATCGACATGACCCACTCTACTGGGAGCTGATCGTCTACCTAGCTAGTGAATTCGGATGAGTTGCAAAATCTTCCATGGCCCCGAAAGTGATCCTCATTTTTGTATCATGATATTTCACAATCAAGAGTGGGTCTCCCGTAATGAGTGCATCTAACTATCGTGATCTTCCCACTTAGTATCGTGTCTCTCATAATGAGTGTAATTACCTTTTGTGATGTTTTCCGACAAACTGAACTTCTCAGACGGACACAATCAGAGCTACCAGACTTGTTGAGTGTGTTCTCCCAGAATGAGTGATTCGTGGAAATTATTGAACTGAATCCCTAGACGGGGGTATGTGGTTGTGTGGATTGTCTCTAGACACGGGTTTGGGTTTTTATTATATCTGTTTTGTGATCTCCTATTATATGTTTAGTAGACATATACTGTGTAGAGCTGATTGTACCTTTCCTTTGTGTACTGCTTTGTTTTTTTCAGGGTCCTCTACTGTGTATTGTTATACTCACCCATACATGGTCTCTGCCTGCATGTGTCGTGTCTTTTGAAGATGAGCAACACTTTGACAGAGTCCAGGGAAGACAAGGACAGGACTGATCTTTCTATGTTCCCCATAGGCTGAGGTTTTCCTTTGGCTATGAGCAGCAGTCCCAGTACCTCTTTGTGTTTACAGGTTAGACTTTGCAGTTTTCAAACTCTTGTTTTTTGTGGTCTTGTATTATGGCCCAGTTTATTTTCAGTATTTTACTTTCTATCATACTCTATTGGTTGGGTTTAGATGTATGCATGCATTTTGTTCCTTAGTGGTTTTTTTCATTTTAGCATTTGTCAACTTGGAGATGTGTGTGTGTGTGTATAGGTTCTTAGGAAATGCCTCCCATGTAGTAATATACCTACTCAGTGCTAGTCACCATCCCCTACCCTATTGGAGGCAGACTTGGGGAGTCACGGTGTGGGACACACTAGGATGGGTCTTGAGAGAGTGGTATCAGAGGTGGTCATTTTTACCTTATGACCAAGATTATGTGAGATCGGTTTGAGGAAATAGTGTTTAGTTTTTCGAACTCGGCTTTCAGGCCAGAGACACCAGTGTTGGTGAAGCGGCTGACGTATCCATACACCAGGACTCTGATAACCTGCTTATCGACTCAGAACATGAAAACACTAGTTGATGGGAAATAAAAGAAAAGTACATGCATCATATAGGAATGGGTTGTGTTTTCCATGTCCTTTGAGTTAGTTATCCATATAAACTCATGATATATCTTGTTTCTTTAAAGGGTGCCTCCGTGACACATACCCGCTAGGATTCAACAGCACAATCATGAGGAAGACCCCCTCAGAAATGAGGCTTCGATACAGGGACCAGTTTCCCAGGAATTTTCTCTAGGTGGTGCACCTGCTATGCCACCACCAGTGGAGCAGCTCGTGGCACCTGTAGTACCTACTGACGAGTAGCGCAAGGTTAGAACGCTCCATGAGTTCCAGAGAGAGTGACCCCTCAGGTTCCGAGGAGAGCCCGACCCTCAGGTGGCTAAGGACTAGCTTGAGGCGGTGACTACAGTTTTCTGTCCAGTGAGGACACCAGTAGACCAGATGGTGATACTAGGAGTGATCCTTCTTCAGGTTTGGTAGGACAATGGTGGAGTCTGACCACATAGACTCACAATGTGGAGACTCTTTTGTGGATGAATTTCGATTGACCCTTCAAAGAGGAGTTATCTCTGGTTATGCAGAGATCCATACACATCTGAGAGCTTCTTCAGCTCCAGTAAGGAAGTTTGATGGTAGCTGACTATTCATCGAGGTTCCCCATCCTCACCCAGTACTCAATGGATACGGTCAGGGATCCATACATCAGAGCTTGGACCTTCAAGAAAGTTCTACGACAAGACATATGAGCTAGTGCCATGCCTCTATGAATTCCAACTTATGCTGGAGTGCTCGAGCGAGATTCGGTGATCGAGAGCTTCTTGGCATAACAGAGACAGCCGACGACAGTCAGCAGCAGGAAGACAGGTGTGGGGACCTTGGCAGCATAGAGCCGACGTCGGACGTAGGGATCCGGACATGAGAGATGTCAAAGTAGGACCCAAGACATGGGATCAACAATTTAGGTCTCTCAGGCTGGATCCAGTCATCCTAGATAGAAGAGGTTCTACGCGTTCGACGGTAGGGGACATCTCGTAAGAGATTTTCCAAACTGTCGAGTTGTTGACAATGAAGTGGTGGATGGACCACCAAGGCAGAGGAAGAGAGTGGAGTAAACAGACCCTCCAGGCGGCGGATGTGGCATACGTGTAGAGAGAGCTGCAGGTGGTGGGAGATGCTTCGATCTACGTCCACCACCACCCCCAGGAGGTCCACACCAGGCTCAGGTAGCTGGGGGGAAGGGGAGGGGACATTTGTATGTGGTCGAGGTGTACGACCCAAGGGATCTAGGGATTATATGTGGTACAATATTTTTCTTATATACCTTAGCTATTGTACATATAGACATAGGTGTCAGTAATTCCTTCATTGCCACATGTCTTGTGAAAAACCTTGAATTTCTGGTAGAACTGTTGAGTCGATCCTTATGCTTAGAGACACCTGCGGGAGGATACTCGACGATCACACACCTTTTCAGACAGTGTGATCTTACCCTTGGAGGTGATAGTTTAGGTTGGAACCTATTGGTGGTAGCGTCGATGCCTTAGGATTTCATTGTCAGTATGGATTTGTTATCTTTGGTATGTGCCCATATTGACTATTTTAGTCGGATAGTGTGGTGTGTCTGCCATGATGGGACACAGTTTTCCATTTTCGGAGAAATGGAGACCCAGGAAGCATAGAATGAGATTATGCGTAGGGGTGTGCAACCGATCACTCATGATATATCTAGCCTTACCCTCGTAGCTGTAGATGTTGTGAGCTCTTAGATCCCAGCAGTAGTGGCAGAGTATGAGGAGGTCTTTCCCAAAATGTTCTAGGATTACGTCCCCACTGGGAAATCGACTTTTTCATTGACTTACACCCTAGGACGACACTGATTTCCTCACCAACATATCGAATGGCTCCAGTAGTGCTCTTCCAACTAAGGGTGCAGTTGGAGAATTTACAGAGAAAGGGTTTTGTGAGACCCAGTGTTTCACCCTGGGTGGCCGCAATCTTCATTGCAAAGAATGTAGATGGATGTGTGAGGTTATGTGTGGATTACAGGCACCTAAAATTGGTGATGATAAAGTACAAGTTTCCATCACCGAGGATCGACGTCCTCTTCGATCAACTTATAGGGGCACGGTGGTTCTCAAAGGTTGACCTTCGACCAGGTTATCACTAGTTACGAGTACGGGACAGGGATATTGCAAAGACGAACTTCAGGTGCCGCTATATTCACTGTTAGTACTTGGTGATTCCTTTCAGCATGCCAAATGCCCCCGTAGTGTTCAGGGGACTGATGAATAGGATCATGTAGCTTTACATGGACCGATTCTTAGTGGTCTTCATCGACGACATCCTTCTGTACTCGGCATCAGAGGAGGAGCACTCGAGACACCTGCTGATAGTTCTAGACGTACTCTGGGAGCACAAAATTTATGGGAAGTTCTCAAAGTGCTAGTTTTGGATTCAAGTGGTCCACATTATGGGACATGCCATCTAAGAAGATGGAGTAGCTGTGGACCCATCCAAGGTGGAGGCAGTGTTAACATGGGAGCCACCTCGGAGAGTGACGAATGTGTGAAGTTTCCTTGGGTTGGTAGGATATTACCGGAAATTCATTCCTGATTTCTCCGGAATATCAGCATGGTTGACAACCTTGACCAGGAAGGAGAAACCCTTCATGTGGATGGAGAAGTGCCAGTAGGATTTCGATCAGCTGAGACAAAGTTTGACGAGCACCCCAATCTTGAGATCGCCGAAGGAGGGTGTCGAGTACATATTTTTCTGCGATGAATCAGGGACCGGGCTTGGTTGTGTCCTCATGTAGAGGCAGGCAGTGATTGATTATGGTTCGTGCTAGATTAGTCCACATGAGAAGAACTATGAAACCCATGATCTCGAGTTGGCTGCGGTAGTCTTCACATTAAAGATTGTGAAACACTACCTTATGGGTGAGCGGTTCATCGTCTACTCTGACCACAAGAGACTCAATACATCATCCCACAGAAGGATCTAAATATGAGGAAGAGGCATTAGCTATAGTTCCTCTAGGATTATGATTTCGAGATCATCTATACTCCTAGGAAGGGGAACAAGGTGGCGGATGCTCTTAGTAGAAGGTTGAGCTCGCACCTATTGTATGAGGCACCAGAGCAGTTAGAAACATTGCAGTTATCCTTTATGGATAGAGAGGATGCAGCTTACTTGCAGTCAATTATTGTCACCCATACACTCTTACAAATATTTAGGGAAGCACAACTTGGGGATGTCTACTTTGAGGCTTTGCGTGATCAGTTATCCACAAGACATGCTCCTGATGGATATTCACAAGTTGGGGATCACATAATTATTTTAAAAGGGTGCACTATTATACTAGTAGAGTTGCAGGAGGAGGTCCTAGGGGAGTTTCATACATCACCCTTAGTGGTACATCCTGGAATGGCAAAGATGTATTAGGATCTTCGATGATAGTTCGGGTGGTCAGGCTGGGAAAAGATAGTAGTAGAGTTTGTTTTCTGATGCCTCACATTCCAGCGGGTGAAGTCTGAGCACCAGTTTGTAGCAGTATTAGCTCTCCCCCAAAAAGTCTAGAGTTGAAGTGGGATTGAATGTCGATGGACTTAATTACAGGCTTACCACTGACTTCCAAGGGTCCTGGTTCCATCTGTGTGATCATTGACCGACTCACCAAGGCAGCCAACTTCCTAGCTATCAGGGAGCAGAGTTCCGTAGAGAGCTTAGGACGCCTCTACGTGCATGATTTAGTTTGAATTTTTGCCATCCCATTGACGATAGTCTTGAACCGAGATGCCCGATTTACATCCTGGTTGTGGAAGGGATTATAGTAGGCCTTTGGTACTTAACTATCCTTGAGCACAATGTTACATCCCTAGACCGATGGTTAGATGGAGAGAACCATTTAGGATCTAGAGGATATGTTGTGGGCCTATATCTTGGAAAATGTTCACAGTTGGGAGGACCACCTATCACTGGTGGTGTTTGCGTACAAGAATAGCTACCACTCCACCATTGGTATTGCACCTTTTGAGGAATTATATAGGAGACCCTACCGATCACCGCTTTGTTGGACCGACCCCAAAGAGTCAGCACTCATGGTTCCAAAGTTGCTACAAGCTTCCACCGAGAAGGTACAGATCATCTGGGAGCAGATGAAGACTGCACAAAGCCGTCATAAGTCTTATGCTGACAAGCGATGGAGACCCATGTAGATTTAGGAGGGAGACCATATATTTCTTTGGGTCTCACCTCGACGAGGGTTACAGAGATTTGGCCGAGGCGGAAAGTTATCTCTAAGGTTCATCAAACCATTTCAGATACTGCATAGAGTTAGCAAGGTGGCGTACCGCCTAGATCTACTGCCGTAGTTTCATCAGTTACATGATTTCTTCTACCTGTCGCAGGTAAGGAGGTACGTTCATGAACTATCACATGTCATTGACTATGGTGAGTTGGAGATCAATGACAGAGTGAACTTTGTTGGGTACCCAGTGGAGATCGAGGATCGTCCGGAGAGGATCATTCATGGATGATCGATTCCCTTTGTGCAAATTCGGTGGCAGCACAAGAATCTTCAGGAGAGCACATGGGAGCGGGAGGCTCAAATCTATGCCTAGTACCCACATCTTTTTGAGTAGTCTTGTTTTGTCTTTTTGGGGATGCAAAAACCCAAGGTGGGTATAATGTAATGTCTCAGATTTTCTATGAATTATTTTTAAATATTATATGGAATTACAACGAGACCAGGCACAGTGACATAACATCATTCTGAGGCCCGGTGATCCCGAAATGGTGATTCAAACTTTTTTTATTTTAAGTGAGTCGGTACTTGTGTGCGGTTGTGGTAGTTTCCAAAAGAATGCCCAAATTAAAAATATGATGGCACCATTGCGTCTGGGACGACGAATTTACCTATGAATAGGTCTAAGCTCGACCAGTGCGGGTCGAGGAAAAATGTTAATTTTTATACCTTTTCATTAAATTAAAATAAAATAAATGGAAATTTTATTTATTTATTTTTTTTGGAAACATTCGCTGGAGAACAATGACATGGAAGTTGTTTTAATAAAAATGCCATGTCATAATGACCCTGAAACAGCAACGCTGACTCATTAATGGAATAGAGTGTTGTAATCCCAAACATGTTACCTATTTTTTATGGGTTAATTGAATGTTGCTCATTGGTAGAAACTGGAGAGAAACTATAGAGAATCCTTGGCGCTTCGGAGAGAACTCTTGGTGATGAACGAAGATGAATCGAATCTGGTAATCACTACGCCAACGTAGTTAAAGGATCTCAGCGATAACGGCAGCATGACCCCCCTTCGTCAGCAATCTAACCCTTTGTGAGGTATGGGTTGTTATTTCAATTCTCATTTCCCTTTTTTTGATTTGTAACAACGAACAAAGATCAACCATGAACATGTTGATCTGTGGATTCGTAGATTTTTGCGGGATGGTTTTGTTGGGATGATTTTGGGGAATTAATCCATGTCGAATTTTTTTTTGATTATACGCTTTTTAATCAAACTAATGGGAGCGGATCAACACCGTGACAAATGATGGAGGAGGGTTGTTCATCGATTTTCTAATATGTATTTCTTCCCCCTTTCTTTTCCTCATTCCTTCTTCGCATTATTCATGGGGAGATAAACAATAGATATTTGCACACCAATCATGTCATGAAACGATCCCAAACTGGAGATCTAACATCACAACGACCCTATGGAGGTGCGACGGTTATAGCGGATGACAAATTGGCTCGGATCGGAAAACACCGTCCATCGATCATTCTTCTCGTGGGAGGATTGAAACGTGTTTTCGGAGCTGATCAGAGGCCCAAAAACAATGGGGACATCCTCGAGATTTTGGGGCGACCTAGATTCTGGATTTTCATTGCAATCGGATGGCATGATCGACGATCGGGGCAGCATGGAGGTGCGGCGGCGGATGTCTGCGATTCTGGAAATTTCCATTATACACGGTGTGTACATATGAAGATCACATCATGTAGTACTAGAGGTTGCTTCTAGGGTTTCGAGGGTCAGAGAGGGATCACACCGCATGTGACCTTGGTCAAACAGCGTGTTAAAATTTCCCTGATTCTCGGTGTGTATTTTGGGAAGTACAGGGACAGAGGAAGGACTACACAACTTCAGAACATTGTGTGAACTCTCTACGCAGCATGGCATAGGCGGTTACAAGGGACTCAATGTCTATCCAGGGGATACATGGATATGGGATGGAGTACAGGACCACTTACTTAATCACACGGCCAAGTGAGGCCAGTAACGCAGGTCACCCAGTGTACCGCTTACACGGGTTGATGACCATGTACGGGAACATTTACAACATACATACACCCAACCCCAGTCACTCAGACACGGCGTGTACACCGTACTACACGCCGTATACTAAAATTTCTATACGACAAGCCCTATGACATGGGTCGTTCTACAAAAGCAGTACTCGGGGTCAGACTACACAATGTGTAACTTTTATATATGTTGTGTACTTTCTGAAAAATGGCAGGATCCTCTTGTCCACCGTATCTTGCACATGTTTAATTTGAGTTAGTGCCCATTATTCTCATTCCCCTAAAGTTCAGGCATCATTTCCTTCCATATGAGTATGATCCTTTCAGCTGGTCTTTTCTATGATTGAGTCGGCATCCCTCTGAGAGGCCCAGACCGAGATCCCTTACCCCTTCCTGACCCTAGGTAGAGTTAGGAATTGACGTGACCAACTCTACCAGACATTGATCTTCTACCTAGCTGGTGATTCCTGATGATTCGGGGTATTCTCCATGGCCCGGGCAGTGATCCTCATATGTGTATCGTGATCTTGCCCACACAGGAGTGTGTCTCCCGTAATGTCTGCATCTATCTATCGTGATCTTCTCACTCAGGATTGTGTGTCCTGTAATGAGTGTAATTATCATTCATGACGTTTCCCAAAAAAAGAACTTATTGAACGGATGCCATCTGAGCTTCCAGATGGATTAGTATATTTAGAAATACATATTACATAAATGAAAATTTCATTACAACATGAAATACAATATAGAAACATATTTTGTAAACACACATAAAATTTTATAATACCCCTAAATGTCCTTCATAATATTCATCATCAAAACCTATGAAAAATAAAACATAAGAAATGGGTGAGCATATATTCCTAGTAACTATATAAAATACAACAAAAGCTAGGATAAATAAATGGAATGGTGAATAATTAAAACGCTTGCATTTAAACATAAAATTGAGCATAATATGGTATGAAAACAGATTGATTAAATAGTGATATAATAAAACCTAACCATGGATATTATTCTAGTAACATAAAAACATTTTCTACCAATTAGCTATTTCATAATAAGGGAATGAATAATTTTGTACATCATAAACACACCGATAGGGCCTCGACCGTGGCATCATTCAAAATGGGTAAAAAACCATTCTAGTTTCTCTCATTTGACCTACCGATTCATTAAAGGGATATATGGGGCCCCACATATCACTTACTAAGACTATTTCCTACCACATATATATGGTAATAAAACTAAACAATATTTACTTATGAAATGAAAATAAGTTTCCCCAATCTATTAACATAATCACAAACCATTCTGAAATGTATGGTGAATAGTATAAAGACAACACATCCATTGTAAAACTAATCATAAACCATTTAATAAAATATGGTGGTTGATAAAAATTATATATAAAACTAAATAAATAATAAATTTCTATAGTGGTATTGAAATAGAGTAAAATAATCTAATAAAATCATTAAGAATGTCTGGGGAGGAATACCCTTTTTACATTGTAAAGAATAATTATTTTTGAAAAATCATTTGTATTTGTCATGATTTATTCTATAAAACCATAAATTAACAAAAAAAATATTTTCATGAAAAAAATAGTTATTTTATAAAAAATAATGGTTTCTTAAAAAAATTATTGACAGTAATAGAAAATGTGTAAGAAATTGAGATGTTCCCTTTAACGAGGCTTGGATATCGAGAAGAAATGAAAAGAGAACCTTTTAAAACATTTATTCTCACAGAAAATAATGATGAAATATTATGGACGTATGATTTTGGAATCTATATATAGAATTTAGAGTAAATATATAAAAATAATTAACATTAAAATTAGATTATATTGTGAGAAATCATAACCTAAATGAGGATGGAATTTTGGGAGGAAAACCCTTAAATTTTTTCCAACTGTGTTCTGCACATGACCTTAATGTCCTGGATAATCAAATTAAATACATTAAATAATTAATTAAGAACCTTTTATACGTGTATTATATTCATTATAGTTTTATAATGTTTAATTATGGCCATAATGATGAGATATAAAGTATAATTTCATCATTTTTGTGCATTCGTTTTCTTGGTTTTCTTGACCGGTCTGCTTGTTTTGAATTAATGGAGTTCAGGTAAAGTAGGTATTATTACCAATAATTAAAATTACATGTGATTAATGGGAATATATATGTTTAAATTTTTATACATGTATTTTGGTTATATGGTATAATGATTAATCATTAGATAATACCTTTAGGGATAATTATTAAGATTATTATGGTGGTTATTGATCATAACAGACTTATTTTGTTTTATCATTTGGTATTATGTAAATATGATAAAACCAAAACATAGAAATAGTTATATTATAAATTTTAAAATAATTTTCAACCATTAAAATGTTTTCTAGAAGATCCATTAGTCTGGAGAATGAAAATGAAATCTTTTCATTTTTGAAGGCAATGAAAGAACACCTCACAGACAATATTTCCAATTTTAAAATAAAAGTGAGAGAAGAAGGCGATTAATGATGGATTATTCCATTAGAATAATAAAATTACAGTACATTTAAGGTAATTTAGTTTTTATTCAATTTATATTATGGGAGGCAAGGAGAGAATAAAATTAAATAACTTGTAAATAAATTAAATGGAAAAGGATGAGGATTTTACCTCTTGAAAACTCCTCCTTTTGAACCTACATAAAGGGATTGATTTAGGAATTTTTGAAGACCAAGATCTCCAACGCATGGGGGAGGGGATTGGAATGAGTATTGGGTGAAATTTTGAAAAGTCTCAATGCATGGAAGGTGTGAGGAGAAGGGGTGGTGAGGCGTGGTATTTATAGTGGATTAGAGGAGTGTTTTTTGAATGTTTTTGTAATGTATCAGATTTTCCATGTATTATTTTCAAATATTATATGGAATTACTATAAGACCAGGAGTAGTGAAGGCACATAATTATTAGGACCGGTGATTCTGGAATGGTGATCAGACTTTTTTTAAGTTAAGTGAGTCGACACATGTGCGCGGTTGTGGCAGTTTCAAAACGGATGCCCAGATTAAAAATATGAGGGAATCGTTGCATCCGGGATGAAGAATTTACCTAAGAACAGGTCTAACCTCAACCGGTGCAGGTCAAGGGAAAAATTTGATTTTCATAAGTTTTTAGTAAAATAAAACATAATAAATGGCAATGTTTATTTATTTATTTTTTTGGAATCATTAGCTGCATCGCAACGGTATGGCAGATGTTTCAATAAAAAATGCCATGTCATAATGACCCTGAAACGTCAACGATGACTCATTAATGCCACAAAATGTTAGAATCCAAAATAATTTCCCTCTTTTTAATGGGCTAATAGAACATTTCTCCTTGGAATAAGATTGAGAGAAACTCTGGAGAATCATTCGTGATTTGGAGAGAACTCTCGGCAACGAACGACGATGAACCAGAGCTATGAATCACTACGCCAACGATGTTGAAGGATCTCGGAGACGAAGACAGCATGACCCCCTTCATCAGCAATCGAACCCTTCATGAGGTAAGGGTTTTTATTTCAATTCTCCTTTCCTTGTTTTTTATTTTGAATAAAGAACCCGAATCAACCAAGAACATGTTGATCTGCGGATTTTTTGATTTTTGCGGGAGGGTTTTGTTGGTATGATTTTGGGGAATTAATCCATGTTAAATTGTTGTTTGATTCTGCTCCGTTTAAGCTTACTAATGTCACGACCTGTCTTTGGGGCCCGTTCCGTGACTACCCCAAGCCTGCCTTCCATAGTCCAGGGGCTGGAGACTATCACCAAAGGCGTAAATCTCAAAAAAAGGGAAGTCATTGCCTTTATAAAAGTAAGAAACACAACAGAGTACACAATCTGAAGTACACACTAAGTAAACTGAGTACAAAAGTTAGTGCTGAAAAGTAAATGGGCCAGAATACAAACCCCTGAAAAGAAAGTACAGTAGCAGTAAAGTAAATCAGCAACCACCGAGTTGTCCCCGACTATCCCACCTGAAGGGTGGGTACATATGGTCTCCGTAGCTCCTCGGGTCCAGCCGTCCGCTTCGTGCACGTCCCGCCTGATTGTCCAGCTCTGGATACAGTCCTTCTCCTCAACCACAATCAGCATTGTCCATCGTCTGCAACCAACACAATGTAGTGTGGGCATAGCCCGTGCAGGAGTGAGTATACGATACTCAGTAGGGACCCCGAGACTGCCAAAGGTCTCTCAGAATCCACAAAGGATAAACCACAAAGGAATTATAAAAACATGAAGTATCAACCAACTCAACTTAGGTATATGACCATACATATACCTAAGTCATCAATTCCAGTTTGACTCCAACTCAAGAGTCCGAGAACAACCCAGTCCACCCAAGAAAGCACAACCCAGTCCACACAGAAAATCAAGTCATTTATATCGATGATAATGATTGAATGTCAAGACTCAGCTCACATAGGTATACTATTCATGAAGAGGGTGGAGATGATAGGTGTATCCTCTGAATCATCTCCCCTGCCGAACCCACGTAGGATCCAAGTACATAATTCGTCGCTACCAAACCCATGTTGGATCCTTGTATAGTAACCATCATTGTTGAAACCACGTATGATCCATGTACAGTCATCCTCGCTACCGAACCCACGTAGGATCCAATACAGTCGTCCTCAATGCTGAACCCACATAGGATCCAAGTACAGTCGTCATTGTCATCGCAGTCATAGCCAGCTATAGGGTTCCCACACACAGCACGCTCAATTCCCAGACGGCCTGCTCCACGAGCCAAGGGGTCGATAAAACAACTTACACGAAGTCTAGAGTTGATGTATCACAATGTTCTGTATCATCATTAGGAACTCAACGTGACAGGCGGCGCGTCAATCGGACGCCCGGTCTGAGAGATATTGGATTTTCCGTCCCAGGGGCCCGGTTGGTTATTAATCTAAAACAACCCGACCATACTCCATCTGCATCCAAACCTATAGTGGAGTAAGACAAATGAACCATCTCACTAAGATGAATTCAACATAATTGAGGGCACGTTATTCGGACGTTCGGTCATTAAGTTATAAGTGTTTCTGCTCCAAGGGCCCGGTTGGTTTCGGGTTCGAACCAACTCGACCGTACCCAAACTTCACCAAAACCTCGAGTGTAAAATACCAAAATGACCATCTCGATCCAAGGATCCCTATGAAAATGACTATGCATCGATCGGAGGTCTGTAGCCCATGATATGGGTGTTTGAACAAACCTGGTCCGAAAATAGGGGGTCTGGGCACGGTCCGACCCAGCCCAGTACACCCTGGGTCGGCCCAAACTGGGTTGACCTGACCCGGGCCCGGGTCCGGCCCGATTGGTCGCGGCCCGGCATGGCGGGCGCGGCCGGGCCGACCCTTGTGGCCTGCGGCTGACCCAACCCGCTAGGCCTGCGGCTTGGTTCGGAGGCCGGTCGCGGCTCAACGCTGGCCGAGCGGGGCTCAAAGGGGGCACCGCCCCCTTGTTTCTGAAACGGATGGTCGTAATGGCCGGCCTTGGTGTAACCGCGGGACCCCCTCAGGTCCCGCCTCTAGTTGGCGCCGGTGGCCGGCACATCCGGATGCCCCTTGGGTGTCTGCCTCGGCCTTTGGCGGCCGCTCTTGTCCGACCGGCGCCGCGCGACGGCGCCGCACCCCTCCTCCACAACCCGCTTCGGCCACGGTCCCTTCGGCCTCACCAGCACGGCGCGATGGTGCCCCGCTCCCCCACCGCAGCCCACTCCCGGCCATGGTCTCCATCGGCCACACTAGTGCGGCACGACGGTGTCGCGCACCACCGTCGCGGCCCACTCTGGCCGCGGTCCTCTTTGTCCTCGCGCGGTGCAACGACACCGCGACGTCTTCACCTCAATAATCATTGATGATCAACAATAAAAAGGGGAGATGGATAGTCCGTGTTTTTGCGGTCTAATCTCATCCTATTATAATGATAACTAGCGGAAAAAGTATACGAGATTCCCAAAGAAAAAACAATAACAATTTTAATTCATTAAAATTGAACTTAACCCCTACCTCGATGGAAGTCTGTGGTTGTCATGCGCCGCAGATGATGGCGTCAATTCCATCGTCATCTGTGTCTCCTCCCTTCTCGCGGAGGAAGAAGAAGATGGAAAAACCGAGCCACCGATTCGACATTATTCATTTGAGAGTTAGCGTTCTTCATTGAGGACGACGTTATTCAACAAGAAGATGAACCGATCTTCCAAAACTCAAGAGCTCCCTCTCCTTTCTCTTAACACCACAATTGCCAACCAAAATAAAATAAGGCCTTTCCTTATTTTATTTACTCATGCCAAGAATTTCCAATTTTGAAAATCAAACACTTATTTCAATTAATTGTTGAGGTTCAATTAGTTAATTAAATGTGTGTTGGCAAGCATTAAATTGAGAGAGTGGGGAGAGGAAGGGTCACCCAATTAAAGGGGAAGTTTAACAAGTTAATATGAGTTACAAATTTTAATATGAGGGTTAGATGAGTTTTAAGGAATGTGAAGGAGTGGTGATCGTGTGGGACCCACCTCACCAATATCCTCACATGGGTAGTTAGGGGCTTGTGGGTCCCACAACAACTACCCCATGTCGAATAAAACAACTTGGATAAAGAATAAAAATTGTTCCACAATTTTTATTCCATTATTTATTAATCAACAATTTTTTTACAACTCCTCCCAAGAAAACACATCTTCGGTAAAGGTCCTCTTGATAAATTACCAATGATGTGGTTTCAATGGTTCCCTCGGATTTCAATTTCGAGCACCGGTTCAAAAGAGAGAAAAACCCACCCATTCGTTCACTGAACGTACCCGAGCTAAACTTCCGAAAATTATTCTGGGCACACTGTCCCTTAGAATCAGGTGCCGTCAGAAACTGCGTACTCGTAAAATCTCAAAAAAATTATGAAAAAAAATTCCTTGTAATTTATGGGTATTTACAACTAATGGGAGCGGATCAACTCCGTGGAGAATGACAGTGGAGGTTCGTTCCTCGATTTTCTGATATGGATTTCTTCCCCCTTTCTTCCCCTCATGCATTCTTCGCATTCTTCATGGGGCGATGAACAACATATCATTGTGCACACATCTTGCAATGAAATGATCCCAAACTGGAGATCCGACATCGCAACGACCCAGCAGAGGTGTGGCGTTCATAGCTGATGACAAATCGGCTCAGATCGGAAAAGACCGTTCTTTGAGCGTTCTTCATGCGGGAGGATCAAAACGCATTTTCAGAGCCGATCAGAGGCCTGAAAACAACGAAGACGACCTCTGGACATCAGGGAGGCGTGGATTCAAGTTTTTGTGGCAATCAGATGGCCAGATCGATGATCAGGGCAGCACGGAGGTGCGGTGGCAGAAGTCCGCGATTCCTGAAATTTCCAGAATACATGGCATGTACTTCTGAATAACATGACGTGTAGTATTGGAAGTGGATGCTAGGGATTCAGGGGTTAGAGAGGGATCACACGGTGTGTGAACCTGGTCACACGACATGTTGTAATTTCCCCGAATCTCGGTGTGTATTTTGGGAAGTACATGGACACGCGATGGACTGCACGGCTTCATAATGAGGCGTGTACTCTCTACACAGCATGGTAGAGGTGGCTACATGGGACTCGATGCGTTTCCAGGGGATACACGGACACGGGATGGAGTAAACGACTGCGTACTCCATCATATGGCCAGGCGAGGCCAATAACACATGTCACCTCGTATACCGACTACATGGGTTGAGTAAACAGGTTGATGACCCTATACGGGCACATGGCCATCATACATAGAGCCAACCCCAGTCACCCAGACACGGCATGTACACCGTACAACATGAACTGTACTAACATTTCTACACAACCATCCTTACGACACGTGCCATTGTACACGGGAAGTACCTGGGGTCAGACGACACGGCGTGTAACTTTTCTACATGCCGTGAACTTTTTGGAAAATGGTATGGTCCTCTTGTCCACCGTATCTTGGACATGTTTTGTTTGGGTTAGTTCCCATTATTCTCGTTCCTCTAATGGTCATGCATCATTTCCCTCCATAAGAGTATGATCCCTTCAGCAGGACTTTTTTGTGATAGAGTTAGCATCCCTCCGAGAGGCCCGAAACGAGATCCTCTAACCATTCATAACCCTAGGTAGAGTCAGGCATAGATATGACCCACTATACCGGGAGTTGATCCTCTACCTAACTGGTTAATCCAGATGATTTGCGGCATCTTCCATAGCCCTGGAAGTGATCCTCATCTGTGTATCATGATCTTTCACAATCAGGAGTGTGTCTCCCGTAATGAGTGCATCTATCTATCGTGATCTTTCCACTCAGAAGTGTGTCTCCCATAATGAGTGTAATTACCTTTCGTGACATTTCTCGATGAATAGAACTTCTCACACGGATGCCATCATAGCTACTAGACTCGTGGATTGTGTTCTCCCGAAATGAGTGCTTCGTGGAAATTTCGAACTGAATACCTAGATGGGGATATGCAGTTGTGTGACTTGTCTCTAGACACGGTTTTGGGTTTTGAGTATATTTGTTTTATGATCTCCTATTATATGTTCAGTAGACATATATTATGTAGAGCTAACTGTACCATTCCTTTGTGTACTGCTTCACGTTTTTCGGGGTCTGCTGCTGAGTATTGTTATACTAACACCTGCACGGGCTCTGCCTGCACGTGTCGTGTCTGGTGCTGATGAGCATCCCTTTGACAGAGTCCAAATGCAGACCAAGACATGACCAAACTTTCTAAGTTCCCTACAGTCCAAGGCGTTCCTTCGGCTACGAGCAGCAGTCCCTATACCTAATTGTGTATACAGGTTGGACATTCTAGTTTTTATACTATTGTTTTTTGTGGGCTTGTATTCTAGCCCAGTTTACTTTCAGTACATTACTTTCTGTCATACTCTGTTGGTTGCGTTTAGATATATGCATGCATTTTGTTACTTAGTGGGTTTTTCATTTTAGCATTTGTGGGCTTGGAGATGTGTGCGTGTGTACAGGTTCTTAGGGAATTCCTCTTATGTAGTAATATGCTTACTCGGTGCTAGTCACCAGCCCCTGGCCTATTGGAGGTAGGATTGGGGAGTCACGGCGCGGGCCCCCACTAGGATGGGTCATTACAATTTTATTCATTTGTTTATTATATTTGGTCAAGACTATGAATAGGTAGATAATTATCATCAAATATATTTAAATAATGAATGAAATATGTATATTTTGGTTCCTATATCAACGATGACTAAATGAATTGTGTATTTTTCTTTTAAAGTATTTTTATCATAATTATCTTATTTTACTATTCACAAAATTCAAATATTTTAGAAAAAACCTAAAAAATCACACTACCCATGTTTTGAAATGCAGAATTAAAAAATGAAATCCATTTTATGGGTATAATTTTCTATATATTATAAATTTAATTTTTTATAAAAATCATTATTTACTAAAAAATTGCAGATTTTATATTTATAAATGATTTTATGACAATTTCAAAAAATAACTAAGGTGTAAATTTTTTTTCCTAAAATAATAAAAAAAACAGAATGTTAATTTATGAATACATTTTATGAAAATAATGTTTTACTAGAATTAATTTATTAATTATAATTTGTAATTAAATATTTATGCCTTAGAATAATACTAACATATAGATAGTAAATTTTAAAAATATACATTTACATGCAATATGACATAGTTATATCGTATTTAAATTTATAGGATGGTTAATTTTTACTTATATTTCATTGTTGAGGTCACAATTCTGTTGGTTGGATTACTATTCACAAGGGTCACATTACAATTCTATGGATCATGTTATTATTCCATTTGTATATGTTCTTTAACTTGTAGAAATACATATTATTACATTAAATCATAATTTGAAAAGTTTTTTTGATTTATCTTTGTGGTTTTAAGTAATTTATACTATATAACATATTTATAGGAATGCAAATTTCATTAACATAATTCTGGTTCATTGCATTCTCCTTTCCTATAAAAATTTCATCCTTGAAATTTTCATAATGTCAACTCATAAAAATATTTGGGTAGTTATTCATCATAAGTTCCATAGGATCACATGTCACTTCTTCAGTATTATGATTTTCCCAAAATAATTTTAACAGATAAGTAATCTGATTCATCAACACTTATTCTTTAGTTTCCAAAATTCGGCTATTCTCTTCACATTAAGAAAAGTCAGTTTCTAAATCAGTACCTTTAGAAGTGAGGACATGTGTTTGGCCTAGAATGTACTTCATTAACAAATATATGGGGATGAAATTGTGTACATTTTAATGTCTACGAGGCATCACCAAATGATAAGCCACATCTCCAACTATCCCCAGAATTTCAAAAGGGCTAATGTACATAGAGATTAATTTCCATTTCTTCTCCAATCTTATAACAGCATTACATGGAGATACTATCAAAAAAATATGATCTACCACCTGAAATTCCAAATCCTTCCTTCGATTATCAGCATAGCTCTTTTTCCTTATTTGATCATCTTTTTATGGTTTTGAATATTCTTTACCTTCTTTGATGTTTCCACCCCATTCTCTAGGAATAAAAAATTTCTTTCACCATCTTCATCCCAACATGTTGGTGTGCTACATCTCTTTCCATAAAACACATCATATGGTGCCATTTGAATAAAATAATAGAAACTATTATTGTATAATAACTCATCCAATGTTTTTTACTGATCCCACATACCTTGAAAATCATGTTACTATGATCTCAACATGTCTTCTAATGTTTGGAACATCCTTTCTGACTACCTGTTAGTTTGAGGGTGATAAGAACTACTCAAATGATTCTCAATAACCAAAGCACTATGAAGACTTTTCATAATTTTTATTTAAATCATGGAACATAACGAGAAAAAAATTATAGTGGTTCTTTATGAAAGCTTAAAACTTCATTAATATAGACCCTTTCTAAGAACTCCATTGTATAGCCCTCCCTTATAGTGAGGAAATGTTCATATTTGGTATGTCGATCAATAATTAACCATATTTCAAAATTCATTTGTGGAGTTTTCTGTAATCTAGTGAAACAATTCATGTTAATGTCATCACATTTCCATGTAGGAATAGTTAGAGGTGTCATGACTCCTCTATAATGTTATCTTCATTCTTCACATGCAACTAATGATATCCAGATCGAAGTTCAATCTTTGAAAAGTATTGAGCTCCATCATGTGGATAAAATAAATCATAAATGACTAGTAGAGATAGTTGTTCTTTATTTTAATATCATTGATTTCTCCTTAATCAATACACAACCTCTTAGATCCATATTTCTTATAGACGATGAGAAATGGGAATCCCCATTGAGAATCAAATGGGTGAATACATAATTTATCAATAAATTACTCTAGTGGATTCTTTAGTTCAACTAATTCCATAGTTGAAATTCTATAAGGAGTCTTTGATATAGGCCTTTAATAAGAATTAAAACAATATAATGCTCAATTTTTTGCTCTGATGTATGTCTAGGTAAATACTCTATAAATAAAGCATGAAATCTTGAACAATAGCTACATCATCAATTTAATGATATATTTCATAACCCGTAGATATTTTATTCTCATCCTCCCCAAGAATTTCATTCAGTAGAGCTACTGGGGTTGGATCTACATAAGAATCAGACAGTGAGTTTTCTACTCAAAAGATAAGGGATTATACAGAATTCCCAAAAAATTTAACTTCATTCTTATTGAAATAGATTTTAAAATTATAATTTAAAATCCAATACATATAGAGTATTATAGAAAAGTAAATTATTGTTATGATGATAAATTTATTAGCTAATGCACATTTATGTGTCATAAATAGGATATATCGACACATATTTGCTACAATGGAACTTCACTTAGGTGTTTTGATTGATAAATCCACTATTAAATCATAAGGGAAATGTATAATTTTCATAGAAAACTGGGCAGATATAATAGAATGTGATGATCCATAATCAATTAATGCATTGGCTATGTTTGAGGAAGTTATTAATGTATCCACCACCACATCATTAGGAACTTTAGCATCAAAAATTATGATCACATAATCATAGCCTTTTTCCCTTGTCCTTCTTTGGGGAATGATTCCTTGATTCCTAGGAAAATCATTTGCATAATGTCCCATATCCCTAAAATTATAGCATAGAACATTGGTAGGTTTTTTATTTCCCTTTAAATTAGAATATTTTTGGCCTTTTTCTCCACAAATGTAAAAAAATCATTTCTTTCTGGAAATTACAAGGGTTTTTTTCCAAAATTATTGTAGGATTGAAAATAAACTCTTACTATTTTCCCCATTTCCCTTTTTACTTTTCCTTAGTGTTTAATAGCCCTCTTATTCTCTTGATTTATATTGAACGCATAATGATTTTAGAATTATTTTTTGTCTTCATATCACATGTGTCTATATCATCATATAATGACAAATTTTGGGAGATGAGGGCTCTTTGGATGAATGGTTTTAAACAATCAATTAGTAGGTCAATCTTGTTCCTTGGATTACATATGTACTCTCTGGTATTAAATTTTATCCATGTAACCTTGGAATCATACTTCACAACATTTTCATCATCTTTTTGTCTTAGAATCAAGAATCACCTATCCAGATCCACTCATTGTTCATGAGGAAAATATTTTTCTATGAATAATTCATGAAAATCAATCTTTTTCATGCCTACTATTTCTTCCTCTCCTATTCTGTTTTGAATTAATGACCATCACTAATCCACACCTCTCGATAATCGATAATCTGATACTACAACCTTCTGCCTTTCTATACTTCCTATAGAGGGAATATCTTCTCTTTGGAACTTATCCACTACTCTGTTACCTATGTTTTTGTATTATAATTAAACAATAGAGTTTTGTGTCCCATAAATTAGTATAACATTTCTCTTATACATTTTGGATTAGGATGATCCATATGTGTAAGGTTATTTTTCATAACTTGAGTCAGCTATACCGATATAGTTATAAGTTCTTCATCACAAGTCATAGCTCTAGTACTAGAATCATTATCTTACATAGGAGGGAAATAGATACATGGGATATATATGTTGATTCAATTTCCATTCCTTCCACTAGTAACCTATTATAAACAATGGAATACATCAATTTAGGTTATGAATCATAATGCGTAATATCAATTTAGAAAAACACAAAACATAAACTGAAATTTAATGCAAAGAAAATCTCATAACCAAAATAAGGGTTTCATTAGGGAAATTTTTACTTTTAAATCCATCATAATGGTTTCAAAAGAAAATCTGGATTACACTAATAATATCCCCTTGAAGTGTGGAACTAGGTGTGTAGTAAGGCTCGTTGTCATGTACCAGGTTACCCCGAGTCTGGCCTAGGAAACCTTGTCCAAGTTGTTACTTCTAGATACATCTGTGTCATAACTACATCCACTTTTACTATCTATACATGGATATATTTCTAGGAATATACACAAAATTACTACGTTAAAAATATTCAAGAATGTTTATTCTTACATATCCTCATTGTTTATCTAATAATTTTCCACCAATCTATGTATTCTAAATCTAGTTACCCTAGTTTCTAATAAACATCCTCTTATACAAAGTGTAAATACACCGACCTGATTAGTTGAAAACCGATTACTTTCTTTATAAAATTGGTATTAATAAAAGAAATCTAATCCTAGAGGACTAAATAGATTCTTCAATTTTTAAAACTAGATTATATAAATGAACAATTCATTACCACATGAAATAAAATATAGAAACTTATTTCAGAAACACCAATAAAATCATCGTTTATCACTACAGTTCATTCATAATATTCAGCCTCACATCCTAAGAAAAATAAAAAAAATAAGTAAGGGATGAGGTCAAATTCTCATTATGGGTATGAAATACAATACAATCTAACATAATTAAAAGGCAATGTGGATAACTAAATGCACATGCATTTAAACATAAAATTGAGCATAATATGGTAGGAATAAAAACAGATTAAATAATGAAATAATAAAGAATAACCATTGATATTATACTTGTTTAATAACCATGCGTTCTATTAATTACTAGTTATATAATGAGGGAATGCATAATGATGTACATCAAAAACATACCTTCAAGGCATTGGCAATACATTATACATAATCGGTAAAAACCCATTCAAGTTTGTCGCTCATGAGACCTACCAATGCATCAAGGGGATATAACAGGCCCCAAAAACCCCAAACTATGTTAAATTAATTTCAAATATGAATGGGGATAAACAAAAACAAAAGCAACATATACATATAATATTTAAGAAACTTTTCCCAATATGTAAACATAATCACTAACCATTCTGAGTAGTATGGTGAATCGTATAAATATGGGTCATACAGAGTAAAATTGATCATAAACCATCATATACAATATGTTGGATGATAAATAGAAGACATAAAATTCAATAAAGAATAAATTTGAATATAAAAGTTTCAATATATTAACATACTCTAATAAAATCATTGGTTAATTCTTCATAGAAATACCCTTTTTAACTTTTCAAAGAAGAGTTCTATTGAAAAAACCATTTCTATTTGTCATGATTGTTTATTTAAAATATGAAATGGATAAATGTAGCTTCTACAGAAAAGATAAGGTATTGTATAAAAATAAATGTGTCTTAAAATTTTTTATGGATGGTACTTCAAAATTTGTGAGAAATTGAGATGTTCCCTTCAATTGAGCATGCATATCAGGATGAAATGAGAAGGTGCCTTGTAAAACATTTATTCTCCCATAAAATAATGATGAACTAATCTAGATATATGTTTTTGGAAGATATATGTTTATATATAATTTATAATAAATATATAAAATTAATTAATATTTTCATTACTTTATAGTGGAAAATATCATAACACAAATGAAAATGGTGGTTTGGGAAGAAAACCCTCACCTCTTTTCTGATTGTGTATTTCACATCACCTTAATGTCTTGGATAATAAAATTAGATCAATTAATTAATAATTAATAGCCATTTCTAGATTTATTAGGTTCAATATAGTTTAATTAATTTCATTTATAGCCATAAATATGAGTTGTATAATTGAATTTCATTGTTCTGTCAGATTTAGTATATTGGTTTTCCTGACCGGTTCACTTGTTTACAATTAATTGTGTTCATGTAAAGTGGGTATAATTATATAGAATTGGAATTAAATGATATTAATGGTAATATAAAATTTTAAATGGTTATAAATATCATTTTTTATTTGATATTGGGATTAATCATTCGATAATACATTTAGGGATAATCGTTTAGATTATTATGGTGGTTACTGATCATAATGAACTAGTTTTGATTTATCATTTTCTATTATGTACATAAGTTCCATATATAGTATAAAAATGGTTATAATATACATTTTAAAAATCTATTTCATCCATTGAGTATGATTCATGAACAACATTTAAGATGGTGAAGTAAAATGAAAATGTGTCGTCTATAAAGGCGATGAAACTACAACTCACAGGAAAAGTTTCCATTTTTTGAGTAAAAGAGAGAGGAGAAGTGGATTAATGATGGATAATTACATTAGAATAATAAAATTATAGTACATGTATGGTAATGGATTTTTTATTATATTATTATGATGGTAGTTTAATAGATAATAAAAGAAATTAACTTTAAAAAAATTAAAAGGATGAGGATGAGGATCTAACCTCAGGAAAACTCCTCATTGAGAACCTCCTTAAGGGATTGCCTTTGGACGTTTGTTCATACCAAGATCTCTGGGACATGGGGGAGGGTCTTGGGATGGGTATTGATTTTAATTTTTACAATCTTCAAAGCTTTTATGGTTTGATGAGATGGTTTGGTATTTATAGTAGAGGAGAGAGGTGTTTTTTAATATTTTATTCATTTATTTATTATTTTGGCACAAGATTGTGAATAGATTTGTATTTATCAACAATTATATTAAAACAATTAAGGAAGTTTATAGATTATAAATCTTCAATGACTCAAAGAATAGTGTATTTATCTTTTCATGTATTTATATCGTAAATTATCGTATTTTACTACAAAAAAAAATCATGTATTTTTTAAAAAAAAATCACCCAACCCATTTAATGATCTATAGAATTAAAAAAAGGACTCTAGTTTATGAAAATAATTTTCTATATCTAAGAAATTTAATTTTTTATTAAAATCATTAATTACTAAAAAAAATTAATTTTTAATTGATGTTATAACACTTTCAAAAATTAACTATAGTCTTATAAAATTATCCAAAAATTATTATACAACTAAATGATAATTTATGAATATGTTTTTTGAAAATTTCTTATTCTGTTCTCTATGTGGTTTTATGTGATTTATACTATATAAAATATTTATAAGAAGGGAAGTTTCATTAAAAGAATTCTGGGTCATTACATTAAGGACTACCTTGATAAAATTGTGGTATTTTTTACTGATGATATTATGGTATACAATAAATGTAAAGATGATCATGATGGTCATCTAAGGGTTATATTAAATACTCTTAGTAAGGGGGGCTATTTGGAAAAACAATAAATGATATTTTTTTACAGAAACATTTTTCCTTGGGGAACATTGTACCTAATGAAGCAATCATAGTTTAATCTACCATGAAAATAGTTGTGGAGAAGAGGACTCATCCTAAAACAGTAATTGAGATTCATAGATTCCATGGTTTAGCAATACATTATATGAGGTTTGTGAACCAATTTCACGACTTTCTGATCCACTAACCACGTTAAATCTAAAAGGATGTAAGTTCATTTAAATAATTAAGTGGGAAGAAATTTTATAAGAGCTGAAGAAGAGATTGGTTACTACACCCATGTCAACTCTACCCGCTATCAGGTAAGGAGTCAATATTTTTTGTAATTAATTTTTGGAATGTCTTGGGTGAATCCTTGTGAAATATAAAAAAGTGATTACTTATGCATCTCGAAAAGTAATTCCTCATGAGCAGAATTATCCTATGCATGACCTGGAGATGGTTGCACTTATTTTTTATTTGAATATATGTAGGAACTATATTTATTAAGAGAAATGGGATATATACATAGACCACCAATGTTTGAAATATATATTAATTCTAAATTATTGAAACATTAGACAAATGACATGTTTAGAACTTATTAAATACAATGATTATTCAATTCATTGTCACACAGAACAGAAACCAATTTCATAAATGCATTAAGTAATAAAGACAATATTTTTATGGAAATGATGAGGATCCATGGAGATCCTTTGATCAAATATCTAGAAAAATTGTACATGTGAACCATTTGATAGGTGATATCATAAATCCTATAAAAAATTATTTATCAACCATCATTTCTATAGAAGATTAAATATATCAAAGAGAAGATCCATTCTTTCAAAGGAAGAAAAATCATATTATGAATGGGACATTTCTTGATTTCAATATTGATCATGAAGGTGTACTTGTATTCCATAAAATACAATGTCTTCCATCTATTCTAGATATAGATAAAGAACTCATGGATGAAAGTCATTGCTTTGCATTCTCTATATATCTAGGAATCGCTAAAATTTATAGGGACCTATGTGATCATTATTTGTGGAATAACATGAAAAGGGATATTGTCAACTAGACTATGCCATGATTGGTGTGTTAACAAGTGAAGGAAGAATGAAAAATCTGAAAGATTTGTTGCAACCACTACACATACCAACGTGGAAGTGGGACAATATCATTATTTTCTTTTTCACTGGTCTCCTAAAAACGTCCAAATGAAATATTGTGATATGAGTTTTAGTGGAATAACTCACCAAGAATTCTGATTTCATAGATATTTAGGATGATTTCTCTCTTGACAATCATGCCATGATTTAAGTAAAGGATATGGTGAGGCTACCTGGGGAGTCACATTCTATTGTTTTTTATCATGATCTATGGTTCACATCAAAATTCTAGATAAGTATTCAACATTATATGTGTATGAAATTGAATTTTAGTATCTCCTTCACCCCCAAATAGATAGCCAATTTGAAATAACTATTTCGAAACTTGATTAAATTTGGGAACATGATCAATGAAATTTAAATGTGGATGGGATAATCACCTCTCGTTAAATATGTTTTCATACAAAATCATCTTCCACTTGAGTATTAAAATGGCACCCTATGAAGCACTATATGGGAATCATTGTATAAATCATACATTCAAGGATAATGTTGGTGAAGGGAAAGGTTCTAGGGGTGGATATTCTTTATATTATGAAAAAACGGTTCATGAAATCCAACAACAGATAAAGACTACTCAGATTTGGCACAAGATCTATGATGACAACCATCGAAGGGACTTGGAGTTTGATTCTGGTGACCAAGTGTACCTTTAAATTTCACCATGGAAGGGAGTCATGTAGTTTGGCTAGAAAGTGAATCATATCCCCAGGTACATCGGTGCATATGAAATACTTGATCACATTGGAGTATGGGAATATCAACTAGTTCTTCAACTAAATCTTGGTGAATTTCATGTGGTATTCCCATATCTATATTGAGGAAGTATATACTTGATTCCTCACATATACTAAATCTGAAGGTTGTGCCAATGGAACATGAACCCTCTTTTGAGGAGTAGTCGGCATCTATCTTAGACCATAGATAAAAGGCTCTACACATCAAGAATCCCCACCTCGTCAAAGTGTGGTGTATGAATCATAAATTTGATGAAGCAATGTGGGAACAGGAGGAGGGAATGATATAGAAGTACCCACACCGTTTCTCAACTAATATAATGAGTTAAAATTTAAGAGATGAAATGTATTAAGTTGGGAAGAATGTAATGACCCCAACTTTTTAAATGGGATTTTTTCCAAATAAAACGTGTGTTATATTATTTTAAACTCAAAAAACAATATCTTCTTAATAATGAATTGGGTAAAAAAGGAAATGTGACCACCAAAATTTATCTGTTATTTGACCGTCGGTCAAATATGACTGTTTTTCAATATATCCATTTTAAACTATACTATTGTCATTAATTTTTATGATATAATTTGTGTTTATAAGTACATATGATAAATAAAAGATAAAATAGAAAGGAGAAATGATGGCCTCACCAAGTACGGTCATGCTATGTGAACCCCATATGTTAGAAAATGGGAGGTCGGTACCATCACTATGGTTATATCTTGAACAAGCCCAAGCCAGCTTTAATAAGTTAACCTAGAATGAAATCACCTATTGGAGAAGTTAAAGTTAGTTAGAATAACAACTCGGGTGATGTCAGTCGAGCCACCCCATGAATCATTTTTCATCACACCCCTTACCCTTAGTTTGTATTCAGGTGTTATAAGGGGTTATGTTTAAAGGACCAGGATATATAAAGTGTAATTCCATTTTATAAATTAAATTTTTATTCCATCAATTCCATTTTAATAATAGTTTTTCTTAAAAAAAATATATGATGAATTTGGTACATTGATTTTTCATACCCAAGTAATACGTCTTAGAAAAGATATAAAACATTATATTAATCTATGGTATTCTGAATAATACATATTTTAATGAAATATTATGATAAAAACGTGTTTATTATAATATAAATGATAAAATAATTTTAAAAATTTTTAACTTGTTAAAATTTTACTATGAATTTTCAACAAAAATTTATTTTTAATTAATAAATATTTTGATATTTAATAGTTAAAATTATCTTATTTATAGAATTATTTTGATAAACTAAAAATAATTTTGTATGTAATCACCTTTATACTAGGTTAGGGTGAATTAATGATAATTTTATAAAATATCTTTTTCAGAGTAGTAATAATATAGGTTGAGGTTTTTCGTATGTTTATTAACTTTATAATTATTTCATAATTATAAAATAATTACTTAAAAACAATACACGTCCTCAAATATATTATTTTACTAAAATCATGTATTTCAATAGATTTTAATTAATTTACACACCTGTAATTTATATTCCAATGTCTAAAATTGAAACATTAATATAAAAAACAATATTTTTGTGGAAACATTACTTTTTAATTCCAAAATAACTAATATAAAATTATTATAGTCTCTTGTTGATTAAAATAACATATAATATGCCCCAAGATTCAAAAAAACATATGCAAAAAACCTTCTTCAAGACCATAATTTGACATTTTCCACAACCATTGTTTCCAAGTCCTATATTTGAAAATTAATAATCTAATCATACACTTTTTATATAAATACCCGTGTATTTAACCATTTATATTCACTAAAAAATAATTATACATAAATATTTGGTAGTTTTACCTCCCAATGAGTCCCCCCAAGGTCTTCTGAAGCCCCCATGGTTCCATTCCTCATGATTTATGAGTTTTTCTTCATGTTAAGGGAAATCTACACTTCTCTTTTCTGTTCAATTTCTATTTTTATGTGGAATGTCATACAATTTCAAAACTAAGTTCATTTCATCCACATTATTTCATACTGTTAATGTAATAATATCTTTTTATGAATGGTATATCATTTTTTCCTATAATTTTAAAATTTTATAAAACTATGTTTTATACCCATTATGCTATCGAATTTACTTCTTAAAATTTTCCAATTCTCCTCATGAAATCCTATTTTATTTTATTTTTGTGAATAACCAAACCTATTTTATTTCTAGGGGTTTTAAAATTGATGTAAAAATTATTTATTTTATTCAATTATTAACATAAATGGAACCTTCATTTCCTTTTTGTGTAAAAAAATGACATAAGGATCATATCATTAAGCACTTTTGAAATGATATGTTTTTTAATATGAAACCCATTTCTTTTATTCTCCATGCATAATTTAGATAAATTTTTATTATGATATATTTGGATCAAATTAATTAAAAAATATTATGTTCATTCCCTCATAGTTCTCTAATTCATTGGGTAATGAATGTAATATCTAGATATTTCATGTTTTATGATACCTTGGTGAATAAACTTGGTAATATTCATGACACCTCAGTGAAAATCTGTTTTATATACTTATGAATGCCTCCATAAAATTTTGTATCCAAATTACCATGTTATGATTTTTTTTCTTTTTATTATGATATTCATCATTTCCTATTTCTCATTAAAAAATTATATTCCTCATGTTATTATTGATATTTTTTCAAGATCAATTGTGAACTATTTCCCATGATTTCCCGTACTGGTCATTATGCTAACCCTTTCCTTTGGTGTATGTCCCGAGGTTATGAGATGTAGTGAATTTAGTTAGGATTAACCAATGAAGATATAATTCAAGTGGATTATAATAATTTTTTATGTTTTAATGTATTAGGTACCTTTTTTTCAAGAAACTAAACTTTAAAATATCATATGTTTGTATAATGTAATGAAATTATATGTAATAAAAAGGTTGGATTCTTCACATAAGGATTCATCAGCTAAAAAACCTGAAATATAATTAAACCATATTGTATAATTGATGGCCACATGGGGATCTGATATCCTCCACCACATAAGTCTTTTATTGAGGGTGAAGGCATATCCTAACTGTTATTTAATATCATCCTTATTTATATTTAAAAGAGAACCTATATATCCTCTGGTGACTATTTCATCATATCTTTTTTATAATTTAAATATATCCTAAATACAATTTAGATACTTTAGTATAGTCTCTACTATCATCTAACGTTAGTCTCCATGATTTTTATGATATCTATCTATCATGCTCATGGAATGGGAAACATGATTTTTGGTACATATCATGTAAACATGAACATATCCTTGATTCACAAGGAATTCTAGTCATCTAAGGTCTCTCATATTGTTTCATTGGTCACATTTTCTTGGAAGGATGTATTCCATGTGACACTATAAACATTCCCCTCTTTGGAAACTTATATACTAAAATATCTATAGTAACATGATAACATATATACCCAAACATATTCTAGTCCCATATTATAATTTTCCATTGTCTTCATTCGTATCATACATCACATTTTGAATTTGATTAACCTGTTTTGGGAGTAACACATCAATGTTTTTAATATTAAAATTCAATAAAACCTGAGAAACTATGAGGGAGTGAAACAAATACGAGATTCATGTACAACTCCCCGGGTAGTATAAACCATATAAACTCATATAATTCTATATAGAAAAAAATATAGGCTACATGAGTCCTAGATGGAACACCTTCTCCAAGAATTCATGTAATGAGTACCTTGTAAATCTTAGAGTGCTCAGGTATATCCTTCTACTAATAAAGTTCTCAGAGGTGAGAGAACATCATGTGAGAATCCTTTTTTTATTATAGCTTATAGAGAAAACTATTAATAGATGACAACATCAATGAATAGAAATTTATTACATCGTCTTTGTTTCTTGAGATCATAGTAAGCTATTCCTCACTCACTTTCTTAGAAGGATCATTATGAACTCGGTAATCTTACTTGAAAGACATCCTCTTTAGGTGTAATACAATGCACATGAAACTATTCCACTCGTGAAAGTTACTACAAATCAATATATTTTTCTTCTATAGTATGGATCATATTGATAATTTCAATTTAAATATAGAACCCATTTTCAAAAAAAATTACCTTAGGTTTTAATACTTTCCCATGATTACCAAAAATATGTGATTCCTAATTATTTTATTATCTTATCAGTCTCCCAAAATTTTATCAAATCTCAATATCCCTCACCGTTGTGTTTAGAATATCTTTTCTTGTAGATATTCTTGTGTAATGGATATGTATTCCCCTTCTCATAACCCTATCTATGTCCATGAAACTTACTTGTATTGTTTAGGTAGGAAAGTCTTTCCACCTATATTAACTCATAGTTACTTGATCCATTCAGTGGACTCTCCAATCCTAAAATCCTATAATTGTATTTCCTCAACACTCTCTTTGAATTTGTATTAAAAAAATATGTCCATTTCAATCAATTCAAATTTGATTATGTCAACCAATTTTTTTAAGGATCAATGATATTTAAAAAGTGTCCCCAAAATGGGTTGACTGATGGTTCAACTATGGGTGCATATTTAATCATATAATGGAAAGTGTCATATGACATCATATTTCTTATGATGAATTTTTATATAATATTTAAATATTATTTATTCCATCATTTTTACATGCTCGTTAATATATATTAATTTTAGATAATTAAAAATAATTATCTTGATAAAATAATATATGTATGAACCAAATATTTTATTCCACCATAAATTCATGCTAATTTATTTATTTTATGGGATTATGTAGAAAGTTCAAAGAAGCATAAATAGTTGACCATGCACTGCAAAATAAAATAAAATAAATATGTGGCATTGTCATGGTCTTTTCAACTGGTTGATTATTGAGTATATGATAAACAAACCCATTGACCTAGGAGAACAAATCTTGGAACCCAACTTGTTTCATGTTGAAACATTCCATCCTAGATTCAATGTGTCTCCTTATATGGTTTTAACTCAGTTCAGGTTCAAAAATACCTCCTTGACTTGGATATTAATCCTTCAAATTTATTTACTCACACACATATGAGGGGAACTTAGTGTATGAGGGTATGTAAAATAATCCATTGAAATTCATGTACTGTATAATAATGGAGGGAGGGATGCCTCATGGGCCACCATATTTAATTTAATAAAACTATTATCATAAATAAAACCGTACTATAAGTACTAAATAAAGTTTAAACCTAAAAAACACATAATTGTCGCTTTATTTCATACCAATCTTATCTGACTAATTAGGTTAGACCTGATGGTGTCGAGTTACTGATTTATAATCACACATTTTTTGGGTCATTGTTTGGTACTCGAGAAGATTATGTGGATGCAGGTTTCGACAAGGTCAAAGAAATTACTTTTGATTTTTTGATTACTAGATGGGATGATGTTTTGAGGTAGGATGATCATAGGATTTAAGAACAGGGACATTTGAGTCTTACTTTGAGTATTCTTGTCTTTTTCTTTCTTGTTTCTAGAATGACATTTTTCTAGATTCCATTACATCATTACATTACTCCCTTATTTTTTATTTGATTATTCCGTTGGATTTTATTATTGTCTTCCTCTATGTATATTCCTTGATTTATTTACTTTATATGGTTTATTTACTATTTCTATGGAAAATGAAATTTAGTGGGTAAAGCCTCCCCAAAAAATATTTCACACCCCCATAGCTAGTTAGAAGCCTCTAGGCTATGGGGAGGTTCACTTGTGGTCCCGTAACCAACCCTTTTTAGGCCATGTGAGAGAGTGTCTGGTTAGATGACATTACAATGTTGTATCATAGTAGGTTTTATTTTCTTCTTCTTTACTATTTATGAATGGTGTAAAGGAATATATGATGTGTCTGTACATGGTAATGATATTTTTCATGGGAGTAGATAACCCATGTACATGCTAATATCCAAACACCTAGGGATGTTATTCTTATTTGTGTTGTGTTATTCTTACAGTTGATGTTATTTCACCTTGGGTGATTCACATTTTTTGTGAGTTCATTATTTTATAAGGTTAATATTGTTGAGATTAATCTCTTTGTATGTAATGAGATGAGAATACATGCTCCATAATATGCACATATGGATATATTGACATGAATTATTCATTATAAGGGAATATCTATTTTTTCATGTAGTATATACTTTCTTATTGATCAATGATATGAAATATATATTTCCTTGGATAAATTAAATTAATTTATTTGTCATTATAAAACACTTATAAGACATGTTTTGATAGACCAAGAGTTAGTGGTTATCTAATGTATTCATTTTTTAGGATTATTTGGTTATTATCTTGTTCTATAAGGTGTGCATTTTTCTTGTAGGGAAAATTACTACTCGTCATCTTCGACATGAGTTTCAACAGAATGGTAGTTAATATGCTCCTAACATATCTAAATAAAAGCTTCCTATTGTTATAAAGGGCCATATGGATGATCATCTTTTCTAAAGCTTCCTCAGGGCATGTGATATAGGGAAAGAGATATTGTTCATATCATAACTTCGATGTCCGAGATGAGAAGAGAGGTTCCACTGTGGCACCCTTCAATGTTTAATGGGGATTGATGACTCCATGAATTAATGTTCTAGATCGAGTTGGTCAAGATGATCTTCAAGTGTAACACCCCAATATTTCATATTATGTTATCTCTTCAATATAATTCAATAACTTGCGCTACATGCAACATCGAGTTCGAGCGCACCACGACTTACCAAACTAGCCATTCAAAAAAGCGGTTATGAATAGTATTAACTAAATTTTGAATTTTATATACTCCATATAATTTTAGAATCCATATTATGTGTTTCCTATACATAATAGAAGAAAAATTCGTTTTTTTCAGATAAAAGAAGTATTTTTTTTAAAATGCAATTTTACCGCCCTTTAGGGGAGAACTTTTTTTTAAAACCAATATTAGACACATTAATATATTAACTTTAATGAAATTAAATTATTCATTATAAGTGGGACATAAAAATTATGTTTTGATAAATATTTGGTACTTTTCTGATAACATCCATATTTTTATGAATAGTGAAAAATACTAAATTTTAATTAAAAACAACTTTTCTAATCAAAATAATTTATAGTGCTAAATTATACATTTTAGTGGTTTTAAAGTATCATTACATTATATTTTTATCATTTAATATAATTTAGGTCATTTTTTGTAATTTCACATTTAAAAAAACATAAACAAGTGTCGATCTTTTGATAGTTATTATTTCTTAAAAACACTTTTTTTGTTTTGACAATAGGAATTAATTTTAAATTAATTTCTACCACTTCTGTGTATTGAATTAGGAAAAATGGATTCCATATTTTTAATCAGGAGTTCCAAATGGTGTAAATAGGTAACTTTTATTTTTAGACTTTATGAATAACTACATTATTACATATTTTATTTACCATGGTTAAAAAGTCAATCCAGTAAATAAGGGTAATAAATAATATTATAATAATATTACATTACCCTAACTTGTGTTCTATTCCTATTGGTCGATACATGTCCGACCATGGTCATATTTTGGTCGATTTGGGGACCCCATGGAGCCACTTGGGAGTGATAATGACATTTTACATTAATTAATCTAAAGTAAAGACCAAAATAACAAAAGATTGTATCTTTTAGTAAAACAATTTTATATGGGGTTATATAATTGATCTATTAGAATATAAATATTAATTAGAAATCTAAAATTATTTCATAAATAATTTTATTTTATTTATAATTTTTAGACATTAAATAAGTTAATTTATATATGACACAATGATGATGCAGTAATTTCCTTAATAATGAAATATTAAAATAATTGATATTATAAATATCCAAATAAATGTAAATTTAGACTTATAATAAATGAAACTAATTTTATAGGTTAATATTACATTTTAGGGTTGTTAGAATAAATTTTTTATGTAATAATGTCTTTATGTATTTCAAAAAAATCAAATACTAAATAGAGTAAAAATTGACACAATTCAGTTTTTAAAGAAAATGTTATATTATTAATTGATATGATATTCCTAAAAATGTTATTTTCGACCAAAATACTTAGATACTGTTATAAATATTAATAATTAACCATTTTGGCTAGTAATAGTAAGTTTATTAACCATATAATAGAAAAATACAATGAGACATGGTAAATATCAAACGATTTAACTAAGAGTTAAATCTAAAATATAAGGATAATATGATGATCTAAACCTATATAAAACCTATTTGTTTAGATGTTTTCGACCCATCCCAACCTTACCTTCTAAATAATTTATTTTTTATCCATTAGAAATCGAAAATGATTTTATTATAAAATAATATTTCAAGATTTTCCTAAAGTGACCCTCACCTCTCTTATAAAAAGGCACTTCCCCTTTTCTTAATTTCACACCTCCAAATCCTTTTTGACTCTACCAACCCCTAAGAAAATATCCTCCCATCATTCCTCCCATCATCCTATAGGCATTATATTGGTCATAAAGCTAGTCTATGGAGCCCTTTTGATCAAAACAAAAAGAGGAACCCGAAGAAGAGGTAAATGTTTCACCACATCTTTCAAGTTCTTTACTTCTTCAAATTCCTCTTTCTTTGTTGATTCCATTCTCAAATAATAACTCCAGTATCTTACATATACTATAAAATTATTATAAAAACGGTACAACAATATTCATTATACTATCCATCCTATAAATGACAAAGTCACCATACGTGCGTACGTACGACGTACCGTCTCCACGTCGTGGTGTAGTTTGTTATTCAGACAATTGATTATTTGGATGGGTTTAATAATGAGTATAAGTGATGTAAATAATAAATATAACATGTTAATGGTTCTTTATATATAATATACAATCAAATTATAAACTATTTCTCCATCAATGATATTGTCACTTGTGCGTACGTATGGATTAAAATCTCCACGAACGCGATGAGATTCATTTCCCCATCGTAACCATTCAAGAATTAATTTCATTTGATGATTAAAAATAAGGATTAAGAAATTAATATCATTCTATATATTAATCAAATACATCATATCCATAACAAACATTTCTTACATAACCAATCATATAATGGAAAACGAGTCAGTTAACACCCAAAACGATGATACTACTAAAATATTATTAACAAAGAAATATTATATGATCATATATGATATCATATTTATGTATATATTTCATTTATAATTTAATAATAATGTTTTAACTATTATATAGGAGGTTAACATACCATCGACTAAGGAAAAGTACCAGGCAATGGTTAATTTCACAATCTCTTTATTATCTGAGGTTGTTTTTACATAACTATCCATAGGGACCTCTTTATCATCCTCATCTGTGTTTTCATAAAAAAGTATTTCAAAACATTTTTACAATTTAATAGGCTATGGTTTAAAGTCATTGATACCCTTATTTAATATTAAATTTTTTGAAAGGAATATTTTCAACGTTTTCCAAGCAAGGTACTTTATGACCTTTTCGACAAAATTATAGTAAGAATGTTTTTTAACTTATTCGACGGTTGAGGCTATTTTATGCTGTTATAACATCATTGAAGCTTCCCTTACAATATTATAAGATTATTTTCAAAATTAATGTTTTATTTTATAATTATGTAACTCTTAAATGGTTTCCAAATAGAAAGAGTCATCTCTTTGAAATATATTTAATTTCATCTATGTCAACATCTTTTCATAGATTTTAATCTTGTTTGAAGTTGATTTATTATGATACATATCTTCCAAATTGTATTGAAGTATTTGTGATATATTTGACTATGGATGGGATATTTTTATTCCATTTATGGTTTATGGTTAAATTATTGACAATTTGTATGCTATTTTTAATATGATATGTTTCAACCTTTTCATATGAGGAATGCATTGGACTTAGTATGTGATGGGTGGAGCCTGCTTTAGCTTCTTAGTGTATTGGTAGGTCTCATGAGGCAATTAGACATGGAATTGGTCGAGGCCTTTCCCAATTTGATATATGGTTTTGGCTGAGGCCTAAATCATTTTTATACATCTTGACTGAGGCCTTGACAAGATATTTTAGAATGTTCATCATTATAAATTCCCTAATTATGAAAATAATATTGATGGATCATGTGACTATTTGACTATTAGAATACCCATGACTATGTTTTATTATGGAATTATTTACTCAACTCATATTCCTTCCATAAAGTGTTCATGTTTATTATTTTTAAAGGGAATTGTTTTTAATTATTCATCATGCCTCAGGTTAATGTTATCTTCCGCTGTATTTCTTACCCTTACATAGTGTTTGTGCTCACCCCTTTATAATGTTTAATTTTCCTAGGATATGAAGAAGTTAGTTTTGAGTGACTTGCAGGAAGAATCTAGGAGACATAGATGTTTCTAATGGAACAAATTATTTTTGTATTTATTTTAAAGTTTTAATTTTGAACTTATATATTTATCTTGTTTTCAAAGCTACTAAACTGATCGGTATTTCAAGACATGATTCCTTATATCATGCTAATTTTATGTAATAAAGCACCAACTCTTGGTAACTGGGGTCAGGGAATTATTGTTGGTATTAGAGGAAGTTTATAAAAAAAATGGAAACTAGATTTAGAAAAACTATGATTAAAGCTCATTACCCTAATATAGAATTTGAGGATTAATATTTAATAACTTCCTTGAATTATTTCAATATAGATGTTTTTTGTATTTTCTACGAAATAAATTCTTTTTTGGATACGAGTAGGTAGAGGCAGCTCGGGCACAAATATACCTAGGAGTGAAAACTCCAACAAGGAGTTTTGGGCTTGACCCAGGTTATCCTGGTACATGAAAATAGGCTTTTCTGTACTCTTGGTTATGACACTCCCAAGAGATATGCATAGGATAATTCACATTTTCCTTACAAACCATTATGGAGTATTTATGAGTATATACTTTCTCAAAGAAAACAATTTATTATTATATATTATATGCATAATATTTTCTATTTACATTAGGTATTTTACATTATTAGAATTATGCGTTGTGATTCATAAACTAACCTAGTGTATGCCATTGTTTAGAAATTATTCCTAGTAGAGGTAATGTGAATTCCATCAATATGCATGATTGAAAGATTATGAAGGATCATATCTTTCATGGTATTAAGCCAGCATTTAAAAAGGAAATATTCTCCCATGTATTCTCATAAAATGAAGAAATGGTATCATGTGTCAATAATATAAGTAAATAATTCTATGAGTCATATGAATTTGAAGGGAACCAAGAGAAGAAAAGGATGGAATAGAGAAATATGGATAAAGGGAAGAGGGGAAAGAAGGATTTTCCCATATGTGATAATTGAGGGAAGAATCGCCTTGGTAAATGCTTGAGGGGAATGGTTGTTTGTTATAAGTGGGGAGAAAAAGGACAACAAGTATGTGATTTCAATGGTAAGAAAAAGGTTTTAAATATTCAATGCTTCGTATAAAGGAGTTTGGACACTACGCGAATCAATGTCCAAATCATCAGAGTATACCCCAAATGATGCTATTAGATAATAATAAAGTTTTGATACTACCAAAGATGAAGATGAATGATTTGATTTTTTATTTTTATATTAAAGTATTGTGTCATTTGAGTATTGTATTATGGATGTACATGTTATAATAATTATAGAGTATATAAGGATTGTACTGCAGTACAATTTTATTAAGGACTTGAGATTGTGTGGAACCCAGAAAAGTGACTTAATAGCAGGTTAATTTTTTGGAAAATATATTGTTGAGAGAAAGATAAAAAATAATATGGTTCTGAAAATGAGGTAGTGATTTTGGAATAATATATGATTGATTTGGATAAATTATATTGGATATTCTTGACTACCTTGAAACTGATTAATGATTCGTATATTCCATCATTGATGGAGCTTACAACATTTTTGGATATAAGGAGTTTATCCAGTATTACATAAGAAATAAGGGAGAATGAATGTAATCAATAATGTTTTATGGTAATTCAGGGTGTTACCATGTTTTATGAGAATACATAATGAAGGTATTCACATGTTATTATGTGGAAAAAGGGATCTTCATTATGTTTACCATCCTTACAAATTTTGGACTATGAGTATGGACAGAAATTTTTTGGATAATTCTAAAGGTTAGAAACGATTACGTTGAACATTGGATACAATTGTTTAAGGTTAAAACATTTCCTAACATTAGTTTTGTATTGTTATAAAAAGGACAAACCGGAGGCCGGGCGACAATCTGTTGAGTCCGGCAAGGCCACGAGACTTGAACCCACAACCAATGGGCGACAAGGGTGCATCACCTACCACTAGCCTATGTGATGTCTGGGTTTGTATAATGTACTTTTTTAAATAGTTTGTTATATGAATTATAAATTTATTTTTTTGGATGGCAATATTATTAGGATAAATATAATGTTTTTGAGTTCTATTATCTTTTGGATTAAAAGATGATATTGTGTTAGAAATTAATTAACGGATGGAACTCTACATGTCAAGTATTATTTTTTCTAATTATTCAATGAAGAAATTAATTAGTAGGATTTAGGGAATAGGTCTTAAAACAAAAAATGTGTTATCCCAATTCCTTATGTTTTTATGAACCGATGATATTTTAAATCATTATAGATTGATGGCTTTGAGGCCCTCATTTTTACACTTATTTGTGATTGATGACCCCAATAACCCCTATAAATATTTACTTTTTTCCTCAAATTATTTTTCACTAATACCACAAATGTTCTTATAATCTAGATCATAATTTTGTGGTGACTTTTTCATTTCCCTTTCCCTTTTATTAAGACTAAATTTTATTAACCCAATTTCTGATGTGGGTTTTCCACAAAGGTATTTTTTCTATTTTGAACCATTTATTTTAAAATAACAGTTTACAATTTCAAGGATGAAATTTATTGAAGCATGGGATAATATAATACACCAATATTTCACATTATGTTAACTCTTCAATATAATTTAATAACTTGCGCTACACGCAACACTGAGTTCGAGTACACCATGACTTAACAAACTAGTCGTTCAAAAAGAGGTAACGAATAGTATTAACTAAATTTGGAATCTTCTATACACCATATAATTTTAGAATCCATATTATATTTTTCAATGATATAATATAAGAAAAAATACATTTTTTCAGATAAAAGAAGTATTTTTCAAAAAATGCAATATTACTGCCTTTTAATGGCGGATTTTTTTAAAAACAATATTTGAAACTTTTATATATTCAATTTAATTAATTTATATTATTCATTACAATTGTTACATAAAAATAAAGTTCAGATATATTTTTGGTACTTTTCAAATAACTTTCATATTTTTATGAATAATGAAAAATAATAAATTTTAATTAAAAAAACTTTTCTAATCGAAATAATTTATAGTGTTAAATTATAAATTTGAGTGGTTTTAAAGTATCATTAGATTAAATTTTTATCATTTAATATAATTTTGGTAGTTGTGTGTAATTTCACATTTAAACTAAATATAAACAAGTGTCAATCTTTTGATAGTTATTATTTCTTAAAAACATGCTTTTTAGTTTTGACAACAAGAATTAATTTTAAATTAATATCTACCACTTATTTGTTTTGAATTTGGAAAAATGTATTCCATATTTGGAATCAAGAGGTCCAAATTGTGTAAATATGTAACTTTTAGTCTTATACCTTATGAATAATTAGTTCGGTAAATATTTTATTCACCATGGTTAAAGGGTAAATCCGGTAAATAAGAGTAGAAAATAATATTATAATAATATTAAATTACACAAACATGTGAATTATTCCTATTGGTTGATACATGTCCGACCCTTGGAATCCTTGGGTTGATTCCTAGACCCCATGGAGCCACTTGAGAGTGGTAATGACATTTTACATTAATTAATCTAAAGTAGAGGAAAAAATAACAAAAGCATGTATATTTTAGTAAAACATTTTTATAAGGGTTTATATAATTGATATATTAAACTATAATTGGTCATTAAAAATATAAACTTATTTCCTACATAATGGTATTTTATATATAATTTTTAGACATTAAATATGTTAATTTATTTGTGACACAATGATGATGTAGTAAATACCTTAATAATGAAATATTAAAATAATTGATATTATAAATATCCAAATAAATGTAAATTTAGAATTATGTTAAATTAAAATAATTTTTGAGGTTCATATGAAATGTTAGGGTTGGTTAAGTAAATTTTATTCCAAGTAATAAAGTATTTATAGCTTTCAAAAAAATCAAATACTAAATTGTGTCAAAATTGACATAATTGAGTTTTTAAAACAAATGTTATATTATTAATTGATATAATATTATTAAAAACCCATGGATAGTCCAAAGGACTTATATAAGGATATATATATTAATAATGAACCACATGGTGTTCTCTTGGCTTATTATAGTATGTTTATTAACCATATAATATAAAAATACAAAGAGACATGGTAATGTCACGCTATTTATCTAAGAGTTAAATCTAAAAGATAAGGTTAATATGATGACCTAAACCTATCTAAAACCTATTTATTGAGGGTTTTTCGGCCCATACCCACCTTATCATCTAAATAATTCATTTTAGTGAAATTATAAACAAAAAATTATTTTATTATAAAATAATATTTCAAGATTTTCCTAAAGTGACCCTCACCTCTCTTATAAAAGGGAACATCCTCTTCTCTTAATTTCACACATACAAAGCATTTTGGCTCGGCCAAAACCTGCCCAAATATCAACCCATATTTCCTAACGTAATCCTAGAGGTCTTACATTGGTCATAAATCCAGCCTAAAGGTCTCTTTTAATCAAATCAAAAGGAATAACTCGAAATAGAGGTAAATATTTCACCACCTCTTTTAATATTTTTCTTCTTCCACTTCATCGTTATTTGTTGTTGCCATTATAAAATAATAACTATATTATCTTCTATATACTGTGATGTTATTATAAAAATCATACAACCATATTCATTATTATATACATCCTATAAATGACAAAGTCACCATATGTGTGTACGTATGGCTTACTGCCTCCACGTCGTGGTGTAGTTTGTTATTCAAACACATCATTATTTGGATGGGTTTAATAATTTGTATAACTGATGTAAATAATAAATAAAACTTTTTAATGATTTTTTATATATGATATACCATCCAATTACATACTATTTCCCCATTAATGATATTGTCTCTCGTGCATACGTACGGATTACCATTCCCCACGAACACGATGAGATTCTTTTCCCCATCATAACCATTAAAGAATTATTTTCATTTGATAATTAAAAATAATGTTTAAGAACTTAATATCTTTCTATTCATGAATAAAATACTTCATTTCTATAACAAACCTGGCTTATATAACCAAGCATATAAAGAAAAACGAGTCAGTTAACACCCAAAATGATGATACTACTAAAATATTATTAACAAATAAATATTATAAGATCATATATGATATCATATTTATGTATATAGATCATGTATAATTTAATAACAATGTTTAATCTATTATACAGGAGGTTAACAAACCATAGAATCTGGAAAAGTACACAGTAAGGGTTAATTTCACAATCCCTTTATTATCTGAGGTTGTTTTTACATAAGTATCCACCGGGACCTCTTTATCATCCACATACATGTTTTCAAAAAACTTTATTTGAAAACATTTTTACTATTTACTAGACTATGGTATAAAGTAATTTATACCCTTATTTGACCTTGTATGTTTTGAAATGAATCTTTCCGTCATTTTCCAAACAAGGTACTTTACGACCTTTTCGACAAAATTAAGGTAAAAATGTTTTTTAACTTATACAGTAGGTGAGGCTATTTTCTATTGTTATAACAACATTGAATCTTCCCTTACAAGCTTATAATAACATTTTCAAAATAAATTTTTTCTTTTATAATTATGTAACTCTTAAATGGTTTCAAAATAGAAATGTGTATTTCATTGAAATAAGTTTCATTTATTCTATGTCAACATCATTTGATGGATTTTAAACTTGTTTCAAGTAGATTTATTATGATAAAAATATTCCCTATTTTATTGAAGGTTTTTTGATATGTTTGAATATGGAGGTGTTATATTTATACCATTAATGTTTTATGGTAAAATTATTGACATTTCATATACTGGTTTTAATATGAATTTTTATGTTATGTTTCTACAATTTTATATGAGGAATGTATTTCACTTAGTATGTGATGGGTGGAGCCTGCTATAGCTCCTCAGTGCATTGGTAGGTCTAATGAGACAATTAGACATGCAATTAGCTGAAGCCTTTCCCAATTGGATATATGGTTTTGGAAGAGGCCTAAATTATTTTTAGACGTCCTGGTTGAGGCCTTAACAATATGTTTTAGAATGTATGGCATTATACATTACCTCTTTATGAAATTAATATTGATGGTTCATGTGTCTATTTAACTAATAGAATACCAATGACTATGTTTTAGTATGAAATTATTTACTCATCTCATATTCCTGCCATAAAGTGTTTGTGTATGTTATATTTACAGGAATGTGTTTTTAATTATTCATCATGCCTAATGTTTATAATATCTTCGGCTATATTTCTTACCCTTACTGAGCATTTGAACTCACCCATTTCTTATGTTTCATTTTCCCAGCATATGAAGAATTAGGTTATGAGTGACTTTCATGAATAATTTAGTATACTAGGATGTTTCTAATGGAACAAATTCCTGTTGTATTTCTTTTCAAGTTGTAATGTTGAACATATGTATGTATCTTGTTTCCAAATCTACTAAAATTATTGGTATTTCAAGAAAATATTCCTTGTATCATGACAATTTTATGTAATAATGCGCTGAATATGGGAAACTGGGGTCGGGGCATTACATTAAGCATTTTGAGACACCTTCAGATAGGATGTTGAGAAGATTTCTAGGTATATGATTTGTGGACCCACCATGTGTTGTTGTGATATAATAGAGGAATATGTGATGTAGGATGAGATAACTTGGAAGGACATGGATAAATATTTCTTAATCCATTTTTATCCTAAGTCATTGAGGGATGAAAAAGCACACGAGTTCATTAATCTAACCAAGGAGGGAAGTGTTAGACTATCTGAGACGTTTCACTAACATACAGTACATTTCACCATCTTTGGTAGCTGATGAGATACCAATGGAAAGATGATTTCTGGATAGTCTTCACGTTGAGATCAAGTAGCATGTAAAAATTTTCAATTTGAACTTCCTTATGTATGTGATGAGTCAGATACTCATCACATAAGGGACTCTAAGAGAGGCTCTAAGAAGTGGTTGTGTTATTTCATCAGGGTGGTCTGGATCTATTCTTTAATTGGAAAAAAGCATCACTATTATAGTTTATACCATTGTAGTATTTTGTAGAGATGTTAGGGAAGTGTACATCCATCTCAGGATAATGTTCAACTCCAGATCTATAATTATGGCATGTTTGGAAACAAGAATCCATAATATCCTTACCTCGCAGTCGAGTTAGGCATATTTGGTAGGATGGGTTATCTTTATAGGTGCATTATGAACATTACATATAAGTATAATGGTAGGGGATCAGGAAAGGAACTTGAGTAGGGAAGTGGATCAACTACCCCTCAGTTGGTCGAAAGATAGAGATTCATTGGGCATTCAGGCTGAGGCAGGGGACATGGTACCCCAGTGTTTGAGAAGAAGTACCAAGAAAGGGATATATCATAGGGTAGTCAAACTAGAGCCTAGCGTTGAAAGAAAAATTAATTAAAAGTTATTAATAATTCTCTATCTAGCATGGATGCTTGACCATTTATGTTATATGAATGATTCTTGTATCATATTCCATTTCTTGTGATTTTCTGCTACTGTATTGTCACACTCTTTTCTATTAGTAATATTTGAAAATGGTTTGGGAATGGATGTGGAAACCCTGAATGGTTATTTTACTATTGACATACTATTGTGAATTCGTAATAAAGATATCAAACATTTTAAGGTATGTTATTTAGATATTTATTATTGTTTATTTTGGGATCCATTCTTGCTAGGAATTATAGGATTCGAATTGATTATTTGTATGGATTTATTAGTTCCATAACATGATCATATCAACTGTTATAGGAGGAAATTTTCCTTTATATCCCTAGAATGAGGCATTTATTCCAACCAGGGTTAGTGGAAATTTTTTTTCTGGATGTATTTTTTGATGAGTTATTTAGCTTACCACCAGAGAAACAGATAGATTTCATGATCAACATGGTGTCTGTCATAGATCCATTTTTTATCTCACCTTATAGATCAGATGAAATAGAGCATTGAAAGATTAAATTTCAGTTTGATGATATAGAATATAAATTATTCATGTATTCTATTTCTTCTCTATGGGGTTCTATAATTCTATTTTCTAATAAGGTTGGGGGTTCTTTCTGCTTATTTTTGGATTATCATAGGTTGAACTATGTGTTTTTTCAGAACCCGTACCATCTTCCATGAATTGATGATCCTTTATATCAGTTGAGATGTTCTACGATCATATCTATGATTTATTTGATATTAGGTTACCACCATTTAAGGGCGATACCATCACACAAACATCATACTACTTTTAAGAGAACATACGACGTGTATGAATTTGTAGTGATATCATTTTTTATGACAAACACATCTGTGGTATTCATGGAAAAAATAAATATGATCCTTCATCCTTTTTTGGACCATTTTGTGGTGGTTTTGGTTGATGATTTCCTAGTGTACTAAAATACATCAAAAGGTTATTAAAAACATCTTGATTTTTTTTAGAATATTGATAGATCATCCACATTACACCAGGAAAACAAAAAATAGTTTCTGGAATAATTATGTTCACTTCATAGGCCACGTAATCTTAAAGGTAGAAGTGTCAATGGACACAAAAAAAGTCATAATCATGGTATCTTGGGAACATCCCAAAAACATCTTCAAAATTTTAATCATTCATGGTTTATAAGGTAATTATAGGAGATTAAACAATAATTACTCCCATTTTGTTGAACCAATGTCTAGGAAAAACATGAATTTAGGGATTTTTTTGGTATGATGTATGGGAGAGAGATTTTCAGAAGCTAAAAGACCGATTAAACTCAGCACCTATCCTCACATTACCTATGATGGGTAAAGCATATACTGTGTATTATGACACATATAGAGTTAGACTAAGAGAAGTTATAGTGTAAGATAATTTTTTGGTTACTTGTCACTCTAGGAAATTGAGACCACCAGAGAGGAATTACCATCATTATGATCATGAGTTAGAATTAGTGGTACATGTCATGAGATATCAAAGAAACTATCTCATAGGTGAGAGTTTTGTGGTATACATGGACTATAAGAGCCTTAGATATATCGTTTCTTTATGAGAAAAAATTCTTTTGAAGAGGTGGTGGGTCGAGTGTCTATAATATTTCAACTTCGAAAATGATTATACATTTGGAATGGGAAACATCATTGTCGATGCTTTGATCTAGAAGACATAGAAAGAGTCATTAAGAGAGTCTTCTGATGAATAGTAGATAATGGACCACTTTGTAGACATGAATCTTGATGTTCACATGTCTTAGATATGGGAAGCACTGACATCGATATTTGGTATACCCATTCTTTTGGAATTGATTAAGATTTATTAGTTGTTTATTTTTGCGGGCAAGGTTCTGAGAGACAATAACATGTTGGGGGGAGACATCAAGATGGTCTCTTAGTAGTGGAAATGATCTTCATTTTTATGACCAATTATGGGTACCTATGGGCATACATGAGGATCTAATGAAGTAGTTTCATGCTTCTAGATGGGTGGTGGAAGAAAGTGTAATTTTTTTATCATGATCTATGTAGACAATACCAGTGTTTAGGAATAATAAATGAGATGGCCTGATTTATGGAAAGATTATTTATTTTTCAGTTGGTGAAAGTTGACCATCAGAGGCCATATGTGATATTAAATCCATTTCTCATTTCTGAGTGGAAATGTGGTGATGTCACAATAGATTTTATTTTAATATTACCATTGTAAAACCATAAGAATTATATTCTATTGGTTTTTTGGATCGATTGAAAAGATATTTCACTTCATTCTAATCAGGGAAACCTTTACAGTTGATGATCTATGTGGTCTTTACATGCACAATGTGGCTCGGTTGCATGGTGTTCTAAGGAGTGTCACATAAAATAGAAATACTTATTTCAAAACTGAATTCTGAAAGGTTCTTTATAGGTCCAAAGGATCACATGTTATTTTGAGAACAACCTATCATCCATAGACTTAATGTCAATCTGAAATGACTATTTATATTCCAGAGGATATACTAAGAGCCTGTGTTTTGGATTTTTTTGGATCATAGGAGAAACATACGCAACTCATGGAGATTTCATATAATAATTTCCTCCAATAATCACACAAAAGTTCACCTCTTTAAGCCTTTTATTTAATTCCATGATGTTCTACTCTTTGTTTGTCAGATGAAAGAGATGGTGTACTTATTGGACCTATTCTCATTCATGAGAAGTTTGAGAATGTTCAGTTGATCCTAAAGAAGGTTTTGACCACACGAAGATGAAAAAAAAATTACATTGACAATTTTAGATAACCTTTGTATTTTTATTTTGGTCATCATGTTTTCCTTTAGGTTCCTCTTAGATTGGGTCAATGTCATATCAGGAAACAGTTTAAGCTAGCGGCTAGGTTTGTCAATCTATTTGAGGTAGTGGAATGCTTCAAACTTTTGGCATACTATTTAGCACTTACAAAGGGATACAATACCATGAATAACTTGTTCCACATGTCACAACTTCCAATATATTATCCTGGCCTATCCAATGAAATAGACATACCATATATCATGATTTGTGTTGGTTCTTCCATTGAGGAGCATCTGATACGGGTTTTGGATCGTAGTGAGAAATATCATCTGGGTAGGACTATAACATTGATTTGAGTATAGTGGAAGCATTTTAATGTTCAATATGAGACCTGGGATAGGGAGACTTAATTGAGATCATAATGGCTAGACCTGTTTGTATAGACCTAAAATTGACACATGGAGTAGATTGGGATGAGTATTATATGGTGGGAAGGTTTGAAGATGCCATATTTTTTCAGATACTCCCCTCTTTGAGTTTCTAATTTAAGATATGGTGGCAAATTATTTTAAAAATATAGGGATACTTTTTTGGAAAAAATGAAATCATGTTTGGGGATCTATGTTTTTTTAAACTAATGGAGTCTGGGTAAATGGGTTAAGAGTTATCAAAGGTTCTTGGTATGTTGAAAAGAAATAAAGTAGGATCATTTTGTTTAATGAAAAAATGTGCTGAAAACCCATCAGTGGAAAATTTACACACCATGTAAATGAATTACACATCGGGAAATGATTCAGCTGTTTTAATAAAAAAATACTATGAAAATGATTTTTCAATATATACCATTAAAAATATTTATAGAATTTGTAACTACATTACAAGCCATGTAATTCCCCAACCTGCTATTTTATGTATGTGGTGTGACTGAATATAATTATAATTCATTGTATCTCCTTTCCTATCAACATAGGTCAACTCTCTTAGTGATTTTGGAGTTCCAAAATTCCTTTTGAACATCTTGATTACACCATCTGTCCCTGATAAGTGGTTTTGGTCCAGTTTCTTCTTTTCTCCCTTATTTCTCCAATCGTTATAGTGAAATCCTTTGACCGTGGAAAATTTTTGTTTTGATCTTGATCAATTTTAATATTATAACCTCTTTTTGCTCATCCAACCCTTCTTTAGCATGGTATATTTCCATGGGAATCACTTTTAGATCATTAGTAAAAGATAAGGGGTCTAAATTATAACCATATGGTTTGATAATTTCCATGTTTATGAAATATTGTTATTGTTCCAATGCAACGTTTTCCTGAATCTATTTAATTAATGAATGTTATTATTCCCTAAAGTCCTTTGGTTTCAATTGGATTCTGACCATGATTATAGTTACTTATGGGGTGAATTGACCATGAATATAATTGAATTGGATAATGGATTAGAGTGTGTTTCGGATGAAATGACACCTTAGGTGATTAGCTAATAGAGAATCCCTATGTTGTGGCTGATTTATTATTGATATAATTTTAAATCAAATCTATTTTAATTGAATGTGTTATATAAATGACAAGTGATCATTCTCATAATTAACAACTTAGATTTATGATGTGATATTTTTAATTCCATGATATATGAACACACAAGTGTATCATGCTGAAATGCTAATATAGCAAACTTTTCCATGGAACTTGCACACTTATTTTCTATATTGTTGTTATTGAGTGGGATCAGCCTAGTCCAAGGTTGTAATTCTTATAGAGAGTGGGATTTACCGATTCCCATGTTTTAATGCATATAAGAATTTGAAAAAGATGGTTTAATAATTATAGGTAGTTGACATGAATGTTGTAATGCTTATAGGGATTTGATCTAGATTTTTGTGACTATAAAATTTTTAAATGGTGGTGGATGTAATGGGCATAATACATGCTCTAAGAGATTCTAGAATGTCATAGAAGAAGGTTTCTTTACCCTGTTTATATGGTGGTTGTGGTCATAGTCCTAGGACATGCTCATAAATATTTCATCACACAACCAAAATAGGTTTTGGAGGTATTTTTTGATCATTAAATTAATTAAAACACATTTTTATCACTTTTATTAATACAATTTTTGTTAGACTTGATAGTTTATACATGGTGGAGTAAACCTACTATGTTATTCTCACACCATATTCAGAACTCCATTGGGTACCTGAGTAGATTCCATGGAATCAGGTTCGTATAAGAGAAAAGGACCTTATTGTTGATTAATTTCTTGATAGATGGGCTAGAGTATGGTGGTGGGACTGATGTGGGGTTCATGGCAGGGGACTTTTTATTCTCTATTTGAGTATTCTAGTCTTTTTTTAATTGTTTCAATCGTGAAATTTTGTTACATTCTATAAAATAATTACATTATTCCTCTATTATTTGTTGGATTATTCACTTGGCTATTATTTTTGTCTTCCATTATGACTATACTTTGATTTCATTCATTTATATAGTATATTTTCAACTATAATAACACATCATACCAGGGGGTAAAGACTTCCCACTATACATTTCCCAATTTAAATACAATTCGGAACCCTGTAGTGTATGGGGAGGTTCCCTTGAGGTCTCGTAACCAACCCCTTTTTGGCAACGTCAAAGCTTTTCAGGCCAGGGTATGTTAAACCTTTCCTTCTAGGATTGGTCTTGGATTCCTGGGGGCATGAATCATTTGTGAGATATCTAACATAATGTTTCAGGCATTCTAGGCCTGTTAATCTTCGTTTTTGGGTATTTGATGTTTTTATATGATAATTTAGGAGCTTTCATGTTGTATAGATATCTAGAATAGATACATTATGAAAATATTGTTGTGAATGAGGTACACGACATGAATTGGTGGTTCATATCTTGCGTAGTTTTCCAATTTCAATAATTTTATCTTGACGAGGGGAAACTTTTTATGTTGAATAACCTCATGAATGAAATTCATAAATTGTAATTAAATAAAGGATAAGAAGATGTGAATTCTAGTAAAATTTTATATTTTTTAAATCCATTGAATTACATTTCGTGAAATGGTATGATGATGTCAAAAAGGTGGGTTCTAGGTTTTTAAATCATTTTTTCAACTATTTTTTATTCATTTATCCATCCCCCTCTCATTCTCTCATTTGTATGATAACTTATGTGATTTTAGAGTATCATACAACCCTCTGTCTTCTACTATGTTATGTCAGTTCTAGTGGATTCCAATTAAAGATCAGTGGTATGGCCCTACAATCATCCAGGTCAATTTTCATCTATTTTACTCTAGGGAATCCACTATGGTGGTGCAATTTTTGTTCAGTTTTGAAGTTGGATTTTGTTTTTAACAAACTTCGATGAATTTTATGTTGATCTTTGGGTTTTCACATGTTTTTGGTTTTCAGCATTTATTCTTCACCCTGTGGTTCATATTGAGTTGGAAAATCTTCTTTGAGGTTTGGATTCCCCTAATTATCACTTTTTTTATGATGTAGGAGGGTTTTACACTTTTTTATCTATAATTGAAGGTTTTTACTATCCAAAACCATAAAAATTACTCCATTAATAAAAATTTATGTGTAATGAGAATGATTCACATGCTTTTACAACATTGATATTATTGTTATGTAGTGTTTTTATGGGCTGAATTCCCCACTAAAAAATCATCATTGTTGAGAGACTTTGCTTGTGCTATAGTTTTTATGATATGGAAACCTTGATTCATATTGTTTTTATATCACCTCAAAATAGATATTGTCGAAAAACTAATAATTTCATATGAAATATTATCACATAGAATTATAATTCATGTGATAATGACCCAAAAATAAATTTTAATTTCAGAAATTCCACTTTATTAAATCAGAAAAATACACTTTACTATTTTTTAGGTGTGTTCATTATTGTGATGTAGTGATGTGTGGTTGTGATGTGTTTTTGGGTGATTTATGATTTATTTTTCCATTATATTAGTGAAATTAGGTGGTGGTCTATTAGGTTGTGCTTTTAGGGGTGGCAAGGGGATTGTTTTTTTGGTCGTACTTTTAGGGCTATGAGGTGGTGGATTGTTTGGTTATTCTTTCGGGATAGTAATGTGTTAGTTTTCTTGGTCGTGCTTTTGGCATGCAACGTGGTGGTTTGTTTTTCCATGGTTTTGGGATGGCGAGGTGATGTTTTTATCATAATTTTGGGGTAGCGAGGGAATGGTAGTATAGAGATGGTGAGTTTTTTGGGAGGTATAGTTTTTTTTCTAGAAGCTCAAGTAGTGATGGAATTATTATTTAATAATGACATAAATGGTTAGGGTTTGGTTTGGAAAATATTATTAAAATTATTAATGAATAAATAAATGATGCATTATGTGGTAAAAAGTAATTGTTTATAAATAATGTGATTAATTGAATGAATAATGGAATTTGATGGTGTGTGTGATATGGATTGTGGGTTGTGTGTTGTTATGCATTAAGAGGTGGAATACAATGTGGTGATGTTTTTATTGGATTAGTGTCTTGTTGTGAACCTATATTTTGGGATTGTGTGTGGCTCTATGTATATAAGTGAATATTTCTTTTGACTTCTATATGTACACCACCTGCATCAAGAACTATTTGCTGAAACCTGTATTTTCACACATTGGTGTTTTTTCCAATATTGTAGTGATGATGATGGATGGATACATACCCTCTCATTCAATCTAAATCTTCCAGGTGAGTATATATACATAGGTTGTGACTGATGGAGATCTTTTAGTAAACTATGTGATGAACGTGGTGTTTTAGAGTGAGATATGACATGATCATGCTATGTGGAGGTGGCCCAACTATTTTTTTGGTGAGATGTGAAATGTCTATCTTGTGGGTCAGCTAATGGTTTGGGTGCATTTTATTAAGAATAGATGAGGTTGATGTATTTCAAGTTCATGATACCCAACTACTATTGTTCAAGCGAAGGTTTTGATGTAATGGACAAGGTGTATGTCGGTTTTATGTGATGTGACTATGTTGTGGGGAAGTGGTATGTGTTATTAAAAAGAGATTGGAGTGTGAGGATGTAAGACCTTTGTATGTGAGAGAATAAAACTAGTGGGAATGTTGTGCAGGGTAGCCTTTATTTATATGCTTGTTATTATGTTATTTGTCCAAGATTTAGTTATTTGGTGAGCATGCCTTGGTGAGGTTAGGACGAATAATTTACCTATTTTGGTGTTGCTTGTTGTTTTCCCATGGGTTCATTCGTATGATTTCATCACATTTTCATGAGATACATTGTTTTTCCAACTATTAATAATTTTATGTTAACCCTATATATATAGACTGAATTTCATGTTTCCAGGAGGATTACAGGGATCATGCTAGATAATACTATCTTGAACCTTTTTAATCAATTTTTGTATAGATCATTTAGTTTATATTTTGGTTATTTACTTTAAGGGAATTTTATTTATACCTTATTTTTTATTGATTCATTGTGGGATGATTTTCGTTTCAATTTATATTATTCCATGGATTTAATTGAGGATGATTTATCTTATTTACTAATTCTATATTATTATCGAGGGTAATGTATACCATTTCAAGTTTATTTTATACCCTTGATTCTAGTTTCCAACCAAGGGCCTACTAGAGGGCGACCCAAGAATCATTATTTCTCTTCCACTATTATAGTATCATTAGTGGGTGGGGTTGTGATAGTTGCAAACATTAACTCTCAATCGTATTCACGTAATTTCTCTAGTAGTTAGCTTCTAAAATCACTAAAATTATGGAAGATAGTGATTTCATCATACATAAAAACTATAACTTGATTGTCAATAATTTCTTTCTCAATAATTTAATAATATAAAATGTTTCTTCATTAAATGATCATGTCCCAAAACTCTATGAAAAAACTATTTGATTTGGTTCTGTAGAAAAAAATTCTTTAAACTTTATGATAACCTATATTCATTTTTTTAATGTTAATAAACTCCTCATCACTTCATGATTATTATTATTTGAAACACAATATGTGATACTTTCATAAGTGTAGTTATCGTATTGAAATGTCATATTAGTTCCCTGTTATAATAAGAACCCATAAGGTCCACAAAAATATTCATAAATATTAGTTATATAGAGAGATTAAATGATTTGAGGGACAAAAATTATTATTTCTATCATGGATGGAGACTCATAATTATTTTTTGAACCTTATCATGGTGAGAACCCTTGGTAATATAAATTTTAGGATATTATGAGAATTAAACCCTCCAGTAGGATATAAACATTTATATATGTCACTAGATGTTCTTATCTTTGAACATGTTAATTAATCATTAGAAATTAATATTATTATTAATGAGTTTTATTAGTCACATAATTTGAATTATTGATGAAAACCATGACGAAACATGTTCCATGTAGGGCAGGATATATTGGGTGCATCATGAGTAATATTTGATTCGTGAATAATGCTAGAAATGCTTTATCCAATTTTTTATTCAAAGGAAGATAATATCTCAGTCCCTTTTACGGAAATGATAGAGCCAAAATAAATCCATGAACATTGTTTTCTATAGGTAATTCGTTTTTCCAAATGTCAAAAAAAGATACATCAAGCACATAGGTTGATGGCACCGACATTCAACCTAGTTGATTAGGGATATCCTGATAAAAGGGCTATATTAAAAATTAAAATTTTTTGTGAGGTATAATGGTGTTGCAACATTAACTTCTTTCTTTATGGGTGCAATGTCATATTACGAGATACCCAACTTGGACTTCAAGCTGCTTCACCTATTTCCACTAAGAAAGAGATCTATAGGGTCATAGACTAGGCATATCTATAATTATAGTAAAAAAATATATTATTATAAGTTATTTAACAAGTAGAATGAAAATTATTTCCACACATTATTTAATAATAATTAAAAATATATTGATCACATATATTCTATCACTAGTTGGTCATGAAAATATTTTATGAGTAGAATATTTAAAAAAAATTATTTTAATTTATTGAATATAATATTTATTAATTTATTAGTGAATAATGCCATTATATTTATTGTTTAAATTAATATCATTATTTAACTCCTGATTATTATTTAAAAGGAATGGATGAATGAGTTTAATTCTCTAAGAGAAATAATATATATTGAATATTATTTGATTAAATAATATTTTATTCAATATGGGAGTTTAACTCATGTCATAAATTATGATTATTATTATTGACATAGGGTTTTTAGGGGTTAAATAAATAATAATGGAAATTGGTGAAGTTTTTTATTTCAAACCCATGCATTATATAAACCTAATTATATTATTTTTTCAGACAAACCATTCATTTTGTGTTGCAAAAAAACATTCGGTGAGTGTCCTCCCAATCCCAAGAGGTATCCCTCTCTAAGAATTATCCCAATAACAGAGAGATATCTTTCTCCACCTTCCACTCTTGATTCCAAAGAAGTCAAGGAGATTACTTTGGAATTGGTTTTCGGGGAAATCATTAGTGAACGACACAAGCGATGAGATCTACCGTGCTAGAACCTAGAGATTCCTAATATGGCATTCAGTGATTCGTAGACCTCATGTGGATCACCACTAAAGTAAATACAGTAATTTTTACTACAAACCAACAAGGATAAAAAATAGATATAGTTTTTGATCCATCAATGAAGAACACATTTCAAGAAAGGTAATTCATTATTATTTAAAATTAATAATAAATAATATGTGATGAACCTGCATTTCATTTCTGACATTTATCAATTTTTTATATTCTTTGATTCAATTTTCATGATCACATCATTTATCATCATGTAAATATCAGATAAATCTACAATCATGAAAAAAGTATGGTCAATATCTATAATATGCTTCCATTGCACCCATAACCTAGAAGTGGTATCAATCCTTTGGTTCCCCTCACCATAATGTGAGTAAAATCATATTAAATATATGGATATTCCATGCTAGATAGGTTGGGTCATGTTTTGAGTTGTGGAATGACCAATCCAAGAGAGATATATAGGTGGTTAGGTGGAAAGCAGCAACACGATCCTTAATTGGTTCGAGCTTTTTTGTCCTATGTTCACAGTTAGTTTATCAGCCACTCGCAAAATAGTATATTATAAAATGATCATGATCATAATACTTTATTATTTTAGTTTTATATAGTTTCATGCTTATTTAATTATTTATGTTTTTTTGTGATCACATTAATTAATAAATTAACAAGCATGCAATATAAGAACAAAAATAAATTTGTTTCTGCACAAATATTATCTAATATATACTAAATAAATTATGTAAATAAAAATAATATTAATAATAATTTAAAAATATATTAATTGTAAATTTAAACATAAAAAATAAAATTTCTCAATTTTATATATTATGTTGGTATAACCTTCCAATACTTCAGTTAAAATCGATCCATAGTTAAAAGAATTTGACTAGCCAATGTTGGGGTGCTTTAAATTACATGGGAATTATAACATGAGGTTTTAAATTTAGTTAACATAGTTCAAATCAAGGATTGACAACCATAGTAGGGCTTGCTGTAACTGAGAGGCAGAAAATCAAGGAATCCAATTTAACGATTATGGGATTAGGAAATCAACTCAACAGTTCAAGGAACTATGAGTTATTTATGTTCAAATTTGTAATTCCGACCTAAAACACATTAAATTTCTTGAAGATCCAATTTTATAGTGAAGGGAAGGGTAATATGGATCCTTAACACTAGAAATTACAAGAAATGGGATATTCCAAATCCAATGGTAAGGGATATTGTATTTCGATAAAATAGTGGGAGATTAATAAATATAGTACTTATTTATTTTTATATATATTATCAAATAAAATACTAACTATAATAATCTTATTTGTAGAAACATCAATAAAAATAAATTCAAATATATCACTATGATTCATACTTTAGGAGGATAAACTTTTCACCTACATATATTTCATAGAGTGGTAATGATTATTGAACAATATTCTATGCTACGAAATGAAATTGTATATGTTGTAAGAACACATTCTTGATGTGCCTAGTAATGAATCTAGTGAAGAAGGGATGTCCTCCCTCCTCTTGATTGAGGTTCTACATCGGTGTTGATGTTTTTTTAATGGAAACATCAATTGAGCAGTTTTGTTCTTTGTGATTGTTGTGCTTGGAATTTGTATCGTTAACTTAGAAAATTTCTTTGATTATTTTTCCCATGGTTTTGGTCTATTATTTTTTGACTTGGTTGCATTTATGTTACTAATTGATGGACATTATCATGTTTTTCCTTCATATTAATCAATGAATGTTTTTTGGTTATTTTTTCATGACACCGGCCAATGGGGATCATGCTAGTCTAGTGGAAAAGATGGTTATGCTCAATTTATTGGGGGTGTGGGGATTGATGTATGAATTTTAGTGGATTTGAAAATATTAGCATTGTTTTTTTTTCGGTATTTAATTTGGAATTTGGAATTTTGAGACTTAGGTGTTGATTTTTTTATGATTGAATGTATGTTTACAAATAAACTATAATGTGGAATTTTAAAAATATAAAAAAAAATTGGATTTGGATGTGGGTGTGATCTTCAATGATATGTTTGAAATTAATATTAATGGGTTATCCTCATCTAAGCCTCCTGTAGTAAATATTATTGAATACATTGAATTTTTTGAAATCATAGGGATTATATTATAGGAGTAGTTTCACCTTGATCTCATTATTTCATCACTACCCAAAAATTTCTCCAGTTTTATTTTTTATTACAACATTAGAAATAATGAAAAGATTCATTCCAGACTTATTACTCAGATTCTCTATATTGATAAGGATGTGGGGTTTGATAAACCCACAATTCTTTTTTAAAATAATAAAATTAAGAACTAGGTAAAGGGGTCCATGACCCATAATTGTACTAATGATCTCAAGCACCATCCACGAAAGAAGAGGTGGATCTAGAGGTAGGGAAAAGAAAAGGAGGAAGTATATTTTACATGTGGATAACTAGGCCATTAGAAGAAGAAATACACCCAGAAGAAATGGGAATATAAAGGTGCATTCATTATTGATTGTAATATTTATGTATCGAAATTTTTGGTAATACATAAAACTTATGGTGATCACATCTGTATCCAAATACCGGATCCCAGAAGATTCCAAAAAGATTTCTAAAGGAGAGGTGGATTTGTGAGCTGCCAATAGTGTGAGGCTATCTACTCTAGGCGTTAATGACTATCACCTTTCATTGTTAATAGATGATGTTAGTTTTAAGGGATAGTTATTGTGTACCAATTTCTACCAATAACATACATTCTATTTCATTAGAAGATGAAGATGGATTTATTTTCATGTTTGGAATTTTTTTTGTTGTTTTATATAAATGACATATTTTATGGTATGGTGAATTTAAATAATCATATTTCTGTCTCAGATTATGTAAAATAAGTATTGATAATATAAAATAGATCATTTTCACATAAATAATATAACACCCATCTAGGGCATCAAGGACATGGTCTTGTAAGTAAGAAGTTCTTGACAAAGATATGTTAATATTGTTATTTATAAAATTTTGATCTAAACACAATTAAAAGTTTCCATGCTTGTTTGTAGGGAAAAATGACCAAATAACCATTCATTTGTTCGGGTGAAAGGCACAGAAATATTTTAGTGTTGGTACACAAAATGACATGTGTAGAACATTTCTAGTGTAAACTAGAGGTGGGTATTCTTACTCATTGACTTTTTATGATTACATGAGACGATATGTCTATGTCTACATGATGATGTATAAGTCTTAGTCATTTGTGAAATTCATGGATTCAAAAAATAAAATAAAGAATCAACATGGAAATAATTTAAATAAGATTGGATTGGATTGATATGTTGAAAAACTTAACTAATAGTTTATCAAATTTATAAAGGAGTTTATGATTCAATCTCAAATCAGTCCACCTATCACAATATAGGGGGATGGAGTTAGTGGGAGGAGGAACTGTAACTTTGTATACATGGTATGATTGATGACAAGTCATTTAGATATCCCATTACCCTTTGGTGGATATGAATTAAAAACTAAAAACAAATTGAGTACCAAATAATGAGGTAAACAGAATTCCTATTGAGTTATGGAGTGAAAATAAACACATTTTTTCACATAACCATGTATGTGGTTGCCAAAAATTTGTTAAGGCCTTCTTAAGAAGAAAACTAGCACACTACGGTATACAGTGTATCATTATTGGGCATCACATATAAACAAAGGGATAATACCTATACAACCACTCAGACAAGAAATTTATTGTCATAAGAAACGCTATATTTATTGAGAGGGAGCACATCCTCAAAAAGGATATTTGGAGAAAGATTGACTATGATGAAGTTGATGATCAATATATAAAAGAGTTGGTATAGGAATATATTCCATAGGTCCCCATGTAATAAGTAGATTCTCAATTCCAAGTACCATGTAGGAGAACTAGAGAGGTAAGAGAACCAAGGAGATATGGATATCTAGTCATAGAATATAGTGACTCATTATTGGATGAGAATGATTAACCTCCAACCTAAAAAGATATAGTAGATATCTTAGAAGCTGCTTGATTGAAGGAAGCCATGATTTTTGAAATGGATTCCATGAATCGGAACCATGATTGGGTTATGGTCAATGCACCAGTTGAGGTATCGTCCATAGGGTTAAAATGGATATTCAAGAGAAAACATGACATGTACGGTAATGTAAATACCAATAAAATAGGACTAGTGGAAAAAGAGAATAAAAAAAATAAGGAATTGACTAAAATGAAACCATTTCACAATTCTCCATGTTAAAATCCAATAGGATTATACATTCCATAGCCTCTTACCATGATAATGAAATTTGGCAGATGGATGTCAGAACATCATTCCTTAATGGGAACCTTCAAGAAGATGCCAATATGAAACAACCAGAAGGGTTTGAAACTCTATGTAATGACAAAATGATTTTCAACTACAAGAGATACATTTATTGATGGAAGAATGGATCCAATCCATGGAACATTAGACTTGATGAAACTATAAAAGAAATTGGTTTCATTAAGAAAAAATGTGATCCATGTGTTTAAAATTGGTATTGGGGGAATTTGGTCATTATTATAGTAGTGTATGTCGATTAAGTGTTACTTTTCTTGAAATGAAATACCAAGAATACATTCTATTAAGGACTAGTTAAAAAATTGTTTCTATATGAATGGATTTTATGAAGCATCAGATATTATAGGGATCATGATCATTTACGATGGATAAATGTGTCTTCTTGGACTAATTCAAATTAAATTCACTGACACAATACAAAATAAATTTTGTATGGTACAACCCAAGAGGGGATTGATTCTAGTTACACATGGTGTACTTATTTCTATGAAAATGTGTCCTCAGACACAACATGAGAAAGATAGAATGAGTAAGATCCCATATTATTTTGTAATATTATCAATCATTTATTTCATGATATTTACTAGACATGATGTTTCCTATACATTGACCATGGTAGGAATATATCAAGAAGATCCATGAGAACATAATTTGTGCACTTCTAGGTCTATCCTCAAGTATATATGAAGAACTAATGATATGTTCGTAGTGTATGGATTAGATGGAAATCAATTCATAAAGGATTATATTGATTTTAGTTTTCCAAAAAATTAAAATGATCTAAATTCTCATTCATGATATGTTTTCTATCACGACAAAGGAGTTGTGAGATTGAAGAGTTCAAATCAACCAATTGACATTGATTATACCATGGATTCTGAGTATATAGTGGCTTCTGATGTTTCCATGGAAGCCATTTGGATATGAAACATTTCCCAAAATCATGATGTGTTACATAGTAGTAAAGACCCTATTGCAATTTATTGTTATATTACTATAGCAGTGGATCTTGAAAGAATCACGGTCACACCAACAGACACAACACTTACTTCAAAAGTATCACCACATGATGTTTTTTTCTAAGAGGGGTGATGTTATAGTAAGAATAGTTACACCATAAAAAACATTGTGAAACCCTTGACTAAGTCCTATCTTAGTTGAAACATGAGTACCATGTGAGGGATAACAGACTGAAGGTTTTTAGCATTTGTATCTAATGGAAGTGGGAGTTTGTAGGTGTTGGTGCCTGATAACCAAATTTATTGTAATTTATGAAAATTTTAATTCATTGTTTTGAATAATAATATATTATTTATCACATCATGATTAAATTTTTTTGTAACATAGTATTTGATAATGTCATAAGATTAGTTGTCACAATGAATGATCATAGTAGTTCCCCGCTATGATGAGGACCCAAAAGTGAAAAGTGAGTATTCTAAAATATATGTTCTACATCTAGATGAAATCATTGTAGGGAAAAAATGAATCACGATATAACTGGTGGAGATTTATATGAGTTTGAGGAACCTTTTCATGGTGTATACCCTTTGTAATATCCAGTGTAGTATATAATGATAGTGAGGACCACAAGTAACAAGTCCACATTTATTTGTGTTATTGGATGTTCCTATATTTGGATGTGTGTATTGATTTGTAGAATTTAAAATTATTACTAATTAGTGTTATGAGTTTCTTACATTGATGTATTGTTGAAAATATTGACAACACATGTCCATGGTGAGGTAGGATACATTGGATTGGTCACAAGTAACATTTCATTAAGGAGTAAAGAAAGAAAATATTTCCCACTATGTTTATAAAAGGATGTTGATATCTCAAACCCTTTAATGGGGATGATATTGACAAACTAAATCCATGTCCATGGATTTCTATATCTAGGATAGATTTGCGGAATGTCATAGAAAGCGACATCAGGCACATAGGTTTCTGGAACAATCATGGAACCTACTTCATTAGTGATATCACAATAAAGGTGTTATATTACATAGTAAGCATTCATAGGAGGTATGATATTTTTAAAGTGTTAACTTCTTTATCTATGGGTTCCATGGTGTGTTCCTAGATGATAACCTTGGAATTTAGGATGCTTCACCTAATTCCGTTGAGAAGTAGGCCTAGAGGGTCACACACAAAGTGTATCAAAAATCTCAGTTAAATAAAAAATTCTTATTTATTATTTAACTATATTAATGAATATTATTACCATACATGTTTTAATAGTTATTCATGTTTTTGTGCTCACATGTATTATGTCACCAGTTATTTGAGAGAATATTTACTGAGCAGAATATTTAAAAAATATTTTACTTTCTATTAAGTTAATATAATATTTATTTATTTATTGGTGAAGAATAAAGTGGTATTTATTTATCAAATAAATAGTCATTATTCTTTTCTTGATAAATATTACAAAGGAATGGTAGACCAATTTTAATGTTCCGATGATAAATATTATATATTGAATATTTTTTAATTAAAAAATGTTTAATTTAACTCATGAGATTAGCACATGACAGGAAATATTATTATTATTATTATTATTATTGACATGGGGTTCCATAGGGATTTAAATACTTAATTATGGAAACTTGTGAAATTATATATTTTAAAATCTAGTGGTATCTAAACCAAATTATATTATTTTTCAATTGATCCAATTCATTTGGTTGTGCACAAAAACATCGGAAGAGAATCCTCTCAATCCCTAGAGAGATCCCTCTCTAAGAATGCTCTAAATAACAGAGATTGACATTTCTGCACATTTAACTCTCTGGTCTATATAGATCATTACGAATATATTTGATGTGATTATAGGGGAGATCAAAGTTGAACTACGCAATATATAGGATGTACTATGCTAGATCTCAGAGATCCATATAGGTATTTTCAAGGATTTATGGATAACGTGTTGACAACCGCTAGAGGGAATATAAACTTGATTCTAAAAAAATGAAATTATGATATAGATCTATTTTTAAATATTTCAATGAACAAATAATTTTAGGTAGGATAAATATGTAATTTTTTCAATGAAAGATAAATAATATGTCATGATACAGCTCTTCAGTTCTGGATTTTATCCATTATCTACATTATTTTATTCAATTCTATTGACCATGACATTAATCATCCTGAAAATCAAGGAGTAATCATCAGTTACGACATAAATAAATGTTCAGAATGGCCTCTCACACACTTCCATTGCTCCAATTAACTACATAAAAAACACCATCTTAATTATAAATCTATGCTTTCATCTTAATAACTTATCTCTATCTCTTTTCAAATCCTAGGAGTAGTTATTCATTATAAATATCAATGGAATACAACTTCAAAACATTTTATTAATAGAAACTCTAGGTTTCATCTCAAACAACCAATATTGAATTTACCAGATTCTTAAGACCTTTATATCATTTTGAAAACAAATTCAACACTTACATTATTATGGGTACTTCAATAAGATCATGGTTCAGGATTTTTTTTACACATTAGAATTCTTTTATCTTATTATATATATTTATCTAGTTTTAATGGATTTTTAGAATCAATGTTATTGGTCATGTGTTTTGGATTTTATTTCATGATGGAATCATTTATTTTTTATTATTTTTTAACCCCATTAATCATATTTTGGAGTATTTGAATGAGTTATGAGCATTATAATATACTACTGTTAAATGTGATGAATAATAGATTCAATCATATAATTAATTAATTAGATGAATTATTTAGACTTAATAATGAGTTCTTATTATTATTGTATATTAGAATGAACTATTTGTATCAAAAAAATAATGATTACTATGTAATATATGTGATTCTAATATGTAGTTCAATTTTATTATGGTCATGATAAATATTAATGAGGGGTTATTCTCAAAATGATGAAATTTAAATTCAATGGGGGGATATAATGATTTTTTGTATGATTATAATTTAATTTAAAATTATGGAAATTATACGTTTATGGGAAGTATGATTTGTTAAGATGATATGGAATAAATTTTTATATAAATTAAATGTAAGTTTACATTAAGAAACATGATATTGAGTCAAAAGAGTTAGATTTTGGGATTATATTGTAAAACTAACATGGTGATATGTAATTATTTTTAAAATGGAAATGTGATTGGGATGATTTTAATTGCGATGAAAAAGGAGGAAATACATTTTGAGTTCATAGAAAATAAGGAAACATAAATTATAGGGTATTTATTTATTAAGAATTAATATCCAAGATAATGAACATTATTATCATGTAGTTGAAATAAGATTATAACATTGGATTTTTTTGATAAAAATAGATTATGTTGCATTGTTTATCTCATCATGAGTAAAAAAATATGTCTATTTTACAATGGGTTCTTGTATAATGATGGTTGTTTTAGAAATAGTTAATTTAACCAATTTATTAATTTGATTTATGATATTGTGATATATCACCAGTTCTGTTTCAGGGTCCATAATTTTAGCTAATGGTGATGGGAATCCTTGGATTATTTATGATATGGTGTAATATAAGGAATGGGTTATCTATTGTGTTAATTCATGAACTATATATTATATATGCTTGAAAAGGATATTATATGTGTCAAGTATTTGTAACAAACAACATTTTTTTATATTTTTGGTAGTTTACTTTATGAGACATTTGTTTAACTATGGATACCTTGATAAGTATTTTGAGAAATTACTGTCATCGAACAATGTAGGTATATGTGGTATAGAGAGGGACTATTTGACACCCAAAATATTGTAATGTGGGTTATTTATGAATTGTTAAATTAATTATAAATCATTACATTACTTTAATAAGAATAGGTTAATGAATAAATATTGCATAGGGTATCATTGGTTTTAATGGTTCCAAGAGTAGGATAAATGTATGAAGGGTTGTGATATATTAAAATTTATTTTAATAATCATTTCATAATATAATGAGTGCGGATATTGTGCATCAAATATCTAAATAATTTATTTATTATTTGATGAAATAAATACTAGGGCTTGTGAACATTCATCACTAGTAAATATTGATCTTTTAAAATGTATCTTTTGGATTTCCTTTTTTTTCTCATTGAGGATCCAAAGATAGAATCCTCCTAGCGGTGATCCACACATGCTCATATGATCTCTAAGCATTACAACCTGATCTTTGGGTGCTACTGTGGTGAGTGGAATGTATTGTGTTCTTCATTCATAATCGCTGATTTTTGGGCTTGACAAAATCACTCTTTCACTTCAATTTCTTGAGACAGTATAGAAGGAGGAATGGAGAGAGAATTCATTCTCTAGAATAATTCTCTATTTTCAATTATTGGATTCTCTACACAATAGAAATAACCTCCTATTAAAATAATATTTTTTTCATACCGGCCATTAAATTACATTTATTACCTTTAATAAATATCATTCCACAAAATATCAATTATATAATTATTATTTTCTGTCACAGACCACCTTCCTTAAGAACAATTATTATAAAACCGACTTGTTAATTAATAATTTTCACCAGACTCAGTCTTTGTCTATTCGAACTCCTCTAGAGTTTACTACGCAACTGAAAAAATATTTTATTCACAAATAAATATTTTATTCATAATATAGTGAATAAATATTTATTAATATATTCGATAAATATAATAAATATTTTATTAACAATGCAGTGAATCAAAATTTATTTAATTTATAAGAACAATATAACGTGACTAAAATTATTTTTCAGACATGAGAATAATATTTTTTTAAATAATTAAACTCAAGTTTAATTTAATTAAGATCAATAGAAACACATAGTATGTGACCCTCACAAAATATTAATCATTAGTATTAGGTAGGCTTGCCTAAAGTCAAATATTATTGTTTAGCAATGGGACAAGGAACCCAAGAGAAAGAAATTAATGTTGCAATGTCTAAAACAACAAATGAATTCACACTATGTAATAAAATTTATTTTTCATATTATCTCATCAACTGGGACTCACATCCATGTCACCAACTTATATAATCGATATATCTTTCTTTGATTATCTGAAATAAACACATCATTATAGGATGGTAAGGGAGTTTAATGTGATAATTATATTCCAGTAAAAGGGAAAAAATATTAATTTCCCTAAATATAAAAGGGAAAAAATCCTTCCTAGACTTATTCATTAATGACATATTTCTCGTGACACACCTAATGTATCCAATATATCCGTGAACTATTTTCAACATGGTTTATGAAACACATCTAAGTACGTGAGTAGTAACAAGAATTAACAAAAAACATAATTTCTATGGACCATCACACACACTCATTTATAGGAATATCTAAAGATGATAAAACATGAATAATTCCTACTTGTGGGTATATTATTATAATCTACCATTTTGGAGATTACCTAGTACAAACAACACGAGAAGAAGCCTCATCTTCTTATGATTACACACACAAGATATTCTATGTACAATGTGTCCCATTATAGTACATTATCTAACTGAAGGACATTATTTTAGAATATCTTCATAGAACATAAATGTTTTCATCATAACAAGGAACTTCTATGAACTTATCAATGGGATGTATACTCTAAGACCATATTACATTATAATATTGATGAAAATCAAACAATATGTAATAATAAGTTTTATTAATATTCAATAAATAGAATATACATGTTATCTATTTACAAACAGTTGATCCTAGGACACAAACTCCAAAAATCTCCCACTTGGAATAGATCTAACTACCTACGACCTTCAGTCCTCTGGACATCACATGATTTTCATGTTTCTGGTGAGTCAATACCTTTGTCAATGGGTCTTCCACAATGACTTTCATGAAAATTCTAATCGATGCAACATCAACTTTCTGAAAAAAATAACCCAAGATATGATACTTTTGAAGTATGTTCTTATTTAATTTATGTGACATTGTCTCTTTTGCAAGATTCATCACTCTAGTGTTATCACAATAGAGTGTGATATGATATTTCCTGGTAGACAGAAAATCATGATCTTGTATGGTGTTTCTCATCTATACTTATTCTTTATCTACTTCATAAGAATCAATATACTCAGAATCTAATGTAGAATGTACAACCATAGCCTGTATTGAGCCTTTCTAGATCACATCACCTCCTTTCAAAGTGAGAATGTATCCTTTTTATGACTTCAAGTCATCATGATATTTTTAAAAACTTGAATCTACATATCCTATGATAACTAGTTCTTTATATACTCCATAAACTAGAAACATATCCTTAGTATGACCCAAATATGTTAGGATAATCTTGAATTTCAATCAATGGTGGTCACCTGGATCATCTTGATATTTTCATAAAACACTCAACACGTATGTGACATATAGCTCATTACATAGCACAACTTACATGACTGACCCAATCTTCGACACATATAAATTCCTTTTAATTTTTCTTATTTCCTCATATATCAAAGTAAATTTTTTATTAGAAATATGAATGCCCTATGACATTGGAAATAATCCCATCTTGTATTGTTACATACTGAATATCTTTAGAATATTGTCAATGTATGTACCTTGACTTAGGAAGAATGATGTCTTGGATCCATCATGAAGGATCATGTTCCCATGAATATAATCTATCTTAGCTAATCCCTTGATAGATAATAATTTATTCAACCATGCATTAACAGACTGTATGACTGGTGTTCCATTTACAATGGGTAATATGTCATCAACATATACTATTACGGAAATGGTTGCACTGTCACTAAAACATTTATGTAAACAAGGATCACATTCATTCTTTATGAAACCAAATTAAATTTTGGACACGTCAAGTAAAATGTTTCTATGACCTAGAAGCATGATTTAATACATAAATAAAAATTTTACACTTTCATACACTTTGAAATTTTTTGTAGTGATAAACACTTCGAGTTGTGTCATAGAGATATATTCTTTATTATTCCCCTTAAGGAAGGATGTATTTTACATCCATTTTCCAAATCTTATAATCATGGAAATCCACAATTGAATGAATAAATAGGATATATTTCATCATTGAAACTACTGTAAAGGTTTCATCATAATGAATTCTTTGATGTTGTTTATACCATTTTGAAACTAATCGATCCTTATAGGTACTAACTTATCCTTCCATGTCCAATTTATTTTTGAATACCCATTTTCAACAAACATTTATTACATCTATTGTAGGTTCCAACAAAATATATACTTTTTTGGTACATGGTATCCATTTCAAAATTCATGGCTTCTTTCCACTTGGAAACATCTGTTGCACTTACTACTTTAATGTAGGATATAGGATCATTATTATCATCTAATAATGGGTCACAAACCCTGGTGATAATAAAACCATTTTTTCTGCTACTCTAATATATCTAGTAATCGTATGAAATTATTATGTCTCTTGAATACTTTCTTCTTCCACAGGGCTTTCTGGAATTTGTTATTGTGTCAAATCTTGTGTATATTGATCCTGAACATCATCAACGTCTATCTATCTCCCACTATCTCTTTTATAGATAAGATCCTCTATAATAAATTTTGTATTTCTATCAACCACACCATTTCTTATGAAGGATTGTATATGTAGTATCACTTTATTTCATTGGGATATCCAATAAAAGAACACATTTTGCATCAGGGTGAAAGCTTGTTACCTGAAGTGTCCTTAACAAATATATCACAACTCAAAACATGTATGTAAGACAACAAAAGTTTCTCTCCATTCCATAATTGGTTTGTTATTCCATTTCCTACATTAGTTGGCCCTTGGTTTAGTATATATGTTGCATTTTGTAACGCATATCCCCAAAATGATAATGGACCACTCGCATGACCCATCATTGATGTCAAAATATAAAAAAAGGTTTATCTCTACTTTCACTTACACAATTAAATTTATGTATATATGGAGGATTGGGAGGAGTTAAAATCTCAAGCACTACACAAACAACCAGTGATGTATTCATTATGTCATTCTCCATCTCATTTTAAGTGAAGTTTCTTAATCTTCTTACGAAGCTGGTTCTCAACATCATTCTTGTACTCCATGAGTTTATCAAATGAGTCTGACTTATACCTTAATAAGTTTAAATATTCATATATAGTAAAATTATCAGTAATAGTTATGATGTGTGAGTACCCACCACTTTTTTCGATAGTAAATGGTCCACAGACATCAGTATGAACTTATTTAAGAAGATCTATAGTTCTTTCACCTTTCCCATTAAACAGGGGTTGGGCCACATTTCTTTAAAAACATGTGTTGCATACAAAAAGTGTATTTAGTTAAAAAGAATATAAATATTCATATTTAATCAATTTATTCAATTTATTTTCATTTACATGATTTAGCTAGTGACACAAAAATTAGGTGTGGTGTGAGTTCTCTAAATTAACTTCATTATCGACTGAAGATGTTTAGTTTGTGTAATCCAACACATAAATACTATTATTTAAATGATCCTTAACATAAATAATTATATATTTACAATAGAATAAAACTTTATTCCAACATTTTAAAATAAATCCATTGATATCATGTTTGGATATAGAAATAATGTTATTAACTGAAGGCACATAATTACAACCCTTCAAAACTAAGTTCATTCTGGTCGGCAATGTGTTGGGTAGTGAATGAATCGTCATGAAACATAAAATTTATTATCTTTTTTGGATTATTTATGGTATAGGAAAGATCCTTGGTTGTCACCCAAGGAGGATTAGTGGTTTATAGTGTGAATTTTTAATAAAAAAGAACCAAATAAGGGGTGGTTGTAAAAACAGTTTTAAGAAAATTACATGATTTAAATAGTTTAATAGTTGATAAATAAGTTTGGTGTTTTAGAATTATGATAATAGGAGATCATTTCACATTGACTTCAAATCTTGGATAGTTCATTTTTCTGAAAAGTATATATGGTTTATTGTAATCCTTTGGTTGAGGGTTGTCAGGATATCAGCTTTTGTCTTGCCTTATAAAATGATTCCCAATGAATCACCCCTTGAATCAAAAATTGTGTTTTAGAGGTTTGGAGATAAAACATAGACAATGTTATACCAAAGAATAATTAAATACTATTTATTTGTGAGAGGAAGAGGATTCTTTTCTTCTCAAATAAGAACAACCCAAGATTCCAAATTGAAATCTCAACCTAATCAGTGTTGATATAAACAATGCTTCACATAATTATTAAAAAAACATATTCATAGGATAAGAACATCCAAATTTAAAAAAAAAGTGAAATATTTAATACACAAATTACACAAAATTTTTAGAATAAAAAGTGTCACAACTCCCTCCCATGTTTGTGTAACATCATTGAAATGATCATCCATAATTTATCTCACCATCAAGAGGAGGAGGATGCTTAGGTGGAACTTAAACTTCATCCATGATCCCCATATGATGATAGGGGAATCTACAACCTCTATGATGAGGAGATGAATCATTTGGGTCTCCATGATACTAGGTATTTCCCTCATAGATGAACTTTTAAATGGGGAGCCCAGGTTTCTCATTTATGGGAATTATGAAAGGATGTTTTGATCACCCTGATTTTGAGAAACCACTTATCCAATAGTTTTTTATGGACATAAAAACTAATATATGTGTTGAAAAAATTTAAAATTTACATCCCCAACTACATAATATCTCAAATGAAACTTTGGTAACCTTTGGTCAATAACAGCCAGAGATATGGAGTAAATAAAAAACCAACTTTTTGACTTCGAGAAGATTGGATCCCCTAAGAAAATTAGTTTTGATTGGACCATTAATGGATGAATGGGTATTGGATGTCTCCATTTGAAATGATTAACATATAATTATGGATCCTACTAGAAGATTTAATCCAATTTGGATGCACATTTTATTATCATTGTGTGGTTGAGTCAACTTGTGTGCTTGGATTCTGTGCAGTTTGAACCACTTTTCTTGATGTTCATCATTGGTGTAACGGCCCGACCCCAGAAGCCCAGAGTCAGTGCAATATTACATATCATTGGCATGATAAAAAATGATCATGTCTTGAAAGACTGATTATTTTATTATCCTTGGAAGTACTAGATACATTCATAAGGTTTACATTACATAATAAAATGGAAAACTACAACAACATTGTTTCCATAGACAACAGTGTGATCCCATAGACTATCCATACAGGTAAATCATAATATACTTCTTTGCATCATGGGAAAAATAAAACATAGAAAGGGGTGATCTTAGATGCTCAGTAAGGATAACAATATGGCCGGAACTTTCATAAATAAGCATAAACATTTAAGGCATTGAATAAAACTAAAACAAAAGCCTTTTCAAGATAAAATTAATCATAATAAAGAAAATATAAATCCAAATAATTCCATTTACATACTCACATAGATATTATAATAGTTCAATAATCACATGAAAAATAAATTTCCACTTTCATAATGATGGAATACATATTTCCAAACTTCATAACCACATAGTGAAGGCCTTGTGCCAAGACTACAAATAAGATTTTGTCAAGGCCTTGTGCCCAGACAGTATTTTGTATCATGAGACCAACCGATTCCTTGATGAGCTATAGCAGGCTCCAACTGTCACTTACTAATTCTAATGCATTCCTCATATGAAAAGTTTTAAATATAACATAAACATTCATATTAAAACTAGAATACGAAATTTCAATAATTTATCCATAAACCATGAATGGTATAATAATAACACATTGACAGTCAAACATATCACAAAACCTTCAATACAAAATGGAATAATTATATCATAATAAATCAACTTCAAACAAGATTAAAATCCATTAATGGATGATGAAATAGATGAAATCAAAACTGTTTGAGAGAAATATCTCAATATTTTTATGAAATAATTTAATGTTTCATAATTATAAAAGACAACATTTATTTTTGAAATATTCTTATAATCTTGAAAGGGAAGATTCGATGGTGTTATAATGGCAGAAAAAGATTGAAATATTATTTTATAATAAAATCATTTTCGGTTTCTAATGGATACAAAAGAAATTATTTAAAGGACAATGTGGGTATGTGTCGGAAAACACTCAACAAATTGGTTTTAGATAGGTTTGGGTCACTATATTAACCTTATGTTTTAGATTTAACACATAGTTAAATAGTTTGACATTTACCATGCCTCTTTTTATTTTTATATTATACGGTTAATAAACATACTATAAACATCCCAGAGAACCCCAAGTGGTTCACTAATGATAAAAATATCATTATATATGTCTTTTTCTTGAACCTTATATTTTTAGTATAATTATATCAACCAATAATATTGTATTTGTTTTAAGAACTCATTTATGTCAATTTTGAAATTATTTAATAATTGATTTTTTTAAGTCCTAAAAACTTTATCACTTCCAAATAAATTCATTTAATAAACCCCAACATTTTATAGTCAAATATAAAAATTTTTTACAGCATCAAAACGTTCATATTATTTTTATTTTAGTATTTATAATATCATTTGTTTGATAAAGTCATTTATAAGGAAATACTCCATTATTATTGTGTAATATATAAATATATTTATTTTATGTCTAAAAATTATAAATAAAATATCCTCAGATAGGAAATATTTTTATATTTCTAATTAATATTTATAGTCAAATCGATCGATTATATAATCGCATGTAAAAATTGTTTTATGAAAAGATATTTTCATTTGTTATTTTTGTCTTTGTCTTTGCTTTAGATTATTTAATATAAAATGTCATTATCACTACCAAGTGGCTCTATGTGAACCCAAAATAGACCCAAGGATTCCCATGGTCGGAAATATATTAGAACAAAGGGGTTAGGATACGTGTTAGGGTAATTTAATAATATTATTATATTATTTTTTAACCTTATTTACTAAATTTACCCCTTTAACCATGGTAAATAAAATATTTACTGATGTAAATATTCCTAATGTCTAAAAATAAAAGGTACCTATTTACAAAAATTGGACCTCAGGATTCCAAATATGAAATCAATTATATCAAATTCAAAACACAGAAGTGGAAGAAAATAATTAAAAATTAATTCCAGTTGTCAAAATAAAAAATGTGTTTTTATGTAATAATAACCATAAAATGATTGACACTTGTTTATGTCTAGTTTAATCGTGAGATTACATCCAATGACTTAAATTATATTAAATGACTAAAATATAATCTAAGGATACTTAAAAACCATTCAAATGTATAATTTAACACAATAAATTATTTCGATTAAATTTTTTTAATTAAAATTTAGTATTTTAACTATTCATAAAAAATGAAAGTTTTCATAAAAATACCAAAACTTCACCCTAATCTAATTTTGATATTATGAATCAAAAAAATGAAGTCCATTTTTAAAGATAAAATTTAAAAAAATCCCAAATGTGGGTATTACTATTTATAACCACTTTTGAACGGCTAGTTCGGTAAGTCGTGGTGCGCATGAACTCAGTGTTGCGTGTAGTGGAAGTTATTTAATTACATTGAATAACTAATGTACTATGAAATATTAGGGTGTTAAATTCTCCCCTATATCAATAAATTTTGTGCTCTCAATTTGAAATTGTTTTTCAAAAATAAAAGTATTAAAATCAAAAAATACCTTGGTGGAGAACCCACATCAGAAATTGGGTTAGTAAAATTTAGTCTTAATAAGTGGGAAAGAGAGATGAAAAAGTCACGAAAAAATTATGATCTCGATTATAAGAACATTTTTAGAAATTAGAGACACATAATTGGAGGAAAAACGTAAATATTTATAGGGAGTGATTGTGGTAATCAACCACAAACATGTGTAAAATTGAGGGCCTCAAAGCCATCAATCTGTACTGATTTAAAATATCATCAGTTCAACAAAACATATGGTATTAGGATAACACATTTTTTATTTTAATATCCCTTTCATAAAGTTTAATAATTAATTTCTTTATATAATAAGAGAATATATATATATACTTGATAAGTATAGTTTCATATTTCAACTAATTTCTACCATAAACTAATCTTTCACTCCAAAAGATAATAGAACTCAAAAATATTCTATTTATACTAATCGTATAAGTTTCCAAATATTAACATATACCATTTAAATGAAGAAAAATATTTTTTTAATAACTAAGGCTTCTTGTAGGGTAGTGGTAGATAATAAAGCCTTGTCGCACTTTGGTTTTGGGTTCGATTCATACATCTTTTTCCAACGTGATGGGTCATCGCCCGACCTGCTGGTTGTCCTTTTCCTAATACTATAGTATTATAATAATCCAATAATAATGTTAAGAATTTTTTTAACCTTAAACAATACCATCCAAATTTCAACTTAATCCATTCCAACCTTTACAGTTATCCAAAATACCTCTGTCCAGACTCTCTCTAAAAGGTCTCTAAATTCCAAAATCAATTGTAACATAAAACTCCCCAATCAAAGTGAAGTTTCTATTATTGTCAAATACTGGAAATATGATTACCATTATCATATTAAAATGTTAATGAAAACAAAAAGTACTGTATTACAATCCTTATATATATCACATTATTCTTATAACCATAATATACTTCTTGTGTCCAAAACAAAAATACATTAATTATTCTAATTCAATTGTAGTAACAGTATAAGCTTGGCCTTGATCCCTTGGCCTTTTCTGAGGTAATTTTCCTTGGCGATTATGACATTCATTTTCATAATGACCCATTTATATACAATCATAGCATTCAATATTGACAACAACTTTCTTTCCCTTGCAATCATGAGTTTGGTGACCTTTTCACCACATTTGTAAGAGACTCCAATTCCTTTTAGGAAAGTACATGGGTGTTTCTTCCCACAATTATCACATAATGGAAAATCCTTCTATCCCTTTTCCCCTTTATCTATATCTTGATCAACCTTTATCTTCTTCTCTTGCTTTACATTAATTTCATAATATTTAGATAATTCCTTTTCGGTCTTGATAGAGCATGAGACAATATCTTCGTATGATAAGAAGGTTAGTAAGACTAATGCTCGCCAGAGAAACGGTTTTAACCCATCAAAGAATCAATCAATATTACTCATTGGGTTAAGTATATAATTTGTATCATGCCTTGATAACCTTGTAAAGTTATCCACATACTTTGCAACATTCTCATCCTCAATTTTCTTCAGACTCAGAAATTGCATTTCCATATCTGCTTGATGGTCACGAGGAAAGTATTTTTCTAAGAAAAGATCTTTAAACTCCCTCCATTCCATATTTTATACTTCATAATCTTTATTTATCTTTTGAATCAATAACCACCATTTATCATCATCTCTAGTGAGGCGATAAACTGTCATGACAACTTTTTCCATTTTTCTACTCACCAATGCGTGAAATAGTTTTTCTAAGGAATTTATCTACTTATCAGTCACTAATGGATTTGTAATCCCATTGAATATTGGTGGTTTTTTCTTCATGAAGTGGTATAACATTGATCCTCCGCATTGTGGATAAGGGTGTTCCATATGGGTAAGGTTATTGTTCTAACCTGAATGTGTTGTCCCAGTATAGTGATAAGCTGAACTGCACCAGTTGTATCAACAGCTCCACTATAATTATCTTGAGTAGGAGATAAATCGGTACATGGAGTGTGTCCATTGATATGGTTTCCATTCCTTCCAATAGATTACATTTCTAAAAAATGGCCTAAACTAGATTAGTTTATGAATAAAAATACATAAATCCAAACTTGTAAAACACTTAACATAAATTAAACAGTTTATAGATATAATCCATAATCATAAAAATGTTTTCTTTGAGAAAGTATATACTCATAAACCGTTCATAATGGTTTGTAATGAAAATGAGAATTATCCTAACAATATCCCCTGAGAGTGTCGTAACCAAAAGTACAACAAGACTCATTGTCATGAACCAGTTCCTGTTTTAATCTAGCTCAAAGCAGTGTTTTCAGGTTTTACCCCTAGGTACATCTGTGCCAGAGCTGCCACTACCTGTTCATATCCAGATAAGGATGCATTGCTTGGAAAACTCCCAAAGTCTCTACAACACCAAAATTCCAAGAAGTTCTTCTATACTAATCAACAAATTCAATCTTAGGGCTGTGTGCTCTAATCAGAGTTTATCTAAATCTAGTTTCCAAGGTTTGTATTAAACTTCCTCAAAAACCAAATGTAATGACCCGACCCTAGAAGCCCAGAGTTAGTGCATTATTACATATCATTGGCATGATCACAAAATATCAAGTCCTGAAAGACCGATTAGTTTAGTATCCTTGGATGTTCTAGATACATTCATAAGGTTAACATTACATCATAAAATAAAAAACTACAACAACATTGTTTCCATAGAGAGAACTTAGATCCCATAGTTTATCCCTACATGTTAGTCATAATATACTTCTTTGCGTCCAGGGATGAATAAAACATAGAAATGGGTGAGCTCAGATTCTGAGTAAGGATAACAATATAGCGGAAACTTTCATAAATAAGCATAAATAGTTAAGACAATGTATAAAACTAAAAAAAGATTTTTCAACATAAACTTCATCATAATATATAAAATATAAATCAAAATAATGACATTTACTTACTCGCATGGATATTAAATAGTCGAATAATCACCTGCAATATCAATACCCAATTTCATAATGATGGAATGCATAATGCCAGACTTCATTACCACATAGTCAAGGAATTATACCAAGACTACAAATAAGATTTTTTCAGGGCCTTCTGCCAAGACACTAGTCTTTTTCAAGAGACCTACCAATGCATCGAGGAGTTATAGTGGGCTACATCCATCACTTACTATGTCCAATGCATTCCCCATATGAAAAGTTTTAAATATAACATAAACATTAGTGTTAAAAAAATGCATACGAAATGTAAATACTTTATCCATAAACCATGAATGGTATAAAAATAACACATCCACAGTCCAACATATCACCAAACCTTAAATACAAAATGGAAGATTTGTATCATAATAAATTAACTTCAAACAAGATTAAAATCCATTAAAGGATTTGACATAGATGAAATCAAAACTATTGGAGAGAAATATGTCATTCTTTTTTTGAAATCATTTAAAGTTACATAATTATAAAATAAAACATTTATTATGAAAATATTATTTTAAGCTCTTAAGGGAATCTTTGATGTTGTTATTGTAACACCCCAGGTAAATAAAGAATACGACATTTTTATATTTATCCCTATTTGTGAAAAAAATATTAATATTACTTTAAAGGGAACGCTATGCTCGATGGCGTACCCAATACACGACAACAAGTTCCTTTGAAATCTTATGTTGCACTCTAATAATAAAATAATATTATTTTAATGGTAGTTAACGCCAAGCCATTGTAATGGCGGGAAAGAACGTAACTAACTAATAAATGATTATGTATTTTTGTCAAATATTTTTACTTTTTACAATAAATGTTAGAGGATTAAAAATGCGAATGAATCCAATTTTTAAGCGTAAACATTCTAATATTCTTTAAAAAGTCGATTAACCGCCTTTTGATGGTGAACCGCTTTTAAATCCACTTTTAACAATTTTATGTGTTATATTTGACAAAACAAAATTCTTATTTAGAATCGGGAAATCAAAATTTACATTGTGTAAATTTTTGGTATTTTTCCGATAAAGTTCTTTTTTTAATGAATAGTGAAAATGTTGTATTTTAATTCAAAACCTATTTTTAATATAATTTATTTATATGATTAGATTATATTTATAATTGGTTTTAAAGTTCAATTAGAATATATTTTTACCATTTAATCCAATTTTGGTCATTGGAATTAATTTCACTTTAAAATCGGACTTCAACTAGTGTCAATCTTTTGATACTTATTGTTTCATAAAAACACGCTATTTGCTCTAACAGCGGGAATTAATTATTAAATTAATTAATGGAACTTATATGTTTTGAATTTTGTAAAATAGACTTCATTTTTGAATTCATAATATCAAATATAGATTAAGGTAATGTTTTTGTATTTTTCTGAAAAACTTCAACTTTTGATGAATAGTGAAACCACTAAGTGGTACTTATAAAAACGGATTTTCTGTTTAAATGAAATTTTACCTCTTCTGTGTTTTTAATTTCAAAAATCCAACATACATGGTTGTCATTAAGAGGTAAAATTTGGTTCAATGGAGTTAAAATAATTTTTCGGTGAATAGTAACTTTAAGTTTTTAATCGCAATAAGAGGTAATTAGTGTAATTTAAGGTAAAAATAATGTTTTAATAATATGAAATGACCTAGAAACATGTCCTACCATCATTTGATGAGTCATGTCCGACCAAGACAATCCATGGGTCAACTTGGAGACCCCATGGAGCCACTTTTCTTGGAAAATGACATTAATGCCTTTTTATTTAAAGTTAAAATTAAAATGTCACAAACATGTGTTGTTTTAATAAAAAAAAATTTAGATGGGGTTATACAAGTCATATTTTTGACTATAAATATTAATTAGGAAGATATAAAGATTTCCTACATCATGATAGTTTTTTTATAATTTTTAGACATTAAATAAATTAAATTATTTATGACATCATGATGATGCAACGATTACCTCATTAATGAACGATTTAAATAATGTGAAAAGATAATGTAAACTCTAAGACTTACACTTGTCAAAGACCTATTGGATGAGTATATTTAATACCCTTATCACCTTATCCTCGATTTATATCAATGTGGGACCTTTAAAATCTGAAAATAATTTTATAATAAAGTGAAATTTTATAACTTTCCAAGAGTGCCCCTCCTCTCCTCTTATAAAAGGCCCCCACCTCTACCACCTTACACACACCTCTAAAGCCTTTGGCTTGGCCAACCCCTACCCATTTCATCTCTAAACATCCCTCTCTTAATCATTGAAGCCTCAATTTGTGCATAATCCTTTCCAAGGAATCCTTTCAGCTCAAATCAAAGAGAGTTACCTGATTTAAAGGTAGTGTCCTCCCTTGTGTTCTTATGTTTTATTTTGCTTCTCCAACCCTCTAAACTCTTTTTATTCCTTTCTTTTGTAACAAAAACAGAATCTTCAATATACTGGGATGTTTTTATGTGAAGTATTATAGCTAAAATTACACACACCGTCATCTAATGGTTAAAGAACATACTGTTTCTGTGGATGGTGAATTTCTGCCTCACGAAACGATGATTGTTCAATATTCTCTTAACACCTTTCATGGTGGCCATTATGATGTCACTATATTTTATATATGATATATATGGTATTTATTTTTTCTATATGCTTATTAATTTTATATTTAAACTATGACTTTATGCTTTTCATGTTGTGAAAATGCGATAATTTCATACGAGGAAGTGTGGACTACCGCCCGCTCAAGTGATGTGACTCGTTCATGCAATACATGGAATGTATAAAGAATGAAATTAATGAACATATGTGACCTATATAACATATATATTATACTGTACTTATAATATATATATCTCTCAATTATTTTTAATTACATTAATATGACAAAGAAATGAAAGTAGCGTTCATGTGTACGTACGGCCTACTGTCTCCATGAACGGTGCATTTCATTTCTTTTTATCCCCAAATGTTTTGGAGTAGTATAAAATGAATATTTACTGGATATATATTATATTTAAATCATTAATACTATTCTGGAGATGATTTAATTATAACTACATGGACAATCATTTTCAAACAAGTTTATTTTTGACTCATGTACCAAACATCGACAAAAACGTCTGATATGAACTCACATTATTAACCAATTATTATAACATTATAACATGTGATATTAACTGAATAATAATCTTTAAAAGAGTTCCTTAATCAATTATAAATTGACCAAAGTTTATTATTCAGGAATATAAATAAACGAACAAGACAAGTCGGACTTGAGGTAAGGGATCCCACCCCTCTCTTTCTTTTTAAGTACACTATTTTATGTCATTTATTTTAAGCTCATATTTATTATGTTTGGGGATGTTATTTTATATTCCTCATACTTTAATTTTTATGTTCATATAATTAGAGACCCTATTTGATCTCATAAATCCATTTTTGGAAGTTTTAAGTGGCGTCGTTAGGCTGTTGAGTTTCCGTAAGGGATTTTTCATCTCACTTTTATTCCCGTGACATTTATGCTACGTTTTCCACTATTTCTTTTGATTGGTGTATGTACTGACCATTATTATACACTTTGTGTAGTATAATTTCATTTATTGGTATTTAAATATTCATTTTATGACCCTTCTTCCATGGGGTGTACGTTTCGAAAGTTACCCAACTCGGTAAGGGGACCTTTCACCCTCCTCTTTTTAAAAGACTTCTTTTGTTATGTCTTTTAATTCATATACTATTATTTTGGGATATGTTCTTCTATATCCTTATTTATTTAAATTTTATGTCCAAGTTATGAGATACAATTTTCTCTCTCATCAACCCATTTTCTGAATTTTAAAGTGACACCTTTAGGCTGTCGGATTTCTGTAAGGGAACTTCTTAACCCACTTTCAATTATTTGGGTTAAACCTCTACTTCTTGATTTTATTATTCCAAGATTATGTGTTTAATCTCTATGTTGTAATTTCCAAAAACCTTTTTGTGGATATATTATTTCTACACATAATCTTCTCATTGATAAATTCTAATGAACTTGTATGGGAAATCATAACTAAATCTCATTCCATTGAGTTAAATATCTATGTCATTGGTTTTGTTTTTCCAAGATTATGTGTGAATGACCTATGATTGTTTCACACTTAATATCCACTTATATTGGGTGTATTTATATTTCTCACACATAATTATATGATAGATTTATCCTTAATTTAATGATATCATCTTTATAATGGATTTCATCTCAATTTACATTTCCATTGAGACTTCATTGTTGTTATGCACCAATTCACTCTTATAAGGTGTGTATACTGTCCTTTGACATATTATATCATGAATCCCTTTATTCTCATGATATTATAAGGCTTGGATTACATGTTATTATGAAATTATTTGTATTCAAGAGTCTCTCATTTTTTTAAAAACTCTTTAACAAAAATATAATTTTAAATGTTTTAAAGATTCATTATTCTAAATCTTTATCTTTAATGTCCATGTTTTCAAAATGGTTTTAAGTATTTATTTACATAGACATTAATGTTTTAAAATTATAATTCCATTAAAATATTCAAAGTGGTATGGGACAATTTGATTCAAAAATCTCTTTTAAATGGTTTTTGAAAATGGATTGCTTAATTCAATATCTTGGAATTACTTATTGTGATTGCAAATGAAATGTTGTTATTGAAATGTTTATATTTTCAATATTTTATGTGTAATGATGGTAATTGGACATTTTACGGGTGGTTACGTGATAAACCATATGACGGGTGGTGCCCTGAATACCAGGACGGGTGGTTACGTTATAACCTCCAATGCATTAGGTATAGAAGTCATCCGTATGGCTATTCCATTAAGTATGTGTGGAAGTCGACCGTATGGTTATTCCATTTAAGTATGTTTATGTCCCAAGTTACCTTTTTATGTTATGTGTTCTTTATATGGGTTTTATGGTAATCTGTTGGTTACAAAAGGGTAAGTAATGATCATTTATTCATTGAAGAGTTTTTTACTACTTCATAAAGGTGAAAATTATTACTTTGATAAAGTATACATGGTTGACTTGTTGTTTTGAAAAACTAATAGTTTTCATTCTTTGTGTATCCATTACTGAGCTTTTTATGCTCACCCCAAGTTTTTTGAAATGTTTTTCACAGGACTTAATGTGGAATAGGGACAAGGATGGGATCAATGGAATTTCATGCTATCTAAAACATGGAACCAAACATGTTTCTTTTTAAGAGTTTTTATTTTATGGAAACTTAGTAGAAGTGTCTACTTTGTAATATTTTGAGATGTAATAGTTATGTCCTAATTCTCTAAAACTCTAAACCTTGAAAAGATCATCAATGTTAATTATTCATTTAATTCAATATTAAGTAAGGTTTACGACTGGGGCCATATAGTTGGTATCAAAGGTCGGTTTAGACAACTTTAGGGATTATGAGTTTTTGTTAGACACATGGTTAGTCCCTATATCTATTATTTTAGTTAAATCCTTATTTTATAACTTTTTTTCAGGTCATGTAAATTCATTTACGAATGGAAGGAGAAGGATCTCAAATGACATTCCTATCTCTTCCTGATGACATGCTTGCAATAATTATTGCAAAGTCATGTTCGGATGATTGTGAAACTTTTTCTAGCATACAACTCACTTGCAAGCAGTTGTTTGAGATATCAAACACCTCCACTATACCTCGTTATCATCGTGGATCATAGGTTGTATTTAGACAAATACTATTTTCACAATATTCTTATATTTTCAAGAAAGGAAAATATTATCAAGGTATTTTCAAATATTTTACCTTATCACAAAAATTTGAAGCATATTATGATTTAAAAAAAGGTGCTGATGAAGGAGACCCTTGCGCAACCTACTTATATTTGCTTTTAAAATATAGTCTCTCAGCACATACTTATGGTATTTTAAAAGGACCAGTAATAAAAAGTTTCAACTCAAATTCTATCCGACTATTTTATAGAAATCATGTTTTATCAGATGTTTTGAAATTATATGTCATACATGATTATTTTCCAAAACTGTTTTTCTGTGAAAACCCATATGACCCTTGTTGTACAAGGTGTATTTGGATGGAGGAAGCAAATGATTTTGAAGGATCTATAAATCATTGTTGTAATGCATGGGACGTCTACCTACGTGAACAGGATGACGATGAAACCGAGTGGACTCCATGATCAAGGTATGCTGTTATTCATTTTGGGAATCATTTTATTTTATCTTATGGTGGTGAAATAAGACTTCAAGAATTAAGATGTTGAGATTGTAATGAATTTGGATAAAAATTAGAGGTATAAGGAAACTATTGAGGTTAAAACATGTTAGGGTTATTTTTGGAGTTTTATAAAAAGGACAACACGCAGATCATGTGACAACCCGTTGCATCAGACAAAGCTATGGGAATCGAACCCACAACCAAAGTGTGACTGGTATTTATCACCTACCACTTGACTTTGTGAAGTCCCTGGTTAGTTTTACTAATTCTTTTTTAGTTAGATGATTTTATGATTTAAGAGTATGTTGATTTTGGGTTATCTATGGAAATTATTAACCTATCATGGAGGATATGTGATTAGTTTAATTACTTTTCAATATGAGACTTTAAGAGCAACTGATGTTATTTGGAGATAAGTGTTATTTTGTACCTTGGAAGACTATGTGATTAAATCCTTTAAATATTTGGGGTTCAATATTAGTTTGGTTTACTTTGAAGAATTTTATGGAAATTTTTTTTATCGAATGGTCTTCGTTGAACTTTGGGTTTTGTTGGACAAATTTTGGAGATTAAGAATATATTTTCTTTTTATAAAGGGTTATCCTTTTCTGGATTATCTGATCTTGTACTAACCTTTTTGGTTTTGGTTTTGGTTAAAGTCTAAAGTCATGGGATGTATATAGTTCTCTTTTGTGGATTAGGTGATTCTCTATAAGTTGGTTATAGCTCTCTTAATGTAAAAAAGTCATCCTAAATACTCATCTTTTGGAGAAAATATGAGTTCGTGTAATAAATCTAGTAAAAGTTGAAAGTCAACATGACAAGTAAGCATGTTTCCTTATGTTTTAGTTAAGCACAAAAATAAATTCCTCAGTGAAAAGTAACTAAAAAAATGTTGTCCATTAACTTTTCCTACTGGGGAATCCAATACCGTTTAACCCATCACAAGTTTGTGATTTTCTTATGGTTAACTTTCTCCTAGACATGTTTACTATCACCCTCCATCAGAACATGACCCTTTGTTTTTTCCTCGATATCCATATTTTCATACATGGAATCCTAGTATGGGTTAACTCAGGTGACCTTTGTACTTCCCTTTCTTTCTTTTAAATTGATAGTTTAATTTAATCCTTTTCCGATGTGGGACTTTCAATGGAGTTTCCAAGCCCAATTTTGAAATTGCGAGGACGTCATTCCCAAAAGGGCGGAAGGATGTAACACCCCAGGTAAATAAAGAATATGACATTTTTATATTTATCCCTATTTGTGAAAAAAATATTAATATTACTTTAAATGTAATGCTATTCTCGATGGCGTACCCAATACGCGACAACGAGCTCCTTTGAAATCTTACGTTGCACTCTAATAATAAAATAATATTATTTTAAATGGTAGTTAATGCCTAGACATTGTAATGGCGGGAAAGAACAGAACTAACTAAAAAATTATTATGTATGTTTTTAAAATATTTTTACTTTTTACAATAAATGTTAGAGGATTAAAAATGCAAATGAATCCAATTTTTAAGCGTAAACATTCTAATATTCATTAAAAGGTCGATTAACCGCCTTTTGATGGTGAACCTCTTTTAAATCCACTTTTTAACAATTTTATGTGTTATATTTGACAAAATAAAATTATTATTTATAATCAGGACATCAAAATTTACTTTGTGTAATTTTTTGGTATTTTTCCGATAAAGTTCATTTTTTAATGAATAGTGAAAAATGTTGAATTTTAATTCAAAACCTCTTTTTAATCTAATTTATTTATATGATTAGATTATATTTTGAATTGGTTTTGAAGTTAAATTAGAATATATTTTTACCATTTAATCTAATTTTGGTCATTGGAATTAATTTCACTTTGAAATCGGACTTAAACTAGTGTCAATCTTTTGATACTTATTGTTTCATAAAAACAGGCTATTTGCTCTAACAGTGGGAATTAATTATTAAATTAATTAATGAGACTTATATGTTTTGAATTTTTTAAATTAGACTTCATTTTTTAATTTGGAATATCAAATATAGCTTAGGGTGTAGTTTTGGTATTTTTCTGAAAAACTTCAATTTTTGATGAATAGTGAAACCACTAAGTGGTACTTATAAAAACTGATTTTCCGTTTAAATGAAATTTTACCACCTATGTGTTTTGAATTTCAAAAATCTGACATACATGGTTGTAAATAAGAAGTAAAATGTGGTTCAATGGAATTAAAATAATTTTTTTTTTGAATAGTAACTTTTAAGTTTTTAATCGCGATTAGAGGTAATTAGTGTAATTTAAGGTAAAAATAATGTTTTAATAATATAAAACAACCTAGACACATTTCCTACACTCATTAGATGAGTCATGGCCGACCAAGACAATCCATGGGTCAACTTGGGGACCCCATGGAACCACTTTGCTTGGAAAATGACATTAATACCTTTTTATTTAAAGTTAAAATTAAAATGTCACAAACATGTGTTGTTTTAATAAAACAACTTTTAGATGGGGTTATACAAGTCATATTTTTTACTATAAATATTAATTAGTAAGATAAAAATATTTACTACATCATGATTTTTTTTTATAATTTTTAGACATTAAATAAATTAAATTATTTATGACATCATGATGATGCATCGATTACCTCATTAATGAACGATTTTAATAATGTGAAAAGATAATGTAAAATCTAAGACTTACACTTGTCAAAGACCTATTTAATGAGTAAATTTCAAACCCTTATCACCTTATCCTCGAATTATATCAATGTGGGACCTTTAAAATCCGAAAATCATTTTATAATAAAGTAAACCTTTATAACCTTGGAAGGGTGCCCCTCCTCTCCTCTTATAAAATGCCCCCACCTCTACCACCTTACACACACCTCTCAAGCCTTTGGATAGGCCAACCCCTGCCCATTTCATCTCTCCACATCCCTCTCTTCATCATTGAAGCCTCACTTTGGGCATAATTCTTTCCAAGGAAGCCTTTGAGCTCAAATCAAAGAGAGTTACCTGTTTTAAAGGTAGTGTCCTCTCTTGTGTTCTTATGTTTTATTTTGCTTCTCCAACACTCTAAACTCTTTTTATTCCTTTCTTTTGTAACAACACCAGTATCTTAAATATACTAGGATATTTTGATGTGAATTATTAGAGCTACACTTACAGACACCTTCCTATAATGGTTAAATAACATACTGTTTCTGTGGATGGCGAATTTCTGCCTCACGAAACGATGATTGTCCAATATTCTCTTAACACCTTTCATGGTGGCCATTATGATGTCACTATATTTTATATATGATATATATGGTATTTATGTTTTCTATATGCTTCTGAATTTTATATTTAAAACATCCCTTTATGCTTTTCATGTTGTGCAAATGCGATAATTTCATACGAGAGAGTGTGGACTACCGCCCCCTCAAGTGATGTGACTCGTTCATGCAATACATGGAATGTATAAAGAATTAAATTAATGAACATATGTGACCTATATAAGATATATATTATACTGTAATTATAATATATATATCTCTCAATTATTTTTAATTACATTAATATGACAAAGAAATGAAAGTAGCATTCATGCGTATGTACAGCCTACCGTCTCCATGAACGGTGCATTTCATTTCTTTTTATCTCCAAATGTTATGGAGTAGTATTAAATGAATATGTTCTGGATATATATGATATTTAAATCATTAATACTATTCTAGAGATGATTTAATTATAACTACATGGACAATCATTTTCAAACAAGTTCATTTTTAACTCATGTAACAAACATCGACAAAAATGTATGATATGAACTCACATTATTAACCAATTATTATAACATTATAACATGTGATATGAACTGAATAATAATCTATAAAAGATGTCCTTATGAAATTATAAATTTACCAAAGTTTATTATTCAGGAATATAAAGAAATGAACAAGACAAGTCGGACTTGAGGTAAGGGATCCTACCCCTATCTTTCTTTTTAAGTACAATCTTTTATGTCATTTCTTTTAAGATCATCTTTCCTATGTTTGGGGATGTTATTTTATATTCCTCATACTGTAATTTTTATGTTCATATTATGAGAGACCCTATTTGATCTCATAAATCCATCTTTGGATGTTTTAAGTGCCGCTGTTAGGCTGCCGAGTTTCCGTAAGGGATTTTTCATCTCAGTTTTATTCCCGTGACATTTATGCTACGTTTGCCACTATTTCCTTTTAGTGGTGTATGTACTGCCAAATATTATACACTTTGTGTAGTATAATTTCATTTATGGGTATTTACATCTTCATTGTATGACCCTTCTTCCATGGGGTGTACGATTCGAATGTTACCCAACTCGGTAAGGGGACCTTTCACCCTCCTCTTTTTAAAAGACTTCTTTTGTTATGTCTTTTAATTCACATACTGTTATGTTGGGATATGTTCTTCTATATCCTTATTTATGTAAATTTTATGTCCAAGTGATGATATACCATTTTCTCTCTCATCAACTCATTTTCTGAATTTTAAAGTGACGCTGTTAGGCTGTCAGATTTCTGTAAGGGAACTTCTTAACCCACTTTCAATTCTTTGGGTTAAACCTCTACTTCTTGATTTTATTATTCCAAGACTATGTGTAGAATATCTATGTTGTAATTTCCAAAAACCTTATTTTTGATATAGTATTTCTACACATAATCATCTCATTGATAAATTCTTACAAACTTGTATGGGAAATCATAACTCAATCTCATTTCATTGAGTTAAATATCTATGTCATTGGTTTTGTTTTTCCATGATTATTTGTGAATTACCTCTGATTGTTTCACACTTAATATCCACTTATATTGGGTGTATTTATATTTCTCACACATAATTATGTGATAGATTTATCCCTAATTTAAGGATACCATTTTTATAATGGATTTCATCTCAATTTACATTTCCATTGAGACTTTATTGTTGTTATGCACCAATTCACTCTTAAATGGTGTGTATAATGTCCTCTGACATATAATATCATGTATCCCTTTATTCTCATGATATTATAAATCTCGGATTACATGTTATTATGCAATTATTTGTATTCAAGAGTCTCTCATTTTGTTAAAATCTCTTTAACAAAAATATCATTTTAAATGTTTTAAAGATTCATTATTCTAAATCTTTATCTTTAATGTCCATGTTTTCAAAATGGTTTTCGGTATTTATTTATATGGACATTAATGTTTTAAAATTATAATTCCATTAAAAGCTTCAAAGTGGTATGGGACACTTTGATTCAAAAATCTCTTTTAAATGGTTTTTGAAAATGGATTGCTTAATTCAATATCTTGGAATTACTTATTGTGATTTCAAATGAAATGTTGTTATTGAAATGTTTATATTTTCAATATTTTATGTATAATGATGGTACTTGGACATTTTATGGGTGGTTACGTGATAAACCATATGATGGGTGGTGCCGTGAATACCAGGACGGGTGGTTATGTTATAACCTCCAATGCTTTGGGTATGGAAGTCGGCCCTATGACTATTCCATTAAGTATGTGTGGAAGTCGACCGTATGGTTATTCCACTTAAGTATGTTTATGTCCCAAGTTACCTTTTTATGTTATGTGTTATTTATATGGGTTTTATAGTAATATTTTGGTTACAAAAGGGTAAGTAATGATCTTTTATTCATTTAAGAGTTTTTTTACTACTTAATAAAGGTGAAAATTATTACTTTGATAAAGTATACATGGTTTACTTGTTGTTTTGAAAAACTAACAGTTTCCATTCTTTGTGTATCCCTTACTGAGATTTTTATGCTCACCCTAAGTTTTTTGAAATGTTTTTCACAAGACTTAATGTGGAATAGGGTAAAGGATGGGATCAAGGGAAAGTCATTCTATCTAAAACATGTAACCAAACATGTTTCTTTTTAAGAGTTTTTATTTTATGGAAACTTAGTAGAAGTGTCTACTTTGTAATATTTTGAGATGTAATAGTTATGTCATAATTCTCTAAAACTCTAAACCATGAAAAGGTCCTTAATGTGAATTATTCATTTAATTAAATATTAAGTAAGGTTTAAGGTTGGGGCCTTATAGTTATAATGGAGGAAAATATCAGCACCCCCCGTATATGTTAAAAGAAAATTCTTACGTTAATTTTGTCAAAAATGTCATAAGGCACCTCGTTTGGAAAATGATGGAAAGATTCCTTTCAAACCATTTAATAAAAGGTAAAAAAAGGGTATAAATTTCTTTAACCCATAGTCTAGTAAATATTAAAAATGTTTTGGAATAAATTTTTAAGAAACATTGATGTGGATGATAAAGAGGTTCCCGAAGATACTTACGTAAAAACAACCTCGAATAATAATGAGATTGTGAAATTTACCCTTACCTTGTACATTTTCTTGGTCGAGGGTAGGATAACATCTTTTATAATTGTTAAATAATTTTTATTAAATTATAAAAGAATCATATACATTAATATGATATAATATATGATCTTTTGAAATTTCTTTGATAATAATATATTAGTATTATTGTCGTTTCGGGTGTTAACTAATCTGTTTTCCTTAATATGATTTGTTACGTAAGTAATTTTTGTTATGGATAGAATTTATCTTATTAAAATTCATAATGATATTGTGTATTTAAGCATTATTTTTAATCATCTAATGGAAATTAGTCTTGAATTGATACGATGGGGACTGAATCACATCGCCTTCATGGAGATTGTAATCAGTACGTATGCACGAGCGACAATATCATTATTTTGAATTTAAAATCATATATAATTGGATGGTATATCATATATACAGAATCATTATCATGTTATATTTATTATTTACATAATTTATACATCATTAGTATACCCATCCAAATAATAATGTGTTGAATAACTACACGGTGACGTGGAGACGGTAAACCGTACCTACACAAGTATGTTGACATGTCATTTAAAGGGTTGATAGAATAATGAATATTGTTGTACCATATTTATAATAAAATCACAGTATATATAATATAATGTAGTTATTATTTTATAATGGAAACAACAAGGAGAGAAGAAGTGGTAGAAGAAAAAACATTAAAGAGGGGGTGAGATAGTTACCACTTCTTCGTGTTCTTCCTTTTGATTTGATCAAAATGGATCCATGGGTTGGCTTTATGAATAATTAAATGAATATAGGATAAAGGTAGGATAGTGGAGAGGATATTTGGGCAGGGTTTGGATGAGAAAAATGGCTTTGAATATGTGAATTTGAGAGAAGGGGAAGTTCCCTTTTATAAGAGGGGTGAGGGGCACCTTAGGAAAAGATTGAAATATTATTTTATAATAAACTCATTTTCAGATTGTGATGGCTAAAAAATGAATTATTTTAATTATAAGGTAGGTATGGGTCAAAACCCACTCAACCAATATGTTTTAGAAAGGTTTGGGGCAGTATAGTAACCTTATCTTTTAGATTTAACTCTCAGTTAAATAGTTTGACATTTACCATTCATCTTTGTATTTTTATATTATATGGTTAATAAACATACTATAAACATACAAGATAACCCCAAGTGGTTAATTAATGAAACAAATATCAATATAGTAATCATTTCGATGAACATTAGAGTTTTAGGATTATTATATCAACCAATAATATTATATTTTTTAAAAAAACTCAATTTGCTCAATTTTGGTATTATTTAATAATTTATTTTTGTTAAATTCTTAAAAACATTATTAAATATAAATAAATACATTTAATCAATATTAAAATTTCATAGACACCTATAAAATTTTCGTATGGCGTCAAAACTTTCAAATTATATTTATTTTAGTTTTTATAATATCATTTATTTGATTGTATCATTAATCAAGAAAATACTGCATCATTATTATGTCATATATAAAATTACATATTTTATGTCTAAAAATTATAAATAAAAAATCAGAATATATGAAATATTTTTAGATTGCTAATTAATATTTATATTATAATAGATAAATTATATAACCACATATAAAAATTGTTTTATTAAAAGATATTTGATTTTGTTATTTCTATCTTTACATTAGATTATTTAATATAAAATGTCATTATCACTCCCAAGTGGCTCCATGGGGTCCCAAAATCCTCCCATGGATGCCCATGGTCTGAAATGTATCATACAATAGGGTTAGGAGACGTGGTAGGGTAATTAAATATTAATACAATATTATTTTGCAACCTTATTTTATGGATTTACCCCATTAAACACTGTAAATAAAATATTTACTGAAATAAAAATTCCTAATGTCTAAAAAAAATGTTACCTATTTACACAATTTGGACCTCCTGATTCCAAATATGGAATCCATTTTTCCAAATTCAATACAAATAAGTGTCAAAAATTAATTTAAAATTAATTCTTGTTGAAAAAACAAAAAGTGTGTTTTTTATGAAATAATAACTATCAAACGATTGACACTTGTTTATGACCAGTTTAATCGTGAGATTTCATCCAATGACTTAAATTATATTAAATGATAAAAATATAATCTAATGATACTTAAAAACTATTCAAATGTATAACTTACCACTATAAATTATTTCGATTAAAAAAGTTGTTTTAAATTAAAATTTTGTATTTTCACTATTCATCAAAGATTGAATGTTTACAGAAAAATACCAAAAAATCAACCTAAGATAATTTTGATATTCCAAATCCAAAACTAAAGTCCATTTTGAATGTTAAAATTTATAAAATTTAAAAATGTGGGTATTACTATTAATAATCGCTTTTGAACGGCTAGTTTGTTAAGTCGTGGTGCACTTGAACTCAGTGTTGTGTGTAGTTCAAGTTATTGAATTACATTGAAAAAAAAAGTACTATAAAATCTTGGGTTATTACAATGGGCCTTCCAAATCACCTCCACCAATAATGTAATTATCAAAGTAAGTAAAATTTCTATTTTTGTAAATGATTAAATGAAATAATTTAATAAAAAAATTATGTACATTGTTTTATTATTTTACATTGTGTAAAAAACTAGTTTAACATTGTGGTATAAGGGTGAAAACTAAACAGTGAATCATGATGTGATCACACCCCACACCTAAACATTTTCATTCCTAGGAAAATTCATATTTCTAAAAATTATGCATGTTGATATTTTGAATATCAAAAATATTTAACATTCAATGAAAGATTAATTCCTAATAGAAAAGTGGTCAAATAAAAAATATCACAGAGTTATTCCCAGTGATCATTGAAACAGGAGTCTAAAAAATTGTATCATAATAAAATTCTAAAAGATTCATGATACCAATAGAAGAAAATAATTCAAAATTTAATCATGACATTAATTCTTCACATTTTTTGTGAAATAGTGAATCACTGGGTGAACACACCCCACACCTAAACATAAGTATTTCCATAATTCAAACCATAATCTCTTGACCTAGATATCCTCATATTTGGATCATTTCATCACTCCCTTCATTTATTTTTTTTTTCAAAAGTTTTGGTTTGATATATTCTCACACTCTTCTATAAACCCTTATCTGATCTCCTCAGGACACTTATTATAATAGTTATGACATGATCAAAATTCGAGGAAGGGTTGTTTTTTACCTACCCAATATAATTTTTTTTATTTTTTTAGGGCGTACAATAGTCATATAGGAGGTATACACACATAAGTAAATATGGTACAATAAGATAATAGTCCGGATAAGGAATTAATGTAAGGAAAAATAATTTTGTAATGTCGAAAAAAATTAACCTAAATTATATTTACCTTATATTAATTAATATATTTTTACATTTCTTGGTTCGGTGCCAGGTTGTGTGGAGAAATTAATTGACACAATTCTCCCTTAAAGTGATCATAAAATGGGTCGCATTCTTCTCAATAGTTTAAAATTGATATAAACATTTATAACATTTAAAAGAAAGAAAATTTCAAATGAAAGTTACACCACAGTGTTGAATTCTAGCTAAAATTAACATTTTATAAAAATAATTCAGTGATAAAACAATATCAAAATCCGTAAATTCCTAATGCATTTTAAATAACTTCTATTATTAATAGGGAATCATATTCCATGATAACCAGGGCACAAAAAATTAACATTTAGGCTCAAATGTGTGGGGGGAAATGAGGGGTGGAAAGTGATAATACAATATAATAAGAAAAAAAGTGAAAAATAAAAAAATGATGATGAAAATTTCTAACTATCCCAAGAATATACCCACCCCCACAAACCTATTGTGTGTTGTGTCCTACGTATTATAAAATATAATGTGGGAAAGAAGGATAAAATATGATTAGTGTCATTCATATACTACTTCTTGAAATTGGAGTTCCTCTATTAGGGGCTCCAGAATGGATTAATGGATGAGTCAATGCCCGAGGATGGATAGATCCTACTGATATAGTCATTCACCACATTATCGGATCATTTTTATCTCTAATTTCTAAATTAAAATCTAAAAGGAGTATTATTCAGAGAATGATCCATGGGTTTAATTCCTATTTCTTAAGCATATAATGGAGGGTATATTGATCTGAGAAAACAATGAATATGGACCTAAAGGTATGACATAAATTTATCCACAAAAAACACAATGTAAAGGAATTATTATTTTTTGGTGTGGTGTAGTTTTCTTGTGAATGGTCCAATGTACATGAGGCATATGTAATGACATGTTGAGCTCTAATGAACCATTGTGACAAGCCTGCCCCAACTGCATAGTTGAGGTGTCAGACATGAGTTCTGATGGTAAATCCAACCAAGGTGGTTAGATTATTGGATGTGATGTTAGACTCCATTTTATCTTATTAATGTATTCCATCCATTCATTATCATAAAAAAATCCTAATATTTTTTGAGAAATCATGATATGGGGTGTGAAATTCTACTAATTTCACAAATGAAATTATGGTAAAATCTAGCATGAACTTGGAAATACTGCACATCCAATACATATTTGTGGAATAGTATGGAATAAAAGAAATCCTATTTTCATTTATTTACTTGGGTATCATCTGTAGAAAAGTCATGTCCAAAAAATATATCATATCGCACCATGAAATTGCATTTCACATAATTTAATATGAGATTATTTTCAATACAGCGACATTGGACTGAACCAAGAATACTAAAAAATACATCAAAAGAGGATCCAAAAATAGTGGAATATCGCATGTATAGTTACATTCAATTCTACCAAAAATCTGAAAAAATACTAAAAATACATCACTAGAAAGTACCCGGAGCATTTCATAGACTAAATCACATCCTTTAATACGTAAACATAGAAAAGGTGAAAGTGAAGGATTTCTTTACCTGATCCTTGGGGGAAATATGGATTTGAATGTATCTAGAATACCCATGAAGGAAATTTTAGTGGGACTTCCCTATTATCCTCTCTAGAATCATGTCAATTAATTTAAATGGGAAATGTTCCTTCCTAGTGTGTTGGTTTAATTAGTGATAGTATATACAGACACAGAATCTATTTTTCACAAGAGTTGGAACAATTCATTATTTTCATTTTTTATTACTGTAAGACTAGTTTTTTAGGAAACTGTTGTACTATAGTAACTCATTAGTAGTAATAAATGGGTTAAATGATTACATTAGCCAATAATTTTTTTATCTCTTTTTTAAAAACATTAAGGAGGTTTTGGTTTTTTCGATATTGGGACTACATCACTTGTTTAGACTCCTCGTTTTACAATATATTATTTTATTAAATTTATGGGTTAATACCATGAATTAAACATTTTTCCATCCCAAATATTTTTTATAGTCCCTAAAAAGATCAAGGAGTCACAACTTATGCTTATGAAGGAGTTAACTGCTAATGATGATAGGCATCTTGTTTCTATTTTCAAGATAAAATCATCGTAAATCTTAAAGAATTTTCTTAAGTTCCAATTATAGTGGATTATTTATTTATGTGAGAGTGTGTGAAAGTGAGAGGTCACTAATCTCATCTAACATCTCAATGGGTTCATCCTCAGACATGGAATGAGATTTTACATGCATACCAGTGTCATCGATGGTCCTGAGATCCTTAGTTTTCATGAAATAATCAATTAATAAACATGAATGGAATTTTTCTAGAGAAATAAAACATTCTATACAAGATTCATCTACCAAAATTTAAATCAATAGTGAAATCTTAGAATGGAAATCAGTGGAATGAAATGGTGTTTTTTTATGGGAAGGGAGTGCATCGATTGAATTAAAAGAGAGATAGAAGAATATTATTCTGTTGGCTGATTCATAGAATCGAGGATGTTTTTGTGGACATTGTCATAACCAAAATCCATATATCATGTACTAGTGTGGACATTAATTATATTTTTGGTAGTTTTTAGGAAAATTATCTCCAATATAATCATGGATTTCCATTCATCATATCATATTCCATTTTAAGAAAATAAATATCAATTGGGAAAATTAAAATATTCAACCTCATAATAACATATTATAACATGCTATGGGGTGTGATATACTTCGATTTGTGAGTTGAATAACAACTCCAATTTCTATTAGTTATCTAACTATCAATGTAGAGTAAATGGAGTGAGACATAAAAATTATAGAGGCACCCAAATCAATTATGTCATTGGAAAAGGAGAACTCACCTATAGTAAACAGAATTGAGAATGTTCCATTACCATTGCATTTGGTGGGATGTGATGTCTCAATAAATTATGATAAATTCCTCCTTAATCACACATTCTCATCACCTCAATGTCACCTTCGGTGCGTACACATATCCTTCAGAAAACATGTCATGTTTTGGAATTTTCTTCATGACATCAATCAAGGGGATGCTAACCTGTATATTTTTTTAATATTTCAAATATTTCCTTATTGAATTTAATTTTTTTTCTTGTTTAGGTTCCCCTTTGGGGAAATTTATGTGGAAGGGTTTGACATAGTGACTCATAAATATAAAAATAGTTCATTTGGTTGGGATTCTCTTATGAAAAGTATTTTCAACATTTGGAGTACTTTCAACCGTTGTGATTGTTATCTTCTCTGGAGAGGACATCTCTAAAAGAGGGCTCATTTGGATTTTAAGCTGTGTTCCACTCCCATGGTTCGTGGAACCAATATTCCCCTTATCCCTAGGGTTATCTATGGGTTAGGGGGTATTTAACCCAACCCATGACATTTAATTTCCCCCATAGAGTTAGTGAGTTGGCCTAATTGGGGTTTATGTCTTGTATAAATTCTTGGGAGTTTTTTTTGGAATTTTAGATCATTGCAATAATTTTTTTTTATTATATCTTCTAAGATAGGATCCAGTTTCAGAGGGGTTGGTTGGAATGGCCTTTATGGTGGTTGGGTATTTCTTGGTGGCGGTGGTGGATATCTACTCTACACTAGTTGGTTCATTTACTTGTGAGGTTGGTTTGAATTCCCCCTTTCATATATGATTGGTTTTCTTTCCACCAAGAGTAGTATGGATGGTAATATTACTTCCTAAAGTGTTGTTTATTGGGGTGTCCTGGATAGGTTTCCTCATAACTCTCAAAAGCTTCTCTTAGTTGGGGGAATTTTCTAGAATAATGGGGTTAGAAGAACATATTCCATAGTGGATAGTATGAGTATATTGGGATTTCCCATCAGAATGATAAATATGTCGAATAATGGAACATAACTCTTTAAACTTCGTGTCCACTATCTTCTAGAATTAAGTAATTTTCACCTCATGGACACCTTGAATTGGTACATTGGATCTTGAAACAAAATATTGGGTGTTATGCTTTATGTTCTCAATTATGATTCTTGTATAAATTGGGGTTTTATAAACTAGAGCACCACCTGTAGCAACATCATTCATATTTAGATCAATTGGAATTAAACCTTCATAAAAATATTGAATTAAAATTTATCACTTATTTGGTGGTGTGGGAAACATGAACAAATCCTTTTAAATATTTTCTAGTATTCATGATGTATTTACAATTGATATTTACTTATCCCACAAATTTAATTCCTTATTGTAGTTGTTATAGTTTATGTATTTTTCATGAAAAGGTATTTCATGTTAACCCAAACACAAATTTGTTAATTAACCTAATAAAGACAATCTTTTTCAATATCTTCTAATGAAAAATGGAAATCCCTAAACATTAATTTATCTTCATATACATCCGTATGTTTTAATGTATAACATAGTGTATGGAATTATTTTAAATGCTTCTTTGGGTCATCTTCATCATGTCCTTGAAATCTTGTCAATAAGTGAATTAAAAAATATTTTAGTTCAAAATTGGAAGCCTTGCATTGTAATTTAATGTATGTAGATTGGATATCAACATTAGGTGAGGGGAGTTAATTTAGGGTTTGATTGTCTTCGCCTATTTTATACGTGTTATTTTCTATTTTAATATCTATTCCAGACGAAGAAAACTGAATACGAAGTGTTTCAATATATGATGTTTCCTATTTCAAAGGGTTTTCTTATGTGTCAAGTGTTGTTGATGTAGGATCCTATGCGTTTTTTGGTTCAAAAGCTGGTATATTTCCCAGAGTAGAACACATCATGCACAAAACCTACATAAGTGGACGGTTTAATTAATCCACTAAAAAATGACGTATGGAATGATGCTATGAAATAGTTAAACAATTTTCAATATTTTTATAAAGAATGAACTATAAAAACCAAAGGGCTCCCTGGTAATGGCGCTAAAATTTCCCTATGTGTTCTTGAAATACAAATTTATTATTATTTTATATTTTATTTATTATATAATTTATACCCTAGGTCATCTCTCAAGGATAATTGGTTGTTTATATTGTGAATTTTTAATAAAAATGAACAATAGAGGGGGTGGTTTTTATAACTATTTTAAGAAACTATCATGATTTAAATAGTTAAATATTTGATAAATAAAGGTGGTGTTTAATAATTATGATAGAACGAGATCATTTCAATGCTACACATCTTGGATAGTTCATTGTTTTGACAATATTATAAGGTTTAATGTAATCCATTGGTGGATGGTTGTTAAGATCTCGACTTCCCTCTTCCTCTTAAAACAATGCTCAAAGAATCACCCCATGACACAAAAATAATGTCGTCAAGGATTAATTATTAAACATAGAAAACTTGATACCAATTCATAATAAAATCATATTTATGTGTTATACAAAGAGGATTATTGTCTTTTCTAATCGCAAAAACCCAAGATTCCCACTTCAAATCTCATCCCAATCGGTGTTTAAATAAAAAGTATTTCTCTTAATTATATCAAAATAAATATATACATAGGAGAAGTAAATAAAAAATATACATATGTGAAATATTTAACACACAAATTTCTCAAAACTAGTAGAATAACTTGTTTTGTAACTCCCTCCCAAGTATGTGTATTTCCCTTGAAATGATCGTCCACTATTTAGATCGCCATTGAGAGGAGGAGGAGGCTTGGGTTGAACTTCACCTATATCCATGACTCCCTATGAGGATAGGGGCCTCATTAACATATAGGATGTGGAATGGAATCCTTTGTGTCCCAAATATTCTATATCTTTTACTCCTGGCCGAACATTTAATTGGCAACCCCAAGGATCTAATTTATATGAAATGTGGAAGGTGGTTTTGGGAACCTTGATTTTGATAATCCACTTGGGAAATGGTTTTCAATGGACATAAAATGTTATATTACATTTTAAAAAACATAAATGTTATGTCCCCACTTCTTAAATATCTCTACATAATTTTTTCACAATTTGGAAAATCACAGCCGGAGATGTGGACTAAATATAGAACCCACATTTTTTACTTCGAGTAGATTCGATCGCTTGGATAGATCATTTAAGATATGACCGTTAATAAATGATTGTGGATTTTGTTTCTTCATTTTAAATGAATGCCATAGAATTTTGGACCATCCAAAAAAATTTAACCCATTTGGAATCATGGTATATTTTTAGTGTGCGGTTGAGTCCACTATTGGGCTTGGATCCAATTTATTTTGGCCCATTTTTCTTGAACATCATCTTAGGAACTCCAAATAACCTCCAAATACATTGAAATTATCAAAATAAGTAACATTTACTTTTTTTAATAGGATAAACCCAAAATAATTTAATCATAAATTAAGTGATGTTTTTTATTGTTTTTTATATTTTTCAATACAAAACTAGTTTTTCCTAGTGGGGTAAGGGTGAAAATGAAACAATTAATTATGGTGTGATCAGGTAGTCCCTGATTGCAAAAGCAGTAATCTTAGCTCTGTCGGCTACTCGATTATCTTCCTCTCCTAATTAAATCACGTTTAACCTTCTTGGTTTGTGTATTTTAACACATATGTGAGTATTATACGTATTATGTAATACCCAAGTTATAGGAATGTATTAACTGCACCTGATAACCACACACCTAAATCTTCCATTTCCTTCTTCAGTTGTGTACAATTTTTATTCTTGTGGCCCTTCTTTCCACATAAAATGTAGACAACATCATGTTCCCATTCATACCTCTTAGTCTCAATATTCATGGAATGGTGTAAATAATATTTTGGAGTTAATCTCCTTCCATTCCCTTTCTATTTTTTCAAAATCAGTATTGAAGGGATTACACACTTTGTATCCATATCTACTTGGAGAAGAAGAGTGAAGAGATCTTGAAAAGGCTTATCAGTGTTGATCACATTAAAATTCAGAAAAAATATAGGGAATATCTGAGTGAGTGATGGAAGAATGAGTTCGGTTCCTAGTTATTTAGGGAGTTTAAACCCCAGAACCTATAATTTTTCAACGTATCATATGTGCTTGACTATGTGTGGAATAGCTGGGGAAACCTCTCCTGGGTTTCAGTGAATGATCTTCTTAGAAATATCAATCTATTAATTTGTAGATGTCTCTAGGTAAAGACTATAAGGACCCAGCCTTAAACATTACATAATATTTAATTAAGTTAATAATTCAGGTTGATGATCTGTTCCAGTTTAGAGATTTAGATAATTAGGTCAAAAATTATACATAACAACATGCATATTACAAGTAGAAACTTATACTTACTAACCATTATTTTCACAAAATATAAACTCTTATGAAAAATGAAACATATTTAGTTTCATGATTTAAATTTCATGACTTTTCTTTGATCCCATCACTGACCCAATTCCAGTTTAAGACCTGTGAAAAAATTTAAAAAACATGGGATGCACATAAAAATCTCTATAAGGGTTAAATAAATAGGAAAACTGTTAGTTTTTTAAAACAACATGTAAAACATGAATAATTTATAATAATGTAATACTTTACACCTTAAAGAAGTAGAAAAAACACTTTACAGGATATAATCTCCTTGCTTAACATTTTTGTAACCAAAATATTACCATAAAGACCGTATAAAACAATGTATATCATATAATGGTAACTTGGAACATAAACATAATGAAATGGAATAACCATACAGTATACTTCCACACATATCAATAAATGGAATAACCTTACAACAGAATTCCATACCCAATGTAGTGGAGGTTATAACATAGCCACCCGTCATTGGTTTATCACTAATCCATCCGTGATTTTGTTTATCATGTAACCACCCATCAAATGTCCTTATACAATTATATAATCATCACACATAAAAGATTGAAAATATCAACATTTCAATCATAATTTTTCATTTTCCATCACAATAAATAATTTCAAGATATTTAAATAGTAAATCCACTTTCAAAACCATTTTCAATACAATAATATGTAAAAAGATTATATGGTATAGATTTTCCATTTTAAACCATCATGACTTGTTAAGAAATCCAAATGTCAAATAATGATTGGGGCGGCGGAAAGGTCATTGTCATTGTATACGTTAAAAACATTAATTTTTTCATTCAGTGAAATGATTCATAGAAAAAATATTCCATATGAATGAAAAAAAATTCAAAAGGGTTTATTATACACCATATAAAAGAAGGAGGTGTATATTATCAAAAGATGCCTCAATGAAAGGAGATTTAGACAAAGTCCCTTACATTGAGTACAAATCATCACATATGGTCTTTATTATTCATGAATAATAAAAATTTGTTAATTTATTATTGATTCATATTATTTCTCATGATTATTATTCTTTTTATATCACTTATTTTCTTTCTATAACAATCATATAATTTTTCATGTTCATTTTGGTCGTTTTGTCGACATTCGATACTTGAGTCAAAAATGAACTTGTTATAATTACAAATTATCCATGTGGTCAAATGTAAATTATCTAAAGAATTATATTCATGTTTTAGATATCCTATATATCCTATATATATTATATATGTATTTTTAATATTCCTTAGCATTTGGATATAAGAAATTAAATGCACCATTCATGGAGACTATATGCCGTATGTACGCAAGAACGCTACTTTCATTCATTTTTCATATTTAAAGGAATGAAAAAAAATCATACATAGGTATATTATAATTATATTATATTATATATGTTATATATGTTACATAAATTCATTAATTACATAGTTTATACATTACACGTTTAGCATGAAAGAGTCATATCACTTTAAGGGGGCAGTAGTTCGTACATTCTTGAATGAAATTATTGTATTTATACAACCTGAAAAGAATAAATTTTTGTTATAAATAAGAATTTACAAATAATATAGGAAACTTAAATATCATATATATCATATATAATTAAATTTAAATCATAATGGCCACCCTGAGAGGTGATAGGAGAATATTGAACAATCATCATTTCGTGGGGCAACAGTTCACTGTACACAGAAACTGTAAGATTATATCCATTTGATAGATGTGTGATTCAGTTTAGTTATAATCCATCTCATAAAAACAACCTATTATATTTAGGATAAATGTTTTTTTAAGTAAAAAAATAATAAGGCGGTCATAGGGAGTGGAGAAGGAAAAATAATTGAAAGGAACTTACGAGAAGACATTACATCAAATCAAGTAACTTATTTTCATTTGAGCCAAAGAGCATTATTAAATTCTATTATTCCTAAGGTAATGATTCTAAGAGTAATATAGGGATTTTGGGAGCTTAATTGTGAAGAGTTTGTATTTTCCAAGGGGATTGGTGTGAGTAATGGGTTAGAGTTGGTGTCCCTTTATAAGTGGGAGGAGAGGCACTTCAGGAATTTTTTAAAATATTATTATATTATTAATTGATTTTAGAATTATAATAACTCCAAAGTGATATATTTCAAATATCTGATGATTATGTGTCTAAATACTATTATATAATAGGTTTTAGACAAGTTTTGATTTCAACTTTAACCTTATCATTTAGCATCAACCTTTAGTTAACTAATTTAACTATTACCATGTCTTCCTGTATATTCATACAATATATTTAATATAGTTACCATAAAATGCCAATAGAACCTCATGTGGTTCACTAATGTCATCTCAAACATTATCTAAGTCATGTAGACAAGTATTATATTTTGAGGACTATTATATCATTTAATTAAGTATTAGGTTTTTCAAAAACTCATTTATGTAAATTTATATACTATTCATATCATGACTTTAACACATATCCATAACAACTTGATTCTATCGAAAAACCGTAATTAATTAGAATATAAAAACTAATAATCATCCATAAAATTAGTGTACGAAATAAAATTTTTCAAAATAAATTTATTTTTATATTTATAATCTCATTTATTTAAATATTTCATTAATAAGGTAATCACTAAATCACCATTGTGTCATAAATAAATTTATTTATTTGATTTATAAAAATAATAAATAAATTACAATGATGTAGGAAATAGTTTAATATTTTTAATGACTATTATTATTTGAAAATATCACTTATATAACCCCATATAATAAAATATTTAGTAATATATACATGTTTAGGATACATTTTCCTTGACTTTAAATTAATTACAATTTATTGTAATTTTCACATACAAGTGGCTCCATGGGGTCCTAAAATCGACCCATGGATGACCATGGTCGTAAATATCTCATCCAATATGGTTAGGAAATTTCTTATGGTAATTTAATATTACAATAATAATATGTTTTAACCTTATTTATCATATTTATCATTTAACCATGGAAAATAAAATATTTACTGAAGTTACTATTCATAATGTCTAAAAATAAATGATACCTATTTACACAATTTTGACCGCCTTATTCCAAATATGGAATAAATTTCTCCAAATTTGAAACATATATGTTTTAGAAATTAATTTAAAATTAATTCCGGTTGTCAAAAACAAAAAGTGTGTTTTTAAGAAATAAAAAATACCAAAAGATTGACATGTGTTTATGTCCAAATTAAAAGTGAAATTACCTACAATGATAGACATTAGATTAAATAGTGAAACATAATCTAGTTAAATTTTAAAACCAATTAATAATGTAATCTAAATATATAAATAAATCAAATGAAAAGACATTTTTGACTTAAAATGCAGTATTTTTCGTTATTCATTAAAAAATGATCTTTATCAAAAAAATACCAAAAATTTACCCAAAGTAAATTTTAATGTCCCCTTCTAAATAAGATGATTATGTTGAAAAATTGAATATATAAAAGTGAAAAAAACTAGATTTAATAATGGATCTCTATCAAAATGTGGTAAACTAACTTTAAAAAAATATTAGAGTATTTCTGCTTAAAATTGGATTGATTCTCAATTTAAGCCTCTAAATTTTATTGAATAAATATAAAAAAATTAACAAACATATGTAATAATAATTTATTTAATTATTTTTATTCCATAAAATACCAAAACTATGTGTTATCTTCCATTTAAAATTATATTAATATTATTTTATTTTTACATATCACTCAATGTTTTCTGAAACTTGTGATTTCAAGGAAACCCGTTGCTGCGTGTGGAGTATTCTACCAGATAAAAGTGTCATATTTTACATTATATTAATATCATATTCATAAATATTAATAGAAATGTAAATGTAGTATTCTATAAATACCTGGGTCATTACATCCTTCCCCCCTTTTAGAAATTTCATCATCACAATTTTAATATTAGGCTTGGAAAATTCATTTAATGTCCCACATCCGAAAAAGAGACCATAAAACAATCACTTTAAAATAATGAAAGATAAGTACAAAGGTCACCTGAGATAACATATACTTGTATTCCGTGTATGAAAACATGGATATGGAAGAGAAACTAAGTGCCCATTTCTGATGGAGGGTGATAGAAAATATAATTAGGAGAATTTTAACCACCTGAATATCACAAAATTGTTGTGGCATAAAAATTCGTTGATTCCCCAGTAGGAAAAGTAAACAGACAATGTTTTTGTTTTATGTTCTTTATCATAAAGTTGATGAATTTACTTAATATCTTGACTATGATCATAAGGAAACATATTTAATTTTCATTATAGACTTTCATCCTTTACAAAATTTCTACCACAAACTTATCTTTTCTCAAAATGATAAGTATTCAAGATTCCTTGGTCACATAAAAAGTGATCGAATCAACATCTAGATAATCACATAATAAAAAAAGATGAAGTATATATTTCCACTTTTTTTAAATTAACCAAAAAAAATGGTTCGTATGAGATAAGATAATCCCAAAAAGGACAATCCTTTATAAAAATAAATACTAATCTTAATCTCCAAAATTCAAAAAATAGTACACAATGTTCAACAAAGACCATTCAATGCACAATTTTCCTTAAAATTATTCAATATAATCCAAAGTAATATTGAAACCAAAAACTCAAAATAAATTAATCACATAGTGTTCCATAGTAAATATTAAGATTTATCTCCAAATAACATCAACTACTCATAATGTATCAGACTAAAAAGTGATTAACCTAATCACATATTCTCTACGATAGGTTAATAATTTCCATAAGTAACCCAAATCTCTATATGACCACGATAAAAATATAGATTCTTCAAAAATAAAATTCCACCATTACTCCTCAATTTACATCCCAATGTATTCTATTTTCCTTAGGAATATAGTGTTCCCAAAAGAGAAAACATATTACAAAATAACCTTTATCACTTAATCACTAAATCATTATCCCATACAAAGGACACCCATTTGATAAAATATAAGATCCCAAATATACTTATTCTTGATCAATAAAATCATTTAACTAAAAAGAATAAGTCATACTGACTTGGGACATATTGTAGGCCAGTGGTAGGAGATGTGCCCTTATCGCCTTTCAGATGTGGGTTCAATTCTCATGGCCATGTCGGATGCAATGGGTTTTCACTCATCCTATGGTTTTCCCTTTTTCCAAAACCATATAATCCATATAACATTCTCAAAAATAATATAATTTCATTAAAAATAAAAATAACCTATTTTAGCCTCAAAGTATATTTAATACCATTCATTTTTCATCCCAAAAACTAAAAACCCATAATTTCATCAAAAAAAAGATCACATGAACCCCTATTATGTTCACACAAGAAAATATAATTCTTACTTGAATAAAGTTTTCACATATTGTACTTCAGGTTGACGCATACTAGAAAATGACATCCAATGTAATCCCATTATCAAAAGAGCCTTACTATTTTTAAGAATTTTTTCATACTAATATCTACCATAACTATTGGATACCTTATTTGTATAATTCATACTCATTAAATATTATTCATGATCTATTAACCATTATTTTCAAATTTATTCCATAATACATCTTTCCTACAAACAAAATGATGCATAATGTCATATGATTTCAGTACTTTCAAAAAATGAGCTAAGAAATAATGCATACCATTTATAGGTCATTTTCAGTTTCTATATCCTCAATTGGAATGTAATTTGGAATAGGTAATCATATATTTTTATAATCCCTTTGATCCCATTCCCGAACCATATTCGTAGTACATCTAATTGTATAATGACCATGCACACCACATTTAAAACATTTAATTGTTCTTTAAGAATGAAATTATTTCCCTTTCTTGGATTCAACTAGATTCTTCATTTTTCAATGGTAGGTTATCAATTTATAAACCTCATTACCACATTTGAAACATCTTCTTGTCCCTTATAAGAATTTCCCAAAAGTGTTTATTTCCACATCCTTGACTCTTAGGTTTTTGAATATAATTACCTTTAATATTATTACCTAGACATCCATAGGGATTCCTTTCTCACATATATGATGAATTAGAGAAATCACAAAGTTTCAGGTGGTCAATCCTAACTCCAGATAGTTGGTTGATAATAAACACAAGAGTTCTCATAACATCTCTGATTTTATTTGGTTGCTTATTCTGAAAACCGTCAAAGTTTTCTTCACATCCATTGTTACTTTGGTGCCTGCTAGATCCAACCATTTACTAAAACCAAAAAGGTCAGTGTGAGTATATTAGTAAATCATCATATAATATCTTATGAGTCAGGTAAACACTAAGATATAATTATTCAAGTTATCTTAAACTCATTCAATTTATTTAAAATAACTATGACTCATTCTATTATGCAAACCATTATGGTTATGTCACTTTTTCTTAAATAAAACCCTATCCTCTAAAGTTATGTAAAACTCCCTCTGTTACAAACTATAAGGACCCAACCTAAACATTACATGATTTTGAGTTATGTCATATTGAGGATATTTTAAGGTTTTGATCTTTAGAGTATTAGGTCATAACTTACACATAACAACTTGAATATTAAAAGTAGACACTTCAACATACAATCAATTACTTTCATAAAATAAAAACTCTAAAGAAAAATGAAACATGTTTAGTTCCATGTTTTAAATAGAATGAAATTTACTTGATCCCATATTTTCCCATATTCCACTTTATGTCCTGTGAAAAAATTTCAAAAACATGGGATGAGCATAAAAATCTTATTAGGGGTTACATAATGAATGAAAACTATTAGTTTTTTAATAAAAAATGTAAATGATGAATAATTTATCATAAAGTAATAATTTTCAACTTAAAGAAGTACCAAAATCACATCAGTGAATATAATCTCGTTGATTAACCTTTTTTGTAACCAAAAGATTACCATAAATTCCATAGAAAACAACATATATTATATAAAGGTAACTTGGTACATTGTCATACTAAAATGGAATAACCATACGGCCGACTTCCACACATAAAACTAAATAGAATAAACTTACGACCGACTTCCATACCCAATGCATTGGAGTTTATAAAATAATACACGTCCTTGGTTTATCACAAAACCACCCTTCATTTGCTTTATCACGTAACCACCCATCAAATGTCCAAGTACAATTATATAATCATCACACATAAAAGATTGAAAATATCATCATTTCAATCATAATATTTCATTTTAAACCGCCAAAACTTATTTCAAGATATATAAATATTAAATACACTTTCAGAACCATTTTCAATACCAAAACATGTAAAAAGGGTATGTGGTATTTATTTTCAATTTAAAAACATCATGTATTGTTAAGGAATCAAAATATCTAATAATGATCGTAGCGGAGAAAAGGTCGTTCTCACCTCATAGTTTAAAAACAATCCTTTGGTCATTTATTAAAATTCTTCATGGAAATAATATTCCATTTTAATTAAAAAATGTAAAATTGGTGTATTATACACTGAATAAAATAAGGAGGTGTTTATTATCAAAATATGCCTCAATGAAAGGAGTTTGATATGAAGTCCCTTACCAGGATTCTAAATCATCACGTATGGTCCTTTTTCTTCCAGAATAAAAAACATTAGTTTATTTATACTTTATTACGAATATTTTTCAAGTTAATTATTTCTTATATATCACTTATTAGATTTCTATATCAATCATGTAATTATTCAAGTTAATATCGGTCGTTTTTTGATGTTCGACACCTGAGTCAAAAATGAAGTTTTTATAATTACAAATTGTCCATGTGGTCGAAAGTACATTATCTCCAGAATGATATTCATGATTTAGATATCATATATATTATATATATCCAGTATATATATATTTATAAATGTTCATATCATTTGTATATATGAATTGAAATGCACCTTTCATGGAGACGGTAAGATGTACGTACGCATGAATGCTACTTTAATTTCCTTTTCATATTTAATGGAATGAAAACAAAATGATACATAGGTATATTATAATTCCACTATAATATCTATTTTATATCTGTTACATAATTTCATTAGTTCTATCCTTTATACGTTCCATGTTTAGAATGAATGATTCATATCACTTTTATGGAGTGGTAATTTGTACTTCCTCAAATGAAATTATTGTATTTATATAGAAATACAATCATAATGTTATGTTATAAATGATAATTACATAAGAATAGGGATAAATTAGATATCATATATATCATATAAAATTAAAGTACCATCATAATGGTCACCATGAGAGGTGGTTGGAGAATATTGAACAATCATTGTTTCGTGAGGCAACAGTTCGATGTATACATAAACAGTATGTATGTATCCATTAGTTGGATGTGTGTGTAAGTGTAGATAGAATCTGTATCATAAAAAACTAGATTTTTAGGATACTTATGTTATTATGTAGAAAAATAATAATTAAATCATAGGTAGTGGAGAAGGAAAAATAATGGAAATGAACATGAGAGAAGACATTACCTCAAATCAGGTAACTACTTTTAATTTTAGCCTAAGGGATTTATTGAATTGCCTTATACCTAGAGGAAGGAATTTAGGATGAAGATATGGATGTTGGGAGAATATTGAAGAAGTGTTTGGATGAGCCACGGTGCTTGAGAAGTGTGAGAAATGGGTTAGAGGTGGTGTCCTTTTATAAGAGGGGGGAGGGGCACTTTAGGAATGTTTTGAAATATTATTTTATTATTAATTTATTTTCGAATTATTATAACACCAAAGTAATATATTTCAACAATAATATTATTATGTGTATAAATAATCTCATACAATAGGTTTTAGACAGGTTTTGGTATCAAATGCAACATTATCATTTAGCATTAACCGTTAGTTAACTAGTTTGACTATTACCATGTCTTCTTGTATATTCATACGATATAGTTAATATAGTTACCATAAAATGCCAATAGAACCTCAAGTGGTTCCTTAATGACATGTAAAACATTATCTAATTCCTTTGGCGGAATCATAGATTTTTAGGGCTATTATATCATTTAATAAAATATTATTTTTCTTTAAAACTCATTTATGTCAATTTATATAGTATTCATATCATGACTTTAACAAAAATACATAACAACCTGATTATTTAGAAAAAACATCATTAATTAAAATATATCATGTAATAATCTTCCATAAATTTCATGTATGACATAAAAAGTTTCAAAATAAATTTATTTTAATATTTATAATCTTATTTATTAGAATCTTTCTTTAATAAGGTAATCACTACATCACCATTGTGTCATAAATAAATTTATTTATTTGATTTCTAAAAATTATAAATAAAATACCATGATGTAGGATTTTATTTATTTTTATAATTAATATTTATAGTAGAAGAGATCTCTTATATAACCCCATATAAATTTTATTAGTAAAAGGTACATGTTTAGGATATATTTTCCTTAACATTAAATTAGAAGTAATTCAATGTCATTTTCATGCAGAAGTGGCTCCATGAGGTCCAAAAATCTACACAAGGATTCCCATGGTTGTAAATATCTCAACAAATATGGATTTAACATTTTTTAGGGTGATTTAATATTATTATAATATTATTTTTACCCTTATTAACTAGATTTACCCATTAACCATGTAAAATAAAATATTTACTGAAGTGAATATTCATAATGTATAAAAATAAAAACGACCTATATAGACAATTTGGAACTCCAGATTCCAAACAAATAATCAAATTTTCCAAATTCATAACATATAATTTGCAGAAAATAATTTAAAATCAATTCTTGTTATAAAAACCAAATGCGTGTTTTTATTATTTAAAAACAACCAAACGATTGACATGTGTTTATGTCCAATTTAAAAGTTCAAATATTTACAATTTCCAAAATTGGATTAAATGGTAAAACGATATTCTATTTACACTCTAAACCCAATTAAAAAGATAATATAAGGATATAAATTAATTTGATGAAAAGATAGTTTTGACTTAAAATGCAGTATTTTTTCATTACTCATTAAAAAAATGAACTTTATGAGAAAAAAACCAAAAAATAACCCAAAGTAAATTTTGATGACCCGCTTCTAAAGAATAATATTATTTTTTAAAATAGAACATATAAAATCGAAAAAACTATATTTAAAAAGGTTTCTTCATCAAAAGGCGGTAAAACTACCTTTTTAAAAATATTAGAGTATTTATGCTTAAAATTGGATTCATTCTCATTTTAAGCCACTATACATTACTAGATAAATGAAAAAGAATTTAAGAAACATTTATAATAATAATCTATTTAGTTATTTTCATTTTCACCAATGCAACGTCTATGTGTTAACTAACATTTAAAATAATAGTATTATTATTTTATTTTTCGGTACAACTCAACATTGTGTCCAACATAAGATTTCAAGGAAACCTGTTGTTGTGTTTTGAGTATTCTTTTGGACAAAGTTTCATATTTAATATTAAATTAATATCTTATTTAGAAATATTAATAGAAATAAAAAGGTATTATTCTATAAAGACATGGGTCATTACAAAGACCATGGATATTCTCAAGTATTCTACACATATCCTTGTTTTTGTGAGAATTCATTAGTTCACAAGACATTGATTAAAGAATCAAACAAGAAATTTCAACCACATTTCTCAAATATTTTTTATATTCAAGGAACTCTTCATCACTCTATTATTTATTAAGAAGATCAAGTATTGACGATTCTAGCTTTTATGATTTCCATTCATGTCGTAGCACAACCCAAAGGTGTCTAAACAACTCCAATAAGTTACTGCAAGTTATGAGGATATATTTCTCCAATATTAATCATAGGGATGGTTTGGATGGTGAACATTTAATTTTATTCTAAAATTTAAAATATCATAATCCTAGTATATTTATGGATTACAAAATAATTGAGATATATTGAATTAAATGTTTATTTATTTATTTATATAATCTCCTACTATTTTATCAACTCATAATTTCCATCACCACTGAAATCAAAATTTTTAGTTGCATTGACATTATTTTTGAAGATATCCCCATTAATATTAATAATGATCCATTCTTTGGCCTTGAAAAATATGACAAATTAATTAGGTAGGCATTCTTTCCAACTACATACCTGTGGCTCCTTGATTAGTTGAGCGGATTCCCCTATCTTGAAATCCTAGCTCCGATTTCTTCCACAATTGCCTCCAAATTCATATTAAATTGGATTTGGATGTTAAACTAAATAATGTTTTGTTTAAGTGAACCTGAAAATATTATTTGGAATCACTGATAAAAAGTAATTCTCCAGTCATTGGCCATGTACTACACTTAGTTCTGTGGTTTCATTATAAATCAAGAAATGGAAGGCTTAGTCTGAAATAATATTTAAATAAATGATTTTACTTTATTGTACATACTTTTATTCTTTTCTTATACATTAAAAAACTTGTTGGTATTAATTGGATGTTTCTTAATTAATTAATAATGTCATATAAAGAATTTATTCATTATTCAATTATTTAATTGTTATCTTTTCATGATAACTTATTTATTTATGTGATCGTGGAAATGCATCGATAAAATAAATAATTACATATACATAAATAATTAGTTAATCAAATTTCCTATTCCAGATCCATATCTAAAGGTTTATTTAATGATAAGACATTAAATAAGTCTATGACCTTGAGAAAAATACTCATATTTTTTCTCTTTTCATGAGTTACATCATTCTTGTTGTCCACATATGTATCACCTAGGTTGGAATTATTATGCTTTTGTATGGAACCACCTCTAAGAACCATGAGATGCTCCATAGAATAAAAATATTTATTAATCAAATTCTGGTGGGGGGGATTAATGTGTTGGATTAAGGGGATTATATAAATAACTTTATACATAATGTTTCTATATAATAATGGAGGGAGATATGACTCATAGGCCATCATTTAATTTTTTATTAAAAAAATTAAAAAACATGTAATAAATTAAAATAAAAAATCCAACACATGAACATGTCCTGATAAATCTCATGAATGGTTATTCATGAAATGAATACACAAATTCTAATGGATAGTTTTCATTTAATTATTCATTGTTTTATTATTAGAGTAAAACATTCCTTCATAAATAAATAAAAAAATTAATTAATTAACTCCCTTGCATATTTAATTATCATCCAATCTTATTTGGAGATAATATCCATTAATGTTATTCTTGGAAATGAAATAGATGACCCAATATTGAAATATTAATAATAATAAATATATTACACATTAAAATTCTTTTAAACAATTATTAAATTATTAAACACACAACGGTGTGCCAATCAATAAAATAATTATTTAATTATACAGTTTTCCAATTAAATGTAATTTTATTTTTGTTCATTAATAAAAGACTTCATGAGGTGTATATATAGATACACACCATGTACCTCTATTATTGTATATCCCATTCACATTCCTAAGGATTTGTCATGTTAATGCGTCCAAACTACACAGTGTATTCATGTCACCTATGCACCCCAAATTCACTTGTCATGCCCCAATTTGTCATGTTCAACATGAAGTGTGAAATAAAATTACATCATGAAATTAATTTCTCTTCAAATCATGATATGATGTACATGGGTATAAAACATGATCTCTAGTTTCACATTGTGTAAACCAATTTTACCATCGAATGATTTCGCACATTTCGATGGAATCTCGGGTCGTTCTTAATTTTTTTATTAATCCATTAACAAAATGAAAAACTGATTGAACCTGATTATTATGTTGATAACATGTTAATTCAAATTATAAAAAATAACAGAAAACATGAAAGGAAAATCTAACCCCAATTTCACATAGATAAAATATCAAATAAATAATTAAAAATTTAAACGTGACCATTATGATACTAATTGCATGTTATGGGTACAACAGAAGTGTGAGGAGGTTGGTGATATATTAAATTTTATTTTTTGATAATCATTTCCTAAATCTAAGAATGAGTATCTTGCATGTAAAATTTATAATTAATTTATAAAATATTTTATGAAATAAATACCTAGACTTAGGAACCTTTTTCATTTGTGAATTTTGATCTTCCTAAAAGACCCATTTTGATTACCCTCATTGCGTTATGTAGATCCATGGAATGAATACCTATACTAATGATCCACACATGCTCCTATAAACTCCAATAAACACTACTCAATCTATGGATTCTATATCAGTGAGTCAAATTTCATTCATTGGTCGTTCTTAATCGCTCTATCTGAGGTTTTGAAAAAAAACATTTCACTTCGCGTTCTTGAGAGGGAGAGAGAAAGAAGATTTGAGAGTAATTTTTTTGTGTAATAATTCTATATTTTCAAATTTTGGATGCTCTAAAGAATATAAATACCCACCTATTTATATATTTTGGATTTATGTCAAAATATTAGTTATGTCAAAACATCTATTAAATAACATTTATTACCTTTATTAAATATCATGCCACATAATAATAATTATATAATAATTATTTTGTGGTGTGAACTAACTTCAACAATAACAAATATTATATAAATATCATTTTAATTAATAATTATCACCAACATTTTTGGTCAATTCAAACATTAGAAATTATTGAACAACCAAATTAATTTTTATTCATAAATAAGAATTTTATTCACAATCTAGAAAAAAATATAAATTAATATATTCAATAAATAAAATAAATATTTCATTCAAAAGTTTGGGAGTAAGTATTTATCTTATTTATATGATCGATATTACATGAATAGAATTATTCCTCAGACTTGAGAACAATATTTATTCCCTTAATTAAACTCAAATTGAATTTAATTGAGGTCAGTGGAAGTACATAGCGTGTGACTCGCATTGATTCTATCTCATTAGCATTATGAAGGATTGCCTAAAGACCAATATTACTATCTAGAAATGGGTCAAGGAGGCTAAGAAAAAGAACTTAATTTCACAACACTGAAAACCAAATATGAACACTCACTGTGTAATATAATCCCTTTGTCAAAATTTCTCATCAAGAAGGTTGAACATTAGTGTCCCCAACTGATATTCTTGATATGTATTTTTTTAAAATCCAAAATAGACATGTATTAAGACCATGGCCCTGGAATTTAATGTGATGGTTATATTCCAATCAAATAGATGAGATATAAACTTCCTTAAAGATGGAAGGGACAAATCATTTCATTACCGATTCATTAATGACTAGTCAAACATGACAGAACTAAGGTATCCAATTCACATGAACTGTTACCTTCATTATTTATGCCATAAATCTATGTACACGTGTTTTAGTATTCAATAATAATAATATTAATGTCTATTAAACATTAGAAATAGTCATAAATAGGAATTTCTGATGACACCCAAAAATGAGGAATTTATACTACCGTGTCTGTTCTCATAATCTGTTTTCTCGAACATTACCAAGAGAAAACATCATGAATAAAAGCCTCATCTGATTATGAGTACTCACACCTAATAGTCCATGTACTATTTGTTCCATCATAATATGTTATCCAACTGTAGAACATTATTTGAGAATATCATCATAGCACATCAAGGTTCTCATCACTGTGGGGATCTTCTTTGACATTATCAATATGACATATACTCTATGACATTTTTACATTAGAGTAATTCAACCAAAAAAATATATTTAATAAAAAGTTTTATTAATATTCAATACATGAAATATACATGTAATCAAAGTATAAACTGTTGGTCCTAGAACAAAAAATCTAACAGGTTTGCACTAATATTATTTTCCATACCTTATACCTATACACATCTTATTCATATTGACATATTATGTGGAAATTAATGGAAAGTAAGTAAAAAAATTTATATGGGAGTTTATAAAATATCACATATTAAAAATTCTTCTCATGTAATTTTAAAATCTTTATGATAAACTGATTGAAATTATTTTTATGATATTTTAGTTATACTATGTTATAATGTTTATTATTCGGTCTTGATAGTATTTTAGTTAGGATTTGTGATATCTTTGGGAATTAATTAGTATCATATTGGAGGTTACATGATGATATTTTTACATTAGTTTTATTTTTTTTTTGATAATTTTCTTGGTTTTTTCAACTTATTACTTGAGGATATATTTTAAGATTAATCTCTCCCATAGTGATTTATTGGAGACTCTCATCATTAGCCACAATGATTTATTGATTTAATATCTGAATTGATAGTATGTGTTTTTTTCTACAGTTTCATAGTCATGCTAAGGTTGGATGATACATATTATAATTATTTACAATGAGAGATGAAGTTCTCTTCTGAGAATTACTATATTTGGAAATGTGGTGTTTAAATTATTTACACATTTTTAACATAAAATATCTAGTTTCTTGAGTTGATGATGCTTGAGTTATGAACAATTTTTCATGTTATATCTTTTTTGAATGGTGTAGCACAATCATTTTAGATAAATTTGGGTCGAATGGTAGCATCCCAGACTACACAACAGGCTGCAACATCATGGATCATCCATAATGGTGATGTTTTTTGGGGCGGTAGGGGGAAACACACCCATACTTAAGGGGTCGAAGGCCCCCGAACTAAAATTTTGAAAACTGTATCAATTATGTATTTATGTAAAAGAGTTGACCAGTTACATCAAAATGTCACTATAGCAATGTGGATTTACTATAGTAGCATGAAACACATCATTGTTGCTCCACAAACATCCCTCCACTGATCATTGTAGCTTCACATACTTCTTTCCATTGATACTAAAGTAGTTTGGACTTGAGTTGTTTTAGTATTGTAGAACTGAGGAATTTTGTTGATGTTGGTGGAATAACTCCATCATCTTCATATATTAGATCATTTGATCTAAGGTTTATGTCTGATGTGGGAAACTCTTAAATTTATCCTTGTATTTGTGCATTTAAATTACTGAACTCATTCTTCTTCTTTGTGGACAGAGAGATAATTTTGTGAACTATGTAAATATCTATCTTCTATGATATCCATCTTCTTGTTTTTATTTTCCATCTTTTTCTTCATCTGAAAACCTTTTAGGTTGATAGAAATCATGGTGATTATGCTACAATATTTGTTGTAAACAGGCTCAGATATTTTTTTTGAGAATAAATAGAGTTGAAAAAACATTAAAATAATTAAATTTTTTTTAAGGAATTTGGAAACCATATCATGTTGAGACACTAACCATGTCGTGGTTCAAGAGGATGTGAAGGAATTTCTCATTCAAGTGAAAACTATGTAAAAGTGTGATTCAAACACATCATGGTTTATGACTATGAAAATGGACAATAAAGAAGACAATAAAAATCGATATGGTATTGAGAAAGATTCATACTAAATAAGGATGCACTCATTGCATGTCATGAGGAACAAAATCACATGGTGGTTCTAAAACCCATATCACAGTTTCTTTAAAATTCATTGTTGTCTAGAATATCTGATTGGAGGTTATTCAATACACATTTTACCTTGTTCAAAAAAAAGTGATGTAGTTTCTTCAGTTACATCATAGTCTCAAGGAAAACATTTTGTGGTTTAATGATCATGTTTGTTGAAAAATTGGTTATCTCAATGGAGAAAAACATACATTGTGGTCATTAGGACACCACATAATTGATCTTGTGAAATACGTAAAAATTCAAAGGGAATTTGTTTGTGTATTTTTTGTGTATTATGATTTTGATCTTCATTTTTTGATCTACAGTTGAATAAGTGAAACTGTTCCATTGTTTAGGCCACCACACCATGATTTTTGAAAATCTATATAAAAATATTTTTTAGTATGAAAAATAATGGTATGGCCACCAACAAAATAAATTGATATTTTGTGAGAGAAAAGGGATGAACATGATAGATGAACAAATACACAAATCTTTAATGAGTAAGATAAAATTATGGAGGAATATGGAATATCATTCATGTTTTATCGCACTAATTTTTTCAATATTTGCATTATATTGCTTATTAAAACTTAAATAGAGTATAATACTATCATCAAGTTGAATTACTTTTTCATAAATAATAATAAAAATGTTGTGTGATGTAGGCTAGCACTCATATAACACCATATATTAGTCAATTTTAAATAGCTAGTGAACCATATAAAAATGATCTTGTTCATTGTTCTTCATTCGTGTCACGACCCGTCCTTGGGGCCTGTGTCGTGACTACCCCAAGCCCGCCTTCCATAGGCCAGGGGCTGGAGACTAGCACCAAGGCGTAAATCCTGGTAAAAATGGAAGGAATTGACTTTGTAAAGTATACAAACACCACAGAGCAAGCAAGCAGTAGAAGTAAACACTAAGTAAAAACTGAGTACAATAGTAAGTGCGGAAAAGTAAGGGGGCCAGTATACAAACCCAAACTGAAAGTAAATTACAACTCGAAAGGGAAAACAGCAACTTAAAAGTAAATCCGGAGCCTCGATCCGTCCACTGGGACTCCCACCTGAAGGGTGAGTACAGATAGCCTCCATAGCTCCTCGGGTCCAACCGTCCACTCCGAGTACGTCCCGCCCAGTGGTCCACCTCCAGGTACCGTCCTACTCCGCAAGCCTCAACCATAATCAGCGTTGTCCGTCGTTTGCAACCAAAAAAAACGTAGTGCGGGCATATCCTGTGCAGGGGTGAGTATAAGCTACTCAGTAGGGACCCTGAGACCCCCGAAGGTCTCCCAGAATCCACAAAGGATAATCCACAAAGGAAAGATACAATCACAAAGTAAAATCCGACACTCCTTAGGTATATGCCCATAAATATACCTAAGTCATCAATTCCAGTTCGCTCTAACCTCTGAGCCCAAGTACAACCCATTCCACACAGGAAAGCAAAACATAATGCACACAGGAGAGAAAAACACAACGTAGTGTGGGCATAGCCCGTGCAGGGGTGAGTATAAGCTACTCAGTAGGGACCCCGAGACCCCCGAAGGTCTCCCAGAATCCACAAAAGATAATCCACAAAGGAAAGATACAATCACAAAATAACATCTGACACTGCTTAGGTATATGCCCATACATATACCTAAGCCGTCAATTCCAGTTCGCTCCAACCTCCGAGCCCAAGTACAACCCAGTCCACACAGGAAAGAAAAATGTAATCCCCACAGGATAGCACAACACAATCCACAAAGGAAAGAAAAATAGGATTCATCTCACACAGTTATACTTCTTCATATGATGATAAAGATGATTAGATATTCCCACTGATTCATCTAAGTCATCGGACCCACAAAGGATTGATAGGTACTAACCCCCGCAATGACCCACACAGGATCAATCATGAAGTTGAAACCATAGCTATTGGGAAACTCCTTCTCCATCAAATACAGTGGGTATGCCGCCACAACCAAGCGCTTCCCTCTAACCTTGGACTGCTGTAGTACTCCACCTATCGAGTACTATGGGCCTGTTGCTACAACCAAGCGCTTTCCACCATGGGTCTGCTGCTACAACCAAGCGCTCCCCCTCATAGCCTCTAGAGGTACTCCTTCTGTTGAGTACCACGGGTCTTCCGCTACAACCAAGCGCTCCTCTGTTGTGAGTCTGCTGCTACAACTAAGCGCTCCCTCGTGCTGTTACAACTAAGCGCTCCTCCGTCATAGTTCTGCCGCTACAACCAAGCACTCCTCCATCGTGGGTCTGCCGCTACAACCAAGCGCTCCCTCGTCGTGGGTCTGCCGCTACAACAAAGCGGTCCCCCTCATAGCCTCCAGAGGTACTCCTTCTGTTGAGTACCGCGGGTCTGCCGCTACAACCAAGCGCTCCTCCGTCATGGGTCTGCTGCTACAACCAAGTGCTTTCCACTGGGCTATCTGTAACACACCGAGTCGTTCGATCAGCAGTCGTCAAGTCTCAAACGGCTCTAGGGTTTCCGTACATAGCATGCTCGTTCCGGGAGGGTCCACTCCACGAGCCAAGAGGTAGATGCATCAACTGACATGTAGTCCAGAGTTGATGTATCCCAAAAAGTACTGTAGTGGTCACAACCGAACCCACGGAAGATTCTCATACTGTCTTCATTGTCGTCGCAGACGCAGCCAGGTCTAGGGTTCCCGCACATAGCAAGCTCGTTCGGGAGGGTCTGCTCCACGAGCCGAGAGGCTGATAATCAACTGACACATAGTCCGGAGTTGATATATCCAAAAGTTCTATATCGTCAACAGGAACTCAATAGCGCAAACGGTGCGTCAATCGGACGCCCGATCTGAGAGTTATTGGTTTTTTTGTTCAAGGGGCCCGGTTGGGTTTTAAGGAAAAACCAACCTGACTATACTCCACCTACGTCCAAACCTCGGGCGGAGTAATCCAAAAGTTCCGTCTCACGTAGAGGAATCCATCAAAGTCGACGGTACATCAATCGGACGTCCAGAGCTCAAGTTATAAGCGTTTTCGCTCTGAGGGCCCGGTTAATTTCGTGTACGAACCAACCCGGCCGAACCCAAAGTATTCAGAAACCTTGAGTGTAATATACCGAAACAACCGTCTCGATCCAAGGATCACATCGCCGCTGACGGTTCGTCGATCGGAGACCTGTAGCCCAAGATATGGACAAAAGACCGAAAAGGGTCCGAAAATGGGGATCTGGGCCCAGACCGACCCGGCCCAACCCACCCCTGGGTCGGTCCGAACCAGGTCGACCCGACCCGGGTCCGGGTCCGACCCGGCCGGTGCGACCCTGCCCGGCTGGCGCGGCCCAGCCCAGTCCTGGCGGCCTGGCTCGGCCTGGGCGGCTCGGCGCTGGCCGAGCGGCCGCGCCAAAGGAGCCGCGGCCCCTACGCGGGGGCCGCTCCGTGTCCCCGGACGCGGCGCAAGGCCGTGTCCCTTCCTCGCGGTCCCGCGCAGCCGCGGGACAGACGCTCGCCACCGCGACTTCAGCGGCGGCGGGTCTTTTCGGCGGCACGTCGGGCGTCGCCGCTTCCTGGAGGTCGGCCTCTGCCGGCCGCCGCCTCCGGCCGCCGGCGCCGCCGTGCTGGCGAGGCGCGCCGGTAGGAACTTCCGTGGACCACCGGACGTGCTCCGGTGGTCTGTTTTGCCTGCGGTTTGCGCCTACGGCTCTCTCGGGATCCGAACTTTGATGAGAAGGCCTCCAATCGCTATTCCGATCCCATTTCGTAAACGTTGTTAATCCACGCATCAACGAAAAACTGTAGAGGGTTGTCGGGCCGTGTTTGTTTGGCCCACACCCTCCGCGTTAGGTGATAACAATTGGGAATAAAAATCAACACATGAAAACATAACAAGGCACAATTTTAATAAATTAAAATTTAACCTACTTCAAAAAAAATCTCCCATAAATAAAAATTCTCATCCCGCATATAAAAACAAACACGGATCAACATGATGATGAGTTGATCCGAGTTCTTTGTTTTAGAAGGAAACAACCATGGGAATAAATATTATTCTCAAATAAAACCCCTACCTCGTAGTTGTCGTCGGACGTGAGTCCTTCCCAGGATTGACCGTCGCGGAAGAAGAGGATCGCCGCGTCGCGGAAGGGGTGTCGCGTCGTCGCGGTACACGGCATCGCGTCGACGATCTCTGAGGGTTAAAGAAAACACACAGATTTAATTTCACGAATTAAATCCATGTTCAGGATTAAATCCACAAAGGAAATTTAAAAGATCCGTAATCTCCTACCTCAAGCAGTTGATCGAAGATTTGTCGTGGGGAAGGAACGTCGCAAAAGAACGTCGCGGGAGGAGAATCGTCGGCGTCGCGGTACACGGCGTTGCGTCGTCAATCTCCGAGGGTTCGGCATTCTTCGTCGCCTTTCATCGAAGGCCGGCATTCTTCGTCGGCGACGATGCGTTCTTCGCATTCTTCGCGTTCTTCGCGTTCTTCGCGAAGGAGGATGAAGATAGAGTTTCTCCAAATCCTCTCAACAAGCAACCCGTCAACAAAAGGGTGTTGGTCATATTTTATTCTCATGCCAACAATTAGAAATTTAAAGTTAAGAAACAAACCATTAATTTGATGAATTTATGGTAACGACTTAACTGCCCTATTAATTGGGGCATTTCTTAACCAAAAAAACGCATGGTTGACTTTCAATTAAGAAGGGTTTTCGCAGGTGCGTTACTTAGAGGGGAAGTAACGGTGGGGCTCGTGCGGTCCCCACCCCAAAAATATCCTACCAAGAGGGTAGGATATTTTGGGTTCCACCCTATCCGCTTAACTTAGCTTAAGTGGCTTTAAGTGGCTTTAAGTCAAATAAAATAAAGTTGTCTCACCACTTTATTTTATTTTCTTAACTTAACCCCAAAAACTAAAAACCACACCCGAGCAAACTAAACTCCGGAAAAGGAGTTTCTAAGCAAATACCGGTGTTGCGATTCCATCGGTGCCCTCGAAATTCGATTCCGAGCACCAGTTCAAAAGTTAGGAAAACCCGCTCTTTCGTTCATTAAACTTACCCGAGCCAAACTTCGGAAAATGATTCTGGGCACAGCGGGCCTCGAAATTAGGTGTCGTTAGAAACTACGTTCTTGTAAAATTCCAAAGAAAATTAATAATAATAAAAATTCCTTGAATTTTACGGGTCTTTACATCACTCCCACCTCAGGGCTTTACGTCCACGTAAAGATACATCAAAAACTAGGGAAACAAATGTGGGTACTGAGCACGCATCTGAGCCTCCCGCTCCCAAGTGATCTCCGGAGGTTCTTGTGCTGCCATCTGATGCGCACTAGAGGAATCGACAGTCCACGTAGGACCCGCTTTTGTCGATCCTCAATCTCCACCGGGACCTCCGCAAAAGTCTCCCCATCATCAATGTCCAGCTCCCCATGGTCAATGACATGATCAGAGTCGTGCTCGTATCTCCTCAGCTGAGATACGTGGAAGACGTCGTGCACCTGGTGCAACTGAGGTGGATGGGTCAAGCGGTAAACCACCTCACCTACCCCGTTGAGGACCTAGAAGGGTCCAATTGAAGCGCAGAGACCACTTGCCGCCATGGCCAAAATTCTGTAACTCGCGTAGAGGTGAGACCCGTAGCAAAAATGTGGTCGCCATCCTCAAACTCTAGCGGCCTCCACCTCCTGACAGCATAAGTCCTTTGCTGGCTCTGAGTTGTCATCATCCACTCCCAGGTGACTTGGACCTATTCTGGTCCTACAAGAGCTGCTAAGATTTATTCTTCGCCGATAAGAGAAATCGTGTCTCATTCCAGGGATGAACCACATTCTTCGCCTAAAACAGACAATCCCGACATGGATGATACTAATCCATACCAAGGATGATGTCGTAAGGCCTCGACACTACTACCAAGAGATTCAACCGTTACTCTCGCCTACAAGGGTTGAGTCACACTGTCGGCATCAGTGTGTGGTAACTGGGTCTCCTCCAATAGGTATCACAAAAGTGAGGGTCAAGTCAACGGTTTTTAAACCGGAACCTCTTAGTAACCCTAAAGAGAGGACAGGAAGGTAAATACCAAAAGAAAGGTGTCTTTTATTACTACAGCTCAAAGTACAAAGACACAAATCATCTACAACGCTAAAAGCAGCATAAACAAAAGTCTCCAGGTCTGGAGCTAGTCCCGCTCCTGTCCATCTGCTCCTGGAGCTCCATGATCGTAGGCCTCAGCTGCCTGAAGCTGAGATCTCCCATGTCCACCAGCTCCCTGCGGTTAGGGTCGACCTCCTGGTGGTGGTGGTGGAAACACCTCGAAGCGTCGTCCACCTCCAGCTGCATGGACAGATCGCCTGCCACGGGCTCCTGCTACATGCGGTCCGCCTTGATCGAACCTTTGCCTCTGCCTGGGAGGTCCTTCGTTCATCTGCTGGTCATCCGTATGGCGGGTTGGATATTCACTAACCATGTGACCAACCCCGCCGTATGAGTAACATTGTCCGCTCATGGCAAGTCATTGTCCACCCCGGGTGCCTCGCACAAACGATCCTGTGTCACGCGGTCGACCACCTGTAGGTCTAGTCCTCTTGGACCCCTGCGTCATCTGTCTACTGCCTGCTGCAGAAGACTCTGCCACATGCCGGCTAGTGGTGGGTCTTGCTGCTGGAGATTGCTCAGCAAGGAAACTCCCCACTAAGAGGGCTCTCTCCAACACCCCTGTCTGTGTCGGAATGCTGTGAGAAACAACTGAAGCTCTGATCACTAGCATGATCCCCTGCTCGAAGGTTCAGGTCCTAAAGAATGGGTCTCGTACCATGTCCGTGGAATAGCGCGATAGATCGGTAAACCTCGTCGCGTACTGGGCTACTGTCATGCTGCCCTACCGCAGCTGTAGAACCTCCTGGATGCGCACTGCACAGAGGGTGGCTGGGATGAATTCCGAGCGGAAGAGGCTCTCACAGTCCGTCCAGAGAAGAGATTCCTCATCGTGCACCTGGAGCATCAAACTCCACCATCGGCCCGCTACCGTGTGCAGTAGGCTCACTGCGAGGATCACCATGAGGTCTGTTGGTGTCCTCACTAACCGGAAAACTCGTACCACTGCCACCAGCCAGTCCTCGGCTGCCTGGGGGTCTGTCTCCCAGCGGAACCTGGGTGGTCGCTAGCGCTGAAATTCATGCAGTGCACTAAGGCGATGTGCATCGTCAGCGGCTGGGGCTGGTAGCATCGGTGGCTCGGCAGGTAGAGGTACCACCGGTGACTCTACTGTCAAAGGGCCCTGCACCGATGCCTCATCGCTCGGCGGGCTGTCATCACGCGCAACTCTCGGCACCCTAGCTGGTTGTTGTCGTGGGCCCATCTTGAAAAGAAACAGGTGTTCCACGGTCAACAGTATACCTGGTGAGCTGACATAAAGTAATCACATAGAAAACTTGAAACACACAAGCAATCAATGTTTTCATGCATTAAGTCGGAAATCAGAAGTCAGGATCCTGGTGTACGGATATGTCGGCCACCGCACCAACACTGGACTCCCTGGACTGATAACCACACCAAATACACTTAACACTATTGCTTCACATAGAAAAATATCAGAGTCCTGAGTTCTGCGGTAGAACCGAACTCCTCTGATACCAATTTGTCATGACACATCCTCGGGGCCCGTGTTGTGACTACCCCAAGCCCGCCTTCCATAGGCCAGGGGCTGGCGACTAGAACCAAGGTGTAAATCCTGGTAAAAAGGGAACGCATTGCCTTTGTAAAATATACAAACACCACAGAGAAAGCAAGCAGTAGAAGTAAACACTAAGTAAAAACTGAGTACAACAGTAAGTGCGGAAAAGTAAGTGGGACAGTATACAAACCCAAGTTGAAAGTAAAGTACAACTCGAAAGGGAAAACAACAACTGAAAAGTAAATCTGCAGCCTCGATCCATCCACTGGAACTCCCACCTGAAGGGTGAGTACAGATAGCCTCCACAGCTCTTCGGGTCCAATCATCCACTCCGAGTACATCCCGCCCAGTGGTCCACCTCCAGGTATCGTCCTGCTCTGCAAGCCTCAACCACGATCAGCGTTGTCCGTCGTCTGCAACCAACACAACGTAGTGCGGGCATAGCCCGTGCAGGGGTGAGTATAAGCTACTTAGTAGGCACCCTGATACCCCCAAAGGTCTCCCAGAATCCACAAATGATAATCCACAAAGGAAGATACAATCACAAAGTAACATCTGACACTGCTTAGGTATATGCCCATACATATACCTAAGTCGTCAATTCCAGTTCGCTCCAACCTCCAAGCCCAAGTACAACCCAGTCCACACTGGAAAGCAAAACGTAATCCACACAGGATAGCACAACAGAATCCACAAAGGAAAGAAAAACAGGATTCAGCTCACACAGGTATACTTCTTCATATGACGATAAAGATGATCAGATATTGCCACGGATTCATCTAAGCTATCGGACCCACAAAGGATCGATAGGTACTAGCCCCCGCAATGAACCACACAGGATCGATCAGGAAGTTGAAACCATAGCTATTGAGAAACTCCTTCTCCATCAAGTACAGTGGGTATGCCGCTACAACCAAGCACTTCCCTCTAACCTTGGACTGTTGTAGTACTCCACCTATCGAGTACTGTGGGCCGGCTGCTACAACCAAGCGCTTCCCACCATGGGTCTGCCGCTACAACCAAGCGCTCCCCCTCATAGCCTCTAGAGGTAATCATTTTGTTGAGTACCACGGGTCTGCCGCTACAACCAAGCGCTCCACTGCCATGGGTCTTCTGCTACAACCAAGCGCTCCCCCGTGCTGCTACAACCAAGCGCTCCTCTGTCATAGTTCTACCGCTACAACCAAGCGCTCCTCCATCGTGGGTCTGCCGCTACAACCAAGCGCTCCCCCGTCGTGGGTCAGTCGCTACAACCAAGCGCTCCCCCTCATAGCCTCTAGAGGTACTCCTTCTGTTGAGTACCGCGGGTCTGCCGCTACAACCAAGCGCTCCTCCGCCGTCGGTCTCCTTCTACAACCAAGCGCTTTCCACTGGGCTATCTGTAACACACCGAGTTGTTCGATTAACAGTCGTCAAGTCTCAAACGGCTTTAGGGTTTCCGCACACAGCATGCTCATTCCGGGAGGGTCCACTCCACGAGCCAAGAGGTTGATGCATCAACTGACTTGTAGTCCGGAGTTGATGTATCCCAAAAAGTACCGTAGTGGTCACAACTGAACCCACGGAGGATTCCCATACTGTCTTCATTGTCGTCGCAGACGCAGCCAGCTCTAGGGTTCCCGCACACAGCAATCTCGTTCGGGAGGGTCTGCTCCACGAGCCGAGAGGCTGATAATCAACTGACACATTGTCCAGAGTTGATGTATCCAAAAATTCTGTATCGTCAACATGAACTCAACGTTGCAAACGGCGCGTCAATCAGACGCCCGGTCTGAGAGTTATTGGCTTTTTCGTCCCAGGGGCCCGGTTAGTTTTTAAGGCAAAACCAATCCGACCGTACTCCACCTACATCCAAACCTTGGGAGGGTAAGACAAAAGATCTGTCTCACTTAGAGGAATCCATCAAAGTCGACGGTACGTCAATCGGACGTCCGGAGCTCAAGTTATAAGCGTTTCAGCTCCGAGGGCCAGGTTGGTTTCGTGTACGAACCAACCCGGTCGAACCCACAGTATTCTTAAACCTTAAGTGTAATATACCAAAACGACCGTCTCGATCCAAGGATCACATTTCCGCTGACGGTGCATTGATTGGAGACTCATAGCCCAAGATATGGGCAAAAGACCGAAAAGGTTCCGAAAACGGAGGGTCTGGGCCCGGACCGACCCGGCCCAACCCACCCTGGGTCGGTCCGAACCGGGTTGACCCGACCCGGGTCTGGGTCTGACCCGGCCGGCGTGACCCTGCCCGGCCGGTGCGGCCCGGCCCGGTCCGGGCGGACCGGCCTGGGCGGCTCGGCGCAGGCCGCGTAGCCGCGGCCCCCGCGCGGGGGCCGCTCTGTGTCACCGGACGTAGTGCAAGGCCGCGTCCCTTCCCTGCGGTCCCACGTGGCCGTGGGACCGGCGCTCGCCACCGTGGCTTCAGCCGAAGAGGGTCTTTTCGGTGGCGCGTCGGGCGCCGGCGGGAACTTCCGCGGACCACCGGACACGCTCCGGTGGTCTATTTTGCCTACGGTTTGCGCCTACGGCTCTCCCGGGATACGAACTTTCCTGTGAAGACCTCCAATCGCCATTCCGATCCCATTTCGTAAACACCGTTAATCTACGCATCAACGAAAAACTGTGGAGGGTTGTCGGGCCATGTTTGTTTGGCCCGAACCCTCCGCGTTAGGTGATAACAATTGGGAATAAAAATCAACACATGAAAACATAACAAGGCACAATTTTAATAAATTAAAATTGAACCTACTTCCAAAAAAACTCTCGTAAATAAAAATTCTCTTCCCGCATATAAAAACAAACGCGGATCAACTTGATGATGAGTTGATCCGGGTTCTTTGTTTTATAAGGAAACAACCATGGGAATAAATATTATTCTCAAATAAAACCCCTACCTTGTAGTTGTCGTCGGACGTGAGTCCTTCGCAGGATTGACCGTCGCGGAAGAAGAGGATCTTCGTGTCGTGGAAGTGGCATCACGTCGTCGCGGTACACAGCGTCGCGTCGACAATCTCCGAGGGTTAAAGAAAACACACAGATTTAATTTCACGAATTAAATCCATGTTGAGGATAAAATCCACAAAGGAAATTTAAAAGATCCGTAATCTCCTACCTCAAGAAGTTGATCGAATATTTGTCGCGGGGAAGGAACATCGCAGAAGAACGTCGCGGGAGGAGAATCGTCGGCGTCGCGGTACACGGCGTTGCATCGCCAATCTCCGAGGGTTCGGCGTTCTTCATCACCTTTCATCGAATCTCGGCGTTCTTCGTCAGCGACGATGCGTTCTTCACGTTCTTCACGTTTTTCGTGAAGGAGGATGAAGATAGAGTTTCTCCACATCCTCTCAACAAGCAACCCATCAACAAAAGGGTTTTTGTCTTATTTTATTCTCATGCCAACTATTAGAAATTCAAAGTTAAGAAATGAAACATTAATTTGATGAATTAATGGTAACGACTTAACTGCCCAATTAATTCGGTCGTTTCTTAACCAAAAAAAATGTAGGGTTGACTTTCAATTAAGAGGGGTTTTCGGGGGTGCGTTACTTAGAGGGGAAGTAACGGTGGGGCTCGTGCCGGCCCCACCCCACAAATATCCTACCAAGAGGGTAGGATATTTTGGGTTCCACCCTATCCGCTTAACTTAGATTAAGTGTCTTTAAGTGGCTTTAAGTCAAATAAAATAAAGTTGTCGCACCACTTTATTTTATTTTCTTAACTTAACCCCAAAAACTAAAAACCACACCCGAGAAAACGCAACTCCGTAAAAGGCGTTTCTAAGCAAATACCGGCGCTGCAATTCCATCGGTGCCCTCGGAATTCGATTCCGAGCACCGGTTCAAAATTTAGAAAAACCCGCTCATTCGTTCACTAAACGTACCCGAGCCAAACTTCAGAAAATGATTCCGGGCACACCGGGCCTCGGAATTAGGTGTCGTCAGAAACTACGTTCTTGTAAAATTTCAAAGAAAATTAAGAAGAAGAAAAACTCCTTGAATTTTACGGTTCTTTACAATTCGTGTTTTATTATCTCTCATTGTTCAGCAAATATTGTTAAAAATCTCACACTAATTAGCATGGTAGTAATGTATTTTCTTGGATATGTTTTTTATGAGCACTGATTTACCCCCCACCCATCCAATACTCCTCATTCACACCGTAGTAACATAATAATATCATGAAATCAATCATGCCTAATAAAAATCACCATTATTGGGTTTACAATAAATGGAATAAGAGAAGAAAGGGAAAGAAGATAGATTTTTTAATATATACCATTTATCTAGAGTTGAATCCCCAAAACAAATAAAGGGGATCAAACAGACACAGAGATGATGATTCAAAATTTCATTCAAAAGTCCCAAAAAGTTGGTTAAGGTGTGAGGGGGATCTTAATGATATTGTATAGAGGAGAGATAGAAATTTAATAGAAAAATACCATTAAATTTTAATGATTCATGGTTTCTGTACATAGTTTAGAAACTACACATGTTAACCATGTATATCGTTTTCCCCTTGTTTACAAGCCTCGATGTTTATGATTAAATGTATAACAAGACCATTAGTGGAGGTCATTAATTGTGCAAGTCAAAGTGTCCAACATGGTTAGGCTACATGATTAATAAATTAGACCCCCAAATATTTAGTTAGCCCAATTCATTCTAAACATCAAATTTCAACATGAAATTCATTAATATTCAAATAAATACTTATTCCAAAATGACGGCATCACATGTTTGAACCAAGTTATTATCACTTAAAACTAAAGAAAACAAATAAAAACAAAAAATAGTATATATATTATGGTTTAATATAAAAATATAAATATTAAAATGATCCACAATTCATATAAATAATAGAAATGAATTATATAAATTAATTTTCTAAATGTGAAATATAAAATACAGTACACAAGGATTTATTTTTATTGAGAATTTTGGATTCTAAAAAAAATTAATTTATATAGATTTTAAAACATTCACATTTGATGGCTATATAAGTATTCTCAAAAGTTAACCCCAATAAAAGTGATAAAAAATTATGATTGATGGGTAAATAGAAGTTCATTTTTGTGGAGCCAAAATACTTATTTTGTATTCAATTTTCATAACATATTTCATGAATATTAAACTCTTTTTACCTAATTTTCATTATTTTTTATCTCATTATTTAGAATAAAATGAGTGAATATATTGGAGATGTTGAAAAGGATGATGAAAATAATTTCCCAGAGGCCAATAGGTATTGGTTTATTTTGAACCTAGTATAATTATAAGAAATAATTGTTTGGTACACATAATTATTGAATGTTTTCAAGATGTTGTCCCTACTATAAGGTGGTTGTATTTTTTTCTAAAATCACGAACCTTTGGTTCAAGCAATAAGTGGGAAAAAACTTCTCAAACTAAAAATGAACCATGTCAAAAAATATATATAATTTTTTCCTCATATTCTAGTTTCTAATGTGGATTTAATAGGCCTAAGATTTTTTGGTTTGTCATAGGTTTCAAATCGAACCATAACTATTTTAAAAACATTATTTTTATATTGGTTCATCCCATGCATCAATTCTCTAATCAAAACCCTCTTTTAAATTGTATATTTAGTCACTCTCAATGAAAAAAAATTTTATTTTGATATCCATTCAAGGATAATATTATGTGACCTTGTGGATGATTATGTATGAATTCCTTTAAAATTAGTTGTAATTCATTACTAAATATTATGGATCTATATCTAAGAAGTATACCCAGAATATAAATGCATAGAATTTGGTATATGTGTAAGATAATAAAACATTTAAAAATTGTCTACCCAAATAGCCATTAAAATATTCATTATAAAGACATATTACAGATTATAAAATTCTCACCATTAAACTATATATGATCTTAATCAATGACCTCATCATGCATCCAACAAGAGAAAAATAAAAAGAAAAAACATCTAAATTATCATCACTCAATTTATCATGACAACAAGGTATGAATATTCAATAAAGTATAATACAATAAAATAACTATTAAAAAATAATACAATACTTAGTTTCTATAAAACAAAACAAGAGATTAGGGGAACAATCAATTTAATTAACTCAAATGGGAAGCTATAGATGAATAAAAGGAATAAAAAACTAAAGGATGATAGATACAAGTTCTTTATGACTTTTTTTGGAGTTCTCCTGGATGAACATTCCTTCCTTATAATTATGGTTGTCCCCATAAGATCTTACATACATCCATTAATGTAATTCTCAACAATCCACAAAGTAGATATTAGCTATGTTGTGGAGACTAGTCCAGAGGTTTTGATTTACATTTGGCCGTGTAATGATGATTATCACGTTGGATAACAAAAATTTCCTAAAAATTATTACCATATAAAAAAACCCTGACATGAATTTAAAAAAATAGATGAATCAAATGCGTTGTCAAAACATAAAATTATCATTAAATTTAATAGTTGATAGATTTTCATGAACTAAGAAACAAAAATATCACCCCAAGGAAAAAAATGAGTTGCAATAGTCTCATAGTCACAAATTCATCACCCACATCTTAAAATTCAGAGGGGTTTTATGATCGGACTATTTTAACCTAAAAAGTTTAAAAATTATGTCGTAGTTAATGGAAGATTATTTATACAGTTATGATAGTAGTAAAGATGTGGCCCATCCAAATATACCATTAATGGAAAAAATCTTATAGTTGTGGAAAGGTGGACGCAGAATACCCATATGGAAGTGATGACAATGGACATATATAAATTATTACGAAAAATATTACAACCATGCATGTTATAAGAAAGGTATTTCTTAAGTACCTTAAATAGTTTTTAGATTCAAACATTAATAAATAAACAACTCAATAGAGTCGTATAGCATTCAAACCGTAAACCTAAAATTCTCATAACGCAATAAATTAAATGATTAAAATCTGAATGGGTGTGATGTGTAAAAATAAAGGAACATCAGTAGAGGAATGATGTAGTGTTTGAAGAACTAGAATACATAATGTTAATATAGAATAGTGTGACAGTTTGAAGTAATAAAAGGAATGAAGTTATTGTTTATATTGACATATAGGGTTAGTATAAAAAAATGTAAAAACACTTAAATGAGGAACACAATGTCCATCCAAATCATCATATTTTTGGGATGATTCAAAAATAAAAGTTGGATATGAATGTTTCTACCCATATCACCCCCCATAATATCTCTCTCTTTCACTTTGGACCCCCCCCCCAACAAGTGAAACCAGTTTTAGTCACCCCAAATCCATTATTTTTCCCAAATCTCTCGACTTCCAAACTACCTCTAACCGTGGAAGAGGATAATTATAAATGAACATGAAAAGGGAAATAGAACATGAATAAAGAAGCTTCATAAGGTATGATTCAAACATTTATGAAGATCAGTTAAATGTGAAGAAATTTATATAAATTCAGCAAGAGAGATGACAAATTGATGAAGTGGGCTCAAAATAAATGGGTTTTTGATGAATATATTTATGTATGGATCTTATGAAATTAGTTTTTTAAGGAAATATATTTATTACATCAGTTAAGGGATGAGATAAAATAATGAAAACCTATCTAATTTTGTGTGGTGAAGATCGAAACTGATACCTTCCTAAAAATCACCAGAGGATGCAACCACTAGCAGCACCCACATCAAACAGATAATTTACACCTATTAATAATAATGACATCTACAGTATTGATATTGAATTTTACCTTGAACAAATTATGTTTCATAGTAGGTAAACCAATTTTTATTGTCTCTGGTTCCTTATTTTATAGGATTCTCTAGTGGAATGTGGATATCTTAACACATGTTCATTTTAAATGTGGTAGTATCATGTTTCATTGATTTTCTTGAGGGAATTTTTGTCTCATTGAAAATGAGGTGTGCATACGAAATTTGGCATATTAAAGTAGGGATATTTAATTTTATTTCGGAATCACTGGGTTTTCACTAAGGAATTACAGGAACGGTGTGATTGATTATAGTATTTTTAGTGATATTCGCTGATATTTACATTTGGTTTCACTAGAGTGCATTTTTTCATGGAACGGTTTAGAATTTTCCTTCATTTGTTTTTATTAGACAAGAGTTGAATGATTAAGTGTAGTATGAGGGATTGGGGAATTTTTAATGGGTTTCTCGGTTATTGTTGGCCAATAAGGCATTATTATTGGGTTTCATTGAAGAGTGAATCATCAGAGTCATGACACGGTTTGGATTTTGTATTTTCGTTATGCTTATGATGGATACTGATCAAGATATTGAAAATTATATTTGAATTATTATATAGCTTTTTGGTAAAACTGGATTTAGTTTCTATCCATGAGTTAATATTGAACCATGTGAAGGTATTAATGATTATATTTGATGTTTTTTACTATTATGTTTGTAGTAAATCTATCCAATACCATTTTTTAAATTTCACAGTGGATATTCAACTCAATTAAATATAATGTTTGTTTTCATTGTGGTTGTTTCACTACTTATTTGTAGTGGATGGTCTGAATTTTCATTTGAAATTCATGTGGAACATCCACTGGAGGATCCACTAAGGATTCCACTGGGACATCCACCGAAACATCCAGCATAACATCCACTAGAATCTATAATGGAAAATAAATTCAATTTCAAATTGTATATACAATTTTAAATTCTAAATTAAATAATTTATATAATAATGATAAAACAATTTAAATTTATATTTTATATAAATATATTTAACAATATTATATTTATAAAAAGTTCCATAGGATGTTTCACTTGTATCATTTTCCCTATCATATAATTTTTATTTTCTATTTTTTTGAAATAGTTTATACATTTTCCAATGTTAAATTAAATAATATTTATATAAATTATGCTTCTCAAAGGAATAGTTTTATTAATGTTTCATTTATATTCCTTAATTTTTGAAATATACATTTTTTTGTAGTGTAAATCTTCCAATGGAACCTACAGTGGAAATAAATTCAATTTCAAATTTTTTATACAATTTAAAATCCTAAACTGAATAATTTTAATAATAATTATATGAAATTTCCAATTGATGTATCTTATAATTATATTTAAAAACAATATATTTGTGAAATGTTCCACTTGTATTATTTTCAAAATCATTTAATATTTATTTTTAGTTTTTTCTCAAAGAGTTTATAAATTTAAAAATGTTAAATAAAAAAATATTAATATAAATTATGTATTTCAAAATAACATATTTATTAATTTTTAATTTATATACCATATTTTTATAAATATAATTTATTTTTTTGTAGTGTGGAACTTCCACTAGAAGTTCAACTGGAACCTACAATGGAAAATAAATTTAATGAAAATATTTTTATACATTTTCAAATGATAAATTAAATCATTTTTATAATAAATTTTAAAAAATTTATATTCATATTTTTTTAGAATTATATTTAACAATAAAATATTTATAAAATGATCCACTGGAATATCCACTAGAACCTTCACTGGAACCACAATTGGAACTTCCATTTGAAAATATATTTAATATATCTTCTAAATTTTTTATTTATAATTTCAGAAATATAATTTTGTTATATATATATATATAATTATTTTCCTAATTATATAATATTTATTTACACATTTATTAATATAGTTTATACATTTTCGAATGGATTATATCATAATATAAAATTAATGTACTTTGCTTGAACATGAGTTTTTTTATTACATGTCTTTACAATGATGATGGTGTTGATGTTGTAGCAGCTATTATTAAACTAGTTTTATGGATAATGTTTAAGTCACATGATTAAACGTAATGTTTTTATGTGATGCATGTGGGGAAAAATAGGTTATTTGGATGGAGAAAATTACCTATTAAAATGATAAAGGATAAGTCAATTGTCCCATAAATACTTTATGCATGTATAAAATAAGGTCGTAGGAATGTTGGAAAAAATGGTAGCATGGTGAAATTTCATCTAGCTGAGACACGTACAGGTTTCCTTTCTATAATGGGGGTTATTTTAATACTTTCTAAGAAATATTCATGTATTGTATTTGTTTAATATTTTAATCATCCCTTATACAACCCTGAATCAATTCATTTGATGAGGTTCTAATAAAAATTCACTAAAGAATCAGAATATGAGTTATATATGAATGCATTAGCAGGTATTTAACCATATAATTCCTTCTCCTTAGAGAAAACAATTTTTGTGAAATGAGATGTTATTCGGTACACACGTGTTGATCAGTTGGATTTTTAAGGTCCTAAATGGAATGGGGATTGCTTGCTGGCGATGTATGTTTCATGTTAGAGTACATAGAAAGAAAAAGATAGGAAAATAAATCATTTTATATATAATTTAGTTTGATATGAATTCAAAAATTAGTAATATTTTTTAGATAGAAACCAAAATGAAAAACAATTGTGAGTTTTTGGGAGATTTATTTGTTTTTACACCACCTTCAGCACTAATAAAAAGTACATGAACTTAGGTGTCATTGTGGGGTTCCATCATCATCGAGATATTTTCATTTTTGGGAATTTTTTGTTATATGATGAGTCCATGACTTCATTTTATTTATTTTTTCAATAGTTTTATAGGTTTATCACATGATGTTATCTCAAAATATAGTTACAGATGAGGATGTGACAATGGAAAAATAAATTTTGATGATTTAGTGGGAACTCGACAATACCTTTCTTTGTCTCATTTGATACAAAATGGCATCAAGCATTTAGTTAACTGGATGAAGGATAGATCTAGTTTCTAACTAGATTTATGAAGTGTATATTCTAATAGCAAGATGAAAAAAATTGGATCTGGAGTGGTCTTACCTTAGAGAAGAATATGGGGATGTGAAATCACATTGGTTACATTATGTATTCGTATTACGAGAAAAGTGGGAAAATTATTTAATGATATGATTTAAAAATTGGTATTCACAACACTCAATTAAGTTATTGTTTTGATGTATTTCTTTATAATTATGTTCCTAATAAGTTATGTGTTTAGATTTCTTTAAGGATATTGAGCGATTTTTGGAGAAAAAGGTATTGAGAAATTAAGGATGAATTTGAGAGGCAGGAAAATCACCCTCATAATATTTACCCCTACCATGAACTGATGTGACATTTTTCTAATAGATATACACCCAAATTATTTGATTTATTTCATCATGAATATAAAATTATTTGTTCTAGTTTTCTGATATCATCTATTGATATCTAACTTTAAATTATTTATGTTATTGGAATGGTCGGTTGTGATGGTTAATTCTGTATTTCAGATGATGCTTCCATTGACGATTTGGAATGTTCTTATCAAATTTTTGAGTCCATTAAGTATCATTTTTTTCATGTTTTATAAATTTTTGATCATATTGATGTTAAAAAAATGCTAAAAATATATATTGTGGAGGTAGACCCGATTGGATATAAATATTTTGATGATTAAAATATCTCCAATTGATGTAAATGATGATAGTAAATTAGTTATAGAATAATGCCTCAATGATTTAGCATTAATAAGAATGAAGATAATTATCCTATCATTTGCAAGAGATGTGGGTTATGAAATTTCCTTCTATAATTTCTGTAATTTAAAAAAAAATTGACTATTGTAAATACAAAATTTGAATGACTTAATAGTTGTGATAGTTTAGATAGAATATTAAAAAAGTGTTGTTTTAATGAGAAACCAAATAGGAAAGGTGGAGAAATAATCAATAGGTTTCTAGAAAATATATCCCTAAAAAAGAAAAAGTTTCATAAAAAACAGGACTAATTTTATAATGATGGTATGATTTCAGTTTAAGATGTATTTCATTTATAAGAGTGGTATTATATTTAATTATATTACATCCATTATTTATTTCTCTACGAACATATCAATCAATATATGTCTCTTAGATATTACTCACTATAAAAATTTATAAAGTTAGAAAAAATATTAAATAATATATTATTAAATTTATGAATATATAGAATATTATACTCACAATGGAAACACTTGTTATAATCATTGATTTATCTAGGAATATTCCATCCACCTTCCCCATTTAAAAGTTATTTTTTATAATATGAGAATCAAAATCTATAAACACATATTGTTAAAGATAAATGTTGGATGTAACACTAATTAAATATTAGTTTAAAATAATCTTGATTAACATAAATTCTCACCATACTACTTTTCATGGTTTTGCTAAAAAGAGAGAAAATATTAACAGTTGCAACTGAATATAAATTCTTCTCATATTTTCATAAATATTCACTACATAATATTAATAGTAATTTAAAATTATAGATGAAAAATTATAATTAATTTAAAATAAATATTTAAAATTCAAGGTTGTCATTCCCTTTGGTCATAACAACATATTATAATCATTCTAGCTACAGAATCTTCTCAAGATGCTCATAGTCTTTTTGGCAGTCATTGAATTTGCAATACCCATTTCAATATAACTTCTAGCCCTATAAGAACCCTTTTATGTTGTGTTTTATTTGAAACATTGGCTCTGACTATTATTCTTTCCAGTAGATTTGGATCTTTTTCTTGTTCTGTTTGTGCAGATTTTGTTCATCTTCTTGTATTTTGGGTTTCATACAGATATGGTAAATCCAGTTTCTTTTTTTTTCTATCTCCTGATATCACATTTCTAATCATTGATTGAGTTGAGAGAGTTTCTGTTTCTATCTTTCTTGTTTAGCTATTGTGTGGTAGTGGTTTGGTTTTTCATTAACTTATTCGATATGAACTACAGCCTCATGAATCTCATATTCATTGATACATTGTATTATATTTTACACCATTAGATATGGGGTTGTTTCCTACTGTTTTTCTGGGGTACTATTAGGGGGAGGTGTGGTTTTATCAGCAGTTTGTTTCCCATGTTCTGCCTCATACATCCCAGTGTCATTTAAAACCACTTTTTTAGTTTATATAGTGGATCATTTAGTCTCCTAAAAGTATATATTCTCTTCTATATTCCACTTTTTAGCATTGTCACATACCAACAACTTTAGTTTTTGAATTTTTTTCCACTGGTTTCATAATTTTTTCTTCCATTTTCTATAATTTTCATTTCAAGGATGAAATTTCTTTTTCAAGTACATTTATTTTGTCAGACTTATCATCAACCATTCCTTATGGGAAAAATAATCTTCCATACTCATTGTGGCCTCCTTCAAAATACCTTTATCTTTTTCTATCTATAATATTGTTCTTTTTGACATACCCATGGGTTTGGAAAAATATTAAATTTAGATTCTAATTGGTAGATTTACCTTATTATCTATACATTTTTAAATCTTTAGCTATAATAAAATATTATCAAAATGTGATAGGATGTATTTAGTGAATGGGTAATTAGTAACTTATTCATTTCCATTAACTATTATTAATTCCTTATAATACTGATACAACAACAATAAAAAATCTATGAATACTTATTCACATATAGAAGTAAAAATAAATATTAATCCATACCAATAATGTGAAAATTACCCCGTTATATTTTCACACTTCTCCTAAAATTATTTAATAGATGTCATGAACAATCAATGTATTTCATGAGACCACCATACTATTCTCTTGTCTCTCAATGTATCCATCACACTGATAAAACCCTAGCTCAATTAAACAGTTGTAGTAGAGAAATCCATTGTAGAAAATGTGTATTAACAAAGAAGTTATAACATGTCAACATGATCATCCTCATCATTTAACCTTACAGCATCTAAAATAGATTATTTGATTTCTTTTGGGTGAAAACATAACACTTGTTTTAAATAACTTTATATACAATGATGCATTGGTTTTCTTGAAGGATTATTAGTCCTCCATTAATATTTCACCTTCTATTATTCCATATATAGGTTTGACATCAACTTCAAATAAATTTCATTCCAATCCACTAAATCAGAAAGCATTAGTTGATAGAATATAGTTATCCAATACATAAAAAATAGAACCATAGGAACTGTTAAAATCTGATGTTGACATAGTATTGGATAGAAATGATTGAAAATATTCCAAAAAGGTATTCTACAATGAATTTGTATGACTTTATTTCATTTTTTGTTTGATTTAATTTATAACACTTTGTAATGATTATATATTTTACATAAAATGAAAAACATAAAATTCAATGTATGAACAATCCATGGGAATGAAAAAACAGAAAATAGGACTAGAAATATAATAACATTTCTATGCTGAATCCGGTTAAAATTTAACTACAATATAAAAAAAATAGTGGAATTATTTGGTTCATCCAAATATTATAGTATAGAAGGAATAATAAGACTATATCTTATAATAGAAGTTGCACTATAATTAATATGGTAATAAAAATCACACCTTATTGAAAAGGATTGGATGTTCTAGTGGGATTTCTAGTGGGTGGTCCTAGTGTACCTCCATTATGAGTTTCAGTGGAAGTGCCAGTGGAACCTCTGGAAGAAGTTCAAGTGTGAAATAATGACACAAAAATCACTTCTAAATATTGTATAATTTCACTAAAAATATTGTTTTCGAGATTCAAAAAATTTAACTATAGGTTTCAAAATGTATAATAAAAATACAAGTTCCACTAGAACATCTAGTGGATGGTCGAGTGGAACATCTAGTGGAAGCTCCACAAAAAGTTCCACTAAAGATCCAATTTAACATCCATTGGGAAATAACAACATGAGTTTTTATTTAATGTAGATTTTCACTATAATTAGGTAGAATAAGTTCCTATATAAGATCTATCTAGAGGAACTTCTTGTAGAATCTATAGTGGAACTTCTATTATGAAACAATGATTCAAAATTAGATTTTTATCCCTATAGAATTTCACTACAAAATGCTTTTTTGGTATTCTAAAAATTATCCTATAATTTCGGAAGGTATAATATGACTGCAAGTTCAATTAGAAAATCCATTAGAATCTCTATAGGAAAATTCAATTGATGTTCCACTAGGAAATAAAAAAACAAATTTTTATGTTGCGTAGTTTTTCACTGTAGTTATGTATTATAGGTTTATGTAGAAGTTACCTCTACTGTAAATATTAGTGGAACCTCTAGGTGAAGTTAAAGTGAGACGGAATAGAAAAAAGAAGAACTTTTTAATCCTATAATTTTTTTGTAAAATATTTTTTTTTAGATTTAACAAATTACCCTATAGTGTCTAAAGGGAGAATGTGACTGAATGTTCCACTAGAACATTCATTGAAGCATCTAGTAAAATCTCCAATGGATGCTCCATTGGAAGATCCAATAGAAGTTCCAATAGGGAAAAATCATGAATTTTTTTTACATAAGGTTTATTTTCAATATATATAAGTAAAATATGATACATTTTATGTTCCAGTGGAACCACATGTGGAATTTTCATTGAAATATAATGGTTTAAAAATCACAATTTAATCCTATAAAAAGTTCACTACAAATATTTCTCTTCGAATTACACAAATTACATTATACGTTTGGAATGTGATTGGATGTTCCACTAGAAATCCCAATGTGAATGAGAAAATAGAATATTTCCATAGGTAGATTTTTATTATAATTAGGTAGACTAGTTTATAGTGGATCTAGTAGAACCTATAATGGAGGTTCTAGTAGAACTCTAGTTGGAGATCCTGCGGTGGTTCTAGTGGAAACTATAGTGGAACCACTAATGGATGTTCCAGTGGAAATTCAAATAAAATTTCCATTGGGGAATAATATAACAACAACGTCAAAAATGAAAAAAATAATTGTACAATATATAATTATTCTTTCCTGATTCCAAAAATTAGAGTGGAAACTTCAGTGCAACTACCAATGAAACTTTTATGAATATAGTAGAAAAATAGTTTTCTTTTCCTCTATCCATATGTTTCATAGTTAAATCAAAATGTGTAATTGTAGTTTTTTTAATTCCAAAAGTATTTTCATTCGACATTTATATAAAACATCTACTAAGACAAATATATTTAAAAAGTATCTATAAAAACAATAAACATTGTTTTGATTAAATGGAATAGATATTTTCCAAAACATATTTCAGTAGAAACAGTTTATCTAGGCCACCTTCTTCATCCATTGCTTCCCAATTTTTACCAAAATATTTTCTAGTAATGATACTAAATATCGTGGGTGTCAGTGATATTCTCATAGAATAAGAGTCACAACATTGAATTGGAGCGTCTTTGGGACAACACAATACTATGTTCAGTGGATATATACAAAACACATGTTATATGATGAGTATTGGTGTCTGGGGTGTAAAAAATTCATTTTTTGTGTAATGAACAAGTTGTTGTAGTGTGAAAAATATATGTTTTATGTTGTTATTCATTTGTCTAATTGAAGATTCATGTTCACAAAACATTTGTATTGATTACAAAATATGAACTTATAGAATCAAAGAAAAGATATAATCACTAACTACCTATTTGGAATTAAAAATAATATATTTTTATATCAATAACATTCAATTGTAATAGAAAAAAATATGTATTAATATATTTTGAAGTTTTTTGGATGACTAAATCTTTAGTAAAAAAATTTAAAAATTAAATATTTATTAAGGAAACCCATTTTAAGTGTCAAATGGGAACCCAAACAATCATGGAACATTAAAAAATACATCTTTATGACTAATTTTAAAACTTCCCACATGAAACCTAACTATTTAGTGTTGTGATCTCAATAAAGACCTTAATCTATAAAAAATAGATTCCATTTTTTCCCATTATGAATAAGTTTCTTGAAGAAATAAATATTATTGTAAAATAACCTAATTTACTCCAATATATATTAATCTTACCTTCATTAAAAATACATAGAAGAATTAAATCATGAATTTATATCCATACCTCTTGCTATTTATTCAATTTAAAAAGAATATTTCTTGCATACATCCTTTTAATGTCATACCCTTAAGCATTAATTTAAATATAACTTTCCACCTTCTCCTCCATGGAGTGATGCATCAACTCCAACAATGATGATTTGATATCTTCTTCCCAACTCCCCAATGTGATATCTCAATTCCCAATCATAATTTAATCTCCTAGAGACGCAAAAAAACCATATGTATCTCATCAATATCCATATGAACTATCATCTAAAAAACACCATATGATGATAAAACATGGATGTTTCCTTATTGAGATTCATTTGTATTTTTGCATGGACTCTTTACAAACCCCTTTTTCATTGTTGATCTTGTCTCAATGGGTTTTGTAATGTAATAATAATCATTATAACTTCTTGAGTTCTTTCATTTATTCACTTCTCATCTTCCAAAGTTGAAATTCCCATTCTTACCTTTCTTGACTCTTAATTGGTGCAATCCTTTAGACTAAACATAATTTTTGTAATCTAATGAAGCCAAACTAGATATGTTACTAACTGAGCTAGCCTTAGATGAAAAATTCATAGCATACTACTTATCCACATGTACCAAGACTATAGATTTATATAATGCTAATGCATTTTCATTTTTATTATTTCTAACCTTATGGCATATCCCTTATTCATAGTTTGAGCACTTTCCCTTTAAACTATCATACTAATATCTAATATGAATATTTATAGAGTATTTCTCGATACTCGTGTAACACCCCAAGCTTCCACGATACGCTTCTCATTCAATAATACAATAGCTTGCATTGTACGCAACTTCGAGTTCTAAAACATCGCGAAAAATCAAAGTAGCCGTTATGAATAGTAATAACCACTTTTTAAAATTATAGAAATTTTATATTTCAAAATGGACTACACTTTTGTATTCCCAATATTGAAATTAGCCTATGTTGAATTTTTTGTAATTTTCCGAGAACTTCCAAATTTTTATGAATAGTGAAAAATACTTAAAACAACTTTTTTAATCAAAATAATTTATAGTGATAAGTTATACTATTTAGTGGTTTTAAGGTATAATTAGAATATATTTTTACCATTTTATCCAATGGTGGTCATTAAAGTTAATTTAACATTGAAATTGGACATAAACAATTGCCAATCTTTTGATATAAATTGTTTCTTAAAAACACGCTATTTGTTATAACAGCGGGAATTAATTATTAAATTAATTAAATTGACTTATATGTTTTGAATTTTGTAAAATGGACTTCATTTTTGAATTCAGAATATCAATTATAGCTTAGGGTGAAATTTTGGCCTTATTCTGAAAAACTTCAATTTTTGATGAATAGTGAAACCACTAAGTGGTAATCAAGCAAACTGATTTTTCAGTTAAATGAAAGTTTACCACTAATGTGTATTGAATTTTGAAAATCCGACATACATGGTTGTCATTAGTATGTAAAATGTGGTTCAATGGGATAAAAATAATTTTTTTGGTGAATAGTAACTTATTAAGTTTTAATCGCGATTAGTGGTAATTAGGGTAGTTTAAGGTATAAATAATACTTTAATAATATTAAATGACCTAGACACATGTCCCAACCTCATTGGTTGTGTCATGGCCGACCAAGACAAGCCATGGCCTAACTTGGGGACCCCATGAATCCACTTTTGTTGGGAAATAACAAAAATTACTTTTTATTTAAAGTTAAAGTGAAAATGACACTAACATAAATTGTTTTACTAAAACAATTTTTAAGTAGGGTTACACAAGTCCAAATTTTGACTATAAATATTCATTAGAAAGATAAAAAAATTTCCTACATCATAGTATTTGTTTTATAATTTTTAGACATTAAATAAATTAAATTATTTATGACATAATTATGATGTGGCGATGACCTCATTATTTAACGATTTAAATAAAATGAGAAGATAATGAAAAATCCAAGGCTTACACTTGTCCAAAGCCTATTGGATGAAGATATTTCGAAACCTTATCACCTTAGACTCGAATTATATAAGTGTGGGACCTTTAGAATCCGAAAATCATTGTGAAATAATGTAACATTTCAATCTTTCCAAAAGTGCCCCTCCTCTCCACTTATAAAAGGCCCCCACCTCTCCCACCTCATTTACACTTTCAAGCCATTTGGATCGGCCAACCTCTGCCCAAATACTCTCCCAACATTCCTCCCTTACTCATAGAAGCCTCACTTTGGGCAGAACGCTTCCCAAGGAAGCCTTTGGCTCAAATCAAAAAGAGTTACCCGATTTTGAGGTAATGTCTTTTCTAATGTTGTTTTGTTTTATTTTTCTTCTCCAACCCCCTAAACTCTTTTTATTCATTTCTTTTGTAACAACACCAGTATCCTCAATATACTAGAATGTTGTTATAAGAAGTATTCGAGCTACACTTACACACACCTACATCTAATGGTTAAAGAACATACGGTTTCTGTGGATGGCGAATTTCTGCCTCACAAAACGATGATTGTTCAACACTCATATAACACCTTCAAAGGTGGCCATTAAGATGTCACTATATTTATATATGATATATAATGTGTTTATGTTTTACTTATGCTTCTGTATTTCTCATTTATGGCTTACTTTATGATTTCCATTATGGGTAAAACGCGATAATTTCATTTTAGGAAGTGCGGACTACCGCCCCCTCAAAGTGATTTGAATCGTTAATGCCATATGTGGGATGTATAAAGGATGGAGTAAATGGTATTATACACTATATTATACTGGAATTATATTATACATTTATATCATTATGATTTAGTTCCATTAAATATGAAATTGAAATGAAAGTAGCGTTCATGCGTACATACGGCTTACCGTCTCCATGAACGGTGCATTTCATTTCTTACCTCTAAATGTTACGTAATATTATAAATGAATGTATATACTGGATATATAAGATATATATGACATCTAAATCATGAATATAATTCTGGATATAATGGATATTTCACCACATAAACAACTTGTAATTATAAGAAGCTTATTGTTGACTCAAGTTACCAAAGATCGACAAAACGACCGTTATTAACTTAAATAATTACATAATGTTCATATCATTGTAATAAGTGATATAATAAGGATAATGAAATTGAAAATGGTTCTTAATAAGGTATATATTAACTCTAGTTTATTATTCAGGAGGTTAAAGAACGGTTGAGTCAAGTCAGACACGAGGTAAGGGAACTTCTTAACCCAATTTCCATTCTTTGGGTTAATCTCCTACTTTCAAATTATGTCATGATGTTATTATGTACTATTTTGTATTTTTACTTTCTTTTTGTGTACCTATAGTGAATACACATAATATATCTATTTTATTTTAAAAATGATCTTTTTAAGGACTTCGTCTCAATCTCCTTTCATTGAGGCATATTTTGTTTTATACACAAATTTCTTTTATACGGTGTATAAACCCCTTTGACTTTTACGTTTATTCAAAAGGAATCTTTTTTATACGAAGTGTTTTACTAAACGACAAAAAGGTAATGTTGTTCTTTCCGTACATATGCGGCGACAATGACTTCTCCGCCGCCGTGACCATTATTTGAGTTTCGTCTTCCTTTACAAGCCATACCTTTTTTTAAAAGAAAAATAAATACAATGTTTTAACTTTATTTTATTTTGGTATTGAAAATGGTTTTGAAAGCATTTTTATTATATCAATGTGTTGTATTGATATCTTGTGATTGAAATGTGGAAATGTTATGTTTCCTTTATGCATGTTTTATGTGATACGATTATGTTATGGTTTATGATATGTTTAAACCTATTCATATGAGGAATGCATTGGACTTAATAAGTGACGGGTGGAGCCCGCTATAGCTCCTCGATGCATCGGCAGGTCTCATGAGACAAACTAGTGTCTTGGCACAAGGCCTTGACAAAATATTATTTGTGGTCTTGGCACGAGGCCTTGACTACGTGGTTAAGATAGTCTGGCATTATGCATTCCATCATTATGAAAGTGGTTATTGATATTGCATGTGATTATTCGACCAGTAGAATATCCATGTGAAGAAGTAAATGGCATTATCTCATTTTACCTTTTCCATATTATGTTGATGTTCAAGTTTAAAAGGCTTTTGTTTTAGTTATACATTGCCTTAAATGTTTATGTTTATTTATGAAAGCTTCCGCAATATTGTTATCCTTACTGAGCATCTGAGCTCACCCCTTTCAATGTTTTAATATTTTCCAGGATGTGAAGAAGTATTTTATGAATGACCTGCAGGGATAGTCAGAAGAGGATATGAGTGTGGACTATGGAGACTTTGTTATTGTAGTTTTTCACTTTATGATGTAATGTAACGTTTACGAATGTATCTAGTGTTTCCAAGGCTACTAAACTAATCGGTCTTTCGAGACTTGATCTTTTGTGATCATGCCAATGTTACGAAGTAATGCACCGACTCTGGGTAGCTGGGGTCGGGGCGTTACAGTTGGTATCAGAGGCAGTTTAGTACTAACCTTGGAAGCTAGATTTAGATAAACTCTGATTAGAGCACATAGCCCAAAGATAGACTTTGAGGATTAGTATAGAAGAACTTCCTAGAATTTTGGTATTGTAGAGATTTTGTGAGTTTTCCGAGCAATACATCCCTGTCTGGATACGAGCAGGTAGAGGCGGCTCTGGAACAGATGTTCCTAGGGGTAAAACCCGGAAACACTGCTTTGAGCTAGACTCGAACGGGAACTGGTGCACGACAACGGGCCTTGCTGCACTCTTGGTTACGACACTCCCGGGGGATATGCTTAGGATAACTCTCATTTTCTTTACAAATCATTATTAAGGGTTTATGAGTATATACTTCCTCAAAGAAAACATTTTTATGATTATGGATTATATCCATAAATAGTTCAATTTATGTTAAGTGTTTTATAAGTATGGGATTATGTATTTTGATTCATAAACTAATCTAGTTTATGTCATTGTTTAGAAATGGCGCCTAGTGGAAGAAATGGAAACCGTATCAATGCACGCACTCCATGTAGGGATTTCCCTCCTTCTCAAGATAATTATAGTGGGGCTGGTGATGCAACTGGGGCCGATCAGCTAATCACCATACTGGGACAACTTACTCAGGTTATGAATAATAACCTTACCCGTATGGAGCACCCTGATCCACAGCGTGGAGGATCAATGTTAGATCGATTCATGAGGCAACAACCACCAACGTTCAATGGGAGTACAAATCTCTTAGTAGCCGAGCAATGGATAAATTCCCTAGAGAAAATATTTCAGGCTTTGGGGAGCAGTGAAAGGGAAAAAGTTATCATGGCAGTTTACCGCCTCACTGGAGATGTCGATCAATGGTGGTCACTAATTCAAAACACAAAGGAAGAGGATGAATTAACAAACATGGAATGGCAGGAGTTCAAAGAACTGTTCTTAGAAAAATACTTTCCTCGAGACCATCGAGCGGATATGGAAAGGAAATTTCTGAGTCTGAGGCAGAAGGAGGATGAGAATGTCGCAAAGTATGAGGCTAACTTTACAAGGTTAGCAAGGTATGCTGCAGATTACATACGTAACCCAAGGAGTAAGATTGATCGTTTCTTTGATGGGTTAAAACCATTTCTCCGTCGAGCTTTAGTATCACAATCCTTCTCATCATACGAAGATATTGTCTCGTGTGCTATCAAGACAGAAAAGGAATTCTCTAAGTCTTATGACAACAAAGTAAAGCAAGAGAAGAAGAGAACGGTGGAACAAGAGACAGATAAAGGGAAAAAGGGAAAGAAGGATTTTCCATTATGTGATAATTGTGGGAAGAATCACCCTGGTACTTGCCTAAAAGGAATGGGAGTTTGTTATAAATGTGGAGAAAAGGGTCACCAGGCTCGTGATTGCAAGGGAAAGAAAGAGGCTGTCAAAGTTGAATGCTACAATTATAGAGAAATGGGTCATTACGCAAATGAATGTCCTAAGCGTCAGGGAAACTTACCTCAGAAAAGGCCAAGGGATCAAGGACAATCTTTTGCTGTTACTACAGTTGAAGCAGAATAACTAATGTATTGGTGCTTTTGGACTCAAGGATTATATTCTGGTTATAAGAATAATGTAATATATATATATGGATTGTACTGCAGTACTTTTTGATTTCAGTAAGGTTTTAATATGATTAAGGTGATCATATTTTTAGTATGTGACAATAAGAGAAACTTTTCTTTGTTTGGGGAATCTGATGTTACAATTGATTTTGGAATTTAGAGACCTTTTAGAGAAAGTCTGGATGAAGGTATTTTGGATAACTATAAAGGTTGGAGTGGATTAAGTTGAAATTTGGATAGTATTGTTTAAGGTTAAAAAATTTATGAAGATTATTTTTGGAATAGTATAGTACTATATTTTTAGGAAAAGGACAACCTGCAGGGTGGGGAATAACCCGTCGCGTCGGACAAAGCTGCAGGAATCGAACCCACAACCATAGTGCGACAAGCCTTTATTTCCTACCACTAGCCTACAGGAAGTCCCTGGTTATTACAAAATAGTTTTACTAATCTAAATGGTATGTGTTAACATTTGGAACCTTATACAATTAGGATAAATAGAATATTTTTGAGTTCCGTTACCATTTGGAGTAAAAGTTGGGTTTGTGGTAAAAATTTATTAACGAATGAAAGTATACATAACAAGTATGTATATTCCCTTAAGTTCTTAGTAAATCTCATAAATAAATTCCTCAACATTATAAAAGGTAACTTAAAACAAAAATGTTGTCGGTTAACTTTTCCAACTGGGGATTCAATGACCGTTTAACCAATCACAAGTTTGTGATTTTCTTATGGTTAAACTTTCTCCTAATCCTGTTTTCTATAACTCTCCATCAGACCTTGATGGTTTGTTTTTCTTCCATATCCATATTTTCATAGAATCCTAGAATGGGCTATATCGGGTGACCTTTGTACTTATCTTGCTTTCTTTTAATGTTATATATTTATTAACCTTATTTCCAATGTGGGTTATCCTCAAAGGTATTTTCTCTTTTCAACCTTTTATTTTCCAAGAAAAATTTCAAATTGCGAGGACGCAATTTATTGAAGGAGGGGAGAATGTAACACCCCGAGCTTCCACGATACGCTTCTCATTCAATAATACAATAGCTTGCATTGTACGCAACTTCGAGTTCTAAAACATCGCGAAAAATCAAAGTAGCTGTTATGAATAGTAATAACTACTTTTTAAAATTATAGAAATTTTATATTTCAAAATGGACTTCACTTTTGTATTCCCAATATTGAAATTAGCCTATGTTGAATTTTTTGTAATTTTCCGAGAACTTCCAAATTTTTATGAATAGTGAAAAATACTTAAAACAACTTTTTTAATCAAAATAATTTATAGTGATAAGTTATACTATTTAGTGGTTTTAAGGTATAATTAGAATATATTTTTACCATTTTATCCAATGGTGGTCATTAAAGTTAATTTAACATTGAAATTGGACATAAACAATTGCCAATCTTTTGATATAAATTGTTTCTTAAAAACACGCTATTTGTTATAACAGCGGGAATTAATTATTAAATTAATTAATTTGACTTATATGTTTTGAATTTTGTAAAATGGACTTCATTTTTGAATTCAGAATATCAATTATATCTTAGGGTGAAATTTTGGCCTTATTCTGAAAAACTTCAATTTTTGATGAATAGTGAAACCACTAAGTGGTAATCAAGCAAACTGATTTTTCAGTTAAATGAAAGTTTACCACTAATGTGTATTGAATTTTGAAAATCCGACATACATGGTTGTCATTAGTATGTAAAATGTGGTTCAATGGGATAAAAATAATTTTTTTGGTGAATAGTAACTTATTAAGTTTTAATCGCGATTAGTGGTAATTAGGGTAGTTTAAGGTATAAATAATACTTTAATAATATTAAATGACCTAGACACATGTCCCAACCTCATTGGTTGTGTCATGGTCGACCAAGACAAGCCATGTCCTAACTTGGGGACCCCATGAATCCACTTTTGTTGGGAAATAACAAAAATTACTTTTTATTTAAAGTTAAAGTGAAAATGACACTAACAAAAATTGTTTTACTAAAACAATTTTTAAGTAGGGTTACACAAGTCCAAATTTTGACTATAAATATTAATTAGAAAGATAAAAAGATTTCATACATCATAGTATTTGTTTTATAATTTTTAGACATTAAATAAATTAAATTATTTATGACATAATTATGATGTGGCGATGACCTCATTATTTAACGATTTAAATAAAATGAGAAGATAATGAAAAATCCAAGGATTACACTTGTCCAAAGCCTATTGGATGAAGATATTTCGAAACCTTATCACCTTAGACTCGAATTATATAAGTGTGGGACCTTTAGAATCCGAAAATCATTGTGAAATAATGTAACATTTCAATCTTTCCAAAAGTGCCCCTCCTCTCCACTTATAAAAGGCCCCCACCTCTCCCACCTCATTTACACTTTCAAGCCATTTGGCTCGGCCAACCTCTGCCCAAATACTCTCCCAACATTCCTCCCTTACTCATAGAAGCCTCACTTTGGGCAGAACGCTTCCCAAGGAAGCCTTTGGCTCAAATCAAAAAGAGTTACCCGATTTTGAGGTAATGTCTTTTCTAATGTTGTTTTGTTTTATTTTTCTTCTCCAACCCCCTAAACTCTTTTTATTCATTTCTTTTGTAACAACACCAGTATCCTCAATATACTAGGATGTTGTTATAAGAAGGATTCTAGCTACACTTACACACACCTACATCTAATGGTTAAAGAACATACGGTTTCTGTGGATGGCGAATTTCTGCCTCACAAAACGATGATTGTTTCAACACTCATATAACACCTTCAAAGGTGGCCATTAAGATGTCACTATATTTATATATGATATATAATGTGTTTATGTTTTACTTATGCTTCTGTATTTCTCATTTATGGCTTACTTTATGATTTCCATTATGGGTAAAACGCGATAATTTCATTTTAGGAAGTGCGGACTACCGCCCCCTCAAAGTGATTTGAATCGTTAATGCCATATGTGGGATGTATAAAGGATGGAGTAAATGGTATTATACACTATATTATACTGGAATTATATTATACATTTATATCATTATGATTTAGTTCCATTAAATATGAAATTGAAATGAAAGTAGTGTTCATGCGTACGTACGGCTTACCGTCTCCATGAACGGTGCATTTCATTTCTTACCTCTAAATGTTACGTAATATTATAAATGAATGTATATACTGGATATATAAGATATATATGACATCTAAATCATGAATATAATTCTGGATATAATGGATATTTCACCACATAAACAACTTGTAATTATAAGAAGCTTATTGTTGACTCAAGTTACCAAAGATCGACAAAACGACCGTTATTAACTTAAATAATTACATAATGTTCATATCATTGTAATAAGTGATATAATAAGGATAATGAAATTGAAAATGGTTCTTAATAAGGTATATATTAACTCTAGTTTATTATTCAGGAGGTTAAAGAACGGTTGAGTCAAGTCAGACACGAGGTAAGGGAACTTCTTAACCCAATTTCCATTCTTTGGGTTAATCTTCTACTTTCAAATTATGTCATGATGTTATTATGTACTATTTTGTATTTTTACTTTCTTTTTGTGTACCTATAGTGAATACACATAATATATCTATTTTATTTTAAAAATGATCTTTTTAAGGACTTCGTCTCAATCTCCTTTCATTGAGGCATATTTTGTTTTATACACAAATTTCTTTTATACGGTGTATAAACCCCTTTGACTTTTACGTTTATTCAAAAGGAATCTTTTTTATACGAAGTGTTTTACTAAACGACAAAAAGGGAATGTTGTTCTTTCCGTACATATGCGGCGACAATGACTTCTCCTCCGCCGTGACCATTATTTGAGTTTCGGCTTCCTTTACAAGCCATACCTTTTTTTAAAAGAAAAATAAATACAATATTTTAACTTTCTTTTATTTTGGTATTGAAAATGGTTTTGAAAGCATTTTTATTATATCAATGTGTTGTATTGATATCTTGTGATTGAAATGTGGAAATGTTATGTTTCCTTTATGCATGTTTTATGTGATACGATTATGTTATGGTTTATGATATGTTTAAACCTATTCATATGAGGAATGCATTGGACTTAATAAGTGATGGGTGGAGCCCGCTATAGCTCCTCGATGCATCGGCAGGTCTCATGAGACAAACTAGTGTCTTGGCACAAGGCCTTGACAAAATATTATTTGTGGTCTTGGCACGAGGCCTTGACTACGTGGTTAAGATAGTCTGGCATTATGCATTCCATCATTATGAAAGTGGTTATTGATATTTCATGTGATTATTCGACCAGTAGAATATCCATGTGAAGAAGTAAATGGCATTATCTCATTTTACCTTTGCCATATTATGTTGATGTTCAAGTTTAAAAGGCTTTTGTTTTAGTTATACATTGCCTTAAATGTTTATGTTTATTTATGAAAGCTTCCGCAATATTGTTATCCTTACTGAGCATCTGAGCTCACCCCTTTCAATGTTTTAATATTTTCCAGGATGTGAAGAAGTATTTTATGAATGACCTGCAGGGATAGTCAGAAGAGGATATGAGTGTGGACTATGGAGACTTTGTTATTGTAGTTTTTCACTTTATGATGTAATGTAACGCTTACGAATGTATCTAGTGTTTCCAAGGCTACTAAACTAATCGGTCTTTCGAGACTTGATCTTTTGTGATCATGCCAATGTTACGAAGTAATGCACCGACTCTGGGTAGCTGGGGTCGGGGCGTTACAACTCGTCCTTCTTATATTGTCTTCAATATTTTCCTTCCTAGATGCATAGATAAAGAGACCCTCCCCTCCATGAAAAATTTAAAGAGTGTTTCCATTCCTCAAAAAGAAGTCATGCATCCTTACATGGATCATGAGGTCTATGTTTACTTCCTCAATGTCCTCCCATGACATGTCCATGGGGATGAATCATCAAAATTATTCTCATCCATTTTAGTTGATGAACCATACCCCATCTATTCAGCACAAGTTTGAAGGAATATTCCACCAACATTTAAGGAAATACCTGATGTTCTCACCCCCTCCAACCCCCAAAAAATTGGAAACCAACCCTTGTCTAAGCATGTTACCTCAAGTTATCACGAGAGGGAGAAATAAAAATTTCAGTAGTAGGACAAAACTTATTACCATCAGTTCCAAAAATATGAATATGAACAAAATTATTAGAAACAATATCTACATTATATTAGTTAAGGATATATTTCCCCAAAGATTTTGAGTGACAAAATTTCTTTTTGATAGGAATAAAAAACCATCCATTACATGAATAACAGTGACTGCATGTAGTTAAATTCATTACCCACCTCAAAATAGATAAATTCCACCAATGATTTTCACATATTTACTTCATCACATATACAAGAAAAGATAGGATGGATAATGGAAATTGATCTACAATATTTGGATAGAATGTAAATATAATGTTTTGAAAAAAAAATTATGGATCACATCACATATCCTACATAGAATATTTATCTATTTTAATTGATTGAGAAATATGTTTTGGATGATTAATCACATTTTCATAATTCATTTGTTGAAAAAGCATTTCTAAAAAATATTTTAATTTCACACAAAATGGTTTTAGGTATATAATGACACAAAAAAATTTCTTTATGATACAACAAGTGTTTTTTGAGTTAGTAAATATGAGAAAGTGTAACAAAAAATGTTAAAACCATTTCCAAGTAATAGTAATATTACAATGAAATGACATAGAGCATTTTTTTTGAACATAAAAACAACTTGATTGTCATACATACCAAATTTATAATTATAAAAGTTTCAATGGAGAAAAAAAAATTATTTTAGTAAACTTTTTCATGTTTCAAAAAAACATTTATCTAACCGGATAACATGAACAAATATCATCAATTTATTTAAGAAATAATAAAAATTCAAATAGATTGAATTGTAACATATTCCATGTGACAAAATATGGAAAAGGAAGTATCAAATACCATTTCTGTGTACCCAAAATATATGTTGAATATCAAAATATATATATGACGAAAGAAATATTTTTCCATAAACAATATTCAGAGTGAAGTTGAAAAAAACAAATTAAACACATAACATTTGTTTTAGAGAAAAAACATTTTACTAAAAAATCATAAAACATTTAGTCATAATACATTTTATGGTACAAAACACATATCCATATACATAACCGATTTTCTATATTTATAATTGACTATGAAGTTTATAGGCTCCATTTTATATGTTATTAAATATTTTTTAGAGTGTAAAAACATATATTTTTCATTAGGATCATGTGCGGATGTTATTGGGTGTAGCGACAGTAGCGGGCGAGTGTCTGCTTTTGGTTTTTCATTTGTTTTAATGGTTAAATTTTAATAAATCCATAAATTTAACTATGAAACCCCTAGTTTAAGGTATATTTTTTGTTTTATTTTTCATTTTTAAATTTTGAGGCATCTCAGGTTGGTCTTATGAGGTCTTGAAAGGGTTCAGAGTTAGAGAAGTGGTGTTTTTTTCTCTAAGATTCGTCATGAATTAGTGGAACCTATAATATCTATTGTGGTGATAATACGGTATTGGTGGATGGACATAGTGATGTTTGAGGAATCATGGGGTAAAAATGGCTGGTTATTAGTCGTTTGGCTTGGGGAGTCAATCTGTGGAATCTAGGAAGAGCACCCTGAGCGTGGTTTTAGCAATGGTGTGTCGTGTTCTGGGGTGATTTTTTGAAGAGTAGTGCCAAAATGGGGGGATATAACCATGAAATTACCTATATAATATTGATAGTGGCCATGGTCATGGTGAAATGGGATCCTCCCTTTGATAAATGGAGGAGAACTACAATAGTGGTTGTTTCCCATTGTTTCTAGTGTCATGACCTAGTCAGGATGTGTGGGTACGTTGGAAAACATCATGGGGGGATTCACTATTTCATGGTCTTGAGTGTGGAATATTGAAATAATGATGTAAAAACCACCATGTCTTGGACCTCATCGTGGTGGGTCACTATTTGGGGGGGAGTAGTCGGGGGCACCATGAGTATGGAGTGTGTGACCACACCGTGGTAATGGTTAAATATATTTATAAAATGACAACATATACCATTTATTTGGTACACGGGGAGTTATAACCCATTATATAAACCACATGATATGTTTGGGGAGGGATCTTAACTATGATTTTACTTGATAAAACTCCCAAAAAACTCATATTTTCCTCACCTCGTTAGGCCACTCAGACTATATGATTTCAAAAAAGATATTAGATGACTCTTATTTATCTAAATAAATCTTTATTAGGATCCATAGGATGAGCGTATTGGAGATAGATATATTATCTACATCAGAATTTATTTTTAAAACTTGAAGGCTTGTGTTTTTAAAGTTTACTACATGGTTTTGATGAAATATTCTAGATAAAACCCCCTAATTGTTTTTATCTAGTTAATTTATTTTCAAAATAATTGTTTGGTGTATGTAAACTAAACTACATGGTATGGGGTTCATTCATATCTTTCATATGCAAGGCCTTTGGTTTGGACTTTCCTACTGGTGGAAAATATTTTGACATGTTGATAGGAACTACCAACTGACATCTTAGGTCAGGAAGAAAGATATTCCACTCATGATTTTAGTCTATTTAGGAGGATACTTCATGAAAAGATATATATTAGGTTCATGGATGAGGTTTCATTAGAAATGATGTGGTTTCTTTGATGGGTCATTTAATTACCTTTTTCATTTATTTATATCAATTGTTTTTCGTCATTATGATTACCTCAGGTTATTCATATTATTTTCATCTAACGTTTTCTTGTTCTACTCGAGTTTGTGGGAAGTCGCATGGGTCAATCCATTGGGATGTATACTCACCCCATACATATTCACCTTTATTCTTATCCAAAAATTTCTTATCATAATACAGGAAAGGGAAAGGTTACCTATATCATAATTAGGCCACCTTGAGGTGGTGGTCATGGTCTATGGAGTGTGGAACATAGAGTCAGTTGTGGGATGAAGTCAAGAGTAGTGCTACCTATGGAACATTTGTTTATGTTAGGATTATTATTTATTGTTATGTTATGTCACATATTTACTTTATATTCATCAAAACTTGGATTATTTTATATGGTATTTTTCTTCATTACATTATTTTATTCATGCATTAAATTTATATTATTTCCTTTTATCAATTGTTGTTTTAGAATGAGTCATTTATAAGGTTAAACAATCCACTAAACTTTTCACTAACCCTTGACGTTTATTCCCATAAGTTAGTTTCTAGATTATACACCTAAGGTAATTGGAATGTAAATCCTACTCAAGCTAGTGAGTTAAGGTTCAGATGTTACAAATGGTATCATTTTGTTACGGTCCATCATTTCTGATGGTAGGGGTGGATATATGATGTGTCATTACATGAAATGTTGAATATAGAAGTAGTATCTTACCTCACTAAAATGAACATCTGGTTACCAGGTGTTCATGGTATGAAAAATGTTTTTAATCACATTTAGGATGGTCTTCACCTCATAATCGTGATTTTAACAGAAATGATTTTCATATAATGCATTCTCAAAGATACTTCTCATTAATAAATCATCATTAATATGATATTTCTTGTTTTATGATTTAAAAATTTGATATTATGAAATTCATTTGGTATCCCATTACATTTTGAAACTCGTGATAAATGATATATAAAGTGACTAAATAGTGATTGTATTATTACAATAGGAGAATTCCACAAGTCCGGAGACATAAAATATAGAAGAAGGGAGTTGTTGAGAAGGAACATTCTTTAATTAAATTTCATTTAGTAACTCATGAAAGTTACTATTAAATAATTTCAAGTGGTTTAAAAAGGAACGCATACCGAGGATTCACATCACATGGATTACTCAATATAATTTTAAAGGTAGAAGACACTGATATTTAGGGGATATTTTAGACTCGAATAGGCTATGGAATGATTGGAGAGGATGAATAGAATTTTTTATTTTCATGTCTCTCCCATTGATATTAATGTCACTTTGGATGAGATCATTCTTAAGGATTTATAATTATAATGGTGGGAGTTGGAAGTCCAAAAAAAATTGATATAAGACTCACATAGGAAGTATTTGAGGTATTTTATAATAAAAAATTCAATACATATATTTTCCATGTATTACACATGATGAATTTATTTAATTCAAAGAAATAATAACTCTCAATCTTGGAGTACAAATATTACTTCGAATATATAGACCACTTTTTATAGGAATTTAAAGTTAGTGAATCTCTCAAAGCGTGCATGTTCACATTGCGTATGTGACAAAAAATTTACTATAGTGTAATCATATTATGTATTGGAAGTTACATTGACATATGTAATAATGTGATAATGGATGAGATAAATATTATAAAGAATCTCACTGGAGTAAATAACTTCTTTGATCTAAGAACATGTAGGAACTATAGTGTTGGGAATATGCATAGGAGAGACAAATACTTCTGGGGTAGAAAATCATTTGATGGTCAATTTATTTGGAATGATTCTCTATCTCCATGAAATAATAATAATAATAGAGGTTTATTCTGATGTTCCTATTTGGAATACATTAAATGGATATGTATAATGAAAAATAGGGAGTGTTACAATTGTGTCCATATAGGGGGATATCAAATGTTTCTACAATAATCACCTAAATATGAATGGTACAACATATTACAATATATCTCGGGCCTTGAATTATCCATCATCAAAATGGTTCGTATCCTTAACATCAGCAAAGTCAGAGTGTTTCTTGGAACACCTCTATTTCCTAGCAAGCTCAATATCATCAATGGGTCAAAATATTATAGGAGGTATTGAATTATAACATTTTTCATATAAAAAACCTTTTTAATAGAGAACTAGGTAACTCTGTAGTAGAAATATATTTTATAATATATTTCTCTTGAAATAAGTTTTATTTCTTTGATAGTTGATGTCCCACAATACATTGAGTTTAAACAGTATATGATATACTATTAAAATATTATTATTTAAATGTGACCATAAACATTAGCGGTGTGAAGAGTAATAAAAATATAACAAAAGATATATCTAAATTTTTTATATAATAAATATTTATTTAATTATTCATAATAAATAAGAACTCATTTTTTTGGGGTTGTAATTTTAGGATTAAAAAATACTATTCATTCAAAAATGACTTATTATTTTTGGTGCATAGATAATATAATGAATTTATTCCACATTTAGTAAGGTTATATTATAAAAATGATATTATTTTTTGAATTATAACATAAAAATTATATTAGAGTCAAATTTTTATATTATTATGAAAAGATTTGGTTTTTAGTGAATTGTGAAAAATATAATTTTTTAAAAAACTATAATTTATTTTCCTTAAATCAAGTAATTTATAGTATAATTGTATTTTTGGATTTGGTCTTAAAGATACATATGATACATTTTATTTATAATAATATAATTAATTTCATTTAAATTAGTAATTTTCAGGATTTTGGTATAAATCTATTTTATTCTTAAAAACAAATTTTTTTTTTAACTGTTTTTAAGTGCACAATGTTTTTTCATTTTAATTAATTAATATAAAACCTAATGAGAAAATAATTATATCAAATGTATAAATTATGTATATATATATATTTGAAATGAAATTCATTTAATCATCACTCCTAGTCATGGAGTTAATATAATATCATTTTTTCATAAAAAGAATCATTTTCCAAAAAACCTCATTTCATAACACTTTATGAGTCCAATTCTATATAAAATTCTTCCAAATTTTCAAATTTAATATTAAAAAATGTATTCCATATTTTTAATTTGGAGGTATAAATTATTAAAATAGTATCATCTGATTTTTAGTAATTAAGAATAGTAACTATAGTAAATAATTATCACACCAGTAAAGAGAAATCAGGTAATTATAGTTCAAAACAGTATTATAAGTACTGCAAATTAACACAAAAACATGCCTTTATCCAATTGTATTATCAAAGTTTCTAACTTTCCATATATTTCCATGATATTTGGCACCCTTTTTAAAATTTAATGGATTTTTTACATTATAATATTTATGTTAATGATAACAAAAAAATGCCACCTTCATGCTTTTATTAACTGTAATATTTTTTAACCGGGATAAGAAAAACCATGTTCCGCAATAAATATTCATTTAAAAAAATAATTTAGTTTTTTCATGTTAATTTACTTATAATGTTTTTTAATTAAATGGTTACCTTACATGCTTATGCAAAACTATCACAATATTTATTCAATTAATATAAAATTAAAATTAATTTTTTAAAAAATATTAGATGTAAAATAAATTAGATAAATTATGTTGTTCCATTAATTTTTTATTAAATTATAACATATTAGTTATCTATGATATTAAAATATTATAATTCCATTTTTATCATTTTGTTTTCAATTTCAAATTAAATGAATTGTTCTGAAAAATGACATTAATTATTTTTTCAAATAAATTAAATTTACATAAATGATTTAAAATTACTAAAAAAACTAACTCCGGAAAACGTGATTGGGATTTGGTTGGAAATATAATCCATGTTCACATTATTGTCTAATTATCCTTTTATATTAACTATTTGGACCCTTAAACAAAAAATCAATGTTATCAGAGTTCTTTTCAAAAAGGATAATGATTGTTAAAACAATTTGAAAATGGTAATAACATTATATAAATGTTTAAAATTTATATTGGATGATAGTACATTGAAACATCCTAAAATTGTATTCTCATTATTTCGGTTTGGATTCTTTTTTTATTTATTATTAAAAAATAATAATTTAATATTTAAATAAATTCAAAAAGTACCCCTCCCCACACTTATAAAAGGGATCCTTCTCTCCCATTTTTTTACACTTCAAAATCCTTTAGTTTTATCCAAGTACTCACAAAATTTCTTACCTACTTCTATTACCCAGTATTTGAGTCCTTATTTGGGTTATAAAACCCTCATCAAAAGGCTTTTGGTAGAAACCTAATGTTGTTTGAAGAATAGGTATCGTTCATAACTGATCGTTTTAGTATTATATCATCTTCCAACTCTATAAAATGTTATTAGACAATAAAAATATAATAAAATCTGTATCTAACATATAATAATATATTTTTTATTTTTTTAATAACCTATATCCATCTCCTTTTCCATTAAAGGAGAAATGAAATCATTGTTCGTGTGTATGATTGACTGCCGCCTCATGAACCGATGTAATTAATTTTCCATCCCCATCGTTCATGGATGGTTTTAATGATTTATTTCTAATATATATATATATATATATATATTATTGGGGAAATATTAATTATTCTATAAATATAACATATCATTTAATTTATTACCTTTATATTCATTTAAAAATGATAACATCATTTATGCAACCTATGGATTATCACCTCCATGAAGCGATGTGATTAATTTTTAATAACCACATCACATGACATGTATATTTATAAGTTTATTTGAATAAGTAGTATATTATTATTTTATAATGATCATTTTTCATTGATAAAATAACAATTATGTTAGTTCCATCGAGATCATTGAAAAATGAAAATGTTACTCATATCTACATACGGCTTACGTCTCCATGATTAAGACATATTTAATTTTTCATTATCATATTTCATTGTTTATATAAAAATTATAATTAATTTATAATAATAAAAATTATTTCATTATTATCATTACATATATTGTGAAACAAAATTACACCTTTTACCATTGTCAAATTACCAAAGTCATTTTTGTACATACGAATTGAATAACATCCATACGTTCGACATGAACTTAATAGATTATGTAACTAAAAATAACCTGGTGTTAAAAAAATTAAAAGGAATAATAGAAATGATAAAGGATATTAAAAAATTAAATAATTAACATAATTTTATTATTTATTAAAATAAAAAATGTTCCTAACAAGTCAAACCTAAGGTAAGAGATTTTGTCTCAGTGTTTCCTTCATTGAGGTATATTTTAATTTTATTCATTTAATTATTTTATATGGCATATATAATTACATTTTTCATATGATGTTATCAATCATTCATAGTTCATTGTATTGTATGTTTTAATTTAAATTATTTTATTCATGTAAATTTTATAGTAATGTTACCAAGTGGTATGTGGTTCTATAACTAATTTTATTTTCATTGGATAATATTAAATATTTATTATCTTTAATATTCCATTTTTTTGGAAGTTACTTTTAATAAATTTATTTTTTTATTTACAATTTATTATATGGATTTATATTTTATTCACATAATCAATTCATTGATTAATTCTCACCCAAATGATATGATATTTTTTATAAATTTCTTCTCAATTTCCACTCCTTTGAGACATATTTGGGATTATTCACATATTTATTTTTATGAGGCGTATCAATAACCTATTTGATATGTTATATGATGAATCTCATTATATTATAGGTATTTAATGTTTCATTTGAATTTATTCCTTTCATTGGGGTTTTGATTCAAAATACAATAATGTGGTAAGGTTTTATTTCACAATTGCTTAATTACTCTACATTATTTATCTTTAAGACTTATATAGAGGAATTATATGATATTTATATCTTAAACATAAAATATTATTTTCTCATATAGTGATTTTTTGAAATTGTATGTTTTCATTTTATTTTCCACTCTTTAAGTACTCAAGATATCAATATCAGTTTTATGGAATAATGGCTTACTTTTTACTAAACTAGGGATACTTTTCATTCATATCCATATTCTACATAAAATATTTTATGTAATATTTGTTGATATTCTCTAATGATTTAATTTACCCATGTTTTAATTTTTACTATATAGTTTAAAATGTATGTTCTTTTAATTTTCTAAGAAAGGTACATTTGACATTTTACTGGAAATGTGAATGAAATATTTGTTTTAATGAACTCAATATGATAAAAAACTTCACACTATCATGACCACTCATTAGATTTAATATTAAATTAAAATTTTCAATGATTATTTTTAAATAATTGTTTTTCAAAAATTCTGGAAATTTTTTGTTTTCAAAAGTTTATTTAAAAATGAAGTGGTATTTTCTATATGAATATTTTTAATTATCTTTTAACAATATTTCTATTCATCAACAGAAACAAAAAAACTAATTATCCATTGGGGATATGTTGTAAATATGTCATCCTTATTCTTCTATTGTAGGGATGATGATTAGTTTGAATGGAGAAAGTATTGGACTTCTATATGCTAGTTTGTCTTATATGGTATTTTTTTGAATAAGACATATTGATTATGTTGTATTGTTTATTAATAATGAAAATGCATTGGAATTATTATGTTGTGGGTGGGACCATAATTTTATAGCCCTTATATGTATCAGTAGGTATTCCAAGACAAGCTAGTTTGAGTATTTGACCATCACCTTTCCCATTTATTTAAGATGTGTTGGCTCGAGGCATTGATGGTAAGTTTTTGATGTACTATATTATGCATTCTGTCATTATAAAATCAGTTATTGATGTCCATGGGATTATTTTATAATTAAAATATCTATATATTATCTTTAATATCATTTTATTATTTATATTTAATTATTTATCTTCATTTATTTCATCCATATTATTCTTAGTACCAATGTTATTGATTAAATTATATGTGTTTTCAGTTATTTACTTTGAAATTTTTATTATGCCTTATTTAATCATTATAAATTACAATATACAAAACCCTAACTGAGCATCTGATCTCTATTTTAAATTATTTTCCATACACATGATATAAAGATGGAATCATTGAATGAGTTCAAGGATACATAATATTTACATTCACTAAGTTATATTTTTATGTTTTCAATTGTAATGTGTTATCTTAGTTCATATCTTATTTTCCAAGACTAATAAACTATTTAGTCCGTTGGGATGTAATCTATTTTATTTTATTCAAATTTAATAAAATTTCCACCAACTCTGGGATATGACATTTTAGGTCATTATATATGGTATTAGAACAAAGTCTAATAAAAACTTTTGAAAATTGATTTTGGAAAACAAATATTATGGAACATAACCATATGACTAATGTAGAAACCTGAATCTTGAGGTACATGGACATTACATTACTTTTGCAGAATACTTAATACATAAGAAAAATAGACACACAGGGACCGTAATAGTTTAGTGTCTTTGGAAACTCGGAATATAATCTTCTAATCGTGGTGAAAGATCTTCAACATCTCCCATAAAGATCTTCTTTTTTTTAAACCTAAATCCTTTCTTTTATGTCCTGGGGAAATGAAAAAATAAAAGGGTAAGCTCAAATGCTCAGTAAGGGTAAACAAAAGAAATATCAATTACGTCATATTCATAAGAACATATCTTTTGGAAATCTTAACCTGCAAAAGAGATCATAGTTTCATAACATGGGATAAATCATAGTAGTGAAATTTAATCCCAATAATCATAACTTAAACCATGAAACTTTGTGGCTTACACACATAATCATAGAGAATCATATCTTATTAGTCAAGACTCATTGCCAAGACTATCTTAGTGGACAAAGTCCATTTCTGAACCAAGTCACCCTCGTTTCAGTCCTGCTTCACTGAACCGGTATAACCTACCGTTCCATCCATGTCTATCTCATGAGATATAAAATCTTTACCCAATGCATTGGAGGGAGATATAGGTACCACCCATCTCATAATGATACCATTCTTATGTGTGCCACAAAATCATAAATCATACATCATTGCATAACCCATGTAATAAAAATGGGAATCTTAAACATCGTGACATCATAAAACAATTCATATAAGATAAAGGAATTCATAAAAATAATTCAATCATAATATAATCAAATCAATGTAATAATAGGGATAGAAACATAACCCTTTATTATTTTAGATGAAAAATAATTTTGATAAAACACTTGAACTCCATTCTTGAGGAAAATATCCTTTCTTCCTCAAAAACACTTTTCCTTTCATAACATGTCATACAATTCTAAACTAAAAGAAGTTGATTAAAAATAAAATTGAAAACTTGTAAAGGAAGCTTCTTGGAAATAATTTTTTAAAAATCCATTCATGTCGTATCAGTTAAAAAAAACATTCTTCTCGTACTTTTGTCGGAAAAGTTAAAAAGTACCTCGTACGAAAAACGACAAAAGATTCCTTTCATATCTTTTACTAAAAACTCACTGAAGGGTAAAATTGGTTTTAAACAATTGTAGATGGATGGAAATAATATTACATATTGAGGAAACATGGTTGTGGATGATAAAATACACCCTAGTAAATACCAAAGTATAAACAATCTCGGATAAAAATGAGATTGTGATATTTCTCTTACCTTATGTCCGATATGCTTTGTACGTATCCGAACCTCCTGTATAATGATTTAAATAATGTCATTAACTTATTACAGAATCATATTCATTGTTATGATATCATATATGGTTCACTTATGACTTTATATTACCCGTTCTTTTGTAAATTCCATGTTAAAGAAGCGTTTTGGGTAAAATCGTTTCATTTATCGTAGGTGTTTGGACTTATTGTTCTTGACCTTATTATTACTTATATCATGATTTAATTACTTCCAAAATATACAACATGATTTATATATCATATATATTCAGTATATATATATATATAATAGATAGATAAATGAAATGAAACACACTGTTCATGGAGACGGTAGTCTGTACGTACGCATGAACGTTGTTTTCCTTTCCTTATTGTCTTGAATGTAAGTAAGTAGATGACATACATATATATATATACATAAATCCAGTTGATTTAACATGTCATATATTTCATTATTATTCATTATATATACTTTATAATCATTCATGAATGGTTAATGTGGAGAATGAATCTCATCGCGTCGTGGAGACGGTAGTCCGTACGTACGCACGAGCGATGATATCGTTCTCATGATCGTGAACTTGTGTTGAAGTGTATGTATACTATTTCAGTATCAATATCACTTTATAATAATCATATATAGTTACTCATTACACCATTATACCCATCCAATTAAGGTGGTGGCGGGAAATAGATTACACCACGACGTGGAGACGGTATTCCATACGTACGCACACGAGGTGATTTCCTTTTTCCGTAGGATGGATAGAAGGTTAATTAGAGTTTTTTCATATTTATAATAACATATCAGTATATAAGAAATAATGATTTTATTACTTTATCATGAAATAACTAAAGAAGAAGAAGTTGAAGAAGAAAGAAATTGAAAAAGATCGGTAATGGATATTACCTCTTTTTGACGCGCCTTTTCTTAACCTCCACTTAAAGAACTAAGGATGGTCTTTGAAGAAGACCAGGACCTCTAGGATGATACTAGGGAAGTGGAGAAGATATTTTGGCAGGGGTTGGCCGAGATTGAATTCTCAAATTGGTGTGAGGAGAAGAGGGAGGAGGTGCCCATTTATAAGGGGGGAGAGGGGCACCTTAGGAAAATCTCAAAATATTATTTTATATTAAAGTCAAATTCCGTTTATAATGGTTCCAAAGGGTCTTATTTCGAAGATAAAGTTGGTATGGGTCAAAATACTCTCATACAATAGGATTTAGACAAGTTTAGGTTATTATTTTAACCTTATCAATTAGATTTTACTCTAAGTTAAATAATTTAACTTTTACCGTGTCTTTTTGTTTTCTTACACTATATGGTTAATAAACTTACTATATCAAGCCAAACGAACCCCAAGTTGTTTATTATTAATTTATATAATCTTATCTAAGTCATTTTTCCGAACCTTAGATTTTTAGGAATAAAATAACAATTAATAATATAATATTTGTTTCAAAAACTAATTTATGTCAATTTTGACACTAATTGGTACATGGTTTTTATGAAATTCATAACAGAATGATAAGTTCGAACCAAGTTACTTAAATAAACAATAACATGTCATATTAACCTAGAAAATTAGTGTAAGTCATAAAAAGTCTCAAATTACATTTATTTGGGCATTTATAACATCAATTATGTTAATATTTTCTTAAAACGGTAATTACTGCATCATCGTTGTGTCATAAATAAATTAAATTATTTAATGTCAAATAAAATATCATTATGTAGGAAATATTTTTATCTTTCTAATGAATATTTATAGTCGAATTTATCTTATGTATAACCCTATATTAAAAATGATTTACTTATTAAACATTGATTTTAACTATTTTAACCATTCTTTAAATAAATTAATAATAAATGTCCTAATCTAATCCAAGTGGGCTTAAATGGTTATAAGTTATTCCTAAGGTTGTTTTTGGTCTAATTACACTTATCCAATAGAATTAGGACATGTGTTAGGGTAATAATAATATCATTTTTACCCTTAATTACCCTATTTACTTTTAACCGTGGTAAAAAAAAGTCAAAAGTTACTATTCACCAAAAATTATTTTCATCTCATTGAACCACATTTTAGTCCTTGATATTAACCGTGTCTCTCGGATTTTCGAAATTCCACTCACAGAAGCGGTAAAATTATGTTTTATGAAAAATTCGGTTTTTTTTAACTACCACTTAGTGGTTTCACTATTCATCAAAAAATGAACGTTTCCAGAAAAATACAAAACAATTAGACCTAAGCTATATTTGATATTATGAATTCAAAAATGACGTCTATTTTACCAAATTCAAAACATATCAGTTACATTAATTAATTTAAAAATTAATTCCCGTCGTCAAAACAAATAGCGTGTTTTTGAGAGATAATAAAGATCAAAAGATTGACACTTGTTTATGTCTGGTTTAAATGTGAAATTACATACAATGACCATCATTGTATTAAATTGTAAAAATATATTCAAAATATACTTTAAAACCACTCAAATTAATAATTTATCACTATTAATTATTTCTATTAAAAAATTTGTTTTTAATTAAAATTTAGTAATTTTCACTATTCATCAGAATATGAAAGTTATCTGAAAAGTACCAAAATTTCACCCTAAGCTAATTTTTATATTCTGAATCCAAAAATGAAGTCCATTTTGAAAAATAAAATTTACAAAATTTCAAAAAGTGGTTATTACTATTCATAAAGGCTAGTTTTAATAATATTTTAATAGCATATCGTTGTTTAGTGAAACTCGGTATTGCGTACTACACACGCTATCGAGGAAGGTCGCAATTGCGTGTAATGAAAGGAAAGTCAAGGATGTGTGTTGACCAAGCTCCTTTTGGTGTAGCGTAAAACACAAGACATTAATTAAAAAGAATATTTTTCATAAAATCTCGGGGTGTTACAACTAATCATGAGGATAATTCTAGGTATATTATCACTTCAAAAAAATTAAGGCAAGGATTATGTGTTTTTCATATAAATAAATCCATTCCTAAATACTATAAGTGAATGTTGTTTTGGAATAGATGTATCGAGGGGTAATAACTGTGATGTGAGTTGGTCGAGTATATCTTTTCTACAATTCTGGTGCATGGTGTGTTTCCCATTCTATGGATGTAGCTTTAAACCCCTTGGATATATTCTTGGGTTAATCGATAATTTATTAATGAACAATTATGAAGGATTTGAATTGATAATTAAAATGAATGACCTAGGTCAAACCTATGGTTTATTAGATTAAAAAGTATGAGTCTTGATTTAGAAATCCTATAAATTATTATGTCATTTCCAATCTTGATAGTTTTTTATCATATCAAATATTACTGTGTATTGTTGAACAACTAATATAGAGGATTAATCAATGGTGAATTTTTAACAAATTTATAACAATATGAAATCTATCCCTAAAAACATGATAGTGTTATTTTCCCTATAAATTTTATAATAATCACATAATAAAGGAAATATATGAAAGAAAACAAGGCACATAAGATTTAGAAGTGTTGACCTTAGTGTGAGAACCTACATCCTTACCATGGCCACTCTTTTTGGTCCATGGAAATTCACTATTAGAAAGATTGAATACTACTTTATATAAAACTCCCATTTAACTCATCCAATCTTCCTAGAAGTTTTATTATACCTTCCCCCATTAGTTTATGTTCTATTTATTAAAAATATTTATGTAAAAAAGATATGAAACAAATTAAATTGTACTTAAAAATGATCATTTGAAAAGTCTATTTCATTCATCTGTCCCATAATCTCTATATGGTATTCCTCTCTTCATCTGGAAATCATCGTTCAATACCCCACACTGTACCTACTCTTCTTTTTCTAACCTGTGTTCTATCCAATTTAACAAAATCAATTCACCTCAAATATCTATTTGAAATCTCTATCTTGTTTTCAAAAATGTTAATATGTTTGATTCTTTATTATAAATATCATTTTTGAATTTTGAATTGGACTTTGTCCAATTCTATAATCAAAATCTCTTACATAATATTTTATTAAGTGGAAATTATTTTTATTTGAAACTCACTTATGACACCAATTTTAAAACATATTGACTTTTTTATGTAGAGAATAGTGTAAAGTATGATGTCCTTTCCACCAAAAATCAATATATGCTCCTAAAGTAGAAAAATATAGAATCACATTTCACTTTCATACTCAACCAATTTCCAAATAAATCATTCCTGCTAAAATATGAAATGATATGGTCACTTATATAATATTCTATAAGATTCAAGAAACATCTTGAAATCAGCAACAAAATCTAGGTTTGATGGCTTTTTAAAATGAATTTTAATTTTGAATATCTTTTTGGTACGATTATTGAATGCAGTTGTGGATGGTGATGTTTTATTTCTAAGATTGTTAAATCTGTTGGGATTTTTTTAATGTTCACACTTTCTCCATAAAAGTGTAATTATAAAATACAAAAAATTCATATTTTCAAAAACCATCCAAAACATAGATAAAGAACAAAATTTGTCAACATCATATGTTTAGAAACTTCTCAAAACAATATTTGGTGGATGTTCACATGGTTAAAATTTTATGAAAAAAAATTCTATTATGTCTATCTCATCATTATTAATAAATTTTTATTGGTCATTTATCTTCATGAACATTATAAATTTGATGGATTTTGGAAACGTTTTTTGAATGAATCATCCTTTATTTTTATGTACACCTTTCTTTAGTTCAATTTTTATACACACTATAATTATTCTTCCCATAATGTTCATCTGGTAACATCATGAAAGTCTTCCTGATGTATGGATGTATGATATACTTAATCCACTGACATTACTTTAGGAACACTATTCTAATTTCACAACCATAGAACTTTAAATAGTCTATAACAAAACTCAACTCTTAAAACTGTATGAAAACTTCTTTTCTGGTATGTTTATCTTTCTATATCCATTTCACTTGACCATATTGAAAAACATATATCTGTCATTATCCAAACATCATTATTTACTGAAGATTTTTAACTATATTGTTTTAACTTCCAAATACTATTGTCACAAAAAACATTCTTTGACTCAAAAAATATGGTTTTATATTTTTTAAATTCTACCCCACTATATCTACACATAAATTCAATTCTAATTTATTGATACATTTTTAATATCATTCACATGTTTTTAAACTACACAATCATGAGAACATTATTAGTTAATAAGCTCAATAATGACCACATCATGATTTATATAAAAATCTTTATCCGGTTATTTTATTTTATTTTATCTTTGACAACAATGTTTTAACATGTTACAAAATGTTCAACCGATGAATCAACTTTTTTCTACACTTTTTTCTTCCAATGATCAGTTTTGTAACTCTGATAATAAATTTGGAATTTTCAATATTTCACACTAAAATTTAATTCAAAAATTTATCTTTAAAATTTTCTATTTTTTTGCGGATCGAATGATTACACTTCTTTCACTTTGAAAAACTTCAGTGACAACATACTGTTATCAACTATTCTCACAATATTTCTATCTGTATGATTTTATTGGTAACATGGATTTTTGATTTTCTTTAATATTTTTCTAGAACTCAGTTTCACTTTTCATTACATTCAAAACCTCAATTATATTCTATCTAATTAGGAACATTAAAATTCTATTTTTATATATAATAAATCATCTCGCAAGATTTTTTGGAAACATTTACACCACTCTGACTTTTTGAGTCATCTCTATTTGATCACCTTCTTTAGCCTTTTCAAATCTCATAAAACCCTATTCAAACAATTTTTTATAACAATGTGTGTGTGGAAGAAGATTTTCTATCCTCCATTTTCTTCACACAATTTGTAAATTTTTTTGAAACATTAGTTCATATCATGATATTTTTAAGATGTAAGGATCATTGAGTTCGTAAAATAATAATATTAATTTTTTAGAATTTTCTTTAAAAAATTCCAGGAAACATTTCCACTTCTTAAATTACATTCTCTCTAACAACATTAAAATAATCATCTACCAGTTTAACAAAATATTTTTAACAAAATTTAGTTTAAAAAATACAAACATTGTTACAAATAATATCACGAAAAATATTCAAAATCCCCTCTTTTATTTTTTGACAACATTCGTTAACGTTGAACAATCATCATTTTTAATCACTATTTTTTTAACATCTAAAATTTTCAACTAAAAAAACGCACTTTTATAGAGAAGGTCCTAACAGAACACTATTGGATAATGTAATGCCTTTTATGGAATTATATCCCTTGGTGATAAGAAATTTTATGGACATATTAAGATGAATTCCACCTTATTTTTCCTCTCATATTTTGTTACACATTTTAAACACTCAATTTTTACACTCCCCTATTTTATTCTCTCCCCCATTTATGATAGCATCATATTTAAATTCATTTTATAATATTGATTTTTAAAAAAATTATTCATATTAAAATACATTCTCCCCACTTTCAACATAACTTAAATAAAAGTGGGGTTCATAATTATACACTTTATGAATTATTTGGTGGATTTATGTGAATCCATAGAATCAATTCCATAAATTAGTTTGCAAGCGTAACATTAATTAAAAAATAGCAATTTTATATTTTGGTAGAAATTTAATCAAGTATGTTTTCTTGACCGGAAACATATATTTGATTAAATGATAATTATTATAAATATTATTTGATGATGAATGTTATATAATATTTTTGTATAAAACAATAACACTATGATTATAACAAATTATTTTCAATGGTGTAGAAAATTTTACGTTAAAATTTTCCATCTATATATTCATCCAAAGAATTTATGTTTATAAAATGGTGGAAAAAATATTATACTTATTATATACGAAATATAAATAATATTTGTTTCTTGCCATGCCTACTCACACAAAAATCTCTTAAGAAAAAAATTTCTCCTTGAATTTGATATTCTATCATTTAAATATCTAGCACTATGTTAATCTGTTTACCCATGAGAGTTTATATCACTAGCATTGTATACAACATCCTATAAAAATATCTTCCTTTGGAATATAAGAGGATTATTGTTTCCACAAAAAAATTTGATTCTGTTAGATCACATTTATATCTTGCAGACTATATCAAAATATGAGAAATGTTGGAATGTGATTATTTAATATGGAGAAAAATTCCAATCAACATTTATAAAGATTTTTGATTCATACTTTTCCCACCATCATCATTACTCAAATTTACTCTAATAGTGATTTCTGTAGAAACATCTTTAGAATCATACATGCAAGAATTTTATAACAATTCACTAGAATAATTTTCTTTATAAAAGAAAATGTATCCCTCCTTTTTTTGAACTTATAAACCCATGAATATTGTTAACTCTCCTAGAATTGAAATTTCAAAATTTCTATTCATTTCTTATGTAAACTCTTTACAAGCGTTTTCACTCTCCCTTAAAAAACATATTTCATTTTAATACACAATGACAATTTGGGTACCCATGCTAGTCTCATATACCTATAACTTGATGTCAAAATTTCCATTAGAAAATTTAAATTTTCTTAAAAAACATTCCTTTTTTGGGTACCAATATCATATATATTGTTTCAACCCTTAAAAATATTTCTTCATCATACAAAACATGCTTCCATAATTTTCATATAGGAACCTATTTTTTTTCTCAATGTAATATTCTTCCTCATTATCTCCATTTACTAATGATTAATATACATCCAACTGATTCAATTTATAACTACTATGTTCTTCCATAACTAAGGACATTCTAATAGTTTTTAATCTAGTAAAGAGGGAAATTGTAACTTCAAAATCCTCGCCATCCACATGTGAATATAAATTAAAAAAATAACCTGATTTTTTATTAAACCTTCCCCATGTACATTATCCTTGTTTTAGAATACCCAATTTCCCAAAATAATTTTATTTTTTGATGGTCATGGAACATGTTCCCCACATTCATTTTTCTCATTCTGATTGAACTCTTAATTCATAGCTTGTACCCATTTATTATGTTCAAAAAATGACTAAAACTAATTATATTTTAAAATTTCAAATAAGTGATTTTTGTGTTTCTAATATTAAAATTCTTCTGGTACGAACTCGAGTATTCTAATTTCGTATTATATTTTATGATTCTACCTATTTCTATATGGTGCAAAATTTCTTAGATTTTTTTTCTAATTAAAGATCCTCACCACTTGAATATTTTGAATATGTTTTCGCTTGTTTTGAATAAATTTAATCACCGCTGTTTTTACACTCATTGGAATTTTCCAACACTAAAAAACATATATTTTATCTTGAATGACAACTCTAGTAGCTTCTCTCTATAAAAATATGATTATAATCAGCCAACATACTTCATCCCATTTCCACAAAATATTAATTTTTCCTTTTTCCCACTCTATTATTAGGGGTTATATTGACTACTGTATTGATAGGTAATTCCATGTTTCATTAGTTGGGATTAAAAATTATTACATGTGTACTACTTTCCATTAATATTTCTTATTTTTAGTATATAAACGCCCAACTCTCATTAAAATTATCGTTTTAAAATCCAAAAATATCCACAAACTCTGAATTATTCTTAATAAACATAATGTTTCTCATCAATGTGAAATAATAAATAAATGTGATGTCATAAAAAATCCACATTCATGGATTGATGTGTCATTAGTATACATAAATTGGAGTGGATAAGCTCCTGATGTATTCTAGATTTAATTTCAATATTCTTATAAATACTTCCAATCATATTCCCTTTCTAACATGTTGTAAAAACATCATCTTCTATATTTTCAAATGATATAAAGTGACATAAAAAATTTAATTTTGAATGTTTTTTCCTAACTGTTTTTCCAGATACCCAAACCTATTATGCTACAAGTTTTTCTCATATTCCACACTCAAATAACAAGAGTTACAAAATTCATTAACATATATCATATTTTATATGGTTCTTTCTACCATGGTTTGAAGTTTATAATCTTTCAAAATTTTGATGATACATGTTTTTTTCTATAAATCAAATCCTTACCATCATTAAAATGTTAGATGACACCAATTAAGTAGTTTTTTAGCCGATGGAAAAGTAAAACTTCGGTATATTTCATTTTCCCAGCTTAAATATTCGATGTTCAAATTCCATTAATTTTTTTATCAATTAACATTTTTGAAAGTAACTTCTCATACATATTTATTTTAACCATTAATAAATATTTTTCTATCACCTTTCATTTGTGAGGTAAGAAACTATCAAGAATCCCTAGTTTGTTCTTGCTTCATACTTTTCAGTATGGTCTATGTAACAATGTATCTTTCATAATCTTTCTTCTTTCTATATTTTTTTTCTTCAATGCATAAGAAACTTTTACTCAAAGAGTACACGATATTATTCATAAAATTGACCAATCTGGTTATATCATCCACCAACATTATCTAATCATTAAAATTGATTTAATGTTAGAAAATTTATAACATCTTAAGTTTTTTCTTTTCCATCTTCTTGCAGATTAGGAAAGATAATCTATTTTCTTATATTTTTTATCCCTCTCATTTAATTCCTATTTCCATTAAGAGATATATATTTTTTGAACTTGTAATATGTTTCCCCTTAAATTCAACAACAGCAACAAAAACCATAAAATCTCATTTTTTTGTAGAAGTATGAAGTTTCCCTATAGATATTTTTTCAATGTTTGTAACAAATTTATATTTCTGTTTCCTTTTGACATACGTAACCTTTACTAATGAATATATTTTAATCTTTTTTTATTTAATAGATCTATCAAATCCTTTCTCAACCAAATGTGTCATATCATTTTTCATAACAACTGTATGGTTAGTAGAATCATATCAACTTTTAAATTTAGTGGTTTAGAAATTTATCTTATTCATATAATTGGCTTTCTTCATAACTAGAGATGTTTTATATTTTTCCTCTAAGTCTTCCTAGAAATTTTTATTTATCTTTATTAAGGAATTATTTAACAAAATATGTTTTGATTAAGTTTTATAAAAATTTCCTTCCTTAAATTCTAGTTTCTTAATGGGGTCTTCCACTATCTTTCCTTATTCAATAACTCTCAGATTTATGTTTAAAACATCCTAGAAATATTCATATTCCTACTTAAGTAAATCAATCCTTTCTTAATTTTTCTTTTCACTTTTCTTATTCAATTCTGATATTGTTTTTAGTTATGTGTTTTGAGAAATATAGGCAAAAAAATTATGATCAAATCTCACATTCTCTATATCTTTATTAACATCCTCTTTCTTATTTACTATTTGAGGAATAATAATTTTTCTAAACATTTTCAATGATATATTTGAATTTTTTTGAGAATTTTTCATTAAAATATTTGTTAACAATAGAGTAACATTCTACTTTCTTACTCAACACATTTATACTTATTCTAGTGAAATTTATCGTACCACTATTGTATTTCTAATCAAACATAAAATCTATGTAAGACATCTTACCCAATGGTTTCTCTTTAGAATGAAATTTATACAACCTAACTTTATTCATAGTTAAATTCTTAGAAAAATTCAAAATTCAACGACACTCAAAATAATTGAGCAGAATTTTACCCCATATATTCCTCTACCTCTTCGATTATTTTTAGAGATTAGAGAAATTATATTTTAATTCATTTTATCATCTTATTTAAACAAAAAATAAGTATTGTAATAATTGTCATAATATTATATTTTCTATATTCTAATAGCTTTAAAATATATTTCCTCCTTGATCGTCTTTTTTAATTATAGATATTTCTATATCTCAAAGGAAATAATAATGTTGTGAAATTTATTATGTGATAAATCATATTTATTTTCTAGGGAATAAATTTTTGATACAAACACATCAGGAATGTTTCTCATGAGTTTCATTATAATGGAATAATATTCCAAGACACCTCAAAATATTATAATATTTCACTCAACTTCATAAACACTGGTATGTATTAATCAATAGTTTCTTAATATATCATTATGATATCTTTCAAACATGATTTTTTGTATTTTTAACATTTATTCCTTTACATTTTTGTTCCCATTGAAGTAAATTTTGATCTTTTCTCAAATTTCTATATCAATTTTGTGACTCATTACCTTTACAAAAAACTTTTCTGAATAAGAAATATGAATACCATTTATTAATTTCCCATTAAACATAATTTAATTTTTATTAGTAAATGTCATGGGAGAATCTTTCTATATTGGTGGAAAACCTATAGCTGAAGTATCAAAAAATATAATCCAAGAGACAAAATATAGAGTCTCATTATATTTTCTTAACTATTTCAAAATATATTGTATCATTCTATTTTTTACATCAATGCTTGGAATACCTCATCATCATACTGAATTAATATTTTTAATGATAAGTATTCAATAGGGGATCCTTACCTTGAATACTAATTGATGTAAGTAGGCTCGTTAAACCATTGATATGGGTGGAGTTAAATTATTAGTCATTATTTTAAAATTTTCACAATTTTTGGTATTTAGCACCTAACACTTCATTAGAGTAACCTTCCATATCAATTTTAAAAAAATATAACAAGCATGAAAATATGGAAATTTAAACTAGGCAATTATAATTTAAATGGATTGTACATCATGTGATAAACTATATCATTACTATAGAAACACTCATGGGTCTATGAAAATTCACTATTATGAATAAGTGAATAAATGTTTTGATAAAACTCTCATTTGGATCTTTCTATCTCATGACAGTTATTATTATACTAACATTCCCAGTTTATGAATTTCTTCTTAAAAAATGTAAAAACAAAAAATTATATTAAACATTGTAAATTATGAACCAAAAATGTTCTTCCAAAATTCATAACTAATTCCTCCTTCTCATAATGTCTATTTTGTTTGTTTATCTTCATATGGTAATCTTTATCCAATTCACCTCTTTAAACCTGAACTTCTCTTTCAACCCTGTGTTATTTCTAATTTAATAAAATCAATGCACCACACATATCTTCATAAAAAATCACTCTCATTTATCTATATATTTTTTCAAACTTAACCCTATCTAATTCTCAAAAAGAAATCTTTTTCCAAAATTGTAAACTTTGTTCTTCTAATTCAAAAATCAAATAGTCTTTCTGAAAATTTTTTTAACTAAAAATATATTCAGTTGGAAAATAAATTTTTACAAAACATTTCTTGTATTCTGAATTTTTGTGTAATGTGAATAGTTTTAAGTATGATGTACCCTCCACCACCCACTTATAGGTGATCCTAGAGTATAAATAACCAGAAACACATTTCACTTTTCTGTTTAACCAATTATAAATTTAGTAATTCCAACATTAATATATAATGAGGTGGATGCTTCTAAAATATTTTAAAATATTCATGAATCTTATTGAAATAAATATAAACATAGATATTTATCAATAATTCTTGAACACGTATAAATAACACACAAAACTAGCTTAGGATGTTAAGGAATATCTCAAAAATTCAACTAGTATATGTTGGTATGATAATAATTTTTATAATTTTATTTTGTGGTTTGTTTTTCTAGAGATCATTCCTCAATTATTATTTGATCAATTATCTTCCCTAAAATTCTATATTTTATGGAATTATGATGAATTTTTCTGATGAATCATCCTTTGTTTTTCTAATAACTTTACCAAAGTTCAATATTTGTACACTACATCAACTATTATTGACAAAACATTCATCGAAAAAAATTATAGAGGAAAATCTGATGTATGTATGTCCAATGAATCTTTGTATGATGGTCTTGATCCATAAAATTTCGTTTAGAAATAATTTTATGAGTTCAAAAAAATATAACATCATTAATTCTAGCACAAAAAAATATCTTCAAGTAACATTCAAATTTTTTTATGGTTCATCATCTTTCTCTATCTTTTTATCTTGACACTACTAAAAAATTTCATATTCCTTTTTCATTTCTCTTGATTTATTAAAGATGTTTGACTACATTATTATATCATTAATAGAATTATGTCACACTAAAATTTCATTGACTAAGAAATTATGGCTTTTAATTATTTTCATTCCACCGCTTTATATTTTTTGAGAACTTATACTCTTATTTCTTGATCCACTTTCTATATCATTCAAATTTTATAACTCTACAAAAACTCAGCAACTTAATTTTTTCAGAATCTCGTTAAAAACCAGTTTCAAATTTACAAAAAATCGTATTTCAAATGATCTGTATTTTTTATATCTAAAAATACTATACGAACGTTTTAAACAAATTTTGAAAGATGAGTCAACTTTTTTCAAGAATTTTTTCATATAATGTTCATGTTTTTTATGTATTACCATAACACTGTATTTTATAAAAATTCATAACAAAAATTCATACAAAAAATAATATTTAAAAAATATTATATTTTTTCAACCAATTAAATGTTTTCAATTTTTTTAATTTTAAAAACATTAGCAACTTCTGACTATCAAAAATAATTCATAAAAGAAGACTATCTAATAGTTTTTATGGTAACTCACATTTGGAACATCCGATAACATTTTTCAGGAACTCAACTATAAATTTATACACTAAATTTTTATGTTATATATTATATCTAATTATTAAATTTGTAACAACATTTTTACATACAGTATTATTATTTGTAATGTTTTTTGGTAAAATTTGTACCACTCTATCTTTTGGAGTCTTTTTCATTTGGTTAGCATCATTCACTTTATTCAAATTTTACGAACGTCTATTTGAATAGTATTTACATAGTAGTTATTCTAGAGATTATGTGTCAAGAACCAGAGTTGATATCATATTTTTTCTTCACAAACATTTTAAAACATTTGTACACAAAAATGTGGATCATGATATTTTCATGATGTTAGGAATTTTGAGACCAATAAAACATCTTCAGACATGGTTAGAATGTTATTTAATAATATTAAGGAATATTTCCACCTTATTCATATTCTTCTTCTCCATAAAAATTATAACAAACTTCAATCTATTTTAAAAAAAATAATTCATTAATAAAATTATTTTTAATAAATACAAAACATTTTTAAAAAGTACATCACAATTGGTTATCAATATAATGAATTCTAGTTTCAATAAATGGATGGAACTTGGAAGAATCATTTTAGATGTTAATATGATGGAAAACGTAGTGATTATGATCTAAAAAATTTGATAATTATTATAGATAATGATGTTTTTAGTATTCATAATCCGTTATCATGATATATTATTAATAAATTACTCTTTAACTAACTCTTAGACTCACCAAATATGAGACTGATAGAATATACTAAGAGATCGGATTTTGTATACCATAGAGGAAAGAAGACTCGATATAGATCACATCAAAAATTCATAAAGAGACACCCTAGGGAATGTTTTAAGGTAATGTGAATATTTTTTATATGTTGAAATAAAGTACAAAGAGAAATGAATTGTTGAGGTGTTTATGTATTATGTGTCAGGAAAATGGGAACTTCCCAATTCAATTTTGTAATCCAAGAGTTAATGCATATACCAAGTAAGAAATAATTCCATTACAATAATTAAAGTTAAATGATTGAATTTTCTATGTATTTAGATTTTATAATTATGATCAAGAAGGGGTGTATCAAGTTTATTTTTGTTATATGAATCATGAAACATATTTGGATTATTCTCCGTTAGTTTTCTTAAATGAGTTAGAAAAATATGTTGATTGGTATAAATGACCTAGAAAAGTGATTTAATGGTAAGGTGATATTTTATGTAGAATGAATGACTGAGGTAATGATAACACTTAATATGTGATTTATGTTGAAATAATAATGTTTGGTTGGGATAATGAGATGATTGAAATAGTGGAGGTAAATTAGATAGTGTTGGTGACAATGAAAATAGAAAGTGATTTGGTGATAATGCAATTTATGATGGACTTTAACACATTTTCAAATTCACATAATATATTTTATAATAAGATATTTTATTTATGGATATGGATATAGGTAATTTTTGGAATAATTTATCTTTTCATTTAGTTTTTGTAGAGATCAATGTATGCCAATATTTGGAACATGACATTAAGAGTTAATTTATAATGTTCAGGGGATTAATGAAGTTTTCATTTTGGAAATTTATTGACCTTATTTAGAAAATTTTCATTTTTTAGTTTGTTCATAAATATTTTGGAATGGTTTTAAGGATAAATACTTATCAAAGAATTTATGTTGAACATTGGATTTTACTATTGAGGTTGTATAGATTATTGTATTATTTTGGATAACATCTGATAACCATTTTATTTTTGGTAAATATTTTCTGACATATGGAAATAAGTTTCTCTCATTTATGGATATTATGATCTGTTGAAATATAATTCTAGTTATTAAGGAAGAAACAAATATGTTATATATATTTATTTCATTGAGTAATAAATGAAGTGGAAACTAATCAGACCACAACAAAAGGATGTAATTTTGATTTTGAAATAATAATATAACATTTATGTACATTTTATTGGGTTATATATAATGATAGTAAAGGAATACCTCAAATTTATGGAAATGATATTGAAATAAAAAGTTTATACCTTTTCCTTCATTTCTGATGAATATGTTGTCTTTCCACTAATAAAAAATTTGTGGGGGTGTGGTCGTTAACTTTCTCCTGACCATATTCTCCATCACTCCCTATTAGTCATTGCGTGTTATTTTTCTCCTCCATGTCTATATTTTTACATACTATTAATAGTCAAATAATTTGGAAATTTATTTATTTTTTCTAGATGACATTCATATTTCTCTTTTTTTTATGGGTAAGATTCATTAAACTATTTACGATTTGGTTTTTGATCAAAGGTATGTAAAAATGTAAAACCCTTGATTATTGAGATCAAGTTTAAATTACAAGGATTTAATTTATTTAAGAGGGTAGAATGTAAGAAACCATTATTTATGAATACATTTTTATTAAAGTAAATTTAATTTCATTAATAGCTTGTGTCACACACAACACTGAGTTGAAATGAGCCACGACATAATATTAAAATATAATTAATTAAAACTGACCATTAAAATTATTTATGTGAATAGGAATGAAAATATTATGAATATTATAACTAAATATTTTTAAATAAACTAAATTTATTGATTAAATAATAAAAACTAAGTGCCTAATTTTTAGTTAAGTCATTATATGATTAAAAAAATTATTTCTTTTAACATTTTTTTATTTATTTTTGTGCACAGTTAATAAAATTAATTTCTTCAACTTTTAGTAATTCTATTTTATTATAATTATATAATTTTTTTAAAAATCTACCAATCAAATTTATATTATGGTTAAACTATCATATATTTATAAAAATATTGGGTTTTCCTGAATAGTGAAAAATATCCATATTTTGTAAAATTTTCATTTCATTTAATAAAATAATTTAATTTAAATTCTGATTATATATTAGATTTGGTATTGAAGTGATATTTTTATATTTTAATTATAATAATATAATAAATTTTATTTTAATCGATAATTTTTATTATAGTGGTATAAATATATTTTTATGCATAAAAAACATTTTTTCTCTGAAAATGGTTTTTAGGTGAATTACATTTTTCAATTTTAATCAATTTAAATAAAACTTTTTGGGGAATGATTTAAATTAAACATATAGATTATACAAATTAATATATTAATTTAAATTTATATAATTAATAATATTAATTATAGAGCTAATGTGGAATGATTTTTCCCTTCAAATTGGATTTTCCTGAAAAATCACCCTTCATCATGCATTAAGATTCTGATTTAAAATTAAATCCTTCAAATTTTTCAAATGGAATAATGAAAAATATATTCCATATTTAGAATTATGTGTTCTAGTTTTTTAAAATAATCCATTGTTATATTTATTCATTATTAATAAAAAGTTTAGAAAATAATTATCACATTGGTAAAGGTAATACATACAATTAAGGTTAAAAATAATATAATAAGGACTAAATATTTAACATAACACCTTACATTATCCTACTGGAAAAATTAATTTTGTCTATTTCCATTCAATAATTAAATATATGGACACTTTTTTGCATATGTTATTGATTTTTACATTTATAATATTTAAGTAAAAGGTAACGACAATAATGTCATTTTCTTGATTTTAATAAATATATTATTTTGATATAGAGATAAAAACAAATTAAGTTTTGTTAAAAAAAATCATTTAAAATATAAATGATTTTTTAATCAGGTTTATTTATTTAAAATTTTTAGTATCGAAATAATTTCCATAAATGTTTATGCAACACAGAAATAGTGTTTATTCAATTAATAGTAGAATAAAATAAATTTTATTAAAAATATTGAAACTAATATAAATTTAATAAATTATTGAGTTCAAAGAATTTTTTATATAATTATAGTATTCTAGTGATGTGTTAAAGGACTATATTCGAATTCAGTTATTTTCATGTTTTTTTCAATGTCAAATTAAAAAATTGATCCAAAAAATGTCATTAATGATATTTTGTAATAAATAACATTTGGTTAAATGATTTGAAATTTCAAAAAAAATCTATATTTGGAACATTATAATTTTTTAGTAGTAAATATCAACAACAGTCCATTTAGTAGTCTATTTTCCTATTATAGTAACTATCTTGAGCCATAGATTGTAAAATCATTCTTATCATTATAATTTTAAAAATGAGTTATAGTGGGCTAAAACTAAATGATAGGGGTAAAAAAATATTATAAACATGTCCAAATTATATTGTATGATATTATTTTAACCCCTAAATGAACTATATTTTAATCATTTCATGTTGCATCCATTTTCTATGAATGTTAAATTATAATAATTTAATATTTTACAAAATTTCAAAAGTGCCCCTTTACACCATTATAAAATGGAACATCCTCTAATATTTTATTCACACATAAAAAACATTTAGGTTCTACAAATAATAAACCAAATCCCTTCCCTGGTTTCCTTTATAATTTATAGAGGTCTGGATTTGGTTAGAAGACAATCCTAGGAAGGATTTCGGTGTAATCCTGAAGAGATTGTTTGAAGAAGAGGTATCATTCTTAACAGATCATTTTTTTATTTCTTACTTAACATCCTTCAAACCTTATTCAAACATGATTAAATAATAAAATCCTAATATAATATAAATTTATAGGTTTTTATGTTATTGGAATACCTTATATCCATCTCCTCTTCCATAATATGGAAGAAAACAGTCATTTATGTGTATGGTGGACTACCACCTCACTAACCAATGTAATAAATTTTCTATCACCACCACTCCAAAATGATATTAATGATAGAATTAATATATGTGTTTGTGTGTTTGATATATAGTACAATTTTATCCTTTGATAAAGAAATATATCATATAATTCCTTACCTTTATATTCACTAAAAATTCAAAACGTCATTCGTGGGTATGGGGGATTACCACCTATACGAAGCGATGTGATTAATTTTTTATAATGCCTCTCAAGACTGATATATATATGTGTGAAAACAAAGTGGTAATGATTTATTTCATAATCACTGCATTTTTCAATATTGTTTTTGTCTACGACTTTGATGGAGTAATTATTAAATATTTCTATATTAAAACTAAAATATCTTATTCTATTACGTTTATTTATGAAAATTTTAAGTTTTTATTTCATTTTCCTATCTTTAGGTACTCAGTATACATAAATCGTGTTTTTATGAATTCCAACTTCTTTTTCTACTTGGTCATGGACCTTTTACTTCCCTATCCATATTTTCCTTCAATTTTTTAGAATAATGTTTCTAATATTCTCCAATAATTTGTTTTATCAATGTTTCATGTTTTATAAAATGGTTTAAAAGGAATATTCACACAAATTTTTGAACAATGTATTTTCATATTTTTTTACTAGAAATGTGAATGGAATATTTTTTAATGTACTTGACAAGATCAAAATTTTTCAATAGCCATGTCCACTCATTACTTTTAATCTTCCATTACAATTTTACATGATTATTTTCAATGAAACATTTTTCCTAATATTCTTGTTTTTTAAAAAAATTGATTTCAAAAAGAATGTTTTATTTTTCACAAAAATATTTTTAATGGTTTTTTTATGTTATTTATATTCATAAAAAATAACAACATTTTATTTTAGAATGGGGATATCTTGTAATGGTACCATCTTTATTATTTCTCTATATGGTTGGCCATCGATTTTAATGGGAAATTTTTTAGAATTATGTATTCTAGTTCTTTTTATACATATATTTTTTCAATAAGGCATATTGGTTATGTTATATTTATTATTTATATGATGAATGCATTTGACATATTAAGCAATTTCTTGGGCCTTGAATTATATATCCACATGATTTATTAGTAGTTCTCACAAGACAAAATAGTTTATTTATTTTTTCCAATCCCTTTCCCATTTATATAAGATGCCGTATCACAAGGCCTTTATGGTATGTTTTGGATATCTGAAATTATTCATTATATGTTTATGAAATCAGTTATTGATGTACAATTGACTAATTTAGTAGTTATGACATTCATGGATTAGCTTCTAGATCATGTGATAATTTATATAGAATTATTTTATCATCATTTATCCCAATCATATTATTATTCATGATCATGTTATTAAATAAATGGACATTGTTATCTGTGGTTCACCTTCCCATATTGATTAAACATTATTTAATCATGAAATATTTTGTTGTACTCAACCCTTATTGGGCATTATAGCTCACTTTTTAATTATTTTCCTTTTCCATATGATATGAAGATGAAATCATTGAATGAGTTCAATGATACAAAATATTTACTTTCACTGTGATTTATTTTTATGTTTTCAAATGAAATGTGAAATTCAAGTATGTATCAATATTTATATGACTAATAAACTATTTTTTCCTTTGGTATTTCACCTCTTGTATATTATACCAATGTAATAGTTTAAACGCAAACTCTAGATACTAGGGTTGGGGTCATTAAATCCTTACTGGTTCATGGCATAATACTAAGTATATCTACTTTAGAGAAAGTATTTTTTTTGCATCGCACATCATATTATTTATTGAATTCTTGTATAATGACTAAAATGATGTTATATATAGAGATGATGCCTCATGTCCTGAGCTGAAATACACCTCTTAAAAAATGATATTTAAGGGTATTTAAGTGCCCATCATGCTCTTTCATCATTATTTGGATATAGATTCCCATTGGATTTCAGTATCCTAGAGGTTGGATTTTTTCTGATCATAGGATTAAACTATATAAAATAATTCAAATCTCACATTAATTTCTATACTCAGTGTGTAACTTTTACATCTCAATATATATATGTTTGTATTTTTAAATGTGTGTGGGACACGAATGTTCGAATAATTGGGATTTTAGTGGAACTGATAGAAACCATTTTTTATTAGCAATAAATGAGGACCTTGGTGTCCAATAATATAATAGAAAGTTTGAATCATCTGGAAAATTGTTGATTGATACCCCAATGTATTCCCATATTATTTTTAAGACTTCTACCTAAAAAGGACATTGAATTATATATCGATCAACTAACTAAAATGATTCTAATTTTACTTACTTTATATAGAATGAAACCAAATGAATTACGAGGTCAAAATATCTAGTTGGTGTAATTGGGAATTAAGAGATTTATAAGACCATTTACTTTACCTAGGGGAATTCTAGTTGACTTTATAAAAAAATCATATGGACCCCTTTGGTTTTATATATATTATTTTAAACTAAATCATTTTACAATAAAAAATATATCAACTTACTTTGTTTGATGATTAGTTCAACCAATTTTATGGATCCATGTAGTCCTGTAGGATTGATCTATGATCAGGATATCACCAACTTTAGGTCAATAATGTGGATATTCCAAAGATAACCATTTTAATTTGTTATGAAAACAATAAGAACATAGTGATTCCCCTTGGTCTTACTAACACACTGAAAATATAAATAGTATTGATGAACCATATCTTATAAAAATACCTAGAATAGTTTTCTTATAGTATCTATGGATAATATCATATTATATTATCAAATAGGGGGTTACCATAGAAGAAAGTTAGATATCATGTTGGGAACATTGAGAGACCAACAACAATGTGTGAAATTCTCTATGTTTGATAATATAGACAATAATTTCACATATTTAAACATGAAATTGATGATAAATTAATATTAGTGGACCCTAAAAATATAGAAGATATTATCACTTAATAGTATTAGAAGAATTTTTTTGAAAAACAAATATTCCTTGATATAACAGGTTATTATTTTCTCATTGTCTACTATTTATCATTCTTAGAAAACCCTAGGACTACATTAACTATAATGTGAATTCCATTAGATTAGAGAAATAATGGTTGAGAATATATCAAGGTGATAAAGGCTCTAATCACATCAAAACCTATCCTAAAATTTATTGAAATAGGAAAGGGATGAATAGTTGTTGGCGCCAAAATTTGGGAAGAACATGAACAAAAGGAAAGTATTAGGGGTTGCCTTATGATGCTTGCCCTGGGAGCCCTGTAGCACTGCAACCGGCGCAAAGCTCCCCCCATCACGAAGCCGCCACGAAGCAAGGAGGCGAGAGGCTCCGTGAACCCATTTGACGTTTTTGAACCCACTATGCAGAAAGGAGGAGGGGGGCTCTGTAAACCCATTTATCATTTTAGAACCCGCCACGATGCAAGGAGGTGGGAGGCTCTGCGAACACATTTGATGTTTTACAACCCACCATGGAGCAAAGAGGCAGCAGGCTTCATGGTTATAAAAAATAAAATGTGTATTCCCACCTAGAGAGCTCTACTTCATAGTTCCAATTGCCTATAAATACTGGGATCCCCTCAAGCCCAAAGGATGAATCCTCTGACCTTTCACCTTCTTATCTATCAAATCTCAAAGTGATTTCTGCTCTGTGAACCAAGAGCTATTCAAGGTACTTTAGCATCACTAAGTGCCTCTCCCTTTGTTTGAATTCATCCTCTCTTCAAAAAGGGATTCCCTTCACAGAGACTATAGGCCTATGTGATGGAAGGGGATCCCCAAGGGGACTCGGGCCTTTGTGGAGAACATATGCTTCATGAATTACCCTCCATTCACATGTGACCCACATGCTAAGGCAGGGCCACTATGGTTCACAAAGAACATTTCTTCACAATGCTACGATTCGAATGGAACCCTTGCTTTGTGAAGCACTGCTCTGCAAATGCCTTTCCACTTCGCGAAGCATACCCCTTCATGAAGCCCCTCCACTACATAGAGAACCTGAGCATCACAAGGCTTCCACCTATGAACCCCTTTGCTCTGAAACTCCATTTCATGTGTGACCCTCTAGATTTTCATGAAGTAATTTCAAGATCCCTTGGGTGGTACTTCATTTTGCATTACATAGCCTTATTCTTCTTCGTATAGGTATGCTAACAGCTATTGCTTCTATGAAAATCCATGATAATGTGGACCCCTAAATAGATCACTCCATAACAACCCCTCGACATGACATTGCAACTTTCACGAAGTGAACGTCAGGTCTTTCCTGCCTCTTGTTTCCCACACCGTGCATGAATTACGTGGGCATAGAGAAAGCACTGACCATGGAATCCTCTCTAGGAAACGTAGAGTGTAAGCCACAAACACTCCTCAGGAAACTACGTAGACTTTTATCCTTACCAAGGAAAGGTATGTCAGAAGCCACCCTAAGATTCAAGCCCACCATCCATTGGTTCCAACCCCCTTCACATTTATTCACCACTCCTCCTAAACTATGAGGTTTTTGGTCCTTTCCAAGGAAAAGTATGATGGAATACTCCCAGAGGTTCATGCCCACCATCCATTGGTTCTGAACCCCCTTCACGTCAGTTCTCACTCCTTTTGAACAACAGGGACATTGATCCTTTCCAAGGAAACGTATGTATGAAGCCTCCCTTTGGTTCAATCCCACCATTAATTGGTTCCAACCTCCCTTCACATTGGTTCCCACTCCTTCTGAATTTAGTGGACTTTGATCCTTTCCAAGGCATGGTACGTAGGAAGCCTCCCTGAGGTTCAAGACTACCATCCATTGGTTCTGAACCCCCTTCACATCAGTTCCCACTCCTTATGAACTACATGGACTTTATTCCATGCCAAGGCAAGGTATATAGGAAGAATCCACATGGTTCAATCCCACCATACATTGGATTCAACACCCCTTCATATTGGTTCCCACTCCTTCTAAACTACATGGACTTTTGTCCTTGCCAAGGGAAGGTACGTAGGAAGCCTCCCTGAGGTTCAATCCCACCATCTATTGGTTCTGACCCCCTTCATGTCGGTTCACCATTCATTCTGAACTACGTGGACTTTGATCCTTGCCAAAGTAAGGTACATTGTAAGACTCCCTAAGGTTCAAGCCCACCATCCATTGGTCTGACCCACCTTCATGTTGGTTGATCATTCATTCTAATCTATGTGTACTTTGATCCTTTCCAAGGCAAGGTACGTTGTAAGCCACCTTGAGGTTCAAGACCACCATCCCATGGTTTCGTCCACCCTTTATGTCAGTTCACCATTCATTCTGAACTATGTGGACTTTGATCCTTAACAAGGCACGGTACACTATAAGCCTTCATGAGGTTCAAGACCAACACCCATTGGTCCCAAATATTTCACATCGTTTTACCCCATCCTTCACGATGTTAAACTCTAGGCCCCCTTTTGTCCTCCATGACACTAAATTGTTCCTTATTCAGCGGTAAGACGTTGTGATCCTCAGGAAGTGGTAATCCATTGTGATCACCATTCAGCAGTAAGCCATTGTCAATCTCATCTATTGGTAATCCATTGTCACCCACATACAGCGGTAAGTTATTTCCATTCCCATCCATTGATAAGACATTGTACTCTGTAATAAACGGTAAGCCTGTGTCATCTCGTTCCTTAGTATCCACATCTCTGGTTCTCCCCAATGGTGTCTCTCCAACTCGGCCTTCAAACAATGCATAATCCCTAGTATATCATCGGTTCAATTTCCTCCGTTCACACCCTTATCATGTACCCCATCCTAAACTATGTTGACTTTGATTCCCAGCCACATGGATACATAGGAGGTCTCTTCGAGGCTCAAGCCCAACATCACTATTGCCCTCAGGTCGACTCTATTTCATACTCCATGCACATCACTTAACCATCCATCATCCATCATGATTCTTACTTGGGCCACCCATACTGGTGAGATCATGAAAATTCACATCTTCATTTCTCCTAGCGGTTACCGGGTAACTAACCACGCGTTAGCCCCGACATCAGTGTTCCCTCCATGGTTTGTACCCATATGATCCACTATATTCAGTGTTATGATCAGTATGATATGTCTATTCCTAATGTTAAACTTGTGGCATACCCTTTGATAAATATGGGAAGCTGAGGAAAACCTCATAGACCTGACTATTACAAATAATTCCACCCATTCGACATGGGAGGCCTCGGGCTTCCTCACCCTTGAGAAGCCCTATAATAAGGAGAAGAATCCCAGACGCACTAGTGCTCTAGCATCCAGACACGTCGGTGATGTCCAATGTGACTACTCCCATGAACAAAGGTGGATTCCCTGACCAGACCCCTTGGAATCTTCTGACATAAGAAGTTTAATTAACCAGTTTCCATGATTATATGGCATTGTGAAGAGTTTCACAAACAACATCTAAATCTATAAGGTAGACCTGGACAAGGTGACGATTTCTAGGGAGGAATCCACGTACGGAAGAACCGAAATCCCATAATCCTATTTAAATCAATGATAAAGTGTCTATGAATAAGAGACAGATGATGCCTGCCTTTGGAAAGTGCGAATGTGGTGAAACAGCTAGTGCGTCCTCCTCGTCCTCGACAGACAGATGCACGCCCCGGTAAAAGAGTCGGAAACAAAAATGGTGAACCAGAAGTGAATTACTTCTCATTAATGTGGAGATTATTGTTTTTTGAGACATTAGTAGATAAGCATGTAACCAAATCCAGTTATCCAATGTTGAGTCCTACCAATAATATAGTGGGTCCAGTATTGTAATGTCCCAGTTCTGGAAGCCGCTTAGAGGTTCCTCATACCCAGTTGGTCACATGGCTTCAAGCACATTTCCCCAAATGCCAGAGGATGCTGACAAGCAGAGAGGGCCATGGGTGTGATAATGGAGAAACTATTCCCTCGTTGTTAGTGTAACATAGCCGAAGTAAAACAGATAGAAATAGAAAAGGCAGTAAAACAAGCAATAAGTAAACAACTGAAGTAATTAACAACAGGAGTGCGCGCGCGCGCACACACACAAACACACAAATAATTCTTGATACATATGTCTTGGAAATCAACCAAATAAGTCCCAATGCTAGAAGACAATACTAAACCAAAGTAAAATAGAAAAGATATAAAAATACTCCTCCACATTTCACGCCTTAGCTTGGCCCCTTGCTCCCCAATAGTCAAGTACCTGAAGTTGAAAGGTGCTTACCCTTATCCATACTTGTCGCAATATAATATGTTTGGGCCCAAAAGCATTACCCAAACAGGGTGTGAGACTAAATCCCAGTAGGCAACCACCCAAATATCTATGCCTAATAGTCATTGAATATATATGTAAGGCTATAATCAAAATGAAGCAGTAAAAAAAGAAGAACTCAAAAGTAAACAATCATACAATTTCAAATGCATTCAATTTTCACATATCAAGTAATCATCTAATCATAAGAAGGGATCCCTCAGGGAAGTACTAATAGCCTAACCCATCTAGTCCAACCAAAACAAATATAAGAAAACCTCTGGAAAGTACACACATTCTAACCCCTCTGGTTCATCTTTTGCATATACTCTCTAAGAAAGCACTCACCATCAATTCCCCCTATAGTATCATATCGATAACTAAAAGGAACATTGGGGAAAAAATCAATGTCCAATTCCCCCTATGGCCTGCATCGAGGAACTAAAAACACTCTGAAGAAGTACTTACGTCCATTCCCCCTATGGTATCCAATTCTAACAACAAAAAGACTCTCTAGAGGAGCCCTCAACACCCATTCTCCATATGGTCTACTACACCAGGTTCCCACTGACATGTGTAAGTCAATCGATCATAGCTATATATAACGGCCGAAGTATACCTCATGAACTAATTGGATAAATAATCTACATCATAACAACATGTCAAATAAACAAAATCACTCCATCCTATGAACACTAGGAATGGAAAGTGACCATCCTAACAGGCTAATCAAGAACAAACAATAAAAAATAGTACAAGCATGGGAACGAAATCCATAACATATCAATAAACCCTATTCACATTCAACTGTGCTCTAATAAATTATATAAATCATAGTAGGCAATAACAGGGTTAAAACCGTAAACAAGTGATTCCCCAATGAAGGGAATTGGGAACATTTTCACATATAACTCAATGACTATCTATGGAAAGTCACAAACCACCTACCTCGGCGTCGTGAGATCGATATACTCTAGATTTTTCCATTACATCAACCTAGAACGTGGTAGATCTATGAAAAACGTCTAAAACATTCAATAGAGGATAACTTGAGAATGAGGAGAAATCAAGAAATGAGGTTCAACAAGAAGAGGGATCTAACCGATGCAATTCCAATGCAACCGAAAATGATCGATTCAAAGAATTTAACCTTGATCAAGGGTTCGGGGAAAGATCACGGTCATATGAATGTTATCGGACAAAGAAGGAATAGAATAAGCATGTTCTGTCTGCTAGGCGCAACCATGGTCCATTTAATGAAAAAATAAAGTAAAAAGTGTGTACATTAGAAGTACATGGAATGTACTTGCCTTACTGACCCCCGCATAAGGCGGTCTCTAGGTCACTACACATGGCTGTGTGCTCAACCAGTACACGTCCAACACACTACTACGTGTGGAAAAAGAGTACACGATGTGTATATATAAGTACATGGCGTGTACTTCAAAATTTTCCAGAAATTTCTCATTTCCTCAAAAACACCAGGAAAGAGAAAAACATACATGAAAAGAAGATTTTGGTTCTTACAAACTTCCCCTTGTAAATAAATTATTCCGTAAAGTTTCCTTGCAAGGCGGCGTTGAAGAAGAATCCTCGAAAAGCTCAGGCCACTATGATAGAACATCTACCTCCCTCTACCAAGTCTCGTATTGTACTTGCCCATTATCCCATATCTCTCATACCATAGGAACATACTGACCATAGAGAACATTCTTAAATCTATCAACAATCCAGATAGGATGCTTCTCAAATGAGGTATGCACCTCTAACTCAATATCTTCGGGTTGAAAACATGGGAGTGTTCTGAGAAGTAACGTTGAACCTGATAATCATGGAAGACGTCGTGCATAGCCTGATACCTCTGGGATAATAGCCACCGATAGGAAACTGGCCCAACTCTCTCCAGCACCTCAAACAACCCGACGTACATTGGTGAAAGATTACCCTTTCTCTTAATCTTCATGTGTCCCAACCTCGGTGTGACACGAAGGAAAACACGATCCCCGACCTTGAACTCTAGAGGTCGTCTCTATCGATCAAGATAAGACTTTTGTTGAGGATGTGCAGTATCCATCCTCTTCTGAATCAACTCTATCTACTCTGTGGTCTCTTAGACAAGACGAGGTCCCAGCATAGATCCCTCTCCTACCTCCAGCCTATATATGGGTGATCATCATTGACAACCATAAAAAGAAAAATAAGGTTCCATCTGAATAGTTTCTTGAAAACTATTATTGTAGGAAATATCCACAAGAGTTATCTGCTTCTCCCATGAACCTCCAAAATCTAGGATATGTGCTCGAAGCATGTTCTCAAGAACCTGAATCGTACGCTCGGATTGGCCATCTGTCTGGGGATGGTATGTCATACTCAGAAGTATTTGTGTACACAAAGCCTTTTGTAATCCCTGCCAGACTCGAGAAGTAAAATGATAATCTCTATCAGAAACAATGGTGTGTGTAACTCCATATAAATGCACAATCTCTTGAATGTACAACCTTCCCAGTTAATCAACACTGAAGGTCTCCTTGATTAACAAGAAGTGAGCAACCTTCGTGAGTATGTCAATGAAAACCCACACTACAATGTTCCCTCGAGGTGACCTCATAAAACCTATCATGAAATCCATTATGACATTGTTACACTTCCACTCAAGAATGGGTAACTATGACAAAATACATTCTGGTCACTGATTCTTCACCTTCACCTACTGACAGGTGGAACACCTCATGAAAAAACTAGAAACAAATCACTTCATACCAGGCCACCAATACTGACGGTGTAGATAATGATACATCTTAGTGATTCCAGGATGAACTACCCAAATAGGGGAATTAAAGTCTCACATCATCTCCTTGTGTATGTCTGGTGGCACCCATACACAGCCACAGAAACACAAGATCTCATCCTATCCTACTATCCATCCAGGAATAGGGTCAAATCTTGACACATTTTCCTGTAGGGCCAGGATTTCTAAATCAGATAGCTGCCTTCTTCGCATGTGTTCAAGTAGAGTCAATGTAATAGCTACAGATGAAAGAAAATTCTTACCTTGCCGATCATGCATCTCAGAGAATAGAGCCATAAGCTACCACTCACTATTGTCCTCCTGAACTGCATGTATCTGAGTCTTCCTACTCAATGAATCATCCATAGCATTTCCCTTTCCATGAGTATAGGCAAGCACAAAATCAAATGATTGAAGGTACTAAACCCACCTTCACTGTCTCAAATTCAAATTTTGCTGAGTGAAGATATACTTGAGACTTTTGTGGTTGGTGAAACCCACAAAATGCTCTCTGTGAAGATAATTTCTCCAACAAAGTAAATCATGAACAACTGCATCCTTCTCAAGATCGTGCGTCGGGTAGTTCCTCTCATGTGGAATCAACTGCCAAGACCCGTATGCAACGAATCCTTCCCCCTGCATAAGCATAACTCCCAGCCCGATACCTGAAGAATCAAAATAAATAGTGTAGCTCTTTCTCGACTCTGGAAATACTAGTTTTGGTGACGAAGTCAACCACCATTTCAGTTCTTGAAAGTCTTACTCAAATGATTATGACCACAAGAACCTTTTTCCCTTCATATTCAGGCCCGTTAGTGGAACTTCTATGTGTGAAAAGTCCTATATAAAACATTTTTAGTAACCAGCCAGCCCTATAAAACTCCATACCTCAAATAGATTATTCAGCTGCTCCCAAGAAACTGCTACACTCACTTTTTCTGGGTCAACTGATACTTCTATCTTTGAGATAACATGACCCATGAAATGAATCTAGTACATCCAAAAAGTGTCATTTCGAGAGCTTAGCATATAACTGATGCTCTCTCAGTCTACTCAAATTTATCTCACGATGTGTGGTATTTTCGTGTCGAGTGTGATAGTACACCAAGATATCATCCATGAAGACAACCATGAATGAATCCAAGTATGGATAGTACCCTTGGTTCATTAGTTCCATGAAAACTGAAGGTGCGTTCATGAGACCGAATGACATAACCACATACTAGTATAGACCATGCCTGCTTCAAAAGGCAGTAAGAGGTATATCTGATGGTCTAATGCGTAACTGATGGTAACCGGATCTCATGTACATATTTTAGAACACCCAGTCTCCACGAAGTTGATCAAAGAGATCATCAATCCTCGACAAGGGGTATCTGTTCTAGATAGTCAACTAGTTAAACTTTCAATAATACACACAATGTCTGAGGGTATCGTCCTCCTTCTTCACAGACAGGATAGGAGAACCCCAAGGAGAAGTATTGGGTCAGATGAAACCCTTTTCCTGCAACTCCTCAAACTACCTCTTGAGCTCCTGTAACTCTCGTGTAGCCATACTATAAGGAGGGATAGGCACCAGTGCAGCTCATGGCACATGCTCAATAGAAAAGTCAACCTCATGCTTTGGGGGAAAACCTGATAATTATTATGAAAAGAGATCCCTGAAATGATCAACCACTGGAGAAAAATTGTAGAGACCCGAAGCTTGATATACATGGATATTACATTACTTTTGCGGGATACTTAATACATAACAAATACAGACACACAAGGACCATAATAGTTTAGTGTCTTTGGAAACTTGGAACATAATCTTCTAATCGTGTTGAAAGATCTTCAACACCTCCCATAAAGATCTTCCACTTTTGTTTCCTTAACTAAAACCTTTCTTTTAATCCTGGGGGAAAATAAAACATAAAAAGGGTGATCTCAAATGCTCAGTAAGGGTAATAATGGATAAAATAAAACATACCATATGCATTCTAACTTAAAAACATGAACATAATTTTTAAACATCAAAATATTGAGCAACGACAAAAAACATGGAAGTACATAAGGCATAGATCATAATGGAACATAAATCATGATAAAATAGCATGGGAATAAAACATGTAATTTTGGAAACCATTAAGCACCTGTTATGATTTCCATAGTAGTCAATACATTGCTTCCAAGACCATCTTAGTGGACAAAGTCCCTTTCTGAATCAAGTTCACTCCTCGTTTCAGTCCTGTAACACTGAACCGGATAAACTTACCGTTCCAACCATGTCTATCTGATGAGATATAAATCTTTATCCAATGAATTGGAGGGATATATAGGTCTCATCCATCTCATAATGAAATCATTCTTACTTGTGCCACAACATAAACATAAATCATTCATCATAACCCAAAGAATAAAATGGGTTTCATAAACTTCATTCCATCATCACATAATCCATATAAAAGAAATGTATATCATTTCATAATAAGAAAAGTGAAACCATGTAAATCATAGAGACATTATACTTGAAACATACACATATGAAATAATGTCATCTTAGATGAAAAATGGTTTTGATAAAACACTTGAAATGAATTCTTGAGGAAGATATCCTTTTATCTTCAAAATCATTTTCTTTTCACAAAATTCCATGCACTTTTAAAAGAAAAGGGTTTTGTTGAAAATAATCATGCAAACTTGTAGAGGAATATTTATGAAAATGAGGGGTTATGAAGTCGTAAAAATCCATTCACGCCATATAAGTTAAAAATAACATTCTTCTCGTACTTTTGTCGGAAAATTCAAAAAGTACCTCGTATGGTAAACAAAAGAAAGATTCCTTCCAAACCTTGTGGTAAAAGTCAAAAAAAGGGTAAAAATGACTTTAATCATACATGGAAGAATAATAAAATTTTATGAAAACATTTTTAGAAAACATGGACATGGATGATAAACATAACCATAGTAAATACTTAGGAATAAACAATCTCAGATAAGAATGAGATTGGAATAATTATCCCTTACCTTATGTCTGATATGCTTCGTATGTATCCGAACCTCCAGTATAATGATTTAAATAACGTCATTGAATTATTACATAATCATATTCATTGTTATGATATCATATATGGTTCATTTATGACTTTATATTACCCGTTCTTTTGTAAATTGATGTTAATGTAGCGTTTTGGGTAAAATCGATTCATTTATGGTCCGTGATTTGACTTGTAATTATTCATATGATTACTTAGATCATGATTAATTAATTCCATAATATAAAACATGATTTATATATAATATATATTCAGAATATACATATATATAATAGATCAATAAATGGAAAGAAATACATCGTTCATGGAGACGGTACGTCGTACGTACGCATGAACGCTGTTTTCGTTTCCTTATTGAGTTTAATGGAATTAAGTAGATGACATAAATATATATATATACATAAATACAGTAGCTTTATAATGTCATATATTTCATTATTATTTCTTATATATACTTTATAATCATTCTTTAATGGTTAACATGGAGAATGAATCTCATCGCATCGTGGAGACGGTAGTCCGTACGTACGCACGAGCGATGATATCGTTTCCATAATTCTTGAATTGAATTGGAGTGGATGATACAATATATCAGAATCAGTATGATGTTATAATAACTATTTATAGTTATTCTTTACGCTATTATACCCATCCAAGTAAGGTGGTATTGGAAAAATAGATTACACCACGGTGTGGAGATGGTATTCTGTACGTACGCACGCGCGGTGATTTCGTTTTCCGTATGATGGATAGAAAATGAAATGGGGTTGTTTCATACTTATAATAACATATCAGTATATGAGTGATACTGATGTTATTAATTCATAATGAAACAACTAAAGAAGAATAAGTGGAAGAAGAAATAAAGTTGAAATAATCGGTAACGGACTTTACCTCTTCTTTGAAGCGCCTCTTTGAGACCTCCTCTTAGGGCACTAAAATTGGTCTTTGAAGAAGACCAGGACCTCTAGGATGTTTATAGGGAAGTGGAGAAGAGAATTTGGCAGGGTTTTTCCGAGCCAGAAGGCTCAAAGTGGTGTGAGGAAGAGAGGGAGGAGGTTCCCTTTTATAAGGGATGAGAGGGGCACCTTTGGAAAAACTAACAATATTATTTAATTATAAAGTCATATTCGGTTTTAAATAGCTCCAAATTGATTTATTTAAAAGATAAGGTGGGGATGGGTAAAAATAATCTCATACAATAGAATTTGGACAAGTTTAGTTTACTGTTGGTCGGAGTGGTTTACTCAAGAGGGGGGTGAATTGAGTACCAATTAAAATTTCTATATTTAAAAGCAGTGTCTTAAAGACCCCCAAATAAAATAATAAATTAAACTGTAGTGAATTTATATTAATGTAGAGATTCTGTTAGGTTCTCAAGGGATTGATTAATTCCCAGGTAATCAACACAGGAGTGTGTGATTATCTTTTGAAACTAACTTACTAATCTACACTTAACATAAACACTTGCTAATTTAATTATCAAAGTAACTTTTAAAAACAGTATTGGTTTTAAAGTGATTAGCAGCGGAATAAAACTTTGAAATAGATGGCACAACAATGTAACCAAGAGGTTCAGTCTCAAGCTGAGACTTAGTCCTCTCAAAAGTTTATATAAAGATGATCCACACCCTGGATCGGGGTTCAACAGTTTACAACTGTCCAGGTCCAAGACCTCTACCACTGTTCTTCGTGGGAAACAGTACAACAGCAACCAGCTGTCCAGGTCACACACGACCTCTACCACAGTTCTTCGTGGGAAAGAAAGAATGAAAGAGTTTTGTAAGGATTTACAGATCCTTCAGTTTGAGTACAGGAGACAGTGTATGTGTTAGATATAGCAGATAACACACACTGCTCGAAATGAATGGTAATAAATCATAGAACAAGAGATGTAGAGTTTAGAGATGGTTCTGGTGATTTCAGTATAGCTCTGGACTCCTTTGGATTCGATTAGAAGTGAGTCTGAGTCCTCTTCTTGTTTCTGTTGAGAAACAGAGTGTCGTATGCTCCAGGTTCACAGGTGGTGAGAATGTAGTCGATGAAGTCTTCTTGTAAGCACAGAACACTCCTCGAGTATGCTTGATTGTCTATGAGCTTCTCTGTGTTCCTCTTGTGCTTGTGTCGTTTTTGGTATAATGGATGCACCGCACTTTTCTGGTTCGCTTCTTTTTTTTTTCACACGTTCGCATTCCTTTCTGGTATGTAGTCTTCTCGTATTTATCTCCCATCAGGGGACAGAAAAGATTTCTTTTCAGCAGGTACGAGGTACGGGTTCCTGACATCCGACAACCTTTATCAGGTATTTGACAAATCATTAAAATGTACATGATATGACCGTTAGATAGATTAAATATAGGAAATAAAGAAATTCAAACAGTGAGTTGAGTGATCGGTAGGTAATCAGCATCGGTAGCTTGAACATCGGTGGCTTGAACATCGGTAGCTTAATGTCATTAGTTGCTTTGACTCTATCGGTGGCTCTATGCGTCGGTTGGTACATGCATCGGTAGCTCCATGCGTCGGTAGGTACATGCATCGGTAGCTCCATGCGTCGGTGGCTGCGAGTCTATCGGTAGCTTCGTCCATCGGTGACTTATTCCATCGGTAGCTATTTATACTTACTCCGGTAGCTCTACGTTTGTATCGGTAGCTGTATTTATAAGTACATCGGTAACTCTGTGTTAAGTCTATCGGTAGCTGTCTGTCGGTAGACTAAGTCTATCGGTAGACTGGTTACCGGTAGCTCTTTATCAGTAGCTATAGACAGATTACTTATCTGTTTTATGCAGAACACATCTGATTGTGTTAGAAACAATTTATAACTTGTATGAACATGGATAAATGATGATTAACATATTCCAAAGACTTATTTTAAAAAGGTGTTATTGGTTTGATCATAGATTTAAAAGAATTAAAGTATAGATCAACAATACTTAACAATATCATAGAGAATGAAGACATAATTGGGATTTTCAACACAAATAAATACATGATTGAGATTATCAAAACAGGTGAGGTCAATAATCTCCCCCTTTTTGATAATCACAATTTATGATATTGGCATTTAACATAGTGAAAATATAATAGTAAAGAGTATAATATTGAATTCAATTTTCTCAGAGAAAACAGCATCATAGATAATAGAAATAGTATGATATAGACATAAGTTATCAGAGGTAAAAAATAATAAGGTACTATATAGACATAAGGTATCAGAGATAAAAATGGAAACAAAACAAAGGATAATGTGTTTCCCCTTATGCCTTATTTTTCTCCATTGAAAATATTTCTCATTTTGTTCTCCTCCTTATTCTCGCATAAAAAGTTTCTCCCCCTCTCTTATTGTTCTCCCCCTTTGTGATAATCAAAAAGTGGGAAAGCATATATATAGATATATATATAGGAGAGAAATAAAACAAAGAGAAGTAAAAAGTGGTCTGTATTATAGTTAGTCAAAAAGTACAACAAAAACAGATTACAAAGGAATTCCTATCAAAAAGCTTGGCCACTGGTTCACTCCGCATCTGCAATGTGAGATTTTCCTTTAGGATCAGAAGGATGCTCGGGTGGTGAGGATTCAGGTGAAGGTTTGGGAATGCCAGAAAAGATCAAAGGAGGCTGGGCCACTGACACAGAGTCAGGCTTGTAAGTTGAATATTTTTGGGTAATCATTGGTTTGAGGCTTTGAATGGCTTGAGCAGGAGTCAGCTGGACTGAGGGAGCAGCTGAGGCAGAAGCAGGCAAAGCAGGAGGGATGATGACAGGTCTAGCATCAACATGCAAGAAGGGCAGCAGCAGATTTCTAAAATCCATAATAATTCCTCCTCCTCTTTCCATAGCAGAGAGGAAATCATCTTTGTTCTCCATGAATTTCTCTAAGGCAGGAGTCAGTTCTCTCAGCTTGCTCACTTGTTCTTTGAAAGCTTGGGTGACTGGAGGGAGCTTCATGTGCTCCAACATTAGCTTGAAGTGGTGTTCGAGTTGATGCTTGGTGAAAATCTTGGAGAAGTAGTAGTCCACTTTGCTTTTTATGGCTTCTTGAGAGGCAGAGGCTTCTCTCATAAAATCTTGAACTATCTTCATGATTTCTCTGGCAGAATCCCTTGTAGAAAGCACCACTCGGCTTAACTCTGATGAGTCCCCAGAGCCACTGGTAGGAATAGAACCAATCTCCTCCTTCAATATTGCTCGAACTGAGTTCATATCAACTGATGGTTGGGATGTGAGAGGGCCAAGAGAGAAGGAAACAGTTTCTTTAAAACTCTTTGACAAACCACTGATTAGGCTTTGAACTTGAGAGTCTTGTAATTGAACATGATCCTTCACTGAGGTTTTGAAACTTTCAAACACTGAGACAAACTGGCTGACTACACTCTTCACATAGGCTAGATCCTTGTCAGCTTGAGACTTGGAGCTCATATAGGAATCCAAAGCAACCACTGATGTCTTGAGAGCTTCCAGATCAGCTTCGATTCTTGAAGACTGAGTCTGGCATTCTTTCACTTCTTCCATAAGCTCAGACATAAAGGAAGATAAATTACAAGCCAGAGATAGCTCGAAGGATCTCTCTAGCACTTTCATTTCTTCATAAAAGCTTTCCTTCATCTTAGCAACTGAAGCACTGAATGATTCTTTTATCTCATCCTTCATGGATTCAAGATCTGATTTGGAGACAAAATCACTTGAGACAACTGCAGCAGATTCCCTTGCTGAGGCCAAATTAACTACAGAAGTAGTCATTATTGAATTAATTGAGGATGCAAGAGAGGTTTCCATTAGCTTCACTTCTTCAACAAAACTGGATTTGAGGTCCTCTTTCAGCTTAGTCAAATCATGAAATCTGACCACATCGTCTGGCAACAACTCAGCAGCAAGATCATAATTGGTCTTTGGTCTATCCACAGACATCTCATTGTCAGAATCTGGATAATCTAATCCACAGACTATAAACCCTGGGTCTTCTACCCAGTCTCCAATCTCAACAGCTACTGTAACATTCCCAAGCACAGACCGATGCTCCCCCTCAATGGGTGCATTCTCATGTATCACAACAGCCTTTTCTGCTGGCCGTTCTTCATCAGAATCTTCTACCACAAGTTCTACAGGTGTAGCATTTAGAAGATCTTCTGATACAGGTACAACTTCTTCTCTATCTCTTTCTTCTTCAGCAGCAGGTATAGCTGAGTTTCCAATTAAGGGACTCATACTTAACCTACCAGAAGCAGGCGATTCAACTGCATTCTCCTTTTCCTCTTCTTCTTGGTGAGGTACAGACTGGTCTTCCTCATAAGTAGGCAAAACTTCCTCTACTTTTCCTTTCCTAGAATAAACCAGTTCTGCAACAGGACTTGGGGGCAAGTCTGGATCTCCTCCAACATCCATAGGAGTTTCTTCTTCTTCTTCTTCTTCTGTCTCATCACTATAAGCAGGTTCCTCTTCATCAGGTCTTAGACTCGGATCTCTCATATCCTTTGGTCTTGAGGGATAATCCACAGGATTAAACCTATCATAGATTTTCTGATCATCACTGACCCATTCTCCCTTCCATGGGTTCCAGTTAATTTTCATATACTTGCAAACAGTCGAGGTGATGCAGAAATTGTTCTTGACTACAACTGTCTCATCCTGAGACTCAGCGATTTCTTTCACTTTTATCATCACTGAAATCAGCTTGGCAAAGAACAAAGCATTGGTCTTTGACTTTGGTCTAATCATGTCTTCCATTTGAAGCATCAACAATCTGCACAGATTGACTTTTACACCATGTCTTAGCAAATGAAGAAGATAAATATCTTGATATCTCAGATTTGCAAAATCTCCTCTCCTCGGTATCAACACATGCTGAACAAATTTGAAAAGCAGTCGATTCTCTCCATCCATTTCAGCAGCTACCACTTGCCTTTGATTTCCATTCCCAGTCAGCTCTTGTAAGGCGGTCTCATAATCAAAAATGTCACTACTAGGTGGCATTGCTCTTGATACATACCCAGAGACACCTTCATGTGGTACTTTTAAACTCTCAGCCCACTCTACTGAAGAAAAAGACATCTCTTTTCCATTTACAAAAGAGCTTACCCGATTCTCATTCTCAGACTTCTCAAAGGTTACAAACTCATAGAACTGCTTTACCAATTTCGGGTAGTATGGGCCATTGTTATTCGAGAAACAATCCACCCATTTCTGGTCTTCCAGAATCTCGAGCACTAAGGATTTGCTAGGCAGTAGCCATTCCACGCACAGTTCCTTCTCGATTACTATATCTCTATTCTGCAAGTGAGGATTCACTGGTCTCCTTCCCGATCTAGTTTTGACTTCACTAACACTGGCTTTATGCTGTGTCTTCTGCTTCTTAGCATTTGGTTCTGCACTTTCATCTCTGACGATAGGAAGCTTGGTTTTTGCCATCGCGGGTTTAGGGTTCTTGGTCGATTTGGATGCTAAGGTTCGAAGGTGAGAGATTTTGAGCTCGGTGAGGTAAGAAGTGGCTTAGACTTAGTTTTATCATTTAGGAATTCCAAATAAACGATTAAAATAGAGTAATAAAATAAAACGATTCGTATTCTTGGCGGCAGACAGAAGTTTTAAACTTTGCATCGGTGTGAGTTAATCATCGGTGAGAAAAACAAATCGGTGAGCGTTGTACATCGGTGAGAATTTCTACATCGGTGAGAAACTTACATCGGTGGGAATTTTCACATCGGTGAGAATTTTCACATCGGTGAGAATTTTCACATCGGTGAGAATGTTCACACCAGTGAGAATTTTACATCAGTGAGAATTTTCACACCGGTTGTGATTAAACATTCCCAGTTCATGTCTTATGAAACTTAGCCTATCCGAACTTAAAGGTTTAGTGAAAATATCAGCCAATTGATGTTCAGTGCCAATAAATTCAAGAGAAATATCACCTTTTTGATAGTGATCTCTTAGGAAATGGTGTCTTACATCTATGTGTTTGGTTCTAGAGTGAGATACAGGATTCTTAGAGATGTTTATTGCACTGGTGTTATCACAGTTGATTGAAACATGTTTAAAAACGTATCCATAGTCCAAAAGAGTGTGTTTCATCCACAGAATTTGTGCACAGCAACTACCAGCAGCTATATATTCTGCTTCAGCAGTAGATAATGCAACCGAGTTCTGTTTCTTACTACACCAGGAAACTAAGGATTTTCCAAGCAAATGACATGTTCCTGATGTGCTTTTTCTATCTAGCTTACAACCAGCAAAGTCAGCATCTGAATAACTCATTAACTCAAAGGATTGTCCTTTTGGGTAAAACAAACCTAAGTTAACCGTGTGTTTGAGATATTTAAAAATTCTTTTAACAGCAAGCAAATGAGATTCTTTTGGGTTAGCTTGAAATCTAGCACACATACACACACTAAACATAATATCAGGTCGACTAGCAGTAAGATAAAGTAAACTACCAATCATACCTCTGTAATTTGTTTGATTAACTGGTTTCCCAGTTTCATCTGTGTCCAATTTACAGGTAGTACTCATAGGAGTTTCACTTTCCTTGATACTATCCAGACCAAAACGTTTTAAAAGATCCTTTGTATATTTACTTTGATTCAAAATAATACCATTTTCATTTTGAAATACTTGAAATCCAAGAAAGTACTTAAGCTCTCCCATTAAGCTCATTTCAAATTCATTTTGCATACTTTTTGAAAAATCAGTACATAAAGAGTGTTTAGAAGATCCAAAAATAATATCATCAACATATATTTGTACAACTAAAACATCTTTAGAAATTCTTTTAATGAAAAGAGTTGGATCAGCAATCCCTTTAGTAAAACCTTTTGAAATAAGGAAATTGCTAAGTCTATCATACCAAGCTCTTGGTGCTTGTTTTAAACCATACAAAGCTTTAGAAAGTTTAAAAACTTGATTTGGAAAATGGGGGTTAGCAAATCCAGGTGGTTGTTCCACAAAAACATCTTCAATTATAAAACCATTTAGAAATGCACTTTTTACATCCATTTGATATAACTTGAAATCCAGATGTGCAGCATATGCAAGTAAGATCCTAATGGCTTCTAGTCTAGCTACAGGTGCAAAAGTTTCCTCATAGTCTATGCCTTCTTCTTGACTATATCCTTGTGCAACTAGTCTAGCTTTATTTCTAACTGTATTTCCAGATTCATCTACTTTATTTCTAAAAACCCATTTTGTGCCTATTGTCAAAGTGTCCTTGGGTCTGTCAACTAATTCCCAGACTTTGTTTCTTTCAAACTGATTTAATTCTTCCTGTATAGCTATTACCCAGAATTCATCATTGATAGCATCATTGATATTTTTGGGTTCCAGCTGTGAAAGAAAGGCTTGATGTTCAACCTGATTTCTTAGAGAAGCTCTAGTTTGTGTTCCTCTATCCAGATTACCAACAACAGCTTCTAAAGGATGATTCTTTAGAATCCTCATTGATCTAGTAAAGGTTGGACTAGAAATTTCAGGTTCATCTATAGGTTCGGGTTCAACAGAAGCAGATTCTGGAGAAAGTCCAGAACTGGATACTTTTATAACAGGTTCTTTAGATTTATCATTAAGGTCCAGAATAGATAAGTCTTCTTCAAGATTTTCAAGAGAGGTTTTAGGCTCATGTGGATCAGTTTCATCAAACTTGATGTGAACAGATTCTTCCACACATTTGGTTTTCTTATTGAATACTCTATAGGCTTTACTTGAAATAGAGTAACCCAGAAAAATTCCTTCATCACTTTTGGAAGCAAACTTATCCAGATTATCTTTAGTATTAAGAATAAATACTTTGCAACCAAAAACTTTAAATTAATTAACCTTAGGCTTTCTATTGTTCCACAATTCATAAGGGGTTTTCTTAAGAACAGGTCTGATCAAGACTCTATTAATAACATAACAAGCTGTATTTACAGCTTCAGCCCAAAAATAAATAGGCAGGTCATATTCATTGAGCATGGTTCTAGCAATTTCTTGAAGAGTTCGGTTTCTTCTTTCTACTACACCATTCTGTTGGGGTGTTCTAGGGGCAGAGAAGTTATGAGTATAGCCATTGTGTGAGCAATAAGATTCAAAATCTTGATTTTCAAACTCACGACCATGATCACTTCTCAGGGTCTTAATCTTGATTCCACTAAGATTTTCTACAGACTTGGAGTATTTAACAAAGTAAGAACAAGCTTCACTTTTGTGAGCTAGAAAATATACCCAAGTATATCTAGAAAAGTCATCTACAAGAACATAAACATAGTGCTTCCCATTTAAACTAGAAACTCTTGATGGTCCAAACAAATCCATGTGAACCAATTCAAGTGGTTGAGAAGTTGAAACTTCTTTCTTTGATTTAAAAGAAACTTTGTGTTGTTTTCCCTTTTGACAGGGGTTACACACTCTATCATTTGGGAATTCTAACTTAGGTAGGTCTCTAACTAGGTTTTTCCTAGAAAGTTTTCTAAGTGAGTGAATGTTGCAATGTCCTAATCTTCTGTGCCATAGCCAAGATTCTTTATGAAAAGCATTCAAACAATTAATATTCTGCTTAGCTAAAGAATTCAGATTAACAGCATAAACATTTTCATTTCTTGAGGCAGAAAATACCAAAACATTCTTAGAATCAAAAACTTTGCAAGAATCATTTTCAAATTTAACATGAAAACCATCATCACATAACTGAGAAATACTTAATAAATTGTATTTAAGGCCATCAACAAATAAAACTTTAGAAATCAAAATTTAATCAGTGTTACCAATCTGGCCTAGGCCGATGATTTTCCCTTTTGAGTTATCACCAAAGGTGACAAAGCCTCCATCAACTTTTATTAAACTCTTGAAACAAGAGAAGTCTCCTGACATATGTCTTGAACATCCACTGTCCAAATACCACGTCTCTTTACAGGAGCTCTTTAAGCAAGTTCCCTACAAAACAGATTTAGATGGGAGATGATTTTGGTACCCAGATCTTCTTGGGTCCAGACAGGTTAGCCAATAACACTTTAGGTACCCATATTTGTCTAATGGGTCTCATATAATTTGTAGAATTGACATGCTTTGAAAGATAAACTTTATTAGATCCATAGATATGTATATAACTGGTTGAAGCATATGAAGTTCCAGAATTACCTTCATTCTGTCCAGATTTAGAAATGAATCTAGTTTTAGCAATTTTCCTTTGTCCAGGTTGGTATCCTATACCAGTAGTGTATTTAGGTGCTACTTGCTTTCCTAGCATCTGTGTTAGAGCATTCTTGCCATTGGTGAACTTCTCTAAGTCTTTTCTAAGTTGCTCATTTGACAGTTTCAGTTCTGTATTTTCTTTTAACAGTTGAGCATTTTTCTCTCTTTCAATAGTAAGTTCGGTTTTAACTGTAGTGGTGAGAGCATGCTGTTTCTTTAATGACTTGTATTTATCCTTAAGTTCATTACATGTCTCTTCCAGCATATCACAGTATTCAAACAGTTCAGATTTAGACATGTTATCACCTTCAGAATCATCTCCAGAATAATATGACTTTGAAGCAGGAGTTTCAGCAGTTACCTCAGAAGTGTTTGCCATAAAGCACATGTTGGCTCGATTCCTTTCAGATTCTGAAGATTCAGCTTCACTTGTGCTGTCTTCTGAAGCACTCCAAGTAGACTTCATAGCTTTCTTAAACTTATTGTCCTTATATTCATATTTCTTTTTATATTTCAGCTTTGGACAGTCGGCTTTAATGTGTCCTTTTCTCTTGCACTCATAGCAGACAACATCATCTGACTTGTCATTCTTCTTCCAGTCCTTTTTCCATTTGCCTTGGTGATCATACTTACCCTTATAATTTGTTTTTCTGAAGAACTTCTTTTTCCTATAAAATTTCTTAAATCTTCTAGCAATGTGAGCCATCTCAGCATCACTGTCAGAATCACTTCCACTGTCTTCACAGCTTGAACTTTCAACTACAGCTTGAAGCTTTTCCTTGTCCTTATTCTTTGAGGTTGAGGATTTGAAAGCAACAGACTTTCTTGCAGGTTCATCGTCTTCCTCTTTGTTCACTTTAAGCTCTTCTTCATACATCATCAGCTTGCCAATTAGTTCCTTGACAGGTAGAGCAGCTATGTCACATGATTCTCTGATTGAGACAGACGTGCCTCTCCATCTATCAGGTAGACATCTCAAAATTCTCATAATTTGTTCCTTCGATGAGACATCCTTTCCCAGCGAGATCATTGTATTGACAATTTCGTTGAACCTGAGATACATGTCAGAAATGGGTTCGTCAGGCTTCATTTTAAAATTATCATACTTGATAGTATAAGTGTTCAATCTCATTTCTTTAACATTAGTTGTTCCTTCATGAGAAACAGCTAAGGTATCCCAAATTTCATATGCAGTTTTACATGCAGAAATTCTATTAAACTCTTCATCTCCTAGAGCACAGTACAAGGCATTCATAGCTTTACAGTTGTTATTGTAGGCAGTCTTTGTAGGTTCATCCCAAGTAGATCTAGCAGTAGTAGGAATTTTGTATTCTGATTCAATAGCAGTCCAAATATCAAAACCTATGCTTTCTAGATGGATTTTCATTTTCAGCTTCCACTGAGCATAATTAGTTCCATTGAAGTAAGGTGGCCGGTTAGTAGCAGCACCCTCAAGTCTATTGTCCATGATGAGAAAATTTTAAAGAGATAAAAATTTAGAAATAACAGAAATTTTAAGAACTTTAAAATACAACTAAAATCACAGTTCAAAAGCAGAGTACTTTTAGAAAGTATTTTCAACCTTTGATACCAAGTGTTGGTCGGAGTGGTTTACTCAAGAGGGGGGTGAATTGAGTACCAATTAAAATTTCTATATTTAAAAGCAGTGTCTTAAAGACCCCCAAATAAAATAATAAATTAAACTGTAGTGAATTTATATTAATGTAGAGATTCTGTTAGGTTCTCAAGGGATTGATTAATTCCCAGGTAATCAACACAGGAGTGTGTGATTATCTTTTGAAACTAACTTACTAATCTACACTTAACATAAACACTTGCTAATTTAATTATCAAAGTAACTTTTAAAAACAGTATTGGTTTTAAAGTGATTAGCAGCGGAATAAAACTTTGAAATAGATGGCACAACAATGTAACCAAGAGGTTCAGTCTCAAGCCGAGACTTAGTCCTCTCAAAAGTTTATATAAAGATGATCCACACCCTGGATCGGGGTTCAACAGTTTACAATTGTCCAGGTCCAAGACCTCTACCACTGTTCTTCGTGGGAAACAGTACAACAGCAACCAGCTGTCCAGGTCACACACGACCTCTACCACAGTTCTTCGTGGGAAAGAAAGAATGAAAGAGTTTTGTAAGGATTTACAGATCCTTCAGTTTGAGTACAGGAGACAGTGTATGTGTTAGATATAGCAGATAACACACACTGCTCGAAATGAATGGTAATAAATCACAGAACAAGAGATGTAGAGTTTAGAGATGGTTCTGGTGATTTCAGTATAGCTCTGGACTCCTTTGGATTCGATTAGAAGTGAGTCTGAGTCCTCTTCTTGTTTCTGTTGAGAAACAGAGTGTCGTATGCTCCAGGTTCACAGGTGGTGAGAATGTAGTCGATGAAGTCTTCTTGTAAGCACAGAACACTCCTCGAGTATGCTTGATTGTCTATGAGCTTCTCTGTGTTCCTCTTGTGCTTGTGTCGTTTTTGGTATAATGGATGCACCGCACTTTTCTGGTTCGCTTCTTTTTTTTTCACACGTTCGCATTCCTTTCTGGTATGTAGTCTTCTCGTATTTATCTCCCATCAGGGGACAGAAAAGATTTCTTTTCAGCAGGTACGAGGTACGGGTTCCTGACATCCGACAACCTTTATCAGGTATTTGACAAATCATTAAAATGTACATGATATGACCGTTAGATAGATTAAATATAGGAAATAAAGAAATTCAAACAGTGAGTTGAGTGATCGGTAGGTAATCAGCATCGGTAGCTTGAACATCGGTGGCTTGAACATCGGTAGCTTAATGTCATTAGTTGCTTTGACTCTATCGGTGGCTCTATGCGTCGGTTGGTACATGCATCGGTAGCTCCATGCGTCGGTAGGTACATGCATCGGTAGCTCCATGCGTCGGTGGCTGCGAGTCTATCGGTAGCTTCGTCCATCGGTGACTTATTCCATCGGTAGCTATTTATACTTACTCCGGTAGCTCTACGTTTGTATCGGTAGCTGTATTTATAAGTACATCGGTAACTCTATGTTAAGTCTATCGGTAGCTGTCTGTCGGTAGACTAAGTCTATCGGTAGACTGGTTACCGGTAGCTCTTTATCAGTAGCTATAGACAGATTACTTATCTGTTTTATGCAGAACACATCTGATTGTGTTAGAAAAAATTTATAACTTGTATGAACATGGATAAATGATGATTAACATATTCCAAAGACTTATTTTAAAAAGGTGTTATTGGTTTGATCATAGATTTAAAAGAATTAAAGTATAGATCAACAATACTTAACAATATCATAGAGAATGAAGACATAATTGGGATTTTCAACACAAATAAATACATGATTGAGATTATCAAAACAGGTGAGGTCAATATTTACTATTTAATCTTATCATTTAGATTTAACTTTAAGTTGGATAACTTTACTTTTACCGTGTCTTTTTGTGTTCTTACACTATAAGGTTAATAAACTTACTATAACAAGCCAAAAGAACCTAAAGTTGTTTATTATTAATATACATAACCTAATATAAGTCATTTAGCTGAACCTTAGATTTTTAGTAATAAAATAACAATTAATAATATAATATTTGTTTTCAAAACTATTTTATGTCAATTTTGACACTATTTAGTAATTGATTTTTGTAAAAATCATAACAGAATGATTAGTTTGAAAAAAGTTAATTGAATGAATAATAACATGTCATATTAACCTATAAAATTAGTGGAATATATAAAAAAGTCTCAAATTACATTTATTTGGGTATTTATAACATCAATTATGTCAATATTTCATTAAAAAGATAATTACTGCATCATCTTTGTGTCATAAATAAATTAAATTATCTAATGTCTAAAAATTACAAATAAAATACCATTATGTTGGAAATCTTTTTAGAATTATAATTAATATTTATAGTCGAATTTATCTTATGTATAACCCTATATTAAAAATTATTTACTTATTAAACTTTGATTTTAACTATTTAAACCCTTCTTTAAATAAATTAATAATAAATGTCCTAATCTAATCCAAGTGGGCCTAAATGGTCATATTTTATTCCTGAGGTTGTTATTGGTCGATTTACACTTATCCAATAGAATTAGTACATGTGTTAGGGTAATAATAATATCATTTTTACCCTTAATTAACCTATTTACTTTTAACCGTGGTAAATAAAAGTAAAAAGTTACTATTCACAAAAAATTATTTTCATCTCATTGAACCACATTTTACTTACTGACATCAACCTTATCTCTCGGATTTTTGAAATTCCATTCACAAAAGCGGTAAAATTAAGTTTTATGTAAATTTTCAAATTCTCCTAGGAAGTGGGTAAAAGACGGTCAAAAGTTCAATAAAATTTTTATATATCTAAAGTTATTATAAAATGACTCCAATGAATTACATTGAACTTATATAGGTATTATGTGTCAATTTTGACCTAAAATAAATTTAAATAAAATAAATAATTATTTAAATAAAAAGTCGGTTTTTAAATAGTAACCCAGTGTTTTCACTATTCATCAAAAATTGAATGTTTTCAGAAAAATACCAAAATTTCACCCTAGGCTAATTTCGATATTCAGAATCCAAAAATGAAGTCCATTTTGAAAGATGAAATTTACAAAATTTTAAAAAGTTGTTATTACTATTCATAACAGCTAGTTTTAATAATATTTTAATAGCATATCATTGTTTAGTGAAAGTCGGTATTGCGTACAACACACGCTATCGAGGAAGGTCACGATTGCATGTAATGCAGCCAAGTTAGGGTTGCGTGTTGTGAAAGACTCCTTTGTTGTAATGTAAAACACAAGACATCAATAAAATTAAAAAGAATATTTTTCATAAAATCTCGGGGTGTTACATTCTACCCCCCTTAAAATGAATTTCGCCCTCGAAATTCATCGGGGTTATAAATGGTTTACTAATCAAAAGTTTCTTTAATAGAAACCCACATCGTAAAAAGGAATATGAAAACCAATCTTTAAAAACTAAAGTATGAAACATAACGGTTACCCAAATTAACTAATCACTGGGTTTCCACATAGGAGAACATAGGTGAAAATATGGATATAGAAGAGAAACCTAACCATCATGTTCTGATGGAGAGTGGTAGAGAACATGGATTTGATAAAGCCAACAATCACAAAGCTATAGATTTGTGATGATCTAAGGTACCATCTGATTCATCAGATATAAGGGAACTAGAACAACATTTTTGGTTTTCAAGATCATTTCCCTAAAGTTGATGAATTAAAAGAAAAACTTACATAATTTTGGTACAATCTCACTGTTGTTCGTGAATTGAACAATTTACACTTCATCCCTTAAATAAATGAAGTTTAATTTGTTATTCGTGATGTGTTAGCAGATCATGTGATAGAATGATGGATCATTCCATCTGTTTCAAACAAAAGGTTAGCAAAAGTTATAAGTCCATCTTATGGTTAGATTAATCGTATATGGTTCCAAAAATGAACTTATACTTCATATATCATACCTCTTAAAAAAATAAAACTAGTTTCGGCTAACCAGGGACTTCCTGTATGCCATTGGTAGGCGATAAAGGCCAGTCGCACTTCGTTTGTGGGTTCTATTCCCACAGCCTTGTCCGAAGTGATGGGTTGTCACCTGTCCTGCAGGTTGTCCTTTTTCTAAAACTACATTACTATAACATCCCATCAATAATATCGAATTAACTTATGTCCAACATAATTCAATCCAATCTTTAGGCTTATCTAAAATACTTCGGTCCCAGCTCATAGAATAAAGAAAATGATTACTTGAAATGTCACATAACAATCACGTGAATGCCATCATTTATCCCCCATATATCATAAGATATATCTTTTTGGTCAAATTACAAACATGTGAATACCTTAATCATTTATTCTCTTAAAGAATGAATACCCATTGAACCTTAGTGAAAACATGAATATTGTTAAATTTTAACACTTTTCACACACCAAAATCCAAAAAATTCTATATACTCAAACCATAATATCACTTAGCCCTTGTATCAGTCATGAGCTCATGATTACTATCATATTTTTTTTCTCCTTCTCCCTTCATTATGCGCATTTCATCTGCTTTCTAAAAATATTTCAATCACCTTTTCATGGTTACCAGTACCATATAATTATTGAAAACCAATACATAGATATTCCAAAATTCAACAATACCATAAATGAGATTCCATGATACTATTTTGAAATCCCATTACATAAACACTTAATCATTACACAACATCATTTTCATACTCAACATCACAAATAGTGATCGCATGAGACTTCCCTTTATCCTTTGCCTTAGGAGGTTGCTCACATTGATTATCATTAACCCTTAGATTAGGGCATTTATTAGCATATTGCCCCATTTCCTTGCACTTGAAGCATTGAAGTGTTGGTGGATAGTTCTCTGTAGTCTTTTCTCTATTCACATCATTAGCAACCTTTTTCCCATTTCTTTGACAATCAACTGCTCGATGACCTTCTTTTCCACACTTAAAACATTTTCTAGTACCTTTTAAGAAATCTCCACCATGCTTCTTTCCACACTTTGAGCATAAAGAAACATTCATCTTCTTTTCAACATTGTTATGATATTTCTCCTTGAACTACATCTTTCGTTTCTTGTCAAAACCATGAGATGGATATGTTACACCAACTTCTAGTTCTACCTTAATAGCACAACGCACAATTTCTTCATAGATAATGAAGTCTCTTATAGCTAATACCCTTCGAAGAATTGGTTTTAAGCCACTAAAAAATCTATCAACTTTACTTTCAGGTTGGATGATAAAGCCAGAAGAATAACTTACGAGTCTTGTAAAATTCACTTCGTATATACCAACAGATTCATCATCCTTCTGCTTAAGCTCAAGAAACTCCTTTTCCATCTTTGTTCGATGAATACGAGGGAAGTACCTACTGAAAAACAAGTTCTTGAACTCGTCTCATTCCATGGACTCAATTTCATTTCTTTGACTCATATTCTTGATAAGATTCTACCATTTATCAGTATCACCTTCCAAACGATATACTGTTAAGATGACTTTATCATGCTCAGAACATTGTAGAACTGAAAATATCTTTTCAGTAGTGTTGATCCATTGTTCAGCCACTAATGGATCAGAAGACCCATTGAATGAAGGTGGACACTGCCTCATGAAGGATTCAACAGAATGTTATTCCTTTCTCTGCTCATTTTGAAATCCAGAATGATTCATAGCTTGTGTAAGTATAGAAATAAGATTGTGCACTCCATCTCCCATGACATTGGTTTGGTCAGGAGGACAATCATTGCATTTTCCATTACATTGATCAACACGGTTCCTTTGGGTTACAGCCATTGTCTAAAACCCAAAAATAATAGTGTGAGAGGCAAATACCATGCTAGGGAAAACAACATAATAAAGGGGGAGTACCTTCAATATCTAACATCTTAGGTTTAATTCTAATATCATTAGCGCAATTCTAGGACTATAACCTATACGTATACTTAACCTTAGTGACATCCCTAGACATACCTTAGAAATATCTCTAGGGATCTCACTAAATTTTTTGCATCCTAGTTTCCAAAGGTTGACTAAACCTTTCCTATGATACCAATTGTAGAGACCCGAAGCTTGACATACATGGATATTACATTACTTTTGTGGAATAATTAATACATAACAAATACAGACACACAAGGACCGTAATAGTTTAGTGTCTTTGGAAACTTGGAATGTAATCTTCTAATCATGGTGAAAGATCTTCAACATCTCCCATAAAGATCTTACACTTTTGTTTCCTTACCTAAAACCGTTCTTTTAATCCTGGGGTAAAATAAAACATAAAAAGGGTGAGCTCAAATGCTCAGTAAGGGTAAGTATGGATAAAATAAAACATACCGTATACATTTGAACTTAAAAACATGAACAAAATGTTTAAACATCAAAATCTTGAGCAAAGACATAAAACATGTAAGTACATAAGGCATAGATCATAATGGAACATAAATCATGATAAAATAGAATGGTAATAAATCATGTAATTGTGGAAACCATTCAGCACTTGTTATGATTTCCATAGTAGCCAAGGAATTGTTGTCAAGACCATCTTAGTGGACAAAGTCCCTTTCTGAATCGAGTTCATTGCTCGTTTCAGTCCTGTAACACTGAACCAGATTAACTTATCGTTCCATCCATGTCTATCTCATGAGATATAAATATTTACCCAATGCATTGGAGGGAGATATAGGTCCCACCCATCTCATAATGAAATCATTCTTACTTGTGCCACAACATAAACATAAATCATTCATCATAACCCAAAGAATAAATTGGGTTTCAAAAACATCATTCCATCATCACGTAATACATAAAAAAGAAATGGATATCATTTCATAATAAGAAAAGTGAAACCATGTAAATCCTAGAGACATTATACTTGAAACATACACATATGAAATAATGTCATCTTAGATGGAAAATGGTTTTGATAAAACACTTGAAATGAATTATTGAGGAAAATATCATTTCTTCTTCAAAATCATTTTCTTTTCACAAAATGCCATGAAATTTTAAAAGAAAAGGGTTTTGTTGAAAATAATCATGAAAACTTGTAGAGGATGATTTATGAAAATGAGGGGTTATGAAACCGTAAAAATCCATTAACGCCATATAAGTTAAAAATAACATTCTTCTCGTACTTTTGTCGGAAAAGTCAAAAAGTACCTCGTATGTAAAAAAAAAGAAAGATTCCTTCCAAAACTTGTGGTAAAAGTCAAAAAAATGGTAAAAATGACTTTAAACATACATGGAATAATAATAACATTTTATGAAAATAGTTTTAGAAAACATGGACATGGATGATAAACATAACCCCAGTAAATACTTACGAATAAATAATCTCGGATAAGAATGAGATTGGAATAATTATCTCTTACCTTATGTCCGATATGCTTCGTATGTATCCAAAACTCCTCTATAATGATTTAAATAATTTCATTGACTTATTACATAATCATCTTCATTGTTATGATATCATATATGGTTCATTTATGACTTTATATTACCCGTTCTTTTGTAAATTCATGTTAATGTAGCGTTTTGGGTAAAATCAATTCATTTATGGTCCATGATTTGACTTGTAATTATTTATATGATTACTTAGATCATGATTAATTAATTCCAGAATATAAAACATGATTTATATGTAATATTTATTCAGAATATACATATATATAATAGATCAATAAATGGAAAGAAATACACCGTTCATGGAGACGGTAGGTCGTACGTACGCATGAACGCTGTTTTCATTTCCTTATTGAGTATAATGGAATTAAGTAGATGACATACATATATATATACATAAATCTAGTAGCTTTATAATGTCATATATTTCATTATTATTTCTTATATATACTTTATAATCATTCTTTAATGGTTAACATGGAGAATGAATCCCATCGCGTCGTGGAGACGGTAGTCCGTACGTACGCACGAGCGATGATATCATTTCAAAAATTATTGAATTGAATTGGAGTGGATGATAAAATATATAATAATCAGTATGATGTTATAGTAACTATGTATATTTATTCTTTACACCATTATACCCATCCATGTAAGGTGGTATTGGAAAAACAGATTACACCACGGCGTAGAGACGGTATTCCGTACGTATGCACGCGCGGTGATTTCGTTTTCCGTAGGATGGATAGAAGGTGAAATGTGGTTGTTTCATACTTATAATAACATATCAGTATATGAGTGATACTGATGTTATTACTTCATAATGAAAGAATCGGTAACGGACTTTACCTCTTCTTTGAAGCGCCTCTTTGAGACCTCCTCTTAGGGTACTAAAATTGGTCTTTGAAGAAGACCAGAACCTCTAGGATGTTTCTAGGGAATTGGAGAAGAGAATTTGTCAGGGGTTGGCTGATCATGAAGGCTTAAAGTGGTGTGAGGAAGAGAGGGAGGAGGTGCCCTTTTATAAGGGAGGAGAGGGGCACCTTTGGAAAAACTAACAATATTATTTAATTATAAAGTCATATTCGGTTTTAAATAGCTCCAAATTGATTTATTTCAAAGCTAAGGTGGGGATGGGTAGAAATAATCTCATACAATATAATTTAGACAAGTTTAGTTTACTATTTAATCTTATTATTTAGATTTAACATTAAGTTAGATAATTTTACTTTTACCGTGTCTTTTTGTGTTCTTACACTATAAGGTTAATAAACTTACTATAACAAGCCAAACGAACCCCAAGTTGTTTATTATTAATATATATAACCTATGCTAAGTCATTGTGCCGAACCTTAGATTTTTAGGAATAAAATAACAATTAATAATATAATATTTGTTTTAAAAACTATTTTATGTCAATTTTGACACTATTTAGTAATTGATTTTTTTAAAAATAATAACAGAATGATTAGTTAGAAAAAGGTTAATTAAATCAATACTAACATGTCATATTAACCTATAAAATTAGTTTAATTTATAAAAAGTCTCAAATTACATTTATTTGAGTATTTATAACATCAATTATGTCAATATTTCATTAATAAGATAATTATTGCATCATCTTTGTGTCATAACTAAATTAAATTATTTAATGTCTAAAATTTACAAATAAAATACCATTATGTAGGAAATCTTTTTATCTTTCTAATTCATATTTATAGTTGATTTTATCGTATGTATAACCCTATATTAAAAATTATTTACTTATTAAACATTGATTTTAATTATTTTAACCCTTCTTTAAATAAATTAATAATAAATGTCCTAATCTAATCCAAGTGGGCCTAAATGGTAATATTTTATTCCTAAGGTTGTTTTTGGTCGAATTAAACTTATAAAATAGAATTAGGACATGTTTTAGGGTAATAATAATATCATTTGTACCATTAATTACCCTATTTACTTTTAACCGTGGTAAATAAAAGTAAAAATGTTATTATTCACCAAAAATTATTTTTATCTCATTGAACCAAATTTTACTAACTAACATCAACCGTGACTCTTTTATTTTTTAAATTCCATTATAAAAATCGGTAAAATTAAGTTTTATGTAAATTTGCAAATTCTCTTAGGAGGTGGGTAAAAGACGGTCAAAAGTTCAATAAAATTATTATATATCTAAAATTATTATAAAATAACTCCAATGAATTACATTGAACTTATATAGGTATTTTGTGTCAATTTTGACCTAAAATAAATGTAAATAAAATAAATAATTATTTAAATAAAAAGTCGTTTTTAAATAGTAACCCAGTGTTTTCACTATTCATCAAAAATTGAAAGTTTTCAGAAAAATACTAAAATTTCACCCTAGGATAATTTCGATATTCCGAATCCAAAAATGAATTCCATTTTGAAAGATAAAATTTATAAAATTTCAAAAAATGGTTATTACTATTCATAACGTCTAGTTTTAATAATATTTTAATAGCATATCATTGTTTAGTGAAACTCGGTATTGCGTACAACACACGCTATCGAGGAACGTCTCGATTGTGTGTAATGCAGCCAAGTTAGGGTTGCGTTTTGTGCAAGAATCCTTTGTTGTAACGTACAACACAAGACATCAATAAAATTAAAAAAAAAATATTTTTCATAAAATCTCGGGGTGTTACAAAAATCCATCTGTGAAGTCCCATAGTCATCCAGATAAAGACTTGTAATCTTGGTTGTAACTCCTCCAATCTTATGATGCATAGGTCTTCTTCTGTTCGCTTGGACATGTCATTCTCCCTTGTGAAGAAACGATCTTCCCTCTAGTGATGTGAAACTCACCGTATAGTGATATAAATTGATAACTGCCTGGAAGGGAACTAACCAATCCATCCCAAGAATGAAATCATAGCCTATCATATTTAGGAAATAAAGGTCCCATAAAAAGTGACACCCACCAACCTCTTGAGGTCACTCCTTACACTGTCGTACACTAGTCGTTCTTGTCTCGAATGGAGAGTCTAGCCTCAAGATCTCAGCAGAAGAGAAGATACACAGTCCACGACTCTCCACAACGACAATAGGTATAATAATTGTTAGAACCATGGCTTTTCTATGCATAAATTGGAGTATCTTTTGTGTTTGTTGACAATCCGCAGTGGATGTTCAGAATGTGTGACAATAAAGTGATCATACAGTTTAAGCAGACAACAATATTGAAGGTGGAGCCATTTCCCAGTGTTTTCCAAATTTTTGGGCCTTAAAATCGAAAAATGAATACATGGATTGTAGGTAAAAGGAGGTTTGTGCAAAGAAGACGGTGTGCGCGCAAAATGTGGGATATGCGCGAAATATTTGGGTTGTGTGTGAAAAACAGCATGGTGTGTGAAATTGTGGAGCGTGGTTTTTCACACAAATAGTGTTTCGGAATCAAAACGTCAAAAAATAGAAAAGGCATGGGATGCACGAAAAACTTGGAGATGTGCGCGAAAAATGGTACATGCACAAAATATTACGTGCCAAATGAAATGTTTTTTCCCCATAGAGGATTTTGCGTGCGGGGCTCTTAGAAGCCTATAAATAATAGGTGACCTCCCTCATTCCATATAGTTGAAGACATAGAGAAGATATGAGGTCTGATGTGCGTAAAAGGTTCGTATAAATGGGTTTTTGTGAACAAATCCAAGCTGCACGAAAAATTGCGGGTTGTGCGAAAAATCAGAGTTGCCCAAAAAATTTGTAGCTGCATGAAAAAGGAAGATTTGTGCGTAAAAATTGAGGCGGCACGTAAAATATTCAGTTGCGTGAAAAAAAGCATTGTTGCGCGAAATATTTTTCTTCGCGAAAAAGAAATATTACACGTTATAGTAAAGTTTTTCACGCAAAGGGTTGGTGTTGCGCGCAATTGTTAGTGAAACTTTTTTGCACATTCTAGTTATCTGGTTCAGTGGTTCAGTATGTACAGGTGCATCATTTCCTGACTTCAATGCATGTAGAGTCTCGTGCTAAGTAGAGGAAAATACGTCAATGAGAATCTATTGAAGAGAACTTCATGTTTATAAACTGATTGTGACTTCACCAAAGGTAGTGAGCTTGGGGGAGTCAGTGAGAGTGGCTCGAGGGACACAGTGGGATATACCTGAATAGTTTTAATGGTAGTGAGCCTGGGACATAGTGGCTATTCCCAAACCTTTTTCATCCAAAACTAGTGAAGAATAGTGGAATTTGGTGCGACCGACAACCTGCCGGCGTATTCTCATTGAATGTAGCCCTTATTGGCGAACCAAGTTAAAAGTGATATGTTTTCTCTTTTCATGCGAATGTTTGATTTCATCTGATATCCATCATACAGGTTAAACTAGTTCCTAACAATGTGGGAATAAGATCCATCAGTTTAGAAGAAAACGTTGACACCCAGATTCACCCCTCCCCTCTCAGGGTGTCCCAGGGTCCTACAAAACTATGGGAAGCCCCCATATCAATAATAGTAGAAGCTAAAACTAAGACATCTAGGATCGTACCTCATACTGTTGAGGATCTGGTATCCTGCTCCTACTAGGTCTGCTCCATCGCAAAAGTCTAACCTACACTGCAGCCCTGCATCCCTACCAGACCACTCTGATCAGATCCACCATGTTGTCGCAGAAATCCTGAAGACTGGATACCATGAAAATGACCTCCACCTCAGCCTGTGCAGTCAGAAGAAATTGAGTTCCCTGACTGATGAGAAACTGGTGGTGTTACTTCTGAACACAGAGTCATCGAAGAACCCCTGTCCGTAGTTGCTGGTGAGGAGAACTGACAGAAGCGCTGAAGATGGCCTATCTTTCCACAAGATAGGAACTCCCCTAGATCTCTCAGGCAATGCTACCTCATATGACCGCTCTTCTAGAACAGGTAGCACACCACATGGGTACCAAAATAAGTGTCCTGCCTCCTTAGATCCTCGTGCATAGACTCCCTTTGGTGCTTCCTGCTATTAGTAAGAGGGATACCAACTCCAGATGTAGAACCGTCCTGGCTCACAACCCCAGAGTCCCTCATATTGCACTCCATGATCAGCGACTGGTTGACTATAGAATTGATGGAAGTCAACCTGACGATGTTCACTTGTGATCAGATGTCATGCCTAAGACCATCCTCAAACGTCCTTTACAGAAATAACTCATCCCTAACTATAATATGTGTGAAGCATTGCAGATCTCTGAAGTGAGAAGAATAATCCATAAAAGAAAGAGTACCCTACTCTAAACTCATGAACTCTTGGGCTCGATCGGCCCTCAAAGTCTCCGAGTATAAGTAGTCAGAAAAGGCACACTAGAAATCTTCCCAAGGCATAACCTACTAGCGTGCCACATATGAGATCACATCCCATAATCTCTTGGATGATTCTTAAAGCATATACATAGAATGATTCACCCTCCATTCTAGAGGCATCTCTAGATGCTCAATGATATAAACCATGGCTTCTAACCATGACTCTGCAGGTTGAGGTCCTCCTTCCCCTGTGAAGGTGGGAGAATGCTGCTACTAGAAAACTCGAGTCAACTTTGCCATAGAAGGGGCAGGATGCAGTACTCCTCAGAAGGTCGGAAAAAACGCATGAGGCCCTATTGGAACAGTGCATCGACACCTGTATCTGGAATAATGGTTGGTGCCAAGACTGGCACAACTGGAAGATTTACTGGTAGTCCCTGATCAGCCATATCTGATGTCTGTTCATTTCCTTATATCTAGTAGACAACCAAAGGACAACTCGGTGGCATGACTTAGCAAGGTCAAGCACACACCTTAGATCAAGATTAACAACAGATGAAAGTTAGAAGTCTGATAATGTAACAATAGAAAGAATTAATTCATGTTTTTTTATAACATGGATACACGGTGTGTATAATGATTACATGTCGTGTTCCCTTACTCCTTCACATGGTCATGTAATTTTTCCAACCTAGGCCGTGTAACACCCCATCCACATGGCGTGTTGTTCTAACAAATGGTGTGTACTTGAATCCCCATTCCCTACCTAAGTTCTTTCACACGGTTAAGCCTCACGGTTCTCCAAGAACAGAACTACATGGATTTTTAGTTCCAGAAACAACGTGTACTAGAAAAAATTCACCAACCTATGTTGTTAGTCACACGGTCGGTTACATGGCTCACTCTACATAGTGTGTTTGTTCCAGACACGGCATGTAATAGAAAGGTTTCTCCAACCCGTGTTGTTCTCCAAAAATCCGGATACATTGTTTACACTACACGGTGTGTTCATGGTTGAAACGGAATGTATAACATAAGATTTCATCCCTATGTGTCGTTAGTCACATGGGTGGACCCAAGGTCTATACAACACGGCGTATACAACTGGTACATAGCGTGTTTCCCCCCAATGTTTTCTCAACCCCGTGTCTCTGTCTACACAGTTAGTGACACAGATAGAGACTACACAGCATGTATTCATTATTACACACCATGTATTATTTATTTTTCTGGATAGTATGCCTCAGACTCCTCTTCAAAACCCATAAAAACTCTAAAAAAAACTTAAAGTTCCAAATTTCGATCAGTGAGGGCCCATACTCCTCGTGAATCAGTGTTTGGAATCTCATATAGGTCATATTCAAGTATAATAGTATAATGATCCACAAAATTTCTATCCATGAGGGCCCATAAAAACTTAAGAACCAATGTTTGGTGTTCATACAAACGAAACCTGCCACAACCAATACCTTATCATAAAGCATGTATTCTATCAAGGAATTTATCACAATAAAAAAAATATCTAACACAACCTCTTTTAAAACAACATGCAATCACTAATGAACCCTAAATGGCATGGTAAGAATTCATGACATGTGATTTATAACTAGTGCCTATATGATTCCTGAGATGGCATACCCTCATCTCATCAGGTTGAAACAGAAATAGAACCTCAATAATATCAACAATAACAGCACAAAACTTGTGAATCACCCAAAAGTGAAATCAAATCAACTGTAAAATTGTAAAACCAGAAAAACTATAATAACGAGGTAGATTGGCTTTTCCCTCTACACAGGTTAGCTACTCCCGGGCACAACTTATTACCAAGTGCCTATTTCTTTGTATCCCTGGAAATAGGCTCCGAATAGTAATTCAAGAAGAAACGAATCCCTCTAATAACACTTTGTAATGTCTTGGTTCTGGAAGCCACCTAGAGGTTCCCTGTACCCGGTTGGTCACATGGCCTCAAGTTCATTTCCATGAACTCCATTGGTTTTCGACTAGTAGCGAGGGTCTTGGGTGTGATACTGGGGAAACTATGCCCTCATTGGTAGAGTAACACTGCAGAATTCTTATAGATAGAAATAGTAGAAGTAGTAAAGCATGCAATAAGTAAAATGCAGAAGTAATAAAAAACTGGAGTGCACACACACACACACAGATATATATACATATATGATGCATGATACATATGTCTAGGAAAGAAGCAAAAAAAAGTCAAAATGATGGAATAAAATACTAAACCAAATTACAATAGAAAATAGGTAAAAATGCTCCACAACATATCAAGCCTCAACTAGGTCCCATGATCCCCAACTCCACAGCAGTCAAGTACCTGAAGTATAAGGGTGCTTGCCCTTATCTATACCTGCAACAATATAATCTATTTAGGCCAAAAATCATGACCCAAATGGGGTGTGAGACTAAATCCCTATAGGAAACCACCCAAAGATATGTGCCTAATAGTCAGTGAATATATATGGCAGGATATAATCAAAATGAAGTAGTAAACAAGGAAGTACTCAAAAGTAAAAAATCCTACAGTTTCAAATGCATTCAATTTTTACATGTCATGTAAGTAGAAAATATTAAGAAGGGAACCCTATGGGATGTAATCATAGCCTAACCCCTCTGGTCCATCCAAAAAAAATAGAAGCAACCCTTCTGGAATGTACACACAGTCTAACCCCTCTGGTTCATCTTTTGCACAGACTCTCTAAGGAAGCACTCAACGTCAATTCCCCATATAATGTCATATCGGTAACTAAAATGCACTATGGGGAAGAAATAAACATACAATTCTCCATGTGGCCTGCATTGATGAACTACAGACACTCTAAGGAAGAACTTACATCCATTCCCCCTATGGTCTTGCATCGTAACATCAATCAGACACTCTGTAGAAACCCTCAACATACATTCTCCCAATGGTCTACTACACGAGGTTCTCATGGACCCATCTAAGTCAATAGAGCACAGTGATATATAATTTCCAAAGTATTTCACAAGAACTACTTGGCTAAATAGTCTACCACATAACAGCATGTCAAAGAAACAAAATCACTCCATCATATCAACACTAGGAATGGAAAGCATGTAACTTTATAGGGTAAGCAAGACCAAGCGGTCATAAACATTACAATCATGGGAAAGACATCCATAGCATAGCAATTAACCCTATTCATATTCAATTGACCTCAGATCAAGAATTTAAAAAATATCAAGAAATAAGAGGGTTAAAACTATAAACACACAATACCCTGATCAAGGGTATTGGGAACTTTTCCACATATAACTCAAAGACTATCTACAGAAAGGTACGAACCACCTACCTCGACATTGTGAGATTGATATACTCCGGAGAAATCCCTTGGATCGACCTTGAATGTGGTAGATCTACAAAAACGTTTAAAATTTTTAACTGAGGATAACACAAGAAAGAGGATAAATCAAGGAATGAGGTTCAAAAAGAAGATAGATCTCACCCATGTGATTCCAACATAACCGAAAAAGTTCAATTTGGAGAGCAGATGCTCAATCGAGGGCTCGGGGAAAGATAACGACCATACAGACACTTTTGTATTAATAAAGCGAAGAAGAAGCGTGTTTTGTCCATTACACACGACCACAGTCCATTTAATGAAAAAAATAAATTACACGATATGTACTTTAGAAGTACACGACGTGTACATGCCCTTTTCGGCTCCCGTATAAGGCGGTCTCCTGGTCACCAAGCATGGCTATGTGCTCGGCTGTTACACAGCTAGCACATGTCTACACGTGGAAAAATAGTACACGACGTTTACTTAAAAAATTTCTTTAAACTCATCCATTTCTCAAAAACACCAAGAAAGAGAAAAACATACCTGGAATGAAGATCTGGGTTCTTACAAGCGTGAAATTCACCATAAGTCGGGGTAGTTAAAACATTAGAAATCCCGGTCTGTGACATTGTTAGCATGGATCCATCTTACCTGCCATGGAAGACAGAATGGAAATGGGGAATTGAACATCAATTTCTTTGTTTCAGCACTAAAGGTTTAATCCCCCCTTCTTTCAAGGAACCAAACTACTGCACCAAGAATCCGATCACCACCAACCCACCAACGTAGGGGTAGGTGCAATGCCAACGCAGCAATCCCACATGGCTCCATCGCTTCTGCGACAGCTTCCACCACCACAATAGTTTGGCACCCACACCCCATTTCCCCTTCCGAATTCATACAAAGAAGGGTGATAAACGACCTCGTACGCTGATATGAGGAGGAGAGGATTATCCCAACATTGGGTATGGCCCGCCATGCTTTTAAGGCATCTGTGCCTCACTACCACCGCTACCCCCAAGGGCCGTGCAGGGAGCAACTGTTCCCCACACCAATGTAAAATTGTTCCTGGATCCTCTCCTCAGAACGCCTTGATGATTTTCTCCCCTACACCGACGAGGTAGGGGATGTCTAGGCCATCCCAACAGAGATATTGTTTCCAGGGCCCCAAAGGGGAACTAACACTAGGTCACACCAGTGTCGCCTCCCAGTCCCATGGGATAAAGAGTAGGTAAGCCATGCGTCTGCACCGCCGACCCCTGTTCAGCTATCCTGATGCCAGCGTCAGGCTTAGGCTGAGGAGGACGCCCACCAAGGGGCATCAACATCAACAACTATTGTGGCTCGTGCCACCGCCGATGTGTATCATCAGCCCCCTGTGTATGCTGAGCAGGGGTACTTGTATTCCCGACCCAGATTGAGGCCCCAACCACCCCACGGGTATGTTGGGACAGATCCCCTAGTCATCGGTGCTGGTAGTGACTACCATGGACAAAACTACAGTAGCGACATACATTGCAGAGGTCCTCCCCATACCATCACCATAGAGAATGTTGGTCCTTCCCACTTCCAGGAACGACAAGGAGGTCCACCTCGTGCCACCTTTATTCTGGATGAGGGTCTTCCCCATGGCAGTTCCACTCAGTACAGAAGCCTCTCCCATGCTAATTACATCGGGTATGGAGTTGTTCCTCCTACCACGGGTCGCTGGTGTGGGGATGTTAAGCATTCGATCAATATCTAGCAAAGGGGTCATACCCATGTCCTCACAGTAGCTGGAAAAGGTCCTTGTCGCCTCAGCAAACAGAGGAGTGGTGGTCATCTTTTCATCACCACCACCCAGCACGGATGTCATACTGAAGTTTGGCATGACCAATACGAGGACCCTCCTCATGCAGATACGTCCAGATGAAACAAACATGGAGGTCCTACCCATGCTGCCATCAACCCCAATGGAGGTCCTACCCACTCAAGAATTTCCTATGGAAATTTCCTCCGCACATCAATTAGTGGACACGGAGGTCCTCCCCATGTTCCATTTGATATATTTTCAGGTTCTCCCCGCACCCCATCGCACTCATGCCGAAATAATTTCCTCCCCATCACCAGTACGACCAAACGTCTTACTTGTTCTGGAAATATACCCTATCCAGAAGAACCATCCTAGGGAAGGTCGTCACTTCCATAAAGGGAATGTCAAGAAGATTCAGACCGAGAACAAACCAGTCTGTTTCTCAGATTCTCAGGCAGAATATGACTCATCGATGGAACCCTCACCTAGATCCTTTGTGTCAATAGATGAGGTAGAAACAAGGTGCATCGGCCTCATACTTCTAGAATTTCAGGTCCATCGGATTCCTACCTCCCTCTATAGTCACAACCAAGAGGATAAAAATTTGATAACTCCACAGGGTACAGTCGTGAAATCACCACCATTATCACCAGAATCACTCTCTACCTCAACTAGAGATCACGAAGAGATTTTATGAGGACCAATGGAGGGTGAGGAGCAGTGTGGTCCACCTCTATAAACCTTATTCCATATTCTAGAAACCACTATCATCAGCCTATCTTACCACGATGTGGTGGCTAAGTCACTACACTCATCAGAGGACATCCCTAGAAGCGACGGTTTGTCAGCTTTCTCGCCATATTCCCCACCAGCCAGCCTGCCATACCATCAGTCTACTTTGGTACTTCTACCGGTTCCCCAGCCACCTCCGGTTGACGATTGGAGCAATGAAGGTATTGACCTGAATCTGGACCAAGGTGCATGTGGGATATTTTCACAGCAAACCATTTCCCATAGATGTTATGGCCAGCTTTAGTTTAAAATTTTAGGGCGCCAAAAACACTCACCTAGAAAGAGGTTGGATGCTTTCACCAAACCTTTTGAGATACTCATTTCCATCTTATTCATCAATTAATGACCTACCCCAAGAATCAGGATAACTTCAAAGACATCTTCCAACATTCCATTTTGTTGATTTAGTCGTACTCCCCATGTCCTAGCGCCCGAAGTCACAAGGCCACCATATGACCCTCCAACGGCGATGCGTCCAAAGCTTTGAATTTCTCTGAAGGATAATCAGGGTGGCTTCTCCCCACATAAAAATACATGGTTGGGGTTAGTACGTGGCCCTCCACTTTAGTTCGATCTAATTCCAGCCTGATTTTTCAGGTGATAGAGAGGAAATGCCTTTAGGCAGGGTCGCGGTTAACTTGGATGACCTACCAGGGGTGAGAATGAGCTTGATCTTCTTAAATAGGACCTACACCCACCCCCACTCCCCCTTATTGAGGGAGTTTCAAACATATTGGATCTATTGGGAAGGATTACTCGTCAAAAGGTGAATCTATTGGGTCTTCCCATTCCCACTGAGGTGATGGACATCAGCTGGAATCCTAATTAGGGTAAAGAACACCTCAGATCTATTAAACCCTCCAACCCATATGGATGAGTGCAGAAGGTGGAAGATGATCTTGATAAAGCTTCATTGCATCAGCAACTCACTAAAAATATTAATATGGCCGACAAACTCCTTTCTGATTATGCTTCAAAGTGATGGGAAGACTATGGTGATCCTTGGCTGGGGAAGTAGGGGGAGGCACAACTTCCCCTTGGAGAACTGCCTCTAGGTGTCCCTAACTATCTTTCCCACACAAATAGTGTTAAGGCCAGAAATCAAGGAAAGGGTGTGCGATATGTGTTGCCGAATCCACCCAAGCAGCGAGACAACCTCTGGGACCCAGCTTAGGTTCCCCCAGCTACTGCGCAGGTCATTCCGCCAGCCGCTCAATCAGTCACTGGGCCAACTTATCATGTTGATGAACCTTCTAATGCACTGGTGGTATAGGATCCCCTTCAAGAAAGTAAACCCCTACCGGATGATCTAATGTGGCACTCATCAATCACCTTGAATATTTAGAGACTCCATAGGTGGAAATACCACCTGATGGAAAGCCATATCTGGCATGGGTGGATGATATGACAGCCCCCTTGGGTTTCAGAAATCCCACCTTTTCTCTATTCAATGGGACAGGGGATCCGCTGTAGCACCTATCCCACTTTATATAAAGTTGTGGGCCTATGTTGGGATCTCCAGTGCAGTAGGAGGCCGCCAAACTCCGATGTTTCGTACAGACATTGGATAGGCTAGTGTTCTTCTGGTATAAAAATCTCCACATCCGATTAGTAGATTGTGGTGAAGAACTCCATATGTAATTCCTCTATATGTTTAATTACACCTCTTAGAAAACGAGTATCACCGACCTCTTCAAGTGCAAGAAGAGACTTGATGAGTGCATTGTAGAATTTGTCACCTGATGGAAAGGGCTCATGTACTCAATTGACATATTGTTGACTCATGATAAGCTACTGAAGATGTTCATAGGAAATATCAAGATAGAACTGGTCCCAATTTTGATCACTTAGAACAACCCCAAATGGGGTTCTGAGACTTCTCTGATAAATCCCAGTTCCTCGAGAAAGCCTTACAACTGGCTAAGCAGGCATACCCATTTCCTCGAGGAATCCCCGCGAGAAGGGCCACCAAGGCGGAGCCCACCGCCATGGATCAAATAGAGTCCCATGGGAAACTAGAATTTCTACCATTATAGCCACCTCCACACCCTTTCAGATTCCATATGCCTCAAGCATAGCCTCGGGACTAGTAGTAACCACCTCAGAATCGGCTGGTGCCCCCACGCAATGCGCTGCCACCACCTAGGAAAGAAAATTGGGCTCCACCTCCTTGACAGGCCCCTCTAGCCCCGTGTCAATGTCAGGATCCAAGGCCCTCATTCATGGATATGACGATCGGAACCTATGCATGAAATAAGGCACAGGTCCCCGGTTACTTCCACAGTGTCGTGGAGCATGGGATTGTACATTTTCCTGAGTGAAGGATGCCAGACGATGTGAAGATCACTAATCACCCTAATTACTTCCCCTACCACAGAATCCTAGGGAACACCCTCAAACAGGTCTATATGTTTAAAGACTATCTTCCAGACCAAGTGGATAACAGCATAGTTCTATTTGGCCCAGCTCCGACACAGGTGGAAAGTGTCTTCGTGAAGACAGACAACAACAGTGACATCAAAGGCGAGTAGCATCAGGTTTCTAATTGTGGGTCCCAAAAGTATGATGATAGGAAGGATGGTAAAATAGTCTCCCATTCCCATGGTGTTATCCTTGCACACAAGAATTGAACAGAGCCTTCAGAAACTGTATCTACTACTACTTCATTGTCGTCTCAACATTCCCCTTCTCAGAAAAGAAAACAATGTCCGCGCAAGGGAAAACAAAGTCCCCCACAAATTCCATCATCATCATGTACTCTCGGTGAATTCATGCCTCGGGGGATTTGATTCCTCTCAGTATCCATCTGGTAGTGGATGACTCTTCGAGTGATGGTCATGGTCATTCCTTAGTTAATACTGTAGATCTGGTAAACTCCTACATGATTCCGGACAATGAGGAGATCCAGGTGGATCCTCCCTACACCCCCAGCTGTCATTAGTGTTAAAGGAGCCACAAAAATATAGATCACTGGAGCTCCTCAGTTAGTACTACCAACCAGGCTATTCATGATATCAAAACCAGGTAGCATGCCCTACATAGAGCTCAACATGTACAGTCTTCTCATCTGGTTTCATTAGGTCCGCATTCGTCGCCATTCGTGTTGTTGGATCAGGCAGATCCACCTCAACTATATTTTGATCCATAAAACTTTTCTCCAGACCGGTATCAATCATCAGGCCCTCATCTTGTAGTCACTCTGTTGGCTTCAAAGAGTGAACCGCAGAATATTCCTAGCACTAGTCAGTTGCATGTCCAACTAGCAGGGGCCGCCCTACCTCATGTACTTGAGCGTCCTCCTATAAGTTTAAGTTCAATCCTAGCATAGAAGTATGATGTTCTAAAACATTGTTCCAGCTTTCCATCAAAGATCTCCATCCTTGAGGCCCTTTTCCTATCATCAGATATGTGTGAGGCCCTCGTTGAGGCATTAAGATTCCCCTATAGTTTGAGACGTAGGTATTAGCCGTAGAATCCTTTCATGCTGAGTCAGTCAAGAATGATGAATTCCAAGACATCAACTCATTCTCTAGATAAGAAGAAGGCTCTCTTATACAGGGGAACATTTTCCCACTATACATCACCAAACAGTTTAATTGTGTGGATGTTTGCCACTATCTTGTTGACACAGGCTCTGGGATCAACCTAATCCTGACTCGGACACTACAAAAGTTGGGGTTTCCCAAGGATGATTTGAGTCCCTCTGACCTATGAATCCAAGGTTATGACAAGATGGAACAAACAATGGTCGGCAAGATCCGCTTGAAGACCCAGTTTGGTGGTCTAGTTGCCAGCACTGATTTTATGGTTGTCTCTCGGGATATCGCTTACAATGCATTGATGGGAAGGTTATGGCCCCACAAGCATGTAGTGGTTCCCTCATCGTATCACCAGTGCCTCATGTACTCCATTAATGGTCGAGTGGGAATGCTTCAAGATGATGCATCTCCCTTTGCCTCTTGTGAATCCCGCTCTCGGCATGATAACTGTTACAAGATCAAAGAAGACATGATTTAGGATAATGAGGTTGAGCATTCCATATCCATGACCGACCCGTGGATCGATCTAGATGACACCTACATCTTTCCAATTCGCTGGTTGTAGGCTACAACTCCGGACAAGATAAAATGATATATTATTTCTGGAATGATGGCAGAACACATTACCATGTCTTTGTGACAACATAAGATCACCTAATACTCCTACAAAAATCAGTCTTAGGTGATCCCAGAGCCACTTACATCCATAATGTATCGGAATGTGTGCCCGATGGAAACAATTGTACATCATACTTTCTAGTTATGCAGGGCTGGGATAAACAGGATCAAGACGATGTGCCACTATTACTTCAATGTCATCATGAGTGGCCTCTTGGGCTGATGACTAGATGGGATTGGATAAACACCCTTCATTGCTATGGTTTCGGCAGCACAGGAGTTCCCCAGTGTGGTGTCCACTGCCACTCAGGCTAGTACTAGCCTCCTATCGGGATTTGTCGACTCAGAGGAAACTCCTACTGCTATGGATCCCTTCACCAATTGAGAAGAAGAGGATTCATAGGATTCTCCCCCTGTTTTTGAAAGGGGGGTCTCCTCCATGATCGATGAATTGGTACATGTGAACCTCGCATGCGAGGTAGACTCAAAACCCACATTGATCCGTGCCTTTATGGCCCTAGAGGAGCAATATTAGTACATAAAATTCCCTAAGCAACATAATGATGTATTCTCCTAGAGTTATAACGAGATTCCAGTACTAGATCCTCAGGTTTCCATCCACAACCTCGGTCTCTCAACTGGAAATTGCAGGTTCATGCAGCCTTCTTGAAAGATGCACCCTTCTCACTGTTCCATGGTTGAGGTAGAAGTTGATAAGCTCATCATAGGCAATTACATTAAGGATGTCCAGTACCCCAAAAGTCTGGCCATAATTGTTCCAGTCAAGAAGAAGAATGGATAGATCATAGCCTACATCAACTTCCAGGTTCTCAACCATTAGTGTCTGAAGGATGATTTCCCCCTTCCTAGGATGAAATTGTTGATCGATGCAACAGATGGGTTCCAAGACCTCTTCTGCATGGATGGGTACTCCGAGCATAACTAGATATTAATAGATCCCAATGATGAGGAGTCTACAAACCTTAGGGCACCACAAGATACTTTATGTTACCAACTCGTGCCATTTGGGTTAAGGAACGCAGGTTCCACTGATATGTGTTCTATTCATCGCATATTTAAGCTAATCCTCATAATGTTGTGGGAATATTATGTGGATGATATTGTGTTCAAATTTCACCACTGTCAGGACCATCTCAAAGACCTTAATAAGGTGTTTGTCTTCCTCTACTCCCACCATCTGAAGATGAATCCATCAATGTGCGCCTTTGGGGTCACCTATGGAGAGTTTCTCGGCTTCGTTGTCATATACAGGGGCATCAAGATCGACACAGAAACGATCAAGGCCATTATTTAGATGTCTCCTCCAATAAACCATCGGGGGATTCAAGGTTTCCAAGGACACATGGCCTACATATGCTGATTCATCATGAATCTGGCCAGAAAGTGTAATCTCTTTTCTCGGCTCATGAAGAAATGCACTATCTAAGAGTGGGAAAAAGAATGTCAAACTACTTTTGAGGAAATCAAGCAGTACCTTCTCCAACTTCTAGTCTTAATGATAGCTATATCTAGAAAGTCACTGGTCCTTTACGTGACCGCCCTATAATATTCTCTCAGTGCCCTTCTCACCTAGAAAAATAACGAGGGGACAAAGAACTGTCTTCACTACCTCAGCTGCATGCTCCCCGATACGGAGACCAGATACTCCCCTATCGATAAGATCATTCATGCACTAGTATTCATGGTACATAAATTGTGACATTAAATGATGCACCTTGAGGCACAGTTGGTGTCCCAAGTAGATCCGCTGAAGTACATCCTGAACCGACCCATGTTGAATGGTCTTCTAGCTCAGTGGGTGGTAATCCTTCAGCAGTTCTATATTAGGTTTTTCCCTCAGAAGGCTCTTAAGGGGAATCATTGGTAGACTTCCTCACTACCCATCCATCTCCTACGTACCAATCCCTAGATCTAGATTTCCCCGATGAAGTGATTCTCTTAGTAGACCAAGATATTCGATGTTGGCTAATACACTTCGATGGTGCTTCCCAGAGCCCCACTGGTAGAAGTCTCAATGACCCCAGGCTCAATAGAGTGGGCATGGGTATTGTCTTCATTACCCCAGCACTATCCATTCTGGCGTATTCATTCCTATTTTCAGAAGGCTCCACTAACAATGAGGAAGATTATCAGGATCTCATTACTGGCCTCAACCTGGCCCTTGAGGTTGACGTTCCCCATTTTTCATTTGAAAGGGGACTTCGAGCTAGTCATAAGCAGATCAATAGTGACTATGTATTCAGAATGCCAGAGATCGTACCATTTTTGGAAGTCAATATTTATATAATGGCCAAGTTCTCATCTCTTCCAGAAGTTACTCATGTCCCTTGATCTCATAATGGTCGAGCTGATAGCCTGTCCATCCTAGCGGCATCACTTTCAGAGCCCGAACAAGATGATATGATTATGCATGTGGCACAATGGAGGTTCATTTCTCCCATCACTCCAGATGATAATGATAGCCCGTAGGTAATCCACCTTAAAATCAGAACATCCACGCCAGGACCCCCTGGTTCCCCAGATGCAGTGATTGAAGTGACTCATGAATGGAGAACCTCTTTTGTCATGTATGATTAAAATGGTAATCTTTCTAAAAATTGGGCCAAGTGCGAGCGAATCCAATGCCGCATGTTACAATTTACCCTCCAAAACTGTCCTTGTCATGAGAAGATCCTCTAAAATTTTGGGTTTGATGGGTTATCCTATGTTGCATTCAAGGAGTCGAGATTCCCCAAGTCATGCAGGAGGTTCATGCCGATTCCTGCTGGGCTCATCAGATTGGGCCAAAACTATCTCACCTGATCAAAAGACTGGGGTACTTTTGGCCCTCTATGATCCATGACGGGATCATGTTCTCCAAAAGGGTTCATGTGTTCCAAATTCATGCTATTATTATGCATCATCCACCAGATCCTCCCCACTCCACCAAATACACTTGATTGTTTTCTATATAGGGACTCATTGTCATGGGACCATATCTTTCGGTGACAGCTCGCCAGTGCAGGTTCATCCTGACCGCTATAGATTTCTTCTCCAAATGGGTTGTGGCAGTTCCGCTCAAGGAGTTCAAGTCCCATTCCATCATTGACTTTGTGAGCTCCAACATCATCTATCGATTTGGAGTCCCTCATGCAGTCTTCACCTATAACAGCACAAACTTCCGGGCATGTGAGCTGAGGAAACTGTACGCTAAGCACAACATCCATTCTAACCATACCTCCCATTATCATGGGAAAAAATGGATAGATCAAGGTGTTCAAAAAAACCACTCTCTAACTTTTTGTAGAAAATAGTGGGTTAGAACATGAAGAGTTGGCTGGACAAGCTCCCCAACGACCTCTGGGCATATCGGACGATGACCCATAATTCCACCTAGGTGACCCCATATACCATGGTTTACGGAACGAAGGCCATCCTACCCTTTGAGATTCAGTTTACCTCATTGAGAACAACTGTCTATGATCAGAAAGCACCAAATAAAGTTGCTCAAATCCGTCTGGCTGAGTTAGAAGCACTCAGCGAGAACAAGCTTTGAGCCTTGTACAATATAGAAATGAACCAAAACAAGATAGCTAGAGCTTTTAAAAAGAAAGTTCACCTTCGCTCCTTCCTGCAAGGTGACTTGGTGATGGCCTTGAGAAAACCAATGATACCTAGCTAGAAACCACCCATGTTGGATCCCAAATGGGAAGGACCCTACCTCTATCGCAATTTTTACTCCAAGGGTTCATTCTCCTTGGTTACCATGGATGGTGAGCATATAACTCCTCCCACCAATGCCAAGTTTCTCAACCAATATGTTTCCAGAGTAACATGGTCCCACATGACCTTAAACTATACATTCCAGCACGACCCCAAACTACATTGTGGTCTTACATTACCATGAACTATTGCATCCGACATGACCTTAAATTGTTTGGTCCTACATGAACTTAAACCATGAAATGTCACACATGATGTTAAATTGTATGTCGTTCTGCATGATGGTAAACTGTATGTCGTCCTGCATGACTCTAAAATGTATGTTGTCCCACATGACATTAAACTGTGTGTCATCCTTCATGATGCTAAACTGTATGTCATCCTGAATGACATTTAACTGTGTTTCTCCCTACGAGATGTTAAACCTCAAGGACTACACACGACATGATTCCCATCCTCATGGGATACGTAGAAATGTTCAGATGCCTCATATTGAGTCCAGCCCTAGTGTCCTCTTTGACTATCACCAAGGTATAGTTCTCTTGGAGGATCCCGCATGCTGTCATATAGGCTTCTTTGGCCCCACTAATTGTCAAGATTATGATGTTGCCACTATGTTACCTCCCTATTTCTCTCTCTCCCCACATCCTCACTGCACGACGTTAAACGGCATGGCCTTTAGAACTACATATGGCTTGATTCACATATTTATGGGATACGTAGGAACACCCTGAAATATCGTCTATAGGTCCAGCCCCAAACATCAATACCACCCATTAGGTCGATGCACATGGTGGGGTACATTCTTTTTCCCTCATCCACATCATGTTCTTCAATACCGTAATGTGTATCCCTCCTCCCTTAAAATCCCCACCTCTTATACTGTCCATCTTGACATTAAGTTTCACGGGAACATTTATGCTCCACGGACTCCATCATTTGGGTTTTCAATATCTTTCACATCCTAAGGGACCCCAAATGGCATGGATTCCCAGCTCATGGGATTTCCTACCATTATGGGCCAATGTCCTTGAGGGTTTCAAACTAAAAATTGATACACTTCCTGTATTGCGAATATGGTCAGCAGTAAATGATCATTTTTTGTTCCCATTTCTGGTTACCACAGTATGGATGTTGTATTAAAATTTTGGTCAATAGTTATCCTTTGTCATTTTTATCACCCCCATATGTCCCAAAAATGGTGTGCAATGGCTCATTATGCCCCGCTGCCTCTTCAAGCTTCAGCTTGCCTCGGGCTGGAGTGTGATTCCAGCTACCAGAACCTTAAGTAATGGGAAGATCCTAGTCCTACACCTTATTTATCACAACGAGCATTGATTACATGGGATTAGTAGAATAGTTAAGGAAATAACCACATGAGAGGCCATTTGGCTACAGTTGGTTGGGACGCCCAACCTTAGGTCCCTCAACCCTTTCGGCCACCTGGCCTGAGTTCTAGTTTATGAGTGGGTGGTGTGGTATGGACTCACATCCTTATTCACATCGGGCTATTTTTCCACGCCGCACATACCCCCTTTGAGACATCCCTCTATTTATCACCCTTTCCGCAAGCACAAAACCTTCCATGCCTCGCGAGCCCCATCATTTGTGTTTCCATCATATTCAATATCCAAAAGGACCCCTAAATGACATGGATGCTCGGAGCAAGGGATATCCTACCATTACGGTCTAACGTCCTTGAGGATTTCGAGCGACAAATTGATACTAGTCCCATGTTGCGAATATGGTCAACGATTGATTCTAAATTGTTTTCCCCAACCTTTGGTCACGTAGATACAGATAAAATGTTGTGAAAATGATCAACATAAATCATCTATCATCGTTGCCATTTTTTGGGTTTCCATAGGCACAATGATTCACCCTCTTTACTCAATTGTCCCACATATATGAAATTTAACTAGGAATCTACCTTACAAGAACTATGACCTTAAACTAAGAACACCATCATCCTTGTTTCATGACGATAAATTGTACATCATCCTAATCTGAACTAGATATGGCTAGATTCCCATCCTTATGGGGTATGTAGCAACACCTGAATGTCTACTCTTTAGGTCCAGCCCCATCTCTTAGAAACCTCCCTATCATAATGGCCCCATTATCCTATGTTCTTTCAAGAGAGGGGTATATGGTGTCATATAGGCTTATGTCCCCATTCACGTCGGGTTTATAACAACCATGCCACATACCTATCTCTCCTAATTTCCCTTCGATCACTTTCCCTATAACCATCTTGTCGAGTCAGCTACTATTATTTTGGGTCCCTCAGCCTTCTTTGGTGATTCGCTAATGTGCCCAAGAGTACTATGGTTTAGATCTTGGTGTGTCAGATTCAACCTGGACATGCTTTCACCCATTTGTTTTAGGATTTGTGTTCCCTTTAATTTGGGAATTCATTATCTTTCACATCTTTGGGGACCCCCAAATGGTATGGACTCTTAGTCCAAGGTCTCTCCTAACATTACATGCCAATGTCCTTGATGGTTTTGAACAACAAATTGATACAAGTCTCGCGTTGTTAATATGGTCAGTGGTTGACGCTCATTTGTTGTTCCCATTTCAGGTCACCCAATATGGATGTTGTGTATCGAACACGGTCAATAGTCATCCTCCATCATCACACAAACCCCATGATGCCTTAAATGTTGGTTACATGAGTGACACCATTTCCCACCCACCATGTCTATGTGGAATTTTGACACACATGGCACTATCCCTTAGTGCACATTTTCACATTAGGAGGACAAAGCCTCGGTGAGGTGTCGTTCGGGGCTCCGCACCAACATCCCCTTTATGCATATCCCATGTGTTTCAATGACCTCGTCTTCCCTTGTTTCCCGCACCGAGTTTGACTCACATGGGCATATGGATTGGATCGAGGTTTGTGCCTACTTGGAAGAGTTCTGCTTCACCATGGTCCGAGATCTAAGACCCTAAACTAAGATCTCATTATAAGTCCCCTCCTTAGATCTACGTATGGCTTGATTCCCATCCTTATGGGATACATAGGAATGCCCAGACATCTCCTGTTTGTTTCCAGCTTGAGTTTCACTAATTTATCTCTTCTATTCTGCGTTTTAGGCCCCCACTCTAATAGGACCGTGTGGTGTGGTGTGTGTGGGATTATGTCTTCATTCACATTGGGCTTATAGTAGTCATACTGTGAACTCCCCTTCAATGAGATAGTCTCTTTTACCTCCTATCTCGCATTACATTAAACTGTATGATGTCTTTCATGACATTAAAATGTATGTTTTCATGCATAACATTAAAATTCACTTTCTAGATCTACATATGGATTGATTCCCATCCTCATGGGATACGTAGGAATGCTCGGACACCTCGTCTTTGCGTCCAGCTCGAAAAAGATCTAGTCTCTCCTTCCCCAAATTATCTAACATTTTCTGGTCCCTCTCCCAAGGTCTCTTTCTTAGAATCACATGCAATGTGATGTGTGCCTCGTCCTCATTCACGTTGGGTATGCTTTATCATATCGTTCACATTCCCTCTTGAACATCATATCTCTTGTATACGTCTGATCCAAATGACTCTAAACTATTATTCCTAGTCCCACATGACTTTAAAATGTAAAGTCTATACTACACGACATTAAAGAGCATGGTTGGTCCCATCACATGACCCTAAACTGTGACATTATCATCCTGCCCGCATGATGAAAAACAACACTACATCGTGGTATCCTCACTCGAGGGGACATCATGTTTGGTATCATTCACCCACCATACCATTTTTCAACACCTACATATGGATTGATTCTTTTGGCGATGCCTTGACTTTTTATCCTAGGTTAGTCATTTCACAAAAAAAACACATTCATTCTTAAGGAATAACATTTTCTATCAAATGTCGTTTCTTTTGTTGCAAGGTCCAGGCCCACACGACCTTATTCTCTCTAACACGGGTATCTTACCATCCCACCCTTAAAACTATGTATGGCTTGATTCCCATCCTCATGGGGTACGTAAGAATTCCCAGACACTTTGCCTTAGGCCAAGCCTAACCTTCACTTTCGGTCCCCTACCAAGAAGTTTACCCGGGAGCACATTGTGGTGATACAGACTCCTAATGTCCTCACTCACATCGAGTTGAGTAATTATTTCACCACATGTTTTCCTTCTTCAGTTCCACCATGGTCTGAGCTCTAGGACCATAAACTTAGACCACGTCACATCTTTACCACAAGATGTTAAACTGCACAACATCTTCCAATATTATGTATGGCTTGATTCCCATCCTCATGAGATACGTAGGAATGCCCATACATTCTATCTGTAGGTCCATCCATGGGAATTTTATGTCCTGTTTCCCCTTATTCTGGCCCCTTGTCCCAAACTCTTTTCGGAACATGTGGTGTGGTGAGTACCTATTCGGTTCTCATTCACATCAGGTTTTGAAATAGCTGCACCATGTGCCTCCCTTGACTTTTCTCAACATGGTCTGAGTTATATGACCCTATACATAGATCTATTTATGGTAACTATGCATCAGGTTTGTCTACTTCTCCACCCTACACACAATCCATTAAATCAATCCCCCATTAATAGTCCATTCTATGACAATTATGTTTTATGCATGCAACCCTAGGAACCTTTCCCTTGGAAATGGACTCAATTCCCTCTATCTGATACATCTTATTCTCGTACTCAGATGCGTTGTGTAAAAGATCCCGACGTATGGAATTTTCACTGGGACATTCCCTAGTTCCATGTCCAAGATTCATGAGCTAGTTATTTGGATCCTAATCCTCATCAATGTCTGAAGGGATCCCCATTATGGCCTAGTCTCATGTCACATCGTCTTACATATCGTCTTGGGCCAACATCCCTAAGGACCTCGGCCGACTTTTGTGACAGGTCCCGTGTTTCGAACGAGGTCAGTGGTCGAACCTCATTTTTTTTCTCATTAAATGCTAACACGGATGAGATAATATGTTTCAAATGTGGTTAGTAGTTATCCTCTATATTAATTCCTCTATCACTGTGGTCGAGATCTCAAGGATCATGATTAACATATTTCCACTCCCTTATGTTCAAGTGGAATTCCAACATAATCGACTTTACCTTTCCTTTCATCCAGGTGCATCAAGTATGTGGTTCGACATTATTAGATGTCATTCACCTAGTGTCCCATTTCCCCTAACATGTTCCTTCCTACACTAGAAAATTTCCATCACTACTCATTGTTTTCCACATCGAGCATGACTAACTTTGGCTTAGTAATTTTGGTAGGATGTGTAGTGGTGTATCCATGCCACACATGCCTTTAATCATCCTGCATGATGTTAATCTGAGCTCTCAAAAACTATGTTTGGATTGATTCTCATCCTCATTGGATATATAGCGATTCCCATGTGTTTCACAATGGGCCCCACACAAGGTTAAATAATCCTTATGGCCCCCAGGCCCAATCCTGGTCTAGATAGTATGACCTTTAAACTATGTGCATCTTACTAACAGTACGACGTTTAAACTACATGCCTATCGTCTGCATCTATGTGACGTAAAACTAAAGAGCATTCCAGGTCCTTACCAGAGAGGTCCTACTTGGAAGTATTTGTCATCCCTTGATTCTCGCTTCGGGCCTGACCCAAGTGACCATAGGGACTGGTCATTGGATTTTCCATGAATGTAATGGAAATAAAATAGACCAAATTAGAATAACAAAAATCATGAATGCATCTAGCATGAATAGTAAAAAACAAGATGGTGCGTTCAAAAGTTACATGCATCATTGTAACTAAGGATTGACCCCTCCCATGGATGGGTTGGCCTCATCAATAGAGCATTGTAGCTCCGCCACCCTCTAGATTGTGGAATCCAGGATTCGATGTCGCCTGTTTATTTCCCACTCCTCTTCGACAGTGATGGGGCGCAGTTCGTCAGCTGCGATCTGAGTCAGTTCCTCATTGGTTCGGATAACAGTTATCTCCTCAGAGGCTTGCCTCATGCACTCTTCAGACTCTTTCAACTCGGCCTTCTTCTGCAATAAAATCTCCGACTATGAATTAAGGAAAGAAGAATGTTCATATGCATGGATGTGTAGTCACTGAATCTCATTTTCAGCCTCCTAGAGCCACTGGATGTTCACCGCTTCTCTCCACTACCAACCCACACCAAAGTCACAGTCATATTCCTGGATCATCTTTACCATGAGATATCGGACGAGCATGGGGGGGGGGGGCGATGGGCATCCACCATCCATTACACAGTTCACACAGTCATGAATGAAGTCTCTCCATCTCGTCTATCCATTTTTCTTTAGGGGTGTCATCGATGAAGTGCTTGATCAACTTCCATGACCAGTGGCAGTCTATTTTTGAAATCCTCTACATCAGAGGTCGTCTCGTCCCAGTCTGTAGGGTTGGCTTTCTCATACATAGGGAATTCCCACAAGAACTCATCATCACGGTCCGCATCTGGTGTCAGATTGTGTATGGAAGGACCTGTTCTTTCTGATCGATCTTCCTCGTTAGATCTCACTTCAATAATTTTACGCCCTGCCCTGCTAACGATCCCACCAGTGATCAGAAGTACCGCCACATGGTATGTCTGGATATCCACCTCCACGACCATCGACATTCCACTAAGAAGGGTGCCACCAAGAGTACCAACCAACCTCTCCATGGAACCCACACCATTTTGAAGAACTATACATACAAAGAAGTGCACGAATGTCAGTTAACCTGATTGATGGGTTGTAGTCATGAATTTTTTAGAGAAGACTTACATATATCAAATTCTCAGTATCATTCCTAGGTTGTTTCAATCGGGACCGTGAGGCATGGCCCTCCATATATTGTCAGAAGGTCTGAAAACTCTGAGGGAGCCACCTCGGGTGTCCTGGCCCCACTGGATGCGGTAATCACTGTCACTGTGGGTGTGGATCCCGAAGGCCCCCAATCTACATCCCCTGAGGGAAAAGAACATGTTTTGTGTATGATCCCCTCCATTATAGTTCAAATATTAGTGAGGCATCCCATGTATCTGGGAAGAAGATCCCATGGAAGGAACTCATGGTCCGACCTCGAGAGCCTTTGTAAACTATTTAGGTGGTGGGTTTGAATCACCAACTTCTCCCTACTATAATGGGCTCCCTCTACCGGCCTCCTCTCCCTAGGACGACTTATCCGACTCTTCTAGAAAATGGATGTTCTCCCTAAATTCTATAGTAGAAAACAATGGAGGGGTTATACGATCCAATAACACCTTCACCCAGGATATCATTGGAAGCGGGGCACCCTGGGAGTGCATGAAGTCCTCCAACTCAGCCAGGTATTGCTCCGCCTCTGCTTGAGATACCACAGAGCCAGCCCTGACGGGTCTGATTCCTAGAAATTCCATCCCGAGACATTTCATGTGTTTCCACATCTCGAACAAGCTGATAAATTACATGATGACATCCCAGATGTACTAGGCCTCTGGGAAGACAACATTATCCGTAATGTCTATATGGTGTAGATGCTTCCCTGGAGCCCAGGTGGATATTCTATTGAATCCTCTTGGTGGCCTCCCCTCTAGATATCTCTGCTCTTCTCGGACTATCAGGTTTGTTTCCACTATCGGATCTGATGTTGCTGCCTCCCCCTCAACTAGTGTGGGCCTCGCCACCACGGCAGCCTCGCCACTGCTGGATGCCCTTTCTGCCTTCCATCCATAGCCTCGAGGTTGGGGAGGCACACCATAGCTATACTGAACAGCTAGATGCTTCAACATCTCCGTAGGGTAGGCCGCCTCCCTGCTTTTGTTGTACTAATTCACCAGTCCAAAGATGACCGAGGGTGGAGGCAGCACATTCCACATCTTCCCATCTTCTCGTGTGAACATGAGACACATCCACCACATCATGCATGGATGGTCCTCATAGCACACCCCCATATAGACCTATGGGGACAATCACTACAGGCCCCGAAATTGCTTGGAAAATCGGTGCGGGGTTTACGGCTCAAAGAGGGGCTCACGGTCAACTCATGCCACCAGTACTCCACCCCGAAAGGCCAAGAGGTCGGACCAACACTATTCTATTTCCTGACCATCATCAGTGAATACACACATTGGCAATAATAATGGGTGAAATTTGAACTCATCTACCTTCGAGACCCGGTTCAGTACCGACTACACAGTCATCTTTTCCGGAAATCCCCCTGTGGCATACAGAATGGACTGGTGGAATTTCGATCCTAGAGGGGAGATGGGGTTTAGATATTCATATACCCCCTAAAGTGCACCTCTATCCATCCATTCATGAGGTGGAATGGCCCGCATATTCTATATGTCTTCTTGCTCTCGCTAATATGCCATATAGTCTTGAACTGCTTGGAGAGAATCGGGATCCCAGGATTGGCCCACCCTCCTGTCTCTAGCAGGGATGACATGATAAACATGCTCTGTCGCATGCCCATGTTTGTGTCTCTCACCTACAGGATTCAACTATAGATGAGAGCCACAATGAATGCAGCTAACATGACTACACGTTGTTGCTCAGTACTGACGTTGAACCCCCACATCTTCAACTGGATATCCTCCAAAAGCCTCTAGTACGAGGGCTCCTTGCCTTGTTGAGCCCCCTTTGTGAATGTCCGAGGACTCATAGGGAACTTCCTCTTTTCCATGATGTTCAAGAACTGCTTGAACCACCATTTGAAGTGGGCATCCCTCACCGACTTCTTTTTCTCTCCCGGTACTAGGTTCATCAACACCATCACCAGCGGTGGCATCTGCTCTAGATCCTACCAAATACCCATAAATGGATGAACACATCATACATCGCCCCCAGTATCAGGACCCCTGATATCTGATGCACATCCCATAAACTAATGCTGATCTCACCATGGTGCAAATTGAAGCTATTGGTCCTCAATGATCATCTACTCAGCAACACCGGCATCAGCTGCTTCGATATATAGATGAAGAAATGGGAGGCCCAATATTCCTCATACTGGCCTACTCTTCTCAACTCTACCCCAAATCCTTTGCACGAGTCACCTACACAGTAGGCCCAGGACTCGTCATCTATGAAGTTTCCACCATGGCACAGATCCCACTCATTAGACCACCCATTTCCCAGGTTCCTCAGGGCTGCCTTCAAGATGGTGTGGAATAGTGGGGGGATGTTTCCAGCTGCAGTTCCTTCCTATCAACATTGATCAGATTATTTTTTAGAAATTCATCGTTGAAAGGCATGAAGTCCTCCAAGTCATGGTCGTCAGCCGTCCTGAACCACTGGTGCTAGCACGGTGTGCTTCTGAACCTGTAAGATGGATCATCCCTACTCACTTTAGGTATTAATATATTATCCCTTAGTCCCAATCCATATATAGGCATCTTCTTGCATAGTGGATAGTTCTTTTGGATTTCCAACAGTAGCTCCTCTAATGAATTATGGTCAAAATAGATCTGTATGAACTCCCCTATACCCGAGCTATCTTCCATCTCATCCCTCCAGGATAAATCTACAATGATCCTCTATAAGCCTCTTGGTGAGCCATTTAGATTTAAATATTTGGAGGTTTTTTGTTCTAGAATGTGAAGCTATTTCGCAGATCTCATTCGCAAATTTCGTTTGTAAAGGCAATTCACAGAGCCCTGCCCTGGTCTTCAGACGTAAGCCACAGAGCAAACTATCGTGATGTTAGAGACTCATTGTGCACCGTTAAGCAGAAGTCTAGATTTGTGGAGATCAGTCTCAATGTACACAAAGCTTCACAAATCGAGTGCACTAAAGGCCAAAATGCAGGGATGAGAAAGGAAAAAAGAGAGGCCAACATCCCCTATTAATAGGTGAGGACCTATGGTGCTTCACAGTGAATCTAAACTGTGGAGAGAATCACAGATTTCTCAGCCTACACATCACATCTCCTCTTTGCAAGCCTCATTCGCGAGTCAACCACATGACTCAGATTCATGATTTATTGAGGAATTTTGGCGATTGACCCTCATCCATTGACCCTTGATTTCTCCTCAGCTCCTAGTCTGAGGGGGGAATTTATTGGTGCCAAAATTTGAGAATAACAACAACATATGGAAAGCATTTGGGGATGCCTCGAAAAGTATGCATGCGGATCCCTGCAGTAATGTGAATGGCGCAAAGCTCCCCACTTTGCAAAGCCTCTACGAAGAAAGGAGGCAAGAGGCTCCGCAAACCCATTTGACATTTGTGAACCCACCACAGAGCAAGAAGGAATGAGGCTCCTAGAACCCATTTGTTGTTTGCGAACCCGCTACCGAGCAAGGAGGTGGGAGGATCCGCGAACCCATTTGACATTTTGGAACATGACATGGATCAAGGAGGCCTGAGGCTTTGTAGTTATGATAAAATTCCTTGTGTCTTCCACCTAAGCAAGCTCTGCTATTTGGTAGATGTGGCCTATAAATATTAGGCTCCCCTCGAGACCAAAGGATGGATCATCCACCCTTTCATCTTCATATCTCTCGAACCACGAATCGATTTCTGCTCTGCGAACCATGATCTCTTCAAGGTACTTTAGCATCGCGAAGTGCCTCTCCCATGGTTTGAATTCATCCCATCATCAAAGAGGGATGCCCTTCACAAAGCCCACGGGCCTCCGCAAAGGAAGAGGATCCCCATGGGGACTCAATTCATTGTGAAGCACTTATGATTTTCAAATTACCCTCAATGCACATGTGACCCATATGCTAATGTAGGGTTATTATGCTTCACGAAGCATATTGCATCGCAGGGAACCCTCACGTCACAAAGCACTCCTCCGCAAATGCCTTTCCACTTCATGAAGCACCGTCAATAGGCACATATTACCTATTCCTAGGCAAGGGCACACCACCTCACAAAAGCATACCACTTTGTGAAGTTCCACTACAATATGGAGAACCAGAGCTTCACTGGGCTTCTACCTATGAACCCCTTTGCTCTATAACTCCTTTCTCTGTGCGACCCTCCTGGTTTTCACGAAGTATTTTCAATATCCCTTGGTTGGTACTTTCTATTTCTTTGATTTTCCTAATGCTTATTCACATGGTAATGCTAATGACTACTGCTTTTTCACATAGCCACGTTAATGTGGACCCCTAAATGGATCATTCATTGACACCACCACTCCATGACATTGCTGATGCCTTCCTTTCCTCAAAGGAAGGAGAGTATCAGTTATGTATGTCCTAGGGGTGTAGAGTGAACCCACCTCATCCGAGCTACAAAAAAATAAACTATCATGCCCCATTTCCTCGGCACATGACATTAAACTGTGACCCCACACCATGCATCATACACGGGGTGCCCCATCCCAGACATTCTCTATGCCCACTGGTCTCCATGGGAGTGAGATCATTCCTCGCCTGGAATGAGATCCTCTTTATCGGAATGATGTCTATCCACGGGGAAAGGATACCAACCATGGTATAAGTCCCTATCCATTCTTTTAGGAGGAAGCGTTCCTACTCCTCCTATCTTCATCCTAGCCAAAGACTAGATAGTGGGGATGGGAACCAAAACCCTTTTCTCTTCAGTGTCAATCCCCTATACTGATGGGATTTGTTATCACCAGGAATCCACCTGGGAGTAAGTCCCAATATTCATCTCCTTGGGTTGCAAAACACACGTAATCCCCTATTTCCATTTTGGTCTACTGATTACATGTCAGCCCCATTACCCTTTCCATGGATGCACCTTTTGAAATGTGATCGTCGGGACTTTTCTGCCTCTTGTTTCTCACACCGATCTTGACTCACTTGAGCATTGAGTAAGCATCGACTATGGTATCCTCTATGGGCAGCCTAGAGTGTAATACCCAAACACTCCTCCTAAGATATGTGAAATTTGATCCATTCTAAGGAAAGGTATCTAAGAAGACTCCTTGATGTTCAATCCCACCATCATTTTGTTCTGAAACCCCTTCATGTCAGTTTACAAATCCTCTTGAACTCTGTGGACTTTGATCCTTGCTAAGGCAAGGTACGTAGGAAGCCTCCCTGAGGTTCAAGCCCATCATCCATTGGTTCCATCCCCCCCTCCCGTCGATTACCACTCTTTCTAAACTATGTGTAAATTGATCCTGGCCATGGAAAGGTACATAAGAATCCTCCTTGAGGTTCAGTCCCACCATCCCTTGGTTCTGACCCCCCTTCACCTCGGTTCCCACTCCTTATGAACTACGTGTACTTTGATTTTTTCCATGCCAAGGTATGTATGTAGCCTCCCTGAGTTTCAATCCCACCATCCATTCACTACTGGAAATAATTATTTTCCCAACACTTGTATACCAATGGTTCTTTTGAACCGTTGGTATAGGTTTTCTTTACCAATAGTTTGCATAAACCGGTGTTAAATATGGAGTTTTCCCTATGGTTTGAGGAAACCGTTTGGAAATCATTGTTTTCCCAATGGTTTTTAATAACCGTTTGGAAAATATGCCCCTAATTAAACTCTGGATGGTGACCCCCCTGATTCCAAAAGAAGATTGCGCAACTCCTAGAAGCGATGCCTGACTCCCAGAAGCCCTTGAGAAACCCCAGCACCGGTGCACCTCTTCCATCCGATCAGCTACTAGGTTAGACTCCATACACCTCTTCTCAAGGATATCCTTACAACTCTTCTCAATAAAATCCCTCTATTCTCAAGGATATCGTTATTCCCTATTTCTAGGGATTTTTGAAAATTTTATGATTCACTACTCCATGAATTGTGTACTCAAATCACTACATCCTTGAATGGTGTACTCAAATCACTGCATCGGTGTACACATTGCCCAATTAATGTTTTCATTAAACATGTACATTTATAAGGTAATGGTGTCTCTTTATTGTGTTCTAATTTTAAGATTTATAGTTTTTTTAATCTCAATGCTTCAAATATTACAACTTCATGTATATGAACTCATTAGAAATTGTTTGTAATATTTATTCATAGTATTTCATGAAAATCACTCCTTTCATTAAGATCATGTCAAACATGAAGATCATATTCATCTTAATTTCTGTACACTATGTGTATTACATAACAATAATGTATCGTGTTTCTATCAAAATCTATATATATATATATATAATGACACACTGTTCACTTATCCTTTTCATAATAGAACATATGGAGTATCTTCTTGAACTTTGCATAATAGTATGTGGACCCTAATTATTCTTCACAGAAGAAATAAAAAATAAATAATCGTACAATCCAATGTTATTTATGAATAAAATATCTACAAAGGGAACTCTCGGAAGGACCTCTTCTTTACCCATGTAGTGCTTCTTCCTTCTTCATGAAACTAATTCACAGAATGTCAAATTCGCAATATTAATGAATATTAGTTTTCCTAATATAACCATTAATCATTCTAACTTCAAAATTATACATGAGTTATTAAATCACCTTTTTAAAACACAATGAAAATTTTAACTGATTTGGGGTTCCTCAAAATGCTTGGGAAAATCAGAAAAACACATGTATTGAATCATGCTTCTCATATGGTTTCATGGATACAAGTTCGTCTTGAAAATCATGACTGCGCGGTTCATATATTAAGAGGACAATGGGATTATTATTCTTCATAAAAATGATTTTTTTTCTAAAAATATGTGTTTTTGGTTTCACTTTTGATTTGGCCGAAAGGGGATCTTTGTGGTCATTAATCATGGTTGAGGGTGGTCATTTAGGATGTAAGATAGTATGACTTCATTTTACTTGATATTCCAATATTATTATTGATTTATGTTCAATATGATTATATTTGACAAGTGATTTTGTTTAATAATTTGTTATTAATGGTTGTAATAATGATGATATGGTATAAGGGTTCATAGGGGGTGTATAACAGTTGACATGTTGTCTACGATAATCTAGTGTCTTGGGAATTTACATGGGAATGTACACACAGTACATGACTTGGTTAGACATGTAAATATACATGGCCAATCCCATATGGTGAAAAGTATGTTTGGCCAAATGGGGTTCTGAAAATGTCCCATTTACACATTGATTTGTTTCATGGGTATGCCTGCATGATGTGTTGGCCATACTATAGAGTAGGTAGTAATTATCTCAGTCAAAACACTTTCATCCCTCCAATTCATGACTACATGGTTAAATGGAAGAACCAATGTTCTAATGACATGCCTAACATGGTTTCTAACTCACCTCACCTAAAAATAAACTACAGCACTTCTTAAATGCAATAATTCATCTTAAACATACAGTATAACATTTGTTAAATGGAAGAAATCATCCTTGTTACTGAAGTCCATACACATTTGGGGAAAAAAACATCATTCACGAAGATCACTGTAATGTATAGGATTTTCAAAAAACACATATCCCTTAAATGTTATGAAATTACAGTACGCACTGATTTAAAGTTGTCATGTTTTTAGGTGGAATCTTTGTAGATTTGGATAATATATTCTCAGACTATAGATTGGAACCCCATTCGGTTTTTTAAGGTCCACCCAAGACAACCCCCACTTTCATGGACCCAAGACAACCCCCCTCCTTCCTGGAAAACCCCCCACCCTCCTCCCTAGACCCCAAACAGCCCCCCACCCTCCTCTATGGACCCCGAACAGCCCCCACCCTCCTTCCTGGTCCCTGGACAACCCCCTCCTCCCTGGACCCCGGATAGCCCCCCACCGACCTTTCTGGACCCAGGACATCCCCCCCTCCTTCCTGGAACTTGGACATCCCCCCCACCCCACCCTCCTCCCTAGACTACGGACATCCCACCACACTCCTCTTTGGACCCCGGACAACCCAAAAATCATTATTCGTATGTGAGATAAAATAGAATAGAACTTGAAGGTTCCTCTCTAATGAGTGTCCATCTAGGTTCTGGTCACTAATGAGTGGCATCCTGGTTTGGGATGTCACAATACCTGTATATCCTTTTTATATGAGTTTCTAATCAAATCCAAACATATAACTATTGAAGGTCCCTCTCCAAAATCAATAGGGACATGATTTAATGAATACACCCTACCAACCTATGATCTATGGCACCAAACCTATGAACCATTAATCTATGGTTTAGGTGATACTTGATGAGGCCATAACTACTTTTGATGTGATCCTTATCCTACTTCTCATCCTGATCTCCCTGAAGAAGTTAAAGTATAAAACTCATGTACTCCCCAGAAGACCCTTAAGGATTATGTATTCCTTGATCCACTTCTGATATCTTACTGGGAAATCCTTGAATATAGGCATTAGAAATTCTGTATCTTATTTTCTTATATACACTATATTTTTTTGTATTTCTTAATAATATTCTCATATAGAGTTATGTTCCAGTTATGCTTTTATTTAATGTAAAGAATTGTCATTTACCTAAATATTTTTTTGATCAAACATCGATATTATTGATTTTCTTATAAATGACTTATTGAAATTTTTTTACAGAATGGATAGAAGTTGGATGTACAAAACTGATCATATTTCAACCAATTTTCAAAATAATTTGAACAGGTTTTTAGATTTTTCATTTAACAGGGCTTCACATAGTTGTCGCATACGCTGCCCATGTTCTAATTGTGTTGGAAGACCTTGGTTGAGTTGTGAAGAATTTAGCTATCATATAACCATGTATGGTTTCCAAACAAACTATTATGTGCGGTATCACAATGGAGAGGAAATGTAATATCAAAATGTTGATGATACAAATGATAGGAATAAATTGGAGAGTTTGATATATGATCAGTTTCCATTTATTCAACATCATGAGAAGGAAAGGATGTCCAGCCAACAAGATTTTGATAGAAGCACACATGATGTGTCCAATGAAAATGATCATGTTGATAGGGTGAAAAAACTGAATGATGATGTGACAACTCTTATATATTGGGAATGTGGTAAAATGAAGAAGTTTGAATTTTTAATCTGATTGTTTCATGGGAAAACTATGTATGGGATTTCAAATACTATAATCGATTGCATTCTTACCTTCTTGAAGGACTTACTTCCAGATGTTGCAGATATTCCCTCAAATCACTATATGGCATGGAAGTTAGTTTATGAACATTGATTATCAAAATAAATCATGCTTTCTCAAATGATTGCAACTTATTTTGGGAGGAAACTGCTGAAAGAAATGATTATATCAAATGTGGAACCTCCCGATGGAAGTCAAAAGATGATGGAGCACCATCTCATGTGCCACAAAATGTAATGTGCCACTTTCCATTGATCCCTATATTACATAAATGTTTCATTTCTGATGAAATATCAGTAAAAATGCGATGGAATGACGCCGAGAGAAAAAATAATAATGAAGATTTGGTTCACACTACAGATGGATTTTCATGGAAGACATTTTTTGCTTGATATCCTGAATTTGTAGCTGAACTGCGTAATGTGAGACTGGTTCTTTCATGTGAATGTTTTAATCCATTTGGGAAGATTCTTACATAGAACAACACATGGCTAGTTTTCATACACATTTATAACCTTCCCCCATGGTTTTGTATGAAAAAGCCTTACACTTTCTTGGGTATACTGATATCGGGCCCTTCTGATCCCGAAAATGATATATATGTATACATGAAACCTTTAATAAAAGGGTTGAAACTTATTTGGGATATGGGTGTGCCCACATGCGATGCATGTTCGAAAGACATATTTCAGATGCGTCTTCCGCTTATGTGGACGATCAATTATTTTCCTTCTTATGCAATGATGTCTGGATGGAGCAAAAAAGGAAAATTTTCATGTCCAGTTTGTATGAAGAATACTCGATCGAGAAGACTGAAATATCTTCTTTGTTTTCATTTTATGGGACATCGATTATTCTTACTGATGAACCATCCATATAGAAACAATCGTCAGAGATTTGAAAATACCTTGGAGACTGGGGATCCACCTCAATGTATGACTATAACTGATGTGATTAAAGAATTGAAATATTTTAGTTATACATTTGGGAAGGGTGTAATAAAATTTAGAAAGAGGAAAAATGTTTCCAATGATACCTATTACAATTGGATGTAGAAGAGTATATTATTTGAGTTGTCGTATTGGTCAACCAACTTGTTACGTCATTATTTAGACATAATGCACATTGAGAAGAAAATATGTGAAATTTTGCTTTCAATTCTTCTACATGTCAAGGGGAAGACAAAAGATGATTTACAATCTCGGTGTGACTTGGTAGATTAGGGGATCAGACCAGAATTGCATCATGTCTATATCAGTGAAAATAAATGGAAAGTTCCATGTGATTCTTATGTAAGGACACATGATGAAAAAAATCAATTTTTGGAAGTGTTAGAGACTATTAATGTTCCTGATGGATATTCAAGAAATAAATCAAATGGGAAACAGAAAGGAGTTGAAGCTGAAATCTTTTAAGACTCATGATTATCACGTCCTTTTTCATGAGTTGATTCCAATAGCAATATTTTATCTCTTGTCCAATAATGTAAGAGTCTAAGTTATTTTTTTGTGAAATTTGTTTAGAGATATTTTTGCTAAGAAGATGTCCAAATCCTTCTTGAAAAAAGTATTGGCTGAGATACCATTAATTTTGTGTGAGTTAGAGAAAATATTCCCTCCATTATTTTTTACATGCATGTTGCATCTGACTGTTCATCTTCCGACCAAAATACTTCTTGGAGGACCCATTTTTTTCCATTGGATGTATCCAACTAAAATAAACATGTACACATTAAAATAATATGTTCGGAATAGGAATTATTCTGAAGGATCTATTGTGAACAGTTACTAGGATCAAGAATGTATGGATTTCTACTCAATGTATATATCTGATATTACTACGAGAATAAACAGACCAATGAGAAATGAAGAAGAACAATATGAGAAAGTTGAGCCCAGTTTTCCGTCACTTCCTCAGACAGGAGGAATTTTGAGATCATTTAAATTAATGGCATTAAGCCTTGAAGAGCGTGAGATGGAACATTGCACAGTGTTGTTAAATTTTGATTTGTTCGATGAGTATATCAAGTAAGTAAACTGTATATGTATCTCTTATCTTATCTCTTATAATTTTAAATATTTGTCAAAATATTTTTATTATTATCTACAGGGAACATAAAGAATTGATATATAGAAAGAATCATTTTTTATCTTTGAGAAGGAAAAAAAACTTTTCATAGCAAAGGGTTTTCTGCTTGGTTAAAATTGAAGGTAAAAATATTTCTGTAATAAATAAATACAAATAATATTTAATTAATTCTACTATTTGTTTATATTTCAGGTATCGATTTTTCCTACAGACTCTGTTTCTGAGGAAAGAAGAGCTTTGGATTTTTGTCCTAATACCATGGTTCGTGCTGGTAAATCACTTGTGATCAGTGGATACAAATTTATTATCACTAAACGAGCAAGAAACATGAGAACATAGCATGATGGTGTTATGAAAACATCCCAAATAGATTGTTATTCCATTTCATTGGATAATAGACCTCGTTCTGAAAATGTAGCTTATTATGGAGTCATGGAGAAAATAATAATTTTGGATTATTACTCGCATTGCCGAGTCATGATGATGAAATGTAAATGGTTTGATTCAATGACGAGGCAAGGCACCTTTATTAATGATTGTGGATTTTGAGTTATTGACATGACTCACACTCTTGACAATGATGAACTATATGTATTGGCATCAATGGTGAAACAAGTTTTTTATGTCAAAGATCATCATCATCCTAAATTTGATGTAATTATTGAAGTAAATCCCAGACATGTTATTGATGATGGTGATGATGAAGTTGACACTATACCTACTGCAATTGAAAGAAATCCTTTTATTACTTATGATGACTCCAATAGATCAATTGTTAGAGTTAATTTTGAACCAGATGTTGTGGTGGGAAATATATAGAATCATACAGTCGTGTTCTCACCTACATCATTCAGAGTGTGTATCCTAGTACTTACCTTCAAAACACCATAAATCTTATGTTTCACTAGGTTTTTTTATCAGAATGGTTTTTCAATATTTTGTTTTTTGGGTTACACATTAGTTATCCATTTATAATTACATCCATATTTTTTTTGATTGCAGGAAATGGCACCCATTGAAGAGAGGCGGAAAAAAAAGATAACATAAAATAATCGTCACATGACATAGATGGGTGTTCCTCCACTCATCCCTATAGTGACTATTTTATTTCAAATATATATATTTCAATAACTTATAATATCATGTGTTTAATTTCTTGTTAAACTTTTTTTTTGGATCCACCCCCTAGACGAGAGATATCTGATGAGGAGCCTCATATTTCTCCCATTACAGAGGCTGGTGGTTGGAAGGGGGTGAGTTCAGAGTTAGATGATCATCTGGTGGTCCCGGTACTGAAGCTGGTGGTACGAGGGCTTGTGGTGTGAGAGTTAGATGATTTGCTGGCCGTACTCGATTGTACTATGCCCCTACCACAGACATATCTTATTCTCCCCATTTTGATCCTTGTGTGCCTTTAGGGACACATGGGATATTTAGGACTCTGATGCTTACACTACTAGTTGGGCAGACGTTTGTGCCATCATCTTTTCCTTCTGTTTCATTATCTTCAAGCTATTATATTATACCTTCTTCGACTCCTACTCTGAAATAGTATGTGGTTGAGGAGTGTACACTGAGGGACACTCCACCTGTACTGGATATTCATTCAGGTTCTTCACATCCAGTGATACCCATTGATCCGACTACCACATGTATATTTACATAACTCTAGAAAATTTTTATACCAAAATTTATTTTTATTATAACTTGTACTGATATTGTTTTCTTTTATAACAGATTCATCTACTAATAGGAGTATGGGGAGGGTGCGTACTCGCTTGCGTGCAGTATGGAACCACCAGAAATAGTTGATGGTCGAATATAATGATGATGGATAGATTATTGATAAATCTGGGCAGGAATGTCAGGGTTTTTTGGCGACGCTAGCCAAATAATCTGACATCATTCCGGTCAGCCCTCTCTCTTGGAGACATCTGCCACACGATGTCAAGGACAATGTGTGGGAACAAATATGGGTAAAAAATCTATTTGATATAAGGTAGTACTATTTTGTATTTATATGAATTAATATATTGGGTGTTATCTTTGGTTTAACTTCCCTGATGGAGAAGGTTCATGACCAGTGTATTTAAAGGAGTAAAGAGAGATTTGGAGAGATTATACGAATGAGATATATGTTGGGTGGTGTGAGAGAGTGGGCACGAAGTTGGAGACATTACCTATCATTGATGAATTCCCGATAGTGAAATATCTTCAAATGATTACCCATTGGGAGACTCCCAAATTTTAGGTATTAATCCCATTTGAGGTATTTAAATGACAGTTTTCATATTTTGCATTAATATTATCATATTTATTATTAAAAATTATTTAGGAATAATCTAAAAAACAAAAATAACATTGATTCAAAGCAATACCTCTACACTTTGGGGTGAACTACTTTTTCAGATCGTGAGAGGTATCTAGTACGATATAGTTGTTTATAATTTTTCTTTAGGACTTGACCTTTTTATTATTTCCTACATAAATTATGTAATTTATTTAATATTGAATATATGATTATACTTTCACTTTATATTGTTTCAATGTCATTACAGAAGCACAAATTTAATATTGAACGATGTATCCCTTGATCAAAATTGTTTTGCTTGAGTAGAAGGAAAAATGATGGAACCGTGGTTAATGAAATGACACAAGAAAAGATTTTATGTTTTAATTTGTTTATTTCAAATATTAATATCTATTTTGAAATTTAATACTCAATTAATATTTTTAACAGGCTGCTTTAGAGGCCCTTGAAGCCCAGGAGCCTGACAATTTAGGGCCAAATGATCATTTATATCAAGTTTTGGGAGATGAGCACTCTGGTTGAGTACACTGCCGACTTGGTATGAATATAGTCTTGAAGAGGTATTGGTATCTCTAGGTATCCATTCTAGTACCACCGAGTAAGAACTGGTCAAGGAGTATGCAATACAATTTGATAAAAGGGTCACAGAGTTTGAATAACATGTTCAAATGAGGGAGAAAAAATTTATGAAAGTGATCAAATATTAATCTTCATCACTTCCACTAGAGGATAGTGCGGCTTGTCAGACATATATGTCATAGATAGATGCATTATCCAATGCACTAGGTGGTATTTCTAGTGGCGGTCGAGATGATGACGTTTCGGGTGATGACGAGGATGCTTAAAAGGACGTGGGTGAGGACGAAGATGAGGTCGAGGGCGAGGATGGGGCCGAGGGTGGGGATGGGGCTGAGGATGAACATGGGGACGATGACAAGGAGGATGAAATGGACAGATATGTCAGCGAGGATGAGGCTGATGAAGACAGTGGTGATGGTGATGGTGAACAGGGCCAGATTGATCCATTACATTTTTGAATTCAGTATAACTCTTTATTTTTGAACCTGGTTTTTCACTCTGGTATGGATATTTTTGAATTCAGTATAACTCTTTATTTTTTACCAAATATGGAAGCCTAATGATTTTATAATGGTTTATGGGGCTTCTGGGGCTTGTTCTTAGCTCAGAACCCTGATCAGCATAGAAAAACACTATGTCGCACGGTTAGAAAAACACTATTCCTCATGGTTAGAAAATAACATGTTGGTTCATTATAGAAGCAACTGGTATAGGTACCATATAAGAATGGACACTTTATTACTTCCTTTTATAACCAAAATAAGATCATTGAAAAATTATTGCATCCACTAATGCTCCTCCCATGTCTATCCTTCCAAATATGTCTTCTTTAAAAAAATAAACATTATCCAATACCTCTAGGAAGGTTGGAAGGCTAAAAAGAACTAGAATCAACCAAACATCATCCCTTAGTCCCATATCAATCCTACAAGCTTTTATGTAATCATTTTTTAAATGATCTAATGAAATATTCACCAACTCAACAATGTTATTGGAGAACTATAGAAGAGTACGCTTCACTTTCTCCAACTTCAGAAACTCCAATGTATTTTACACGTATAAAGTTTCATGATAAAAAGCTGGTTAAATATATTATTGAATGAATCCCAAGTAAGACCATTGTGAAAATTATCCTACACTATAGAATCCCAACATATTCATTCTGGTCATTTGTGTTGTGTACGAGTCAACTGTGCCTAAATCCAAGGGACGGTTTGGACGGTACCACTCAAAGTGTCTCACTTTTATTTGAAATGGACAACATTTTAAGTGAAAACAACAACTGGGATAAGGGAAACCGACAAAACACCTCTGGATTCTATTGATATTTCAGTAAAATGATCCATGGATCATTTGTGACATGTACGAGTCAACCCCAACTCAATCTGAGGCATAGTGTGGCCGGTATCACTCAAAGTGTCTGTCTTTTGTTTAAAATGGACATAGTTTTAATTAAAAACAATTGCCATACAGAAAACCAACCAAACATATTTTTATTGTGTTGATACTTTATCACAATGATCCATGGGTCATTTTTGATGTGTACGAGTCAACCGCACCTCAATCCGAGGCACGGTTTGGACGGTACCACTCAAAGTGTCTCACTTATATTTGAAATGGACAACATTTTAAGTGGAAAAAAACTGGCATACAGAAAACTGACCAAACGCATTCAGATTCGTTTGATACATTAGGACAACAATCCATGGGTCATTTTTGATGTGTAAGAGTCATCCCCAACTCAATCCGAGTCACAGTGTGGTGGGTATCACTCAAAGTGTTTGTCTTTTGTTTAAAATCAATGATGTTTTGTGTTAAAAGAACAGCCATATGAAAAACTGACCAAACGTATTCTAATTGTGTTGATACTTCAGCATAATGATCCATAGGTCATTTGTGACATGTATGAGTCAACCTCTCCTCAATATAAGGCACGGTTTAGCTGGTACCACTCAAAGTTTCTAACTTTTATTTGAAATGGACAACATTTTAAGTGAAAACAACAACTGCCATATGGAAAATCGACCAAATGCATTCAGATTCTATTGATTCTTCAAGACAATGATCCATGGGTCATTTTTGATGTGTACGAGTCAACCCCGACTCAATCCAAGGCATGGTGGGGTGGGTATCACTCGAAGTGTCTGCCTTTTGTTTAAAATGGACATTGTTTTAAGTAAAAACAACAGACATATGGAAAACCGACTAAATGAATTCTGATTGTGTTGATACATTAGAAAAATAATCCATAAGATATTTTTTATGTGTGCGAGTCATCCTTGCCTCAATTCTAGGCACGGTTTGGCTAGTATCACTCAAAGTGTGTCACTTTTATTTGAAATGGACAACATTGTAATTGAAAACAATAACTGACATATGGAAAACCGACCAAACATATTTAGATTCTATTGATACTTTAGCACAACAATACATGGGTCATTTGTGACGTGTATGAGTCAACCCCGCCTCAATCCGAGGAATGGTGTGTCCGGTACGACTCAAAGTGTCTCACATTTGTTTGAAATGGACATCATTTTAAGTGAAAACAACAACTGGATTACGGGAAACTGACCAAACGCATTCGGATTCTATTGATACTTTAGGAAAATGATCCATGGGTCATTTGGGACGTGTACGAGTCAACCCTGTCATAATATGAGGCACGGTTTGGCTTGTATCACTCTAAGTGTCTGTATTTTGTTTAAAATTGACATCATTTTATGTAAAAACAACCGGCATACGGAAAACTGACCAAACATATTCGGATTTTGTTGATACAGGAGCACAAGGATCCATGGTCCAACCTCACACAATCCACTTCTCATGTGAGGAACTCCTATACCAATTCTAAAACACATGTCATGTATTATTCCAAGGACAACAACATTCCCTAAGTCATACAATCTCATTGATACACACCCATTATCATCATCACTATGTTCAAAGACACATGCCCCAAACCATGAGACATTATATTTGTGTTTGGTTGAAGTCATTTATCCATTTCGTTATTTTTGGGTTATTAGCTTCTAATTTCTTTATTAAATCGTGTATGTGTTATACAAAATTAAATTTTGTATGTATTCTTAATTTTGTATAAAGCATATAATTACGTATTCAGTTTTTTATGTATTGTATTCATAATTGATAATTAAATTACGTATTTATTCAATTTAGTATTAAATTATGAATTGAATTTCGGATTTCACATGTAATTGTCCCTAAAAATTGAATTCTAAATCAATTATGTATGTTTAAAACTTCCTTATGAGTGATGTTTTCATTCTATATGTGTATAGTTTCTATAAGGTGGAAACTAATTGATTTATAATTATGGTTTTCATTGTATATGTTTTCATTCTATGTATGTATTAACTTCAGGCCCAGAAATACAGGCCTGGAAATCACTCAAAGAGGCATGGATAGTGGTAACTCACCACTCACAGCAGCAGCTCATTGCAGCGTCCTGCTGCAATTTTCCACCATGTCCTATGCCAACGGTTGTAAACCATTGGTATAGGGAGTTTTATACCAACAGTCCTATATAACCATTGGTATAAAACATCCAAACATATATCCATAATAGTCTCTTGACAAACTATTTCAAACCGTTGGTGAAAAATTTATACCAAAGGTTATGTAAAACCGTTGGTATAAGGTCGATATCCTAAGATATGGAAATGGTTTTCCACAAAATGTTGTCATATCTATTTCCCTATGCCTTACTTCCCCACGGGTTGGATAACCATTGGTATATATTATACCAACAGTTATCCAGCCATTACCAATAGTTTTGAATTGTTGGTAAAGACTTATTTTCCTAAATTGATTGGTTTTGACTCCCCTTCACATTGATTTCCACTCCTCCTGAACTACGTGGACTTTGATCCTTGCCAAGGCAATGTATGTAGGAAGACTACCTGAGGTTCAGTACCACCATCCATTGGTTCCGACCCCCCATCACATCAGTTCCCACTCCTTATGAACTACGTGGAATTTCATCCTTGCCAAGGAAAGGTACGTAGGAAGCCTACCTGAGGTTCAAGCACACTATCCATTGGTTCTGACCCCCCTTCATGTCGGTTCCAACTCCTTCTGAACTACGTGTAATTTGATCCTTTCCAAGAGAATGTACGTAGAAAGCATACCCAAGGTTCAAGCCCACCATCCATTGGTTGTTACCCCCCTTCATGTCAATTCACCACTCATTCTGAACTACTTGGACTTTGATCCTTGAAAAGGCATGGTACTTAGGAAGCCTCCCTGAGGTTAAAGACCAATTCCCATTGTTCCCTACCATTTCACATCAGTTCACCCCCCGTCATACATGACATTAAACTATACACCCCCTTTTGTCCCGCATGACCTAAATTGTTCCCTATTTAGTGGTAAGCTGTTGTGATCCCTAGGAAGCAGTAAGCCTTTGTGATACCCATTCAGCGGTAATACATTGTCAATCTCATCAAATGGTATGCCGTTGTCACCCCCATCCAGCGTTAATACCTTTTCAATCCTATCCAGTGGTAATCCATTATACTCTATAATCGATTATAAGCAACTATCATCCCTTTCTTTAGGACCTGTATCTCTGTTTTTCCACAATGGCGTTAGACCATCCAAGGCTGCTAACCATGTGTTAGCCCCAGTATATTATCGGGTCTCTGTCCTCCACACACCCCCCAACTTTATACCCCATCTTAAACTATATGGACTTCGACTCCCTGCCACACAGATACATATGAGATCTCTCCGAGGCTCTAGCCCATCATCACGGTCGCCCTTAGAAACACTCCATTTCATTCTTCATCCACTTCACATAACCATCCATCATCCATCCCAATTTTTACATGGCTTTCCACATCCCGGTGAGATCATACAAATTCACCTATTCACTACTCCTGGCGGTTACCAGGTAACTAACCACATGTTAGCCCTGACATCAGTATTCCCTCTAGGGGTAGAACCCATCTAATCCACTCTAGTAAGAGTTCTGAGTAGTCTGGTCCATCTCTGTTAGATGTTAAACTTGTGGCAAACCCTGTGTTAAATAGGGGAAACTGAGGAAAACCTAAAAGACATGCCTACGATATGTAATTCCCTGCATTTTACTTGGGATGTCTCGGGCTTCCAAACCCTTGAGATGCCCTATAATAAGGGAAAGAAACCCAGACTCTCTAGTGTTCCAGCTTCCAGACACGCTTGTGATGTCCAATGTGACTAATCCCCCGACTGAAGGTTGTTTCCATGACTAGAACCCTTTGAATGTCCTGATAGAATCAGTGTCATTAATCGTCATCCATGAAGATATGGAATTGGGAATATTTCCACAGACAACATCTTAATCTACAAGGGAGACCTAGAAAAGGTGATGCTTTCTAAGGAGGAATCCATAGAAGGAAGAACTGACATCCAATAATACCATTTTGATCAAGGAGAATGTGTCCCTAAATAAGTGACAGATGCCACCTACCTTTGGAAAGCGAGAATTCGGGGCAACAGACAGTGCATCCTCATCATCCACGATAGAGGGACGTGCCCCTCCATGAAAGCGTCGAAACACTAGTATATTTTTATACATATGGATTTTGATTAGATTTTATCCTCATGTATATGAATCACAATAATGATAAGAACATTAATATAATTATCCAACTCATGAAAAGGAATTAGTTTTATTAGTAAATGAATTTAAAACATGGTTCCATTACCTATTTTTTCAAGGAGTTAATTATGTTCTTCAATCATAAAATCATGACACAATAATTATCACAATGTGATTTGTATAGGATGATACATTATTCGATGGAGTTCTTCTTGGTGTTCAAATATTACTTGGACTATACAACCATGAATTGAAATTTGGTGGTAGATTAATTAACCAAATGATTATATATCCATGTAGACAATGAATATTAATAAGAGTAGAAATTAATTGGTCTAATCATTAATAAGAATTTATAATGTATAGAATATATGGTTGTTATGTTCATGTTCCTTCACACCCTTGTCCTTTATTTTCATGACAATGTTTTTGAATCCCCATAGTAGAATCCTAAAATTCATACCATGAGATCAAACCAAATTTTTTGTGGAGGATGTTTATAGATGTAAAACTGATGGAAATTTTATCTTACACATCATAGATTACATTGTAATCCCCCCTTCATCCAAAGAATATATCATTTTGGAATACCATTATTCATAGTTGGATGTTTACCCATGATTCCATAAAATATAAAACATAATGAATGAAAAAATTTTGTTATTGAGAATGAAGTGGAATATGGTAGAGTATGTTGCGACATTTCTCACCTATCAATAAGTAAAAGTCAAACAATGATGATCAAATGAAATATTACAATTTATACCTATTACTTTATTGAAATTGTAGAATTTTTCTATGGAATTTGTCACTAGGTAACAAAATAATATTTTAATGTGTGGTTCAATATGGGTTATTGTAGGCCAACTTACCATTTTAGCAGACTTCATTCTGATTAGTAAAAAAATTACACTGAAAAGTTATCTAAACATTACATTTTGGAACTAATAAATTTTCACAAGGTGATTTTTTTTAATTTCCTTCATAGATACCCTTGATTCACATAATGAATTTGGAAATCATTACAACAAGACCACAGATCTCAATTAAACATGAGTATAGTATATTACCCACAAATTGATGAATAGTCTGAATGACAAATTCTGAATTTGGAAGATATGGTAAGGGTATGTGTGATAGCCGTTTTTTGTATATGGGAAGAACATTTACTATTAGGGAAATTTTTATGTTACTAAAATTATCAATATTCGATAAAATATCCTTTTTTTGAGGCATTAAAAAATATATTCTATCGGTCCCTATAATATTTTATAGAGATTTAGAAATAATTATTAATTGGACCCAGTCTTTTCTATGAGACAAATGAAAATATCCGAATGGTCACAAGTTTGATGAAAATTCCACAAAGACATCATTATATTATGAAAATCATCATTGTCTCACTTTATCTTATAAGTTGGGTGGACTTATTATACATTGAGTATATCCAAGGTTGGGGAATCATTTTATGGTTTAGAAGGGACATATAACTCATAGGTATGTGGGAATATTTGAAGTTCCCAAATGCATTAGTTAATTTTCCTATCATTTACCTTTAACCCCTTGGTTAAATGTAGTTTATAATTTTTTCAACATATATCAATTGATTAATTACCCGTCATATCTAACACATGTGATTAGTTTGGATCACATGACTCATAAACAAGATGTTAATTTTGTTCAAGTACTAGTTTCATTTTTGATACAAAATACCCAATCATACATGGTAGAAATATTCCATTGGTACTTGTATTGGGGATATATAGTTCATCATTGGACAATAATTAGGAATGTGAGAACATCATGTGATATCAATAATTCAGTATTTTATAATACATCACAACCATTCATCTTATTTAGGATGGAAAGACTAATAGTGGGAAGAATGGGATACCTTCAGTTTGATGTACATTTTATATTTTAATTATAATTTTGAATTTATGTGGTGTCATAGGTTGGTCTCATGTGGCCTTATAAGGGTGATGATATGACGAAATGAATTTTGGTTCTCTGGGATTCAATAAGGCATTATAGAAATTGTTGTGTCAATCAGTGTGTTGTGTTAGGCATAAAGGATGGAAATTATGTTGTATATTGAATCAAGAGGTTTAAATGACTTATTAATGGTAATGTTTCATGTGTATTCTCTATATGGGTAACGTGAATATAATTATGAGTGGGGTGGTCCATATTGCTATGATTTTTTTGGTAAGATGCTAAAGTGTAGTGAGAGTGCATTGGAGGAGCACCACAAAAATATTTTTGTTGTAGTGATGGTATTATTGTGCATAGTTAACTAGGTGGATCCCTATATAAAATATGAGATAATAATGGGTGTGGTCATTTCCCATTGTGTATAGGAAAAATGCATGGTCAGATTGTATAAGTGATTTTGAAAACAACTTAGGAGGATTCCCTATTTCGTTTTGTTTATCATGGAATACTGAAACAATAAAGGAAAATCCACAACACTATAGCCTTCACTGTATTGGTTAACCATAGGGGAAGAAGCATCTAGGGGAATCGGGGTTTTGGTTGGTACCACCACTCTATAGTTGTAGTCAAATGAATTTTACAAACAGTCATATCTATCAATGATTTTTTGGATAGTTATTCACTATTATGGAAACTTCATGTGATATTTAATGAGAAATATTAAATAAATTTTCTATTGATTACTCCATAATAGAACTCTCATTATCCTATACTCTCTAGGCCACATGGACTGGATGATTCCAGAGGAAATTTTCTCTGAATATTCTTGACATTAACTGTTACTTCCTGATCTATAGAATTAGTGTATTAATGGTAGGTGGTTTCTCTCCCACTCTGATTAAATTTAGATCTTTATGGATAGTGTATATAATTATTGGTAATTTATTTTGAAGAATTATTCTAGATAAAATGACTTAAAATAATCTCTCATGTTAATTAACTTTAAAAAGAAGAGTTTTATTTGCATAAAATTGATTGAAATGGTTTGGGCGAATTAATATCTTGTTTTTATTGGGCCTTGTTGATTTTTATATAGATGAAAGTAATTAATTTAGGTGTGAATTGATAGGAACATCAAAGTGATAATTTGTTTCAAGTAGAATGGTATTCTACTCATGTGTTTGAGCCATTCAAGATGTTCATACTTGTTAAGGGAAGCATTGGATTCACTGACAGGGTTTCACTGAAAATGATGTAGTTAATTTCATTGGTTATTTCACAACCTAGTTCCATTATTTATATAATTTGTTTTGGTAATTTTCCATTATTATAGTTATGTACATTATTATATGCTAACATATTCTTTTCATAGTGGAATTTGTGAGATGTATCAATGGTTTATTTTTTGGTTTGTAAAATCACCCATGTATTTGCACATTAGCTCATAAACAAACAAAGTCTATCATGATACATGCAAGGGAAAGGTTTCCTACCTCATTATTATACCACCTTAAGGTGGCGGTCACATTCTGGGGATTCAGAATCATGGAATTAGTTTTCGGATGAAGTCTGGAATAATGTTTCCAGTGTGTATATACTGTCTTTTAGGAGTTTTTGAAGATGTTAACTTATGTCAGGTGTTTAAATTCTATCCAATAAAACATTTATTAGTTCATTCTCTATTTATCACAATTGGGTTATATTATTCTTGTATCAGATTTTGGTTATGATTTTTTATTAGTTATATTCAATGATGAGTTATTTTTAAGGGTAAATTATCCCCCATCATAGTCACATATCAATGGATTTTATTTCTAGAATTTGTTGTCAAGAGGATGAACTTAATATTTGTGTCATTATGATCCTTTACAAGTCAATGGTTTTTTCAGGTTGTTAAAAACCATTGTCATTTAATATAGATATTTATTCAAATATTATGAATAATTAATTTTAATCAGGAATTGCATCAAATGCACTAAGCCTTCATAACCAATTTTCCATTATGATATTATTAGGTTAATGATTTAGGGGAGAATCTGTGTAGTGATTCCTCTATTAATATCCACATTTTATCCATGAATCTCTAAAAAAATCTTCATGTTCTAGCCCAATAAAGACAAGAGATGTACATCATTCATTATCAATCAGAACTATGGATCCCTTGTTTTATATATGTTTTTAATATTGATAGTAGAGAAAGAATATTTCTTAGGCATGATGGAATTATAGAGAGACTATCAATGTGTACAAGTCTCACACCCTCTTGAGATGATGTAATATGTATTTTATATATAGGGTTAAAACAAATGATAATTACCCACATTCCCTTATTAATATATTTAATCTAAGAAATACACCATGTTAAAGAATAATAATGATAATATTATTATCATATCACATTATATGTAATTACTTAGACACGATTTCTCAAATAAATAAAATTATAATTATTTGAATGATATTAAATAAAATAAATCATTTCCATTGGGTGATTAACTCAACTAGCTAATCTTCCATGTAATTTATTAAACATTACGTAATAATATATTTAACCAAATAAATATAATCTATTCAACAAATAAATATTTATTATATTCACTAAACAAATCAATAAATTTTTACTTTAATATTCATGTAAAAAATAATATTTATATATTAATCTATTCATTAAACTGACAAATAACGAAATATTTACTTATTAACCTTACGAATAATAAATAAGATATAAAATTCAACTCATATATTCTAAAATTAAATATCTCATGATTGAATATATGTAATAAAATTTCAATGAATAATTATTATTACACATTCCAGGATTAATTCGTAGACATATTATTAAATAAAAAAATGGAACTTCTCTTAATAGAAGTGGAGTGTAAAGGATCCTTTGACATATAGTTTACCAAATACCATTTCTTATTTTCCTATTATTCATTACAAGGAAAAAGGGTTTTCCATAGTTCAAGTCTTTATTTACTTATAAAATAAATTTCACGAGATCATATAGGACCTTATCTTTATTTTTCATGTTAAAATTCATAGTAAAACTTAAGAGGCTGAAAGGATATGAGTTGATAATGAGGAACATGCATAATTCCTTAGGCTAATTTAATCTCATAATTTCAATACACTCAATGTATACATTCATCTTGAATATATGAGGTCCGACTAGTAATCCTTATCCTAAATTTCATTTATAGAATTCTAAAATATTCCATGCCTCACTGATCAATATTTCCCCTAATAGAGATCACCTAGATTGGAAAACATGGTGTACCCTTCTATTCCTTGGTAAAGATTTTAGAGATCACTAGAAATGGATGATAACATGAGGAATTGGATTCCCATGCATCAACAACATGTTTCCAGTAGATAATTTTCTCTACCTCACATTCCTCATGTGAGGGTTCAATAGGCACTAGGCACTCCAGTATAAACAAACATATACTCTTACTTTAACACAATTTCACCATGCATATAAATTTTTTGGTAGTCATCACTAGTCTAGTATTAATATATTTCTTCTAGATAGATCATATAGATAATGAATTGGTTGATTGGTTTTCAATTTTCTAAAATAACTAATAATATAAATTTAGGTCTTTAACATGATTAATAATTATGAAACAATTTATTTATCTAATTTTCTCCCACTATATAACCAAATCTCAATAGCCATCACCATTAGATTTAGAATATCAAGTAGATTGGACAATATAGTGGTAATGATACATATTTCCATTCAAATAACCAATATAGAGGACTTATTATATTATTTTAAGGTATTTTTCTAGGATTTACTTTCCAACTATAATGACTTTTAGTTCATTAATTTTTTTAATAGACTTCTGAATCCTAAACTCTAACCCATGAATTTCCATAATTCTTACCTCTAATGTACACTATTTATTTAAGGGGTGTCTATTTTTATGCTAAATTGGATTATAGATCATTATATATTAATTATCACTCCCAATGATTTAAATTATACTGAAGAGTGTCCAACCAATACATTGAAATATGGTTTTGTTTTAGCTTTATTAATTGAAGTTTTTTTCTAAATAAATATTTGGATTAATGTAATTTATTTAACTTATGTAGAAATACACAAAAATATTATGCCTCACTTTCTTGTTAATATTATGTATAATATACAAAATTAATTAACAATGTCTAATTAAAATAATAATCACATAATAATTTCATTTTGTTACATCCTAGCATGCTCATTAATTTATTTACATTATGAAATCATGTTTATATATCAATTTTAATGATTCAAAAAAATTATATCAATGCATTGAAATATAAAATAAATATGTGATATGATAATGAAATTTTACCTACTATTTCTTTTTTCATGAATAGATAAACCCACCATGAACCATAGAGTAATATAAACTAAATCCCTTGTGTGTCTCTAATTAAAAAAAATTTCCATTCTCCTATGTATCTTTTTTCCTTGGATTCACCTCAGCTTTAGTATCGAACCATCACTTATCACTAGGTGATTTATCCACTACAGATATTTACCCACACAAAGGATAGGGATACCGAAATTTTGGGGATTTATAAAATAAACCTGGGACACATGGGCCCATATATAATAAAGAAGAAAGGGATGATTCATGTATCATCATATTTAATTTAATAAAAAATTATCACATAAACTATGAAATAGATAACTAAATAAAATAAATAAATCCAACACATACACAAGTAGATCAAGCTCAATATCAATCAAATCATATGACAAATGTTCATTAAGATTTGATAGAATTAATTTTAATATAATCTAATTAAGTTTAAATTTAATGGAATTAATTAAATAATCAACTAATTAACTTGTTAAAAATTCTTCTTAATAATAAATTTTGTTTTCACTTGAGATATAACAAGAATATCATTTTATATTATTTTAAATAAATTAAATAATTTTAATTTTAATTTAAAAATAGTCAATTACATGGTATGTAGTTTAGAGGTATCAGAGCAAGTACTTTATATATTATATTAAATCCATTATAGGAATTTAATATTTACACAGTGAGTACAGTCACTCAAAATTCCATGTGAAAAATCTATTGTTCCATTATTTTCATGTATTGTGTACTTAGATGGAATTCATGCCATTATGATATTTCATAATGTACACTATATTTGGTTTCATGGGTAACTCTCTATTAACTGTGTGACATGTATGACCACATGACACACTACTATATTTGTGTTATGCACTGTTGGGAATTCTTGTAATGTAAAAATATTATCTACCAAATATTACACATTATGTATTTTTTTTGTTTTATGATATGTTAATAATTAGGTGTGTATACCCATGGAACAAGGTTAAAGCATATTGTATGTATCATTGGAAATATATAGATATATGAACCTAAAGTAGTTTGTATCATATATAAATTATTTCTCATGTTAAACCACATGATACAAGTAAAATATTATTTTAAACATTTTTTGTTTTGTCACATGTTACATGACATATATAATATATATACACATCATTTAGTCAACATATTTACACATCACTCGACTGGAAGATAATAAACTGTGAGTATTGAAGTCGCATAATTACCACATTTATTTTCACTATTTACATGTGGTGGAAACCATGTTGAGGTTTCAAGGCATATATACCATGTACACACCATGTAATCTCTATCAAAATACATGTATTGTTATTGGTCAATAGATGGTGTGTAAGGACACCACATACAAAAACAGACAATGAGCCATGATTTATATAATTCACTCTTTGTGTGAGTTAACCATAGGTTTATAATTTACATTTACATTCCTTGTATCAATATCATATATCTAGTCACCTTGACACCTCCTAATGGGAGTTTTGATCTTTCACAATGCATTTCTACCAATTCCTGGACATATAAACTCAAAAGAACTTGTTTTTTTTCTGTTTTGAGAAAAAAAATTATGGGAATTAAAACAAATAATTTTTTAAAAAAAATTGATCAAATAAATAGTATATAATTATAAATTAGAATGTGACAAATCTAATACCATTTTAAGATTCTAGTTCATAGTAGAAGTGATGGGATGGTGATTGGTTTCGTTTTTTCATCAATTTCAATATAAAAATCTAAAGAACATTATAAACACAACCCCATAAACCCTCTAGAGAGGATCATCCACATTTAATTTACGATTAATTTTAAAAAATAACTACCTCCAACACAATAATCCTTTTCAATCAATTTTTGTTATCACTATTTTCGTATCTTTATTATGGTAGAGAATTCAATAAATAATTCCTCTAGGTGTGTTAACATATTTTCCTTGAATCTTTGGATGAAAATCATGAATCAGTGGTTACTATTAAGATAGAGAAAAGTTTATTATATCTGTAATTAATTATTTCAAAAAGGTTTCTCTTATTCACATGATATTCTTTAGAGGGGGGGAAGAAAATATTCTTTGGGTTTTGAGAGAATTATTTAAGGGATAATTTTGTGCAAAACAAATATCAGACCCTTAAAAACGATATAATGTGGATTTTATATTTTGGTTAAAAAAATTATAAATTTTAAAAAATATCATATCAACATATTAAATCTATGTAAAAAACCTTGTAAATAATAATAAGGATATATTAACTGTATCCCATGACATGAGTTATTTTAAATATCATTTAATAAGTAATTGAGCTACTATTTTTTAAATGATATTAAATAATATATATCATATCTATTGGGAAATTAAATTGACCTTTCTATCCTCTATGTAATTTAATGATCCTTTAATAATAACATAGTTTACAGAATAAATATTTTTCGTTCAATGAATAAATAAATATTGTATTCACTAAACATAAAAATAATATTAGTTTTATGATTTTGGTAACAAAATAAATATTTAGTTATTAATCTATTAACTAGACTCATGAATAAATAAATATTTATTTATCAAATTTTGAATGAAAAATAATTTATAAAATTCAACTCATATACTCAAAACACAAATATCTCATGAATGAGTTTATGAAATCAAATTTACATGAATAATTTTTATCTAATTTATTTTGAATAATATATATTAATAATAAAAAATTCAATAGGACTTAATGAGGTTCAAGAAACACTTATTGAGTGGACCTCTTGGTCTCTTTCCCTATGAAATTAGGTGAAGTTACCTAAAGTTCATAATCAATTTCTAGCAATACAACAAGGGACCCTTAGATGAAGTTAATATTAGAATGAAAACAACTATCCTATGAAAAATTTTGGGTAATTTAATCACTTTGAATAAACATATATTATCAATTATGATGAATAATTTTGTCATGACCCTATACACTAGACTTTTTATTATTTTACATTATTAAATTAACTCATTAATGAACTACCTTGGCCCTATATTCAATCATAAATTCTAATTTCAATCAAGGGTATAGTGATATATTAGTTCATTAATATGGAAGTTATATGTTTTTCCTTGAGTTATTTAATTAGTATCATAACACTTATGACTCACCCAGAATATGCTACCTAACTGAGATAATATGAAATCATCGTTTTCATATATTCATTACATTAGCTAAATCATTTATATATTTTAAAAAAATATCAATTTTATGGACCAATACACACATTAACATATAAGAATATACAATGATAGATAAAAAAATTTAATTCCTATTTGTGTGTCAATCATTATGACTTCCCTTCATGGATAATACCAGGTGATAACTTCATGATAATAATTATTAATGTCTTATGAGACCGCATTACTTGATAGTAAAATACCATTATTGTCCCTTTTGACTAATATTATCTAGATCATATGACATATGTTTAAGAATATTTTCATAGCATCTCTATGTTCTCATTATAGATGGTAATTAGTATAACCTTTTGATGCAATAATTTTTTTATATATGTTATCACATAAATATTATACAAATAAATAATAATTAGGTGATAAGACATATATTAATAATCTAGTAGTTGAAAGTATAAACTCAATTGGTTCTAGGGAACTAACCAAAATAATTTTTTTGTTAAGGATCATTCAAAAAATGAAAATATAGATCATATTATTATGTTTTGTGTATTATTCTCTTGACACACAACCTGTTCAATGATTTTTAGGTTATTATATGCATTTAATAGTTTCACATTTTCAATTAATTTTCTATATAATTTTTAAACATATTTTATATTTTTTATGTATAAAAATATCTAAATATTCTTTTAACTTTTTTTAAAATTGTTATGAATTATAATTTAAATTTATTTTTGAACTTATTTTTTATTTTCTAGAAAAAATCATGTTCACTTTTATCCTTTTAAATTTCATGAATATATAATTATTAAATAATTTTTTTATATAAATTTTAGAAATATATTTTAAAAGAAAAAATGTCGAGCAATAATTGTAGGAAATTTTAGAAGAAAATATTTCCATGATGTCCATATTTTCATCTCACATAGATTTTTTTATTTATTAATTTATCTCTAAAATATTACTCCTTGTAGTTAAATTTATATTAAAATAACCACATCAAATAAATAAATCCCATGTTTTGTATTTTATAGATTTTTTAATATAATAAAAATATGTGGATAAGACTAGGTATTATTTATTTAAAGTGATCATTATGATGAGAATGTTTTATTCATTTAATATTATTATTATTGATTTCACGAAGACATTTTATGACTGTGTGGAGTTAGAGAAATTATTTGGAAATTTTGGCGCCAAAAGAATTTTATATGGATTTTATATAGGAATTGATCACAAGGAAATTAAAAATGTTCTCTCTGTGGTTAATTATAGTGTAATAATTGATGGATTCATAAAATAATGATATAATTCTTCATAGAAAACATAATATCAAATAGGAAATTTAAAATCAATAGTTTCATATCATTCAAATGTATTAGAGAGGGAATGATAAAATTCAGAGCAATAGTAATGTTTGATTTATTTTAATAGTTGGTTATTTTGGGATATATTATGGACATAATGTCATTGTTATTATGAATGTGTGAATATTAGAGAACGAAATTGTTGTTTTATGAGAAATAATCCTTAACAAATGATGATTATTTTATTAATTTATGTTGAATATATCAAGATGATTTTTGTAAAATTAAGTATTTTATAGGGATAATATATTAGTCAATCATGGAATGAGGTAATTTTCATAGAGTTTTGGGAATATTTGTTTTGGGGGAGCATCATGGAACTTTTAATGGACGGTTATTGATTCAAAATGAAGGAAACATGTAAAGGAGTAAATATTTTGTAAAATTAGAGTGTTTACTCATTTTATGATAAAGTTTTACTTGGATGATTAATTGTGGATAATGATTTTTGTTTGGAATGATTGCATTAAATATTATTAAGGAAAGAAATGATATAATTAGATTAATATAGGTGATCAAAAATGAGTTTATTTTAACACATCTCAGGTTAGTTTGATATTTAAAATTTAGTCTTTAATTATATTATTGAGTATTTTGAGTTGGGTGAGGCAATAAAGTAGTTTGGAAGTAGGAGAGAGAGAGAGGGTCATATTCCCTCATATAAAAAGCATCAGCTAATTAGTGGAATGGAATCTGGTACACGGTGATGGTCCAGTGGCTATAGGTCCACTATCAGCACCACTTGGTACATGAGGGCTTAGTAAAAGGTTCTCATTTACAATATTGGGAGTTTTTTAATATTAGGTACACTTCTATTTGTGTACTTATCATGTAAATTCCAAAATAATTATAGACATGGTATTTGGATTCAGTTGATCATTATGACACCTCTATTATGGCCCACCCTTAACTCTCAACCTATTTATTGATTCAAGGGGTCATGTTTTCTCACAAAGGGATGAGATAAATAAGGTAAGGCTTCATCTCTATCACATAATCTATTAATCTTATAAATTTTCTATAGTAGTGGATATAATACCTTTATCATAAGTTTTAGGGATTTTAAATTCATTATCTCCATCTAATTTCATCAGCTCTATCTACTATGGGTTATTATAGACAGAAAATCAATGTTAATGGCATGAAATAAATCTTGGGTATTCTATCTCAAAATTATTGTTGTTAAAACCATTTTTCCTCATATAATAGTTTGGTATATTTGGTTTATAGTTTAATAATCCTCTATCTTATACCTAAATGAAGTTAATATATATGTTTTAGTATTTATAGTCTTCTTCCTACTCATACTCATTAAAGGATAAGTTGGAATTAGTATTTTTTGACTAGAGTTAATTAAAAAAACATTCCTCAAATTAATAATGAACACTTTGATGGTAAAAGTATCCATTATTTTACTTTCTCATAGTGTCAAGGCCATTTGAGTTTACATTGGATTTATACCAAATGAAATAATACTTTGATTTATATTCATGTTTATTTTTTAATGATTGTATTATTGTGTTTATTAACAAATTTATATACTTGATTACTGGCACTAATTTATAAAAAAAATCTAAATTATGTTATAGAGTCATTCATTAAAGTGATTATAATAATTCCTCTATGTTCCACTTTCCTGAAATGTCAAATGAATTCTTACATGCTATTTAGTGTTTAGGAAGTATATTAAAATTTGTTTTCTTCTTCTATATTTTTTTCAAGAAAATACATATTGGTGTTTGGAATAATAATGAGATGGACCAAAATTCCTTGTCTTTTTTATAACCCCATTTTCCAAAAAGACTACATTATGCCTAAACATGCTACACCCATTCCTCTATCCCATGAGATTCGATAAACCCTTCCACCTAGATGTTATGGGATGTAATATTTATATACCTCTTACACTACATAGATATTGAGAAATCCTTGGATTAGGTTAGTGAAGTTGATGACCCTCTTCGTATAGGGATTATTTATTTTTATTATGAACACCATGACATTGAGTATATGAATCATGTTTTTTCTTCTAGTCAATGTATATATTTTTTTTCTTATATAAACTTGAGTTTATGAAATTTAAGTAGAGTTGGGGTGGCTACCACCTACTATGTTACCATATTCACACCCTAGTAATTCCCACATGTGATGCATGTAAAACATATTATACATGATCCAGGTAAGTGAAAATCATCAATGTATGATGGTTAACACCATATGAATCCTATAGAATTATTTATACCTTTTTTAATTTTTAGTGGTTGTTTGATGTAATGGCACAACCCAAAAAACCTATTTAGAATTATAGACCTATATAACATTATACACACCTCCCCATACATAATAAGTTTTCGACTAGTATCGAGGGTACGAATAGTGTAGTAGGGATACTATACACTCTGTATAGAAATATATATTAGAATAATTTAATGAAAAGAATGATAAAAAAGGGTACATCAGAAGTAAATAAAAAGTATCCTATAATATATAATATATTACATAACCTTGAGTTGCACGATTAATAACTAAGGACCCAAATGTGGAAAGTCAATCCAGAGTATAAGTAGATAAATAGAAACATAAATAAGTCATCAAGGAACCACTCTGTAGACTATCCTGGTACTACCTCTATAGAAAAACCTCCACCCCATAAGCTTCTTATCATTGTGCCCTTTCCCTTTCCCAAATCCCAGATCATAATGTCTATATTGTCCTTGAGATTATTATGCATGGTGTGAGTTTAAAACCTAGTAGGACACCACCAACATATCCTTATCATAATTCTATATATAATGTGTGTATTCCATAACATGAATTTAATTCATAAGTAAACAATATACAAAACAAGTGTTGGTTCATCATACACTAACAAAGCTTCAATTAAACTCTATCCCACCTGATTCAGATATAAATATGTGAAAATTCTATAATATGTCACCTCATGTCTCAAACCATTCCATAATCTCTATAAATGGTTCATCACCTGATTCTCATCAATTATATATATGTATTCCTCATTTAATGAAAACCACATGCCCTTCCATAAGGTAGTAATTGGTCCCTACATGATGGTACATCAACCTGACATGACCAATGAATTTAATTATAATCACCCTCTCATGGACTTTCTCCCATGTCGATATTCTGACATGTTGAATAATCTTCACCCCTACATGGTATAATCCAACATAGATTGAACCTATCTATGATATTTGATTAGTATCATCAGTCCATGTACATGGAGTTTTTCACAATATCCATCTTCAATAATGGTTTCATTTATCTAATTTTGAGTTCAGAACCATATTAATACATGAGGAAAATTTTTATAGGCTACCCAACACCCACATGAAAGTAATATATTAGCAAGAATAACTAGTCTTATCAAGCATGGGTATAGCAAGGCCAAACACACAACCCCATGAAACACATTTCATGCATGAGTCAAAATTCACATTAGAATAAACCTTAGTATCATGACAATAACCATATTCATGTTCCCCATATGGTAAAGAGAATCCAACATCATGACCAATACCAAAATGTTGGATTCTCAAAGGGGGCTTCACCCATATCATGCATGCACACAAACCGGAACAAGCCCAAAGACCAAGTATTCCATAGAACCAATTCCAATTTTTTATAAAAATGATTATATAATATTATCAATGAATGGAATCATGAAATGAGGGTCGAAACACATCTACTTACTTATGAGGTCCACTATCGATGGTAGACACATAATTTCTTAAGGAAAGGGAAGAGGAATATGAGATCCCCTTGAGTCTAGATAAATGAGAATAGGAATAATAAAGAAGAAATCATCCTAATTCATTTCTCAAGAAGTAATAAAATCCAAAATTATTCCCTTGAATCATCGGATAAAATAAACATGAAAGGGGAGGGGAGGGAATGGTTTTATCGATGGGAAAAATGAGTTAAGTATTCATTAATCAACCCCTCTTAATGATGATAGTCATTTTCATCATATTTAATAACTCTATCTAAAATTATATAGGTGGAATCATCTATTTAAAATTATGAAACATCTATTACCAAGACATGGTGATCCCACCATGACTATTGTGGCCTTAAGGAGATCTTTCCCTAGAAACAGGAAGATTTGATCCTTCATGGCATTTTTTGGAAACTGTTTCTATTTTAGACTAACCATAACTTCCACCATGAAACAAGGAGGATTATTTAGTATTGTCTCAAAGGAATACATGTAACACTACATGCCTAGGACGAATTCCATCCAATTTCATAAAAGCAGGTTCATGGACTAAAGCACCGTATACGATAGTGTGGTCTTTCCCAAGGTGTACCTAAAATACAAAAACCCTGTTCAATCCATGAAGACAATTACTACACTTCTTGAACCCAAATTAAAACACCATAAAGATCAACATTACATACATTTAAAATATATTATTCTTGAAATAATTCGCAATAATAATGTCTCATCCCTAAGAAGTTCCTCTCTATGTGTATGTGAAATATCTTATGACATTTCCCAGGAACATCTGATTGAAACTCCCAAAATTACTCTTGGATCTGATGGTTCCACCAAAGAAATCAAACACATTGTTCCTTTTTTACCAATATAAATACCTCAATATAGTAAAAAAATTAAAATTGGTTTCTCCATAAAAAATACATCTAGTTAAAATTTTACATCATCACAATCAATTACATTCACATCATCAGGATCATACCTATAAAACTAATATAAATGGAACATTTTATGAATAAATCAATATCATGGAAGAAGATACCAATTGTATGTTACTATTTTTATGCACTTTTAGGTTTAATTTTTTCCTTCAAGACATGTATTTAGATTCTCTAGGCTATATAATGATGATTCCCCAACCAAGGTGACACCCGTAAGAAAAGGAGGTTGCCTATAGAAGACTCTATGGAAACCTCCATGAAATTGTATATGTTTATTATATAATTTTAGTGGTAGAAAATTGATTCTTGATCAATTATACCCTCTCATAGGTTTCTTATAGAATACTCATTCAAACAAAATTTTCCTCACCCAACGCATTCCAATACAGTTGTGTGAAAGACGACCAACCAATAAGAGACTCAAAAGGTGTAATCAAACTCAATTCCGATAAACTATTATTGTAAACTAACACAAAAATTAATGGATTATTAAAGTCCAGTATGAATGACTAAATCATATCCTCGATGATATGGATCAACCTCTTGCTTTAAATTGGTTTATGGATGATACACTATAATCAGTTTTAACTAGGTCCATACAGAATTATTCAGTCCCTGATAAAACTATGATGTAAAACACCCAAGCCAATATGATACAATACTAATAGTAACACTATTTAGTCCTATAGTCTCATTGAAATAAATATCCATCAACTCATCTATAGAGTGAGTTTCTTGGATCGAAACGAAATGTGCCACATTTTTCAACTAATCAATTATCACCAAAATAATATATTGACTTGTTGGGGTCATAGGAAAACCTATCATGAATTATATCATCACCTCAGAACACTACTACACAAAAAAAGGAAGTGCCTAATGTAATTTCCTAATCATTGATTTTCCATGTTTACCCTTTGATAATCCAATCAACAAGAGATGATTCATGTGATGTCCCTTTGAATTCTCGACCACAAAAAGTGTCCCTGATATACCAAGACATATTTATCAAACCAGGGTGAACCACCCACTAAGTGGAATTAGAGTCCCTCCTCAAATCTTCCCTCATAGTGTAAGGAACTAATAATATTCAATGAATTAAATTTTTTAACCCAAATATTAGAAACATAAATATTATATCATTTTATAAATATTCAATAAATTTTCTAATAGTACACACCTCAAAAATGTCATGGTTTAGTTTAATTGTCAGATATATTGATAAACATCTTATTTTAGAAAATATCTACAACATCTACCAAATATTTATTATTATATAGTATATTTCTTTCTCATATCCAATTCATAACATTCCTTCATTACATGGGGAAATGAAACATAAGAAAGGATGAATATAGATTCTTAATAAGTATAGACATGGGAGATATTGATCAATGGTCATATATTATCATACCATGGTAATAAATGTATAATAATGTAATATTAATGTTTGAAAATCATACAAAGAAATTCATATATCCTAATCATTGGGAAAAGGATTTTTATGATCACAAGACATGAATAATTGAATAGTCAAAGATTCTAATCCATGAGATCATATCATAAGAATAATAACATATCATATATAGTGGATTAAAATGTATTGATAAATCACAATAATAGAAGTCATATATCATTTATACCCATCAATAAATTCATTACATGTTATTATTGGGCTAACCACCGGTGTACATGTTGCGGTAATGAGATTACCTCCTGTGCATCCACTTTTGTACTTGGGATAACCTCTCGTATACCATTTTTAGAGAGGAATAACCTTTGGAATACCATTTGATCTCATAAACATTAAAAATTACATAGTTAATTTTAGGGATATAAAGGACCCACCCTTAACATAATCACAATTCTATCATATGTAAGCCACATGGTGATAAAAATGTCTATCATTTCACCATATCATAACTCATGGAAAAGATAATGGGCTTCCTTAATATTAAATTATCATCATCAATAACCATATAGATAAAGAATAAAGATGATCAAATTTTATTATATTCCCATTAAATCATAATAAACATCAAAAGATGTTGTTATATAGGAAAATACCTTTAACAAATCACTAGATCATTTCTTGAAGGAAATACCCTGTTCATTTTAAAATAAATTATCTATATTCCAAAAATCAATACAATACTGGGGAAAAAATGAAAATAACTCTAAATAATAAGAAATTTATCTTTAAAAAATTATAGTCATGTTGGTGGGAAAATTTATTCCGGCAATAAATTTTAAAAAATAAGATTACATTCAAACCTTTGGTAATATGTACCTCATTTAGAAAATGAAAAGATGATTCGTTTTAATTTATTTTTATAGAAAGTAAAACTTGGTTAAAAATAAATTTAATTCATTATTTTTTAATATTAATAATATTCTTGGAAATATTTTAATGAAGGAATCGACATAGAATAAAATGATTCTTGACTGAATAAGCAAACAATGTTAGTTTTCTTTAAAAATGTTATTTCAGTATTTTCAGTAATTAGAGAGAGAAGAATGAATAGTTAAATTAAAATTTATATGTATAAATATATTAATATAAATTAATAATATTTTATATAGATATGTCATGTAATATTTTCTTTGTAAATTTAACCATAAACAATCCCGGTTAATAGTGAAGATTGTTACTTAAAACCCTTATCACATTGGAAAGATTTGAATCATAACCCCCTTATATGAAATGACTTCAAATAAAACATTAGTTACCATTAATATAAATGTATTCATAATAAATAATATCAAATGGGTAATATATAAACCACATGAAATAAATAAGTGGTGAATATGACATACGTCTCACATAAACAAAAGTAAGATGAGATAACCTTACCTCAGGTCTGACAAGATTCGTAAGACCAATAACCTTAATGATAATAAATAAAATTTTAATATAATATTATAAAATAGTATTATTAGTACTTATAATATCATATATGATCCACTTAATACATTTCAATAGTTTTTTATTTATAATTCATTATTAAAATAATCTTTTCGTTGTGTTAATTCTTTAATTTTTTACATAAATTTCAATTCGATAGTTTAGATCCTTGCATCTTAATCATGGAACCATAATCTAAAAAATTATAATAATGATATAAATGAAATATATATTCATTATATACAAATTTAGAAAAATCCATGAAACAATGATACATGTAAATAAATTACACCATTCATGGAGATTTTAGTCCATATGCACGCATGAATGTTGTATCCATTTTCTAATGAAAAGAAATAAATAAAGAAAAAAATATTTTATTATCAAAGAATAATAATAATATCATAAATATTATATATATTCATTAATAAATCATTATAACCATCGATTATCAAATATTATGGAAAATTAATCAGGTCGCTACACCAAGGTTGTAGTATACACAAGCAATACTATAATTTCCCATTCCATGGAAATGATATAGAAAATGGTTCTACCAAAATAATAACATGACGTATATATTTTTATAATACATGATTATTTAAATTAGGATGGATATAATATATTTATTGGAATTATAAGAAGAAATAAACATTGAAATAGTCTAGTATGATGGCTAACTCTACTTTGAGAGACCATAATTGTCATTCCGATTAAGAATTTTTATAATGGTATTAGGGTAATAAAAGATGCTCTAGAATGAATTTATGAAATTTTGTATGGTTTTTTGGTTGGTTTTGGATGATTTATAATTCTCAATGATTGTGAATAATGAAGGAGGAGAAGTTACTTTTTATAGGTTAGTGGAGGGATATGCATGGAATTACATAAAATATTTAAATAATAATAAGTCAATTTGATGTAAAATTGAAAAAAATGGAAAAACATTTAAATAAAAGATAAGATAAGGTCTCAATATCTCTAATAAAGAATATTTAGTGAATTTTATGAACAATGGTTACCCTTATTCTTAGTTTAACACCCAGTAAACCCATTTTACCCTGGCCATGGTAACATAATTTTATATTTTTTAATAATCATTATGATAAAAATTTATTAAGAATCATTAAAATAAATTAAATGATGAATAAAAATATTTAATCCATTTTATCATATTTAACTTCTATATGTGGCATAAAATAATTAAAAATAAACATTAAAAATGTAATTCAAAACATTTTTAAAATAAATAACCTATTATGCATAAAACATAGTTTACAATCATTTTATGAATTATAAAAGCAATTATATGTATGATAATATATGTTATTTAATATATAATCTAAAAATTTCATTATAATAATCATTAAAAATAATTTATTTAACTTAATATGATAAATGTCATCATACACATAAAAACCATTATCTGAAAAATAACTCCTTTTTAACTTTAAATGGATTTATCATTATTTGTAATTAGATATCTAATTCATGAATTATTATTCATAAATTATCAATATATTTCATTATGATATATTTAAAATAGTGATGAATATATTTTTTTTTATAAAAAATACAGTACACATTGAAAATAAATCTATTCATAATGTCATTATTCTAATCATGATATGATTTTATTAAAAACATTGTAAATTAGTTTTGGGCGTTAAAAAATAAATTTATAATTAGGGAAAATATATATATTTATATATATGTTAATTTGGATAATCCTAATCATACTTGTCAATCCAACATCTAGGTCATAATTGTTTTAATATATCATGGTTTTTTTGACATGAGGTTTTAGGTAAAGAATATTATAGAATATATAAAATTTATTTCAGAGGAAAATATATAAAATATAGGGGTGTTAACACAAAGATCTCATTGTCAATATCTAAGGAAAATGAGGAAATATGTCACTTCCTAAAAATTGATCACACTTCACTAAGTATTTTAGATCCAACTCCTTGTTGGAAGTCACCTAGTCCACCAACATCAATATGATAACAAAGGGAGCATTAGACATTACCATGTGGTCCTTAGATGTATTGACCAAATAGTCATGAAACAATATCATAAACATCCATTACTTTTTTTAAAGTAATATATCTAAGATATTTTTTTTCTTACTAAGGTACTTTACAACCAAAATTCCCTTTCATGGAGTCGAATCCATCAAAAAACAAGATGAATATAGATACTCCACCCAATTCCTATACCAAATATTCATTTACCACTGAGAGAAGATGTAATGAAATCTCTTTTGGTTCTTGAATATGAAAAATACCACATTAAATAGATAATGGATCCAACACTTTAGGGCATGGACCATAACTACAATTCCAATTTATGCATCAATTAGTTAAGTTCATAGGGATATAGGGGGATATACGCATAACCTATTACAAGTACCTTTTCATAAGAACATATCAAAAATTATCTCTTGAGGAATATTACTAAATTTCATATCCAATAATATGATCTGGTAATATTAGGATTTGATATGTCATAAATATCATCTTCAGCTCCAAGATGGACTATTCACTCTAATCTTTCCACTCAAACATCATTCCCGTATTGGTAATCCCATTCATAAGAGATTAAATATGGGATAAGTACTATAGAAATAATCTATATTGTTAAGATAGAACAAGTATGTTCTTTATATAAAATAAATTTCTGGGGTTACTTGAAGTTATGAAAACCTATACCTTATCTATGCCCACAAAATTTCATTCCGTAGAGATCACATGACCCAGAAAACATACCATCAGGATCCAGAAGTGACACATAGATATATTTGTATTGATATAGTGTTCTAAAAATATATGTAACACAATATCTAGGTTCAGAACATACATCTCTGAGGTTTGTGAATATAAATGAATTTCATATACAAATACTATAATGAAGGAGTAAAGATATGGATGAAATATACTTCTTGTAAAATTAATGAACATTGATAGTTCATTCGTCAACACTAGGGGCATGAATATATAAAAATATTGTCTGTATCTACTTCTGAACACATTTTTAGGTACATCCCTTCTATGACCAGAAGCTGGTGGTAGCATGATTGTGGACTAATCATTTAGAACCACTAGGCTCCCTAAAACTGATCATAAAAGTCAATGATCTTTTTGAATGGGTTTCTATTCTTTATACACACCATGTTCAACTTCATGTAGTCCATAAATAAAAAAATATTATAGATTACCTTCTTCATAAACAACACCGAGGCACCCAAGGGAACTAATCCTACAAGAACTAAGACTACTACCTGTAATTTAATATCATTGTAGTAAATATGATCTAGACCCATTATAACTACACCAATATTCCATTAACCGGTCTAAAAGAATTATCTTCCTTTAGCATACTAAAGGATACCCATATCCTTTAGCTGTCAATTGTTTCCGAATATCTAGTAAACAAGTCCATTGTGAAAATAAAATATAACTATTCAACTTATGTATTATGAAATTTCATAGGTTTCTATATCCATCAACTAGTGTTGGAATTTATGGAAATCTCTATAGGTGACCCACTTTCATTCCAATGTGTGTGTTAATAGAAAAAAACATAAAAGATAACTTGACCATTAATTTAATCCCAATAACAAATTGAGAAAATAATAATTAATGGGACACTATTGTATTAAACATGGTTAATTAAAAAATATATATGATCAATAATGATACTTAAAAAGATGATAGTCCCTCTCCTCTATTAGATGGGACTTTGTCTATAATACTAAATCTATCTTCCTTAGCTCTATGAGCCTCCCATTAAGGTGGATAACTTTCTTAGAACATAAATTTCTATGGAGTTTGTATCCTCCATTTTGGTCTTTCACACCAATTCAATCCCAATTCCAAAAATCTCAATAGTGAATCCCATGAATAATAATTTTGGAGATTCCCTTCCATGACCTTTTAGCCACAACCCATAGGTAGATTCTGGAAATCCTTGATGAGGTTCCCTCTCTTCCCACAATTGAAGCACCTAATGGAACAACCTCCCATAGACAGAGATGATGAAAATATTCTATACACCATCTATATAATTCCTCTATTGGATGAATCTGATTCATTTTTCTTCCTACCATTTAGAGAGGAACCTATAAAATCAATGGTAAGTCCATTAATTGTTCCAATGGAAGTATAAAGAATAAGCACAATGTTTTCCACATATTGACCTTTCTTGGTTATCAAGGCCTTGAGAAACACCTCTCGATATGTCTTATGGTCAATGATATTGACATTATTCCTCATTTATAGTTGAATTACAATCTCAAAATTTATAATTGTATTCCTCATTAACATCTAAGATTGGAGAGAAGAAAAGAAACTCTTTGAAATAAGAATCTTAGGCAGACAATAACAAAACACCCTACTAAATCTCTATAAACTATAGTGTGTGATCCAACATTAGTACATCCGGGAAGATCTCCTAAAATAATATATCCTTTATAGTGGCCCATTTAAGACCATCACTCCTAGTTCATGACACCCCACATTATCCTAGAGGTTCCCAAAATCATAAAGGAAAACAAATTTACATGTTCGTCGTATGGGGTTTCCACTAGAATAAAACTTCCCTCAATGATGTCAATATAGTCCCCAGTATCCCAAGGGCCTTCAATTACCTAAAAGGATGGATAATGTCCGAGTTGGAAGTTCTAGGCATAATCAAGCATTATCCTTTTTCCCCACCACCACAAACTCGCACTTATCTTAATAATCTCGACTGAAGTGTTTCTACTACCTGAACCACCGAAGTAGGCATGGTAGAATTTTCAACTACATTATCCCAAAAATCTAGTGGTGGAATATGGGAATTCCCTCTAACAGGTTTATTTTTCCTTAGTTTTCTATAAAGTCAAATAAAAAATATTCTAACAAGAATTACCTATAATTCAAAATGTTTTCATAGACTACCTATGAGAGTTTACCTATGATAACAGCATAAGAAGTGCTTAAACACACATAATGGATTTCTTTAGGAGAAAATAATATAGGAGGCTTCCGATAATAATAATGCATAACCATTATAACACTCACTAAGGATAAATCATATATATCCATGCCTAAAGATCGATCATTGTCATATACATACAATAATAAGCATGCTCAACCTAAAATAATCTAAATGTCATCATAGTATATCAAAAAAGAACAAATCACTGATCTTGAAATTTGATTAAATAAACCGCCATTTATAATAATACGCAGGTATATATGTCATGTGATATTACATGACTATTCATGATGTATGAACACAGTAAAATACAATAAACTATTACAATCCAACATAATCAAGATCATCATGAAACCTTAAATCCAACATTGTAATATTAGTCTCATCACCAACAATATAATGGTTTGTAACATATGATATTGATTCGAACTTATACGACTCCCTACCCAAGTTCAACATAAACCATCTCCTTAATAAAATGATCCAACCATAGTCAAGATGAAAAGAAAAACATCCACCAGTACGAATTTGTAACTCCCCAACCCAAATTATCTAATCCAATCGAGATAGCTACATGACCTCATATGTGCGTAATTGTATGTATGTGGTTGTCAACTAGTAGTGAGGGTCTGAATGGTGTAGTGGGGAGACTAAACCCTCATTATCGATGGTCATATATCAGAATCATATTATGAAAATAATAAAAACCTAAATTTAAAAACATAGATTAATAATAACAATGCTTTAATAGATGACATGTTAGGTAATCCATAGTCACACAATTAATAACCAATGATACAAAATGTGGATGTTAAAACCATATTATCAGTAGTAAAACTCAAAAATAATTAATAAACCACTACATCACTTTAGAGTCTATCATTGTACCACCTATAAACATAATGATTCACCTCTTCAACTCCTTATCATTGGTCCCTTTCACATTTTAAAATTCATGATCATGATATCTACATGTTCATAAATATTCCCATGTAGGTCGTGAGTATAAAATATATTAGGAAACCACCAATGCATACTTATAACAATATCATATTTATATATAGAGAGATTTTCTAACACCAAATAAAAATAATTCATAAGTAAAAAATTAAACACAGAAGTTTCAATTCATCGTGTACTAACCAAGATTCAATGAACCCATATCTCACCATATTAAGCATTATACTAGTAAGTATGTTAATTTTAGGCATCATATGCCACAAAACATAGAATAAGTTACATGCTTCAGTTCATAACACTATTTCCATTTTTCATATGTTCGCATTTAATAGAACACCTGAAACCCCACCCAAAGGTGGTTGTCTTTCCTCACATGATGGTATGTTGACCTTACACGACGGTGGACTTAGATCAAAGTCACCCCTACATGTTTGTTGCAAAAAATATGTTTGGAATTTTAAATGGGATGTGTTTATTGAAAAATTAATGTATTATATAGTTAAATATGATTTATATCTCAAATATATATACTACTATGTATCTCTTGATATGTGTCGTAGAATATATTAAATTTGAAGAGACTACACCATAGATTATATACCAGCTTTCCCACACTGTATTCATTGTCAATATACCATAATGGTGTTTGGGATGACATTAAAAATGGGGTAATCCAACAAAAGGACAGCGCCCAAGCACCCTTCAGACAAAAAGGTGGTTTTTCCCAGGCAATACAAAGTTGAGTGGGATGTAAGGAACGATTTAATGAATATGTAGGTAGAAAATGTATTTAGTGGTTTGTGCCATTGGGTGGAAGTGTGTAAGTTGTGGTCCATGACGCATGGTAGAAGTGTAGAGGAGTTTGTTATCAGACACCATTACTAACAACTTGTGGGTCAATGGGATAGAAAATCATATATGGAACTAGATACATAGAGGTATGTATAAGGTGGGACTCAAGTTTATTTTTACACACCAAAGCTAGGTACCCCATAACATAGTTCCCTATTTGATATTTTTAAATCCAATGATGATTTTTAAGAGGCCATTCATTTGATGGTAGGATATACCGAAATCAATTTACATGATATGGTGAATATGATATAGTTATTAATTTAATCATGGATAGTATTGATTTAACAAGTGTAATGAATTTGATATACTTAAACTTATAGGAGTTCACACCAAAATAATATTTCTACACAATTATTTGTAGCATGTGACATGTAATTAGAGTAGATCATGCCAATGACTGTACCTAGGTTAATGGGGGATTTACCACTTTAGGATAAGAAGATTTGGTCAACTATAAGACTCTAAACCATAGTTATGTTGACTAAAATATAGATAGAATTGAGGAATAAATGGTTTCTTCATAGATAAGGTGGCCACACAACAGTATATTTAAAATCGGTATCATTACACCATAACATGTATGCATACATCATAGCCATGTAGTTTCAGTTTTTTTGTGAAATTTATCTATAAAAAGAAATAATGGTAGTTATTTTCTAATATCAAGAAGGCCATCTCAAATTATATGGTTAATGATGAACTAAAATTTTTAATGGACACTTTTCAAAGGCTTAGTGAAATGTGATTATATCTTAAACATTGGACTAAAATAAAAAATAAAGAGAGTAATACTATGTAAGAAAAGATGATACACATGGATAATTTTAGGAGTAGAAATTAATATAGTTATTCTAGATCTCATCTAAAAGGATGAAGGTCAAAGAAGGTGTTATTCCCATAGTCAAATTCTCACTGAAAGTTAAAATTGTTTGGGTTGAAGAAAAACACCATCACAAGTGTATGTTCACATCATCTTCATGTGAATAATAATTGATTGAACAAATAGAACAGTTTGTCACCTAATAATGGGGAGAAGGGAGTTCTACAATTTTTCATGGTATTGAAGAAGGAGGGTAAGTGAGACTGCTAAAAATTATTCTTATAAACTAGTGTGATTTTAGTTAATTTGTTGGATTATCACATTGCTATAAAAGTTATGTGGACATTCCCAATGAAGGTGAACTGAGAAAAAACCATCCTCATTTTTATAAAATGGTATTTTTTCTAGCGGAAACAATTTTTTAAAGCGATTTAACTTGATAGTTTTCATAGCCCCCTTATCTATTATGATATGAGAAATGAAGAAAATGAGTCATAAAATATGTTAATTACCAAGGAGGTTTCCTTTAATTCAATTATTAATCTATCAATCAAGAAGAATTAAAAATTTTATGAAGTTGGTGAGTCGGTAACATTTTCATAATCTAAAATAAAAATAGGAATGGTAATGTTTAAGGGTAAACTTCCCCATTCTTATATAAAATTCCAAATTGTAGGAATCTTGTAAATAAATTTCCTAAAACCCGTAATGATGATTATGATGATGGAAATACCGAAGATAATTAAATAAGGATTAAAGAATTAACATCCTATGTCCTTTGTAAATAAAACATTTCAATCTAATGATGGATATATTTATAGATAATGTTATGTAGAAAAAGTAGAATATTGGAAATATGAAGGTGTGTTGAAGGAAAATTTAAATAATCCAAAAAATGATGATACTGATAATTATAATGATGGATTTTTTAAGCGTTGATCCATAGGAATAAAAAAGGAAACTATTTTAATAACATAATTATTGGAGGGAAATAACTAAAATGGAAAAAAGTAGTGGTACATGATTACGTGATCTAAATTCAATAAAATTAATAATAAAAGTTATTATTATAGTCTATGAATGAAAAATTCAAATATTTAAAATCAAGATACTCAAGGAATGAAATAAAAATGAAACATAAAATTAAATAGAAAAAATGAATCCTTGATACTTTGGATAAAACCATCAACGATATAATGAATATAATTTAAAAAAAAGAATTTATGAATTGATGTTAGAAGTGTGAAGATCAAAAATGACTATTAAGACCAAGAATGATGAAACAAAATACGAAGGCATCATGATCATTTTAGAGTAAATGAATTTTTGAGGAATAACATATACATATTCCTCATGTTCGAAGGTCCAATGATAAAATAAAAATATGTGTTTCTTTCAAAGCCTTAGGTTCTAAATTCTTAGTAGAATGTGGATCATTAGGAGTATAGAACGAAAAGAATCCATGATTACACATATATTTCTAAATCTTGAAGAGTTGGATGTTTTGTAAATATAATAGTGGAACATAGATACTAAGTGATATCTATTACTGGAAGGTCCCTTTAGGAGTAACCCAAATCCAAATATGGAAGAATAATTTGTAATAATTATTTTACTTTTAATGGATATGGTTTTCTTGTAAAGGATTTAGGAATTAGACACTACATTACACATCTAGAATGTAACAATTGTAATAAATAATTTCTAAAATTGGAATAAAGAAAAATTTTCATGCTTCATAAAAAATTATAGAGACTCAAAATAGATTTTCAATTTTTCTTAAACACGATTATATCATGAAGCTAATAATTAAGAAGGTGCATTCATCCCTAATATGAGTAATGAATGATATTTTAGATATGGATAATAAGGTTGATATATTCATAAGTTAAATAGAAAATTCAAGATTTTGGATATTAGATAGTGGATTCACATCACATATGAATAGAAATAATAAACTTACTGTGAATTTGAAAAAAAATAATGGTGGATTAATTCATTTCAGAATGAAGTGTGTCTTATGATTGATGGGATCGGAAAATAAATTAATGTAGGGAATGATATATGAAATACTAATGTACTCTTTGTTGATGGAATGAGCCATAATTTTATTAGTTTGAGTCAACTATGTGACTATGAACATGAAGTAGAGTATAATGAAATAGTTTGTTCTATCAAAGACAATATTAGCACACTTATGGTAATTTGAGAAGAACCTATGGAATTTTATACCTTGTTGGAGAGTGAAATTTCTATATATTGTCCAAATAGTATGTGAACAAGATATAGAATATGTCACTTTTCCACTTGATCCAAAATTCTATGGAGAGGTTGGTAAAGTGAAATAGATCATGTGATATTTTCGATATCATGTATGATCAGTCTCCCATATGTGATTCACGTTACAAGTTTATGATTATCTAGAATTATTACAAGACAAAGAAGATGAAGTAATCATGGTTCCTATATCTTATAAACATGGATATTTGTGGGCCAGTCCCACTGAAAGAAACATATGGAAATACGTATTATGTGTTGTTTATTAACGAATTTGGAAAAATTGAATGGATCATACCTATCAAACATAATAATGATGTGTATAAGTGTATCACTATATATTGGAAGGGATATGAAAAGAATATTTTTGTAATGATTTAGCAATTCTGAAATGACAATGGGACCAGATTTATAAATCATCAATATGGAGATTTTTTTAACAAACATTGAAATCAACCTTAGGTTTTGGCTATTAGAACACACTCAAAAAAGGGGCGGTGGAAATAATAAATCAAATTATCAACAAAATGTCTTGGATGATGTTTATTTAAAATTTTCTTATAAAAAATACAGTAAAAATGTCTTCTTATAGCGGTGTATATCTTTAATAGAGAGTTTCTTAATGAAAAAAATACAAAAAAACTTATAAAATTCGATATGGAAGGAAAATCACACTCAATTACTTGTGAGATTTTATAACATAATGTTTTATTCTATAAAATTTGTAGAGAATAAATTTTTAATATCAATTATACAAATTCATATTTCTAGGATACTCATCAAGAAGTTAATATTAAAGGTATTAAAATAAGATAATCGAAAATATGATTTATATTAATGATGTTGAAGATGTTGAAAATGGAAAAATTGTAGATGAACATGAGATGATTTCACATTAAAACCAACCAATTTGTAAATATAAAATTCCTAAAAAAGAAAAAGGTTTATGGGGAGTTACAAAGAATGATGAAAACACGGATTAAAACTAAACTAGTGAAGAATGTTAAAAAATTCCATCAGGATCACAAAAAAAATTAGCAGGGATGAAGTGACATAAAGAAACATTGTTAGAGTTTCAACAACTCTGATCTAAACTAGAATAATTATGGTTCAGAAGGATGAGTATTTATTATCATTAGTATAACCAAAAACATTACAAGATGATGCATGTGATGAGAGTTATTCCATGGCTATGAATGAATAGCCTAACCAAATTGAGAAAAATAATATAATGGATGTTGTTTCAAGCCCAAGTGAAAATAATTTCATAACAACGAAGATGCTGTTTTGAAATACTATGAGTAATGATAATAATGTGATTTAGAAAAAAACATGTATTATGAAAAGGTGGTATGCCCAAATTGAATTAATTTATATTCATGATATTTTTTCACCATTACCATGAATTGAAACTATTCAGTTATTCATTGGCATGAAAATTTAGAAGGGATTCAATAAATATGAAATGCAGGTCAAATATGCCTTTTTGAATTGTGTACTTAAATATTACATGTACATTGAGAAACCATATGGGTTTCTAATTAATTAGGTGATGGAAATTTTGTTGACTAAATAAGTCATTGTATGGACTTAAGTAAGCACCAAGATCATTGTATTCTAGGTTATATTGAGGTTTAAATAAACATGGTTTTCATAGAGTAGGAGTATAAAATAACCTCATCACCAATAAATTTAATGTATAGTGATTTATGGTTCTTATCTATGTTGATGACATAATTTTTTGAGGCTTAGATGATAACCAATAAAAGCAGTATTCAAAAATCAGGAGGTATGAATTCAAGATTTCTCTAATTGGTGAAATATCAATTTTACATTGATTTTAGGTAATTAAAATATTGGATGGTATATTAATATCACAAAATAAATATTAAAATTTTTCATTAAGAAGATTTCATATATATGATTCATGGCCCATGGAATATTTAATAGATACCATAATGAAATTATTAAAATATTATTATGGAAACAAGGTCAATGTGACTATATATTGAAAAATCATTGGAAGTCATCTATATTTTACTACCACTCAACAAAATATTTTATTCTTAAATGTAAACATACTAATTTTTAGAGTTACCCTAGGTAATTTGACATGCAATTTGTTTAATGAACACTTCAGTATATCCATCATATGATGGGATATGGACTATTCTATTACACTAATTAATATAACTTTTTTGATTCACTGATGCATGATGGGATGGTTAAATATATTATTTATTATAAACATTAGGTGAATTTTTTATTTATTTTTATCTCATACATATCATGAAAAATAAATATGTTGGATAGCATATCCTTGGGCACCTAAGAGGATGGGTATGCTTTCACCACTCAAGAATGCATGTAATTACTATGGATGAATGAAAAACATAATGATTCTATTGTTGAATTTATTTATCTCATTCCAATCAAGTAAGAAAAATCAAGTGAAATAAATCATATAAAAAACCAAATTCATCATTCATAAAAAAATAACATTGAGATCAAATATCATTTCATATTGGAGATGATGGAGTAAGAAAAATTTGTTTTGGAGTACAAGACAATACAATATCAAGTATCTAAAATCATCAGAAATGAAATACTCAAAGTGGTTTTTTATAGCCATTAGTTATATTTAGAGGTCTAATAGTATCCATCCACTTAATTTATTTAGGTACAAAAATACCACTCTATATATTTTTCTTGAGTACAATATGTTTTTCACCGCACATTTTTGAATTTCTAACCCCATATTGTGAACATTTCATAGAACTAATCATTTTGAGTTCATTTATAATGGTATTGAAGGATCCATGTTTTTTTTGAATGGTTATAAAGGTACATGTTTGTTTTAAGGGGGAAGAAAAGTTGATAAATGTGGTATATTATGTCAATGAAAAATTAGGAGGAGAGATTCAGTTTTTAAAAGGATTCCAAGACTGTCTTGAAATTTTTCCACTGAGTTAGTTTTTATCACACCATGAATTTCACACATGGAAATAGAAATAATAATTACTGACTCATTGATACAAATAATTAGTATCAAATTTTCATAGGATGAAACTCTTAGAAAATTGTATGTATTTCCAAAAATCTCAAATGTGGATATTATAGGCCAAAATTCACATCAAAATTTTTATGGGATCTTTTTATTGAGAGGATGAGATTGGTGGAAATTAAAGTTGCGATTTTTCTTAAAGATAGTTACCACACCACAATTGATGATCCTTGGTGTAAAATTTAGTGAATTTAAGGAGACTACACCATGGATTACATCGAATATTTCTATCACTAGGTCACTAAATAAACATTGCAATTATGTTTGGGATGATGAAAAAAATTGGCCAAGACTAATCAAGGCCCATTCCCCAAAAGCCCCTATAAATGATTGTGGTTGATCCTAGGAACCAGATTATAAAGTGGGCTAGTATCGATGACTTAATTCCTCAAGCAGAAGCACAAGAGAGTACTGGTTCATACAGCAGAGTGGTAGTGTGGAGGTAGTGGTCTATGAAGTAGGTTGACAACATAGAGGAGGCCAAGGGTGGACCATGATACTCGCAACTAGATAGTAGAGGTAATTAAGAGGAGTATATGGAATTGGATTATAAGAGTTATTTATGATATGATAGTCAAGAGTATCATTACACACTATATCTAGGTACACCCTAGCACATGACCCTGTTTTCCTATTTGATAATTTTCAGATACATTATAGATTTTAAGATATTTATGACATTGAGTTAAAGATACAACTCATTCCCTTTGGAATATAAGTTTTCTATATCACATCTATAACCTGCATCGTATAAGTTAAAATTTTAATAGGATTAAAGATTTTGTGATCTTTAACCCTACATGAGATAATTACGTAGTGACTTATCCACACTGTTATCGGTTCCATGTGACAATAGGTTAGAGGAGATCATGCCAGAGATCATATATGGTTTAATGGAGGGTTTAATACTCTAGGAGAGGTGGCACTGTCAGTTAAAAGGGTCCAAAAAATATTTCTTTTAACCACACAAAAGGGAGAAGTAAGGAATATATATATATATATATATTATTAATGGTGGAAATTATATTTTTTTTAGAAAAATATGAAATACTATTTCGTACCATATAGGACCATTCCCCAATAAGATTGTTTCAGTCTACTGGTATTTTTAGCTAAAAACATAATGAATTAGAGTTATGGATCAAATCTCCCATTTGTAAATTTGAATTAAAAGGTATGTGATAACCCGGTAAATTATATGGGACACGTGTTATAATCATGTAGAAAGGAATCTAACAACATCCTATAAATCATAATAGAAAGAGGGAGAGTCCTATTGTATTCGACAAGGGGATATAGAGTGAGAATATTTGGAATATAAATTCATAGGGTTATTCTAGATAACATCTATAATGATAATGGTCGAAGAAGGTGTTATTATTGGATTATTATTCTCAATGGATGATGACATTGTATGTACAGAATTAGAACACCATCACATATATATTTTTACATCATCTTCATGTGAAGAAGTTAATATTCAACAAATAGAGTAGTGAGTTCATTATTGATGTGGAGAATGAGTATTCCAATTGTTTGTGTTAGTTAACTAGGTGGGTCAATGTGACCACTAATAATTTTACTTATAAATAAGTTGTATTTTAATAAATATCGTATATTGGTAAATTTTAATGCCTGATCCTTGGACTAGATGGCATGCTTCATTTTATTACATAATCTTTTCATTTTCATGGTACAGTCATTGGCTGTTTTACAGTTCAGTTTCATAGAAATAAGGTATATAATACATGATAACATTAAAAGTATTATAAAAAATAGAAATTATCCTTAATTGGTTCATCTTATGTACATTTACTACATCTCATAACCTGGGGATATACATCATTGGAATGGGTGAGAATAAGGACCCATGAGGGAAAGCAAGGGAAATAGTTTACATGTGACCATGAAAAATATCAATACAGACATGAAGAATATCATAAAAGCATGATAAATGGAAAAGGGGAAATATAATAATAAAAATCACCTGAATAATAACAATTAAATTTTGATAAAACATGTAATGAAACATTTAAAATCATATCACTATGGTTTATCACTAAGCTTTGGTAAAAATTACATAGGTTATTCACCAATGTATCATAAAACATGTCATCTCTAGAGATTAAATTATTTGCGTAATTCATTAGTTAGATTTCACAAAAAAACTCTTCCTATTTATTAATTAATGTGATTCACATATATAATGATCAAACATTTCAAAAATAACGCATGAAAAAAAAAGAAATGGGTTTTGTATCAAAATCAGGATGTTTTAAAAATTAATTAATGAAAAGTTTATTATGTCATTTCTATCCCATGAAAATGGAATATAGGTTTCATGTATGTCAAATACCTATATGAAAATAATTTATATTAAAATATGGTTTAATATATGGGGAATGAAATAGGTTAGGGTATAAACAAAATGAAAATAAATGATAATTTCTTAAAGAGAAGAGAGAAATGTTGAGAAGTAAATTCAACATCATAACGGGTATAAAACATTATTTTAGAAAAGGGTAAAAAGAGAACAGATGTAACACCCCAAACATTTTATGATATGATTATATTAAATATATTATATTCATCATTTTGTTCCTTTGAAACAACACTATGTTATTTAGTAGATAGTCAAAACCTATCCATTAAATATAAATTTTCCTCTTCTATCTTTCAATTTTGAAAAATAGTCATCCAGAGTTGTGTCCAGTAAGTCATTTGGAGTCTGATAGAACAAACGTTATTTTTGATGAATAGTAACATACCATTATGAATAGTAATATGAACCTTATGAATCATAAAATAATATTATTATTTTATTTTCTTAAGGTAATATGATAATGATATCTTAATTATTTTTTCAATGAGAAATAAAACTAAATGCACATTAAGATTGTTAATTTTTGAATTAACTATAAATTTATTTAAAAATTAAATTAATAATATTTAGAAAATTATTTTTGAAAATTTTATTTCAATTTTTAATTCTAGACATCAAAAAATGGTAAGATTGATTTTTTGCGATTTTTCTAAAATTCTAGAATTTTTTATTAATAGTGAAATATGCTAAAATATCGTATATTCAAATTATCAATTAAATACACTATTCATGACATCACAAGTGATGAAAGGCCACTTGTATTGAACTCAAATTCACTTATTACTATTAGGGGTAACATGAAACAACACTATTGGTTGTCTTGAGGGAAATAATAAAATAATGAATTAAATATTCAAAATTCACCCCTCCTCCACTATAAAAACCCCTCACCACTCACTCTTCTCTTCACTCCTCTAAGCCTTGAAGCTCATAAAAGTTCTGCCCAATTACCCTTACCTAGACTCTCCCCCCTTCTAAGAATATTATGGTCTTTCCAAAAGACCAAAACCCCTTTCCTTAAGGAGTTTCTCAAGGAGGTTATTTCAAGAGGTAAAGCACCCTTCTTTTTCCTTTGGTTTTGTTTCAATCTATCTTCTTTTTCTATCATCACCTCTCCTCCTCTGTCCAAATGATCATGATAAATCCATTATCATATATATACTATAATTATATCATGTGAATGGAATAACCATCATAAATATTCTTACACCCTCCCTTTTATTTTTATAAACGAAATCAACGTCCATGAGGTTTCAATTTATAGCCTTCATGGATGACGAAGTTTCATTCTTCATTTTCATCTTCATTACTAGTCATGAAACTATATTTATGGTTGAATCAGACTATAGTATATTTATTATAGCCTAATTAATATTCATGAACCATCATATGTACATATAATTAAGTTATATGACAAAACTAGTTCATAATAATCCAAATACCGCTGAATAATTGAAGTGGTTGTCATCTAATGATTCATCCTCATTCCATGTAACCAAATGATAGAAATTGCCATTATAAATTATTTATTTTCATAAATAATATATAATTTCAATCCATGAGACTTATAATCATTATACATGAACTCCATTACATAAAAACAAGTGAACCGATTATGAAAATAAAGAAAGCGAACACCTCGGAACAACGAAATTAAATATAATAACTTAGAAATAAGGGTATAAATGAACTAAACAGAAATATCATAAAATAAATACATGTATAATAGGTTATTAAATAATTTATTAATATTTATAATTTCATATTCCAGGAGCTTAAGATCAAGAGCCTAAAAGTTTGGAGTTAAGGTAAGGGTTTCTTCATCTCACTTAAATTTTCGTGAGATTTTCAATATTCACTACTAATACTTTTTAATGGTATATGTATACTGACCATTGATTTCATGTATAATGAATATATTTATCTTCATGGTATTAAATCTATAATTTTTATATTAATTTTTTGGGCATACAAATCTGTTGATTACAAAGTGGTAAGGGTTTTTCTACCCGAACATCCATTTTCAATCGGGTTACTTTCATTGTCTGATTACCTCAATGAAATTCATATGTATTGTTATTTACTCCTCATATATTCTGTGTGATTATTATATATATGTTTAAAAACCATAACCCTCCCTTATTTTAGGTATATTTACACGTATTAAAATAAAATTTCAAAAAAAAATCCAAAATACAAGCCTGATTCAAGAGAAATTTATCAGATTCATACCTATTTTCTAGGGCACTCTTTAATCTGTGTTTTTAAACATTTATCTTTATAAAATTACTCATTTTATTATGAAAATACTATCTTACCTAACATATGGTTTTATACAATGATCTTTTCAAAAGAACTCTTCTTTTCAAAATAAAAGACTATTTATCGCAACAATTGCTTAATGATTTTATAAGAGTGTTTTCGTCTAATTCAAACTCATGTTGATTCCATGGTATTATTGGGTTTAATAATTTATGAAGTCATATACCATAAATTATTTAATGGTTTATGACTAACTCTATTGTGGATGATCTATCCTAAAACCATTCACCATATTATTCCAAATGGTTAGTGTTTTGTGTTTAATGATTGGGTAAAGTTAGTTACATTTAATAAGATAGTTTCAATATGAATGTATATGTTGTTTATGTTGAACCCCACTCATGTGAGGAATGAATTGGACTTATTATGTGATGTGTGGGGCCCTCTATCTCCCCATGATGCATCGGTAGGTCTCATGAGACAAATATAAGTGGAATTGGATGAGGCCTTTCCTAATGTGATATATGGATTTTGGCTGAGGCCTTAATCATTAGACATCTTTGCCGAGGCCTTGAAAAAATGTTTCATAATGTCCGGAATATGCACTTCCCTCATTATGTACGTAGTAGTTGAAATTTCATGTGGTTATTCTACTAGTAAACTACCCATGATTATGTTTTATTATGGCATTATTTACTCAGCTCATATACCTGCCATAATGTGTTGAAGTTTATTATTAAAGGAATGTGTTTTCAATTATTCACCATGTCTAATGCTTATATTATCTTCCGATGTATTTCTCACTCTTACTAAGCATTTGATCTCACCCATTATTATGTTTCATTTTCACAGGACATGAAGAAGTAAATTATGAATGACATTCCAACATAGTCTAAGAGACATGATGTTTCTAGTGGAATAACTTAGTGTTGTTTTTTCCTTTCCATATCTAAATTTGAACTTATGAATGTAACTTGTTTCCAATAATACTAAATTACTTGGTCCATTGGGATTCATATTCCTTGTATGTATTCCAACTTAATAAAATAAGGCACCAACTCTGGGCAACTGGGGTCAGGTCCTTACAGTTGGTATCAGAGGAAGTTTAGTAGAATACATAGAGACTAGATTTAGAAAACGTAGAATTAGGGAAGGGTCCCTAAGTTTTCTTTGAGGTTATACATGCAAGAATGTATTGGTATTTTTTTAAGGAATAGATTATGTGAATCATTCTATCAAATCCATCCCTGTCTGGATACAAGATGGTAGAGGCGGCTCTGGCACAAATGTATCTAGGGGTAAAACCTGAAAACACCGCTTCGAGCTAGACTTAAACGGGAACTGGTACACAACAATGGGCCTTGCTGCACTCTAGGTTACGACACTCCTAGGGTATATTCATAGTGTAATTAACATTTTTCTTAAAAGCCATTATGAGGGAGTTTAAGGCAAATTTTCCTCAAAGGATTTGGTTTGGATAACTCTGGAAACAAGAACTTAATAATGAAAAACATACATAAAAAATACTAAGAGCGATGTTTTCTTAATTTTCAGAAGGAAAACAAAGGCACATGTATTTTGTCTCTTCCAACAGAAGTATTATAGACCATAGTAGTAAAATCATATGTAGAAAACTATGAGACTTTTTAAAATATTCTTTGATCATGCAAAACCCTCTACCAGTATCTAACTATCCTCGGGTACTCCAACTTCACCATGGAGTAGGTTTCGTCTATTAACTCATGATGAGCGCACAATTATCGTTCTATGTAAGACAAGGAAAATAAAACTAGGGTATCTTTAACTATTTTACCCTATCTAATAATTTATTTTCTCTTGAGGTCTTTGAGGAGGCTGCACAAAGGGGAGACCTCCGGACAGCATATATATGTCAGATTTTGACCTACGGACTCCGTGGTCAGGTTTTGGACTTTGAAGCCCTTGAAAACGAGACTACCTTTTTGCATTATATTCATTAATTTCATACTGATGTCGCTCAACTTGATATTCGACATGATTCTCTCAATATGAATTCTAGATGTCCACACGCGGTTGACCCTAGTTGCACACGTTGCATCTAGACCAAGGAGATAGAGGAATTTGGAATCGCTTTGGGGATCCATTTATCTGAAAATAGGGGAAATACCCAACATTTTTGGAATTTATAAGGATTCATCTTAGAGGATGTCAGAAAGTCCATACTAGGGTTTTGTGAAAGGGAGAAAGAGATTGTCTAATTTTTGGAGTTTTATTAATCATGTCTAAATGAATGATGTTGTATTCTCTATCTTGATATGTATTTATATAAAACAATAACATGGTTTAAAATTGATTTTCCATACTGAATGATGATTTACTAAAACATTTTAGATAGAAAATATTAGTCAACTAACCAATATTTTATCACTACCTACCAAGTTGTTAGAGACTATAATTTTCAAGACATGCTGAGAAGAGGACCAGCCCTATGCCAACTTACGTCTGACTTGTAAACTACTCAATCAGGTATCGAATCGTCCAAACATTCTCTGTCTTTACCAAAGAAGAAATCTGTTCTATTACCATATTGCATATGCACAATTTGCTGCATATAGGAAATGAGGGAAGTATCATGAAGATATTTTTCTATGTTTCACTTTGGCTGATAACTACCGATCTGTGGGTAAATTTCTTGAAGCAGCTTTGGATGGTGACCATCGAGCGGCCTACCTATTCCAGATACTGAGTTTTAGTATGTACGGAGAAATTTACGACATCAATATCTTCAAGAATGATGTGGTGCATGGTGCGTGGTGCGTGGGAATGATGTGGTGCATGGGAAATTTAGGACATCAATAGCCTTCGCAGGATTGAGAGGCTTAGAGGCTTGATCTAGTTCCACGAATTCATATCTTTGTTCCTATCTCATTTCTTATCTAGCCAACTAAAAATTCAAATCCAACCATTCCTCAACCGAAGGAATGAATTCAGGAATTGTTTGTTCCACTGTGATTTCCTCATGATTAGAATCTGGCATAACATATAATTCTTCTTCTATAAGATCTTCCATAGCATTCTTTTTTTCTTTTTATGACAATAGATTCTGTTTCAACTTCGGGTTGATATTTCAGATTAACATCATCTTTAGAAGTAGGGACTTCCTTTTCACTTACTACATGAGGGATAGGAGTACTGTCTTTCTTTTCAGAAACAGTTTTCCTCGGAGGCACAACATTCTATTCTTCTTCTTCTTCAGAATACTCAACAAAGTCATCTAGTTCCAAACTAGGATTAATAATATCTTTTGGTCGTGAAGGATGTTCCATTGGATTGAACTTTTCATAAATCCTATCATTGTCTTCGACCCATGAATTATTCCAAGGATTCCAGTTTATCTTCATCCTCTTGATAATGTCTTTTGAATGGAATAACACACTATCCTTGATAACTTCTTCATTAGGTCCAACCATACCTTTGGCATGAGGCATGGGTAAGATAAGCCGAAAATTAAACATGGAGGTTGACTTGGATGTGGTTTTGATCAGGTCACACATATGGTGTATGACATACTTACAAAGGATGGTCTTACGCCCATTTTTCATAAGATTAATCAGAAACACATCCTGATATTTCAGTACATAAAAATCGCCTTTTATTGGTCCAATCATGTTCTATATAAACATAAACAAATTTCTAGATTCTCCATCCAGTTCAGAAGAAATGAATCTCCTCATGGTTCCATTTCTGGTTACTATTTTAAGATAAACTTCCAAAATAGTGAATTCAATGTAAGGTGGAGGTCCTCTCGGATAGTCCTCACGGATGCCTTCATGAGGTATCATAAGGCATGAATCCCATAAACTTGAATAGAATGAGTATTTCTGGCCATTTATCCAGCTTCTCACAGCATAACCATTTTCAGAATCAAAGGAGAACTGAACATACTGATAAAATTGAGCCACAAGATTAGGGTATATAGGTTTATCTTTCTTTGAAAACCATTCTAACCAGAATTTATATTTTAAAACATTCAAAACTAGATACTTACTTGATAGAAGCTACTTAGGGCATAACTCTTTCTCAAATACTACTTCTCAGTTCACCATATTTGGATTTAGAGGACCTTCAGGTGCCAGCTTAGGTGTTATATTTGTCTTCTTTGAGCTACATTTTTTCAAGAGTTGATGATGAAGGGAATTTCATCCTAGTCATTCACCGAAGTGTCAAGAGATAGAAGGTTTGATGGATTCAAGAAGGGTTCAAAATTTATTGAATAGAAGAAATCTCAATTAAAGGACACGTGGCACTTCCATTATTTTATCATTTTAGAATACCAAACACGGAAAAATTAAAAGTGAGGAAAATAAAAAGGTGAAATGAATAATTACCACAATAATGTTTTTAATTTGGAAATAAAAATCATAAAAAATCAATACGGTGAGACCATATCAGGTCTTTACGGTGAGATAGTGAATGAATTTTATGGTGAGAAAGTGACTGATCCTTAAGGCGAGACAGTGACTGGTCCTTATGGTGAGACAGTGACAGATCCTTTTAGTGAGAGAGTGACTGATCCTTATGGTGAGATAGTGAATGTCATACAGTAATCATGAAATACTAACTGTGAGACCATAAACATGAAAGGTATGACATAAAACAGTAAGATATAAAATAGTAAAATATATAGCAGTAAGATATTTACTTAAGATTTATCATGCCTAATTCATGTATGATGTAGTCTATTCATTCAGAATTTAATGGTTTGGTAAATATATCAGCAAGCTGATACTCAGTACAAATGAATTCCAAAGTGATATCACCTTTTTGATAATGATCTCTCAAAAAGTGATATTTTACATCAATATTCTTTCTCCAAGAATGTGAAACATGATTTTTTGAGATTTTAATAGCACTTATGTTGTCACAATTTATAGGAACATGCCTGAATGGATATCCATAATCTAGTAATGTGTGTTTCATCCACAAGATTTGTCCACAAAAACTACCAGAAGCTATATATTTAGCTCTGTAGTAGATAGTGTAACAAAATTTTGTTTCTTACAACACCATGATACTATTGACATGCCTAAAAAGTGACTTATTCCAGATATGTTTTTTCAATCTAACTTACATCCACCGAATTCAACATCAGAATAAATAGCTAATTCAAATGATTTTCCTCTAGGATAGAACAGTCCTAGATTTTGTGTATGTCTAAGGTATTCGAAAATTCTATTTACAAAATTATATGAGATTCCATAGGATTTTATTGAAAATGAACACACATAAACACACTAAACATAATGTCAGGTCGACTACCAGTTAAGTAGAGTAAACATCTTATCATTCCTCTATAAGTGGTTTGATAAACAGATTTTCCATATTCATCAAGATCCAACTTACAATTGGTACTCATGGGAGGGTCACTACATTTAGTGTTATCCAATCCAAAACATTCTAGAAGATCTCTAGTATATATACAATGAGTTAAAATAATACCATCCTTATTTTGAAAGATTTGAAATCCGTGAAAAAAATATAGATCACCCATTAAACTCATTTCAAATTCATTTTTCATCATTTTAGTAAAATCAATACATAAAGAATTTATTGATGATCCAATGATAATGTCATCTACATAGTTTTTAACAACTAAAACAACATTAAAAATTTGTTTTATCAACAGGGTAGGATCAGCTTTTCCTTTTGTAAAACCTTTGGAAATAAATAATGTACTCAACCTATCATTCAATGCTCTTAGAGCTTGTTTTAAACCATATAAGGATTTTGATAATTTAAAAATATGATTCTGAAATTGGGGTTTTGTAAGGAAAGGGGGTTGTTCAACAAAGACATACTCAACTATATACCCATTTATGAATGCACTCTTAACATCCATTTGATATAGTTTTAAATTCATATGTGTTGCATAAGAAAGCAGGATTCTTATGGATTCAAGTCTAGCTACGAGTGTAAAGGTCTCCTCATATTAAATTCCTTATTCTTAACTATATATTTGTGCAACCAATCTATATTTGTTTCTAACTATGTTACCAGCTTCATCTACCTTATTTTTTAACACACATTTAGTGCCTATGGTGAATGTTTCCTTAGGTCTTTCAACAAATTTCCTAACTCTGTTCCTTTCAAACTGATTAAGTTCTTCATGCATAGACATCACCCAAAATTCATCATTGATAGCATCATTAATGTTTTTAGCTTTAAGTTGTGACAATAATACATGATGTTCAACCTAATTTCAAAGAGAATCTCTAGTTTGAGTCCCTTTATCTAGGTCTCCTACAACATCATCTAAAGGATGGTTCTAAAGAGTTCTAACAGCTCTAGAAAAGGATGGAATGGTGATTTAAGGTTCATCAATAGGTTTAGGTTCATTGTGACTTGAGTCTATGGAATTTACAGAAATTGAAGTTTTCAAAAATTCTATCAAAGAACGGTTTGAGGATTTTGAATTAATGTTCAGATTTGATACATCATCCTCGAGGTTCTCTTGAATGGTTTTAGGCTCACGTGGATCTACTTCATCAAATTGGACATAGACAGATTCTTCCACACATTTAGTTCTTTTATTGAACACTCTACAGGATTTACAAGATGTGGAATATCCTAAAAATATACCTTCATCACACTTGGATGAAAATTTGTCAAGATTTTCCTTAGTAATAAGAATATAGACTTTGCAACCAAAACCATTGAAGTAGAAAACCTTGGGTTTTGAATTGTTTCGTAACTCATAAGGATAAATTTTAAGAATAGGTCTGATCAACACTATATTGTTTTTGTATCATGTAGTATTGAAAGCTTTCGCCCAAAAATAAATAAGAAGTCCATATCCATTATTCTAGAAATCTATTTCAGGGTTCTATTTCTTCTTTCAACAACTCCATTTTGTTGAGGTGTTCTATGGGAAGAAAATTTGTGACTATAAACATTTTGTGAGAAAAAGGATTCAAACTCTTGATTTTTAAACTCACAGACGTGATCACTTCTTAAGGATTTAATTCTACATCCACTAATATTTTCCACAGACTTGGGAAATTTAGTAAAATAAGAGCAGGCTTCACTTTTGTGAGCCATAAAGAAGTTTCACGTATATCTAGAAAATTCATCGACAAGAACATAAATATAGTGCTTCCCATTTAAATTAGAAACTCCATATGGTCCAAACAAATCCATGTGAACCAGTTCGAGAGGTTGATAAATTGACACTTCTTTCTTTGGTTTGAAATAAATTTAGTGTTGTTTTCCCTTTTAAGTGGGATTACACACTTTTTCATTTAGAAACTCATGTTTGGGTAAGTCTTTAACTAATATTTTTCTCGTTAGATTTCTAAGGGAGTGAATATTATAGTGTCCCATTCTCTTATTCCAGAGCCAAGACTCTTTATGAAATACAATTAAGCATGAATCATTTTGAGAAGAGAAGAAATCTATGTTAACAGATTAAACATTTTCATTTCGTAATACAGAAAATACTAATTCTTATTTAGAATTAAAGACATTTCAAGCATTATTTTCAAATCTAACATGAAATCCATCATAACATAATTGTGAGATTCTAAGAATATTTTTTTTAATTCATCAGCAAACAGTACTATAGAAATTTAAACTGAGTTAGAGTTACCAATTTGGCATAAACCAATAATCTTTCCATTGACATTGTCAACAAATGTGACATATCCTCCATATATTTTTATTATGTTCATGAAGCATGAGTAGTCTCCTGTCATGTGTCTTAAAAATCCACTGTCTAAGTACCATAAACTTTTACAGGATCTCTTTAAGAAGATTTCCTAAAAAATGATTAAGAAAAAGCATATTTTTGTCCCCATAAATTTTAGGGTCCAGTAATATTGTTAATGAGTGATTTAGGAACCCATAATTGCCTCATAGGTTTCCTATAAGAATTAAGTAAAGTAATTGAAAAGTAAACTCTATTTTGTCTAGAAAAACATGAAATAGTATAAAGTGTGTCATAAATTTAAATAGTTGTTTTTTGTTCAGAACTAGGAGTAAAACAATATATCATAGATTTAGAAACAAAATTTTCTCTACCAATATTTCTTTTTCCAGGTTGATAACCAATACTAGTGTTATATTTAGGGGCAATTTTTTAACTAGAATTTGAGTAAGGGTATTTTTACCATTGGTAACTTTTTTAGGTTATTCTTCAATTGCTCATTAGACATTTTTTATTCGTTGTTCTCTTTGGGCAGTTGAGTATTTTTGTCTTATTTAGTTGTGAGTTCTAATTTAATAGTCATAGTGAGAGTATAATGTTTCATTAATGATTTATATTTTTCTTTTAGTTCATCACATGTTTCTTCAAAGCATGTTGTAGTATTCAAACATTTCTTTATAAGTCATATTTTTAGAGTCACTCTCATCTTCATAATAGTATGAATTACATACATGAGTGTCTAGTGTTACCTATGATGTGTTTGTCATAAAAAACATATTGGATTTGTTAGATTGTTCATCATGTGATGTTTTTGAGTCACTTGAACTATCCTCAAAAGCACTCCAGGTTGCTTTCATTGCCTTTTTATACTTCTTTTACTTGTCCTCATAACTCTTTTTGTACTTGATCTTTAAACAGTTAGCATTTATATGTCCTTTGCGCTTACATTCATAGAAGAAAATCTCAACTATCTTGTCACTAATTTTCCAATCCTTCTTCAAACTTACTTTTTGGTCATATCTTCCCTTGAAGTTAGGCTTTCGAAAAATGTTCTTTTTCTTATAAAATTTCTTGAATCTTTTGGGTAATTGATCCATCTCCTCATCATTGTCCGATGATTATTGTTCACTACTAGAACTTTCTACAGAAGTTTCAAATTTCCCTTTGTCTTTGTGTTTATAGGTGGTGGTTTTGAATGCAACAGATTTCCTTTTTGGATCATCCTTTTCTTCCTTGATGACTTTTAACTCTTCTTCATACATCCCCAATTTCCCAATTAGTTCTTTTATAGGTATCTTTCTGATGTCTCATAGTTATCTAATAGAGACAGAGGTTCCTCTCCATCTATCAAGAAAACATATGATAATTCTCATGATCTGTTCATTGGCAGTGAATTCTCTGCCAAGAGAAATCATTGTGTTGAAAATATTATTGAACCTAAGATACATGTCAGAGATAGGCTCATTAGGTTTCATTTTAAAGTTATCAAATTTAATATTATAAGTATTAAGTCTCATTTCTTTTACACTGGATATTCCTTCATGTTTGATAGATAGGGTATCCCAAATTTCCTGGGAAATATTACAAAGAAAAAATTATATTGAATAATTCAACTCCTCGGGATTAGTATAAAGCATTCACAGCTTTGAAATTTTTATTATAGGAAGTTTTGATAGGTTCATCCCATGTGATTCTATCAATAGCAGGAATCTTATGTTCATCTATAATAGAAGACCAAATTTCCAAACCCATACTCTCTAAATTCATTTTAATTTTCATATTCCATTAATAATAGTTGGTTCCATTAAAGAATGGTGTTTTCTTGGTTTAAGCACCTTCCAATCTATTATCCATACTACAGAAATAATTTGGAAGAGCTAGAAATTTAGAATTAATTGAAATTTATAGATATTTAAAGTACAACTACAGTCATAGTTGAATACAGTTAAACAAAGTCTTAATAAAACTCCTTTGATACCAAATGTGGGTCAGAATAGAATACTCAAGATGAGGGTAAATTAGGTATCTACAAAAATTTATGTTTAAAAAGTAATCTTAAAAAGGTTTCCACAAAAGGTTAAATATAGCCTACTTAATCATGGTTATAATGTTATAAGAGTTTGACTATTTAAATAACTTCTTAGAAGATTGATTAGTTATTAGTAATATTAATTTCAGTTATTAATATTACTTTTGAAGCTATTTTACTAAGACAAGAAAATTATAACTTCTTTCCAAGATTAACTATCAATGTAAATTTACTGATTTCTAGATTATACAGTAAAGCAGTAAAACAAAGAAGACAAAATTAAGAAGCACATCAGATATGAAATAAGTGGTTCAGTATCAAGCCGAGACCTAATCCTCTCCACTTGGTGATCACCAAACACCAGGAATTTTATATAAATAAACTTGATCCACACCCTGGATTGGGGTTAAACAACAGTACACAAGACTGTCTAGGTCGCACATGGACCTCTTCCACAGTTATTCATGGAAACAAACAACCAGGACACATAGGGACCTCTACCACACCTATTAGTGGGTATACAAATATAAAAAGATGTTTGATTAAGGATATATTGTATCCTTCATATTTATGTAGGAGACACAGCGTGTTGTTATAAAGATACACACACTGCTCAAAAGATAGTAAAATGATACATAACAGAGCAGAAATATTGAGATTGGTGTAGAAATGCTCTGAATGTTAGTCTTTGTTGCTCTGGATTTCAACGATAAAGCAGATGTGTAAATCCATACCTCATGTGGAAAATAGTGTTATAAGTTAGACAAATCTTTCTTGTGTTCTTTGTGATGTTTGATAGTGCGAAGATGTTCTCGATTCTAGGATTCAGTTGAGCATCGTATGTTCTCCAGTAGCATTGAGTTGCATGAGACAATTATTTCATTAAGAATTCTCTGTGTGTATTATGTTATCATTCTCATTCCCACCCACTTGTTCTGGATTTTAGAATCTTGCCACACATCTTATTTTTCCTGGGCCACATTACTCTTTTATATTGGAGTGCATGTGTTTGAGCAGACAGGTTGAATGTATTCTGCACCTCCTAACTTGTACAGTCAAGTGACATGTATAAAAAGAAATATTAATTAACTCAGTGCATTTAAAATCTTCAAATATGACCATTAGTGATTAAATTGAAAGGTGAAAAAACATATTAAGAAACAGTGTCACAATATGTCATTGAAATGGTGTCTCCTTATAAAGGTGTCTGTATTGTACACGATGTCTTGTGGTCACGGTGTCTGGTTCATGGTGTCTCTATGTCATTGTGTCTCGTTCACGGTGTCTTGTTCACGGTTTCTTGTTCTCAGTGTCCTGTTCATAGTGTCTTGTTATCGGTGTCCAATTGTCACGGTGTCTCAATGTCACGGTGTCTTGTTCACGGTGTCTTATTCACGGTGTCTTGTTCATGATGTCTTGTTCAAGGTGTCTGGTTGTCACAGTGTCTTCATGGTCGCAGTGTCTTGCAATTATGAAAATATCTATATTCATACATAAGATTTTATATTTATTGAATGAATTAAACTTAATCATTTTTTAGATAAATCATTATAATGTGAATCAAAAGATTGTTTATAGTAAAAAAACTAAGTATATATCCCTTAAGAGCTTTGGATATCTTTTATTAAACAACTATGGATTTTATGTGAGTTATATTTCATAGAGTTAACATGGTTTATATACTGAATAGGATTTGTGAACATTAAAACATGATTTATACATGAGGAGTCCAACACTTATTATTTATATTGTTCAAAAAATGGAACTTTGAGGGTTTATTTTCATAGAAACAACGTACTTAATACATGAATACATAAAAAATTACTATAAAAAACCTAAAAGGATTCTTTATTGTTTCATCATAATTACATTTATTTCATCTCATAACCTAGAGATATAAATCAAATGAAAAGTTGAGCAAAATTATTATTAAGTGAAAACAAGGGAAATAGTTTTTAGGTGACCACGAGAAATATCATTAAGAACATGAAGAATATAATAAAGGCATGAGTAATGGGAAAAGTGGAATATAATAATATGTAGAACAGGAATCATAAAATGGTATTGTGGTTAAAAAATTTAAATGATACATTCACAAGCATATCACCATGGTTTTTCACATAGGGATTGTAAAAATTACCTAGGTTATTCACCATTGTATCGTAAAACATGTCATCTCTAGAGATTAAATTATTTACGCAATGAATTGGAGTGATTTCGGGTTATACCATTGATATTTATTAAATAATTTGATACAAATATATCAAAATTAAATATATTATAAATAAACCATGGAGAATAAATTAAATGGGTTTCATATCAAAACAATGATGTTTAAAAAAAATTCAAAGACAAGTTTATTATGTAATTTTTAACCCATGGAAAAGGAATTAATGTTTCATGTTTTTAAAATACCCAAATAAAAATAAATTATTTTTACATCAAGTTGAATTCCCCTACTAAATTAATAGGTTTGGGTATTAAAAAAAATGAAAATATAATATAATTTCTTGAGGGGAAAAGAGAAATTTTAAAATGTAAATTTGGCATAATAATAAGTATAAAACTTGGTTTTAGAAAAGGGGAAAACTTGGGTAAATTATTATAAAATTAATAAAACATAATTTTTATGTAAGGGAATTAATAAAAAATAAATAAGAGAGAGTGAAACTAAAATTCAAAAGACATATAAAAAAAGATTTCTCGAAACAAAGAGAAAAGAAGGATATTCCCCTTACATTGAAGAGTTGTTCCTAAAACACAAGGATTGAGACCTTAGGGGTTTGAGGATACCTTGGGAGGTAAATATAACATATAATCAGGTATGATTAATTTTTAGGGAACATAAGTGGATAAATTGGTTGATATTTATAGAAAAATTAGAGGATTTGTTTATTAATTTCCAAATATAGTACTTAGAAACCTAGGTTGTGGAATATGAAACCAGTGGGATTTCTCATGGTATTTACCATGCTTTTAGAAACATGTGTAAAATTTTATGCAATTTTAATCTAAGAGATTTGATAATAAATTTATGTTACTTCATTTGTCCTGGAAAAGTAATGTTTCGATAAAAATAATGTTATAAAAGTTAATGCTTTCATTGTAGACTTTTTAAATTAAATTATAGTTTAGGAAATTTAATAAAATATATTAAAATAATTTATATTTATAAAATAACATATTTTAGGTCATATATTGTGGTTACTAAGTTTTTAAATCATTATGACATAATTAGGAAGTCATTAAGCATACCAAAAAAACTCAAACTATTTTTTTACTATTCCCAAAAAATAAATTATTTTAGAGAATTGTCATAAATTCCCCATAACACAATTTTGGCCTAAAAATTTCAAAAAAGATATTTATTTTATCATAATAATTATATAAATATGATAATTCAAAATTTTAATTTTGAAAATACTTATTTATTCAATATAATAACGAATTGAAAAATTATAGTAAAATTTCTGAAACCTGAAAAAAAATTATATTATCATTTATATTTTATTAAGAGTGATTTTATCAAAATATATTAGTAAAATAATTAATATTCATAATATATTAGTGTATTATAAATATTAGTGTCTTTCTTGAATGTGTAATTTCTCTTCAAAAAATTAATTTATCAAACTACATTTCAATTTAATTGAGAAAACATATTCTTAAAATGGAATTAAGGAATACATATTTTATTTATACAGTGAAATTACATTTCACTAAGGCTTTGAGAAATTAACCCTTATAATACTTGAATATGACCTATGGTTATGGTGTGTGATAAAAAAAATATTATTGGGGGGCACAACTAATATTTCTTGAGTGGTAATTTACACTTACTTGAACTTCTAGCATTGACGATTTCGTTCAAGCTTCACTTGTGGAATCTCAGCTTGGATTTGGTTAAGAGAGAACAACATAGATGATAAATCCCTCCATAGAATTTACAAATGATCTTCATATTAAATTAATCTACTAACTGAGGTAACCATTTCTCCTTTCTATATTAATTATACTTTGTCATTTGTACTTATAAACAATAATTAAAATGTTAAAATTATTATTAAGAATATACTTTCAAATGGACATATTAACCAAAAAAATAGATTAACCAATGGTTATATAATGGTCGAAATCGGATTGTAACATTTCAATATATACTCACTTAATTATTAACGACGTATGGTTTTGTGGTGTATGGTACAAAATAACACCTATTTTCTTGGGAATCAAATACCATTTAAAAGGATTGGGTAATTAAAGACTATCCCAATAGAAGTGAACCAAGTAAATTTCTTAATTTTTTCACTTATTTCCTCACTCATTGAGGGGAATGTTATATAAAAATATAATTTTTCCTCATGGAGAGAGAATAATATCCTAATTCAAGGAATAATTTCATTAATGTTCAATTCCATGATTCATGACCCATATCCTGGTGTTATAATTTAAAGGGATTTAATAATGGTATTTCTCATATCTCAATATTATCACATGTATGTTATAGTTCACCACCATACGGCCTACGCCCATGTTGGCTGAACATGTCTATGATATTTGAGTAGTAAAATTAATCAAGTCATGTCCTTGGAATTTCTCACAACACACATACTCCCCTTCATTGGTTTCATCTATCTAATTGTAGGAAACATAAAAATCTTGAGATCTGAATTAATATTCATTAGGATAAAAAACAACCATAAAAAATAATATCACAATATAACCAACTTTTATTTTGTAGACAAGTTTCCACAAGGCTACACACGCCCATAAGAAACATGAATTAATCATGGGTCTCAATGCACATGATAACATACCATAATATCAGGAAAAAATACATATAAAAGGGACACATGTGGTAAATATATTTCCTCCTCAAAAGTGACACCAAAATCCAACTTCCCACATGAGTGTCTTCACCTACACTGTCCTCACACACCGACTGAATGAATTCCAAAAAACAAGGATTCCATAGAATTGATTTCATTCTATCATAAAAAGTGTTTTAGAATAATATTAAATAAGTGGATCACTCCAAGAGGTAAAATACCATTAATTTATCCAAGGGGGGAGACCATCAATGGATGATCTAGTTTCACTTAATGGATGAGAAGAAGAGGTTTATATCCCCATAAGACAATATCAAAAAGAACATTTTTGAGAATGATGTAATCACCCTAGATTGTTGCTCAATAATTAATAATATCCAAAAACCATTCTAGGGATTATATATATCAGAAAAAAAATGTTGAAGGAGGATATTGAACGATTTAATCAAGGGTAAAATTCAATTAATTACTTCTTAATCATAACCTATTAACAATCTCATGTTCTTTATCCAGATACTTAAATCCCTTGAAATATCAGTAGTCATATTAGCTGTTTTAAATTATAAACAACTATCACCTTGACGTGGTGATTCCCAAAATGACCATAGTGGGATTGATTAAACCAATCATAAACTACCTGATATGGGGATCCTCCAAGGTGTGGTGTTAAAACCATGCTCGTTTTGGACTCACCATTCCTTCCACCATGACGTGATGGGGCCACACTTTCCATGGATCAATTGAAGAATCACAACTCTACATGCATATGATAAATCTTGAATATGGGAATTTCCATCATCCAATTTCACAAAGGTGGGTTCTAGGCATACACTGACATACACCATGGGGGGTCCTTCCCATAGTGCACCAAAAAATGTCCAAATCCCTATTTAAGCCACCAAGAACCCTCCAACAATTCCTAAATCCAAATTAAAATATTACAAGGATCAATATTATATTCCATTAAAATGAGTAAATTACATGTGAATTAGACTACTAAGCATTATCATTTATGGTTGATATAGGATTTACTATATGGTAGTTATCCAATTTGAACCACAAGGCCATATTGGGAATGGTGGTCTTATACATAACATGTTATTATTTATTTTACTGATTATAAAAACATTATGGATACTTCATACTCATATTGTTTATGAATTTTTCTTCATGTAAATGATACACATTCTTTTGTTAGTGAGGCTATATAAACAGCAACCTATGTTGGATCGTAGTGTATTATGGGATTTGAGGGTTCTTAATTCAAAGGGTTATATATAATTTTTGGTGTGAATCATATTATTACTTTTTCCTATTTTTATGTAGATATATCATTAACCATCGACAATTTATTTGACCCATAACGTTTACACATCATTTGGTGAATATGTGATGTTCGAGAGTTATTATGGAAACCATGCCCAATTTCATTCGAGTGATCCTGTCATGGTCATTCTATCATTGCCCAATTTAATGGATTTTGGTTATAAGAATTAAAGTAGCGAGGTGATATGTCCATCAAAACTTATTATGTAACATATAAATATGTCTGGATTATATATTTTTGGTTGAATCCTGTGTAACCAAGGATTGTATGAGATTCCTCTTTCATTCATTATTCATTTCACTGATTCAGTCTTATATACCAAGTGTCATGTGTAATTTTATGTTTCCATAGGTCATAAATAGTATGGATACCTATTATCTATCATGAATTCATTTTATTGATTATATTATAGTTGAGGTCAATTGGAGGTTCATTTTAATTGATATATTAATAATAATTAATTAGTGTTTTCATATATATATATATATATTGTCAATGAGTAGGCTAATATAAATTGATAATTAATTCCATGATTGGAAATATTTTCTTAATTACATGGATAAAATTAATTATTATTTTTTATGATGACGTTTGACTCATTTGTTATATTCTTTTAAATTATGTCCAAAAAATGTTTTATATTCCTTTTAAGTGATATTCAATCATAGGTGATTAAATTAAATGTTATATTTTTAAACGTTTTGATAAATACATGATAAAATATAGATATTTGGGGCGAGTTAGACCTTGTATTGTAAATTCAATTCTAGAATTTGGTATTAATAATATTGGAGTAGAAATTGATGTGTCCCCTATTTTACTATTGCATGTTTGTTTTATAAAACCACCTCTTATTGAGTAATCACAATATATGATGAAATTTCACTACCTATTTAATGAATTGTTGATACATAGGTCCAAGAAGAAAATTATAGGTTTCTCCAAGGTTCTAGAAAAGGGGTTTACCAAAAGGAACATAAAACATTGGATGTAATTAATGGAATTTAGTTTTAACATCCTCTAGTATTTTGGGGTGAGGCTTCTCCACAGGAAGATGTGTAGAATATTGTTTTTATCCAACCTATATGTAAAGACCCGTAAAATTCAAGGGAAATTTTTTCTTAATTTTCTTTGGAATTTTACAAGAGCGTGGTTTCTGACGGTACCTGATTCCGAGGCCCGGTGTGCCCGGAATCAATTTCTGAAGTTTGGCTCGGGTACGTTCAGTGAACGAACGAGCAGGTTTTTCTAACTTTTGAACCGGTGCCCGGAATTGAAATCTGAGGACACCAATGAACTCGCAGCGCCGATTTTTGCTTAAAGAGACCTTTTCCGAGGTTGTGTTTTATGCGGGTTGAGAGTTAGTTTTGGGGGAAATTAAATGAAGTTAAATAAATTGTGGAAACACAATTTATTTTTATCCATGTTGGTTATTTCCTCCCAAAGGGAGTTAGAGGTGGGACCCACACCCACATAACCTCCCTTGAGAGGATTAAGTGTGGTGGGACACACACGAGCCCTAACTCTTCAACTCCCCTTAAACTCCCCAATAACTCCTCTTCTTTTTAATTTTGACAACTTGTGTTATTAATTAAGATGAGTGACTTAATTTCAAACTTTTGAAATTCAAAGTGGTTTAGTTGTGTAAATAAAATAAGCCTTAGACTTATTTTATTTTGGTTAGTTTTCTCTTTCCACCTTGAGAGGTTAGGGGAAGCATTCTTCATCTTCTTCAACTTTGACGAAGAACGCGAAGAATACTTAGACTCCGACGAAGAACGTCGTCACCATAAGAAGAGAAAGACGTGTCGTCTCTTCTCTTCTTCGCAGCCGGTGTGTTTCTGAAGATCGACGATGCCGCTTCTTTCGATCTTCTTCCCGTGTCAACGAAAGGAGACGCCGCTTCCTCCTCGGGCTCTCTCCATCAGCTTACGAAGCTTCTCCAGCGACGCTGCCTCTTCGGACGCACCTCGACGTCAACGAAATCGACGTACGATTCCCGCGACGCCCGACCTGCGTGACGCTTGTCTTCCGCGGCTTTTTGGTGTGCTCCGCTCTTGAAACCGAGGTAGGGGATTATTTTTATTTTATTTAATTATTTCCGTTCTTCATTCTAGCATGTCGAACTTCGAGGATATCGACTAAATGTTATCATTTAACGAGGGGGGGGGGGGTGGGACCGCACAAACACGGTCGAACCCCCTCCCATGTTCATGTTTGTTTCCTTTCGGATGGAACGGGATGTCGTGGTGTCATCGCACCACGCGGGAATCGCACGACAAGTATTGTGCGGCGCCGTCGCGCCACGCCGTGGAAAGAAATTCAAGAACGCGACACCGTCGCGCCGCGTTAAAGGAAATCGAAGGCGCCGCGGCCGGAGCGGGGCCGCGGCGAAGGGGCGCAGTGCCGTCGCACCGCGCCGGAAAACAAGGGTCGCGGCCGGTTCCGGGCCGCGGCGGAGCTTGGTGACCAGCGGCCAGCTGGGCCACCGGTGTCGGAGTCGGAAAGGGACCGGCCACTGCCGGTCCCGTTGAGGAGGAGCCGGCCAGCCAGGTCGGGCCGGCCGGAAATGGGAAAGGCCAGGGGAATTAAATTCCCCCAGCCAGTTGAACGGCCCCCCCCATTATTGGGGGGAGGCCACGGTTACAAAGGAGGGGCAAGCGCCCCCCGTTTTTTTCAATCAGCTCGGCCGAAGTCGAGCTGGCAGCGCGCCCAGCGCGCTGCGCTGAGCCGGACCGGCACTTGGCGGGTCCGCCAGGCCGGGCCGAGCCTAGCCGGGCCGTTCTGCGCAGGGCCGACCCTGTCCGGGGCGGTTCGACCCGGTTCGGGCCAGCCGGGGGGTCTCGGGCCGGGTCGGCCTGGGCCCGAAACCCCCGATACCGAACTGTTTGGTTTCAAATGCCCATAACTCGGGCTAAGGACCTCCAAACGAAGCGCCGTCAGCGGAGATGCGATCCTTGGATCGAGACGGTCGTTTCGGTATATCGCACTCAAGGTTTTGGAATACTTTGAGTTCGGCCGGGTTGGTTCGTACACGAAACCAACCAGGCCCTCGAAGCGGAAACGCTCATATCTTGAGCTACGGGCGTCCAATTGACGTGCCGTCGACTTTGTTGAGTTCCTCTTAGTGAGACGGATCTTTTGGCATACTCCGCCCGAGGTTTGGACGCAGGTGGAGTACGGTCGGGTTGGTTTTGCCTTAAAAACCAACCGGGCCCCTGGGACGAAAAAGCCAATAACTCTCAGACCGGGCGTCCGATTGACGCATCGTCTGTTACGTTGAGTTCCTGTTGATGATACGGAACTTTTGGATACATCAACTTCGGACTATGTGACAGTTCATGTATCAGTCTCTCGGCTCGTGGAGCGGACCCTCCCGAGCGAGCTTGCTGTGTGCGGAAACCCTAGTGCTGGCAGCGACTTCGACGACGACGTTTGTGCAGAGATCCTCAGTGGACTGCGACGATGAAGACAGCTGGTCTTGTATCCTATGTGGGTCCTAGTTGTGATGGTCTTGTATCCTCTGTGGGTCCTAGCTTAGATGATTCAATACTGGTCTTGTATCCTATGTGGGTCCCAGTATAGATGAATCAATGAAGACAGTTGGTCTTGTATCCTATGTGGGTCCTAGCTGTACTGGTCTTGTATCCTATGTGGGTCCCAGCTTAGATGATTCAATACTGGTCTTGTATCCTATGTGGGTCCCAGTATAAATGAATCAATGAAGACAGCTAGTCTTGTATCCTATGTGGGTCCCAGATTAGATGATTCAATACTGGTCTTGTATCCTATGTGGGTCCCAGTATAAATGAATCAATGAAGACAGCTGGTCTTGTATCCTATGTGGGTCCCAGATTTGATGGTTCAGTGCTGGTCTTGTATCCTAGGTGGGTCCCAGCATAAATGAAACAATGAAGATAACTGGTCTTGTATCCTATGTGGGTCCCAGCTTAGGTGATTCAGTATCTATGTCTGATCATCTCATTCACCTTTTCGATGATGTATACCTGTGTGAGCTGAATCCTGTTTGCTTTCCTGTGTGGATTGTGTTGTGCTATCCTGTATGGATTACATTTTGCTTTCCTGTGTGGAATACATATACTTTCCTGTGTGGACTGAGTTGTACTTGGGCTCGGAGGTTGGAGCGTATTGGAATTGATGACTTAGGTATATGTATGGGCATATACCTAAGTAGTGTCGGTTGTTACTTCGTGATTGTATCTTTCCTTTGTGGTTTATCCTTTGTGGATTTTGGGAGACCTTCGGGGGTCTCGGGGTCCCTACTGAGTAGCTTATACTCACCCCTACACGGGTTATGCCCGCACTACATTGTGTTGGTTGCAGACGACGGACAGCGTTGATCGTGGTTGAGGCTCGCAGAGCAGGACGGTACCTGGAGGTGGACCACTGGGCGGGACGTGCTCGGAGCGGACGGCGGGACCCGAGGAGCAGTAGAGCTATCTATACCCACCCTTCAGGTGGGATTTCCAGTGGACAGCTCGGTGTAGCGGCTTTTACTTTACAGTTACTGTCTTCCCTTTCGAGTTGTACTTTACTTTCAGTTTGGGTTTGTATACTGGCCCATTTACTTTTCCGCACTTTCGGTTGTACTCTATTTTTACTTAGTGTTTACTTTTCCGCTTGCTTACTCTGTGGTGCTTGTTTACTTTACAAAGGCAATGCCTTCCCTTTTTACCGGGATTTACGCCTTGGTGCTAGTCGCTAGCCCCTGGCCTATGGAAGGCGGGCTTGGGGTAGTCACGGCACGGGCCCCGAGGACGGGTCGTGACAAATTGGTATCAGAGGAGTTCGGTTCTACCGCAAACTCTGATCTTTTCTATGTGAAGCAATAATGTTTAGCGTATTGAGTGTTGTTATCAGTCCAGGGAGTCCAGTGTTAGTGCGGCGGCCGACGTATCCGTACACCAGGACCCTGACTTCTGATTTCCGACTTAATGCACGAAAACATTGATTGTGTGTGTGTTTCAAGTTTTCTTTGTGATTACTTGTGTCAGCTCACCAGGTATACAGATCTGACCGTGGCGCACCTGTTTCATTTCAGGATGGCCCCACGACGGCATCCAGCTAGGGTTCCGAGAGTGGAGCGTGATGACAGCCCACCGAGTGACGAGGCCTCGGTGCAGGGCTCCCTATCAGCAGAGGCACCGGCGGTACCTTTACCCGTCGAGCCACCGATACTACCAGCCCCAGCCACTGACGATGCACGTCGCCTTAGCGCGCTGCACGAGTTTCAGCATCAGCGACCGCCCAGGTTCCGCGGGGAGACGGACCCCCAGGCAGCTGAGGACTGGCTGGAGGCAGTCGTACGAGTTTTCAGGCTATTGAGGACACCAGCAGACCTCATGGTGATCCTCGCAGCGAGCCTACTGCACGCAACAGTGGGCCGATGGTGGAGCTTGATGCTCCAGGTGCACGACGAGACATCTCTTCTCTGGACGGACTTTGAGAGCATCTTCCGCTCCGAGTTCGTCCCAGCCACCCTCCGTGCGGTGCGAATTCAGGAGCTTCTTTAGCTGCGGCAGGGCAGCTTGACAGTGGCCCAGTACTCGGCGAGATTTACTGATCTCTCACGCTACTCCACAGATATGGTACGAGACCCGTTCTTCCGGGCCCGGACCTTCGAGCAGGGACTGAGGCATGAGATCAGGACTTCGATGATCTCCCTCAACATTCCGACGCAGGCAGAGGTGTTGGAGAGAGCCCTTCTAGTAGAGAGTTTTCTCGCCGAGCAGGCTCCAGTGACAGGGCCCTCCGCAGGACGGACCGTAGCAGGGTCTTCTGCAGTTGGCAGTAGACAGGTGACGCAGAGGTCCAAACGGGCCAGACCATCAGATGGGAAGTCTCAGGATGAAGATTCAGTTGTGCAGGGAACCCGAAGGAGAGCCAGCTACACGAGGGGAAAGCACTGCTACGCATGCAACGGGCGAGGTCACATGGCTCGAGACTGCCCGACTCATCTTACAGATGAGCAGCATGTGGTAGAGGGACCTCCCAGACAGAGGTTCGGCCACGGTGGTACACAGGGTGCAGGCGGATGAGGCAGAGGAGCTGGCCGAGTAGCCGATGGTGGGAGACACTTCGAGGTGTTGCCACCACCACCACCAGGAGGTCCACCCCAACCGCAGGGAGTTGCTGGACATGCGAGAGCTCAGCTTCAGGCAGCTGAGGCCTTCGATCATGGAGCTCTGGGAGCAGATGGACAAGAGCGGAACTAGTGGATACGTCCTTTGTACTTCTAGTCCCTTTTTGTTGTTGTGTAGTGTCTTTGTATTATGAGCTGCAATAGTAAAAGATGCTTACCTTTGTGGTGTTTTCATTCATGTCCTCTTTTGTATTGTTACTAAGAGGTTCCAGTTTAGACTGTTGACTTGACCCTCACTTGTGAGACATCTACTGGAGGAGACCCAGTTACCACACACTGATTCCGACAGTGTGACTCAACCCTTGGAGGTGAGAGTAACGGTTGGATCTCTTGGTAGTAGCGTCGAGGCCTTACGACGTCATCCTTGATATGGATTAGTACCATCCATGTCGGGATTGACTGTATTAGGCAAAAGAATGTGGTTCATCCAAGGGATGAGACCGAATTTCTATTATCGGCAAAGAAGAAATCATAGCAGCTCTTGTGGGACCAGAGGTGGTCCAGGCCACGATAGAGAAGGTCCAGGTCATCCAGGAGCGGATGAAGACAGCTCAGAGCCGACAGAAGTCTTTCGCTGACAGGAGGTGGATGCCACTAGAGTTTGAGGATGGCGACCACGTCTTCATGCGGGTCTCACCTCGACGTGGATTACGGAGATTTGGCCGAGGCGGCAAGTTATCCCCGCACTTCATCGGACCCTTCCAGGTCCTCAGTAGGATTGGCGAGGTGGCTTATCGTCTGGATCTACCACCTCAGTTGCACCAGGTGCATGACGTCTTCCACGTATCTCGGCTAAGGAGATACTTGCACGACCCAACGCACATCATTGACCATGGGGAGCTTGACGTTGACGATGGGACGACTTTTACGGAGGTCTCGGTGGAGATCGAGGATCGACAGGAGTGGGTCCTACATGGACGGTCGATTCCTCTTGTGCGCATCAGATAGCAGCACGGGAACCTCCAGGAGAGCACTTGGGAGCGGGAGGCTCAGATGCGTGCTCAGTACCCTCTTTTGTTTCCCTAGTTTTGATGTATCTTTACGGGGACGTAAAGCCCTGAGGTGGGAGTAATATAAAGACCCGTAAAATTCAAGGAAAATTTTTTCTTAATTTTCTTTGGAATTTTACAAGAGCGCGGTTTCTGACGGCACCTGATTCCGAGGCCCGGTGTGCCCGGAATCAATTTTTAAAGTTTGGCTCGGGTACGTTCAGTGAACGAACGAGCGGGTTTTTCTAACTTTTGAACCGGTGCCCAGAATTGAAATCCGAGGACACCAATGAACTCGCAGCGCCGATTTTCGCTTAAGGAGACCTTTTCCGAGGTTGCGTTTTATGCGGGTTGACAGTTAGTTTTGGGGGAAATTAAATGAAGTTAAATAAATTGTGGAAACACAATTTATTTTTATCCATGTTGGTTATTTCCTCCCAAAGGGAGTTAGAGGTGGGACCCACACCCACATAACCTCCCTTGAGAGGATTAAGTGTGGGGGGGCCCACACGAGCCCTAACTCTTTAACTCCCCTTAAACTCCCCAATAACTCCTCTTCTTTTTAATTTTGACAACTTGTGTTATTAATTAAGATGAGTGACTTAATTTCAAACTTTTGAAATTCAAAGTGGTTTAGTTGTGTAAATAAAATAAGCCTTAGACTTATTTTATTTTGGTTAGTTTTCTCTTGCCACCTTGAGAGGTTAGGAGAAGCATTCTTCATCTTCTTCAACTTTGACGAAGAACACGAAGAACACTTAGGCTCCGACGAAGAACGCCGTCACCATAAGAAGAGAAAGACGTGTCGTCTCTTCTCTTCTTCGCAGCCGGTGTGTTTCCGAAGATCGACGACGCCGCTTCTTTCGATCTTCTTCTCGTGTCAATGAAAGGAGACGCCGCTTCCTCCTCGGGCTCTCTCCGTCAGCTTACGAAGCTTCTCCAGCGACACTACCTCTTCGGACGCACCTCGACATCAACGGAATCGACGTACGATTCCCGCGACGCCCGACCTCCGCGACGCTTGTCTTCCGCGGCTTGTTGGCGTGCTCCGCTCTTGAAACCGAGGTAGGGGATTATTTTTATTTTATTTAATTATTTCTGTTCTTGATTCTAGCATGTCGAACTTCGAGGATATCGACTAAATGTTATCATTTAACGAGGGGGGGCCGGACCGCACAAACACGGCCGAACCCCCTCCCATGTTCATGTTTGTTTCCTTGTGGATGGAACGGGATGGCGTGGTGTCGTCGCACCACGCGGGAATCACACGGCAAGTATTGTGCGGCGCCGTCGCGCCGCGCCGTGGAAAGAAATTCAAGAACGCGACGCCGTCGCGCCGCGTCAAAGGAAATCGAAGGCGCCGCGGCCAGAGCGGGGTCGCGGCAGAGGGGCGCGGTGCCGTCGCACCGCGCCGGACGACAAGGGCCGCGGCCGGTTCCGGGCTGCGGCGGAGCATGGTGACCGGCGGCCAGCCGGGCCGCCAGTGTCGGAGCCGGAAAGGGACCGGCCACTGCCGGTCCCGTTGAGGAGGAGTCGGCCGGCCAGGTCGGGCCGGCCGGAAATGGGGAAGGCCGGGGGAATTAAATTCCCCCGGCTAGTTGAACGCCCCCCCCCCCCCCATTATTGGGGGGAGGCCGCGGTTACAAAGGGGGGGCAAGCGCCCCCCCCCCCCCCCCCCCCCCCCCGTTTTTTTCAATCAGCTCGGCCGAAGCCGAGCTGGCAGCGCGCCCAGCGCGCTGCGCTGAGCCGGACCGGCGCCTGGCCGGTCTGCCAGGCCGCGCCGCGCCGGGCCGCGCCGGGCCATGCCGGGCCGGGCCGACCCTGTCCAGGGCGGGTCGACCCGGTTCGGGCCAGCCGGGGGGTCTCGGGCCGGGTTGGCCCGGGCCCGAAACCCCCGATACCGAACTGTTTGGGTTCAAATGCCCATAACTTGGGCTACGGACCTCCAAACGACGCGCCGTCAGCAGAGATGCGATCCTTGGATCGAGACGGTCGTTTCGTTATATCACACTCAAGGTTTCGGAATACTATGAGTTCGGACGGGTTGGTTCGTACACGAAACCAACCGGGCCCTCAGAGCGGAAACGCTCATATCTTGAGCTACGGGCGTCCAATTGACGTGCCGTCGACTTTGTTGAGTTCCTCTTAGTGAGACGGATCTTTTGGCATACTCCTCCCGAGGTTTGGACGCAGGTGGAGTACGGTTGGGTTGGTTTTTCCTTAAAAACCAACCGGGCCCCTGGGATGAAAAAGCCAATAACTCTCAGACCGGGCGTCCGATTGATGCGCCGTCTGTTACGTTGAGTTCCTGTTGATGATACGGAACTTTTGGATACATCAACTTCGAACTATGTGACAGTTGATGTATCAGCCTCTCGGCTCGTGGAGCGGACCCTACCGAGCGAGCTTGCTGTGTGCGGGAACCCTAGTGCTGGCTGCGACTTCGACGACGACGTTTGTGCAGAGATCCTCAGTGGACTGCGACGATGAAGACAGTTGGTCTTGTATCCTATGTGGGTCCTAGCTGTGATGGTCTTGTATCCTATGTGGGTCCCAACTTAGATGATTCAATACTGGTCTTGTATCCTATGTGGGTCCCAGTATAGATGAATCAATGAAGACAGCTGGTCTTGTATCCTATGTGGGTCCTAGCTGTGCTGGTCTTGTATCCTATGTGGGTCCCAGCTTAGATGATTCAATACTGGTCTTGTATCCTATGTGGGTCCCAGTATAAATGAATCAATGAAGACAGCTAGTCGTGTATCCTATGTGGGTCCCAGCTTAGATGATTCAATACTGGTCTTGTATCCTATGTGGGTCCCAGTATAAATGAATCAATGAAGACAGCTGGTCTTGTATCCTATGTGAGTCCTAGCTGTGCTGGTCTTGTATCCTATGTGGGTCCCAGCTTTGATGGTTCAGTGCTGGTCTTGTATCCTATGTGGGTCCCAGCATAAATGAAACAATGAAGATAACTGGTCTTGTATCCTATGTGGGTCCCAGCTTAGGTGATTCAGTATCTATGTCTGATCATCTCATTCACCTTTTCGATGATGTATACCTGTGTGAGCTGAATCCTGTTTGCTTTCCTGTGTGGATTGTGTTGTGTTATCCTGTGTGGATTACGTTTTTCTTTCCTGTGTGGAATACGTATATTTTCCTGTGTGGACTGAGTTGTACTTGGGCTCGGAGGTTGGAGCGTATTGGAATTGATGACTTAGGTATATGTATGGGCATATACCTAAGCAGTGTCGGTTGTTACTTCGTGATTTTATCTTTCCTTTGTGGTTTATCCTTTTTGGATTTTGGGAGACCTTCGGGGGTCTCGGGGTCCCTACTGAGTAGCTTATACTCACCCCTGCACAGGCTATGCCCGCACTACGTTGTGTTGGTTGCAGACGACGGACAGCGTTGATCGTGGTTGAGGCTCGCAGAGCAGGACGGTACCTGGAGGTGGACCACTGGGCGGGACGTGCTCGGAGCGGATGGCGGGACCCGAGGAGCAGTAGAGTTATCTGTACCCACCCTTCAGGTGGGATTTCTAGTGGACAGCTCGGTGTAGCGGCTTTTACTTTACAGTTGTTGTCTTCCCATTCGAGTTGTACTTTACTTTCTGTTTGGGTTTGTATACTGGCCCATTTACTTTTCCGCACTTTCAGTTGTACTCTGTTTTTACTTAGTGTTTACTTTTCCGCTTGCTTACTCTGTGGTGCTTGTTTACTTTACAAAGGCAATGCATTCCCTTTTTACCGGGATTTACGCCTTGGTGCTAGTCGCCAGCCCCTGGCCTATGGAAGGCGGGTTTGGGGTAGTCACGGCACGGGCCCCGAGGACGGGTCGTGACACTATATTTGAAAGAATCGATACCCTATAGCATCAATAAATCATGTTATAAACCTTTATGTTGGAATGAGTATCTTACTGGTGATAGGGTTTCATGCTTGAAGTATGGAAATATCAAGGCCTCACATGGATGAATTTCTATGAACACCATTTCAAGAAATTCTATTATTAGACCTTACATTGGGTGAAGTTTAAAGAGTTTATGAATCTATATTAATGTTAGATGGTCATCATGGAATATATGGACTAGTTCTTTGGTTTATTTCACTTTTCTCCATACATTAATTTGGTTGATTAGTTCAAATCCAAACACATTTAGACGATCTTGAAATCTCCAATACTAACTCAGGTGATTCTTTTCATCCATCCTATATTATATAATGTGGTCAACAAGTTTTTACACATGTTGATAGTGTCTAATAGAGGTACATGGGAAGAAGAATCTCTGCCAAGAAAGGATTTAGGATATTCTTCCTCATGTGTAAATTAGTGGAAATCAGAAGAGGTGGGTAGGGGAGCTTCTCTCTTGGAGAGGAAGGGAAGTGGAGTACTTTCAACACATAGATTTGGGTTACCACTCGTGCAATGCCACCAATGTGGTTACATGGGGCGTATCATCCCAAAATGTATATTAAAAGTGAATTAATTTCACTCCAAGGTATAGTTTTCCCCCATGGAGGTTCTTCAACTACAATGTATCCAAGAGTGTCATAAAATGAGCCAAGATATCCCAATTATCACGTGATCTTACAATTTGTCAATATACTTGGAGTACTAGGGTACTATAATGGAGATCAAGATGAACATCCCATTGAGGTAGTGAGGGTTAGTTGCCTGCTATGTAATATTTTCTGAAGGGATTTTCACCTTAGGGTCTATACTAGTTCTCTGGTCATATTTATATCATGGAGTAATACACTCTATAAAATGAATTGGGGCCTTATACTATGAGAGGTATTATTCTACTATCCCATGTATTATATTATAATTTATTCAATACTATGGACTTACATTATTTTATTTCTAAATAAATTGTATCCCTTCTAGGTTTTAAATTTGAAGTATCACCTACATATATGATTATTGACACACCACTAGTGAATAAAATAGAGTTAGAAAAGAAATTTCCATCGTGTGATCTAGTGGTGTATTTGTTCAGACATATTTGTGACCTTATGGTTATCAATATAAAATCATTTGATATTATTTTTGGAATGAACTATTTGAAAAATATTTATTATGCATTGATTTCAATGATATGAGGGTTGCATTGTAATCACTAGGATGAGTTTAGTGTACACTTCATGGAGAATATGAAAATATTTCTAATCGACCTAGAACTAATCAAGGATAGATGGGAATGATCACTGTTGAAATAGATGTACTTGTTCATGGAGTAAGGGATCCTAAAGAGAAAAACTATTTCCCTAGTAGTGGATCTTTACAAAGAAGTGTTACTAGATGATTTTTTATGAGTACCTTTGGAGAAGTAGTTAGAGTTCACAATTGATCCCATAAATAGATTTCAACCTATCTCAAATCTATTATATAATATGGATCCCACCAAATTGAGTAATTTAAATATATATCTAGAATAAATAAATAAAATAATTCATTAGGATAAGAAATTCTCATTGGGGAGCTCATGTTTTTTTCTATATAGGCAAATTGAAGTTTATAGCTCGCAGTGGACTATTCGAAATAGAACATGGTAATAATTAATACCTTTTTATCATTTACACAAAATTGATGATCTATTTGATCATCTAAAATGGGAAAGTTGGTTTTCAGAAAAATTAATAGGAAAAGACTATCCTTATCTTTTGGGTAGGATAGAAGACATTTGAAATACTAATTCTCAAAGTTGGTATGGTCATTATGAATACATATTTAGGCCTTTTGGACTAACTAATACTAAGTGGTATTTATATAATTAATGAATATGACTTTTTATTATTTAATAGAGTAATTAATTTGATTCATAATGAAATATATTTTAGTTTAATTTAATTCCTAAGATGAGAATGAACAACATCTATGTATTTCCTTGAAACAATGGGAGAACATTAGTTAAATAGTATAATGTCTAGATGATTATTTAGGATCAAGGTATTTTTTCCCAAGGAATGAGATGTAAGGATATAATAATTCAATGGACCCTAAAAATGAAGAATCTATCATGTCTTATACTATTTCCTCTAATATATTTGATATATGATGCTTTCTCATACTTATGGGGTATTAATACCTCTTCTTTTGAGGATTTTTTAGAATAGTTACTCCAATGAATGGTCAAAATATAAAGGGGTTTATTTTTTGTGTTTAGAATACTGTGAAACAAATTTTTAGAAAATAAAGAATAAGTTTACCATAAATCTGGAACATCTAGGTGAGGGGTTTGAGGATTATTGTGATTCCTCATAGATTGGCCTTAGTTTCATTATTATTCATGATCATTGGGTGTCACTATATAGTTTCACGAAATTCTATCATCATATATGAAATTATCTAACCCATGACCTTAAATTGAATTATTTTTTTCAATCCAAAAATTGTTGGAAGAATTATTTCATTAGAGTTCACTTTATAGTAGGTATATACCATATGATCCTAAAATATATTTTCATACAACTGTAATTTAATCTTACGAATTTTTATAGTGTGTAATACCTTAAATCATTTGACATTGACATCTAGTTTTATCATGTAAGGGGATATTTCACTGCTGATTCCCTTGTTATGAAAATTCACCCTCAAAATGTGAAACATGGAAAAATGAGTAATAACTAATTTTTATTACTGCTGGTCTTCATATCCATATGGTGAGTGATCAGAGTGGGAAAAATATAAAATTAATTTATTTTTCATCATTAGTTTGGGAGAAAGTTAGGGAATGCACGATTTTTTACCCCAACTATACCATTATTCATGATAGACATGATGGTGTGGGATGATTATTGGATAATTACCAGATTATAATTCTATTCTATTCATCAATGGGTGGCTTTTTTATTTCCACATGTATGATTGAGGAGATGAAGGAGTACTACTATTCTATGTGGCTTATAAATTAGGGATCCGAAAGATATTCCATGATATCCATCACTAGTTTTGGTGGTCTAGAATGAAGTAAGACATTTGAGGCTTTGCTTCTAAATTATTAATGTTTGAACATCGAAATCCTATAGTTGTACTTCAGCCACTTCTCCAACCTATATGAATGTGGGAGGAAATCATAATAGACATCATGATATGTTTTCCGATGTCTCTAAAGTGAATGATCAATTTTGTGTAATTATAGATTTTATAAGTTAGTCATATTACTTTTTTCGTGTTAATGAAGCTTACACGATATAAAAACATATAATGTAGTATAGTATTGGGACAATTAAGCTTCATGGTATACCAGTTAGTATCGTCTTTGATATGGATTTACGATTTAGGTCCATGATTTGGTTGTGACTCTTGTATGAATTTGTATCTTTTTTAAAATTAAGTACCACATTTTTTCCTTAGACTAATGTCCAAAAATATTAGAGTATTTGAATATTAAAGGATATTATTTGGTCCTTGTGCCTAAATTTTTTGGTTTATGCAACGTTTTTACAACCCAATACACCTTAAGAGGGGTAGGGTGAATCATAGAAGTGATAAACATAAATGTTTTCTCTTACTCGTTTGCAATCACATTAAGATCTTATTCCAATATTGGTAGGAACTAGGTTCAACCTACAAGTTAATTCATTTCCCTCTCATCCACATCTAGAATCATGTGTAAAAATGAAAATATAAATCATTCACAATGAAACAATGATTTTACTTGTTGACCATAAAGGGATAATCCAAGAATCATATGTTGATGTTGTGTCAATGTACCACTAAAATAATATTAATCATTTTTGTTATTAAATTTTTTTAGGAAAAATGAACTAATAATCATAAGGACACTACCTCTTCTTCCCTCAGTGTAATATTTCAAAGGAGGAGTTTAAGAATGTATATATATGTGAGTATTTTTTATGATCATTACTCAATGAATAACTTTGTGCATCTTCATATACAAGTTGATTCATGTTTTATCATTCATGTTCATTTATCTATTATTCATCAAGATAGATTACAATATCCTCTCAGTGTTATATATTTCACTATTACTTCTAAAATGTAGTAGTATTAATTTTCTCTAAATGAGTATTATTTTTAATTGGAATTATTATGTTTCACTATTTATCTAATTTCATCATGTTGCATTGGTAATATATAGTACATTGATGCTTCTTGCTTTAGATGAACTAGTTTTGATATATTGATTCCTCCTATAGATTACCTCATTCATTTTATTCTTTCATTTTGAATCAAATCTACAATGTTGGTCAGACACTTCACTTTATTTTTATCATTACATAGATTTATAAAATAATAAATAAAAAAAATTGATCTATTATTTCATTCCGCTTTATCTATTCTCATTGAAATTTGAGTCCCATTAAGACTATATATACATGGGGGGATGAATCTTTTCTGAAAAAATACATTTACTAAATATCAAATATTCTTTTGATTGGATAAACCCACTTTGGACTAGACCTATGATACTGGTTAGAGAATACAGATCCTTTTTTAATTTATCCTAACTTACAACTATATGCAATGAAGATAAATTAGTAATGATTAGAATAAGGGTTGTTAAAATATTTGGTCTCAACGTGAGCCCACTCCTTACCATAGCTTGTTATTAACTTGGGCTATTGATTTTCCACTATAAATTTTATTATCAATACAATTGGATGTGGGATTTTATTATCCTAACCTAATCTCACTATATTACAAAGGTATGGTAGTTTACAAGATTACACATATAAACCAAGATGCATCTCATTGCTCCTCTTTATAGTGGCATCACATCAATTATTATATTCAACACTTCTTTATCTTATTATGGTAGATGAAAAATTATTCGAAAGATGTCAGAACATCAAAAAATAAAAACTCATTTTCTCAATTAGATAGTTTATTTTATTTCCTTAATTTCATTAAGATGGTATATGCTACTAGGTCTTTATTTTCATACCAATTATCATTTCTTCAACAAGATCCAGTTGATGGACTCTATATTGACTCAAACATCAATAATGTAACCCTGGAATTATCATACCATATACGAATATATATAATTCTTCAAAATATTTCTAAAATTTACATGCATAAATTAAATGTTTTTTCCTTTCCCTCTCATATAGAAATATTTACAGATGTGATTATTCTTCTTCCCTGAAAATGCTACACTATTGGATCATGTATACACATTTATCCCAACTTATTCAATATTGAATTTTTGAAATACACCTTAATTTTTTTCCCTTGAATATAAATGACTAGTACAAAAGGTTGAACTTTTCATCCTCTTCATCTTTAAGACCCAATTGATTATTCTTTTAATAGAGTCTCAGAAGCATCTAATTCTTTCTCAATAGATTTGGTTGCCTCTCAGATCCATCCATCCATCCATCCAAATCCATTTTTTTGTATTTTTTTAAAAATCCACTTTATGGAAAAGTGGGAACAAGTGGGAACCTCACATTTCAACCGGTGAACCCAAGATCCCTCAAATCCCAAAAATAGAGAACCGAGTCAAACTAGAAAAATAAAAACCCTGCATCAAACCAAACACCACCGTACCACCTCGAGCCACGAGATGTCGAGATGTCGAGCCGAGGAACCTCGAGCCATGCCCCGGAAACACTATTAACCTCGCCATCTTCAAATCACAAATTCACCTTCTAATCGGACCGAACCGAAATTCCAAAGCCAGAACCTCCTTCGGGATCAAACCATTCGAAACAAACATGATGCACAAAAAAGAAACAAACCCAATCCATCGACGAGAAGCCTGCAGCGCCATGACCTTCGTAGACCCAACATCCCTAAAAAACAAAATGAACAGCAAGCATACCATTGTTGAACAAACCCATTCCATCTATATGAACTGCAACAAACTCCTGAAACAGCTATAGCAAGATCGAAGATAATGAAGGGCGCGCCTCCTGGAAAACCGACGACCAGACAAACAGCACATCCCAAAGCCTCTTGAAATAGAAAGAAGCCAGAGCAGTGTTTAAAGTGGTGGGGTCTCCATGAAGAAGCTCATCCTCGCCCGGAACCACCAACCCCGGCTGTCGAGATCTGGGGACACCAGCACGATTCAACCTACACATCCCAAACCTCCCCGAGAAAACCAGCGCACCGGACCAAAGTGGGGCCGGAAACGCGGTAACCGGAATGGAAGAACAGAGGAAAAACCGATGGGTATTCAACAGAGATTCAAGACCGCATACAGAGGAGCGAGAGATCGGGGGAAGAAAGGATCAAAAGAAAATGCGAGAGGGAGGAAGAAGAAGAGCGGGAAAGATGGGAGGGGATGAAGGAAAGAGGGGAGGGGAGACAACGCTGGAGAAGCAACGCGCAGGCCTCCCCCACCGAAATGCCGCCGAAGGAACCCTAGATCGGGGAGAAGTGAGAGCGCGGCCGCTCAGAGGCTGTTGCCTGTCAGAAACTATTCCTTCTATCTTTTATAGATTTACAATTCTCTCGAAATACTTATGAATAGACCAAAAACAATGACTGCATCTCTTTTTTATTTTGTTTTTCTCCTTGGTATTCATAATCTCAAATTTATGGGAGGTTGTATTAAATATTTTCTTTGATTTTAAACATCTAAATATAGTATAACGAAGATTGTTTCCCACTGCAAAAAAAAAAAATTATTCATTACTCATATTTGGGATCCCGTGAGTTATTTTTTCAACTCATATTTTATACGAGAAACATCCTTATTAAATGCATCTCACATGGCCAAATATATATCTATTTTATGTTTCTATAGGATTCATCTTTATCTTCATCTAAATAACTCCTCAAATCCAGCAAATAATTCTATTAAATTGTATTGATTTCACAAATTATATTATTATGATGTAGAACACAGTATATGACATTTGATCTTAACATGATATATTGTACAGAACTCACTTCGAATTTGTGAATGGAATCAACAACTAACCTCACATACTTCATTTTTATTCGCCAATAGCACTCTTCAAATATGAATTAAGATAGGAGGAACAGGTTTTGATTCATCTCATCAATATCAACATTGATCATTTCTAAATTATCCATGGATATCAAATTCCCATCATTCCTCCACATCTATTGCATAGATCATGTCTTACCAAAACATCATGATTATTGTAACCTAAAAAAACATGTGTATCTTTGTATTATATTTTCTCTTGAGAATAAACAATTCTAGAAAACATAATTTTTCACCAGCAGAAACTCCAAATTTTATGAAGTATAAATTCATATTATTTTATCCAATATGTTACTTTTCATCATACGAATTTCATGTTTTATGTTATCCATTTTGTATGAATTTTCAAATAAATAGGATTAATATAAGTCATAAAAAATGTAAATAAATCCATTTTCTAGGACTAGTAATTCATACAATGTTTTATATGTTAATTTTTGTTCCCATTGGATTACTTTAAAAGTTTTATGGTTGTAGTGAAGATACACACAAGATTCTTATGTTCTATTTAAATTTATATAATAACTCTAATTTGGTATGATAATGTCTTACAGTCATCTGAATGTCATAAGATAAAATTCATATGAAGCTGTTTTTTTCTAGTCCTCAAGAATTACAATTAGAAATAGCAATACGATGTCCTAAACAACATATGATATGAACAAAAGTAACATGATGAAGTTATACAATGAAATTTCAGATGATCTAAAACTTTTCTTTTTTTAGTGAATTCAAAAATTCTATATTTAATCAAATTCCTTTAAAATTACTTTTAATGCCCTTATGGATTCTCCAAACCAATTTAAACTTCATCTATGGTATTTTTAACAAATTTTCATCAACAAAATTTACAATAATTTTGATGATTCGTATAACTTTAAATAGATCCTCTAAACACTCAATTTAAATATTTTTAATGAAAAATATACAAGAAGTTCAACCCATGTCTCAATAACTATTTCATCTATTCAATGATCATTCTTTCCAAGTGTTGAAGGCAATAATTCTACAACATTAGAACCTTTCAATGACATAAATGTTTGGGATTACCACTCAAATATATCCAGCTATCCATTCTATAGTAACCACTTCATTACACCAAATAAATGGACCACTCATTCATTTCCATAGACTGGATACTAAATAAAATTACCCAAGATATATATTTCTCATAATTAATTTGGAAATAAAATATTATTGATAATAAACATAAATTAAACTCAATAGTACTTAAATCTCCCCATTTAGATTTATTTCAATTCCAAATTAAACCAAAATCTCAATGAGATTATTCCCCGTATTTTAGAAAAAAGGGATGGAAATACATCACTCCGTTATTGATAGTACGAATAAAAGGCAAGGATTTCACATTTCCTTCAAACTATTCTAAATTTAAAAAACTTATTTTCAGTCCACAAATTCTATGTGAGAAGGGTGGTACAACATTAATTTTTTCAATTTTCCATCAACTCATCAGATCTTTGTTTATGCATGTTAAATCTTTTCAGAAAACAAGAGTTTAAAATTTAGAAAATAAGTATATCTATATACTCACTTAAATGTGGTAAAACTTATTTCCTTCATTCTCATAAGTCTATCAAAATATATTTTAATGAATTATTTATAAATGTACACACTGTTGAACATACACATAAAAATATTTCAAGTATAATTATATAACCCCATATGGTTTTAAAATCACTCCTTTTGATAATTATACTAAACATGATCTAAAAACAATGTTGATAGAGTAAAAAACATATAAAAACTACAACTTTTTAATGGACCTCTGGAAACCCAGATTGAAAACAAATTGCAATCGCTAGTAGATTCACTTTATTTAAATGTCCTCCCATGGGAAAATCTCTAAACCTCATCACCTTTAATTCAGAGATTTGTAACAAACGTATATTAACATGGTAATAATGTGGAATTCCATCAGCACTTCAATGTGAGCCACATGGATGAGACATATTTCTCAATCTAGAGACTCTTTTCATTATAGATCTAATATTTCTAGAACCCATAATGATTACATTATGTTTTCTCTTTCCTGATCTAAACATTACATGGAAGTATTTAATTATTCATTATTTCAACATCTGCTTTATCTATAATAGCCTTATATACTATCGTAAATAAATTTATTTATTTATTTTTAACTTACACTAGTTTTTTATGATCTTTTATTTAATTTATCAATATAACAAGGAACTCATGAGGTATATTATCAACCTCACTTATGTGTAGAGTATCCTTATTTACAACATATTTCTTAGAGTAAGAATTCATTGGTGATTTACTTTTATTCTTCATGAGATTATCTGGAAGTGGTAATTATGTCATACCCTTTGTATCTAGGTATACTGTCTTATTGTAACTCTCCTTCAAATCCGAATGAACATTTGACTCACACTCCATTGTAATATTCTCAAACACATCCTGAGGAGATAAAATAACTAGGACAATCTAGATGTCTCTATCGTTAATTATCTATCTTCTTTGATATTCCACCTTTATCCCTTTAACACTATTTTTCATAGGAATCATGAAATGATCGAGGATGTGACCTATCTTCCCATAATAAAATAATCATCTTCTATTTGGTGTGAAATTATTTTCAAAATTATTCCCTGATTTTTTTGGAGTATTTGGTTCAGGGTTTTTTATAGATTTACATTCAAGGTAAGAACAATTTTTTGTTTTACCTTCTTCTCAACCTATAGTAATTCTATCTTTTTATTAGCAGAGGAATGGATCCTAGAAAAGTAAGTGGTCATATTTTATCGTTGATTTACTCATCAATTATGTTTTATTAATGCATTTCTATGAAAAATATTTTATTTTTATATATTATTAATAATTTACTGAAAAATAGATGTTAAAACTATATTTATATTAAATAATTTTAGAAATGATATTTTTTTTGCATTTGTTGATTTAATATTATGCGCTTCATCATTACCATAAATTTTTAATAGAATGATGTCATTTTATGTTATTATTTTTCTTCTTCATTTTTATTTATTTTTAACATAATCTTATTGGTTTAACATTTTCATAGTTAATTTAATGTTACATATTATTTTTGGATATAATATATAATTTATTTTATTGTGAGCCTTTAATTTAACCATTGGATTAAACAGTTATCTCCAATCATTTAGTTTATTATTTTTTTGGGAACTATTTTCTATATGTTATAATGTAAAATTAAAATTTAAATCATATATTCATCTAATTTAATTGGAATACTAATATTCATTTCATATATATGTTTTATTTTTATTGTAATAATAAATTTACAAATTAATATTAATTAATTAATCTTTAACTATGTGTTGGATGAAGTGTGTGTTATAAACAATATTGAAAGGGAGTGATGTGACCATGATCCACCCTAAGCAATCGTGAAACCACTTTTGAGTGTCTATAGGAATAGAGATATTCCATGTCATGTGCTTTGTAAAATTAGAAATATATTGAATTGTTCATACCCATGATATTTTGTAAAGTCATAGACTGACCACAAGTCCATTTCAATTTACCATGATGCTTCCACTAATCAACTACATGAATAAGACCATAAGACTAATCTATTATTTTTCTTATAGTGGAGAAATATTTAAGCCTTATGTGAAGGGAAATGAATTTCCTACCATGAAAACATTGACCCCATGATGGGAAATTGGGCATAAAAGAAATTATTTTGTACAAATGAAGACCATAAGGGTCTATTTATATGATAAAATAAGACCAAGGGTGAATTAAGTTTGGCTGTGAAATTGGATAGCACTCCAGTTGGTGGCACGAATGTTCCTTGTGCACCGACGATGATTTAGATCAACTAGTGTGTTTTAAATTTGGATGCTTAAAAATCATGAAATATTATATGTATCTTATTCTATTATTTTAAGGTATTTCCTTTTGTCACTTTTTATCAATTTAATGGAATAATGTTACAAAAAAATTCCCCCCATAGGATTGGATTTAAATGAAAAGATGGTCTTATGCTGAGGTAAAGTGATGAAGAAAAAAAATAAATAATTCACACATGATCTTCCCTATAAGGTAGTGTAAAACAAGTTAGTGTTTTTTAGGCCGACTTTGTGTCTATATATATTCCCTTCACTTCAAAAAAATCACAAAGGATCTTAAAAATCATGCATTCCACATGTTAGTCCTTTTATTCTGATTCTTTTTTTTTAAACATTAATCTTGCTTCTTCTATATGTTTTTTTAGATGCTATCTAAATATGGGAAAACACCCTTGGGCACTGCTATGGCACTTGCATGCTGAACGTGGATTGAAACCGTTCTGTGAAATAGTTTCACTTGCCTTCTTTAATGCCATTTTCAATTTTTTTAAATTTGTTTTTGAAGAAAATCCAAAATGAAGTCACGTAAAAATTGAATTTTGATCTCTTTTTAAGGTTCAATGGATCCTAAAATAATGCCTCCTAAGAGAAGTGGAACTACTAATGAATTATCTAGTAAGAGAATTGATGATATGATCGAGATTGTCGGCCATGATTACCTTGATTTCCATGACACTACTCTCTATGATTTGAAAAATTATTTAAGGAAGTATCTCCAAGATATTACAAGGAGTTATTATTCGACTCATTACAGTTATAGTCATCTACAAGATTCCAACATACCAAATCTAAATAATTATGTACCAATTTCTTGGATTCAAGACCATAACAATTTCTCATATGATAATGATTTGGTTTAAGGAACTTATATCAATATAGGGACAGTAGCCAAGTCCAATTTATTATTTCACTACACGTGTGCTATAGATTTGAAATCACATACACCTGGGCTGTAACAACACTAATATTCATCAATTTTTTGAGATTCTCAAATAGATCAATCAAAGGGATGGAAGAAAAGTTGTGACTTTATCTTTGGAGGGGGTGCTAAAACAGCATGGATATGGGCATACTTGGTGTGAAAAACAAGTGTGTAATTTATGGATCATTTGAATGGTGCAAGAATTTATGAATTCATATGGGTTGGGAGGAACTATGTATATAGAGATGATGAGTATTTTTTAGAGCCTCTAAGCTGGTGGATTCTGGAGACAAGTTCCTTCCATTTGACACATTGAGAAGTATAAATTAATTTGTGGTATTTATATAATATTTATGGTCCATCAATCCATGAATATATGTATGATGAATTTATTCCTCAAAATATGACCTAGAATGACACAAAAAAGGCACCATCGTTGGCACATGAGTTGCATGAGCCCGACATGTCTTCCAAAGGTAGAAAAAATAGGTCCGTCTGATAATTTCTGGTAAAACATAGAGAATAGAGATTAAAAAATTGGGGTATGAAATTAACTCCAAAATTCATATGAAGACGCATCTTATGGGTTTCCTGACTACGTGTCTTAGTGTATATTTTTTTACACATCGAGATCCCAATGGTGGTGTAAGGCCTGAAACTTTTGTTATAGCGGCCAAGATGGTAGATAAGATGATGGTGGAGTTGGATACCTCTGTTCATGAGATGATCTACCATAGATTGTTGAATATTAAAAGAGGGGAAGTCTCCGATTAGAATAGCAGGACCATTCTAGGTTTTATGGTTCGGATTTCTACTCATTTCAGAACCTATATTGTGCATAGTGGGATCTAGGTCCTTGGAAGTTCATTTATACCATATGTTTAGGTTTTATCTGGTATTTCACATTTTTCCATGACACCTTATTATATTAAGGTAATGTTGATTATGTCCATGGAATTCCAACTTTTCCCTTATGGAAAACCACCTATGGGTTTATTTTTTTAGGATAGAACGACCACCTTAGAGTTAACGGCATATATGCTGGCTTGTAGAGATGGTGTATTGGACACTAAGATAGACGGGGAATTCATATTTGAGGCCTAATCTATTTATATATTTTCATTTTAATTCAAATACCTAAAGAAGTTTATTGTATATCCTATAGTGTCTGTTAGATTATAGAAACATCGGATGGTGGCTCGAAAACTACAGTTCCTTATGACTATATAGAAGATCGAGATGTATTTAATTTACTTGTCACTGATGCCATGTGTAGATTGACTATATAGTATTGTATTATTTGGGTTTCATCATACACAGAAGGGGTGATAAATAATTTTGTTTCTTGGTTCGGAATAAATAGTGGAAGTAGGAAGGAACCCACTCCTTTAGAAGTTGCTTCATCATCATCAAAAGACGATTCATCAATGTCAGATGGTATTAATGACGAAGCTCCATGTTCACTAGAGAAACCTCATTCCAGATACAATCAACCTACCAGAGTCAAACGAGATAAACCATCACCACCAAATAAAGATTTATTGAAATTTTCTAGACTTCATTTTTCAGTAGGGTATCGAGTTCGATTTACTCACCCACCGTCTGTAATGGCAGGAATTAGAAAGCCTGTAAGATCATGGAATACGAGATTATCTTAATAACTAGATGCAATGTACTCTAGAAATGCGTGACTAGAGGTTGTTTAGATATGAAAAACCATTCATTATCATGTTGAAACTATATGAATAAATTTATGTGAAGGGTTTCATATTCTGGTAATTGGAGATCTGCAGGCTTCATCTGATATCTAATTTGAGAATAATCATAATGAAGTAAAGATTCATATCTCGTAGTTGTAAGTGCTCATATATGGAATTGATAAATTAATTCTCACCACAAAATGAGGGAAAAATATGATATATTGTGGCATCCTTGAATAGATTAACCCCTTATATGATGAAGAATGATGCGATTTTGTCGATTTTGAATATGTAATTTTTTTCACATATTCATTTATTCTTTGTTATGGGAATTTATTCAAAAAATTATTGCTCAAGGAAAATACCATATTAAATTGAATTTGACTAAGGGAATGGTGGATGAAGTTCCATCACCATAGTATAGTCATGTAGGTACTACACCTAGCGCTGCTGAATCACCTTGTGAATCCGAAGAGATGTCTCCAGCCGACCTGCCATAGAGGATGAGATAGAAAAAGTATTTCCATCTCCAATACATGTTTTTGGAGATGATGATGCTGGTCTATCCGAAACAAAAATAAAGAAGAAGATACACAAAATAAATAAAGAAATCGTTAAATTTTTTTTTTCAGCAGTTGTAAGCATTCCAAACGTCATTAATTTCAGAATTATCCATAAAATGTGTTTAAACATATTGGAATTGCATAAAAATATAATTTTTATTCCCTTAGGGAAATTAATGATGAGCCTCGGGGAACCGTGGAGGGAACTTCCAATCATGTGAAAATATCTGACAATGAAGTGACTACATTGACTGAAGGGGTGTCTTTGCCAGAGGAAACAACATATATTCCTGAAAGTAATCCTATTAATTCTTTTAGAAGAGAAAAAAACTATACTAATTCATATGTTTTTTATGAATAATAATGTGTATTAACAACCAACTTTCATTTCGGTAATATTTTCATCTCAACACATGAACCAAAAAATCATACGATGACTGATGCTGACCCAGTGGAAATCATTGAAGATGTTGTTCTAGGTCAAATGTTATTAAAGGAGGGTCATGAACCAACCAATGTGAATATTCTCACAGGTGAGACTAATACAGGACTTGGGATGTCTTGGGAATCTATAATAAATTGTGGCATGTTTTTTGAATAGACCTTGGAACATGTTAATATGCCCAGTGCTTTATCAGAATGTGATGTTCCTCAAATTGAACCAATTGGATGTGAGTTTTTATTTTCTATTACATTAATATTCTCTGGCCAAATTTTTGAACCATAATCAGTTCAAATTTGCACCTCCATCTATATAAATTGCTACATCGACAATTCTTTGATGATGTATCGATATCATAGTCAGTCCCACTACTATAGAGGTGTTGGATCAAGTGAAACTTGATACAAAAAATATTCCTATGGTTAATATGGAGATCTCTGAGAAGGTTCATGAAGGTATCCTACACCATGATATGACAACCAAAACTACTAAGGCTAGAAATTTTAGGGAGGAGTGTTCTAAAGCTGTCGTTCTGTTATTAGGTAAGGGTCATCAACATTGTGAATTTTCCATCTCTCATTATTACATTGAAGGTAATCATTATTTAAATTCATCATGTAGTATTATTAGCTTCAATTTATAGGTCATAAGGAAAAACATCTGCATCATCTCAACCAGCATCAAGAAGTAAATCCGCCACTTGTAGGGAAGGATCATAACGTGGAACTTATTTGAGGGAATTAATAATGGAATATGTTCCCCCTTATGATAGTGATTATGATTCAGATCTAGAGATGTATAAGGATATTCACCTTGCATGTCATAAAGAATTGAAGAACATATGGAAGATAATATATGGGGTTCCCCCTTGAGTAATGATCCTCATGAATTCACCATATTTTAGCTCTGTTCACTACATTGGTATTTGGTGTTTTTCAATACCGTCAAATCCATACTACAATGAAAGATACCGTCAAAAAATTGTAGCAACAGAAGATACATAAACATGATCTGATAAAATCAAAACTCTTTATCAATAATGATGAATTCCAAGATGCATTATTCCAAGGTGAGGACAATTATACTACAAAGCTAACAGGACTTAGGTAGAATATTAAAACAAAGAATGTTCATATGTCATGTCTTCAACAAGAGTTGGATATCATTATAAGGGAGCCTGACCAGCTTCATGGTTCAATAGAACAAGCCCCAAAATATGGTGAAAATATATTTTAGATTCCATTGAATTAATTCCTAAAGATGAAGAGAATGAGACTGGTCAGTTAACTGAACTTCAATATGTAGCTGATGGAGATGAAGAGGATATCAGACAAATGAGAAGCTATGTCTATGACATTTTATGATTTATAATGGATAATATCTATTTTATGGATGTTCTTCTAGGGATTTTATTTCTTATAAATGAAATGAATTTCGATTCATAATCATTTACATCTTCATCCCAATTTTAGAACAATTTTTTCCTAAGAACAATATTAAGAAGACCAAGTATGTAATATTTGACTTTTCCTTATATTTCCTTATTCAGGTTTTCAACCTAATAGGATGTGTTCCTTTTAGTTTTTATTTCGCAAGTTTTCATAGAACATTCCTTATGTAATTTTAATGAGTTAAGACTCAATTTTTTTTTTCTGATTTCCCTTTGAGGAATTTCATCATTGTGAGTATTATTATTATTATTTTTGGAAGTTTAAAGTCATGAACATTGGACTAATAAGGATAATGTTTATGGTCGAGTAGCTTTTTCTAGGAAATTTTAGATTATAACCCAAACAAGGATTTAATGTTTGGGAATGTCCTGATATTCTTTAGATATTTCCAAGGGGATCTTGAGTCAGAATGGTGTGAATTTTTTTGTGACAGAATCTAAATCATGAACTATCAAAATAAAGGAAATATCTAATGAGAAATATGTTACCTCTATTTGATAAACCCATTATGGGGGATGAATTTTGAAGAGACATCTAGGGAATGTGCTACATATCGAAACAATGGAATCCTTTGACTGGCAGGCCCGTTAGGTATTCGACTCATGCAAGGACACCTTGAAGAATGTACTGCATTGTCACACAAAATAGCTCACAATTGTTCTGATATTATATTATTGATAAAAGGAATTAAAATTTAGATGATTTAGGACCATATTTGGGTGATTTTCAAAGTAAAGGTATTTGGGAATAAAAGGGTCAATCTATACCGATGTAGGCCATGAACAAGAAACAACTCCAACATGAATTTCATGTATCAAGTAGGGTATAATTGTCAGAAAGGGACATTCTAATATTTCACTATGTGGTACAATATCATGAAATAAGGACATTATGATTTGTAGTATCATGTAATGAAACAAGGAAAGTAGGGGGATTAATTTTAAGGACATTAGCTTTGGCTAGAGGTTTATGAATCTACAATTTTGTGGTAATTTGTTAGGAAATATATTACCATAATGAGGTTTGGAAAGGAAGAATTACACAATATGATTTAGATATTTCAAAATATAAAATGAGAATTGGGAAATGGATTATGGAATTAGAAGATTTATTTTCCAAGAACAATGTTATCATTGTTGGAAAAAATCCATTATGAGGCTGTATTATGCATGGCCATATAAGGCATGTACTGCATACCCAAAATGTGGCATCTTTCTACTGAAAGGGCCATTATGTGGATGACTTATGAGAGGATACCTAGGGAAACATACTACATAGTCAGGAAAAAGACTTATTAGGTATCATACATTCTATTTCAAATAGCCAATGAAATTTTATGAAGATTCAAATTTTCCAAATAACCTAGTTTGGGTTATGAAGAAAAGTATCTGAATATAGAGGGGAAATTTCCTACCATGATTTAAGGCTACTTCAATATTATCTGATCACATTGAGAGATAAAATATCTAATCAACTATCTTGGATGGTTTTAGTTCGAGAGAAAGCATATGGGACAAATATACAACCGTTGACCACTTTAAAATACGGGTTCTTATATATTATCATCAACATTACAAGGGGATAGAAGAGGATTCTATCATGAATGAATTTACTAGTTTTTGAGAATTTTGTTATGGGTGTTGTAATATACGGGGCAAGAAAGGGCATGTGTTTCAAAGCCAAACAGCGGAATCCATTGGATGACATGCGCATTATGTAAGAAAATTTTATTCAAGGCCACCAAGGAATACATACTACATAGTCAGGCTAAAGAGTTCTTAGGTATCAAAAAAACTACCACCAAAAACTGAAGAATTATTAAAAATATCTAAAAGTATTCAAGATTAAGAGAATTTAATGTGAATTTGGTGATGTTCAATGCATATGAAAAGTATTTGAATAAATATTTTCCATGTGTTTAAAGAACCTAACATAGATATGACTTGTATGTATAATGGTAATATCTATTATTTCCTTAGTAGGCTCTTTATAGAGAGGACCTAAAATAAAGGGCTTCTACATGGATTTTTAATTGTATGTGGGAGATGGTTAATTTTCATTTATCCCATAGTTGTAACTAAGATCCAAGTCCTAGTTTTCACAATTTATCTCAATAGGATGAGAATCAATCCACATGTAGCTATTTGGGTACCGTTCAGTTTAAATCCACACAATAAGGATATTCGGGGGTTTAATATAAATAGAATTTTATTCTCCACATTTAGATATAACTCGTAAAAATAAGGGAAGATACTTTTTATGTCAGGTTGCATCTAGGCCCCTGATTGAAAATCTGAACATCACTATGTATCTCATATAAATAAAAATAGAGACAATTCCCTTGTAGTTTAACATTTTGATGTGAGAATGAAGGTGAGATAATAGTAAATGACTACATATCTCAAAAAAATTGAGAAGTATAACACAAATTGTCTTTTATGGAGATCATGTAGTTTATTTTCATGAAATGAGGAAATATAACCTAGAGTATAAATTATAATACATTATTTATGCAGACAATTTAATTAACCAATTCCTAAGGCCACATGAGCTATGTTAGGTGTGAGAAATAAAGAGTGGTAAAAGGTCTCTACTACAACACAATGGTATATCATGTGTAGGATAAGGGAATTATAATTATATGGTGGATGATCTAGGTTATAGTACTTGGTAATCAATATGTATCTTGCTAAATAATGAATCATGCCACACATAGTTCTTGAAACATTCCCTATATAGGTTTGATTCACACACATAGTGAATAAAGGATCATTTTTATTAATTTATTTATCCGGTATGGGCTTAATATTAGAGATCTAGGTGTCTCTACATATCCCATTGAAAAAATAGAACAAATCAAAACATAGTTATTGAAACGATCATTCATCATCCCAATTGATTTTGATGTGAGAGATATGGGATTTTAATAAATTATAGAATAATTATTAAACATAAGACACAAGACGGTATGAAGATCAAACCATGTATTCTGAAAGAGTACGTTGTATATATTTCATTCATATACAGGAAGAATATGGTAAATAAATTTCATTATGGTTTCAGCTAGGCCCATGATTGTAGATATGAGTGTCACTATGTATCTCATTGGAATGAGAATCAAGCCACATATAATTCTTGAATATAATATTCTCTATGAATATCTGACTCATAAACACAATGAATGTGGGGTTTTTTATTTTTTTTGTGGCCAGAACCAAGATTGGAGATCTCGGAATCTCTCCACATATCTCATTGGAATGAGAATCAAACAATATGTATTTCTTGAAAATGGGTCCCTATGAAGATATGATTCAAACATAGGGAGAAATGTAACTCACTTTAAAAGGAATCTCTATGGAGATATGATTCAAACATAAGAAGAAATGGAAATCATGTTCCACTTAGGAGTATCATTGATGTGATAAATTTTTGTTCATTGAAGCTACTCATTTTTTAAATAACCACATGGAATGCCAATTTGTTGTATCATGGGGGATTTCTTAATGTCAAATGAAATAGATGTTAACTGTACAGTTTAATTTCATGTAGTCAGGTGAAGTGATGTCGGGCATTTTAACATCATGCGACATGGAAAAACAATGCTACAAATTTTAACATTGTGCATCATAGACGCATATGGTTATAAAATTTATTGTCTTTTAACTAGGACATTACTCTACGTGATTACCCAATGTACTTATTTATGAATCCTACAATGGATGGAGTTGAAATAATTTCTCCATCCATTGATATTAGGGAATATTCTCCATTAGATTAGGCCTTATGTATGGAATAAGTCCTTCCTAATTTGGATGAAGCATTGGTAGATTCTATCTTAGAATCATTTAAGTCCTAAGAAATTATACAAGTTATCCTTTATGAAATATGTGGAGGTGAAATTTCTTGTTATGATATCATGATATTCTATTCTAATAGACTTCTAAATGAAAAATTTTATGCAATATCTTTTCATATAATCATTCCAGCTCCTTAAATTACATTTGCAACTATCCATTTGTAGGCAACTGATCACAGATGGAAACTCAGAGTGAAGGTAATTGAATCTTAATAGGTAGAACTACTTCTATCATGTACACCAATGAATATAGGGTTGACCATGTTGTAGTACAATTAGTTGTCTTGTAATACCACAATGAATACAATATCTTATCATGAAAAACATTATATCATTATCCACCATCTTTTGAAGTATATTGGATAGTGTCTTGTTTAATGCTTCTATCTATCCATTGGTCGATGCATGGTAGCGATATGAATGGTTGGATATGATGTTGTGTTCCTATATTATTATAGACAATGATTTATTTTGGATCATATGTGTGATCATGTTTATCTTGTGGGACCTTGTTTGATGTTTTATCACAAGTTTGTGTCTATGTGAAACCCAAGGGATCATGTCTGAGTATGATCTTATTTTTCTGTATATGGCTACTGATACTCAGGCTTATTACACCTTTTTTTCCTATATATATTATGATTTTTTTGTTGTTTGGAATTTAGAGTATTCACATCTAGTAGAGAATGACAAGTGGTCCTTCATAGATTAATTAGCCTCTATAGTTATAGCATGTTGACATGCGATGAAGAAAAAAGTAAAACACGACACTAGTATGGGTATGATATCCTTGAGTCTTAACCAAAGTATGTGTTATGATACAATGAACATGTGGATCAATATGAGGTAGAAAGTGTTATTTTGACTATATAGTCAAAACATTGATTCTGATGGGGTTCGACAATATCGTGGCTCATCCCAAGACTAGTTATCGTTTTGCTATTAGTAGTCATTGGCCTTTTGGATGTTTTGGGATACATGTGGTGAAATTATATTCGACTATAGTTATGGAATTCCACTATGATTTTACTTATCTTAGGAAGATGAAGAAGGTATGGATGGTGGTTTTTGGTGTCTTGTTTAGCACACAACTGCTTGGCATGATAATATCAGATGCTTTCTTATACATTTACTTTTTTTCCTTTCATACATTATTATATATGTGAATCCATGTTAATGATTCATTGGTGGTGTCCTAAATGGTTAATAATCACACCCTAAATAATCATTTCAATGTACATGCATGCTTTGTGAAAAGGGATATAGTAAAAGGAAAGTCCCTAATGATAAGGAGCTTAGTGATGGAGTATGGTGTATAGAGGATGTACTAGAAAAAACATTAGAGTGACATCACAATATTATATTTACAAACATGTGTTTCTCATCCTCTTGTTTGGCCTACCAATTTTGGGTTCCTTGGTTTATTAGTCAATATGACATGAGATACATTTCATTACATTTGTTATAGTATTGATTATTTATACTATTGTGTTATCCTGAGATAGTATTTATATGTATCTTTACTAATAATTAGGTTATCCTCCATAGTGAAGGTGTTTGGACAATAAATATTAGTTGGAAACCTCTTGTGTATTTAGAGGTGCGCATGATTCTATTTGGTACTTTAAATTAAATCTTGTGATTTGAGTGGAGGCCTTATAGGTGTCCCTTTAATACAATTCCATATTTTTTTTATGCAGGACTATATACTTCCATGCATGTTTCATGGGACTAGGTAGATGGATATGGACAAGTTATTCCTTTGGATGAATAGATAAGACATATTTCAGCATACTATGATTTATATAAGTGATATTTATCACTTAGATGAATTAATATTCCATAGTAAATGTGTCACAATGGGACAAGGATATTGTTTTAGAACTCATGAGATCTTAGTTGTTTCCATGGGTACAAAATAATATTTCAGTATCCTAGGATGTCTTTTTAGGGATATTTGTATAGGATATAGAGGCTTCGACCATGTGATGATTGATTAGATAACTATTTGAGTCATTCTTATTCAGTGGAATCCTACGGATGGTGCTTAGAATCTTTATTAACAGTAATATTGGGTTGAATCGTTTGAGATTATGAATAGTGTGGTGGAGAGGGTTTTCTTCAATGTGATGGTCTAGGGGATCTCCCCAAGAATATGTGTGCTGATACCTTGGTTCTGGGTGTGGTCATGTTCAAAACTAGGCATCAAGATGCCAAGGGTATTATATCATGATGTTTGGGATAGTTCATGGGTATTGATCCCTAGATTATTGAGTTACCATAGTGTTGATGACTACACCTTGAGGTCTAGGTTAGGATAAACCTATATGTTATTGTTTCAAAGAGGGAGAGGTGAATGAGTTATAATCAATGAATAAGGACTATAACTGATCTAGAGGACCCAATAAATCCACAAATGAATGAGGTGTGATGTATTTGGAAAGAGTCTAGCAATTGAGTGACTAGTTCCTAGGGATTGATTGAAGATTCTTCCCCCTCATTTTATACATGTGTTCTTGACATGACCTCCCCAAAACCTGAAGCGATGGGTCTCTGTGCTTGTTACCTCCTTAAATTCTATTGTTATGGGTCAGTGTTCTTGTGACCTCTCTAGTGACCTTGGGCATGGTATGGTGTTCTTGGTACATTTATATATTATTGAGGGATGGATTAGTGTGCCTTTAACCTCTCATAAGTTTCTAGGGATAGGTTGATGTGGATGGTGAACCTTTCCTAATAATAATTCCTCATAACAGTGAATGCATATGATGGGATAGGTCATGAGACAATGTGAGAAAATGCCTAAAGAATCTCCCTTGAGGGATCAATCAGTGTTTGATGATGTAGATGTATGACCATACACAACTCCTATAACCAAATGGTTGAGGATTGTATTCCACAAAACCCTTAGTCTTTATGTACAAGTTGGGAATTGATATGATGGAATGCGATAAATGGGACTTGCAGGATTTTGGCATGGGTCAAAATTAGATATGATCATGTGTCATGGTTTCATAGTTAGAATATGGTGACATGATGATTATAGAGTTTAGGGGTCCTAGTTTGCACAATATTTCCAACATGCATGTGGGATATGTTTATTTTTTCACTCAGGCATACACATATATGATGACATATACTAGGGGACCTTGGTGGGATCTTATTGATATGTATTTCCCAAACCCGGCATTGGAACATCATTGCTTGGGTAGAACATATGTCTACATTTAGGTTCATCACATGATGTGCACTAGATCTGGATTGTGTAGATTGAGGGTCTTGGGGGAAAGTGTGTATCTGGCCCCAGGATGGCAGTAGTCCCAGTGTGTATGCATTATATTTTTCATTTGTTTTGTATTTGAGATCATCCCAATGAGGAACTAGTGGGTGTGTGTGACTGTATGAAATCCACATAGAATTTATTATTGTATTATGTTTATCTATATATTTATTCTATGATTATTATGTCTTTAATGGTTTTAGTTATTTACCTGCTATTTCATTACATTAATTCAAGGACATTGTCACCCCATTGTATAGATTAGGCCCTCGATGATTGTCAGAAAGTTCTGGAGTATGGGGAAGTATGATTATGGTCATGCGGTGTTCTTGGCCTTGATGTTGTCAGGTCACCTTGGTCGGTGCATCACAATAATGTTAATTATATAATAAAAAAATAATTATAAATGAATTATATTAACTATTTAAATTAAAAAATATAGAAAAATAAATTTATATAAATATATTTTAATTTTTTAAAAAATATTAAATTTATTGACACTTAATAAATAAAAAATGTGTAAATATTAATCATGTAAATTAATAATATTTTAAAATTATTTGAAATTAATATATATGTATATATAATATGAATATTCAATTATAATTTAGTTAAAATTATGAAAACATATATTAATATTGTGATAAATTTTATTAATATTATAATATTTTATTTTGAATAAATGTATCAATGATTTTATTAATTATATGTAAAAATATTATAGTCTATATAAAAAAACAAATGCTTCATAAATATATAGTTAATTTAATTTTATAAATGGTAATATTATTTATGTTTGTTTTTCATGATATAACAATAATTATTCAACTATAAATTCAATATAAAAAATTTAATATTTCAATTTATATATATTTATAATATATATATATATAGATATATACTATACTTTCTAATTATATACACATATATAGAATTGATTTTATATAAAATACTATAATAAATTATTAAATTTTGGAATTTTTAATTACAATTAAAAATAAAATTATTTAATAAATTTTTTAAATATTTTCAATAAAATAAAATAAATAATACTAATTATTAAATTACAAAAAATCTATTAAGTTCCCTTTATAAATAAAATTCATTTAAATATTTGATGTTTCATTTTTTCTATAACATGTATATATATATAATCATATATATGTATATATATGTGTGTGTACATATTCATTAAAGATATATTATGCAGGTAAAAATATCATGTTTGATGGGATTGGTTGTCATTTACTAACCATACTTAACACGTTTAAGATATAAGTGGTGGTACCATCCTCTTTATCTAATTGACTTTATTCTTTTGGTCTACCTCGTTAATTATTATATATGTGTGATTATTGTATTTATAGTTATAAATAATTATATATATAGATAATATTTTGATGGGATCAAATCCCTTTTTTTAATGAAAAGAAGAAAAATGCCTAGAAGAACTAGGTTAAACAATTCAGTATACCATCAATCCAAAGATAAAAGAAAAGGATTACAAAACAAGGTATCAAATTGAAGATAAAAAATATAACTATGTGACCCACAATTTGTCAAACATTGTTCAAAATATCCTGTAAGGTATTAGAAATAATTAATTTCACACGATCTGAGTCGAGGATTCCATCCCCAATTGCATCATCCTAAAATTCCATTATGTAAGTCAAAACATTTTTACATATGATCATTTTGAATGATTTTCAAGTCTATCTGATTTTTGAAAATTCATAGAGACATATCCCTTTATAAAAGAAGCAATTCCTATTCCAAACTCAAGAATAATGAAATTATGAATTATTTCAAGGTACATAATCAATAAACTAATATCTGTGATTTATATAATCTGAGTCTTGTGTCTAAGGATGAAGATCTATAGTTTTGAAAGAGGCATCATCGCAAATCCAAAAAAAAACACAAAACAAATACAGAGAACTAAACACCCAATGTCTTTAATATCCTTCTTGATTTCATGTCTCTCATATATAATTATATTATTTACACACATCTATTGAATGGATAAATACCTAATCCTAGGACCGATATTGAAGACAAATGTTATGTTAGGCCCCATAACACCACCACCCCCAACCCCATAACCATGATGGAAATAGTATTTCCTCATGGTTTTAACATTTTTCCACTTATTTCTTTTTTATTATATTCTATATCAATGGGAACATCCTTTATATTATAATACATAACCACTAGTTTATAAGTGATGTTATTTTCTGGAACTAAAATAATTTTTCAAATATCAGAATTCAGATAAAAAAACAAAATGGGTTAAATATAATGACTTGAAAAATAAATTACATTCAATATGTTGATTAGGGTCATCATGCCACTAAGAAGAGACTTGATCTCTTTAAGAATCTTTTCCCACTTGATAGAATAAGAGAAACCCATTTTAAAACCACTCCAATGACCAAAAGATTGATCATTCTTATGAACATAAATGATTATGCTCCCCCTGATGAAAAACATATTTATTCCCCAAAATACAAGGACATTCCATAATGATAGACATTACCAAGGTATTTTTTCAATAATAATGTTATTGGATGTGTCTTCAATGATATGATGCTCATATTGACTTCCAATAGAAATGGATTCCACAACCACCTCCCTATATGTGCATATACACTTTCACTAAGTCCTCCTGGGACTAATCACATTAAAAAAATATAAATATGTATATATATTTAGAAATAATAGATTATTTTTAATAGTTCAATTTTAGTTATAATAATAATCATTATTTCTTAATGCTCAAAAGGTAATGTTATAATTTTATTAACACAAACAAACAATGATAAAAATAATCGTTAATAGGTGAATTTTTATGCTAATAAAATGAAATAATTATTTTTAATTATAATTTTTTGTTGATATAAGTAAAGAATTATCTACTCTATTAAATAGAACTGATAATAATCCACTACTCATAAAACCTCAATTTAAAGCAGTGAAGATATTTTGTATAATTATATAAAAAAAATAAAACTAAATAGGCTTAATGGTTATACGGTTATTGGTGTTTAAAATTTGATATATGACATAAGTTTGAGCCATGTTGCCTACTACATTTCCTATGTTTTTAAACCTCTTTAATGTGTTATTGATTTAATTGAAATTAATAATATCTATAAGGAAAAAATTCATGTGTTTTATGGTTCTGGATCCTTTTATCCCTTTACATTTTTATTTTTGGGTATTGGAGTTTCCTAGATGATACTCGAAGAGTATATGGGAGATTGTAATGTTGATTCTTCCATTTCAAGCATGGTTGTTGACTAATGTATTAGGCTATATTGCAATACTGGTCATTATGGTGTGGAGTTTCCATTCGATCTCATTTCATACTATTCTTATTTCCATGTTGTAGTGTTTTATCACTATCGTTATAGTGGTATTTTTTTTATTTTTTTGTATGGTTTAGGCCCAACATTCATGGATGGCCATAAATGCCTTATGGGAGAGGTGATTAAGGATATGCATTGTTGTTCCATTCTCAGGAAATAATGTTGATTTCCTTGAGGAAGACATTTTATTTATTCTTATATTATATTACATGAAATTATAATTTTATCATACATTATCTTATTTCAATGGTGGGTTAATTAACCCTACTAAATAATAAAACATAATAAATAATTAAATTCATATATGGTTATATAGGTCGCATGAATTTCTTCACAATAATAAAACATTTCCTCTTTTTTTACTAGATATTTTACTATCTATATTTATTATTTTATTAACATATTTTTTATGTTTAGATTATAATGTTGATTTTTTGGAAAATTGTTAAAGAATATATATTTGATAGTGATTTTTTTATAAATAATTAAATAGCTATATTTAATAAATATGTTATTTCATATAATTTTATGGAAACAAAATGATTCTTAATTATTGTTTTAATTAAATTATCTTCATCTATGTACTGGTGGAAATGGATTACAATTTTAAAGTAAGAAACGCTGATTAATGATAATAAAAAAGGCATGTTAATGATATGTTCTTCCAAAAACCTTAAAAAAAACTGGAAGTTATTCTTGAAAGAACAATTAGAAGAATTTGTTTCTTCAAGTAGCTGATACATTGGTTACATATAGTGTCAAACTATTAAAAGTTAATTGGCCAATTAATGATGGAATAAAACCGATTTCTTTATAAATAAAAATGTATAGTGATAAGTGATCGTGTTTTCATGTAAAGTCTGAAAGCCTTATGTGTGAAGGACAGATATGAATTTTACATGTAATGGTTTAATTACTTATTTTTATGAAATAATTTTTTTAACATGTTTTTGTTTTTTACCTTTTGTGATTCTCAGAATGTGATCGTTGGTATAGGATGTGATTTAATCCAAGGTTGGATGATTGTTTTATCAGATATAGATTAAGAGGATCCCTTTTCTAGAAGAATTCGATTCTTTTGATAACATGATGATTGGTTATATGAATAATGGTGTTAGGGATGACACTAGGACAAATGGAATGGATTAAATCCTCGCTTAAATATTATTTTCACTAAATTAACAACTTTTGTTATTAATAAACTGGTTTAATGGTTGGATGGCCTAGTAGTTTATTTATCAGTAATCCTTTCCCTATTGATTGAGGCATCTATATGTTGTTGGTTATGTATCTATTTTATGGTATATTATGATGTTTCTTATAGGACTTGGAATTATGGAATGATAATTGGGTTTAATTAATTTTTTAACCCATGGCGTTGGAGTTTTCTACAATGAAAATGTTAAATATTATGAATCCTTCAACTTAGTTTGATTGTTTCTGTAGGGAATGGGAATAATTTGAGGATAATTAATTCTAAAATGGAATAATGTTAAATAATGGATAATGAATAAATTAATTCGATTTGAAATATTACATGAAATTAAATAATTTATGAAAATTTTAGAAAATTATTTTTTTGTAACAAAATATATAGTTTATATGTTGGTAGTCGGGTGTGTGAGAGATGATAGTAGTAGTTTAACCTAAGAAAATATTAATACCCCTAATATGGTTGTGATTGAAAGTGATAATATGTAACTCCCCGACCCCAATTACCCAGAGTCGGGGCATTATTACGTAACATTGGAATGATCACAAAAGATCAAGTCTCAAAAGACCGATTAGTTTAGTAGCCATGGAATCACTAGATACATTCATAAGGTTTACATAACATCATAAAGTGAAAAACTAAAATAATATAGTCTCCATAGTCCACACTCATATCCCCTTCAGAGTATCCCTACAGTCCAGTCATAAAATATTTCTTCACATCCTTGGAAAAATAAAACATAGAAAGTGGTGAACTCAGATGCCCAGTATGGATAACAATATAGCGGAAGCTTTCATAAATAAGAATAAATATTTGAGGCAATGTATAACTAAAAAAAAGCCTTTAAAACTTGATCTTCTGAATAATATGGAAAAGATAAAATGAAATAATTCCATTTACTTATTCACATGGATATTCTATTAGTTGAATAATCACATGCAATATCACTGACCACTTTTATAATGATGGAAATGCATAATGCCGAACTTTAATTTCTGTGACAAGGCCTCGTTCCAAGACCTAAGGGATAACTGTAACTGGAACCCAACCCGGAGAGCCTCTATAACCAGAATCCATCCCGGAGTGCCTCTAATAACCGGACACCAACCCGGAGTGCCTCTAATAACCGAACACCAACCCGGAGTGCTTCAAATAACCGGAAACCAACCCGGAGTGCTTCAAATAACCGGAAACCAACCCGGAGTGCCTCTAATAAACAGACACCAACCCGGAGTGCTTCTAATAACCGGACACCAACCCGGAGTGCCTATAATAACCGGACACCGACCCCGAGTTGCTCTAATAACCGGTCACCAACCCAGAGGGTCTTCTATAACCGGACCCCAACCCGGAGGGCTTAATTTTACCGGTCCCCACCCCAGAACATACTAGTCCAACACATTCATCTTAAGAAGAGGATGAAATATAACATAGACATTCGTATTAAAACTAGCATACGAAATTCCAAAACATTAATCATAAGACATTAATGGCATAAAAATGACTCATCCATAGTCAAACATATCACAAAACCTTAAATAAAATATGGAAGATTTGTATCATAATAAATCAACTTCAATCAAGTATAAAAGTTATCAAAGGATGTTGACATAGATGAAATCAAAACTATTCACTACCACAAAAATAGTTTTTCGCAGTGCCCCCCCTTTATCAGCGCTTGTTTAGTAGCGCTGATAAAGGGGGGCCTTTATCAGCGCTTTTTTTAAAAGCGCTGATAAAGGGTCGGCTTCAAAAAAAAAAATTAAAAATATATTAATATATTAATATATAAATATAGTTATATAGTTATATAAATATAATATATAATTTTTAAATATATTTTAGATAATTATAAATGTACACTTACACTTATTATACTTAATATATAAGATATTTAGTGAAAATGACTTCTTAAAAAATTAAAAATATATTTTTAATTAATAATTTGATAATCATTATGGAGTAATAGTCATTTAATAACAATTTGAGGACTAAAAAAATTAAAAAAATTAAAAAAATTAAAAAAAGATCCAAAATATGTTGAAAACGCAACTCAAACTTCAAACGGCCATAACTTTTGATCCGGGTGTCCGTTTGAGCTCTACCACATATCAAATCGAAGCCTGCGACGAACTCTACATCGTTGTGATCGGGGGGGACTCTGGTAAAGAGTTTTTCAAGGCCAAAAGAGGCTCAGAAGGCCTCCAAAACCGAGTTTTTTGTCGGGGTACCCAGATTTTTTAACATTTTGTGGATTTTCAAACTCGTTTAAGGGGGTATTATTGGCTTTTTTTTGCAGGGACTGAATTTATACTAAGGTATTACATTCATATTGATATTATGTCTTTGAAATTTCATCCTTTTTTATAATGAACTGCTATTTATAATCAAATATATAACTATATGTACATATTTTTTATATATTCGCACCTAAAAATTAAATTTTTTAAATAAATAATTAAACATATTTATATATAAAATATATTAGTTTTATCTAAATAATAACTAATATCCATTTTATTTAAAATACCAATATATGAATATTTATATACCTATATATTAATCTAACTATATATATATATTAATCTAACTATATATATATATATATTAATCTAATAACTATATATATATTAATATAAGTACATATATATATATTAGTATTACTATAAATATATATATTAATATCACCATAAATATATATATTAATATCACTATATATATATTAATATAACTATATAACTATATAAATATATATTCATATAACTATATATATGTTAATATAACTATATATATGTTAATATAACTATATATATGTTAATATAACTATATATATATATATATATTAATATAAATATATATTACTATACGAATAAATATAACTAAATATATATATATATATAGATATAGATATATATTAATACCACTATATATATATATTAATATTACTATATATATTATAATATAACTATATATATATATATATTATAATATAACTATATATATATATTATAATATAACTATATATATATACTACTATAAATATATATTACTATACGAATAAATATAACTAAATATATAAATATATATATATAAAGATATCATGAATTGGAAAGCAAATCAAAATAGAGTAGTGGTAAGGGCTTAGGCGCGCAGGGGGGAGGTCTCGAGTTCAAATCCTGGTGGAGGCAGGGGTGTGCGCGCATGAGGAATATTTGAGCAAGCGCTGTTAAAGGGTGGAGGGGGGTGCGTGGGGTGCTGTATAGGGGCCGAAAAGCGTTGTAAAAGGGGGGGGTTCAATCGCTATAAAAGCCCCCCCGATTGACAGTATTTTTTAATTTTTTTTAATTTTTTTTAAATTTTTTAACTTTTATCAGCGCTTTTTTAAAAGCGCTGATAAAGGAAGCGCTGATAAAGGGGACCCCCCTTTATCTACGCTGGCTTTATCAGTGCTTTTCTAGTGCTGATAAAGGCCATTTTTAGCGCTGATAAAGGCCGTGTTTGTAGTAGTGATTTTAGAGAAATGTCTATTTTTATGAAATCATTTAAAATTCACATAATTATAAAATAAAACATTTAATTTGAAAATATTCTTATAATATTGTAAGGTAAGATTCAACGATTTTATAACGGTAGAAAATAACCACACTCACCGTATAAGTTAAAAAAGACATTCTTACCATAGTTCTATCGAAAAGGTTAAAAATGACCTTGATTGGAAAACGACAGAATGAATCCTTTATAAACTTCTTATAAAAATTCAACATGGGTATAAATGACTTTAACCCATAGTCTATAAAATAGTAATAATGATTTTAAATACATTTTTTAAGAAACAAGGATGTGGATGATAACGAGGTCCCATTAGATAATTACGTATAACAACCATAGTTAATGAAGAGATTGTGAATTAAAACATTACCAATTTGGTAACTTATGAAACATACAACCCTTGAAAGAGGTATAATAAAATGAATATGTAAATACACATAAATTAAAGTTAATTACAAAAAGAATAAAATTATGTGTTGTACATACACCACACAAAAGGTAATAGTGGCAATATGGCATTAATCTCACGGGAATAAGGAGTGAGATGAAAAACCCATTACCTTATACTTTTCCTTGGTTGAGGGTAGGCTAACCTCCTTTATAATGGTGAAATAAATTTTATTAAATTATACAAGAATCATATACATCAATATGATATCATATATGATCTTTTAATATTACTTTGTTAATAATATCTTAGTATTATTGTCGTTTCAGGTGTTAACTTACTCGTTTTATTTTATATGTTTTGTTACATAAGCCATGTTTGTTATGGATATTTTGTATCTTATTCATATCTATAATGATATCAAGTCCTTAAAAATTATTTTTAATCATCAAATGAATATTAAACTTGAATGGATACGATGGGGAATGGATCTCATCACGTTCGTGGAGACGGTAGTCCGTACGTACACACGAGTGACAATATAACTCTTTTGATATTAAAATAATATATAATTGGATATTATATCATATATACAGAATCATTATCATGTTATATTTATTATTTACATGAATTACACATCATTATTATACCCATCCAAATAATAATGTTTTGAATAACAATTACACTACGACGTGGAGACGGTAAGCCATACGTACGCACGTATGGTGACATGTCATTCAAAGGATGGATAGAATAATGAAAATGGTTGTATCATATATATAATAACATCACAGTATATATAGGATACTAGATTTATTATTTTATAATGGGAATAACAAATAAAGAATAAGTTGAAGAAGAAAGAAACTTGAAAGAGGGTGGTGAAAACCTTACCTCTTCTTCGGGCTCTTCTTTTTGATTTGATCAATAGAGATCCTTAGGTTGGCTTTATGAACAAAATAATGCCTCTAGGGTGAAGTGAGAATAGTTCATAGGATATTTGGGTAGGTTTTGGCTGAGCCAAAAGGCTTTGAATGTTTGAATTAGTGAGAAGGGGGAGTGCCCTTTTATAAGAGGGGTGAGGGGCACCTTTGGAAAAGTTAGAAATATTATTTTATAATAAATTCATATTCAGTTTCTAATGGCTAAAAGTGGATTATTAAATGTATAATGTGGGGATGGGTCACAAAACATTCAACCAATAGATTTTAGACAGGTTTGGGTTATTATATTAACCATATCTTTTTGTTTTAACTCTTAGTTAATTAGTTTGACATTTCCCATGTCACTTTGTATTTTTATATTGTATGGTTAATAAACTTACTATATACATTAAAGCGACCCCCAAGTGACCCATTAATGATACACCTATCATGATATAAGTCCTTTGGACGAACCATATATTTTTAGGAATTTAATATCAATTAATAATATAATATTTGTTTTAAAAACTCATTTATGTCAATTTTGACACTATTCAATAATTTATTTTTCTTAAAGTCTTAGAAACATTATTAATTAGAAACAAATTCATTTAAGAAATCCTATAATGTCATATTAACCAATAAAATTCATGGATGTCATCAAAACTTTCAAATTATATTTATTTTTACATTTATAATACGAATTATTTGATTCATTCATTAATAAGAAAAATACTGCATCATTTTTGTGCCACAAATAATATTAAATATTAAATGTTTAAAAATTATAAACAAAATACCATTATGTAGTAAATATTTTTATATTTCTAATGAATATTTATAGTCTAAAATCCAACATATATAAACCTATGTAAAATTTTTTTCTCTAAAAGATATATGCTTATGTCATTTTTTGTATTTATTTTAACTTAATTAATATAAAGAGTCCTTATAACCTACAAGTGGCTCCATGGGGTCCTCAAATTGACCCAAAAATGTCCATGGCCGGACATGTATCAACCAATAAGGTTAGGACACGTTTTTGGGTAATTTATTATTATTATAATATTATTTTTTTACCCTTATTTACCGGATTTACCCTTTAACCATGGTAAATAAAATATTTACCGAAGTAATTATTCAAAATGTATAAAAATAAAAGTTACCTATTTACACAATTTGGAAATTTTGATTCCAAATATGGAATCCATTTTTCCAAATTCAAAACACAAAAGTGGCAGAAATTAATTTAAAATAAATTCCCGTTGTGAAAACAAAAAACGTGTTTTTAAGAGGTAATAACTATCAAAATATTGACACTTGTTTATGTCCGATTTAATTATGAAATTATGTCCAATGACCAAAATTGTATTAAATGGTAAAAATATATTCAAAATATACTTTAAAACCACTAAAATTCATAATTTATCACTGTTATGTATTTCGATTAAAAAATTTGTTTTTTATTAAAATTTAGTAATTTTCACTATTCATCAAAATATAAAAGTTATCCGAAAAGTACCAAAATTTCACCCTAGGATAATTGAGATATTCCAAATACAAAAATGAATTCCATTTTTAATGATAAAATTTATAAAATTTTAAAATGTGGGTATTACTTTTCATAATGGCTAGTTTGATTGGTTGTGGTGTGTGTTAGAACTCGAAGTTCCGTACAACACACGCTACTATATTATTCAAAGAGAACCGTACCGTGGAAGATTGGGGTGTTACATTCTCACCTCCTTCAATAAATTGTGTCCTTGAAATTTGAAATTTTTCTTCAAAAATAAAAGGTTGAAAGTAGAAAATACCTTTCTGGAAAACCCACATCAGAAATAAGGTTCATAAAATTTAGCCGTAATAAGGGGGAAAGGGAAATGAAAAAGTCACCACCAAATTATGATCTAGATTAAGAGAACATTTGTGGAAATTAGGGACACATAATTTGTGGAAAAACGTAAATATTTTTAGGGAGCGATTGAGGTCATCAATCACAAACAAGTGTAAAATTGAGGGCCTCAAAGCCTTTGATCTATGGTGATTAAAAATATCATCAGTTCAACAAAACATAAGTTATTAGGATAACACATTTTTTATACCTTTCATAAATTTTATGAATAAATTTATAAGAGAGAGGTATATATATATATATATATACGTGAGAAGTAGAGTTTCAACCTTCAACTAATTTCTCTCACAAACTCATATTTCACTCAAAAAGATAACAGAACTCAAAATATTATATTTATTCTAATCGTACAAGGTTAAAAATATTAACACATACCATTTATATTGGGAAAAATATTTTGTAATAACCAAGGACTTCATGTAGGCTAGTGTTAGGTAATAAAGGCATGTCACACTATGGTTGTGGGTTCGATTCCTGCAGCTTTGTTCGACGCGACGGGTTATCCCCTGACCTACAGGTTGTCCTTTTCCTAAAAATATAGTATTATAATATCCCAAAAATAATCATAATAAATGATTTAACATTAATTCATACAATTTAAAGTTCAACATAATCCATTCCAACCTTTATAGTTATCCAAAATACTTCTGTCCAAATTCTCTCTCTTAAAGGTTTCTAAATTCCAAAATCAGTTGTAACATCGGATTCCCCAAACAAAGTAATGATTCTTATTGTCACATACTAAAAATATGATTACCTTAATCATATTGAAACCTTAATTAAAACAACAGGTACTGCAGTACAATCCTTATATATATCACATTATTCTTATAACCAGAATATAATCTTTCAGTCCAAAAACACAAATACATTAATTATTCAACTTCATCTGTAGTAACAACATATTCTTGGCCTTTCTCCCATGGCCTTTTATGATGTATGTTTCCTTGATTCTTAGGGAATTCATTTTCATAATTCCCCATTTCTCTAAAATTTTAGAATTCAACATTGACAGCCTCTTTCTTTCCCTTGTAATCCCGAGTCTGGTGTTCTTTTTCTCTACATTTGTAACAAACTCCCATTCCTTTTAGGCAAGTACCAGGGTGTTTCTTACCACAATTATCACATAATGAAAAATCATTCTTTCCCTTTTTCCCATTATCTATCTCTAGTTCCACTGTTATCTTCTTATCTTGCTTTACTTTGTTGTCATAAAACTTAGAGAATTCATTTTAAGTCTTGATAACACATGAGACAATATCTTCGTACAATGAAAAGGATTGTGATAGTAAAGCTCGACGAAGAAATGGTTTTAAACCATCAGAGAAACGATCAATCTTACTTCTTGGGTTATGTAAATAATCTACATCATGCCTCTCTAACCTAGTAATGTTAGACTCATACTTTGCAACATTATCATCCTCCTTTTTCCTCAGGCTCAGAAATTTCCTTTCCATATATGCTCGATGGTCACGAGGAAAGTATTTTCCTAAGAAAATCTCTTTGAACTCTCTTAATTCCATATTTGATACTTTATTATCTTCCTTTGTGTTTTGTATCAATGACCACCATTGATCAGCATCTCCAGTGAGGTGATAAACTTCCATGATAACTTTCTCCCTTTCACTACTCCCCAAATCCTGAAATATATTTTCTAGGGAACATATCCATTTCTCAGCTACCAATGGATTTTTACTCCCGTTGAATGTTGGTGGTTGTTGCCTCATGAAGTGATCTAAAATTGATCATCCATGATGTGGATCTGGGTGCTCCATACGGGTAAGGTTATTATTCATAACCTGAGTGAGTTGTCCCAGTATGGTGATTAGCTGATCAGCACCAGTTGATTCACCAGCTCCACTATAATTATCTTGAGCAGGAGGGCAATCCCTGCAAGGTGTACGTGCATTGATACAATTTCTATTCCTTTCACTAGGCGCCATTTCTAAAAAATGGCATAAACTAGATCAGTTTATGATTCAAAATACATAATTCCATACTAGTAAAATACTTTATATAAATTGAACTACTTATGGATATAATCTATAATCATAAAAAAAATGTTTTCTATGAGGAAGTATATACTCATAAACCCTTCATAATGGTTTGTAATGAAAATGAGAATTACCCTAATCATATCCCCTGGGAGTGACGTAACCAAGAGTGCAAAAAGGCCCATTGTCTTGCACCAGTTCCCGTTCGAGTCTATCTCAAAGTGTTGTATTCGGGTTTTACCCCTAGGTACATCTATGCCAAAGCTGTCTCTACCTGCTCGTATCCAGACAGGGATGTATTGCTCGGAAAACTTAGAAAATCTCTAAAATACCAAAATTATAGGATGTTATTCTATACTAATCCTCAAAGTCCATCTTAGGTTTATGCGATCTAATCAGATTTTGTCTAAACATTGCTTCCAAGTTTTGTACTAAACTTATTCTAATACCAACTGTAATGCCCCGACCCCTGTTACCCAGAGTCGGTGCATTATTACGTAACATTGGCATCATCACAAAAGATCAAGTCTCGAAAGACCGATTAGTTTAGTAGCCTTGGAATCACTAGATACATTCATAATGTTTACATTACATCATAAAGTGAAAAATAAAATAATATAGTCTCCATAGTCCACACTCATATCCCCTTCAGACTATCCCTGCAGGTCAGTCATAAAATATTTCTTCACATCCTAGGAAAAATAAAACATAGAAAGGGGTGAGCTCAGATGCTTAGTAAGGATAACAATATAGCAGAATATTTCATAAATAAGCATAAACATTTGAGGCAATGTATAACTAAAAAAAAGCTTTTAAAACATGAATTTCAGAATAATATGAAAAAGACAAAATGAAATAATTCCATTTAATTATTCACATGGATATTCTACTAGTGAATAATCGCATGCAATTTTACTGACCACATTCATAATGATGGAAATGCATAATGCTGAACATTAATTTCTGTGTCAAGGATTTGTTCCAAGACCTAAGGGATAACTGTAACCAGAACCCAGCCCTGAGAGCCTCTATAACCGGACTCCATCCCGGAGTGCCTCTAATAACCGGAGACCAAAACAGAGTGCCTCTAATAACCATACACCAACCCGGAGTGCCTCTAATAACCGGACACCAACCCGGAGTGCCTCTAATAACCGGACACCAACTAGGAGTGCCTTTAATTACTGGACACCAACCCGGAGTGCCTCTAAAAACCAGACACCAACCTGGAGGGTCTGCTGTAAATGGACCCCAACCCGAAGGGCTTACTTTTACCAATACCCAACCCGGAACATACTAGTCTAACACATTCATCTTATGAAGAGGATGAAATATAACATAAACATTTGTATTAAAACTAGCATACGAAATTCCAAACCATTAATCATAATCCATTAATGGAATAAAAATGGCTCATCCATAGTCAAACATATCAAAAAACCTTAAATACAATATGGAAGATTTGTATCATAATAAATCAACTTCAAACAAGTGTAAAATTTATCAAAGGATGTTGACATAGATGAAATAAAAACTATTTGAGAGAAATATCTCTTTTTTTGAAATCATTTAAAAGTCACATAATTATAAAATAAAACATTTAATTTTAAAATATTCTTATAATCTTGTAAGGTAAGATTCAAAGATTTTATAATGGCGGAAAATAGCCGCACCCACCGTATAAGTTAAAAAAGACATTCTTACCTTAATTCTATCGAAAAGGTTAAAAAGGACCTTGTTTGGAAAACGACCGAAACATTACTTTATAAACTTCTTATAAAAAGTCAAAAAGGGTATAAATGACTTTAACCCATAGTCTGTAAAATAGTAATAATGATTTTAAATACATTTTTTAAGAAACATGGATGTGGATGATAAAGAGGTTCCAGTATATAATTACGTATAAACAGCCTCAGATAATGAAAATATTATGAAATAAATCCTTACCAATTTGGTAACATACGAAACATACAGCCCATGAAAGAGGTATTATAAAATTAATATGTAAATACACTTTAATTGAAGTGTATTACACAAAGAATAAAATTATGGGCAGTACATACACCACACAAAAGGTAATAGTGGCAATATGATATGAATCTCACGGGAATAAGGAGTGAGATGAAAAAACCCTTACCTTGTACTTTTCCTTGGTTGAGGGTAGGCTAACCTCCTGTATAATGGTGAAATAATTATTATTAAATTATACCAGAATCATATACATTAATATGATATCATATATGATCTTTTAATATTTCTTTGTTAATAATGTCTTAGTATTATTGTCGTTTAGGTTGTTAACATACTCATTTTCTTTTATATGTTTTGTTACCTAATCCATGTTTGCTATGGATAAGTTGTATCTTATTCATATCCAGAATGATATTAAGTCCTTAAACATTATTTTTAATCTTCATATGAGAATTATACTTGAATGGATATGATGGGGAATGAATATCATCGCGTTCGTGGAGAGGGTTGTCCGTACGTACGCACGAGCGACAATATCACTCTTTTGATATTAAAATAATATATAATTGTATAGTATATCATATATACAGAATCATTATCATGTTATATTTATTATTTATGTGAATTACACATCATTATTATACCCATCCAAATAATAATGTTTTGAATAACAATTACACCACGACGTGGAGACGGTAAGCCGTACGTACGAACGTATGATGAAATGTCATTCAAAGGATGAATAGAATACTGAATATGGTTGTACCATATTTATAATAACATCACAGTATATAGAGGATACTGGAGTTATTATTTTATAATGGTAATAACAAATAAAAAAGAAGTTGAAGAAGAAAGGAACTTAAAAGAGGGTGGTGAAAACATTACCTCTTCTTCGGGTTCTTCCTTTTGATTTGATCAAAAGAGATCCTTAGGATGGATTTCTGATCAAACTAAGGACTCTAGGTTGAATTGAGGGAAGTTGAGAGGATATTTGGGTAGGTGTTGGCCAGGACAAATGGCTTTTAATGTGTTAATTAGTGAGAAGGGGGAGTGCTCTTTTATAAGAGGGGTGAGGGGCACCTTTGGAAAAGCTAGAAATATTATTTTATAATAAATTCATATTCAGTTTCTAATGGCTCAAAAGTGGATTATTAAAAGTCTAAGGTGGGTATGGGTCGAAATAATTTCAGAAAATAGATTTTAGACAGGTTTGGGTCATTATATTAACCATATTATTTAGATTTAACTCTTAGTTAATTAGTTTGACATTTACCATGTCACTTTGTATTTTTATATTATATAGTTAATAAATATACTATATACATCCAACCAACCCCCAAGTGGTACATTAATGATACACCTATCATGATATAAGTCCTTTGGCCTATACTTAGATTTATTTAAATATAATATCAATTAATAATATAATATTTGTTTTAAAAACTTCTTTATGTCAATTTTGACACTATTAAATAATATATATTTTTTAAAGTCATAACAACTTTATTAATTTGAAAAAAATTTATTTAAGGAATACTATAATGTCATATTAACCAATAAAATTCATGTATGTCATCGTAACTTTCAAAGTATATTTATTTTACCATTTATAATACCAATTATTTGATTCCTTCATTAATAAAGAAAATACTGCATCATTATTGTGTCATAAATAATATTAATTATTAAATGTCTAAAAATTATAAATAAAATACCATTATGTAGGAAATACTTTTATATTTATAATTAATATTTATAGTCTAAAATCCATCATATATAACCCTATGTGAAAATTGTTTTTCTAAAAGATATATGCTTATGTCATTTTTTGTATTTATTTTAACTTAATTAATATAGAGTGTCCTTATCACCTACATGTGGCTCCATGGGGTCCCAAAATTGACCCAAATATGTCTGTGGCCGGACATGTATCAACCAATAAGGTTAGGACCCATTTTAGGGTAATTTATTATTATTATAATATTATTTTTTACCCTTATTTACCGGATTTACCCTTTAACCATGGTAAATAAAATATTTACCGAAATAATTATTCAAAATGTCTATAAATAACAGTTACCTATTTACAGAATTTGGACATCCTGATTCCAAATATGGAATCCATTTTTCCAAATTCAAAACACAGAAGTGGCAGAAATTATTTTAAAATTAATTCCCGTTGTTAAAACAAAAAGCGTGTTTTTAAGAGATAATAACTATCAAAAGATTGGCAATTGTTTATGTCTTGTTTAATTATGAAATTATATCCAATGACCAAAATTGTATTAAATGGTAAAAATATATTATAAATATACTTTAAAACCACTCAAATTCATAATTTATCACTGTTAATTATTTCTATTAAAAAATATGTTTTTAAATAAAATTTAGTAATTTTTACAATTCATCAAAATATAAAAGTTAACCAAAAAAGTGCCAAAATTTCACCCTAGGATAATTTCGATATTACGAATACAAAAATGAAGTCCATTTTGAAAGATATAATTTATAAAATTTCAAAATGTGGGTATTACTATTCATAATGACTAGTTTGATTGGTTGTGGTGTGTGTTAGAACTCAAAGTTGCGTACAACACACGCTACTGTATTATTCAATGATAAGTGTACCGTGGAATATTGAGGTGTTAAATAATATTTTAATCATTATTCATATGTTTTTCAATGATTTAACCCCTTCAAATTAATCAATTTGAGCTGATTTACATAATTTTAGTGTTTTGGTGAATTATGGGCTAAATTGTGGAAATTGGTTAATTCTTGAAATTTAACAATTTCATGGATATTATGTAGTTTGGGAATATCCTTTAAATTTATGATAAAAATTGTGTGATTCCATTTTTTAGGATTTAAATTCTCATGGCCTTCAACTTTGTCTTCTGGACCAAGGTCCAATTCGAAACAAAATGGCCCTAAGCAATTCATTTAGTGGAAAACATTTTCTGGCCAACAGAATGGACCCCAACATAATTAATGAAGCATATATCGGCCTACACATGTCCAAATGAGGCTATTTAAAATTTCTAATAAATATTAATCCACTAATCACTTTCAAATTTAATTTCATAAAGAAATTCAGTCATTTAGGCATCCATTTCAAGCGACCAAAAAGAGGAAGTTGAAGAGTTACCTTTGGTAGAAAACATTGTCATTAGTAATTCAAGGATATCATTAGATACACTCGTCCAAATTCACTGAGATTTTTCAGAAGAATGCACAAGAAATAGGGGAACAACATTAATGAAGACACATTCCTAAGAGTCAGACATTTATTATGATAACTGAACTCGATCTTTTGGTGGAGTAATTTTGGAGGCAAATTTTCTACTTGACAAGCCTATAAATAAGGGTATTCAATTCCATTCAAAGGGGTTGAGGAAGGTTCAAGGGGGTTTGTTCTGGAGAATTGAGTTCTTAATGTTTATTGTATTTTCTATTTTCTATTTTCTTTGTTTCATCATGCTCTCTTCTTCCACTTTCAACTATATTTCCATTCATATAGAGGGGTAAAACTTTTGATTGATCAGGGAAGGGGGAGTTTCACTTTTGTAATGAAGGAGTTTTGTGCGTAAATTTAAAACCATATCTTTCTTTTGAATGATTTATATTATTAATGTTTTCCAATTCCCTTAATGTGGATGTGTTTTGAATTGGGTGTATTCGTCATTAATAGATTTGGTTTGAAGACTTTAAATCTCCCTCTGCCTACTGAAACTTGTCTCGATCGAGCATATTGTGTTAAGTGGTGAGTGTATAGCGATCGTTAGCATGTGTGTTGGACTAGTGAACATTTTCTATAGTACTATGCAGTAAAAATTCTGAGATGGGACTTGGCTTAGTTGTTTAGGGATTGTTTATGAACATCCTTACACATAGGTGTGTGTTCTATTTATTTCTTTAACCAATGGTGATTGATAAATCGATCGAGGAGTCATTCATTTTCCATTCAAAATGAAGAGAGGGAAAATGATCTTTGGAACTATGATGAAATTTAAAAATTTTATAATACCCCGACCCCATCACTCTCTTCATCCATTAGTGTTCAACCTTTCTTTTTTATTTCTTACTTTATATTTCAACTCAAACAATATCTAAACAACCTATTATTCTTTCATTAATTTAAGTGTCAAAAATAATTGTTGTTCACTCCAATCTGGAGACAAAAAAGGTTACCCACATTAGTGTATTTTAAAATAGGTTAAATTTGTTTTTGTTTCACCCCACAATAGGCCCATGTCAAAACATGGCATCATTGCTGGGGAGGCAGTGCCAATAACTTTTTTTCCTATTTCATTTCTCTTTTATTATTTTCATTTCAAAGCTACATGACTTGAACATAAAACATTGAACCCTACCCCATTGATCATGAAATTGATATAAATTTGTTGAATAGGTTCAGAAACCACAATTTACATGCCGAATTAAAGGAAATTTCTCTTATAGACTCGAGTATAACATCAAGTGTTCACTCTGAGCCTGTTATACTAGCTAGAAATCAAAACCCAACCCTTAGAGACCTTTGTGCCCCACAATTTTTTAATCAGAATATTCAACATGTCATGTCATTGTTAAAAAATTACATTGAGATGAAACCTAATATGATACCATTACTCCCAAAGTTTCACAACTTGGCAGGTGAAGATCCCAAAAAATATATTAAAGAATTCAAACATGTGTGCTCAACCTTCAGACCACGCGGAGTAGCTAAGGAATAAGTAAAGTGGAAGGTGTTCCCGTTTTCATTGGAAGGAGCTGCTAAAAATGGTTCTATGGTCTACAACCTGAAGATGTGGATGATTGGAATGACTTGGTGAGATGCTTTATGAAAAGATTCTTCCCCATATCCAGAAGTACAACCATTGTAAAGGAGATATATGCCATCAAACAATCATTTGGAGAAAACCTTTACAAGTACTGGGAATGGTTTAAAAAGATATGTGTCTGCTACCCACATTATGCCATAGAGGATCATCACTTTCTTATCTTCTTATATCATGGATTATTGGAAAATTTTAGAAACCTTCTCGATGCATCATCTGGATGTGAATTGATTGAAAAGTCACTAGAAGAAGCCATAGGTTTGTTAGAGAAGATTTCTCAGAACTCGCAATAGTTTTGTAGAAGAGGTACTAGAACAAGAGAGATTCATGAGGTACTAACTTCTCATCTATCAACCTTACTAGAAACTATGATTGAATAGATAACCAGTTTGGTGAGAAAAAATGTCCTTGACACAAGTGGGTGACCAACAAGCACCATTTAAGGTATGTGGTTTATGCTTATCACTAGATCATTTCACTATAAAATGTGATGAAATACAGGGAAGAGAAACATGTGAAGAAGATTTTCAGCAAAGAAAACTCCAAAATATCCATGATGGAGAGAGCCTAACCTTGTTCAATATGGATTTGGAAATTAGCATAATCAAGATGGACCCTCGAACCAAATCCAATTCCAAAACCAACCCCAATTGCATAAAAAATTCCCAAACCCACCACCTTTTCAACAAAAGCAACCATATAACCAACCTACACCCCACCAACCACCCACATTCCCAAGACCATATGAGAATCCATCAACTAGTGCACAACCCATAATTCTGAACCAACTACAGATATCTGATATTGAGGGGATGAAATACTTTTAAAATTATTTTTCCAGCATGTTTGACAATATCATAGACTTCATAACAAAAAATCTGGGGAAACGTCCATCCTAAACATTCCCAAACCCAAAGGATAATGTCACCATGATAACAAAAAGAAGTGGGAATGAAATCTCACCACCAGCATCCCACGAACTTGGAGAAAGAACACCTATGTTGTGTGAGAATGAAGTTGTACACTCTGAACATTCATTGTGTAGAAGAGAAGAAAGAGGTGGAAGATAATGATAGTCCAAGGAAGAAGATACAATAAACACCATTTTAATGTCACCAAAGGGAGAATAATGACTTTCCCCCACCATTTCCATCAAAAATGATTGAATCAATGAAAGTTCATGAGGAAGCACGTCAAAAAGAAATTATGGACACCTTCTAGAAAGTGGAAATCAATATTCCATTACTTTAAGCGGTCAAAAAATTACAAAGTGTGCTATATTTGTGAAGAATATTTTCACCATGAAAATGAGACTTTAAGGGAATGAAGGTATCCACTTAGGAAGAAGTGTCTCAACCTTTATCACACCACAGTTTCCAACCAAATGTCATGATCTAAGGAAATTTTCCATTCCATGCACCATTGGTTTTTGAAATTTCTCCAATGCCTTGTGTGAACTAGGTGCTTCAATTAATGCATTACCTCACTTAGTTTAAACTTTTTTGAGGATGGGAGACTTAAATACCACAAAAGTGTTGGTCCAGCTTGCAAACACATCCACAGTTTTCTCTGCATGAGTTTTAGAGGATGTCTTCGCGAAATTCAAAGATCTCTTATTCCCAGTAGACTTCAACATGTTCAATATGAAAGAAGATACGGTCCCTTCACATTCGCCCATCATTTTGGGGAGACCTTTTTTGATGATGGAAAATACCACCATCAATTTCCATGAAGGGACACCCACCAAGGTGTTTTGTGAGAGCATGGTCCACTTCAATATTTTTCAATCCATGAGGCACCCATCAGATGATCCCTACCTCTTTTCACTTTCCCATGAAGTTGGATCAGAATAAATTGAAGAATCAGTTATTCTCTATGAATTCTTAGACATATAAGACACTTCTTATATTGTAAATATCATTGAACATCTGGATTTCCAAGAAGTTGGAGATTATGACTTCATGTGGGGGGAGAGATAAAATTTGATTTTTTTGATGATCTGTTAACTGATGAGGTAGATGATATGGTTTCTTATGGTCAGGAGGTCAAAAATTTGTAAGTGGGAAACATCAATTTAGTTTCATCCCTTGAGCATCCACCTGATTTATAACTCAAACCACTCCCGACTAATTAAAAATATGTATACCTTAGGGAGGGAGAGAAACTTCCAGTGATAATGGATAATAATCTCACTGAAATCCAAGTAAAATCATTGATTTATCTTTTGAGAGGGAATATTTAAGTGGTAGGGTAGATTTTAGGTGATATTTCATGAATCAACCAAAAAATATGATCCCATAGAATTTTTATTGATTGAGATTACAAACTTTTTAGAAAACCCTGATGGAGATTGAATCCCAATTTAATATAGGTTGTGAAGATGGAGATTGAGAAGATATTGGAAGCTGGGATCATCTATCCCATCTCAGATTCATAGTAGGTTAGCCCAATTCATGTAGTTCAAAAAAAACTTGCCTAACCACTGCGAGGAATGAAAAAAAATGAATTAATCCCTATGAGAATTCAATATAGATAGAGAGTGTTCATTGATTTTAAGATGTTTAATCACATCACTCAAAAATATCACTTCCCCATTCCCTTCATTGATCAGATGTTAGAGAGAATGGTAGGGAGAACTCATTAATGATTTTTGGATGGATTTTCAGGTAATCTTCATGTACCTGTTACTCTTAAGGATCAAGTGAAGAAAATCATTACATGTCCCATTAGAATGTTTTAATATAAAAGGATTCCATTTGGTTAATGTAATGCACTAGGTACATTCCAGAGGTTCATGGTAATTATATTTTCATATCACATTGAATATTTCATAGAGTTTTTCCTGGATGATTTCACATTTTTTGGAAACACTATTGACCATTGTTTCAAAAATCATGAAAAATGGTTTGAAGACCTACAATGAAAAAAATCTGGTTTTAAATTTGGAAAAGTTCCATTTCATGGTTGAGAGAGGGATTTTCCTTTGGAATGTCATTTCCAAAAAGGGAATTGAAGTTGATAAGTCAAAAATTGAAGTGATATATTCATTGACTTACCCAACTTGTGCGAAGCATGTAAGATCATTTTTAGGACATGCAAGATTCTACATGAGGTTTATTAAGGATTTCAGTAAAATTTATCTCCCTATCCTAAGATTTGTTTTTAAATATTCCGATTATGATTTCAATGGTGCATGTATGGAATCCTTTGATGATCTAAAGGGGAGATTGATTGAACCACCTATGATACAGCCACCAAATTAAGAAGAACCATTTGAGATAATTTGTGATGCTTCCATCCAAGAAGTTAGAGAAGTCCATTATCCTAGAATTGAGGGAATGCCAAAGGTCATTTAATATGCCTCAAGAACCTTGGATGTGGGTCAATTCAATTAAACAACCATATAAAATTAGTTTTTAGCTGTCGTTTTTTCTTTAGAAATATTTAGATCATATCTGCTTAAAACTAATGTCACTATATTTTCTAATATGTGGATCTCAAGTACATGATAAAGAAGTATGAAGCTAAACCAAGTTTACTGGGATGGATTTTACTACTTTAGAAATTCAACATGGAAATCAAGGAAAAAAAGGGATCTGAAAACTATGTGGCTAATAATTTAAGCGGACTTCCCAACACCGTTGAAGCTGAAATTAAAGAAGAAGAACCATTGAATGATCACCATCCATGAGAACAACTATACTTTGTTAAAGGAGAAGTTACTTTTTATTCTTATATAGTCAATTATCTAGTAACATATAAAGTCCCATCTCATTTCAATTCTCACCAAATTCACAAACTGAAAGATGAATCTACATATTACATTTGGGATGATCCATTTCCATGGAAGCTTTTCAATGACCAAATGATAAGAAGATGTTTTCTGGAGAGTGAAATTGGTCTTTTATTTGGGTTTTGTCACACATTAGATTATGGAGGCCAATTTGGACCTCAATGGACCGAAATAAAGGTATTATAATCTTGGCTTCATTGGCCCACCTTTTTTAAATATTCTCATGAATTTTTGAAAAAGGTGTCAAAAATGTCAGTTTTCTGGAAATATTTCCAAGAGACAAGAAATTCCCCAACAACCACTTAATTTTTGTGAAATTTTTTATGTGAGTGGGATATATTTTATAGGAGCTTTCCTAATTTCATTTGGAAATTATTATATATTGCTTTTGGTTGACTATGTTTCCATATTAGTGGAAGAAAAATCCACCATGACTGATGATGCTAAAGTTGTTTGTGATTTTGTTAGGGATAACATTTTTTTAAAGGATTGGAGTTCCTAGAGCCATCATCATTGGTCAAAGGAATCACTTTTTCAATTGGAAAATGGAGGCTTTATTGATGAATTATGGATAGCATCACAAAACATCAATTTTGTATCACCCACAAACAAATCGTCAAGCTAAAGTGTCTAATATGAAAATCAAAGGAATTTTAGAGAAGAATATTAAACCAAACAAGAAGGACTAGAGACAAATGTTAGAAGACACATTATGGGATTATAGGACATACTACAATTCCTCTATTGGAATGAGTCTATGTAGGCTGATTTCTGGGAAAATTTGTCATCTAACTCTGGAACTGAAGCATAAGGTGTATTGGGCTGTTAAGAAGATGAATTAGGATCATGAATGTGCTGGGAAAGAGAGATGGTTATAGTTACAGTAGATGGAGGAAATTAGAAGAGAATCATTTTAAAATTCCATGATTTAAAAAGAGAGAACAAGAGTGGCTCAAGAAAATATGATCCAACCTAATGAATTCCATAATGGAGATAAAGTGATTCTATTCAATTCAAGAATCAAGTTTATGCCTGGTAAACACCATTCCAGATGGGAGGGACCACTTATAGTTACTCATTTTTATCTTTTTTGTACTGTGAAAATTGTGAATGATGGAGAGCAGGAGCCATTTACTAGTAAGGGGCACAGGCTGATGAAATTACATGGGACCATTCCATCAGATCTAGTGGAGGAGATCACACTACTCCATCCTTTCTATCAATAAGAACCATTAGGTCGTACCTCTCCTTTACACATTTTGGTTGTTTTGATTAATTTTAAATCTGACTTACATGTTACATCTATTTTACTGCATTGACGACACTACATCATTTAAGTGTGCGGGAGGGAACCTTTGTAGTTTAGGATTTTCATTTTTTGTATTTTTCAATAAATAAAAAAAAGTGTGTTTTTAAAAAAAATTTGTCTTTCATTTTAATTTTTTGGTGTGTTTTTGAAAATTTTGAGCTAAAGTGTTTATCATTGAAAATTTTAAAATCCATTTCATTGAGTGAACCAATTTATTTCATGAAACTGAGCTTAAATGAAGGCTGAAAATAATTTTGTTTCATGCTCAATTTATTAGGAACTTGAAGAAAAGAACTCAGATTTTTGAATCCCATGCCACATATCACTATCTTTATATTTGAAATAAACTACCCATGAGGCTTTTGAATCATTGTTGTTATATCCTTTTCATTCACCTCACTTATTGAGAGAACCAAACCATGCTTGTTTTAACCAGAATTAGATTTATTCCTTTCAAAACTTGAGGGTTTGAGGCACATGCGTTTTAAATGATTGAGGAATTTATTTTGTTTGAAAGACCCCTTTTCAAGAGAATCTCTTTAATTATAGCCTTCCATGTACATTTAATACCTTTAGCTTTTAGAATACATGAACTACCTATTAGGTTAGCCACATTACAAGAAAACTTTCTTTATCCAACTTTCTCTTGAAGTGAAATTACATTGTCTAGTTGAACTTAAGTGAGGGGGTAGTTGTCTTGTGTTGTGCTGCCTAATTTTGTAAAACATTGGGTGGAAAATAAAATGCTGGTGAGATGTGTGTGTGGATGAAAACTCATTATAGTTAAATTTGTGCCTTTTATGGATATTTCATGATAAAAGAAGTTGGGCCTTTCTAGATCTTCTAATGGAGTTAGAAAGTTGTGCCTTTTCAAGAGCTTTCATGAAAAATCAGGTTTGAGAAGATTGAAATTTTTGCTGCTGAAATGCTAGGATTTTTAAACATTTGTTGATATTTCATGATTATGAAGGTTAATTTATACTAAGGGGGATGATGATGATACCATACTTGAGAGAAAATTATAATTGTGCAATTTTTCTTCCAAAAGATCCAATCACTCCTCATTCGACATTAGAATTGTTTTATCAAATCCAATACAACTGAAAGCAACATAACATCCCTATAAATTCATCATGATACAAACATTTCCTTAACTCACATTGGGTGGATAAGTAAGATTTTTTCAGACCTATGATGACCCTTTCATTGGTTTGGATGAGAAAAACATTGTTGAAAATTGATATTTGTGAGTTGAGAGAAAATTTATGTGTGGTAGGTGTCTTATGTGAATGAAATGAGAAATGAAGAGGAAAAATATTTACTGATCTGATATGAGAACGTGTAAAAATGTTTATGGATGAGGCATGATGTCTTTTAATTTTTGGTGTGAATTGGTGGATCTCATTGACATGTGTTTTTAATTTTATTTGATTTGATTTTGATTTTGACTTGTTTGGGAGTCCAGGCGCTAAGTGTGGGGGAATTTATAGAGGTAATATTTCATTATTTTTCATATTTGTTTAAATTATTTAACCCCTTATAATTAATCAATTTTAGCAGATTTATATCATTTTAGTGTTTTGGTGAATTATGGGCTTAATTATGGAAATTGGTTAATTCTGTAAATTTAACTATTTTGTGGAGATTATATATTTTTAGCATATCCTTAACATTTTTTTATCCAGATACTGTGATTACATTTTTTAGTATTTACATGCTTGGGGTATTCATCTCTACCTTCTGTACCAAGGTCCAATTCGACATACAAATGGCGCAGAAAAATTCATCAAGTGAAACTTGTTTTCTGGATGACAGAATGAACCCACCATAATTAATGTGAATATATTGGCTTACACAAGTACAAATGTAGTGATTCTAGATAGATTATAAATAGGACTCCTAGTATCACCTTCAAATTAAATTCCATCAAGAAATAATGTCAATAAGGCTTCCATTACATGAGAAAAAAAGAATAATTTGAAGAGTGATCTCAGGCAGAAAGAGTTGTCATTAGTAATTCGAGGATAACATTTGTTACAATTGTTCACATTGTATGAGATTTTGAGGATGAATTCACAAGAAATATGGGAACAATATTTAGGAAGACACAAACCTATGATTTTTCCATGTAGTATGATAAATGGACTCATAATTTTGGTGGAGTAATTTTGGACGCAAACTTTCTACTCCACATGCCTAAAAATAAGAGTGTCCACTTCCATTCAAAGGGGTTGAAGAATGTGCAATAGGTTTTGTTCTATAAAATTGAGTTGTTTATTTTCTTTTTATATATTCTATTTTCTCTTTTCTTTGTTTCATCATTCTCTCTTCTTCCCCTTCCAACTCTATTACCCTTCACATGGATTGCTAAAACCATTGATTTATCGGGGAAGGGAGAGTTTCACTATTATAATGTCGGAGTTTTGTGCCTAAATGTAAAACAATTTTTTTTATTTTGAATGATTTATATTATCAATTTTTCCCAATTCTATTAATGAGATTGTTTTTTAGTTTTGTGTAATCATCAATAATAACTTCTGTTTAAAGAGTTTTAATCTCCCTCTACCTAGTGTGATTTGTCTCGGTCGAGAAAATTGTCTTAGGTGGTGAGTGTCCAGTGATAGTTGCCATGTGTGTGGAACCAGTGAACGTTTTATAGAGTTACAAGGAGAAAAAATTCACGATTGAGACTTCCCTTTGTTTTTTAGTGATTGGTTATGAACTTCAATGAACATTAGAGTGAGTTCCATTTGTTTCTTTACCCAAGGGTGATTGATTACTCGATCGAGGAGTATTTCATTTGTTATTTATAAGGAAGAGAGGGAAGATGATCTTTGGTACTATGATGACATTGAAATAGGTGATCCTACCTAGACCCCAATCACTCTCCTCATCCATTAGTGTTCAACATTTTTTTTTATTTCTTGATTTATTTTTCAACTCGAACAATTTCAAAACAACATCTTCTTCTTTATTTAATTTACATGACAATCATAATTGTTCTACACTCCTATCAAGAGAAAAATTAGGATACCCAATTTTCTACATTTTAACATAGGTTATATTTTTTTCACACCCCATTATAGGCACGTGTCAGGGAGGAATATTATATTTTTATTTTTATATTATCATATTTTATCATCTCTTTTTACTAGGGAACTGACACCTAGTGGACTTTGTGTGGGTGTATTCTCTAACATCTAGGTTTATAAGGGACGAATGGATAACTACCACCTCTGACTTCACTCTCTCCTCCTAGTAGAATTATTTGATGGTTTTTAAAGTGGTTATCTTTCCCCATATATGTGAATATAGGGTTGTAATATTTTATAGTTATTTGACCCAAATTTATATCTGTATATTGTATCCTAAGGATTTTATAGGTATGAAGTGTATTAACTTTGATGGATTGAGGTACATTACATAGTGTGTAGGATGTAATATATTAAGGTATAATGCTCGATGTATAATACAAGAAATATGGTCTTGAATATATATAAAAAACTAATCGATTACTACATGGAGATGTGGATGTGGTTATGAGATGATGTGATTCATGAGATGCATGTTATGATACTTTATCCTAGGTATCTTCAGGATGGTTTATTTTGTAGGGAGATGGATTTGGGCTTATGACATTGGGGAATAGTAGAAAACAAGTGGGGGATTAGTATTAGAGTACCCTTTTTTCTACCAAAATATATGATCACTTGTATGTGTTACATGGTGATATATTATAATAGTGAGGTTGAGAACTCATTATACCTATTTTTTAATGATTTATCTTCACTTGTTGTCAACTGGTATATAATATTCTTTATTTGTCTTTTTTATTATGTGAGGCTTAGTGGAGGTTCTGATTGAGTATACATGTTATGAGTAACCTATGTATATTTAAACATTTTTTTGGTTAGTAGTATAAGGTTGGAGATCAAGTGGGATTTTAATAGTTCGTGGTTGTTTGGGAGCTAGGTTGTATTCTTTTGTTCCTATCAAGTTTATCTTTTAGTAATTTTATTTTCATTTTTAGTTATACTAGTTCTATATGACATTATATGAAGGTACATGGGTTTTGTTACTATATTTGGGTAATATTTGATTATTTTACATGTATTATATCTTGAATATTATGTTCTCATATAGAAAAATTCATCCCATTTATATGTTCATTATACCCTTTTTTCTTTTCACAAACACATGGCCTATTAGTTGCAGGCATCGGTTGGGCACTATCTCCCTTATCTCATTATTGGCTGAAGATGAGTACTATTGGGGGGCAGGGTTTATGAAATATTTGTATCAATGGTTTATGTTAAGGTATATGATAGAGTTTTTAATTAGGAATATGTGAGATGATTTGTGTTGGTTAGGAAACAATGTTATTTTTCTTTAGAAAAAAATGTAAAAAAATGATTCTTTCTAATAAACTAGTATTTAAGGCCACATGTGATCTGATGCATAAAGATTTATTTTTTTCTATCCTACAATGTAATGTGATACTGGTTGTTGGGTAGCGACCTTGGGGAGGATCATGCATCATTCATCATTCTTCATGTGTTTAAAATGGGTAGATATTGGGATTAAGTTAACTCATTAATAAAAAAATTTATTAAAATAAATATTCTAGGATTATGATTCTCTGACCATTTTTCATTTTTATATATGGATCTAGGTCAATTTACTCATTTTGTTAATATAGATGATGTTTGAAAAGGTGTGCCACAGGTCACCATAGTGGATTTTTCGATGATGAAGATACTTAAAGAAGGTTACTCCAAGACTTTCAATGCCAATGATTGTAAAAGTATAAGGGCTTCGTTTCAGACTCATTTACATAACACTTTTTTGGGGATGTGGAGATATCACTTAATTTTATTTGTTCTCAAAATGAGAACCATGTTTCATTATTTTATATTATTCTACATGTATGAGAGAGGTAGTGGATGATCTTGTTCCATAGGGATCATGAAGTGTCAGAGGTCCCATGGGAGAAGTTCAAGGACTATTTTTTAGTATAGTTTCATTCTTACACCATAGTGGATGCCAGTAACCTGGATATTCTTATACATCAACATGGTTCTTTCAATGTGTGATAGTTCAGGATCCATTTCCAAACCATTATCTTATATTCGTGAGACCTATTTTAATATTAGGAGGCTAGGTTAGTGAATTTGATGGAGTATTTGAATCTAAAAATCCAATGTTAGGTCACCCCATTCATGTTGTTGACAAATATCAAGGTTCTAGTGAAGGTAGAGGTTGTTTACAGGATACTGGGTAGAACTAGGTCATCATAATAGAGGTGTTATCAGGATTCCTCATGATGCAGATCAATGTTTTGGGGTTCCAAATTCCCTAGAACAAAGATAATTTGTATAATTGAGGGTAGGACCTGAAACTCTTCATCTAGTTTCTTTGGGGGTGGAATCTCTCTAGCCATTTCTACGGAATCATAAAAGAATTCATGTGAAATCTAAGCTCATTAGTGGTGAGAGTGTTTGGCCTTTATAAGATGTTATTATGGTCCTGGTATTCTGATTTAGGTTTCTCTCATTATGCAATTTCATCTGAGGTGGTAGTAGTTATATGATCTATCGTGGTATTGTCGTAGAGGTAATCAGGATGAAAGAGGATAGCCCTGGTATTTTCCTCATCCCTAGAGAGTAGAGAATATCCATAGAGGTGATCATCGTCAGGGTTATAGAGGTTTTGAGGTAGGCCATTTCTAGCTACATTCTCTTACATTTGAAGTATTGGGTGATCCATAAGTTGCTTGAGGTTCGATTTTCTTTATTTCTAATTGGGTTCACACCTTATTTGATTCAAGACCAACACAATCCTACATATTGACTACCATAGTCAGGTTTTATATCTTGTGGTGGATATACTTTTAGTTCTCTTAGTTTTGACTATTCCAGTTTGTGCTCGAGATTATCTATATAGAGTATGTAGATACCATGATCCAAAATTGGGGCAGCATCACTCTTGGTGATATATCATATTTTTACATATATCAAAATATAACATCATCCTTTGTGAGAAATAGTTTTATTGAGTGCATGATATTGTGGATTTCATCATGGGGATGGTTCTATTTTATGATGTTGATAGAGATTATTCTATGTTAATTTGAGAAAGATACCCTTAAATTGGTTAGAGGTGTGTTCCATCCTTGTCTTCCAGGACGGCTGATCTGGTACTAATTTCATTAGAGGTACAGGTGATTGTGTTTCCCAGGGTTGTAGATGATTACCCTAATATTTTTCTTGAGGAGGTTATAGTGTTTCCCCCTTTAATAGAGATTTATTTATAGATAGTGTTACTACCTTAAATTTCACTAATCTCATTGTACCTAAATAGAATAAATCTTTATGAGTTGCATGAGTTATGAGTACAACTCGATGATATTTAATCCTGATTTCCTAGTTGAAATAGTTTATCATATTGGGGTCCACTAATTTTGTTCATGAATATGGATGACTGATGCTTTTATATTTATATAAATTATCAATACAAAAACCAAAAAATAGTAAGGAACATCTATCCTCTTCAATATATTTATGATTTATTGAATCGTTTCAATAAAGATAGTTGGATCTAAAAGATTTATCTATGATTAGTACATTATCATATGAATTTATAAGCGTATTATGTTTCAAAAACAACTTACAATGTCAATATAGTCCTTACATGTTCATTTTTATGTCTTTCAGTGTGATAAACACTCCTTCCAGGGTCATGTGTTTGATGAATGCATTTTTTAGGGAGTTCCTAGATTGGTTTGAAGTGGTTCTAATTGATAACATCCTTGTGTACTCCATACCTTAGAAAGATCATACATTTCTTTTGCATTACATTTTTTATGTTCTAAATTATTAGTAGTTATTTGATATTTTTTAAAAGAGTGTGTTCTGGGATTGTGAGGACTATTTCTAGGGTATTTCTTGTCCTAGTGGGTAGTTGGTATGAATCCCTTAATGATCTAGGTAGTTTCTTCTTGGGATTCCAAAAAGATTATTACATAAGTTAAAAAAAATCCTCATGGGTTATTAGGTGTTTTAAAGATAATTTATATTGGGTTGAGACTCCTATAATATCATTGACTGTAAATGATTAAGCATTTATTTATACTAACCAGTGTAAGGTTCCATTTGAGTATGTGATATGAAAGTTGGTCGGTACTCTAATTCTTCATTTTCTAGATGGGGGTCTTTAGTTCATGATTTTTTGTGATGTTTCACATCATGGGTTGGGATGGGTTCTATTGTATGAGAGATTAGTTATTTCTTATGGGTGATTTTATTTTTATTCCTATGTGCAGGACTATGCCACCAATGATATCAAGTTGGTAGAATATGTGATTTAATTAATGTTTTAAAAAAATTATCCCATTGTACAGTGTTATTATTTATTTTTATTGATCATAGATTCCTAAGGTATGTCCAATACTAGCATGACTAGAACTTATGACAATGATAGTGGATGGAATTTTTATAGGATTTCCACTTTGATAATTAGTATGCACCATGACATGGTAATTGTTGTGGCTATTGATCTTAGTAGGAAGTCAAGCAGTGATGTCCTATTGAAATCTATAGATTCTTGGAAGATGATGGAATATCTCACATTAATTTGTGATGATATGTGACTAGATGATGGTAATTGTTTTTATATGTTTATGATAGTGAAATCATTCTTGGTGTAGGAAGAGGAGGATTCCATGTTTGGTGATTCTATGGTGCTGGTATGGAGATACCAAGTTGTTTATAGTGATTTTTCTAATTGTTAGTATAAGGATGAATAAGACTGAGTGTTTTTCCAAGGGAAGAGTTTCAACCCCTTAGTTATGTTTGAGATGGTTCTCTATGAGTTACATATCTCACCCTTTGTGGTACATCTTAACATGAAGAATATGTACCACTCTCTAAAAGGGAGGTTTTAGTGGCCTTGTGTGAAGGATTATTTGTAGAGTTTGTGTCCTGAAAATTGGTCTTGTAGAAGGAGAAGACTAATCACCATGTTCCGGATGGGTTACTCTTGCCATTGTATGTTCCTCAATGGATGTTGGAGGACATCATGATGGAGTTCATTGCCAGTTTATCACAATCTTAGTGAGTCCACAATTATATATGAGTGATAGTGGGTTATTTGAAAATATCATCCCGCCTTATAGTGATCAAAGAGTCGATCTTAGTGGAGTATTTGTTGAGGATGTACCTAGTGAGTCTCCAAAGAGTCCCAAGGATGATCATTTCAATTCATGATTATTTTTTACTTATATGGTTTTGATAGGTATCTAGAATGCATTTTTCTCTTAGTTGTGCCTCAAAACTACATTTCATATTTCAACATATACTCATATAGGGAAGACTATCTAGAATATGGATTACGTGTTGTCTTCTTATTTCCTAGATTTTGGAGGTTCTGACCTTGATTGAGTTTTCTTACAACCATAGTATCACTCCACTACTATTATGTAACCATTTACAACATTGTATTGTCATCCATTTAATTTTATATTGTGAGCTTATGGATTCAATGAGTGAAAAGTTATCAAGTTCAAACTTGTGCTAATAATGACATAGATGGTTTATGTTATTTTTGAGATGGTAAAGGCAGTGTGGGATTGTCTAAAGTCTTATATCTATCATTAGAGGATACCTATGGAGTTTGATATTGGATATCTCATGTTCTTGAAGATGAATCCTCAATGAGTTAAATGGTGTTTTTATCATAAAAGTGTGCTTTCTACCTAGATTTTTTTAAATTTTAGGGTGTTTAATAATTTTGTATTCCTGGTGTATCATATAGAACTTCTCCTAAGAGGATCTAGATACATGATTCCTTCCCTGTTTTGTTTCTCCCCCATTAACAAAGAGAAGATTCCAATATCATTGAATGGGTTTAGATCAATATTGACAATGATTATAACTTTAAGGAGAGGCAATGAAAGAGATATATTGGGAAAATTAAATGTAGATACACACATAGTATTCTATTTTTTTAATTCTAGATTATCTTTGGTAGTGTAACACATTCGGTTGATTTTAACCCTATATGGTTTATGAGATAATTTTCACTTGATGTTTTTTTGTATTCTCACTCTTGTTTGAGAGGTATCTCCGCTATGACAGTTTTTAAGAGTTGGTTGTTGTTTTTTTGTGGTTTTAGGATTATTTCATATTACTTAGGTGGTTGAAAAACTGTTTCGGAAAGATTATTGAGAGGTATCACATGAGGTGGTTGATCAGATGACCCTTTTTCCTTCTCTTCATTGTGGGATTGGTTTTAAATTATGAATAATGAGAATAGTTTGGTAAGTATATTATGTAAGGTCAAATATAATATTATTCATTCCCTTTTGGAGTTTTGGTTTTTAAGGTTCCCATAAAATATGTGGGGAGGAGATGGAGACATAGAAGGCTCCTATAGTCATTTTGGGTTTGGTTATGACATGGAAGCTTCAGTTACACCATAATCCTAACCACTGTGAAATAGTGAGTCTCGACTAGGGTGTAGGGTCTTGGGAATATAATTTTATATATACTTCTATATGTTGGATAGAAACATCATAGTTAAGGGATGTGATGTAATACCTTAAGTTATGAGGTGTGTAGAGACTACTTTTGGAATAGGGGTTCAAGGGGTGTTCTGACAAGATATAAGTATTTGTTCCTTTGGGATAGAATCTTGTATAGACATCTTTTTAATGAATAGTTATTCATGTTGGTTTTCTTGTTTACATTATAGTACACCTCCGATTTTCTTGTATATTTTGTTTACAGGGAGATAAGTTCATTTGATTTGGGTTGATCCCGGAATGATATAGAAGGGTCCCTTCCATTATGCCATAGTTTATCCTAATTCATCCAATATTGGAGTGTGGGTGTAATGTTATGCCATGGTGTTGGGTTTTTTAGAATTCATATAAAGACTACAAAACCCATCCAAATCCACATTTCTAATAATTTTCTCTCTCAAACCTTAGTATCCCATGAATTCATTTTTAAGAAATTTGAATCACCTTTTGATTTGATTCAAACCCTTCCATATAGGGATCATTATGTCTTGTTTCAATGTGAGTTATTCCTATTTTATTGTGGTTTATCCTCTATTAGATCTCATTCCCTCCAATTCATTCTCAAACTTCTATATATTTTTATCACAATCATTTAAATGGAGATTAATTTTTTTTGAGTGATTACATAATGATATTCTTTGAGGGATATAGCTTCCACTTGAAGATGTGAATCAAGATCTATATTTTTTGAAATTACGATTAAATAAAATTTAAAACATTAAGGTATGGGATTTAATGTTCATACTTATATATTAAATGAAATTATAAAGTTATCATACTTTAGCTTCTTTAGATGGTGGTTGAATTAATCCTAAAAATGACAAAACTAAATTGAATAATTAACATGGTTTATGGTTGTAGTGATCACATTTATTCCTTCACCAGGATAACTGTTATTATCTTAATATGCTAGAGAGTGTGTTATCTATGTTTTTTCCATTTTTTATCTTGTTTTTTTATTTGTATTAGTAAAATAATTTCCAAAAAAATGGTTATTTAATGTTGACCCTCTAATTATTGGGTTGGATAATGAATTAAAGATGATTTTTTAATAAATCCATTAATTATTATAATTTTATAGAAATAAAATGATTCCTAATGCATGTTTTAATTGAATTTTTTCTTCCATGTATTAATTTAAATGGATAAACATCTTGAAGATATAAATTATTTCTATTGAGAATAATACAAAGGTATGTCAATGATATATTCTTCATTAAAGTTTAAAAAATCTAGAAGTTATACCTAGAAGGATTATTGAAAAAAATTATCTTATATTAGAAAATTACTTAGGATACCTGTATTTGTAACCTATGATAATTGAATGAGTTCATCAAATATGGAATAATTTTTTTTAAATATAATTTTTTGGGAATGAGTGGCCATATTTTCCAATCAAGGATTAATACATTTTGTGTTATGGTCAAGAGAGACAATTTTCATGCAAATTATAAATGCCTTATTTTTATATCCTAGTTTTGCTGTTGAATATGTTGACTTGTTAACTTATATGTTCATATGTCTGTTATCTTTTCTAAATAATGTGATGTCAGTCTTGGATAGAAGATGGTTTTAAGAGAAATGGGTGGGGTGGCCTCAATTTGTGCTAGCAATTTATGACTATAATAGCTATACACATGGTGATATGTGTGATGGAGTTAAGGATGACAATAGTATTTATGCAATGGGTTGAATATGTGTTTTCCCACTATTATGATGAATTTTGGATTCATTCATGTCAACAAATCTTTTAATAGACTGGGTTTTTTTTGTTTCTTTTTAATATGTATTCCTTTCTCCATTGGTTGAGGAAGATGGATTCTCTTAATTCTGAATATCATTTATGGTATATTATGATTTTATAGAGAACCTATAATTATGGATTGGTAATAATGTGTAAATAATGATTTAACCCCTGGGGCTGGTTACTGCCGCAACGAAAATAATGAATCTTGATAAACTATGGACTCTGTTGAATTATTCCAAGTGTCCATGGACTTCCCTTAGAGTTTAATGAATTGTAATATATAATAATGTTGAATGATGAATAATGAATTAATTAACGTAAAGATAATTATTACAAGAAAATAAAAAATTAATGAATTCTTTTTTAAATTATTGTGTTCCTATAAGAGATCTAGTTCATAATGGTGGAAGACAGGTGTTCATGAGATGACAACAACAGTTTATCCTAATACTAGATTAATTCCAATAGTTTTCTTTCAATATATATTTTATTATATATGTTTTATTATTTCATATGTTAACCCACAATTTTTATTAATGTGGATGATACACAATATAATCTTGGAGATTTGTTTACCCAATTCCATGTTGGCGAGGGATAGATCGCTAACTACGCCTCATGATTTATTATCATCTCTTAGAATTATTTTGTTCTTGTATGAATGATGTTCATATTTCCCCAAATATGTGTTTGTAGGACTATAATTGATTTTTTTATCACACACATGTATATATTGATATAGTATCCTTAAGATTATTATAGGTATGACATGAATAGGCTATGATGGATTGAGGTATATTACTCAGTGTATGGTCTGTAATGGGTTGACGTATACCCATATATGTATAATAAAGATATACTCTCTATTTTGGATAAAAAATACTAGTTGGTTACTATATTGAGATGTAGAATAGATGATGAGATGATGTGATGCATGAGATGAATGTTATGATACATTATCCCATGTTCCTTGGGGGGGGGGGGGGTTTCTTTTGTATAGAGATGACTCGGGACGTATGAATTTGGTGTAGAGTAGAAAAATGAAAGGGAAGTAGTAGTGGGGAACCCTTATCTTTTTATTACAATATATGATATGTTTTATATGTTACTTGGGGAGTGATAGCCACAGATAGCCTGCAAACTTAGTATACCTATTTAGGTGATGAGTTAGTTTTTCTTATTGTTAATAGGTCTTTACTATGATTTCATTATCTTTTCAAAGAGAGGATCTGTTGAGAATCCTACTGACTATACCTATTATTCTAACCCTATGTATATATGAAATGTTTTTCTGGAAATGAGTAGCTAGCTATAGATCATGATGCATATTTCTACCTTAGTTTTTTTTGGGATTTATTTGAGCTATGTTGTCTCTGTTGAGTTTATTATTTGGTACCTATAGTTCCATTTTCATTTTTACTAATCATGTGTAACATTTTATTCTTTTAAATTTTTATTTTATTATATCTAATAAGGATTTTATTTTTTTACTTATCTTATCTATCAATCATCATATTCACTTTAAGGGTATGGCTTCCCATTTTTATGTTATTTAAAAAATCTATTCTTATTTCCAATCAGTGACCAATTAGAGGTTGGATTCGGGTAGTCACTATCTCCCTTGACTCACTTTTAGTCTTAGATATGTACCTTTTGGGGAAGGTAGTTATGACATGTGTTCACATTAATTGATGTAGTAATGTGATATTTATTTATGTGAAAAAAAATGAAAATAGGGAGTCACCAATAAATGGAATTTAATGAAATTAATTCCACATGCCAATTGGATATCCTATGATCATAATGATTTGACCTCATAGATAATGGTTTGTTTGGAAATTATTTTTTAGGCTTACCTAGTAAATGGGAAACAAAATATAAATATCGACATATTCTATATCTATGGGCTATATGAATTTTGTTAATAATAAGATAAAAAAAATATTTTCATAAAAATGAAAATTATGTATTTTATTTTATATATAATGGCTTTATTACAAATTAAAAATGTCAAAAGTGGATTTTAGAGAAATAAATAATGATAAAAGAGTAAATGTTTGGCCTCCATATACATTAAGCATAATAACTATTCCAAACAAATTTCAAATAAAACACATATAAATATTATATACCATCACTCTGGTCATGTATTATCATTGATAACATTATATATACTAGTTTGAACATTTAAAAATATAATATCCTTAAATGGTGTATTTATTTAAATAATGAAAATAAAACTATTTACAATCCTTACCAAAGAAATTATTTAATCACCCTCTGATATGATTAAATAATGTTAACCATTCATTATGATAATTTAAAATGGGAGCTATATATTTTCAATCATTTAATGTGTATAATAATAATGGTTATAATTGAAGAACATTTTTTTGATTACTTAATGATCATGAATTTTTATAATTAGAAGAAATTATAATTTACTATATCTATTTAAATAAATATAATTATATCATTAATAATCATGAGTGTATATAATTCTTTGAACAAAAACATATTTCTATTTAATAGTATTTATCTAATTCATTATTAAATGTATTTATATTTCTTTTATTTTATGTTATTTACATATTAGATTTATAAATAAATTATAAATTTAAATCTAATTAAATTTTTTATTATAAATTCATTAATAATAATAAAATCCATTCATTTTTTATCTTAAAATTAATTTTAATAGTTCAAAATTATAAATAATTTTTTAAAGTTGTTCATTATTTATTTCAATGTTTTATAATATAGACATAAGAAAAAGAATCTAAGAAGGTAAAAAATATTTAAAAAAGATTATCGTTTTCAGAAAATATTTAAAAACAAATGATTTTCAAATACATTAAATGAATGTTTATCTATATTCGAAATTTCACCTCTAAAAATGATAGTTTGTAGATGAATTATGGAATATTTCGGAAATTTAATAATATAATATCCCTAATAATTTTCATTATTATTTTCAATAAGTGTTTTGAAACTGAAATATTATTATATATACCACAATTGTTATCCAAGTATATCAATCCATATTCTTCGTTTTCTCTGTCACTGCTCTCATTATATGATTTTTTTGTTATATATATATTACCATATCATAAATAAATCCCATTAAAACAAAATATATAACGTATAATTTAAATTTAATCTAATAAATTCACATTGTACTTAATTAAAAATTAAAAATCTTTATTTTGTGTGGTTGATTTGTTGGAATCCCATACTTTGGATCCAGAAATAAGACTTCAATGTATTAAAATTGACTACAATGAGCATCCAATTATCCCTAAAAAACAAAAATTAAAAAGTAATTAAATATAGTAATATATTCAATATGATTAGATTGAATAGTTTTACCCATACATTGTAGGAATCAAAAAGATCAAATGTTCTATTATTTTTTATCTAAACTCTTCAACTAGTTTATCTTTTTAAAATTTATTCTTTATCTAATGATGTTTTTTCTATAAAAATGATATCAGTATTAATGATTCCTAATTTTTCATCATACGTTTTTTCATTTTTATAGTTATCATATATCTTTTTATAGAAATTATGAATATTTACATACAATAATAAACATAATATATTAATTATTTGGTAAAAGGATTATAAAAATATACCTCATTTATATATTCAAAATTGAGTTTCACATCCATTCATGATTTAAAATTTCATTTATTCTTTCAAAAGCAGCCATTTATGTAATAAACAATGAAAACATTTTTTCTATAAATTTAATTTATTCCATATTTATATATTTTATTTTTGTATCAATAATAAATTAGAATGTAATAAATGTAGAAGTGGAATTGGTGAGGTAGTGGTACTCTTATGTTTTCTATTTGATTTTTTAATTGATCCACTATATTTTTTTGGTCATACATTCTGATTCCACCTCCCTTTATTTTTCTATAATATCATGCCTCATTTAATATGTTTATCATCAATTATTAATGTATTTTCATTTTTTTTAAAAATTTGAAGGACATACCACATTATCGTCATTAATATTTGTATGATTAAATAGTCATTCTATGAATGTTCCAATCACATGTTCAATAATGGTAACAACCAAATCATCAAGGAGAACAAACATCATGGAATTCGACTTAAGAGCTATTAGAATCCGCTCTTCCCTGTGATATTTTGGTTTTTTTCATTGTATATCATATATCCTTGGATATTATATAGCATACTCCTCACAACAACGTAATGGGTGGCTATAAGTAGATATAAATCACCATCAATTTCAGCCTATAGAATTGTAACATAAAAAAAGTTAGTAGAAGTAGTTTGATTCACATTTGAAAAAACTTGGTATTCCAAAATAGATTAAATTATCCAAAATAGGAGGTTGATGTTAAAACCCCCATCCCCCCATTGGTACTCTTCCTAGTCTTGAAGTGAAGAGAAGGAATGACCCCTGAGTCTTTCCTCACATAGGCCCCAATATTGAGACTACTGTCGTGGGTATAAAACACTCAAATATAAGGTATTACAATCAATATAATTAAAAAGATAAAAATATGTGATGATAAGACAAAAAAAAACTCATTATATATGAAAAAGGAACTAAATATCATTAAAAATAATATCCCACATGAATGAATATGAACAAATATATATTAATTTATCCAAAGATAAAACAATACCAAAATAACATATTATGTTAGAAACCATAACAACTGCAAACTATATGTTGGTATTATCGAAATTGATTATGAAATTACTTCAATAAAAATGAAAAATTGATAATTTATATTATTGGTGAGTATAAAATGTATGCACTTTATTATCATACCCAAGGTATCTCGTGATAAAGTGAAAAGATTTCCATAATGCCTTTGTAATCAAATAGCATCACTAACTGTCACCTATAGAGGTTAAATATTACCTTACCTAACTAAGAATCCATAAAACAATATTTTATCCGAGTATAATAAGATAATAATATGAATAATGAAATCATTAGTGCCTCATAACCAACTCCCCAATGATGTTACACTCTCCCTCAAGGAGAAGACATCCTTTGTGCCCCTCCCTTCCATATCCACCAATAACAGCTCTAATTATATATCATCTCTAATGAAACCAACCACACATTATATCTTGGGATAATAATTTCATAACACATATAATAGAACTTGGGTGGTAAGTTATTATGACTGTGTAGTGCTTCAACCTCATTCCCACCCCTAACATGAATTACTCTCACCACAAATCTCATTGTCCTCCACTGTTATCACCATGATTTTCTACTAAAGGGAGAGTGATTGTGTGATAGTCATGGGTTTTTGTCATAATAAATTAATAGTTACTCTTAATCATTCCTAGTGATTGATATTGGTTTTCAATTAAGAATTAGGTTTTGGTAGTTTCACTTATCCAATCTCTTACAAGATATTCTCAAAAATCCTTGTCAATTGGCTGCGCCTTTGGCTTCCTGATATTATCTCTAAAAACCAGAGCGCCTTCATAGCTAAGAGAATGATTAGGGATAATTAAATTGTGGCCCATGAACTATTCCACTCTATTAAATCACGCTCCACAGCGAAAATAGGAACCATGGCCTGGAAACTGGATATGACAAAATCCTATGATAAAGTGGAATGGCGGTTCCTTAGAGCGGTGATGCTGAAAATGGGGTTCTGCACTAAATGGGCAGATATTGTCATGCATTGCATCTCAACCTTCTCCTTCGGAATCAAGGTCAATGGGTATCTCACTAGAGTATTCGCCCCAACCCGTGGCCTGCTCCAGGGAGACCCCCACTCCACATTTCTCTTCATCTTGGCCGCTGATATTTTTTCTAACCTTATTTCTAGGGCTGCATCCTCTAATTATATTCATGGGGAAATGGTCTGACATGAAATCCCACTAGTGTCACATCTCTTTTTCGCCGATGACTGCCTCCTTTTCTCCAGATCAACTATAAATGAATGCAGGGTGATCAGCCATGTGATCCAGCAGTATGAGAGGGCGTCTGGACAGTCTATCAATCACGGCAAGTCAGAAATCTCCTTCAGCGCAGGGGTGCCTCTCTCCAAGAGAGATGAAATTTGTGTATCAGCAGGCATCCATATGGTCGATAAACACTAGAAGTATCTCGGGCTACCCACGGTGATTGGCCGGTCCAAAAAATGAAAACTTTTCATCTCGGATATAAAGGATTGAGAAAATAATTCAAGGCTGGACCCCGAAACGCATCTCCAAAGCTAGCAAAGAAACCCTCATTAAATCTGTCATCCAGTATATCCCCAGCAATTTTATGTCACTGTTTATTCTCTCGGTAGCCATCGTCAATCAGATCCATTCACATATGGCCAACTTCTGGTTGGGGAAAATAATGGAAGGAATAGACTCCACTGGATGGCATGAGAGAAACTCTCCAAACCCAAGTCGAAGGGAGGAATGGGATTCTGAAATCTTCTACTATTCAATGACGCACTGTTGGCCTAGAAAAGCTGGTGCCTTATTAACCGTCCATCATCTCTTTGTGTGCGGGTACTCCGAGCTATGTACTTTCTGTTGGGCGGAAGAGTGATGGCAAGAGGGGGGTGAATTTCCTTTTTAAAAAATAATTAACAATTTAAAACAAAGTTAAAGGTGCAGCGGAAATAAAAGAGGCAAGACACAAAACTTGATAACGGAGTTCGGCTTAAACCAAAGCCTACGTCTCCGCTCCCAACTCAACCGTTGAGAGATTTACTACCGCTTGCTTTTTAATGGTTTTAGCAAGAAACCCACTAGACTTTAAGGTAGTCTAGAACCTATTACAGCTTGCTTTTAATGGTTGAGCAAGAACCCACTTGCTTTTAATGGTTGAGCAAGAACCCACTAGCCTTCTTACAGGTGAAGGCTAGCTCACCTATGACTCAAGCCTTTTAAAGGGAAGGCTTGACTAACCTCTTCACACCTTGAAGGTGGTGTGAAAACCCAAACAAAGAGAGGATGAGAGAAAGAGGGGTTTGTAGGCACAAACCCAAATTGATGCTCAAAATGATAAAACAAGAAAAAACCGTAATGTGGAGAAGTCTTGGGCGCCAAAGGATTGATTGGAGTTGATGAAGAGCGCTCCCAAGCTTCTATGGTGATGCTCCTTGGATGTGGAAATGAGTTGGAGAAAATGGGGATCCTTGAAGGAATGCGCCGGAGGTTCGCCAAATGATGAAAAATGTGTCCGTTGGCTTACTTGTGTTTCTGGGGCTTCCTAGTCCTTTATTTATAGAGGGGGAACCCTCAAATGGCCTTTGGGGGTCTTCGGAGCCGTTGGAGAGGCCTTCGGAGCCGTTGGGGGTCAAGTGGACAAGTCTGGTCAAAGCCCAACGGCTAGTTTGACTGGCTCCACCGGCTGACCGGTGCTTGGACACCGGTTGGCCGGTGCTTTGGAAAAAGGAGAGGGCTTCTGCCCAGGCACCACCGGCTGGCCGGTGAGTGGGCCACCGGTTGGCCAGTGCTGAGACAGTAGCTGTCCGGCCTGTCTGGGTTCCACCGGCTGGCCGGTGGTGGGACACCGGTTGGCCGGTGGTCTGGACAGAGGGGATGCCTTCTGTCCAGGCTCCATCGGCTGGCCGGTGGTCATCCACTGGTTGGCCGGTGGACTGAAATCAGTCCACTTTCAGTCCTTCTTGGCCCAATTCCTTGGCAACCTTTTGCCTATCAACACAAACACTTAAAACAAGATTAGATAAATAAGAGAGTGATTGTGATCATGAAAATTAAACTACGAGGGGTACGAGAGGTACAACACTTTCCCCACACGGACTTCCATGGTTCCCCTTTTGGCCCCCACCCTAGCTTCCTCTGGAGAAGCATTTGGGGGGCCCGAAATCTTCTGGAGAAAGGGTTGGGCTGGAGGATTGGGAATGAATCATCGGTCAACATCTAGAACGACCCATGGATTATCGATAAGGATGGTATGTGGGCCACATCCCCCGCCCAGCCAGGTCTTGAAGACACCACTGTCAGCTGCCTCCTCTCTGACCAGGGCCTGGGGTGGTGTTTGGAAAAGATCCATGAATGGTTTAACGAAAGAGACCAATGAATTAACATGAGCATCCCCCGGGTCCCAGATGCATGCCTCGACCATCATTTCTAGACCAATGACATTTCAGGAGAATACATGATGACATACAGTTATAGAATATCCCTAGGAATCCACTCTACCGATACTATTGAGAGACCAAGTAAATATCTTTGGAATCTCAACGTTTCCCCAAAAATTCGCCAATTTTGGTGGCTGGTGTTCACGGGCACCCTCCCTACCCTAAGCCTTCTCATTTTCTGACATATGGCCAGTGCTGAGTCCTATCCTTTTTGCTCGAATGTTCCAGAAACACCTTTTCACACTATCAGTCACTGCCCGGGAGATAAGGAAATTTGGAATAAATGGGGCTCAACTTCAGATGATTCACTGGACATTGCCTCTAACCTCCCCGATCATATGATGTGTTGGAGTTCCTCTCTCTCTCCGTTTAATGCAGGTTCATGTTGCACCCTGGCCTGGATCATTTGGGTTCGGCGTAACGATGCTGTTTTTAACCACATTCATAAACCTCCTGAATTCTGGATTGAATGGGCTATTTCATGGATTAAGGGATGGAAGGACCACAAAGGACATTTTATGCTAGGTGTGACCCCCTCCTGTTCTCCTAATTAGATCCCCCCAATTGAAGGGACTCTTAAGCTCAACATGGACGTGTATCTCCCCAAGGATGGGATTGTTGCTCTCGGTATCCTGGCCCGAAATCATCTGGGGAAAATCATTGCAGAAAAATTTGAATCACATCATGCCTTCTGGGAACCTACAGTTGCTGAGGCCTCTGCCATACTTGCAGTTATGATGCTTGCTGTGGAATGGGGATGGGTTGATATCATCATTGAGTCTGAATGCCTCACTGTTATCGATGATATTAACCACAATGACGCCAAACTCCAACCATTTGGCTCCATCATTAGGAGGATTCGCTCGCTTCTCCAAGGATTTTCTGAGTTCACCTTCTCCTTTACCAAAAGAGAAGGAAAAAATGCGTCTCACTAACTCGTGGCCTCAATCCCATTCGTTGACAACCAGCTCTTGCTGGACAATCGCCCTTCATGGCTATGCATTTGTACGGATGTTGATCTTCTTCATTAATGTTATTTTTTCTACTTTTCAAAAAAAGAATACAGGGAAAAGAAGAAAATATAAGTAAATTAAAAATTAATTGGTTCGAAATTATAATAATGAAATTTAGAAATTATTTATAGTTAGAAGATGTTGAATAGACATAACTGTGATAAGGGGAACATGTATTTAATGTTATTGAGGAATATTCTTCATTCGTCCCCTCTCTATAAATGTAGAAATTTGTGAGTAACCTTTTCATCTAGATGAGTTCCATGTATCGCACCTAGTAGTCTAGATAAACTTAGTAATATATATATATATAGTAGGATTGTTTTACATACTTATTATAATGGATGATAACCACATGGATTTATTGATGTTTTTGATTTCTTCAAATCAATGTTTGATTATATTTTTTTATGTTGTTTCCTCCAATGATCAAGCATTATACACCTTTAAATGGATGATCTCTACATTGATATTTTGTTAGGGGAATTAAACAATTTGGCCAACCCAGTCGATGTAATTATATATATATATATATATATGAGTTTGTATACTGACCTTGATATAGCTATTTAAAACACTTAATGTATCCTTGCATGTCATTGAATTTCCATAATTCCATTTATTGTTCTTCAATCTGACCAAAAAAATCAACTCCAACCTTTACCTTTTGAAAATCATGGCTTGGATCTAGAATAATCGATCAGAACATTTTATGTATTGATATTTTTCTTTGAATTTCAACTTCACCTTAATAAAAAATCTTGAGTCCTCTTTATCATTGGTTAGAATGTAAGGGTTTATCTCCAATTAGTGTTTTGAGATTTGTAGTTCTTCAATTCTATCTTCTTCCATCTCTATTTAGGATTCCTTAGTGGTCTGGGTGAGATTCTCTATTTAGATTATGTTCTTTAGAGATCTGAGTTTTATTTTTTTCTATACCAAAATTTTATCGGCTTGAATCTCTTGAAAAGACATAACATCGAATACAAGAGAAACCCCAAGTGGAAATCTATCCTAAATGAGAAAATTATCACCTCTAATATAGAGTCGGAAACATGGTGATTCCAATGCCAATATTATGTGTCGTTTATTTTATAATACAAATGTTGCGATCATCATCACAAACATAGGGTTTATTTACTAATGGTTAGGTTCCAAAACATAACATTCCACATAAATATGGGGTTCATTTTCAAAATATTTTGTTCTGAAACATACTGTTTATCTTAAATGTAGGTTTCACCATTCAAACAAGGGGTTTTGGAAACATTAAATAAACTCACCATGCATGGTAATTTATCCCTTTTATTGAACCTTCAATTCTATTCAATTTTACATGTAACTTATGGTCCATACTTTCCTTTGACAAATTAATGACATCACTGTCGAAAAAAAAATTATGAACAACCAATTTTTATAACAGATTAAATACAAAAAGAAATAATAATTTGGATTCATATTTTAATTCCAAAAAAAGAATAAATCTTTATAAAACACATCTTTACCTAATTAATAGATAGGTTTATAATTCACAAAATATAGATAAAAAATAACTAATTTAATCTAGATTTTAATTATATGTTTTATATTTTAAATGAATAACATAAAATATATTTTATAATTTTTATCTCACCTCACTCCCTCATAGTAGAAAAATTTTACTCCATTGAAATATATCATTGAATTTTATTTATTAAAATGAAAAATGAAAAGATTCATCATGCCCTGATTTAAATATATAATCTGGAGAAGAATATATTCATAGGTCCTTCCATTGTTTGAATTATCATGAATCTGGTGTGATTTAATTCCCTCCTCACTTTAACCAAATAATATTTCCAACTCTAGGAGTGGATAAAATTATTTTTATATGGAATCAATTATTTAACAAGAATCACATCCATTTATCCCATTCTCATATATTTCTTAGAAATTTTTTTATTTTACAAATCATTAAAAAATAGAAATTATTATTTTTATAAGTCAATTGATACCATCTTCATTTAGGTTCAATATTCTCGTCACTTCAATGTATTGTTTTTCAATTTTTATGTGCATTTTTTTGAATTTTTTCATCCATGTATTTCTAGATAAATATCAATATCCACTTATTGGATATGTAAAGAGGGATTTAACTCACACACCTTGTTTTTAATGTCTCATATATTTAATATGGGATCAAAATTTCTCATTTAATTTTTTTTAAAGAATTTTATAAATATATTTTTAGTTGGATCCCTAGTTTTTTATGTTTTTACATTGGTCGTGTTACCTAGTATTAAGATCAAAAATGCTAGTTACATAAAGATATAATTCTAATTCCAAAACAATATTTTTACTCACAATCACATGCCTAGATATAAGACATTATATCCATGATGTATGTGAAAAATTTACTCTTCATTAATCTAGTTCTTACTATGTTAGTATAAATGAAATTATTAACTCAATCATGAAAATTAATCTCGAAATGGTGGCATTAAGATCAATGAAAAAAATGTATAAAAGGATATGTACATCATTCACAAAAATATTAGTTTTTTTAATTTTATTAAAGATTATAGAAAAATTCATAAGAAACATTTAAACAATATTCAAACTAGATTAAATACTTTACCCAACAATTTTTCAACATTATACCTAATTTTCTAGAAAACATGAAAAAATTAAATAAATAAATAGTGTAAAATAATAGATACAATCAATTTTTATTTTTATAGCATTTTCTAGGTAAACTCTCCCCTAGTTTCACTTATAGACTAATAGATATATTCTCCTATGATATATTTAAATTATGAAATACCTATAAAAATCAAATTAAACATTTAAAAAAATTATTAAAATGAAAACAGAAAAATAATGAGAAAAGAATAGAAGCCTGGGTTTTTTCCTCTCAATAGGGGATATATTTAGACTATACATAGTCGTAAAGTCCTACAAATATACACAATCAACTTGAGGATGGGGATTGTGTGATTATACCCATCATATCATATTCACTCCAAATCATCTCATCTTTAATTCATCTTGCAACCCCATTTTCTAGACTTATGTAGATCTAATTCCTAATCATTGTGATGTATTATATTTTGTGTGGGTTGTAGAATAATATTTGAGGTTTCCTCTCTTTATTCCACAAATATCAAGGAATTTTAAACCTCTAAAGTGAACTCTAATAATTTTTATTATTCATGTTCGAATAATGGTCATTTAGTAAATAATTCAAATTTTATTGAATTAAAATAGGTCGAGTTCATATCAATGTTTCCCCCCAAATATATATTATATTATACTTATATTTTATCATGAAAATCCTCTAGAAATTATTCCATGACTTTAAATCCCTCTAGTTTATTATTTTGGTTCTTTCTAGAGATTATTTAAATCAATATAGGTCCCAAGATATCTTTTTTCTTTTTCTTACACAGGGTTTTAAATCACTATGAAGTCATCTTCCAGATCATATATGAAGAGGTTATAAAATTAGTAATTATCTTTCTCTTCCTCTTCATTATTTACAAACTCTTCTACTATTTCTATCTCATCTATTTCTTATAGGGGAACTACCTTAGGTTCTTCATCTTCCCAAGGGTAAGAAAAAATATTGCTTGTTATAGAATATGAAAATTGTCTAGAAAATGATGTAGAAATATTTTCCAAACTAAAATGATCTATAGAGTTACTTACATCCCTCATATTACATATTATAAAATCATATTTCTCATGAAACATCCTTGGAAGGTCATTTTTAAAGCTTTTGGATTGTTGATATTCTATTTGGACCTAATAGTTGTATCCCTTACATATTTCTTCTTCATCATCCAAGATTTTCATTATTTAGTATTAATCTATACTGTTGAAACTAGGAATATTAGTAGATAATTCATCTTACATATGAATAAAATGAAATAAATTCATTTCAGTGGTATAACCCTCATCAATTTCTTCATTTAGGTTGTTTTCTAGGTGTAATTCCACATTGAAATATTTTTTTAGGATGGGGGAAGAAGTGGATATTCTAGACCTTCTTCAAAGAAAATTCAGTCCATATTATCTTCAATATAAATTTCCTAAAACCATATTTCCAATATTTGGATTTCATTTACATTACAAGAGATATCTAAATAAATTGGAGTTTTTTAAAAACAAATTAGAGAAATAAATTCTCAATAAAGAGTCTCCCTCTATATAATCAACATTAAGTTTCTTTGTAAGTTACACAAGCTTTTGAAAGATGTTATTAAATGTAAAAAATAGAAGGACATTCAATTATAAAAATTTTCCCTCCCCCTCTTGAATATATTTTTGAGAAAGGAACATAGGATCTAATCCCTCATCTTCTTGTTGTTCTCTTTGAATTTTTTGAGTTAAATTATAATCATAAATATGGTTCTTTAATTTATTCTTATTGAATATTTTTCAATATTTTATTTCTTCATTGAGATAGATTTGTAAATACGGTCTTTTATTTCTATAAATTAATGAAACATTTCCGAATGATTTCTTCTTCTTGGCTTCCTGTCCAAATTTAATAGTTGTGCATTAGTTTTTTTGTGTGTTTTGTTCCAAGGGAACCTGTGGGAATGTGAACATTTCATACGTGTGGGGATATATCAAGTAATGGCCCAACTATAGTTTTTATCCTCATTAGATATAAAATGATAAAAAGGAAAAAAAATTAATTAAAATAACAAAAATATAATTACAATTGTTTTAGAGAAAACTAAAAATATAACATTATCCCTAGAAATGGTTCCATGTTGATCCTATGATTGGCGTGGTCCATGGTTAATAAATCTATTTAATCATAGTGAAGTCTAGTGGTTGTCCATATTTGTCTCTGAAGTATTAGTTTTATTAATATAAAATATATTATAACTTATATATTATGAATTTTTTATCATAATTTTCAAAGAAATATGAATAATGAGGTTGGTGCATTGATGAATATATGAAGGGATGTAAAATGGAAATGGAGGACATGATGGATGGAATAATGGGGGACACACCTAGATTCAATATTGCGATCCTTGTCTCAAATCCTTGACCCTTCAATTATATTATCTTTTTGAATTTATCAGCTACACACATCCTTACTACATAAAATGTTTCAATGAATAAAAAACTCTTGTATAATTTCCTAAATGACCATCTTGTTACTTTCTATAATGGTAAATAATAGTGATTTCATCCTCCATTCACATCAATACATCAATCATACAATATTTATCTAAATACTAGGAATGAATATAGTGTCTAGTAATATAAACGTAAATCAGATGTTGAGGTATATGAGCTGTGATCATCTACCCAAGCTCTCACCATCCAGAGATCCTCAGGAAAAATTAGGAGTTAGGTTAGCTGTGTTGACTCTGCATCACTTTTTTCATCTAAAAGGTGATCCTAGGGTTATCATTATATCATCAATGTGATCTTGAGAGGTCATTGGACTTAAAATTGGGTGATAAACAGAAATAACCTGGGGAGGGAAAAAACAACACATAAAAATAGTAAAAAATATTAGAATTGGAACTAAAATGTGGGGAAGAATAAATTAATTTAATTTGAAAGATTGTAAATTTACTGGAAGAAGGGGAACATCATTTAGATACATATTCTTTATTGTTCACCCCACCTTTATTGATGTGATTAGTAGGTTGTATTAACTGGATTAGTGTCATGTGTTGGACCCAATAGTTGATATAAATTCAGTTAGAAGTATCTGTTTCCCATGATCTTGCACTGTACTCCTTCAAATGGATGAACTCAACATGGAATACTTGAAAGATGGGATTTCATCAAATTAGTCCTAAAATATTTTTTTAGTAAAGTATTCTCATCCCACCGTCGTGTTTTTTACCCATTCAAATGGAAGATAACTATGTTGAATGTTTGTTAGGGAATTCAATGATTTGTATTAACTAGTGGAATAAACCCCGACATAGATTTGGAGTTCTTTGATAACCTTGATGTAACCCTTTTAAACACTGGAGGTAGCCTTACATAGTAAAAAACTACCCTTACACCATCAATTGTTCTTTGATCATTCCAGAATGGGTGACATCTTGTCTTTGACATCTGTAAATCGTCAGTCAAATCTTGAGTATTCTATAAAAAATGGTGAGGATTGAGATTATTCATGGTATTTCTTCTTCACCATCATCAGTGATCATGTATCATCTTTTTCTTTGTCAAGCACTAAATGGAAAACCTTCTATTGGCTTAGTTATCTTTGCAATTTTTCAATTATGTATTCTTCCACTCGGTTTGAGATTATTCGGTGGCCTTAATGAGATTTTATGTTAATATTTAGTTCCTTGGATAATTTATTTTTAGGTTTAATATTCCGAAAATATCCTTGCTGGTAACGTATTGAAAAGTTCCCATATCGGGTTTCAGATCAAACACATATGGGAATCTCCCTCGGATGATCCCTTATCCATTGCTCATGTGGGGATAGGCACATGTCGATAATATTATCATGATTATTAAGTATCAATATCATAATAAAAATGTTGGTATCATCTTCACCAATGTGAGTTTCGTAAACATGGGAATAATCTCCCAAGTGATAGGTTCCCAAACATAACTTTCAAATTTTACATGGGGTTTATTATAAAAATTGTATGTACCCAAACCTAACGTTACTATTAAAAGAGGGGTTCAACTTTTAATCATGGTTTTCAAAAAACCATGTAATAAACCCACTATGTATGGCTATTTTTCCAATTTTATAAACATTTAGTTATGATAATTTTCATATACAACAGATGTTTGATCATTTCCTTTGTAAATTTTCTAATTCAACGATATAAAACAAAATATTTTAAGCACATCAATATTATCAAATAAATTAATCTAATAATGAAAAAAAAATATGCCATTATATTGTAATTCAAAAAATTAATAAATCATTAAAAATAGTATTTCTATCCAATTCACAATTAAGTTTAGAATTCACAAATTCACAAACCAAATCACTACTTTACCTTATATTTAAATTTAATTATAGGGTATTTTCAATGAACAATTGACCAAATACTTTCAAATTTTTTACTCAAATCAGTTACCGTGGGAGAGGGGTAGTTAGCCATATATATCCTCCTCATCCTTGATATTAAAGAAAACACCTAGTTTAATATCAATGTATTACATTTTTTATCTAAATTGGGTTGGTGCATAAGAAAAATACAAGAAAATATTGGCATATAGTGGTCACGCACAAACCCATACCTATGGGATCAGACAAGAAACACCACCACAACCATTATCATGACACTACTAATATTAAACCACCATGTTATTCTTATATTGAAGAACACCAAGCCATAAACATCACATTGAGGGTATATACTCAAATTCTATATACTTTTATGTTATTTAACAATTCATCACCTAATATTTACCCATTAATTATAAATTTAAATTTTTATGAATAAAATCTTTAACCCTTACCACATTTTTAAATATTCGGATATTATTCCATTGCTACTGAATCATTACCAAGAAACCACCACATCAAGAATCTACATCACAACTGAAGCCATCAAACCACTAACAACCAAGACCAAAAATATACACACTAAAAATTCCACTTAGATACAATCATCTAAATCCAATAAGATGCACATAACCAAGACCACCAAACTGCAAACAACCAGTTATGTATGGAATAAGCATATTCAACGTATAATTTTCATTTACTGAATTTATGTAATTTACCATTTAACGTGTTTTCTCATATCAATACAATAATACATGGAATTATTTTATAAAAATATATATAATTAAAAAAGAAAAAAAATCATTGAATCATGTTATCCACCAGAGCATCACACAATCACCTTTCAATTTCCTTAGTTCAATTATTTATCATTATTATTGAAATTCATATCATTCACCAAATAGAAATAAAATTCATGAAAATTTAATTGATGCACATAAAATTGTGGGATCATAGATCCCCTACCTCAAAAGTAGCTTCCAGATTCACTGAAAAATACAAATAACTAATGGATGAACCATGATTCCACAACCACACATGGAATCCTTGAATAAATTTAAAAAAATGATTTATTATCAAAATTAAATCCCAAAATTCCCAAAATATAAACAAAATAGACATTACCTAGAATACTTTTATTCATTTTCTAAAATCCGCTTTAAGGGATAGTGGTAACCGTACATCAAAATTTTAAAAACAGATGGCTGGCCCTGATTTCACAGTTCAAAATTCAAAACAGTAAACAAAAAAACCACTCATAACCCAAATCCATGTTATCCAAATCAATTGAAAAATAAAAAGGCAGCGACAAATTCATCAATCCCTGCACCATTAACCTGATATATCAATGTCATTCTTGAGCCACCTGCCTACAACCTACCGAATGGAACACCGAATCCATCACCGATGGAACACTGGTGAGGGCAACATCACCGAAATCCAATAGCAACCCAAATGAAATTAAAATAGCGAAACCAATCCACAATAATATTCATAAACACCATAACCAAAAGAAATATACTTCCATGGATCATCATATCGTTAACCTAAATCCTATCTTCTGCAACCAATATCATCACTCACACAGATGTCGTCACCATCCAAACACCACTGTCGACTTTTCCAACGAGCGCCGAAGACCATCGGGAACCATCAAACCACTATAGAACAATATTTTTACCCATAAAACCAATATTTCTGCTGTCTTCACTGACCATACAATTGTCGGAGACCTATAGAGTCGGTTTTAGACACCAGAAATAATAGCACTAGACACCATCAATGCTGTCGAATGAGGATCAAGACTCCTGGAACACCAAAATTACCTCGAACAACACCTCCCAATGATATTGTAGAAAATATCTCTCCTGACCGACAAGGGGAAGAGAGACAATACACAAAGATAGGGCAGAGTAAGAGGGGAAAAGATCCTACCCAGAGTTAAGAGCATCGACCAAAACTGTGGAAAATCCAAGAGCCTTCACCTACACTGCGACCAAGAAATAACCAACTCAATCTCCAAAATTCAGCACCAATGAGAAAAAACCCGCACCACGCTATCCAAAATCCCGAAAAATAATAGATCCACATATAAAAATCATAACAGAAGATAAAGAATAAAACAGGATCAAAACCCTTGTAGAAATAATAACTGGAGTCCAAGGAAAAAAGGTGAAAGGGAAAACCGAAGAAGGATCCAAGGATGAACCCTAAACAAAAAAACCATCAAGAGAGAGGGAATGAAACCCTATGAAATGGAAAGGAATAAGACAGAACTACGGAAGCTATTATAGAGAGAACATCAGGGGATGATACCATAAGAACAATGGAAGAGATTTCCCCAAGGAACTTTCCAGGAGATAAGAGGTTGGAATAAAACAGCACCACTGGGGGGGGGGGTAAGCTGAGGAAGGATAAGAGGAGAGTGCTCAGGAGAGAACACCGGGATAACAAGGTTATCTTTCCTACACACACTCCCCGGTAGATATTGTGAAAAACTTAAATAAACAAGTAAAAACTCCATGATAAAGATAAGATTCACTCACCTACAATCATTGATATTCTATATCTATAAGGAAAGTATAAAGACTAATGTATAGAGGGTGTTAGGGCTCCGAAAAACTCATAGTGATCACCTGATGTTTGAGAGGAATGATGGTGAATGAGGGTGATCACATGGATGGTGGAACCTATAAAAATCCTAGAAATATTCCAATTCATAGAGTGAATGGATAGTTCATCCTATGAACAACACACAGTTAAAATCCCCCAATAAAACAAGGTTCTAGATCCAATAAATCTTGAAAGGGATTCACATAATGAATATATAGTTTAATTCCATGAAACCTTTAAAGAAAGAAACAAAAAAAAATCTTCCATGAATATCCCCGCCAAGAACAAAATTTATCATCATGAATAACTTCTGGATATAAATTCCACATAATAACTCTCCTAAGCTTCAAACATTAATTCAGACAATAAAATGATGATTCATGGTGGAAATATTCACCTAAAGTTGTGGATTAAATCTCAAATCCTTCACTCCCTTACTCCATCTCATATCATGGGTTGCAACACTCAAAATATCAATGTAATGGGATAAAAGTGTATGGTACATTACATTATATACCTTTTAAATTATTTTCCTCGAAATTCAAAACATACCAAAAAAAGAAAAAACATATCTTCAAAAAGCACCAAACACTTTCCCCGAGAGATACCTATAAAATAAGTATAAGATGATAAATAAAAAAATAAAAACTAGATCTAATAATTCAATAAAAATAAGTTATAAAATATAACAAAAATCAAACAAAAAATTAATTTTTTTTCAAATAACAAAAATCTATGGGTACTGAGCATCAATTTTTTAATCATGCTCCCAAGTAATCTCCTATATACCACCATTCCCACATACGACTCATAGAAAGAGGACATATTTCTCTAAAACAATCTTCTCATGATGGTCATTAACCGTGATTGGTTGTTTCATAAACATCATGTAATCCTTGATATCCAATAACATCAGTTAATTAAGTGGTAATCATCATAAAGGTTCTACTAAAGTAATGTCACATGGTGGACACTATATACTTTTTCAACCTATGGGTGATGTTAAACCACTAGGAAACCTCATCAATTCTCTTTAACACCATGATGTTTCTAAAAAATTGATGTGATTGATTTTCCCCAAACCTAACCGCAATTACCTAAGCCAAAAAGAAATATTTATGAAAATATTATCCCTATACAAAACCATTGAATTATGCCTTCATAGAATAGAATAATTCTAATAGAGATTCTAAGTGGCCTTCATCTTCTGACAAACCACATAAATATTTTTTTCTCAATATTTATGCCTTATTAAGATCAAAATTGGTTGCCTCCAAATTATCATTCCATCTAAAGGGGGATAGATACAACCTTCCATACAATTACTCAAAGGTGGGAATACTGATGCATCTATTATTATATGAAAACCTAATAGGGGTAGGTCTAACAACCATGATCCACTAAAATCCAAGACGCATTCTTGCAGTACATACTCTAGCATAAAGAAGTTCTAATCTACATTCACATCAATCTAGGGATGGAAAGCAGTTCTATGGAATATCTAAGTTACAAAGGAAAGTTGTAAAATCCTATATACTCATAAATTAAACTAATTGTATCAATAAAAAATGATGGTGTTTGGAGATATGTGAAGGCTCACCTTATCATCCTCATATCACCTCACTAAAACATCAATTATAATCTATTCTATCATTTCTATAAAGTAAGACAACATTAATATTTAATCTATAATATTCTATATAACATAATATACCCCCAATATAGGGGTAAATAGGTGATAGAATATATCATGTTTCCCTACCACTTCCACACAAAAAAATCCAATAGCTATATCAGTCCACTAGGGAAATGATGTTCTACCATCACATGCAAGAAGACGAGGAATCGGACCATGAAATCCACCACCAATTGTATCATTCCCAACTAAAAAACCTACCTCTTAAAGAAAGGATGCATCTTAGATACAATGGGGTGCACCACTAGATTTTACATATGAATACCACATAGTACTCCCTAATTCATTTCCAGAAGGACAAACATCCTTCTTTGGAAAAACTCTTCGTGTTGGTTATCCTCTAACCATCCCTCAATAAAATCACTACAAGTGACCAAATTTCACACAACCTCTAACTTTGAGTCACACAACTGATAATCCCCCTCCCACTGTAATAAAATGAGATGTATCATTATCAAGAACAATTATACATATCCATTTATCTCCTCTGATATAAGATGCATGGTTGTTAACTCTTCCATCTCCCTCTAGGTATCCTCATATTCTAGAATGAATTCTAGAAATTTCTTTCTTGGCACATCATTTATGACATTTCATCCATTTATGGATTCAAATTCCTAATAATTACATTGTTGGTTTCAAAATATCTCTAATTCTCTATAAATTTATGTAATATTTATAGGTTTTATTGTTCCATTTCAGAAATGGTAATTGTAATAGAATCTCTTCCAAAAATCCCTTTTCCCACATTTAATATGCTTAATAGGGTACATACATCACTAATTTACAACACCACATAGTTAATAATCTCTAACTAAGTAAAACATCAATTTAACTATCAACTAAAGGAATTATGGAAGTAAATACATTTCTAAATCACTTAATATGATTTTAACTAACTTTTATATACATATAAAAAATTTTATGGTGTGTAAATTTACTACATATATCTTTGTGAAAATTTTTTTTTTGGGTAATTTGTGTGAACATTTTTAATTAAAAATAAAACTTTAATCTACATTTATTAAATATCAAATACAAACATGAAAACAATGTGATTTTACAAAAAATTAACTTTACATTCGTCATTTTCATGACATTACTGATATCTGACGAATACTCCACTAAAAACAGCACTATTTATAATTTTTTGAAACTTATATCTCTCTTTCCAGGAATGATTGTAGTCTACCATAAAATATAATACTATACCTTTCAACCTCAACTATACTAATATATTATATTATTCAAATATACATCCTTTATAACCAATATTTAATTACATCTTTTGTTTTTTCAGGTGAATATAATAATGTTTCGAAAACACTATCACATACATTTTTTCTACATGAATGACATCACAAAAATCTCATATGTGAAAAAAAAATTGTAATGTAATTCAAAAAAACAAACCTATTTTTATATCAATATTTCATATAATTTTTTAAATATTTTTTATCAAATATAGATATAATATACATTACATTGTTGAACTATTGATTTCCTAATAATTGAGATGGTGATGTACCTTTTTTTGTATTCTCATTGAATGATATCATCCAAAATAATTATTTATGTGATAATATTAATAATTTATGATGCCTTAAAAACGTAGTCTCTTAGGTATGTTTCAACTTAAAAAGTGTGTACCTTATTCAGATATGGTATACTCTTACATATCATTAATATTATAACCTAACCAATTTATAGAAGTAGGAAATTCATTTATCTTTCCAAATAATATAGAATTGAAAGTGAAATATTCACCTATATAATAATTATACATTATCACACATGTATCCCACATCAATTTTAGATCTATGTTCAATAGATCGAAATAAACATCAATATCATTACAATGTTATTTTTAAATAGATATAAACAAAAAATCATAATGTATTTTCACATCATGTATAACCATTTTAGAAATTTTCAATTTATTAACATAATCAGCAATGTATTATGACTACTAATTTATAACCCAAAATGAATCACTCCATCTTTATACAGGGCAATACGTATGTTTCTCAAATAATTTCAATATTGATGATACACATGACCAATCTTATTTCATTGATGAGAGTATGTTGGGTGACATAGTTTCCATTCTTGAATTCTTATATCTATGTGTGGTGTCAATTTTATAGTGGTATCCTACCATCCAAATAGATATCTAAGCATTGAAATGATTAGAAGTTACCAAAAACAATTTAATAGACTTTATTTGTCTTTCTTGTAACAATATGAACTATACTTATGGACTTTTTAATGTGATTCATGGTTCTTACAAAAATATATACAAATATTTAGACAAACGTGTATTCTTTCATAGATCATACTTATTGACCATATAATTTGTTTAGAATCATATGTTCGGATGGGAATATCATTTTTATCTATTGGAATATCATTTAGGAGACCAAGTAATTTAATAAAAATTGTTTCACTTCATCCACTTCCAATATTTAGATAATATGCCTTCAAAATATCTGAAAATGATATATATCTAATGAAACTTTTATTTAATTTTTACTTAGAAAAACTATTTAACTTCTAAAATAGATTTGTACAATCCTGAAGGTCTTCTTTAATTTCTATTCTCAATTCTTCAATATAATTTTCATGATCATTTACACAGGTAATCGCATCTAATGATATTTAAATCATAGTTCCATCTCATTTAGTATCTATATTCAGTTCTTTCCTAGGTTTAGTCCAACATTTATAGCATCAATCTATTACAAGACAAATAAAATGATCTTCCAACTGTATTGTAATATTTGTTTTGAATAACAACAACATAAACACAAACAACTGATGTGATATTGGTCATATGTTTTACATGTTGAAAAATAGATGATATATTTAACACCGTGCTCATAAATTTCTTTCATATGATTGGAATCCATATTTTTTTTCATATCCATACAATTTGGTTTCAAAATATTAACATTTTCCAAAAAAATAAACATTGGGTATTCATTAATGCATCATTTTTATATCAATATAATATTTATAGTATAATATTAAAATTTATCATAATAAATTCTAATACATACATATATGAATTATATAAAGGAATAGATTTCAAACCTATGTTTTATAATACAATGATAAATTTGTTTTTATTGTATAAAATAAGTTTTTAAAAGAATTAAGTTTTATCACTTATCAAAAATTGTTTTCCTAGTGTGAAATAAGTAACTTCTTACACAATGTTATGATATAACGTGATGGTTTTTTTCTTGGAAATTTATGGATTTCAAAATAATATAAACCAATATTAATATATAAATATATAAATTTACATATATATATATATATAAATATACACACATAGATATGTGTATATGCAAACAGAAACAAAATTTATATATATATAAATATAATTATACATATAAAAAAATGAAACCGATATATATATATATATATATATATATAAAGACATCCTATATCATGTCATGATACTATAAAACCCCATTTTTAATTATCTTCGATCATTCCCATTTAAATTATAGTTACTGTCGTGACTCAAACCATAATCTAATGAATAATCTTCAATCTATTATTACTTATAAGGCCTATAATATTTTATAAAATTATTAATAGTGATTTATTATCAAAAAATTTCCCTTGATATTAAATACCCTCCCAATTGTCCAATTAAATAATTTTTATGTATTTAGAAAAATGTAATTGATAAAAAAATTCATTCCACTGATCCCCATTTAAATTTCCAATTATTATAAAATAATAAAACAGTAATTATTTTTTTGAAGTCATTATCAATTGTCATTGTTTATTTATAAATACAAGAATAATAACCTTAAAATCAAGAAAATTAATAATGATCAGAAAATGAAAATGGAAATCACCCTGAAAGAGAAGATTTTTACAAAAAAATTGAGAAGAATAAGGAAACCACACAGTACAGATGAACACATAGGGGAAGAACCATTATAGAAAAATAGGTTATGGTAAACTCAAAATAATTATGAAAACAAATGAAAGATCAACTGAGAATCCTTATAAATATGTTTTGAATATCATACCTTTTATTTTGTAATTTTATATGTCCAAAAAATCATGTTTGGATACTATAGAGGTTTGATTTCATGATATCATGAATGTAGTTTTACGAGAGAAGTGACATGTTATAGTTATTTTAGAAATGGTGAATGATTATATCTGTTGAAAAGTGTTGATAAAATCCCATTTTATCATCCATAATATAATAAATTCTCATAAATAGATATTTCATTGGAACTTTTTTGAGAAAATAAATTAATACCAATATCTGTGCTAAATGTAACACCCCATGTTTTTATATAAATAAATATAAATGCATGGAACTTTGTTTTAAATAGATATTTTTAATTAGACTTTAAAACAAAACTTTTCTACTTCTATGTTTTGAATTTCAAGAAACTGTCATCTACAATTATGTTTAGAATGTTATTTGGAGTCTATTGGAACCAACTTGTTTTTTAGTGAATAGTAACATACCCTTAAGAATAGTAATATGAATATTGATATGAACTTAATTAATAGTAAATTTTATTATTATTTTATTTTATTAATGCTTTAAGATAATGGCATCTAGGTTCATTTTTCTTTGTGATATAGAAGTAGTTAAAAAATTAGAATTGTTAATTTTTGAATTAAGTATGATTTTATTAAAAAATTAAATTAATAATATTTAGAAAATTAATTTCTAAAAATGGACATCATTTTTGAATTCTACATGTCTATAAACTGTTGGGGTGAAGTTTGGGAATTTTTCTGAAACAATTGATTTTTGGGTGAATAGTAAAAAATACAGTTTTTAGTTTCGGTGTGTTAATGACATAATTAATAATATAATAATGATGTCATAAATATGGTCGACTTGTGTATAGTTAAATAAAAAGTTAGGTTTCCTAAGTGGCTTATACAATGGGAAAATACCATGGGCAAGACCATGGTTTTTCAAATACCACTCATTAGGTGTCCCTTGAAAATTATTAAAATAATCTCTCACTTTTCCTATAAATACCAACTCTTCCCTTCATTGAATTAATTCTCAATTCTTCCCCACTGAAGATCTGGCCTCCTTACCTTCATATTAGTCCTTCCAAGGTTTCCTCAATCCCCCAAGGTCCCAACATTCAAGTTCTAACGGTTACTATACAAGGTATGGAAATTCTCAATTTCTTTTTTTTTCCTTTCAAGTTCTCTTTTATGTGGTATAACATTCAAGTTTCCATACCATGTTCTTATTTTATTCTTATTATTGATCTACTCTATATTATGATTCATTTATGTATTGGTGATCCTTTTCCCCTCTCTTTTTAATATTTTCTAAAACCATGTTCCATAGCCGTTAGGCTACCGAATTTTTGTAAGCGATTTCACAATTATTCTTTTGTTTTGAGTTCTTTCCTTATTCTTTCTTCATATCTCCTTACCCAAGAGGCATGAAATCACTAGAAATAATTTATATTATATATTTTATCAAGTTTATGTAAAATTACTCCTCATTATTACTCTTCTATACCTCCCCTATTCCACTTATTTAAAGAATAAAAACATTGTCTGTTTGTGTCGAATTATCGACATCGTGGACGATGTGATTTCAATTTCCATTAATTCTTTCAAGTCTGGTCATGAAAACATTTATATGGTTGAACCTGTTTATAATATATTTTTTATGACTCACCCATAGTTCTGGAATTCTTTTGTACTCATGGTTGTAATTTATAAGACAAAACAGGGTTGTTATTATCAAATAACCACTAAAATGATCTAAACGAACATCATTAATGTTCTAACTTATGAATCATCCTCGTGTAATAATTAAAAATGATAAATGCAATAATTTATTTTACTGGATATATGAAAATAATACTCCATTCCAAATCTGGATTTTTACTTCCAATCGACAAGAATGTCCACCATGAACCAATTATAGAAATCTGGTAAAGAATTCAACCAAAAACAGTGCAGGGGAAAATACTGACAATTAAGGGTGAACTGATGTCATAAAATGATCATATAATATGTTATAAACATAAAAATGTATCTTTAAAATATTAATAACACTCTTTTGACCATTATTCATGAGGGTTAAATAAGATGTAAGTAAGAAAAACTCGAGGTAAGGGAATTCTTAACCCGATTTCCATTCTTTGGGATAACCTTCAACTTCATTATTTATGTGCTATTTAAATATGTTTGAGTGATGGGTTCTATTTATATTATGTTTCATTATATTTATTTAAAGTATATATACATACTCCATCCACTCTATTATGTCTCTCTTAAATTGTATGATATTTATAAGGGGGTTTCTTTAAAAATCCTATTTTTAAATTCGGTTTTACAAAATTACAATGTAATGTTTTTATGGAATTATTAAAGTTGTATGATTATGTGTTTTTTATTGGGAATTATTTATGATGAATGGTAAGACCTATATATACCTCCAATGCATTGGTTATTTTCATGTTGGAGGTCAGCCTTATGGTTACTCCAAGTGTAACTACGATGGTCACACAAAGTAAGGTGGCCGCGAGGGTTACAAATTATAAGGTAGCCATGAATGGTTGCAATATTATATAAGTAATGCCCCAATATACCTTTAAGATTATATTTATGTTCTCCTGTTTTGTGTGGATCTTGTGTAAATCTCATATTACACAAAGTAAGTATATATGGGTGACAAGAATGTCTTTTGAAAATGCTTTCATACGTTATGAGTATTCATGGACTAATGTGATTTTTTCTTCTTTTCCATCCCTTACTAATCTTTTGTGATCATCCCATGATTTTAAATGAATTTTCACAGGTTAATGGATGTGTAATACAAGGAAGGAAGATACGTTAAATGTTGAAGAATTGTCAAGGAGTCTTGTTTTAAGTTTTAATGTTTTATATTTTGAAAAAAATAGAAACTGTATTTATGGTATCCACTCTCTAATAATGTGTAATGTCATTAATGTACTATCCTAATTCTCTAAATCTCTAAACTTGAAAAGACATTCAATGTAAATGGAAGTGTTTTTTTGACTAAATTCAAGATTATGTATGTAATATGGTCGGGTCCTTATAGTTGGTATCAGATGATGGTTTATATTACTTTAGGGGTTAGAGTGATGTTAATATAATAACATAAATGATTTTCACTCTATGATTAATTTTTTATAGAATTTTAAGATTACCATGTTGCTTTATCTAAGACTTGTTTGTTCAGAATGGTTGTCTGTAGAAGGAACAAGGATGCTGAAGAGGAGATGCACCGATAGAATGACATCCTTCCAGAACAACAGCCCGGAATGGTAGGGATTGGAACAGAGCAGTTTGTGATAGTAATGGATCATCTAACTCAGGAAATAAATGGTGGTGGCATCCATGAAAGAGGACTAATAGAGGTACCACAACAGAACATGATAGTAGTGGAACATTTTATGAGACAACATCCTCCTGCATTCAATGGATCTTCTGACCCAGTACGAGCTGAAGGATAAATCAAAGTCTTTGAAAAGATATTCAATGTTATGGGATGTTCATTCAATCAAAAGGTAAGTATTTCCATTTATCATTTTGAAGGGGAAGCTGATCAGTGGTGGTCAATGATAAGGAATGTCAGTGGTAGAGAGGATTTTGATGCCTTAGAGTGTGATGAATTTAAAAGTCATTACCTTGAAAAATATTTTCCTAAGGTGGTGCGGCATAGAATGGAGAAGCAATTCCTTGAATTGAAATAGAAGGAGGAAGATTCAGTGGATGTGTGTGAAGAGAACTTCACCCGACTGGCAAGGTATGCACCGAATCTTATTCTGGATCTTGATGGAAAAATCAATTGCTTTTACTCAGGACTGAAGCCAATGTATCGAAGGGCGTTGGCCTCCAGTGAATTCAAAAGTCATGAGAAACATGTCCAATGTAATGAGAGGGTAGAGATGGAGTTTTCTGATGATCACGTGCATTTTGGAAACAAATAGAATAAGAGGTCCAGTTGGCAAGCAATGGGTAAGAATCAACAAAAGAAATATGATGGTAAGAAAATCCAATTTCATGTTTGTAAAAAGTGTGGCAAGAAACACCCTGGGGAATGTCTTAGTAAAACTGGGAAGTATTTTAAATTAAGTGAGTTTGGACATATGTCCCGAGATTGTTAGGAAAATGATCCTAAGAATAATCCTGATAAGAAAACTATAAAGTGTTTTAAATATGGTGAGATGGGTCATTATGAAAATGTATGCCCAAAGAGAGATCTGAATGATGGAAAGAAGCCAGACTATAGGCAGAAAGGTGTAGTGAGATCCTTTGCGTCTACATCAGTAGACGTCGGGCGATCCAATGAAGTTGTAACAAGTACTTTGTTTGTTCACTCAGATTTTTCTAAAGTTTTGACTGATACGGGGTCTACACATTCATTCATCTCTAAGAAATGTTTTGGTAAATTGGAAATATCACCTCAACAAATGAGACCCGAACTTGTTGTTAAAACACCATGGGAAAATGTTATAGAAAATATGAATTATAAGAATCTTTCTATTGTGGTTTGTGGAAATTCATTACCTGCAAACCTTGTTGTCTTATCCTTTGTGGAGTTTGATGTTATTCTGGGGATGAACTGGATTTCTGATTATCATGATAAGATTGACTGTAGATCTAAATAAGTTCTTTTTTAGAAATAGTTTCAGTTTTTATAGAAATAATGTACCCATAAAATTGATAACATATCAGGAATCTGAGAAACTATTGAAAGATGTAAATGAAAGTTATCGTGCTCATATTGTTTAAAATAAGGGAACTATTCAAATTAATGATGTTCTAATGGTAAATGAATACCTTGATGTTTTTTCTGATGATTTACCCGGTGTCATACCTGATCGAGAATTCAAATTCACAATTGAATTAGTTCCTGATGCAAAGCCAATTTCAAAACCACCATATCGTTTGGCTCCAATAGAACTTCATGAATTGAAAAATCTGTTGCAGGATTTTCTTGAAAAAGGCTTCATTCTTCCTAGCACTTCACCATGGGGAGCCCCTGTTTTGTTTGTTAAAAAGAAAGATGGTTCCATGAGACTTTGCATTGATTATATAGCTTTGAATAACATCACTGTTAAAAACAAGTATCCTTTGCCTCATATTGATGACTTCTTTGATCATCTCTAGGGAGCTCAGAACTTTTCCAAGATTGACTTGAGATCTGGATACCATCATCTGAAGGTGAAGGAGGATGACATCCCGAAAACAACCTTTCGTGCTAGATATAGGCATTATGAATTTGTTGTTATGCCATTTGGATTAACTAATGCACCTGCCGTATTCATAAATCTTATGAATATAGTATTTCAGGAGTTCTTGGATAATTTTGTGGTTGTATTTATTGATGACATTTTGGAATATTCTAAAAATAAATAGGAGCATGAAAAACATCTAAGGGTTTCTTTACAAACATTAAAAGAAATGAAAATATATGGAAAATTCAGAAAGTGTGATTTTTGGTGGCAACAGATTTCTTTTCATGGGCACATTATAAATAAGGATGGAATAATAGTTGATCCTACCAAAAAAAGTAGTTGATAAATGGCCAAGACCCACAAATGTTATAGAGATAAGTAGTTTTCTGGTCTTAGAAAGTTATTACTGGCAGTTTGTTAAGAACTTTTCATGGTTATCTAGCTCGATAACTTAGTTAACACGGAAAGGGGTTAAATTTGTTTGGACAGAATGATGTGATGTTTGTTTTCAAGAACTGAATAAGATATTAGTGAATGATCCAATTTTAGCCTTACCTTCCTGAAATGGTTAGTTTGTTTTCTACAGTGATTCTTCATTTAATGGACTTGGTTGTGTTTTGATGCAGAATGATCAGGTAATTGCCTTTGCTTCGAGACAACTTAAACCTCATGAGCTAAATTATCCCACACATGATTTGGAATTGGTAGCTGTGGTTTTTGCTTCGAAAATTTGTTGGAATCATCTATATGGAACCAAATGCCAAATATTTACTAACTATAAAAGTCTAATGTATATATTCACTCTAAAGGAATTAAACATGAGGCAGAGAATATGGCTAGATCTAATAAAGGATTATTACTGCACGATCAATTGCCATTTTGGAAAAGCAAACAAAGTAGCGAATACCTTAAGTTGAAGACATCATGCATCATTAACCATGCTACGTTTGGAACAGGATCCCTTGATTAATGATTTGATGAATTTTGGATTAGAAGTTGTTGGTGCAGGGAATACATCTATTTTGTTTCAGGTTTCAGTGTAGTCTTTATTGTCAGACAGAATTAAGTAAGCGCAAAAGGAAGACTGTGAGCTACAGAAAAAGGTAGAATTTGTTAAAATGGGTATGTTTCCAGAATTTTATCTTGATAAAGATTGTGTTTTAAGATTTGGAAATAGGTTGCATGTGCCTTGTGATAACCAGTTGAAGAAAAAATTGTTGTGTGAAACTCATAGTTCTCCATTTTCTATTCATCCTGGCAGTACTAAGATGTACAGAGACCTTCGGGGGTACTATTGGTGGGATGGAATGAAAAGCGTTATTTTTGATTTTACCATGAGATGTTTGACATGTCAATAAGTTAAAGCAAAGCGAAAATTACCAAAGGGGATGATCCAGCCTTTTCCAGTGCCAGAGTGGAAATGGGAGAATGTATCAATGGACGTCGTAGTGGGACTACTAAAGACTTCTCAAGGTAACAATGCAATTTGAGTTAATGTTGATCGGCTGAAAAAATCTGCACATTTTCTTTCTATTTCAAGTACAATGTCGTTGGATCAACTTTCTCGATTGTACCTCATGGATATTGTCAGGTTACATGGATTTACTCTTTCCATTGTGTCTGACCGAGATCCCAGGTTCACTTATAACTTTTAGAAGGGACTTCAGAAGTAGTTGGTCACAGATTTGAGATTTAGTTCAGCTTTTCATCCTCAATCAGATGGGCTGTCAGAAAGAACGATTCAAAATTTGGAGGATATGCTTCGAGTTTAATCAATAGACTATCAAGGAAGTTGGGATCAACATCTTTCATTAGATGAGTTTTCTTATAATAACAGTTTTCATTCTAGAATTCAGATGGCGCCTTTTAAGGCCTTGTATGGAAAGCGGTGTCAGACTCCAATGTTTTGGGATGAAGATGGTGAAAAAAAGTTTATGGGGCCATAATTAGTTGAAGAAGTGGCTAAGAAAGTGAGGATGATCCAGCAACACATGAGGACAGTTCAGAGCTGGAAGAAACGTTATGCAGATAACATAAGGAAAGACTTCTCCTTTGAGGTAGGTGGCTATGTTTTCCTTAAAGTATCTCCATGGAAAAGTGTGATGTGTTTCAGTAATAAAGGAAAGGTAAGTCCATGGTTCATCAGTCCTTTTGAAATCTTGGAGAAAGTTGGAACAGTTTCATACCATGTAGCTTTGCCTCTGAGTTTGTTTCAGGTACACAATGTTTTTCATGTTTCAATGTTGAGAAAGTATCGGCCAGATTCATCACATGTCTTGAGCCTAGAAGCAGTTCAACTGGAAGAGAACCTTTTTTCTAAAGAGAAACCGGTTCAGATTCCAGATCGAAGAGAACTGGTATTGTAGAATAAGGTAATCCACTAGGTAAAGGTTTTGTGGAGAAACCACATGGTTAAAGAAGCAACATGGGAGTCTGAATATGATATGAGGGAAAAATATCCTCAGTTGTTTAATAAGTAAATAAAATTTTGAGGTTGTAATTTCAAGAAGGTGGGGATAATGTAACACCCGATGTTTTTATAAAAATAAATAGAAATGCATGGAACTTTGGTTAAAATAGATATTTCTAATTTTCCTTTAAAACAAAACTTTTCTACATCTATGTTTTAAATTTCAAGAAACTGTCATCTACAATTGTGTTCATTATGTTATTTGGAGTCTATTGGAACCAACTTGTCTTTTTGGTGAATAGTAACATATGATTCTGAATAGTAATATGAATAGTGAAATGAAACTAATTAATAGTAAATTTTATTATTATTTTATTTTATTAAGGATTTTAGATAATAGCATCTACGTTAATTTTTCTTTGTGACATAGAAGTAGTTATAGAATTAGAATTGTTAATCTTTGAATTAATTATGCTTTTATTTAAAAATGAAATGAATAATATTTATAAAATTATTTCCAAAAAATGTAATTCATTTTTGAATTCTACATGTCGATAAATGCTTAGGGTGAATTTTGGGATTTTTTCTGAAATAATTGATGTTTCGGTGAATAGTAAAAAATATAGTTTTAAGTTTCCATATGTTAATGACATCATTAATGATATAATAATGATTTACTAATTCTGGTCGACTTGTGTATAGTTAAATAAGATGTGAGGTGTCCCAAGTGGCTTATACCTTGTGCAAATACCATGGGCATGCCCATGGTTTTTCCAATACCACTCATGAGGTGTCCCTTGAAAATTATTAAAATAATCCCTCACTTTTCCAATAAATACCAACTCTTCATTTCATTGAATTCAATCCCAATTCTCCCTCAATGAAGCTCTGGCATCTATACTTTCATATTAGTCCTCACATGGTTTCCTCATGCTCCCAAGTTCCCAACATTCAAGTTCTAATGGTTACCGTACAAGGTAAGAAAATTCACAATTTCTTTCTTTTTTCCTTTCATGTTCTCTTTTATGTGGTATAACATTCAAGTTTCCATACCATGTTCTTATTTTCTTCTTATTATTGATATAATCTATATTATTATTAATTTCTGTATGGGTTACCCTTGTCCCCTCTCTTTTTAATATTTTCTAAAACCATGATGTGTAGCCGTTAAGCTGCCGAATTTTTGTAAGCGATTTCACAATTATTCTTTAATTTTGAGTTATTTCCTTATTCATTCTTCATATATCCTTACCAAAGAGGCATGAAATCTCAAGAAATCATTTATATTCTATATGTAATCATGTTTATGGAAAATTACTCATCATTATTCTTGTCCTCTCCCTCTCCTCTCCCACTTATTTAAAGAATAAAAACATTGTCCGTTTGTGTCGAATTATCGACATCGTGGACGATGTGATATTAATTTCCACTAATTCTTTAAAGTCTGGTCATGAAACCATTTATATGGTTTCACCAGGTTATAATATATTTTTTATGACTCACCCATGGTTCTGGAATTCTTTTTTACTCATGGTTCTAATTTATAAGACAAAACAGGGTTGTTATTATCAAATAACCACTAAAATGATCTAAACGAACATCATTAATGTTCTAACTTATGAATCATCCTCATGTAAGAATTCAAAATGATAAATGGAATAATTTATGTTACTTGATATATTAAAATACTACTCAATTCCAATTCTGGAGTTTCACTTCCAATCGACAAGAATGTCCACCATGAACCAATCATAGAAATCATGTAAAGAATTCAACCAAAAACAGTGCAAGGGGGAAAATACTAAACATTAAGGGAGAAATGATGTTAGAAATGATCATATAAGATGTTATAAACATGAAAAATTTTCTGTAAAATATTAATAAAACTCTTTTACTAATTATACATGAGGTTTAAACAAGTTTTATGTAAGACAAACCCGAGGTAAAAGAATTCTTAACCAGATTTCCATTATTTGGGTTAACTTTATACTTCATTATTTATGTGCTATTTAAATATGTTTGAGTGATGGGTTTTGTTTATATTATGTTTAATTATGTTTATTTACAATATATATACATACTCCATCCAATATATTAAGTATCCCTTCAATTGTATGATATTTATAAGGGTCTTTTCTTTAAAAATCCTATTTCTAAATTCGGTTTTACGAAATTACAAGGTAATGTTTTTATGGAATTATTCATGTTGTATGATTATGTTTTGGTTGTTGGGAATTATTTATGATGAAGGGTGGGACCTATATCTCCCTCAAATTCATTGGGTATTTTTAGGTTGGAGGTCGGCCTTATGGTTACTCCAAGTGTAACTGTGATGGTCACACAAAGTAAGGTATTCGTGAGGGTTACAAATTATAAGGTAGCCAAGAATGGTTACAATATTATGTAAGTAATGCCCCAAGATACCTTTATTATTATATTTATGTTCTCATGTTTTGTGTGTATCTTGTGTAAATCTCATATTACACAATGTATGTATATATGGGTGACAAGAATGTCTTTTGAAAATGCTTTCATACGTTATGAGTATTCATGTACTAATGTGATTTTTCATTCTTTTCCATCCCGTATTGAGGTTTTGTAATCATTCCATGTTTTTAAATGATTTTTCACAGGTTATTTGATTTTTAATACATGGATGTAAGACACTTTAAATGTTTAATAATTGTCAAGGAGTCTTGTTTTAAGATTTAATGTATTATATTTTGAAAAAAATGAAAACTGTCTTTATGGTATCCACTATGTAATAATGTGGAATGTCATGAATGTATTGTCCTAATTCTCTAAATCTCTAAACTTGAAAATATATTTAATGTAAAATGAAGTGTTTTCTTGACTAAATTAAAGATTATGTATGTAATAAGGTCAGGTCCTTATACTAAAACTCCAGATGAAACCTATATTTATGAGCAACAATTTTCTAGCACTAAAAAATATACATTTTTAGAGGGTAATCTGGAACTGAAAAATTTAAAAATTGGATAAAATTTAATAAATATATAATATTAATTAAATATATAACAAAATAATTAAAAAACATATAATAACTCTTCAATTTAAAAAAATGAATTTAAATTATTTAATAATGAAAATTAAAAACATATTAGAAATATTTAAACATAATAAATAAAAATTAAATAACATTACTCATATCAATTTCAAGTATATTTAAAATATAAAAACCTACTAAACAAATATTTTTAGATATATACTAAAAATGAATACCTTAATAAAAAATATTAAAATTTCTTACAAATTTCAAATTATTTAATGTTAAAATTGAATAAATAAAATTGAATAAATTACCAAAATATAAAAAAAAATTAATTACTAAGATTAAACAACTAAATTTTAAACACAAAATAATGGAATAAAATGAATAAAATGAATAAATTAATATTTATTATTATATCAGGACAATAATTTTAAAATATGTTTATATTAACTATAAAAATAAGAAAAAATAAAAATAATTAAATAAACCAATTATTTAAATTTCAAACATATTAAAAACATAAAAACTAAATAAATAAATATCATTAAATATTTACCATATAAATTTCCAACATATGGAAAATATTTATTCTTTTTTAAATGGGTGTACTTAAATAAATATTAAAAACTGAATAAATTAAAAAAATATTAAAAATTAATACGTATGGAAAATTAGTAAATAATATTAAAATAAATCTTATTAATATTTATTAAATAAAATTGACTTAATTATAAAACAATTTATAAAATATTTAGTTGAATTCATTAATTACAAGAATTGCAAAAATATGAAAATGAATCGAAAAGAATAAATAAATAATTCAAATGGCCTGTATATTTTGTGTTTTTTACACTAAATTTGATCTTTTTCTGCTAGTGGGAGGTTTTTTTAGAATAATGGCATGGAATGGGATTCCATGATTTTGAAAGGGCTTAAATTATGTTTTTGGATGTGGATTAAGGCCTCATAGGTGATTCATGTTCTTGGGAGGTCGTCATTGGAAGAATGAGTCGTCAAACTGATGAAATGATGCAATAACAATACATTTAAAGATAAAACCTATTTTATGAAACAATGGGTGGTGGGGGCCGACCAATTTTTTGTCCATCCCATCCCTATGTGGATTTTAGGGTGAGACAACCATGAGAGGGCCAAACATTCCATCTCACCTCCCCCTTTTATCCACCTTGATACAATGTTTGTATTAGTGAGTATTTATAATATTTTTTGTATGTGTCTTCCTCTATTCTTGTTTCACATCACTACACATTGATTTGGGTGATTTTTTATAGTTTAAATTCCAATTCAACATGATTATGATGGAATTAGATGATTTGGAAATTAATTTTGTGTGTGTGGTGGATAGATGACCGCAAGAGATATTTTCTACATGTTATTCATAATTATTTCAGTTGAGAGAAGATTCATTGATATTTTATTTATGGTGTCTGGTAAAATTAGATGAAATTAATTTTTTTCTGAATGACATGTGATGGGGATTTTGGTCAGGATCATTCTAGGGTGTGTTATAGACCACATATGGGGGTTTATTCTATGATTCTATGTGACATTAATGCACGATAATTTTTGGATCAGTTCTTCATCTTGGTTTTAAATTATTATCGAATTATAAATTTATATGATTATTTATTTATTTTTCATGTTGTGGTGAAGGATCTTGGGAGTTGATATGGGATTTTTCCAGGTTTTTATAGACTAAGATGTGGTGTTGTGGATCATGTGTAGTTTAGTAACTCTTATATAGAGGTAGGTGGTGTAAAGCCTCAGAATTGTTTCCCTAATATATCAAGCATTGTTTCCATATTCTGTTTTATGTATTTATGTTGATCCATACATGTGTCATGTTTGTTGATATTTTTAGTAGTTTTCAGGGGCTTTTAGAGCCTCATTGGTTAAATAAGATCTAAATGATGACCATACTACATGTTGTTGTGGTCTCTAATGAGACCCTATGAAAAAAATAAACGAGAAATGCAGATAGACTAGGATTGGAAATCGTCATGGAAATGTGGGGAAACACCTCTGGGCCACAACCATAGTGAACTCATCATGAACGTGGTAGAGTAAATGATAAGGGGAAATATACATAATCTTAACAACACTCCATAGGTTGTATCCATGTCCTGATATAAGGGCTAGTGTGATCAATACCGCCATGGTTGTTGTGACATTCATGCTAAATATTGAGCAGACAAAACATTTATCATTCTTCACATTCCTCAAGAATTTAAAATGGGAAAAATTCATTAATTAATAAAGGTTTCATAAATTTCATTTCAATTTGATTCATACCACTATTAATCAACTAACTATCCATCCCTTTATCGATCCTTGAAATGAAATTAATTCCATATAATTTTCATATTTTTTCCAGATATAATTATAGTGAAAACATGAAATATCATCGTCTCTAACCAGTTTCCCATACTGATTCCATCATTTAAGGGTATTATTCATATTGACCTAAATGTTTGGGATATTGAGTGCTCTTATCTAATCACAATTCTTGGGGTGATTGGTTATTCTCTGTCAAACAAACCATGATCTAGTGACGTTGGATGATTATAGAAGGTATCTTGGTGTAGATATAATTTCTTGGATTTTTTCTTTAGTGAGTATCATTTTAAAAAATATATATTTATATGGAATTGGTTTTAAAGAATCTTTATGTTAATGTTTCATCTGGTGTTCCACAGATTATATTTCAAAACTGAATCTTAGAGAATCTTTATTTTGTCACCCTCAAACAAAATGGGATAAGTTCCTTACTTTGTAGAGGCAATGTATATGATTCTTGGATTAATATTTTGTAGTGTGTGTATATTATTTTGGACGAGGTTTTATGTTGGTCACATGTGTGTGCATTTATAGACATTGAGATCATGATTGATGTTTGATCACAGGTGTGGGCATGTGTAGCTCATGTGACCATGTTTGAGTGTGATAACATGTTTCTGTGTATTTCTATTGATACTCATGCTTGTTATGCTCGTTGTGAATATATATGTTATACATATTTTGTGTGATGTATGGACATTGGTGGTTTCTTTTATTATAGAGAATGATAGATTGACCATCGTGGTTTGGATAGAAATTAAAGTGGGAGTGTGCTGACATGTGATTTAAGGATAGGGTATCGAGAAATAGACATGGATATGATAGTCTTTAGGATTGATACAAGGATATGTCAGGATATGAAAAGCATGTTTCTCAGCCCACAGTATAAACATGGTACGATGAACTTGTTGTCTAGTCTATTATTGTGATGGGGTGTTTCTGTCTTATTGATTTACCTAAGAATCATTAGCATAGTGGAGACAAGGGGTCATTGTCCTCGTGGAAGATGTGGGATACAAGTTATTACCATGTGGTTAAATATTTTTTAGAACATACATTATGATTGTAATCTATACAAGGAGTAGAAGAAGTTATGGTAGAGGGTTTGTGCTTGCATAATCAGTACATAAAAAATAAATACATTATTTTTTTTTTCACATTCTTCCACACAAAGTTATTTTCATGTAATACCCTCATATAAATATGAAATTGTGTTAAGGACACATTGTGGGTGTCCTACCTGGATTATACTCACACCTTATAGGGATATCATGATATGTGTGTATACATCATAATTAGTTATACAAGAAATTGAATGACCTATGTTATTGGGAGATATTTAACATAGAACATTGTTTGGAGGTAGTATTGGGACATACATTGGAGTGATATTGTAGTGTTTTATTTACTTACCTATCTTTATTATACTATTGTTTAGTCATCCATTTAGTGGGCCCTTTCTTTATTATTCTATACATCTTGAGATAATTTTCATTCCATTTTTTACATAATTTCTTATTTATTCCATTGTATTGTCATGTTTACTATTTATACCTATATTTATTAATACTAATGGTATATTCTCCCCACCGATGGTGTTTGAACGCTCAGTGATATTTGGTAAACTCATGAACATGAGGAAGATTTCATGAGGCCTTTTTCACACCATCCCCAATCTGATAAATCGGGATGGTGATTTTCAAAATGGTAACAATTTTCTAGGGTTCCATTATTTATATGCTGTTGGGGTTAATGTAATAAAATAAGTATAGTGAGTGGAACATGGGTATGGTATTTATCATGTGTCAGGACATCTTATGTGTAAGAACATATGAGTTTCCCATGAAGGGATTTTTATTACATTTTTCTAGGATTTTGGTGTGTTCATTCATCCAGAGTAGAAATGTCATATCGAATGTCATATATATATAACCATTGAGTACCAAATGTTAATTAATTAATTAAATTACACTATATGTGATAAATATATGGTGATATATTTGTTTTCCATGATTTTTTGGTCTATAGGTTCAAGAATTAGTTAGGTAGAGTTGATCAGGTTGTTTTGTTTATTTATATATATATTATTTTGGCTGAGATGAAATTACAGAGATCCCTGTGTAGTACAAGGAGGGTTGTTCAATATTATTGTGTGTATAATCAAAGGATAAGTTTCTAATTAAATCCCTCATGTGTGCCTTATATTAATTTTTTATTATATAAATAAAGTTCTTTAGGGATTCTAAACATTCATTTGGAATTTTAGAAAACTCCAACTCAAAATACCTAACTAGATGACTTGGAGAAGCATTCCAAAAAACATATACAATGGAGGACATTCTTATTCTACCACCAGACATGTTGAAGCATAAACCTCGAAAATCTATAGTGGTTCTATTAGAAGGAAAAAATAAACCAAGACTATTTTCTTAATTCTTATTCAAGGATAGGGAATTTTGAAGACATTATTCGACTATTATTCGTATTTTCTACTCTAGATTCCTCCATCCATCCGGGGCATCAAAGGACCAAAATATTTTGGGGAATGGGTTGATATCCTTGAGGTAATGTTTGAATTAGTAGGGATTATAGTGAAGTATTGATTTAATGTATCTACCTTAATGCTAAAAGGACCCACTAGGAGGTTATAGGGTGTTATGAATCTGGCATAGAGATATGAGGGTCTAACTTGGATATCTTTCAAAGACCTTTTATGTAGAAGAACATTCTAATTATGCTATATCTAGACCCTAATACAAAAGATTAAATTTTATTAGCTTAAAATATTATTTTCATGAAACCATGGTATAATTCATATTTTAATATTTTTTGGTATAAAAGTTATAATTTTATAAGATAAATATTGATTTTAAAATTTCTTTTTTCAAATACGTTTAGAATTGTTTTTGAGATTTCACATAGAAATAATAATTAGGGTATAATTAAAAATATAGTTTTTAATAAATCATCCATTTATATAAGATAATGTGTTTTGATATTTATAATTTATAATTTATTGATTTTCAAATTTATAAAAATAATTAAATTACCATTTTGAGGTAAAAGGTAGATTTTTTATAAAACTAGTTTTTAGTGATTATTTTTTCCATATAAATTAATTAAATTAATATAAAACAATTAATCATTTAAATAGAATTATATATATATATTAATATATTAATATTATTCAATATAATGATTATTTATAGTCTAATTCTTTTTGTAAGATAATAATATTCTTAAAAAAATTATTTTCATCAAGACAAATGTTTTTCAGGATATTTTGTGGGATTATTTTTAAAATATTTTTAGCCACATATAGTAATGGTATTTGGAAAAATCGATTCCTTATTTGTAATCAACATGTAAATTTATTTTATTGAGGTCACATTAATTTTTTTCATTATGAATAGGAAAACATGTAAAAAAATAACCATAGTTATGTATATAATGGGTTTAAAGGGTTAAAAAAATTTGATATGGCATAAAGATAAAAGAAACCAAATTCATAAACCTCATTGGTTGGTCTTATTTTTACCATGATCATATAAACATCGAATAAGTATCATGTTGGAGAAATGTTTTTGAGAAAAATATTTATATATTTTATTCTTTTGAAAAATTATGTGTGTGTCCTCTCCCCAAAAATTTAAAATGGAACCTCCTCTCATCTATTATTCACACCCCATGAAGAATTTATCAAGATAAAAACCTAATTAAATATCTCCAAAACGTCCTTATACTTGTTATAGAGGTTCTTTTATTCCCAAAATACCAACCCTAGAGTCCTTAATAGGTGTTCTGAAGGACCCCTTTCAAAGAAGTGGTAATCAACTTAACTAAACACTTTAATATTTTCTTTTTAATTTACCACATTCAATTATATCCTATAAATTATAATATAATAACACCAATATATAACATAAACTTATTTACTATTATGATTATGGAATAATATGTATTCACCCTCTTCTCCATCTAGTAATAAACATAACCACTATTCAAGTATAAGGTGGACTATCTCCTCACGAACCGATGTAATTTTCTCCACCAATTCCTCACATGGAAGGTAATAATGATTGAAATAATTAATATAAATGATATTTATTATAAAATTATTATACTTTAAAAATAATATTTCATATCAATTATTACTCTTCCACCTATAAAAAAATTATAACATCATTGTGCATATTTGTGGACAACAACCTACATGAAGCAATGTCATTAATTTTTCATACCTTATTAAACAAAATGGAAATAAATATGAAAATAATGCATACATATGATTTTTAATTAACTATTAACATTACTTTTATGGTATAACCATAATAAGTGGAAAAGGATCATAATTTCCAAAAAAAACATACATGAAAATGAATAAATTAACACCCAGGATAAGGATAATAATAAAATATTGTTAAAAAATAGGTGATAAGATGTTATAATTAGATCATATTTATTTCTATATTTCCACGGAATATAATTAAAAAAATATTAATTTTCCATAAAAATGATTAAATCTTGTTCAAATATGTTTGTGTGTGATGTAATGGATTTCCTCTCTAATTACACTTTATAAAGACATATATTGTATTAAGTGTCTATTCTCATTTTTATGGTATATATACTGTAAATATGATGGATATAAATTGAATTTATACTTAATCATGGTAAATAATGTTGTAATTCGTGTTTAATCATTCAATAGGTTACAATTAAAATTTACCGAGGAGGTAATAATTTATTTGACAATTTATTTTTGGGGGATTTAATATATGTTCATTGAATGAATATTATAATTTATCATTCAAAAAATACTTATATTTTATTATAATATGGATATTTAATGATTTTACATTTTTTATTTTAACTTTAGATCTATTTTTAACCTGAATCATTTAAAGAATGTTCTAAAAGAAAACCTGATCTTAATCCTCTTTTTAATTTGGGATACTTATCTTCAATGTCCATATTTTTCAAAAATAATTTACCGAAGTATTTTAATTTACACTAATGGTTTATTAAGAACATTTCATGTTATCCTTTAATAATAAAATGATTTCAATAAATCTATATAATATTTTCTAAAAGGCTTATTTATTTACATTACTTGCAAAATTTCAAAAAGGAATATTTATTTTTAAATTAAAAGGACTTAACAAATTTTCCAACCACCATAACTATTTTTTCTTATTTATATTATTCTACAAGATTTCAATTTTTTTATAATGAATAATATATAATGAATAAATTTTTTAAATACTTAACTTCCATTTTATCCTATTCTTATAAATGCATGATTTTTTTTATAAATCATATATTTTTGATGAATTGATGGACAACTTTTATTAATTTAAAGGTCATTATAATTCTCATAAAATATTCACTTCATTGTCATCATATTTTAGATGAAATTATATTTCTATCTGATATCCATATTCTTTGTATCATATATATTAAAGTTTCCTAAACCACATACCCATTATACATACAATGTTTATCTTGTAGAGTTGTTTCATTTCTCTGGAAAATTTAGATGCTTATCATTATTTACTCATTATAGATATGTTATGATGAGAAATATTATTTATAAATAAAATAGATGATTAAATATATTAGTAATTTGTTTTACATATAGTTAGGTGTAGGTCCTGGTTATATATAGACCCTCAATTCAACGACGGGTCTCACAAGACAATCCATTTGGATATAATTTTTTAATGATTTTTGTTTTATATATACCCATATTCAAAAATATATTTTCACAAGGAATTGATAAAGTCAAATGATTTTTTTTATTTTTTTAATTGATATTTCAGTTATTATTATTCGTGAGATTATTTCATTTATATTTTCCATATATGTATTTCATTCTCAAAATATTGATTAAATCGCATGTGTTTTACTCATGATAGAATATATTGTATGAAACCCTTAATGATCATTTGAGGTCACACTTATTGGGTTATTTATTATTGGTCTCATAGAATTATTAATATGAACCATGATACTATATTTAGAAAAACATATGTTATAGAGCATGTCCCTATGATAGACTAAAGGGTAAGTTAAAGTATGGAATAATATCTTAATGTTTTTCTAAATTGAAGATTTCATGGTTCTAGTAGGAAATACATATATTTATGGATACCCCAAATGGAAATGTTTTTTAAATAGATACATTTTGGGGTAATTTACCCAAAAAAAGTTTTTTGAGTATATCTTGGTCATCATTCTAGTGCTTGGTGAATGGGACTTTACTATGCATTAGGATTGACACTCCTTATGGATATTATTTGTTTGTTTCAAATGATCATTTCAAAAACTTATGGAATATAAGAAATTATTTTTATTATTTGTGGATATTTAAATGGTAACCAAGTTTATTATTTTGAGATTATATATGGTGAAATTTTCAATTTATATTAAGAATTCCACTAATTATATATTATTATTAAAACATATAATTTTATAATCCAATTATGTTTATAAAATTATTTGGAAATGATCCCTGGTAGAATGAATAGAATCAATACTCATCGAGAATGTTGATATTTTATTTTTCATATGTAAAATACAACTTATGTTATTTTTGAGCATATAATATCCATATTTTGGTATCTAACCCATGTTATTACTAAAAAAATTCACATATAGAACAACATGATATTCCATGGTATGATACACCTTTATTGGATCACTTCATGTGACAGAAGCGTCCATATTTTAGTGTAACTACTAATCTAGTGGTACATAGGTAAATGATGAAGGCCTATGAAAAGATATTTCTTGATTTTGGATGTAAATAATGGGAAATGTTTATATTGTCAATGTATTTTGTTAAAAATCATTTTGATCAATGGTATTTTTTAATACATTATAATAGAGAGGAAAAAATAGAACAAATTGAATGAAGTGATTTCAAATTATATTCTTAAAAAAATATTTCCCTCAAGATCAATGAACTAAGATGACAAGATTGTTCATCAACCTAAAGAGAAAGGAAATGGAATTTTTTATATAGTATGAGGAATCATTCCACTTACTATCTAGGTATTTTATGGATTATTTATGTAATCCAAATAGTAAAATTCACATTTTCATTAAAAGGATTAAAACATGGAATCTAAGGGCTCTAGTTTCTAATATTTTTTCATTATATGATAAAGTTTTATATCATGCCATCCAAATAGAGAAATAATTTTCCAAATAAAATATCTTAAATAGAAATCAAGAACTTAAGAGGGTGATAAAACACTATGATAAAGGGAATGCATCAATGAATAAGAAGGGGATGAATAAATTTCTATTTATTGAATACTGTGGAAGGAAGCATCCTGGAAAATGATTGAAGGGTAGGGGAGTTTGTTAAAAGTTTAGATATAAAGGTCATATTTTTAATGAATATAATATAAATGAAGACATTATTGATATATAGTTGTTTAAATATAGATAAATGGGGAAATATTCCAACAATTTTCTCACACATCAAGGGAACCTGCTATAGAAGAGTCCAAAGGGAGAAGTCCAAAATTATGTGATATAAACATATGAGGATGATATTTCAATAGATTTGGTGCAATTTATTTTTGTCTTAGACTCTTATTTAGGTAATTATTTATTTTATTATTTATCTTCACAATATTTTTTAACTTCCATGTTCACCAAGAAAAATATTTATTTTCCAGGAACCTTAATGAGTTTTTTTCTGTTAATACTCATTGTGTAAATATCACTATAATAATGATATTTCAATTATTATTCATTATTAAATATAAACATACCAAATATTAAAACATAATTGTAATAAATATGGTTGAATTTAATATAATCCTTGGAATTGACTGGATTTCGAAATATAATGAAAAAAATTATTTCCTAGGGAAAGAAATTGTGATTCTTGGGGAAGCTTTCGATTTCAATATCATTATAGGGGGAATTAATCATATAGTTCATGTCATGATCCATCAATAATAGATTTTAAAAATGATATTCCTATGGAATAAGAGAATACACACTCTATGAATGGTAAAGGTAATACTTAAATTTATTATATACCTATTATAAATGAATATATTGATGTATTTACTGATTAATTACCTAGAAATCCTCCAGAGTGTGAAGTAGAGTTTTCTATTGATATAATCCTTCATTCCAAAACTATATCAAATATTATATATAAAATTTCCACTATGTAATTTATGTAGTTAATGAAAAAACCAAAAGAATTTGGTGATAATGTATTTATATTCCCTAGAGTTTCCCCTTGGGGAAGCCATATTAGACATTATATGAAGAAATATGTTTCTAAGAGGTTATGTATTTATCATAGAAAAATATATGTTATTACTGATTATAAAACTTAATATATCCCCCTCATGGATGGATTTTTTGATCAAATTCATGAAGATAAATATTTTTTAATTACTAAAATTATTTTTACGTATCATAAATTGTGAGTAAATTAACATGATATACCAATGAAATCATTTCATATGAGTTATGGACATTTTCAGTTTAGAGTAATGACATTATAATTAATAACAGTACCTATTTATTATATATATGATGAAAATATTATTCAATGAATATATTGTTAAATTTTTTATTTATTGATGACATGAGAATCCCTTATAGATCATTCAAGACACTCTTATATTAAATTTAGTATATGCAGAATTTATCAAGTGTCAATTATATCATCGGAAAGTTTCCCTTATTTTCCATATTTTATCCTAGTATAATATATCAGGAGATCCTTAGATGAAAAATAAATTAAAGGAATTTTAAACATCAAAGAATATTAGTAAAGTATTTTGTTTTATAGGATAGGTAGATTACTATTGGGTATTTCCACAAAAAAATCCGGACTGGATAACCCATTAACCCAAACTACATGTAAGGGGGGTAATTTTATATGAAAAAATGAATAAAAAGAATGTTTTGGAAAATTGAATAGAAGATTGGGAAATTTTATAATATTGAAACTTTCATCAAGAAATGATGAATTTGTGATATATAGAAATACATAGAATAAAAGGATTTGTTGTGTCCTCAAGAAAAAACATAAATTTATTTATTATAAATAAGAGTAGTTAAAGACTAATAAATAAAAATATCCAACCAATGATCTTGAATTTATAGTCATAATATTTGGTTTCAAGATATGGATACATTATCAATATGGTGAATGATGTGAGATATACATAGATAATAAAATTATGAAATACATGTTTTCATAATTAGATCTCAATATGATGAAAATTTTATGGATCAAACAACTCACAGATTATTATTTATCAATACACTATCACCTATGGAATAAAAATATGGTATATGATACATAAAGTTGGAATGACCATGGATTCCTAGTAAAATGAGGATTGTAAGGCATAGTATTTTAATGGATTTAGTAAATATGTATATGGTAATTATTAAGGAAGGGGAACTATTATTCATTTTAGAGATTCTTTCCAAACCATATATATTAGAAAATTTAAAAAAAAAAATTCCTGATGATGTGAATTTTTAATACTAAAATAAATACAAGAATGGTGGTAAATGGGTAGACATTGTTTATTAAGATAGTGTTATAAAATTTAGAAATAATATATGTTTTGCAGATATAGAGAATAAGAAAACAAAATTATTATATGATGTTCATAGATTAAATTTCTCAATATGACATAGTATCACCATGATGTACAGGGATTTGAAAGAACATTATTTTGTATAATATGTAATATATAATTTTTGATTAGGTATCAAGATTCATGGTTTAACAATAAGATATTTTTAAGAGACAACATTGTGTAGGATTCATGAAACCTCTTCCTATTATTATAAATAAATGATATGATGGTACTATGGAATTTTTCATTAGATTTACAAATAATACAAGAAATAACTATTTCATATGGGTTATTATTGATCCTCTTAACAAATACATATATTTTCATTATATAAGAGATGATATACCTCTAGAGAGAGTTATATGACCTTATATTAATTAATTTTTAAGACTTTATGGTACACCTTTTTAAATTGTGTCTCTTCATTATTCACGACTTACATCATGATTATGGAAAAATATTCAAAACAGATCTTGATACTGAGCTTCATTAGAGCACATCCTATCATCCTCTAACTGATGGGTTGTCCAAAAATAATTTTTAAACATTACAATTAATTTTAATTTCATTATCACTTATAATTCATGGTTTTTGGGATCATTTTTTACCTTTAGCAAAGTTTTACTATAGAAATAACTTCCATTCAAGTATTCAAATGGTGTCATTTGAATAATTATAAGGAAATAGTTTTTTTACACAAAAATTTTAGAATGATGTTATTGAAATGAAGTTTATTGTCACATAACTTATTAATGAGTTAAAAATAAAGGTAAATAACATTAAATCTCTTATTAAATCATCTCAAATCAGGAAAATTTTATTTTTCGATAACAATATAAATGATTTTATATCTCACCTAGGATATTACATTTCCTAGAATGTATTTTTATGGATGGGTGTCATATGGTTTGGTAAGAAATGAAAATTGTTCCCCAGGTACATCAAAACTCATAAAATTCTATAATTAATTAGATCTACATATTACCATTTGGAAATTATTTTATGACACTCTAATTTAGTTGATGTGTTCCATATCTCAATCTTAAGTAAGTATATGAATGACCCAATGCATGTCACCGCCAATGTATATATATAATTGGGACCTAATATAACTTACTATTAATATACTATCTGAATTATTAACATTAAAAAATATGCTTTCTAATTTAGATGACTCTAATGGAAAAGTTACTTTGGAGAAATTATAAAATAGGGGAGGCAATGGGGGAACCTGAGAATGTTATGAATTAGAACTACCCTCTTTTTCAAATGTAAAATCCATGAAAGTTTTTAGGATAAATTTTTTGAAGCAGGGGAAAAATAACACTCAGGATTCTATTATTGTAAGTGAAACTTTATTTTTAATAAACTATATTAAATTTCAAATTATAAAATTAAAAGGTAAAAAAATAACATCTTATGATTAAATTTTTTTTTTAACTTACCATAACAAAATAAGCCTAAAAATAACTTTTTTTAAATTTTCTCATAGAGTTAAGAAATTATAAATAATTAATAATGTAGTATTTAACTAACCCTAATTTCATTTATAATAATATGTTATAATTTGTAAACATAACTATTTATTTATTTTCAATTTTATTGAAATAAAGACCATATCATTTTACGGTAAAAATAATTTTAAAAAATCTATAATTGAGTGCATACTTTTTTACCATTTTAATTATTTACAATACACTTTTTTAATGACTTATTTAATTTAAATGACTTTATTATATATCTAAATATATAAATTTAAATACTTATAATGATTTTTACTAGTCATATAGTTAATTTAAGATCATATTATGCTTAGAAATTTCATTTCTATGTAAATATATTTTTTATCACATCTTATGGGTTTATTTTAAAATTAATTTCTGCAAACTCAACAAAAATAATAGGATAAAATATTATTTCCTATTTTAAATTAACATCTAAATTTTTTTAATCTGGTCAATTTCATTTTTTCCCATTTTGAAAATTAGATTTGATAAAAATTGGTTACCTGGTTTATAGGTAAAATGGGTTCAAAAGATTAAAAATAAAGTGATGTGGTTTTATAATAACAGAAAACACTATTAATACTCACTTTTTGTTTTAATTTCAACCATAAAATTATCAATTTCGAATATGTTTCATTTTGGATCCATTTCTCTTGTATAATACCTTAATATTTAATCTTTTGAAAATTTCCAAGGGTATCCTCTCCTTCACTTATAAAAGGGTACCTCCCCCACTATCTTCTTCAATATTATTGAGACTTTTATACCAATTAAAATGATAGTTTATCTCACAAAAATATATAACCATTCTATATAGGTTCTGGTAATCCCAATATATAAACTATTAGGTTGCTTAGAGAAGATCGAAAAAAGAAATTTTAAATAAGCGGTGACCATATTAACCAAACACTTTAATTTTTTATTCTTATTTTACTCCCTTCAATTATGTCCTCACCATTCAAATAAAATTACCCCACTACCTAAAATATACATTTATGTCATTATTTAAATATAAAAATATTTATCCATATCCTTAATTTTGTAATGTGAAATAAAAACATCACTCATGCATAGGTTGGTCTATCGCCTTGTGAACTGATGCAATTTTTTTCCATCTCTACCTCACTTGGCTGGTAATAATTATGGAACTAATTCATATATATTATATTTCTGAAGTTATTATTATTATAAAAATTTAATAAATTTTCTAGTTCTTTTCCCTTCCACCTATTAAAAAATGATAACATCACTCATACACACATGTAGACTACAACCTCCACAAAGCGGTGTGATTCATTTTTCATCTTATCTTTTCAAAAATTATTATATATATAATATTTAATATTGGTATATCATGTTTAAAATTTAGTATATGGTAGAACCATGACCAACACACAATAAGCATAACATGTTAATCACAAACATAAAAAAACATTGATGTTAACACCCAAAACAATGATGTTAACGAAAGATTATTAATGAATAGGTTATAAAATTTTATAAGTGGATAATATAGATATTTATATGGTAATGGTATATTATTATAATAAATCAATTATTTATACTATATGTAACACCCCAAGCATCCATGGTATGTTTCCCTTTGAATAATGTAATAGCTTGCATTGTACGTGACTTCCAGATTCTAACACACCGCGACCAATCAAGCTAGCCATTATGAATAGTAATACCCACATATTGAAATTTTATAAGTTTTATCTTTAAAAATGGACTTCATTTTTGGATTCATAATATCGAAATTAGCTTAGGGTGAATTTTTGGTATTTTTATGACTACTTTAAATTTTTGATCAATAGTGAAAAACATTGAGTTATAGTTTAAAACCAAATTTTTATTTAGATAATTATTTATATTAGTTAAATTTATTTTAGGTCAAAATAGATACATAATACCTATATAAGTTCAATGTAATTCATTGATTCCAGTTTAAAATAATTTTAAATATATAAAAAGTGTATTGATCTTTTTAACCGTCTTTTACCAACCTCCTAGGAGCATTTGCAAATTTGAATAAAACTTAATTTCACCACTTTTATGAATTGAATTTTAAAAATCCTAGAGACACGGTTTAAATCATTAAGTAAAATTTTGTTCAATAAGATAAAAATAATTTTTGGTGAATAATAACTTTTGACTTTTATTTACCTTGCTTAAAAGTAAATAGGGAAATTAATGGTAAAAATGATATTATTATTACCCTAACACATGTCCTAATTCTTTTGGATAAGTGTAATTCGATAAAAAACAACCTTATGAATAAAATATGATCCTTTAGGTCCACTTGTATTATATTAGAACATTTATTATTATTATATTCAAAGAAGAGTTAAAAGTGTTAAATTCAATGCCTAATAACTAAACCATTTTTAATATAGGGTTATACATAAGATAAATTTTATTATAAATATTCACTATAAATATAAAATTATTCCCTACATAATGGTAATTTATTTTTATTTTTTAGACATTAAATAATTTAATTTATTTATGAAACAATGATGATGCAGTAATTACCTAATTAATGAAATATTAAAATATTTTATATTATAAATATCCAAATAAATGTAAATTGATACATTTTATAAATTCCCTTAATTTTCTAGGTAAACATGTTAGGTTTGGTTAGATAAATTTTGTTCAAAGTAATAATGTTGTTATGAATTTAGAAAAAACAAAATAATAGACGGTGTCAAAATTGACATAAAAGAGTTTTAAAAAAATATATTATATTATTAATTGATATTCTATTCCTAAAAATCTAATATTCATCCAAAAGACATATATAATGATTTTTTTATCATTAATTAACCACTTGGTGTTCCCTTGAAGTATATAGTAGTTTTATTAACCATATAATATAAAAATACAAAGAGACATGGTAAATGTCAAACTATTTAACTAAGAGTTAAATATAAAGGATAAGGTTAATATAGTGACCCAGACCTATCTAACCCCTGTTGGTTGAGTTTTTTTCAACCCATCCCCACCTTATCCTTTAATTAATTTATTTTGGAGACATTTGAAACCGAAAATGGATTTATTATAAAATAATATTTCTAGCTTTTCCTAAGGTGCCCCTCACCCCTCTTATAAAAGGGCATCCCCCCTTCCCTCAAATTCAAACCTTCAAAGCCTTTTTTTTCTCAACCAACCTCTGGAAAAATACCATCTCAACTTTCCTCCCTTCATAATAGCGGCCTTAATTTAGTCAGAAAGCCAACTTAAGGATCCCTTTTTATTGAATTAAAAGGAAGAACCCGAAGAAGAGGTAAATATTTCATCACCTCTTTCATGTTCCTTTCTTCTTCCACTACCTCTTTCTTTGTTGTTTCCATTATAAAATAATAAATCTTGTATATTATATATACATTGATGTTATAATAAATATGGTACAACCAAATCATTATTTTATCCATCCTTTGAATGAAATGTCAACATACGTGCGTACGTATGACTTACCGTCTCCACGTCGTGGTGTAATTGTTATTAAATAAATTATTATATGGATGGGTTTAATAATGATGTGTAATTTATGTAAATAATAAATATAACATGATAATTATTTAGTATATATGATATAACATCCAATTATATATTATTTTAAAATTAAAAGAATGATATTGTCGCTCGTGCATACGTACGGATTACCGTCTCCACGAACGCGATGATATTAATTCCCCATCATAATCCATTCCAGAATAATTTTCATTATATGATTAAAAATAATTTTTAAAGATTTAATATAATTCTGAATATGAATAAGATACATCCTATTCATAAAAAACACTTCATACGAAATAATTCATATAAAGGAAAATGAATCAGTTAACACCCGAAACAACGATAATACTAAAATATTGTTAACAAAGGTATATTAAAAGATCATATATGATATCATATTAATGTATATGATTCCTGTATAATTTAATAACTAATATTTCACCATTATATAGGAGGTTAACCTACCCTCGACCAAGCACATGAAAAAAGTAAGCGCTTTCTTATCTCACTTTTAATTCTGTGAGATTTCCATTGTTCACCACTTATTTATTGGATGTGATGTATTGTGTGCTGCCATTTGATATATATTATCATGATTCTGTTTATATTAATGATATTTTATGATTAATTTTTTGGTTATTAACTTTTGGTCATAATAATCTATTGATTACAACGAAGTAAGGATTTTTCATCTAACTTTTTATTCCCATGAGATTCATGCTATATTGGCCACTATTTCCTTTTGTGCGGCGTATGTATTTTCCATGATTGTATTATTGGTGTAATATAATTTATTTTATTGGTATTTACATATTCATTATATGACCCTTATTTCATGTTTTGTATGTTTTGTAATTTATGAAATTGGTAAGGGAATTTCAAATTTCAATTTCCACACAGTGGGCTTTATGCATACTTCATTGATTATTTTACTCCAAGATTATGTCTGCAATCACTATTTATTATATATGTAGTAATTTACACTCCCCTTTTCATGGATATACGGTTGATACACATAACCAATCCATTGATAATTTCTCAATTCATTGATATAATCTTGATCTTAACTCAATTTCCATTCATTGAGTTAAACATCCAAGTCATTGGTGTTGTTTTTACAAGAATATTTGTGAATGTCCTATGATTTATTTACACTGAATTTACAATCATATTGAGTGTATTTATATGTGTCACACATAATTATGCCATTTACTTATTCTTTACCTATGGATATTTTCTTTCGAAGGCATTTCATCTCAATTTACTTTCCTTTGAGGCTTCATTGTTGTTTTTCACCAATTCACTTTTATATGGAGTATATACTATCCATTGACATAGTATATCATGAAATCATTTATTCTTAATATATTATTAAGTTTTTATTACCTAAATTATTTTTATTCAAGCATCTCTCATTTGGTTAGGAACTATAACTAAAATATCATTTTAAATGTCTTAAAAATTTATTCTTCTAAATCTTTCACATTAATGTCCATGTTTTTAAAAATGGATTTAAGAATTTATTTTTATGAACATTAAATTTTTAAAATTAAAATTTCTTTTAAATGTTTCAAATTTTTATGGGACACTTTGATTAAAAAATATATTTTTAAACAGCTTCTTGAAAATAGTGTGACTTTTAAATGATTTCAAGAAAAAGGGGGACATTTCTCAAAAATAGTTTGGATGATTATTTTCATCTATGTCAATAACCTTCATTATTCTCGATTGAGGTTAATATGTTATAATAAAATCTTCCATATTGTATTGAATGAGTTCTGTTTGACTATGGATGCGCAATTTTTTATACAATTCATGGTTAGTGGATAAAGTATTGACATTTCTTATGCTAGTTTTAAAACGCATGTTCATGTTATGTTTCAAACTTTTTATATGAAGAATGAATTAGACATAGTAAGTGATGGGTGTAGACCACTATAGATCTTCGATGAATCAGTAGGTCTCATGAAAAAAAGTAGTTTCTTGGCAGAAGGACATGACAAAATATTATTTGTAGTCTTGGCACAATTCCTTGACTATGTGGTTTTGAAAATCTGTCATTATGCATTCCATCATTTTGAAAGTGGCTATTGATATTGCATGTGATTATTAGACTAGTAGAATATCCATGTGAATAAGTAAATGGAATTATTTGATTTTATCTTTTCCATATTATGCTGAAGTTTAAGTTTAAAAGGCTTTTATTTTAGTCTTATACATTATGTTAAATGTTTATGTTTATTTATGAATGTTTCCGCTATTTTGTTACTCTTACTGAGCATCTGAGCTCACCCCTTTATATGTTTTATTTTTCCCAGGATTCAAAGAAGTACATTAGGACTTACCTATAGGGATAGTATATAGGATATCAGTGTTGTATATGGAAACAATTTTGTTGTAGTTTTCCATTTAATTATGTAATGTAATCCTTATGAATGTATCTAGTACTTCAAAGGCTACTAAACTAATCGGCCTTTCAAGACTTGATCTTTTGTGATCATGACAATGATACGTAATAATGCACCGACTCTGGGCTTATGGTGTCGGGGGGTTACAGTTGGTATCAGGGGAAGTTTAGTAGAAACCTTAGAAACTAGATTTAGATAATCTCTGATTAGATCAAATATCCCTATGATATACTTTGAGGATTAGTATAGAATAACTTCCTAAAATTTTTGTACTGTAAAGATTTTGGGAGTTTTCTATGAAATACATACCTATCTGGATCTGAGCAGATAGAGGCGGCTTTGGCACAGATGTTCCTAGGGGTAAAACCCGAAAACACCACTTTTATCTAAACTCGAACGGGAACTGGTGCACGACAACGGGCCTCACTTTACTCTTGGATACGACACTCCCGGGGGATATGCTTAGGATAATTTAGATTTTCATTACAACAAAATTTGAAGGATTTTAATATAAGATGAGAATAAATGAGCTTAGTTAATCTTAAGGTGTTTCAAATTGAAAATATTTTGTCATGATATTCTCCAAATGATTTTATGACTACTGTTACTTACATAATGATTTTAGGTTTTAGTCAATGGCCCAATTCCAAGGAATTAATAGTAAATTTGAGCATGATGTACAAGGTGGGAATAGTGGTGGAAATGAGAAACCAAATGGAATGTTGATAGGTGTAAAAGATATCGTGTTCATGTAAAATTGGTTTTCCAAAAATATAATCAACAACATACATATTAGCCAACTTCCGGACTCCACAAAGAAGAGAAAGTTGATGAATGATAAGAGCTCCAGTAGTGGAGACCATGGAGAAAAGAATCCTCAATTTCCATCATGTAGGAAACGTGGAAGGAGACACCCAAGAAAGTGTCTCAATGGAACAAAGAAATGGTTTACGTGTGAGAAAGAAGGACATAAATTAAATCATTACCAGGGAAAAATGAAGAGTACTATGGAAAAAAATAAAAATGGTCCCAAGAATCCATTTACAGTCATTTGCCTTAAATGTAGGGACCTGGTCATTACCCAAGTGAATTCCCTATTATATCAGATATTTTCATGGTCAACGAAGAAGCTATGTGGAAATAAATGGTTGGAGAAATGTTTAAAAGTATTCGTGATCCTTGTTAATGTGATTACTTTGAAATAATTTTCTCTTGTATTTGTAACCCTGTTTTTTGTTGTGGAAATGATATTTGGGGAAGAATTATATTTTCTTTTTTAGATTTAGTTATAAATAAACATTTGGTTTTATATGATCATTGGATTTGAGGCAATTATAATTTATTATATTTTGGGATGAAAATGGAAGGTATGAGATAAAATTTGTGGTTAAATTATGTTATGGTTATTTTGAGGAATTTATCTCATTTTGGTAATGTTATAAAATATAGTTTTTTTTAAAATAAAACAAGACGACCGTGTGACAACCCATCGCCTCGGAAAAAGCTGTGGGAATCGAACCCACAACTAGAGTGCGATTCGGATTTATTTCCTACCACTGGAATACGTGATGTATTTGGTTAGTGTGACTAATTATTTTTATTTAAATAATTTTATTGATCAATAATAAGTTGATTTGGGATCATATGTCTTATCAAATGAATACCCTTAGTATAGGAACATGATTTGGTTATTAAGTGATAAATGTTATTTTGGAAGATGTTCTCTCTATTGGGAACACTATATAACTAAGGAAAATAGAATACTATGGGCTTTTATTTGAGGAGTAATGGTGGATTTTTATCAATGTTTTTATTGTAGATTTATAGTGATTTGGGTTATTTATGAAAATGATTAACCTCTAATAGAGAATATGTGATTAGGTTAATTACATTTAGGTATGTGAATTTAAAAGTAGTCGATGTCATTTGGAGATACAATTTAACGTGCAAGACTACATAACCAAATTCATCTATGTTTTGGGTTTCAATATTAGTTTGGATTATATTTAAGGATTTTTAGGACAATTGTTTATTGAATGGTATTTATTATTCTTTGGGGTATTGTTGGTTTAATTTTAGAAATTAAGATTAGTGTTTCTTTATCTAATGGAATATCCTTTTGGGGGATCATATGATCTTTTACTAACCATTTTGGTTTTGATTAATCTCTAAAGACTAGGTAAATATATATTTTATCCTTTTTGGATCATGTGGTTCTCTAGAAGTTGATTCTAGCACTTCTGGTGTGACCAAGTCATCTTGAATACTCATCTTTTAAAAAAATGAGTTAAGGGTAGAAATTTGTTAAAGAATGAAACTCTACTTAAAAAGTAAGTATATCTCTTTATGTTCTTAGTCAATATCATAAATAAATTCCCCATATTTATGAAATGAAACATAAAACAAAACAAAAAACGTTGTCCGTTTACTTTTCCTATTGGGGAATTAATAAACGTTTGTCCCATCACCAGTTTGTGGTTTTCTTGTTGTTAACTTTCTCCTGATCATGTTTTCTATCCCTCCCCATTAGAACATGACACTTACTTTATTTTACATATCCATGTTTTCCTACAAGGAATCCTAGTATGGGTTATCTCGGGATACCTTTGTACTTCTTCTTCTTTCTTTTAAAGTGATAGTTTTATTGACTCTTTTTCCGATGTGGGACTTTCAATTATGTTCCCAAGCCCAATTTTAAAAATTTCGAGGACGTAATTTCCAAAAGTGGGGAAGAATGTAACACCCCAAGCATCCATAGTACGTTTCCCTTTGAATAATGTAATAGTTTTCATTGTACACAACATCGAGATTCTAACACACCATGACCAATAAAATTAGCCGTTATGAATAGTAATACCCACTTTTTGAAATTTTATAAATCTTATCATTCAAAATGTACTTCATATTTGGATTCGGAATATGTAAATTAGATTAGGGTGAATTTTTTGTATTTTTCTAAAAACTTTCAATTTTTGATGAATAGTCAAAAACAATGAGTTATAGTTTAAAACCGAATTCTTATTTAAATAATTATTTACTTTGTTTAAATTTATTTTATGCCAAAATCAATAAATAATACCTATATATGTTCAATGTAATTCATTTGAGTCAGTTGATAATAATTTTAGATATATAAAAATTTTATTGAACTTTTTAACCGTATTTTATCCATCTCCTAAGAGCATTTTCAAATTTGAATAAAACATAATTTTTCCACTTATGTGAATTGAATTTCAAAAATACGAGAGACACAGTTTATATTAGTAAGTAAAATTTGGTTCAATAAGATACAAATATTTTTTGGTGAATAGTAACTTTTAACTTTTATTTACTACAATTAAAAGTAAATAGGGTAATTAAGGGAAAAAATGATATTATTATTACCCTAAAACATGTACTAATTCAATTGTATAAGTTTATTTTGACAAAAAAACAACCTTAGGAATAAAATTTGATCCTTTAGGTCCACTTGGATTAGATTAGGACATTTATTATTATTTAATTCAAATAAGAGTTAAAAGAGTTAATTTCAATGCTTACTAACTAAACCATTTTTAATATAGGGTTATACATAATATAAATTTGATTATAAATATTAATTATAAATATAAACATATTTAATACATAATGGTATTTTATTTATATTTTTTAACAATAAATAATTTAATTTTATTATGACACAATGATGATGTAGTAATTACATAATTAATGAAATATTAAAATATTTGATATTATAAATATCCAAATAAATGTAATTTGAGACTTTTTATGAATTAAAATAATTATCTATGTTAATATTACATGTTAGGGTTGGTTAGTTGAATTTTTTTATAATTAATAATGCTGTTATAAATTTAGATAAAACAAAATACCAAATAGTGTCAAAATTGACATAAAAGAGTTTAAAAAAAAATATTATGATATTAATTGATATTCTATTTATAAAAATCTAAGGTTCGGCCAAAAGACTTATATAACGATATTTTTATCATTAATAAACCACTTGGAGTTCTATTGGAATTATATAGTATGTTTATTAACCGTATAATATAAAAATACAAAGAGACATGGTAAATGTCGAACTCTTTAACTAAGAGTTAAATCTAAAAGAAAAGGTTAATATAGTGACACAAACCTGTCTAAAACCTATTGGTTGAGTTTTTGTAGACCAATAACCATCATATCCTTTAAATAATTAATTTTGGATCCATTAGAAACCGAAAATGATTTTATTATAAAATAATATTTCTGGCTTTTCTTAAGGTGCCGCTCACCCCTCTTATAAAAGGGCACTCCACCTTCCCTCAGATTCACACCATAAAAGAATTTTTTCCCTACCAAACTCTACCAAAATACCCTCTCAAATGTCCTACCTTCATCTTATAGGCATTCCTTTAGTCAAAAATTCCGCCAAAGAGCCTTTTTGGTCAAATCAAAAGGAAGAACCCGAAGAAGAGGTAAATATTTCATCACCTATTTCAAATTCCTTTCTTCTTCTACTTACTCTTTCTTTGTTGTCTCCACTATAAAATAATAACTCCAGTATATTATATATACTGTGATGTTATTATAAATTTGGTACAACCATCTTAATTATTCAATCCATCCTTTGAATGACCTGTCACCATACGTGCGTTGGTACGGATTACTGTCTTCACATCATAGTGTAATTTTTATTCTATACATAATTTTTTGGATGGGTATAATAATGATGTGTAATTGATGTAATTAATAAATATAACATTATAATGATTCATTATATATGATATACCATCCAATTATATATTATTTTAATATCAAAAGAATGATATTGTCGCTCATGCATACGTACGGATTTCCGCCACCACGAACGTGATGAGATTCATTCCCCATCATAATCCATTCAAGAATAATTATCATTGATGATTAAAAATAATGTTTAAATACTTAATATCCTTATGAATTTTAATAATATACATAATATTCATAACAGACACTACTTACCAAACAAAACATATAAAGGAAAACGAATCAGTTAACACCCGAAACAATGATAATATAAAAATATTATTAATAAATAAATATTAAAAGATAATATATGATAACATATTAATGTATATTATTCTTAAATAATTTAATAACAATTATTAAACCCTTATACATGAGGTTAAACTACCCTTTACCAAGGAAAAGTACAAAGTAAGGGGTTTCTTATCTCACTTTTAATTCTGTGAGATTTCCATTGTTCGCCACTTATTTATTGGATGTGGTGTATTGTGTATTGCCATTTGAAATATATTATCAAGATTCTCCTTATATTCATGGTATTTTATGATTAATTTTCTGGTAATTAACTTTTGGTCATACGACTCGATTGATTACAACGAAGTAAATGTTTTTTCATCTAACTGTTTATTCCCGTGAGATTCATGCTATATTGGTCACTGTTTCCTTTCATGTGAAGTATGTATTGTCCGTGATTGTATTCTTAGTGTAATATAATATAATTTATGTGTATTTAAATCTTAATTGTATGATACTTCTTTCATGGGTTGTATGTTTCATAAGTTACCAAATCGGTAAGGGAATTTCAAATTTTAATTTCCACTTAGTGGGATTTACACATACTTCGTTGATTATTTTACTCCAAGATTATGTGTGGAATCACTATTTATTATTTATGTATTAATTTCCACCCCCGTTTTTGTGTATATTGGTTTGATACACATAATCACCCCATTGAAAATTTCTCAAGTCATTGATATAAACTTGATCATAACTCAATTTCCATTCATTGAGTTAAAAATCCAAGTCGTTGGTGTTGTTTTTACAAGAATATGTGTAAATTTCCTCTAATTTATTTACACTTAATTACCAATAATATTGAGTGTATTTATATTTTTCACACATAATTATGTCATTGATTTATCCCTTACCTAAGGATACTGTCTTTATAAGGGATTTCATCTCAATTTACATTCCTTTGAGACTTCTTTGTTATTATGCACCAAATCACTTTTATATGGTGTATATATTGTCCTTTAACATAGTATATCATGAAATCATTTATTATTAAGATATTATAATGTTTTTATTACCTCAATTTTTTGTATTCAAGAATATCTCATTTGGTTAGGAACTCTAACTAAAATATCATTTTAAATGTTTTAAAAAAAATTCTTCTAAATCTTTCCCATTAATGTCCATGTTTTAAAAATGGGTTTAAGGATTTATTTATATGGACATTAATTTTTTCAAATTAAAATTCCTTTTAAATGTTTCAAAGTGTTATGAAATACTTTGATTAAAAAATCTATTTTTAAATGGATTCTTAAAAAATATTGTGACTTTTAAATGATTTCCAGAAAAAGGTGTATATTTCACTAAAATAGTTTTGATGATTATTTTCATCTATGTCAATATCGTTCATTATTATCGATTGAGGTTAATCTGTTACAATACAATCTTCCATATTGTATTTAATGAGTTCTTTTTTACTGTATATGAGAAATTTTTATACCATTCATGGTTTGTGGATAAATTATTGACATTTCATATGGTAGTTTTAATATGAATGTTTATGTTAGGTTTCAAACTTTTCATATGAGGAATAAATTGGAATTAGTAAGTGACGGGTGGAGCTCCTTATATCTTCTTGATGCATCGTTAGGTCACATGAGACAAACTAGTGTCTTGGTACAAGGCCTTGACAAAATCTTATTTGTAGTCTTGGCACAAGGCCTTGATTATGTGGTTATGAATGTCTGAAATTATGTATTCCATCATTTTGAAAGTGGCTATTGATATTTTGTGTGATGATTCTACTAGTAGAATATCCATGTGAATAATTAAATGACATTATTTGATTTTATCTTTTCCATACTATGTTCAAGTTCAAGATTAAAATGCTTTTGTTTTATTCTTACACTTTTCCTTAAATGTTTATGCTTATTTATAAAAGTTTCCTCTCTATTGTTATCCTTATTAAGCATCTGAGATCACCCCTTTATATGTTTTATTTTTCCCAGTATGTGAAGAATTATATTATGACTGACCTGGAGGGATGTTCTATGGGATCATAGTGTTGTCTATGGAAACAATGTTGTTGTAGTTTTTTATTTTTTGATGTAATGTTAACCTTATGAATGCATCTAGTACCTCCATGAATACTAAACTAATCGGTCTTTTGAGACTTGATCTTTTGTGATCATTCCAATGATACGTAACAATTAACTGACTCTAGGATTCTAGGGGCAGAGCATTCCACTAGAGGGTAAATCATTTTAAAATAAGTTGAAGCGTGACATAGGATATTTCATCTCAATTTTCACTCAATCGTGACAGATTTGGTACTAAGAACCTATTTTATTTTATATTATGTATATAATATTCTATTAATGTATATAAAATTAATATATTTTTATTTATTGAAATTAATTTTGAAATTAATGTTTACTCTTTCTGGAAGATACAATTATAATGTTTTAAAGTAGGTAAGAAATTATTTTTCAATCTCAATTTTTGGGACTACTTATATTTTCATTGAAGTAATACTATAATTTATCCTTTATAAAATACATCTATTTTTATAACATCTAGATATTTAATGAGTTTCCATATATTCTTCCATCGTTTCCTAACTGTATAACCTGAATCATTAATATATATTTTTAAAATATATGTCGATCTTATTTCACTTTTTTATTGTGTATATTTTACCCCCAAACCATTTTTTTCATAATTGTTTTATAATAGTACCTTTTATTTAATAAAATTATTTATTAAGAATAATTTATTTTATCATTTTATTTTAAAATAATTTAATGGTTATTTTAATGTTTTCTAAAAAGGTCATTTTCAACATTCTTTATACAAATTCAAAAGTAATATATCTTTTTAATGTATACATGTTTAATAGATTTTCTCACCACCATTACAATTTTTAGCCACATTGGTTTGTCTATAATTTTTAAATGGTTTTACATTAATATTGTTCAATGAAAATTTATTTTAAATGCTTCACTTACTTTTTTTATCCATTTTCATAAAGGATTTATTTTATAACAAAACCAATATTTATAATGAATTGACAGTCATATTTTAATATATTTTTTTTCATTAAAATTATCTTAAAACATTTACTTTCTTTTGGATATCATTCTATATAAATTAAATATCACTTTATATATATTATTTGTATAATTAATATACTTACCCTAAAAACCATATACCATTTACACAAATGGCTTTTTACTATGAGTGGAATTTTATTTATTGGGAAAATATTTATATTCATAATTCTTAACACAGTAATGATATTTTTGGATAACAAAATTTTTACGGATGAAATTGATCATTTAATATATGTGGAATGCATTAGAAATGTTATTAAAAGTAGGGACTAGTTATATATAACCATTGATGCATCAAAAGGTCTCATGAGATAAACTAGTTGTCTAACCATATTAAATGGGTTTTAGTGTATACATAGTAATATTTTTCAATTTCTTAGAATAAAGAATAATTCATGACGGTTGGAATTATAAATCTCATTCATTGATATTTCATTTATTATTATACATGAGATTGATAAATTGATATTATCCATGGATGCATTTTAGGATCTTGTTATTGATTAAATGGAATATGTTATCAGTAATTTAATTTTACGCATTTATTATGAATAATATACTCACAATAGATTCTTTTTTAAGTAACACTTACTTAGAATTTCATTTCACCCTTATTTTGTTTTCCTTTCACAAAGATATTAATAATGAATCTATGAATTCTTTTTAAGGATATAGAATGTTTACTTTTACCATGTTTTATATTTTATTTACAATGTAAAATGGAAATTATGTCTATATATGGTTCTTAGAGTATACTTTATTAATCTATCCTTGGTGATGCGATCCCCTATATCATATTCCAGTGTAGTAATGTAGACCTCAAATCTAGGATACTATAGTTGGGGTCATCACGCGGACCATGATTATGGAGATTTAGAAATTTCTGATGATAGTATATTCTTACTCAGTATGATTCATAGATTTCTATTGATTCACTCTTCTCTTGGTAGGTAACAATTATTTTAATACTAGGATGTATGAGATAACCCTATAAACAGAGTTGAAGCATCCATTTTGGAGCTTCAACCTGATAAAATATATGGAGGTACTTCACAAGGCCCTAATGATAAACAAGGATCTGGTGGGGGAAAGAGTTGTGGATCTTCAATCAGTCATTAGATGACCTACAAGTCATATTACTAGTACTATTAAGGGTAAGGATTAGTATTGTTCCTAGACTGGTGGAAAACAGCCAGAGAGAATGAGAACTTTCTTCAGCATCATTTGTGATAGAAGGAGCTCTTCAATGTTTTAACATTTAATATAGTCATTATTATCATAATATTTTCCAATTCATCAAATCATGTGTTTACAGTGTCTCAAGATAGGTAATTATTAATAGTTTTATATGTTGGTATTATGTATAAATTCTAAAAGGGACACGGAATAGATATGGACTATTACCTACGGCCTATTTATGGTCCTCAATAGTAACTTCAAGCCACACAGACTGTGGTAACCCTAGTTAGTATTCTGCTATAGGGGAAAATTCTTAGTATAGAATTACGTATAATGTATATATTATAATATGTGACAACATATGGTGGTAAGGTACCATCGACTATTATAGGTATGGTCTTCATTACATCTACTATATATACTGCTTAATTTGATGTAGGATCTTCCCATATGTTTATATCAGTTCAATTTTTTCATCAGAATGAATTACTTTTAAACCATTATTTTTTAATTTTGATCTCTTTATAAAAACATGGGAAAGAAAGTAGATCATCCCCAGAGAGTTCATGGATTTCACTTCATAGTTACTGGTTATGGACATGTATAGGATATTCTGATCCTTGAGACGACTAGCTTATATGTGTTTTCAGCATGGAAAAGTTCTCTAATTTTTAAGAATACGTTTTTCTACTATAGGATAATTGTATCCTTTAATATGTCAAAGGGGGATAACTATTTGATGAAAATTGAATGGGAAGTTGGATTGGGAATACTGGTACCAAACAGGAGGTAGATCCGAGCTATTATGACACAAGTAGTAGTCATGGATCTTGTGATGCAGCTAGTAGTATTATCTTTCTTTATAAAAGATGATGAAAATTATTAGGTTATCTTTGTAGATGAAATTTTAGGTCTCTATCCTAAGATAGTAATTTACTTTGATATTTAACTCATTCCATGATTCCAACCTAAATCGATTCCCCCATATTATAAGGTGTCGGCTGGGTTGAAGGAACTCAATGTACAATATCTAGATTTATAGGAAAAAGGTTTTATTGTGATAATGACATCTCCCCATGGTTATCTAGTTTGGTTCTCAAAGAAGGAATATGGTATTATTCCATTCATTATAGACAAAAAAAGTTTAACCAACTGTACAAATAGTATTTTCACCCATTTCCATGGATCAATTACTTTTTTGACCACTTGTGGGAAGCCCAGTGGCTCCCCATGATTTAAGTATTCTTAAGATACAACTATCTTCAACAAAAAGAAGAGGTTATTTATAATACAACATTTAGGAGTAGATACATACTATATGAATATCTTTCCATTCTCTTGGGGTTTAAAATTGTTCAATTAGTGTTCATGACACTAATAACTAGTTTTTTTCATATGAATCTTGAAACATTCATTATGCATTTTTAAGGTGTCCTTATATACTAATGGTATGCATAAATAAATACAAGGAACCCTAATAATAATAATACATACAGAAAATTATATTTATACCAAACTTTTGAAGTCTCAATTTTGGATTTAGGAATCTTGGTTCCTTGTCCATGTGATCTATGCGATGGGGATTTATTTAGAATCAAAGAAGGTTGTGGTTGTGATGTGTTGTGAACTCTCTAGAAATGTGTTTGAGATTATGAGCTTACTTGGTTAGATGGGTACTAAATATCGTTTAAACAATACTTATCTAGTTTGGTTGCACTTATGACTGGGATAACAATGAAATGAGTAATGTTATATTTAATAAATCCCTATGAATAGGCCTTCTTAGAGTTCAAGATAAGTATGAAAATATCCCTAATTCTAACAGTTATCTAGATTATGATAGGATATAATGGTTACTATGATGACTCATGTGTTTTTTTGGGATCTATGAAAATGTAGAGGGGAAAATTATTTGTTTATGAGTCATAAAAACTATAAACCCATGAGAAGAACTATCTAATACATGTCCTGGAGTTAGTACAATTTTCCCAAGTCATGATGTTTTGTTGAAATTATCTCTTTGGTGAGAGGTTTTTTTATTACAAAGACCAAAAAACCTACAATATATATTCCCTAAATAATATTTCAACATAAGGAAGAGTAATTGGGTGGAGTATCTATAGATATTTGACTTCTAGATGTATTATACTCCAGGGAAGTTTAATCTCTTTTTAGATACTCTCAGCAGAAAAACATTAGAGATGATGGAACTTAGGGAGAGAATGTCACAAGATGAATAGAATTTAAAGTTTTTGATGGCTATCAAGGTTTGTTGATGCATCATAATATCATGTTGTTATTAAGACCTTATCATCATACATGAGATAATTTTACTGATAACTTACTTGAGAGAATATATGATGGGAGACTCTCATGCTTAGAAATTGGAAGTTCATCAATGATTGATGAAGATATATCACAACATCTAATGTTAGTTCTAGTGACCACGTATGAAGAAGAACATCACTGGTTTTGTTTCATCATTCCTTACATTATTGTGATTAAATTTCAATAATCAACTTCATGGTGGTTTACATTAGCCAAATCTAGTGACTATGTTGATGTGAGACAACATGATGATGGAATTTTTGATGGGGTTGGCCAGGACCCCAGGGAACCATGTTATCATTTAGTTGATATTTGATCCATTGAGGGATGTAGCTTATTTCTTACTAATGTTATATAAATGTTCTATAAATGATTTATAAAATATCAATATCTAGAATATTTTAAGAAAATATGGAGTTCTTTCTAGATTTATAATAGATAGGGATACACTTTTAACATAATGTCTTTTGATAGGATTACTGTTGGTTTTAGTGACTTAGTTGAAGATTATTATAATGCATCATCCACAAACCAATGAAAAGTCAAAGAGGATGATTCGGATCCTTGAGGATATAATACAGACATATATTCTATACTTTTATGGATCAATCAATGAGAATCTAGCCTTTCTATGGTTCACATACAATAATACATTCCTTGAATTTATTTATATGGAATATTTTGACACTCTCTATAGATGGTCGTGTCACTTATCACTGTGATAGAAAGAGTCCGGTGAGGTATAAATTTTTTGGATGAGTCTGGTGTAGGATAACTCATAGAGAGTTCATTTAGTTAGAAAGTAGTTGGTTACCACTCAGGGTAGGAAGTGATCGAAGGTTGACTAGATGATATGACCTTGTGAGTTTGATGAAGGTGATCAGATTTTCTTGTAGGTGTCACATAGGCTGATGGATCATTGTTTAGGGAAGTATGGTAAGCAAGAATTTATGTTTTTAGTATAGTTTTATATCTCCATACATATCATAATAGTTCATTGTAGATTATAAATTACTCCACGTTATTGAGACATTAATGATTTGATCAAAATTTCTCATATATGGGGTTACATTCTTGACCATGTGCTTGTGAACAACTACGAGGATGTAGAGATGGAACTGGATAATTAATTTATGGAGTGCCTTGTTTGGATCATAGAACATAGAAAAAATGTGATGAGGGTTAAGATGGTTAAACATTTTTGAGTCTTATGGTATCATGGATGGATCAAGGAATAAAATTTGGATTGGGAGCCTGATGTTTAGGATCAATGGATATGATTTTTTTTGAGAAGTACCACTAGATGTGTATCTTGATGATGAGAATCCCTTGATGTAGAGATTGTAACACCCATTTATTTTTTTCCTCATATTTTTTCCTTCATTCCATATTATCTTTAAATTTTTTAGGTCAATCCATGCTTGGGTAATGTTTGGTGATATTTGGAGTAGTTTTTTGGTGTTTTAAAGCCTCTTTGGTTCAACATGGGCTATACAATGGTTGTGGTACAAGCCATGGTGGTCTCTTATGGGATCATATGAAAAATTAGTAAGGTTAATTTGGGAGGTACATGGTGTGACTATGGGAATATAGTACTAGAGAATTAGCTATGGGCTAAATCCATAGAAACCTCACCATGTATTTGGTGGGGGCCATGGTGATTGAAAATGGTTAGGATCTCATCAATATTCCATAGGTGGTTTCAATGTAAATGTACCTAGTTGAATGTTCTAAAGACCACAATTTACATGGTGGAGGTCATGGTGATATTCATTCTTCTGTTCGAATGGTTGAAACAACATCCGTTATTTATGGATATCGAGTATTTAAATGTGGAAACACATGTGACATTAAATTGGGGTTATTTAATGTGATTGTAATTCAATTATTACCTCTATTAATTGATCTATAATCCTTACATTGAATGTTACATAGAATGAGAAGAATTTTATATGACTTCCAATCATTTTTTGAATAGACATACTTTGATACATTGAATGATATTCTTCTATAACAAGTAGTCTAGTGTGATTCCATCTTTTATGTACCTTTTTATGTTGATATAATTTTTTGGAGATCATAGTTTATCTTATCTAATCACTATTATAAGATTGAAGGTTTCTTCACCTTAGATCAAAACAAGATATAGACACATTAGTGTATTTCAAGAGGTATGTTGATGTAGATCCATTTCATTGTATTATTTCCGTCTTCATTCTCATTATAAAACCCTTGTTATTTTTTTATTGAATATGTTCTAAGGACCCTTAATGTGTGAGTTTGATATTATTTTTCATGGGTGAGATTTCAAAATCGACCAATGGTGAATCTTGATATAAACATCATCAAGATTAATTTTATAATTTCATTACCATGTATAGTCCATGTATACAATTGTTTTATTGGTATGGTGTTGTATTCTTATGTGATTTTAGACTATGTTTGATGTTTAATCACATGTGTAATATACTTTGTTTTTTGTATGAGGTATGCATCCCTTCTTTTTCAATTTAAAAGCTAAAAAATTGCCAAATGTTATTACACAACATGATCAATAGTTCATTTGGGTTGTCTATGGATTTTTTGGATCCTCGAACCCATGTTAGTGGTGATTTATGATTGGTGCTTAGTTAGTGTAAACCATGCAGGGTAGGCTACATGGTTTAAAAAACTATGTGAGAAGTGGAATGTGAGTAGATGTAGGAAACATGGTTAGTCCAAATCATGATGAATGGGCCACAAATTCATATGGACAGTCTGTAGTTTTGAAGATATTGATAGAGGAGTTTCATATAGTTTCTTAACTATTTGTAAACTTCCTAAGGAAATTGTGTGGGTTCCCCTTAGACTATCGAAATTAGTGCAGAGTTCATGCACGATTTTCCAAACCGTGCACCTAAACTGTACAACCCCTGTATTTTCGGAATTTTAATAATTTTAAATTAAGAACTATTTCCTTTTTAACCCTATATTATGTTTTGTTTCAACTCATAGAAAAGGAAGCTTTTGAGAGCTCCATTCAGAAACTATTTTTGAATTTTTTACCATTCCTCCATCAAATCTCTAATTCAATGGATGTTTGTCACATCCTATCTATATCAGTATGATATAATTTCCTTCTTAACCTTTCTCTGTTCATTAGGCTATCGACTACCCTATTTGTATTTAGGATCATATGCCTTAATTTCTTGTTGTTCATCATTATTTATATTTCTCACAATGTGATTCGGATTAAGAAATGCATTGGATGATCACTCCACTACTGAAATATGTTATGAAATCTATTCAAATTAGATGAATTTTGGTGCTTTATTATGCTACCTATCTTTATACTACCCTATGAAAATTCCGTCATGTCCCCTGAATTAAATTTTTTTGTTGAATTAAATTATTTTTTACATATTAGGGATTCCCTTATGTTCCTATGAGATGTAATGGTGATTTTTTTCATCCCAAGGACACCCATGGGGTGTGATAATGAATTTTATCTTGGTTATTCATAGTTAAACCACCAAAGGGGTGTCTTTTGAGATTACCTTGTTATAGTAATCATTTAAAAATGAAACGATTTTAATGGGATGATTAAAGGATGGGTTTCCTCCATATAATGTTAGAACATGTTCAAATTGAATTGGTAAATTATTAAATTGAACAAATTGGTAATGTTCAAATGATAATATGAATTAAATGAGTTGGTATACTCATTAAATTCCTTGTTTGATAATTGTGAATAATGAGTAGGTATAATAAATAAATTCTATGATCATGAAATGGGATGCATGAGCGGGTATACTCATGAGATGTTTTTTGTTTTTAATGTGATTAGTGAGAGGGTATACCAGTTGTATTAATTGAATCTTATTGTTTATATATGATGGGGTTAACATATGTAGTGTTGACTTTTAAATGATATGAAATGGATGAATGATTGTATAGACTCCATGGAGGGATCTCCATGAATCTTGATTGTGGTAGTGGAAACATTTGGTTCAGAATTCATCCCTTTGGTATTGATTATGTTGGATGAAATGGGCTTTACTGACCCTTGGATATGGCATGATTAGACGTGTTTAAGGTGTGTCTTGTATGAAATGATCCTGTGATTCCAACTACTACCTCACTTAGTTTCCAATGAGATGTTTCTGAGACTCTATATGGATGAATTTGTTCACGAGTCCTTGGATTTGGCCCTTCATGGTCTACCTGTTGACATAAGTCAGGGATGTGGAAATGTGATACACTCTATTATACAACATTTTCATTGATGTTTTGACTCATGGAATATATGACAAGGAAATCATGGTATTAAATGATGGGATAAATGGAAAGGTAGTGTTTTTTACTTATGCATTTTATATAGCTTCCTTATATCGAAGCATGGATGACATTTATAGGGATACTTCAGAAGTTATATAGTGACACTGAATTAGTAGTGGATTTTCAGTGGCACTTTAATTTTTATTACTACATTGTCTTCATTACTATTTACATGTTTTTCTTGTTATATTGCACACCATGGAATTGTATAGATCTTGGGAGGTTACCTACTTAGTGGTTCTGTCACATGTTATTTATGCCTCCATTGGGGACCAAAACATAATATGTTGTTTCATTTACTATAAAGGTAATGTTCCCAAATATAGGTTGTCGATTGCTATTGTAGAGCATGAGTGAATGGGACCAAGTGGAGGATTGTGATTCAACATGGATACTTTATTTCCTTTTGGGGTTTTGGGATAATTGTACAATAATGTACTTCCTTGTAGATTTTTTTGTTGTTTTCTAGATACATGTATCGCCATCATTGTATATGAGACACTTTTAGTATTGTTATATATTCTAATCTTATTTACTTAAGAATTGTCTTATTGTTGTATAATTTCCCCTATTGGTATATGATTGATATTCTATTGTGTATACTCTGGTGATGAGGTCATAGTCTCCCCAGTGACACACCTAGGCCCTCACTACTAGTTGGCAGCCTCTAGCATTTTGAGAGATGTGCCAGAGGCTTTGTGGCCCATTGAGCTTGGGGAACTGTTTAGTGGCATCTAAGTTGAGGATGTTACAGTGTGTTATCAAAATAATAATTTTTATTTTGATTACTATTTGGTTAAAATATATAGGTATTGGAAGGGAATGGATTTTTAAGGTGTTGTGCCAAAGTGTAGCTACCCTGCATATAGGGAAAGCTAAATTTCCTTGAATGAAATTATTATTATTTAAATTATTGATATTACAGTTAGCCTGATTCCATTTTTGGTTGACACACATGCATTTTGATGTTAATTTTGATATTATTTGAAGTTCTATTTCATTGAAACACACCAAGATAAGGGATTTCTATCTCATGTATCATATTAGGAACTTGTTAGAAATCACATTCCATACATTATGGTCGGACATTTAGGATGAATTACTTGTTTCATTCTATTTTTATAGGAGTTTTGATATCTATATATACTATTGTGGCAGATTTTTTGTAGTGTATAGAGATTTGATTCCATATTAATGTTTATAAGGTGTATGGGACCTTATTGACTGGGAACTAACAAACCTTTCAATTCAATTGTTTAAGGAAAATTGGATATATATGGATGATATGGGAATCACCATTGGGTTCATGATGTGTTATTATACCACATAGATTAGAGCATGGTGAACCATTGTTTAAACCTATTTAATAATTGAACTATGTAAATAGAATGTAAAATGAATCTGAATTCAAATGAAAATGAAATGGAATATGAGATGATTAACAGAAACTTGAACTAGATCTATATTTTGAGTGGGTAAGAGGCGGTTTTTTTATTGTGTTTGTCATTTTTTTACATATATTGATTTTGGAGAAGGATATGGGTTATGAATTGGTTTTAGGAGGGTCTTGATCTTTACAACACTTTTAAGAAGTTATGTTTGATCATGTTTTTTTAAGGCATGTGTTTTTCTTCGTAGAGGAATTCCACCACGACACTTCCAGTAATATGTCAAGAGGGAGATAAAGACCACACTCTAGAGGTGGTTAGACATTGGATATCGATTGATATATATATAATTCAAGATTTGAAACCAAGTTTATTTTTAACATAGCTGTTGAGTCATAGATTCATGAGGGTTTCTTTGACATCATGAAAACATATCTGGGAGCATCACAACCTTCCTTGTCTATGGATGTGCTGATGTGTATATTTTACTAGTAGCCTACTCCCATATATTCCGGGGATGGTGGTTAACAAGATGGTAATATATGGCATGAGACAGAATTACAGATTTTAGAGCATCCTGAGACACCTTTTGAGAGGATGGTATTTCTCACAAAATATATTCTACATGCTGAAGAAATGCACTGGTGGGATGTACTAAACCTAGAAGACATGCTGCGAGATATAGTTTGGGCTGATTTCCAAACATGGTTTTATGACTATTTCTACCACGCAACTCTATGGGAAGACCAAGATACTAAATTAATATGTCTAGAATGGGGCATGATGAGGGTTATTGAATAATCAACATTCTTTAAAATGTTATATAATTTTGAACTGACATACCTTACTAATGAGCTATCAAGAGTGAGATGCTTCGAGGAAGGTCTCTAATATCCTATTAGATCTCAATTCAATGTTTTACAATTGAATTATATCTCAAAAATTAGGAATCAATCCCTGATTACAGAGGAGAACCTGAGAGAATATAGGGGCATTGAGTAAAAAAAATGCGATTTCCCGACCCATTAGTGAAATTTCATCAGGAAGGAAGCATTTGTTTGAGGCTTCCCATGAGATGGTTTCCAGTCGGGCTGTGAGTATAGGTAGCTCAATGTTTTTTCTTCTGTGTGGTATGTGAGACAACATGAAAAATCAATGAAACTGTGACCTTGCCGAGTAAAGTAATTGTGGAGGGATGGTCCGGATGCATCATTTCAATAGAACTGCCCCTCCATCTATGATTGGCAAGGGTAAGGTTCAAATTTAGGTTCATGAGCGGGTTCCTCCACTCCATGTCAGGCAGGGTGTTGGGGAAGTGTCATTTGGTCAAGATAAGGTAGTGGTGGTCAGGGTCGATGTAGCATGGTGCCAGTTACATTGATACTTTATATTGGACCTACTTTCAGAAGTGAGGTTGTATCATAAGATTATGGAACAAGCCAGATCTATTCTGTATAGCCTACCCCTGAGGAGCATAGTTTCATACCATCTACGGTGAGAGGTATGATCTTAGTAGCCTCTATAATTGCATATGATCTTTTTGATATAGGTGTATCTCATATTTTTATATATTCACCTATGGTGAATGACCTTGGGATCATTGTTTTATATTTGGAGAGCATTATGATGCTTGACACACCATTTGGAATTAGAACGGAATATGTGCTCTAGTGCAGGGAGGGATTCCTTGAAGTTCATGAGTGTCACTTCAACATGGATATTTATATCCTCATGATGAAAGTGTTAGATTTAAAACTTAGGATGGACTAGCTAAAATCATATCAATTGTATGTCGACTGTTATCACTGGAGGGTGTACTTTATGTCACGATAGGGTGTAGTGTAAACTCACAAGGGAGAATGGGATGTCCAGGAAAGCTGTGATGGACCATAAGATCATCATATGTTAGGGATGATACCTTGATTGACAGTTTTTATCTGGATGATATCAGATAGAGTCAAGAAGTCTTTCCCCTAGTGGTTGAGATCTTCGAGGACGTCTTCCTAGATGAATTTTCTCATTGACCTCCTGAGACAGTGGTGGAATTCTCCATATATCTTGTTATAAGAACTACACCAGTATCCATTCCTACTAACATGATAGATACAAAGAATTTTCCGGAGCTCAATAGGTGGCTAGAGGTTTTAGAGGTGAAGGGATTTATTTAACCCAGAACTTCTCGGTGGTGTTTTCCAGTCCATTTGTGAAAAAGGTTGAGGGAAATCTTAGGATAGGTGAGGATTATTAGAAACTAAACAAGCTAATGGTTAAAAAATTATATCCCTTACTACTGATAGATAATCTATTTGATTATGTTTTAGGAGCATGTGTGTTTCCAAAAATTTATTTCAGGATTTGATATCATCAGTTACATGTTTGACATGAAGACATACCACGTATAACCTTTTGTAGCAAGAATATTCTATACAAGTATTTGGTTATGTCATTAAATCTCACAAACATGATAGTAGTTTCCATGGTGAAAAATAAATAATTATTCAATCATTATCTAGACTCATTTTTGGTGGTTTTTGTGGTTGATATCTTGGTATATTCTCATAATCTACACAAAAATTCAATCAATCTTGAGTTCATTTTTAATACACTTTGAGTGCGTCAGTTATATGATACGCTGAAAAAGTGCCACCTTTTGATGGATCAGTTTCACTTCCTAGGTCACATCATCTTAGAGACATGAGTATTAGTGGACCTATAGAAGGTGAGCGATTTAGTTTCATGGGAACATCCAAATAACATTTTTGAAATTCAGAGTTTTTTAGGGCTATATAGTTACTATTGTAATTTCATATAAGTCATATCTTGCTTATGAGTTCCATTGATGAGATTGATTAAGAATGGTTTGATGTTCTTCTGGTAAAATTATTTCCAGATATCCATTTAGGATATGAAAGAGAGTTTGTCATAAACACCAGTCAAGATCCTTCCAGAACAAGGACTAAGCTATATTATGTTTTTTGATGTAGTAGGTATCGGAATTGGAGAAGTGTCGATGAAGGAGGATAGACTAGTGGTGTACAAGTCTCAGCAACTAAGGCCCCATGATAGGAATTACCTAATGCATGATCTTGAGAATTTGCAGTTTTTCACACAACATGCTATTGGAGACACTATTTTTTAGTAGAACATTTTTTGGTGTACACAGAACACAAAATACTTAAGTGAATTTTTATGCAGTGTGATCTGAATCTAAGGAAGAGAATGTGGGTGGAATACGTACAGTCCTATAAATTCAATCTCACATATATTCCAGGAAAAGGAAATGCAGTGGCCGATTCATTGAGTAGGAAGACTCAAATACATGCAGTTTAGCAAGAATGCAGTGAGTGGAAACTTATGGTATTATTATTTGAGATGCACTTGGAGGTCCACGAAAGTATAGGAAAACATAACTATCTTCCTTAGGAATAAAATATACCCTTTTGGGTAGAGTAAAGATGAATAATATAACATATTCTAAGGGCCTGGCCTTATGGGAATGTGTGTAAGGTGATAACACACATCCTGGATGGGTTGTATGAAAGGATGAGATCCTTTGTATCCATGGTCTTGTTTGGGTTCTAGAAGGTATACACAGAGAGCTTCTTGGGGGAGTTTGATGCCTTAATGTGGTAAGTGAATCAATGAGTCACACATATGTACCATGAAATGAACTATCTGTACTGGTGAATGGGTATGAACTGGGAGGTAGCAAGTTTTTTGATGAGTTGTTCCACCTATCAACAGGTGAAGGATGAACATTAGTGACCATCTGGGATTTTATATAAATTACCAATTCTGTAGTGGAAATGGGATGATGTTGTGATGATTTTCATCACTGTTTTATTGAGATCACCTTGAGGTAATGATGATGTGTGGGTTTTTTTTGAAAGGCTCACAAAGGTTTCTCATTTATTACTAATCAAGGAGAACTTTAGTGTGAATGATTCTAGGAGATTTTATATCTTTGAGATAGTATGACTTCACGAGGTCTCACTCACTATCAATTCAGATAGGTAAAACTTCTTTAAATTTTTATGACAATGTTTTCTTAGGGTTATAGGTTCAAAAGTGCTTCTGATCACATAATACCACCCTTATAATGATATCCAATTATAGATTATGATACATGTTCTAGAGGAAATGTTGTGAGAATACATCAAGGATTTTGGGGGATCTTAGGAGAAGCATATAGCCATGGTTGAATTCACAAATAATAACATTTCTCATAAAACTATACATAAGGAACATACAGTTTTTTATATGGTAGTTCATTTTGGTCACCCCTCTGCTGGTTAGATAGAGGGGTGGTAGCTTTACTAGGACCACATCTCATGCCGAAGACTTCTGATCAGGTTCTGTTGATAAAGAGGTAGATGACTGCTATATAGTCTTGATAGAAAAAATTTATCAATCACCGCAGATAACCTCTACTGTCCAAGGTTGATGATTGGGTTATATTGTTTGATTCAATATGGTTAGGACACATAAGGATCAAGAGTCCTGTTATGATTTCACCGTGATATGTATGACCATTTAAGATTCTAGAGATAGTCAGGTTAGTTTCTTATTAGTTGCAATTACCCTATATTTATTTATCTATTCATGATGTCATTCACATATATTAGCTATGCCACTATCAATCTGAATTGTCCAATGAATTCCATCTAGAGGAGGGTGAGTTACATGTTGATGTGTCCTTTGAGAAGAATATATTTTGTATAGCTGATAGAAGCACAAAGATTCTATGAGGTCAGTTAGTTCCACTAGTCTGGGTGCAATGGAATCATGTTTGTTATGAATATGAGACATGGGTGTGGTATGCTAATATGCATGATAAGTGGCTAGAGTTATTCTAAGATGAATCTTAACCACCCTTAGAGGAGAATTTGGGAATGAATTTCTTTAAGGTGGGAATATTGTAAGAACATGAGATTTCTTCTGAGTTATGGATCCCTTATTTTTCTTTTAAATTATTTAAAATTGGATAATGTGATTATCAATCTTGATCATTGGTGTTACAGGGTTTTTTATGTATTTTTCGAAGCCCAAAATCCATGTTTGGTGGGATTTAATCTTATCACATGTTAATATAAACCATTAAAGGAAGGACACACTATTTAACAAACCATGTGATGGGTGGATGGAGAGTAAATTTAGGCTTCACATTTAGACCAAACCAAGTTGAATGGGCATCACAACGATGCGTCCTGGTCTGTAGATTCTGTATATATTGAAATAGGTTTTTCACATGATTTTTGTGCGGTTTTTCAACTATGTGAGGAAATTGTGTGGGTCCCCCTTGGCCTATAGGATGTCGTGCTTGGTTGTCACATGGTTTTAAAAACTGTGTGCCTAAACCATGAAACCCCTATATTTTGATAATTTTCATAATTTTATATTAAAATATATTTCCTTTTTCAACCTAAATTAGGATTTCTTTCAGTGGACACCAAGGAATCATTTGAGAGCTCCCTATGGAAACTATTCTTGGATTTTAGACCATTCCATGGTATGATCTCTGATTCAATCATGTTTTGTATCATCATATTTTCATCATTAAGATATAATTTCTTTTTTAACCATTAAATGAACTTATATATTTTCATCTTCACTATTTTTTTTAGGATTATATGCCCTAATTTCCCATTCTTTTCTCATTCTTCATATTTATCTCAATCAGGGTCGAATGAAGAATTTATACTATATGAGCACACCACTTCCAATATAAGATAGGTGATCTATAGAACATCGTTATCTTTGGGTAATTTATTAGGCTACCCTATATTATGTCACCCACTAGAAATTTTGACGTGGCTCAAGAATTTAAATGGTGAAATTGAATTTATGTTTCATAGACTACTTAGGTATGTCGTTAGGTTCTGTTGAGATGTAGTGATGGTTTTTTTTTTCAACCCAAGGACACCCAGGGGTGTGCCTATTAACTTAACCTTGGTTATTCAATGTTAAACCACCCAAGTAGTCTTTTTTTGGGGTTTCCTTGTTATAGTAAGCCATTAATAATTGAAATGAGTTTAATGGGATAGTTAAAAGATGGATTGCCTCCTTAACATATTTGAACATTTTGAAATTTAATTGGTAAATTATTAAATTTAACAAATGGGGTATGATTAGATGTGAATTTGAGTTAAATGAGAGGGTATACTCATTAAATTTCATGTTTTAGAATTGTGAATAATGTGTGGGTATAGTCAATTGATATTATGATCAGGAATTTGGATACATTAGTGGGTGTACTCATAAGAGGTGTATGGTTTCAAATGTTATTAATGAGTTCGTATTATCATTTTGTGAATTGAATGTGAATGTTTATATATGTGGGGGTGGAATAATATGTTTTTGAATGTTAAATGATATGAAATGACTGAATGATTGTATAGATTCCATTGACGGATCTCCATGGATCATGAACAAGGTAGTAGACACCTTGGGTTGAGAATTCCATCCTTGGGTCATGATTCTATGAGATTACATGGGCTTTTCTATCCCTTGGATGCAGCATGCTTGGACTCATATAGCACATGCCAAGTCTGACATGCTTCTACGACTCCAACCAGTTCCTGACCAAGTTTTCAGCGAGATACTCATGGGACTCGATGAGGATGCATTGGTTCCTGACACTATGAATCCTTCACTTCATGGTATGACCCATTGACATACGACACAGTCATGCAAAAGTATACACAATCTATTATATTTCTTGGTTGTGGATGTTTAAACTCTTGGAATATATGGAATGGCCTTGGTGGTATGCCATTATAGGATTAATATTAAGGTTGTGTTGTTTACTTATTCATTATATAGCTTCCATGTTTCAGATCTTGGCTATATTTTGTAGGGAGCCTTGAGAGTTTATATAGTACCACATTCAGAGGAGTGGATGTGTTGAGGGAACTTTGTTGTTCTTTAATTTTATACCTTATTTACTATTTAACTAAATGTCTTCTTTTTTTCACACCATGGAATTTTATAAATCTATAGTGGTTTCCTATTGAGAGGTTATATCACACCTTGTTTGGGCCTCCCCTGGGGATCCAAAAAGATTACACAGTTGTAGGTATTGAAATGAGAAAGCACCCTAATACATGTTGTTGATTCCTGTTGTGAAGAAAGAGTCTAGGGAACTATTTTGAGGTTGTGACGCTACTGGGATACTTTTTGTTCTTTTGGGATTTTGGGATACATGTACTATATATAACTTCCATGTTTCTATTAGTTAACTTTTTTGATACATGTCTCATCATAATCATTGTTTGTGAGACACTTCTATCATTGTTAATTAATTATTTCTTGTTTAGTTATAAGTTATCTTCGTGTTGTATCTTATTCCTATTTTGGTATGTTATTGATATTCTGTTGTGTATACTCTAGTGAGGAGGACATAGTATTCCAACAGACACACCTAGGCCCTCACTTCAAGTCGGAATCCATTTTTATTTGTAAATATGAACATGAGCAGTTTTGTAAAGTGACCATAGTCTTTTACACAAATCATTACATGATTTTAAGCATAATTAAACTTCAAATTACAATCCAATGATGATAAATTCTATTTTCTAGGAAGACTTGGTACATAAAATGGAAAACATGGGACTAAACAACATTTATTTTATTAATATTCATTAAGAGATACTAACTTATATGGTGGACATTAATATTCATAGGATAACAAGTGGATAACATGAACAACGGGGTGATCTAAAAATAATAGTATGAGAATAAAACTTAGAAGAAAGCTTTATCACATGGGTTAGAAGGCATGAAACATTGATATAAAAAGTCATATAGCATGATTGAACACATAGAATCATAACACATAAAACCTGGGATCATATAAACATGGAATCAGTGTAATGTGGAAGCAATATAGAACATTCCTTTAGCACGATTCATGGATAGTTACAAATAGAGTAGCACTAATTAGGTCTAACTACCAAGACTGTTTCACATGGTGCCCGAGTCAAGGCTAACCGCCAAGACTGTTGCACATAATCTCTTATGAGACTAAAATTTACCCAATGCATTGGATAAATATCTAGGTGCACCCATAATAACATATTCATGAATATTTTTTCCACATAAATAATCATACATACTCAATCATACATAAACATAAAGGTACTCATAGAAAGAAATGGGTATCAAAATAATGTCATAAAGTGCAATAGACAGACGTTTCGTACAAGTGTCAAGGAAAGAAAGGAATTAAATCATACATAAACATTTAAAAGGGAAAATAGGTTTATATCATGATAAGTGATTTGAAATAAAATTGAAATGTTGTAAAAATAGTACTTATAAATCATTAGAGTTAAAATATTTTTGTGTGGATTTAAGGAAAATACTAAAGAGAATTAAAAACATAAAAGGGAATAATATTTGATATAAAAAATGAATTGAACCAAGATATTTTTAATAATAAAAATAATAATTTTATAAAAAAAATTGGATTATAAATTATTATTGAGTTCACTTGATATTGGTAAAGAATTTGGGAAGTTCCCTTGAATTGGGTTTGCCTATAGAGATGAATTTACAAAGGAATCATTTAAAAACATGTATGTACCCAAAAGAGAAGGATTAATGGAACTTGATACATTATTTATGAACATATAAAAAACATTTATAATATGTACATAAAAACTAAGTAGGACATAATTATGGTTAAAATAGATAATGGGTAACCTGAAATAATAATGGAGGTTCAAGTTGGATCCTTTACCTTAAGTCTGAAGGTATTCCTCACTTGATCTTAACGTCCTGGATAATCAAATTATATTAATTAATTAATAATTACCGAACCTCATATACATTTCATTAATTTATTATAACCTTATTATTTTCATTCATGTAATATTTGATGGGTTAAGAGGTTTAATTTCTTTTTTTGTGGGCGTTTGTTTTGTTGGTTTTTCTGATCGATTTAATTACATACATGAATGAATTAACATGTAAGATGAGAATGGTTGTACATAATTGAAGTTATATCTTAATAGTCAAAATACAGAATATTAAATTGTTATAAAGTTAATTTGGTTATTTTTAGTGATGATGAATCATTATATAAATCTTTTTTTATATCTATTTGGGTTAATTTGTGGTTTAGGACAACAACGAACTCAGTTTGCATTATAAATTAATATCATGAGTAAAAATATTTTTCATAATCATATATAGGATATGATACATATAATATATTCTATTTCAACCATAAAAATGTTTTCATGTCGATAATTAAGGATGGTAATAGAAATTTAAAACCAGTCATCCTTGAATGCGATACATGAACACATCTCTTGCAGTGTTTTCATTTATAGTATAAATGGAGGTAAATGAGAAATGATGATGAATTATTAAATTAGAATAACAAAAATACAATACATCTATGATACTAGAATTATCATACAATATTTATTATGATATTTTGGGATAAAATAGAAAATCATGTAACATTAAAAGAAATTGAAAGAAAATGTACAAGGGTTTTACCTTTGGATTCCTTCCTCTTGAGTACATCTTTATGCGTTTGTTTTTTGGTATTTTGTTAAGAAAAAAATATAATGGATGTGGGGGTGGGACATTGGATGATATTTGAGATGAATTTGGAAAAGTTACAAGGCTTTATAGGTGTGGGGAGAAGGGGTGGTGAGGGGTGGTCTTTATAATGAAGGATGAGTGTGTTTTCTCAGTATTTAATTCATTGGTTTATTATTTTTCTCAAGACAAGTAATATTACTGATTATTGATACTAAAAATATTAATTAGGTATTTTCATTTTTAACCAAGAGATCTTACATCTATGATGATGTTAGGAATAGTTTTTTAACTTATAATGTATATATAAGTTAAATTACGATATTTCACTATTTAGCAAAAAATGACGTATTTCTAAAAAATCACAAAAATACACCCTAACAATTTTTTGAAGTATAGAATTCAAAAATAAAAACTATTTTATGAAAATAATTTTATAATTTTATGATATTTAATTTTTAATTAAAATCATAATTTTCTTGAAAAATTCAAATTTTAAAATTATAATTGCTTTTCAAACACATTGAAAACTTACTTAAGGTTGCATAAAATTATATTATAATCAAATGAAGTCGAATTATTATTTTATGAATAAATTTTATGAAAATAAATTTTCTTTTAATTTACTTAATTATTCCTAAAATGTTAATTAAATATACATGACTTACAAAAATTCCAACACTTGATTAATAATTTTCAAAATATTTTTTTACTTATACTTTTATATAATTATGTCATATTTATGTTTATACGATGGATAAATTTGATTTATAATTTTAATGGTGAGGTTACTATTACATTGTCCTTTTAACTATCCATAATGTCTACATTACTATTCCAAAGGTCAAGTTACTATTCCATCAGTCTATGTTCCTTAACATCTTGAGATACCTTTTATTTTACTCATTTTTCATTTATAATGTTTGTATTGGGTTGTATGTGTAATATTATGCGATTATATTACAATACATAATTATAAGAAGGGAATTACATTGATAAAACCTTAGTTAGTTATAATATAACCCACCAGTCATGAGGAAACATGGATTTTCATCTCGGTTTGAGACGTTAGGACAGGTGTGTGTTGCTCGTGAGACCTTGTTTTATTTTTGATCAAATGTGTGTCTTTATATAGCCCATGAGAATATATTGGAGTATGATCACATGTGGGTGTATAATTCTACCAACACCCATGCTTGTTATTCTTCTTATACCTATATGTTTATGCATGTTCAATGCGATGTATGGTATTTAGAGGTTTCTATTCTAATGGTGAAGGATACGTCAACATTAATTGAAGAAGATAGTATACTAAGATATATATATGGTGGTATTATAGCCTTAGGTCTTCACCCGAGGTAGTTTTGCGATATGATGACTGTGTTTCTCGACCTGATGTAGAAATATTTTTTGATGACCATATATTCTGACCAATGATTGTGGTGGGATTTGAAGGCCTTTTCACTTGACTGAAGACATGTTATCCTTGTGGTCACTGATATTTGTTTTCCTTTTGGATACTATGGAATATATGTGTGGACATTATTGTTTAATATAGTTCAAAACATTCATTATGATTGTCCCTCTAGCATAGAGATAAAGATGGTATGATCATGTGTATTTGGTGTATTCATTATACGACCCCTCATTACATTATTGTTTGATTGATTCTTATTCATTTACTTATTATCATATCATACACTCTTATTCATGTGTAATTGTGTTAATGATGCATTGGTGGTGTCTTATTGGGTTTGTACACACACCCTTAATGAATATTTCTATGTACATATAGACTTCATGTTCAAGGATAGAAGAAAGGGTAATTCCCTAGTTGAATGGAGAAATGTATTGGAGTGTAGTGTTCAATGTTAATTTCTAGATAGACTAAAAAATGTTATCTCATTTTTTATTTACATAAATATCTTTCATATTCTCATATTTGGCTTTCCACTTTGGGGGTCCTTGGTTTATTACTCTTTATAAGTAGAGATAATTTCAATTCCATTTGTTATATCATTTAATATGTATTCTATTGTGTTTTCCTATATTATTATATATACTTTTAATTTTTTATAATAAGAGTATTATATCCCCAGTGATGTTTTAGAGGCCTTTGGTTCTAGCCAGCAACCTATTGTGTATGTAGTGGGGAACACGAGGCCATGTGAAACTCTAGATTAGATCCAATTATTATTTTTGGTGTCTTAAAGGTGGTACCTTTATTACAAATCATTATATTTGTTTATGCATGGATATATACTTGAATACATGTTTCATCGGACTAGGTAGATGGTTAGGGAGTAGGTATTATTTTGGAAGAAGATACTAGATGACATTTGGCCTCATATACTTGAGATAAGTTATCTTTATCACTTAGGTGAATTAAGATCACTTGGTGACTATGTCACTAAGGGATGAGGATTTCATTTGATCCCTAATGAGAACATGGTTTTGTCTCATGGTATGAGGTGATAGATGGGTATCCTAGGGAAAGTTAATTTTATGGGTATTTTATGGACAATATAGGATGTAACTTAGTAATGATTGATGAGATTATAATTCATCTATTTCCTGGTGAGTGACACCCTAATAAGGGTGGATTTAGGAATAAATAAAAATGTGAGCAGTTTGAGCCCATAATCACTAGAAAATGTCTGATATAGTGGGGTTTCCTCCAAGTGATTATATAATAGACCCCCCTGATAATATGTACGATTGGATTTATGTGTGGGAGTTCATTTTTTTGTGAAATGGATTCAGGACAACAAGGAGCTTAGATAATTCAGTTTAGGATGCTCACAGGGTAGCAAGACTATGAGTTATTATAGAAATTATTGGGGAGGATCAGAAAATGAACTTTGGGTCTGGATGAAACTACGGGTTTGGGTGTCCCCAAGGGGTAATGGTAATGATCTGTTATTGAATATTAGATACCATGGAGGGCCTAGAGTACCCAATGGTTTCCCTAACAAGATAGGTGAGATATATTTGAAATGGGATGGCACTCAAGAAACTATTTATAATGGATTATTTGAAGAGTGATGTGATAGGATTCATACCTGTGTTCTTGGCATGACCTCCCAAAAGACTATAGGGATGTGTTATATTTCGTGTTACCTTCATATAGTCTATAATTAAGGGTCAATGTGCTTGTGACCTCCCTAGATACTTTGCATATTGGTTGGTGTGGTTTTGATCTCCCTATAGTCAGGGGGTGGGTATGTGAGCTTGTGACCTCTCTTAAGCATGCTAGGATTGGTTGGTGTGGATGATGGACCTTTTATGAGAGGCTTGGGTCATGGGGGGGACATCCTACTAGGGGATAGGTGATGGGATGATGTGAGATGAGGCTAATGGACCCTACCTTGAGTGATTGTGAATTATGTCATGATATGGATGAATAATCGTATGCAGTTCTTGTGTGTAATAGGTAAAGGATTAAATGCCACCAAACCATGAGTCTTGAGGTATATTCTAGGAATCAGTATAAAGGTATGATAAAATGTGATGAGTTGTATTCTTGTATGGAACCGAAGTACGTATGATTGGGTTGTGTGGTGGCCTTGTTAGCATAGAAAAACCTAATGTGAAGGGAGCTATGGTGGCCTAGATAGCACACAATGTCCCACATGAATGTGTGACATATTAATTTTCTTCCTCATGAATTCATGTATATTATGGTGTATTCTAGGGTCATTTGGTGATACCCACATTTAATCCATTTCTCACACAATGCCCAGTCACCTCAATGTTTTTTTAGACCTTATGTATGATTTCAGTTTCAACATATGATTCTCACTAGATTCAGTTAGTGAGGCTTGGGGGTATTGGGAGACATTGTGTGTAAGGCCCATGGATGTTAGTAGGTTTAGAATGTGTGTAGTATTTCTTTTGTATTTGGGATCAGAATTATTACAACCCTTCTATTTATTACATGTTTAAACAGAATTTATTACATAAAAATTCACTTAATACAACTCCATGAATCGATAGGTCTTGTGTCTTTGAAAATTAAAAACATTACATGACAATTTAAGACATAAAAAATACTGTATCTTTATAGAAAACTTCTTTTACATTACCACAACATTCCTTCGTACTTAGCAATGCATGGGATAACCTGAGGACTTACATAAGAAAATGGTGATCTATAAAACCCAATAATGGAGTAAACAAAAAATAACATGATGAATACTATTCATGTTAGGAAATAGGCATATCAATGGATCTCATGTAAAACATGGACATGGAGGTGTGATATAGCATGATTATCATAACATGTAAATGTCACCACGACATGAAACATGACTTTAGAATGATCCATGGCTCATTGCACATGGATTATCATTATTAAACCCTCATTACACATGAATTAGAATGAGTAAACCCTAATTATACAAGTATTAGAATGAGTAACCCCTCATTTTACAAGGCATATCATGATACTAAATATTACCCAATGCATTGGAGAACTATCAGGGCGCACCCTTTATAAACATTTCTTTTCATGCATAACTGTGCTACATAGTTCATATAACGTGGAATCATTCAAAATCATAAGTTCTTCCATTATTAAGGAATTTAGAATACATAAATTTAAGTACCATTAAATATGTATATGATCATAATGGTGAATACCCTTGATAGAGAAATGGGTATGGTATTCACTGCACAATGATTTTGGCTTAGAAAATCATGGGGCATTTTCGGCATCATAACAGTGTGACATAAAAAATCATAAAAATGGTTGATTAGAGAGAAAGGGGTATCTTATCATATGTAAATGTAATATAAAGTATTGGTAATATATATACGTGTCCCAACACATGGAATTTCTAAATAGCAGGCATAACATATTAATGAAACTTGAAGAACGAGAAAAAATAGAATAACTCTTATGAAATTTCGGCATGGTAACAGGTGTACATGGGAGGGATTAATGAGAGAGAAAGAGGTCTCTCATCATTCAAACACAAGGAGGGAAGTATCTAGAGGTTATAAATCATACCCCAACAATTTTAATTGAAAAAAAATATATAAAAACATAATGAAACAAGGAAAAATGTTTGGAAGAAGGAAATACCTTATAAGAATTTGGCATGGTAACAGGTTCACAGAAGGGTTAATAAGTGTAATGAATGAAAGTGAAAGGGAATATAAAAATTTATAAATAAAATGGGAAGTAAGTATGATATTTAATAACATATCCCAACATAGGAATTAAAGATATTAAAAGACATAATATGAAAAGAATTCTTGATAAAAGAGGAGGGGGTATATCCCTTACAGAAGTTCAACAATGTAATGTAGGTGCTTAAAGGATTAAAGGGGGTTTAATGGGAATGAAAGGAAGATTTAATTATATATACATAAAATAGAAATTATTGGGGTTCTTGGAACATCATAATCCGGCATATAATTATGGAACTTAAGAATCATAATGTAAAATGTAGATTGAATGGAAATGAGAAAAGTGAAATCCGTTATGAAATTTTGGCATAGTAACGTCTTAGGTAAGGGTAAAAATGAGGGAGGACAAAAAATACCACATTAAAATAACAAAAAATGGAATTTAATATAATTATTTTAAAATAATCACACTATAACCATTCTAAATTGAAAGAACTACTTTTAAATAAGATTTTTTAGTTTGAAAGGAGGAGAGGAAAGTGAGGATCCCTTAGTTGGAGGTGTGATCCCAAAGGCGTGGGAGAAGATTATTAGAAGCCTGGGGGTACCTTTTGAGGAATCTAGTGTGTTTGGGGAAGAGTTTTTCTTTATTAAAATGGTTTGAGTGAAGATGAATGGGAGGTTGGTTGGGTTTATATAAGAAATGAGAGGAATATCTTTATTATTTAGGATTTGGACACTACCCATTAAACCAATCAAAACCACAAACCATCCCATGGTTTTTGACCATGGTTTCTGCCAAATGGGAGTGTTATAAAATACTTTATAAGGAGAAGGGACGAACAAATTATGATATTAGACTTGCATATATGGATATGAGTCACACCATCAAGGAAATCAATTTAAAATGTTAAAATATTTTATATGTTTTTGAGGGTCAACTAAGGCGTTATAAAATTAATAAAACAAATATAGAATCACAATATTTTAGATTTAAAACATATATTGGATAGATATACCATTTATAGTATTTTATTACATTCCTATTGCATCATTATGATGTCATAAAACACATTATATATTTATAATGTATTTAATTTTTACCAAAAAATTCAATTGTCTCATAAAATTATGAACAATTCACCGTTGGATAATTTCGACGTCCTGATTCCAAAAATAATATTAATTTTATATAAATAATTTTATTAATATGTGAATTTTACCCTTTAAAATTAAAACATTCATTTATTGAAAATTGACGGGTTTTGACAAAAACAATTTCTAAACCCAAATAAAAGTTACATTTGATATTATAAAAATTATATAATAATTTATATTTTATAAAAATTATATAATAATAATATGTTTTTAAGATATTTTTTTCTTCCAAAAATTCATTAATTCATCAAAATACATTCTTTTATTAAAAATACAAATTCATTTTTATTGTATGCAAATATAATTCTTATTAAACTGAATTTTTAATGATTTTTAGAGAAAAAAATAAGTAATATAATCACCACATATAATTAAAAGCAGTGTTATTATAACACTATTATAATAAAAATATTAATTAAACCTTAGTTTAATATAATAATTTATATATTTCTAAAATGTTTAATTTAACATGAAAAATAAATATATCAAATACATTATATTTTTAAGAAAAAAAATCCTCATAAAAGAATTGATGGAATAATACATTTAATTTAAAAAAGTTAATACACAATAAGTATCTATTTTCTTATTATGTAGTCTCTTATAACACACACATAAGACCTTAGGGTAAGGTTTGCAGTGGTGACAGACTCTTGGGGCAGCTCAGATAACCTCACCCTCAGTGGTAATCTCTATTAACTTGAACTTCTCTCCTTGGTAATTTCGTTCAATATTAACGTGTTAAATCTCAGCTTGGGATAGGTCAAGAGAGAAGCCCAGTAATGCTAACTCCTATCTGACCTTTGATAAATGAGCTTCGTATGGCCGGAGTCTACTGGATGAGGCCATCCTCTCCTTTGTCTATATCAAAAGGATTACTTTTAAACCCCCCCCCCCCAATTTTATACGAGTCGTGTGATCACTATTCAACAACTATATCATCATCAGTAATGTTTCTTATTGGTCATTTAATCCCATAAAAAAAAGAGTGCATTTATTTTTTTATATCCACAAATCATTTAATTAAATAAAAGGAAGGGAATTTTCTTCATGAGTGGTCGGTTCGTTACATGCATAGTGAGTGATCATTGTATATATGACAACGTGAAAAGCTCCCCAAATTTATTACAGTACAATGTTTATCTATTTATGAGTACTTCTATATTTATATTTAGAATTATTATGGTTATTTTTTCATTATCGTATGACTTTGATTCTATGAAATAGTCTCCCCATTGTATAGACTAGGCCCCCGCCACTAGTCAGTAACCTCTAATGCATGAGGAGGTGCACCTGAGGTCATGCGGTGACCTCAGACAGGGGATTTTCAAGTGGCATGAGGCGGGGCGTTAATATAATATTAAATATATAATTAACTAATTATTTTAAATAAATTATATTAACTATTCAAATAACAAAAATATTAACAAATACAATTAAATAAATATGTTGTATAAATTTTTAACATGTTAAAAATATTAAAACATAATAAGTAAAAATGAATAAATACTATTCATATAAATTACAATCATATTTAAAATATTTAAAAAATAAATAAATATTTATAAATAAATAATATATAAAATATAATAAAATTTTAAATGAATAATTTCCAAAATTAATAATAAATATTAAATGAAAATGAATACATTGGAAAAATATTTAAAATAAATAATGAAAAATAATTATGTTAAATGTATTAATATTATGATAAATGTAAAAATATTATACAAAAATTATTAATAAATGTAACATTGAATGTATTAATTATATGTAAAAATATTATTATTTATATAAATTAATAAATATTTTATAAATAGAAAATTAATATAAAAATATAAATGTGTTTTCAAAATATGTCAATAATTATAAAATTGAAAATTTTAATATAATAATTATAATAATTATATTTAAATTTATCTAAAATTTTATATGCAGATATATATTTTATTACTAATTTTAGATGTATATATTTAATTTATTTTATATAAAAAATAAAATTTATTATTTTCTTTTATAATTTTTAATAATTAATAAAAAAATATTATTTAATAAAATTTATAAATATTTTCATGGAAAATATAAAATATACATTACAAATTGGTGAAATTACAAAAATTATAATATGATCATTTTATATTTTAAATTCATTTAAATTTTTGATGTTTCATTTTTTCAATTACTTATATATATATATATATTGGAAAGATATATGAAGTGGGTATGAAGCTCATTTGTGATGGGATGGTCATCATTCATTGACCTATCCCAACCCATTTAGGATATGAGTGGTGGCACTATCCTATTCATCTAATTAACTTCGCTCTTTATTCCTACCTAGATAATTTTTGTATGTACGTTGTTAATGTTCATATAATTATAAACAATTATAAATTTATATTTATATATATAATAGGCTAGAGTTAATGACTTATTAAGTAGAATAAAAAAATATAAAGGATGGGTTCAAACAACGTAATACTGACCTCAATCCCTAGAGAAAAATGTAGTCCAACATTAGGTCTATAATTCATGCTAAAAATCCATAAAAATGTGACCAATGATCAGTTCAACATTAATCGAACTAACATGAAAAGTCTTTTTAAGAAAAATTCACTAGATATAAATCAATGATATCAGCCCCAATTCCTTGATCATAACATTGCATTTCAATTCCTAAAAGTTATATGTAGGATCACTGTGAATTTATTTTATAATATATAAAATTTTCATAAATCCACATAGAAATAACCATTTATAAAAGAAAAACATCTGGTGCCTAACTCAAGAACCACCGAACCAAGAATGATTTTCAAGTACATATTCATGAACATAATATCTGTGACATATAGAATGTGATTCTGGTGTCTTAGAACCAATATCGATAGCTTAGGAGGTGGCATGGCAGAAATCCAAAAAACCCCAAAATGAATCTAGAAAAATAAACACCCAAATAATTCAATAGATTTATTTTTTTCATGTCCCTTATAAATCCTTAAATTCCTTACATCATTTTATAGAATGTAAATCTCATGATACTATGTTTGGTATCAAACAATCATATTGTGGAAGGTCCCATGACCCCCTTCCCAACCACGAGGGAATCAAACTCTCATCTATGATTTTAATTTTTGCAAAAAAATTTCTTAGTCATTTGATTTTTCCATAATGGGAACATCTATTATATTCAATTCTGTAATACCCATCTAGGAAGTGATATAATTTCCATGATCTAAAAAATTTATTTGACTATTTGAATCTGTAATAAAAAAATTAAATTGGTTGAATGTAGAGACATGACATCTCTCATTCACATAAATTAGTCGATCAAGGTCATCAAGTACCATATAAGAGACATATAATGAAGAATAATTAGTTCCCCTCTTTCTATCTTTATATCAAACCATTTTAAAGACAGTTCATTGACCAAAATACTGACCATTCACACCAAAAAACATGATTTTTCTCCCACCCTAATGAAAATACTCTTTCTTCACCAAAACATCATGTCTTTACATAAATATTGACCATCCTTGTGTGATTCTGACAGTCTTCATGTGCTTCGATGTGTCCTAAAATACTAGATACAATTTTTTATTCCCAATTCAATGATATTCCACAACCACCACCCTATCATTGGGCATGTACTTATCTAGAGTTCTCATAGGACTAATCACATTTAAAAATATTTTAACAGATATAAATAAATAAATAAATTTATTCCAAATAACTTTTACCATATCATTTATATGCTAATAAAATTCATCTTTTATCAATGATAAAATGGTGAATCTTTTATTTTTGTCAGTTCTATAAAAACACTAATAAACTTAGGATTTAATCGGTTCTTTTTTAAAGCTAATAAAAGTTAACATTTATTTCCACTTCTAAATCGTTTATCAGTGAATTTAACTAGAATTGATAAAATCCACCATTGATAAATTGTGAATCTTTAGCACTGAAATTATTTTTATATAAATATTTAACTAAAAATAAAATAAACAGATTTATCTTTTTTATGGTTATTAATGTTTGAAATTTGATATATGACTTCTGTTTGATTCATTTCAGATATGATTTTCTATATGTTTCTTCCACTAAATTAATTAGTTATTGATTTCATTGAAATTGTAAATATATAGACAAAATATTGGATGTTTTCAACTTGATTGATGAAGAAATTTGATATATTTTAAAGTGAAAAAGTGATAGTAGTGAGTAACCAACACATTCAATTAAAAAACATAAAGTCCTGAGGCTCATTGGTTCACCTGGGACCATGAAGTTTTGCTCTCATGAATATAGAACTATTTTGAAATACAATTTTAGTTCAATTTTTTAAATGGGATACAAAATTTAAATCTAATCTTGTGCTACACCTACTAGATTTATGAGAATGAATGTGAGGTTGGGCAATATTTAACATGTCATACTGGGGTCAATCCTATTTTTTGAAATAAATTTTTAATTGATTTAATGTTATTTTTAATAATAATATATCCACAATATATTTATATTTTTTAAAATATTATATATATATATATGAGGCATAGATAAAAAATGATGAACAACACCAGTGCATTTGGGAGAAATAAATAACCAGTTACGTGAAAATGTTTGGCTTCTAGATCCATTAAACAAAGAATGTTTATTTATTTAAAAAAATATATAGAAATATTATTTAATGTCTCTCTAGTCATGTATTATCACTGATCCCATTAATTATATTCATTTAAACAGTTCAAATTAAACTATCCTTAAATATATTGTTTATAAAAAATGATGATAAATCTATTTATGAGCATTGTTGTGGTAATTATTTTATAACAGTAATAATGTTATTATTAAAAAATATAAATCATTCATTATGACTATTGAAAATGGGAATTAAATAATTCAATAATTTAATGTGGTTAATAAAAATGGAAAGTTTTGAAGAACATTATTTTGATGACTTAATGTTCATAATTATATATTATTAATATATATATTAATTTAAAATATATATTTTAAAAAAAATTATTATTTCATTAATGTGGATGATTGTATATAATTTCATGCATAAAGAAAATTACTATTATTTAACTACATTTAGCTAATAATTTCATAAATATATTTATGTTCCTTTAATTTTATGTTAATTACATACGGATTTCAAAATAGATTCTAAATTAAAATCTAATTAAGTTAGTTATTATTAATCCATTAATAATAATAAAATTCAATCATTTTAGGTATAAAAAATAAATTGAAAATTCTAATATTATAATTTAAATTTAAAGTCGTTAAATAAGTATTTTTTTTATAAATACGATTGAGTTGATAAATTGAACCATTCAATAAAAAAACTTGTTAAAATTATAATATTTTTAAAATACTAAATTAATATGTTACATTTTTTATTTATTTTATTTTTAATTAGGAATTGATTATTAATAAAACCAAGGCTCTTAAATAAATATAATCCTTAGTAATTGTGAAATGATTTTACTAGATACTTTCCAATTATGAGACATAACCTCTTTTTGGTTTAATGTGTATGTATATTTTTATTAGGTGAATCAATTCTTAAAAACTATTTAATTTCATTAAAATGAAAAATATTACCTAAATAAAATAATTTGACAAAAATAATTTGATAATAATGGATACAATAAAATATATATTTTAATATATATTAAATTCCGTAAAACAATGAAGGAGGTCTATTAAAAAGGAAGGAAATGTGAGTGAGGAACTAGAGATACATGATATATGTAGAAAATTTGTGAAAACAAATTTAAGTATTTTTTAAAAACTATAACATCAAAATTTTATTTTTAAAATGAAGAAATTTTTTCCTAATATTATTAAAATATTCCATGTTACTTAATTGTGAAATACACTTCTTGTTTATTTCAAAATTAAAAACTACATTAACTAAAATATTAAAGTTATTTTATAATATAACAAAGAAAAATGTTTAGTATTTTTAATCAATGTATTTATTTTAAATATTCATGGTATTTAAATTTTGTTAATAATATATTTATTTTCAATGTTTAAATTAATAATTATATATTTTTTATTAAATTCATTTTTAAATGAATAAATTTGAATGACAAATTTAAATTTCATGAATACTTACAAAAATATTAATATATCTATTTAAATGATTAAATAATTATAATATTTTATTCATGTTCTTTTCAAAAAATATTAAAATATTTTGAATAGTTAAATTATATAAACAAGTTTAAATATTTAGAATAAATATAATAGTTTAACATAATTTTTAATCTCCTCAAATATTAACATATTTTACTAGAAAAAATAAATAAAAACATAATTAGTAAATTATATTTTTTAATATTTTATTTGGGAAATTAATTCAAAAATTAATATTTGGAAAAAATTTAAAATTTCAACGCATCCCCACCTCTCTATTTAAAAAAATTAAATAAGAAGAAAATAAGTAAATAGTTAAATAGTTAATGTTTCCATTGAAAATATGAGTAAGTTTCCACTATAATTTTAAAGTGTAAGTCATGAAGAATTTTTCATCTCAGGTTTCACTAAATGTTTTAGTTGATGTTTCTTCTAGATTTTCTTGTAGAAGATTCTACAGCAATATTAAAATGAAATTTGATGATACCAATAGAGTTTTACAATGGAATCATCAAATTGAATTTTCTAATTGAAGTTCCACTAAATATTCCTATGGATGATTCACTAAAATTTCTATAGAATGTTTCCTTATAATTTTGAGTGAAAGAGTCAATTTAAATTTTCTAGTAAATGGTAAATTTTCTACTTGAAATTTTTAGTTTCACTTTCAATAGAAATTGAATAATGGATATTTGAATGGATGTTTTCATGCTGAATTTGATGTTAAAACTACAATATTCCATTGGAATATTTTATATAAATTTTATAGTGGAGGTTTTACTGGAATATCTATTAGATATTTCACTACAATTTCTAACGGATATTTCAATGGAATTTCTCAGGAATGCTTCAACTAAAAATTTAAATTTGAAGATGAAGTTTCTAATGGAATTTTCTAGTTGACATTTTGATAATAATTTTTCATTTAAAATATCTACTTGAATTTTATATTTGAATTTTCAAGAGGCTTTTTTTAATTTGAGTTTCGATGTAACTTTTTTTTCAAAGGTTCAAATTATTATACTATGGATGTTTTAGCAAGATTTTTTTAGAAGAAGTAGACACTGGAACTTCCTTCCAATGGAATTTTCCATTGAATGTTTCATGTTGAATTTTCTTGTTGAAGTTTCCACAGAAATTGTTCAGTGGGAGTTTCCACTAGAATTTTCTAGTTGGGATTCCACTTTAAATTTTCAAAGGTAGTTTCCATTGGAATTTTCAATAAAAATATAGGTATTTTCTTTTAGATGTTCTAAATTTATTTTAACATTGAATTTTCCACATGAATTTTCAATTGAGTGATTCTACAATAATTTTCATGTAAAAGTTGTGAGTAAAATCTTTTCATGAAAGAATAAACATGAATTTTATAGTGGATGACCCAACCTAACTTTTCTAGAGGATTGTGAACATGCCACTACAATTTAGTACTTGAAATATTACCCTTTTCACAATAATATTTCTCTAAAAATTGTCATATGTAGTTTTCTTTTTCAATATAATATTTCATTTGAATTTGATGTAAAAAAATTATGGTAGAAATTTAAATAATTAATTTCTAGTGAAATTTTCAAGTAGAAATTTTTAATGAAATTTTGTTAATGAATTTTTAAGATGATTGTTTTAATTTTATATTTTCTATCATAATATTATTTAGAAACTTTTAAATTTATTTTTTTAATTTTTTAAATAGAATTTTTTTACCACATTTTGAGTGAACTTTTCTTGCATAAATTTTTATTACAAATTTTCATTATAAAATTGCAATCAATTTTTGGATGTGGAATTTTATATTTTGATGTTTTATTATTAGATGAATATTTTTTAAATATATATCCATCTATTTTTAAGAAAGTGATAAAAAAAAGTAATTATATATAAATATCAGAAGAATATTTTTATATTTATATAATGTTTTTAAAACATTTTATAATAATTTTAAAAAAATTAATTATTAAATTTATTTGTTCCTACTTTTTAAATTTAGAATTAAAATATTGTTACCAAAATATAAATAAAAAATATTAATTTTATTGGGATTTTAGAAAATTATTCGTAAAGGTAGTTATTAAAAAAATACAGCAATAAAAAAAGTTTTAATTTTGTAAATGATTTAGAAATTAATATTTTTGTAAAAATAATTTTTTTCCTATTTTATTCATTTAATTATATATATTTTTACATATATAGTTAGAATATATTAAATTTTAAGTGTTTAAATTTTTTTATCATTAGCTATAAATATACTTTTTTTACAATATGGATAAACAATTTAATATTTTTTCAAATTTTATAATGCTCTGTAATTTATGAAACTATTTTTACACTATTTTTTAAGTGTAATATGTTAGTATACTGATAAGGCCATAATCGGGTTTTTAAAAAAAATCATATAATCCCACTTTATTTATTATTTTCAATCCAATGGTAAAAAACATTAACATGATTTTTTAAGCATGGAGTCATCTCTTATATAATTAAAATTCAATTAATATATGTTAACCAGATATCATCCTTATATGTGGAAGGTGGGGTCAATTAATGAGTTTATGTTCATCTTGGAAGTCTTATTATGGTAGATTTATCGACCGTCAGAGGGGCATGATAACAAGATGTCTTTTCCAAATTTTCATACAAGGTGAATCTTGGAATGGTATGAGGATCGATCAAAAATTGGGAGAACAACACAATTTATAAAATAAAATTAGTTAAATAATTATTCAATAAAATTCCTCATAAAATTAAATCATTTATATTTTTAGGATGTTAATTTCAATAAATGGATTTGAGGTTCTAGAATTTAAATTTAAAAATGATTTTTTAAAATTTATAAATACAACATGGTCTTAAAACATAATTTATTCATTTTATCCATTAAAATCATATTTAGATTTCAAATTCACTATTAAAAACTAATAGTTCTAAATAAAAATAACTTTATTCATCAATAACCCACATGTGCATATAAGATACATGTATTTTCTACTATTAATATTCAACTGATTTTAAAGATGATGAAAATTTTATTACGACCCTTTAATTATTCTCATTTATAATTATTTCGCTAGAAAAAAATGATAACCCAAAAATGTGAATTTTAATTTGGTATTTAAATAAATTGTGGGGATTTTAATAGTTAATTTCAAAGAAAAAATTCAATAAAATCACACTTTTTCATGTGTGTTTGATTCACACTGATCCAAAATTATGTTAGGTTCATTGTCCTAATTTATCACTAATCTGAACCTATTTAATTAATTTTGACCCCTACACTGGACATTGTTCATTTATTAATAGGTGTTAAAATTTTAAAATCATATTTTTTTCATACTGATTATATGTGAATTAGATCAATGATAAAATAATTCCTATAAATCAAAAATGATTCAAAGATTGTTCTCTTATGTTTCTATACCAATTGGGCTCACCTTCTTGGTTTTGACCCATTGAATGGTGAAATTTTATTTTAGTAAAAAATAAAATGGTGAAATTGTACTTTGCATCAAACTGTGCAATCCAAGAATCAAATTGATAATTGATTGATTCTTATTGATCAAAAATGACTCAAGGATCCTTTTCAAAATTGTTACACTAATTAAAACTCTCTTAATTATTTTGTACCCCTTGATGGGTGACATATCATTTTAATAGAAATATAAAGTCTAAATTTTACATTGTTTTATACTGAGATATACAAGAATAATATTTATACTTTGTTTATTCATATATTTGAAAATTTACCTAAATATAATTTTACTATGTTTTTATAACAATATAATGTTATTTTCTTGGTTTTGACCCCATGATGGGTGATATGCCATTTTAATAAAAATTAAAAGTTGAAATGGTAATTTAGATCATAGAGGGAAATCCGATAATTAAATTCATACACATTATATTGATATGTATAACGAATGTACCAAGGATCATTTTATATAGTATTCACGGAAATATGAACTAATTTTATCAGTTTTTACCTCATTTAAGTTTTTTTTATTTAATAACAATTGTGAAGGTGAAACAAAAAAAATAAATCATATTGATCAATTAAAGTATCAAATTGATGTGTGGTTGATTCCAACAGATCATATGTACCTGAAATATTATTTTTATAAGTTTTCATGCCTATCTGAGCTTCTTTGTCAACTAAAACCACTATATAAGTGATTTTTAATTAATTAATATGTGTAATAAATATTAAATATTATTTTTTATGAAACCAGGAACATTTATCTTCTAGTTGATGTGTGTTTGATTCTTATATATTAAAAATAATTCAAGAACTTTTTTTAATATTTCATATCATTATGGGTCCGTTTACATGGTTTTTACCCCTTTGTGGGTGATATTTAGTTTTTATAAAAAATTTAAGGTGAAATGGTACTTTGAATCATATCGATTAATTTAGAAATTATATTGATAAATGATTAGTTTTTATAGATAATAAATTATTTTAGGATCACTGTTATTTTCTTCCATGGTTATCCAAACTAGGTTTATTAATTCTGACCCAATTTAGGTGGACTTAAACATTAATAACGATATGAAAGTCAAATAACACTTTTTATCATATCAAGAAATTAAGGCATTGAATTCAGGTGTGTTTGATTCATGTATATCCAAAATTACATTAAGTTCCTTTCCATATTTTGTTGATAATAATAACCCATTTTCTCAATTTTTACACCAATAATAGTGATTTTTCATTTATTAATAGGTTTTTACAATTTGAAATCTTTTTTTCATTATACCAAGAGCATAACACTGATAAATATTTTATTATTATATATAAAAAAACATTTGATGAAAATTTAACATTATTTTAATTCCAATATGAACTCTATTTCTTAGTTTTGACAACTTAGTGGTAATATGTCAATTTAATGAAGACAAAAATGTAAAATGGTAATTTTGGCCCATAAAGATTATTATAAGCATAATATTGATACTAAATTTATACAAATAGATAAAAAATGTCCCAAGAATCATTTTCCAATGATTTCATGTCAATATGATGTAATTATCTCATTTTTTATCCATTAAATGTTTATATGCCTTTTTCATAAAAATTCAAAGGTGAGATGATACTTTGGATCATACTGATAAATTGAAGTATCAAACTCAAATGGAATAAATGTCTACAAATGAAAAACCTCCCAAGGATCTTTCTACAATGTTTACATGAAAATATGATCTCATTTTCTTGGTTTTCAACCCTTGTAGGTGTTTTTATACTTTAGTAATATTGAGAAGGTGAAACAACACTTTTCATCATTCCAATAAACTCAGCATAATCTCTATAAAATAAGAACATAATTAAAAACATAACAGCAAATATATTCTCCATGACTTATAAAAACATTATGATATGATGAACTCTACCTACTCATTTCTAACAAAATCTACTTCTTATTTTGAATACGAATACATTCAAGAATCCTGGTGGTACTTGAAAAATATAAACAAACTAATTGTTAATAAAAATTTAAAATTAATGATTAATTACCATTGAAAATACATCCTTGATGACTATAGTTGATAGAATATGACATCTTTCATAAATTTATAAATGTAATTTCTATAACCGTTGTCATTATTTCTTTCGGAAACTACAAAAACATTATTAACAATAAATAATTTGTCTTGATAAGTGTTTTATATTGAAATATTATCATATATACCATGATATATATACATTTTTAGAAAAACAAAGGCTTCTTTTTCTTAGTACCCATCCTCATACCATGATTTTTTTGATATTCAAAGATCACACTATCATTATAATATTCACATTAAACCATAATATAAAATTTAAAATGTAATTTTTTTCAATAAAATATTGATTCTACTGAAATAAAAATTCACAACCAATGTCATGTTTTGTCAATTATATATAATTCCATGATTTGGATAAAAAAAATTCATATTATTCAAATTTACTATAATGAGCATCTATTTCTCCTAAATAAAATAATAAAAGGTATAGCTAATAAAATAATAGCAATATATTTTATATGATTAGATTCCCTGTATTGTAAGAATCAAGAAGATACTATCATTTTTTATATTTTATTCAAATGATATTACTAGTATAGTTATTTATAAATATAATATTTTTTTATGATGTTTGTAATATTGGAATGATAATGGTATTAATGAATTTAAATTTTACATAATGGGGTTCTCCCTTTTTTATAGTTGTGATATATACTCTTGTAGAAAATATGAATAGAAACTAACTATAATTAACATAACAAAAAAATTATTGTACAAATGGATTATGAAAATATAACTCATACATACATTTATAATTGATATTCTTATCCCTTCATGCTTGAGAATTTAATTTTTACTCCTATGACCAATCATGTCTATAATGAACACTTAAAAAAACATTTATTCAAATTCATTAACATTCGTATTTTTATCATTAAATGTTGTATATGAAGGAACATGTAATTTTCATATATTTGGATGTGTAATTTCTAGAGTAATGTTACTCACATATGTTCATTTTCATTTCATAGTTGATCAAATATATTTTTTTGGTCTGTACCTCTGCCCACTTCCCCGTCTTTCTATATCTGTAACATCATGCCGCATTTTAGGCCTTTTTCAGTAATTTTTAAGGGATTACAATTTGGAAGACCAACATTGATATATATACTAAATTATTTCCATTTATCAATATAATTTTAAATATCCATTCTATATGATTTCCAATAGTATGTTTAACTATGGTAACATCTAGATCATCCGGGGAATAGGTAGCTTCGTGCTCAACTCCTAATATACATGAATCCCCACACTCATGTAATCTTTTTGTATTATTTTATTATATATTGTATCTCTTTGAATATTTTATAGGGTACCCCTCAAAAAACTATATGGGTCAGTGATAATATATATAAATCATAGTCACATTAACCATGATAAATTTTAATATAGGAATGCTATTTTTAGTTTTTTAATTCACATATTGAAAATCCAATTGTAAAAAAATAAATTACCTTGGGTAAGGAAATTAGTTTATATCACTACCCCGGATAGTTGGTTCCCCTAAAAGACCAATAGTTAATATATGAAGTTACTACCGAGTCCGACTTCTAGTAGGCCCTGTGTTATCAACTAGTGTCAAGCCTTAAATGAGAGGTATCACACTCAATATAATAAAAAGTATCAAAATATAATATGTTCAACCAAAAAAAACCACATCAAATACTATAAAAGAACCAATAACCCATAGAAAATAATATCCCACATGCATGAATTTAAAATAAATATGAACGTATCCAATGATAAAATAAAACATAAAAAATATATTAGTGTAGCTACTGTAAAAACTCCAAACTCCAAGCTAGTACTATCCACCCTGATTACCAAATTCCTCCTACAAATAGTAAAATAGGGTATATAGGCATGGGGTGATAATAAGATGTATAATCAGTAGGATAATACACAAGGTCTCTCATGAAAAACTTAAAAGAGTATAAAAATTCCCTAGTGAACAAAAAACAGAACAAACAAACACCTACACAAGTCAACTAGTCCCCTAGCCTCACCATGGATCACCCACTAAATAAAACATGCATGTTTAACAAGATAATATTTATAAAAATATAATCATAGTTTACCTACAACCATTTCCCTACTATTTTTCACCCCCACCCAATGAAAATAAATCTCATTCTCCAATCCCTTCCATATCCAAAAAATACAACACCAATTATATATATAAATATACCATTTTGGGTTGGGGGGGGGGGTTCCAATTCATCATCCATATTGATTTTTTTGATTTTTGTGGGTAGACCAATTATTTTTTCATTTAATAGAACTTTATTTTTAGTTTTAAATTTATCAGAGACCTTGTTTTTATATGATTATTAATGCTTGGAAAGTGTCTCTGGAGTTAGGTTGGGATTCAGGTCCATCATAGGACTAAGAACCAATTTTTCCCGGTGTGAAGTCTAAGGTGTAGTGTTTGGACAAACTATGTTCCCTCCAAATGCACTAATAATGATTTGGAGAATTATATAGGAGGGGGTGCATGTACATGTGTGAACCTATGTAGTTTATATTAAAGGGATCTTCACATCTTTCTCTTGTTTTAAAAAATTGTGTGCAAGCCATTTTCTTAGTGCCACTTTACCTATGGCTATGCACGACTTCACACTATTTTTTCAAACGATATGACCTAACCATGTGGGGATTGTCTCTTAAGAAACAATAGCCTTACAGTTTTCACATGGTTATCAAAACTGTGTAAGATAATCATGAGGACCATTAAATGTTTAAAAATACCATTTTCCCTCCTACCATATTTTTTCTTTTCCTCCTCCTTCCCATTTTGGTCACAAACAACAGTGGGGTTCCTCCATTTTTCTTCCTCATCTATCTTTTGAGTTAAATTCTCCATCCATGATCTATTTATCTCTATTTCTAGGGTTTTGGATACGTATCATTAAGTCTTTAACTGTTATTTCATCCCTTCTTATTCTCTCTCACCATGTAGAGCACTAAATATATGTGAGTTGGTATACCCTATTTTAGAAAATTCAGTTGTAATGATTATTTCATCCAAAGTAGATTTATTAAAAGGCTACGATCAAATTATAATACATCTACCAATATCAGGTAGGTGGTTATTACCTTTATCTATTATTTTTTAGTTAGTTCGGGGGTGCATATTTGTGCATGTCATTGGGTAGTCTGAGCGATACCCACATAAATTAATGGTTGTATAATAATTTATTAAATTGAAGATGTGAGATGCTTATGTGAATGATTATAGATTATTAAAAATGGTTGATTATTGGTCAGAGGTTAGGAAATTTTGTAGTTTAGTCTGGGGTTTTAATTTTATTTAAATTTAATTTAACTATATATATATATATATATATGAATTGCTTACCATGCGCTTTTGAGTTCCATAGGAACTGGATGGGCTATACCAGAGGATTGAAGTAAAATTGGTTATCTGGCTGAGGTAATTTGATTTTCAGGTATGTTGTGGCCTGAGATGTATATTTTGAGATGATGTTGATAACCTGGTTGTGTGACAGGATCATCTGTTTGTGGCAGTGAGGCCACCAGGATACATGTGAGTCTCATGTGATATTGGATGTCGATGGCCATCTGTTTGATCGAAACAGTCACAAAGAAATGAGGTGCCAAATGATGTTTCTTAGGGGATTATTTTGTGATATCCACTCATCAATGTTGGCCAATATGTAATTTGGAGTCATGTGCACACAAAAGGACTCAGATGATGAGGTGGTATTGACGACTAAAATGTATAGAGGGCTTCAGTATTTGCAACTTAGGGAAATGGTTAGAGTTTCATGTCATATAAATCCATATCGATGGTGAGTAATCATCTATTAATAATTTTTATACTATTGGATGGGGGTAAGGCTCATCGTAATTGAGGCAGTTGGTCCAGGAATTATTTGGGAGGATGGCGTCGTTGTTCCTCACAATGTCAGTTATTGAGCTAGTGTGAATATTTTGTAGGGAAGGTATCACAATACCTAAGATGTCAAGATTTGAACCAAATGGGTTTAATATGATATGATTTATATGGGGACATGTACTAATCATTAGGTCTTCCATTTAGGAAGTATTCTTTTGTATGGACACAATGATTCTGTTGACGTGAGTTGATGGGAGGTTTCATTAGAGCGGAAACCTGATGGTTCACTTGGACTGATTTACATCAGTCAATGACTTTGGATTAGCATAATGATATTCTACTCTATATTATTATATCATTGGCTGAAATAGGTGATCACTACCATATGTATGATTAGAACAAGGGGATCTGGTTTTTATTATGTATGTTTCTTGTGCTATTTTATTTACCTTTTTATTTTTCACCTAATAAATCACATATGTAAGATATGAACATATTTTTGGTATCCTACTCAGATTATCTCTCACACCCTACATGGGTCCTTTGGGACAAGTGTCGACTTTATGGATTATCATTTAGACAATGGTTTGGGATCTAGATCTGGACAATAGTTTTGGGCTATTTTTCATGGGATGGAAGGAAAAGGACAATTGGTTCTTTCTTGAGCTTGAGTTTATTTTTTGAGTTTTCCCTTTATATCTTCATGCTCATATGTAAATATAAAGGCAAGTCATTGGTGACCATTTTTCTTATTGTATGTATAACCTAATATGTATGCTCATTTAGTTTTAATAGCTACAAATGGTATGTGGAAGTTTTAAATTCTGGAAATAGTATTCATCTTATTTATTATTATTGAATATGTTGCCTATCATGCTTCTTCCATGGTCAGGTACTAGTCTAATTTATATTAGAATTTAATTCCATTGCATTACACATATATAGGCCATTATTATATTGTCATAAGAGGGTATCGTGTCCCCACTATCACCTCTTTAAACCCTCTCTACTAGTTGGTAGCCTTTTACGTAAGGGGAGGCACGCTTAAGGCCTAGTGGCACTCAGCCTGTAGCATTATTCGGGTGGATAAATGGGATCAGATGCTACCAATGGTACCATAATGTTTTCTTTTACCCCTTATTTTTTCTTAATATTTGGGATTTAGTAGAACTTAGATTAGGATATTGTTATAACTAGGTTTATAACTCGTGTTTGGGTGCCTAGAGCCCCTTGCATGGGGACAGACCAAGTTTCCAACATTGTGAATTGTTGTCTTTTTTTTTTCTCTTTTTTATAGTTGATATGATTTCCACATCTATTGGGGCACATGGATGTGTTTTTTATCTATTTATTGTCTGACCCTTTTCCTTGTATGAAAAGGTGGAGTATAGATCCTTATCCTAGCATGTCAATGGTTTTTTTATTTCTGATTTGAAACATAGGATGTTATAAAAATATGTGTTTGTGTTCCTATGATGGATCTAGTTTTTCATCATCATTGGTGACCTATATTGCTCTAAAAGGGATTAAGTTGTTTAAAGTGTCAACAATGGAAGCTATGTGGTGTTTTCCTTCCTTGCGTCCCTTTTGGGGAATCTTGCTCAACTAGCCTAAAAAAGTGGACCCAATTAAATTTATTTGTTATATGTGACATATATATGTATGGGAATGGATTTTATAGGAGTATTACGGGAAAATGATTGGGGGGGGGGGGTATGTTGATAACCATGTTGGGTGATAAGGCCATTGGTTTGAGGTGACATGGTTTATTGGGATGGGTGTGGCCTAAGGAATATGTGATACCTGGCACTGATTTACGTGGGTAAGGGACCATGAAGACAGATTTCATGAGACATTGTTTTGATGGGCTAGGGTAAGGGTAGTGATTTTACACTACATGTTACTTCTATATATATCTTTTGTGTGTGTGTGTTTGTGTGTGTGTGTGTGTGTTATCTAGGTTGTCTAACCATGTATTGGTATTTAGTAGGATGCAACATAGATAGGATCCAATGGAGAATTAGGAAGGTGGTGATGTGGTTTCATAGGATCACTCATATGTTGATACCTTTATGGGTCGGGTTAAAGCCCTGGAGGGTTTGGCAGGGCATGAGCCACATGTACAGGGTCAGGTACTATCTTCAGTGTTGGTGGGGAAATATTTAAATTTGATTGATTTTCATCCATGGATGAATGAGAATCTCATAGAGACTTTGTTATGTGTCATCATGGGTTTTAATAGTGGAGATCAGGGAGTGGATCCTTTCATGGTGTATTTCCCACAAGAGTTTTCATCACTATGCCCACATCTATTTCAGGGTGAGGGTGGAACATAGGAGGTACACAACTAGATCAAGTCGGTGCAGATTATCTTCAAGCAAGTTGAGGCACCCATAGGTTGGAGGGTAAAAATGGATACTTATTGTATCATGGGATAGGCTAAGCGGTGGTGGGAAGTGCTGGTTCAAGAGGTCAAACATGGAACATTGGCTTGGAAAGCCTTTGAGGACAGGTTCTTTGAGAACTTCATTATGAAGACACATAGGGAATAGAGTGATCTAGAGTTCATAAGCCTATAACAGGATGACATGTCCTTCATGGACTGTGTGGGAAAATTCACTGAGTTGTCTCACTTTTTACATGGTATGGTGGGACACATATCATCAATGAATAGGAGTCTCATGGATGGTTTATGTAATTCCATTCAGGTGTGGGTAGACATCTTCAGGAAATCCTCGTGCTTAGAGGCGGTGAATCATGCACTCATAGATGGGGGGAACATGATGGATAGATCATGCTCGAGATGAGTGACAAAATCATGTGTACAAAGAGGCATTGACTTATATAGTCAGAGGAGGATAATCACTTAGGGATACCACCTCTAACTAGGTCTTTTATGGTGTACTTTCAATGCGGGAAATCCAGAAATGTGCAGACTCAATGTGATTGGGTGCCCAAAGTAAACTTGAGCATGTTGATACATCTAGTTTCTCAAGTGGTTCTAAAAGAATCCTTCTAGAAATCTGTCTATTCGGAACTGGGGAAGACTCAAGGTTATGTGATCTGATTGGGAGTGGTTCCAAGTTATTTTTAGAACGTTTCAACAACATGTGAAGTTTTTAGTAGAGATAGTGTGACCCAACTATGGGGTCAGTTGTTGGTGGATGGCGTAGAACCATTGGGAGCTCATCTTCAGGCCATCGGGCTTAAGGCCATGTTCATTCCATCGAAGTTCCAGGGTTTTTGCTGGATATCAATCTAGTTACAGTAAGAGGTATTCCATTGGTGTAGCCATGTTTCCTTTTGTTTTCTTTTGGCAAGGCCTTTATATAGGAAAGTCTCTTTTAGGTGTACAATGTGAATGGGGTGTATATCTAGACTATCCAAATCCGTTTTATGATTTTTTTTCATCAAATTGGATGAATTATATATATAGGAGGTGTGTGGACCTGGATTTATATGTGAGAAACATTAGATGTGTGACTTGTGAGGTGAATTTGAATATGTGAATCGATTTGATACAGGATTACTTAAGGTGTATAGGTATCTCGACATTAGTGCGATGTGGAACTTTTTTGAGGTGTGAGGCACTACGACTGATTCGAGCATCTAAGGAAAAGTTGGACCTCATAAGTGTCATTTATAGCACAAGAACAAGGCAAGAATTCAATGAGATGTAAAACATGATGGGTTTGGGGAATGACATAGGATAACCTGATGAGATATTGGAGTGATGATTAGTCATGGTTGGAATTTTGAATTCAACGATGGTTAAAGGGAAAATGTTTTTATTTTATTTTTGAGTCAGGATTCGCTTGGGGTAGGTAACTCCTATGGTGGGGAGTTCCTTGAGGGTGTTTACATTTGACATGATGTCCAAGGTAGTCTAGGTTAATTTTAGACTGATGGGAATATTCAGTACCATTGTAGATTTATTCTAGATTACTGAGGGACATTATATGTTAAGGTGGTGAGATTTTATTATCTTGTGTTTTTGGAGTGGGTCGAATTCCTCACAAGTTGGGAATATTTAAATTTTTGTGGGTAGAACAATTATTTTCTTGTTTAACAAAGCCAAATTATGATATTTATTTGACCAAATACCTTGTTCTAGATTATTATTAATACTTGGAAAGAGTCTTAGGAATTCAGTTGGGCTTCAGCTCCATCCAAGGCTGGAATCCCTGTTTTCAAGGTGCATAAAATAAGTCACACGATTAGTAAAAATCATGCGGCCTCCAACTGAGCATGTTTTGGTAAACCACGTTGGAGGGGGAACCTGATCATGCGTGACTATCTCTATTTTTTAGCAGAGGGATCTTCATGGAGTGGACATGGTATGGGAAAACCATAATCAGTTCATAGTCTTAGTGCTACTTAACCAGTGGATATGTATGGGCTCAACATGGTTTGGCCAAACCTTGAACAATATTAATACGGGGCATGGATCTTAAGAAGCAGGATATTCATGGTTTGTGCATGGTTATCCAAACCGCTCGAGCTAATTGTGAATACCATTTACAGTTTGAAAATACCATTTTTCCCTCCTACCATATTTCTTCTTTTATCATTATTCCTCCTTTGGTTTCACACAGTAGTGGGGTTCATCCCTTTTTCTTCCACCTCTAGATTTTTAGATAGATTCTCCCCATGAGCTCCATTTCAAGATCCATATATAGAATTGTATTCATATAAGTAAGGATAAAACACCTCTTTGGTTCCTTCTTCCTTGATTTGGGCATATAGAGGGATAAATCTACGCGAGTCGTTTACCCTATTTTTATGGAATTCATCAAAAATGATGATTTCTACATAATTTCATTGAGTTAGAGGTGAATATCAGATGAGAGGAGGTCTACCAACATGTGGTAGGTGGTTATTACATTTCACCATGACTTGATGATTGATTTGGGGGGTGCGTATTTGAGCACACCATTAAATATTTTAATTGATACCCTCATAATTTAATGGTTTTCTTTTAATTAATTAAATTTACCATGTGATAGGCTTATGTGCAAGCTCAAAATTGTTTTATAAATGGTTGATGCTTGGTGAGAGGTAGAAACCTTTGGCAGTATATGATTTTGTGTTTCTTTCATTTAAATTAAAATTAAATTATATATATATATATATATATATATTAATTTCTTGTGATGAAATATTAAAAATCATGGAAACTGGAAGGGATCAACTGGAGGATTGAGGTTTCATTGGCTATCTGGTTAAGGAGATGTGATTTTCATGCTAGGTGTGGCCGAAAACTTATATTCTAATTTGATTTTCATCACCAGTTTGGGTGACAATGCCATTAGTTTGAGGTGGTGTGGTTGTTAAGCAATGTTTGAGGCTGATGTGATATTGGATGGATATGAACATTAGTATGAGAAACCTGGTTGTAGGGGAATGAGGTGATAGATACTGTGTCTTAGGGACTTATTTGGTGATTTTTGCTCAGCCATGTTGCACAATGTGTGGTTTGGTGTTGTGTGCACACAAAAGTACTCTGATGATGAGGTGGTATTGAAAACTCTTGTGTGTAGAGGACACTAGTAATTACAGCTTAAGGAAATGGTTGGATGTAATTTCTAAAAAAATCAATGAGGATAGTAAGGATCCATCATTTAATGGTGTTGAGACTATGTGTCAGGTTATGAGGATTTCTGTAGTTGAGATGGTTGTTCCAAGATTTTTTGAAGGGTGTACATAATCATTACTTGGAACATCTATTATTGATCTGGTGGTCATATTTTGAAGGGTAGGTATCTATGTGCCTGAGACATCATGTTTTGAGCCAATGGGGATTCTTTTGAGCTGAGGTCTGTCAGACAGGGTACTAATTATTGGGGTATGCCATTGGGATGTTATATTTTTTATGGACATGATGTGTCAGTTGGCATGATTTTTCAGTTGGAATGAGGTGTTGGGTGGTTTTTTAAGACATGGAACCTAAGGGTTCACTTGGAATGATTTGAATTAGGGGATGTCTTAGGATAAGGCTAAGGATCCTCTCTTATACAGTATTCTAGCATTGGTTGAAGTAGGTAATCACTCCCTTGTGGCTATTAAGAACAAGGGGAGAAGGTTGTTATTATTCATGTATTCTCTACTGTTTTATTTAACTTTTCAGTATGCACCTTCTAATTCAAATCAGTAAGATAGGAACACATTTGTGGTGAACTACTGAGATTCGTTCGCACACATTACACATTCCCTTCAATGTAGAATTTATGGATTTTCATTCAAGAGAAGGTTCGATCACAAGAGTTGGACCATATTTTTGCGCTGTTTAGCATGGGAGGGTAGAAAAAGGACCATTGATTCCAACCAAATATGGAGTTACCTCTTTTAGATTCCCTTTTTTTTATCAGTATGCTTATATGTTTTAATTGATTTCATCCATTAGAATCCCTTCTATTTATTTTTTGGTATGACATGATATGTATGTATTTTAAGATTCAATAGCTACCAATGTTATCTTGAAATGTTAAATTCTGAAAATTTTATTGATCTAGATTATTATTCTTCCTTCTATTTTCTATTTTACTTCCACCATGTGTGGTTTACTAGTCCAGTGCTTCTTGGTATTTTTTTACATTGAATTATTGTTATATATTCCTTTATTATATCATTACCAGAGGGTATATTCTCCCCATTATCACAACTATACACACTCACTACTAGTCACAAACATTTGGCATATGGGGAGATACATGTATATCCTAGTGCCCCTCAGCTCATTGTTGTGTTCTGGTTGTTAAACAACTAAGGGCACTATAATGTCATTTCTCATTAAACTAACCACACACACCTTGGTTCACTAATGGTATACCACATATCAAATAATAATGTAAGATGGGTATCATGAACACATAATATTGGAACCTCATGAACTCCTCCTACAATGAATGACCCCCACTTCATATCTTATTGTCCTCTATCAGTATCACAAGAGGTTGTAGCTCAAGTGAGATTAATCACATCATTTTAATTGTTTGTGGTCAAATTGAATTTAAATTAACTTCTAATTAAACCTATTGGATGAATAGGGTTATCTATCAATGAGTATGGTTTTTGAGTTTCAATTATCTGAATAGTTATAGATTTCTTTTGTTTGGATTAATTTTAAAATCAAGAGGAAAAATGAGGTTGATGCTCTGATAAATGAAATATAAGAGGTAAAATAGAATTGCAGGATATGATGGATGAAGTAAATGGAGACACCCCTAGATCATAATAAATGATCCCTACTAATCTCTTAACCTCGACCCTTCAATTCTATTCTATTTTTCTCTTGATCGGCTACACATAATCTTACTATTTAAGTTGTGTGAATAACAAAACACTAATAGAGAGGATCCCAAGTGAACACATTATTATTGTGTAAAATGTGCCACAATAATGATCACAACCTCTATTTACATCATTTATCTCATTATACACCATTGATCTGAAGAGTTTGAGTGGAATGAGTGTTCAATAGTATTAAAAGAAATCAGAAGATGAGATATAAGATGTCCAATCATTTCTTTAACCTCTCACTATCTATAATTCCTATGGAGAAATTAGAAAGAATCAGGTTGAGTGTGAAAACTCTCTATCATTGGTTTACATCTTATGGGTTATCCATAGGTTAGCCTCTCCTCACTTCTAATATATTGAGATATCGTAGTAATTAATAGTGGGTGAAAAACAAGAAGATAGAGGAGATAAAAAAAACATAGAAGAATTTAATATATAATAGAATTTGAATTAATATAAAAAATTAAGAAATTAATTTTGGTCCTATAGGGCTGAAAAATCATTTCTCGGATAATGGAAGATGTATTTAACAATATTGATGAATCTCATTTTTTATCCCCTCACCTTCAGTGATGTGTGGGTGATTTACGTTTTTAGCTGGATGAGTGTCGCATGTCTCACCCAACAGTTGAGGTGAATTGATTTATAAGTATCTTTTTATCATAAACATGGTTTATACTCCTTCTAAATGATGATATCTATGTTCATAGTTGGTATTTCTTCATAACAACACTTTAAGATTTTGTAGTAAAGAATTCCCTCCCACGATCGATCTCCATAATCATTCAAATAGATGACTGTCATGTGGAATGTTTGTTGGGTATTTCCAAGATTTGAAAAAAACCAATGAAATGTAAACCTATTTAACTCCATGGTTAATTTATTATCTTTATTTATCCCTTTAATTCATTGGTGTCACCATTATGTAATAGTTAATTTCTCTTAAATTTTTTGTTGTTGTTCAATATATTTTTAACAAGAAACTTTTTTTCTTTACCTTTTGTAAATCATTGATTATATCTACAATATTTAGTTATAACATGGTGTATCATAAGAAATGTATATATATATTGTCTTCACTATCTTCAATGTTCATTGTTCATCTAATTCAATATTAGAAATGAAATTGTTCATATTCAATCAGCATAGTGAGCATCCCAATGATTTAGTTCTGTCTTCTTCCATTATAGTTTGATATTCTTTACTGACCCTAGTTGTATTCTCTATTAGTATGTACTTATTAATAGATCATAGATTGAGTTTTTTTATCCCAAAACAACATTGACATTGATCTCTTTAAATTTTACCATATCGAGTTCAAGATAGATCATAGTCCAAAATCACTCCAATAAGATCCCCAATTCATCCATCATGTAGTGTAGGGTATGCAGTGGAAGAAACTCCAATCATATATTTTATAAGTTTTATATTAAAAACATTGGTTTATTCAATTTGGGTCACATCACCTAAGTAATTAGTTCCTAAACAAAACATTCCACCTAAACCTCAGCCTTGTTTTCTAAATTTTAGTTTCCCAAACCAAGATTTTCTCTTATATTTGGGGTCCAACATCTAACTTTGGGGTTCATCATCCAAACATAGAGTTAAATAATCATATAATAAACCCAATAGAAATGGTCATTTGACCCCCTTATCAATAATACAGTTTCATTTAATTGCACAAAGAATTTTTGGTCGATCATTTCCTTTGAAAAAATCCAGATTCTACTGCACAAAACTACAATTTTTTAGGTGTTGACATTTTTTAAAATAAATTTCATAGATAATGAAATAAAAATTTGGATTCATGTTATAATTAGAAAATTTAATAAATCATTAAAACCATATTTTGAGCCTATTGGAAATTATGTTCATAATTCACAAATTCACTTAAAAATCACAAATTTAATTAGTATTTCAATTAAAAATGTGCATTATCAATGAATAACAGAAAAAATTGTTCCAAATTTTTATCTCACATAACTCTCCCACAATTGATCTCTTATACACTTAATAAATGTTATCATTGATTACATTTTATTAAAAGAAATAACAAAAAGATCCACCCTTCCCAAATTGAAATATACAAGATAGGGAAGAAGTTATTCAAAGGTCCCTCCATTGTTTGAATTATCATGGTTATTTTTTTATTCCATTCACTCCTCACTTGAACCCAATTGGTGTTCCTTGTTTTGAAGTGGATCTAATTATTTTTATGTAGAATCAAATTTTTATCAAAAAGTGATTCCATTTATCCCATTTTCTAATGTTTATTATACCGAAGATCAATTTTCCACTTCATTCATACAACTAGAATAAAGTTATTATAAGATAATAGCTCCCTTATTCATCTGAGTTCAATATTCATTTTAGCTAAATGAATCTGTTATTGACTATAATGTAATTTTTTCATAATATTAATATCCATGTGTATTCATAGAACTGGTAAAGGGAAGTCATTGGATATGTACATAGGGATTTAACTCACACATCTATCATTTAATGTCTCATAGATTCACTATGAGATTAAAATTTATCATTTTACATTATTTTTAATGTACTTCTATTAATTTATTTTTAATTTTTCAATTAAATTTTTAATTTTCCAGGATATCATGTTTCCTTGGATTATGTTCAAATATTATAGTGACTTTAACTTATATTTTATATTTCACAAAATTTTATTAACTCACACTCCTTTTCCTAGGTAAAAAAAAAGATATCTATGAATACTATTAATAATTAACCTAGAAGTCATATAATTAAAACTATGTAAGAAGTAATGAAATTATTAAATCTAGCATGAAATATAAACTAGGAAGGGTGGTATTTAGCTCAATGAAAAAATTACAGAAAAGTGTTATGTATATCATTAACAACATGATCATTTTTTATAGTCTATTTCAATATTATATAAAAATTACAAAAAATAATCTAAATAATATTTTAAAATTCTTCAATCTCAACTCTCACACCAGTTCAAAAGACTCCAATCAAGTTATAGAAATCATGCATGAATATTTTAGTGAATAAATAGTGTAATATGTTATGTATAACCCATTGTTATTTTCTCATCATGTTTAAGGTAAACTCTTCTCTGGTTTCCCTTATAGAATACATTATATATTCTCTTAGGCTTATGTCAACATAGATAAATACAAAATAAAAAAATAAAAAAAAATAAAAATTTTATTGAAATGAAAATATAGAAATAAAAATAAAATAATAGAGGATTTGGGTTTTCCCTCCAAAGAGAGGTTTTATTTAGATTTTCCACAACTAGGAAGTCTTAAGACTATCTCTAATATTCTATATGATAAGGTTAATGTTTTTTTATTGACCACATATGGTTCTATCCATAGCTACTCAGCTTCAATTCAACTTTCGGGTTCCCTTATCGTGAGTAGTTCAGATCCACCCCCTCAACATTATGATATATTTTGTTACATGAGGGTCATAGAAGAATGTATGAGGTTACCTATATTTTTTTCTATATCTTACATTTCATCTTAATTATCCAGTTTTAGATCTATTAATATGATTCTTGGTCATTTTCAAAAAAGGGTGAGTAGGTAAATGATTTAAATTTTATGGAATTAAAATAGGTTGAGTTTATATAGATGTTTCCCCCCTCATATGCAGTTTCTTGTACATTTTTTACCTCAGGTTTAGCTTTAGGTAGTTAATCCTTTATGGTTTCACCATACAGTTGATGATTTGGGTGATGTTTAGGGAATAATTAATTTAACTCAGGTCCTTGTTTCCTCAGGAATTGGGGATGACCTCACTGATTGAAGGTTCAAACATTCCAATCGGTTTATAACGGGTTTGTTCATAGAACCGGAAACATCCAATGATTCCATATCCATTTGGACCTACTTTCCAAAGGTAGGTGCTCATTAGTTGCGGACTGTTGAGGATTAGGAATTTTCATTGGTCGAGAGGATGGGAGGTCGGACTCATCACACATTTTTGAGGGGAATTATTTTCTACTCCGGGACTCTCTTTATTGATTTAAGTTATGTTCATGAAACCTTATTACATTACCAAGTATAAAATGTGATTTCCTTTAGATCTAATAATCAATGATTGAATATGTAGGAAATTTAGAGAATCTTTTATATGTATTCGAGGTTCCTCATCGATAGAGAATCATCTATATTTGTTAGAGATTCTTAGTTGATGGTATCCTTAAAAACATAAAAGTCTCTTGGTTGTTATGATGACCATACTAGTTTTAAAGCCACTCAGTGGGGCACTTGAAGTTTATTGTCATTCAGGAGGACATGGATTATTTCAGAGTTGGGATCGTACCCGCTGATGGGCTATCTATGTATCCTTTGTTTTGGAAAAGGAATTAGAACCCACATAGTTCATGTAAGGGAGTATGATGTTTATACATGATTGATGGCTCAAAGAAAATATGTCATGATTACTTTTACACTCTAATCTCATGTGATTCATGCTCGGTGTGAGAAACAAGAGGTATTGGTAAAAACTAGACAATTATGCCATGAAGGATGCAATCATAATAAATGATGTAGGGATTATGTATGTATGACTGCCCAAATAGATGAGGATTAAGATTTACTTCAGGGAAGAAATACATGAACAGGGTTTATAAAGGTATATGTGCTTCATGGGGATTTGGATACTCTAATCTTGGGGCTTACTCCTAAGGAAGATGACCAAGTTAGGAGGGGACTTATGATTGGGTTTTACTCCTGAGAAGGAAGCCCAGATCAAAAGGAATTATGACGGGTTAAGATAAATTAATACCTGGGGCTTATTCCTAAGGATCAGGCCCAGGTTAAAGGGATTTTGAAAATTTAGGGACTTGGGGCTTACTCCTAAAGAGGATGCCCATATTTGAGATTGAGTCTTATTCCTGAAAAGGAGGCCTAGGTTAGGGGACTTGGGGATTACTCTTAAGGAGGATGCCCAAAGTAATGAGGATTTGGACTGGGGCTTACTCCTGAAAAGGAGTCCCAGATTAAGGATTCTCTCATCTTAAAGGATGAGGTTGAATGAATGAACTCTCTAACTTTAGTGACATAAATATGTGAAAATCACTAAGTTTTGAGAGATGATCCATGGATCTCCATTCAGATAAGGAAGTCAATCAAGAAAACATTCCATAAATGTCTTTGAAGAGTGTCTTGAAGAAATAATCTTGAATAGGAGAGGTGGAATGGAATAAGAGGGGTTAAATGGGAAGGAAAGGCACCCAAAAAGATAGGGGCATGCAAGTCATAGCAGGCGCGTAGGTACTGCATGGGCGCGCAAGTATTGGGCACGCAGGTATACCTGCGCGGCTCATGGGTACTTGCGCGATCCTTTCCCAGTAGAGTAATACTTTGGAGATTCTTGACCAAAGCCTTTAGAATCATCCTGAGGTACTTCCAGAAGAGCGGCGCGCAAGTTTCAATGAATAGGTAAGGAGGCGCACAAGTGTGTCCATTTCCCTTAAGGGTAAAAACACTTAGGCGCACAAGGAATTATTGTCTACTCCGGGACTCTCTTTATAGATTTAAGTTATGTTCGTGAATCCTTATTACATTACCAAGTATAAAATGGGATTTCCTTTAGATCTGACAATCAATGATTGAATATGTAGGAAATTTAGAGAATCTTTTATATTTATTTGAGGTTCTTCATCGATAGAGAATCATCTATATTTGTTAGAGATTCTTAGTTGATGGTATCCATAAATACATAAAAGTATCTTGGTCATTATGATGACCATACTGGTTTTAAATCCACTCAGTGGGGCACTTGAAGTTTATTGTCATTCATGAGGACATGGATTATGTCAAAGTTGGGATCGTACCCGCTGATGGGCTACCTACATATCCTTTGTTTTGGAAAAGGAATCAGAACCCACGTAGTTCGAGTAAGGGAGTATGTTGTTTATGCATGATTGATGGATCAAAGAAAAGATGTCATGATTACTTTTACACTCTAAGATCACGTGAGTCATGCTCGGTGTGAGAAAAAAGAAGTATTGGTAAAAACTAGACAATTGTTCCATGAAAGATGCAATCCTAAGAAATGATGTAGGGCTTATGTATGTATGTATTCCCAAATAGATGAGGATTAAGATTTACTTCAGGGAAGAAACCCATGAACAGGGTCCATAAAGATATATGTGCTTCATGGAGATTTGGATACTCTAATCTTGGGGCTTAATCCTAAGGAAGATGCCCAAGTTAGGATGGGACTTATGATTGGGTTTTACTCCTGAGAAGGAAGCCCTGATCAAAAGGAATTATGACTGGTTAAGAGAAATTAATACATGGGGCTTATTCCTAAGGAGGAGGCCCAGGTTAAAAAGATTTTGAAAATTAAGGGACTTGGAGCTTACTCTTAAAGGGGATGCGCATATTTGAGACTGAGACTTATTCCTGAAAAGGAGGCCCAGGTTAGGGGACTTAGGGCTTACTCCTAAGGAGGATGCCCAAATTAATGAGGATTTTCACTGGGGCTTACTCCTAAAAAGGGGGCCCAGGTTAAGGATTCACTCATTTTAAAGGATGAGGTTGAATGAATGAACTCTCTAACTTTAGTGACATAAAGATGTGAAAATCACTTAGTTTTGAGAGATGTTCCACGGAGCTCCTTTCAGATAAAGAAGTCAATCAAGAAAACATGCCATAAATGGATTTAAAAAGTTTCTTGAAGTCTGAATCTTGAATAGGAGAGGTGGAATGGCATAAGAGGGGTTAAATGGGTAGGAAAGGAACCCAAAAAGAGAGGGGCACGCAATTCCTGGTAGGCGCGTAGGTACTGCGTGGGTGCACAAGTATTGGGCACGCAGGTATACCTGCACGGCTCATGGGTACTTGAGCGATCCTTTCCCAGTATAGTAATACATGGGAGATTCTTGACAAAAGCCTTTAGAATCATCTTGAGGTACTTCCAGAAGAGCGGAGCGCAAGTTTCAATGAATATGTATGCAGGCGCACAAGTGTGTCCATTTCCCTTAAGGGTAAAAACACTTAGGCGCGCAAGTGTTAGTGAATTTTAACACTTAGACCTTATTCCTCTTGTTTAGACCTTCCATTCTAGGTAAAGAATTACCTTAAAAGTGTTCGATGACTTGAAGAAGATACTTGGGAGTTCAGAGATCTATATCTGAATTCTGGAAAAATTCCTCCTGAAATGGGGGGCCCACAGGGTCAATTTATAGGCTTCTAAAGACCCTGGGCGGTTATCACTTAGGGCGCGCAAGTCACATGCATGAAAATTAGGCAGCATGCAAGTATACTTGTGTGACAGTAAGGGAACTTGTGGGACCCTAAGTCCTTTGACTCCTTTTTCATTCCTTTGTCTATTTTTGATGTTTTCTTCAAAGGATGAATCAATTTGGGTGAATTCATTTCCCTTTCCATTCCTTTAGACAATGTGATGAAAAGAAGCGTAAAAAAAAGTCCCCCTCAGAGTTGGATTTGGAAGAAAATAAGGATGTGACTCTAAGGAAAATAAGAAAACCAAAGGGAAAGAGGCGCGCAGGAGTTCACCGTGCAACTATCACCGCGCAGGTGCGAGTCGCGCAGGGCTAGAGCGCGCTGGCTATAGGCGTGAAGGTGGCTGGCCTGGCCTATAAATATGCAATCATTTGTCGTGTAGAGCACTGATTTCTGGATTTTCAAGCTCTCACCGCGCAGGTCACCTTCGCCGCGCAAGTTACTCGTTTTCCGCAGTTTCTTCGTTGTCACACTGCTGTCAAGGTATTTGGACTATGTGGTTTTGGATACCAAGAGATCCATATCGTGGTGAAACAAGTCATCTTAAGAAGGGAGCAGGAACAAAAGAGCCGTGAAGATCTGACCAGGGTGAAACTTTCAGTCAATATCAGCGAATTTGAGGCTGTAGTATCCCGAGCTGAAGCTGACTATGCTGCGAAGATGAAGGAGCTGAAGCATAAGATCAAAGATAAAGTTGTTCAAGAGATGCATCTTCAGCAACAGTTATATGCTATTACTAGGGAACTTGACCAACTCAATAATTCATTGGAGGGAGATCAAACGAATGGTATGAAATCCATTGCGGATGCCAAGAAAGCACTCCATCAGGCTGAAAAGAGTGAAGTTGGTCGAGTGCATGAGCTTCAAGTAGCTGCTGATGAAGCTCGGGATGCGGTTCATCAATTGAAGACTTATGTCGACAGCCTCTTGAAATTTCCTGAAAAAGATAAGAGACTCCAATATGTGGATGTCCTTCTAATTATTTTGCATCAAATGAAGAAATTTTTCACCTTTAATCATTTGTGCACCTATTTTCCTGCTACCTGCTTTGAATTTTACCTAAGACAATGGGCCTAGTAAGCATAGTTTGATTTTTACGAGGATTAATGTAAATAACCCTACAAACTTTTAATCTTATAATTGATCAATATTTCCTAAATCATACAAAATGTATGTTTAGTGAGCTGGAACTTGACATTTATTGAGATTTCCTTTGTCTTTTGTGGGCAGTTTAATGTCATGCACGTCGGACATAAAGAGGCTAATGTTTAAGGTCGAAATAGCTTTGACCAAAATGGATTATAATTGACTCAATTCCTTGAAAATTTATCTGAAAACACATTACCATACTCAAGTATGAGGGAAAATATGTAAACTATGACTTAATAATATTTGAATCTGAGGACTAATATGAAAAAGATCTAAAAGGCATTAGAAGAAGTAGTTTCCAAGAATGAAGTTACAATTATTTAACAAACCCATTAGGGGGTTGAATTATGCAGGGCCACCTAAGGGCATTGACTGCATAGTCAAATAATAGAATCTTTTGGCTGACAGTTCCGTTATGTAGACTGTTTATGCAAGGCCGCCTAAGGGCACGTGCTGCATGGTTAGGCAAAAGAACTCTCATAATTTCATGACTTTTGTGATTAGAAGTCAAGAAAAGGGTTATGAAGATCTATAAGTATTCAAGATTAGGATTACGACACATAAAGATGGGTATTTTCCAATGTATGCAGAGATACACAGATCAATGCTAACCATAATCATGTTGTGGCTGAGTCCTGAATGGAAATGTTGGACTTCTCTACGTATCCGATAAGGATGGGAATCAAGACATACATAGTTCTTGAAATATAGTTTAACGTCTTGTGGGACAAAAGGATTGGAGATCTTAGTTTAGGGTAATAGAGCTTGGACCATTATAAGAAATACACAGTGTGTGTTTTCATGGGGACTTTTCAGCCAAGGGACAGGAAGTGGAATTTTGGGTTAGGACCAAAATACTTGGGGATGGTTTCGAGGGACACTCGAATGTTTCTATGTATCCCATAAGGATGGGAATCAAGCCCACGTAGTTCTTGAAATACCCTCTCTACAAATTTGGTTCGTACATGTGAAGGGTGAATGGGGATTTTAGTGAAATGATGGTTTAACCCAATAAAAAAGGTTTGGGAATTGCCATGTATGCACATAGTCTTTGGAATGAAACATGATTGAAAAATCAATGTAAATAATGGTTCCCTCTCAGGTGAGGGAATCAAAGAATATTGTAGTTTATTGTCTTACATGACAAAAAGTGTTGTACAGTTTAACGTCATATAGACGGACGAAAGTGAACCAATGTAAAGATATTGATTCTAGGGGAGGTTTCATGAATCAACATCATATGAGATGGAGGTGAACCGATGTGAAGAGATTGGTTTTGGGCTTAAACCTTGGGAGGTTTCCTACATACCCAGCCTGGAAGGCAAGGATCAAAGTTCGCGTAGTTCAATTAAAGAATGAATTAGTGATCAAGTTGTCCTTGGGGACAACGACCTAAAAAATAGTGTTGGGACTTACACAAGGTTAGTAGCCCAGAGAGAGTGTTATGGTTGAAGTTTTCTCTAAGATCACGTGAGTCATACTCGGTGTGAGAAACAAGAGGTAACAACAACCTTAACGATGCATAGTTTAATGTCATGTAGGACATATAAAGGGACTATGCAGTTTAAAGTCTTGCAGTTAGGACTACTGGTGATGCACAGTTTAGTGTCATGTAGTAGGGACAAAGTACAGTTTAATGACATGTAGGACGTATCAAAGGACATTCTGTACAGTTTAGCATCATGTAGTTAGGATGATGGGGACAATACAGTTTAATGTCATGTTGGAAAAAAAGAGGACTGAGCAGTTTAATGTCATGCAGTAAGGACAAAAGAGTACACCATTTAATGTCATGTTGAACGTATTAGGGACTTTTTCAAAGTTTAACGTCATGTTGGATGAAAAATGGACGATACAGTTTAGCGTCATGTTGGACGTAAGTGCCAATAGTTTAAGGGCGTATGCATGGACCGTTGGTTATGCAGTTTAACATCTTGCTGGACGTAAGGGACTTCTATATAGTTTAACGTCATATAGCAAGGATGATGAAGGGGGACATAGTTTAACATCATGTTGGATGAATTAGGGAACTTTTTCACAGTTTAACGTCATGTGGGATGAAAGTAATACAAATAGTTTAAGGTCATATATATGGACCGTGGATGATGTAGTTTAACGTCATGCTGGATGTAAGGGATGTGAAAATAGTTTAAGGTCATATGGATGGACCGTTGCTGTATTTTGTGTTCATACAAAATATTTCTTCAGAAATATATCATTGGTTGGAGTGGTGATGAGTTTTCTATCTATTTAGATTAAAGAATAAGCTCCATTGGAGTAGACCTTATGTATTGAGTAAGGTCCTTCCCATTTTGGCTCAAGCTTGGGAGGTTTCTTTCCTGGTATCATTGGATTTATGATAACGAACACCCATTCTCCCTGAGTGAATGAACGAAGATGAACCTTTTTGTTGAAATATCATCCTATTCGATTCTGATAGACTTCCAAGTGGTGCAGAGTGCACAATATTTTCTCATCTAACCGTTCTAATTCATCCAATCGCATTTGAGATTGTTCATCTGTAGATGATTGATCAAAAATGGCTACTCTGAGAAAAGGTAATTGAACTTCAATGGGAAAGACGGCTTCTATTCCATATACCAGTGAATATGGAGTTTACCGCGTTGCAGTGCCAGTGGTAGTCCGATAATCCCATAAAGAATGAAAGAGTTTATCAGGCCATGATTTATTATCTTTATCCACCATCTTTTGTAGTATATTTGACAGAGTCTTGTTGAAATCTTCTATCTAGCCATTGGCCACTGCATGATACCGAGATGAATGATTGGATATTATGTTGTATTCTTGATACAACTTCTTCACCTCGGATGAACAGAAGTTGGTGCCATTGTCCATCAATATGGTATGAGGGACACCAAATCTGATAATGATGTTAGACTTGACGAAGCTATCAATGATTTTAGAACTGACTTCCTTAACAGGTATTTCCTCTGCCCATTGGTAAAAGAAATCGGTAGTAGTAAGAATATACTTAAACTGCTTGGCCGTAGATGAAGGGTAAGATCCCACCACATCCATTCCCCATGTGGCAAATGGCCATGAGTATTTAGCTGTATGAAGAAACTCTGGAGGTTGATGAATGAAGTTGGCATGTAATTGGCATGAATGACACTTATCTGTGAAATCAACACAATCTTGTATCATTGAAGGCCAAAAGTATCCAAGTCTTTGAATCTGATCAGACAGTCCATGTCCAGACTGGGGGGGGGGCACCACAGACTCATGCATGCACTTCTTTCATGACAGCCATTGTCTCTTCACCATCAATGCATCTGAAGAGAACTCCATCAAAACCACTCTTGTAGAGAATTTTCTCTAGGTGATCTGGGCCATCATAAAGAGTAAAGTTGACCACACGTCATCGGATTTGTTCTTTCCCAGCTCTATCAGGCGGAAGTGTTCCATTTTGATGGTACTCCCTGATAGGTGACATCCATCCTGTATTATGACCATACGGTTCTGGAATGGGACTAATTTTATTAATTTCCTCTGTTCTTCTTCGAACATAAGGTGAAATTGCACGACGGTGGACAATACAGATGGTTGTCTAGTCCTGATTTGGATCTTCCATAGCTGTGGCTATATTAACTAGTGCATCATCTTGGGCATTTTTTGATCTAGGGAGATAGGAAAATGTCAGTTCCAAAGGGAATTCCGACATTAACTCTCTGATATAATCATACAAAGGGATTAGTTCTTCTTTTTTGATGGCATAATCCCCATTTACTTGTTTGATTACCAGTTCTGAATCACCTTTCCCCTTTAAGTGATTCACTTGTGCTTGAGGCGCCAACTCCAATCCTGCAATGAGAGCTTGGTATTCCGCTTCATTATTTGTACCACCTTACCATAATAAAAAGGAATAAGGTAAAACTGCTTTTTCTGGAGAAATGATTACAATCCCTAAGCCAACACTGTTGAATTTAGGATTTTCCATTTTCCTCCCTGTTGGACATCTGGAAGCACCATAAAAATACATTTCACATGCCTGAGGACTTTCTTTAATAGAGAAGACTTCCTCATCAGGGAGTTAAATATCTGAAGATGTGTCTTCCACTAAAGGGTGTTCAGCGAGGAAATCAGCCAGAGCTTGGCCCTTTATTGCCTTTTGAGACACATACTGAATGTCGAATTGCTGCAAAATAACTGGCCACCTTGCCAGACATCCTATAATCATTGGACGAATAAGGATTAATTTGAGCGGGTTATTGCGAGATACCAATTGTACCTCGTGATGCTGCAGGTAGTGTCTCAACTTCTGAACTGCAAATATTATTTCCAGGCAGCACTTCTCAATATTTGAATACCAGGTTTCTGCTTCAAGCATAGTCCGAATGAGGTAATAGAGGCTGTTTTCATTCCCATCATCATTCTACTGAGCAAGAAAGGCACCCAATGATCTCTCTAGAGCTGTCACGTAGAGGATAAGTGGTCTTCCTTCAACAGGTGGCATGAGTACCGGTGGACTCAAGAGGTATTTCTTGATAATATCGAATGCTTCTTGACATTCATCAGTCCACTGGTAAGTGACTCCCTTCTTCATCAATTTGGTGAATGGTAAACTTTTTCCTGCCAAATTGGCGATGAAACGCTGAATATAGGCTAGGTGTCCTTGAAGTCCTCTCAATTCTTTCAAATTTAGAGGATGTGACATGCCAAGGATTGAGTTTGTCTTCTCAGGATCGACCTCAATACCACGATGGCATAAAACAAAGCCGAGAATGTTTTCATGAGGTTACCCCAAAAGCACATTTTAAGGGGTTCATCTTCAAATTATTTTGTCGAAGCTTGCGGAATATGACTTCCAGATCAGCCAAGTTATTAGAACATTGTTTGTATTTAACCACCAAATCATCCACATAGCATTCAACAAACTTCTCTAAAAAAGGTTTGAAGATACGATGCATGCCACGCTGATATGTTGCACCTACATTCATTAAGCCAAAGGGAATTACCCGGTAGCAAAACACACCCTGAGGGGCTCCGAAGGCTATGGATTCCTCGTCTTCTGGGGCCATTCGGATTTGATTATATCTGGAATATCCATCCATGAAGGAAAGTGATTCATAGCCAGCTGTAGCATCAATTAAAAGTTCTGTAATCGGAACTGGGAAATCATCCTTAGAACAATGCCGATTAAGATCTCTGAAATCGATGCAAACTCTAATTTATCTGTTCTTATTCTTTACAGGGACAATATTAGCCAACCACTTGGGATACTAAACTTCTCTAATGAAGTTAGCTTTGATAATATTATCCACTCCAGCTTCAATTTTGAAACCATAAGTTGGGTGTGTTCTTCTTGCAGCTTGAATAAATCCTCGATGTTCTTCTGGTAAACCCAAATGATGAGTAGCAACATCAGGATCAAGACCGGGAGTCTCTGTATAGTTCCAAGAAAATATGTCTCCATTTTTCTTTAAAAAGGAAATATACGTATCTTGTTCTTTTAGATTCATGGCCGCACTGATTAAAGTGGTGCGTGGATCTTATTTTGTACCCAGATTTATTTCTTTGAGTTCATCCATGGTGGTAGAGATACCCTCTTCAAATTCTGGAGAAGCATCTCTGAGATCTTCCTCTTTTTCTTCAACATGTTTTATTTCCTCTGTTTCCACTTGCATAGTAGATGATGAAGAAAAGTTTTCATGATCAGAAGAGATGTCAAAATTTGCACATCTTGAAGAAGAAGCTTCCATTTCCAACCCGATTGATGATGAAGGGTCTTCTTTGGGTAATAAAGAGGAGATGATGGATTGAGAATTGACATCATCGTTTATCTTTTACATTGCTATAACCTCTTCTGGACTGGTTGGCAAAGTACATACTTTCTAGATTTCAGTAGATGAAATGAAGACATCTCCATTTGATCTCTCATCATTGCTTGGTGGATCACCAATTTCTCCCATGTTGTCTGGATCGATTTCCATAATTGACATTATGGATATTTTCATAAGAGTATTTTGATTTGGGTCTGTCCTATCAATTTGATTGATAGAAAACACATAATCTGTACTCACATTTGTAAATGGATTTACTAGAATCTTCTCCAAACCATACAGAGCATTAACTCTGGTAATCACCTTGTTTGTGGATTCCTCTGTTCCCTTTATGTGGTAGAATTCCGCCTCAATGTATTAAGATTCACATGTCTTGAATGGGTCCTTATCACCATATAATGTCCCAACTTGACCATCGAAACAAAACTTGAGACATTGATGGTATGACGAAGGGATAGCCGCATGTCGATGTAGCCAGGGTCTTCTAAGCAAGATGTTGAAGGCTGAGTCTTGATCAACAACCATGAAATCTCAATTGGACACAAGATCTCCAAACTGAGTTCTGAGTGTAATATCTCCCAGTGGTTCTTGTTCATTTTTATCATATCCTGGTAACATCAAGGAAGAAAGAGATAAATCAGATTCCATGAGGCCCAATCGAAGAAGTGTACGAATGAGAATGAGGTTGACTCCTGAACCATTATCAATGAAAAATCTTCAGATATCTACACCATTGACCTTGCCAGATAGGTACAAAGGTCTAATATGTCCATGCACGACATCATCTTCATCTTCATTAGTAAAAGATATTACTGCATGGCATTCTGCAGGATTATTCTCTACATGGTAGACTTCAGCTGCAGCAATTTCCGTTTCAAACTCCTGAGGACTTGAAAAAGCCTCAATGAGGGCTTCCCAAAGATCCTTTGATAAATTCAAGGCATCCAAAATTGATAACATGGCCGGTAATTGGGCCAAGTGTTTCAATATATCATACTTTTGATCCAAAGGTTTGTGTTTCCCAGTAGGAACATGTGGTTTAACAGGTACCTTGGAAGTTTATGCTTTGGAATTTGATGCATCTTATACCAGGATAGGGGTTGGTAATACTCCTGGATTTGGAAGATTAGACCGATTAGGTCTATTTACATGCTGAGAGGAAGAAGATGGAACCTTCAACCGATATTCCAGAATAATTGTGCTAGGGCTAAGTCTGCCTTGTGTGGAAGAACTTGCTTGTTCTTGTTGAGCTCGTTGAAGGGCTCTACCATGAGTTTCTACTACATACACATTTCTAGGAGGGGTAGAATTGGAATAGTGGCCTCTGAAAAATCCACGTCTTCCCCTGTATCCTAAGCCTCTAGAAATTCATCTGATTCCTCTATTTGATATAGGGAATTCGGGCTCATCAAAATCCAAACTCTGACTGGCATATGGATCTGTTAATATAATAATATTAACAGAACCGAAAATCAACTCTTCCTCCGATGAAGACTCCGCCTGATTATCCTGTTTAGACTGTGTCGTTTGGTGGGGTGGTGCCCGTGCATTTGAAGTAGATGGCATGAAGTCTTCCAGAGTCAAAGACAACTTAGGCTTTGACACATACTCATTTTCTTATGATTCTTTTTCATTCTTTTAATCATGCCATTTCTTTGAGGATTTTCTCTCTGATGAAGAGGGTTTTGCTGCAGCATTCATGGTAGAAGGCACAATTGATTTCTTCAATTGAGTTTGAAAAATGGAATGAGTTCGGTGGATCGTTTTTTTGACCATGCAATCATCATATTTCTACGCATTTTTTCTTTTGACATATTTTCATTCGCCTTCTTCCTCTGGAACTGTAGCAGTGACACATGATACCTGAGCTGAAGAACCTTTTAGTTTGACTTTTCCCGAATCGACCATCTTTTTTAGGAGGTCATTGAAGAAAAAACACTCCTGGATGGGATGTCCCAACATTTGATGAAAGGGGAAATAATTGGGACGGACTACATATCCTTCCTTTTTTGGCCTTTTAGGCCTTGGCAACTGAACCAAATTATTTTCCAGAGCCGAAATGAAGTAACCAGGAACTTGTTCATTTCGGAAAGCGTATGTTTTGCTCTTTAGATCCTCAAATTGTTTTTTTCTTTGATCTCTTTGATCATGTTGACGAAACGACCTTTGTTGTTGGTGCTTAAGAGGTGGTTCCCTTCGAAAAGATGAAGGTTTTGAAGTAGAAGTAGGTACAGGTGCTTTCTTAAGCATAAGTGTAGAAGTCTCTACTTTACCCATTCTCCTTTCTGGAGGTGATGGAATTACATGAGATTTAGCCTTAGTCTGTATAAGAGAATCTTCAATCTGTTGAGCGATTGAAGTAAGGTCTCGAAACCCTCCTGTATATTTCACAAGGATCAACGGCGTGCGTAATTCGTAACACAGATTTTCCACATACATTGTCAATAGTTATTCCTAAGGGAGTGCTAAGCTTAGGGAATACGTTAATCCCTTCCAGCGAGAAATGAAATCTGAGACCCATTCATTCTCCCTTTTCTTACAGTTTGTAAGATCGAAAACTGTTGTCTTTGGCAACATCGAGCTGAACTGAAGAAGGAATTTTTGGTGAAGATCTTCTCACCCGGTAATTGACCGAGATTGCAAGCTTGTGTACCAAACAAAATCTGGTCCTTGCAAGGTTCGCACGAAGAATATGAGTTTCACTGCTTCTTTCAGTTCTAGAGTTCCCATCATAGGATCGCAACAAGACATGTAATGCATCAAATGCTATTCAGGATCACCTGATCCATTGAAAATAGGGAATACAGGGTTCCCAAAACATGGCGGGGGAAGGATTTAATCTACCCATTTAGGGTAAGCTCTCTTTTATGGTTGAACCTGTGCACGCTTCCATTCCATAGTCTCTAACCGAGTTGTTAATGACTCAATGGTAGTTATTAACTTTTGAGAAACATCCGGTTGAACATGGACTTGGGCAGGTGCAATGACTAGAGCTTGGACAGGTATGGTAGCTGGTACTGCAACTAATGGCAGCACTGCAAATTGTTGTTGCACTTGACCCGTAGGATTAGACCTGTTAGGGTGTATTGATAGAGAAGGATATTCTTCTTCCATATTAGTAGCTGCAACAAATTCCCTTGGCTGATTGACTCCAGCACGCTTAGGAAGAAGACTACCATGAAGTAGTTCTGCATTCATCCTTCTCAATTCCTTCATTTCTTCCTCCAATTGTGCAAACCATTTCTCAAGTGAAAGCGATTGGCCTTCTCCAGAGGAAGGGTATTTAAACCTGATTCATTCCTTTCCCGTTGTTGGCTCCCTTTCGGAGAGGGGGAAGTGGATTATCTGAAGGATAACCTAGGTTCTGAGTAATCCTTTGATTTCATGTACGCACACCTTCTTCATTTGTGTCTGTGCATACAGATTCTTAAGGAGGAACCTCTTCATCTGAGTCCCCTGAGTGAGCCTCATCTAGTGGATCAGCAAAAACTTCATTGATGACATTAATTGATGCATAACTCATCGCATCCCTTCTATCAGCCTTTCTGTGATATTGTCTTTTTCCATGTCCCTGATGAGACATTGCCTTTTGTTGATTCGATCCCTCAGGAACTTCTTGGAAAACCGTAATATGGAAAGAGTATCCTGATAATTTGGATCTTTGTTCCTCTTGTGGATTCTTCCCCAATCGAGAGAAGATTGACTTTCGCTGAGGAGTGGATTGATGATTTGAAAAGGTCCCCAGTCCGGTGGACTGGGGCTGTTCGTGCTATTCCCGCTCAACTCCTCGAATCCTATTTGTTGATTCCGAGGGTTGGTTTAAAAGAGTCCCAAGTCTGGAAAGCTGGGGTGGCTCTTGACATGCTATGTCTGAGACTTTCTTAAAAGCTCTCCTGATCTTGCAGACCTTGGTCAGGAAATTAGCTGGATGCACCAATCGATATCCACTTTTATCACCTGGTTCAAAAGACCGTTGGATGATTTCTGACACTTCTGTCACTTGATGATGTGCTTTCTCTATACGAGAGGCCTGTTCAATATTCGCGTTTCCTTGATGCAGAAGTAATTCAACAACTTGTTCTTTGTAATCATGATTTAGATAGGAAATAGTTGAATCATGTCTTGGGAAAACCATTGATTACAAACAAATCCAGTTAATTGTGGTCGGCCACGGGAAATAACATTTCATGAGACCATTTTTGGTGGGATTTTCTGAATGGAGAGCATAGTGAAATGTAGTGCTCCATGAACACCCCATCCTCTGACATGAATACCAGATGGGGAATTGGAAATTAACTGTAGAAATCTTCTTAGTGTGCCAAGTCATGAACGTTGAAGGGCTCTCTGCTGCTTTTCAGCCTTCAGATATCGAGAGACTGATAGAGATGCCAAATCAATCTGACTTTGTAACCCTTCTATTATCTTAAGATGATTTTCATATTCATCATAATATAATACTTTCTTTTTCAACAGACAAAGAGTTTTCTATATGTTAAGACGAATATCATGAATTCCACCTTCCGTCAACATTTCTGGAATGTCATACTGAGAGTCAGCCAGAGGCCAAAACATAACTGGCACTTCACCTTTCGCCAGTTGTTTTCTCATGTTCAGTATTTCATCTTTATCATTCAATGAAGATTCTTCTACCTGATTTGACCAGAGCTGGTGTTTCCTTGTTGGTTCGTCGGATTCAACATAATTGGTAGAGAAATCACTGATCAAACTAGAAGATGCATGACTTAGGGGTTGTTTGGAGAACGACCTACACCCTGGGATATCTTATTATTGAGAATGTATTTCACCTGCTAGTGATGAAGCATCAAACATGACTGGTTTCACATTTTCAAGTGCCTCAAGATAATAGGGCTTTCTCGGCACTACATTGTACAATAGAGCATTTACCGGGAAATATCCATCACTACTGCGGAGAGGACTTTCGCAGTGAAATTCATCATCATGAGGACGACCACCGTGGTGGGTTACAGTAAAAGATGAGATCTCTTGCTCTTTGGTCTTCTGGACACACAAAGGGTTATTGTAGCTCTCATCTGAAGAGAAACTTCTAGATCGAACAAACTGTCATGAAGAAAACCTTCATGACGAAAGTGTCTATTGAAGACCTTCCGAATTAATGTTCCCACTATTGGGAAATGAGGGAGTAGAATCTTGGATTCCAACAGATAATTGTCTGAGGGCTTCAAGAACTCCAACATAGAGCAAGGACTTGTTACAGATTGGCTCTTGATCTCTTGACTCTGCTGGGTGGGTCTTCTTCTTAGACGCCTTCTTACTCGCCTTGGAAACAACTTGTTGACAAAAGTGGATACTCTGAGCAAGTTTATGTGCCTGATCAGGAGAGATAGCCAGGTTAGGCTGACGATCTCCACTCAAATCAAGGCTATGTTCCCGAATTGGTTTTCTGTATGATATGGGGGAGTTTTCCCCCCAACCCACTTGGACAGGAACAGATGTGTGTGTCTATTCTGGAGTGAACTGTTGATGTGTCACTCCACTGGTAGGGATAGATTTATGTGTCTTTCCCTGAGATGCAACTAAATCTGTTATAATATCCTGACAGGCATCCAGGATATGAACATGGATTTTCTTCTACTCTTTCACCATTGAAAGAATGTTCTTGGTGACTTCAGCTACCGGAACGGGGATATACGTCCATTCCGTGCTTGGAGTAGGTGTATGTTCCTGCTCATGTCCTCCTTTTCCTGTCAGTGAATCCTGAAAGTACTCAAGTGTGGGAGAAGAGAGTTGAGTCTACCTCATATTTGTCTCCAGAGCTTTCTGACTGACTATGCCAAGTGCTACCAAGCGAGACTGTTGGTAGTCTTGATCAATTTTAGTAGGTGTATGTGCCTGCTGATTGTACTTTGCCGAACGTGGTTGACGAGATCCATCATATGTAGTCAGACGAGCCTGCTACCTAGCTGATGACGTATAAACAGGTGTATGTTCCGGCCTATATTACTCCTCCGGAATTGCCTGGCGGTATTGGTGTGATGCTTCCAGACGAGTCTGCTGGATAGCAGAATTAAAACGGACAGGTTTATATGCCTTGTTAGGTCCACAAGGCTGAATACCCTGAGAGGGGGGGGGGGGGGTGAATTAGGGTATGACTAATTTAAAATTAACACCTTCTCTGATCTTGTTTCACTGTTAAGAAAAACACTCTTCTCTCTCTTTCCTGCTGCAGAAAGTAAATAGAAAGTAAAGCATGCACATGACACAACAATTTTACTTGGTTCACCGCAAAGGGTTACGTCCAAGGAGAATACTCCGACAAGTTGTCAGTCGTACCAAATTCCACTATACTTCACTAGCTGTGGATTACATGGTTTGTGCTAGATCACTTCTATGCCTAGGTTCACTGCCTTTACAAAGTTTAGGGTTAGCTCACTGCTTTCCCAAGGGTCACTCCCTGTTTATCTCTCTCTGGCTCACTTCTGGTGGAGAGGACCACCTTCTTGCTCTTCCTTTGCTCACTACTCTTGAAAGGAATCCACTCACAATTTATAGACTTGTAGGTCTCTTCATTTTCATGAAGGAATGCATCTTCTTCTGTATGTAGATGCTCTGTTGAAGCTCAACCATCACCCGTAGCTGAATTTCCCTTTGCACCGAAGGTACCGGGGAATCCCCCAGCTTCCACGCAACCCTAAATCACTACCAGAAATCAACCTTACTTGGCTCCCTTCTCTAAGGAGGTGCGCAAGTCTCAGCACGCAAGTCAACACTGGCGTGCAAGTCTTTCTTAACACTTGTGTGACACAAGCTTAAGCTTCTCTAAACTTGTGCAACGCACTTACTTTGCTTCCCAAACCACCTGAGGCGCACAACAAACACTTGGCGCACAACTTTCATCTCTGGCATGCAAGTCCCACTTGCGGAACACACCACCACTTGCGCGACCACCACACATGCGTGACGGGAGCTCTGAATCTTCATCGTGTTGAACTCCAGTAAAGAATGAAGAGGGGTGGTCCAGTATTTATAGGAATTTGGTCACCCCTACGCGACAGCACGCAAGTCTCTCCTCAGCGTGCATGTCTCGCCACGCAGGTCTCTTCTCCTGCATGTCACTTGCACGACCTACTTCCAAACTTGCGCAAACTTCTTTCCTTTGCCATATTTTGAAGTTATGTTCCTGAAAAACAATAGGCGTTCAAGTTCTCAAGCTTCCAAGGCATCGGCACGCATGTCTCTTCACGGAGTGCAAGTACTTGCGCGACCAAACATAATACTTGCGCGACCCTTCCTCCTTTTCCATATTTTGATGATCTAATCTTGAAAAACATATGGCGCACAATTTTCTTCTCTTCCAAGACCTCGGCGTGCAAGTCCCTTTGTCAAAATCACTTTTCTTCATTTTGTTGATTCTGAGGCCCTTAAATTTGGAAAACACTGGAAAACGACGCCACCTTGTATCTGTTCTTTTTGTACCGCCTCCAGATCATCCATTCCTCCTATCGACATTCTTGAATCAAACATGGATAGTTGACCTCAGCTCTTGAACTTGACATTCCACCAAGAAATCCCCTTTGTCAACAAATTTGTATGTCATGGTTTGCATTGTCAACAATCACAACACAGTTTTCCACTTTGTCAACAAACACAATCACCTCAAAAATGCTTCAATGATGCCTTGAGATATTTTTTACCAACAATCTCCTCCTTTGGGTTTGTTGAAAACTCTTCCATAAAAAGATACATTTTTAATTCTTCAACCACCATTCGCCTTTTTCGATTCTGATAGCGATCAAGGATTTACTCAACACATTCTCTAAGCCCACATGAGCAATGCTCGACTTGAGAAACAAGAGTAAATGAAAAGTTCATCAATGAATCACTGCATCTCTGACATCCACTGTTGACACCAAACTGATACCAATTTTTACCAAACTGATACCAATTATTGGAAATCTTTTTACCACATTCCAACATCTCTCTTTTTCTTTTATCACGATCCTCAGCTGTCGTGATATCTATTATTTGATCTATCACTTCTAGCATCATCAGATTTAATACGCTCCCCCTTTCTATTCACAACTTCATCTCTTGTCAGCTTAAAAAACCCCTTTAGCCCTATTGTCTGTGTTGTCCAAGCTAAGATCTAGCTAAGCACGTTCAACAAGCTTCAACTCCCCATATCTGGATACTCCAACTGTCAGCTTCTCCCCATATCATTCATGATTTATCAAATCTTCACACTGTTTCTCCCTTGAACAATCACTATTTTCTCCCCTTTGTCAATGAACCCAAAGGTTACTCCTTTGGAGTCTGCAACCGAGTAGAGAACACATATCATCACATGAGGGAAAACACAACATACCTCGAGGAGAGGGGGGGGTTCCACATCTACACTATTTCAAGTGCGGGTAGTCGACTAAACTCCCAGAGCCAGTCGATGCCTTTAAAAGGCTTCCTTGGGTAAGGCCTTTGTCAGAATTTCTGCAACCTGTAGCTCTGTAGGCACATATTCTAACTTCATGATTATGTGCTCAACTTTCTACTTGATAAAATGATACTTTATCTCAATGTGCTTTGTCCTTGAGTGATGGACGGGATTTTTGCTAAGATTTATGGCACTTGAGTTATCACACTGGATTCTGATCGGAGACTTCACTTCAAATCCCATATCTTCAAGTTGCTGCTTCATCCATAATAACTATGTGCATGCTTGAGTGGCCACAATATACTCAGCATCCGCAGTGCTCAATGAAATGAAATATTGCTTATTGGTTAGGAAAGAAATACACAATCCACCAAGATAGAATGCACCTCCTGGCGTTGATTTTCTATTATCTGCTGATCCAGCCTAGTCTGCATCAGTATATCCCAATAACTCTATCTGAGATTTATCAGTATATGTCACGCCGAAATCCACTGTGTCCTGGATATACCGAAGTATTCTTTTCACTGCAAGCATGTGGATTTCCTTGGGATTACATTGATATCTTGCAGCTTGGCATGTGGTGAAAACAATATCAGGCCTTGTTGAAGTTAAGTAAAACAGACTTCCAATAAATTGCATGTATTCTATGATATTAACGGTCTTTCCATCCTCATCTTTTGATAATTTCATCCGCGTATCAACCGGAGTCTTCATCTCCTTGGAATTCTCCATTCCAAAACTTCTCAGAACCTCCTTGGAATATTTAGATTGAGAAATTAATATTCCATTCCTTCCTTGTGTCACCTGTAGACCAAGGGAAAATGTTATCTCTCCAATCATTGACATTTCAAACTCATTTTTCATGAATTTGGAAAACTTTCTGCACTGAGTTTCATCTGATCCGCCAAAAATTATGTCATCGACATACACCAGCACCATCATTCTTTGATTACTGTCATTGTTGAAATAGAGATTGTAATCAACTCCTCCACGCTGGAAACCAAGCTTCTTCAAGTATTGATCAAGCCTTGAGTATCATGCCCTTGGTGCTTGTTTCAGCCCATTCAACGCCTTCTTCAGCTGACAGACTTTGTTCTCATCCTCATGAATGAGAAAACCATCTGGCTGCTCAATATACACATCCTCTTCTAGAAATCCATTTAGGAATGTGGATTTGACATCCATCTAGAACACTTTGAACTTTCTTTGCACTGCTATGGCCAAAAATAGTTTGATCATTTCCAGCCTTGCAACCGGTGCAAATGTCTCATCAACATCTATTCCCTCTATCTGGGAGTATCCCTTGCACACTAGTCATGAATTGTTCTGAATCATTGTGACATCTTCATTCATCTTGTTGCGATAGACCCATTTAGTCCTAATGACATTCTTATCTGCTGACCTCGAAACAATTTCCCATGTCTGGTTCTTCTCAATCTAATCAAGCTCTTCATTCATAGCCTGAACCCAGTTTTCATCTTCAGCTGCACCGGAAAAACATTTCGGCTCCACCTGAGACAAAAACAATGATTTTTGTAACGATTTCATTCTTCGAGTATGAACTGGAGATGTTTGATCACCAATGATATTCTGCCTATTAATTTCAGCTCGACTCTTTGGCTTCCTTGCAGACACATACTTGCACTTTCTTGTTCATCATCAGTATCTTCTTCTGAGTCAGCCTCTACCACTTCTTCTCCCCTTGTGTTGCTTACCTCATCATCACTTTCATCCAAGAACTGTTCACTGGATTGTTGAGTATTCTGTTCATTTTCAACTATAGTGACATCATTGCTCTCAAGAATTTCTCCCAGCCTCTTGTTGAATCATTTATATGCTTTTCTTTTCCCTGAGTAGCCAAAGAATATCCCCTCATGTCCTCGTGCCTCAAACTTCCTATTATTTTCTTTGTTGAGAATGAAACACTTACTTCCAAAGATTATAAAGTATTTCAACATTGGCTTCTTTCCATTCCACAGTTCATACTGAGTCTTCCCTTGCTTCAGACACAATAGAGACCTGTCTGAAACATAGACCGATGTCAAAACTGCTTCCTTCCAAAATTTCTCTGGAAGGTCCTAATCAATAAGAATTGTTCTGGCCATGTTGTTGATGATACGATTTCTCCTTTCAACCACTCCATTATGTTGGGGAGTTCTCACTGATGAAACTTGATGTATTATCCCATGTTTCTCGAGATAGTTTTCTACTTGAGTGTTTGTGAATTTTGTATCGTTATCAGTACGGAACTTCTGAATTCTCTTCCCAATCATCTTTTCTGATTCCCTCTTATATTGCTTTATGCAACTGAACACCTCTGTCTTATGGGTAATAACAAATACCCATGTCATTCTGCTATAATCATCAATAAAAATAACATAGTACCTTTTCCCATTTATAGCTCGTGGTGAGATAGGTCCACATACATCAGCATGCACCAATTCGAGCACTCTAGTTTATTTCTGTTCCTTTGGCATGTATTTCTTTCTGATGATCTTCCCTTTTTGGCAAGCATCACACGTATGAGTGCGATCACGTGATAGTTTGGGAAGGTCTCTAGCAGCATCACAATTTACCAGATCTTCCATAGATGGTTGGCATAGATGACCAAGTCGTTTATACCACAACTGTTTTTCTTCCTCTCTAGATAAGAGGCACATATCTTCTTCTCCACTTACAGGTAGAGATTCCCTTTTGTCCTTTTTCCCTGCAGAACAACTGCCCCACCTTTTCCCTGCGAGAGTACAGGTCCTCTTGGTAAACCGTATAGAATGTCCTGACTCACACAATTGACTGACACTGAGAAAATTATGACTGATACCTTCTACAACCAAGACATCAGCATGTCTGATTTCTTTGCCCCCAAACCTAGCCTTTCCTGATCCAATTATCTTCAGGCCTTCATCATTTACAAACTTGACAACTCCTTCTTTGTCATATTTTATGCCTGTAACGAGATCCTTGTTGCATGTTATGTGAGGCGTACAACCACTATCAAGAATCCACACACCATAACAATCTGATGCTTTAAGGGAAATTTCAGCAACTACTGCCTTCTCTGTTCTCTTCTTCTTGGTCCATATTTTTTTCTCCATACTTGGTATAGATTGAGACTCATGATCATTTTTAGATCATGACGGACCAGCTTCATCTTGCAGAGCTGCAAATCTGTTCTGAACTTTTAACTCACTTGTCCATTTATTGATCTGCTACTTGCAAACATTTTGATTCAGCTTTGGAACATTTCTTTGAATGGTCGAAGTGCAATACCTAGCCATGTGTCCAAATCCTCTGCACCAAAAACAATGTCCTTCAAAATATGTTCTGGAAAACCATTCTCTGTTTGGCTTCCATCTCTGTTCCTATTCCCTTATATATCTCTTGGCTATGGAACACACATACTGTGAATGTCCCATTTTCCCACAGCAATAACACCTGATATAGGATGCATTTTTTAGTGATACTTCAGCACTATGATTTTCCCTTTGGGATATATGAATATTCTGATTCTTTTTTGTGCCCGAATCAACCTTCAATTTCGAGACGGGTGCTTGCGGTCTGACTGCAATTGTCACAGATTTTTGTTCCTGATTAAGCCCTGAAACGACCTTAACATCTGAGCTCAATTACTGCTTCTTCCCTGCTGAACTATTAGTCTCCTCTTTCATCTTCTCTATCTTCTGAATGGCCTGCTTTTCTGATATCACATTGGGGGTCAAGAGTTTTTCTTGATCCTTAATTTTTTTTCACAGACTGACCACTTCTTCTTCAAGATCTTTGATACGTCTGACCTGCTCCTTTCCTGTGTTAGTCAAACAATCAATTTCCTTCTTTTGTTCCTCAATTTTAAGCTTATACTCAACAATATTTTTTGAGCTCTCTGGTGTTGAGGATTTTAGTCTGTCAATTTCTTCTAACAGCTCTGACTTTTCTTCATCCTGTTGTTGCATATTGATTTTGGCATCATGAACCACTTTATTGGATTTCTTCATTTTGGCTCTCCAAACATCTATCTCCTCAAGGGCAGCTTCCAATTAGACTTCCATATCTACTCTCCCTTCAATTTCTTCTTCTTCTTCAGCATCATCTTCTTCCTTTTTCTGAGAATTACCAACAATCGCCACCAAGGAATTTACCCTATGATCTCTACAATTATCTATTTTTTCAACCTCTTCATCCTCAGACTCATCTGAACTTTCAAATTCTTGTGAAAGAATATTCTTTTTCTTGAAAAAATTTCTCTTGAATTGTTTCTTCCCTTTCACAAAAGCTGAAGTCTTCTTCTTGGGAATTTCAACTTCATCATCATCATTATCATTATCTTGAAACTTCTTGGGGCATCTTGCCGCAAGATGACCAACCTTTCCACATCGAAAGCATGCTATTGGAAGTTTCCCTTTAAACTTTCCTCTTCCTCTTTGCAGATTTGAAGAAAGGAATTACATCACCTCATCTGTCTCTTCTTCCTCATTCGAATATTCAATGGTGAGCTTCTTCATGGCCTTGAATGCCACCTATTTGGATTTCCCCTTTTCCACAGTCTCATTATCATCTTTTATCATTTCATATGCAACAAGAGTGTTGTGCCGGTTATCCAATGTAAGTTATTTTGGGTCTTCATCTTCCAAAATAGAAACTTTCGGATTGAACCGAGGTGGAAGTTTACTCAATATTCTCTTCACAATTTTTATATCTTCGATAATTTCTCCTAGACCCCGCATGTCTTCTACCACAGCATTTACCCTATCAAAGAATGCATCAACAGACTCATTCAGGTTCATTCTCAGATCTTCATACTTGTTCCACAACACATGCAGCTTTACCTCTCTCACCTTTTTATCCCCTTCATATATATTCAAAATCTTTTCCCACATGGCCTGTGACATTTTTAATGACATCACCTTTGTATAGATGGGATTGTAGAGGGATCCCCCTAAGGCATTGATTGCTTTGGAATCAGCATCCAACTCTCTATGTTCAGCTTCTGATAACGCACCACTATTAATATCAGCTGTGATACCATGCATAGCTGCTGAAAGCACATCCATTCCCAAAGATCGGAAATAGTGTTGCATTCGATTCTTCCATATCTGAAAATTACATCCATCAAAGATTGGAATCCCTTTATGATTAGTGACCTCCATTGAGAGAAGAAAAACTATCAAACATTCGCTCTGATACCAATTGTTAGGTCCACAAGGTTGAATACCTTGAGAGGGGGGGGGTGAATTAGGATAGGACTAATTTAAAATTAATACACGTTATGATCTTATTTCGCTGTTAAGCAAAACAATCTTATCTCTCTTTCCTATTGCACAAAGTAAATATAAAGTAAAGCATGCACAAGACACATCAATTTTACTTGGTTCACCGCAAAGTGCTACGTCCAAGGAGCATACGCCGACAAGTTTTCGGTCCTACCAAATTCCACTAAACTTCACTAGATGTGAATTAAAAGGTTTGGGCTAGATCACTTCTATTCCCAGGCTCACTACCTTTAAAAAGTTTAGGGTCAGATCACTGCTTTCCCAAGGGTCACTCCCTCTTTCTCTCTCTCTGGCTCACTACCAGTGGAGAGGATCACCTTCTTTCTCTTCCTTTTCTCACTGCTCTTAGAAGGAATCCACTCACAGTTTATAGAACTGTAGGCCTCTTCATTTTCAAGAAGGAATGCATCTTATTTTGTATGTAGATGCTCTGTTTAAGCTCAACCTTCACCCGTAGATGAATTTCCCTTTGCACCGAAGGTACCGGGGAATCCCCCAGCTTCCACGCAGCCCTAAATCACTACGAGAAATCAACCTTACTTGGCGCCCTTCTCTAAGGAGGCGCGCAAGTCTCGACGTGCAAGTCAACACTGGCGCACATGTATTTCTTAACACTTGTGCGACTCAAGCTTAAGCTTCTCCAAACTTGCACGACGCACTTCCTTTGCTGCCCAAACCACCTTAAGCGTGCAACAAACACTTGGTGCGCAACTTCCTTCTCTGGCGCGCAAGACCCACTTGCACGACACACCACCACTTGCGCGACCACCACACCTGCGTGACGGGATCTATGAATCTTCAAAGTGTTAAACTCCGGTAATGAATTAAGAGGGGTGGTCCAGTATTTATAGGCATTTGGTCAACCCAGCGCGACAGCGTGCAAGTCTCTCCTCAGCGCGCAAGTCTCAGCGTGCAGGTCTCTTCTCCTGCATGTCACTTGCACGACCTACTTCCAAACTTGTGCAAACCTCTTTCCTTTTCCATATTTTGATGTTCTGATCCTAAAAAACAACAGGCGCGCAAGTTCTCAAGCCTCCAAGGCATCAGCGCGCAAGTCTCTTCACGGAGCGCAAGTACCTGCACGACCAAACATAATACTTGCGCGACCCATTTTCCTTTTCCATATTTTGATGATCTAATCTTGAAAAACATATGGCATGCAAGTTTCTTCTCTTCTAAGACCTCGGCGCGCAAGTCCCTTTGCCAAAATCACTTTTCTTCATTTTGTTGATTTTGAGGCCCTTATATTTGGTAAACACTGGAAAACGACGCCACCTTGTATCTGTTCTTTTTGTACCACCTCCAGATCATCCATTCCTCCTGTCAAAATTCTTGAATCAAACATGGATCGTTGACCTCAGCTCTTGAACTTGACATTCCACCAAGAAATCCCCTTTGTCAACAAATTTGTATGTCATGTTTTGCATTTTCAACAATCACAACACAGTTGTCCACTTTGTCAACAAACACAATCACCTCAAAAATGATTCAATGATGCCTTGAGGGATTTTTTCCCAACATTCATGCTCTTTTCTTTCCACCAAGTTAGGTTGGTGGACTTCTTCGGAGATAGCAGAGATGAGAACCTGCTCACTATTGACCGGATTTCGCCTCTGGCGATTCGTCTTGCCTGCCCGGGATCAAGGAACCAGAGCCAAACACTTGGAGTCAATACCCTCATCATGTTGAGGGTGCACTGCTGCACGAGTCTGGAAGCGATTGATGATGGGAGCCCTCAGGAAGGACTCAAACTTCCTTGAATTAAGGCCCTAAGGGACCTGCTCATTCACCTCCCCAGAATATGGGAGTGAATGGTGATTGTGTTCTGGGGATAACGATCCAAAACGGTTGGAGATGGTGGTTAGTACCGCCTGCTTCTTGATTACTGGTCGTCGTTGTCCGGACGACCAGGTTGAATTATTGACTTGGAAGGCTTTTTGAGCAGCCTCTAGAGTAGGAATAGTACCGTTTTGATGGTAATCCTTAACCAGTGCAGTTGATACCCAGTGTTGAAGACACTGAGTAGGTGATGACGTCTTCAGAGCGGACGATGATCCAACAGGAGTAGCAGTAGTGGCATTTGCAGCATAGGTTTTAACGGCAGACGTATTCACGGATGTGAACTTAAGAGAAGCCATTCTGGAAATGCAAAAGATCTTGTAAAACAAGTTCCTGTTTGATATAACAGACATAATCAAGATAAGTCCGACCACTACATCATTTGGATGAGAAACTATGTCATTTAATGCTTTGTTGTCCCTCTCATTGAGTTTAAATAAGGTCCTAACAAATAAGCAAAGCATCATTTTAACTTGTTTAAGGATTCACGTCGGGTTCACCATTTTTTGTTTCCTCTGGAATTGGGGATGACCTCGCTGATTGAAGGTTCAATCATTCCAATAGGTTTTTAACGGGTTTGTTCGTAGAACCGGAAACACCCAATGATTTCATATCCATTTGGACCTACTTTCCAAAGGTAGGTTCTCATTAGTTGTGGAGTGATGAGGCATAGTAATTTGCCTTGGTCGAGAGGATGGGAGGTCGGACTCATCACACCTTTTTTAGGGGAATTATTGTCTACTTCGGGACTCTCTTTATAGATTTATGTTATGTTTATGAATCCTTATTACATTACCAAGTATAAAATGGGCTTTCCTTTAGATCTGACAATCAATGATTGAATATGTAGGAAATTTAGAGAATCTTTTATATGAATTCGAGGTTCTTCATCGATATAGAATCATCTGTATTTGTTAGATATTCTTAGTTTATGGTATCCTTAAATACATAAAAGTCTCTTGGTCATTATGATGACCATACTGGTTTTAAATCCACTCAGTGGGGCACTTTAAGTTTATTTTCATTCAAGAGGAAATGGATTATTTCAGAGTTGGGATCGTACCTGCTGATGGGATATCTATGTATCCTTTGTTTTGGAAAAGGAATTAGAACCCACATAGTTCGAGTAAGGGAGTATGATGTTTATGCATGATTGATGGCTCAAAGAAAATATGTCATGATTAATTTTACACACTAATCTCACGTGAGTCATGCTCGGTGTGAGAAACAAGAGGTATTGGTAAAAACTAGACAATTGTGCCATGAAATATGCAATCATAAGAAATGATGAAAGGATTATGTATGTATGACTGCCCAAATAGATGAGGATTAATATTTACTTCAGGGAAAAAATCCATGAACAAGGTCCATAATAGTATATGTCCTTCATAGAGATTTGGATACTCTAATCGTGGGGCTTACTCCTAAGGAAGATGCCCAAGTTAGGAGGGGACTTATGATTGGGTTTTACTTATGAGAAGGAAGCCCATATCAAAAGGAATTATGACTGGTTAAGAGAAATTAAGTCCTGGTGCTTATTCCTAAGGAGGAGGCCTAGGTTAAAGGGATTTTGAAAATTAAGGGACTTGGGGCTTACTCCTAAAGAGGATGCCCATATTTGAGACTGAGGCTTATTCCTAAAAAGGAGGCCCAGGTTAGGGGACTTAGGGCTTACTCCTAAGGAGGATTCCCAAAGTAATGAGGATTTAGACTGGGGATTACTCCTGAAAAGGAGGCCTAGGTTAAGGATTCTCTCATCTTAAAGGATGAGGTTGAATGAATGAACTATCTATCGCCCAAGTATTACTCTACTGGGCAAGGATCGCGCAAGTACCCATGAGCCGCGCAGGTATACCCGTGCGACCAATACTTGCGCGCCCACGCAGTACATGCGCACTTGCCAGGACTTGCGTGCCCCTCTCTTTTTGGGTGCCTTTTATTCCCATTTAACCCCTCTTATTCCATTCCACCTCTCCTATTCAAGATTCAGTCTTCAAGACACTCTTCAAATCCATTTATGGCATGTTTTCTTGATTGAATTTATTATATGAAAGGAGCTCCATGGAACATCTCTCAAAACTTAGTGATTTTCACATCTTTATGTCACTAAAGTTAGAGATTTCATTCATTCAACCTCATCCTTTAAGATGAGAGAATCCATAACCTGGTCCTCCTTTTCAGGAGTAAGCCCCTGTCCAAATCCACATTACTTTGGGCATCCTCCTTAAGAGTAAGCCCCAATTCCCCTAACCTGGTCCTCCTTTCCAAGAATAAGCCTCAGTCTAAAATATGGGCATCCTCTTTAAGAGTAAGCCCCAAGTCCCTTAATCTTCAAAATACATTTAACCTGGGCCTCCTCCTTAGGAATAAGCCCCAGGTCTTAATTTCTCTTAACCAGTCATAATTCCTTTTGATTTGGGCTTCCTTATCAGGAGTAAAAACCAATCATAAGTCCCCACCTAACTTGGGCATCTTCATTAGGAGTAAGCCCCAAGATTAGAGTATCCAAATCTCCATGAAGCACATATACCTTTATGGACCATGTTCATGGATTTATTCCCTGATGTAAATTTTAATCCTCATCTATTTGGGCAGTCATACATACATAAACCCTACATCATTTCTTGTGATTACATCTTTCATGGCACAATTGTCTAGATTTTAACAATACCTCTTGTTTCTCACACTGAGCATGACTCACGTGATCTTAGAGTGTAAAATTAATCATGACATCTTTTCTTTGAGCCATCAATCATGCATAAACATCATAATACCTTACTCGATCTATGTGGGTTCTGATTCATTTTCCAAAACAAAGGATACGTAGGTAGCCCATCAGCGAGTACGATCCCAACTCTGAAATAATCCATGTCCTCCTGAATGACAATAAACTTCAAGTGCCCCACTGTGTGGATTTAAAACCAGTATGGTCATCATAATGACCAAGAGACTTCTTTGTATTTAAGGATACCATCAACTGAGAATCTCTAACAAATACAGATGATTCTCTATCGATGAAGAACCACGAATAAATATAAAAGATTCCTTTAATTTCCTACATATTCAATCATTGATTGTCAGATCTAAAGAAAATCCCATTTTATACTTGGTAATGTAATAAGGATTCACGAACATAACTCAAATCTATAAAGAGAGTCCCGGAGTAGACAATAATTCCCCTAAAAAAGGTGTGATGAGTCCGACCTCCCATCCTCTCGACCAATGATTCCATATCCATTTGGACCTACTTTCCAAAGGTAGGCGCTCATTAGTTGTGGACTGATGAGGCTTAGGAATTTTCATTGGTCGAGAGGATGGGAGTTCGGACTCATCACACCTTTTTGAGGGGAATTATTGTCTACTCCGAGACTCTCTTTATAGATTTAAGTTATGTTCGTGAATCTTTATTACATTACCATGTATAAAATAGGCTTTCCTTTAGATCTGACAATCAATGATTTAATATGTAGGAAATTTAGAGAATATTTTATATGTATTTGAGGTTCTTCATCGATAGAGAATCATCTGTATTTGTTAGAGATTCTTAGTTGATGGTATCCTTAAATACATAAAAGTCCTTTGGTCATTATGATGACCATACTAGTTTTAAAGCCACTCAGTGGGCACTTGATGTTTATTGTCATTCAGGATGACATGGATTAGTTCAGAGTTAGGATCGTACCCGCTGATGGGCTACCTACGTATCCTTTGTTTTGGAAAAGGAATCAGAACCCACGTAGTTCGAGTAAGGGAGTATGATGTTTATGCATGATTGATGGCTCAAAGAAAAGATGTCATGATTACTTTTACACTCTAAGCTCACGTGAGTCATGCTCAGTGTTAGAAACAAGAGGTATTGGTAAAAACCAGACAATTGTGCCATGAAAGATGTAATCATAAGAAATGATGTAGGGCTTATGTATGTATGACTGCCCAAAAAGATGAGGATTAAGATTTACTTCAGGGAAGAAATCCATGAATAGGGTCCATAACGGTATATGTGCTTCATGGATATTTGGATACTCTAATCTTGGGGATTACTCCTAAGGATGATTCCCATGTTAGGAGGGGACTTATGATTGGGTTTTACTCCTGAGAAGGAATCCCAGATCAAAAGGAATTGTGACTGGTTATGAGAAATTAAGACCCGGGGCTTATTCTTAAAGAGGAGGCCCATGTTAAATGGATTTTGAAAATTAAGGGACTTGGGGCTTACTCATAAAGAGGAAGCCCATATTTGAGACTGAGGATTATTCCTGAAAAGGAGTCCCAGGTTAGGGGACTTGGGGCTTACTCCTAAGGAGGATGCCCAAAGAAATGATGATTTGGACTGGAGATTACTCCTGAAAAGGTGGCCCTGGTTAAGGATTCTCTCATCTTAAAGGATGAGGTTGAATGAATGAAATCTCTAACTTTAGTGACATAAAGATGTGAAAATCACTATGTTTTGAGAGATGTTCCACAGAACTCCTTTCAGATAAATAATTCAGTCATGAAAACATGCCATAAATGGATTTGAAGAGTGTCTTGAAGACTGAATCATGAATAGGTGAGGTGGTATGGCATAATAGGGGTTAAATGGGCAGGAAAGGCACCCAAAAAGAGAGGGGCGCGCAAGTCCTGGCAGGCATGCATGTACTGCATGGGCGCGCAAGTATTGGTCGCACAGGTATACCTGCGTGGCTCATGGATACTTGCGTGATCCTTTCCCAGTAGAGTAATACTTGGGTGATTCTTGACCAAAGCCTTTAGAATCATCATGAGGTACTTCCAGAAGAGCGGCGCGCACGTTTCAATGAATAGGTAAGGAGGCGCGCAAGTGTGTCCATTTCCCTTAAGGGTAAAAACACATAGGTGTGCAAGTGTTAGTGAATTTTAACACTTAGACCTTATTCCTCTTGTTTAGACCTTCCATTCTAGGTAAAGAAGTACCTTAGAAGTGTTTGGAAGACTTGAAGAAGAGACTTGGGCATTCAGAGCTCTATATCGTAATTCTGGAAAAAATCCTCAGGATGATTATAAAGGCATTGGTCAGGAATTGCCCATGTATTACTCTACTGGGCAAGGATCACACAAGTACCCATGAGCCGCGCAGGTATACCTATGCGACCAATACCTGCGCGCCCACGCAGTACCAGCGCGCCTGCCAGGACTTATGCGCCCCTCTCTTTTTGGGTGCCTTTCCTACCCATTTAACCACTCTTATGTCATTCCACCTCTCCTATTCAAGATTCAGTCTTCAAGACACTCTTCATATCCATTTATGGCATGTTTTATTGATTGAATTTCTTATATGAAAGGTGCTCCGTGGGACATATCTCAAAACTTAGTGATTTTCACATCATTATGTCACTAAATTTAGAGAGTAAATTCATTCAACCTCATCCTTTAAGTTGAGAGATTCTTTAACCTGGGCCTCCTTTTCAGGAGTAAGCCCCAGTCCAAATCCTCTTTACTTTGGGAATCCTCCTTAGGAGTAAGCCCCAAGTCCCCTAACCTTGGCCATCTTTTAAGGAATAAGCCTCAGTCTCAAATATGGGCATCCTCTTTAGGATTAAGCCCCAAGTCCCTTAATTTTCAAAATTCATTTAACCTGGGCCTCCTCCTTAAGAATAAGCCCCAAGTCTTAATTTCTCTTAACCAGTCATAATTCCTTTTGATCTAGGCTTCCTTCTCAGGAGTAAAACCCAATCATAAGTCCCCTCCTAACTTGGGCATCTTCCTTAGGACTAAGCCCCAAGATTAGAGTATCCAAATCCTCATGAAGCACATATACCTTTATGGACCCTGTTCATGGATTTCTTCCCTGAAGCAAATATTAATCCTCATCTATTTGGGAAGTCATGCATACATGAGCCCTACATCATTTTTTATGATTGCATCTTTCATGGCACAATTTTCTAGTTTTTACCAATACCTATGGTTTCTCACACCGAGCATGACTCACGTGAGCTTAGAGTTTAAAAGTAATCATGAAATCTTTTCTTTGAGCCATCAATCATGCATAAACATCATACTCCCTTACTCTAACTATGTGGGTTCTGATTCCTTTCCCAAAACAAAGGATATGTAGGTAGCCCTTCAGCGGGTACGATCCCAACTCTGAAATAATCCATGTCCTCCTGAATGACAATAAACTTCAAGTGCCCCACTGAGTGGATTTAAAACCAGTATGGTCATCATAATGACCAAGAGACTTTTATGTATTTAAGGATACCATCAAATAAGAATCTCTAACAAATACAGATGATTCTCTATCGATGAAGAACCTCGAATACATATAAAAGAGTCTCTAAATTTCCTACATATTCAATCATTGATTGTCAGATCTAAAGGAAAGCACATTTTATACTTGTTAATGTAATAAGGATTCATGAACATAACTTAAATCTATAAAGAGAGTCCCGGAGTAGACAATAATTCCCCTAAAAAAGGTGTGATGAGTCCGACCTCCCATCTTCTTGACCAATAAAAATTCCTAAGCCTCATCAGTCCACAACTAATGAGAAACTACATTTAATAAGTAGGTCCAAATGGATATAGAATCATTGGATGTTTCCGGTTCTACGATCAAACCCATTAGAAACCAATTGAAATGTTTGAACCTTCAATCAGCGAGGTCATCCCCAATTCCAGAGGTAACAAAAAATGGTGAACCTGATGTGAATCCTTAACCAAGTTAAAATGATGCTTTGCTTATTTGTTAGGCCCCTATTTAAACTCAATGAGAGGGCCAACAAAGCAATCAATGACATAGTTTCTCATCCAAAAGGTGTAGTGGCCAGACTTATCTTGATTATATCTGTTATATCAAAAATGCACTCTTTTTCCAAGATCTTCTGCATTTCCTGAATGGCTTCTCTTAAGTTTACATCTGTGAATAAGTATGCCGTGAAAACCTCTACTGAAAATGCCACTGATGCTACTCCTGCTGGATCATCGTCTGCTCTGAGGACGACATCACCTACTCAGTGTCTTCAACACTGGGTATCAAATGCACTGGTTAAAGAGTACCATCATAACGGTACTATTCTGACTCTGGAGGCTGCTCGAAAAGCCCTCCAAGTCAATAATTCAACCTGGTCGTCCGGACAACAATGACCAGCGATCAAGAAGCAGGCGGTGCTAACCACCATCTCCAACTGTTTCGGGTCATTATCCCTCGAAACTCAATCACCATTCACTCCCATATTCTGGGGAGGTGAATGAGCAGGTCCCTCAGGGCCTTAATTCAAGGAAGCAGGAGTCCTTCCCGAGGGCTCCCATCAACAATCGCCACCAGACTCGTGCGGCAGTGCACCCTCAACATGATGAGGGTATCGACTCCAGGCGTTCGGCTCAAGTTCCTCGAACCCGAGCAGGTAAGACGAATTTCCAGAGGTGAAATCTAGTCAACAGTGAGCATGTTCGCATCTCTGCTATCTCCAGAAAAGTCCACCAACCTAACTTGGTGGCAAGCAACGAGTGGGCATATAAACCCGTCCATTTTAATTCCATTGTCCAGCAGACTCGTCTGGCAGCATCACGCCAATCCTTCCAGGAAATTCCGGCAGAGTACTATAGGCAGAAACATACACCTGTTTATATGTCATCAGCTAGTCAGAAGGCTTATCTGACTACATATGATGGATCTCGTCAACCATGTTCGGCGAAGTACAATCATCCGGCACATACACCTACTAGTATTGATCAAGCCTACCAATAGTCTCGCTTGGTAGCACTCGGAGAAGTCATTCGGAAAGATCCGGTGACAAATAGGAGGCAGACTCAACTCTCTTCCCCCACACTTGAGTACTGTCAGGATTCACTGACAGAAAAAGGAGGACAGGAGCAGGAACACACACCTACTCCAAGCACAAAATGGACGTATATCCCTGTTCTGGCAGCTGAAGTCACCAAACATATTCTATCAATGGGAAAGAGTAGAAGCAAATCCCTGCTCATATTCTGGATGTTTTCCAGGATATTATAACAGCTTCAGCAGCATCTCAGGGAAAGATACATAAATCTATCCCTAACAATGGAGTGACAAATCAACAGTTCATTCCAAAACAGACACACACATCTGTTTCAGTCCAAGAGGGTCGTGGGGCGTATTCCCCCATATCATACGGACAACCAAGTCAGGCACAAACACCTGATTTGAGTAGCCACTTTAGTCGACAAGTGGTTTCCAAGGCGAGTAAGAAGGCGTCTAAGAAGAAGACCTACCCATCACAGTCAAGAGATCAAGAGCCAATCTGTAACAAGGCCTTGCTCGATGATGGAGTTCTTGAAGCCCTTAGACAATTATCTATTGGAATCCAAGATTCTACTCCCTCATTCCCAATAGTGAGAACATTAATGCAGAAGGTATTTAATAGACACTTCCACATGAAGGCTTGCTTCATGACAGTTCGGTCGATCTTGAAGTTTCATCTTCAAATGAGAGCTACAATAACCCTCTGTGTGGCCAAAAGACCAAGGAGAAAGAGATCTCATATTTTTCTGTAACCTACCATGGTGGTCCTCTCCATGATATTGAATTTCTCTGCAAAAATCCTCTCTTCATTAGTGATGCACATTTCTCGGTAAATGCTACAGTGTACAATGTAGTGTCGTGAAAGCCCTCTTATCTTGAGGCACTTGCAAATGCGAAACCAGTCATGTCTGATTCTTCATCGCTAGCAGGTGAAATACTTTCTCAACAAGATGATAGCCTAGGGTATAGGTCATTCTCTGAACCACCCCTAAGTCATGCATCTTCTAGTTTGATCAGTGATTTCTCTACCAATCTTGTTAAATCCGATGAAGCAACAAGGAAACACCAGCTCTGGTCAAATCTGGTAGAAGAATCTTCATTGAATGATAAAGAGGAAATACTGAACATGAGAAAAAAACTGGAGAAGGGTGAAGTGCCAGTTATGTTTTGGCCTCTGGCTGACTCTCAGTATGACATTCCAGAGATATTGACGGAAGATGGAATTGATGATATTCGTCTTAACATATGGAAAACTATTTTTCAGTTGAAAAAGAAAGTATTATCTTATGATGAATATGAATATCATCTTAAGATAATAGAAGGGTTACAACATCAGATTGATTTGGCATCTCTATCAGTCTCTTGATATCCGAAGGCTGAAAAGTAGCAGAGAGCCCTTCAACGTTCATGCCATGGCGTACTAAGAAGATTGCACCAGTTAATTTCCAATTCCCCATCTGGTATTCATGTTAGAAGATGGGGTGTTCATGGAGCACTAAATTTCACTGTACTCTCCAGTCAGCAAAGCCCACCAAAAATGGTCTCATGCAATGTTATTGCCTGTGGCTGGCCACAATCAATGGGTTTTGTTTGTAATCAAAAGTTTGTCTAAGAACAGGCCTCAACTAGTTCTTCTCAAAATCAAGAATACATAGAACAAGTTGTTGGATTACATCTGCATCAAGAAAATGAGAAAATTAAACATGCCTCTTATATGGAGCAAGCACATCATCAAGTGATAGAAGTGTCAGAGATCATCCAACGGCCTTTTGAACCAGGTGATAAAAGTGGATGTTGATTGATGCATCTAGCTAATTTTCGGACTAAGGTCCGCAAGATCAGGAGATATTTTAAGAAAGTCTCAGACATAGCATGTCAAGAGCCACCCCAGCTTTCCAAACTAGGGGCTCTTTTAATCCAACCCTCAGAATCAACAAATAGGATTCGAGGAGTTGAGCAAAGGCAGCAAGAATAGCCCCAGTCCACTGGACTGGGGAATTTTTCAAATCATCAATCCCCTCCTCAGCGAAAGTCGGTCTTCTCTCGATTGGGGAAGAAGCCACAAGAGGAATGAAGATCCAAATTATCAGGAGACTCATTCGAAATTACAGTTCTCCAAGAAGTTCCTGAGGGATCGAATCAACAAAAGGCAATGTCTCATCAGGGACATGGAAGAAGACAATATCACGGAAATGCTGATAGAAGGGATGCGATGCGTTATGAATCAATTAATTTCATCAATGAATTTATTGGTGATCCACCAGATGAGGCTCACTCAGGGGACTCAGATGAAGAGGTTCCTTCTCAAGAAGTTGTACGCACAGACACAAATGAAGAAGGTGTGCGTACACTAAATCAAAGGATTACTCAGAACCTAGGCAATCCTTCCGGTAATCCACCTCCCCCTCTCCGAAAGGGAGCCAATAAGGGGAGAGGAAAGAATCAGGTTACATAACCTTCCTCTGGAGAAGGCCAATCGCTTTCACTTGATCAAAGGTTAGTGAAACAGAGGAAGAAATGAAGGAATTGAGAAGGATGAATGGAGAACTACTTCAGGGTAGTCTTCTTCCTAAGCGTGATGGAGTCAGTCAGCCAAGGGAATTTATTACAGCTACTGAGATGGATCAAGAATATCCTCCTCTATCAATACACCCTAACCGGTCTAATCCTACGGGTCAAGTGCAACAACAATTGGCAGTGCTACCATTAGCTGCAGTACTAGCTTCCATACCTGTCCAAGCTCCAGTCATTTCACATGCCCAAGTCCAAGTTCAATCGGATGTTTCTAAAAAGTTATTCACTACCATTGAGTCATTAACAGCTCGGTTAGAGACTATGGAGGGGAAGCATGCGCAGGTTCAACCAGAAAAGAGTGCTTACCCTGAATGGGTAGATTCAATCCTTCCCCCATCATGTTTTGGGAACGTTGTATTCCCTATTTTCAATGGATCAGGTGATCATGAACATCATTTGACGCATTATGTGTCTTGTTGCAATCCTATGATAGGAACATTAGAACAACAAGAAGCAGTGAAACTCATATTCTTCGTGTGAACCTCGCAATGACCAGCTTTTGTTTGGTACACAAGCTTGCAATAGTGGTCAATTACAGGGTGGGAAGATCTTCGCCAAAAATTCCTTCTTTAGTTCAGCTCGACGTTTCCAAAGGCAACAGTTTTTGATCTTACAAACTGTAAGCAAAGGGAGAATGAAAGGGTCTCAGATTTAATTTCTCACTAGAAGGGATTAACGTATTCCCCAAGCTTAGCACTCCCTTAGGAAGAACTGTTGCCAATCTGTGTGGAAAATATGCGTGACGAATAATGCACGCCGTTGATCACTGTGAAATATACAAGATGGTTTCAAGACCTTACTTCAATCGCTCAACAGATTGAAGATTCTCTTATGCAGACTAAGGCTAAATCTCCTGTAATTCCATCACCTCTAGGAAGGAGAATGGGTAAATCAGAGACTGCTACAATTATGCTTAAGCAAGTACCTGTACCTGCTTCTACTTCAAAACCTTCATCTTTTCGAAGGGATCCACCTCCTGAATGCCAACAACAAAGTCCGTTTTTTCAAGACGATCAAAGAGATCATAGATGAAAACAATTTGAGGATTTGAAGATCAAAACATACACTTTCCAAAATGAACAAGTTTTTGGTTACTTCATTTCGGCTCTGGAAAATAATTTGGTTCAGTTGTCAAGGCCCAAAAGGCCAAACAAGGAAGGAGATGAAGACCGTCCCAATTATTACCCCTTTCATCAAAAGTTGGGGTTCCCATCCAGGAGTGTTTTGTCTTCAAAGAACTCCTACAAAAGATGGTCAATTCGGGACAAGTTAAACTAAAAGGTTCTTCAGCTCAAGTAGCATGTGTCGCTGATACAATTTGAGAGGAAGTAGGCGAATGGAAAGAAGTCAAAAGAAAAAATGTGCAGAAATATGATGATTGGAAGGTCAGAAAAACGATTAACTGAACTCATGCCATTTTGCGAACGCAATTGAAGAAACCAATTATGCCTTCTACCATGAATGCCGCAGCAAAACCCTCTTCATCAGAGGAAAAATCCTCAAAGAAACGGCATGATTCAATGAAAGAAAAAGAATCAAAAGAAAATGAGTATGTGTCAAATCCTAAGTTGTCTTGGAATCTGGTAGACTTCATGCCATCTACTTCAAATGCATGGGCACCTACCCACCAAATGGCACAGCCTAAACAGGCTAATCAGGCAGAGTCTTCATCAGAGGAAGAGTTGATTTTCGGTTCTGTTATTATGATTCAATTAACAGAACCATATTCCAGTCATCGTTTCAATTTTGATGAGCCCGAATTCCCTATATCAAATAGAGGAATCATAGGAAGTTCTAGAGGGTCAGGATACAGGGGAAGACTTGTATTTTTAAAAGGCCACTATTCCAATTCTACCCCTTCTAGAACTGTGTATGCGGTAGAAACTCATGGTAGAGCCCTTCATTGAGCTCAACAAGAACAATCAAGTTCTTCCACAAAAGGCTGACTCAGCCTTAACACAATTATTCTGTAAGATCGGTAGAAGGTTCCATCTTCTTCCCCTCAGCAAGTAAATAGACCGAATCGATCTAATCTTCCAAATCCAAGAGTATTACCAACTCCTATCCCGGTACAAGATGCATCAAATTCCAAATCATCAAATTCCAAGTTACCTGCTAAACCACATGTTCCTATTGAGAAACACAGACCTTTAGATCAAAAGTATGATATATTGAAACACCTGGCCCAAGTACCGGCCAAGTTATCAATTCTGGATGCCTTGAATTTATCAAAGGATCTTCAGGAAGCACTCGTTGAGGCTTTGCCAAGTCCTCAGGAGTTTGAAACTGAAATTGCTGCAGCTGAAGTCTACCATGTAGAGAATAATATGCATAATTCCATGTAATAATATCTTTTACTGATGAAGATGAAGATGATTTCGTGCATGGACATATTAAACCTTTGTACTTATCTGGAAAGGTCAATGGTGTAGACATCCTAAGAGGTTTCATTGATAATGTCTCAAGAGTCAACCTCATGCCCATTCATACACTTCGTCGATTGGGCCTCACGGAATCTGATTTATCTCCTTCTACCTTGATGTTACAAGGATATGATAAAAATTAACAAGAACCAGTGGGCGAGATTACACTCAGAACGTAGTTTGGAGATCTTGTTTCCAATTCAGATTTCATGGTTTTTGATCAAGACTCAGCCTTCAACATCTTTCTTGGAAGACCCTGGATACATCGGCATGCGGCTATCCCTTCATCATACCATCAATGTCTCAAGTTTTGTTTTGATGGTCATGTTGGGACATTATATGGTGATAAGGCCTCGTTCAAGACATGTGAATCTCAATACATTGAGGTGGAATTCTACCACATGAAGGGAAAGGGGGAATCCACAACAAAGGAGATTACCAAAGTTAATGCTTCGTATGGTTTGATGAAGATTCCAGTAAATCCATTTACTCATGTATGTACAGATTATGTGTTGCCTATCAGTCAAATTGATAGGATATACCCAAATCAAAATACTCTTATGGAATGATCCAGAATGTCAATTACGGAAATCGAGCCATACAACATGGGAGCAATTGGTGATCCACTAAGCAATGATGAAATCTCAAATGGAGATGTCTTCATTTCATCTATTGAATTCTAGAAAGTCTGTACTTCACCAACCAGGACAGAAGAGGTTATAGCAATGTCAAAGATAAATGATGATTTCGATTATCAATCCATCATCTCTACTTTATTACCCAAATAAGACCCTTCATCATCAATCGGGTTGGAAATGGATGCTTTTTCTTCAAGATGTTCAAATTTTGACATCTCTTCTGATCATGAAAATTTTTCTTTATCATCTACTGTGAAAATGGAAACAGAGGAAATAAAACATGTTGAAGAAGAAGAGGAAGATCTCAGAGATGCTCCTCCATCATTTGAAGAGGGTATCTCTACCACCGTGGATGAACTCATAAAAATAAATCTGGGTACAAAATAAGATCCACGCCCCACTTTAATCAGTGCAACCATGAATCTAAAAGAACAAGATATGTATGTTTCCTTTTTAAAGAAAAATCAAGACATATTTGCTTGGAACTATATAGAGATTCCCGGGCTTGATCTTGATGTTGCTACTCATCATTTGGGTTTTCCATAAGAACATCGAGGATTTAAGCAAGCCACAAGAAGAAAACACCCATCATATGCTTCCAAAATTGAAGCTGAAGTGGATAAGCTTATCAAAGCTAACTTTGTCAGAGAAGTTCAATATCCCAAGTGGCTGGCTAATATTGTCCCTGTAAAGCAGAAGAACGAACAAATTATAGTTTTCATCGATTTCAGAGATCTTAATTGGCATTGTCCTAAGGATGATTTCCCAGTTCCGATTACAGAACTTTTAATTGATGCAACAACTGGCTATGGAGCACTTTCCTTCATGGATGGATATTCTGAATATAATCAAATCCAAATGGCCCCAGAAGACGAGGAATCCATAGCCTTCAGAGCCCCACAGGGTGTGGTTTTCTACAGGGTAATGCCCTTTGGCTTAAAGAATGCAGGTGCAACATATCAGCAAGCCATGCATCGTATCTTCAAACCTTTTTAGGGAAGTTTGTGGAATGCTATGTGGAAGATTTGGTGGTTAAATCCAAACAACGTTCTAATCACTTGGATGATTTGGAAGTCATATTCCGCAAGATTCGACAACATAATTTGAAGATGAACCCCTTAAAATGTGCTTTTGGGGTAACCTGAGGAAAATTTCTCAGCTTTATTGTACGCCATCGTGGTATCGTGGTCGATCTTCATAAGACAAAGTCAATCCTTGGCATGTCACCTCCTTGAAATTTGAAAGAATTGAGAGGACTTCAAGTACACCTAGCCTATATTCGGTGTTTCATCGCCAATTTGGCAGGATAAAGTTTACCCTTCACCAAATTGATGAAGAAGGGAGTCACTTACCAGTGGACTAAAGAATGTCAAGAAGCATTCAATATTCTCAAGAAATACCTCTTGAGTCCACCGGTACTCATGCCACCTATTGAAGGAAGACCACTTATCCTCTACGTCACAGCTCTATAGAAATCATTGGGTGCCTTTCTTGCTCAGAAGAATGATGATGGGAATGAAAACAACCTCTATTACCTCAGTCAGACTATGCTTGAAGCAGAAACCCGGTATTCAAGTATTGAGAAGTGCTGCTTGGAATTAATATTTGCAGTTCAGAAGTTGAAACACTACCTGAAACATCATGAGGTCCAATTGGTATCTCGCAATAACCCACTCAAATTCATCCTTAGTTGTCCAATGCTTACAAGACGTCTGGCAATGTGGGTAGTTATTTTGCAGCAATTCGACATTCAGTATGTGTCTCAAAAGGCAATAAAGGGCCAAGCTCTGGATGATTTCCTAGCTGAACACCCTTTAGTGGAAGACACATCTTTAGATATTGAACTCCCTGATGAGGAAGTATTCTCTATTCAAGAAAGTCCTCTGGCATGGGAAATGCATTTTGATGGTGCTTCCAGAAGTCCAACAGGGAGGAAAATGGAAAATCCTAAATTCAACAAAGTTGGCTTAGGGATTGTACTCATTTCTCCAGAAAAAGTAGTGTTACCTTATTCCTTCTTATTGTGGGAAGGTGGTACAAATAATGAAGCGGAATACCAAGCTCTCATTGGAGGATTGGAGTTAGCACTTCAAGCACAAGTGAATCACTTAAAGGTGAAAGGTGATTCAGACCAGGTAATCAAACAAGTCAATGGGGATTATGCCATCAGAAAAGAAGAACTAATCCCTTTGTATGATTACATCAGAGAGTTAATGGAGGAATTCCCATCATAAGCGACATTTTCTTATGTCCCAAGATCAAAAAATGCCCAAGCTGATGCACTGGATAATATTGCCACAGCTCTGGAAGATCCAAATCGGGACGAGACAACCATCAGTATTTCCCATCGTCGTGCAATTTCACCTTATGTTCAAAGCAGAACAAAGGAAATTAATGAAATTAGTCCCATTTAGGAACCGTATGGTCATACTACAGGATGGATGTCACCTATCAGGGAATACCTTCAAAATGGAGCACTTCCGCCTGATAGAGCTGGGAAAGAAAAAATCTGGCAACCTGTGGTCAACTTTACTCTTTATCATGGCCCAGATCACCTAGAGAAAATTCTCTACATGCGTGGTTTTGATGGAGTTCTCTTCAGATGCATTGATGGTAAAGAGACAGTGGCTGTCATGAAAGAAGTGCATGCAGCAGTCTGTGGTGCCCACCAGTCTGGACATAGACTGTTTGATCAGATTCGAAGACTTGGATACTTTTGTCCTTCAATGATACAAGATTGTGTTGATTTCATAAAGAAGTGTCATTCATTCCAAGTACATGCCAACTTCAATCATCAACCTCCAGAGTTTCTTCAAATAGCTAAATACTCATGGCCATTAGCCACATGAGGAATGGATGTGGTGGGACCTTACCCTTCAGCTACGACCAAGTAGTTTAAGTATATTATTACTGATACTGATTTCTTTTCCAAATGGGAAGAGGCAATACCTCTTAAGGAAGTCAATTCTAAATTCATTGTTAACTTCATCAAGTCGAACATCATTACTAGATTTGGTGTCCCTCATACCATATTGACGGACAATGGCACCAACTTCTGTTCATCCGAGGTGAAGAAGTTATATCAAGAATACAACATCAAATCTAATCATTCATCTCGGTATCATGCAGCGGCCAATGGCCAAATTGAATCTTTCAACAAGACTCTTTCAAATATACTGCAAAAGATGGTAGATAAAGATAATAAATCATGGCCTGATAAAATCTTTCATGCTTTATGGGCTTATCAGACTACCACCCGCGCTGCAACTCGGTCAACTCCATATTCACTGGTATATGGAACGAAAGTTGTCTTGCCCATTGAAGTTCAATTACCTTTGCTCAGAGTAGCCATTTGTGATCAATCATCTATAGATGAACAATCTCAAATGTAATTGGATGAATTGGAATGGTTAGATGAAAAAAGATTGTGCACTCTGCACCACTTGGAAATCTATCAGAATTGAATAGCACGAGCTTTCAACAAAAAGGTTCGTCTTCGTTCATTCACTCAGGGAGAATTGGTATTAGTTCTCAGAACTCCAATGATACCAAGAAAGAAACCTCCCAATCTTAATCCAAAATGGGAAGGACCTTAATCAATACATAAGGTCTACTCCAATTAAGCTTATTCTTTAATCTCAATGGATGGAGAACTCATCACCACTCCAACCAATGATAGATTTCTGAAGAAATATTTCTTATTAACACAAAATACAGCAACGGTCCATGAATACGACCTTGAACAATTTGCACGTCCCTTACATCCATCATGACATTAAACTGCATAATCCATGGTCCATACATATGACCTTAAACTATTTGTATTACTTTCATCCCACACGACGTTAAACTGTGAAAACGTTTCCTAATTTGTCCAACATGACGTTAAACTATGTACCCCTTCATCATCCTTGCTATATGATGTTAAACTATAGAAAAGTCCCTTACGTCCAGCAAGACATTAAACTGCATAACCAACGGTCCATGCATACGACCTTAAACTATTGGCACTTATGTCCAACATGACGCTAAACTGTATCGTCCCTTTTTCGTCCAACATGACGTTAAACTATGAAAAAGACCCTAATACATCCAACATGACGTTAAATGGTGTACTCTTTTGTCCTTACTGCATGACATTAAACTGCACAATCCTCTTTTTGTCCAACATGACATTAAACTATATTTTCCCCATTGTCCTAACTACATGACGCTAAATTGTACAGAAAGTCCTTTGATATGTCCTACATGACATTAAACTGTACTTTGTCCCTGATACATGACACTAAACTGTGCATCACCAGTAGTCCTAACTGCAAGACTTTAAACTGCACAGTCCCTTTATATTTCCTACATGACATTAAACTGTGCATCGTTAATGTTGTTGTTACATCTTGTTTCTCACACCGAGTATGACTCACGTGAGCTTACAGAAAACTTCAACCATAACACTCTCTCTGAGCTACTAACTATGTATAAGTCCCAACACTATTATTTAGGTCGTTGTCCCCAATGAAAACATGATCACTAATTCATTCTTTAATTGAACTATGCGGACTTTGATCCTTACCTTCCAGCCTGGGTACGTAGGCAACCTCCTAAGGTTCAAGCCCAAAACCAATATCTTCACGTCGGGTTCACCATTTTTTGTTTCCTCTGGAATTTGGGATGACCTTGCTGATTAAAGGTTCAAACATTCCAATCAGTTTCTAACAGGTTTGTTTGTATAACCGGAAACATCCAATGATTCCATATCCATTTAGACCTACTTTCCAAAGGTAGGCGCTCATTAGTTGTGGACTGATGAGGCTTAGGAATTTGCATTGGTCGAGAGGATGGGAGGTCAGACTCATCACACCTTTTTTAGAGGAATTATTGTCTACTCCGAGACTCTCTTTATAGATTGAAGTTATGTTTGTGAATCCTTATTACATTACCAAGTATAAAAGGGATTTTTTCTTTAGATCTGACAATCAATGATTGAATATGTAGGAAATTTAGAGAATCATTTATATTTATTCGAGGTTCTTCATCGATAGAGAATCATCTGTATTTGTTAGAGATTATTAGTTGATGGTATCCTTAAATACATAAAAGTATCTTGGTCATTATTGTAACACCCCAAGATTTTATGAAAAATATTATTTTAATTTCATTAATGTCTTATGTTGTATTCTACACCAAGATTACCTTGCGCTATACGCAACACCGTATTAGCTTGCAGTATACGCAACACTATTCTTGGACCGTGTTACACACAATTTTGATAATAGTTATTCTACGCAACATTGAGTATATATATATATATTAAATGTATAAATGAAATATGGTTGGATTCTGTTATACGAAACAATGAAGGATTCTTTCACAACACGCAACCCTGACTTGTCTTGCATTACACGCAATCGTGACCTTCCTCGATAGCGTGTGTTGTACACAATACCGGGTTTTAATAAACAATGTTATATTATTATAATATTGTCATGAACTAGCCGTTATGAATAGTATTAACTAAATTTTGAATTTTATAACATTATTATTCATCTTACACATTTCTAGAACATGGTATAAGAACAAAATAATTTTTTCGGGTAAAATAAGTATTTTTAAAAAAAATGCAGTTTTGCCGCCTTTTGATGGCGCACCCACTTTAAATCTATTTTTTGACATGTTTATAAGTTCAATTTGACAAAATAAAATTCTTCTTTGGAATCAAGAAATAAAAATTTACTTTGGATAAATTTTTCATATTATTCTGGTAACTTTCACATTTTAATGAATAGTAAAAACACGCTATATTTTAATTAAAAACAACTTTTTTCATCGTAATATATTATGTGGTTAAATTATAATATTGAATGGTTTTAAAGTATAAATAGAATATATTTTTACCATTTAATATAATGTATGTCATTAGCATTGATTTTACCTTGAATTCGTAGGTTAAATCAATTCAATCTTTTGCAATGTTTTAAACAAAAACCCGTTTTTATTCGACAACGGGATTAATTTTAATTTAATTTCTGCAACTTCTGTGTATGGAATTTTAAAAAATGGATTCCATATTTGGAATCAGTGGGTCCAAATTATGTTAATAAGCTACTTTTTATTTTTGGGAATTATGAATAGTAACTACGGTAAATTTTATTTACCATAGTTAAAGGTAAATCGGGTAATTAAGGGTAAATATAATATTTTAAAATTACCCTAACAAATGTCAAAATCCTATTGGATGACTAAAAGTCGACCCATATCACCTAAGGGTTGGATTAGAATCATTTAATGAACATTTGTCTATGAAAATAACATTATTATTATGAAAACCAAAGAAAGTGACAACATGTCACTCTCTTAAATTTTATAAGTATATTAATTTTAATTTAGTGATAAACTTCATGAAACTTCGAAAATGAATAGTCTACAGAAATATAATAAAATTATCTACATCATATAAATTTATTTATAATTTTTAGGGATTAAATAATTATCATTAATTATGACACAATAGTGATGCAGAAATTGTTTATCTAGTGAAAAATCAAGAATAATGTTTTTTTTAACTAATAGTGACCATAAAATGCACAAATACCTAACCAAAACTTATTTGACATGTAAATGTAAACCATAAGCATCCAATGGTCGAATATTTGACCATTTGGAGCCTTATAAAAGCGATTATGACACTTATATTATTTTATTTTAAATGATGCCAAAGTTGTCACCTTCATAATTTAATAAATATAACAATTTAAATATTGTGATTTTAAGATGATAAATTCGAGTAAAAGTATTATTGTGAAAGGTAATATATTTATCTTCATCATAGAATTTTATTTTAAATTTTTATACAACAAATAAGTATATTAAATAATTATACAAAAATGATGTAGTAATTATTTTATTAAGAGATAAACCAAATAAATGGTTTTAAAAATAATAAAATAAATATTATATGAACTATTTAATGTGATACACTAATTTTATAGATACATATGACCTTTTATTAATATATTAAAGATTTTAGTTCGAACATATCTTCTGTATATATTTTATTTAAATTCAAATAAATGAATAGTGTCAAAATTGACACTATTGTTATTTTACAAAAATAACATATTATAAAATTGTTTAAAAATCACAAAAATATTTAAAAATTATAAATTTATATTTATATGGTCTATAATGTTATAAATTAAACAATTATGGAAAATTCACAACAAATAAGTAATTATTTGTTATAATTTAAAATTTAGAATTTTATTACCACAAATAAACTTAAATAGATTAAATAAGGATAAATCAAAATGATAAGGTTTAAAATAAGATCCAAACATGTATAAATTTGATTGGTTGATGAGATTACAACCCTATCTCATCTAATCTTCGAATATTAGTCATTTTTGGAGGTTTTTAAGTGGGGTTAGATTTATTATAAATTAATATTTTTAAGAATTCCTAAGGTGCCCCTCTCCTCCCTTATAAAAGGGCACCTCCTCCCCCTCCTCCTCACACCAAATTGAGCACTCAAGCTCGGCCAACCCCTGCCAAAATCCCTTCTCCACTTCCCTAGAATAATCCTAGAGGTCCTGGTCTTCTTCAAAGACCAATCTTAGTTCTTTAAGTGAAGGATTCAAAGAAGCGTTCCAAAGAAAAGGTAATATCCATTACCGATCTTTTCAATTTCTTTCTTCTTCAACTTCTTCTTCTTTAGTTGTTTCATGATAAAGTAATAACATCAGTATTACTTACATACTGATATGTTATTATAAATATGAAACAACCCTAATTCACCTTCTATCCAACCTACGGAAAAATGAAATCACCACGCGTGCGTACGTACGGAATACCGTCTCCACGCCGTGGTGTAATCTATTTTCCACCATCACTTTACAAGGATGGGTATAATGGTGTAATGAGTAACTATTTATGATTATTATAAAGTAATATTGATACTGAAATAATATATATATACTCCAATAGAGTTCCACGATCATAGGAACGATATCATCACTCGTGCGTACGTACGGAATACCGTCTCCACGATGTGATGCGACTTGTTCTACATGATCATCATTACATAGTAATTATATAAATTGAATGAATAAATATGATATATGTTAAACTAATACCATTCTGGATATAAGGTATCTATAACCTTAAAAGAAGAATAAGAATGTATTCGGCAAAACACGCATAAGAACAAAAGGCAATAAAGACCCGAGTAACAAGTAACAATGAAATATTACTTTCAAGAAGCTAAGAATATGACCATATATGATATCATATCAATATGTATGATTCTGGAATAAGTCAATAACATTATTTAAACCATTATACAGGAGCTTCGGACACGTACAAAGCAAATTGGACCTAAGGTAAGGGAAATATCACAATCTCATTTTTATCCGAGATTGTTTATTCGTAAGTATTTAATGGGGTGTATTTTATCATCCAAATCCATGTTTCATCAATATGTAATATTATTTCCATCCACCTACAATTGTTTAAATCCATTTTTACCCTTCGGTGAGTTTTTAGTAATATGTATGAAAGGAATATTTTGTCGTTTTTCGTACGAGGTACTTTTTGACTTTTCCGACAAAAGTACGAAGAATGTTTTTTTTAACTTATACGGCATGTATGGATTTTTAAAACATTATTTACAAGAAGATTCCTTTACAAGTTTTCAAGTTTATTTTTTTTAATCAACTTCTTTTAGTTATAATTTTATGACATGTTAAGAAAAGAAAAGTGTTTTTGAAGAATAAAGGATATTTTCCTCAAGAATGGAGTTCAAGTGTTTTATCAAAATTATTTTCCATCTAAGATAATAAAGGGTTCTGTTTTTATCCCTATTATTACATTGATTTGATTATGTTGTGAAGGAATTATTTTTATGAAGTCATTTACCTTATATGATTTGTTTTATGATGTCATGATGTTTCAAGAATCCCATTTTATTACATGGGTTATGCAATGATGTATGATTTATGATTTTGTGGCACACATAAGAATGGTATCATTATGAGATGGGTGGGACCTATATCTCCCTCCAATGCATTGGGTAAAGATTTTATATCTCATGAGATAGACATGGCTGGAATGGTAGGTTATACCGGTTCAGTGAAACAGGACTGAAACGAGGGTTACTCGATTCAGAAAGGGACTTTGTCCACTAAGATAGTCTTGGCAATGAGTCATGACTAACAAGAAATGATTCTCTATGATTATGTGTGTATGCCACAAAGTTCCATGTTTTATGTTATGATTATTGTGATTACATTTCACTGCCATGATTTATCCCATGTTATGAAATTATGCTCTCTTTTGCAGGATATGATTTCCAAAATGTTATGTTCTTATGAATATGATGTGATTGATATTTCTTTTGTTTACCCTTACTGAGCATTTGAGCTCACCCTTTTATGTTTTCTTTTCCCCAGGATATAAAGAAAGGTTTTAGGTAAAAAAAAGGAAGATCTTTATGGGAGATGTTGAAGATCTTTCACCACGATTAGAAGATTATAGTCCGAGTTTCCAAAGACACTAAACTATTACGGTCCGTGTGTGTGTGTTTTTGTAATGTACTAAGTAGTCCGCAAAAGTAATGTAAAGTCCATGTACGTCAAGCTTCAGGTCTCTACAATTATGATGACCATACTGGTTTTAAATCCACTCAGTGGGGAACTTGAAGGTTATTGTCATTCAGGAAGATGTGGATTATTTCAGAGTTCGGATCGTACCCACTGATGGGATACCTACGTATCCTTTGTTTTGGAAAAGGAATCAGAACCCACGTAGTTCGAGTAAGGGAGTATGATGTTTATACATGATTGATGGCTCAAATAAAAGATTTCATGATTACATTTACACTCTAAGATCATGTGAGTCATGCTCAGTGTGAGAAATAAGAGGTATTGGTAAAACCTAGACAATTGTTCCATGAAAGATGCAATCATAAGAAATGATGTAGAGCTTCTGTATATATGACTGCCCAAATAGATGAGGATTAAGATTTACTTCAGGGAAGAAATCCATGAACAGGGTCCATAAAGGTATATGTGCTTCATGGAGATTTGGATAGTCTAATCTTGGGGCTTACTCCTAAGGAAGATTCCCAAGTTAGGAGGGGACTTATGATTGGGTTTTACTCCTGAGAAGGAAGCCCAGATCAAAAGTAATTATGATTGGTTAAGAGAAATTAATACCTGGGGCTTATTCCTAAAGAGGAGGCCCAGGTTAAAGGTATTTTGAAAATTAAGGGACTTGGGGCTTACTCCTGAAGAGGATTCCCATATTTGAGACTGAGGCTTATTCCTGAAAAGGAGGCACAGGTTAGGGGAATTGGGGCTTAATCCTAAGGAGGATGCCCAAAGTAATGAGGATTTGGACTGGGGCTTACTCCTGAAAAGGAGGCCCAGGTTAAGGATTCTCTCATCTTATAGGATGAGGTTGAATAAATGAACTCTCTAACCTTAGTGACATAAAGATGTGAAAATCACTAAGTTTTGAGAGATGATCCGCAGAGCTCCTTTCAGATAAGGAATTAAATCAAGAAAACATGCCCTAAATGGCTTTGAAGAGTGTCTTGAAGATTGAATCTTGAATAGGAGCGGTGAAATGGAATAAGTGGGGTGAAATGGGCAGGAAAGGCACCCAAAAAGAGAGGGGCATGCAAGTCCTGGCAGGAGCGCAGGTACTGCGTGGGCGCACAAGTATTGGTCGCGTAGGTATACCTACGCAGCTCATGGGTACTTGCGCTATCCTTGCCCAGTAGAGTAATACTTGGGTGATTCTTGACCAAAGCCTTTAGAATCATCCTGAGGAATTTTTCCAGAATTCTGATATAGAGCTCCGAACGCCCAAATCTCTTCTCAAGTATTCCCAACACTTCTAAGGTAATTCATTACCTAGAATGGAAGGTCTAAACAAGAAGAATAAGGTCTAAGTGTTAAAATTCACTAAAACTTGTGCGCCTAAGTGTTTTTACCCTTACGAGAAATGGACACACTTGTGCGCCTCCTTACCTATTAATTGAAACATGCGCGCCGCTCTTCTGGAAGTACCTCAGGATGATTCTAAAAGCTTTGGTCAAGAATCGCACAAGTATTACTCTACTGGGCAAGGATCGCGCAAGTACCCATGAGCCGCATAGGTATACCTGCGCAGCCAATACTTGCGCGCCCACGCAGTACCTGCGCGCCTGCCAGGACTTGCGGGCCCCTCTCTTTTTGGGTGCCTTTCCTGCCCATTTAACCCCTCTTATTCCATTCCACCTCTCCTATTCAAGATTAAGTCTTCAAGTCACTCTTCAAAGCCATTTATGGCATGTTTTCTTGATTGACTTCCTTATCTGAAAGGAGCTCCATGGAACATCTCTCAAAACTTAGTGATTTTCACATCTTTATGTCACAAAAGTTATAGATTTCATTCATTCAACCTCGTCCTTTAAGATGAGAGAATCCTTAACCTGGGCCTCCTTTTTAATAGTAAGCCCCAGTCCAAATCCTCATTACTTTGGGAATCCTCTTTAGGAGTAAGCCAAAAGTACCCTATCCTGGGCCTCCTTTTCAGGAATAAGCCTCAGTCTTAAATATGGGCATCCTCTTTAGGAGTAAGCCCCAAGTCCCTTAATTTTCAAAATCCCTTTAACCTAGGCCTCCTCCTTAAGAATAATCCCCAGGTCTTAATTTCTCTTAACCAGTCATAATTCCTTTTGATCTGGGCTCCCTTCTCAGGAGTAAAACCCAATCATAAGTCCCCTCCTGACTTGGGCATCTTCCTTAGGAGTAAGCCCCAATATTAGAGTATCCAAATCTCCATGAAGCCCATATACCTTTATGGACCCTGTTCATGGATTTCTTCCCTGAATAAATCTTAATCCTCATCTATTTGGTCAGTCATACATACATAAGCCCTACATCATTTCTTATGATTGCATCTTTCATGGAACAATTGTCTAGTTTTTACAAATACCGCTTGTTTCTCACACTGAGCATGACTCACGTGAGCTTAGAGTGTAAAATTAATCATGAAATATTTTCTTTGAGCCGTAAATCATGCATAAACATCATACTCCCTTACTCAAACTACATAGGTTCTCATTCCTTTTCCAAAACAAAGGATACGTAGGTAGCCCATCAGTGGGTACAATCCCAACTCGGAAATAATCCATATCCTCCTGAATGACAATAAACATCAACTTCCCCACTGAGTGGCTTTAAAAACAGTATGGTTATCATAATGACCAAGATACTTTTATGTATTTAAGGATACCATAAACTAAGAATCTCTAGCAAATACAGATGATTCTCTATCGATGAAGAACCTTGAATACATATATAAGATTCTCTAAATTTCCTACATATTCAATCATTGATTGTCAGATCTAAAGGAAAGCCCATTTTATACTTGTTAATGTAACAAGGATTCACGAACATAACATAAATAAATAAAGAGAGTCCCATAGTAGACAATAATTCCCCTAAAAAAGTTGTGATGAGTCTGACCTCCCATCCTCTCGACCAATGAAAATTCCTAAGCCTCCTCAGTCCACAACTAATGAGTGCCTACCTTTGGAAAGTAGGTCCAAATGGATATGGAATCATTGGATTTTTTCGGTTCTACGAACAAACCCGTTAGAAACCGATTGGAATGTTTGAACCTTCAATCAGCTTGGTCATCCCCAATTCCAAAGGAAACAGTCCTGCTATATCATCATATTGTTCTTTCATAGGGTTTCCAACAACAAGTGAGTATTTTTTCAGGGAAAATCGTATATGATTTTCAAATTTGACCTCATATATCACTTATTATTTATTTTTAAGGGGACTATTATTCTATTTCTAAATCTTGTTTTACTTTTAAGTTAACTACGCTATGTTATTAATCTTTTTTAAGGGTAAGAAAAAAATGATGCTAGTTCTATAATCTAATAATTCTTGTGATCAAGGTGTATAAAAAAATTGAAAAACAAAACATGTAGGGTTAATTGACTCCCCCATGTGACCCTGGTTGAAATTCTTGTTACTCTTGAAACATCCTAAGATTTTCATTTTCAATACATTTGGCTTTTGTTTCTTCCCTTTATACCTCAAAGTAGTATCCATCAAATATGTTTTCTTCATCGACCATGAGAAGGATTATATGGGATGAATCAAATAATTTTAAACTGAGGATATTAGTAAATAATTTAGATTGAATATACATGAAATGAAATAAATCTAGTTCAGTGGTATAACCATCATTAATTTTAGCATGTAGTTCATTTTCCTACTATAATTCCACATTGAATTTTTTTTTGTGGATGGGGGAAATACTAGTTATTATATATTTTCTTCAAATATTACTCAATCAATTATATATTCAATATATAATGCCTGAAACCATCATTTTAATAATGTAATTTCATTTATTGAATGATTGAAATAAAAAAATTGAGTTTCAAAAAAAATATTGAATTAAAATTTAAATAAGGAGTCTCACTCATCTTTTAGTTTATATACACGGTAAACTATCTCTCATAAGATGTTTTAAATAGTAAATAATGTAAGGTATTCCACTTCTAAATATTCTCCCTCATCCTCTTGAATATATTTTTAAGAAAATACCATGGGAACTAACTTATCGTATTTAAATTCTTCTCATAGATTTTGGAGAGTTGAAGAAAATTCATCAAGAAAGTTGTTTATCTCTTCCATGTTGGGTATTTATTCTGCAATTTGTTTACACTGGTGGATCTTTTTTAATATAATCTAGTTTATCTACCAATTCTTGAATATCAATATCATTGATTTCTTCTTCATTAACTTCTCTCCAACTTTAATGATTGGAAATAACATATTTTTTGTGTTTCTTCTCCCTAGGAACCAATAGGAAAGTGAACGGGGAATATGTGTGGGGAACTATAAAGCAATGCCCCACTATAGTTATTGTCCTAGTTAGAGATAAAATAGTTAAATAAGAAAACAAGAAACAAATAAAAATAATAATAAAATTATTTATAATTTTTCAAAGACAGTAAAAACTCAAACCTTGTCACTGGAAATAGTGATAAGTTGATCCCATAATTATCATGTAGTATGGTAAAATAAAATATGTATTTAATACTAATTTATGCAATTTGATGACCTCGATCATCTCACAATGATTAATGTTTATTAATTTCACTTATCCTAACACATATGTATTGTTCTTTTTGTTTTGTTAATTTTTAATGCAATAATAAAAATTAGATTATTGATTTTATGAATGAAAGAACAAAATAAAAATAAACATTCAGGATAGGATGGATTCTATAAAGGGAGATATCGTTTGATCGAACTTTTTTATCCTCCCTTGTCTCACTACCTTTACATTCTATTCAATTATTATTTTTGTTGATCGGTAATGAAAAACATTACTATTTAAATTTTGTGAATAAATATCATCCACAAATAGAATCTCTTATGTTTTAATCTAATTGATCTATGAAATTGGTAACAATTATGATCACATCCGCCATCGGTATCATTTCTACCATTATACCACATTGGTCTAAATTGTGGGAGTGGAAATAATGCTCAGCAGTACGAAAGGAAATCATATGGAGAGATATATTAAACTAATGGAATTTGAGGAAATTCTCATGAGTTTATACCAAATGGTTCTAAAACTAATGGTATACAGTGTTTCATAGTAGCTTATAACATTGGTTTTTACAAAACTTTGGTATAGATTATCATATAGTAATGTTTTCTACAACCCCTTATTATAGGGAAACTTATACAAACAATTTTTTAAAAACCATAGGTATATAATCTTAATATAAGATCCATGGACTTCCCTCTTACCCTACCCAACCATGAACCCTAATCCACCTAACATATGTGGTAGCCTACCCTCTCTTCTACCGTAGTTATCTCCCCTAATTCATTGTTTTTTTATTTTTCTTCTTCTTCAACATCAAATTAGTGAGTTTCATGTCAATTATTTCCTCTTCTAAGTATAACTGCCGTTTTTATCTACATTTCAAAAACTAATTGAGTTCTTGTTAGGTCATGATTCATCTTGATTCCTTAATTAATGATTCATTTAGATTGTTTTTTTATAGTATTAATAAATAAATATTATTATATTAGATTTTTTTAATTTAGTCATTCACTACTTTAAAAAACACAAATAAAATCTTTTCATATAATATATATTAATTAGTTATGTGACTAATTATTGTTGAATTTTTTTTAATGTATTATGGGGTTATAAAATTATTCAATTAATTGTTATATTTTTATAATTTATTGATCTAAATGTTTCCATAATTAATTTCAATCTAATAGTATATATTAGTTGTTTCCTAATCCATATCTTATACTTTGTTTGGTTTGTTACCAGTATGCATCAATTATAGAATATTTCATATCTTATTTGTTCTTTGGATACCTACTAGTATGGTTTTATGACTTTCATATTGAAATTTTTTATTTAGATTATCTTATTGGAAATGATCTGCAATCATGTGATACTAAATCTAGTCTTTATGAAATTATAAATGGTTCCTCGATAAAAAAATATTTATCAAAAAAATAGTCTTATTATTGGGTGGCACATTATTGTTGTTATCGTATAAATATTTTACATGATAATGACATGTGTATTTAATTGGATTTATTCTATATTCAAATTAAGTAATTTGTTTTAAAAATAATTTTTTAATAAATAAATATTAATTTAATTGGATTATCTAATATTTTATTCCCATTCCATATCATATACTTCGTTAGGTCCATTGTTTGTATACATCAGTTATATGATATTTAATATCTCTTCTCTTTTATTTATTTAACTACTAATATGATTTCATGAAGTTCATATTAAAATAGGTTGTATGATTTATATAATTATTATTTACTATGTTGATATTAATATAATTTTTTTCCTATAATAGAATGGATATATGTTTGATGTATCATACTGATAGGATCTCAACTAATTTTCAATTTAATTTTGATTTTATATATTTTTAATTTTTCAATGACTAATATAATGGTATTATATATTTTCTATGTTAAAATTAAGTTAAGAGATCTTAATTTTTTCTAGAAGAACTTATATACCATTTAAAAAAAGTTATATTTAAAGAAATCTATTTTGTTTGGTACCACAATGGAGATATGTGAAAATATTCAATTGATAATAGATGAAATGGGAAGGGCTGGTTTAGAGAATTTAATATTTAATGGTCTTCTATTTGTGCATCATTAGGAGAAATATATTGTGATAATGATGTAAGAAAATGATATCAATACCCATCAGGAAATTACTAAAAAAGATGATTTAGAGAAAAGTAAAAAAATTATTGGATGAAACTGGAACACTATTATATAAATAAAATACTAAAATGAAATAATTATAAATTGTAATGTGGATATATCTTGTAAATACAATGTATGTAGTTTATAATACATCCATTGATCATATTATTAACTTTTTGAATGACCTACTACATGATAATGGAAATATTACCCCCAATAATTAAATGGAATGGAAGTTAATTAAGAATCTTGTATTTGATACTAATTAAAATCATTCTTTCTTTAAACATTATAGCTTATTTTGGGAGGATTTAATAGACCTAAAAAACTATATATAATGTGTTATCTCAATAGAATCCAAATTTTGATGGAACATCATCTCATGTTCCATAGAATGTTATATGGGGATTTCCATTGACTCTTAGGCTTAAAAATCTATTCCTGTATACTGAAATCCGAAAACATATTTGACAAAATGATTCTAAAAGAATTAAGGATAATGATGATTTGGTTCATCCTATTGATGTATTATCATTGTAGATGATTGATGCATGATATACAAATTTTTTAGCTGAGGTGTGTATTTATATGTTGGGTCTTTCTAGAAATATTTTTAATATATTAAATTATATGATCAATTCTCATAGAAATTGGTTAGTTTATATTCATGTTTATAATCATCCTCTGCTAAAGTGTAAGACAAAAATATTTTATTTCTTGATTATAAAAATATCAAAACCTTTTAGTCCTATAATTGATAAATATGTATACTTTCAACATTTAATTAAATAGTTGAAGTGGGTTTGGGATGTTGGTGTTAAAACATTTGATGCTTCTTTAAAAAAATATCAGATTCCAGTTAAGCTTCTATGGATAGATCATTTTTTCCTTACTTATGTATGGATGTCTAGTATAAAAATAAAGGGAAATCTATCATGTCCAATTCGTATGTAGAATATGGGATTTTAATGAATTAAATATCACCATTGTTTCTGTTTCATAGGGTATTAATAATTCTTAAAAATGTATCATCCATTCATAAATAATTTATGGATGTTTTATAATAAGGTTGACCTAAAAAGACACCACTAGGTATATTAGTAACATATGTGCTTAATGAATTGAAATATTTCAGTTTTTGGTTGGGAATTTTCATATTAAATCCAAAAAGGTGGAATGATATTGTAATTGAATCCACTTACCATTGGAAAATAAAACTATCTTTCTTGAGTTGAAATATTGGTAAACTGATTTTTTGGGTCATTGTTTAGATTTAATGAACATTGAGAAAAAATATGTGTGAAATTATAATTTTAATTATTCCTAAAATAAAAGAGAATAATAATTCTGACTTATGATCTGAGTGTGAATTTTTAGATAATGGTATTCGACCAAAACTACATCTGTTTGTATCAATGTAAATAAATGGAATGCTCCATGTGATTCTTATGTGATGAAAAATTTAGTGAAAAATAAATTTTTTGGGGGTATGGGAGAATATCACGGATCCATATTTCTATTCAAGAATAATATCTAATTGAGTGAACAGAAGATAGTTGAAACTAAAATCCCTAAAAACACATTATTATCACATTTTTCTTCATAAATTTATTCCAATAGAAATTCAACATTTACAATGAAATAATATAACCAGAAAGGTGATTTGAATTTGGAATTTTTATAGAGACCTTTGAGATATTATGTTATCCAATTATTTCATGACAAAAATTGAAGAAGTGGCACCATTAGTTCTGTGTGAGTAGGATAAAAATTTTCCTATATCATTTCTCACTTGTATGTTGAATCTAACAATCCATATTCTGAATAAAACACTTATTGTGTGACCTATTTATTTTCATTTCAAATATCATACCAGAAAAATATTTTCATGATGAATTCTTATGTCCAAAACATGAATCATTCGGAAGGTTCCATTAGAAGAGGCTATATAGATCAAGAATTTGTGGATTTGTTTCTATATATTTTTCTAATGAGAATAACATAAGTAAGCTTCCAACAAAAAAACGAGGTGATAAGTATGGAGAAATTTATTCCTAATTTATATCTCTTTCCAAAATAGGAGGAATTCTAGAGTCATATAATTTGGTAACATTGGGCATTAAAGAGCAGGATATGGAACATCACACAATATTGTTTAATTGTGGGTTTTTATGACTATATTAAGTAATTAATTTTAATTTGAATATGTTATCTCATACTACAAAAATTAGTATATAAATTAAACATTTTTTAAAAAAAATTTGTAGGGAACATAAAAAAATTATTAGTAGAGATCATCATTTTTTTCATTAAAAATGAGAGAGACTTTTTATTGCAAAGAGTTTCTTGGTTGGTTAAAATCAAAGGTAGGGCCATTAATTTAATAAATATAAAATATGGATATTAATTTAATTGTTTTATTAATATATATTTCAAGTAAAGAGTTTACTTGTGGACATTGTCTCTCAAAAATTATGTGTGTTGGCTTTTGGTCCCAATTCTTTGGTTTTTGAATGAAAATATTTAATAATTAATGAGTGAAAATATGTTACAACTAATCTAGTGGTGAGCATGATAACATAACATGATGGTACTATGTTAACCACTAAAATGGAATGTTATTCTAGTGTATCATATAGTATTCCTTGATATTAAAATTTGTCTTACTATGGAGTCATTGAGAAAATATTATTATTAATTTAGTACTCTCATAGTCGAGTCAATATGATGAGTTGTAAATGGTTTGATTAAATTTTGTGATATTATACATTTTTTAATGATTATCGATTTAATGTTATTGACATTACTCCCTTCCTAGAAACAATTGTACCATATATTTTGGAGTAAGTGAAAAAAGATTTGTTTTATGTGAAAGATAATCTAATACCTGATTATGGTTTCATTATTGATGTAATCCCAAGAAATATATTTCATTATGGTAGGGATAAAATTGAAACAATTTATTATCCATTTAGTGTGGACCAAAATATTATATTTGATTAATCAAATAGTCCAATTTTTAGAATTGATATTGAAACTAAAGTAGTGGGTTGTAATATATAGAAGAAACAATATATGTTCATCGTTCATTCAGATTACCTTGCTGGGGGTTTATAAGGTTTTAACTTTTTTAATTACATTAATTTGGTTTTAGTTCTGAATGGTATGTTTGTTTCAATTTTTTAATAAAATTTAATTAAACTTATATATTGCAGAAAACAATGGTTAATATAGTTTATAAAAACATGTATAATATGGATTTAAATTAAAGTTTCGATAAAATTTTCTCAAATAAAAATATTTAAAATTATATTTTTAAACTAGTTTAAAACACTTTTTTTAAAAGGTTCAAATGTAGTTATTAACACTTTTTTAAACTATGTGTATATTTGAGGTTGTTAAGATTTTTTAAGTCTTTTTTGAATTCTAATTTGTATGCATATTATTTTAAAAAAAATAGAAAATGAAACAATTAATTTTTATACATATTATGAAATATATTGATGAAATTTAAAGGAAGATTTTGTTTTATAATAATCAATGACTATGCCACCAATGGCTACCTCCTCGGGTTCCCTTGATTTGTATAATAATTGTAACACATTTCCATTATGGAAATTTATCTGAACCATATTTGTTCTCTACTCATTATACTTGTTGGGTTCATCGGTTTAGTCAATCTATTGGGGTGTTACTAGACCTAAACGGTGCACCTATCATACCTATTCACACCAAGACCCTCCAGACGACATCCCATGAACCACATGTTTTCCTCCTCCACTTGATCCTCCAGGGATGATCCCATATATACCTCCATCATCATAAATTTTAGTCGCTACATCTTATATATCATTTCCATATTCTGTGATGTGTCCTCAACAATTTTATCCTTATCATACAATGTCTATGTATCCTTCATTTACGACTCCTATATTTCTAGGATTTGGTGATTTTTTTCATTTATCATCTTCTCCATAGAATCTAGATGACCTAGAGAATTCATTTAAATGGAAACACCCTTCAAAGGCTACAGATAAAGAATACTAAACAGATCCATCATTGTTTAATGTTTTCCATGGATCGTTTTTATGTTTATAAGTGTTTAAAATAATGTCACATTAATTTTTTTCAATTATACTATGAATTAATTCTACTTTTTTTCATTTATATTATTTATTGGTATCATATAATAGCTGATGCGGGTAAACCCATATGAGTGACCTATGGAATGATCAAACAAAAATCATGTTACATTACAATGATTATAACTAAATGATAGATAAAATACTTGAAAATGTAGATGATTCATGTAAACTTTAACCAAATATAACAATATCATTCTTGTTTAACCAATACCATGGGAATATATCAGTAATCAAATCAATGAAATTTTTGGGATGAGATATGGGTATGAAAATTTGTTAAATTAAAATCTATATTATTATAATATTTATATGAATAAACATGTGAATCACAATATTGATTATACTATCTTGATGGTTAAGCCGGTATGGTGGAATGGTTGATGGAACATGGGGAATTTTGTAAATCATATAAATATTATTGGTCGAAAGAGTAGATTTATCAATAAGTTAGAGGTTGTTCCAATCGTCAATGACTTCCCAACTACACAATACTATGTAATGTCAATTTATTCGAAGACTAATGATTTTAAGGTGTTTTTCATTTTTTAGTGTTTATATTGAAAATTTAATTCTTATTAATTGTATTGAAAATATATATTATATGATTCACTAGAAAAAAATGGATGTTATGAATTCGATTAAAAAATTGGGATATAATACAATGCAGTAGTATGAGAGTCACCAAGTATATTTTATGGCCAACTGACTTTTACTATGCACTAATGCAACAAAATGAATCAAAATATTTATTGAAAAGAACGTATTATATGTTATTCGATATAAATGGAATATAATAAAAACATAAATTACAAACTAAACCATCTTTATTAAAATAGATGAATACCCACTAAATCCAAAGATAATAAATCCAAACTGAACAAAATAAAACATATATAATCATTATTGAATCAATCATATCCAATGAAACCAACAATAAAATGGGTTGGACTAAACTAAACCAAATATGAAAAAAAATATTGAACATAAATAAATATAGCTTAATTAGTTTAAATGTAATAAATCCAAACTATAGATAAAAAAATCTTTTAACCTTTTCCAAATAGAATAATACCCACATTAACCAAGTGAAAAAAACAACAAGACCCAAACATCAAATATGTTGAAAATATCTGAAAGGAACCTACCTTCCCCAATGAAAATCAAACTAACTAGAACTATATTAATGTGAATTTAAAGAAAGTAAAATAATATAAACAATTTAATTAGAACCAAACTAATTGAAAATTATTTCAAATGAATCATAATGAAACAAAAAAAAAGATAAATGAACTTAATTATACTAAGTATAAGGCATAAAGAACACAATATATCATAACAATACCAAACAAGATGAAAATAGATTCAAAATAACTAACTCAAAACAAATAAAATTATACAAATCTCACTCAATGAGATCAAATTAAGTGAAATTGATTCAAATAAAATTTATTTTAATTTAATGAAATTGAACCCAAGTAAAACATAAAAAACCAAACCAAAGGAAAAAAGTCAAATTGAATTGAGATGAATCAAAACAACCATAATTACATATACTGAACTAAACTAGTCATGTTTGAAAAATACTTAATTTATCAAGATATAAAAATGGCAAATCATCCTATAAATTTTTTCTTTAAAATAAACCAATTCAATCCTATTAAAATGAATAAAAAATGATAGAAAATAATTGAAACTAAATTAATGATCTAATCAAATAATACTCAACAAAAAATGTAATAAAAAAATACAAATATACCATAAAAAACATAATCAAATTTAATTGAACATTTATCATTTTTTGCGTTTTATCGTCCCAAAATTGGTTAGAAAAAGTTAATTTTTTATCAATATCATATTATTCCCTAATGTAGTCTTATAGTAATCAGCCTCATTTTTAGTAAGAAATAGTAAGCATTAATGGTTTTGTGCCTCTTGAAAAATGGGTTTTCTATAATATGAGAAAAAAAGGGAGTGATATTAATAAAAACCCCCAAGATAAGATCCTTTTATTTTTATTTCAAATTTTTATACATAATTAATTATTAAATAACATATTTATATTTTCAATAGTGTTCCTTGGAGGCCCTCGATGAGAAAAAAATATGGAAACCTTAGGTTAAATGATCATTTGAGGTAGGTTACAAGTTGGGAGAATTACGGGAGAGCCCTATGTTGACACTGGTAGAGACATTTTCCCACTAGGTATTGGGAATAATTAAGAAACTCTCAAACCTCTGAAATAACTTAGCAGAAAAATACTCATGTAGAATAAATTGAGGGAAAATAGTTTTACAAGATCATGAAAGAAATAATATAGTCACGAAGAAGTTCTTTATATCTATAAAAAAATTATGTATGCCACTTCTATTAGATACTTATTTTGTTTTTTTAATGTATGTAAATAATATAATATTTATATGATGCACTAGGTTATTGAAATGACAGGCATAGTGGTGGAAAATGTGATGAAACTTCTGGTGATGATTAGGATGATATAGATGACGATGCAATTGAAAATTTTCATAATGTGGGTGATGATTATCATTGCAGTGGATGTGATGAGGTCAATATTGATCCCCTTGATTTTATAGTATAAATTAAAGAGAAAAATTTTCGGATAGTGTATAATGAATTAAAATAATTAGTTGTGTGGATTTTATATGTTTGTTATAGTATTGTTAATAGTTTGAAAACTACAGATATTGTAATTAGTTGAATAAATCATAAATATAAAATATATTTAGTGTATAGATAGTGTATTATGGATTATGTTTTGATTATAGGTTGTTGTGTTGATTATTAGAAGCTACTGGATAGGCCTATGAGATTACTGAGGAGAGAAACCTATACCAATGGTTTACTTATATCATTGCAATACATATATAACAACAGTTTAGTGTAAAAAATTAGTACTCAAAATTGATCATGGTTTATACCAATAGTTTCATTGAAAAATATTGGTATAGTCTTATACTGATGGATTTCGACGACATGGTTCATGCAACTATTAGTATAGTGTATACTAGTGGCTCTATGCCCCACACAAAGAGTTTAAATTAGTTTGTATATGGAATTTTTCAAACTGTGTGATGTATGATTTTCTCTTCACATAGGGAGAGAAACAAGATGAATAGGTGAAGAAAAAGGAGAATACATAAGTATATAAAACAAATAACTAAATTATAATTAATATTCAAAAGGTTATAAATTAATTATAGTAAACAGATGCTAAATAATATATACTGAGAGAAGGATAACGTGTATTTAAAAGTATTGAGGAATATTCTTCATTTGTTTACTCACATTCGTTATAGTGAGTAGTGAGTTACATTTTTATTTGGGAGATTTACATGTGTCACACTCAATAGTTGAGATCAATTTAGTTATAATTAACTTTTTTCTCATGATTGTGGTTTTTAATCCTTCAAATGAATGATTGCCACATGGAAATCTTAGTAGTCATAATTTATTCAAATAAATAGTTGAATATTTAATAGTAAATTATTCTCTTTCCCTGACTAGGCCTTGTACTCATTAAAATAGACGATTTTTATGTGGAAATCTTATTGGATCATTCCCTGATTTGGTCTATCTAGTATAATGTAATCCTAATCCGATCTGGGGTTCTTTAATGACATTGATATAGCACTTTGAAACACCATAGGTACCCATACATTGAATCTAATTATCCTTATGCTATTATTTATTCTATGATATAGAAATAATTGGATCCTTTCAATATTTACTTACTAAAAATCATGTCTAGCTTCTATAGTATTCAATTTTAATGTAGTATAGATGAATATTTGGCTCGGAATTTTTTCTTCATCTTTATTTTGGTGCATGGTTCTTATTCTTCATTGTCAAGTACATAAGGGTACCTCTTTGATCGGGATGGTGAGATTTTTAATGTTTCGATTCTATCTTCTTCCATATTCATTCAATATTATTCTGTTTCCCCAGGGAGATTCTCTATCTTACTTTAGTTTTATGAAGATCAAAGATTGAGGTTTTTTTGTCCCAAAATATAATCGACTATGATATATTTAAAAGTTCCTACACCGATTTTGAGAGAAAAAGTAGTGTAATACTCTCCATCCTGAGCCTCTATTCACCACTCATGTGGATTTGGGAACATTTTGGTAGCAACATCAACGTTATGTAGTGTGAGGGACATATTACATATTTTAGGGCCCTCTTCAGTAATGTGGGGTTCATCGATGTGGGTTAAATCACCAAAATGTTAGGTTCTTGAACCTTACATTACACATAAACACGAGGTTCTTTTTAGAAAATATAGTTTATGGATCCTAACAATCCTTTAAAACTATAATTTCATATTAAAAATGTGGGGTTCAAGCTAAAAATAATAAATCATTACAACACATATTTTGATCCAATTAAAAATAATAAATAAAATTCAGCAAATCAAAAATATAACTAATTACCTCAGGATATTAATTAAATTTTGTGGTATTTTAAATGAATAATAAAAAGTATATATTGAAATTTTCAACTCACATCAAAGAGTGGGAGGAGGAGGAATTTATCAATATTTATCCTCCTAATCCTAAATGTTATCAAAAACTCTCACCTGGATCATTGGGTGTCACTTTAGTTATCTAAATATGGTGTGAGGAAAATGAAAAACACAATCAAATATATAACTATAGTAGTCTCACACAATCCCATACTTATGGGTTCATAGAAGCAATGCTGCCCCAAAAACCATCAATAAACCACTAACATGACACCACCAATGAAAACCTCTATTGAAGAAAAAAAAACATAAGCATCATAGGGTCACAACCTAGGTTCCATTACCAATTTTTTTATTTAAAAATTTATCCCCAATGATTTTCACATTTAGTTATATATTTAAATTCTCACCAATAAATTATTTGAACCTTTCTCCATTATTATTTAATTTGACATTAATACATTTCTACAAAAAAAAATTATGAAGAAACAACCACATCAAATCACTACATCATAACAAATACCATAGTCAATTAACAACCATTCCAACTAATATGCAATCAACCATGGACACCAAGACACTAACAACCAAGTCCACCATAAAGAACATAACCAAGGCCACCAATCTACAAATAACCATTCAATAATATAACAATAGTATTAAAATTATACTTTTCATTTAATGAATAAGTAATTAACAAATTAAATGGAATTCTCCAATCAAGCCAACACTAAAAGTCATTATTCCAAAAGAATTAGGTATCATGAAAAAAAGTCAAAATCATCTATAGTCGATATCAACAAGAACATCAGACCATCCCCATTAGGTTTAAATAGTATGGTTATTTATCTTCATTATACTAATTCATTCCATTCAACCAAAAGAATGAAAAATAATTATCATCTGAGATATGCACATAAAGGGAGGGAACTCGAATCCCCTGCCTCAATTGAAGCTTCACAATTTTTTGTGAAAATATAATGAAATATATGATGAAATGAGTAACTACCACCACACACGGAATTTTAATATTCATCCAAAATCCAAATATTTATTATCAAAATCATAGCCCAACAAGTCCCAACTCCAAATATCATATCCATTGTGAAGTAGAACATACATAGAATGAGGACTCACCCAAAGTCATTGATAGAGAATCTACAGAATCCAAGGATTATCACCAATGGTTATAGCCTATTAAGGCTCCCAAAATCACCTAGAGATCAACTAAATTATGTGATGAATTATTGGATAATGATGGAAATTAAAGGGATAATATAACTTATAGATAAGATAAAAATCACCCCATTCGTTGTGTTAATGGTTGGTTCACATTGTGATCCCCATGTGGTAAACATCAAAAAATGGGGATTGATACAAGAATACATGGATGGGTTTCACATCAGTAATATATCATTTCATTCCATGAAACCTTCAAAGATAGAACCACCAAAAAAATCCACCATGAACATTCAGGCTAGGATAAAACATTCATGTTGTAAACTACTCTTGGATATAATTTCTAGAAACCAGCTCCCACTGGATAAAAATGTTCATAAATAATGTGAATCGGTGAATCGTGATGTGAATAACCACCTTTATTTACAAATTCAATACCATTTCATCCTCTCTATTTTCCTTTATACCAACTTGAGGCTCCTAACACCCAAAAAAGCTCAATATAATGAGTTTGAAAAGCTTGTTCTATTACATTAGATACAACTCAAATGATTATCATCCTTGGAAATAAAAACCAATCCAAAAAGGAAAACAAAAATAATTTGAAACCACCAAACACTCCTCCTAATATATACCTTAGAAACAAGAATGAAATAATACCTTAAAACATAACAGTAGGATCTCAAAACCTAAAAGTAAGAAGAAAACAACCATAAAAACGTGTAACATAAAACCAATCAAAACAAAATAGAAAAACAACTTTGGTTACTGGGTGAATTTATACAACTCATTCATCCATTTACTATCCTATATATCATGATTCCTCTATAAGACTGAAACTAAGGGTTTAAAACACCCTCAAAATACCTTCTCATAGAATTCATGAACCTCCATTAGTCATTCCATTAATTTTTTGTTATCCTCGATATATAAATCCCTATAGTAATTAACATGGGAATAATCATGAAGGGACCTATGAAGATATAAAACATAGAATAAATTATGAAAATTTTCCACCTATGGGGATAGAGTAAATGATAAGACACCCCACAAACAGTCCCCAACAACTCTAAGGATATAAAAAACAAGGGTGAGTGATTCATCTCCCGACCAAAAATCCATTATCTATGCTAAGGGTAAACCTTTAAGGAAATGTTTTCCCAAACCTCAATCATCAAAGGCCTAATCAACCATTCGACATATGTTTTTTTGAGGTCCTACAACGCCTTCATCTTCTCATAACCACATGATCCTTATTTTCATGATTTTCACCACATCAGGACCTAGAATTTCGACCCCCAAAATCTCACTGTAGACTTTTACAGATTGAAATAGCCTCTCATACAATTAAATAGAGGAATACATATATATGAATGAGTGAAAATGATGTTATAAGAAAAAATAATCAAAGTCATGTGTTGCATCCATGATCCACTGAAATCTAAGATGCATTCACACTGTGTATTCTCAATCATCTAGATGGTGTTGTCCATAATATCATTCATCTAGGGATAGAATGTGGTTCAAATAAGTAAGTGATATTTTCAGGAATGTTGAAAGATAACAGTATTTCCGACATCATGGTATTTTATTTATAATTTTTAGACATTAAATAATTAAATTTATTTATGACATAATGATTATGCAGAAATTACCTGATTAATGAAAGAATCAAATAAATGGTATTATAAATATTAAAATAAATATAATTTCAAATATTTTTGACATACCCTAATTTTCTAGGTGAATATGACATGTTAGGGCTGATTCAATGTATCTTATTTGAAGTAATCAAGTTGTTATGTCTTTCACAAAAACAAAATATCAAATAGTGTCAAAATTGACATAAATTAATATTTAAAACAAATATTATATTATTAATTGATATTATATTCATAAAAATCAATGGTTCAGTGAAAGGACTTATATAATGATAGTTTAATCATTAATGTACCATTTTGGGGGCCTCTTGGAATTTTATAGTAAGTTTATTAACCATATAATATAAAAATACAAAGAGGCATGGTAAATGTCAAACTAATTAACTAAGGGTTAAAACTAAAAGATAAGGTTAATAATGTAACCCAAAACTGTCTAAAACTTATTGGTTGAGTGTATTTAGACCCATACCTGCCTTATACTTTAAATAATTTACATAGGAGCCATTAGAAACCGAATATGAATTTATTATAATTTAATACTTTAAGTTTTTCCTAAAGAGCCCCTCCTCCCCCTTATAAAAGGACACCATTTCTAACCAATTAATAATACCTTAAAAGCTTTTTGGTTTTGCAAAACCTTGAACAATTATTCTCTCAACTATCCTCACTTCAACCTATATGCCTTAGTTTAATCAGAATGCCAACCTAAGGATCCCTTTTGATCAAGTCAAAAGGGAGAACCTGAAAAAGAGGTAACATTTTCACCACCCTCTTTCAAGTTCCTTTCTTCTTCCACTTCTTCTTTCTTTGATATTTCTATTAAAAACTAATAAATCTAGTATCTTTTATATAATGTGATTTGTTACATCCATATTCATTATTCTATCCATCCTTTTAATGACATGTCACCATACGTGCGTACGTACGTCTTACCGTCTCCACGTCATGGTGTAATTGTTATTCAATAAATTATTATTTGGATGGGTATAATAATGATTCGTAATTGATGTAATAATAAATATAACATTATAATGATTCTTTATATATGATATAACATCCAATTATATATTATTTTAATATCAAAATAATGATATTTTCGCTCGTGCGTATGTACAGATTACCGTCACCACGACGCAATGAGATTCATTTCAAAGTCCACCATTCATCGATGATTATAAAAATATATTACTAATAAGTATGTAATATATAACATAATAATTATACTGGATATATATATATATATATATATGTATTTATATACATACATATATCTTATTCACTTAGTTCCATTCAATTCGATATGAAAATGGAAACATCGTTTATGCGTACGTACGGACTACCATCTCCATAAACGGTGTTTTCCATTTCATATATATGTCTATTATAAAGATTTATATTCTAAATATACATAATAAATAAATCATTTTTTATATTATGGATGTATTTAAATCATTATCTAAGTGATACAATCAAGATTAACAAGTTAATACACGTACGATAAAGAAAGCGATTATTATCTGAAATATTAATTTAACATGGAAATTATTATTAATGGGTAGTGTAAAGTCATATATTAATAATTTATGATATCATAAATATTAATATTATTTTGGTATAACATAATAACATACTCTGGTCATCATAGAGGTGGTTAAATGTACCCTCGACTAAAAGAAAGTGCAAGGTAAGGGGTTTTCATCTCACTCCTTATTCCCGTGAGATTCATGCCATATTTCCACTATTACCTTTTGTGTGGTGTATGTACTACCCATAATTGTATTAATTGTGTAATAAACTTTAATTTATTTTTATTTACATATTAATTTTATGATAATTATTTCATGGGGTGTATTTTTTGTAAGTTACCAAATTGGTATGGGTTAATTCCACAATCTCCTTATTATCTGCGATTGTTTATGTGTAAGTATTTACTGGGAAATTTTTATCATCCATGTCCATTTTTCATAAAATTGATTTCAAAATTAATATTTTAAGGATTTTTGAAGGGTACTCTTTATCAAGATCCAAATTTTAAATGTTTTAATGATTTATCTTTCTAAATCTTTTTAATTAATTTCCATGTTTTCAAAATGATTTTAAGGATTTATTTATATGGACATGAATGTATTGAAATGATAATTATTTTAAAAAGTTTCAAAGTGGTATGGGACACTTTGATTAAAAAATATCTTTTAAATTACTTCCTTTATAAATGTTTGAATTTTAAATGATTTTACAAAAAAGATGTTTCTCTCAAAAAGTTTTACTCATCATTTTCAACTATGTCAGCATCCTTTACTGGATATTATTTTTGATTGAGGTTGATTTATTATAATACAATATTCCATATTGTATTGAATGAGTTATGATATGTTTGACTATGGATGGTCTATTTTTATATGATTCATGGTTTATAGTTAAAGTATTGACATTTTTTATGCTAGTTCTAATACTAATGTTTATGTTATGTTTCAACATTTTCATATGAGGAATGTATTGGACCTAGTAAGTGACTGGTGGAGCCCGCTATTGCTCCTCAATGCATAGGTAGGTCTAATGAGACAACTAGACGTGGAATTTTCTGAGGCCCTTTCCCAATTTTATATATGGTTTTGGACGAGGCCTTAATCATTTTTAGATGTCCTGGCCGAGGCCTTGACAAAATGTTTTAGAATGTATGCCATTATACATTCCCCCATTATGAAAATAATATTGATGGTTCATGTGGTCATTCAACTAGTAGAATACCCATGATTATGTTTTATTATGGAATTATTTACTCAGCTCATATTCCTTCCATAAAAGTATTCATGTTTATTATTGGTAAAGGAATTGGTTTAAATTATTCACCATGCTTAATATTTATGTTATATTCCACTATATTGCTTACCCTTACTGATCATTTGAGCTCACCCCTTTCTATGATTTAATTTTCATAGGATTCCAAGAAGTGCATTTTGATTGATATGTAGGGTTAAGCTAATGGAATAATTGAGTTCATAAATTATTACTATTGTTGTGTTGTATGTTATAAAGTATAATGTAACATTCATGTATGTAATCTATTTTCCAAGACTGTTAAACTGATCGGTCCTTCGGGACTTGATTCCTCGTAATCATGCCAATGTATTAATATAATACACCGACTCTAGGTAACTGGGGTCGGGGAATTACAGTTGTTATTAGAGGAAGTTTAGAAATAAACTTGGAAATTAGATTTAGATAAACTCTTATTAGAGAACATTACCCTAAGGTAGACTTTGAGGATTACTATAGAAGAACTTCCTAGAATTTTGGTAAAGTAGAGATTTTGTGAGTTTTCTAAGAAAATACATCCCGGTCTAGATACGAGTAGGTAGAGGTGGCTCTGGAACAGATTTAACTAGGGGTAAAACCTGAAAACACCGCTTTGAGCTAGACTTGAACGGGAACTGGTGCATGACAATGGGCCTTGCTGCACTCTAGGTTACGACACTCCCGGGGGATATGCTTAGGATAATTCTCATTTTCTTTACAAACCACTATGAAGGTTTAATGAGTATATACCTCCTCAAAGAAATTTTTTTTGTGATTATGGATTATATACATAAATTGTTAATTTTTCTTTAGGTATTTTACATGTTTGGAATTATGAATTGCGATTCATAAACTAACCTAGTTTATGCCATTGTATAGAAATGGCGCCCAATAGAAGGAATGTGAACTCCAGCAATGTGTATGATCCAAAGAGTAAGAAGGATAATATCTTTCATATTATTAAGCCAACATTTATAATGGAAGTAGTCTCCCATGTATTCTAAACATACGAAGAAATAGTATCATGTGTTAATAAGATAAGTAAATAATTCTCTGAGTCCGATGGATTTGAAGGGAAGCAAGACATGAAAAGGATAGAGTAAAGAAAGATGGATAAAGAAAAGGGGGAAAAGAAGGATTTTTCCATATGTTATAACTATGTAAAGAATCACCATGGAAAGTGCTTGAAGGGAATTGGAGTTTGTTATAAGTGTGGAGAAAAAAGACATCAGGTACGTGATTTCAAGGGTAAGAATTTTTTTTTCAAATGTGCAATGCTTCATCTGCAAGGCATTGGGACACTACGTGAATCAATATCTCAGTCATCAGAGTATACCTTAAATGATTCTATTAGATAATAATCATGTTATGATACAGCCTCATGTGAAGAGGAATAAATTGTGTTCTTATGTTGGTAATATAGAATTATTTCATTTGAGTGTTACATCAACAATATACTGGTTATATGAACTATGGAGATAAATAAAGATTGTATTGCAATACTATTTTATTCATGATTTGAGATTATATGGTTCTAAGAAAAGTGACTTAATAGTAAGCTACACTTTATGGAAAAGACAAGGTTGAAGGAAAGGTAATCCTTAATATGGTCATGATAATGAGGTAGTGATTTTGGAATAAGAGATGGTTGATTTGGATAAATTATATTGGATATTCTTGACTTCCTTGAAACTGATTAATTAATTTTATATTCCATAATTGTTGGAGTTCACAACATTTTTGGATAGAAGGAGTATATTCAGTATTCTATAAGGAATAAGGGAGCATGAAAGAAATAAATAAGGTTTTATGGTAATTCAGGATGTTGCGGTGTTTTAAAAGAATACATGATGAAGGCATTCACATGTTATTACATAGAAAAAGGATCTTCATTGTGTTTATCTTCCTTGTAAATTTTGTACTGAGAGTTTGGATATAAGTATTTTGGATAAGTATAAAGGTTGGAATGGATTAAGTTTTAAATTGGATACTATTGTTAAGGTTGTTTTTGGATTGTTATAAAAGGACAACCCAGAGGTCAGGTAAAACCTTGTCACGTCCGACAAGGCTGTGAGACTCGAACCCGCAACTGAAGAGAAAAAAAGGTACATCACCTACGACTGGACTACGTAATGTACTGGTTTTTATAATTTAGTTTTTTTAAATAGTCTCACAGATGAATTATAAATTCATTATTTTTGGAATCTTATACGATTTGGGTAAATAGAATTTTTTTTGAAATCATTGGGAGTGAAAGATGAGTTTGTGGTAGGAATTAGTTGAAACCTGAAACTCTACTTATCAAGTATACATACATACACACATATATATATATATCTTCTTATTAAGACTACATTTTATTAACCCAATTTCCAATGTGGGTTTTCCCATGTTGGTATTTTCAATTTTCAAGCTTTAATTTTTTAAGAACAATTTCAAATTGCGAGGACGCAATTTATTGAAGGAGGGAAGAATGTAACACCCCAAGATTTCATAGTACGTTATATTTTCAAAGTAATTCAATAACTTGCACTACACGCAACACTGAGTTCAAGCGCACCACAACTTACAAAACTAGCTGTTCAAAAGCGGTTATGATTAGTATTAACTGAATATTGAAATTTATATAATCTTTATACTTTTAGAATCCATATTCTGAGTTTCGTAGACATAATGCAATAAAAAATACATTTTTTTCATATGAAAGAAGCATTTTTTCAAAAAATGCAATTTTACCGCCTTTTAATAGAGAACCCTTTTTAAATCCAATATTTTAAACTTTTATATATTCAATTTTACAAAATAAACTTCTTCATTATAATCGATATATAATAATTTAGTTTCAATAAATTTTTGGTGTTTTTCTGATAAAATTCATATTTGGGTGAATAGTGAAAAATACTATATTTTAACTGAAAACAACTTTTTTAATAAAAATAATTTATAGTGTTAAAATATACATATGAATGGTTTGGAAGTATAATTAGATTATATTTTTACCATTTAATCCAATGTTGGTAATTGGAAGTAATTTCACTTTGAAATTGGACATAAACAAGTGTCAATCTTTTGATATTTATTGTTTCTTAAAAACATGCTTTTTTGTTTTGACAGCGGGAATTAATTTCAATTTAATAAATGCAACTTCTATGTTTTGAATTTGGTAAAATAAACTTCATTATTGAATTCATAATATCAAAATTATCTTAGGTAAAGTTTTGGTAATTTTCTAAAAACATTTAATATTTGATGAATAGTGAAAAACACTAAGTTATAGTTTAAAACCAAATTTTAATTTAAATAATTATTTATTTTATTTAAATTTATTTTTGGTCAAAATAGATACATTATACCTATATAAGTTCAATTAAATTCATTAGATTCAGTTTATAATAATTTTAGATATATTAAAACATTATTGAACTTCTCACCGCCTTTTTCCCGCCTCTTATGAGAATTTGTAAATTCACATAAAACTTAATTTTACCGCTTCTGTGAGTTTCAAAAATCCAAGATACATGGTTAATATCAAGGAGTAAAATTTTGTTCAATAAGATGAAAATATTTTTTTGTGAATAGTAACTTTTTACTTTTAGTTACATCGGTTAAAAGTAGATTGTGTAATTAAGGGTAAAATGATATTATTATTACCCTAACACATGTCCTAATTCTATTGGATAAGTTTAATTCGACCAAAAACAACCTTAGGAATAAAATATGACCCTTTAGGTTCACTTGGATTAGATTAGGACATTTATTATTATTTAATTTAAAGAAGAGTTAAAAGTGTTAAATTCAATGTTTATTAACTAAACCATTTTCAATATAGGGTTATACATAAGATAAAATTGACTATAAGTATTAATTATAAAGATAAAAATATTTCCTACATCATGGTATTTTATTTATAATTTTTAGACCTTAAATAATTAAATATATTTATGACAGAATGATGATGCAATAAATACCTTATTAATGAAATAATCAAATAAATAGTATTATAAATAATAAAATAAATTCAATTTCAAAGTTTTTATGAAAACCAAGAAATTTTAAGGTGACTATGACATGTTAGGGATGATGAAATGTATATTTTTCGAAGTAATAAAGTTGTGATAAGTTTCACAAAAACAAAATATCAAATAGTGTCAAAAGTGACATAAATTAATATTTAAAACAAATATTATATGATTAATTGATATTCTACTCCTAAAAAAATAAGGTTCGTCCAAAAGACTTATACCATGATAGGTGAATCATTAATGAACAACTTGGGTGTCTCTTGGAAGTTTATAGTAAGTTTATTAACCATATAATATAAAAATACAAAGATACATGGTAAATGTCAAACTAATTAACTAAGGGTTAAAACTAAAAATAAGGTTAATAATGTGACCCAAACCTCTCTAAAACCTTTTGGTTGAGTTTATTTAGACCCATCCCAACATTATAATTTCAATAATCCACATTTGAGCCATTAGAAACTGAATATTAATTTATTATTAATTAATACTTTAAGTTTTTTCTAAAGAGCCCCTCATCCCCCTTATAAAAGGACACCACTTCTATCCAATTCTTCATACCTTAAAAGACAATTGTTTTTGCCAAAACCTACCCAAATATTCTCTCAACTATACTAAATTCAACATAGAGGCCTTAGTTTGATAATAATTCCAACCTATGAAGACCTTTTGATCAAATCAGAAGGAAGAACCCGAAAAAGAGGTAATGTTTTCACCACCCTCTTTGAAGTTCCTTTCTTCTTCCACTTCTTATTTCTTTTTTATTTCCATTATAAACTAATAAATCTAGTATATTCTATATACTATGATATGTTACAACCATATTAATTATTATATCCATCATTTGAATGACATGTCACCATAAGTGCGTACGTACGGCTTACCGTCTCCACGTCATGGTGTAATTGTTATTCAATACATTATTATTTGGATGGGTATAAAAATGATGTGTAATTGATGTAAATAATAGCTATAACATGATAATGATTCTGTATATATGATATAACATCCAATTATATATTATTTTAATATCAAAAGAATGATATTTTTGCTTGTGCGTTCATACGGATTACCGTCTCCACGACGCGATGAGATTCATTTCAAAGTGCACCATTCATCGACGATTATAAAGATATATTACTAATAAGTATGTAATATATGAAATAATAATGCTACTGTAGATATATATTTATATATATATATGTATTTATGTACATGCATATATCTTATTCACTTAGTTCCGTTCAATACGATATGAAAACGGAAACAACGTTTATGCGTACGTACAGACTACCGTCTCCATAAACGGTGTTTTCCATTTCATATATATATATATTATACATATTTATATTTTAAAAATAAATGATATATAAATATTCTTTTAAATTCTGTAATTATTTAAATCATTATCTATGTTATACAATCAAGAGTAACAAGTTAAAACACGTAAGATAAATAAATCGATTATTATCCGAAATGTTTATTTAACATGGAAATTATTATTAATGGGTAGTGTAAAGTCATAAATGAATAATGTATGATATCATAAATATTAATATGGTTCTGGTATAATTTAATAACATACTAAAGTCTTCATATATAAGGTTAAATATGCCCTCAACTAAAAGAATGTGCAAGGTAAGGGGTTTTCATCTCACTCCTTATTCCCGTGAGATTCATGCCATATTGCCACTATTACCTTTTGTGTGTTGTATGTACTTCCAATAATTGTATTCATTATGTAATACAATTTAATTTATGTGTATTTACATATTCATTATATGATAATTCTTTCATGTGGTGTTTGTTTTGTAAGTTACCAAATTGGTAATGGTTAATTCCTCAATCTCATTATTATCAGAGATTGTTTATGTGTAAGTATTTACTGGGATATTTTTATCATCCATGTCTATTTTTCATAAAAATGATTTCAAAATGAATATTTTAAGTATTTTTTAAAGGTACTCTTTATCAAGATCATAATTTTAAATGTTTTAAAGCCTTATCTTTCTAAATATTTTTAATTAATGTCCTTGTTTTCAAAAAGATTTTAAGGTATTATTTATATGGACATGAATGTTTAGAAATGATAATTCTTTTTAAAAGTTTCAAAGTGGTATGGGACACTTTGATTCATAAATATATTTTAAATTACTTCCTTTATAAATGTGTGACTTTTAAATGATTTTTCAAAAAAATATGGTTCTCTCAAAAAGTTTTACTCATCATTTTCAACTATGTCAGCATCCTTTAGTGGATATTATTTTTTATTGAGGTTGATTTATTATAATACTACATTCCATATTGTATTGAATGAGTTATGATATGTTTGACTGTGGATGGTCTATTTTTATACCATTCATGTTTTATGGTTAAATTATTGACATTTCGTATGCTAGTTCTAATACGAATATTTATGTTATGAGTCAAATTTTTCATATGAGGAATGTATTGGACATAGTAAGTGACAGGTGGAGCCCTCTATAGCTCATCGATGCATCAGTAGGTATCATGAGACAACTAGACGTGGAATTGGCTGAGGCCCTTTCCCAATTTGATATATGGTTTTGGGTGAGGCCTTAATCATTTTTAGACGTCTTGGCCGAGGCCTTGACAAAATGTTTTAGAATGTCTGGAATTATACATTCTCTCATTATGAAAATAATATTGATTGTTCATGTGGTCATTCGACTAGTAGAATACCCATGATTATGTTTTATTATGGCATTATTTACTCAGCTCATATTCCTGCCATTAAAGTATTCATGTTTATTATTAGTAAAGGAATTGGTTTCAATAATTCACCATGCTTAATATTTATGTTATCTTCTGTTGTATTGCTTTCCCATACTGAGCGTTTGAGCACACCCCTTTCTATATTTTATTTTTCCTAGGATTCCAAGAAGTGCATTTTGATTGATATACAGGGTTAAGATAAGGGAATAATGGAGTTTATAAAGGATTACTTATGTTGTATCGTATGTTATAAAGTATAATGTAACATTCATGTAGGTAATCTATTTTCCAAGACTGCTAAACCGATCGGTCCTTCGGGACTTGATTCCTTGTAATCATGCCAATGTATTAAAATAATTCACTGACTCTGGGTAACTGGGGTCGGGGATTTACATGAAAGATCGACTAAGAATCCTTGAAAACAAGTTTACAGAAGTATTTATTTGGTTTTGTGTTTTGAATTCTCCCAAAAAAATGAGTTCTTGTTCTGTAGAGGTTTTATTTTGTGATATTTTAATGTTGTGTGAGGATAGAAGTGACCTACTAAGGTTATTTTAAAAAAGGACGAAGGGTTTTATCTACATTATAATAATGATAAAATCCCATTTTATCCTGGATAAAATAACAATAACTCATAAATAAAGCATCTGACAGAGCTTTTTTACTGTTAATAAATCAATACCAATATGAGTGCTAAAAAATGTTGAAAAATTGGTATTTAAGGGTGCCAATATTTTAACAATGAAAAAATATAATATCATCAGTGTGTAATCTAACACATAAAAATTGTAAAAAAATGAATAAGAATGAAAAATTAAAAATTATTAATTATTTAAATCAAAAAATTAATAAAAGTAAATTATACTAACTCTTTAAATTTAAAAAATATTATAAAATTACAATTTAAAAATTAATAATATAAATTAAATACATTTGAAAATTTTAAAACATAATGAATGATTTTTTTAAAAAAAATCATATCAATGAAAAACATTTTGAAAATATTAGAATGTAATAAATAAATATTTTTTGATAAATACTAAAAAACCAATAAATTCTAAAAAAAATAAAAAAAATTAATTATATTAAATTAAAATATATTAATAATAAATAAATAATATTTAATAAATAAGAAAATGATTAAAAAATTGAATTCATGACATTAATTACACATATTAAAAACACATAAAATAGATGAAAATGAATAAATAAATAATATTTTTTATATAAATATAAAAAATTATTAAAAATGAATTACAATAACTATTTAGATAAATAAAATTTAAAAAAATATTTTAAATTAATTAATTATTTGCATATCTTACATATTATAAATTTTAACACTAAATAAATAAAAATTAATATATAATAATCATTTAAATTAAAATTAATTGAAAATATTAATAATTATTAAAGAAATATTTTTAAATAAATATAAAAAATAAATAATTTCAAAAAATATTAAAAATAATAAATATTAAAATTTACTCAATAATATTAAATGAATGAAAATGAAAATTGAATGGATGAAATTTACCAAATTTCAATAATTATTTTAAAAAGAAGAATTTTTAACATTAATTACATGAATAAACAACAAATAAAAATGAATTGAAAAAAATAAAAAAATACTTTTAACAACCCATAGATTTCTGGGTTGTTTTTTAATAAATAATTTAATCATTTTCATTTAGTTGGTCGTTCAACTTGAGAATCAAGACTCAAAATGGGATTTTGAGAGTTTTGGGGCCCTTAAAAGGTTCTTTTTTATGATGTTTGAGGCCACATAATTGTGATGGATTGTGAGGATGGTTTTAAAGGAAGGCCATGTGGTGAGACTACTGAAAAGCTACAGTAATAGTCCATTCACGGCATCAAAAAGTATTCTTGTTGTGAAAGGATGGGGGATAGGGGGAGAACCCTCACCATTGGTGGTCGACTGTGTGAACCATAGGTTCACACCATGAAATGTGTGTTCTGGGTTTTAAAAAATGATTGAAATCCGCATATGGTATCTATCCATTCCCCCTTCTAGTTTTAGGGTGAGACACACATGTGAGTGCTAAATCGATATACTCCTTTGACTTTTATCCCCATTGATGTGGGGTGCATATTCGTGGTGTTTTGTGGATATTTGATGTAAGTCCCTTCCTCTTTTATTATTTCACTTCACCGAGAATTCACATAAGTGATTTTTTTATATAGTTTCAATTTTGATTCTAAAAAATCATGATGGAATTGCCCGATTTATAAGAGTTTTTAGTGTTAGGTGGCTATAAGAGGGCTCATGATGTTCAGAATTATTTCAGTTAAGACTGCTCTATTTTATTTACGATATACGTAAAATTGGAGGATAATGATAATTTTTCAAGTGACGTGTGATAAAGATTTCATTAGCGATCATTATAGGGTGTACTATAGACCTTCTATGGGAGGTTAGTCGAGGTTATGATATGACAGTGTTTCCCAATGGGTTTTCTATTAGTTATGCCTTTTTGATTTAAACAAAAAAATTAATTATAAATTATTATAATTAATTATTTCTATTTCAGGGTGTGAGGTAGGATATCGGGATTAGATACAGGTCTTGGATAGTATTAGAGGAATTGGTCGAGGTGTTAAAGAGATTAGATTGGTTGGTAACTCCAATATGGTGGATGGTGGAGTAGAGCCTCCAAATTTGTTTTCTAAAATGTTAATACTTTTTTTCATCTTCTCTATAAATATTTTGGCTTGACCCATACTGGGGTAATATTTTTTAAGAATTTGAGTATCATTTTGGGTATTTTTGTGATATTGCTGTTCAATATGGGCTACACCATATCTTTGGTACAATCCATAGTGGTCTCCGATGATCCCCTATGAGGGAAAATCAATGATAAATGGGGAAGGTCAAGGTGTAGCCATGGTAATAGAACTCTAGGGAAGAAATTGTGCACCATGACCATAGAAACATCACCATGACCACAGTGGATGATTATATGAGGTAAAATTTCTAGGATCATTGTAAAAACCATAGGGAGTAGTCGTTTTGGTAAACCTCTGTTTGTGTGCTTAAGACCACTCTTACCATGGTGGAGGCCTTGATGATGATCATGTTATTGTTTGAACATCCAAAAATACTATCATTCATCACAAATATCGATCATTCGAATAATGATATTGGTTAGACATAAATGATGGGTCTAGAGTGAGCATTTATTTCTAGTCATTCTGAAATTAATAAATTAACGCTCCTTACCTTGATTGTTCTTTGGAATGAAATGAAATATAGATGATATCCTTACCTTTTTCAGATGGGCCTAGGGTGAAACCATGAACTATATTCTTCTCTAACCAGTATACTAGGGTAATTTATTCCTTCAAGGGGATTTTTTATAGTGATCTAAATTCTTTTGGATCTTGGGTCTTCTTCTCTAATCACTATTCCTGGAGTGAGATGTTTTTTATCCTTTAACCAAACCTGGATTTCGTGACGTTGGAATATTATAGAAGGTATGTTTGTTTTTGATCCAATCACTGGTATTGTTTCCTCCTAATGTATTATTCTAGAACCCTTGTTTTGTTGGTATGGAATCAGCTATATGGACACTTGATGTGAGTGTTTGATATGGTCATGTAGAGACCTTATTTGGGAACCTAATCTAGGATAATATTACTTTTTATGTTAACAATCTTAAGGTATGAAGTTACATACCATGTAAAGGAAATTTATGTCATTGTTTTCATGATATAGTGTTCTGTGATAATGTATTTTTAGACAATGTTTGATATTTGATTACATGTGTGTGTATCCCATGAGGCCATGAATTATGTTACATCAATAGTGTGTGAATTTATAGCTCAGGAGACCTTATTTGAGTGTGATAACATGTGTGTGTATATGGATGTCGATACTCATGCTTTTTATTCTTGTATTTCCAAATATTTTTTATTTCTTTTTAGTGTTATGTATGGATGTTAGAGTTCTTACTTTTGATAGATAATATAAGGTGGTTCTTCCTATCTTGTTTATCCCATAGAAGGTTAGTTTGTAGAAAATTGTTGTATAATACATTAGACTGAGACACATTTATGGTATTCTAGAATTTAAAAATGAACTAAGGTAGTGTCTGGGTATGATGATAGTGTTTCTTGACAAGAGGTGGAAATAGGGTATGATGGTTTTTTCTCTCCTTTGATTGTGATGAGGTTTAAGACCTTATATATTGACCTATGACTCATTAGATTTTTTGTTTGTGTTATTCATTGGCCTTTTGTATGATGTGGTGTAAATGTGGTGACCATGTGGTTGAAACTAGTTCATGAACTCCTTTATTATTTTCCTTATGGAATAAATATTAAACTAGTATAATTGAGGTTTTTTAGAAGCTTGGTTAGCACACAACACATCAATAATTTATTGTATGTTACTTGTTTGAACATTTAATTATTTTTATTTCATACAATCTTATACATGTGAACTTATTTTTAGGATCCATTGGTTGTGTCTTGATGGGATTAAACTCCACCTTGCACATGAAATTTGATGTGTGGAGACATCATGATTAGGTATACAAGAAACTAAAATTCCTTAACAAAAAAGAGCTAGGTGAAAAATTATATTGATCAGAGGTGGTATCAAGATAGACTTTTTAGTGTTGTCACAGTATTATATTTACTTCTATGTCTTATTCATACTCTATTTTGGCCTTCCACTTTGGGGTTCTTAGTATTATTATTCTGTATGACTTTAGATACTTTCCAGTCCATTTTTATAGTATTTATTATTTATTCCATTAAATTATAATTCATTTCTATTTATACTTTTTTATACTGATACAGTGGGTATATTCTCTCCACCGGAAGAATTCAGACCCCCACTACTAGTCAAAATCCTCTTAAATATATTAAGGTGTGCAAGGATCCATGTGGGACTCTTGATCGTATCTAGTGATTCATGTTGGGGATTAAAGAAATGAAATTTAAGGCATTAGGTTAATTTATTTTTTTTATTTAGGGTTTATAGTATAAACGACAGAGGATATGTAGAACTTAGGTAGGAAATTTATCATGTTCATGGCTAACTCATGTGTAAAATAATTCTAAGTTTCTAGTAATGGGATTTTTATTTTAGTTTTATGGGATTTTGGTGGGTTAATTCCTCATGGGTATGATGTTGGATAACATGTCCTATATATATATATATATTCTTGTTGAGTGTTTTTTAGTAATTATTTAATTAAATAATTTAACATGTGCAAACTATTTGGTGATATATCTATTTTCTATACTGTTGTGATATATCTATTCAGACATTATATAGTTGAACCTGGTCATATTTTTCTGTTTTGTTATAAATATATATATATATATGATTTTAACTAACATGAAGGTATAGAGATCCTTGAGTAGCACTATGAGGGTTGTTTCTTTTAATTTTTGGTAGCCTCATATGTTAGTTTTCAATATATATATCTCAGATGCTTCTTATAACTATTTATTTATTTCTAATAAGAATGTTTTTTATTCATTATAAATGTTTTTATTTTTTAATTTCAAAAAATTGTGACTTAGAAACACTTGACTGGACCCTTTGGAGAAGTAGTGTAGAACACACTGGTAAGGTAGAGATTATTATTCCACCACCTACAATGCATAACAATTCCCTTACACAAATTCAGTGTTTGATAAATAAGTATATACTTTTGAAATATACATTATGATAGTTTTTATTTAAGGTTATGGAGTTTGTATTACTATAGTCAAATATGGATGGGACATTAAGCTATAGCACCCTCCATCCATCCAGGGCATCAAAGGCCCTCAAGATACTATGGAATGGATTGAAATAATAGAGGTAATATATGATCTTATTGAGAATATAAAGTATTATTGAGTAAAGATACATAAATTCATTTTATATGTTCACTTTAGGAGGTGGTTGGGTGTTATGAATTAGGTTGGGAGACATGATGGTCTGACATGGATGACCTTCAAATACTATTTATTCAATGGTTTTTTCTATGTATACTGAATTTGGACTGCAATACCCAAGTTTCAATTATTTTAATTGCATTTTTTTCATGAATACCTTTTAAAATATATGTTTTAATTTTTCCAGGAACAAAAATTCTAATTTTATAATATGGTAGATGATTTCGAACATAAAAGGGATCAAAATTTAAATAATGATTTTTTTGAAATTTCCCCTTATAAATAAGACTTTATTAATAATTCATAATATTTGATTTAGTTATTAATAATTTTATTTATAATAATGTGTTATGATATTTATAATTAACCTTGTTTAAATTTTCAATTTTATAAACATAACGGAAAGACCATTTGGAGGTAAATGGGACATTTTCCATACAACTGTTTTAAGTGTATATTTTCTCTATTTTAATTAATTCAAATATAATATAATAATTAATGATTTAATTGAAATTTATAGACTATATATCTAAATATATTAATTTAAATTCAAATGATTTTTTTTACTATTAATAGAGCTAATGTAATGTAATCTTATTCATAAAAAATGCAGTTTCACGAAAAATTATTTTTTATCGCGTTTGGTGGGTTTATTTTTTTAAAAATTTCTCCATTTATAATAATAGAATTTGATAAAATTATTTTCATATTTGGAATAATCATTTAAAAAAATTATTGAGTTCAATTTTATTTTTTCTTATAAATAGTAAAAATGTAAACCATTTCTTACCAAGGTTAAGGATAAAATAGGTTAAAAGGGTTGAAAATAATGGGATAAGGCTTCATTATAACACAAAATACATGATTAAATCTAATTGGTTGGTTTTATTTCATCCATAACCTTATAATATTTTAATATGAGTCATTTTTTAGCAATTTATATTATGTAGTACATTATCATATTTTAATAGTTTGAAAAAAATTCCTTTTATGTCCTCTCTCTCACTTATAAAAGGGAACGACTTGCCATCTCTTTTTTACACATATTGGGAAATTTAGATTGACCAAAAACTACTAAAATATCACTCTTAAATCATTATCCATATTATATAAGTTCATTTCATCATAAAATATCAAACCTTGGGTCCTTAATAGAAGAAAAAATGAACTTTTTCAAAGAAGAGGGAATCATCTTAAACAATCACTTTCATGTTTTCTTCTTATTTTACCATAATTAGTTATCTCTTAACAAATACAATACAATAGAAACATTATTTTCCATGAAATAAGATTTTATTATTTTTATATAATAATATTTTTCTATCTCCTTCTATTTTAAATGATCAACAAAACAATTTATCTTCTATAAGATATATTATCAAAGCCCCAAACTGATGTAATTTGTTATACATCACCGCCACACATGGATGGTCATAATGATGGAAATAATGAATATATATGATATTTAAGAAATTATAATTATTCTCTAAATTTAGTATTTCATCTGATTCCATACCCTTCCACTCATTTAAAATAGAAACATTCCTCTTGTGTACATGTGGAATACCATTTCCATAAAGCCAAGAAATTCATTTTTGATGACCTATTTTCATGGATGATAATAAATATGAATATACTGAATATGTATGATGTTTATATAATTTTTACCATTATCGAGATGATAGAACCATAATCAACACATAAGTACCATAACTTATAAATCGAAATAAACCTAAAAATCGATGTTGATAATAACCAAAACATTGATAATAAGGAGATATTGTTAACAAACACGGGATAAGAAGTCATACGAATATCCTATAGATTTTTATACAGATATTTCATGTAATTATAACAAATATAAATTTATTATACATGTGGTTAAATAATGTTCAACTAATTGGAAGCGTGAGGAAAGGGATCTCATCCCAATTTCCACTACATTGAGACAATTTTGGTATTAAGACCCTATTTTCTTCTATATGGTGAATATATTTCCTCTATTAAATAAATAACATGAACATATATTTATTAAATCTAATTATAGTATCAGTTTTTATTTCCTATTTCAAGGGTTTCAATTTAAAAGTTTATATAATATTAAGAATTTATTTTTTTGTCCCATTTTTTTATAATTTCATATATTTTTATGGATGGAATATTATAATTTAAACATCATAACATCCATCTATTTTAATATCCTAGATATATTTAATGATTTATATGTTTATTTCAAACATTTCCTCTTTTTCTCTTGAATGAACAATGAAAATTTTACAATAAAATCCTATCATATTTCTCTTCTTAATCAGTTGTGATTCTCCTACATGACTATATTTAATAAAAATTTATAAAATTCATTTTTATTTACTCAAATTATTTATTAAACAAATTTAATTCTATAATTTATTATACAAGGATTGAAATAAATCATCCAATTTTTTTTAAAAGGTTAATTTTCTAATTTCTTTGCAAAAAGTCAAAAGGTATGTTTTTTAATGTATAGAGATTTAATGGATTTCACCACCTTTATATATATTTTATGATATTTTACGTATTATATAAGTTTTTAATGATTTTATGAAGAATATTATTTAATAAAATTTTATTTTAAATTCTTTACTTATATAGTTTTATATGTTACTAAGGACATGATTGTATTTCAAAACTTTTATTTCTCATGAATTAGTGGTCCTATTTTATTATTTTTATGGTAATTAACTTTATCATATATGTTTTAATTTATCATGATAATATTTTATCAGGTAACAAATATCTATTCCATATACATATTCTTTATATCATGGATATTCTTATTTCTTAAATGATATACTATTTATACATATGGTGTTTTACTGTGAATGTTATTTGATTAACTGGGGAGATATTGATATTCTATATTCTTATCTCAATATAGATATTTATTTATAAGGAATATTGTTTATGAATTAAATTTTTCATTTAATATATTAAGAATGTATTTAACATGAAGTTGTTGGAGGGTCTCGATTATAGATAGGCCCTTGATGTACGACATGTCTAATGAGAAAAACTAGTTTTCCATCATTACTAAATGATTTTTGATGTATACCTACCTATATTTGAATATATATATATATAGGCACAATTCCCTGATCAATATGTTGATCATTTTATATTTAAATAATTTAGATTTGAGTTATTATTATTATTGAGATTATTACATTGATATTATCAATAGATTAATTTTCTTTTCAATCTTTGGGTTACATTGAATGTGTTTTAAAATATTTGCATTTTTATATATATTATTCATTGATTAATAATGATAACATCCATTTTACACAACCTTTTCTGGTTATTTGAGTTCAACATTATTTTTTTTTCCTTTCCTTGGGATATGAAGAAGGAATATATGAATGAGTTTCAAGGATGGAAAGTATTTTCTTTTAACTAGTCATAAATTTTACTTCTAATGTTATATTTTAACCAGGAACATATCTAGTTTATCAAAACAACTAAATAGATTAATCATTAATTATATGATCCCTTGCATCTTATACTAGTGTATAAAATTAGACACTAAATCTAGGTTATTGGATTTTCTATGTTACAGTTGGTAATATAGAATGAATAGTATAACCCTTAGGAACATTATTTAGTAAAACATATACTAATGAACATAACCTTATGATAGACTCTAAGGATAAGTCTAGGTATAAAATAATATCATAAATTTTTATTAAATAATAAAATGTGATATTTTCCACGAAAATAAATTCTTCTCGAGATACTGTAAATGTATATTGTTTTACCACAGATAAATCTATGGGTAATAACCCTGATAATATTTAGTCAAGTATATATTGGTGATCATTTTGATAAATAGTTAATGGTCCCTTATTATACCAGTTTTTTAATATCTTGGTGAGTATGATTTGTTTTATTCGTATTCTCATTACAATCCATTATGAATGATTTGAAAATATTTTTATGATTTGAGGATATTACAAAAGAAACCAATTTTCTGGTTTAGAGATTAGTTATGAAAAAAAATTTAAATTTATTTTAAGAGTTACATAAATTATACAATAATATTTCAAATTCATGATGTTATTAGATAATTCATATTATTCCATTGTTTAGAAATGGTTCACGGAAGAACGAATGTTATCATTACTCATAGAAAATGTAGATATTTCCTTATTGAGAAAGCCAATACACATAAAGTTAGAGACAAGAATATAATGACCATATTAGGGTCTCTGACCAAATGTTTTAATAATAAACTTTCACATATGGAAAAAACATGATGTTCCATGGTGGGATACACCCACATTGGATTTTTTTATGTGTAAAATCCTTGATATTTTAGTGGAAATACTAATCTAGTTGTATCTATACAATGAATTAATTCTTTTGAAAAACTATTTATGGACATGGGAGGTAATGAAGTGAAAAAGTTTATATTGGAAGTATATTTTCATAATGGTTACGTCAATCAATGGAATTCATTGATCCAATATAATTTAGAGAAATAATAACTAAAAAAAATTAATTGAATAAGCTTCAATGTAATCTTATATTACAAATATTTTCCTCATAAACAACAAACTAAAATGAAGAGGAATTTCCTTGGCTTAAAGAAAAAGGAATAGGAATGTGTTATAGAGTATTAGGACACCTTTATAAGACTATCCAGATGTAAAAGGGATTGTATATTCAATATTGAATGAAAAATTTACCATTTCTTTAAAGATATTAATCCATCTCCCTTATGGGAACTAGCTTCTAAAAAAATTATATCGTATGGTGAAATAGTATTATATTACCTTAGAATAGTGAAAGAATTTTATAGACCCCATATTTTCACTAGAAATCAATAAAATTAGAGGTTGAATGAATACGAATAAAAAGGAACATGTTAAATAATAATAATATAAAGAAAAAAATTCTCTCATATGAAAATCATAGTAAGAAACATCCTCGAAAATGATTGAGGGTATTGTTAGTTTTTTATAAGTATAGATATATGGCTTATATGGATAATTAATGAAAGGGAATAAAGGAATCAACTATTATCTAGTTCCTTAACTATAGATAAATGGGGAATTATGTGAATGAATTCCACATACATTAATGGAACCTACCACATAAGAGGCCTAGGGAAAAAATCCAATCTATTTTGGTATCTACAAATGAGGATAAATTTGTTAAAGATATGGTGGTGGGTACTTTAATCATAGCCTTAAAAATGTCAAAAAAATTTATTTGATTATATATCTTCATAAAGTTTTATATCTTATATATTTTCTAATAAAATTGGATATTTTCCCAAAACCTTAAGAAGAGAATTTTTAGTCAAGGATCTTAATGAAAAACTCACCATAATAAAATCATATCCCATTATAAAATATATATAAACCCAATTTAAAAAATTGATTGTTATATATATAGTTGAAATTTATTTAATCCTTGGTAGGTACTAGAATCAAAACATAATGAAAAAATTATTTAGAAGAGAATAAAATTATGATACAATTTGAAGTTTTAAATTCATTGACTTCAGAGGTTATAATTCAACATCATGATCATGTCATGATCCACCTCCAATAGATATTATAAATTATATTCTCTATATATACGAGTAGATGAAATATATGGATTGGAAAGGTGATATTTAAATTTATTATGTATCTGTTATATTAAAATTAATTTAAGTATTTCACAAGGGATTACCTAGACATCCCCTAAACCCTGAAGCTGAGTTTTCAATTTATTTAATACCTGGTGAAAACTCCAATATCAATGTGACCCAATAGACTATACACTTTTGAATTATTTGAGTTGAAGAAACAACTATAGGAGTTTTTATAATAAATTTATATTCCTTAGTGTTTAACTTTAGTGATACCTTATTATTTTCATTACGAAGAAATATGTATCTATGAGGTTGGGAATTGATTATAGGTAAATAAATGTTTAAATACATATAACAACTATATTTTGTCTCGTATTGATGATTTTTTTGATAAACTTCATAGAGCCCAATATTTTAAAAAGATTTACCTTTGTTCTAGGTATCATAAATTTCATATAAAGAAGGAATATATTCCTAAAATATCATTTTTATGAGGTGTAGAGATTACGAGTTTACAATAATTAAATATGGAATGAAAAATACACCCTCTAGTTTTATGGATCAAATTAACATGGCATCTAAGGAATCTCATGATAATTTGGTTCTTGTATTTATTGATGATGTTTTGGTTTAATATTAATGCTGCAAGTTTTGGGTCAAAATAGAAAATATATAGAAACAAGAGGGTGTGAATGGTTTCCTTTTAAGCATCATGATCAAATTGAAACGTCCCTCTTGAATTAAATTGATTCATTCCTTATATCTTCAAGATGAGTATACAGAGGAAAATAAATAAATTAATTAACAAGATATAGATATTTATATTATTTCAAGGCATAAAAAATCTTCATACACTCCACCAATACTCTCCTTATGTTCTTTGGTATTTTTACTAGGATATCCTTTTTCTAGGAACATTCATAATTGTGTACAGGAATTTTAAACCTTACAAAAAATAAGGTTCATTTAAAGAGAACCTTAATGTCTATAACAAAGTATGATAAAGTGACACTCCACCAATGATTGCATTCAAGTAGTCAAGAATTCATAGAAAATAAATTAAATGTATGAATTTAATACTGGTTCATATCAAAGATGCATCTGCATCTAATAGATGTAGATTCTCATTAATAAATCACAAGGACATCAAAATATTCTTCATTGTTTCTCAATATTCATTTTTTAATAATGTGGTAGATAAATCATTTAGTATATGAAATACACGATTGTCTCCAAATTTTATCTCCATAGAGAGCTTTAGATGAAAAAACATTGATATTTATATTTTCAAATATATATATTGAGAAGAAGAAACAATCAGTTTTGAATAATAATTTTTTATTTATTTATGTAAAATATATCTATAAAATAATACTGATAATTGATGATCATTTTAATTTAAATTAACTTAGAAAAATTATAACTTACCTTGGAAATAATAATGATTTAATCTACTGAAAAAGATCCTTTGAATCAGTATTTAAATATCTTCAATGATAAAATAATTTTAATACATTTTTTTAAAAAATAATCAAAATAATGCAAAATTCAAATCTCATAGATGAATGGGTCAAACATAGGGTTTCACTATGTATAGGTAATATTCAAAAGAATGGTTTACAATGTATTGTTAATTCCAAAATTTGGGTTGATTGACCAAACATTAAGAACATAAATATAGGTTATCTAGAAAAGAAATAGTTCCCCAAACATACATTCCATCTAAATGTTGGGTTCCAAATGTAGCATCTCATACAAAATTAACGTTCATGATCCATATATTGAAATCAAAATTAGGATTATGAATAGTGATTCTAGACCATGTTGAAATGACCCGAATACATAGGAAAATTTAAACTTCAGTTGTACTTAAAAACCAAAGTGATTTCGGTATAAAATAATTATTCCCTTAAATATTATCCCTAAATTCATTTAATGTAACTTCATTAGTAATGAAAATACAGTTACTTGTGAGCATCGAAATAAATGAGAATTTATTTAAATTTTTTATTCAATACATACCGAATAATATCCCCCTTTTGATGATCCCAGAACCCATAAAAAATTTAGAGAAAATTTTACAAATATAAATTTAATACCAAATATGAATATGTATTTATTCATATTTAAGTTACGAATAAAATGGTTCTTCCCCAAATATTTTCACACAGAGAGAAACATAAATGTTTTTTTATACACTATATTTCCCACCTTTTTTGTAATATTATAAATAAATTTAAAAGAAAATTGAAACCCACATTACATAGTTTCATATCTCTTAGTAATCTTCATCTTTATATAAGAAATAATTTTAAATAATGAATATATTGGAACATAAAAACATTAGAATTATTAAATTGAAAATAAATATGACAAAACATAAAATATTCTTTTACACATCCAATATTAAAAATATAATTAGACTCATGTTATTGGATAATCTATGGTGTATGATGGAAAAATGGGTTTGGTTTTTTACAATGATTAAGGGGTGCATCTTCACACACCATATTCTCAATTAGTTTTCTCATTGCAGCAAAACAAAATTAAAAAAATTACTCTACTTTTAATATAATTAGATCTTCTATCACTTAATAAATAAGAAAACTATGTTATAAATAACTCTTTCAAGTCATTATGATCATATTTAGAGATAAAAACTCATCTAATATTCATACAATTATAAACTATTTTCTTTTTAGAGACATAAAATATTTTATTGATATTTAACTTTCCAATATATTTTGATATTGTTCTAAAAGGAATTTAAATTTTTCTCTTGAAATAGATGTGTTTTTTAACTCATCAACCAATTTCCAGGAACATTTATGTTCCTCATATAGCTTCCCTACGTTTTCTTTTAAAAAATTAAACTTAGATGTAATTTACAATTTAATGAAATAAAAAATCAATCTATATAACATATCATCATTATTAGATAAAGTTTTTTGAATTTTTAAAGAAGTTATTCCACCATTTTCCCTTTGAAGTGAAAGGCATTTTGGTTCACAACAAGAAAGAATTTTTGTTTCTTTATTAAAATATTTCTGCGGATCTTTTTCAACAATAGATATTATTATGATATTACATCAATTTCAACACAAGGTAGATAAATATCCAACATTATTTGAATATTATCCTAATCAGAAAGTTTTTTAAAAATATAATAAATAAAACATTCCAATCCTTGGTTTTTAGAATTTGAGTTGGATATAATTCTAAACGAGAGAGCCTTAGTCTCTTCATGCAGCTTGGTCCAACGTCATCAGAGGATTTTGAGTTTGAAATTTCAAGGAATTGATGGATGTTTTGATATATTTCAAGGGAGAGTAATATTTAAGGTTTGAAAGAAGAATAATGGAGTGATTTATTCTGATGGTTTTTATGAGACAGTTTAGTTTAACAAGTTAAAATCATAGTGTAATCATTTCATATTTTTAAATTTCAATGACATTTCATAAGAAATATTAAATAAGAATAATTTTAATATATTTAAATTTAAACATAATAATTTAAGAAATATATTTTAAAAATAATGAGTATAAAGAACATAAGGTTCATACAAGAAAATGAAAATTATATAATTTTTCATTGAATAGACCTAACGTAATTTTATGTATTTTCAATACAAGATACATTATACACACTCCCTAAATTACTATTTATTTCAAAAGATAGTCTTTAAGTGTTATGAAAACATTTATAAAATATTTTTCAAAAAATAATATGTGCAACAAAATGAATTTAAAATGAGAATCAAATAAATTTATTCAGGACATACTTATTCATTTTGAAATTACTCCCCCTAAGAACTTAAAAAATTTCTCATGTGATACAAGACAAATATTTTAACACATAACATAACATATTAATTTTAGAAAGTAATATAATATATAATAATTAAATAAATTATATTATAATATAAAACAATAGTGTGAATAATGTTTTTAATAGTTCAAGCATAGGAGAAATCAAATATGGAGGAATTTTAAAATATTTCATCCCCCCAAATAAAAATAATTAGAGTGAAATAATTGAGAAGGAAAATAAATACTTCATGTATTTCAAAAGTTTTTCTTTAATTTGAATTCCTTTTAGATAATGAACTACTTCAATGTAGATCAAATGATATTAAATAATTACAATTTTCAGTTACCATAAATCTTCATGTATTCATTAACAACCCACTAATTAAAATAAGAAATGATGTTCAGTGGTATACATATGTAAAATATCCAAAACAAGTTTCTTTTGGTACCCATATGATTCTAGGTTCTCTGGTGTTAGAAATTTAATAATTTGGTTAAAAAATATATTTACTTTGAGTAGATAGTTTATACATATATTCAAATAAATATTTTTAGAAAAAACACACTTGACCCCAAAATTTTGAGGATATCTAAAATAACAGTCATTATCATAAATTACATTAATAAAAAAATAAATACATTTAACAATAGAAATGATTTTTATTTAAGATCCAAGAACAAAATAATTCCTATATAATTTTGGTATTTCTATGTTACTACCAATACCAATCTTTCCTTTATTAATTTTATTTTAAAAATTAATTTTATTTAATTCATTTATAAATTAATAAACATACATGAAGCTTTTTTTAAACAAAAAACATCATACAATAATTATTCAATTTCATTTTCATGTAAAAGATATTAATTTTTTAAGAGTTATATATTAAATCTGAAATCTGATTTATCAAACAATATTTTTGAATAAAAATGGAATCACACCATTCTGTACATTTTCTAAGCTTTAATTAAAGATTCAAATTTCTCATGAATAATAAAACAATATACATTATGTTCATTATAAGAATTGTTTTTAGAATAATAATTCTGAGAGTAAGAAGATTATACCACATCTTCATGATCCATAAAATATATATTTAATCTTTAATTTTCATAGTCAGCTTCAGAGTATGTTTTATATTCATCACATGAATCTTTATAAGTTTTATAAGTATCCTTCATGACATTTTTTAACATTATTTTAAAATAAGATTTCATATAAGCTTTAATAAAGGGATAATCAAGTTACATATGACATTTCTTATCACAATCATCAAATATAACATCATTATCCTTTTTTTAATTATCATTTTTATTATTATAGAACTTTCTTTGTTTTTTATATATTTGATAGTTCATTATTTGAACCTGAATGACTAGAATCTGAATATTTATCCAATATAAATTTCAATGCATCATATTATTTTTTATAGATTTATGGTATTCTGCTACACCTTTCATCTCATATTAGTACATCATTAAAGTACCAATAAAGTTGTTTATTGAAATATTTTATATATAAGTTGATAGTCTTATTGAAGTTGATATTCCATTCTATTTTGAAAGTAACTATATTATAACTTCTAATGAATGATCTATTAGAGTAATTGGATCTCACATGGTTGGAACACCATTAAATAATTCATTCAATATCCCATTCATCGAAATGATTATTTTATCATTATATATCTTGAAAGTATCAAATTTCTATTTAGAATTGTTAAACCATAGCTATCTGAAATTTTTAGTTCTGTCATAGGAAAAAAATGGTCTACCATATCTCATATGTAGAATCACATTATGAAACTCTATTTAATCTATCAGTTCATAATCCACAAGCAATAGCATTCAATGATCTCAAATTAAGAAAATAATATTTCCTTTGAGCATCATTCCAATTATCTTGTTCGTCTTTATGAATTTTATATGGGGTGACCATTTTTAAATAAAATTTTATTCTAGAGATTTTAAAATAAATTATCTTGTTTTCTTTCCATCATAAATAATTATCACCATTAAAATAAGGAGAATGAATAATTGAAATAACTTCTCTATGATTAGCCGTAAATATTTTTTATACATATGGTTCTTTAACTCAGACTTGATCGATGAAACAGATGTATATATATTAGACTGTGAATTTATATAGTAGATGATGTTGTTGGGTAGAAAGATTAGAATCATCAATAGAATATAGTTTCTGATATCAATTTTTCTTATTAAGTACAAATAATAGAATCCAAAATAATTTTAAAATGATACCCAATAGATCCCATCATTTGATTACAGTTTTTGGTTTATAAAGGGAATATTGAAGATAAAAGGGGGATGTGAATTGTATCCTTTTACAAATCATGAAAACAATATAAACAACCCTCTTAAATTTAAGAAATTATTTTCTTCCCTCTTAAATATGGTTATTCAATAGATATTAAATAAATGTATGAACTGGAATATGGTATGTTTAATGGTTATGGGCACGAAAATACCCTATTAAATTCCACAAACTCTCCCTCTACAAGCTTTTTTATTTTCACTAGAGTTCCTTTTATTAGAAATGTTCACAACAAAGTACATGAATTTGAAACCTTACCACAATTCATGTTATTTTTCAGGGAACATTAATATTCATAGCTTATAACGTGAAGCTAAAACTACACCAATGACTAGGTAAAAGAAGTAAAAAATATAGATAAAATAGAGGAGATGTATAATTTTTATTCTAGTTCAGATCATAGTTACAAAAGCAACTGACAGATGTAGTTGATCTTTAATAAATCATTGTAGTAGAAAAATAATCATCAATGGTTCATAGGATTCCTTTTTCTTTATATAGGAGTAATAAAAACATTTAGAATATAATAAACATGTATGTATATAAAATATAGCTATGATATATACTTTTTGAAGTTACAACAAAATATTAACAAAGAGATACAATAACCTCAACTTTTCAATCAACCAAAAAAGTATCAAAACAAGTATTTCTCCAAAGTGTATCTCTTTAGAGAACTAGAGATGATAATTATATGATATTTTTATAGTAATATATATATTGATAATATGAAATTCTTGATATTTCACAAGAAGATTTTCCTTCTTTATGTCAAATAGATTTATAAAATCAACCTGATATGTAAAGATCCTTTAAATTTAAACATGAAAACCAAAAATTAATTTTAATTAGAAATAAGAACAATTTTATTCAATAAAAAACTCCTTTGAATAGATATTTAAATATCATCAAATGATAAAATAATACCCACGATACCTTTACAGAAATCATGGAAATAATACAAAATCCAAATCTAATAGATGATTGGGGTAAAATATTGGGTTTCACCATGCATAGGAAATCTTCCAAAGTATGGTTGATAATGTATATTTTATTATAGAAATATTTTTTATGAACCATACACTATGAACAAAAACAGAGGATATCTAAAAAAATTATATCTTCCAAACATTACTTTTCATATAAACATAGGGTTCTAAAAATATTATTCTTTAAAAATGCAGGGTACTTGATCTATACATTCACATCAAACATATGTCCATGAACAATAATTTCATTATACATTGAAATCCCCACAATAGTTAGGGAAATTTAAAAATTATCCATATTTAAAAACTAATGTTCTTATAGAATAAAATAATTATTCCTGTAAATATTATCCCAAAATTAACTTAAATAAAATTCATTAGTAAAAAAAATTATGGTCTTCGTGGGAAAAAATATCAATGAAAAATAAGCAATGTTATTTAATTAATGAATTTTCAATAATGATAACCTTGAAAATCATATTTAGATCATTATTGACACTCGTAGAGAAATGGTGTTATATGGGAAATATATCCAGTGTGAATTTTAGAATAAGAATGTTTTTTTCTTGGTCATATTTTTCCCATGGAGGGAATCTCAGTTGATACTTCAAATGATAATTTAGTCAATTAAAGGACTACACTAACAAAAAAATATGGTATATAGTTTAATTAGAGTGGAATACTTCTTTTGTTGATTTTTTAACATTATCTCAATTGGATAACTCGTTAACCATGCTTATAGATAAATAGGATATGTTTATATGGACAACATAATGTGAATACTCTTTAATAATTGAATAAGATATTATTAAATTCTTTAATATTGAATCTGTCATTATGAAACAATGTATTTGTGATATATTGTGATCCATCCAAGAAGGGACTCAAATTTATCCTTATACATAATGATGACGTTATTGCCTATGCATCATGATAATTAACGAATCAAGAATAGAATTATTAAAACCATGAACATTAATTGGAAGTCATGATAATTTCTTTGACGATATGGATATATTATAACAATGGTGGAAGTTGTGAGATATACACATATCACAAGAGTTTTAAAATTATGTTTTCATAGAAAGTTATTGGCTTGATGCATAGTTGATTGATCCATCCACTGAAGGATTCTAATTTCTTAATATAGTACTACCTAAGAAATGAAAATTAGGTAGAAAATTAATTAATTAGGAAATACCATGAAGTAAAATTTAAAATGTGGATTACATGGATTATATGGTGATTGATTTTGTAAATATGGATATGGGAACTGTTAATGAAGGGGAAAACAGAACCCCTTCTTCAAATTATTAACAAATCATATTAATTAGATACAATAAAGCATTCTCAGTCAAATGATAAGAATTTTAAAATGAAAATTAATGTTGGGGATGATGGGAAATTGAAAGTCTACATTTATGAAGATGGAATTATGAAATGTGGAATGATGCTATTTTTTATATCTACACCTAATCCAAAAATGAAATTATTAGTTGATACTCATAACTTGATTTTATTTATAAATCCTTATAGCACCAAGATGTATATTATTTGAACAAAAAAAATTAGTGGGAAATTGTGAATTAAGGATCAATATGATTGGTTTTTTTAAAAATTTAGACTATGATATAGTATCGTAGAGAAGTCATGTAACTTATACATATTCCTATTTTAAAATGGGATGAAATTATTGTGGACTTTTTCAATGGATTTCCGAAAACTCGCATAAATAATGATTCCATGTGACTTATTGTTTATCACCTTATCTAATCCACACATTTAATTTCTATAAGATAATATTTATATCTTAAATAACAAAAATAGTACTAAATTAATGATGTTTTAAGACCTTATTGTGTGCCTATTTATATTTTTTTATCATGATTCACAATTTATAATAAAATTATTGAAAATTATTCAAAAGGATCTTGATATTGAGGATCATTTGAGCCCCGCTAATCATCCTCAGACTGATGGACAATATTAAAGTAATATTCAAACATTATAAGATAAATCGTGGTAATTCTCACTTTATGATTAAGGTATGTGGGTTCATTATTTTCATTTTCTTTAGTTTTTCTTTAATAAAATATTTTGTTTAATTATTAAAATAGCAATGTATGAAGTATTATATGACAAGATATGTATTAATCCATCTTAGTAGGATGAAGTTAGTGAAAGTAATGATGTAGTCCCAATACTTATTGAGGTCACAACAATAATTGTAAATACAATTCAGACCTATAATAATGAATCTCGAAGAAAGAAGAAAAGTTTTACCTATAAATAAATTAATGATTTTGAATTTCATGTGGGAGATCATGTATTCTTGAATTTATCTACATGGAATGGTGTTATATGGTTTGGTAAGAAATGAAAAATGAGCCCTAGGTATATTTGAATTTTTGAAATTATAGAATTTGTTTGATCTATAGTTCACCATTTAAAACATCCAATATGAATATTTAAAGTTCATGATGTGTTCAATATCTCATTATTATGGAAGAATATTATTGACCCAATACATGTTATTACATTATAATAAATAGAATTAGAACCTAATATATCTTACTATAAAGAGCCTTTCTAAATTATTGAAACTAGGTTACAGGTGTTACAAATTCAGATGATTCAAATGTTAAAGGTTCATTGTATAAATCATAAAATAGAGGATGTTTCATTGAAACTGAAGGATATTTTGAAGGAGAAATGACCCCATTATTTTAGAAAGTAATATCCCTGAAAATTTTGAGGATCAAATTTTTAAAGGAGGGAAGAAAGTTTCACATGATCTTCAATTATAATAGGAGAAAATTTTATTTTAATGAATCAATTGTAAAATGAACATTTTAATATTTCAAGGAATAAAAATTCTAATTATATAAGATTAATATTGATTTTGAACATACTATATCAAAATAGGATTGGAATAATTTTTTAAAAATAATTTCCATTAGAGATAAGATTTTATGAATAATTTAAAATATATTATTTAACTAATCCTACTATTTTTATTATAATTTGTTATAAAATTTATTTTTAAACATTTATTTATTTATAATTTGATAAATTAAATAAAATACCATTTGGTGGTAAAAATGTATATTTTCATAAAATTGTTTTTAATTGGATAATGTTTTTCCATTTTAAATAATTAAAATAATTTATAATATATAAGTATTTAAATTAAAATTATAGATTATAAATAAATCTATATAAATTTAAATCCATATAATGATTATTACTTGTATTAGAGTTATTGGAAAACATCTTCTACTTTAAAAATAAAATTTTAGGTAAATATGTTTTCAGTAACGATTTATAGCTTTATTTTTTAATTAATTTTTTCTAATTATAAAAATGGAATTTGAAAAAAAAAATATATTAGGAATCAGAATGTCATAATTTTTTAATGAGGTCACTTTTATTTTTTGACACTATTAATATTAAAATCGGTAAAAGTTGGTTAGTATGGTTAATATTAAAATGGGTTTAAAGGGTTAAAAATAAAGGGATAAGGATTTAATATAACATGAAACAATTGATTAAACATTGCTTTTTGATTTTATTTCTACTATAACCTTATCACCATTTAATGTGACTTTTTTTAGAACAATTTTTCTTGCCTAAAACATTAATATGTTTTAATATTTTGAAAACATCCATGGGTGTCCTCTCCTCAACGTTTAAAAAGGATCCTTCTACCCTAACTTAGTCAAACATATTGAGATATTTATATTTACCAAAAACTAGGAAAAATATAAACCCAGCATCCTTAGAAAATTACTAGAATTTTTTTCTTCCAAAAATAACAACCCTATGGTTTTTAAAAGTAGGTCTAAAATGTAATGCCATTACCCCAGAATCCCAGAGTTAGTGAATTATTTTAATACATTTTCATGATTACAAGGAATCATGTCCCAAAAATCCAATCATTTTAGTAGTCTTGGAAAAAATATTACATAAATAAATGTTATATTACACAATAGAAAATAAAACAAAATATAAATGATCCTTTGAGAATGTTGTTAATCCCCTTAATTAACCCTACTTATCAATTGTAATACACTTCTTGGAATCCTGGGAAGAGAAAATATAAGAAAGTGGTGAGCTCAGATGCTCAGTAAGGATAAACATTTATCCAAAACTTTTATAAATTAGAATAAACATTTATGTCAATGTATAAAAATAAAACAAAAGCCTTTTAAACTTAAACTTCATCATAATATAGAAAACATAAATCAATTAATTCCATTTACTTATTCACATGGATATTCTACTAGTCGAATAATCACATGCAATATCCATAACCAATTTCATAATGATGGAATGCATAATTTCGGTCGTCATAACCACATAATAATGGCCTTGTGCCAAGACTACAAATATGATTTTGTCATGGCCTTGTGATAAGACACTAGCTTGTCTCATGAGACCAACCGATGCATCGAGTAGCTATAGAAGACTCCACCCATTACTTACCAAGTCTAATTCATTCCTCATATGAAAAGGCTTAAACATTACATAAACATTCAAATTTAAACTAGAATAAAAATTTTCAATATGTTATCCGTAAACCATTAATGGGGTAAAACTAACACATCCACGGTCAATCATATCACCAAACCTTCAATAAAATATGGATGATTTTTATCATAATAAATCAACATAAAACAAGCTAAAAATCTATAAAAGGATGTTTACATTGATGAAATCAAAACATTTTTTAGGGAAATATCTCATCCTATTTTCAAATAATTGAAAAGTCATATATTTATAAAAGAAAAATTTTATTTTGAAATTATTCTTACAAGCCTATATGGGAAGCTTCGACGATGTTATAAAGGTGAAAAATATCCTCACCCATCACATTAGTTAAAAAATACATTCTTACCTTATTTTTGTCGAGAAGTTCAAAAAGTACATTGTTTGGAAAATGACGGAAAGATTCCTTTCAAAACAAATGTGGTCAAATAAGGGTTTAAATGACTTTAACCCATAGTATAGTAAATAGTAAAAATGTTTTGAATTAAATTTTTATGAAAACACGAGTGTGGATTATAAATAGGTCCATGTAGATACTTATGTATTAACAACCATGAATAAGTAAAGAGATTGTAGAATTAACCCTTAACTTGCACTTTCCATTGGTCGAGGGTATATTTAACCTCATGTATAATGACTATAGTATGTTATTAAAGTATTACGAAACCATATTAATATTTATTATATCATACATGATTCATTTATTACTTTATAATACCCATTTAATAATGATTTCCTTGTTAAATTAACATTTTGGGTAATAATTATTTTCTTTATAATACGTGTTTTAACTTGTTATTTTTGATCGTATCATTCAGATCATGAGTTAAATAATTCCAGAATATAAAACATTATTTATATATTATATATATTTTGAATATAAATATTTATAATAGATAGATATATGAAATGGAAGACACTCTTTATGGAGAGGGTAGGCCGTACGTATGCATAAACACTATTTTAGTTTTCATATCGTATTGAATGGAATTAAATGAATAAGATATATGTAAGTACATACATAAATACATACATACATATATATATATATATCTATTAGCATTATTATGTTATATATTACATACATATTAATAATATATATTTTTATAATCATCATTGAATGGTGAATGTGGGAATTAATCTCATCGCATCGTGGAGATGGTAATCCTTAAGTACGCATGAGCAACAATATCATTATATTGATGGTGAAATAGTATGTAATTGGATGTTATATCATATATACAGAATCTTAAAATGTTATCTTTATTATTTACATCAGTTATACTCATTATTATTTTCATCCAAATAATGAAGTGTTTGAATAACAAACTACACCACGACGTCGAGACGGTAAGCCGTACGTATGCACGTATGGTGAATTTGTCTTTTATAGGATGGATACAATAACGAATCTGGTTTTACCATATCTATAATAGCATAAAATTTTTTATGAGGTACTGGAGTTATTATTTTGGTATGGAAACAACAAAGAAAGTGGAAGTGGAATAAAAATGGATATTGAAAGAGGGTGGTGAAATTATTACCTCTTCTTTGGGTGTTTCCTTTTGAGTAGATCAAAAGTGCTCCTTAGATTGGATTTTTAATAAAATATATAGACTCTAGGTTGATATGAAGGGAAGTTGGGAGGATATTTGGGAAGATTTTGGCTGAGCCAAATGGATTTGGAGGTGTGATTTCGAGATAAGGGGAAGGACCCTTTTATAAGAGTGGTGACAGTCACTTTAGGGAAAGATTAAATTATTGATTTATTATACCGTCATATTCGGTTTATAATGGATCCACATGAATTTATTTATAGTATTAGGTGGTTATGGGTTAATCTATACTCATAAAATAAGTTGTAGACATGTTTAGGTTACCATTTTAACCTTATCTTTTAGATTTACCTCTTAGTTATATAGTTTAACTTTTACCGTGTCTTCTTGTATTCTTACACTATATGGTTAATAAACTTACTCTAAACATCCAACAAAAACTATAGTGGTTCATTAATGAAATATATAATATTATTTAATTCATTTTTTTGAACCTTAAATTTTTAGGAATATTATATCAACCAATAATATAGTACTTTTTTAGAAAATTAATTTATGTCAATTTTGATACTATTTGGTATTTTGTTTTTTGTGAAAGTCATAAAAAACCTTATCACTTCGAAAAAAATTAACTAATCAACCATAACATGTCATATTAACCTATAATATTAGTGTAATTAATCAAATGTCTCAATTTACATTTATTTGCATATTTATAATATTAATTATATTAATATTTCATTAATAAGGTAATTAACACTTCATCATTGTGTCATAAATAAATTAAATTATTTGATGTCTAAAAATTATGAATAAAATACCATTATGTACGATATCTTTTTATATTTATAATGAATATTTTTAGTTGAATTTATATTTTGTATAACCCTATATTAAAAATGGTTTAGTTATTATACTTCGAATTAAACACTTTTAACTCTTCTTTAAATAAAATAATAATAAATGTCCTAATCTAATACAAGTGGACCAAATAGGATCATATTTTATTCCTAAGGATGTTTTTAGTCTAATTACAGTTGTCCAATAGAATTAGGACATGTGTTAGGATAATTATAATATCATTTTTACCCTTAATTACCCTATTTACTTTTAACCATGGTAAATAAAAGTCAAAAGTTAATATTCACCAAAAATTATTTTCATCTTATTGAAACACATTTTAATTTCTAATGTTAACCATTTCTTTCAGAATTTTTAAATTCAACTCACAGAAGCAGTAAAATTATGTTTTATGAAAACTTGCAAATGCTCCTAGAAGTTGGGTAAAAAATGATAAAAAGTTCAATAAAATTTTATACAACTAATTTTATTATAAAATGACTCCAATGAATTAAATTTAAATTATATAGGTATTATATATCTATTTTTACTTAATTTAAATTTAAATAAAATAAATAGTTATTTAAATAAATATTATGTTTTAAATAATGACGTAGTGTTTTTCACTATTCCTCAAAAATTGAATGATTTCAGAAAAATACGAAAAATTAACCCTAAGATAATTTTGATATTATGAATTATAAAATGAAGTATATTTTACCAAATATAAAAAATATAATTTTCATTTATCAATTTAAAATTAATTCCCATTATCAAACCCAAAAAAGTGGGTTTTTAAAAAGTAAACATTATCAACAGATTGACATATGATTATGTCAAATTTTAAAGTGAAATTGATTATAATAACCTACATTTTATTCAATGATAAAAATATAATATAATTATCATACCAAATCATTTTAATGTATAATTGAACACTATAAATTATATTGATTTAAAAAAAAATTCAATTAAAATTTAGTATTTTTCACTATTCACCCAAATATGAAAGTTATCAGAAAAACACCAAATATTTTTCAAAAATAAATTTTTATCTCCCAATTCTAAAGAAGATGTTTATTTTATAAAATTGAATATATAAATATCAAATATTGGATTTAAAAAGGGTTCTCTATTAAAAGGCGATAAAATTGCATATTCTGAAAAATACTTCCTTTATCTGAAAAAATGAATTTGTTCTTATATTATGTCTATGAAAAACATAATATGTATGTAAAAAATTTTATGGAACATATAAAATTCAAATTGGAGATAATACTATTCATAACCTCTTTTGAAAAACTAGTTTGGTATGTCATGGTGTGCTTGAACTCGGTTTTGCGTGTAACGCAAGTCATTGAATTACATTGAAAAAATAACGTACTATGAAATCATGGGGTGTTACATTCTACCCTTATTCAATAAATTTTATCATCTCAATTTGAAATTTTTCTTCGAAAAAAAGGATAAAAATATAAAAATACATTTGTGGAAAACCCATATCAGAAATTGAGTTAATAAAATTTTGTCTTAATAAGAGGGAAAGGGGAAGGAAAATGATACCACCAAATTATGATCTCGAATAGGAGAACAGTGGTGAAAATTAGAGACACATAATAGGAGAAAAAATTTAAATATTTAAAGGGGAGATTGTGGACATCAATCACAAAAAAGTGTAAAATTGAGGGCCTCAAAGCCATCAATCTATGTTGATTTAAAATATCATCAGTTCAACAAAACATAAGGTATTAGAATAACACATTTTTGGTTTTAAGATCCCTTTCCTAAAAGTTAAGAATTAATTTCTTCATAGAATAAGTAGAAAAAATAATACTTGATAAGTAAAGTTCCATCCACTAACTAATTTCTAGCACAATCTCCTCTTTCAATCCAAAAGATAATAGAAATCACAAATATTCTATTTATCCTAATCATATAGGGTTCCAAAAAATTAATTTATAATTCATCTTTCAACCCAATTTAAAAAACATACATTATACAAACCATGACATCACTTGGGATAGTGGTAGTTGATTCACCCTAACCGCCCATCGGTTGCGGGTTCCAGTCTCGCGGCCATGCCGGACGTGAAAGGTTGTCGCCCGACCTCTGGGTTGTCTTTTTTATAACAATCCAAAAATAATCTTAAGAAATGTTTTACCCTTAAAAAATTGTATTCAATGTCAAACGTAATCCATTCCATCCTTTAGAATTATCCAAAATACTTCTTTCCAAAATCACAGTACGAAATTTATAAGGAAGGTAGACATAATGATCACTTTTTTCCACATAATAACATGTGAATACCTTCATTATGCATTCTCTTAAAACATGGTAACATGCTGAATTTCCATAAACCCTCATTGATTAAATTAACACTACCTTATTCCTTATAGAATACTGGATATACTGTTTATATCCAAAAATATTATAAGCTCCAACAATGATGGAATATACAAATCATTAATCAGTTTCAAGGTAGTCAAGAATATCCAATATAATTTATCTAAATCAATCATATCTTATTCCAATGTCACTACCTCAAAATCAGAACCAAATTATGGTTTATCTTTATCTCAACCATATATTTTCCAAAAAAGATAACTTTCTATTGAATCACTTTTCTTGTTTCCACACAATCTCATGTCTTTAATGAAATAGTACTGCAGTACAATCCTTATATAGTCTATAATTCTAATAACATGTACATCATTAATACAACACTCAAATGACACAACACTTTAACAACAATATAAGAATAGTAATCATTCCTCTTCATCTTCACTAGTATCATAACTTGATTATTATCCAATAGCATCATTTCAGGTATACTCTGATGATTTAGACATTGATTCCTATAGTGTCCCAACACCTAGCGGATGAAGCATTGTACATTTGAAACTTTTTTTCTTACCCTTAAAATCACATACTTGGCGTCATTTTTCTCTACACTTATAAAAAACTCCCATCCCCTTCAAGAATTTACCAAGGTGACTCTTTCAACAATTATCACATATGGGAAAATCCTTCTTTCCCCACTTCACTCTATCCATATTTCTCTCTTCCTTTTTTTTCATCTCTTGCATCCCTTCAATGACATAGGACTCAGATAATTCATTACTTCTCTTATTAACACATGAAACTATTTATTCATATTATGTGAATACGTGGGAGACTATTACACTTTAAAATGTTGGCTTAATACCATGAAAGATATGATCCCTCTTAATCTTTCAATCATGTGTATTGATTGAATTCTCATTCCTTCTACTAGGAGCCATTTCTATGCAATGTCATACACTAGGTTTGTTTATGAATCAAAATGAATTATTCCAATATTGTAAAATACAAAATGTAAATTGAAAAGATTATTTATATAATCAATAATCATAAAATGTTTTCTTTAGAGAAGTATTTACTCCCAAATCCTTCATAATGGATTTTAATGAAAATGTGAATTATCCTAAGCATATCTCCTAGAAGTTTCGTAACCAAGAGTGCAGCAAGGACCACTGTCGTGTACCAGGATACATCGGGTAAAGCCCAAAACTCCTTGTCAGAGTTTTCACTCCAAGGTACATCTGTGCCAGAGCCGCCTCTACTTGCTCATATTCAGACAGGGATGTATTGCTTGGAAAATACACTAAATCTCTAAATTACCAAAATTATTGGAATTTCTTCTAAACTAATCCTCAAAGTATATGTTAGGGTAATGTTCTATAATCAGAGTTTATCTAAATCTATTTCCAAGGTTGTTTCTAAACTTAATATGATGAAAACTATAACACCCTGGCCCTAGAAGACTATATTCGGTGCATTATTTTAATACATTGGCATGATTAAAAGCAATCTAGTCTTGAAAGACTGATCTGTTTAGCAGTCTTGGAAAATAGATTACATACTAGAATGATACAATAGAAAATAGAAAATAAAACACACACAAAAATCCATTTATAACACCATTAATCCCCTAGCATAAACCTACATGTCAATCATAACAAACTTCTTGGAATCTTGGGAAAATAAAACATAAGAAAGGGGTGAGATCATATGCTTAGTAAGGAAAAAAATTTAGCAGAAACTTTCCTAAATAAGAAAAAAAATTAAGGCAATGTATAAATCTAAAACAAAATCCTTTTAAACATAAAATTCAGCATAATATGGAAAAGATAAATCAAAATATTCCATTTACTTATTCACATGAATATTCTACTAGTTGAATAATCACATGAAATATCCATAACCAATTTCATAATGATGGAATGCATAATGCCAGACATTAAAACCACATAGTCAAGGCCTTATTCCAAGGATACAAATAAGATTTTGTCAAGGCCTTGTGCCAAGACACTAGTTTGTCTCATTAGACATATCGATGCATCAAGAATCTATATAGGGCTCCCCCCATAACATACTAAGTCCAATGCATTCCTCATATGAAATATCTTAAATATAACAAAAGAATTCGTATTAAAACAAGCATAAAAAATGTCAATACTGTATCCATAAACAATGAATTGTGTAAAAATTACACATCCACAGTCAATCATATCACAAAATCTACAATACAATATTTAAGATTTGTATTTTAATAAATCAACTTCAAACAAACTTAAAATCCATCAAAGGATGTTGTAATTGATGAAATCAAAACTTTTTGTAGATAAATATCTCTTTCTATTTTTAAATCTTTTAAAAGTCATATAATTATAAAAACATTTATTTTGAAAATAATCTTATAATATGGTATGAGAAGCTTAGATAATGTTATAACGGCAGAAAATATCCTCACTAGCCATATGTGTTAAAAAAAGGCATTCTTAACTTAATTTGGTCGAGAAGGTCATAATATACTTTGTTTGGAAAACTACGGAAAGATTATTTTCAAAATATATGTGGTCAAATAAGGGTTTAAATGACTTTAACACATATTCAATTAAATATTAAAAATGTTTTGAATTACAGTTTTAAGAAAACACGGATTTGGATGATAAAGTGGTCGTAGTAGATACTTACTTATTAACAACCTCGGATAAGTAAAGAGATTGTAGAAATAACCCTTACCTTGCACTTTACTTTGGTCGAGGGTACGTTAAAACTCCTATATAATGACCATTGTTTGCTATTAAATTATAATAGAACCATATTCATATTTATTATATCATACATGAATAATTTTTGACATTATATGACCCATCTAATAATGATTTCCATGTTAAATTAACATTTTGGGTAATAATTGTTTTCTTTATCGTATGTGTTTTAACTTGTTATTCTGGATCATATTATTTAGATCATGATTTAAATAATCAATAATATAAATAATGATTTATATATTATATATATTTATAATATAAATATTTATAAAAGATAGATATATGAAATGGAAGGCACTGTTTATGGAGACGGTAGGTCGTACGTATGCGTAAACGTTTTTTCTGTTTTCATACTGTATTGAATGGAAGTAAGTGAATAAGATATATATAAGTACATATATATATATATATATATATCTAGTAGAATAAGTATTTCATATATTACATACTTATTAATACTATATATTTTAATAATCATCATTGAATGATGAACGTGGGAATTAATCTCAACGCGTTGTGGAGATGGTAATCCGTACGTACGCACGAGCCACAATATCATTATATTGATGGTGAAATAATATGTAATTGGATTTTAAATCATATATACAGAATAATTAACATATTATATTTATTATTTACATCAGTTATACTCATTATTATACCCATACAAATAATAATGTGTTTGAAAAACAAACTACACCACGACGTGGAGATGGTAAGCCGTATGTACGCACGTATGGTGAATTTTTCATTTATAGGATGGATAGAATAAAGAATATGGTAGTAAAATATTTATAATAACATCACTGTATGTAGGAGGTACTAGAGTAATTATTTTGGTAAGGAAAAAACAAATACAGCGAAAGTGGATGAAGAAAGGAACATGAAAAAGGGTGATGAAATTTTTACCTCTTCTTCGGGTGCTTACTTTTGAGTTGATCAAAAGTGATACTTAGGTTGGATGTATGATAAATGTAAGGATTATAGGTTGATTTGAGGGATGTTTAGAGGATATTCGGTTATGGGTTGGCCAAGACAAATTGGTTTGGAGTTGTAATTTTGAGAGAAGGTGTAATTCCCTTTTATAAGAGGGGTGAGGGTCACTTTAGGAAATGATTAAAATGTTGATTTATTATACAATCATATTTGGTTTATAATCTCTCCAAATTAATTTCATTTGAGACTTAAGTGGTTATGGGTAGACATCCTTTCAACAAATATATTTTATACATGTTCATCTTACCATTGTAACCTTTTCTTTTAGATTAAACTCTTAGTTAAATAGTTTAACTTTTACCTTGTCTTCTTGTCTTCCTATACTATATGGTTAATAAACATACTCTAAACTCCAAATAGAACCTAAATTTGTTCATTAATGACATATAGAATATTATTTAATCACTTTTTCTGAACCTAAGATTTTTAGGAATATTATATCAACCAATACTATATTATTTGTTTTAAAACACAATTATGTCAATTTTGACACTATTTATTATTTTGTTTTTTTAAGTAATAACAAACTTATCGCTTCAAAAAAAATTCTCTAATCAACCCTAACATGTCATATTAACCATGAAATTTATTAGAATTCATCTGAAGTATCAATTTACATTTAATTGGATATTTATAATATCAATTATTTTATTATTTCATTAATAAGGTAATTATTGCGTCATCATTGTGTCATAAATAAATTAAATTATTTAATGTCTAATAATTATAAATAAAATACGATTATGTACGAAATTTAATTATATTTCTAATATATATTTATAGTCTAATTTATATTTTGTGTAACCCTCTATTAAAAATGGTTTAGTTATTAAACTTTGAATTAAGCACTTTTAACTCTTCTTTAAATAAAATAATAATAAATGTCCAAATCTAATACCAGTTGACCAAACAGGATCATATTTCATTACTAAGGATGTTTTTGGTAGAATTACACTTATCTAGTAGAATTATGACATGTGTTTGGGTAATTATAATATCATTTTTACCCTTAATTACCCTATTTAATTTTATGCCTGGTAAATAAAAGTCAAAAGTTACTATTCAACGAAAATTATTTTCATCTTATTGAACAACATTTAACTTATTTATTTCAACCATGTATCTCTGAATTTTGAAATTCAACTCACAGAAGTGGTAAAATTATGTTTTATGAAAATTTACATATGCTCCAAGAAGGTGGGTAAAAAAATGTTAAAAAGTTCAATAAACTAATATACATATAATTTTATTATAAAATGACCCCAATTAATTACATTGAAATTATATAGGAATGATATATCTAATTTTAATTAATATAAATTTAAATAAAATAAATAATTATTTAAATTAAAATTCGGTTTTAAATAATAACCGAGGGTTTTCACTATTCATCAAAAATTGAAACTTTTCAGAAAAATATAAACAATTCACCCTAAGATAATTTTGATATTATGATTTATTAAATGGAGTCTATTTTTCCAAATTTAAAATTAATTCCCGTTGTCAACCCCAAAAAAGATGGTTTTTAAAAAGTAAAAATTATCAAAATATTGACATGTGTTTTTGCCAAATTTAAATGTGAAATTACTTATAATGACCTAAATTGTATAAAATGATAAAAATATAATCTAATTGTCCATATAAACCATTTGAATTTATAATTGAAAAATATAAATTATTTTTATTAAAAAAGTTGTTTTCAATTAAAATTTAGTATTTTTCACTATTCACCCAAATATAAAAGTTATCATAAAAACACCAAAAAAATCAAAACTAAATTTTTATCTCTCGATTCTAAAGAAGAAGTTTATTCTTTCAAATTTTATATATAAAAGTGTCAAATATTGGATTTAAAAAGGGCGCTCCATTAAAAGATGGTAAAATGGGTTTTTTTTGAAAAACATTTCCTTTATCTGAAAAAAATGAATCTGTTCTTATATTATTTCTTAGAAAAACATAATATGGATGTTAAAATTTATATGGTATATATAAAATTTTGAAATATAATAGTATTATTCATAACCACTTTTGAATAGCTATTTTGTTAAGTCATCGTGTGCTCGAACTTGGTGGTGCGTGTAGCGCAAGTTATTGAGTTACTTTGAATAAACAATGTACTATGAAATCATGGGGTGTTACATAAACGACCTATATCTAAAAATATGTAATCATATTAACCCAAAAAAATCATTTTTATATTCATTTTTATCCACATTAAATTATTTCTTAACCATTCCAATATAATAAAACCATTATCAATTGTATTCTTAGATTTTATTATCTAATGTATTAATAATTAACCATCTAATTCACTATCAAATGAGAAACAATACCATCGCTTGTGTGTGCGGAGGACTACCGCCTTGCAAACTGATGTAATATTTTTACAATCACCACCTAACATGGATGGTCATAATGATTGAAATAATTAATATAAATAATATTTATATAATTATTTTTATTTTTAAAATTTAAAATATCTCATTTTTTCTTACCCTTCCCCAAATTAAAAATGATAACATCGCCCATGTGTATGTGTAGACTACCACCTCCACAAAACAATGTAAATCATTTTTCTTTATCCCATTTCATTGATGATTATAGATAATTATATAATTTATATGTATGAATTTTATATCATGATTAACCTTCTAAATGCGATATTATAATCATCAATACACAAGGTCCACGACTTCCAGATCAAAACATACATAAAAATGATGTAGTTAACACCCGAAACAATGATAATAATAATAATTTTTAACAAATGGGTGATAAGATAATATAATCAGATAATATAGATATGTATATGTATCTACTATGATATTATAATAATATAAATTTATTATACACTATGTTGACTCTTGTTCCTCTATGTGGAAGTGTAAGGTAAGGGATTTCGTCTTAATTTCTAATTTATTAATACATATATACTATCAAGAACATATTTTATTTTATGTGTTGTATATATTTTTTCATTAATTTATATAAAATAAATATATATTTAATCATGGTAATTGAATATTCATTTAATGTTTGCACTTTGAAGGGGTTAAAATTTATATGATACTAAATATGTAATAAATTATTTTTTAATCTCATTTCTTTGGGAATGATTTTATTTTAATTTAAGGAATATTATAATTTTTCCCTCATAAAATTAATCTATATTATGATTTTATATATATTTAATGTGTTTCCAATTTTTTCCCTAAATTTTTTTATTTTTGGTACTTGAATAAAAACAATTTTTCAAAAGAGATGTTGATCATATTTCTCTATATGATTGGGGATATTTTTCTTCCATGCACATATTCTTCATAAATTGTTTTACATAAGTCATTTTTATTTACTCAAATGATTGTTATGTAAATTTCATGTTATCCATGACATTTATAAGGATATAAAGTAATCATTCAAATATTTTATAAAAGTGTCATTTTTTACTTTATTTACAAAAAATCAAAAGAAATGCTTTGTTAACATATATCGATTTAATAAATTCACTCTTTTCAAAAACCATTTAATTCTATTTAGCTTCATCTAAAAGTTTTTAGGTACTTTTTATGAAAATAAATTAATGAAAATTTATTTTAGATTCTTAACTTAAATTTTATTTTATTCTCTTAAATACGTGATTTTATTATAAAAACATTATTTGTTATGAATTGAGGGTCATCTTTTATTAATTATTTGGTAATTAAATTTAATTTAAAATTTACTTTATTATGATAATAATTCATAGAAAATTACATTTCTATTCAATATAAATACTCTATGAATCTTGGATATTCTTATTTATTAAACCATATACAATTTATATATTTGGTGTTTTAATATGAAAGTTATTTTATGGACTGGTAACATATTCATATTTGGTATTATTTTATTAAATTTATATATTTATTGATGAGAAATAATGTTTACTAATTAAACTAATCATTCAATATATGTGGAATGAAATGGACATGTTGTTATTGGTGGGTCCCAACTATATATATCTCTAGATTCATCAACATTCCTCATGAGATAAACTAGTTTGTTAGCCATATTATATGGATTTTTTGAATACATACCCATTTTTTAAATTATCATGGAATAATGCCTTGATTGAGACAATCGAAATTGTGTATTTTCTCCATTGATAATTATGTTGTTATTGTCCATGATATTATTAAATTGAGATTATCCATGACTTCATTTTCAACTATAGTTATTAATTAATTGTATTTTTTTAGTTATTTACCTTTCCATATAGATTAGGCCTTATTTACTCATGATAGATTCTACTATACATATCACTTACTCAATGTTTGAGATAAAATTTATTTTGTTTACCTTTCCCCAGAATATGAATATGAAATCTATGAATGAGTTTCAAGGATATAAAATATTTACATTAATTATATTTTATATTTTTTTCCAGTGTAAAATGAGAATCATGTTTGTATTTGGTTATTAAATACAACTAAAGTGATCGATTAATGCTGATGTGATCCCTTGCATCTTATACTAATCTAATAAAGTGGACACTGACTCTAGGTTACTAGATTTGGGATTGTTACATTGGACAAGAAAAAGAGTTCTTAAAGATTCAGAAGGGATTGATTATTATGTATTATTACTAGGAATTTTTCACATAGTTACTTCCCTTAACTCTTTTATTGGTCGGGAATGAGGCATAGAAGGCTAGGAAATTCCAGATCAACCTCCCACTAATGTTGAGGCATCCATTTAGTAGCTTCAACCTGACAGCATATACAATGGTTTTTTGACTAAAAATTAACACCTTTTTATTTTCAAAACACATTAGAGTGTAATGTGAGGAACCAAGAGATCCATCATTTCAACCACGTCCAACAAAAATTGAGAAACACCCAGAACAAAATACTAAAATTTACCCTCCCCAACAACTGAACCATGATGACAAGCCTTCACCAATGCATGACCTCTCGGCTATCAGTCTCGTGCAGGAGTGCACGAGAACGATACCGATGGTATAGCGGTACCCTCCCAATCATCCAAGTCCAAATGGTATGCATCGGTGAAGGTTTCATGATCTGAACCCCATCTGAAGTAGATCCTAGTTGAGTGGTCGCATCGTATCAATGAAACATCACATTACTTCTAAACATACAGCTAGGCCCGAAGTAGACCCAACTCGAACCAACATTCTCACAAACCAAACAACCAAATTACCCAATTAAACCAAATCATTAAAGAGTAATTTTAGTTTCCCAGAATCCATTTCCCTAAAAATTTCATGGAAAAAGACGAAACCTGGATACCTGGAGCCTCCATCATTATCTTTTCAAACCGAGAAGCCATATGATCCCAGGACCCTATGTACTCCTCAATGATTATCTTCCCTTTATTGAATCCCCCAACCATAATTAGGTCATGATTGTCAATACATGATTATTCTTACTCAATTAGAGTCATCTTTTAAAGACCTCCCCATCATTTTAGTTGACTCTTCATCAGTTGAATTAGGCAACAAGACCTACTCAAACACTTCTTCTTTAGAACTTAAAATCAATTCCACGAGATGACCAACATGGTCCCCTGAACTCTGGTGACTCATAATCTCAATGTGTGTTTTTTTGTCATTTATTCTTTTTGCGGAATGGGTACCCAAAGGAGGAGGTAGAGAGGAGTAATCCTTCCACCATTTATTTCTCTGGACACCCTTATTACTCTTCGAACATAAAGCTTCATCGGCCAAATGATTAAGATTATTTCCCTTAGGTTCCCTCGCATAGACCTCATCAGCATAAATCGGGCTAACATGGTATGGTATCAAACCAATCTATGTAAGTCCTTCAAACCAGTTACTCAGGTGAATTGAAGTCTGGATCCAAGAATCTGAACCCCCCTGCCTCCCCTTACACAAGACCCCGCTACCTGCACTTAACACCTCATCAAAAGAAACTGCTAGAGCCTCCTCCTCACCACTATACATATACTCCATAACAACTTTTTTCCCCTTCACTTGATTTTCCATTTGAGAAGCAGCTTGCTTGAGTGACCCATCACCCTCCCGAACGATAGGGCCAACTCGGTCCTACCTCAACCTCTTCAACATCTTAACCCCCTATGAATTCTGTTGAGGCACCACTAGCTTGGACACAAGAGCGGCATCAAATCCTGCCTCAAATCTTGTAATGTAGTCAAATGGGGGTTATTAGTACGATCATTCTCCACATGCCCATATCTTCCTTGATCCTTAATGTTCGGAGACTCCCAAATTTATTTCTGACTATAAACTGTTTGATAAAACCCATAATGATAACACTCCAAACACAACACACCTGCATGAAGGTCAACCCCTCGAGCACTGCCTCCACCCGGGGCCCCTATAGTATGCAGTATCTTCACAAAACCAGGATAAGATTCCATATAACTTCATGCACTGCCTTCCACTGTAGTGTCCTGAACACACATGGACAACCCCATACCAACTGTACCATCCACATTTGAACCATTATAAACCCTCAAGGACTATTAAATGCGACACCAGCCCCTTGGACCAAGGGCTTATTGCCTAGTATAGAACCTTGGTGCCATGCACTGTGTCTACACATCAACGAAGAGTGCCCCAAACACTTGCACTCATTACAGAAAGAAACCCCCAATTCGTACCCTAGCTGTTTCCTATAGCAGTACTCCTCTCCTATTATGATCCAAACAAACTCAGAAGGCTTCCTTGAAATATCCACTTCTACACGCACACATGAGGATTCATTGGATGGAACACTGTTGTGGTTCGATGGTTATAGCACAGATACCTACCAACGAGACTCCCCAGCATCCTAATGATCCTGGGATTTTGAAATGGGAGTGGGAGATTAAAGAAGATTACCCAGGTTCCCACGGTAGGTGAATCCCGCTTCATATGAAAATCGAAGGTCCATCATTGGGGAAAGATATGAGATTAATTGTAGATTCAAAGAGAACTTGACCAGACATTAATAAGATCATCCTCCAACACGAATTGTATCAATAAGCATATATTGTCATGCAAACCCACCATGAACCTCTCTTGAAGATAGGAAGAACCACACACAAACCAATCGATGATTCCAACTGATGGACTTCTCCATGGAAATAAAGTGATAAGGGATAGTTTGATAATTTTCGATGCCTCATTGAACTCCAAAATCGAAAGCGGAAAATTAGGGAAACCGTCATGAATCTTGGGGACCTTAGGAGACAAATAAATTTTCAAAAAAGGGGAAGCAGTTCCAGTTTCGAAATGGGGCTGAAGAAGGGCACTGCCTCCTTTGTGGACGGTGAAGAAGGTCCCTCTCCCACCGGAAGATATGGTACCGGCACTGCAACCTCCGTCATCACGAAGAGGGAGAGGTACGACACTACGAAGTCCAACAGTCTATAGAAGTCACATATAATGTTTTTTTTATAGGGTCGTGATGATTGAAAAGGGTCTTGAGGCGGATTTAGTTTTAGGTCTGCTTTCATCCATCAATAGACTTCCCAATGACACTTCTATTAGTAGGAATAGAAAGGTTAAGTATTTTTTTCCCTATTAATGAAATAAATATAGAGCAGATAAAAGGTTTTTCATCATTTTTTATGTGAAAATGACTTCTTCAATGTTTAAAATAGAAAAAATTGGGAATTATCAAAATGTTATACAAATTCATCAGTTTAGGTGTCATTAGTAAGGTAATATAGTGCATAGTTATTAGTTTCATTTGAGGGAATTATGGGTATGTTCTAAATGATACTAAGAACCAACATTTGTTGTGACCCAGTGGCCTGATTAGGGTCCTCAACGGCTACATTATACCCAATAAATATTGGTGAACTAGTTAGTTTATGTTCTATGAGAGTAACTTCATGGTTGAGAAGATGGAATAATATATGAAATAGACTAGGTTAAATATTGTTTTTGTTAGGGACCATCAACTATTATAGGTATAATCTTGATAACATATATTATTTCTAATATCAATTTTAAAACTGGTGCTTCCAATATGATTATATCTACTAAAATTTTTATTTGGATTCCCTCACTGATTAAGATAACTTTCAAATTATTATATCTTTATACAACCATGGTGATAAAAGTGGATTATCTTCAAATATTTCCAAGATATCCTATAATATTTACTGGATAGATAAATCAATGTTATATCATGATCCCTAAGATGACTAGATTTTATGTGATCTTCTTCATATACTGATCGACTACTAATCAAGCACATATTTATTATTACAGGAGATTTGTATCCTTTACTACAACCAAGGGGCGGAATATTTTGATGATTGATAAATTTGATGTTAGATAGTATATAATGGGGCCATAACTAAGCTAAATCAAAGCTATTATGTCACAAGTTGCTGGATTGAATCTTATGATGGTGCTATTAATGGCCTCTTCCTTTCATCCAGTGGTGGACCTTTATTATGATGTCTTCCTAGATGAATTTTGGTGCCACATTTCGAAAAGATGAATTGAATTTTAGATCTAACTCATTCTAGGTTCACAATATATATCAATTCCACAATATCATATGGATTCGACTAAGTTGAAGGAACCCAATGCAAAGCTCAAAGATTTTTAGGTGAATTGTTTTATTGTCCAAGAATATCTCACAGGGTTTCCCCCATGTTGTTCATCGAGAAGGTAGATAGTTTTCTTTATTTTTGGGTAGAATACAAAAAGCTAAAATGAGTGACTATATAGAATCCATACCTATTATTGATGATCAATGAATTTTTTGAATAGTTGCAAGGATTCCAGTTGTTCTTTATGATTGAATTATGGTTAGGCTACCACTAACTTTGAGTTGGATATGAGCTTATTTATAAGAAAATGTTCAACAATATATATGGATTTTATGAGTAAATTTGCATTCCATTCAGGTGGAAAAATGTTACAGCAGTGTTCATAACTATCATAAATAGGTTTTTCATTAAATATGATTCCTCATCCAATATAATTTTTATTGAATTTATAATTATATACTCATAAATGATTGAAATACTTGCAAATAACCTTAATACTGTAATGAAAACACTTTGATCGCATCAAATTTATTCTAAACTTTTGATGTTTTTATTTTAACTTCAAGAAAAAATTCGTTGGGCATGGGATCTTCGAGGTAGTAATTTATATAGGCCCAAATAATTTTGAGGTTTTTATGTTTAGGGAACACCCTAGGAATGTTTTTGATATCCAGAGATTCCTTGGTTTTGTTAGGTACCAAATATGTTTCATATATTACATATACTCTTTAACAACAATTATTACTAGGCTTATATTGAAATGATTTAATATTGAGTGGAACAAATTTAGAGAATATTCTTTCTAAGAGGTAAATATATGATTGAATATAGTGAAAATTATGATATTTCTAGAGCTTGAAATTGGATATGATTTATCTTATGATTCCTAATGTTTTTTTGGAGTTATGATAACGTAGAGGGACCAGGTTGTAGATTATGATTCATGATATCTCTTTCCCATTGAGAAAAACTACCTGAAAATAACTTATAGTTGGAATCATTAGTCGATGTTCTAATTTTTTTATTACATTATCTCTTCAGTGAGAGGTTATTTGTTCAAATAGACTATAGGAACCTCCAGTATATCTTTTATCAATGATATTTAAACTTGATACAAAATATTTGGGGTGGGTATCAACATAAATTTAACATTAAGATGTTCTTTAATCAAGATAAGGGTAATTTCATTGAATATTACCTCAACGAGAAAATGTTGTAGACATGGGAACATAAAGATAAAACCTCCTATAAGAAATACCATTAGATACATTTGATAGATGAGTGGTTATTGGAATAAACCAAGGATCATGGAGTTATGAATTGTGAACCTTTGGTTATCGCATCCACATTAGTGGACCTAGTAAATATTGTCCAAGAGTTAGATCTTGAGTACTATGTGATGTGATAATGATTCAAAGGTAGTGACACAGTTTTTGGAATGTTATTAGATGATGAATATGTGATCAATATACATGGATGGATTATAGTTCCATCCTCCTAGAGATTGGAACTAATGAGATACTCTTAAGATTCAGAATAAGTACTTTATCCATATTCAACAATGATATACCATGAAATATAATATCATTTTAGGTGGATGAGTATATAGATTTAAATCACTAGTTTTGATTATTTATACCTTACATGCCTATTTTTGTAGCCCTAGATTCATCTTCCTGGCAGTTTTCTTCAACACATCCAGTGCCTATGTCGAAGTTAGATGAAATGATGATTTACATCATGACATGGTCACCCAAATCCCTTTGGAACTAATATTCCCTTTGGTTGATAGTTGAATGGTTTTTGAAAGTATCATATTTCATGATGATCCAAGGACTCATTATATAGATGAGTTGGTCAAGATTTATTTCTTGGAATTTTAATTATATATATAGTTCCTTCGAATATCATATAAGATAACAAAATATATTTTAAATCACATTTATGAAAACATTTGGTGATATATTTGGGGACATGGTTGAAGCTGAGTACAATGTATAATATAAATAAAAATTTATAGTCATGAAGGATGACTCAGACTCTTGAGTATATGATTAGAGAATGCATCCTATACTTTGGTGGAGAATGGGATTATGATCTTACATTTGTAGAGTTTATATACAACAATAGTTTTATGGATTTTATTTAGATGTCACCTTTTGAGGATCTCTATGGATGGCCATTCTACTCACCGTTGTGTTAGCCTTAGGAGGGTGAGGAAATAATTGTTGGGATATTTATGGTGTTCTAAGACATTGAGAGTGTATAGTTTGTCATTATGAGTTTGGTAACCACATAGAGTTGGTAGTGATCGTATTTTTAATAGAGGAAATGATATTTGGAATTTGTTGTTAGTGATTGGGCTTTCTTGAGGGTTTCAACTTATTTGGGGAATAATAATTTGATAAAGTATTAGAAGCTGGCATTGTGGTATATGTGGATGTTTGAGATCATCAAACATGTCATATTAGTTTCTTATCAAATAGACCTTTCTCTTGGTTATCAACTCACATGTGATATGTTCCATGTTTATTATCTTCAAGGGTATATTCCGGATCATGAACACATGATCAACTTCTAGGATGTATAGTTAGAACCAGATTTAACTTTTGTAGAGTTCCTAGTCTGGATCATAGACCAGTGAAACAAAGTTCTGTGGGGGGATAATTGTGCCACTTGTTTAATTATTATAGTATTATGGATGGATCCACAGGGGAGTGTGGGAGTATGCATCTGATATTCAGGGTAAGTAGTCTATGTTTATCGATAAGGAATACTAGAGACAAATCTAAGGTTGAGAATACCTATGGGGATATATTATAAAGCCTTGTAATGTTTTTCCTAATATTTTAATAATTGTTTCAATATTATCCTTAATTATTTAGGGTTGATCCAATATTGGTTAATGCTGTCTAATATTTTGAGTAGATTTTTGGGTGTTTTGGAGTCTATTTTGTCTGACATGCGATATACCATGACCAGGGAACAAGATGTTATAGTCTCTTGAGAGCCCTATGAAAAAAGGTGAAATGGAGCAGTTCCTAGTATGTCCATTGGTGTATAGTGTTGGGAAAGAACCTATGGTCCATGGCCATAGAAACCTCCATACTACATTGGTAAATGTTTTGGTGAGTGAAAATATCAAGGATATATAAACCATTGATTATATAGTATCTATGTCAAACTACAAATGAAAATGTGCTTGAGACCATCATTGTCATGTTGGAGGTCACGGTAATGGTCGTGCTAGAGTTTGAACAGTTGAAATGACCTCCGTTATTTGTTGTTCGTAAGAATTTCATAGGGGAAATTCATGACATTTCAATTATGGAACATTGATTCTGTTTTAATTTCAATATTATTCCTATTAATATTTCCAATATCTTTCTCATGGTTGTTCCTTAGAATTAGATGGATCCCAAAAGAGTTCTAGACCTTTTTCAAAAATTCCTAGGGTAAAACAATTAATTATTTTCAACTCTGACCAGTATCCCAAGGTGATTCCTTCATTTGAGGGGATTTTTTTGTTTTTTTAAATTCATTGGGATCATTATTACTCTTCTATAATCATTTTTCTATGATTAGAAAGTTCAATTCCTTCTACTAGGCATAGATCTGGTGACGTTGGCTGATGCCACGAGGTATGTAGGTTTAGATCCAAACCATTGGAATGTTTCCTTCTTGAGTCTCACTATATTTCCCTTAGTGTGTTAGTATATAATCAGATCATTGGACCCTTTAAATGTGATTTTAATCTCGTGGGGTGAGTAAGAGCTTTGGGAATGGACAAATGCTGAATCTTAACATATTCATCTTAAACATTAAGTATGGAATCTCCTTACCATGTAGAGGGAATATATTTTATTGTTGGAATGATATGGTGTTGTTTTCTTACATGCATTTTTTATCATGTTTGATGTACTATCACATGTTTTTTCATCTGCATCTCATGAAACCATGTTTGATGATTAATCATATGTGTGTCCATGTGTAGCTTGTGGGGCCATGTTTGAGTATGATCACATGGGTGTGTGTGTGTGTGTTTAGCTATATAAACTCATGAATGTTATTATTATTGTTCCAATACATGTATTATTTCTTATGTGTTTTGTCTAGAATTTGGAGATGTCTCTTTTAGTAGTGAATGACAGGTGGACCGTTGTGGCTCAGTTATCCATTAGATGGGAAGCATGTTGATAAGAAATAAAGGTGAAGATGGATCAAGAAACATGTAGGGGTACTAAAGAATTCAGGATTGAACTATGTTAGTGTTAGGATAAGATTACCATGTTGATTAAAATGAGGTAGAAATTGGGTATGTTTACTTTATGTCATGACCTACAGTTCTAAAGAGGTTTGAAACCTTTTTGGCTCAACTCAAGCCTCATTATCCTTATAGCTCTTGTGATTTTAGTGTCCTTGTAGCTACTATAGAATAATTGTGGTAACCATATAGAAAAATAAATTTTTGGACTTCTATTTTCGTTGTTCTTATGATGTAGAGATTATGTGGGTACGGTAAGGGGTTTTTAGAGGTTTGATCCGTGCATGACCACTTTGTACATAATTGTTTGATTCTGTCTTTTGAATTTATTTATTGTTATTCCATTATTTATAAGGATCATTTATTCAATTAAATTATCTATTGGTGGTGTTTTACTTGTTTTATACTCACACACTACATGATAATTTCAACGTGCATGAAGACTTGTTGATCAGGGATATAGGAATGGGAAAGGCCCTATAAACAAGGAGCTATGTGGGGGAGTATGGTGTTCAATATTGATATAGGGATAAAAATTAGATTTATATCAGTGTTTCATTTACATAACTTTCTTGATCATTTTATTATTTTGATTTCCACTTTGGGAGTCCTTGGTTTGTTATTATATATAACTTAAGTTACATTCCATTACATTTTTCTAGTATTTCTTTCTTATTGTGATGTATTATTAGATGTTACTATTTATACTTTTATTTATTAATACTGAGGGTAAATCAACCCACATATGGAGTTTTGGAATATCCCTTCTAGTTAGCAACCTTTTGTGAATGGATAGTTGTGCATGATGCCATGTGGAACTCCAGATTGGATCTAGTGATTGGGGTTGGTTTGTTAAAGGTGGTCCCTTTAATATAAAGCTTTATATTTGTTTATTCATGACTGTAATATTTTATGCATGTTTCATGGGACAGGGTTAGTGGTTAGGGACTATGTTTTCCTTGGAAATAAGAGATAGGATGGTGTTCAGCCTTTTGTACTTGATATAAGTACTCTTTAGTAATTAGGAGAAATAATATCACATAGAGGCTGTTTCTCAAAGGGATGAGGATGTCATTTGAACCCTCATGATGCCTTGGGTAGGCCTTTGTGTCTCAGATGAAAAATGGGTATCCTAGGATGGATTTGTGTTGTGATTTTTTATTGTTGATAGAATCTTAGGCCAAGTGATTATGGGTGATATGACCATATTTCTCATTCATACTGAGTGACACCCTCCTGAGGATGATATGAGTCTTGATTATCACGGTTAATAGGATGATTCCTTCAATACTAGACAAGGTCTACTTGAAAGGGTTTTTCTATATATTATGGTTTAATGGATCTCCCTTTGAAGATGTGAGATGAGGCCTATGTGTAGGGTGTTGGTATCATCCAGTCATTCAATTGTGATTCCATGTGGTATAGAGTGTGTGGTTTGGGATGGTCTATAGATAGTGGAAATAGGATTTATTGGATACCTTTATGTGGAGGAATGAACTTTGAGTTTTTGGTTGAGATGAACCTACTGGTTGTGGTATCATAGAGGGGTGAGGGGAATATTCTTGTATCAATAAAAAGAACTCATGGGGGGGTCTACATGTTCTAATGGTTTTCCTAACAGGAAATGTGATACATTTTCGGAAAGTGGTTATGTTTCAAAATAAAATTTCTTAGGGGTTGGTTGATGATTTGTGTGATTGTTTTAGTCTTTGTGTACTAGAAATGACCTCTATAGAGACCATAGAGAAGTGTTGGGGTGTTTGTTACCTCCCTAAAGTCTATAAGGTTTTATTGGTGTGCCTATGACCTCCCCATTGTATGAGGGGGATGGATTTTTGTGGTTTTCTACTCCCTATAGTCTGAAGGGTGGGTTTGTGTAATTATGAAATCGCATGATCATGCTAGGATTGGTTAATGTGGACGGTGTACCAATTATGAGTGGTTTTGATCAAGGAAGTGAATGCCTATGAGGCTCTAAGTCATGGGATGACATGAGATGAGACCAATTAACCCTATATAGAGTTATCAAAAAACGGTTTATTATTTGGATGTATGATGATACATAGTTACTATAAGAAATTCGTCATGTTTTGGATGAAAAAAACCCCGAGTCTTCATAAACATTCTAAGAATAAGTATGTTGGATTGAGACAATATATCATGGTGGGTTCCAACACGGAACTAAATCCAGTTTTATTGGGTGTCATGGTGGCCTATTAATCACATTGAAACCTAACATGTAGGGAGTAGTGGTGGCCAATTTAGCACACAATTTTCAACACGCATGTCTGACTTGTTTATTTTTTCCCTTATGTCTACACATATATGATGTCATATATTAGATGCACATGGTGAGACCCTGTTGAGTTCTATTTATCATACTCTGCATATCCACATCAATGTGCATACAGACATTCTGTCTAATTTTAGGTTCAGTATTGGATGTTCAATGAATTGGGATGGTGTATCTCAATGTTATTGGGAGAATTGTTGTGTGAGTCAAGAAGATGGAAGTATATCTAGTGTGCATTAAATTTTTGGACTGTTTGGTATTTCAGATCGGCCTAGTGGGTGACCAGTGTTTTTACGACTATATGACTTCCACATAGAATTTATTATAAAATTTGGTTTATCTATATATGTGTACAATGATTTTTATGTTGTGTATTATTGTAGTCATTTTTCAATGTTGTGTGACTCTGATTGAAGGGCATATTATCCATGTTGTATAGATTAGGACTACCCCACTACTTGACAGCTTTCACATACGGGGAGGTGCGTCTAAGGATAAATAGTGACCTTGGCCTGGGAAATGTTGAGTATCCAGGGGTGGCACATCACGTAAATATTAATTATATAATTAAAAAAAATTAACAAAAAAACATTTAAACAATTTAAATTAAATGTATATTTATATAAATATTTTATTTAAATTTAAAATATATTATAAATATTAGAACTTAGTAAATAAAAGTGAATTAATATGAATTAAATAAATTTCAAACATATTAAAATTTTTAAACCTAACAAATTAATATATATATATATATATCAATAAATAAATTAATTAAAGAAATATTAAAAATTAATAAATATTAAAAATGTATAAATTAATAAAATAATTAATAAATAAAAATGACTAAATTTTAAAAAAAATGAATAAACAAAAAAATTGGTTAAATTTATTAAACAAATGTTATCATATTATGATAAATGTATTAATATTGCCTGAATGGCCTGAAGGCCTTGATGTTTTATTTATTTTGGATAATCCCATTTTGAACTAGGTTGAGAGGGAACCATTACATGACCCATATGCCCCATGTCACTAGGCCCAATACATGACCTGAAGTCCTAGAGGGACAATGCCCAATACATGACCCGAAGGTCCAACCAATAATTATAAATATATAAATATATTATAAATTTAAATATATGAATATTAGTATTATGTTTATATCATTTTCAAGACATGTTAATAATTATTTATCTATAAATATAAATATTGTAATTTTAATAATAATATGTAAATATATTTAAAATTTACATGTAGATATATATTGTTATTGTTAATTATAGATCTTTGTATTTTATTGAATGTTTATAAAAAATATAATTAATTATTAACTGTTAAAATTCTTAATTACAATTGAAAATATTATTTTTTTAATTAAATTGGTAAATATTTGAGAAAATATAATATATACATTACAAAATAGTAAAATTATTAAAAATATAATAATTTATTTTTATAGTTTAAATTCATTAAAATATTTTAATTTTTCTTTTTTCAATTTCTTTTATATATTCACATATATATATATATACAATGATTCATGAATGATATATCAAGTCTGTATAAATCATATGTGTGTTGGGATGGGTTGTCATTCACTTACATGCCCTAACCCCACAAATATATGAGTGGCAACAATATTCTCTTCAACTAATTAACTATATTCATTATTTATATGAGGATAATTACTGTATGTACAAGATTAATGTACATATAATTATAAATAAGTGTAAACATACTCACACACACACACACACACACAGAGAGAAAAACACACACTAATAGGTTGGGGTCATATCCACCTTATTAATGAAATGAAAACAAAAACTGGGAAGAATAGGGTCATACTATTCAATTCTTCCCCCAGTCCAAAGATCAAGAGAAGTGTACCACAAAAGGTCTATAATTAAAGATAAAAATTCATAACAATGTGACCAAATATTAATCCCAAAATGAACTAAAAACCTACAAGGTATTTCCAATATATAATTTCACTTGATCTAAATCAAATATTCCAACCCCAATTACATCATCCATAAATTTTCATGGAAAATTCTAACATTATTATGCAGTTTCGATGTAAATAATTTTCACGTCTATTGGATTTTATGAAATCCAAGCAGACACTACCCTTAAAAAACCACATCCATTGCCTATCCCAAGAACCAGACAACCAAGAATGATTTTTTTGGTATATAGTCATTAATCAAATATCATTTAAGTATAGAATCTGAGTCTAGTGGATTTGGACCAAAGGTTATAGAGTAGAAGGAGGTTCTAAAAAATCTACAAAAATAGAAAATTGAATTTAGAGAAATGAACAGCCAAAGTAGTCAATATATTTCTTGTTTTCATGGCTCTGATGTATCCCAATATGACTTAAACCTGACCAATGAATGAAAAACTCCTAAATTTTTTTATTTGATCAATTAATCATGTTGTAGTTGGACCCCCATAACCCCCACCCCACCCCCGACCATGAAGGAATCGACCTATCCTCCTGGTTTTTACTTTTTTTTAACTAATTTCATTTCCCATATGAGTCTTTATTAATGGGAGAATCCTCAATATTGGAATACACCACCACTAACATAGAAGTAACATATTTTCATGAGATAAAATATTTTATTTAATATCATAACCGAGATCAATCAAGTCAGATGTATTGCAAGTAGATACATGACATATGACCTTCCAATGAATTGGTTGAAAAAGTTTAAATATTTCCATAGATATGACTAATATGATAAAGAATAATTTTCCACTATCTATAACTAGATAATTCCATTTTAAAATCATTTTAATGGCCCAATGTTTGATTATTCACATCAACAAATATGATTTTTCTCACTCCATGATGAAATCTATCTTTCTTCACCAAATTAGTTGGCCCTTACATATGGGTATACCTACACGTGATGTTTTTTTCAAACCTCACAAGCATGGATATATCCTCAAATTTTTGATACACTTGTTGATTCCCAAAAAAATAGATTTTTTTTGAAAGACAGATTCATTAACATTAGAGATCAGTGAACGTACAATCACAAATCCATGAAGGGAAATGGTTCAGCCAAAGATGGTTAACATCATGGGGGCCTGATGCCGCCAACTGATGGGAAGCATTGTGTCCTTCCCTTTTAGTGAAGGATAAGGTGAAGATTGAGAAGCCTTGATAGAGTGAAAGGATTCTCCTGATGAGGGATCCAAAAGACTAGAGGTCACCGTCGTTGGAATTGATAGCATTGATAATGGTGAGATAGTCTGATTCAAGGTTGATTTTATCCCATCCGTGATCCTTTGTGAGCATTATACCTGCAAGGATGGTAGTATCCTCAGCCACTATAGGTTCCCAAAGAGCTAAGTGTGATTCATGTTTGGCCGTAATGAATTTTCCCTGATGATTCCGAGCCAGAATCCCGAGGGCGAAAGGCCCATCCTTGGGGATAGACGCATCCACATTAATCTTAAGAATCCCCTCACATGGAGGACACCAGTGGGAGGGACAAGAAGGGGTTCCAAAGGGCTTTTGTTTCCCATTTTTGTGCTTGCATCCCTTAATCCATGAAGAGGCTCGTTCAATACAGAATTTGGGGGTTCTGTGCACATGGTTGAAATATTCCTCGTTGCGACAGACCCAGATGATCGAGGACAGGGGGAAAAGTGAGCCTGCTTTAGCTGATGATAAGGAGGAGCACCATTGCATCAGGAAGGATGGGAGGTCAGAGGCCATGGCCGGTTAAGTGGCTGCAACGGAGCCCCATTTGTGCTAAATTTCCTTATCCCTTGGGCATTGGATGATGGTGTGCAAGGGAGATTCTGGGACGTTCGGACAGAAAGGACAAGAATCATCACTGGACATGTGCAAAAATGCGAGAAGGCTCATGGTAGGAAGGGTGTTCATACACACCTGACACCAGAGTGGAGGATTTTTGGGGGAACATTGAGTTTCCAAATTGACTTCCAGGGTCCCCCATCCCAATCGGCTGAATGGTTTCCAATGGAGAGCTGGTATCCGGACTTCACTGTATAGTCTCCAGACAGGTCGTTGATCTAGAAGAGATGGTCTGGGCCTGTGTCTGGGACCCAGGGGGTACTCAGGATAATTCTTTTGTCTCTCTCATTGAACCATGCGTCAATCTTCTCCAGACACCATCCAGGTCCCTGATCAGAAAAGAGGCACCTGACAGTTGCATCTTTGAACCCTGGTTGGGCAGGAGATGAGGCCCGTACACCTTCCTCATCAATCAGCCTGGGGTCGGTCCAAATGCTAACAGTTTGGCCATTGCCGATCCTCTAGCCCATCCCTTTTTCTAGGAGGTTGTAGGCCCCCCAAATGATTCTCCAGAGGAAACTTGGTTGGGGACCAAGATAGGAGACGTGGAAGTCCTTGTGGAGAAAGTACATAGCACGAAGAACGTGTGCACAGAGAGATGAAGGACGGTTAATCAGGAACCAACCTTTCTTAACAAGTAGTGCGTCATTGAAGTGAAATAGATTATGGAATCGCATACCTCCCTCAGACTTGGGTTTTCACAGTTTCTCCTATGAAATCTAGTGATTTATATTCCTTCCATCATTCTTCCTCCACTAGAAGTTGGTTGTGCGTGTGTGGATCAGGTTGACAATGGCCGACAGAAGCTTAAACAGGGACATAAAATAGCTCGGAATAGATTGGATGACGGATTTAGCGAGGATCTCCTTGCTGACATTAGAAATGTTTTTGGGGGTCCAGCCTTGGATTTTCTTCTCAATCTTGTCCATCAAGGATGCAAAGATTTCTTTTTTTGGAGTGGCCAATAACCGTGGCGAGCCTGATGTATTTCTGGTGTTTCACAACCAATTGGACGCTTGAATATTCACAGATTTCTTCTTTCTTGGAAGGAGGTACGCCTGCGCTAAAAGAGATTTCTGACTTTCCATGATTGATTGACTGATCGGACGCCCTCTCATACTATTGGATCGCATGGATGATTACCCGGAATTCATTAGTGGTTGCTCTGGTGAAAATGAGGTAGTCATCATCGAAGAAAATATGTGAATATGGTGGACTAACGCGACATACCTTTTTCCCATGTAAGGAGTTTGAGGATGCAGCCCTGGAAATAAGGTTATAAAAAACGTCAGCCACCAAGAGAAAGAGAAAGGGGGGGAGAGGATCTCCTTTTCGAAGGCCCCGGGATGGGGAGAATCCTCGGGTGAGCTTCCTATTGACCTTGATTTGGAAAGAGACAGTCGAGACATAGTGTATGACCAATATCAACCCATTTATAACAGAAGCCCATTTTCAGCATTACAACTCTGAGGAAGTTCCATTCCACTTTATCATGGGCCTTAGTCATATCCAGTTTCCAAGACATAGTTCCTCTTTTCGCGGTGGAGTGTGTTTTCATGGAGTGGAACACTTCATGGGCCACAATTTCATTATCAGTGATAAATCTCTTCGCCATGAAAGCACTCTGGTTTTCTGAGATGATGTCTGGTAAACAAGGACGCAACTGATTAACTAAGATCTTTGAGAAAATTTTGTAAGTGACATTGCATAGGCTGATGGGTCTGAATTCAGGGACCGCCAGAGGTTTCTTTGTATTAGGAATGAGGATGAGGATAGTTTCTTTGATCGCTGAAATGAATGTTTTCCCAGACCAAATATTCCTCATCAAATTGTAGATGTTAGGACCGATAATGTGCCAGTATTGTTTAAAGAAGAGGTCTTGGAAACCGTCTACGCCTGGAGCCTTAGTGGGGTGGATATGTTCCAGACCCAGCTATACCTCCTCATTCATCACATGTTTGGTGATTTGTTGATTGATCTCATCGGTGATCAGAAGTTTAATGAAATCCTCCACTTCAGCAGAAATGAGAGGAGTTCTTGCGGAGAAGTGGTTCTAGAAATAACAGGTCAAAACATCTTGGATTCCATTAGTGTCAGACACTTTTCTTCCATCTGGTTGAGAGATGCAAGTTATAGAATTCCTTCGGCGCCTAACTAAATCTTTCTGGTGAAAATATTGTGTATTGGCGTCCCCTTCGGTAATATGGGTGTCCCACGCCCGCATAGCCCAAAAACATTCCTTAACGCCCCGGGCCGCATCTAGATCTTTTTGAGTGGCACTGGTAGAAGAGAGATTGCAGTTAGATGGGGGTTTCTTGAGTAGGTAATGTAGTTTCCTTTCAAGGAAATCACAGGGCCTATCGGGATGACGGAATTTCATGTCGCTCCAAGACCTTAGACACAATGCGACCTATTTGAGATTGAGTCCCACATCTACGTGATTACTCTTACATCATTATCAGATAACATCTTCGCATTCATGTTCTATTCCCGAGAAGAATTAAAATCTGAAGGGTCTGATGGAGTTCATGTTTCGTTCACCTTGACTACAGTCAATGACAATTGGGTAGTGGTCTGAGCAGTTGAGCGTTAGGTGGACAATGTAGAACATACTGAAGAGATTGGTTCAATATGTTGATCCCAGAAATCTGTCAAGTCATCCAGTGATGTGGGTGCCATCTGTATTACCCCGGAACCATGTGAAAGGATTACCCGCATAACCCAGATCGACCAGGTCCTCCCTAGATACTGCATCCTTTAAATTTTACATCGATGAAGATGTTCGGATGGTTCCGCCATTTTTTCCTTATGAAACATAATCTCATTGAAGTTTCCTCCGAAGAGAATAGGGCTTGGAAGATCGTGACGTAAATTGCAGAGGAGATCCCATGATTTCCACTTCTCGCTATGGGATGGCCAACCATAGAATCCCACGAAAGTCCATGGTGGGGTGTGGTCTGCATGAATGGTCATAGCAACATGGTGCGAGGAGAAGGACTAGATCATGACGTCGACAGAATCCTTCCAAAGGAGACAGATTCCCCAAGAGTGGCCTTGTCGGGAGACCGGGAGGTAGCCTTGGAAGCCGCATTTCAGAGCAATGCTTAGTGTCCTTGTTTTCCGGTATGGTTTCGGATAGGAAAATCATATCGGGGTGACTTTGGGTTCAATTGCGCTAGAGAATGCAGACTGTTTGTCGGTTGACAAGCCCACGATAGTTCCAGAATAAGATGATCATTGATCTAGGCGGGGCTGGGTCTTACCCGCATCTACCTTTGAGTCATCCGAACTTGTTTCTCCACCCATTAATTTCCATCATTTAGCGGAGTCCCCCGCTAACAGGCTTGTTTCTCTTCGTCTTTTCAGTCCCCCGGGTTTAGTGTCTTCCAATTTACTGTCTCTTTCGTCTCGTTGCACCCTTTTCCAAGTTCGACAGGTGATTGGGCCTGGTGTTGAAGTTCCTGTCTTTCCATCTTTATCCTGTGTTAGGATGTCTGCCATGGTAATTTCTGGATCCGGGTTGGGATCTGGTGGTTCATTGTGCATCTGCTTTGGTCTTGAGCTTTGCTCTGGAAGATCTTTTGGTGGATCCACCGGCTCTGAAAAAGTTGAGACGCTGTCCTTCAGGGGGGAAGGAAAAATGTAGTTTTTCCCCTGATTGGTTGAGCTCTCTTTAGGGAATTCTGGTTGTCCAAGCATGCTGATTTTTCCATGTTCATTTTACGTGTGTCTTATGTGGGCTAATGTGAGACATTCGCTGTACTTTTGGTTTTTCGACTCAAGGATGGATGCAAATCTAGTCATTTTGGCTTGGATCCATGGACCATAATGTAGAATGATATTACCTAATCCATTCTCTTTCTTTGAAACACGCGTTCTTTCCAGATGACCGAGACATCCACAGAAGAAGCAGAAGATTGGGAGTTTCTCGAATTCGAAAGAAATCCAGTTGTTTGTGTCTTTGAGTTTCAGAAACATGCCCCTCATCAGCAGCTCTGACACTTCAATACCGGCTCTAATCCGAACCTCGAGTCCCCATTGGATAGGGTCCGAACAATCTCATTCAAGGAATTGACCAATGCAGTCCCCAATTTCTCTCATAACACGTTCCGTTCACTCATGAAGAGGGATTCCTTTGACACGTATCCAGAAAGTGGAATTAGTGAGCTTAATGTGCTGGATATCATCCCCCACTTTGAATTCGTCCATGAGGAGTAGTTGGTTATCGAAGGACCATGGCCTACCTCTAAATATTTTATCTCTATCTCTCTCATTGTAGAACTCAAGGACAAAGCGGTTGTTCCCTGCTTCTCAAATGGAAACTCCGACTTCCAATTTCCAAAGATTCTGGAGGGTGTTTTTGAGTACCCCTGGTTGACTAAGAAATTTTTCACAAACTTTCCAACAACCAGCAGAGACATGCGTTTCTCCAAGAGTGAATCTTTGTTTCTTCGAGCCTCGATATCCGCTTTTTCTTTGTCCGTCAGTGATATCCTCTTCCATAGGTTCACTAAATCTGTCTCCATTGATTAGTGAAACAGTAAGGTGCCCCCCACTCTTCTGGGAAACAACAAAAAATCACCGCACGCACCTGGGCCAAAAAAAAACCCCAGGCCCCAGCCTGGCCCAAAAAACATCCATGCAAGGCCCGTTCCAACAAAAGGCTCTCGAACCAGACACCACAGTCCGCAGCCTCCTTCCACAAAGAGGCTTTGCGGGTGAAGCCTTCGCGGAAAAGCCTCTAAAAATAGGCTTCACGGTCAGTGCATCCGTGAACCCCACTCTCAGCATGAGCACTCCGCGAATCCCTTCAGCCTGCGCTAAAAGGCTCACCGTGGCGGAACATTGCCGGCTCCCTTTGCGAGTCAACCACGATGCACGCCGCGGGCTTCGCCGACGTTCCCAGGGTCTTCGCGAAGCAGTGATCCTTCTCTTAACTCGTCGCGCAACAGGTATCCTACGCCCCACTCTCTGCGAAGCACATCGGCCACCACGGAATAGCACTACCGGCAGTAACTTCGCGGCCTCCCTTCGCTGCTGGGCCTTTGCGAGTCAGTCACAGCATTCTCCGAGGAAAATGAAATCGTTCAAAGATCTCCATGAACCAGGTATCATTCGCACCGCCCCTTGTTCAGAAAATCGACCTCCGTTCTTGCGTGAAGCAGGAATGAAAAAGCAGTCAGTGCTTTTGAGAATCAGTTGTTCAAGTGCGCGCGCAGATCTGCGAACTGATTGGGGAAATGGGAACAGGAGCCACCCCCAAAACCCAGATCTGGAATTGGTGAAGGAAAACTTCAGTGGGAAGGTCTTCGTGACATCGTACCAGAATAGGTTCAGATAGATTTCGGAAGCCGGGAAAAAAACCTCGATCCCTCTGCAAAAAACACCCAACCCTCTGAAAAACAAGAGGCGGGGTTCAGAAACGAGCATGGGGAACAGATGATGGTAAGCGGGCCATCCTCTCCACGGAGAAACCGGAGGCTGACACGGATCCAAAACTGGTACTCACTGAGGAAGACATAGCCCGCCTGCGAAACGAAGGTTCATGAAAACCCCCCGCCACCATGATCAGATCGGGGTGGAGGAACTCAAACCCTAGGAATAAACCTAGGAGGGACACTCTCAAGCGGGAGATACTTTACCCCCCCCCCACAAATAGATTTTACAACCACTTCCCTGTTAATTCATAGGCACATGTCCTAAGACCACTTGGGACTAATCACATTTTAAAATATATACATATTTATAAACAAATTAAATTATTCTGAATAATTTTTAATAGTGCCATTGAATATGAAATAAAATTCATCCTTTATCAACTCTCAAAAGCTAAATCTCATACTTTTATCAATGATAAAAAACAACTCATAACTGTAGCCTTTAATAAAATCTTTTTTATCCCTAATAAAAGGAAACCTTCATTGTCACTTCTAATGAGTTTTGATACAAGTAAACCTTTTACATTTCTTTAAAAAAAATTAATAACCAATTATTATAAAACATTAATATATCTTAGTGAAATTAATGTTATATAAATATTTATATATGAAAAAAACTAAATAGATTGAACAGTTTTTTGGTTATTTTTGTTTAAAATTTTACATATGACTTATGTTTGAGTCATGTCACTTGTGATATTTCATATATTCTTTACCACTTATTTAATGAGTTACTAATTAGATTTAAATTAAAAATATCCAGAGGAATGAAATGGAAGTTTTCACATCTATGGAAGCAATAATGTGATATAAATTAATGTTAAATGTTTGATAATAGTGGGTCACAGATACATAGAATTTAAAAAAAAAACTAAAGTCCACAAACTTATGGGACAACATATAACCCTGTGAGTTTCCTCACCTGGATATAGTCTTGTTTTGAAATGCCAATTTAAGCCTTTTTTCTTCGATAAAAAAATCAATTCTTGGAATGTTCCATAACCATGGGCTTTATGACAGAGCCTATGAGCTTGGGTTGTATAGACATATCTATCTTGGGGTAATCCTACTTTAAAAAATTAGTTGAATCATTGATATTTTTCATAATAAGATAGTAATAGTTTATTAAAATAAATAAAAAACACATATATAATTTTATATAAGATGGCACGACAACCAATAGAGAATGTCAAAAGTGGATTTGGGAGAAATAAATAATGAGTCAAGAGTAAATGTTGGGGTTTTAGATCCTTTACGAGTAATAAGTATTCCATTTTTTTGAAAACAAATCATTAAAATATTATTTATAGTCTCTGTGGTCATGAATTAACATTGATACAATTAAATATATTGGTTTAAATAGTTTAGAATAAATAATACTTAAATGGGGAATTTAAAAAAAATACAAATAAATCTGTTTATGAGAATTTTTATGGCGGTTATTTTACAATTCAAATTCTGATATGATTAAAAAATTTAATCATTTATTTTGATTATTGAAAATGGGAACTAAATAATTTTAATAATTTAATGGGGTTAATAACACTGATAATAATTAAAGAACATTATTTTAATTACTTATTGTTCATAATTTTATTTAATTAATATAACTATTAATTTAATATATCAAATTAAAAATATATTAATTATACCATTAATGTTTACGATTGTTTATAATTTAGTGCATAACAAATACTATTATTAACAATATTTATCCAATCCTTTCACAAATATATTAATGATACTTTTATTTTGAGTTAATTATATAGAGGAATTATAAATTAATTCTAAATTCAAACCCAATTAAATTATTTATTATTAATCCATTAATAATAATACAATTGATAATTTTTAGATTTGAAAATTAATTTAAAAAATTTAAAATTGTAAAAAAAATTAATGTAGCTAAATTAGTATTTAGATTTATAATGAAATTGAGTTAATACTTGGAGCTTAAAAAAGTATATTTAGAAATGATTATAATTTTCAAAAATATAGAAAAAAATGAATAATAAATATTTTAAATGATAGTGTAATTTTTTTTAAAATACAACTTTGAGGTTAATTATATGTTGATGGAATATGATATCATTCATAAATTTACAAATATAATGTCCATAATCACAATCATAGATATATTTTGTAATGTACAGAAACATTGATAAAAATAAATAATTTTTTTGATATATGTTTTAATAGTGAAATATTGTTATATATACCCTAATATATTACAAAGTTTAGAACTCCATTGGATTCATTTGATCAGTCGTAGTCCCCATATCGTGATTTTGATGATATTTAATGATTTCCCTATCATAATACATATAGGAGTAGTGTCTTTCCAACTAGACATGCCACCATTTTATTGAGGCATGCATGATGTTTTTCAAATTCTCTACATCAAAGGTTTATGACTAATCATGGGCACTTGATCGCCTACAAGGATTTAGATTGGAACCAAATGCACCTTTTCTGGAGCACAATGTTCGGATAGTATACTAGAGAAACAATGTGTTGTGGTGAATATGGTTCCACTTGTAAAGCATTTCTTCTATATTATCCTTAATGTTTTTCGGTTGATTTATGCTTGGGTATAGTCTATTGATATTTTATGTAGGGTTTTGTGTGTTTTGAACCCTATTTCTTTCAGTAGGTGCTACACCATGGCTATGGTATAAGATATGGTGGCCTCTGTTAATCCCATATGAAAAATATGTAAGGGTAAATGGGGATGAATAAGGGATGGACACAAGCATAGAGTGCTGGGAAAAAACCTATCATTCACCGCCATAGAGACCTCACCATGCTTGTGATGGAGGTCGTGGTGAGGGAAAACGACTAGGATCTCAGAAAAATTTCATATGTGTTAGTCATGTTTGTATACCTAGGCTATTGTTCTTTAGACCACAATAGTCATGGTGGAGGTCATAGTGATGGTGGTGTTGGGGTTAAAATGGTTGAAATAAGCATCATTCTTTGTAGATATTGATCATATCCCAGGGGTAACATGTGAGTATTTAATGAGGGTTAATGAATGTGATTTTAATTTTATTATTCCTTTTATTAATTGTTTCTTAAATTTTCTTATTTTTCTCCTTGTGTTCAGTTGTATTCTAGAGGAGTTTCGAACCTTTTCCCAAAATACCTTGGGTGAATCCTTGAAAAATATTTTTCTTAGACCAATAGCCTAGGGTGATTACATCCTTTAAGGAGTTTATTCATATTGATCTAAATTCATGGGGATCTTGGTTCCTCTTCTCAAATCACTATTTTGGGTGTGATGAGTTCTTATACTTTGACCATACCTAGATTTAGCATTGTTAGGGGATTATAAGAGGTATGTTGTTGTATATATAATCCATTTCCTTGTTTTCATCTTGATTCACATTCTATAACCCTTATTACATTGGTTTCAAAAATATTTATAGGGATTCTTGAAACGTGTGAGTTCGATGTAGTGGTGCGTAGGTGAGATTTTGGAATCAATAATTAGAGAATATGGACTTTAACATCATGAATATTATGGTTATAAGTATCTTACCATTTATATGACATGTATATGATTATTGGATTTATATGGTGTTGCGTGCCTATGTTATTATATACGATGTTTGATGTTTTATCACATATGTTTGCTTATATCCCTTGATACCATGTTTAGTGTTTGATTACAAGTATGTGAGTTTGTATCCCATTGGAGCATGTTTGATTATGGTCACATGTGTGTGTGTGGCTATTGATACTAATTCGTGTTATTCTTGTGGTACCTATAGTATTTATTCATGATGTTTATGATGTATGTAATTTAAAGGTTTTACTACTAGTATTGAATGAAATGTTGATCATCAGGGATTAGTTAACCCTTAGAGGGGAAGCGTGTTGACTTGCGATTAAGATGAATGTATAAAAAGATATGGATAGTGGTACGATAGCCTTGTGTAATGACCCAAGGCAGTGTCAGAATACAATGATCATGTGGCTCAACATAAGGTATAAATTGGATATGATTATGTTATGGTTTAACATGTGATTTTGATAGTGTCTGATAGCCTTGTGTCTCAACCCAAGACTCATTCGCCTTGTGGTTAATGGGATTCATTGATCTTGACGGTGTTATGGGATACATGTGGTGAATATATTGTAGACTCAAGTGCATGATAATTTTTTTGAGTTTCATTCTATCATGGAGTTTAATCATGTACGGTTAGGGATTTGTGGTAGCTTGGTCATGGCATGACCACTTGATACATTATCATTCGATATTTCCTGTGAATTTACTTATTGTCTTATCACAGAATTTTTTGAATGTGTACTATTTTTAATGATGCATTGGTGGTTTCCTATTGGGTTGACACTCACACCCAAACAAATAATCTTGATGTATGTGTAGAAATTATGACCATGGATAAGAGAAAGGTAAATCCCCATCAATAAAGATCTAGGTGATGGAGTATGGAGTTGAGAGGAGGTTCTAGAACAAACTATGAAGTGATGTCATGGTGTTTTATTTACTTACATTTATTTATCATTATCTTGTTTGGCCTATAACTTTGGGGGTCTTTGGTTTATTATTCTTTATGAATTTAGTTATTTTCCAAGTAATTTTTTATAGAATTAAATATTTATTCAATTTTATTATCCTACATTACTATTTATAATTTTCTTCACCAATATTGAGGGTATAGACTCGCCATAGAAGCATTTAGACAGTTTCTACGAATCAAAAACAACTTTGTAAGGGGAGGCACACATTGGGACATGTGAAACTCGAGCATAGATATGATTATTTGGGTTTGGGTGTTACATTTGTTCCATTTAATATGAAGCCATATATTTTAATATAGATGACTATATAATTTCAGGCATATTACTGTATAGATGGGTAGGGCCTCAGGATTCCATGGGTAGAATAGATATGATTACATTCGACCTTTTATGCTCAAGATAAGTTCTCTTTATCACCTATGTGAAATAATATTATCCAGTGACTATTTCACCCAAGGATGAGGATATTGCTTCATCTCTCATGAGACCCTAGGTAGGTTGTAAGGTATAGGATGAGATATTTGTATCCTAGTACGTGTTATTTAGGGATAGTTAGATAGATAATAGAGGATTTTTTAATGGTGATGTGGATGTGATGACCCTTCATCTCATGCTAGGGTAGTGACACCCTCTTGATCTTGGTTTGAGGTTTATTAACACTATTATTTGAATGAGTACTTCAGGACAAGACAAGGTGTGATGGAGAGGAGTTTTCTAAAATTGATGGGTTCAGATATATCCCATAGAATATGTGATATGAAACCTATTTTTTTAACATCCTAGTTAAATAAAGGACATAATATTTTAATATTTATTAATATTTTTGAATTAAATATTAATTTTACTTTAAATGGGATGCTATGTTTTATGGGGTACTCGACACGCAACAATGAGTTTTTCTGAATTCTTATGTTGCATACAATGCATTGCCATACGGGAAAATAATAATATAATATTATTTTAAATGGTAGTTAACGCCAATCCATTGTATTGGCAGGAATGAACTGAAATAACAACAATATGATTATAAATGTTTGTTTAATGTATTTACCTTTATCCAATCCAAATTTAGAGGCTTAAAATGGGATTGAATATAATTTTAAGCATAAATACTCTAATATTCTTTAAAAGGTCGATTTAACACCTTTTGATGGTGAACCCTTTATAAATATTGTTTTTTCACTTTTATATGTTCTATTTTACAAAATGAAAATTTTTAATTATAATTGGGATATCAATATTTACTTTGGATTAAATTTTGGTATTTTTATGATAATGTTCATTTTTGTAATAAATAGTAAAAAGTACTTCATTTTAATTCAAAACTTCCTTGTAATATAATTTATTTATATTGTTATATTGTATTATTAATTGGTTTTAAAGTGTAATTAGAATATATTTTTACCATTTAATCAAATTTTTGTCATTATAAATAATTTTACTTTGAAATTGGATATAAACAAGTGTCAATATTTAGATAGTTAATATTTCTTAAAAACGTGCTTTTTTGTTGTGACAATGAGAATTAATTTTAAATTAATTTATTCAACTTCTCTATTTTAAATTTGAAAAAATGGATTCCATATTTGGAATCAAGAGGTCCAAATTTATTAAATAGGAAAATTTTATTTTTAGATATTATGAATATTAATTTCAGTAAATATATTATTTACCATGGTTAAAGGGAAAATACGGTAAATAAGGGTAAAAAATAATATTATAATAATGTTAAATTACCATAACATGTTTCCTAATCCAATTGGATGATACAAGTATGACCAGGATTATCCTTGGGTCGATTTTGGGACCCCATTGAGCCACTTGTAAGTGAAAATGACACTTTATAAAAATTAATTTAAGTTTAAGAAAAATGTAGCATAAACATATATATCTTAGTCAAAAAAAAATTTATAATGGGTTATATAATTGATATATTCGACTATAAAAAATAATTAGAAAGCTAAAAATATTTCCTACATCATTGTATTTTATTTATAAAATTTAGACATCAAATAAATAAATTTCCATTATGACACATTGATGATGTAATGATTACCTCATTAATGAATGTTTTAAATAAATGATATTGTAAATATTAAAATTTATTTTGAAACTTTTTATGATTTCCAATAATTTTATATTTGAGGATGACTTTATATAATTGAATTAATGAAGGTTTTATGAATTAATCATGTTGGTATGGAGTTTTTAAAAAGTCATGATATGAATAGTATAGAAATTGACGTAAATGTGTTTTTAAATAAATCAATATTTTATTATATGCTAAAATAGTCCTAAAAGTCTATGACTCTGCTAAATGACATATATGATGTTACATATTTCATTAACAATCCATTTTGGGTCACATGTAATATTATAGTAACTATATTAACCATATAGTATGAATATACAAGACGACATGGTAAAAGTTAAATTAGTTAACTAAGGGTTAAAGATAAATTATAAGGTTAAAAATGAGACCAAAACTTGTCTAAAACCTATTGGTAGAAATTATTTAAAATAACAGTCATATTATCTTCGAATTTAATTAGTTTGGGACTTTTTGAAACCGAAATTTAGTTTATAATAAAATAATATTTTCAAACATTTTTAAAGAGACCCTCCCCCCCTTATAAAAAATCATCACCTCTAACCATTACTCACTTTTCTAAACCCCCTTGGCTTGTCCAAAATCTTCCTAAATATGCTCCCAAAATCCATCTATTAATCTTATAACCCTTAACATAGGTATAAGGAACTTAAAGTAATTCTTTTTGTTTAAACCAATGGTAGTTACCCCATTGAAAGGTGACGTCTTCCATCAGGTTATCTTCTTTTATTTTTCTTCTTCACTCCCCATGATCTTCTTATTGTTGGATTATATAAATACACCAGTATCCTCAATTATTGTGTTGTTTTTATGATATGTATTCAAACTATATTTACACACACCTCCATCTAATTGGAATAGAACAAACTATTTTGTAGATGGTGAACTACTATCTCACAGAACGATGATTGTTCAATCTTCTCCTACATCCTCTTATGGTGTCCAATATGATGGCACTGTTATTATATTTGATATTAATTTATTTTTTCTATATTATTCAGTAAATTCTATTTTATAACATACCTTTATTCTTTTCATGTTGTATATATATATTATAATTTTATTTGAGGAAGTGCGGACTACCGCCCCCTCAATGTTATATGACTCGTTCATACCATACATGGAATGAATAAAGGATGGTGTTAATGAACTTAAATAACCTATTTAAAAGATTAAATTATACTGGAATAATAATATACCTATGTTTCATTTGGTATTCATTCCTTTAAAAATTAAAATATTGAAATGGAAGTAGTGTTCATCCGTACGTACGACTTACCGTTTCCATGAACTGTGAATTTCATTTTCATATATCCAAATGATATGGACTATTATAAATACATATATACTAGATAAATATAATATATATATGATATATAAATTATGAATATCATCTTGGAGATAATGGACTTTTGACCACATGGGCAATTTGAAATCATAACAAGTTAATTTTTTACTCAAGTTCCGATCATCGACAAAATGTCTTATATGAACTCAAATAATTAACTAATTTTTATAGAAAGGTAATAAGTGACAAAATGAATAATTAACATTAAAAAGTTTCTTAATAAAGTAGAAATTATCATAAATTTATTATTTAGGAAATTAAAGAATGAATGAGTGAAGTGGGACACAAGGTAGGGAACTCCATCCCAATCTCCATTCATTGAGGCATATTTTTATTTATACACTAATTTCTTTTATACAGTGTAAAATCCACTTTATATTTTCATTTCATTCAAATGGAATAATTTTCTACTAATTGTTTTACTAAATGAAAAATGAATGTTTCTTTTTAACATTTTCAGTGATAATGATCTCTTTGTCACTGTAATCGTTATTTGGATTCCTCATACAAGCCTTAATGTTTTTAAAATGAAAAAGAAACCCCTTATTCAATTTTTGGGTGTTTTGGTATTGAAAATGGTTTTTGAAATGGATTGATTATTTCAATATCTTGAATTGATATCTCATGATGAAAATTAAATGTTATTACTGAAATGTTGAAATTTGTAATATTTTTTGTGTCATGATTATGTAATGGTACTTTGACATTTGATGGGTGGTTACGTGAAAAACCAAATGATGGTTTGTTCCGGGATAAACCATGGATGGGTGGTTATGTTATAACCTCAAATGCATTGGGTATGAAATTCAACCGTATGGCTATTCCATTTAGTGATATTTGTGGAAGTCGACCGTATGGTTTTTTTCATTTTATTATTTTAATGTCCAAAGTTACCATTATAAGCTTTATGTTTCTTTCTATGGATTTTATTGAAATATTTTGGTTTCAAAAGGGTATGAAAAGGGCTCTTATTTAGTGAATATTATTTACTAATTCCTAAAGGTGAAAAGTATTACTTATGATAAAGTATTCATGGTTTATTTATAGTTTTGAAAAACTAACAGTTTTCCTACTTTGTGTATCCCTAACTAAGATTTTTTATGCTCATACCATGTTTTGGAAATGTTTATCACATGACATAAAGTGTAATAGGGTCAAGGAAGGGATCATGGAAAATTCATGATGATTAAAACATGTAACTAAACATGTTTCTTTTCATTTTAGTGTTTTTATTTTATTAAAAAATGAATAGTGAGTAGAAGTGTCTACATGTAATGATAAAATTGTTATGTATATGTTGTGACCTATTTCTCTAAAATTATAAACTGGAAAAGATCCTCAATGTGAATATTTTATTTAATTCAATATTATGTAATGTTTTAAGGATTGGGTCTTATAGTCTGTATCAGAGGTCGGTTTGGACAACTTTAGGATTTAAGATATTGTTAAATTAATTTCCATATATTATTTTTTACTTTATGGTAAGAATGAAATGATATAGAATTTTTTTGGTTACCATATTGCTTCACCTATGATATTTCTATGTTCATAATGGTTTTCTATAGCGTAAATAGGGAAACAGAGCTTGGAAGGCATAAAGAGGATAATAACCATCCAAATCAGCATCCCGAGATGGTTGGAATCAGAACTAAACAGTTTTTTGCAGTAATGGCCAAGTTGAATTAGGCTATAATTGGTGGTGGTATACATGCACAAGAACAACTAGATCAACACTAGAGGAACATTTCAATAGTTAATCATTTCTTGAGGCAACTTCCCCCATCATTTAGAGGATCATCTGACCCTGTTTAAGCTGAAGTGTGGATCAAAGTGCTAGAAATGATTATCGATGTCATGGGTTGTACAGAGAATCCAAAGGTTAGTCTTTCTATTTATAGTTTTGAAGGAGAATCATATCAGTGGTGGTATATGGTTAAAAATATCAGGGATAATGCAGATATTGATTCTCTTGGTTGGGAAGAATTCCAGCGTATGTTTCTTGACAAATATTTTCCTAAGGCTGTTTGAATTAGGACAGAAAAACAATTCTTAGAATTGAAGAAGGAGGATGACTTTGTGTCTACTTATGAAGAAAATTTCACTCAACTGCTATGGTATTCTCCGAATTTCATCCTAGATCTTGATAGTAAGATAAATCGATTCTACTTAGGACAGAAGCCATGATATCGAAGAGAATTAGCCTCTAGTGAATTCAAAAGCTAAGAGAAACATTTAAGATGTGTCGAGAAGGTAGAAATGGAGTTTTTTAATGATAAGGTGTTCCAAGAAAGCAAGCTAAAGAAGAGGCGAAGTTGGTAGGAAAATGGAATGAATTCATCAAAGAAGACTAGAGGTAAGAAAATTAAATATAAATCTTGTGAGAAGTGCGGTAAAAAGCATCATGGATAGTGTTTATCATAGTTTGAATAGTGTTTCTGGTGTGGTAAGGCTGGTCATATTGCTCATAACTGTAATGAAGATGATCATGTAGGAAATGAAATTCTAGTGGTAAGACATTTTATTTACAATGAGTTTGGGCATTATGACAATGTGTATCCAATTTTGATTACCTAGGTTGGAAACCAGACAGATCAATAGTTAAGGGGTGGGGAAAATTATTTTTCTACTACTACTATGGTTGATGTGGGAAAATAAAATGAAGTGGTATCTGTTACTTTTTTTCTATTTTCATATTATTCTAATGTGTTGTTTGATTTGGGATCTACACATTCTTTCATTTATAAGAAATTTTCTAGTAAATTGGGAATTCCATCTCATGATATGAATCCTGAACATATGGTAAAAAAACTGGGAGGAAATGTTCACATAAAAAGAAATTATAAGATCCTTCCTGCCCTTGTTTGCAGAAAGAAGCTACCTAAAAACCTTATTATTTTTCCTCTAGTAGAGTTTGAATTTATTCTGGGTATGGTTGGGCTTTCTATTTATCATGCTAGGATTGACTATAGTGATAAATTAGTTTGTTTTCAGAAAGAATTTTAGTTTATGTACAATCATGAACCCTTACTTTTGATAACGTATCAGGAATCTAAGAAACTAGTAAAAGATGTAAATGAATGTTACCTTGCACATATTGTTGAAAATAAAGGAACTGTTAAGATTAATATTGTGCCAATGGTAAATGAGTATCTTGATGTTTTTCTGGATGAGTTTCCTGGTATAATACCTTATTAGGAAGTTGAATTTACTATTGATTTATTTCCTAATGCTGATCCAATTTCAAAACCCCCTTATCGAATGGCTCAATTTTAACCTTTAGAGTTAAAGAAGTAATTACAGGAGTTGTTAGATAATGGTTTCATTTAACATAGAACATCATCGTGGGGTGATCCAGTCTTTTTTAATAAAAAGAAATATGGATCAGTGAGGCTTTTCATTGATTAGAGAGCCTTTAATAATATCTCTAGTAAGAACAAGTATCATTTTCCTCATATCGATGATTTATTTGATCGGCTCTAGAGATCTTAGTATTTTTCAAATATTGACATGAGGTCGGGGTACCATCAGTTGAATGTTAAGGAAGTAGACTTTGCGAAGACCAAATTTCGTATTAGATATAGCCATTATAAATTTTTATGTATGCCTTTTGGGCTAACCAATGCACCTGCTATATTCATGGATCATATGAATAGAATTTTCTGTGAGTTCTTGAATAAGTTTATCGTTGTGTTTATTGATGATATTTTTGTTAATTATAAATGTAAGGAGGATACGGAAAGTCATTTGACGGTTGTCTTGCAAACTTTAAAAGAGAAGAACTAATGTGGGAAATTCAGAAATTGTGAGTTTTGGATGTAGCAAATATCATTCCTTGGTCATATTGTTTCTAAAGAAGGCATAATTATTGACCCTTATAAAACAATATTTGTTGAAAAATGGCCAATACCTACACATATAACCGAGATTCATAGTTTTCTTGGTTTGAGTGGATATCAATGAAGTTTTGTTGAGAATTTTGTATGGTTATCTAGACCACTGACTAAGTTTACTTGAAATAGTGTCAAATTTATCTATACAAAATAATGCGATGATTGTTTTTAGATATTGAAAAGAAGATTGATGAATGCTCTAGTTTTGTATTTACACTTCAGAGATGGTGAATTTGTTATCTATGGTGATTCTTTGTTGAAAGGACATGGTTGTGTCCTAATGAAGATTGACCAGGTAATTTCTTATGCATCACGTTAGTTGAAGCATCCTGATTTAAATTACACTACACATGATTTGGAATTATCTGATATAGTTTTTGATTTAATATTTGGGAGGCATCATCTGTATGGAGTAAAATGTGAAATATATACTAATCGCTAATGTTTGAAGTATATATTCACACAGAAAGAATTGAATATGAGACAGAGAATATGGATGGAATTAATCAAAGATTATGATTGCACAGTTCATTACCATCCAGTAAAGGAAAATAAATAGGCGGATGCTTTTGATTGAAAAATTAATGCAACATTAACCTTGATACATTAGGAACAAGATCCTTTTATTAAAAATTTGTTGAAGTTTGGCATATAAGTTGTTGGTCTAAGAAATTACTCTATGTTATTTTAGATTTCATAATAATCGTCTCTAGTAGAAAGAATAATGCACGTTCAAAATGAAGACAGTGAGTTGCAGAAAAACATAGAATTGGTTCAGAAGGGTATGTTACCTGAGTTTAGTATTGATAAAGACTATGTTTTTGAGGATTTTAAAGAGATTATGTGTACCTTTTGATTCACAGTTAAATAATGAGTTGTTATATAAAGCTCATATTTCTTCATTTTCAGTTCATCCAAGAAATACTAAGATGTACAGATATCTTTGAAAGTATTACTAGTGGGATGGAATGAAAATAGATATTGCTGACTTTACTATGAAGTGTTTAACTTGACAACATGTTAAAGCAGAGTGGAAATTACCGAAAGGAATGCTTCATCCTTTACTGATGCTAGAGTGGAAATGGGAAAATGTGTCCATGGATTTTGTTATGGGATTACAAAATACTTCTCGAGGTAATAATGCAATCCGGGTTATTTTTGATCGATTGACTAAATTTATTCATTTCATTCCTATTCGAGATACTCTGTCTCTAGATCAACTTTATCAGTTTTATGGTTAAGAGATAGTCAGGTTTTAAAAAGATCCCCTCTCCATTGTATCTGATCATGATTTTAGGTTCAATTATAACTTTTGGAAAGGCCTTGAGAAGTCGTTGGGAACTGAATTAAATTTTAGTATAGATTTTCATCCACAATCAGAAGGGAAGTTAGAACGAATAATTCATACATTGGAAGATATGTTGCGTGATTTCTCAATAGGTTACCAGGGAAGTTGGGATACACATCTTCATTCGGTTTATTTTTCTAATAATAATAGTTTTCATTCCAGTATACATATGTCTCCATTTGAGGCATTATATTGAATGTGGGGTCAGACTCCAGCTTTTTGGGATGAATTAGGTGAAAGGAAGTTGATGGGACAAAATTGGTAGAAGAGATGGTAGAAAAAGTTCAATTGATTCCAAAGCACATGAGAATCGATTAGATCATGTAGAAAATTTATGTAGATAACTGAAGGAAGGATCTTTCATTTGAGGTAGGTGATCATGTATTTCTCAAAGTTTTTCCATGCGAAAGTGTGATGCATTTTGGTAAGGGAAAGTTGAGTCCGAGGTTCCTTGGACCCTATGAAATCTTGGATAAAGCTGAATCAATATCCTACAGAGTGGATTTACCTCAAATTTTATCCCAAGTACACAATTGTTTCCTTGTTTCAATGTTGAGAATGTATATTCCAGATCCATCTCATTTTTTGTGTCCAGAGGTTGTTTAGTTGGAAGAGAATCTCTCTTATGAGGAATAATTATTCCAGATTCTTAACTGAAGAGAGAAGGTTTTGTAGAATAAGTTAATTTATCAGGTAATGGTTTTTTGTAAAAACCATATTGTTGAAGAGGCAATGGGGGAATTTCAAAATTCTATGAGGGATAAATACCGCTATTTATTTGAAAAGTGAATAAAATTGCAGGGGTGCAATTTCCAAAATGAGGGAAGGATGTAACAACCCAAGTAAATAAAGGATATGATATTTTTATATTTATTAACATTTTTTAATTAAATACTAATTTTACACTAAAGGGGAGGCTATGTTCGATGGCATACCCGACATGAAATAATTGGTTTCTCTAAATTCTTATGTTGCACACAATGCTGAGTTATACTGAAAAATAATAATATAATATTATTTTAAATGGTAGTTAACACCTAGATGGTATATTGGAGGGATTGAATAGAACTAACTTCAATATTATTATACTTGTTGTTCAATGTCTTTGACATTATTAAATAAAAGAGGCCTAAAATGGGAATGAATCCAATTTTGATAATAAATACTCTAATATTCTTTAATAGGTCGATTTATGCCTCTTGATGGTGAACTCTTTTTAAATCAAGATTTTTTTTAAAATTTACATGTTCTATTTGGCAAAATAAAATTCTTCTTTCAAATTTGGACATCAAAATTTAATTTGGATTAAATTTTGGTATTTTCTGATAATATTCATTTTTTATTTAATAGTGAAAACTACTACATTTTAATTCAAAACTACATTTAAATATAATTTATTAATATGGTTAGATTATATTTTTAATAAGTTTTAAATTTTAATTAGATTAAATTTTAACAATTTAATTAAAATTTGGTCATTGGAATTAATTACACTGCGAAATTGGATATCAACAAGTGTCAATCTTTTGATAGTTATTATTTCTTAAAAACACTCTTTTTGGCAAGAAAATGAGAATTAATTTGAAATTAATTTATAAAAAATTATGTCTTTTGAATTTGTAAAAATGGATTCCATATTTGGAATCAGGTGGTCCAAATTTTGTAAATAGATAACTTTTATTTTTAGTCATTATGAATAGTAACTTCAATAAATATTTTATTTACCGTGGTTAAAGGGTAAATATGGTAAATAAGGGTAAAGAATAATAGTATAATAATATTAAATTACCCTAACACATGTCCTAATTCTATTGTATGATACATGTTCGACCATGAGAATCCTTGGGTTGATTTTGTGACCCCATGGTGCCACTTTTATTTAAAATGACACTTTATATAAATTAATTTAAAGTTAAAGAAAATGTAACATAAACATATATATCTTAGTAAAAAATATTATAATGGGTTATATAAGTGATATTTTCAACTATAAAAAATAATTATAAATCTAAAAATATTTAATACATCATGGTATTTTGTTTATAATTTTTATACAGAAAATAAATAAGTTTATTTATGAATCAATGGTGATGCAATGATTACCTCATTAATGAATGTTGTTAATAAATGAGATTATAAATATTAAAATTTATTTTGAATCTTATGCAATCCATGAATTTTTGATATGATTATTACTTGTTATATTTGAATTAATTATTGTTTTCATAAATAATCAAGTTGGTTTGGATTTTTTAAAAATTCATGATATGGATAGTATAAAAATTAACATAAATGATTTTTTAAATCAATCAATATTTTATTAAATGATAAAATAGTCCTCAAAACCCAATGTTTTTTCAAATGACATATATAATGTTAAAAATGTCATTTATGATCCATTTTGGGTTTCTTTGAATTTTATTGTAACTATATTTTTCATATAATATGAATATAAAATAAGACATAGTAAAAGTTAAATTAGTTTACAAAGGGTTAAAGAGAAATGATAAGGTTAACAATGAAACTGAAACTTGTCTAAAACCTTTTGGTTTAGATGATTTCAAATAATAGTCATCTTATATTTGAATTTAATGAGTTTGGTACCTTTTGAAACTAAACATTAGTTTATTATAAAATAATATTTTCAAACATTCTTAAGGATCCCCTCCTCCCCCCTTATAAATATCCATCACCTCTAACCCTTAATCACACCTCTCAATCCCCTTGGCTCATCCAAAATGTGCTAAAATAAGCTCTCAACATCCTTTTCTTCATCTTATAATCCTTAACATAGTCATAAGGGACTTCCAGAAAGCCTTTTAGTTCAAACCAAAGGGAGTTACCCTATTTAAAGGCAACGTCTTCCCTCAAGTTCTCTTTTTTTATTTTACATCTTCAGTCCCTATGCTCTTTTTATTATTTTTTTATGTAAAAACAAAAATATCCTCAATATACTAGATTAGTGTTGTGAGAACTATTTTAACTACACTTACACACACCTCCATCTAATGGGTATATAACATTGTCTGTGGACGACGAACTACTGCCTCACAAAACGATGATTGTTCAATATACTCATACCACCTCTTATGGTGGCCATTATGATGGAACTGTAATTATATATGATATTTAGTTAATATATATCTATGATACTATAATTTTCTTTTATAAAATACCTTCATGTTTTTCATGTTTTATACATACGATAATTTCATTTGAGGTAGTGTGGACTACTGTCCCCTCAAAGTGATACGACTCTTTCATACCATATATGGAACTTATAAATTATGGTGTTAATGAACATAAATAAAATTTACAAAATATGATATTATAATGAAATAATAACATTCCTTTGTATCATTTTGTTTTCATTCATTTAAAAATGAAAAAAATGAAATGGAAGTATTGTTCATGCGTACGTACGACTTACCATCTCCATGAGCGGTGAATTTCATTTTCAAATATCCAAATGATATGGAGCATTCTAAATACATATATAATGGATATATATTAAATATATATGATATATAAATCATGAATATCATTCTAGAGATAATGGACTTCTGATGTCATGGACAATTTGTAATTATAATAATTTCATTCTTGACTCAAGTTCCGAACATCAACAAAATGTCCGATATGAACTCAAACAATTAACTAATTGTTATAAAAAGGTAATAAGTGACATAAAATGAATAATAAACTTGATAATTTTTCTTATTCAAGTATAAATTATCTTAATTTTGTTATTCATGATATTTAATAATGAACGAGTCAAGTCAGACATAAGGTAAGAGACTTCGTCTCAATCTCCTTTCATTGACACATATTTTGATTTATACACTAATTTCATTTATACGGTGCATAAAACCCTTTGAATTTTCATTTCATTCAAATAGAATATTTTTCTACGAAGCATTTTACTAAACAAAAAAGGCATTGTTTCTTTTTAATTTTTTTAGTGACAATGACCTCTCCACCACCATAATCGTAATTTGGCTTCCTCTTTAAGCCTTAATGTTTATAAAATGAAAAAGAATCCCCTTATTCCATTTTTTGGTGTTTTGGTTATGAAAATGGTTTTTGAAATGGATTTATTATTTCAATATATTTAAATTATGTCTTGTTATTTAAATTAAATGTTATTACAGAAATGTTGATATTTGAAGTATTTTATGTGTTGTGATTATGCAATGGTACTCGGACATCTGACGAGTGGTTACGTGATAAACCAAATTAAGGGTGGTTCTATGATAATCAAATTATGGATGGTTACATTATATATTCCAATGCATTGGGTATATAAGTCAGCCGTATAGATATTCCATTTAGTGATATGTGTGGAAGTCGACCAGATGGCTATTCCACTTAAGTATGTTTATGTCCCAAGTTACCTTTATATTCATTATGTTGCTTTATATGGGTTTTTGGAAATATTTTGGTTAAAGAAGGGCATGTAATGATCTTTTATTCATTAAAGAGTATTTACTACTTCATAAAGGTGAAAAGTATTACTTATGATAATGTTTTCATGGTTTATTTGTTATTTTAAAAAACTAACAGTTTTTGTAATTTATGTATCCCTTACTAAGCCTTTTATGCTCATCCCATGTTTTTGAAATGTTTATCACAATAATTAAAGTGGAATAAGGTCAATGATGGGATCAAGGAAATTTCATGATGATTAAAACATGAAACTAAACATGTTTCTTTTCTTTTAAGAGTTTTTATTTATGAAAAATTGGATATTGAGTAGAAGGTCTACATGTAATATTCAAATGTTATGTATATGTTATGACCAAATTCTCTAATACTATAAACCTAAAAAACCTCAATTTGAATTATTTACTTAATTAAATATTACGTAATGTTTTATGGTTGGGGCCACATAATGTTAGGGTGTAGGATTTTTCAGGACATGGAATTGTGATGACTAGGGGCTTAGAGCTTGCGGTTTGGGATGGTCCTTAGGTGGCTATATCGAAGAAGATAAGAAAACTTTATAGGGAGGTCCTGAACTTGATTCCTACATCAATATGAAAATAAGTGTTTTGGTTTCAATGAGGAGGGAGGGGAATGATCTAGTATCGATGAGTATATAACATTGGTGGTCTCTAGGACCCATTGGACACCCAAATGGTCATGATGAGATGTGTTTAGTAAGTGGCTAGGTCTTGAGAGACTAGTTCCTAGGGATTAATTAAAGAGGTTTGTGAAAGGTTTCAGACCTATGTGTTTGATGTGGCCTCCCCATAGACTCTAGGAATGGCCCGATGTTCATTTTACATACATAGATTTTATAGGTATGGGTATATTTTCTTATAACCTCCCATTAGTCTCTATAGAGATTGGTTGGTGTGATTGTAACCTCCTTTGAGTTTGGGTGATGGGTAGGTGTTCTTGTGACCACCCTTGAGTGTGAAAGGATTGGTAAATATGGAATACAAACATTTATTGAGACGCTTGGATCATGGTAGTGACCATACATGGCAGGATAGGTTGTGGAACAATGTTGAATGATACTGAAGGACCCTTCCTTGAATGATCAGGCAGTATGTTATGATGTTGGCATATGACCGTAACTAGATCCTGTTGGTAACGAGTGTATGTCTGGAATCCGAAAGCCTCAATTCATTTAGAATAGTCTGGTCATGAGTATGATAGAATGATATGATTTGACATGGTGGATTATACCGTGGCGTCAGTGCAGGTATGATTGGGTGTCATGCTTGCCTAGTCCTCACACGATGACCTGATGTGCATAGAGTTGTGGTGGTATAGTTAGTACACAATGTCCAATACACATGTGTGACATGTTTATTTTACTCCTCATGTATACACGTATATGATGATATATACTAGGGTCCCTTGGTGAGACCCTTTTGAGATGTATTTCTCATACCCTACACAGAAACCTCAATGTGTATTCATAACATATGTCTACTTTCAAGTTCATCAAAAGATGGGCACTGAATCATGATGGTAAAACTCAAGTTTATTGGTAGATTGTGTGTGTGTGACCTAAGGATAAAAGTAGGGGGCAGTGTGTGTGTTGTATTTTTTGTTTGTTTTTTATTTCAAATTGACATAGTGGGAGATAAATGTATGTATTACTATATGCCTTCTACATAATATTTGTTACAACATTATGTTTATCTATCTATGTGTACTCTGATGTTTATTTTATGAATGATTTTGGATATTTTTTCCACTCTTTCATGGCTCTAATTCATGGGCATAGTCTCTCCCATTATATAAATAAATCCATCGTCGCTAGTCGGCAGCTTTTGGCATATAAGGAGGTGCACTAGAGGTCATGTGGTGACCTTAGCCTGAGCACTATTGAGTGGCTCAAGGTAGCGTGCCATAATAATATTATATATATGACCATTAATTTATTAATAATAAATTAAATTGAAAATTTTAATAAAAAAAATTAAAAATACAGTTAAATAAATATTTTATTTAAATTTCAAAAATATTAAAAATATTAAATATTATTTAATAAAAAAAGGATTAATATTAATCATATATAACAAAAAATATTGAAAATATTAAAACATAATATATATATTTATGTATATATATTAAAAAATGAATAAATTAGAAAAATATAAAAAAATTATAAAATATTAAAAAATATAAAATTACATAAAATAATATTAAATGAAAATGAATAAATTGTAGAATTACTGATAAACTATACACAAAAATAATTTATGTTAAATTAATAAAAAATTTATTATTATTACGATAAATTTATTAATATTATCAAAAATTGTTTTATTAATAAATGTATTATTGAACGTATTAATTATAAGTAAAACTAGTATTGTTTATATAAATATCTAAATGTTTTATAAATATATCATTAATAAAAATTTATAAATAGATATATTATGCACATATTTTTTTCATGATATATCAATAATTATAAAAATATAAAATAAAATAAATAAAATATATTTAATTTATATAATTTTTTTTAAATATATATATTGATATATTTTATTATTATTTATAATTATTGATGTATATATTGTCATTATTTTTTATGAAAATGTAATTAATTATTATCTATTATAATTTTTTATTATAATTAAAAAAAATTATTTAATACAATTTAAAAATATTTTCTTGAATAATTTAAAATATAAATTACTAATTAGGGAAATTATGAATATTTGAAAAAGTTAATTTTATGATTTAAATTCATTAAAATATTTGAAGTATTATTTTTTCAATTACTCACACACACAAATATATATATATGTGGGGGGTGTGGGTGTGTGTGTGCATAGATTCAGGAATGATATATGAAGTGGGTATAAACTTCATGTGTGATGGGATGAGTCACCATTAAATAACATGCCCAAACCTATTTAAGATATGGTTACTGACATTATCTTCTACAAATTAACTCTATTATTTTTTCTACCTAGTTAATTACTTTATATACATGATTAATGTATGTATAATTATTAATAGAGTATAAATTAATATATATATATATATCTATATACATATAATAACTAGTTATAGTAAAATACCCTTTATTAAAGAAAAGAAAACGAAAAATGGAAAGGATGGATTCAGAAAATTAAATCATACCCTCAATCCCAAGATAAGGAAAGGAAGACTACCCAAGGTCTAAACTTCAAATTAAGAACCCATAACAAAGTGATCCCTAATTGGTCCATCCTTATGTAGACTAACCTACAAGGTCCTGTTAATATATTATTTCACCGTATCTAAATCAATGATTCCTACCCCAATTGTAGCAACCTCAAATTGAATTTCAATTCCTAATAGTTGTTTGCATGATCATTATAAAATATTTTCCAAAATTATTATTTTTTGGACTCCATAGAGATAGAGACCTTTATAAATTATCCACTTCCAATGTGCCACTCAAGAACCACACAACTGAGAATGATTTCTTGGTGAATGATCATAAAACTATTATTTTTGATGTATTGAATATGAGTTTGAGTGATCCTAAAAAAGCCCATAGCTCAGAAAAAGGTGGTAGTAAAAATCCACAAAAGCACCAAAATGAATCTGTAGAACTGAATACCCAAATATGATAATAAAATTCATGTTTTTATTATTCTCATATATCCCTACATGACTTGCACCAAACTAAAGAAAGGTAAAACTTCTTAGATAGGTTCTATAATTGAAGACTCATGTTACGGTTGTCCCCACGACCCCCCCTGAAAAACAACTCATGTGGGTATCATCCTACACTCTATGTTTTGACTTATTTTCAATGATATTTGTGGGTATTTGAGTATGAATTAATGGGAACATCATCCATATTGGAATCCACTGCCACTGACTCGAAAGTGACATAAATTTCAGATGCTAAAATGATTCATTTAATATCTGAATATGGATCGAGAAAATCAACTGAGTAGAAATTAGAGACTTAATATCCCACCTACCATTGAAAAGTTTTATCAAGGTAATAAAGTCCCTCAATAAAGTCTTTAGATGAGGAAGAAGCATTTATCCACTTTCTAGAGTTAGAGGAACCCATTTTAAAAGCATTTGAATGGCCAAAAGAATGATCATTCATAGAAATGGACATTATTTTTCTCTAGCCTATATCAAAACAATATGTATTCACCAAAACAGCATGACCTTACATAAATATAGACCTTCATTATGCCTTTTCTCAATCATCATGTTCTTTGATGTGTCATCAATGACTAGATGCACATATTGATTCCCAAAAGAAATGAATTACACAACTGCTTCCCTATTTGTGGAGATTCACTTGTCCTAAGTACTGTCAGAAATAATCACATAAGAAAAATATATAAATATATAAAAACAAATCAAATTATTTTGACTACCATTTAATAGTGAATTTTTATAACTCATAAATTTTTTCCTTTTTCAATGCTCAAATGGTAAATATCATGCATTTAACGATTCTTAAAAAAGAAATGATAAACATGACCCTTATTAAATGATTTTTTAGAACTAATAAAATAAAACCTACATTATCATTTTTAATTAGAGTTGATATAAGAAAACACATATTAGTTTTATTAACAAGCACAAATAAAATCCACATCTGATAAACCATTTATTTGTAATAGTGAAATTAATTCTATATAAATATTTAAATATAAATATAAATATATTTATTGAATATGTGGTTATTAATGTTTAAAATTTGATATATGACTTATGTTTGAGTCATGTCACTAGTGATATTTCATATGTTTTTCCACCTCTATCTAGAGTTATTATGTCAATTGAAATAAAAAATATCCAAATGAAAATAATTGATGTGTTCACATTGATGGATGTAGTAATGTAATATAAATTAAAGTGAAAAAAATTTATAGTAGCGAGTCACCCAAATATGGAATTTAAAAAAATCTTTTCCATAGGCCCCTCAGCAAGTTTGGGACCATGCGGGCTTGCTCACACAAAATTAGGCTTATTTCAAAATTCTAATTATGGCTTGTTTATTAAATGGAAAAAATTAAAGGTTTTATATTCCATACTCATGGGTATTATGAGCAAGCCCATGAAATTGAGAGAAATTAACATTTCATGTTAGGGTTATTAATTTTTAAAAAAATAATACATTTATATTTTTTATAATAAAAAAATAATAATATATCCAAAAAATGAAAAATATTTTCAATAATTTTTTATGTGATGGAATGTTAAAAAACAACGAACATCTATAGCATATTTGGGATAAATAAATAATAGGTTAAGTGTAAATTTTTAGGTTCTCGATCAATTATTCATAATAAGTTTTCCATATTTTTTTTCAAACAAAAATCCTAGAAATATTATTTATAGTCTCTCTGGTCATGAATTATCATTGATACTATTAAATATATCAGTTTAAATAGATCAAAAATAAACTACCCTTAATTGGTTCATTTATAAAATATACATATAAATATATTTATGAGCATTTTATGGTAATTATACAATTAAGCTAATTATGATATGATTAAAAAATGTTAATCATTCATAATAATTATTTACAATTAGAATTAAATAATGTTAATCTATTAATGGGGTAAATAATAATAATAATAATTGAAGTACATTATTTTGATTACTTAATGTTTATAATTATACATAATTAATATAACTATTAAATTAATATATCTATTTAAATAAATTTTACTTATTTCATTAATGTTTGTCATTGTATATAATGTGGTGCAAAACATTAATATTATTTATCAATTTTTATTTATTATGTTCATAAATATATATATGTTTATTTTATTTTTGAGTGAATTACATATTAAATATATTATAGAAATTATAAATTACAATATAGTTAATATTGTTATTATTAATCCATTATTAACAATTACATTCATTTATTTAAAACTTACAAGTTTATTTTAAAATTTTAAAATTATAAATAATTTTTAAAAGTAGATTAATAATAATTTGGATATATACTATGATTGACTTAATAAATAGACTTTAAAATAGGGAAAATTATTTTAAAAAATTATAGTTTTAAAAATATTAATTAAATGTATTAAATTGTCCACGGTTTTATTTTTCTTTACGAATTTATTATTAACATAAAAAAATTTGTAAAATAATGGACTCTTCCTTAATTGTGAAATGATTTTAATAGATTCTTTCTAATTATGAGAGATAATACCTTTTTTTATTTAATGTGTATTTATATTTTAGGTATATAATTCAATTATCAATAAATAATTTCATTAGATTTTAAATAGAAAATATTTAAAAATGAAATAATTTGAAAATAATAATTGGAAAAAAAATTACAATAAAATGAATATTTTATTTTATATTAAATTTTCAAAAAAATGAATGAAATATATTGAACAAGAATGAAATGTGACTAAAGAACAAGGGAAACACAATGTGTGTAAAAAATATTCGTAAAAACAAAAGGAAATGAATTAAAAATATCTAACCTTAAAATTTTATTTTTAAAATATAAAAATAATAATTTATCTTTAAAAAATTAAATATCCATGTTATTTATATTTTAAATACTCTACTAATTATTTTAAATAAAAAAAACATTAACCTAAATATTCTAGTTCTTTTTAAATAAAACGATATTAAATATTTCAAATAATTAATCAACTTATTATTTTTAATTATTAAATGTATTTAAATTTTATTAATAAATTTTTTTTTCAATATTTAAATTAATTATTTTTCATTTTTTATTCATCTTATTTTATAATGAATATAATTTATTAAAAAATTTTATTATATAAATATTTTAAAAAAGTATCTTTAATTAAATAATTAATTATATAAGATGTTTTATTCTAGTTATTATTAAAAATGTTATTAAATAGTCAAATTTTATATTGAACTTGAAATTTTTAGAATAATAAGAAATAATAAAATAATTTGAATTATTATAATATTAATAATGATTCATTAAAATTATTTAAAAAAATAACTTGATTGAAAAAATTATTCTTTTTAAAAATATTATGAAGCTTATTTATTCAAAAAAACTGAATATTTTGAATAACTATAAATTTATATATAAATATATATATAATGGTTTGGGGTCAAAGAAACTTTATTAATGAAACAAAAAAATGGGAAATATGGGGTTAAAAATTGAAATCCTACCCTTAATGCCAATAGTATGAAAGGAATACAATACAATGTCCGTAATTCAAGATAAAATATCATGAAATAGTGATCCACGATTGGTCTAGCCTTTCTTATATTAACCTTTAAGGTGTTGTTAAAAGTTTATTTCTCTGGATTTGAATCAAATATTCATGCCCCAATTACATCACCCTTAAATTGAATTATAATTCTTAAAAAGTGTATGGAGGATTATTGTACAACATTTTCATGTCTATAGGATTTTATAAAGTCCACACAGAAAAAACACATAATAAAAGAACCACTTCCATTACATAACTCAATAATCCCACAATTGAGAATGATTTCGTGGTGCATAATCATAAATCTAATAATTGTGATGTATAATATTTGTGTCTCATGGATCAGGACAAAATATTGAAGCTCAACTAGAGGTGGTATCACAAATCCAAAAAAACACCAAATAGATATTTAGAGAAATGTTCACCCAAATACTTCAATAGAATTCATGATATCCCAATTCTCATATATCCCTACATGGATTAAACCAAGCCAATGAAAGGTAAAACAACTAAGACTGGGCCTAGGATAAAAGGGTAATGTTATGGTAGGCCCCCCAACCCCCTGGTACATAAGGGAATCAACCTCCCCTCTATGTTTTGACATGTTTTCACTAATTTCCATGGGAATTTGAGTATGAATGTCATGATCTGAAACTGGTCACCATCAAAACCAGCACCCAACCTGACCCATGGCAAGGCTCGAAGGGTGTTCCAGATCCCCTCAGGCAGGCACAAGTTCCCGGCTATCAAAAAATGTAATTTGGGAACAATTTACTAAAGTTTATTAACATAAAACAACAAAAAATTAAATATATCAAATCTTGTTTTAAAAAAACATCCTATAAAAAAATCAGAATTGAATTACATTATTTAAAACAATTTTGATTTTTTATAAATTGTTTGTTTTGAAAAATCCAGAATTTTTATAATTGATTTTTTTGTTGTTTTATGTTTATAAACTCAGGTAAATTTTTCACAAATTACATTTTGTGATACCCGGGCATTTTTTTCAACCCATGGGGATTGCGAATTCCATTTGAGTTGTTCCATGGGCCGGGTCGGGTTCTGGTTTTCATGGAGACCAGATTCAGTTCATTACAAAATGGTATCATAGGAGGTTCTCTCTCTTGGGTGATTTTATTTGGTGAAGAGTTGGTATAGTTTGGGGCTAGGATTTTTTGGACATGAAATTCGGATTACGAGTAGGGTGTCGGGCCAACACCCATCGTTATGAGATTCAAGTCTCCATGGGAATTTTGGTTTTATCTAAGTTATTTATTTCTCATGGTTTATTAATGATTGGGGGAAATGAAAAGAGATTTGGGTTGTCGGTCCCAATGATCTTGCAGGGCTTGGAAAGAAATTTGAAGATGTTTATATTACCCTATAACACTCTCCATAATGGTTAACTAATTAGAGAATGGATTCCAACTATATATCCAATTCACCCACCGAAACTAATTTCCTATCATATTTTATTATGTCTTTTTGTTTTGGAATATGGGACATTTGGTTTAAAAATAAAAATTTCCTGGTTTTAAAAAACATGAATTTTTTGTGAAATTATTTTCTAATAGAGTGGATGTTGTTTCATTTTATAAATGGTGGAAATTAATTTTCATAATTTCTTTTGAAATGGTAAATGGTGTTTTCATACCACCTTTTAAAACATAAAAATGTTAAAGTGGGTTTTGAAAATATGTTTCAAATAATGTTTTCTGAATTAATGAAAATTGTTTTGAATGGAATATTAGGTATTATAATTTATGTGGAGGTTGAAGATGGATATTGATTTGGTAACTACTAATCATTTGAAATGTATTTTAAAATTTTAGAAAAAAAATTGAAATGAGAGGGGTTGAGTTCTTAAATAAATAGCGATTTATGAAATGGATTTTTTCATAAAATTAGAAGTGTTATATAATGGGGTGAAATGTTTTGAAATGCTTGTTCACACCATGAAATTGAGTTCTTATGTGAATGGTTCGGCCTTTCTAAAACGTTTTTCGGATATAAATTAGGATCTTGATTTTGTGTTTAGTGGTCTTGAGAAAAATGGATGTGTCGGTTGAATGTTTTGGTTCTGAAACGTGGATGTAATTTTTTGTTTTAACCAATGGTATTTCCTTGAGAGACCACATGAATGGGGTTATATGGGATGGGGTATGGTTAATTTAATGACTTTATGAGTGTGGGGATGGATATGAGGTGGGTTCCCATTTTGGCTTGTAAACATGCATGTTTGAGGCTCATGAGATACCATTGGTAAATGCACAACCCACCAACACTTTTTTATAAATGATTTTAATGGAAAGTTTTGAGTTTGGATAATGTGTGTTTGAGAGGAGTGGATTATGTGTTTTTGGGGTTTTTATTGTGGGATCATTTTAGTTCAAGAACCCCTCTGGTTAAAATAATGTTTTGGGTTTGTGTTTCATCGATAAGTTGGAATGAAGCATTGGTCAGTAGTTTGTTTTGAGAAAATGTTTAGGAGGCCAATATGGTAGATCCCCTTATGTGTTATATTTTTTTTGTGGTATGTTTTGATCATATTACCATCTTGGTTAGGTCCATTGGTTTTTTTATGGTTAGGGTAGTCCCCTATAAAGTGTTAACGCATGACTAATGTGTGGCCCCTGGAAATTTGCTGTTGGATGATCCTACAGTTGATCGACACAAGTACTTTATTTTTGATCTTTGGATATTGAGTTTACCCCTATTATTTTTCAGTTATGTGGATCCCCTTGTAGAGGGATAGTAGTTGTGGGAGGTTTAAATAGAACTTAGTTTCTTATGTTTCCCGAGTAATCGAAGTTGAATGCAGTTCAGGGTTGTGAGTGTAGAATGATGTCTTAAAGGACCTTTGGGTATTTCATCAGTCTCATAAAAGAAATAATTCTTGTTAGGCCACTAGTGTGAAAAATCTAACAAAGAGTGCCTGTTAAGGCCTCTTACTGGATGTTTGTGCTATTTGGGACTCGACTTAAGGTCTCACTCCTTGTGTTTTTTTATTATCCACAATGTTCATGTTTGGTGATGCCTTCCGATGTCGTGTGTTTGTTTAACTGTAAGAGTGAAGGATTTGAAATCTTATGAGAGTCTCGGTTTTGTCAGATATGTGTCTTCCTTCCGGAAATTCATAAATCCAATGTTTAGTAGAAGGTGTTTCCATATGACCTTTCCTCCTTCTATATTTAATTCAGAAAAAAGAGGGGTGATGTGTGAGCATCTTCTAAGCCCATGTTTCAGAAAAATGTTATGTTTTGGTAAATTGAGTTTGGAGTGTGTTATGTCTTGTTAAACCCATCTGGTATTGCGGTGTAGTTGTTCGTAGCACCAGAAGAAGAATTCCCAATCCGGGGTTTCCAAATCCTGGTTTTGATACTGAAGATTCTTTATTAATATGAGCTCCAATCATAGGTTCAGGAGTGAAGTTGGTACAGATTCAGGGAAAAGCTTAGGGTCCTTCAAACCATTGGTCAAAGTCCAATCCCCAATATGAAATATGTGAATAGTTTGAACCTTAGATGTCTTCTTGTTCCAATTTTTCTCGTTTTATAGGTAGAGTGGGAGGACCCCGTTTTCATTTTATCTCCTGAGTTCATGTTATTCCCTTGGGTTTCCTTTGAATTTTTATGGAAAAGGATGAAATTTGGGCAAGAAATATTGAATAGAACATTTTTCACACAGTTTTTAGTAATTATACACCAACCTATGAAATTGTGAAATGAGAGAAAGTAGCTACCAAATAGTCTCTACATGCCCGTGAACCTTGGCCAATGTAAACATGTAAAGTTTCCCCTTTGGAAATATTGCCCCGCACAGTTAGCGTGCGGTTTCCCAAAATGTGCGGTCATGCCAACTCTTTAAATTTTTGGGTCTTTTCATGTTAGTCCAAGTTGGTTGATTAAGATGGTGGGTTCTTATGGTGGGGAGACCCACTATGAGTCTCTTGTTAGTTATTTTGGAAGAGTCTAAATAATCTATACCACTTATGTCGGGAGTCCGTTTAGGCCTCCCCCGGTTAGTGTCTCGCTTCTATCTTGGAAAAAAAATTGAGTTACCCATTATGTTGGGGAGTTAGTTCATGTATCCCTATATAAGTAACTTGGTGTTTTCACTACTATTAATCTAGAAATAGGTATTCTCGTTCAAAGTTATTTTACCACCAATGTCCTCCATCAGTAAAAATTTGAATTGGAGTGCACCCAACAATTTTTTTGAAGTGTGTCTGTAGTAACCTTGCTCGTTTTCGTTGGTTCATTCTTAGTAAGTTGCTCAATATTCTTCGGGTAGTGTTTGAGGTGTTTTTATCTGGGATGAAGTTTGAATGTTCTTGATCATTTCATTAATCTAGTTTATGTTTTGGTTTGTGAGTGTATTTTTTCATTAACTGATCACTAGATGTGTTTTGGCCTTTGGGGGCGAAACTTTTCAAAGGAGTCCAATTTGGCCTTTCGACTTAGTTTTGTTTTTTGATTTTGGCCTTGTAGTGAATTTTCAAGGGTAGAAAGTATTATGGTGGGTAGAATTATCACATCCATGACTTCTTTTAAATTTATTTTTCATTTAATTTCTATTATTGGTTTTCTTATTGGGGTTTTCCATGTAGTTTTGGAGGAAAGTGTGTTTTCATGATTTTGGCCAAACTGTGAGCCCATTTCAGATTTAAATTTTTTTATAACTCCTTAATTTTTCAACATTTTAAAGCCATTACAAATCCCAATTGTAATCCTAGAGTATATTAAAATTACTATATCCATTTGGACCTCATAGGAATCCATAATCATGGTGGATTTGGTGTTTTTATTAACATATTGGGTCATCCCAAAATCCCATTTCCTACTTTATATTTTTTTATTTCTTTAATATATCCCTCAACTTTTATGTTTTTTTGGTGATTTCAACTCTCACCCAAGACCACATCACCATGGCACGCCCCTATGCTCTTATTACCCTCATTGGATGTTATATTCCTCACTAATTTGTGAAAAATGTCTCTGAATTTTTCAAATCGTCTAGTTTTAAAGAGGTAAATTGTTTCTTTCATTACTACATCAAATTTTAATCTTTTCCCTCCATTTTAATTCTCACATGACCTATTCAACCTTATTAGATCCTCAATTTCATTTTTGGTTGTTTGAAAATTCAGATACTTATGTATTTGGGTCCTTTTTCATAGGGTTTTTTCCATTTCCTTATGGTTTTATAAAAAAATTCTTGATGTTCCAAATTTACAGAAATTATGGATTAGAACATAGGGTTTTTATTTTAGTTTCATGGGTTAATTTTTAGGTTTTAGTTCGGGTTTCTCTCCCTTGTGGGGTGGTGGTGGTGCATTTGAAGTTTCGCACAATGGTTTAGAGTTTTTGACACAAATGGTAGGTGATTCCATTTGTAAGAATTATTAGACGAGTTAATTTTACATGATTTGTATTTTTAGCATGATTATCTTCCATTGTGTTAGGTATAAAAATTATATTTGGTATCATTTGTTATGTGGTGGGTTATTAAGTGGTATTTTTTTTCGAAAAAATGAATATTTTTTGTGTGTATTCTATGTTTTTTACATTGGGGTTGTTTTATGATTCATGGAATCCTTTATTAAAGATATAATGGCTCAAAATTCTGATTTGATGTGAAATTGGTATGAATTTTGTTTGGAAAGAGGGTTTTTAGAGGGATTTAATGTGAAAACATGGTTACACTCCTTGGAAATGTTTTGTGAATATTTTAAATTGTTTCTTGATTTATGTAAGAGGTGAAACTATGTTTCCAAATTATTCTGGTAGGGATGAAATTTTTAAATGGTCCTTTTTAATGTGAAAAGGAAGTTATGTGATGTCTACTATCTTGGAATGGTATTATAAAATTGTCTAAATGATTTTTTGATGCGTGAAAGAGATATGAAATGTGTTGTGGGATTTTTGGTTTTAGTATGGTTTAAAAATGAATTTGAATGAAAAAACATATGTATGTGACATGTGTGTGGGATTTTGTGTGTGATTTGGAAATGAAATTTGAATGTGGAAATGGTTTTTCATGGCTTTGGGAACTTATTAGAGAACAAGAGGAAAAAATAGGGTATCTAGGTGGGAGTATGTGTACTAATATTCTTGTGATCCTGTGGGGTTTGGCCCCAATCTCATTTTTCAAGTTTGATGATAACAACACTAACAAAACTAGGATGCTGATCATGTTGGGGGACCCCTATGTTATAGGTATGATCCCTACTAGTGGCTCGTGTAAATGAGAACATATATTTTTATGGTTACTTTCACCGAGATACGAGGTACCTAGGACCCACAAAGAGCTAGTTCTTAGTGTTGTTTCATGTTTCAAGTGCTCATTGGATATCTTATACTTATTGTTGGAATACAGTATATTTGGATGAAAACATTTAGTATCTTTTTCATTCTATTTAAAAGTCTTGATTTCTTTTAATGTAACCCACTTAAAAATTGTTTTTATGTCAGTTTCATCTTTTAGAAATTTTTACTAGAATTTCATGTTAACAAAACTTGTATGCTTTTTTCCTTATAATGATAATCACATGGAATATTTTAGTGGTGTAATCCTAATGGGATTTGGATCACACCCTACTTACACCTTTGGGTGTAAGTAGACTTATTTATTTTTTCACAGGTTTGGGTAAATCTTTTAGCGCCAATGGTTTGGATTTATATTGAACTTTATTGGTACAATGTTGTGGATATGGAATGAGGGGAGGTGCCTCATTCCATAGTGAGGTTCTTGGGATATCCATTTTGGATTTCTTCATTTGTTATAGTCTTTGAGAATTGATTTAAATTATGTAATTCAATTCTGAATTTTTGCAAATAACGGTCTGTTTTAAAAAATCTAAAATTTTTATATTGGACTTGTTTATTTTTTTATGTTCATAAACTCAAGAAAAATCATCCCCAAACACCATTTTATGTTACCAGAGCACTTGTGGCAGCCTCTGGGGATCGAGAACTCACTTTGGGCCATTCCACGGGCCGGGTCAGGTGCCGATTTTGATGGAGACCAGATTCAGTTTGGGACAATGACTCAATGGTAACATCATCCATATTAGATGATACCAATACTAACATGGAAGTGACATAATTTTCAAATTATTAAATCATTAATTAAATACAAGAATCTAGATCGGGAAAATAAAATGAGTTGTAATTTGAAACTTGATATCTTATAAGACCCTGATCTTTATTACACACATAAACAAGATTTATTACATAAAATATCATCATGATTGAACATATAAGATCTAGAGGTCTTGTGTATTTCGGGATTAGGAAGATTTAATAACAGATTAAAACATGAAATACACATATTTATTACATGGACACAACTTTCCTCATACATAGAATTTCATGGGATAACCTGAGGACATCCATAGGAAAAGAGTGATATATAAAGCCCGACAAGGGTGTAAACAAAGAATAACATGAAGAATATAGTACATGTTATCCAATAGGCATATCAAAATATCATAAGATAAAAATGAACATAAAAGCATGATATAGCATGATTATCATAACATGGAAATGTTCCAACACCGTTTAATATGATATGAGCATGAGACAACGCTCATTGCACATGGATAATGAGTAAACCCTAATTTCACTTGAATTATATTGAGTAATCCATTATCTCCCTTGACATATCATGATACTAATATTTACCCAATGCATTGGAGCCCTATTGGGGCGCACCCTTCTTAAACATTTCATTTCATGCATAAATGTTCCACATGGATCATATAACATGGAATCATTGAACATCATCATTTATTCCAAGATAAAGGAATGTGGAATTCATAAATGAAACACTATAACCAATGAGGAAATATGCATAAAGGTTAATACCCTTTATAGATAAATGAGCATGGTATTCACTACACAACGACTATGCCTTGGTAAATCGCAGTGCAATTTCGGCAGCATAATGATGTGTCATTAGAATTCATAAAAATGGGTGATGAGAGGGAAATGGGTGTATAATAATATTTAAATGAAATTTATATTAAAGGTTCATATAGAAACATGTACCAATATATGTAATGGAGTTTATATTTATAATACAAAATAATTTCTTGAATGTAAATGAGGAAAGAGAAATCCCTAGCGGAATTTCAGCATAGTAACAGGTGTACATGAGAGGAAGTAATGAGAGATAAAAGGGTCATTAATAATTAAAACATATATAGGGAAGTGTGGGGAAGGTGTGAAATCATATCCCAATATTTTTAATTTAAAATATAATGGTATATCAACATAAAGAAACTTGGTCAAAAATGGGAAAGGAAGAAATCCGTTACATGTAATTGTGATCCCAAAGGCTTGAGAGAGGCTAGAGAGAGGATTCATGGGATCTTGGGGCACCTTGGGAGGATTATAGAATGATTAGGTCAGATTTTGGTCAAGATAAAATGTTTTTGAGTGATGATGATGTGGGAGCTTGGGTGAGTTTATATAGGAAAAGAGAGGGAACTCTTTATTATTTAGGGTTTGACCACCATACATTAAACTAATCAAAACCACCAACCAAACCATGGTTTTTAAAAAAGGGGAGTGGAAAAATTATTTTATAATTTCAATGGCCTACCTTCTTAAAATATTATGATTTCATATGTGGAGGTGAGTCACACTCTCAAGAAATCAATTTAAAAAGTTAAAATGTTTTATAAGTTTGGAGGGTCCACTAATTATTTTTAAAATAAATAAAACAAACATAAAATCACATTATTTTAATGGTCAAACATATATTTTCCAAAAAACCCATTTTTAGTATTTTATTACATCACTATAAGGTCATTATGATGTCATAAAAAAATTATATAATTAAACGGTGTTTGATTTTTACCCAAAAATTAGACTATCTCAGAAAATTAAGAAAAATTTACCATTGGATAATTTCGATTTCCTGATTCCAAATAATAATATTCATTTTATCTAAATATTTTATAAATATGTGAATTTTTACCTTTAAAATAAAAACTTATATTTATAAAAAATTCATGGGTTTTGACAAAAAATGGCATCCAAACATTAATAATATTTATAATTGTATTACTAAAAACTATAAGATCATTTATATTTAAAAAAAATATTTATTAATAATATTTTATTAAAATATTATTTTGTTCAAAAACCCATTAATTCATCAAAATATATTTCTTAATTGAATATTAACTAAAAAATATTTTGGTTCTTCAAATCCCATTTACAAAGTAACAATGATAAAATGAATGTATATTCATTATTCTATACAAAAAATGCACATAATAAGAGAGGTCATTCTCCAATGGTACCACCTCTATATTGGGTACATGTGATGGGTCGGGTATGTACTTCCTCAATAGTGATACATGAAATACATCATGTACTCGAGATAGGTTGGGTGGGAGTAATGGATGATTGGCCACTACTCCAATGCAATCAAGGATCTAAAAAGTGTTGATGTACCTTTGACTGAGATTTCCCTTTTTACCAAATCTCATAACACTCTTCCATGGTGATATGCAGTGAAGTACCATGTCTCTGACATCAAACATTAGTTCTCGTTGACAATTATCAGTTTATCTCTTTTATCGACTCTGAACTTCTTTAATGTGATGTTGGATGGTCTTAACCTTATCCACCATTTCATTGACCATTTCTGGACCAAGGAGTTTTCTCTCCCCAACATCATCCCAATATATTGATGTTCTACACCTCTTCCCATACAAGGCTTCATAAATATCTATTTGGATGCTTGAGTAAAAACTGTTGTTGTAAGTGAACTCAATTAAATTTTTTAAATACCTATATTAATACTAATCATGTGATCTTTTTTCAATGTCTATATTAGAGAAGGTAAAAATTCATAATAGTATATTGAAATCCAAATTCATAAAACCAAAGAAGTGCATATATTATATAACTATTTTACATAATATGACATTTTATTAGATTAAGTGAAATTTTAATTAATAAATGTTTTGGTTGATACAATCTTCCCCACTTAATAAATTTCTCCCTTGAAATTTCCTTTTCCAATACAAAAATATATTAGGGTGTCTTTGCTTCATCACTTCCTATGATACGAATGTTTCCACTTAAAAACTTATGGATTCACCACAACACATTGACGAGGAGCATTGTCTTATTTTTCAGACCATTTTCTCTATGATATATGATCTTCACCAGCTTCTATTAATAAGATAGGTCATTCTCCAATGGTACCACCTCTAGATTGGGTACATACGATGAGTTGGGTATGTACTTCCTCAATAGTGATACATGAAATACATCATGTACTCAAGATAGGTTGGGTGGGAGTAATGGATGACTGGCCACTACTCCAATGTGATCAAGGATCTTATAAGTGTTGATGTACCTTTTACTGAGCTTTCCCTTTTTAACAAATCTCATAACACTATTCCATGGTGATATGAAGTGAAGTACCATGTCTTTGACATCAAACGTTAGTTCTCGTCGACAATTATCAGCTTATCTCATTTATCGACTCTGAGCTTCTTTAATGTGATGTTGGATGGTCTTAACCTTCTCCACCATTTCTTTGACCATTTCTGGACCAAGGAGTTTTCTCTCCCCAACATCATCCCAATATATTGATGTTCTACACCTCTTCCCATACAAGGATTCATAAATATCTATTTGGATTCTTGAGTAAAAACTGTTGTTGTAAGTGAACTCAATTAGAGGAAGAAGTTGATCCCATCCCCCATTCATGTCCATTGAGCATCCTCTCAACATGTACTCAAGTGTTTGGATAGTCTTCTTATATTGGCCATCAGTTTGAGGATGATAAGACATAATGAAGTTCATCATAGTATTTAGATCATGTTGAAGACTCTTCCAAAACATTGATGTGAGTCTGTGATCTCAATTGGATACAATCGATAGTGGTACTTCATGCATCCTTACCACTTCTCTGATATATATCCTTATCATTTGATCCAATTACAAATTCTCTCGAATTGCAATGTAGTGTGCAGTCTTTTTAAGATAACCCATAACAACCTAGATAGTATTTTTTTCTTTGAATGTCTTCAGAAGTATGATGAAAAACTCCATGGTGATGTTTTTCCATTTTTATACTGGTATGGGTAATGTTTTCCTCATCCCCTTAGAATTCTGCCTCTCAAACTTCACCTACTGAAATAAAGAGCACTTTGATGTATACTGAGTGATCTCCTTATTCATTTTATCCAACCAATTGTACTCTCAGTGATCTCAATACATCTTTGTGTTTCCTGGGTGAAAGGAAAAATTTGAACTATGTGCATCATCCAAATGTTCTTTATTTAACTCTAGAGTTGATGGAACACAATTTCTTGACCCAAATCTCTCAATTCTTTCTTCATTGAAATTAAACTCCAAGGATTTCAATTTTATGATAGTTTCTACTTTAATCTAAATTCCCACAACATTATTTTGAGCATATGTTAACCATTCCAAAAGAGATGGGTGAGAAAATAATTTGGGAAAAGATTGATGATGTTCCATTCTTTATGATTCCAATGTCCATATTCATCAAATATAAGAAGATTATATCCTTTTTTACTTTCATAAATGAGAGAATCATTGGGCCCTATCTACTTAGATCATCTGCCACCTTGTTCGCTTTCCCTGGGTAGTAATGGATTGAGTATTCATAGACTTTGATCTTCCCTAACCATTTTCGTCGGCACATATTCAACTCTTTCTATGTGAATATATACTTGAGGTTATTGTGATATGTGTATTTTTCACACTTATCCAAAAGATGAAATGTCTCCAAATTTTCAAAGTGAAGATTACTAAATCCAACTCATTATCATGTGTTGGATAGTTTTTCTTGTTAACGTTCAATTTTCTATAAGCATAGGAAATGAATTTGTCATTTTTCATCAACACACAGCCCATACCCATTTTTTAGCATCACTAAATAAAACTAAAAGTTATCCACTTGTGTGTATTGTGATCATAGTCACAATGATAATCCTCCTTTTCAACACCATGAAGCAATCTTTGCATTCATCACTCCATGAAAACATTACTCCCTTCTGATTTTTCTTGGTCTGAGGGTTTAACAATCATGAAATTGTTTTCACATATTGAAGATAAAATCTAACAAACTCTAGGATGCTACAGATATCCGTTACCGATGATGGCCTCAGCCTTACCTCAATTGCATGTTTCTTGGAGGGATCCATAGATATCACATTTATTGTGATGATATTACCCAAGAATAATACCTCCTTCATCTGGAACACAAACTTTCTATACAATTCATAGATCTTCTCCGTTCAAAAGTTCTCTAGTAGAGTTCATAGATTCTCATCATATTCCTCATTAGTTTTGGTGTATATAAGAATATCGTCTATAAAGTCTACAAAAACATTTTTGAGGTAATCTCTAAAGACACTATTTATCTATCCAATAATGATTTATAGAGCATTAGTGAGTCCAGAATTCATTACTATGAATTCATAGTGTCTGTATCTTGTACGAAAAGCAGCCTAGGTGATATCCTCCTTCTTCACCTTTACTTGATAATATCCCGACCATAGATCCACCTTGGAGAAGTATTGTGCTCCACATAGCTGATAGAACAAGTCATCAATTCATGGAAAATGATACTTGTTCTTTATTATGATATTTTTGATCTCACGATAATCAATGTAAAGGTGCATTGACCGAACCTTATTATTGACGAAGGGGATTGGTGCACCCCATGGTGAAGCACTTGGGAATATAAACCCTTTAACCAGATTCTCATGGAGTTGTTTCTTCATCTCCAAAAGATCCACAATATCCATTCTATATAGGGTATTGTATATTTTCAATTCCCCAGTTATAAGATCAATTGAGAATTAAACATCTCTTCTATGAGAAATACCAGAAAATTACAAGGGAAATACTTCAACGGATTCCCTCACAATAGGCACGACCTCAAGGATGGTTACTTCTTAATAATCAATCATTGAAGCTAGATACACGTGCTCATAGGGTAGTAATATCAACACTTGATATGATATTTCTAATGAATATTCACCATCCTACATGAAATTGTACATAATTGGGGGTTGATTCGACATATAGATAGCGATTTTCCTCTCACAGAAATTAATGTTTAATCTATATAAGAAAATTCAATCCATTCGAATAATTTTATCTAATTCCACCAAAGGGAGTATGATGAGGTTCTCTGGGAATTTCAATCCACAAATTATGACTGGGGTGGTTTTGTATTCATGGGGTTTAATGATTCTCCATTTTCCATTCTCACTAACATATTTACTTCTACATCTTGTTGGTGTGTTGGGATTTCTCTACTAAACATTCAGTATATAAAAGAATGCGTAGAACCAGAATAAAAAAGTATATTCTCTATTCATGAATGAATAACTATCATACATTTCAACACCTTGTTTTTGGGGTTCACATCGATGGAATTGAATGAAAAATCCTTCCCTTTCTACCTTGCAGGTTGTTGGTTGCCTCTGAAAACCCTTGGCTTAGGGAACTAGTTTGCAAAGTTCCTTGGTTCATTGAATTTGAAGTAATAAATAATTCCTTGAGGGTCAAATGGAGCATTCCACTCCTATGTAAAAGCCACGAGTTTTTCTTGTCAGTATTTAATGGTCAGTGTCCCTTCTCTTCAACACATAAACCATCTTCTCGTCCCATTTAGGCAATTTCCAGGGTTCTTCTTTACACCCCTTTGGAAAGTGGGGTGTGGTATTTTATTATCACCATTGCATTTATACATCAGACCACCAGAATTAAATTCTACCTTTTGCTTCATTTCCCCATGGTACCCCTATGATTTATCAATCTCCATTTCAACTTTGAGGGTAATCGGACAATTACTTCATAGCTCTTGAAGTCATTGATCACTAGGTATTTCCGTAGGTTAGGTTTTATCCCACTAAAGAAGTGACTGAATGGCCCGAATGACTTCATTTTTATTGATTTTAGATAAATCCCCTTTAATGGGATGAGAGGGAACCCTTACAAGGCCTGTAGGCTCAGAGATTACATGGATCCTAGGATTTAGGAGATTACATGACCCGAAGGTCTTGGGAAATTTAACCATACTATCCACAAGGAACTGCCCCTCCCTAAAATCTACATCGTGATAGTAGCTCTCCACCATTGCATGATAATCTGACTAGGATTTCCATTAAAGAATGGGCTGGTCCCTATGGAATATCCATACCCTCTCATTCTAATAAATCCATTGGGCTCTACTCTGGAAAGTGCATCTGCTCTGAATCCTCTTCTAGGGATGCTCTTATTTTGTAGAGTCTGTCTGGGGAAACTGTATGTGGCTTGAAGTACTTGAGGTTTCCCGAAATCTCTAATTACCCAAAGGCATGGGTGGCCCAAATGCCTTAAGTACTCCATGCCAAAACTGGTATCCCAAGGTGAATAGTTCTAGCTGCAACAGTACCAAACAATACCTGCTACAACTACTGCTATAGTACTACTACAGTACTGCAAAGTGTGCAGTTTTTCTATAGTACTTGTATAGTGTGCAGTCCTACTATAGAGCCACACATTGTACATTTCTTCTATAGTACCTGCTACATTACTTCTATATTACCCCCTGATATATGCCTCTAAAGTGCTTGCTACAATACTACTAAAAATCCAGAGGTTTATCATGCAAGCATTTTGATGTTTCCCTCGTACGATCCGACGGATTCGTCATCTTTTTTCCTTTAGGGAAAGGAATTCCCTTTCTATCTTAAGCCAGGAGATACATGGAAAATATTTATTGAATATTTTTTTGGAAATCCTTCTATTCCAACACCTTGATCTCTTCCTCAATATTTGTATTTTTGATCAATGTCTACCATTGATCCACTTGACCCTCCATGCAATAAGCATCCAGATGATTCATCTCTTGTTTAGAAAATTGAAGTATGGAGTTGATCCATTGTTTGGCGATTGAGGGATCCAATGATCCATTAAACGTAAGAGGTCATTGTCTCATGAAGCTCTTGATAATAACTTCTTTCTTCTTGGGTGGGGGGTGAATAGTCCTGTTGAACCATGTTTCTATTACAAACATGATTTAACTAATATATTATCATGATAAAGCTGGTGATTCCCTCTCCCTTCAGATTGGGCATCTCAGGAGAACAATCATCACATTGATCTCACATCAGTTGATATCCCATGTACTCCTATTACTGGCCATTGGCTCAAATAATAGGAAAGTTAGGTATAACTCATAAAGAATAATCCAAAGACAAAAATGGATGACTTATAAATTAATTTTATTTCCTTAACTTATGAATTTATAGGCTTCAATCTATGTTATCCATGATCTAATTCCTAACATATATTATCAGGGGCCTTTTTTTATGTCTCTTAATAATGATCTATATTATGAGTATGATTTTACCAAAGAATATTCCATTAGAGTGTCAAAACCCAGAGTGCATCAAGGATCATTTTCATGCATCGGTTCCCATTCGAGTCTAACTCAAAGCAGTGTTTTACGGTTTTCCCCTAGATTCATATGTGCCAGATTCGCCTCTACCTACTCATATCTATTCAGGGATTTATTTTCTTGACAAACCACTTACTCAATACTCGCCAAAATTTAGGGTATGTTTTTATTATACTTAGTCTTATCTTTGAGACATTGAATATGGTTTTCTTATCTTAATCCCAAAAAAAACTAAACCTATAATCTGATACCAACTATATCAACTCTGCTCTTTATTACACACATAAACATGATTTATTACATAAACCTTTCACTTGATTCAACATAGATGATCGAGATTTCAAGTGTATTTGGGGATTAGAAACATTACATAACAACATAAAACATGAAATACACATCCTTATTACATGACCAAAACATTCCTTAGTACTTAGCATTTCATGGGGTAACATGAAGACATTTATAAGAAAAGGGTGAGCTATACAGCCCGATTAGGGAGTAAAAAAGTCATAACAAGAAGAATACAGTACATGTTAGGCAATATACATATCGATGGATCAAAAGAGAAACATGATCATAAATGCATGATATAACCTTATTATCATAACATGAAAATATGGAAACAACATTTAACATGATATTAACATGAGACAAGGCTCATTGCAGATGGAGCCTGAGTAAAACCTCATTGAACATGAATTAGAATGATTAAACCATCATTTCACTTGACTTATCTTGATACTAATATTTACCCAATGCATTGGAGTTCTATCACATAATACCTTTATTAATCATTTAATTTCACGCATTATTGTGCCACATCGATCATATAACATGGATTCATTAAACATAATCATTTATTGCATGGCTAAGGAATATGGAATTAATATATGAAACTATATAATTAATAATTAAATGTTCATAAAGGTGAATACACATGATATAGAAATGGGCATGATATTCACTACACAATGACTTTTTCTTGGAAAATCGCGGTGCAATTTCTGCAGCAATAACGGAATGCCATAAGAATTCATAAAAATGGTTAATGAGAGATAAATTGGTGTCTCATCATATGTAAATGAAATTGAGAATATGGGGTCATATAGATACATGTCCCAACATATGTAATGGAATTTATATTCACAATACAAAATAATTGCTTGAATGTAAATGAGGAGAGAGTAATCTCCTATGGAATTTCGGCCTAGTAATAGGTGTACATGGGAGACATTAATGAGAGATAAAGTGGTATCACATCATTAAAACATAAGGAGGGAAGTATGTGGGAGTTTCTGAATCATACCCCAACATTTGTAATTGAAAATACCAAGGTATAGCGACATAACAAAACTTGGAAAAAATAAGAAAAGATGATATCCCTTTCTTGGAAGTGTGATCCCAAAGGATTTAGAGAGGAATCAGAGAGGCTTCTTGGGGAACCTTGGGAGGTTTATAGAAAGAGGAGGTCAGAGGTTTTTCAAGCTCTAAAGGCTTTGAGTGAAAAGGGAAAGTGGGAGTTTGGGTGGGTTTATATAGGAAAAGTGATGGAACTCTTTATTATTTAGGTTTTGGCCACCACACATTAAACCAATCAAAACCAAAAACCATACGATGGTTTTTTACCATAGTTTATTCCAATGGAGAGTGGAAAAAATTATTTTTAATTCTAATGATCGAACTTCTTAAAATATTAGGCATGCTTATCTGGAGGTGAATCACACTCTCAAGGAAATCAATTTAAAATTTTAAAATGTTTTACAGGTCTTGGAGGGTCCACTAAATCTTTGTAAAATAAATAAAACAAATATAAAATCACAATATTTTAATGGTAAAACATATATTTTTTGACCAACCCATATATATTATTTTATTACATTACTATTAGGTCATTATGATGTTATAAAATACATTTATATAATTAAACGGTATTTAATTTTTATCCAAAAAATTTATTGTCTAAGAAAATTAGGAAAAATTCATTGTTGGATAATTTCAATGACTTGATTCCAAAAATAATAAAAATTTTATCTAAATAATTTTATAAAGATGAGAATTTTTAAATTTTAAAACAAAAACTGATATTTTTGAAAATTCATTGGTTTTTAGAAAAAACATCTTTCAAACCATAGTAAAAATTACAATTGTATTCCAAAAAATTATACGATAATTTATATATATAAATTAATTTATTAATGATATTTTATTAAAATATTATTTAATTCAAAAATCCATTAATTCATCAAAATATATTTCTTAATTGAATATTAACTAAAAATACCATTTGTCTTTTAAAACCCATTTACAACGTAACTATAATAAAATGAATGTATATTCTTTAATCCTTACAAAAAAAATGCACATAATCATCATTCTAAGGTTATGTTGCATAAAACCTTATAAAACCTGTATAATACCTAAGGGTAAGGTTTGTGATGGTGACAGACTCTTGGGGTGGCTCCGATAACATGGCTCGGGTGGTAATATCTATCAACTTCTACTTCTTCTATAGGGGTTTCCATTCGAGCTTAACTTGTTGAAACTTGAAATAGGCGTGGACAAAAGAAAAGCATAGTGACTCTACCTCCTTTATAAGCTCTGAAAAATGGGATTCGTTTGGAGAAGTTCTACTGGATGAGGTCATCGCTTCCTTTTTCTGAGTAAATAGGATTTGTTAAAGACCTATATTTATACTAATCACATGATCACTGTTCAATCGATATATTAGTAGTGGTAAAAATTATTAACGATATTTTGAAATCCAAAATCCAAAAACCAATGAAGTTCATATGTTATATAATGATTTTACATAATAATACATTCAATTAGATGAAGATAAATTATCACTAATAAAAGATGGGGTCCTTACAAAACTCAACTGCCCTTCAATAGGTTGATCATGGTTATCAAGTCCCTTAACATAGGAATTAGTTGTGGAGAATTAGTTTTCCTCTAGTTAGAATTAAATAAACCCATTTTAAAAGTAGTTAAATGACCAAAAGAATGATCATTCTCATCAATTGACTAGTTTTTCTCCTAACCATTAAAAACCATAATTCTTAACAAAAATTGCATGACCTTCCATAAATATTGACTTCCCCAAGTGTTGTTGTCAATCATCATGCGATTGGATGTGTCTTCAATGACCTTATGCACTTTTTGATTCGCAATACAAAAAATATTCACTAACTATTTCCCAATTACTAGACATGCACTTTTACTGAGTCCTCTAGTGACTAGTCACATTTGAAAAATATATAAATATATACAAATAAATAAAATCTTTATTAATAACTTTTATTAATTCTTTTTTAATCACCTACAAAATTAATCCTTTATCAATGATCAAATGGTAATTCTTGTACATTTAACAATGACAGAATGTGATGAAAAACATAATCTTTATTCAGTTATTTTTATCTCTAATAGAATTTGACCATTATTATTTCTTGTATTTATAGTTGATATAAGCAAACCATTATCAGTGTTATTAACTAGCATTGATAAAATCCACAACTATTCAAACAAGAATATATAATAGTGAAATTAATTTTATAAAAATATTTAAATATAAATAAAATTAATGCTTACATGGTTATTGATGTTTAAAATTTGATATAAGACTTATGTTCGAATCTTGTCACCTATGATATTTTATATGTTTTTCTACCTCATTCTTATGTTATTATGTTAATTGAAATTAAAAATATATAAAGGGAAAAAATTATGTGTTCACATTGATGGAAGGAGTAATGCGATATATATTAAAGTGAAAAATTTAATAATGGAGAGGCACCCACAAATGGAATTTAAAAATAGAATCATTCAATAGGCTAGTGGGATGGACTGTAACCTATGCAAATACATGCTTGCTTTGAAATTCCAGTTTTGGCATGGTTTTTATATGGGAAAAAATAATTAAATCATTTTCTTTTCCATTTCCCAAGAATTTATCAGAAATCCTATGTTCTCATGCCATATTGACATGTCAAACTCAGGTCTATCCCTTTTTTTAAAATAATTTATAAATTCAAACATTTATATTTTTATAATAAGATAATAATAATTTATTCAAAAAATAAAAAAATGTTTTATATCATTTTATATATGTGTACTTGATAATAAATGGTGGACATCAGCAGCATATCTGGGAGAAATAAATAATGGGTTCATATTAAATGTTTGGATTCTAGATAAATTGGGAATAATGAGTTTACCATCTTTTTTCCAAAAAAAAACTCATAGAAATATAATTTACAGTCTCTCTAGTCATGAATTATCACTGATACCATTAAATATATTAGTTAAAACAATTCAAAATAAATTATCCTTAAATGGTGTGTTTAAAAAAATACATATAAATATGTTTTATGGCAATTGTTATGGAAATTATTTTAGAATGCTAATTATGATAATATTAAAAAATGTTGATTATCCATTTCAATTATGGGCAATGGGAAGTAAATAATTTTATTCATTTAATTGGGATAATAATAATAATATCAATTGAAAAACATTGTTTTGATGACTTAATGTTCATAATTATATATAATTATTATAATTATTATTTTAATATGTCTATTAAAATAAATATTACTTACATAATTAATGTTTTTTATTGAATATAATGTTGTGTATAAAAAATAACTATTATTTAAAAATATTTATCTAATCCTTTCATATAAATATATAAGATTATTTTATTTTGAGTTAGTAACATATTGAATTTATAAATAAATTATAAATTCCAATCCAATTATACTAGTTATTATTAATCCATTAATAATAATATAATTCATTTTTATTAGACTATGAATTTGATTTTAAAATTTTAAAATTTTAAATAAATTTTTAATATTATTATATAACTATTTTGTTATAAAATATGAATGAGTTAATAATAAAAGCTTAATAAATGGGAAAAAAGTATTTTGAAAAATCGCAATTTACAAAATATTATAGAAATTTTTCAAAATGCATAATTGTTTTACAATTTTGTAAGAATTTATTATTAACAAAAAAAATTATAAATGAATTGACACTTTAGTAATTGTTAAATGATTTGACTACATACCTTCCAATGATGAGAGATAATATCTTTTTGGTTTAATGTATATATATATATTTAGGTATATAAATCAATTCGTAATATATAATTTAATTTAATTTAATTTGTGAAATGTTAAACAAAATGACCTAATTTAACTATAATATTTGAAAAAATTGGATACAATTAAATGTATATTTTCTCTTATATTAAATTTTACAAAAAATGAATGAAATATATTAAACCAGATAGAAATATAACTAAGGAACTAGGGAAACACAAGGTAAGTGGAAAATATTTTTAAAAAAGAACAACATATATTAAAAACCTATAATAATAAAAAATTATTTTTAAAATATAAAAACATTAATTTATTCTAAATATATATGTATAATTTTTTTAATTTTCAAATACACAACAATATTATTTTAATAGTAGAATGAATTAACCTAAACTATTAAAATTATTATAAAATATAATGACATTAAAAATTTTCAAATTTTTATCAACTATATAATTTTAATTATTCATGGTATTTTCATTTTATTAATAAATTATTTATTTTCATTATTCAAATTAGTTATTTTACATTTTTTTAATTCAGCTTATTTTAAAATTAATATCATCGAAAGAAAAAATTAAATTCCATGAATATTTGAAATATTTATAATAATAACATTAATTATAAAGATAATTGATTTCAACATTTTATTCAAGTTATTATTTAAAAATATTACAATTTATTGATTTGTTTAATTATATAAACAAGTTAAAAATTTTAGAATAATTAGGATATTTTAAAATATTTTGAATTTATTAAAAGCTTAAAAAGTATTCATAAAAAACATATTTATAAATAACATGATTTCAAAAAATTAATATTTTTGAATAATTTATGTCAATAATTTATTCAAAAAGATTTGAATATTTTGAATAATTTAAAATATTTAGCGGGTCAACACCTATTAATTTATTATTTTTAATTAAACTTGGTTACCTGTAGAAAAAATTATCCACATCCTAAAAAAGCATAAAAAAAGTGATCATCCCTATGAGTACCCAGAGAACCTCAGGGTGGAAATACAGAATTTTTGCCCTAAAAAAGTACATGCTGGGAAAGGCAGGGTTCATCTCGGTGTTCATAGGTTAGATCAAAGAGAATTAACTCACCCTGGTGAACCCCATCATATGTGAAACCATAACCATTAGGTGGATTAACCAGGAATGAAATAAAAGACTCAAGGAGTGGTAGGTTTGTTATTTTTTAGGAAGATCTTGACTATCTGTACCTAGAGTAAACAAATTTCAAAGAATAGTAGGCTATAAATATTTATAATTTATTAGCAGAAAGGTGGAAGAGGGTGCCACCCTTTCCTCTCATCAATGTGGATTGATGACATTGAAATGTTGGGATGGGTGTAACCGCCTTTCAGCTAAAGTAATGAGAAAGGTGGTACGAACGCAGCAAACTTTCACCAAACATAAATGAAAAAGGCAGTAGAGGGTGTCACCTTTCTGTGAAGTTCCAATAAAAGGGAACCCCCCATCCTTAATTTAAAAACCTTTCATCCCTCTAAATTTAAATCTCTCTCTCTCTCTCTCTAAAATAATATTCTTCTGTGGGTGCTAGTTCCGGTTACCTAAAAGGAGTGACAATTTTTTACAATGCATCATTTAGAGGTATTTTTTCTTATTTATTTTTAATGTTATTTATTTATTTATTTATTTTTAGTTTGTTCTAAATATGTTATTTATTTAGTTTTTTAGATTGTTTTATATAGTTTAGAAATCATAATTTTCTTATTAATGATTAATTATAGATTAACTATATAATAACTTTGGAATAAAGAATGATTACATATAATGATTAGCTAATAATAATTAACTAAATAATAACATATGATTAAATAATTATTAAGACACTATTAATTAAGGATTAAGTAATGTTTAACTATTTTTACATAATCAATAAATAATGATTAACTAATGATAAAAAAATGATTAAATAATGATTAACTATGGATTAAAGAATGAATATGTTATGAGTATATAATGATTAACTAATGATTAAGAATGATTAAGTAATGATTAAAAATTTATTAGATAAATATTCAGTAATTATTAACTACTGATTGGATAATGATTGAGTATTGATAAACTAATGATTAACTAATGATTAATGATTAATTAATTAATTTCTAAGTAGTGATTAAGAATGATTATTGAATGATTAAAGAATGATTAACTAAAGATTAACTAAAAATTAACTAATAATTGAAAAAATGATAAAAAATTAAATAAATATTGATTATATATTGATTTACTAATGATTAGTAATGATTAAAAAATGAATAAGGAATGATTAAAGAATTATTAATAAATGAATAACTAATTATTAAGTATTTATTAAAGAATGATTAATGAATTATTACAAAAAGATTAAGTTATTGTTAACTAATAATTAACTAATGATTAGCTAATGAATAAATAGTGATTAAAAAATGATTAAAAAATGATTATAGATTGATTATCTAATGATTGATGGTTTATTAAATAATTATTAAATATTGATTTACTAATGATTATCGAATGATAAAATACTGATTAAGTAATGATCATGTACTGATTAAAGAATGATTTGGGAATGATGATAAAATAATTAAAGAATGACTAAACAATGATTTTGTCATGATTAAATAATGATTAAATAAATAATATTAAATGATTAAATAATATTTAAATAATGAATAACTAATGATTAATGATTGATTAACCAATGATTGTGTAATGAATAAATAATGATTAAGGAATGATTAAATACTGATTAACTAAATTTTAACTAAAGATTAAGGATTGATTAAGCATTGATTAATGAATTATTATGTAATGATTAAAGGGTGATTAATGAATGATTAAAAAATAATTATGTAATGATTAAATATGGATTCACTAATGATTAAACAATGATTGGATAATGATTAACTAATGATTAATCACTGGTTAAATAATTATGAAATCTTGATTAATTAAGGATTAAAGAATGATTAACTAATGACTAACTGATACTTAACAAACAATTCATTAATGATTATGAATTGTTAACTAAATATTAAAGAATTATTAACTAATGACTAATTAATGATTAGATATTTATTAAATTTGTATTAATATAGAATACTCATAAGGTGAAATATGAAGAACTAGATGAAAAAGAGGCTTAACTGCACACATGATTTGTTACTCCTATGGTTTAGATGACTCGTTCCTTATTGAAAGTTTTTTTGTTAATATCAATGGATAAGTTTTATATGAATCACATTATCTTTATAAACTTCCGAGAATACCATTAGGAAATTTAATAATTATACTACAAAACATTAGTTTCCACTTTTAGGATATATGAAAACATTATAAAAATTTAGTATCATAAATATTATGTGGTTATATAAAAAAGTCCCTATCTAGATAATATATATGGATTTGGATATGGTATAGATGTACCAATGGGTAAAACTCTGAAACACTACATTTATCTAGACTTGATCAAGAATTAGTGCACAACAACATGCCTTACTTCACAGCTGGTTTGACACTCCAAGGGGGTATGCATTAAATGATTCATATTTTCTTTATAATTTACTGAACATACCTTTAGGAGGATTATAAATTGTACAGTGAATCATTAGTGTCATCTCTTATGATTTAAAATGGCATTAAATAATTTTAATATAATAAAAAATGTTTGGTCAACCCTCACTATCAATAGTATTTACACTATCAGAATCTTGATCAAACAACATTTTTCACATAGAGAATCATGTTTTATAGTGTGTACTACTATAGGGAGTTTATTCAAACCGATCAAGTAAAATATTATAATACACAACCAACAATAATAGTTAGGATAACTGATTGTTTAATGGTAACAGAACATCAAGAAAGAATTCTTGGTTTTTTAAATTTGAGACCAAATCAAGAGATCAAGTCTATTAGCTATAGAAATTTTCAATTTCCATCTACACTATATAATCTATATTTTCCTTTGGATACTAATGAGAACTGGGTCCTAGTAATAAATTTGTTTTTGAAGTTGTCAGATGGTTCCATGATGGAGTTATTTGTTGAGGTTTTTAGGGTACTACAACAACATCTAATTGTATGAAGATTTAGTATTACAGGAGAGGTTGAATAAGTTACACACAAAGAGATCGAATCTATTCCATATGATATTGAATAGGACAAAATATGTATTCCCTTTGATATACATATAAATACAACTTCTGGTGAGGAATTTTCTAATGATGGAACGTATAGAGACAACAACACTAATGAGGGGGAAGAAACAGATGTTTGGGAGGTTGTTTCTAGAAATACAGTAGATATACAATATCCATTGCAAAAAATAAATCATCCACAACTATTTTCATCTTGTTCGAATGAAATAGTTAATTTTCTTAAATTCGACTGTAATTTTTTTATTTCTACAACTAAATTTCAATGAGTTTTAGTGAATAGGTTTAGTGAGATGGAAGAAATATTATATGTTAGAAGGAATTTTACAATAAATTATGAATTAAAATGATTACTAAAAAAGATTTAATAATGAGAGGCACTATAGATATTTATTTCAAAAAACTATCCATATAAAATATATCTTATGTTGTGATAAATATGGGGATGATTGTAGAGTCTTATTGAGGGGGATTCTGGACATTTCATTCGAGAGATGGGGAATTTTGAAAATTTAGGTCGCTCATACTTGTGATCAGTCAAAACTGACATAATATCATAAATCTTTGGTTGCTAAATTTGTGTCATATATTTTCATAGAGATTATTAATATATGCCAATATGTTCCTATATACCTTGTGAAATATAAGATAGAATGAACTTTTTGTTATAATATTTCCTATAATAAGGCAAGGATGGGGCAAAAGAAAGCAATTGTGAAGGTCTATAGAGATTAGGATGACCCGTATTGGGTGTTGTTGAAATTTCTAACCATTCTAAGACACGAAGACCACATTTTCTACCATATTCATAAGAATGAACATGTGTCTCAAGATAACTAACATGATCCATCTCTTGTTCTGTTTCATCAGATATTCTCATAATTCCTCCCTTATATTTCCTCATTTCTTTTCATTAAACTGTTTATACAGATTGATGTAATTTATTTATAGGAAATATACAAGGCGTATTGATGATTATGGAAACTAAAGATGGAATCCGTTCACCACTTCTACATTCATTATCCAATGTGGAGATGGAAAACTAAGAATCATAGAGTTCATTTTTGGCATGTATTATCAACCATTTCCCCCACATTTGGGGTGTCTGTTTGATATTTGATTGGAATTAGACAATCAATGAGACAATTAATGCAGATAGTTGAACATATATATCCACAAATGCACATAATTAGTACTACATTAGAAACATTACACAAAACACGTAAACAACATTTCATAACAAACGTATGAATAAGGAAATAACAACGCTTAGTAAGCATTTTTTTATTATTTATTACAATTTCAATATAATGTTAGGATTATTTTATGTGAAATATGATCACTTATATGTAGAATATGATCTAGATCAATGAGGTTTTGAGAAACATTTCAAAAAAATCCACAAGGATAATAAAAAATTTTATGATAATTTGACGCAGATTCCAAAATAAAAATGGACATTGGAATATGATAGGGGGAATAGGTATGGATACATGAACACAATCATTTTGAAGGGAATCAATGGTGTCTTTAAGGGGATTCACAAGTTAAAAATAGCTTCCCTAGTTCATGAGACATTTTATCCTTGTGTGAAGTACTTCATTGATAGAAAAAAACTATCCTTAGATGAGATTAAAGATGGGCTAGAGTATAAAGTACACTTTAAAATAGAGATTGAAATGAACATTTAAAAATCTTATTCTTATCAATTGTGCCGTTTTTTATAGAAGACTCTCGATTTGAAGTTCAATAGTGTTAGTACCCCAAAGAAAATAGAAGCGGTCTAAAAATAGAGGTATTACTAGAAGTGGGAGAATGTCATCATGGAAACATCTAAGAATTATGGTTTCCATGCACACATACGATTGTAACATTTTACTCTATAAACTTCTCATGGGAAGAATATTTATGTCTAGTGTATCAGTTTCACATCATTTTTAATTGTTATATTTCACTACGGATCCTTATTGGGTTGTTTTGATATTTTTCAATTCCAGAAGACCAACTGATATTGATACCAACCATCAACATGTCATGTTAATGAGGGATTATTTCATTAAGCCATCATTTTGAAATAATCTTGATTTTAATTCACTTCCAATGTTAAGAACTTCTCATCCAAACTCTATTATATTGATAAATTACAAGGAATTTCTTATTTATTGTAAAGAATTCATATGTTATTTAATGTGCCTTTGCATATCTATTTCACATTATATGATCATAATTGTAATTTTATTAGGGTTAAATAAATTTATTAGATTTTTTCTCTTCCTTTTAACATAATTTCCAAAACATTTTGTGATTAATTTTTAAAAAACCTATAGATAATGAAGATAAAACGTTTATATATAAATATTAAAAACCATATTTTAAAAAACACACTTTACTGGGTAAAAACATATCTAAAACCAATTTATAAATATTCTTTGAGAAACCAAAATATATTCACTTTTCTTTTGGTATGAAATAAATCATAAATCAATGGAAATAGACATGTCATCTATCACATTCTATCAGTCATAACATTCTACTAATTATAAAGTTCTATTTATATTTTAAACATAACACTAATTTAATTTTCTTACATATTGATAGAGGATACTTTGTTATTCATGGAGCAATATAGGCATGTTTCAAATGACATGATAGCGGGATAAGAGGTTCAATGGATCATGGTGCGTCAAGCACACCATTATCATCACCTTGAACCTCCATCCTTTATTATATCATACCAACACCATGTTGGATTTTATGTCATTATGATATTAGATATTCCATTCATTTATTGTCAGATACTTGCTGCCCACACTGAGAGATGGTGACAAGATGCACACACATTCCACTTTCATGAGGGAGTGATGACCATAACCTTTGAGGATGTGGCAGTCATGCTCGATCTTCCTATCCAATGGGATGAACTTATGGAACCACCCATGGAGACTGTTCTGACTTTATATAGATATTTCTAGGTGTCAACATTTTGGTTGATGATGATTCATTTGATGGAGGGTCGATATCTACGAGGTTCCTTGAAAAAACCTTTTCACAGTTACCCGATGATGCTAATGAGAAGACTATAATGGGTCGTGCATGTGAAAATATCTTACAGATCATTAAAGGGACATTATTCTCTGATCACTTTGGTATGCATATACACATGATGTATTTAGACCTACTGTAGGATTTTGATTAGGTTAATAGATACTATTGGGGATCATCATGCATGACATACACATGTAGAGCCTTATGCACAACATGCCTATCTGATCACACAAATCATGGGGGATTCTTCATCCTTCATCGGATATGGGCATGGGAGTGCATACCTCTCATATCATCTATTATTTTTTGTCTAGAGCTTCATATAGATGTGTTTTGTGATGTTCTTTATGAACACTGGTTTGATCACTCATATTTATTGGTTTTTATAACAAGAGGGAGTTATTGAATTTATTTTTTATTATTTATCACTTTCAATGTTATATTTTACATGTGGAGTTAGGCACACCACTTTATCAACACTCCGAGACAAAATTTGGGTGTATACATGTCTCATGTTGGATAGTCTAGTACCCACTAACATAAGTATATAAAATCATTTATTGACTAACCAATTTCATAAAATAATCATTTTTGGTGTCTAGTAATAAACATTTTTTTAATCTCAGATGTCATTTTAGATTACATTGATGCTATACTGGGTTTTTTTAGACCAGTCTTCCACATACTCCACTATTGGAGTTCAGGATGTAATGGTTGTAGTAATTATCATTCAATTTAATATATTAAGTGTTATAAACCTAATAGAGTCATGCATTAGTTTGGATGTGTTTAGTGCATCCCATTTACACTGAGATGGTCACCAACGCTTCATTATATGACGCTGATAGGGAGGTAGGATGTCGAATAGCACTAAAAAAATGATGAGTATCTCGACCTATGGGAAATATGAGAATCATTTCATATTTATGGTGTGTGTATGATGTGATTCTGTATAATAGAGCATCTTGGTTATGATCCATGGTAACGACTAAAGTTGATATTATATCTTACTCCACACAAATTATGGCTTCAGGATATTGTAAGTCAATAAATTTCCATCAGTTTTTTATTATAATATTTTCTAATTCAGTTTGTATAACTTTATAGTATACTCAACTATAGTGGATTATCCATATGTTTGGTCTAGAGGAGGAGGAGTATTCAAGCTTGGAAGTGATCAATACTGAAATACAGGTGAGGATTCTAGCTTATCATGTCTTTCATGGTAGTAAATTTGATCTTCTACCCTAGGAAGAAGTCGTTACTATCCAGGGAGGGTAGGTTCTTGATCAGTAACCCCATATAGTAGTTAATGATGTCGAGGATCTGTTGAGATGATGATATAGACTGAATCATGTGGCACATGGGGCCTCACATGTTCCAAAATTATTGGTTGTCCCTCTAGTATTCCTACCTCATCTAATTGAGGATGTGAATCCGGGTGCATGGGATCCATTCATGTTGTCAGGATATATACAGTTTTATCTTGATATAGCTCATATGATTTTCTATCAGGGGTTATTTCCCATGCGTCTACCTTTCGTGCTTGAGACTTCATAGGTTTTATGGATCCCCAAGGAGATAATGGCTAGTCCTTCTACTCAACTGGTGAAAGATGTATCAGGTGCATAGGATGACATCCATTTGACACATCCTCCCTCTGAGAGATAGGAAAAATATTATATGATCAAGGTTCCATTATGTGAGGATGATCCCTCTCAAAGTCATCATACTTCACCCCAGCACAGAGGTTGATGACCTCGATACAAGCCTCTCATTTTCACACCATGATGTGGAACAAGACCTCACAATACATAGTGACTATACTCATTCATGTATATATTTTATGTTGACTTAATTGATCTATAACAACAATGTATTCAATCTTATATATGATTTTATGTCTATAAAAATGATGATTTTTGTTACTATCAACCATTTTAAGATGTTTAGTCAAAGTTTCAATTTTTATCTATATTTTAGTTACAATTTATATTTTATAAGATTTAAAAGTCTAATACTTGATAAATAGGAAAATGTATTAATTTTCAATTAGGTAACTATAAAATATTATAAAATATAAACTTTAATAAAATCTAAATAAAACTTAAAACATAGCCTAATAATCTAAAAAGTTGTTGAAAATAAAAAAAATCATAAATACAATAAATATTTTAAAATGAAATGAATGTAAAATAATATTAAAAATAAAATTATAAAGGTTTAAAAAACAATACATGAAAAAGGTAATGTTAGAAAAAAAATATCCTAGCCATTTATTAATGATGAAATAAAAATAAAACTGTCAAAAAAAAGAGAAGACAAGGTCATTGAAAGACTCAATACCTCATCCAGATAATAAAAATATGGATCAAGGAAAGATGGTTCATTACCATAATAATAATAATAATAATAATAATAATAATAATAATAATAATCAATATTTTCCCACTCAATCTATAATTGTTTTTATTATGAATTCAAAGGACGCTCTCTTGGGACCTTTCCTCCCCTAGAGTGAGCTGTTTCATTGATGCCTTAAATGATGACCCAGTAGACACATTCCTGGGAATACAGGAATAATATTTCTATGGAATTCTTTTTATAGGAATTAGATAATGTCCTCTACTACTAACCATATTTCACCTAACACTAAAAATAGCATCCTTAAAAGAAATTGGATCATCTCTACTCATAGATCGAAGTTGGGTGGTGTCCAGAAAAACCGGCTTATTTCCCTTATCACGTTCATTGAATCAACCAGACTCATTAACCAAAGTACAATTTCTTATTTTTCTTCTTCTTTTTGAGTGTCTGAAATAGTCCTAATGAAATCTTATATTCAAAAAAAAGGTGGCCATAGAAGCGTCTGGAGCACTTATGATGCTTGGAGATCTGAAAAGGTAAAATTAGGTTAGGCTGAATAGTTTTTCTGCAACCGTGTAACCTAGGTGCATAGCCATGGAGCTAGTAACATATGGTTACATAACCCATATTCATAGTCTATGCATGGTTAGAAAAACCATGTGAATAGTTCATGTGTTGTGCATAGTGAGGCAGTGGTTTACACATGATGTGGGAACGATTTGGGAAATGTGTGAAGAGACCATACGGGCTTGCAGGAATGGTGTAAAACTATGCACACAGTTTGGAAAAAAGATGCATATAAAATGTGCAAGACTAATTTTATATAAAAAAAGACCATTGTCCCTAAAATTATGTTCTAATTTTATTTACTCCCTTTCTTCATTCACACATCATATCCTTTATTCATCCTATAGAGTTCTAAATATATTCTCCTTCAATATCTTGCTACTCCTCCGTCTGGTGACTGTTTCTCGATCCTTCAAAAGTATCAGATAGGACATGGTTGGGCTAAACTATGGTTTCCATCCTTACTTGATATATTTATCCAATGTTTCACTATTTATATGTAGGATCATTTAACCTGTATTTATGGTATCAAATGAAACTCAAATATACTCCAACCTGCTCCGAATCTGAGTTCGATACCTAGTGAGGCATCGTATACGACCCTAAGGTAGGTGTTCATGTAGTTTTCCTCTTGATGTTTTTTGAAATTTCATAATTATATTATTGTGTCGTGAGCTGTTCATTGCTTATCTCCCTCATTGTGTTGAATCCTTTAGGTCGAATTGACCCTAGAATAATGAAACAGGTTAAATGAATCATGTTTATGGTTTAGAGAACACCCTTTCTTTATATGGACACCCAAGCGGTGTGCCACCGAAATTTTCAATTTAAACAAATTTTCCAAAAAGTCTAGTTATAGTTGGCAGTTCCATGCATGGTTTTTAGTTGAATTGGACATTTTACTATGTGTATTTAGAGTATACCAAGGTTACTCAGTGGTTCTTAGACCCTTTTGATTAAGAATTGGCCAAATGGGAATGTCAGTATTTAACTTTAACATTTGGACCTTGACACCATAACTTGAAATGGATATTCCAGGATAGGAAAATTGGATGTATGGTTTTGTATGTTGGCCAACATTAGTTTCCCATAATCATAAAAGTGTTCTGGCTCAAATGGAATGGTTTCAGGGGATGGAATGACTTTTCATTGTCCTGTTTTATTATTAAATGCATTGTTTATGTGGTTTTCTTGTTTAAATAGAAATGATGTAATATGGTTTTACTTACACTATATAATGTGAATGACTTGGAAATTGATATGTTAATGACTTATGATGTGAATTTGTGGATGGCAGGCATCCATACCCCATGAAGCTAATGAAATATATAGTTGGGAAGCATGTTTACCCCACACCATTGATAACCTCTTTGCATATATGGGATGACATCATTCTTACCTCATGCGGATTGTAACCTCTATATGGATGGTAGGAATTATTACCCCATGTTGATATATTCTATGAGTGGGAGGTATTCATACCCCATTCTAGATATGGTATATACACATATGTATGGACCAAAGGCATTCTTACCTAATTCTAGTGATAACCATTATAAATATATATGTGTGTGTGTGTGTGTTTGTGTGTGGGTCTCTGGATGAGAGTAATTCTTACCTCATTCCATTGATAAACTTTATATATATTTATACACATTTATATATTTAACTAGTGACTTGATCATACCTAGAATCATTGAGCTAAAGTTGGTAGAAAAGTTAGGTGACCTTTAGGAACCTCAGTGGGAGGTTGTTTTTTATTTTTTATTTCTTAATCTTATACTGTTAGTTGAACAATATTTACTTATGAAAACCCCTCAAATTACATGTACACACCATTGGTGTTGGACTACTAATATTTATCCCACATTTTACTTGTGTTTCTCTTAGCACCCAAGATGACTGTTTTCTTACAGGTATAGATAGGGGAAAACACACCTCATCTAGTTTTTGACTCTTTTTCTTATACAGATCATATGAGTTGATGACCAGTCTTTGGATCGTGATTCTATGGAGTAGTATTTCTATTTTTTTTAATATTGTTCCTTGAATTGGTATGAAAACTTCTTGTCTACTATTCTCAATCTATACTGCAATTTCATGCATGCATATCTATTTCAGACTCTTCCCATGGGAATTTTTTTATATTATTTAGACTTATACTATTTATATCATCTATCTATATTTTTATGTTTTCTCTATTTTATGATTTTGTTACATCCATTTTGTACTCTGACATGGAGTTATATTCTCCCCACTGATTTACCTTTACACCCCCGCTACTAGTCAACATCACCTGGATTACAAGGAGACATGCCATGGGACATGTGGCCATCTAGTATTGGGGCATAGGGTACATTACAGCTAGGTCTAGGACGTCACAAAGTGGTATTAGATCAGTTTTCCTTTCTTTTATTTTTATTTTGTGATAATAGATTGGATATTTGGAATGCCTGGAACTTGGACAAAATCCACGATTAAACTTCGTGAACCCATGTACAGGGTAAGGACCAAGTTTCTTAAAGTATTTCAGTAATTTATTCTCCTATTACAATTGATATTATTTCACAATTGGGTGCTTCACATGTTTTGGTATGTTTTTGAGAATTTTTATTTCATTACATGACCAGAATGATTGAGAGTGATGTGTAAAACATGCATCCTGATAGGAACAGTATGGATTGGCTATTCCTTTTTCCATGTCACATCTAAATTTCCAGCAAGATTTTCCTATTGAATATTATTGTCCCTTATTTTACATATTTACAATTATTCAAACAACATTCTATAGGATTTGGATAATTCTATTGTATAAATTTAGTGGCTGCCAGTCTTTAATTCATAATGGGTATGGGCCCTTATGGAATAGAAAATAACATTCCAACTAGATCAAACATTTGAGTAATTGTATAATAAAACGGATAAGCACAATTTATATGAAAATAATTTCAAAGTGAGTGTCATCTTTTAACTCATAAGTTGTATGGGATGTTATAGCCCAAAAAATGACACGTCATTGGATTTAACTATTCAAAATGACTTATAACTTGTGAATATTCTTTTTCACATTCCTAACACATAAACTTGACCCGAACATAGCCTTATTAGTGGGTAGTGGGTGTTTCACCATTCTTATGGCCTGTTACGATCTATTCTAATATCAAGTCCTGGCTTTATAAGCAGAAAGATAGGTGTGTTTTTTCTTATAGGATAGATTTAGTACCTATCCTAGATTCTTAAATGAAATCCTGTAAATTGCTTCAATTCATTTTGAGGCATTCATTTACTATTGTAAAATCATGCCACCATGACATCCTCGAGCCGAGCACCCTGAAGGTAGAGAAGATCATGTTTATGAGGTGGTGGTACTTGAGCCACCGGTGTGTTTTCTAATTGAACAAATTGTAGTTCCTCCTCTTATAACCGAGATGGGTGTTGATGCCCAGTTTTGAGATGGTATCTTCTATATGATGCAGAATATGCTAGAAAGAGTGTGACCCACCCAAAGTATGGATGATTTCAGACAAGAGTTTCAACATAAACATTCTCCTACTTTCTCAAGGTATGGAGGGACACTTTTCTACAGTGCCTTGGATTGAGTCAATATTTTCTATCCTTGAGCACCTAGATAAACCTATAGATTATATTTTCAAACTAGATGCTCACATGCTTCATGAATCATCCATGAGGTGGTAGTATTTCAACACACATGAAGACCAGTATAGAGATATGGTTTTGGTGGATTTTGAAACTATGTTTTATGACTACATCTTTCCCCATAATCCGAGGTCTGATATAGCTAGAGAGTTTATGAATCCATAGAATGGGACCATTCTAGTTATGGATTATTCATCTTGTTTCACTAATATGTATCATTTCTCTCCTTCCTTATTTACTGTTGATTTGATGGTTGTTAGGTGATTTGAGTATGGGATGTGTTAGCCATCTGGTCGGAAGTCAATGTTTTCAAGATGAAGACTATTTATTAAATAGTCAACCTATGCTTGATTACAGAATAGAATATTAGAGAGGGAGATGGTGCGAGTCAGGGTGGTTAACCAACTAAATCTTCTAGTGTATCTTCTTCTAGGATAAAGTGACATTTTTGAGAGTCTCGCGGGAGTAGTGGTGGTCCGACCCCTTTTTATGGTGGTTCTCCTATTTGTCACCAGTGCAGAGAACCATGGAATTTCAAGATCTAGTGCATATAGAATCTAGTGGAGTGTATAGTTTGTGCTATGATGGGCCATATCCACTATTATTTCACATACTTCTCATTCATGATTTAGGTCAGTAAGATCACGACAGTCAAACAGCTGGAATGCCACGGGTCGATCTGGTCGAGGTGGTGGTCAATGAAAAGGCAACCAGGATTATGATTCTCAATGCCAGTAGAGTGGTCCTACTCATAGTAGTCAAGAAGTGAATCAAGGTTGCAGTACCATCCAGTTACATGGAATTCATCCGGTTTCGTTGGATTAGAGTGTCGAACCATCCACTGCATGAGGTACTCTTCTAGTATCATCCACTCTTGTGTCTATATTGTTTTATACAAGAGTGTCTCACTCATTCATATTAGTGGCATTCACTGGGGCCCTAATCCTCAATATTGATTACTATCATAGTGTTATGATGCTAGATACACCCTTATGTCTCCATTCCGAGGGTGTTTGTCTTTGTCAAAACTGTCCTATTGAGATAGGAAGTTACCTATTCTAATGGAACATGTATGTTCTCGATATGGTAGGTTTTGGTATAATCATTGGTATAGACTGGTTAGTTCCCTTTAAATCCCACATTGAATGATACTATCAAAAGGTGATGTTTACTTCACTAAAGGGAATTATGTGTGTGCATATGGGAGAATGTGATGTTAGTGTGTCATGAGTAGGAACCTTGTAGTATAAGTTTGGTAGTGTTGTGACACAAGTTTCCTGTCATTAACTTGATGACTAGGGGTTGACACCCTCTAACATCCCTATGGAATTGGAGCATTTCTAAGATGTCTTTCCAAATGTCTTCTCTAGACTACCTCTGGTATGAGAGGTAGAGTTTTCTATTGATCTTGTTCTAGGATTATCACCTATGACCATTCCATTGCATAGGATGGAACCTCAGGAGCTTCTAGAATATATGAATCAGTTGGAGGATATAGATGCTAAAGGTTTTTTACACCCTCACACTTCTCTTTGGGGTTCACATGTACTCTTTTAAAAGAAGGTGGATGGTATGCTTAGGCTTTGTGTGTCTTACCGTCGGTTGAATTAGATGTCTATAAAGAATCAGTATAATTATCTTATAATAGATGACATATTTGATCATCTTTCTAGGGAGAAAGTGTTTTCTAAGATATATCTTAGTTTGATCTATCATATGATGTATGTCAGGACTTCATAAACACCTCACACAGCTTTCAGGTGAAGGTATATTCTTTATGAGTACTTGGTTATGTCATTTGGACTTATGAATGAACCAACAGTCTTCATGGATTTTATGAATTTGGTTTTCCACCCATACCTGAATTCATATGTGGTTTTCTTTACTGGTGATATCTTAATGTATTCTCTCTCCATACACAACCATGCATCCAATCTTGAGAACATTATGAATACATTGATAGAGCATTATCTCTATGATAAGCTTAGTAAATTCCACTTCTAGATCAGTAATGTTCACTTCCTCTGTCATATATTCTTAGAGTTAGGAGTTTCTGTTGACCCAGATAAAGTGAGGGTTGTGGTTTCTTGATAATAGCCGAAGAATGTTTTTAATATCTAGATTTTCTTGGGGACTGATGGATACTAAATACTTTTCATTAAGGATTTCACACTCCTTGAAACATCACTTATAGGATTGATGAAGAAGGGTGTGAAATTAGAATGGTTTGAATATTCTAAAGAATCTTTTTATGTGTTAAAGGGTAGAATTACTTCAGAACTGATACCGATTCTTCTAGATATAGGAAAGGCTTAAAATGACTATATTGATGCATCATGTATTAGTCTTTGTGCTATTCTGATGTAGGACGAGCGAGTTGTTGTGTATAGATCTTGTCAGTTGAGGCCTCACAAGCAGAATTACACAAGGCACAACCTCATGCTCGCTATTGTTGTTCATATCATAGGTTTTTGGAGTCACTGCCTATTTTTAGAGAACTTTTTGGTGTTCACAGACCACAATAACCTCAAATACATATTCACATAGTGGGATCTGAATCAAAGGAAACATAGGTGGGTTGAGTACCTGAAATATTTTGATTTTGAACTTGTCTACACTCTAGGAAAAGGGAATTTTGTAGCTGATTCTCTGAGTCAAAATACTCAAACCTAGGTAGCTCAGGAGTCCTGTGACGAATGGAATCCTATGTCATTATTCTAGGAGATTCACGTTGAGGTTAAAGAAGACCATGGTCAGACTATACACTCATCCTTAGCAGTGTAATCTACCCTTCTGGAATGAGTAAGGTCTAGAAAACTATATGATATTGAAGGCATTGTCCCATGGGAATGTGTCTCTGATGGAGATACATCTTCAGGTTTGATAGTTGATAGATATGTCACTCTTTTGTTACAAGGGTGTGTATGGGTCCCAACAGAGGTTAAAGAAGAGTTGAAGCGGTGTTTCCATTCCTTGACATGGGTATTTTACCCTGGTTTTAAAAACATGTATCAATATATATGACGTCAATATTGGTGGCCATTAATGAAATGTGAGAAAGTGGGTTTCATTATGAAATTCTCCACCTGACAGTAGGTAAAGGAAAAACATAAGCATCTGGTAGGGCTTCTTCAGCCACTTTACATTCCTGAGTGAAAATGGGATGATGTTTTAATTGACTTTGTACCCGTACTACTAATAACAGCTTGGGGAAATGATATAGTGTGTGTTTTCGTTGATCATCTAATAATGGTCTCACATTTCTTAATTATGTGGGAGAACTTTTTTATGGATTATCTAGGATGATTATTCATCAAGGATGTAGTATGTATTCATGTAGGACCACATTCTATAGTTTTTGATAGTGATGATCATTTCAAATCATGGTTTTGGAAAGGGTTTCAAAAGGACTTGTGTACGCAGGTACTTTCGAGCATTGCCTATCACCCTCAGATAGATTGACTGAAATAGCGTACAATTATAGTTCTTGAGGATATGATTTTTCTGTGTGTTCTTGACTTTAGGGATTCTTAGGAGAAACACATTCTCCTCATCGAGTTTAGTTATAAAAATATATTATAGGCTACCATTGTGATGGATCCCTATGATTATTTTTACGGGAGGCATCGTCGCTCTCCTATATGTTGGCAAGAAGTGGGGGAATCCACTGTGCTTGGGCCTCGTCTCATGCAGGGTACTTCAGAGACTGTCTAACTATTTAGGTTGCGTATGTTGATGGATCAATCTAGATAGTAGTATTATGCTAACAAGTGTTAGCAACCTCTTGAGTTCGAGGTTAGAAACTAGGTTTTCTTAGAAGGATCACCCATGTGAGGGAAAAGGAATATACAGAAGAATGGTAAGATATCATCGAGGTTTGTTGGACCCTTTGAGGTTTTCAAGAAGATAAGAATAATGGATTCCTAGTTTCAACTTCCTCTGACAGACCAGTGCATTCACAATGTCTTTCATGTATCTTATCTTCACCAATATTATGCTGATCCATCTCACATATTCTATCCCGATGAGTTTGAGCTATATATGGATGCTTCCTTCAAGTAGTATCCAGTTTGAATTATGCATCGGAGTGTGAAGACACTCTAAGAATGTTATATTCCTCTTGTGCAGGTGCTACGGAAGCACAACTGGGTACATGAAGATACATTAGAGTGGGATGCTATTATACGATCTTAGTTTCTGAAACTCTTTGTTGAGAGTACTTCTTTACCCTCATAAGGAAAACTTAGGGATGAGTTTCTATAAGGAGGGGAGGTTGTAATGACCCAAATCATTGACCATGGTATGGTTCATTAGTTTTTATTTTTGAGTGTCTTAAATGGTTTTTCTGAAGCCTGGTAATCAATATGTGGGGTTCATAGGAGCATCTGGGGCACTTTTGAATCTTAGAGCTCCAAAAAGGTGAAAGTATGTTGGGCCACACAGTTTGTCTGAAACTGTGCGACTCAGGTGCACAGTCATGCTACTAGTTGCAGATGGTTACATAACCCATCTCTATAGTCTACGAACGGTTATAGAAACTTTTTTTAGAGGTAGTGTAGTGTGCTAATTAAGGTAGTGGGTTATTCTTGGTGTGACCATGGTTTGGGAAACCATGCACATAGACCATGCATACATTCAAGAAAGGGTAAGAACCTTGTGCACCGTTTGTGCATGATTTGGTTAAACCATGTGTAGAAACCGTGAGAGACTATTCATTGGAAAAAATAATATTCCCCATCCCTCTAGATAAGTTCTAATTTCCTCTTCTCGATTGCTTCACATGCACAATAAATCCTCTATTCTAGCCATAGGTTTCCAAAGATCTTCTCCTCCAATATCTTGATACTCTTTCATCCAAAGACCATTTCTCGATCTGTCAGAAGCATCAGATATGATAAGGTAAGGCTGACCTCACATGTCCTTACTTACTCTCTAAATTTCACCATCTATTATGCTATTTATGTGCAAGATATTTCTCCCAATTTTTAGGTAGTTGGACCGAAACTCATATCTACTCCAACCTAATCTGAATCTACGGTCGATACTTGGGGAGGCATCATCTATGGCCCTAAGGTAGGTGGTCAAATAATTTTCCTTTTTATTTTTGGTCATGCTTTAATTATTCTATCATGTCGTGAGTTTCACCTTTCCGAGAACCCATTTTTTGTTGATTTATTCATGTCTAATTGACCAGAGTGTGATAACATAGGTTAGATGAATCACGTTTAGAGGTTTTGGGAGCTCCCTTACTTCTTATGGAAACCCAAGGGATGTTCCACTCAAATTAGCCATTTAGGACAATATTCCCCAAACCTTTAGTTACAATTGGTAGTTCTCAGCTTGGTTTTTAATTTAATTTCACTTTTTCCCATGTTCATTTGGATCGTACCAAGATTCCACAATAGTGATTAAACCCTTTAGGTTAAGAATTATCCAAATGGGTATGTGATTATTTGAATTCGACATTTGGACCTTGACACCATTACTTGAAATAGATTTTGAATGTTAGGAAAATTGGATGGATGAAATTATAGGTTAGCTATGATGAGTTGAACTAAACCTTAAACTGGTTTGGTTCAAATGTAATGGTTTCAAAGGATTTCATGACTTTCCCTTGTCTTGTTGTATTATTAAATGCATTGTATAATTGGTTTTCTTGATTAATTTGAAATGATGTAAGATGGTTTTCCTCACACTATATAATGTGAATGCCTATGAAAATTATATGATTAAGACTTATGATATTAATTTGTGGATGGGAGGCATTCATATTCCATGCCACTTATGAAATGTATGGGTGGGAGGCATGTTTACACCCATACCATTGATAACCTCTATGAAAATATGGGTAGGAGGCATTCATACCCCATGTCGGTTATACCCTCTATATGGATGGGAGGAATTCTTACCCAATGCCAGTATCTTATATGGATGGGAGGAATTATTACCCCATGCTAGAAATGATATGTATATATATATATATTTGTATATATATATGTGTGTGTGTATGGATGAGAGGAATTCTTACCTCATGCAAGTGATAAACTTTATGTGTGTGTGTGTGTATCTTTGTATGGACGAGAGGCATTCTTAACTCATGTTAGTGATAACCTTTATATGTATATACACACAAATTTATATATATATACATTTATATATATGTACCTATTGACTTGATGAGACCCACCAGTATTGAACTGAAGTAGGTAGACCCTCCAGGTGTCCATTAAGAACCTGAGCGAGAGGTTGATTGCTATTTTTCATTGCATACTCATTTACTATTAGCCACACATGTTTTACTTACAATCACCACTTAGATTAAATGTATACACCATTGGTGGTGTCCTAATGAGATTTATCTCACACCATATTCGGTCCGCCCTTGGCACCCGAGAAAACTGTTTTCCTACAGGTATGGATAGGGGAAAACACCCCTTGTCTAGTTGTTGATGATTTTTCTTAGACGGAGCTTAGGAGAATAGGATTGGGCATCGGCTCGAGAAGCTATGGAGTAGTTTTTGGGATTTTTTTACTTTTGTACCTTGTATTGCTATGCATTCTTCTTGTTTATTGTTCGATATCTGTATTGGCATGTCATGCACGCATATTTTTATCATACATTTCCCATGAGGCTTTTTTTATATTATTCAAACTTATGTTCTTTATATAATTTGTCTGTATGATTATGTTTCCATTGTTGTATGTTTTTGTTTCATCAGCTGCCTACTCTAACATTGGGGTATACTCTCCCCACGGGTTTACCATCAAACCACCTCTACTAGTTGGTAGCCCTTAGCCTAAAGGGATATGTTTCAGGGGTTATGTGGCCAACTGGGATCGGGTAATGGGTTACATGGAAGCCGGGTCTGGGATGTCACATTCATCGTCGGAAATATTGCCACATTTTCTATTCATTCTGGAAGAACTGAAGACATTATGAATCTCTTGAAGAAAATCCACATGTTGTTGAACATCATATTTCCCAAGTCCACCATCCTGTCTAACATGCCTTGAAAAATGGAATCCATCGGTTGTACAATACAACCATGCTCATATAGGTGAATTTTAAACCATATAACTTATAGAATATAAATACCATATAAATTATATTTGAAAATTTGACTCAACATATAAAACATAACCGAAAATATTCAAAATCAAAAATATAATAAATAAATTCTAATTTACAGGTCACATAATTTATTTCATAAAAACATAAAATTTTCAATCTAAAATATTTATGGTCATAATTATAAAAAAACAAAAAAAACATAATATATATATATATATCAAAATATAAAACATATATATTTTTAAATATACAGACATGTATACTTCAATTTGTTTTGAAACACGGCATTGTCGAGGCCCCCAATGTAATTTATTGAAAGGCTCCATCTAGGATGATGTCTTTCCACAACTATTTTCAGAAAAAATAACCTAGAATTATTTTTCAAAAAACTATTAAAAACACATCCTTAGAACCCATTTCCAATATGAGTGTGAGGGAGGTCATGGGGGGGAATCGAAGAGCTCCTACTATCTAGTTGTAGCTCCTAAAGGAAATCAATACAACTACTAAATATAAAACCACCTGTAAAAAATATTCTCCCTCATTGGCATAATCTCATATTTCTTCTATCTTCCCACTAGGTTCATTCATGCAAGTCATCTGACGTTGAAGAATGATGTGTTCATCTTTGGGGCGGTGTTACTATAAATGATGTACAGGGAGTGGGTGGTGGACAAGAATCAACCTACAGGGAAACATGAATTGGTAGAATGGGAGAGATTTCACCTGATCCACCAGTGGAGTATGTTTTTCATGCTAGAAAGCTGGCTAGAGGATGAGTACTCAAGTGACATCGCCTTCAAGGCGTCCAAAATCACATTGCGTTGTCTATCCCTAGAACCCAAATAAATTTTGAGCATTAGGGTCATGGGTGAAATAGAAGAGCTCCTTGTGTCTTGAAGAATCCATATACATCATGGAAGGGGTGAAATTGAGGGGGATTCAGGTGTCTCTGTAGTTCATTTTAGCAGTGGCACTGGATGGTATGGGTTTATGAAAGGCAATGTTGTTTGAAAAGGGCTTCGATGGGAATCAACATGGTAACAACATGTATGTGAGAAGTATCACTATATTCCATGTAGATGATGGAATGAATGATGCAATCACAATCATCAGTGTTGGGGGAAGTTTGAAAAAATCTTTTTAGAGAATTAAATGGCCGTCAAACATTTAGAAACTCAGAAATAAGGACTTCTTTTGAGTGACCATGAACTATATTGAAGAGAAGCTGTGAATTAAAGAGAAAGAGAAGCCTCTTGAGAAGGAAAACTAAATTTCATCTAATATGTTCTTCCAATGAACCAAAAGTGACTGTATGATAAAATATAGACAATCCTTAACGGGGAAAACTGAATTCCCTTTGCACATATGATTTTAAAAACCAAACAAAATTGATGTTTGGGTTGCATAATTTTTCTAGGATATTTTTAAATTAGGTTCATTATAAAACCATTCTATTTTAAAATATAATACACACATCTCATAAATCCTTTTCAAAGTCACATGTGGTATAATAATTTTTTAGAATGTGATTTCAGAGGGAGTTATAATTTACTAGTCCACCCTTATGAGAATAGGGTCAATTATGGTGATGATTTTTTTTGTTTTTTATTTACACAATGTTTTTGTTGTGAACTTTTTTTGTATGATATGTGGGAAATATTGGAACAGATAAAATACAATGTAAATTTATTGAAATTCACTAGAAAAAATCAATGATGTTTTTGGTCAATTTCCCAATATCAAATTTGGAAAATTTCATTCTTTTATCAGAATCTCATCATGTATTTTTTTTAGGGGAAGATGTTAGGGGGGAAGAATGAACTAAAGATACAAATTATTAAGCTCCAAACAAAATTAGATGTTAAACAATCATTGGAATTTGAAATTGAATGCATGAGACGGTCTGTGAATGCTATGGGAGGGATGAGTGATGATGGAGATGTTGAGTGTTGAAAAAAAATGTCGGACCCCAAAGAAGAACATAAAGAGAAAGAAGAAGAGTTAGACGACATAAAGGAATTGAACCATGATCAAGATACTCAATGAAAAACAAATGAAAGGTCACTACCACATATCACAAATTATATAGCACCTTCTTTTTTAAGTGCTAAATAGAAAGTGTTGATAAATAGGATTACCATTATCAATGCTAGCTAAATGCGTTAATAAAATTTTACTCTATATTAATGTAGATATAGGTATATCTTTAATAGAACTATTTTTTGCAGTGATAAGTACATTTAAAAAAATTATTATCAACATATATATAATTAAAATATTTTATTTCAAAAATAATGGTTATTTTTATACATTAATTAAAAAATGAATGTATATAAGTAATATAAATATGATATATTAATTTTTTTTTAATAATTCAAATATATATATAATTTTTTTGAAAAATATATATATATAATTATAAATAAATAAATACATATTTAAATAATTAAAAAACTATAGTAAATATATTTTAATATATATTTATATATATTTATTTAAATAATACTAAAATTATAATAAATATACTCAAATAATTAATAGTATTATTATATTTATAATTATATATATATATATATATGCTTATAAAAATATATATTATTTCATAAATATATATAATTACATTAATATATTTATATTTCTATAAAAATATTTTTAAATACATTTATTAATAATTAGAATTATATATATATAATTATATAATTATAATAAATATATTTATATAAAATATATATATATTATATTTATAACATTATTGTATATTAATATATATATATATAATTATATAATTTTATATGATTATATAAAAATATTTATCAATATATACAAATATTTATAAATAAATTTATTTATAATTATAATTATAAATATTTATATATTTTAAAAATATTTATATTACAATAATAATGTAAATATATATTAAAGTAATATATAAAAATGATTTATATAACATTTAATAAAAATTTAATTGTATTTTAATAAATCTATATACAAAATTATCAAATTTATGTTAGTCAAAAAGTTTAATAGTTTAATTATATACATTAATTAAAAAATGTGTATATAATTAAAATAAATATAATATAATAATATTTTACTCAAACAACTATATAATATATAAAGGAATATATATTTAGATTTATACTTATAATGATAATAAATAATTTAAAATATATGTATATGTATGTGTGTATATACAAGTGTGTATGTATATGTATGTGTATGTAGATGTGTATGTCTACATATGTACATTGGTAGCACTGTATGTGGTTCTTGATGGAAGCGATAACTCTACCCTCGCACACAAGGGTAGCAGGTTCCTAAGCTAGCAGTAGTTACTTTGTTTTCCATGACATTGTAGAAATTTCTTACTACCACCTGGTATTATTCTATCCTACCATCAGTTATAAAACTTATGTGACCATCAATTTACTTTTTTTTTCTCTATTCGTGTTTCAAAAAAATCATGCTCAAATTTTCACCATTTTGGATATTTTGATTAACTACATACATATTATAATTATTTTAAGTGTTCTAATATTGTCTATAATTGATATATAATCTATAAATTTCATTCAAATTATGTTTAAAGTATTTAAATTAATTATAAAATATGGTTTAAATTATACTTCATCATCCGTATCATGCTACATCGTTTGTGTAAACTATTTTTTATTGTTTATACTCATTACATTAATTATTCCTAAAATATTTATTATTATTATTAAATATTTTAAAAAAATTTAATATATTAAATTCATGAAAAATATGTCCTAATATTTTATGTATCTATGCATATTTTATTATGATGTTTTTCCTGATTGTTAATCAGGTTGCGATATTTATGGAATTATTTATCTAATTTAGAATGGATTATTTTAAAAAATGTTCGACCTATTATTATTTGGTCTATTTGAATTATTTAATGGTTAATTAAAATTGCATTGAATTGGTCATTATGTTTTTGAATTCAAACAGTTATTATAACAATTATTACTGACGATAACTTTATCTATCCCAAATTATTTTCTAATTTCTTTACAAGGTTGGATATTTTTATTGATAGTTTTATTTTATAAAATCCATTTAATGGTTTTGAGTTACATTAAAATGATATGAAACTTGGATAACATCTTTGACACCTCATTTTTTTAAAAGAATAAATCTGTGAACTTCTCAATTTTCCTACAGTCCATAAAGTCCTATGTGATTCATATTTCATCATCTAGATGATCTATCAAGTGTTTAATTAAATGTACTTCATCTTCTATAGCCTTGAAAAATGAATCTGAACCTCAACTCAAGAACTAGTACCAATGTTCTATCATGCGTGAGAACTCATTAGAAGATGTGATACAAGGTACATAGACTATCATGTGTGAGTACTCATCAGAAGATGTAATGTATTCTCATGAAGTACACACTTTGTAATCTCCAATATGAGATATTATGAGAATATGATTCCCAATAAGAATTATGCATGTCTTTATATAATTGGATATTCATATCTGCGGACATGTGTAATGGTCTTTAGACTTTATGTTTATTTTTAAACCATGTTATGAATCACTCATGTATATGTATTTCATAAAATATGATGATAATAATTCATGGAAAAGTTGGATACGTTGGATGTATCATGAGTGACATTTAATTAATGGATATGTCAAGGAAATATTTTCTCCTTCCATCAGTTGTGGTAGAGCTCGATGTCGTAGCAGAAGCAGTCACACAAAACACGCCACAAGAAGATTCACCCGAAGGCCTTTCATAACCCGATGGAATTTTATCACCCAGATGAATTTTAGACATCACCCAAAGGCATTTCCAACATACTCACTCGAATAATTTTTACAACACACCTGAAAGAATTTTTAAAATGCACCCACACACATGAACATACCATTTTGATGTACTGTAGATCATCACAACTAGGTCATGCTTCCTGATCTCCACAACTAAGAAATATTTTGATACATGAAAAAATCTACATCTCTGTGGTGATGCTTTCAGTGGACATCATAGACATGCCCCCATTGACATCGTCATCAACTATGCTTCATTCTCTTTCATCATCTCACTGTTATTAATCATCGGTACTTAGGTAATTGTAATAGAGGAAACCCCTTACCCATTCTCCCTTAGTGGATACATCTTTGTTAACATGCCTTCCAAAACAAGATATCGTACCTCTTATTAAGACACCATGTCCGTATCTCCAATTAATTTAGTCAACATTAAATTTTCAATCGATTAATATTAAGAATTAAATCTTCATTAATTTTGGGATAAAGTCCTTCATTAATGTTGACATAAATCACCCCATTAATAGTATTATCTATCCTCAATATTCAAATTTTAAATAAAAAAGTCCAAAAATCTCCACCTTGATTTAATATTTTATTACTCTAAATTAATCTCCACCATCTGAGTCAGTATGATCTTTATCTCCACCAAGATACAAATGTCACAGAATGAATGGATTATGCCACCTGACACCTACATCCAAGAAGACTTTTAATATTACAACAACAGCACTGATACTTTTTCCATCTTCCAGTGAGATTCTTTTGGATTCATAATAGGAAAACTATCCTGATGAACTTTGGTATACTTTCATCATACTCTAACATTCACTAACAAAAGAACACAACTTATGAATCCTAATATTTAATCATACTTTTGATATCCCAGAAACACATATGGTACCACTACTGTCCTCTGGTAACATCCTTCAATTCATTGATAAACTGGTCCACTAGATTCCTTATAATAACCCTGGTATTTATTACACACTTAAACATGATTTATTATATAAACATGCACTTAATAAAACTTAGAGGATATAGAGGTCTAGTGACTTGGGAAATTATGAAAATTACACGAAAACATAATTCATAAAATACAACATCTTTATTGAAAAATTATTTCACATAACTACAACATTCCTTCATACTTAGCATTGCATGGGATAACCTGAGGATATATATAAGAAAAGGATAATCTATAAAGAACATTAAGGGAGTAATCTAGGCACAAAATTAAGAATACAAGACATGTTAGGGAATATTAATATCAATGGAGCCCAATAAAAACATGAATATAATGTCATAATATAGAATGATTATCATAACATGGAAATGTGGCAACAACAAATAACATGATATTAGCATGATCCAAGGCTCATTGCACATGGATAACATGATTAAACCCTCATTATACATAAATTAGCATTATTAAACCCTCATTAAAGATGAATTAGCATGAGTAAAAACTCGTTTCACGTGGCATATCATGATACTAAACATTACCCAATTCATTGAAGCGTTATCAGGGTGCACCCTTTATAAACATTTCATTTCATGCGTAAGTCTGCCACCTAAATCAAATGACATGGAATCATTCAACATAATCATTTATTCAATGATAAAGTAATGTGAAAAAATTACATATAATTCTATAATCAATAATTATATGTGCATAAAGATGAATACCCTTGATATTGAAATGGGCATTGTATTCTTTACATGATGATTTTGGCATGGAAATTTGTGGTGCAATTTTGGCAGTCTAACTGCGTGACATAAAAAATCATAAATATGGTTGATGAGAGAGAAATGTGTCTCTCATAATATGTAAATAAAATTTAAATTATGGGGGTCATGTAGATACATGTCCCAAAACATGGAATTTTTTAAATAGATGTTATAACATAATAAAGAAACTTTATGAAATAGGAGAAATGGAATAACTCTTACGAAATTTTGGCATGGTAATGAGTGTACATGGGAGGGACTAATGAGAGATAAAGAGGCCTCTAATCATTGAAACATAAGAAGGGAGGTATGGTGGAGGAGCTAAATAATACCACAACATTTTCTAGTAGAAAATATAAGGGAATAACAACATAAAGAAAAATGGACAATAACGATAAAGAAAGAAATCCATTACAAAAACACTACATGGTAACGAGTGTACATAAGGGTTCATAAGAGGGATAAATGAGAGTGAAAGGGGATACCATCATATATAAGTCAAATTGGAATTAAGTAGAATATTTAGTAACATATTCCAACATAGTAATAAAAGAAATTAATATACATAACATGAAAGGAATTATTGATAAAAGATGTGAATGGAAGATCCCTTACAGAATTGCGACATAGTAACGGGCGTGATTAAAGGATAATAGTGGGGGATTGATGAATGTGAAAGGAATATATCATCATATATACATCAAATGGACAGTATGGGGGTCGTGTAACATAATATACCAACAAATAAATATGTAAATTGGGAAACATAATGTAAAGAGTAGCTTGAACGGAAATGAGAAGAGTGAAATCCCATACGAAATTTTAGCACGGTAATAGCTTAAGTAATGGTAAAAATGATGGAGGATAAATAATACCTCATTAAAATAAATAAAATTCTCTATAATAGAATGATTATAAAATAATTACATTATAACCATTTTAAATTACAAGAACTACTTTCGAATAAGATGCTTGAATTTGAAAGGAGGAGATGAAAGTGAGGATCCATTACTTGGATGTGTGATCCCAAAGGCCTGGGAGAGGTTTCTTGCGAGATTGGGGGTGCCTTGGGAAGACTCTAGGGATTATGGGGCATAGTATTATTGAGCTAAAAATGGTTTGAGTAAAGAATAATGGGATATCGGGTGGGTTTATATAGGAAAGGAGAGGGAATTCCTTATTTTTTAGGTTTTGGACACTACACATTAAACTAATCAAAACCACAAAAAATCCCATGGTTTTTCCCACAGTTTCTGGAAATGGGGAGTGGTATAAAATATTTTATAATGACATGGGATGAACATATTAAAATATTAGGCTTGCTTATGTGGAGGTGAGTCACACTCTCAAGGAAATCATTTTAAAATGTTATAATATTTTTTATGTTTTGGAGGGTCCACTATGGTACTATAAAATTAATCAAAAAAATATAAAATATCAATATTTTATAGAAAAACATATATTGACCGAATATCCCTTTTAGTTCATTTTATTACAACACTACTGGGTTATTATGATTTAATAAAACACACAATATATTTATTCGATATTTAATTTTTAACAAAATATTCGACTATATCATAAAATTATGAAAACTTCACCATTGAATAATTTTGATATCTTGTTTCCAAAAATAATATTTATTTTATTTAAATAATTTTGTAAATATTTGAATTTTCACTTTTAAAATAAAAACCGGCATTTACTGAAAATTGATTGGTTTTGAATAACAATAGTTTTATCCTTAATAAAAATTAAATTTGACATAATACAAATTTTATACACATTTTTTATTCATAAAAGTAATTTTATAATAATATTTTATTAAAATATTAATTATTTAAAAAATTAAATAATTCAGAAAAATAAATAATTCTATTAAAATTATAAATTCTATTTTATCGTATGAAAATATAATTCCTACGAAACAAAATACATAATCTTTTATAGGGTAAAAAAATAAATATAATCATCATTAAAATTAAAATAAAGGTTATATAAAAATTTTATAATAAAATATTTAATAATAACTTAGTTTAATATAATAATTTATATATTTCTTAAAAGGATAATTTTACCAAAGAAGTCAATTTATTTAATTCATTTTATTTTTAAGAAAAACCATTTTCATAATGAAATTGATGGAATAAGACTTTTATTTATAAAAATATATTACACTATATGTAACTAATTACTTATTACATAACCCATTATAACACCCTCATAAGATCTAAGGGTATGGAGTGCGATGGTGACAGACTCTTGGGGTGTCTTAGATAACATCACCTGGGTGGTAATCTCTATTAACTTGTACTTCTCCCATAGGTAATTCTGTTCAAGGTTAACATGTTGAATCTCGACATGGGCATGGTCAATAGAGAATCCTAGTGATGCTACCTTCTTTCCGAGCTTTGAAAGATGAGCCTCATATGGCTTGAATATACTGGATGATGTCATCAACTCTTCTTTATGAATTAATTTTTTCATTGTCATTTCTATTAACAAACAATAACATTAAAGTTAAAATTATTATCGTTTCCAACATTCATATAAATCGTTAATCATAATTGACCAATGGTACTTTAACGTTCAAGAAATGATATTTACATTTCAATATATACTTATATAGTTTTAATTAATGAGATATAATAAAAAATGCATTTTCCAGAAAAAAAATATTATTCAAAAGTTTGGGTCATTACATTCTTCCCCCATTAAGCAATTTCTCCCCTGAAATTTACATTTACATACAAAGTCAAAAAAAGATGATGGTACTTCTCTCTCATCTCTTCAATGAGGTCTTCATTATTTCCTATTATCAATTACTTTAAGTAGAAAGGGTTCATGCATCACAATGGTACCTCATGATATTTTCAAAATCATCTACTTCCTTTACCCAAAAACACCTCAAGTGTCTTGGATTATATCGATAGAAGCAATAATAATTTATTAAAATGAAATTTCTTATATATAATATTAAAATATCATCTTTAATTTTTTTTATAAAAAAATGGTCTTAATTACTCATCTTCAAATATTTCAAAATTGGGTTTTGGTATATCAAAATTGGCGTTTCTCCAAGGGAAGAAATCTATAATTTGATACATATAGACTACTCGAAGGTCACCTTATTTTTTAGCATCTATAAAATCATTTAGTGCTTCATCATTTTTAAATAAAGATATGAATTTGAAAAGATCGGGATACTTCCCATGCTTAGCATGGTAAGAACGTTGAGAGCGTAAGATTCTCCAATAGTAGGTGCATGGTCCTTGAAATAATCATGAAATTCTAGAAGTATTGTATGCCTCATAAAGTTGTTTTCATGTAAATTTTATTTTTGAAAAAGTCACAAAGTCATCTCAGCATGACTTCAAGATAATCACTACAAGTAGTTATTTAGTAAGAGAGAGAAGAGTTGTTTATGATCTACCTCCTTCAATGTTTTAACTAAGAGAACAAAAATACAGTAGGGGGTTTGAATACTAATCAAATAAAAATGTAAAAAAGAAAACATTGGATAGAGAATGATAAAATTGTTTTATATATCTTGAGTTTTGATACACAACGTATCAATCTAGGATATCCATGATATAATTCCCAACATATATTCTTAGGGGCATTTTTTATTCCCTTAATAATGGATCATACAAAGCTTATGAATTTAACAAAGCATATCCTCTGGGAGTTTTAAACTAAAAGTGCAGCATGTCCTATAGTCCTGCACCAGTTCCTATTTGAGTCTAGCTCAAAGTAGTGTTTTTGGGTTTTACCCCTAGATACTAATGTTCCATAGCCACCTCTACTTGTTCGTATCCAGCCAAGATTTTATTTTATTGATAATTCACTTACTCTATATTCACCAAAATTTTGGGATTATTTTCTTATACCCAGTCTTATCCCTAATTCTTTTACTAGAGTTTTATAACCATAGTCCAAAAAATAACTAAACATATCCTTTGATACCAACTATAACAACCCTGGTATTTATTACGCACTTAAAATTTATTTATTACATAAACTTGCACTTAAGAAAAACATAGGACATACAGAAGAAAATGGCGATCTATAAATCCTAATAAGGGAGTAAAAAATCCATAAATAAAGAATTCAGTACATGTTTGGCAATAGGAATATCAATTGAGAACAAGAGAAACATGAAAATAAAGGCATGATATAGAATTTTTATAATAACATGGAAATGTGGCAACAACAAACAACATCATATTACCCTGAGCCAAAGATCATTGCACATGAATAGAATGAGTAAACCCTCTTTGCACATGAATTAACATAAGTAAACCCTCATTACATATGAATTAGAATGAGTAAACCCTTATTTCACATGAATTTTCATGATTAAACCCCCATTTCAAATGGAGTATCATGATACTAAACATTTCACAATGCATTGAAGTGCTATCAGGACGCACCCTTTATAAACATTTCATTTCCTGCATATGTGTCCCACATAGATCATATAACATGGAATCATTCAACATCATAATTTATTCTATGATAAAGGAATGAGGAATAAATAAAAAAATTATATAATAATTATGTATATGGGAATAAATTTTAATTCCATTAATTGAGAAATGGTCACGGTATTCGATACACGTTGATTTTGGCATGGAAGATTTGTGGTGCAATTTCGCCCGCCTAACGTCATGACATAAAAATTGATAAAAATGGTTGATGAGAGAGAAAGGGGTCTCTAATAATATTTTCATGAAATTGAAAGTAATTGGGTCATATAGAAACATGTCCACACACATGGAATTTTCGAAATAGAAGGTGTAACATAATAAAGAAACTTCAAGAAAGAGGAAAAATGTAACGACTCTTAAAACATTTTGGCATGGTAATAGGTGTACATGGGTAGGATTAATTAGAGATAAAGATGTCTATCATCCTTAAAATGTAAGGAGGGAAGTATGGGGGAGGTAAAAAATCATAACCCAAAATTTTTAAGTGAAAATAAAAGGGTATAACAACATAAAGAAACTTGGACAAAAATTAGAAAGGAAGAAATCCCTTACGAAAATTTGCAATGGTAATGATTGCACATAACTGTTCACAAGGGGGAAAAATGAGAGTGAAATGGGATATTATAATTTATAAAAAAAATGGTAAGTAACAAGGATATTTAGTAACATATCCCAATATAGGACTAAAATAAATTAAACTACATAACATGAAAAGAATGCTTCGTAAAAGAGGAGGGTGGAAGATCCCATACAGAATTTCAGCATAGTAACTGGTGAGTTAAAGGGTCATAGTGGGGGTCTTGATGAGAGGTAAAGGAATCTTTGAAAATCTATACATAAAATCGAGCGTATGGGGTTCATGTAACATCATATCCTAATATATAAATATGGATCTTAGGAAGCATAACGTTAAAGAGTATTTTGAATAGAAATGAGGAGAGTGAAATCCCTTACGAAATATTGGAAATGTAATGGCTTAAATAAGGGTAAAAATTAGGGGGGATAAATAATACCTCATTAAAATGACATAAAATTTATAGTAATATAATTATTATAAAACAATTACATATAACCATTCGAAATTACAAGAACAGCTTTCAAATAAGATGCTTGAATTTGAAAGGAGGAGAAAAATGAGAGGATCCCTTACTTGGAGGTGTGATCACAATGGCTTAGGAGAGGATTATTGGGATATTGGGGAACCATGGGTGGACTATAAGTAATATAGGGAATAGGTTGTCCTAGATATAATTGGTTTCATTGAAGAGGAATTGTAAATTGGGTGGGATTATATTTGAATGGAGGGGGGATTCTTCAATTTTTATTTTTTGAAGACTACACATTAAACTAATCAAAACCACAAACCATCACATGGGTTTTCCAATGGTTTCTAGAAATGGGGAGTGATATACTATATTTTATAAGGAAATGTGATGATCATATCAAAATATTAGGCTTTATTATGTGGAGGTGAGTCACACCCTCATGGAAATCATTTTAAAATTGAAAAATATTTTATAATTGTTGGAGGGTTCAATAAGGCAGTATAAAGTTAATCAATAAAATATAAAATCAAAATATATTAATGTTAAAACATATATTGGCCAAATTTTCCTTTTATAGTATTTTATTACATCACTATTGGGTCATTGTGATGTCATAAAACACATTATATATTTATTTGTTATTTAATGTTTACCCAAATATTCTACTGTCTGAGAAAATAAAGAAGAATTCACTATTGGATAATTTTGACGTCCTGATTACAAAAAGAATATTTATTTTATATATATAATTTTCTAAATATGTAAAGATTTTGTTCTAAAATGAAAACTTATATTTACTAAAAATTGATTGGTTTTTGAAAAAAACAGTTTTTAACCTTAATAAAAATTACATTTGACTTCATAAATATTATATACTTATTTATTATTCTCAAAATTAATTCAGTTTTATCATTACATGCCTTACACCATGTTCTGTAATCAATTATTTCAACCAGTACCTTTGATACCACTATTGGGGCAGAGCCTGATGTCATAGCAGAAGTAGACGCACAGAATACACCACAAAAAGATTCACCTGAAGGCCTTTCAACACCAGAAGAAATTTTATCACCCAAGGAGATTTTACACATCACCTGGGATCATTTTTAACATACTCACGCAAAGTATTTTCGCACCACACCCAATGTAATATTTACAATTCATCCAGAACCATTAACATACCATTTTGATGTACCGCCAATCATCAATACCTGGATGTTCCACTCGATCCCCTTAACCAAGAAAGATTTCGATACATGGAACAGTAATCTTCCATGCGCAAAAAATGTTCATTAATCATCATTGACATGCCATAATTGACGTCATCATTACCTCTACTTTATTCATCTTCATCATCTTGCTGTTTTCTATCATTGGCACTTAGGCATCTACTATGGCAGAAACCCCTTCCTTATTCACTCTTGGAGGCTACATCTATGTCTTCCAAACTTCCAAAACATGTTACCACATCCTCTTATATATACACCAATTCCATATCTCTAATTAATGAAATCAAGAATAAATTTTCAATCCATTAATATTTATAATTAAAACATCATTAATTTTAGGAGATAGTTCACCATTAATATTGAAATAAATCACTCCATTAATAATTTTCTCTCCCTTCAATATTAAAAATTTAAATAAAAAATCCCAACACTATCTTCATGGAAGTTGATATATTGTCCATTTGATTAGAATAGAACCATCGCCTTAAATCTCATGTCCATGGTGTAATGATGCATTTCTTTTAGATACTCAAAGAAAGAAACATCAATTATATAGGTTGGTGTCATGGATGTGAAACCTTCTTGATGAGATATTGTTAAAAAGGGGTTATATTACACATTGAGCGTTCGTATGTGGTTGCCAATATTGTGAAAATAATTTATTTGTATGGGGTGACTTGACACGTTTCAAAACAATAATCAGTCACTTTAGGAAACACCACTTAATGACAATGTGAAAGAATCTATGAGGGTCACAAACTAAGTGTTTCCATTAATATTAATTAATTTGAGTTAAATTTAATTAATAGAATGAATAATATTATCAATACTGGGGAATAAATTTATTCAATTTCACTGTTCTTATAAATTAAATAATTTTTCATTCACTGTTAAGTGAATAAAAATATTTTTATTTATTTTATTGAATATTTCATAAATATTTATTCACTATTATGGGTGTGAAATATTTATTTATGATTAAAAGTATATATTCAAGTATTTAGTAAATATTGAGGAGTTCAAACTTACCAAGACCACATCTGGTAATAAATAATTATTTATAAACTAGAAAATATATTTTTTGTTTGTGTAAGATGGAGCATGCCACAAAAAATAATGATATTATTATTATTAATATTATTCACATGGTTTATTAAATGTTTTAATATTATTTAAGGGTCAACATGCAATGGAACAATATTATAACATAGCCCCTAACACTATAAATAGCATGTTATCACATTGGGTGGGTAATAAAAACAGAGAGAATTGTAGCAAAAAATAGATTCTCTATCACCTCATTCATCTCTCTCCCTCTCAAGAATGAGAACACAAGAGAGATTTATTCAATACTGAAGAATGAGTGATAAAGAAAAAATCTAGAAAGACATTCAATTCTTCATGCTATCACCCAGAGATCAAGTGGAATTTCTCAGAGATCATTGGAGCATGTGTGGATCAACACTAATGGGATTCTACCATTGGTCACTCACAAACACAATAATGTCAACCTGAAAGGTTTTTTTGGATGATCAACATTAACTATGAAGAAGGGGACTTATAATGAGGTAATTGCTTTCTTCCAATATAAATAAATTAATTATAAATGTAATGTTTGGGGATTTGATTTGAAAATAATTCCCCATTTGACTAGACATGATCCATTGGGCTTAATCTTGGTTAACATAATCCCCAAAAAATAGAATCTAAAATTTATTTTTATTTTACAGTATTAAAACAAATAAGCCAATAATCAGAAATAGCATTCCTTAAATATAACTCTGTTACATGGAATTAAAAAATGAGTATAACAGTGAACATGTAAGAATTATTGTGGTTGATATATAAAAATTCTTGTTTAAAATTCATTCTCATAAACCATAGAAAAACCAATCTTCCAAAAACAAGTTAGAATAACTATAACTGAACTATTAGAATATAATTTTATATTCATCCAATATGTATTTCCAGAACTAAAAATAGATTTCAATACATAATGGATCATTTTAGAAAACTAGAATAACAAGAAAGGAGAAATTAGAGACAAGTCCAAGAACAAAAATGCATAACCAACTTCTTTATCATCAAATAAATTCAAACGATAATAAATTCTAGAAGCAGTGTATGTTCTGCAATTATAGGTTAAAGAAAATAAATGTGGAAAGTAATAAAAGAGACACAATGAAGTAACGTGCTTTAGAAAATTGACATATGTTCATAGGGTAGAGTAATCTGGGTTCTTTTACTATGAATAAAACTATGATAAGAGTACAATAAATGTGAAGGACGACATCATAATGAAGAAACATCTATACAAAATTTAAATTCTACTATAGAGTTAAAAAAATGAGACACCTCTTACCAGGGGTCAGATTCACCTTATTAAATGCCTCTATGCTTCACCAAGTTACAATTAAATGCTTCAGTGCCATTATCATTATCCATAATGAAACTTCTCGGCCCATCTCCTTCAATCAAATACTTGAGTTTAACTCTAGTTGGACAAGGACCCGGCAGCAAGAACTATTCCACAACCTCCAGGTTCGCTCTTCCATGATCATGCATTCATAACTAGATTATTACTCCTCTGGGGTCAATAAATATAAGTGAATCACTTCCTCAGATGATCTTTTCACATATTTTTCTCCTCCAATGTGTAAGAAAACACCTCTCCGAGGTCCTTCTCACTCTGATATACCTCATGGTCGAACATAATCGTCAAAGAAAGAATCTCCCATCAGATACTGCAAAAGATATTGCACTCTCCCAATTCTTCTCCATAGGTTAAAAAGAATCCAAACCCAGGACTTCATGTTCTACACCAGTGCAACATGCAGAGGATCAATATATTCCTCCTCCTCTAGTGGAACAAGTCTCTCTTGAATCTATATTTATATCTCACTAAAGCTGAAACCCCAACATTTAATCACCCCTGAAAGAGGTTTCACCCAGAGAGAGCGATGCTATCTCAAAAAATAAAGAACAATGAGACACATATGGGTAATTATATAGGAGAAGTTATGATACGATTTTTTAGAAGAACAACCACACATCAACGAATGAATAATGCTCCAGCAGTTCCAAATTTCTATCAAATAAATCCATCAAATAAAATGAAATATTAAAAGAACATACTGAAATCAATTTTAATTAACATATACATGAATCTAAATTCAAAATTCTCCACCTTGGTAATTAAAATTCATAAAAAATTAAATATTGAACATTATAACAAAAAAATATACCTTCCCAATGATAACTAATTTCATTATAATTATTTACCACCTACAACCATTAATTCAGGAATTACATCCTAAATAGAAAATAACTACAGGGTACATCCCAAAAAGTATCCCCTTCATGCATCAACATGACACACACTGCCCAAATTAAATGAAATTCTAATGCTTATATACATGATTAGAATCAAACAAATCCAAATATAATCAAAACACATATATCCACTTACTTGAGTCAATATCTGATATGATGTCAATAGGGAAGTCTCACAAAACTATCAAGTATTTTCTACATAAGTCAAAACACAACAATACCCTTCCTCAAACAAAACATCTAAAAACAAAATCAAAAAAATTATAAAGAATATATATAAAAAAACTAGTGAAATAATGGAAATTTCAGTAGTAAAATAAAAAATGAGAAATGAATTCTAGAAAAGGAAAAAACATGTATCCACTTGAACCCACCATAGAATCAAAAAATACTCCACCTAAAGGGTAGAAACTGAATATAAACCATCCAACGACAGAAGTTCCTCAACAACTAGGTACCACTAAAAATCACAAGTAGTCCCAAGAGTCATAAGGAATAACTCTGAACCCATGATAGCATAGATGATCCAAGGGAATCTAACTACCGACTAAAAAATATCATCTTCGTCAAGCTTCCTACCAATATCTAGGAACCAACTGACATCACTAAATAGATCCTAATAGAATAACCATGAAGCCTGAAAATCACCCAACCTATTCAAATGACACTTCTACTCTAAAAACTACACATGTCCAATCCCCACTCACAATAAGTCAACACCTTTAGAGACCTACCCAAAACAAGGACACAAATTAGAGGAAAAAACCAATTCTAATTACCATCTCATTATCCTAAGTAAAAAAAGGAATATATATGAGACTAAACAAATAGATTTACCCTACCACACACCTCCATACTAACCAAGACACTCTCACCCAAGAAAAACGCACACAAACCCCTCATACCCTAGAACCCCAGACACTAACCAGAAAAATAAAATTTGTCTTAGGTCTCTACTTGGGCATATAAAATTGGGATAAATTGACGGAAATAATAATAAATAAAATATTGAAAATTTAAACCCAAAAAATTAAATGGCCAATGCTAAAAATATCATCAAAACACACGGCATAGTAAAATCAACTAATAAAAAATTTGAAGCAAAGAATAATTAGATACCAAATTTTGAGGACATAAAATTAAGCCCAATTTGGCTCTGATACAACTTGTTTGGAGGGATAGGCTGCGCAATGTAGTCCCCATTCCACTAGCCTGGATCCAATGGGATTAATCTTGGTTTTCATAAAAAGAAATATGGAATCTAAAAGTAATGTTTCTTTTTCCATCTTAAAAAAATAACCCAATAAAATTAAATAATATTCATTTAATAGAAATCTTCTACATGGAAATAACAATTTACTAACTGGAGTGAATATTTCACAATTATATTGGTTGTTAAATAATAATTCATATTTTCAATTCTTTCTCATAAAAAAAGAAATATAATTCTTTCAAAACCATTTATAATAATAAAAACCTAAAAATGAGAATACAATTTCATATTCATCTAATATGTATTTAGAGAACTGACAGCAGTTTCCAATACATAATGAATCATTTCGGTAAACATAAATAACATGGAAATAACATGTATGGAAAAATACAAGCACAAAGATGGTAAAACATTTTATTTATCACCAAATAAATTCAAACCATAATTAATTCAATAAGTAGAGCATGTTCATAAATTACAGGTTGAAGAAAAAAATTGGGAAAATAATAAAAGGGACACAAAAGATATTACATACTTCAACCAGTTGGCCTATGTATATGGGAAAGAGTCATCTGATGTTCTTTTACTATGAAAGAAACAACGAAAGGAGTACAATAAATGTAAAGTATGGGATTACAATGAAGAAATATCTATAATGAATCTAAATAATACTAAATAGTTAAATAAGATGGGCCCCCCATACCAGGGGTTAGATTCACCTCAGTTGATGCCTCAATGCTATAACGATCCCCAATCAAATGCATTGGGCTCATCATCATTGTCTCGAATCATGAATTGCAACCCATATCCATCAATCTACTGGTTAGATTTATCTTAGGTGGGATACAGACTATACATCAAGAACTCTTCTGCAACCTATAGGTTCTCTGATCCATGATCACGCATTGAGAGCAACATTTATCATCCTCCAGGTACAAAAATGAGAAGTAAAAACATTCTGTAGATGATATTTTCTCTTCGATTTTACCTCAAGTGAATAAGAAAACCCCTATCTGGTGTCCTTATCCCTCTTATCTTCCTGAGATTAGAAGAGAATCACCAAAGAAATAATCTCTCACTAGAAACATCAAATTTCATTGTACTTTCTCGATTCTTCTTCATTGGTGAACAAGAATCCAAACCCTATCCTCCCAATTAGTCTCCAGTATGTCCAACACATGAGTGATATATTATTACTCCTCTAATGGATCAAGTTTCTCCTACATCTATATATATCTCTTTCCCAAGGTGAAACCCAACATTTAATCAACCCTGAAAGCCGCTACACCCAAATGGAGGGATCCACTCTCTAGAAATGAATAACAAAGATCCACATGGGGTAATGATATGGGAGATGTTCTATTGCAATTTTTTAGAAACCTAGCCTCATGTGGATGGCTGAAAAATGTTCAAGTAATTAAAAATTTCTAGAAAATAAAATCATCAAATAAAATGAAATATTAAAAAACATATTAAAATAATTTTTAATTAACAAAACTGTGAATCAATATTTACACTTAACACGAAAGATCCTTTATTGGGTTTCTAATAAACTAAAATTAAAATAAATTTTTATTAAAAAATCTCCCAATGAACACTTCTACTACGTCTAAAACCAACCCTGACTCCCCATAAAAAAATTAGTGTTAGTGTGGTAATCCTTTCACTTTATAGGTAAGGATTCTATAATCGAATTATGATTCCCCTTAGAAACTCATATTTTCTAAATGTGTATCTCTTTATGATTATATTGTTATAAGAGTAGATTAGACCAACATTGGATTGAACTACTATAAAAAACATCCTTGTTTTATTTCTTTTATTCCACTTCAGATTAATGCTAATAATGAAATTTCATGATTAATTTAAATAATTAAACTATTTATTTTATAAACTTAATCTTGTGTACTCACCCCCATCTGGACAATATGACATTACCCTTTACTACCTAAGAGATATTTAACATCTCACATGTCCTTCAATAGGTTGATCAAGGTCATCAAGTCCCTTAAAAGTGGTCTGAGCTAAGAAAGAAACCACTCCCCATTAGCAACCATTAGTTTAACCAATTTTAAAATCATTTTAATTATGATCCTTCAAAGCAACATGATTTATTTTTCTTTACAGCTGATTAAAACCATATTTCTTCACTGAAATAGGAGGAATTTTATAATGAAAAACCATCCATGGATGTCATTTTAAATCTTCATATGCTTGGATGTGTCTTTAAATACCTAATACCCTTGTCAATATGCAATACAAATGGATTCCACAACCACTTCCCTATTAGTGGATGCTCACTTTTCTAGTGTCCTCAGGGGATGAAAAAAATGTAAAAGTATATAAATATGTATCAATAAATCAAATTATTCAAAATACCTTTTAATAGTTCTATTTTATCACTAATAATATTCTTCGTTTATAAACACACAAAAGCCAAGCTATTGCTTTTATCAAGGCTAAAAAAGTGATGATAAATGTTTCCTTCAATAAATGATATTTAACACTAACAAAAAAAACATTTAATTGCACTTATAACTAATGTGGATACAAGTAAACCAGTATTAGTGTTTTCTAGTAATTCTAATTAAATCCACCATTGATAAAAACATGAATTTATAGTATTGAAATTAATTTTATATAAACATTTATATAAAAAGAACCTAAATAGTTTTAACGGTTATTTGATTATTGATGTTTAAAATTTTATATATAACTTATGTTTGAGATATGTCACCTATGATGTTTAATATGTTTTTTACCACCATTTTTATGTGTTTCTGATTTAGTCAAAATTGAAAATATCTAATGTAAAAAAAGGTATGTGTTCAAATAGATGGAAGAAGTAACATAATATATATTAAAGTGAAAATATGATAGTAATGAGTCACCTACACATGGAATAAAAAAACTGAAGCTGATAGGCTCATTGGCTATCCTATGATCATGAAACTTTTCTAACAAGGATACATGACTACTTTTATGTGATAGTTTTGGACTATTTTTTAAAAGGTAATATATTTAAAGCTCAACCAGTCACTACTACAGAACAAGGTTTTATCACCATTAAAAAATCATTTATAGTGAAAAAATACTGATAATCAATGGGCTATTAAACAGGGGGTCCCTTTTATCTGTGCTAAAAATTTCTAAAAAAGACCCATTTATCAGCACTTAAAAAAGATCTGATAAAAGAAAAAATAAATTAAAAAAAATTAAAAAACAGTTAATCAGAGGGCAAGCCCCCCTCTATTTTAAAAGCGCATGACACCCTTTCAACAGAGCTAAGAATAAATGGCCACACGTGCGTGCACTGCCCATTTAACAATGTTAGGAGTACCCCCCACCCTTTATCAACTCTATCCCCCCCTACACCTTCCCACACACCCCTACATCTACTTGGATTTGAACCTGAGACCTCTCCCTTGCAAGCCTTAATCCTTACCACTCATCCATTATATTTCATTATCCATTTAATTATATATCTATTTATTTATATATGAATTTAATTATATTTATTATTATATTAATATAGGATTCTATTAATATATATAGTTATATTAATATATATATATTCATATATTAATATATATATATATATTAATATATATACATATATAGTTATATTTATATATTTATATATTAATTCCTATATTAATATATATTTTAATTTATATATATACATATTTAGTTATATATTTTTATCAGTATATTTATTCATATATTAATATATATTTATAAGAGTAGTTTTAAATACATCTATAAAATATGTTTTTTGTGCGTGTTTATAAATAAATAAATACACATATATATATATATAAACATCACATACACACACATAAATATTATATGTGAATTTGAAAGTATAAATATATATATTTATATATTTTTGTATATTTACATATATTATATACTAATATGTATATTCATATATTATAAAATATAGAATATATATATATCGGTTTGTTAATACAGACACACACTAATACACACATAGGTACACACATTATATAGGTATATAAATATTTATATATTTTTGTTGTAAATAAAATAGATATTAGTTTTTATTTAGAAAAGGCTTATATATTGAAAAATATGTTCTATATGTAAATATGTTTAATTACTTATTTATAAAATTAAATTTTTATATGTGAATATATAAACATTAGGTATATATTTTATTATAATTTTTTATAAATAAAAGTACATTCTGAAAAATGATAAAATTTAAAATCCATAATATCAGTATGAATGTAATTCTTGAGAATAAATTCAGTCCCCACAAAAAAGGGGTCAAATGACACCCTTACGAGGGGAAAATTCAATATAATGTTAATAAATTTGGGCAACTTGACAAAAAACTCAGTTTTGGAGGCCTTCTGGGCCTTTTTTGTCTATGAAAAATGTGATAGATGGTTTTCCTCTTTTATTAATGTGTAAGGTTCATCGCAAGATTCAATTTGATATGTGTTATAGATCAGACAGACACCTTGATCAAAGGTAATGGAAGTTGGAAATTTTAGTAATGTTTAAAACTTCTTTTTGATCATTTATTACTTTTTTTGATTGTTTGTGTCTTCAAATTGTTATTAAATGATTATTAATCGATAATAATTATAAAATTATTAATTAATAATATTTTTTAAAATAATTTATAATCCATTTTTACTAAATATCATTTATATTACGTGAAAATGTATATATATTATATTTTTATCAATATAAATATATTTTTATATTTTTATCAATATAAATATATTTATATATTTATATATTAATATGTTAATATGTTATTTTAATGATTTTTTTTTCAAATATACCATTTAGATGCGCTAGTAAAAAAATAACTGATAAAGAACTCCCTTTATTAGCGCAACTAAAAAAGCACTGATAAAGGGGGTCACTTTAACAGTGTTAAAAAAGAACTGATAAAGGGGAAGCCTTTATCAGTGCTAATAAAGGCACTCATAAAGGGTAATTTTAACATCGCTAAAAAATCACATTTAAAATTGTCCTTTTTATCAGCTATTTTTATCACTTTTAATGGATGGAACTATAAGAACCCATTTTTGGGGTAGTTAGTGCCAAATTTGCAGGAATTATGAGCAAGCTCCTGAGATCGGGCCATATTGACATGTCCAGTTGGGGTCAGTCCTATTTTTTTAAAATAATTTGTAAATTTAAACATTTATATTTTTAATAATAAGATAAGAATAATACATTCAAAAAATATATAATCCTTTCTAGCATTTTTTACATAATGGAATGATAACCAATGATGGACATGAGTTTCAGATTTGGGATAAATAAATAACAAATCATATGTAAATGTTTGGAATCTATATCCATTATGTGTAAAAAGTGTTCTAGCTTCTTTTCAAATAATACGAATCAAAATATTATTTTCTATATTTCTAGTCATGCATTATAATTGATACCATTAAATATATATTTTCAAATAATTCAAAATAAACTGTCCTTAAATTTTGTGTTTATAAAAAATGAAATTAAAACTATTAATGACCAATTTGGTGGGAATTATTTTATTATTTTGATAATGAAATGATTAATAAATGTTAATCATTCATTACCATTATTGATAAGGGTTTTAAGATAATTTAATCATTTAATGGGTTTAATAATAATGGTAACAATTGAAGAACATTATTATGATTACTTAATGTTCAAAATTGTATATAATTAATATGACTATTAATTTAAAATATCTATTTAAAGAAATACTAATTATGAAAGGTTGGGTTACAAACATCAAAGGATAGCTCATGAACGCATCAATAAAATCTACAAATAAATATCATAGGGACTTGACCCGGAGACCAGAACCCTAAAACCCCTCCCTCCCTCCACCCCAGCCATGTGTGTGGGGGAAACAAATATTAATTATATCCTTAATGTTTATGATCTTATATAATGTTTTTCCCAAAAATTACTACTATTCAACAAAGATTACATAATCCTTTCATAAAAATATTTATGTTCCTTTTATTTTGAGTTAATTACATATTTTATTTATTATAGAATTTTAAATTTAAAGCCAATTAAATTAGTTATTATTACTATATTAATAATCATAAAAATATTTATTTTTGTATTTACAATTTAATTTAAAAAATATACATACTTTTTAAAATTAGTTGAATAATTGTTTTGATATATTGTATAATTGAGGTAATAAAAAGAGCCTAGAAATGAAAACGGTATTTAAAAAATATTATAATTTCCAAATTACTAAATAATGTTGGTAAATTATAGAAAATTATATTTTATTATTAAGAAAATGTTTATTATCAACATGATTTGTTTAAGGAATTAACTCTTTAGTAATTGAGAAATGACTTGACTGTGAGTGATAATATCTTTTCAGTTAAATGTATATATAGATTTTAATTATATGAATCAAGTATTAATAAATAATTTCATTTAATTTAATAAGTGAAATCTTAAAAAAATTCAATAATTTGACTACGTCTGGTCAAACACATCAAAATCTAGTATTGCACAAATATTTTCAAAGTTAATCATCGTCTCGTTCAATCAACCAAGGTAAAGGTATAGCCCGGTTGGCATCTCACACCCTGCCAATCTTGAACCATAGTTGTTCATCATCAATCCTTGGTTAGTATTCATGATTATTCATCGAGCATCATTATTATATGAGATCCTCTACAGTCGTGTTGATCTAACTTGGTCATCTTTTGAAGTTCGAATGACCTTCCGTCGACCTAGCTCTTACTCGATTCATGGAATCCCTTGGTTAAGGATTTCTGATTTTTGAGTTGGTAAATATTTCTTTAAGGTCTATAATCTTATTCCTTAATCCATTTGACTCAGCATCTTGTATAGAGGATTATGGTGGGTCAACATCCTCTCAATTAACCACATGTGTCTCAATTCTCCCATGAGATGCATATAGAATCCAAATCCCATCCATCCACTTACATTCAAATAAAATTTAATAACTATATTCCAATTCCTACACAACCTTCATACCCATGAGGAAACCCCAATTGATATTATGTCTCATTCATTAAATTATTTTCCACTAATAATCTTTGATATAATTTATTCTTTTTAAATTTTTTCTTAATTTCAGTTTTTTCATACTCAAATACTATTGTTAAATTGATACAAATACATATAGACTAATATATAATTTGTCATTTGGAATTTAAATTTTTTGATATTTTTTTTATTCTCACGTAAATTTACAATAGATATATCACGATCAAAATAAAATACATATTTTTTAATTAGTACATGTTATTTTTTTATAAAAACAAAATACATTTAAAAAATTACATATAGATAATTTTTTTTAAAACAATATTGAGTATACATGTATATATACAATTATTTAATTATTCTTGTATATACATATAAATATATATTATTATAATTACATACATAAATATCAATATAATGATTTAAAAATATACATGTATATATATATATAAGAAACTATATTTATACACATGCATGCACCCATAAAATATGGATGTGTCTCTCTTTGTTGGACACCTCTGTCTCTAGTGGTTGTTCTTCTGATGTTGGCATTGTCACCCATGAATCCTTTCTCGGTTGTTGTGGCATTCAAAATGTCTTGCTATAAATTGGGCACTACATGTGTGATAGACCCAAGCCATATTTGTTGGTCTAGAATTTTCTTTTGATAGAGGATGGAGATCTATCATTATAGAGTCGAACTAACTTCACAAAATCAACACCATCTCTTCATTGGTTGTTGTTCTCAAACCATTTTCCCACTTTTCCAGAAGATTCTATCTCTTCACCTCCACTTCTTTACATTCTCTTTTACATTCATTAAAAGGTAAGGGAATAGGGATATGAATTTGTAGGATACCCACGGTCTATATGGCATCTCTTGTTGTTTATTTACTATTTTGTGGGACAGTATCTCAACTCACTCCTCCTTATACACCTTAGTGTAATGTTGTCATAAATAGGAGGAAATTCACCTTGTTGTATATGATGTTATCAATAATGATTCAATTGAGTATTTGATTGTCCTTTTAGGGATAAGAATTAGAAAAAACAAAAAACATACTAAACTGAGTTCCAACTAAAGTGACAGATTGTATACCATTCCATTTATGGAATTGAAAGATATCTGTATTGTCTTATATACATGTGTGAGGTTTTGAAGCATTTTTTAATGCATATTCATGTAAAAATATTTTATCTAAAGGCACAAAGTGTATCTTTATAGGATTCTCCAAATAACATAAGTGACATTACCTATATAATCTTTCAGATTACAAGATTTTGGTTGATAGAGATCCCATATTTAATGACGGGATAATTTCTCTAAAACATTTAGTGGGAGCGATATAGACTTAAATAAATTCTAGGATCAAGATACACTTGTCTTGGAACAGGAACAAATTCAAAATACCTCTATAGAAGAATAAATTGATCCAGAGAAAAAATTATTGTGTATGAGTACTATATAGGTTATAGACCTAGAATTGTATGTTTTCTAGTCCCCAAGGATGGTGACTCATTATTAGCTGATAATCATGATCCTTTAACCTAAAAGGAATTAATAACTAGAATAGATGTTGCTATGTAGTGTAAGATCACACTCCATTTTGGTTAGAGTTCTTGGAGAAGGGATCTCTCTAGGCCTTAAGAGGATTCTCCAAATCCATTGGGCACTACAAAAAACAATTAAATATTCCATTAATATTATATTCTCTTGAATAAATACTGACAGAATAAATATGATCAAGAAAATATGAATAATTATTAAACGACATCTGGAAATATTATTTATTCAACTTTTTAAATAATAAAATATAAGATATTAATTAACTAAGATTCAAGTTATAGTTAGTGTGTGACCCTATAGACATCTTTCCCAGTGGAATTAGAAAACGTAGCTTAAAGTACAAGGTTAGCATCTAAAAACATACCAAGGCACCCAATGAGAAAGAAGTTAATGTCGCAATTACATGATAAATCATAGAGATTATTATTTTGTAAGATAATCCCTTTATCATGATATCTAAAATCAGGAAATATGCATGCCATGGACATCAACAAATATACTTGATGTCTCTTTCTTTGACTTCCAGGAAATTAAACTTGGATATAGAAAACCATGACCATAGATTTATATAGGCTATATTATTTTCATCAAAGGGACTAAGATATTTACTTCTATTTAATAATAATAGGGATATATACATTCCAACATTATACATTTATGCAATATTACTCATGACGCACCCAACATATCCTACATCGCCGTGAACATTTTTCGTCGTAGTCTTCATCAATACAACAAAGTATGTGTCTAATAATACTCATTAATAATAATCATAAATTATAAGAAACAATACACATGTCAATAGATATGAACATCCAATGACACTTTCAAATATGAATTTCTTACTTGCGTGTCTTGTTCTCATAATATCCTATTGGATATTACTAAGGGTGTCACCATGTGAAGGTGACTCAAAGATGGATGTGACTCCACCCCTAATATAATATATAATTATTGTCCCTCAAATGATATAATCCAGATATATAAAATATATTTAATAATATTTGTGTATTACTTTTGGGTTCTCAGTATAGTGTGGAACTGTTATAATCTTTTCGTGTGACAACTACTCTTAGTACATTATCACATACTATGTTATGGATAGTAACAGTCATGATGTGATAGTAAGTTTATTAATATTAAAAAATAGTTAATACAGTTTACCAAAAAGTATATTGAATTTGGTTTTATGGAACCAACTCCAACAGACTCCCACTTACACTAGAGCAAACTGCTAACAACCTTCAGTCTGTTATCTCTCACATGATACTGATGCTTCTATTGAGATAGAAATTTAGTCAAGGGGTCCAACATGTTTTCTTCTATGGGTAATCTTCTAACAACAACATCACCCCTTTGATAAAAATACCTCAAGAGTTTATACTTCCTCAGTATGTGATTTGTATGTTTGTGTGACCTTGGCTCATTTTCAAGAACCACTTCTATAGTATTATAATAATATAATGTGATAGAGTCTTTACTCCTAGGTACCACATGAAACTCCTAGATAATGTTCTGATTCCAAAAACAATCATTCCTGTATTATAAGATACTATATACTAGGACTCCACTATAGAATCAGTGATGACTAGATGCTTTAAACTCTTCCAACTCATAGCTCCTCAGTTGAGGAAAAAAATATATTCATATTATGGGTTCATATCATTAAGATATGTCTAAAAACATGCATCATTATAACCCCTGATGACTACCTCCTCATCTTCTCCAAACACTAGGAAAATATTCTTATTTATTAGATGATAATTGACGATAGCCTTAACAACATTCTAGTGTTGTTCTCCAAGATCATCTTGATCTCTTCCTACCATGATTAATGTATAAGAAACATAAAATCTACTAAATAGCATGGAATACAAGAATGATTCTATCACTGAAGGGTATGTAATCTTAATCATTCATTATTTTTTTTGTTCTTAGGGACACATTTTCTTAGAATGATGTAAACCCTGTGACACTAGAACCAATCACCTCATGGATAGATCCATACTAAATATAATTAGTATCTAGTAAATATATTAAATTTACTTAGTCCAAGAAACCTCTTGGATATATCATGAATGATATTCATCCCTATAATGTAGGATGCTTCACTTAAGTATTTAATGGAGAAAACTTTGTTTAACCAATCCCTAACAGACTGTAATACAGTAATTTTATTTCTAATAAGTAATATGTCCTAAACATATAATACTAGGATAATGAACACAATGCCACTAAACCTCTTGTAAACACACAACTTACATTCACTATATTCAAAACCAAATTCTTTTATGAATATATAGAATATAATTTTCAAAGACTTGGATGCTTTCATTAATCTATAAATGGATCTCTATAAATTGGAAATCCTTTTTGCATCACATGGAGTGAGAAAACCCTTCTGGTTGTATCATATAGACATCTTCTTGGAGAATCCCATTAAGGAATGTAGTTTTTAAATCCATCTTTTAAATCTCATAGTCGTGGTAAGCTTCTATAGAAAGTAGAATTCTAATTCATCTAAACATGTAAACTGGTGAAAAGTTTTCATCATGGTCAATTTCGTGACGTGGTTTAACCCCTTTATCCACTAACCTTTCTCTTTAAGTACTTTATTTACATTCTATTTCTAGTTTCCTCTTGAACAACCTTTTCTATAAAATTTGATTTACATCAATTGGTTCATTGACCAAAAATCAGACATTGTTTTGATACATAGAATCCATTTCAAAATTCATGGCTTCTTTCCATCTTGTAACTTCTGAGCATTATACTTCCACTTTGTAGGAGATCGATTCACCATTTTCTACCTATAATGATTAACCATCTTCGGTGACTGGAAAACCGTTTCTATTGTTCTTTAACATATCTTACTCTCCTACGTAGTACTTGTGTTACAATAACTACTTCTTCCATGGGGACTTGTGGAATTTTTTCCTGTACCAAAAAATTTGTATCTTGATCATCAAATTCATTGAATTCAATATTCCCCCTCTATCCTTTTTGAGGATGTGCTCCCTCTCAATAAATACTTCTTTTCAAGAAACTATCACTTACTTTAAGATATCATATAAAGATACAAATTGTGCCCTGGGGTTCTTGGTTGTTTAATGAAAAGTCCTTAATTTTTTTTGCATCCCCATATACATGTATGTGAAGAAACAAGTTTCTTTCCACTCCATAACATGTGGGGAATTCCATTTTCCACCTTAGTTGGTACTCAGTTTAATGTGTATGTCGTAATTTTTAAAGAATATCCCAAAAAGGATAATGACAGGTCTACGTGACTCATTATTGACCTTGCCATGTATAACAAGGTATTGTTCCCCCTTTCACTAAAACCATTCCAATGTGGCGTATAAGGTGGAGTTAGTTGAGATAGAATCCTGAGCACCTATAAGAAGTTGATAAAATCCTAGTTCATATATTCACCACCTCGATCTGACTGAATATTATTTATCTTCATTCCAAGTTGATTCCCTACATCATTCTTGAATTCCATGAATTTCTCAAAATATATGGACTTATAAATCATCAAGTAGATATAGACATATCGATTCAATTCATTAGTTATAGTTGTGATGTAAGAATATCCACCTCTAATTTCTACTAAAAATGGTCCAAAAAATCATTGTGTACCAATCCATGAAGATCTGTGGCTCATTCACTCTCAGCACCGAAAGACGGTTTGTCCATTTTTTCTTATAAATAGGCATGACATCCTTTAAGTGGTTCTAGCTTAGAAGATTCTAAAAACCCATCTTGATAGATCATTTTCAAACACATGTTATTTACATGACCAAGATTATGATTCCATATATGGGTGTTATATGATTCGCATGAACATGGTTTATTATCAATTGAAAACACATAGTTTTAATAATTTAATACATAAAGAAAATTATTTAAATGTTCTATACCATAACATACGTTGTCCTTAGAGAAGAAGAAACTTTTATTTCCAAAACATTAAAAAAAACCCCATCTGCATATAGGCATGATACAGAAATTATGTTCTTGGTAACCATTGAAACATAAAAAAATCTTTTAAAACAAAAATTATTCCCATTGGGAATGAAAGGCAGTAGTTATCAATTGCTAGTTCAGCCAGACTCATACCATTAACAACTCTTTATTCCACCTCTCCTCTTGCAATATTTCAGAATCTACTTGTTTTATGCATTTAGACATAGATGTGAGCCCTAGAAACTGTATATAATACTCAATATATTGATATTGAAATATTACAATCGATAAAGAATGAACCTTTTGCTTCCCCTTTCTTCTAGGTACCGTTCCTCTTCCATTGTCTTGTATTTCAACATAAATGACATACTACCACCTTTTCCATTACCACTCTTTTGATCTTCATATTCTTGTAAGGACTGTGCTCGAGGGCTTTAGACTATTTATAGGTCTTGGGATCCTTTTCCTTGTTATTCCATTTATTATTCACCATAAGGACAATAGGTTTATCACATATCATATCCTTATCCACATGGAAAATCAATGTATGAAGATGAAAATGACTCTTCTCATTATTTATCATATTTTAATTAACATAAAACGAGATAATGTCTTTATAAGTGAAGAAATAATGACATATATATGAAAATAATCTAGGAATTTAATCCCTAAAATGTCTCAGAGTTCAATGTTTCCAATATGCTTGACTGTAAGAGGCCTATCTAGCACAGACTCTCCAATATTAGTTGTTAAAAAATAATTGTAGATCTATTACCTCTCATGTATGTCCTTCTCTTTATTGAGATATTGAAGGCGAGACATTGTGCTATATGCATCCATGTCCTCATGTTTCTTTAAAAACTTATTAGATATGGATGATAGCATGAAGCACTAAAAATCTTAGTATCATTCAAATGTTTCTCATAGCGATACCTCTTTATCACATGCCTCATTAATAGGCATAACATTATTATGTTCTCCTAGAACATACAATTTCATTTCATGGTGAAGGATAATGCGTACGCGCCATTTGCATGATGGAAACGTTTTACAGTGAGAAGGTTATCCCTCTCAAGTATGGTTCACGGTGATATGTTTTAAGTTATAATAATTTTTTTATACAAAATAAGATGAGCATAATTTCAGTACTTTATCTTATAAAATTTAGGCACATAAATAGATATTATATTTATTAGTCTCCCACTATTTTATCAATATCTAACAGCCCTCACCATAGGATTGAAAATATATTGTTTCTTGGTTATTCTAGTGGAAGGGGTCTATATTACCTTTCTCATTACTCAAAAATTGGTTGGTTAGGCAACTTTAATGGTTTTGGGTATGCATTTGAAATGACAACTGTATTAACTCACAGTTCCTTGATCTATTGAGTGGACTCCCAAATCCTGAAATTAAGAAATTTTATTTCCTCATCCCTTGCCTCTCAGTTACACCAAATCCTACTTTGGTTGTCAACCCTTGATGTGAAATAAGTTAATTCAACCCAAAAATTCAACTTACAATATCCTAACAATTGAAAGCACCCCAACCTGTTTGGTCAACCACTTTGAACAATGTTTCAATTTTAATTGAAATAGTGGAAGGATATATCAACATAATATATATAATTTACGGAATTTATCATTTATGTGCGAATTAACAAATATTATATGTATCAAAAGATTTTTAATGTTAAGCATATTTACATAAGGAATTAACAAGGTCTTAGATTATATTTTTGTATAAGGTAATTTATTTTAGTTTTATCTTAAATTCTCATTAATTTCTTTACTTCATGTGATCATGAAAAATCATTTGTAATGAAATTACCTTGCAACATGACAAGAATAAAATATCATATTGGTATGATCATGTGATTTTATTAAGGGTTAGTTTATCTAGCGGTTGATAAAATCACTTTTGATCTAAGGGGAAAACAAATTGAACCGATTTAGGTTTTTGTTATAACTTTCCACCTTTCACTAATGCACCTCTCTTGGATTGGTTTCACCTCGGCTCCAAACATAAGAATACCCCACTATCTTGGGAGCTCCATCTATTAAATATTATTTTACTCACATTAAGGTGAAGGGAACATGGTTTACATGAAAGAAACTATGGGCTCACAAACCCTTATATAATAAGAGGAGATAAGGCAGACATGCCAAAAGTTAAATTTAATAATATATTAAATGAAACCAATCACAAACAATGGTCTGTTCTACGATAAAGATCATCCACATGCATGAAAATAATTATGCATTTTATGAAACTTGCATTCAATTCATAGTTGTTTTTATTTAAGATAAATCATGATTGAATCAATTAATTGTGTTCTTTAATTATTCAATTATTTTATCTTAATTCTCATCTGAATTACCTTGAGAATATCATCCATCATAATTTTTAAAAAAATTATAAAAATTTATTTAAAATTACCTCTTTATATAAATGTGCCTTGTGGGAAACACAGTGAATACCTATTTGATTCTACCCAACATGTATTAATCTCGTATACTATTTACTCATGTGACATGTAGAATACAAGACTTATCAAATAATTCCATGATGTGTACATTATGGATGATTATAAAAAGTAAATTATTTTTTTCACATGTTATGATTTAATGCACGTAGAGTAACAACTTGTAATATGACTCATACATGATATTATGTTCTGGACATTACACAAATATTAATTAAGAATATATACATATATATATATATATTAAAACCTATAAAATGGATTTTCTTATCTTTATGACCACACAAAATTATATGTATCAAGGTTTACATGGTATAATAATAAATTTTAAATCGCTATAATTTTGTATAAGTACACTGCATGTGAAACTAAGTTAAACGACATGTACATCTCTCATCATCTATATGAGGTACACCCTTTTGGACTGAACTTTTAAATAGTACCTCATAAAAATGGAGTACACTATATGTAAAATGGGATATACGTCGTGTGGCCTCCCTATTACTTGATCACTAGTTAGGTAGTCCATGTATGTTAATACACAACCCATTTGTGACTCAAAGAGTCTACACACCATGTACATGGGATAAACTACGTGTAATATGGTTGAATATTATCCACCCATTCCCAATCAAAGCATAGGGTAAGGTATTTAATGCATCATGTGTAATCAATGCACAAGGTTTGAATTTATTTCCAAATTAATTTCTAATGCATTGACTACAAGTACATGATATGTAATTATATTAACACAATATGTACTCCAATGTTGTTCGACATGAATACTTAGTACCTTCAAATAAGATCCTTGATTTTATTTCATTCATAAAATTAGTTGTATGAATTATATCAATGACAATCTAAGGAGAAATAATTAGATATCATTATTCAAATTAAAAGAACATTTAAAATTGAAATGAAAAATAATTCACAAAATCTTAAATCAATAAAAAATAATTATATAATTATAAATAATTGTGTAACTACTCTAATACCACTTTTTGGTTCAATGAAAATTTGGAGCATATGATGGGTTGTGCCCAACTATGCTTTTTTTCATGATTGATGATCAATCTGAGATCTACACATTGATAAACACTGAGATCTATAGAATTGAATCAAAGAAAACAAATAAGAGAAATCACATTGGATCTAGATGGTGTATCATCACATATTATTTATAATTAATATAATTAATTATAGAATTACCATGTTTAATTATTTCTTCGTCGATTGATCTAGAAATAGATACATGTTTCTTCATTATTACATTGAAGGAATCTTGTGTAGATTCCCTCTAGTGGTGATCCACAAGTGTTCTAAAAATCTCTGGATGTTGTTGAATGAGTCTTCTAGTGCTAACATAGTATATCCTTTTTCCAGTGTTTTCCATTATTGATCACCATGAGAATGTAATCCAAATCATTCTCCGAGATCTGGGGGAGGAAGATCACCCTTTGTTTTAGGGAGAGTTCTTGGATAAGTGGTCTCTCTAGGTCTTGGTAGGATTCTCCAAATCTATTATGCACCACCAAAAAAATGAATTGGTTCTATGAGAAAATAACAAAATAGGGTTCATGTACTACTAGGTTTGAAATAAAATAATTTTAGAAGTTCCATATTATTTATTTAATCCCTACAAAACCCCATATCAAATAACAATAATATTATTTTTATTATTTCTCAACATATGTTGTACTTTAAAATTAAATTAAATATTTTTTAATCAAATTTTTTTTTGTTTATTATTTCTCACTAGACCATTAATCTAATTTTTTATTCCTCCACAATACTTATCTATCCTTGATTAATTACTATTTATTTTTTAATTAAATATCACTCCCTTATTATCAAATAAATAAATAAATATTATATTCACTAAATAGAAAATAAAAATTTATTAATTATTCCATTCTCATTATATTATCTTGAATAACTGGTGACAAAATAAATAACATAAATAAAACATGAATAATTATTAAACCTCATGAGGTAATAATATTTATTCAACATGTTAAATAATAAATAATAATATTTTATTTAAATGAGAATCAGGATACACTCAATGTGTGACCCTCTATGCCTATTTCTTACTGGCATTTGGTGAATTAGCCTAATGTCTAAGGTTAGAATCTTGTAACACACCAAGGAACCCATATAGAGAGAAATTAATGACGAAAAAACATGATACCTCATGAAAAATCTTACTATGTAACACAATACTTTTATCAAAATATCTCAAGTCAAGTAGGTTGGCTATTGGTGTCATCAACCTATTTACTCGATGTCTCTTTCAATGACTTCTTGAAAATTTATCTTGCCTATAGAACACCATTTACATTGATTTATTTAGGCTATATCATTTCTATAAAAGGGCTTGAAATATCAACTTTTGTTGAATAATAGAAGCAACAAATCCATTCTTGCATTTTTCATTATTTCAATATTACTCGTGATGTACCCAATGTATCCCACATCGCTATAGACATATATCATCATAGTTTTAATCAATACATCAATGATTGTGACTCATAATATCCATTAATAGAAATCATAATGTCTAAGTACCAATACACACATTTTTTTACAGGAACATCCACAGACACATATAAATTTTGGTTACCTGCTAGCGGGTTTCATTCTTATAATATCCTATTAGATATTACCAAGGGCATACACCATGAGATGGTGCCTAAAATTATTATGAGTCTATACCCATGATAGACTGTATCATATGTGTCCCTCAAATTATATCATCTATATATAGAAAAAATATTTAATAATAGTGTCGTAGCACTTTTTCTTTCTCATCATAGCGGGAAACTGTTATGACCTTTTAGTGAGACAACTACTCTAGGAACATTATACCATGCTATGATACATATAAGAAAAATCATGATGTGATAAGAAAATTATTAATATTTAAAAATGTGAATAAAAGTTATCATAATGTAAACATATGGTTGTTCAAGGGAATCAACTCCAATACACTCACACTTACACTATAACCAATTTCTAACAACCTTCATTCTGCAAGCTCTCACTTGATACTCATGATTCTGCTTGGATAGAAATTTCATAAATTTTTTTTCCACATTATCTTATATGGGTACTCTTCTCATTACAACTTCACCCATTTGATAAAATTTCTGCATGATGTGATACTTCCAGAGTATGTGCTTTGACTGTTGGGGTGACCTTGGGTCCTTTGCAAGAGCCACCGCTGTAGTATTATCACAATACGATGAAATGGGTTATTTACTACTAAGTACCACCTCATGATCCTAGACATAGTTTTAAATCCAAATTTATTACTTGGCTATATCATAAGCCAATATATACTTAGACACCACTGTAAAATCAGCAACAAATCGCTTCTTTGAACTATTTTAACTCACAACACCTCCGTTGAGGCAAGAAACATATCCTGATTTCAACTATAGAGAAATATGATCTATCTGAAAATTAGAATCTGTGTAACCCATGATGACCAGATCCTCATACACATGGAATATATCCTTGGATCTTCTCATATACTTAAGGATAGCCTTTACAGTTATTTAATTCAGTTCTCATGGATCTTCTTGATATCTTCCTACATTCTTAATGTATGGGAAAAATCATGTCTAGTAAATAACATGGAATGAATGATTGATCTTATCACTGAAATTTATGGGATATTACTCATTATCCATTTCAATTTTGGTGTCTGGGGACACATTTTGGTAGAATGATAAAAAATATTGACAATAGAACAAATCCCTAGTTGGATTGTTCTATATTAAATCTCTTTAGTATCTGGTCAATATATGTACTTTTAATTAGTCCATATAACATCTTAGATCTATCACAAATGATATTTATCCTTATAATATAGGCTAATTCACCAATTCCATTCATGGAGAAACATTTTTTTAACCAGTCCATAATAAACTGTAAGACTGGTATGTCGTTTATAATATGTAATATTTAATAAACATATACTACTATTATAACAACTGCATTACTGCTAAAACTATTGTAAACACTCAACACATATTCATTCTAAATGAAGCTAAATTATTTTATGGATTAATTGAATCAAAATTTTGATGACCTAGATTCTTGAATCAATCTATAAATGGATCTATGTATCAAGAAAATCCTTATGGCATAGCCTGGAGTCAAAAAACCTTATGGTTTTTTCATATAGACATCTTCTAGAAGGTTCCCATAATGGAATGAAGTTTTGAAATCCTTCAGCCAAATCACATATTCATAGTAAGATTCTGTAGAAATTATAATTCTAATATATTTAAACATGGAAACTAGTGAAAAGGCTTCATCATAGTCAATTACTTGAGGTTTTTTAAACCCTTTAGCCAGTATAATTTTTTCATATGTATTTACTTTACTGTTCATATCCAGTTTTCTCTTGAATACCCGTTTTCACCCAATAGGATTTACTTCAAATAGCATATTGACTAGAACCCAAATGTGGTTCTGATACATGGAATCCATTTCATAATTCATGGATTATTTCCATTTTTTATCTTCTGATCTCTCTAATACATATTTATTGGTGAGTGGTTCATCATTGTTAGGTAATAATGAGTCACCATATTTAATGACTAGAAAATCATATCTCTAAAGATCTCTTACCTCTCTTGTGATCCTACGTAGTACTTGGGTTTTAGGTAATAATTCTTCCAAAGGGACCTATGGAACCTATTCTTGTACCAAATATTGTGTATCTTGATCATCAAATTCATTGAAGTCAATCTGGTTCCCACTATCCCTTTTTATGATTTTTACCCTCTCAAGAAAAATGGATTTTCTAGATATAGACACTTTCTTGTATAAGGGGTTGTATATGTATTATCCCTTTTTTCCCTGAGATACAATATAATGACACACATTATGCCTTGGGGTGCTAGTCTATTGCCGAAGAAGGTCTTAAAAATACCTCGCAACTCTGTACACAGGTATGAGGCAAAATGAGTTTCCTTAAAATCCATAACATGAAGGTAATTGCATTTACTACCTTTGTTGGTACTCAGTTTAATGTGTATCTTGTAGTTTTTAGTGAATATCCCCCAAAAAACAAGTGATGATTTGCATGTCTCGGAACAAAGAATAGTTTCTCCTTTCACTAACACCATTCCGCTATGGTGTGTGAGTTGTAGTGAGTTGAGATAGAATCCCAAACTCCTATAAAAATTCAATATACTCTTGGTTAATATATTATTAACTTGAATCTGATCAAAAATTCATAATCTTCTTACCGAGTTGATTTTATACTTAATTCTTGAATTCCATAAATTTCTCCAAAGACACAGTCTTAGACCTTATTATGTAGATATAGCCATATGTACTCACATCACCAGTAAAAGTATTGAAGTCATAATATCCACCTATAGAATCTACTAGAAATGGTCCACACACATTAGTGTGTACAAATCCTTAAAGCTCTATGGCTCTTTCTGCCTATCCATTGACAGATGGTTGGGTCATTTTTCCTTATAAACAAGCATGAAATAATTCAAGTGGTTTTATCTCAGAAGATTCTAAATAACCATCTTGAAAAATCATTTTCAAATGCTTATCATTTACATTATTAATATGGTTATTCCGTAGCTTGGTGTTATATGAGCCATGTGAATATGATTCTTTATCAATTGTGAACACTTGTTTTAAATAAATTAATACATAAATACCATTATTTAAATTTTTCATACCATAACTTATGTTGTCATTATAGAAGAAAAAAATTTCACTTCCAAACATGAAAATAAACCCATCTACATTTAAACATGATACTGAAATTATGTTCTAGGTAAACATTGGTACATAATCAGAATTTTTAAAAACAAAATCATTCCCTTTGGTAATAAAAGGTGGTAGTCACCAATGGATAGGGTATCCATCCTCACACCATTAGGTGCTCGCAGATCTTCCTATACTCTATCAATCCTTATAAAACTACATGGTTTTGGAATTTGTATACATATCTGAGCACTACAAGTTATATATAATACCCAATGTTTAGATATTGAATGATAAAAATAATTAACGAATGAAACATTAGTTCTCCTTACTTCTAGGCATGGTTCCTCTTCTAGTGTTATATCTTTACACATTCAAAACATACTACCTCCTTTTCATTGCAATGTCTCTGGATATTTATATTCTTGAAAGGATGATGCTTGAGATATTTAGATAGTTTATAGGTCGTGGGACCCTTTACCTTATTCTTCCTTTTCATATTCACCATATGTACTGCAGGTTTATCATAACTCATATTCCTATCAATTTGCAGAATCAGAGTAAGAAGTAACAAAAAACTCTTCTCATTATTGTTCATATTGTAATTAACAATAAAACTAGTGATTCTCCACGATAGTGATGATAGTATGAGATCTGTATGAAATTCATCAGTGAATTTAATCCATAAGATGTATATGCATTCAATTTATCCAATAATAATGACTACATGAGTCCTAGTAGAAAAATTATATCTACGGTTAGTTGTAAACAAATCACTATAAATGTCATACCTCTCTTTTCTCACCTTCTCTTGTTAGAGATCCCAAAGGTGAGACATCATTCTATATGCATCCATGTCCTCATGTGGCTCCAAAAGCTCATTATACATGGACAATAGTGTGCCACACTTTATATATGCAACATCATGTAGATGTTTCTCCTAGATAGATAGCTATTATCACTTTCCTCATTACGAGACGTAGTAGGAATATGTTCTTCTAGAAAATAAAATTACCTTTCATGGTGAAGGACAACACATAACCATGTTTTCCACTCACGGAAATTTGTGTTAGTGATAAGGTTATTCTTCTCAAGTCTGGATCACAACGATGTGTTTGGATTCATTTTATTGTTGTTTTAAAAAAATTATATGAGTATAATTTTAGTACATTATATCTTAAAATTTATACAAATAAATAGATATTATATTTATTAGTCTCCCACTATTTTAACAAAACCTAAAATCCCTCGAAATTAGTTTCATAAAATCTTGTTTCATGAACATTCAAGTGGAACAGATCCATATTCCCCATCTCATTACCCATAATTTGGATGGTTATATAACTTCAATGGTTTTAGGTAGGTAATCCAAATTCCAACAGTATTAACTCAAAGTTCCTTGATATTCCAAGTGGACTCTATGATCCTGAAATCATTCAATTAGATTTTATCAACCCTTGCCTCTCAGTTAAACCATGTCATGCTTTGAAAGTCATCCCTTGATGTGAACTATGTTATGACAACCAAATAATTCTAGTTATAATTCCCTAATAATTGAAATCACTACAACATTGGTTGTTTAAGCACATTGAACTATAGTTGGATTTTAACTGGAGTAGTGGATGTCAATTCAGACTTAATATTTATGATTGAGGTATTTTGTCCTCTATATAGAAGTTTACAATTATTATATTTATCACATGCTTGTTAATGTTTAATATATTTATTTGAGTGATTATCCATGTCTTAGATAATATTTATGAATGAGATAATTTATTTTTGTTATATCTTGCATGCTCATTATGTTCATTAATTCATGTGATCATGAAAAAACATCCATAAGGGAATAACCGTGAAACTAGACATAAATAAAATAATAAAGTGGTATGATAATGATCATTAACCAATGGTTAGTTTATTTAATGGTTGATAAAATAACCATTCACCGAGGGTAAAAACACCTTGAACCAATTAATGTTCTTGTTACATATTTCCACCTTTCCACCAATGTATCTCTTTTGGATTGGTTTTTCCTCAGCTCCAAACTTGAACCACATATATTATATTTGGATCACCATCCATTACATATGATTTTACTCCCACATAGGTGAGTGGAAATGGGTTTACCTAAAAGAAACCATGGGCACACTGGCCCATACACAATAAGAGGAGAGAAGGAACACTGGCCAAAAATTTAATTTAATAATAAATTAAATGAACCCAATCATATACAACATTTTTGTGTATGATCTTGATCATCCATATTCATGCAATGAATTACACATTTATTAAAACAAGAATTAAATTCTTAATTGTTCTTTTTTAAGATAAATTATTCCTAAAACAATTATTTATCTTCTTCAACGAATCAATTATTATATCTAAATTCTCATAATAATTTCATTGAGATTATCATTCATCATAATTTTAAACAAATAAAATAAATTTATTTAAAATTACCTGTGTACATAAATATACCTTAGAGGAGACACGGTGAATACCCAACCAATTCTACCTACTATGTATTATACTTGTATACAGTTTTCCCTTGTAACATATAGAATACATGAATTATCACATACTTTACCGATGTGTACATCAACGATGATTAAAAAAAATACATGTTTTTTGTTCATTTGTTATGCTTAGATTCATGTTGAGTAACAACTTATAATATGACTCATACATGATTTGAAGATCTGACTATTATAGAGATATTAATTAACTATATAGATATATATTAAAACCTATCACATGGTGTGTCATAACATTATAACCACACGTATGTTCATGTCTCATTCTTTACATGGTATAATAAATAAATTTAAAATCAATATAATTTTGTATAATTAACTAGCAGATGATGTTTAGAAACATGGAATGCATATCTCTCACCATCAATCTGAGGTACACACCTTCAAATTTGGTGTGTAAATTGTACCTTGGAAAAATGGATTACACATCGTGTACAATGGGATATAGGCTATGTGGTCTCTGAGTTACAGAGTCATCAGTAAAGTAGGTCGTGTATGATAATACATAGCCTGCATGTTACTCAAAGGGACAACATACCATGTACATGTGATACATGACGTGTACACTAGTTAATTGTCCACCACCCGGTGCTGGTAAACATGTGGTGTAAGGTATATAATGCTCTACAAGTAATCAATTCACACGGTTTGAATTAATTACCAAATAAATTTCTACTACATTTACCATAAATACACGGTGTGTAATTCTGATTACATGGTGTGTAATCCTATATTATCTAGTCATAATTCTTGGAACTTTTGGTTGAGATCCTTAATTTTATTTCATTCATAAAACTAATCATATTGATTAAATCTATACAAATGGAAGGATGAATAATATGTTCTTCTAATTTGGATTAAAATAATTATTAAACATAAATTGAAAACTAAATCACAAATGTGTAAATCAATGAATGATCTTTTAAAAATTATAAATAATTATGTGACAACTCTGATGAAACATAGAGGTTTTGGGCTCTATGAATGCATAAAATGGGTGGTTCCCAACTATTATTTTTTTACATGATCAATGATCAATCTGAGATCTAAACAATGATACACAATTAGATCTTTGGAATTGAATCAAAGATAACAGATAATTGAAATCACATGGGAGGATCATCACATATTATTTATATGTAATTTAATTAATTAAAGAATAAAATTCTTGTAATTCATTCATAGTTGATGGGTCTGGAAAAAGATTGCATTTCTTTGTGATTGTGTTGAAGGAATCATGTGAAAAATCCATCTAGTAGTGATCCAAAAGCATTCCATGGTTTTATAAATGTTGTTGAAGGAATCATTGTGTGCTAGCATGGTAGACTATTTCACTTTTGTCGTCCACCATTGATCACCATGATAATGACTTCCAAATCATTATCCTTGATTTAGTGGTTGAATATTGCTCTCCATTTATGAGAGAGTTCTTAGAAATGGATCTCTCTATGGCTTGAGATGATTATCCAAATCCATTGTTAAAAATCAAAAAAATTAATTTGCTCTATGATAAAATAATATAATTGGGTTTATATACATCTATGGTTAGAATATAATAATTTCATAAGTGATCTATTATTTATTTAATCCCTATATAACCACAAGTGAAATGAAAATAATATTATTTTTATTATTTCTCAATGTGCGATGACCTATTGAATTAAATGAAATATTATTTAATCATGTAATATTCAATATTTATTATTTCTCACTAAATTGTAAAAAATGGTCATCCATTACTCCATAATATTTATTGGTCCTTGAATAATAACATTTTATTTATTAAATAAATATCACTACATTAATAACCAAAATATAAATAAATATTATATTCATTAAATAGAAAATAAATATTTATTAAATATTCTATTCACATTATATTCTCTCGAATAAGAGGTGATAGAATAAATTCAATCAAGAAAACTTGAATAGTTATTAAAAAATATAGAAATAATATTTATTTATCTTGTAAGATAGTAAATAATAATATATTATTTAACTAAGATTCTAGATACACTTAGTGTGTGCCCCTCTAGGCATCATTCCCAATAGCATTATTTGAAGTATCCTAAAGTCTATGGTTAGAATCTAGAAACATACTAAGGATCCCATATGGAAAGAAGTTAATGTCACAATGACATGATAACTCATACGAACTTTTATTGTGTAATATATTCCATTTATCACAATATGTCAAATCAACCATGTGTCATGCTAGTATCCTAAACCTATGTACTCGATGTATCTTTCATTGATTTTTTATAAATTTAACTTACCTATAGAACACCATGGAAATGGATTTAATTAGGATATATCATTTCCATCAAAGGTCGAGAGGTATAATATTCCATTATTGAACAAAAGGGACAAATACTTTCTTGAATTATTCATCAATGAAATATTACTCGTGATGTAAATAGAATATCCTACCTTTCTAAGAACATCTTTCATCAATATTTTTATCAATACATCAAAGTATGTGACTCAAAATACCCATTAATAATAATATTGAAGTCTAAAAACCAATACACACTTTCGTAGATATAAACACCCAAAGACACATATAAATATGGATTTCCTAATGGTGGGTATCATTATTATAATATCCTAATGGATATTACCAAGGGGATACACCATTTAAAGGTTCCTCAATGTCCTATAGGTCTCCACCCTTGAAATCCTATAAAATTTGTGTCCCTAAAATGATATCATCCACCTATAAAACTTATATTGAATAATAGTGTCATATCACTTACATGTTCTCATCATAGCAGGGAACTACTATGACCTTTTTGTGTGACAACTACTCTAGGGACATTTAGATATACCATGATACATAGAAGAATAGACATTATTTGATAATAACTTTATTTATATTCATAACAATTATGATAATCTATCATAAATTACACATATGTTGGTTCTAGGGAACCAAATCCAACACTTTTCACTAGTTGCAATGCTAAAAAACATCATAATTATAGTTTCCATTATGTATTTCCATGACTATGAGATTTTTAAAATGGATGTAAAAATATACTTCCTTAATGGTAACCTTATGGAAGAAGTTTCATTATACAATATGAAGAGTTTGTGACTCTAAAGGATTCCAATGTGATTTGAAAAATGCAAAAAATCCATTTATGGACTTAATTCAGCATCTGGTTCATGGAACATTCGTTTTGATGAATCCAAAAGGGAATTTAGTTTCATAAAGAATGATTGTGAGCCTTGTATCTACAAATGGTTTAGTGGGAATGTAGTCATTTTATTAAAAGTATATATTGATGAAATATAACTCGCTGGAAATAAAATATAAGTCTTACTGTCTATTAAAGAGTGGTTGAATAAATTATTCTCTATAAAGGAAATAGTTAAGGCATCATATATTCTCAGAATCAAGATCCATCATGATAGATCCAAGAGTTTTCTTGGCCAATTTCAGGGTACATACATTGATAAGATACTGAAGAGATTTGGAATGGAAAAATACCATAGGGGATCATTTATAGTGTCACATTATATTCTTATTTTTGAGAAAATGTGTCCTTGGACACACGAGGAAAGAAATAGAATGGAAAGTATTCTATACTCCTCATTGATTGGATCATCCAAGTATGATATGCTATATACTAGGCTAAATGTCGCATATGCATTTTGTGTAGTAGGAATATATCAAGCTTATCTTGGTCACATTCATTATATGGTGGTCAAGACTATCATTATATATCTAAGGTGTAGTAAGGATATGTTATTTGTTTATGGAGGGGATGAGAAATAATTCATTAGAGTATATGATGATGCATGTTTCCAAACTGATCAATATCACAAAAAGTCACAAATATGATACATCGTCACATTGAATAGAGGTGAAGTGAGCTAGAAGATGTCAAATTTGGGTGTGTTCTTATATTCTATAGCATAATATGTGTATATTGAAAATGTTGATGTAAATAAAGAAGCAGTATGGATGAGGAACATCATCAATGAGCTTGATGTGGTACCTAGAATTAAAGATCACATCACACCCTATTATTATAATACTATAGTAGTGGATATGGAAAAAGAGCTAAGGACACATCAACAGATGAAACACATACATTATAAGTATCAACTCTTGAGGTATTTTCTCAAATATGTGAAGTTTTAATTATTAATATATCCCTTGAAGATAGCGTAGTAGACCCCTTGAATAAATTCTTGAATCAGTATAAACATGATGATCTTGTGAGGTGTAGTGGATTGAAGGTCATAGGTAGTTGTATCTAGTACAATTGGGAGTTTGTTAGAGTTCATTCCCATGGACCAACTCTTTGTACGTTGATTACATGTATATTCAATGTATTCAATACTAATAAATCATCTTATTACATATTGTACATTGTTCTACAAGACACTTATGTACAAATATCCTAAAGTAAATTTCGCATTGATAAGGTCATAGTACTACCCCATTGTTATGAGATACAACACGTTTTATGACGTTGTTTTTAAATAATGTTATCCCATTGGATATCATACTATGAAAGGACACATTGTACATAGAAATTCATGTTCGAGTACTCATAAGCTAATGAGGCTTCTTCTCATGAAGTTATCACATGGTAATCTCCATGACAGGAGATTAGGATAACAGACCCACCAATAGGAATTACACATGTTTAGTTGTCACATAAATTTCTATCTTTGATCATGTGTAATGGCCATAAGAATTTAAGATTATTATTAATGAAAATTATGACTCATGTAGTTAGATGTATTTCATAAACCATTATGATAACAGTTCATCAAAATGTTGGATATGTTGGGTGTGTCACAAGTCACATGTCATTAATGGAAATGTTGATGATGGATTTATCACTTACATATTTATGTAAGTTGATATCATGACCCTTTGATTGGAATAGAACCGTCACATTAAATTCTGTGACCATGTCATAATAATGTTTTTTATTTTTGATAGTGAAAGAAAGACATATCAATCATATTGGTTGGTGACACAAATATATGAATTTATTGATGAGATATTATGACAGAGGAATTATATTACACAGTTATACTCCATATGTGGTTTTCGATGTTATGTCCTTAATTTCATTCAATTGGGTTTCTCAAATCATTTCTAAATAGTAATATTGGACTTTAGGCAATCCCACTTAATGCCAACGAGAATGAATCCTATAGGGTTACACACTAAGTGTTGTTTATCTCGATTAAATTCTATTTTAATTTAATTGATGGAATAAATATTATTCTCAATACTGAGGAATAATTTTATTAAATATACATTAATCTCATTAATTAATTAAATGTTTACTCCCAGATATGTTAATTACCAAAATTATTTATTTATTTTGTTGAATATTTTATAAATATTTATTATTCAGTATGTGACATAAATATTTTGTTTTTGAATAAAATTATTTATTCAGAAATTCAATAAATATTAGGGATTTCAAAGAAAGGTTGTTAAAATTGAAAGGAAGCTCATGGAATCACATGAGTTTACATAGTTACCCATCCCTCTCCATTCAACTCGTGTAGAGAATCAGTTTTCAGAAAAATCATCTGAAAAAATAGAGACTCAATATAGTCTCATTGATGAGAACAGACAAACAACATCCAATGAGTAAGGTTTTTTCATTCTTTTTTCATAAAATTTTGTTGGATGATTTAAGTATGTCGCACCTAGCTATCATATAATTACCTAGGGTCCATTTTTCCCCTCTAATCCACACTACCTCACTCATACCAACCTTTTACTCCTCTGGCGGTGTTTCCCTCTTTCATATCCCTGATGAGCTCTATAACAACCCCCTGATGTTGACCTCCTTCATGTCTATGTATCCTTCACTAAATTGCTGATGAAATCCCTTCCCCTACATGGAATCTAGTAGACAGACTATTGGTTAACATTTTTCTAATTAATGAATTACCTAAAATTCTAGCTATTTCAATGAACCTTACAATCGATTTTGATATCCTCTCGTATCGTACATCGGAGAAGGATAGGGTGACTTGGATTTATTATATCCTTCTTCCCCAATAAATTCTCAATATCCCTCTATGTCTGATTTTTTGGGTTAAAAATTTGTTTTCGATTAAATAAATTATTATAATAGGAATTTTCGATCTCTACCTAAACATTTTTTTGAATTTTTAGTATGATTACCAATTTGAAATTATCAATTTTAATTGTTATTGGTGTTATATTAATTTTTTTTATAATGTGAATTAGTTTAATTTTTTTTGGGATTGTTTCCTTCTATGATTTTGTGAATCTTTATTTCGGTTCAGGAAATTCTTCTCACAAATGTCCAAACGAACATTGTTTTCAAAAATAGTAGTGGAAATAGGTGTGATCCTTCTTTGAAATTTGGTTCTTATGTTGAAAAATATTGGAAAAATATGGAGTGTATTTTCGGTAATAAATTTATTTCAAGGGGGATTAATCGATTGAAACACCATTTGGATCAAACTAATAAAGACATAGCACCATGTAAAAGTGTCTCAGATGAATTGAAACTGGAATTTTAACGTGTACTTCATATAAATATGGGATTGAGTAATAAAAAAAATATCTTCCCGATATTTGTGATGAAATCAATTAATATTTTCTTGGAAAGATGATATGATGGTTGATTGAATTTTGACAAAACTATAGTGTGATTCTTTTTAAAATAATTATGCACAACCTTTAATGAATCATTTTTTGAAAAAAGTAGTTGTTGAGTAAACAAATGATCAAGTACCTTGGTTTTTTGACACAATTTCTATAACTTGTAATTCTGTTAGAAATAAAATGTATTTTAAGATATGTGTAATGGTTTCAAGGTGAGGAAATGGATATAAATTTCCATCATATCACGATATAAGGGATATGAATTTGAAATGTGATGTTGTTTACACAAAATATATAGTAGAGGAGTATAAAAGATAATGAAAATAGACTAGTTGTTATATTATGTATGATTGATGGATAGATAACATGATAAGATTGATCTGTAATTTTTTGGTAAATATTCTGATGCAGTATATATTTTTGAAATCAATTGATACATCAGATATTTCAAAAACCACTGATAAAATCATTCAAAATTTAGATGAGATTATGGATTTTGTTGGAGATGAAAATTTTGTTCACGTGCATAGTGATAATACTTTAAAATAAAAGGTATTAGGATAGATTTTGATGTTAAAAAATAAAGAATATTTATTAGACTCCCTGTATTCCCCATTGTGTAGATTTAATGTTATAGTGTTTAAATAAAAAATTAATGCCTATAAGTTGACCATTTCTAGATTAAAAAGGTCACACCATATATCTCTTGAAGGACTATGATTATTCCTTTTCTACAAGAGCTTAAAAAATAAAGAGATATTATTAGAATAGGTATCAGTCAGTTTTCTATCTAATATTTAAATTTAGGATGTCTTAGTTAGCAAAGGCTTCTCTGATGAATATATTTACTCCACAAATGTGGAGGACTAGTAAGTTTTCAAAATAGAAAGATGGAAAAAAAGTTCAAAAAACATTGTTATATACATTATTTTGGTGTGATTTTGTGACATATTAAAGGTATGTATTCCCACTCATTAATTTACATAATCTTGTGGATTATATTGAGAAATCACAATGGGACTCCTTTATTAGGAGGTGGACTGAGACAAGTAAAATATTAAGGACAATTTTAGTAATACCAGGAAAAGGTACATCATTTGAAGAGTTATTTTTTCATACTATTATTTGTATTTAATTGATTATTAATCTTATTTTTAAACCATTCAATATGAATCCATATGACTATTTGGTAAATAATATGTGTGAGGTGGGATATTAAACCCAATAGGCCATTGCATGTTGTTGCCTATTATTTAAATATGAAATTTCATTATAATTATAACTTTAGGGAAGGTGTATTGCTCAAAATTAGAATAAATTATTACATGAAGATATTGGTGTCTACCCAAGAGGAGAGGGACCAAATCGATGTGTAGTTATACCACTACAAAAATGTGAGAGGATTTCTTGGTATAGATTTTGAAAAAAAGTTGAGGGAAAAAATACACCAGCTGATTATTGGGAATTATATGGGGATGATGTCCCTGAGTTGAAAAGATTTGTGATCCATGTTTGGATCACGACATGCAGTTCTTCTTGATGTGAGTGCAATTGTAGTGCATTTGAGATGGTAATTTGAGAAGGATATTTATTACTCATGGATTAATGTTTTTAGTGGGTACATTTAAAATATTTTCCTCTTGTGTTTTTGGCTCATATAAAGAGAATAAATTTCATACTCCAAATTAAGATGAAAGATTTTGTGTTCATTATGTTCGACTAAAAATATAATGAGTGTATGGATAAAAAAAATTAATAACACTTATGTTGTTTATGATGCTTCCTATGAAGAGGAATGGATAACTGAACTAGATGATTTTAAACATTTATATAAAAATGGGAAAAATTATTCATTTGATGATTCTAATCCCAATTTAGATGATATAGAAACTCATGAAGATATTGGAAATGATTTTGATAAATATGGAGATGAGGATGTTGCTAAAAATAATAAAAGTGATCAAGTTTTTAGTGAGGATGAGAATGATGATAGTGATTAAGAATGTCTTTTTGGGGGTGTAAGATTAAAATCCTCCCAATTTTTTAATTGATTTATTTACTGATGTTCTATAAGATAACAATTTAAAATCATGGTACTATGAATTTATGATGTTTTTAACTTATATATTGATATTTCAACTCATGTTTTAATGATATAAGTTTTTTATTAGATACGTTTGAAATTATTTTTTATGAAGTGTGAGTATTATGTGTAATGTTGGAATTCATTTTTCAATGTAGCTAGGTATGGATATTTTTTCAGAAAAATTAGAGATGTATAAGGACGATTTTTTATCAAGGATATGATAAGTTTAGTATGGATCATGTCTTTATTAAAGTTATCTAATCCGATGAGAAGAGAAAATAAAACCTTACTATCATTTTACAAGAAAAACTGGGGTATTGCTCTTAATCTGTTAACCAACCATATTATTATAAATTATAAAAGTCATGGAGAATAATTTATTGTTACCATGTTATATAAATGGATGCGAGTGTGATTTTTCAACTATTTTGTTAATAAATTCATTATTTCATTGTTTAATGTAGCTCCAAAATAGAGAGGCATTGTTAAGGTATTCTAATGTGAAATTTCTAGTGTCACGGGATACATTGGGCTCTATTTTGAGTTCAATGGAACTATTAGTGAGAAAATTTCAAATGTGGTAATCTTTTCCATTTATATGGATTTTTTTTCCTGTCTAGAATGTATTTTAATTCCAATATCCATGTTTATAATTTTCCATGCACTATTTATAGAATTATTTTTTTGAAATTATTATTTTAATTTAGATATTTAAATTTAAATTTTATGTCATTTATTTTATCAAAATTTATATATCATAAATTTATTTACAATGTTGCTCCCTAGTATGAACTCCAATTTGATCCAAATCTTAAAAGGATACAACACTATGGGGAATATATTCATTTATCTCAAATTTTGAGAATCCATTTCTTGGGTTTTCTCATTGGGATTTATTATTACTATTATTTACTTTTTTTTACCAAGATTGATTATTATATCATAAGGCCTGATGATGAGTTTTCCTTTATAAAAAATTTGTATTGAAGAAGAATTATAGGAGTAAGCTAGTCAAGTGTTTTTTTTTTCATGCAAACTATCAAATGACCCACTTATGTGTTCGATTTTATTTTTTATGATTTTTAATGGAAATAGACATTTTGAACATGATATTCCTTTGTATTATTTATTTTAAAGAAACCTTGTTGTGAAATTCTACATTCTAGTTTGAATTGATTTTTATACTTCCATTCCCTTCTATTATTTTCAATTATTACACCCAAAAAAAATTTAATTTGAATTTTCACTGCACTACACAAAGATAAACAATGATTTTATTTTGGTATATTGGAAACATATGAAAAAATGATATAATTAATAGAACACCTCACCATAATCAAAGTCAATATTCTATAGCAGTATCCTTTCAAAGAAGGGTGAAAAAATATTATCCCTCAGTATGATCATCATCATTCTACTACTCTTTTTTATGTATCCCACAATATAAGTAGCAGTGATAAAGTCAAAGCCACTCCATCTCTTTTCCATAATATTTGCGTGCAAGTCCTTCTCACCTATATTTCATTGTTCTTAATTAGCTTTTAAATATTTGGAAGGCCTTAGAAAGGTACCTACATAGAACCACATAGTCCACCAAAGAAGAACAACTTCCCTGCCCTATATTTGTAGTCATGGGTGTGTTGTGTCCCCTGCTACACAGACATTTCATTTTGAAATGTTTTCCCATATTATCTCCCATGGATATATTAATTTTAATGTATAATATATAATATTATATAGTATGGTTTTCTCTAAAACCATATTTATTTCATTATCCACCTTTCCTATTTTACATGATATATACTATTTTAGTTTTGAAGGGTCATCTTTTTTGTTATTTTCTTGGGTGAATTGATAGGTGAAGAACCAATAATCATAATTGTCATGGAATGGTATGAGGCCACATAAAAAAATTACTCCAATGATTTGTAGGAATTTTCTCCCCATTTCATGACCTTTCTATAAGAATGTACATTTCATGATTGCATATCTCATAGAGAAATATGGTTGGATGAATCCCAACCATTCTACAAACATAGAGCTCTTTCTATCTTAGCCATTTAACACCTTGATTTTGAGGTTGGACCCATAAATAATATGAAAGAGTTTCAAGGTTCAAGGTTCATCAATGGAGACCTTCTTAGAAGAGTATTTCATGGTTCTTCATGGTAATTTACTAATCATTTTTTCTATTAGTGTCTTTTTATGAACACATCAAACTTCTTGGTTATTTACTCTTTTTAGTTTTTCATATTTAATAAATATTTTATTTAGATGGAAATCCTAAATCTTACAATGTAAAAAGATCCCCATGGAGGGGTTAATAATATTGTAGAATGGTTTGGGATATGTTTAGAGCATCAAAATCCATCCACGAATTCATCAAAAGGGTCAGTGAAAAGCTTCATACTCTTAGAATATTTAATGCTTTCAGAACTAAGAACTTGTTTCCAACCCTATAAAGGCCCAGAGATATGCCCATGTGAGAAATACTAGATACCAATATCACAACATCATCCAAATATACCATTTTGTTTAGTAAGATTCATATTTTAATTGGCACTTATCAGTAAGCTATTGCTTGGGCTAATAACCTACATGCTACAAGGAAGTATCTGATAGTGGTGATGGATCTAGTTGAAGTTGACTGTTACATGTCTATGATTCAAGTCTATGATTCAAGTTAATAGTCCTAAAATGAGTTTTAGTTGACTCTCGAGTTTAACTATTTTTGTTTAAATGGACCAAGACCACGTCTGGTGATAAATAATTATTTACAAGCCAATAAATATTATTTATCATTTTTTTGAGATGGCACATGCCAAAAAATAATAATCAAATTATTATTCTGTGACATATGATTTATTAACAGTTTTAATATTTTTTAATGGCCTACATGTAATTGAATAATATTCTAACCTAAACCCTACCACTATAAATAGGTCATTATGGAATTTGTGTAGCTAATCAAAAAGGATAGAATTTTTTGAATAACACATTCTTTTTGAACTCCATAATCTCTCTTCCTCATGATAATAATAACTAAAGAGAGATTTATTCAATACCAAATAATGAGTGATCAAGAATGAACAATGAAGGTCATTCGATTAATTGTGCTAGCACTCAGAGACCAAGTATTATTGCTCAGAGATCATTGGAGCGTCTTTGGATTTCCACTAGAGGGATTATACCCTTGTATCCTAACAAGTGAAATGAAGGCAATCCAAAAGAGACTTTTTGGATGATCGATATTGACTACACAGAATGAAACCTAAGATGAGGTAATTAATTTCTTCCAATCTAAATAAATTAATTATAAACATAATGTGTAAGATTCTCTATTAATGTTCTGAGAAATTGAAATTAAAATAAATTTAAATTATAACATCGCCCACCGTGTGCTTCTGTTGCATCCAAAACCAACCATGACTCCTCATACCAATGTTAGTGTTAGTGTGGTTATCTCTGCAATTTTTAGAAAAGTATTTTATAATATGTTTATATTTACCCTTTGAAAATAATATTAGTTAACAACATATATCTCAATGTGTATAGATATATAAGAATAGAGTATACAATCTTTGGACCAAACTACTATAAAAAATCATTTTCTTAATTATTTTATTTAATTTATTATCAAATCTATCAATTAAATTTCATAATTAACTTAAATAATCAAACTATTTTGTTAAAAATTAAATCTGGTCTACTCACCCCCCAAACCATCTAACATTACCCTTTGGTACCTAACACAGTCTTGACATCTCATTTATCCTCCAATATGTTTATCAAGGTCAACAAGTCCATTAGAAGATGCTTGACCTTATTGAGAATAATCTCCCCTTAATCAAGCATTATATCAACCCATTTTAAAATCATTTCAATGAAAAAATGGTTTTTCATAAAAAGAAAAAATCTTTATTTTTCTCCTACACTGATGAAAACTATCATTCTTCACTAAAATAGTAGGACCTCTCATAACTAAAAACATACATTGGGTGTTGTTTTCAATCATCATGTTCTTGGATGTTTCCTTAAGGGGATGATACCCTTGTTTATTCCCAATAGAAATAGATTCAACAACAACTTCCCTATCAGTAGACATGCACTTGTGTTGAGTCCTCATTTGACTAATCACATATAAAATTATATAAATATGTAAAAATAAAACTTATTAATCTAAATGAGTTTTCATAGTGCTATTTCAGTGCTAATAAAATTCCACATTGATCAACGCACAAATGGAAAATCTCTTACTCTTATCTATGCTAAAAAAGAGATGATAAACCCATCCACTAGTCAATTATTTTTATCCTAAAATAAAAGTAAGCATTTATTATCACTTATAGTTAGTGTTGATATGAGTAAACCTTTATTATTTTTTTAACAAATGCTAATAAAATCCACCACTATGAATATTTATTATAGAAGTTTATTTTATATGAATATTTATATATAAACACTAAATAGATTTAATGGTTATGTGGTTGTTGATGTTTAAAATTTGATATGTAACTTAAGATAAAGTGATTTAAAATTTGATGTTTCATATGTTTTTCCCACCACATTTATCGGGTATTGATTTAATTTAAATAAATAAACCCAAATAAAAAAATGGTTGCGTTCAAATTGATTGAAGTAGTAGCGTGGTATATATTAAAGTGAAAAAATGATAGTAGTGAGTCACCCACACATGTAGTTAAAAATCCTGAAGCCCATAGGCTTTTGGGATAACCTATGACCATGAAGGTTTTCTAACACTAATACAATATTGTTTTTAAATTCAATTTTAGTATTTTTTTGAAATGGGGATAAAATTAAAGCTCAAACAATGACATATCCGTATGTTTTATGAGTAACCTCACAATCTCGGTCCGTATTGACATGTCTATTTTGGGTCAGAATTATTTTTTATAATATTGGTTAAATTAAAACACTGATATTTTTAATAAAACAAAATTAATAATAATACATTAAAAATTAAAAAACCTCTCTATAATTATATATATAAGGACATGATAACCAATAATTGATGTCGGCAATGGATTTGTAAGAGATAAATAATGAGTCATGAGTAAATGTTATTCTTCTAGATCCTTCAAGTTTAATATATCTCTATAATATTTTCAAATAAAATTCATCAAAATATTATTTACAGTCTCACTGGTAGTGCATTATCATTGATACAATTAAATATATTTGTCTAAAAAGTTAAAAAAAATTGTCTTTAAATGGTTTGTTTATAAAAAAATAATTAAACCTTTTTACAGGCATTGTTATTATAATTATTTTATAATGACGGTTATGATATGATTAAAAATTTTATTAATTAATTACCATTATTGATAATGGGAATTAAATAATTTTAGTCATTTAATGGGGTAAATAATAACGGTAACATTTCAAGAAACCTGTTTTGATAACATAATGTTCATAATTTTATATAATTAATATAACTACTAATTTAATATATCTATTTTAACAAATATTAATTATATCATTAGTGTTTGTGGTCTTATATAAGGTACTCCACAAAAAATTAACTTTTATTTAACAATATTTTGCAAATACTTTCATAAATATATTAATTTTTCTTTTATTTTGACTTAATTATTTATTATATTTATAATTAAATTTTAAATTCATTTCCAATTAAATTATTTTTTATTAATCCATTAATAAAAATTAAAGTCATTTTTAAGATTTTCAAATAAATTTTAAAAATGTAAATAATTTTGTTAAAGTGGTAAAATATGTAATTTGATATATATTAATATTGAGTTAATAAAAAAGTATAAAAATAAAAAATTAATTTTATATAGATTATTATTTTCCAAATAGTAAATAATTGTGCCAACTTATAGATAATTATTTTTTATTTTTATGTAAGAATTTATTTTTCACAAAAACAAAATTCTCAAATGAATGAAATCAGTAGTAATTTTGAAATGATTTTACTATACACATTCTAATGATAACTAATATTATATTTTCAGTTTAACGTGTATATGGATTTTAAGTATATGAATCAATTCTTAATAAATATTACGATTTTAGTTAATAAGTTAAATCTTAAGAAAATGCATTAATTCGGCAATAATATTTGAAAAAAAGGACATAATAAAATGAATATTTTTATATATATTAAATTTGAAAAAAAAATGAAAATATATTAACCAAGAATTAAATGTGATGGAGGAACCAGAAAAACATGATATCTACAAGGAATATTAAAAAATATGAAGTAAATATATTAAAAACCTATAACATTAAAATTTATAGGATGTTTTTTATGATATAAAGACAGTTAGAGGGTTAGTACACAAGGGATAGTGCCTTCAAGGTGGAAAAACCTCACACTACAGGGTCTATCCCTAAAACCCAAATACAATTTGACCATGGGGAGGTCTTGGGGGGAAATGGAAGAGATCCTACTAGCCAGTAGTGGCCCAAAACCGCAAGAAAGGGGTGCTGGTGAGGGTCCTTCTAGTCTCCTAGTAGTTAATTTTAGCAGTGGCTATGGATGGGATGTATTTAGAAATTCTATGATGTTTGAAAAGAGATTTGAAGGGGGTCTTCATTGTAACACCCCAAGATTTCATAGTATGTTATTTCTTCAAAATAATTCAATAACTTGCACTACACGCAACACCGAGTTCAATCACACCATGACTCACAAAAAAAAGCCATTCAAAAGAGGTTATGAATAGTATTAACAAAATTTTAAACTTTATATAATCCTTATAATTTGAGAACCCATATTATGAGTTTCTTAGATATAATGCAAGAACAAATTCATTTTCAGTATTGAACTTTTATCAAATTTTAATAGTGAACCCTTTTTAAATACAATATTTTAAACCTTTTGACTAAATGGGGACATCAAAAATTTAAAATAAAACATCCCAAGCTTCCACGGTACGCTTTCCTTTGAATAATACAGTAGCGTGTGTTGTACGCAACTTCGAGTTCTAACACACACTACAACCAATCAAACTAGCCGTTATGAATAGTAATACCTACTTTTTGAAATTATATATATTTTATATTTAAAAATGGACTTCATTTTTGGATTCGGAATATCAAATTTAGCCTAAGGTGAAATTTTGGTACTTTTCGGATAACTTTAATATTTTGATGAATAGTGAAAATTACTAAATTTTAATTAAAAACAACTTTTTTAATCAAAATAATTAATAGTGATAAATTATGAATTTGAGTGGTTTTAAAGTATATTTAGAATATATTTTTACCATTTAATATAATTTTGGTCATTGGACATAATTTTACAATTAAACTGAACATAAACAAGTGTCAATCTTTTGATAGTTATTATCTCTTAAAAACACGCTTTTTGTTTTGACAGCGGGAATTAATTCTAAACTAATTTCTGCCACTTCTGTGTTTTGAATTTAGAAAAATGGATTCCATATTTGGAATCAGAATGTTCAAATTGTGTAAATAGGTAACTTTTAGTTTTAAACATTCTGAATAATTACTGCGGTAAATATTTTATTTACCATGGTTAAGGGTAAATCCGGTAAATAAGGGTTAAAAAATAATATTATAATAATACTAAATTAACCTAAAACGTGTCCTAGCCTTATTGGTTGATACATGTTCGACCATAGGCATCTTTGGGTCGATTTTGGGACCCCATGGTGCCACTTGTAGGTGATAAGGACACTTTATTTTAATTAAGTTAAAATGAATACAAAAATGACACAAGCATATATCTTTTAGCAAAACAATATTTACATAAGGTTATATATGTTGGATTTTAGATTATAAATATTCATTGTAAAGATAAAAATATTTCCTACATAATGATATTTTATTTATAATTTTTAGACATTATATAATTTAATTTATTTATGACACAATGATGATGAATTAATTACTATAATAGTGAACAATTAAAATAATTGATATTATAAATACCCAAATAAATATAATATGAAACTTTTAATGAATTAAACTAATTTAATAGGATAATATGATATATTAGGATTGATGTAATTGAATTTGTTCGAAGTAATCAATCTGTTATGAGTTTCAAAAAAATCAACTATTGAATAGTGTAAAAATTGACATAAAAGAGTTCTTAAAACAAATATTATATTATTAATTGATATTAAATTCCTAAAAATCTAAGGTTCTGCCAAGAGACTTATATCATGATAGATTCATCATTAATGGACCACTTTGGGGTCGCTTGGATGTATATAGTAAGTTTATTAACCATATTATATAAAAATACAAAGAGACATTGTAAAAGTGAAACTAATTAACTTAGAGTTAATACTTAAAGATAAGGTTAATATAAGTACCCAAACCTGTCTAAATTATATTGGTTGAGTAGTTTTCGACCCATCCCCACCTTAAAATTTTAAATAATCAACTTTGGAGCCATTAGAAACCGAATAAGAATTTATTATAAACTAATATTTCTAGCTTTTCCAAAGGTGCCCCTCACCCCTCTTATAAAAGGGAACTCCTCCTTCTCTTTTCTTCACACCTTAAAAGCCTTTTGGTTCGGCCAAACTCTGCCCAAATACTCTCCCAACTTCCCTCACTACAACCTAGAGGCCTTAGTTTGATCATAAAGCCAACCTAAGGAGCCCTTTTGATCAAATCAAAAGGAAGAACCCGAAGAAGAGGAGGTTAACCTAACCCAACCAAGGAAAAGTACAAGGTAAGGGTTATTTCACAATCTCTTCATTATCCGAGATTGTTTATACGTAATAATCTACTGGGATTTCTTTATCATCCACATCCATGTTTCTTCGAAATGTATTTCAAAACATATTTATTATTTACAAGAATATGGGTTAAAGTCATTTATACCCTTGTTTGACTTTTTATAAGAGGTTTATAAAGGAATCTTTCCTTCGTTTTCAAAACAAGGTATTTTTTAACCTTTTCGACAGAATTAAGTTAAGAATGTTTTCTTTAACTTATACGGCGGGTGCGGTTATTTTCCGCCGTTATAAAATCTTCAAAGCTTTACTTACAAGATTATAAGAATATTTTCAAAGAAAATGTTTTATTTTATATGGCTCTTAAATGATTTCAAAAATAGAAAGAGATATTTCTCTAAAAAGTGTTTTGATTTCATCTATGTCAACATCCTTTGATGGATTTTACGATTATTTTAAGTTGATTTATTATGATATAAAACTTCCATATTGTAATAAAGTTTTGTGATATGTTTGACTGTGAATGTGCCATTTATATAGCATTCATGGTTTATGAGTAAATTATTGACATTTCGTATGCTAGTTCCAATAAGAATGTTTATGTTATATTTCAACCTTTACTTCATATGAATGTGTTGGACAAGTATGTTCCAGGTTGGGGACTGGTTAAAGTATGCCCTCCAGGTTGGGGACTGGTAAAAGTAAGCCCTCCAGGTTAGGGACTGGTAAAAGTAATCCCTCAGGTTTGGTCTCCGGTTATTAGAGGAACTCCGGGTTGGTGTCCGGTTATTAGAGGCACTCCGGGTTGGTGTCCGGTTATTAGAGGCACTCCGGGTTGGGTTCCGGTTACAGTTAGCCCCAAGGTCTTGGGATGAGGCCTTGACAAAGAAATTAAAGTTCAGCATTATGCATTCCATCATTATGAAAGTGGTTATTGATTTTGCATGTGATTATTCGATTAGTAGATTAACCATGTGAATAAGTAAATGGCATTATTTCATTTTATTTATGCCATACTATGTTAAAAGTTCAAGTTTAAAAGGCTTTTGTTTTAGTTATACATTGCCTTAAATGTTTATTCTTATTTATGAAAGTTTCCGCTATATTGTTATCCTTACTGGGCATTTGAGCTCACCCCTTTTCTATGTTTTATTTTTCCCAGGAAGTGAAGAAGTAAATTATGAATGACCTGCAGGGATATTATGTGGGGATATGAGTGTGGATTATGGAGACAATATTTTGTTGTAGTAGTTTTTCATTTTATGATGTAATGTAAGACTTATGAATATATCTAGTTTTTCCAAGGCTACTAAACAAATCGGTCTTTCGAGATTTGATCTTTCTTGTGATCATGCCAATGTTATGTAATAATGTACCGACTCTAGGTAACTGGGGTCGGGGCGTTACAGTTGGTATCAGAGGAAGTTTAGTACAAACCTTGGAAGCTAGATTTAGATAAACTCTGATTAGAGCACGTAGACCTAAGATGAACTTTGAGGATTAGTATAGAAGAACTTCCAATAATTTTGGTATTGTAGAGATTTTGTGAGTTTTCCGAGCAATACATCCCTGTCTGGATACGAGCAGGTAGAGGCGGCTCTGGCACAGATGTACCTAGGGGTAAAACTTGAAAACACCGCTTTGAGCTAGACTCGAACGGGAACTGGTGCACGACAACGGGCCTTGCTTCACTCTTGGTTACGACACTCCCGGGGGATATGCTTAGGATAACTCTCATTTTCCTTACAAATCATTATGAAGGGTTTATGAGTATATACTTCCTCAAAGTAGACATTTTTATGATTATGGATTATATCCATAAACTATTTAATTTATGTTATGTGTTTTACAAGTTTGGGATTAGGTATTGTTATTCATAAACTAATCTAATGTATGCCATTGTTTAGAAATGGCGCCCAGTATAAGGAATGAGAACTCTAGCAATGCACATGATACAAAGAGAAAGAAGGATCATATATTTTATGGTCTTAAGCCAGAATTTACAAGAGAAATAGTCTCGCATGTATTATCATCATATGAAGAAATAATATCATGTGTTGATAAGATAAGTAAAGAGTTTACTGAGTCCTATGGCTTTGAAGAGAAGCAAGAGAAGAAAAAGATGGAAGAGAGAAAGATGGATAAAGGGAAGAGGGAAAAGAAGAATTTTCCCATATGTGGTAACTGTGGAAAGAAACACCCTGGAACTTGCCTGAAAGGAATGGGAGTTTTTTATAAGTGTGGAGGAAAAGGGCACAAAGTACGTGACTGCAAGGGTAAGAAAATGGTTTCAAATGTACAATGCTTCATTTGCAAGGAGATTGGACACTACGCGAACCTATGTCCCAGTCATCAGACTATGCCTCAAATGATGCTATTGGATAATAATCAAGTTATGATACTACCACAGATGAAGAGGAATGATTAGAGTTCTTATGTTGATTATGTCAATTGAGTGTTGTATCAACAATGTACTTGTTATAATAATTATGGAGTATATAAGGATTGTACTGCAGTACTATTTCATTAAGGACTTGAGATTGTGTGGAACAAAGAAAAGTGACTCAATAGCAGGATAAATTTTTGGAAAATATATGGTTGAGAGAATGATAAACCATAATATAGTTCTGATACCGAGGTAGTGATTTTGGAATAATACATGATTGTTTTGGAAAAATTATATTGGATATTCTTGACTACCTTGGAATTGATTATTGATTTGTATATTCCATCATTGTTGGGGTTTAAAACATTTTTGGATTGATGAAGTACATCCAGCATTCTATATGGAATAAGAAAGAATGAATGCAATCAATAAGGAATATGGTAATTCAGGATGTTTCAGTGTATTAAAAGAATACATGATGAAGGTATTCATATGCTATTACGGGGTAAAAAGGATCTACATTATGTTTACCTTCCTTATAAATGTTGGACTGTGAGTTTGGACAGAAGTATTTTGGATAGTTCTAGTTTGGATTATTTTGGATTGCCATAAAAGGACAACCCGGAGGTCGGGCGGCAACTCGTCGCGTCCGGCAAGGCTGCGAGACTTGAACCCGCAACCGAAGGGCGACAAGGGTGTATCACTTACCACTGTCCCACGAGATGTCCTGGATTAAATAATGTAGTTTTTTTAAAAGATATGGTAGATGAATTATAAATTCATTTATTTTGGAACCCTGTACGAATAGTATAAATAGAAAAAAAATTTTACGTTCTATTATCTTTTAGAGTGAAAGATGAGTTTGTGGTAGAAATTTATTAATGGATAAAACTCTAATTATAAAGTAAGTATATCTCCTTACGATCTTAGCCAATCTCATAAATAAATTCCTCAACATTAATAAAAGGAACTTAGAACAAAAATGTTGTCCTAGATGGTACCTTAAATCATCACTAATTTATGGCTTTGGGATTTTTGGCCTTTTCATAGCCATGTTCTCTACCACTCTCCATCAGATAATTGATGGTTAGATTTCTCTTCCATATCCATATTTTCCTACATGGAACCCTAGTATGTGTTATTTTCGGTAATCTTCATACTTTCCACTCTTTGTTTTAAATAGAGGCCTCATTAATTCATTTTTCGATGTGGGATTTCAACTAAGATATTTTGAAACGTCAAAAATGTGTTATCCCAATACCCTATGTGTTGTTGAACCGATGGTATTTCAAATCATCATAGATTGATGAGTTTAAGGACCTCAATTTTATACTTGTTTGTGATTGATGACCTCAATCACTACCTATAAATATTTACGTTTTTCCTCCAATTATATGTCTCTAATTACCACCAATGTTCTCCTAATCGAGATCATAATTTGGTGGTGACCCTTTCATTTCTCTTTTCCTCATATTAAGACTAAATTTTAGTAACCCAATTTCCGATGTGGGTTTTCCCAAAAATATATTTTCTATTTTCAACCTTTTATTTTCGAAGAACAATTTCAAATTGCGAGGACGCAATTTATTGAAGGAGGGGAGAATGTAACACCCCAAGATTTCATAGTATGTTATTTCTTCAAAATAATTCAATAACTTGCACTACACGCAACACCGAGTTCAATCACACCATGACTTACAAAAAAAAATCCATTCAAAAGAGGTTATGAATAGTATTAACTAAATTTTAAACTTTATATAATCCTTATAATTTGAGAATCCATATTATGAGTTTCTTAGATATAATGCAAGAACAAATTCATTTTCAGTATTGAACTTTTATCAACTTTTAATAGTGAACCCTTTTTAAATACAATATTTTAAACTTTTTGACTAAATGGGGACATCAAAAATTTAAAATGAAACATCCCAAGCTTCCACGGTACGCTTTCCTTTGAATAATACAGTAGCGTGTGTTGTACGCAACTTCGAGTTCTAACACACACTACAACCAATCAAACTAGCCGTTATGAATAGTAATACCTACTTTTTGAAATTATATATATTTTATATTTAAAAATAGACTTTATTTTTGGATTCGGAATATCAAATTTAGCCTAAGGTGAAATTTTGGTACTTTTCGGATAACTTTAATATTTTGATGAATAGTGAAAATTACTAAATTTTAATTAAAAACAACTTTTTTAATCAAAATAATTAATAGTGATAAATTAGGAATTTGAGTGGTTTTAAAGTATATTTAGAATATATTTTTACCATTTAATATAATTTTGGTCATTGGACATAAATTTACAATTAAACTGAAAATAAACAAGTGTCAATCTTTTGATAGTTATTATCTCTTAAAAACACGCTTTTTGTTTTGACAGCGGGAATTAATTTTAAATTAATTTCTGCCACTTCTGTGTTTTGAATTTAGAAAAATGGATTCCATATTTGGAATCAGAATTTTCAAATTTTGTAAAAAAGTAACTTTTAGTTTTAGACATTGTGAATAATTACTGCGGTAAATATTTTATTTACCATGGTTAAGGGTAAATCCGGTAAATAAGGGTTAAACAATAAAATTATAATAATACTAAATTACCCTAAAACGTGTCCTAGCCTTATTTGTTGATACATGTTCGACCATAGGCATCTTTGGGTCGATTTTGGGACCCCATGGTGCCACTTGTAGGTGATAAGGACACTTTATTTTAATTAAGTTTAAATGAATACAAAAATGACACAAGCATATATCTTTTAGGAAAAAAATATTTACATAAGGTTATATATGTTGGATTTTAGATTATAAATATTCATTATAAAGATAAAAAGATTTCCTACATAATGATATTTTATTTATAATTTTTAGACATTAAATAATTTAATTTATTTATGACACAATGATGATGAATTAATTACTATAATAGTGAAAAAATAAAATAATTGATATTATAAATACCCAAATAAATATAATATGAAACTTTTAATGAATTAAACTAATTTTATAGGATAATATGATATATTAGGATTGATTTAATTGACTTTGTTCGAAGTAATCAATCTGTTATGAGTTTCAAAAAAATCAACTATTGAATAGTGTAAAAATTGACATAAAAGAGTTCTTAAAACAAATATTATATTATTAATTGATATTAAATTCATAAAAATCTAAGGTTCTGCCAAGAGACTTATATCATGATAGGTTCATCATTAATGGACCACTTTGGGGTCGCTTGGATTTATATAGTAAGTTTATTAACCATATTATATAAAAATATAAAGAGACATTGTAAAAGTGAAACTAATTAACTTAGAGTTAATAATTAAAGATAAGGTTAATATAAGTACCCAAACCTGTCTAAATTCTATTGGTTGAGTTGTTTTCGACCCATCCCCACCTTAACATTTAAATAATCAACTTTGGAGCCATTAGAAACCGAATAAGAATTTATTATAAACTAATATTTCTAGCTTTTCCAAAGGTGCCCCTCACCCCTCTTATAAAAGGGCACTCCTCCTTCTCTTTTCTTCACACCTTAAAAGCCTTTTGGTTCGGCCAAACTCTGCCCAAATACTCTCCCAACTTCCCTCACTACAACCTAGAGGCCTTAGTTTGATCATAAAGCCAACCTAAGGAGCCCTTTTGATCAAATCAAAAGGAAGAACCCGAAGAAGAGGAGGTTAACCTACCCCAACCAAGGAAAAGTACAGGGTAAGGGTTATTTCACAATCTCTTCATTATCCGAGGTTGTTTATACGTAATAATCTACTGGGATTTCTTTATCATCCACATACATGTTTCTTAGAAATGTATTTCAAAACATATTTATTATTTACAAGAATATGGGTTAAAGTCATTTATACCCTTGTTTGACTTTTTATAAGAGGTTTATAAAGGAATCTTTCCGTCGTTTTCAAAACAAGGTCTTTTTTAACCTTTTTGACAGAATTAAGGTAAGAATTTTTTCTTTAACTTATACGGCGGGTGCGGATATTTTCCGCCGTTATAAAATCTTCAAAGCTTTCCTTACAAGCTTATAAGAATATTTTCAAAGAAAATGTTTTATTTTATATGGCTCTTAAATGATTTCAAAAATAGAAAGAGATATTTCTCTAAAAAGTGTTTTGATTTCATCTATGTCAACATCCTTTGATGGATTTTACGATTATTTGAAGTTGATTTATTATGATATAAAACTTCCATATTGTAATAAAGTTTTGTGATATGTTTGACTGTGAATGTGCCATTTATATACCATTCATGGTTTATGAGTAAATTATTGACATTTCGTATGCTAGTTCCAATAAGAATGTTTATGTTATATTTCAACCTTTACTTCATATGAATGTGTTGGACAAGTATGTTCCAGGTTGGGGACTGGTTAAAGTAAGCCCTCCAGGTTGGGAACTGGTAAAAGTAAGCCCTCCAGGTTAGGGACTGGTAAAAGTAAGCCCTCCGGTTTGGTCTCCAGTTATTAGAGGAACTCCGGGTTGGTGTCCGGTTATTAGAGGCACTCCGGGTTGGTGTCCGGTTATTAGAGGCACTCCGGGTTGGGTTCCGGTTACAGTTAGCCCCAAGGTCTTGGGATGAGGCCTTGACAAAGAAATTAAAGTTCAGCATTATGCATTCCATCATTATGAAAGTGGTTATTGATTTTGCATGTGATTATTCGATTAGTAGAATAACCATGTGAATAAGTAAATGGCATTATTTCATTTTATTTATGCCATACTATGTTAAAAGTTCAAGTTTAAAAGGCTTTTGTTTTAGTTATACATTGCCTTAAATGTTTATTCTTATTTATGAAAGTTTCCGCTATATTGTTATCCTTACTGGGCATTTGAGCTCACCCCTTTTCTATGTTTTATTTTTCCCAGGAAGTGAAGAAGTAAATTATGAATGACCTGCAGGGATATTATGTGGGGATATGAGTGTGGATTATGGAGACAATATGTTGTTGTAGTAGTTTTTCATTTTATGATGTAATGTAAGACTTATGAATATATCTAGTTTTTCCAAGGCTACTAAACCAATCGGTCTTTCGAGATTTGATCTTTCTTGTGATCATGCCAATGTTATGTAATAATGCACCGACTCTAGGTAACTGGGGTCGGGGCGTTACAGTTGGTATCAGAGGAAGTTTAGTACAAACCTTGGAAGCTAGATTTAGATAAACTCTGATTAGAGCACGTAGACCTAAGATGAACTTTGAGGATTAGTATAGAAGAACTTCCAAGAATTTTGGTATTGTAGATATTTTGTGAGTTTTCCGAGCAATACATCCCTGTCTGGATACGAGCAGGTGGAGGCGGCTCTGGCACAGATGTACCTAGGGGTAAAACTCGAAAACACCGCTTTAAGCTAGACTCGAACGAGAACTGGTGCACGACAACGGGCCTTGCTTCACTCTTGGTTACGACACTCCCGGGGGATATGCTTAGGATAACTCTCATTTTCCTTACAAATCATTATGAAGGGTTTATGAGTATATACTTCCTCAAAGTAGACATTTTTATGATTATGGATTATATCCATAAACTATTTAATTTATGTTATGTGTTTTACAAGTTTGGGATTAGGTATTGTTATTCATAAACTAATCTAATGTATGCCATTGTTTAGAAATGGCGCCCAGTAGAAGGAATGAGAACTCTAGCAATGCACATGATACAAAGAGAAAGAAGGATCATATATTTTATGGTCTTAAGCCATAATTTACAAGAGAAATAGTATCGCATGTATTATCATCATATGAAGAAATAATATAATGTGTTGATAAGATAAGTAAAGAGTTTACTGAGTCCTATGGCTTTGAAGGGAAGCAAGAGAAGAAAAATATGGAAGAGAGAAAGATGGATAAAGGGAAGAGGGAAAAGAAGAATTTTCCCATATGTGGTAACTGTGGAAAGAAACACCCTGGAACTTGCCTGAAAGGAATGAGATTTTTTTATAAGTGTGGAGGAAAAGGGCACAAAGTACGTGACTGCAAGGGTAAGAAAATGGTTTCAAATGTACAATGCTTCATTTGCAAGGAGATTGGACACTACGCGAACCTATGTCCCAGTCATCAGACTATGCCGCAAATGATGCTATTGGATAATAATCAAGTTATGATACTACCACAGATTAAGAGGAATGATTAGAGTTCTTATGTTGATTATGTCAATTGAGTGTTGTATCAACAATGTACTTGTTATAATAATTATGGAGTATATAAGGATTGTACTGCAGTACTATTTCATTAAGGACTTGAGATTGTGTGGAACAAAGAAAAGTGACTCAATAGCAGGATAAATTTTTGGAAAATATATGGTTGAGAGAATGATAAACCATAATATAGTTCTGATACCGAGGTAGTGATTTTGGAATAATACATGATTGTTTTGGAAAAATTATATTGGATATTCTTGACTACCTTGGAATTGATTATTGATTTGTATATTCCATCATTGTTGGGGTTTAAAACATTTTTGGATTGATGAAGTAAATCCAGCATTCTATATGGAATAAGGGAGAATGAATGTAATCAATAAGGAATATGGTAATTCAGGATGTTTCAGTGTATTAAAAGAATACATGATGAAGGTATTCATATGCTATTACGGGGTAAAAAGGATCTACATTATGTTTACCTTCCTTATAAATGTTGGACTGTGAGTTTGGACAGAAGTATTTTGGATAGTTCTAGTTTGGATTATTTTGGATTGCCATAAAAGGACAACCCGGAGGTCGGGCGGCAACTCGTCGCGTCCGGCAAGGCTGCGAGACTTGAACCCGCAACCGAAGGGCGACAAGGGTGTATCACCTACCACTGGCCCACGAGATGTCCTGGATTAAATAATGTAGTTTTTTTAAAAGATATGGTAGATGAATTATAAATTCATTTATTTTGGAACCCTGTACGAATAGTATAAATAGAAATTTTTTTTACGTTCTATTATCTTTTAGAGTGAAAGATGAGTTTGTGGTAGAAATTTATTAATGGATAAAACTCTAATTATAAAGTAAGTATATCTCCTTACGATCTTAGCCAATCTCATAAATAAATTCCTCAACATTAATAAAAGGAACTTAGAACAAGAATGTTGTCCTAGATGGTACCTTAAATCATCACTAATTTATGGCTTTGGGATTTTTGGCCTTTTCATAGCCATGTTCTCTACCACTCTCCATCAGATAATTGATGGTTAGATTTCTCTTCCATATCCATATTTTCCTACATGGAACCCTAGTATGTGTTATTTTCGGTAATCTTCATACTTTCCACTCTTTGTTTTAAATAGAGGCCTCATTAATTCATTTTTCGATGTGGGATTTCAACTAAGATATTTTGAAACGTCAAAAATGTGTTATCCCAATACCCTATGTGTTGTTGAACCGATGGTATTTCAAATCATCATAGATTGATGAGTTTAAGGACCTCAATTTTATACTTGTTTGTGATTGATGACCTCAATCACTACCTATAAATATTTACGTTTTTCCTCCAATTATATGTCTCTAATTACCACCAATGTTCTCCTAATCGAGATCATAATTTGGTGGTGACCCTTTCATTTCTCTTTTCCTCATATTAAGACTAAATTTTAGTAACCCAATTTCCGATGTGGGTTTTCCCACAAATATATTTTCTATTTTCAACCTTTTATTTTCGAAGAACAATTTCAAATTGCGAGGACGCAATTTATTGAAGGAGGGGAGAATGTAACACCCCAAGATTTCATAGTATGTTATTTCTTCAAAATAATTCAATAACTTGCACTACACGCAACACCGAGTTCAATCACACCATGACTTACAAAAAAAAATCCATTCAAAAGAGGTTATGAATAGTATTAACTAAATTTTAAACTTTATATAATCCTTATAATTTGAGAATCCATATTATGAGTTTCTTAGATATAATGCAAGAACAAATTCATTTTCAGTATTGAACTTTTATCAACTTTTAATAGTGAACCCTTTTTAAATACAATATTTTAAACTTTTTAACTAAATGGGGACATCAAAAATTTAAAATGAAACATCCCAAGCTTCCACGGTACGCTTTCCTTTGAATAATACAGTAGCGTGTGTTGTACGCAACTTCGAGTTCTAACACACACTACAACCAATCAAACTAGCCGTTATGAATAGTAATACCTACTTTTTGAAATTATATATATTTTATATTTAAAAATGGACTTCATTTTTGGATTCGGAATATCAAATTTAGCCTAAGGTGAAATTTTGGTACTTTTCGGATAACTTTAATATTTTGATGAATAGTGAAAATTACTAAATTTTAATTAAAAACAACTTTTTTAATCAAAATAATTAATGGTGATAAATTATGAATTTGAGTGGTTTTAAAGTATATTTAGAATATATTTTTACCATTTAATATAATTTTGTTCATTGGACATAATTTTACAATTAAACTGAACATAAACAAGTGTCAATCTTTTGATAGTTATTATCTCTTAAAAACACGCTTTTTGTTTTGACAGCGGGAATTAATTTTAAATTAATTTCTGCCACTTCTGTGTTTTGAATTTAGAAAAATGGATTCCATATTTGGAATCAGAATGTTCAGATTGTGTAAATAGGTATCTTTTAGTTTTAGACATTCTGAATAATTACTGCGGTAAATATTTTATTTACCATGGTTAAGGGTAAATCCGGTAAATAAGGGTTAAAAAATAATATTATAATAATAATAAATTACCCTAAAACGTGTCCTAGCCTTATTGGTTGATACATGTTCGACCATAGGCATCTTTGGGTCGATTTTGGGACCCCATGGTGCCACTTGTAGGTGATAAGGACACTTTATTTTAATTAAGTTAAAATGAATACAAAAATGACACAAGCATATATCTTTTAGAAAAACAATATTTACATAAGGTTATATATGTTGGATTTTAGATTATAAATATTCATTATAAAGATAAAAAGATTTCCTACATAATGATATTTTATTTATAATTTTTAGACATTAAATAATTTAATTTATTTATGACACAATGATGATGAATTAATTACTATAATAGTGAAAAATTAAAATAATTGATATTATAAATACCCAAATAAATATAATATGAAACTTTTAATGAATTAAACTAATTTTCTAGGATAATATGATATATTAGGATTGATTTAATTGACTTTGTTCGAACTAATCAATCCGTTATGAGTTTCAAAAAAATCAACTATTGAATAGTGTAAAAATTGACATAAAAAAGTTATTAAAACAAATATTATATTATTAATTGATATTAGATTCCTAAAAATCTAAGGTTCTGCCAAGAGACTTATATCATGATAGGTTCATCATTAATGGACCACTTTGGGGTCGCTTGGATGTATATAGTAAGTTTATTAACCATATTATATAAAAATACAAAGAGACATTGTAAAAGTGAAACTAATTAACTTAGAGTTAATACTTAAAGATAAGGTTAATATAAGTACCCAAACCTGTCTAAATTCTATTGGTTGAGTTGTTTTCGACCCATCCCCACCTTAACATTTAAATAATCAACTTTTGAGCCATTAGAAACCGAATAAGAATTTATTATAAACTAATATTTCTAGCTTTTCCAAAGGTGCCCCTCACCCCTCTTATAAAAGGGCACTCCTCCTTCTCTTTTCTTCACACCTTAAAAGCCTTTTGGTTCGGCCAAACTCTGCCCAAATACTCTCCCAACTTCCCTCACTACAACCTAGAGGCCTTAGTTTGATCATAAAGCCAACCTAAGGAGCCCTTTTGATCAAATCAAAAGGAAGAACCCGAAGAAGAGGAGGTTAACCTACCCCAACCAAGGAAAAGTACATGGTAAGGGTTATTTCACAATCTCTTCATTATCCGAGGTTGTTTATAAGTAATAATCTACTGGGATTTCTTTATCATCCACATCCATGTTTCTTCGAAATGTATTTCAAAACATATTTATTATTTACAAGAATATGGGTTAAAGTCATTTATACCCTTGTTTGACTTTTTATAAGAGGTTTATAAAGGAATCTTTCCGTCGTTTTCAAAACAAGGTCTTTTTTAACCTTTTCGACAGAATTAAGGTAAGAATGTTTTCTTTAACTTATACGGCGGGTGCGGTTATTTTCCTCCATTATAAAATCTTCAAAGCTTTCCTTACAAGCTTATAAGAATATTTTCAAAGAAAATGTTTTATTTTATATGGCTCTTAAATGATTTCAAAAATAGAAAGAGATATTTCTCTAAAAAGTGTTTTGATTTCATCTATGTCAACATCCTTTGATGGATTTTACGATTATTTGAAGTTGATTTATTATGATATAAAACTTCCATATTGTAATAAAGTTTTGTGATATGTTTGACTGTGAATGTGCCATTTATATAGCATTCATGGTTTATGAGTAAATTATTGACATTTCGTATGCTAGTTCCAATAAGAATGTTTATGTTATATTTCAACCTTTACTTCATATGAATGTGTTGGACAAGTATGTTCCAGGTTGGGGACTGGTTAAAGTAAGCCCTCTAGGTTGGGGACTGGTAAAAGTAAGCCCTCCAGGTTAGGGAATGGTAAAAGTAAGCCCTCCGGTTTGGTCTCCGGTTATTAGAGGAACTCCGGGTTGGTGTCTGGTTATTAGAGGCACTCCGGGTTGGTGTCCGGTTATTAGAGGCACTCCGGGTTGGGTTTCGGTTACAGTTATCCCCAAGGTCTTGGGATGAGGCCTTGACAAAGAAATTAAAGTTCAGCATTATGCATTCCATCATTATGAAAGTGGTTATTGATTTTGCATGTGATTATTCGATTAGTAGAATAACCATGTGAATAAGTAAATGGAATTATTTCATTTTATTTATGCCATACTATGTTAAAAGTTCAAGTTTAAAAGGCTTTTGTTTTATTTATACATTGCCTTAAATGTTTATTCTTATTTATGAATGTTTCCGCTATATTGTTATCCTTACTGGGCATTTGAGCTCACCCCTTTTCTATGTTTTATTTTTCCCAGGAAGTGAAGAAGTAAATTATGAATGACCTGCAGGGATATTATGTGGGGATATGAGTGTGGATTATGGAGACAATATGTTGTTGTAGTAGTTTTTCATTTTATGATGTAATGTAAGACTTATGAATATATCTAGTTTTTCCAAGGCTACTAAACCAATCGGTCTTTCGAGATTTGATCTTTCTTGTGATCATGCCAATGTTATGTAATAATGCACCGACTCTAGGTAACTGGGGTCGGGGCGTTACAGTTGGTATCAGAGGAAGTTTAGTACAAACCTTGGAAGCTAGATTTAGATAAACTCTGATTAGAGCACGTAGACCTAAGATGAACTTTGAGGATTAGTATAGAAGAACTTCAAAGAATTTTGGTATTGTAGAGATTTTGTGAGTTTTCCGAGCAATACATCCCAGTCTGGATACGAGCAGGTAGAGGCGGCTCTAGCACAGATGTACCTAGGGGTAAAACTCGAAAACACCGCTTTAAGCTAGACTCGAACGGGAACTGGTGCACGACAACGGGCCTTGCTTCACTCTTGGTTACGACACTCCCGGGGGATATGCTTAGGATAACTCTCATTTTCCTTACAAATCATTATGAAGGGTTTATGAGTATATACTTCCTCAAAGTAGACATTTTTATGATTATGGATTATATCCATAAACTATTTAATTTATGTTATGTGTTTTACAAGTTTCGGATTAGGTATTGTTATTCATAAACTAATCTAATGTATGCCATTGTTTAGAAATGGCGCCCAGTAGAAGGAATGAGAACTCTAGCAATGCACATGATACAAAGAGAAAGAAGGATCATAAATTTTATGGTCTTAAGCCATAATTTACAAGAGAAATAGTCTCGCATGTATTATCATCATATGAAGAAATAATATCATGTGTTGATAAGATAAGTAAAGAGTTTACTGAGTCCTATGGATTTGAAGGGAAGCAAGAGAAGAAAAAGATGGAAGAGAGAAAGATGGATAAAGGGAAGAGGGAAAAGAAGAATTTTCCCATATGTGGTAACTGTGGAAAGAAACACCCTGGAACTTGCCTGAAAGGAATGGGAGTTTTTTATAAGTGTGGAGGAAAAGGGCACAAAGTACGTGACTGCAAGGGTAAGAAAATGGTTTCAAATGTACAATGCTTCATTTGCAAGGAGATTGGACACTACGCGAACCTATGTCCCAGTCATCAGACTATGCCGCAAATGATGCTATTGGATAATAATCAAGTTATGATACTACCACAGATGAAGAGGAATGATTAGAGTTCTTATGTTGATTATGTCAATTGAGTGTTGTATCAACAATGTACTTGTTATAATAATTATGGAGTATATAAGGATTGTACTGCAGTACTATTTCATTAAGGACTTGAGATTGTGTGGAAGAAAGAAAAGTGACTCAATAGCAGGATAAATTTTTGGAAAATATATGGTTGAGAGAATGATAAACCATAATATAGTTCTGATACCGAGGTAGTGATTTTGGAATAATACATGATTGTTTTGGAAAAATTATATTGGATATTCTTGACTACCTTGGAATTGATTATTGATTTGTATATTCCATCATTGTTGGGGTTTAAAACATTTTTGGATTGATGAAGTACATCCAGCATTCTATATGGAATAAGGGAGAATGAATGTAATCAATAAGGAATATGGTAATTCAGGATGTTTCAGTGCATTAAAAGAATACATGATGAAGGTATTCATATGCTATTACGGGGTAAAAAGGATCTACATTATGTTTACCTTCTTTATAAATGTTGGACTGTGAGTTTGGACAGAAGTATTTTGGATAGTTCTAGTTTGGATTATTTTGGATTGCCATAAAAGTGACAACCCGGAGGTCGGGCGGCAACTCGTCGCATCCGGCAAGGCTGCGAGACTTGAACCCGCAACCGAAGGGCGACAAGGGTGTATCACCTACCACTGGCCCACGAGATGTCCTGGATTAAATAATGTAGTTTTTTTAAAAGATATGGTAGATGAATTATAAATTCATTTATTTTGGAACCCTGTACGAATAGTATAAATAGAAATTTTTTTTACGTTCTATTATCTTTTAGAGTGAAAGATGAGTTTGTGGTAGAAATTTATTAATGGATAAAACTCTAATTATAAAGTAAGTATATCTCCTTACGATCTTAGCCAATCTCATAAATAAATTCTTCAACATTAATAAAAGGAACTTAGAACAAAAATGTTGTCCTAGATGGTACCTTAAATCATCACTAATTTATGGCTTTGGGATTTTTGGCCTTTTCATAGCCATGTTCTCTACCACTCTCCATCAGATAATTGATGGTTAGATTTCTCTTCCATATCCATATTTTCCTACATGGAACCCTAGTATGTGTTATTTTCGGTAATCTTCATACTTTCCACTCTTTGTTTTAAATAGAGGCCTCATTAATTCATTTTTCGATGTGGGATTTCAACTAAGATATTTTGAAACGTCAAAAATGTGTTATCCCAATACCCTATGTGTTGTTGAACCGATGGTATTTCAAATCATCATAGATTGATGAGTTTAAGGACCTCAATTTTATACTTGTTTGTGATTGATGACCTCAATCACTACCTATAAATATTTACGTTTTTCCTCCAATTATATGTCTCTAATTACCACCAATGTTCTCCTAATCGAGATCACAATTTGGTGGTGACCCTTTCATTTCTCTTTTCCTCATATTAAGACTAAATTTTAGTAACCCAATTTCCGATGTGGGTTTTCCCACAAATATATTTTCTATTTTCAACCATTTATTTTCGAAGAACAATTTCAAATTGCGAGGACGCAATTTATTGAAGGAGGGGAGAATGTAACACCCCAAGATTTCATAGTATGTTATTTCTTCAAAATAATTCAATAACTTGCACTACACGCAACACCGAGTTCAATCACACCATGACTTACAAAAAAAATCCATTCAAAAGAGGTTATGAATAGTATTAACTAAATTTTAAACTTTATATAATCCTTATAATTTCAGAATCCATATTATGAGTTTCTTAGATATAATGCAAGAACAAATTCATTTTCAGTATTGAACTTTTATCAACTTTTAATAGTGAACCCTTTTTAAATACAATATTTTAAACTTTTTGACTAAATGGGGACATCAAAAATTTAAAATGAAACATCCCAAGCTTCCACAGTACGCTTTCCTTTGAATAATACAGTAGCGTGTGTTGTACACAACTTCGAGTTCTAACACACACTACAACCAATCAAACAAGCCATTATGAATAGTAATACCTACTTTTTGAAATTATATATATTTTATATTTAAAAATGGACTTCATTTTTGGATTCGGAATATCAAATTTAGCCTAAGGTGAAATTTTGGTACTTTTCGGATAACTTTAATATTTTGATGAATTGTGAAAATTACTAAATTTTAATTAAAAACAACTTTTTTAATCAAAATAATTAATAGTGATAAATTATGAATTTGAGTGGTTTTAAAGTATATTTAGAATATATTTTTACCATTTAATATAATTTTGGTCATTGGACATAATTTTACAATTAAACTGAACATAAACAAGTGTCAATCTTTTGATAGTTATTATCTCTTAAAAACACGCTTTTTATTTTGACAGCGGGAATTAATTTTAAATTAATTTCTTCCACTTCTGTGTTTTGAATTTAGAAAAATGGATTCCATATTTGGAATCAGAATGTTAAGATTGTTTAAATAGGTAACTTTTAGTTTTAGACATTCTGAATAATTACTGCGGTAAATATTTTATTTACCATGGTTAAGGGTAAATCCGGTAAATAAGGGTTAAACAATAATATTATAATAATACTAAATTACCCTAAAACGTGTCCTAGCCTTATTGGTTGATACATGTTCGACCATAGGCATCTTTGGGTTGATTTTGGGACCCCATGGTGCCACTTGTAGGTGATAAGGACACTTTATTTTAATTAAGTTAAAATGAATACAAAAATGACACAAGCATATATCTTTTAGAAAAAAAATATTTACATAAGGTTATATATGTTGGATTTTAGATTATAAATATTCATTATAAAGATAAAAAGATTTCCTACATAATGATATTTTATTTATAATTTTTAGACATTAAATAAATTAATTTATTTATGACACAATGATGATGAATTAATTACTATAATAGTGAAAAATTAAAATAATTGATATTATAAATACCCAAATAAATATAATATGAAACTTTTAATGAATTAAACTAATTTTCTAGGATAATATGATATATTAGGATTTATGTAATTGACTTTGTTCTAAGTAATCAATCTGTTATGAGTTTCAAAAAAATCAACTATTGAATAGTGTAAAAATTGACATAAAAGAGTTCTTAAAACAAATATTATATTATTAATTGATATTAAATTCCTAAAAATCTAAGGTTCTGCCAAGAGACTTATATCATGATAGGTTCATCATTAATGGACCACTTTGGGGTCTCTTGGATGTATATAGTAAGTTTATTAACCATATTATATAAAAATACAAAGAGACATTGTAAAGGTGAAACTAATTAACTTAGAGTTAATACTTAAAGATAAGGTTAATATAAGTACCCAAACCTGTCTAAATTCTATTGGTTGAGTTGTTTTCGACCCATCGCCACCTTAAAATTTAAATAATCAACTTTGGAGCCATTAGAAACCGAATAAGAATTTATTATAAACTAATATTTCTAGCTTTTCCAAAGGTGCCCCTCACCCCTCTTATAAAAGGGCACTCCTCCTTCTCTTTTCTTCACACCTTAAAAGCCTTTTGGTTCGGCCAAACTCTGCCCAAATACTCTCCCAACTTCCCTCACTACAACCTAGAGGCCTTAGTTTGATCATAAAGCCAACCTAAGGAGCCCTTTTGATCAAATCAAAAGGAAGAACCCGAAGAAGAGGAGGTTAACCTACCCCAACCAAGGAAAAGTAAAAGGTAAGGGTTATTTCACAATCTCTTCATTATCCGAGGTTGTTTATACGTAATAATCTACTGGGATTTCTTTATCATCCACATCCATGTTTCTTCGAAATGTATTTCAAAACATATTTATTATTTACAAGAATATGGGTTAAAGTCATTTATACCCTTGTTTGACTTTTTATAAGAGGTTTATAAAGGAATCTTTCCGTCGTTTTCAAAACAAGGTCTTTTTTAACCTTTTTTACAGAATTAAGGTAAGAATGTTTTCTTTAACTTATACGGCGGGTGCGGTTATTTTCCGCCATTATAAAATCTTCAAAGCTTTCCTTACAAGCTTATAAGAATATTTTCAAAGAAAATGTTTTATTTTATATGGCTCTTAAATGATTTCAAAAATAGAAAGAGATATTTCTCTAAAAAGTGTTTTGATTTCATCTATGTCAACATCCTTTGATGGATTTTATGATTATTTGAAGTTGATTTATTATGATATAAAACTTCCATATTGTAATAAAGTTTTGTGATATGTTTGACTGTGAATGTGCCATTTATATAGCATTCATGGTTTATGAGTAAATTATTGACATTTCGTATGCTAGTTCCAATAAGAATGTTTATGTTATATTTCAACCTTTACTTCATATGAATGTGTTGGACAAGTATGTTCCAGGTTGGGGACTGGTTAAAGTAAGCCCTCCAGGTTGGGGACTGGTAAAAGTAAGCCCTCCAGGTTAGGGACTGGTAAAAGTAAGCCCTCCGGTTTGGTCTCCGGTTATTAGAGGAACTCTGGGTTGGTGTCCGGTTATTAGAGGCACTCCGGGTTGGTGTCCGGTTATTAGAGGCACTCCGGGTTGGGTTCCGGTTACAGTTATCCCCAAGGTCTTGGGATGAGGCCTTGACAAAGAAATTAAAGTTCAGCATTATGTATTCCATCATTATGAAAGTGGTTATTGATTTTGCATGTGATTATTCGATTAGTAGAATAACCATGTGAATAAGTAAATGGAATTATTTCATTTTATTTATGCCATACTATGTTAAAAGTTCAAGTTTAAAAGAATTTTGTTTTAGTTATACATTGCCTTAAATGTTTATTCTTATTTATGAAAGTTTCCGCTATATTGTTATCCTTACTGGGCATTTGAGCTCACCCCTTTTCTATGTTTTATTTTTCCCAGGAAGTGAAGAAGTAAATTATGAATGACCTGCAGGGATATTATGTGGGGATATGAGTGTGGATTATGGAGACAATATGTTGTTGTAGTAGTTTTTCATTTTATGATGTAATGTAAGACTTATGAATATATCTAGTTTTTGAAAGGCTACTAAACCAATCGGTCTTTCGAGATTTGATCTTTCTTGTGATCATGCCAATGTTATGTAATAATGCACCGACTCTAGGTAACTGGGGTCGGGGCGTTACATTCATGGTAAGAGAGGGTATCTGAAAAATATTATTTAAATATATATAGAGAAGGTGAGAAGGGATGAAAACACAATCATCTATGCTGAGTTACATTTTGAAAAAAATCCATTTTTAGTATGAAATGGCCATAAAACATTTATAATCTTAAAAAAAAGGTTTGGGAAGAATATTAAGGGAAAATTAAAGCAGAGAAAAGCTGACAAAAATGTAATGATATGGGAAAAAAACAACGAGGTTGTTTTTCTATTTCCATTATGTATCAAATTTTGGTAATCTCATTCTTTTAACAAAATATCATCATGTATTTTTATTGGGATATGATGGTAGTGGGATTAGAATGTTTTATTAAAACAAAATTTTGAGCTTGAAACAAAACTAGATGCTAAAAAATTATTGGATCTTGAAATTGAATTCATCAGAGGGGTTTTTCAAGTAATGGGGGACATGAGAAAATATGGTGATACTAAGAGCTGGAAAAAAATTAATGAGATTAAAGAAGAACTAAAAGATAATAAAAGAAGATCTAGAAGATTTGTAGGAATTGAACTAATCTCGGGTTACTAAACAAAAAAAAACAATTGGTGTAGAAACCTCATAAAAAATAATAAGATGTTGGTTCCAATTAGAATTAAGTTTTTTATTTGGGTGGGGTGTGTTTTAATCTTAACATAGATACAAAAATATTTTTATGTAGCTACATACACTCATGTTTAACCTTTAAATATAAGACAATAATTAGTGAGTCTATTACTTAAGTAATGTATAAATCATGTGCTGGGTGAGATGGATTTTAAGAATAACGGGCACTGGGATTTGTCTATTGGGTCTTCAATTTTGATCCTGGTTTTATTTTTGGGCATTATTTATCACAGCCCTGGTTATAACTAGGCTTGGTATTAGATTTGGGAGAAAGGATGTTCGATGAGGAGTGTGATGTGAGAAAGGAGGATATTTTATTATTGTTCCATAGCGAGGCCTTGGAGACTTGGCGATGTTTCAATATTTGATTTTGAGTTGTTATCTCCAAGACAAGCACTTCAAGTTGAACATGGTTTCAGTCATCTTGGAATTTCCTCAAACATCTTACATGCATCCTTCTTTGACCTTTCATCTGGTGCATCGAGGATCTTGTAGTCACCTCCATATTCTTCTTGGTCCTTCAATATAACTACATCCATTCAAACACATCTAAATCAAGTCCAACACATATCTTTTTATCTTTTACAAGTGTCTCGTTCAATCAAACAATGTGTAGGCTTGTCTTGGTAGGTCACACCCCATCAATCCTGTCTTTTCTGAACCAATTATCCTCATATGGATATGATGGAAACTTTAAATCGATCTATAATTGTTCATAATCATTCCTTTGTCAGTATCCAAGCATCTTCATTGATATTCATTTTTATCTGAGCTCCTCTCAGGCCGTGCCAATCCAACTTGGTCATCTTCAAAATATTTTTTGACCTTCCTTCTTCCCTGAGATTACTCAATTTTTATCACCCCGATGTTATATATTATTAGTTTATTAGTTGCTAAATCTTTCTTTTTGTTCAGTGACCTTATTTGTCAATTCGTTGGACTGTAAAACTTTTAAGGAGGTTTACAAACACAAAAAATTACCAATAGTTAATTTTTTTAAAAAATTAATGAGTAAACATATGTGTATTTATTCAATTACACACACACACACACATATATTATTAAATTTACATACATACATTTTACTATAATTATTCACAAACATACATATTTATAAATACATAAAACTATATGTATGGTCATTCATGGACCCATGCGATATGGACGCATATCTCTCTAATGGATGCATCTCTCTCTAGTGGTGGTTCTTCTGGGATTGGTTCCATGGCCAGTGACTCTGTTGGATCAACTATTCCCAAAGTCCATTACCTCAAACTAGGTACAAATGGCGGTGGAGGCCCAAACCATCCTAGTTGGCCTATAATCTTCTTTTGAGAGAGGTTGAATTTCTATCATTCTAGAGTTATATTTCCTTCCCATCATCAAAGTTGTATCTTCTTCAGATGTTGGTCTCCAACCGTTTGTTCTACTTGTCAAGAATATTCTCTCTCTTCACCTCCACTTCTCCACATGCTATTTCTATTGAATTAAAATGGAAAAGAATAAGGATGCACACTTTTTGGATTTATGTGGTCTCTTCAGCATCTCTCAAGATTGGTTGGAATATTTCCCTTATTGGATTTTACTTCTTTTATCATCTAATATCATATCTTTTAATTAAATTCATTTTTCCATTAAGAAAATATATAAACATATATATAATAATACATACAACATAAATGTTTTGTATTAAATTTAGAATGTATTTTTTTATACACTTTATGTAGTAATTAAATTTTATACCAAAATATAAATAAATATATCTAAAAACTACCAATCACATAAACACACAAAAGTTTTTGAATGGAAAAGTGAATTTAATTAAAATATCGAATATTAATAGATACAATATATAAAATATAATTTTCGGGACCGTGTTGGTTGGAAGTTTTTTTTTGAAATATGAAATAATTTTGTGCTAAAATTGTTTTCTTTTATTGTAAAATAATATTTAATTGAATAATAATTCACCTCACTTTATAAATGATAATGATCTGACTCAAAATTTTAATCCAAAGATCGGTTCCAGAATGACTAAGTAATACCATAGTATTTTGAAGAATTTTTCTAGAAGAAAAGGTTCATCAGACTCACCTTTGGTTTAGAAGGAATGTTATGATCATAAGGTGGCAGGAAACCGGGGTCAACCTAAATCTAATAAAAATATGATGATGCTTTGCAAATTTTTAATTCATAAAAAATCATATGTTATCATGAAAACTATTGGTGTTATCATTATAATGGATTTTGTGGATAGTTTATGATACCAATCATATCGAGACTCAGTTGCAAATAAAGAAGATGTTAGAAGATTATCATAATCAAAAAAGGTAATATATTGATGCTGACACCGGTCCATCAGATGTGGTGTGCCACTAATCATTGGATTAATCTTGAAACCAATCATCAAATATAGAGATGGTTGGAAGAGGGGATCAAAGGAATAGTTTTTCTTGGGGAGTTTATGGGACTGATGAAGGTAAGTCAGAGACTGATCAATTACCAATCAATCAATAATGTAGTCAACCATTTTATTCTAGATAATTTGTTCTTTTCTTGGAACAAGGATGAAATAAGAACTATGATATGTTTATTGTTTTCAATTGGTTGAAGAGTGATCATACATGAAGATATGCTGACTCATCAGACTAGAGATGACACCGGTCCATTGGATTGAATTATACACTGATTCATTAGGCACATCCTAACACTGATTACTTCACTGAATGTGGGATAATTGGTCTGGGGAAAAGACGAAAATGATATTTTCTACAAAAATCCATAGAAGTGTGTTCAAGGGGCATCTTGAAAGGTTGTTTTATGGGGTTTTAACTTGTCTAAATCATATTTCTATGTGTTTCTATAGAAGTATAGTAATTTTAAGAAGGTATGACTGCGCTTATAGAAAAAATAAATGGTGACTAAAGTCTAAAAAATTTTAAACAATGGTTATGGAAAGATGGTTTAAATGTGTTATATTTATCAGTTGGTATGGAGCATCAGAATGGAAAGTCTATTTTTAGTTGGTTCTAATAATCTTAATAAAGAGTCATATATATTTCATAAGTTTTATTTTTTTCAATTTATAAAAAGAAACATAATGAAAAATATATTGTTGAACATATTTCATCATCATAATGAGGAAATCAGAGTGAATATTAAAATCATACTGAAGAATGGCTAGAAAGTATGAAGTGAGTTGAAGCTATGAGAAGTTTTAATAAGGATTTATAATAATCAAGAAGAGTTGAGAAACATAGAAAAAGGAAAATATGTATATGAAATTAAAGGGAAAATGAATATTCATGAACATAGTTTTAATGGAAAAACTTTTCAGAATTCCACCTAACCATATTTGTTGAACCTATAAAAGGATAATAGTACATGGTAATTTTTTTACACTTGTATTGTTCAAGGGTGAAGATAGAATGGGATGTGATGAATGTTTCTTCAGAGAAGGAGTTTCAGGATTGAGTATTCCTGGGGCGTTTTGATGGATAGAAGAAGAAGAAAGAATATCATATCCATAGTTTTCTTGATCCAAACAAGTAATTGGAATATGATTTCCAGACTGAGGCATAAGAATTTTGATATTTTTTCAGTGGTATTCTAGTAGAATTATATTATCAGATTGAGAAATCAGGCTATCTATCAAACTAGTTAATCAAACTAGGTATCATTATGAAGTCTAGAGATGTTCTTACCTACTTCTGGGTAGGAAAGTGAAGAATTATTTTGAAGAATAAATTTTTGATGGTCAACAAGGTATCATAGTAAATTTTTTGAGTCATCTAGTAAATGTTTATTAACATGTTAAAAAAATTTGAATTACGTCATTTCATGAAACTTGAAACACACGAATTTATGTGTTGAACATTGTGGTACACAATTATAAAGGTATTCCCTATTCACTGTATCCACAAAAATAAATTATTATATAGTATATTGTGTGGAATTGGATTGTTTCTAAACCATACCAAGGACATAGATATTCTTGTTGAGTATTAAACTGAGTAAATTATTGTCTTCCTGTAGATTTGTGATTTTTTTGAACACAATGATAACTCTTTAATTGAAGGAGAAGGTTGCATTAAAATGAATGAAACATAAAAGAAAAAAATATCATTGATTCATCCCTCCCCCTTCCAGGGATACATTGATCTTGAATTGGAAATTTCAATTGGTTATAGAGCCAAGGTTCCCTTCAATTAATCATAGACAAAGCCTTTTAAAGAGATTTTGTCATAGAAAATCCTAATTTTATGAATAAGAAAGGGATTTTGTTCTTAATTGGCAAAGACTACCATATATTTAATGATAGAATTTTTCCTTATCTTATTTCTTTTGGGTATGATGTTCTTGAAGTTGCAATAGATGGATTTACACTTATTGAAGATAAACAACCTTTTACATATGTTAACAAGAAGAATTAGGGCAATGAGAAAAGTCCTAAGAATTTTTTTATCTCATTACTTTTAGAAAGTGGGTTTCTAAAAGTGAAAGGTGTTTCCACTAACAAAGGTATCTTGGATAAGATGTAAATTATTTATGATTCTAATTAAAATGTGATGAAGGTAATGTTACAAATCTTGAGATTGATGTATGATGATCTCAAGATGGGTGACTACGAATATATTATTGTCTTTTTTACTAGGTTGAATGACATTGTTAGCACTATTAGATATCTTGGTGAAAATTTGGAAAATTAAACGATTGTTGAAAAGATACTAATAATTATTCCTGAAATGTTTGTTGAAAAATTTTCATCTTTGAAAGATAGATATCATGAAACATTATCTCTTTAATATTTTCATAAAAATAACATTACTTATGAAATGAGAAGGGTGAAATTTATGAATGTAAAAAATAAAATTTGATCGATAAATGTCATTCAAGGATTCCAAAAACAAAATCAAAAGAATATTCTTGAAGAATAAGAAGAATAAGATGGTGATTTTGATTCTGAAAATGAGGTTTGTAAAAATATTAATAAATTTTTAACCATATTTTATAAAAATGTGAAAATAAGAATAGGTAAATACAAGGGGAAACATTCCTTGAAATGTTTTGAATGTAGATACGTTGGTCACTTTTTGAAAAATTTTCCTTGATAAAATAAAGAGGATAGTGATGAATATAAATGAAGGCCATTAATATTGTGGAAGAAATGGGATGGTGAGGCTAAATATTATTATATTGGAAAGGATAGAAAATTATCCATATTCAAAAGGAGAAGTTTCTTCTCTATAGATGATGAAGAAGAAGATAGTGAAGATGAATCTGAAAAATTCTATTGAGAAGTCTAGAGTGAATACATTTATTGAAATAGTTAATAATGGAGAATTAAAAAGTAGTTTTTCTAAAGAAAATGAAATGCTACTAAAAATGATATATGCCCACAGTTCAACACCTTGGGTATAGCCCCAAAAATAAGATACCCATAGTTTTGGGTCCCATGGGAAACTAAGGCTTTGATATAGCTCCACAACCTATAACCACAGATCTACCAAACTGTGGGTATATCTATTTTCCACTATGTCACAGCCTTATATGCACTTTGCACCCTATCATAGCCTTATTCCCATGGTTTTAAAACCATAGGTATAAATATTTAAAAAATTCAGTTTGTAGGTTTCGAATCTGTGACCTAGGCTTCTACCTCATTCTGCCCCACAAACATAGCTACATCACTTACATATATATATTAAGTTAACTATATTAATCTAGCCTTTGGAATTATAATAAACAATAGTGGGGGGTTTCGAACTTTTGATCTCTACTTCAATAACCAAAAATTCACCACTAGAGCTACAAAACATATGGTAATACATATATACATTTATTTATATATATTAATTTAAATCATCAAAATTAGAAAAATTAGTGTCGATTTTTGATCTCACAACTGCCGAGAAAGACACACAACACATAACCAACCAACCAACCAAAATTTCTTTTATAAAAAACTATATTGAAATTAATATATTAATCCTAACTGTGGGTATAGAAGGAAGAACTCTCGGTATAGGGTTTTACCACCAAAATAATGTTTCTCATTGTTGTGCGGGAATCCTATACACATAGTTCACTAAAACTGTGGGTATATGGTTTTTCACACAAACCTACACCCTTGTTTCTCAAAGAGAACCATCGGTATTGTTCTTGAACCAATACCTATACCCACAGTTTTTTCAAAAATGTGGGTATAGATTCGGAACCAACCCATATACCCACATGTTTAGAAAAACTGTGGGTATAGCTTCGGAAAGACCACTATATATGTGGTTTTTCAATAACTATAGGTTTAGGGGGATTAATACCCCCAGTTTATCCCAAAACTATGTGTATAGAGGCTTTTTATAGTAGTGAAACTCAATTATAATTTCATCTTAAAAATGAATTGAAAAATTAATAAGAATTATTCGGGGGCTTAAAAATTAAATTAAGAGGATGGAAAATGAAAAATCTTTAACAAGAAATCAAGAATTATTTCTTGATGTTAAAGTTAAGATATTGGAATAGATTACATATTTGATTAAATATATTGAGAAACAAATGAATCAGAATGAACATCTAGAAATATTTCTGAAGGTAAAAGGAAAAGAGTTGGAACTTTTCCAACAAAAACATTATTAAGATAAATTGAGGGTTATAAATTAGCAGAATTATATCGTTGATTATGGTGAAAGTTATGGAATGTTTAAACCTAGTAAGAATCAATAGTTACCTTTAATGATTGAGAAGAATGTTGAAATTATTTTTTACAATAAGAAAGTAGGTAATGTTATCTATGTAGCAAAAAAAATAAAGTGGATAAGTTGTAATTTTTTAAAAATTATCAATTTTCAAAAGTTCGAATAACTTATCATTACAATAAGAGATAAAATAGAACTAATATAAAAATAATATTGTGACTGATATGGGAATGGTTGGTGGCCAACAAAGTTCTCATATAAAAGACAATAATGTTTTTTCAAAATATTCTCACAACTCTTGATAGTATAGAAGTTACATAGGAAAATATTCTTTCAAAATATTCTACTAGTATTGTGGTGGAATAAGACATATGGAAAATATATGTTGTTTTTAACAATAAAATTACAATTATTCCTTAAATTAAAGAGGGAAAATTTTTAGGGGTTATAAAATCTTTCAAAGAAATAAATCTTAGAATAATATTTTTATGAAGATTGAGAAGGATGGTTTGAATGTTGGAAATAGATTCCAACCTATATAAACTATCTGTGAAATATGTGAACAATCTAGATATCTTCCAAAAGTTTGTCTTCTTTTGTTACTCACACAAATATTCTATTAACAATTCAATGAATCCAGATGTTAAGAAAGATAAAGGGAAAGAAAAGGCTCTTGATGTATAAACTAATCTTAAATATAAAAAAGGATAAAGATATTGGATCTTAAATAGTTGGTGTTCTTCTCATATGATAGGTGATTTAAAATTTTTGAAGAATGAGAAAGACTTCAAAGAAGGAACAATGGAATTTTTCAATAATTAATCAATCAGAATCAAAGGTTTTTGATCAACTATCATTGTGGAATAAGATTTGAAATCCAAGAAATCATTGATTTTTGATGGTCTATAACACAATCCATTAAGTGTTTCCAAACTTTTTATTGAAGGAAATAATATTATTTTCAGAAAAGTTGTTGTTTTTATATAGATGAATATGGAATGATAGTTACAAGGGAACAACATAAAAAAGGAAACATGATCAAAGTTAGTTATGTTAAAAACTCATGCTAACATAGTACGATAGAATAAAATCATTTATGACATAAAATCTTGGGAAACATGTGTTAGAGAAACATCAAAAAGTTATCTAAGAGATATAGTATTCCTGGAATTCAAGATATGTCAAGAACAAGAGATTAGCGTTGCACAATTTGTTAGAAGGAAAATATTAAAACTGTGTGCATAAGAAAGGTTAATTTTTCCAAAAAATGGCCCCTAGAACTTATTCATTCTAATAAATGTGGGCATTGAAAAAACAATAATCTTATTGGAGTAAGTACTTCATCACTTTTATTGATGACATTCCTCTAATTACTTATCTTATGTATAGGAAACATAAGTTTTATTATCTAAAAATATTTAAAAGTATCTATGGAAAATTTTAGATGTAAAGTGTGTATTCAATGAATAAGTTGAGAACAAACAATGGTTGTGAGTACAATAAGGATGAAATTGAATGTTATCTTGAGAATCATGGAATTCAGCATGAGTTTTTTATACCATACACTCCTCCACAAAATGTTGTTGTTGAAAGTAAAAAATAGAATTACGACATAATTTTTGCGAACTATGTTACTTGAACATGGTATCTCTCATTAAATTTGATGGTAAACTATGAGCACTACTGTGTATATTCAAAAATGATGTTTCTATAGGACAATTTCATATATGACTCCATATGAAATTTTCTGTGACAAAACTCCATGTTTGAACACTTAAGAGTTTTTGGGAGTCCATTAATCTCAATGAAGAAATGTGTTAACCTTTTAATGTTTGAGTAGAGAGTTGAAGATATAAATTTTCTTGGATTTGATTTGAAAAGAAGAGTGTACATATGTTTTTTCAATGCTTTGGGAAGACACGTTTACTATTTTGAAGTGAAAGTTATTGAAAATGTTGGGGACGAATAATTGACTCATGCAGATAAGTAATATTAACAGAAATAAATAAATTTTTAAAAGGATTTTGATAAGGATACAAACAATTAAAATCATACTCAAGAAAAAGAATCAGACTCAACTATTTCCAATTATGGGGAAGAATCTCAAAAATATTATCCCATGATGTGGAAGAAAGAGGAAGGTCAAAATATTATTGGTGGTCAACATAAAATGGTTCAAATAATAAGAACATCAAAATATATTACACATACTTCATTGTATTCCAATGTTAGGATAAAAATTGTGAATACTGTTTTTGAGCAGCAAGAATGGGTTTAGGCTGTGAATAAAGAGTTAGATCAGATTGAAAATATTGGTACTTGGGAACTCGTACCTAAACCAAATGACAAGATAAATTTTATTGATACAAAGTGTGGTTTTCAGAACAAGTTGAATAAATAAGGTGAAGTGATATTAAATAAATAAAATTAGTGTTCAAAAGTTACTCATAGATTGACTGCATTGATTTTGATGGGATGATTTCTCTGTTGGTAAGTTGATAACTAATTAAAATCAATCTTGTTATTTATACAAATAAAGATAAAAATTTGTTTTGATGGATGTGAAATAAAAAATTATGAATGGTGATCTTAATCAGGAAGATTTAATTCAACAACCATGTGGAGTTTTTTGGGAAGTATAAAATTTATGTGTGCATGTTGAATAAAGACTTTTTTTTAGGGATAAATCATGCAATGAGGGTATGGTATTCTTAATTTGATACATTCTTGAGTAAGAAGGGTTTTAATGAAGTAAGAGTTGATAGTAATTTTTCATCAAATAAAGTTAGTATTTTTAACTCATCGTTTTTTATGATGATGGCATTTTCTTCAATGGTAATGATGACATTACTTGTGAAAACATTTATCAAGAGATGAATGTTTTTTTTCAGATGTCTATTTTGGGTGAAATGAAATAATCTTTTAGGTTAAAAATCTCACAAAATTAGAAATACATTTTCCATTCCCAAGAAAATTATGATAAGGAAAATCTTAATATGATATGTATGGGAAATTCAAAACCAGTTTCCACACTGATTTTAGTGGTAACCAAATAGGAAATGATGGATAAGGAATTGAAGTTAATGCCAAAGAGTTTTGAAATCTGTTTATAAGTTTGTTGTATTTTACTAACTCAAGAAAAGAAATTTTTTATGTTGATGTGAAATATTTAAGAGTGCTCCAAAGTAATAACATCTATTGGATTAGAAAATAATTAATAGATATATTAAGGGAACTATTTCTTTAATTGAGTATGATTACTCCTAAAGTATTGACTTGTTTGGGTATTCAAATGTTGATTGGTCAGGGAATTTTGATTATAGAAGATCTACATCAATTAGATTTTTCTTTATAAGGAATGTTTTTTAGTTGGTATAAAAAGAAAAAAAATTTAGTTAATATTAGCATATTTAAATTTGGATCTATTTCTTCCACTCAAACTGCTACCCAACATATGTGGATGAATAATTAGCTGAAATAATTACATGTTGAAGTAATATTACCCTTTCTCTTCTGTTGTTATAGTCAAAGTAAAATCAAATATATATGAAATCTGGTAAAAATCTCACTCAAAACATATTGATATCAAATATAATTTCATTAATGTGAATGTGGATAAAATTGAATTGAAGGTGGAGTATGTTTTTATATTTTAAAAAGTAGATTATATTTTTACAAAACCATTATTACAGGAATAATTCTTCAAACTGATGTTGAACATGGAAATCCAACCTTTTTATTATCAAGTTTAACCTATGTTTTCCCTCTATCTCAACTATTCTTTTAATATTGTTGTCAAGTGGGAGGATTTTTTAACAAATCATTCTATTGATATGTGCTAATCCTTTTCATGATGTATGTATGTAGTGGGAGTTGGGGGTAAGCTATGAACTAAATATTAATGTTTGTAAACTATTATATCATTTTGTTGGAGTGGTTATAGAAAACACTTATTGATAAGAAAGTAGAAAAATTGATGGATGTTGTGAACTAAATTTTAAGAAGGTACATGAGTCACTACTTTTGGATATCATGGGTTTTCTATCATTAATTATTAATTCCTAGAATGATTTAGCTCACATCTGATTATAATTATTGATACGAAATCTATTTCACGAGGATAAAAATTTAAGTGATTTATGAACCATGGTTGAAAACAAAATCCACAGGGGGATATTGTTGGAACCATGCTAGTTGAAGTTGTTTTCAGAAGCTAAAAAAATTTTGTGCTAAAAGAATTTTATTTTTTTTTGGAATGGAGATGTCAAATAAATAGAAATAACCTCAATTTAAAAATGATGGTGATCCGAATAACATTCGTAATTAAAATATAAGAACAAGAATTATTATGAAATACCATCAGATTGTGATGATGTTTTCTGGGATAAAATGTTCATCAAACTCACTTTTGGTCTCGAAAGAAAGTTCTGATCATAAAGAGGATCAAAATTGAAGTATTCATGGATCTGATGAAAACCTAACAATGATTTACTAATTTTAAATTCACAAAAATCATAAGTTATGTTGAAAAAATATGATTATTTACTTGTGAAGGATTTTTGGTAGTGTTGGTGCTGCCAATCTTATTGAGGCTTGTTTGGAAAGAATGAAGACATTGAATGTTTATCATAACTAGATAAAGAAATAGGTTTCTTCTAACACTGGTCCATCCGACATGGTATGACACCAATAATAGGTGTAATCATGATACCAATCATCAGATAAAGTAATGGCTAAAATAATGGAATTAGGGGATGATTTATTTTTATTTTGATTTGATGGGACCAATGGGGGTAAGTTAGAGACTGATCAATTAGAGATCAATCAACAATATAGTCAACAATTTTCATTAGGATGAATTGTTTATCACTTGGTTCAATAATGAAAGAATAACTCTAATATGTTTTGTAACACCCTAAGCTTCCATGGTATGTTTCCCCTGAAATAATGTAATAGCTTTCATTTTATGCAACATTGAGATTCTAACACACCGCGACCAATCAAACTAGTCGTTATGAATAGTAATAACCACTTTTTGAGATTTTATAAATTTTATCATTCAAAATGGACTTCATTTTTGGATTCAGAATATCGAAATTATCTTAGGGTGAACTTTTGGAATTTTTCTGAAAACTTTCAATTTTTGATGAATATTGAAAAACACCCAGTTATAGTTTAAAACCAAATTTTTATTTAAATAATTATTTATTTTATTTAAATTTATTTAAGGTCAAAATAGATACATAATAATAATATATATTCAATTTAATTCATTGGAGTCAGTTTATAATAATTTTAGATATATAAAAATTTTATTGAACTTTTTAACCGACTATTACCCACCTCTTAGGAGCATTTGCACATTTGGATAAAAGATAATTTTATTGCTTCTATGAATTTAATTTCAAAAATATGATAGAAACGGTTTATATCAATAAATAAAATGAGGTTCAATAAGATAAAAATAATTTTTCATGAATAGTAACTTTTGACTTTTATTTTCCACTGTTACAAGTAAATAGGGTAGTGAAGGGTACAAATGATATTATTACTACACTAACACATGTACTAATTCTATTGGATAAGTTTAATTTTACCAAATATAACCCTAGTAATAAAATATAGTCCTTTAGGTCCACTTAAATTAGATTAGGACAATTATTATAATTTAATTCAAAGAATAGTTATAAGTGTTAAATTCAATTCTTAATAACTAAACCATTTTAAATATAGGGTTATACATAGGATAAATTTTACTGTAAATATTCATTAGAAATATAAAACGATTTCATACATAATGGTATTTTATTTATATTTTTTAGACATTATATAATTTAATTTATTCATGACCTAATGATGATGCAGTAATTACTTAATTAATGAAATATTTAAATATTTTATATTATAAATATCCAAATAAATGTAATTTGAGACTTTTTATGAATTAAACTAATTTTCTAGTTTAATATTACATGTTAGGGTTGGTTATGTGAATTGTTTTAAATGTAATATTTTTGTTATGAATTTATGAAAAAAAAACCAAATAGTGTCAAAATTGACATAAAATAGTTTTTAAAACAAATATTATATTATTAATTGATATTTTTTCCCTAAAAATATAACGCTTGGCCAGAAGACTTATATAATGATAGGTGTATCATAAATTAACCACTTGGGGTTCTCTTGGAATCATATAGTTTGTTTATTAACCATATAATATTAAAATACAAAGAGACATGGTAAATGTCAATATTATTTAACTAAGAGTTAAATATAAATGTTAAGGTTAATATAGTGACCCAACCTATCTAAAACCTATTGGTTGAGTGGTGTTTGACCCATAACCACCTTATACTTTAAATAATTAATTTTTGAGCCATTATAAACCAAAAATGATTTTATTATAAAATAATATTTCTAGCTTTTCCTAAGGTGCTCCTCACCCCTCTTATAAAAGGGCACTCGCCCTTCCATCAAATTCACACCATCAAAGCCTTTTTTCAAATCCAACCTCTGAAAAAATACCCTATCAATTTCCTTCCCTTCATCCTAGTGGCCTTCCTTTAGTCATAAAGCCAACCTAAAGAGCCCTTTTGATCAAATCCAAAGGAAGAACCCGAAGAAGAGGTAAATATTTCATCACCTCATTCAAGTTCCTTTCTTCATCTACATCCACTTTATTTGTTGTTTCAAATATAAAATAATAACTACAGTATCTTCTATATACTGTGATGCTATTATAAATATGGTACAACCATATTCATTATTCTATACATCCTTTGAATGACATGTCAATACAAATGCGTACGTCCGGCTTACAGTCTCCACGTCGTGGTGTAATTGTTATTCAATACATTATTATTTGGATGGGTTTAATAAAGATGTGTAATTGATGTAAATAATAAATATAACATGATAATGATTCATTATATATGATATACCATCCAGTTATATATTGTTTTAATATCAAAGGAATGATATTGTCGCTCGTGCGTACATATAGATTACCGTCTCCAAGAACGCGATGAGATTCATTTCCCATCGTAATCCATTCAATAATAATTTTCATTAGATGATTAAAAATAATTTTTAAAGACTTAAAATAATTCTTAATATGAATAAGATACATCCTTTTCATAAAAGAAACAACTTACGAAACAAATCATATAAAGGAAAATAAATCCGTTAATACCTGAAACGACGATAATACTAAAATATTATTAACAAAGAAATATTAAGATATCATATATGATATAATATTAATGTATATTATTCTTGTATAATTTAATAACAATTATTTCACCATTATACAGTAGGTTAACCTACCCTCGACCAAGGAAAAGTACAAAGTAAGGGGTTTCTTATCTCACTTTTAATTTTGTGTTATTTCCATTGTTCACCACTTATTTATTGGATGTGGTGTATTATGTACTAACATTTGATATTTATTATCATTATTCTATTTAAATTCATGGTATTATGTGATTCATTTTGTGGTTATTAACTTTTGTTCATACGACTCGATTGATTACAAAAAATTATGGGTTTTTCATCTAACTTTTTATTCTCATGAGATTCATGCTATATTGGCCACTATTTTCTTTTAGTGTGGAGAATGTATTGTCGATGATTGAATTCTTGGTGTAATATAATTAAATTTATTTTTATTTACATCTTCATTGTATGATCCTTTTTTCATGGGTTTTATATTTCATATGTTACCAAATCGGTAAGGGAATTTCAAATTTCAATTTCCACTCAGTGGGCTTTACGTATACTTCATTGATTATTTTACTCCAAGATTATGTGTGGAATCACTATTTATTATTTATTTAATATTTTCTACTCCCCTTTGTTTATATATATGTTTGATATCAATAATAACTCCATTGATAGTTTCTCAAGTCATTAATATAATCTTGATCTTAACTCAATTTCCTTTCAAAGAGTTAAACATCCAAATCATTGGTGTTGTTTTTACTAGACTATGTGTGAATGTACTCTGATTGATTTACATTTAATTTACAATCATATTGAGTGTATTTATATTTTTCACACATAATTATGTCATTGATTGATCCAATACCTAAGGATACTGTCTTTATAATGGATTTCATCTCTATTTACATTCCTTTGAGTCTTCTTTGTTGTTATGCACCAATTAACTTTTATATGGTGCATATATTGTCCTTTGACATAATATATCATGAAATACTTTATTCTCAAGATATTATAATGTTTTTATTACCTCAATTTTTTCTATTCAAGTGTATTTCATTTGGTTAAGAACTGTAACTAAAATATCATTTTTAATTATCTAAAAAAAATTTCTTCGAAATATTTATCATTAATTTCCATGTTTTAAAAATGGGTTTAAGGATTTATTTATATGGAAATTAATGTTTTAAAATTAATATTCCATTTAAATGTTTCAAAGTGGTATGGGACACTTTGATTCAAAAGTCTATTTTTAAACGGCTTCTTGAAAAATAGTGTGACTTTTAAATGATTTCAAGAAAAAGGAGGATATTTCCATCAAATAGTTTTGATTATTATTTTCATATATGTCAATATCTTTTATTATTATCAATTGAGGTTAATATTTTACAATAAAATCTTCCATATTGTATTGAATGAGTTATATTTGAATGCATATGATCTATTTTTATACCATTCATGGTTTGTGGATAAAATATTGAAATTTCGTATGCTAGTTTTAATACGAATGTTTATGTTATGTTTCAAACTTTTCATATGTGGAATGCATTAGACTTAATAAGTGACGGGTGGAGCCAGCAATAGATCCTCAATGCATCAGTAGGTCTCATGAGACAAACTAGTTTCTTGGCATAAGGCCTTGACAAAATCTTATTTGTAGTCTTGTCACAAGGCCTTCACTATGTGGTAATGAAAGTCATGAATTATGCATTCCATAATTTTGAAAGTGGAAATTGATATTGCATATGATTATTTGAATAGTAGAATATCCATGTGAATAAGTAAATGGAATTATTTGATTTTATCTTTTCCATATTATGCTGAATTTCAAGTTTAAAAGGCTTTTGTTTTAGTCTTATACATTGCCTTAAATTTTTATGCTTATTTATGAATGTTTCCGCTATATTGTTATCCTTACTGAGCGTCTGAGCTCACCCCTTTCTATGTTTTATTTTTTCTAGGATGCGAAGAAGTAAATTATGACTAACTTGCATGAAGAGTCTATGGGATCTCAATGTTTTATGTGGAAACAATGTTGTTGTAGTTTTCCATTTTAAGATGTAATGAAATCCTTATGAATGTATCTAATACATCCAAGGCTAGTAAACTAATCGGTCTTTCAAGACTTGATATTTTGTGATCATTCCAATGATACATAATAATGCATCGACACTGGGCTTTTGGGATTGGGGTGTTACAGTTGGTATCAGAGGAAGTTTTGTAAAAACCTCAGAAACTTGATTTAGATAAACTCTGATTAGAGAAAATATCACTAAGATAGAATTTTAGGATTAATATAGAAGAACTTCCTAAAATTTTGGTATTGTAGATATTTGGTAAGTTTTCCAAGAAATACATCCATGTCTAGATACGAGCAGGTAGAGGTAGCTCTGGCACAGATGTACCTAAGGGTAAAACCTGAAAACACCGCTTTGAGCTAGACTCAAATGTAAATTGGTGCACAACAACGGGATTTGCCGCACTCTTGATTACGACACTCTCAGGGGATATGATTAAGATAATTTACATTTTCTTTACAAACCGATTTGAAGGATTTTAATTTAAGATGATAATAAATGACCTTGGTCAATCCTAAGGTGTTTCAAATTGAAAATATGGTGTCATGATATTCTCTAAATTAATTTATGACTACTATTACTCACAAAATGCTTTCTGGTTTTAGTCAATGACTAGATTACAAAGAAGTCATAGTAACTTTGAGCATGATGTAAATGCTGGGAATGGTGGTGGAAATTAGCGACAAAATGTAATGTTGATAGGCGTAAAAGATATCGTGCTAATGCCAAATCAGTTTTCCAAAAATATGATCAACAACATATATATTATCCAACTCACTGACTCAAAAAAGAAGAGAAAGGTGATAAATTATAAGAGATCAAACAATGGAGGCCATGGAGAAAATAATCCTCAATTTCCATCATATTGGAAATGTTGAAGGAGACGCCCAGGAAAGTGTCTCAATGGAACAAAGAAATGCTTTACGTGTGGGAAAGAAGGACATAAAGTAAATAATTGCCGAGGAAAAATGAAGAGTACTATGGAAGAAAATAAATATGGTCTCAAGACTCCATTTTCATTCATTTGTTGTAAATGTAGGGGACTTGGTCATTACCCAAGTGAATACAATATTCTATAGGATATTTTCTTTGTCAAAGAAGAAGTTATATGGAAATAAATGGTTGGAGAAAAGTTTAAAAGTTTTAGTGCTCCTTGTTGATGGGATTACATTGGAATAATTTTCTCTTGTATTTGTAACCCTGAAATTTTTCATGTGAAAAGGATATTTGAGAAAGAATTATCTTTTATCTTGTGGATATAGTTATAAATAACCATTTGGTTTTATATGATTATTTGGTTTGAGTCAATTAAAAGTTATTATATTTTAGGATGAAAATGCAAGGTAAGAGATAACATTAGTTGTTAAATTATGTTATGGTTATTTTGAGAGATTTATCTCATTTTGGTAATGTTATAAAATATATTTTTTGGAAAAGGACAACACAAATACCGTGTGACAACCCATCACGTCGAAAAAATATGTGGGAATAGAACCCACAACCAGAGTATGATTGGGATTTATCTCCTACCACTGGACTACGTGAAGTCCCTGGTTAGTGTGAATAATTATTTTTAGTTAAATAATTTTATTGATCAATAATAATTTGATTTGGGATCTTATGTCTTATCAAATGAATACGCTTAGTATAAGAAAATTATTTAGTGATTAAGTGATAAATGTTATTTTGGAAGACATTCTCTCTATTGGGAACACTATATAACCGAGGAAAATAGAATACTATGAGATTTCATTTGAGGAGTAATGATGTATTTTTTTTCTATGTTTTTATTGTGTATTTATGTTGATTTGGGTTATTTATGGAATTGGTTAACCTAAAATAGAGAATATGTGATTAGGTTAATTAATTTAAAGTATTTGACTTTAAGAGTAGTTGATGTCATTTGAAGATAACTTTTAACTTGGAAGACTACATAACCAAATTCTTATTTGTTTTGGGTTTCAATATGTGTTTGGATTATATTGAAGGATTTTAAGGACAATTGTTTATTTAAGTTGTATTTAATTAACTTTATGGTATTATAGGTTTAATTTTAGAAATTAAGATTAGTGTTTATTTCAACAAAGGAATATCCTTTTGGGGGATCATCTGATCTTGTACTAACCATTTTGATTTTGATTAATCTATAAAGAGAAGGTAAATATATAGTTTAGCCTTTAAGGATCATGTGATTCTCTAGAAGTTGATTCTAGCTCTTCCGGTGTGACCAAATCATCTTGGATACTCATCGTTTAAAAAAATGATTTAGTGGTATAAATTTATTAAGGATTGAAACTCTACTTAAAAAATAAGTATATCTATTTATGTTATTTTTCAATCTCATAAATAAAATCCCCATCTTTATGAAATGTAACTTATAAAAAGGTGTCCATTTACTTATCATAAATCAAAACTAATGACCTTTTTCCCTATCAAAAGTTTGTTGTTTTTTTATTGTTAACTTTCTCCTGATCATGTTTTCTATCCTTTTCCATCAGCACATGACTATTAGTTTATCTTACATATCCAGGTTTTCCTACATGGAATCCTAGTATGGGTTATCTCGGGTGACCTTTGTACTTCTCTTTCTTTCTTTTAATGTGATAGTTTTATTGACTCTTTTTTATGTGGTACTTTCAATTATGTACTGAAGTACAACTTTAAAAATTGTGAGGACACAATTTCCAAAAGGGGGGAAGAATGTAACACCCCAAACTTCCATTGTACGTTTCCCTTTGAATAATGTAATAGCTTGCATTGTACGCAACTTCGACATTCTAACACACCGCGACCAATCAAATCGACCATTATGAAGATTAATATCCACTTTATGAAAATTTATAAATTTTATCATCCAAAATTTACTTCATTTTTTGGATTTGGAATATCAAAATTAGCTTAGGGTGAATTTTCTGTATTTTTTTGAAAACACTCAATTATTGATGAATAGTGAAAAACACTAAGTTATAGTTTAAAACAGAATATTTATTTATTTTATTTAATTTTTTTGGTAAAAATAGATACATAATGCCTATATATGTTCAATTTAATTCATTGGAGTCAGTTTATAAAAAGTTTATCTATATAAAAATTTTACTGAATTTTTTAACCGTCTTTTACCAACCTCCTAGGAGCATTTGCAAATTTGAACAAAACATAATTTCACTACTTCTGTGAATTGAATTTGAAATATCCAAGATACACAGTTGATATCAGTAAGTAAAATGTGTTTTAATAAGATAAAAATAATTTTTGGCGAATCACAACTTTTGACTTTTATTTACCACTGTTAAAAGTAAATAGGGTAATTAAGGGTAAAAATGATATTATTATTACCCTAACACATATCATAATTCTATTGGATAAGTATAATTCGACCACAAATAATATTAGGAATAAATTATGATCCTTTAGGTCCACTTCGGTTAGATTAGGACATTTATTATTATTTAATTCAAAGAAGAGTTAAAAGTATTAAATTCAATTCTTAATAACTAAACAATATTAAATATTAGGTTATACATAAGATAAATTAGATTATAAATATTCATTAGAAAGATGAAAATATTTCCTACATAATATTATTTTATTTATATTTTTTAGACATTAAATAAGTTAATTTATTTATGACATAATGATGATGCAGTAATTACCTAATTAATGAAATATTAAAATATTTGATATTATAAATATCCAAATAAATGTAATTTGATAATGTTTATGAATTAAAATAATTTTATTGGTTAATATGACATGTTAGGGTTGGTTAGATGATTTTTTTCAAAGTAATAATGTTGTTATGAATTTAGAAATAACAAAATACCAAATAGTGTCAAAATTGACATAACAGAGTTTTTAAAATAATTATTATATTATTAATTGATATTATACTCCTAAAAATATAATGATCAGAAAAAATACTTATATAATGATAGGTGTATCATTAATTAACCACTTGGGGTTCTTATGGATGTATAAATTATGTTTATTAACCATATAATATAAAAATACAAAGAGACTTGGTAAATGTCAAACTATTTAACTAAGAGTTAAATCTAAAAGATAAGGTTTATATAGTGACCCAAACCTGTCTAAAACCTATTGGTTTAGTTTTTTTCGACCCATAACCACTTTATCCTTTAAGTAATTCATTTTTGAGTAATTAGAAAAATAAAAGGATTTTATTATAAAATAATATATCTATCTTTTCCTAAGGTGCCCCTCACCACTCTAATAAAAGGGCACTCCCCCTTCACTCATATTCACACCTTCAATGCCTTTTTTCTCATAAAAACTCTATAAAACTACCCTCTCAATTGTCCTAACTTCATCCTAGTGTTTTTCATATTGTCATAAAGCCAACCTAAGGATCCCTTTTGATCAAATCAGAAGGAAGAACCCGAAGAAGAGGTAAATATTTCATCTCCTCTTTCAAGTTACTTTCTTCTTCCACTTCCTCTTTCTTTGTTGTTTCCATTATAAAATAATAACTCCATTATATTATATATACTGTGTTGTAATTATAAATATGGTACAACCATATTCATTATTCTATCCATCCTTTGAATGACATGTCACCATACGTGCGTACGTACGGGTTACCGTCTCCACATCGTGGTGTAATTGTTATTCAATACATTATTATTTGGATTGGTATAATAATGATGTGTAATTGATGTAAATAATAAATATAACATTTTAATGATTAAGTATATATCATATAACATCCAATCATATATTATTCTAATATCAAAATAATGATATTGTCGCTTGTGCGTACATACAGATTACTGTCTCCACGAACGCGATGAGATTCATTCCCCATCACAATCCATTCAAGATTAATTTTCATTAGATGATTAAAAATAATTTTTAATAAAATAATATTTTTTTGAATATGAATAAGATACATCTTATTCATAACAAACACTACTTATGAAACAAAGCATATAAAGGAAAAAAAATCAGTTAACACCTGAAACGAAGATAATACTAAAATATTATTAACAAATCAATATTAAAAGATAATATATGATATCATATTAATTTATATTATTCTTGTATAATTTCATAAAAATTGTTCCACCATTATACCAGAGGATAACCTACCCTCGACCAAGGAAAAGTACAAAGTAAGGGTTTTCTTATCTCACTTTTAATTCTATGAGATTTCCATTATTCGCCACTTATTTATTGGATGTGGTGTATTGTGTACTTCCATTTGATATATATTATCATTATTATCTTTATATTCATGGAATTTAGTGATTCAATTGGTGGTTATTAACTTTTGGTCATACGACTCAATTGATTACAACGAAGTAAGGGTTTTTCATCTCACTTTTTATTCCCATGAGATTCATACTATATTGGCCACTATTTCCTTTTGTATAGAATAAGTATTGTACATGACTGTATTCTTTGTGTAATAGACTTTAATTTATGGGTATTTACATATTCATTGTATGATCCTTCTTTCATGGGTTGTATGTTTCATAAGTTACCAAATCGTTATGGGAATTTCAAATTTCAATTTCCACTCAGTGGGCTTTATGCATACTTCATTGATTATTTTACTCCAAGATTATGTTTTGAATCACTATTTATTATTTATGTAGTAATTTCCACTCCCCTTTTAGTGGATATACTTTTGATACATATAATCACTCCATTTTATAATTTCGTAATTCATCGATATAAACATGATCTTAAGTCAATTTCCATTCATTGAGTTAAACATCCAAGTCATTGGTGTTGTTTTTATAAGAATATGTGTGAATGTACTATGATTTATTTACACTGAATTTATAATCATATTGAGTGTATTTATATTTTTTAAACATAATTATGTCATTGATTTATCCTTTACTGATGAATACTATCTTTATAAGGGATTTCATCTCAATTTACATTCCATTGAGTCTTCTTTGTTGTTATGCACCAATTCACTTTTATATAGTGTATATACTGTCCTTTGACATAGTATATCATGAAATCATTTATTCTTAATATATAATAATTATTTTATTACCTCAATTATTTTGATTAAATCATCTCTCATTTGGTTAAAAACTTTAACTAAAATATCATTTTAAATGTTTTAAAATTTTATTCTTCTAAATATTTCTCATTAATGTCCATATTTTAAAATTGGTTTTAAGGATTTATTTATATTGACATTAATGTTTTAAAATTAAAATTCCTTATAAATGTTTCAATGTGGAATGGGACACTTTGATTCAAAAATATATTTTTAAATGCCTTCTTCAAAAATAGTGTGACTTTTAAATGATTTCAAGAAAAGGGGGATATTTATCTCAAATAGTGTTGATGATTATTTTCATCTATGTCAATATCCTTAAATATTCTCGATTGAGGTTAATCTATTACAATAAAATCTTACATATTGTGTTGAAGGAGTTCTGTTTGACTGTAGATGTGCTATTTTTATAACATTCATGGGTTGTGGATAAAGTATTGACATTTCGTATGCTAGTTTTAATAGGATTGTTTATGTTATGTTTCAAAACCTTCATATGAGGAATGCATTGTACTTAGTAAGTGATAGGTGGATCCCACTATAGATCCTTGATGCATTGGTAGGTCTCATGAGACAAACTAGTGTCTTGGCACAAGGCCTTGACAAAATCTTATTTGTAGTCAAGACACAAGGCCTTGACTATGTGGTTACGAATGTCTGGAATTATGCATTCCATCATTTTGAAAGTGGCTATTGATATTGCATGTGATTATTCGACTAGTAGAATATCCATGTAAATAATTAAATGTAATATTTTGTTGTTATCATTTCCATATTATGCTGAAGTTCATGTTTAAAAGGATTTTGTTTTAGACTTATACATTGACTTAAATGTTTATGCTTGTTTATAAATATTTCCTCTATATTGTTATCCTTACTGAGCATCTGAGCTCACCCCTTTATATGTTTTATTTTTTCTGGGATGCGTAGAAGTATATTATGATCGACTTTTATGGATAGTCTATGGGATCTCAGTGTTTTCTATGGAAATAATTTTGTTGTAGTTTTCCATTTTATGGTGTAATGTAAACCTTATGAATATATCTAGTACTTACAAGGATTATAAACTAATCGGTCTTTCGAGACTTGATATTTCATGATCCTGCCCATGATATGTAATAATGCACAGACTCTGGGCTTTTGGGGTCGGGGCGTTACATGTTTGTTGTTTTCAATTGGGATAATAGTGATCAAACATGAAGTGATACTTATTCATCGTACTGTAGTAGTCATCGATCAATTAGAGTAAAGTAGAGACAGATTCATCAGGTGTGAACTGACACCGATAACTTCATTAGATGTAGGATAATCATTCTAGTGAAAAGAAGAAATGGATTTTTGTTTCAAGTAGCCACAAAAGTCTGGTTATGGGGTATCTTGGATGTATGTTTGAAGATGTTTGAAGATGTTTGAAGCTAATGATGAAGTGTTACTGAGAAAGTTAATGAATCTTTAGATGTTACTAATATGTTTTTGGAAAAAGAAAATGTTAATAAAGTCTAATTAAGTGGTAATAATTTTTATAGAATGTTGATTTCAATGTGTTATATTTATTAGTTGGTATGAAGCATCAAAATGGATTGTTTGTTCTCAATTGGTTATGGGTATTATAATGAGGTGTCTACTTTTTTTCATTTGTTTTCTATTTTAAATTTCTATAGAGAAACATAATGAAAAATCTGATGTTGAACATATGCCTTTATTGTAATGAAGAAATCCAAGTGACAATCAAAATATGATTGAAGAATGGTTATAAATTATAATGTTATTTGAAGTAATGATAAGTCTCAAGAAGGATCGAGAAGAATCAAGAATAGTTGAGAAACAATAAAAAGTGAATATGTTTCTAAAAATCAAGGAAAATTAAAGATTCGAGAAAAAAAATTTAGCGGGAAAACATTTAATAATTCACACCTAAACCACATTTGATTCACGTATAAAAGTAGGATAGTACATGGAACACTCTATGTCTTTTATATTCAAAAGTGTATAGAAATGATTGAGTGCTGAATGTTTCTAAATATAAGTAGTTTTTAGATATAGCATTCCTTTAGAAGTTTGTCGGATAGAAGAATAAGATGGAAGGTCATATTCAGAGTTTCCAGATCTGACTGAGAAATCATAATGGTATTTCTAGACTGAGGAAAAAGTAGTTTAAAATTGATTTAGTGGTATTCTAGAAGAGTTATATTATTTTATTGAGTAATTGGACTAGCTATCAGACTGGGTTATCAGACTGAGTATCATTATAATGATTAGAGAAGTTCTTAGCTGTTTCTGGGATGGAAAGTGAATAATTGTTTTGAAGATTATATTTGTGAAAGTTGACATGGAAGCACAATAACATGTTTTAAATCATTTGGTTAATGTTTATAAACATTTTACACAAATTCGTATTACATCTTTTCAGGCTACATGAAGAACATGCAATGTTATATTGATCATATTTCTACAAAAATGTAAGGGTATATCCTACTTTTTTTTCCACAAAAAAGTATTGTTTTAAATTGAATTGTGTGGTATTTGATGGTATCCAGACCATACCAAGGATGTGGCTATTCATTTTGAGTAATGAACCTTATAAATTCTTGTGTTTCTTTTGGATGTGTTATTGATTTTTTCTGCAATGTGATAAATATTTAACAGGATGTGAAGGTTTTTTTAAGTGGAAGGAAGCTTAAAATAAAAAGACATCATTAATTCACATCATCCCTTTGTCAGTGATACATTGATCTAGATTGGGAAATCTCACTAATAAGGGAAATATTCAGAAAAATCATGGGAACCTCTAGAGTGAACATGGGTTTAAAAAAAATTTGAAACCATATTCACATTCCTATTAATGAAATAGAAATATCATTTTGAGAATAAGATTAGAATATAGTGAATATTCATGACAAGAAAACCAAACAGTTGGAGGCCAGTATCCAAAGAAGATATGATGTTGATGATGGGAAGGAAGTATGAATCCAGAATGAAAGAACTCCAACCTCTATCAAAATAATATTATATGACAAAAATAATTACACAGGCCTTCAACACTATTGGCACCCAGTTTTCAGCAAATAAATTTTGGCATTCTGCTATAACTGAGCCAAGAGGATCACTGGTGATGACAAAAACACTAGACGAACCACCACCAGAGACTAGAATCATTCCATTTCAGCTTCCAGATTTGAGATTCTAGAAATCACCACATTTTAAGGGGTTGAAAATTAATCTCATTCATCTTACATTCACTAATTTAGAATTGGTTGTCAATTTGTTGGAATTTTTTATGAATCCAATGTTTTAGCTTAGATTCCACCTGTGATATATTCTTCATAACATATGAACTCCCATCATACCACCCAGTTACAAAACCTAATCTCATTAATCATATTTTTCCTTTATGATTTAAAAATTGAATGGAATATATTAACTAGATCTTCTTCAACCATGAGAGGTATTAATAAGGATAAGAGAGTGATCTCGCGAAGTTGGAGAATGTTGAGACACATGGAAAATGTTAAAGAAGGTAACCCATTCAGTCGAACCCACAAACCTATCTAGATTATCTTCAATGAAATTATTTTATAATCTTACAAATAAACAAGTGAAATTATTTTTCTATCATACTATATTAGAGATATCTACATTTTCTAATTCCTTCAAGAAACTCGTCATCAAATTATAAGGTCTTTTAGCACCCCCTCTTTATCAAAATGAAGCATGATTTCATTAAATTCACCACCAATGACCATGGACCTAATAATTATATCCTTCAAAGACTGGAGAAGCTCCCAAGATCTCCATTTATTATTCTATTAATCTTATCCATAGAAACCCACAAGCACCCATACAGGTGCATCCGATTGATAGATAACAGCTACAATGTGATTCGATGAATATCTCTTAACTCTAACATAAAAATACTCCTTCAAAATAAGGAAAATTACCTCAACATGACCATGTCAAGCAACAATAAGAAACCATTAAAAAACTTTTTTCACAACACCACACATGTTTTTATATGGTTTTAGATAAGAAACCCATGTTAAGGGCACTTTTAGTGCTCTAATAATGGAGCATCGGAACTGTGCATGGGTTTCCAATCCCACAATAGTTCAAGCTTATGATTTTCATTAGGCTATGTGGGTCTAGTACATAAAAGCCTCCGCCATTTCTAATTTGAAGAAGGATCCATCCTATTCCATTTTCCACCTTTTAGAAAAACACTAAGCTGCCTTTGGGGCCTTAAAATATCATTTGGAGTTGCAAGGTTACACAACATGTTAGTCTATATTGGGTCCCCTATAACTTCCTCCTCCATGTACAATGTTTTTAGGGACATAAATCATCATCTCATCCAATACCTCTCCCAACAATGAGGAATTTCTAGTTGGGTCGACACCTGTGGAGAAGTATGAGTCTGGATGGCCATAGTAGATTCATTTTAGACTGGAGGGGAGTTTAGATATACCCTCAAAAGATGAATTAGGGCACTTAGAGGAGATTATATCCACCATAGTGGGTTTCTGTAGATAAATAATATCTTTACCTAAATCAAAAGATAAAATATGGGATATGGATTCTCTTACTCCTTCAGTGAAACATGAACACTATGATGCGTAAGAAAATGTGGCAGCCCCAGCATGATGATCTTGTTTTTATTAGTGGCATCTTGAACACTTTGAGCCCTAATGAGTTCTTTACAATACCATTTCGTTTTTCAATCTATTAAAAAGAATATCCTAGGTGATTTCATGGATTCATGTCACACATTATATGATAATATAATCCTTACCATCATTTTATTTTGATATGCAGTCCTTTTTAATGTCCCAAATGCATCCACAAAATAAGTAGAATATAGGCATATTTTCATATTTAAATGAGATCCATATCCTTGATTCTTCTATGGAGAGAAGCATATCCCTAAAAAATAGAATATTGACTTCAACGTGTACCCTGATACACACAATGGGTGCTCTAAGAATAGGGTTTTTGTGATCTTACACAACAACATCTCTGATGTGGCCTCCAATCTGATTCAAAATTTGGTTTGATCTCCCCCAGAAATGTATTTTCATAGTCCAAACCCAAAACGGATACTTTTAGAGTACAAAATTGAAGATATCCCTATTGTTTCTAAAATTATCCATTAGGATGAGATGGTTTACCAAAGAATAAGGTCTCACAAGTAGTGCCTCATTATATTTCTCATTGAAAACTTTCAAAACCAAATGCCCATATCTAATTTCTTGTAAATTCACTTTATCCTATATTAAACAAAGATATTATAGCACATTATTCAACAAAATAAAATTCAAGGGGTGATAGGTGACAAATTTTACCACATTGAGGAGACTCATTCGATGCACCAAAATGGAATCTTCATCCATAATCATAATAATGGGAGATTTTTCCTTCTCCATAAGTGAGAGACTTTAACATTGATTCACTGGGTCATTCTCTATTGTACCAAACAATTGTAAGTGAAAAAATCCACACTGTCAGGAGGAAGACACAATCGATTATCATGATTATAGTGTAACCACTGTGGATCTTCTAATCCCGGTAAGATCATAGGAAAACTCAAACCCTTGGGAATCCTAGGAAAACGCTCTCACATCCAAGAGATAATACACATGCACATATATATAAATAAATGAATATGTGTGTATTTGTATAATGTATTATTACATAATTATATACACAAAATGTAAATGTAAATATAAATAAATAAATATATATATATATATATAGAAATTGTTGATTACACACACACACATATATATGTAATAAAAATTAAAGTTTTTTTACATGCATACATACATGTATGTGTTAGATATATGAATATAAAAGTACCTCAATATTAATATATATAAATCTATATAACTATATTAATTATCATGTATAAATGTATAAAACATATATATATTTATGCATGTAAAAAAACCTTAATTTTTTTTCATATATATGTCTGTATATGTATAATGTATTATTACATAATTATATACACAAAATGTAAATATAAATATAAATATATATATATAAGAATTGTTGATTACACACACACATATATATGTAATAAAAATATAAGTTTTTTTACATGCATACATATATGTATGTGTTAGATATATGCCTATAAAAGTACCTCAATATTAATATATATAAATCTATATATACAGTTATACATGAGAATTAATATAGTTATATACATGAATATATAATTAAAAATTTATATTTAAATACGATGACATACACATACATACACTTTTTCAAAGGGAACAATAATCATTAAATCTGTGATAGAGGATCATGAAATACAAGAGAGTTCATCCTTATAAAAATGTCATCTAACTAGACACATAAATCACCTGAAAGGCCACAGGTTGCTAAAAACTATGCAACCTTATTTTCATATTCATTAATGAACCAAAAAGAGGAAGATGAAAAGTAGTGACACAAGGAGAGAATATTCCCCACTAGCAAACCCAATGGTTGAAGGACATTATACTAAGATGATATAGATTTGATAATTGTGATGTAGTTTGATTCCATAATGATTGAATTCCATCCTATGTCAAAATAAAACTCTATACTAGAAATAACCACATGATCATTGGGAACTAGTGGAGACCATTTGGTGTAAAAAATTTAGAAAGCTGGGACAATTGATCAAAGAGATTCCCATACGACCAAGATGACACCCGAATACATATATAAAACCAAAAACAAAATCATCCTCATCAATATTAATAATGTCATTGGGGGAGGATTTGAAATTCATAGAAAGTTTTGGGTGCTTGTGTTATCAACCAATGAATCATTGGGATTATTGGAAGAAAGCTATGAGATGGACCATTATTCCAATAAGGAGATCATTATTACCATATGATTAATGTTGAAATAATTCCTTATAACCTATTTGATTGAGGATATGGTGCATAAGGTGCTCAATGACTCTATAAGAAGGGTTTAGGACCACTTCACAAGTAATTCTAAGAAACTATAGGTTGTCTAGAGAAGATAATGAACATTTTCATCCCATGAATTCCAAAAATCCTTGGCACCAAGGCACCCGAAAACTGCATGCAATTAAGATTCAAGTGAGGTTAGGAGAAGTAGGAAAATTGGTTCATCAAAATCATAGTGGAAATTATGGAATTATGTATAATGGAAAATTATAGAATAAGCTTTCCACAAGATGTAACATGCCTTAGGTGGAATCCAGACGTGCCAAAGGGTTTTATAGATCTCACTAGTATCTGATTCTCTTGCTTCCAACACCAATTTATATACCATAATCAGTGATTAAATGCCTAAAATTTCTTTACTCAAGAAGATCCTATCAGATCCTATATCCCATTCACATGGAATACTCAGTGAAATATGTATTTCTCTCTCAATAAACCAGGAGTCCAATTTTTCAATACACCATACACTTTAATCTTCATGAAACAGAGATATCCCTTTGAATATTTCATTATAGTGACTATAAGAGATGTTTTGATGGAACCATTTCCATTCACCAAACATGGATCTTTCCATACATCCCCTTTGGAATCATTTCTAATCCCCCAGCAGTATCCCTTACTGAGCAGCTCTCATGACCCCCATAGGATTCTCTAAAAGAACTAGGTCATGGTCCATTATTTGAGCTAAACAAATATGAGTGTGGAAAATAATTAGCATTAAGTACTTTTGAACACAAATAATCAAGTTATCTCAAAGCCAAAAAACCTGTATGTTATGGGGTCGAACATTTTTTTTAATATTTCATTCGAAAATTGACCCACCGATGAAATAATAAAACGTTCATTCCCTAATTATAAATACATACTATGATTGAAGATAGATGATGCTTTTGAGAACATGATATTTAAATAATTCTATCCTTATTATACAAGTTGGATTTTTCATGAGAAATTGAACATGATATAAAATTCATTTTATTTTGTATATATTCAAAATTAAAAAGATAATTATTTGATAGTTCATGATGAAATTTAAAACATGATAAACGATGCTTTCCATACAGTAGGGAAACACCATAAAAAAATGAAACATATCATTTGATGTTGTTTTTGATTTTGTCGATATGAATGAAGTTTTTATGACTTTAGGATAGCTATATCAAGATGATTACTCATTAATTTATGATGATTAGTAAACCAATACAAAGTAAAACATAAATAAGAAATCAAGTGAGTTTTCTATATTAGTTATAGATGGAAATCAAAAAAATATATGAAGGATGTGTTAAATAATCAAAATTATATTTTTTGTTGAGGTTGTAGCACATAAAATGTTTATATGGAATAATAAATAAAGCATTGTTCTTGATATTATAATTGTTGTGTGATGATTTTTATAAAGTTAAGATACATGTATCAATTTATGATATGAAGATGATTATTAAAAATCATGGACTCAATTATAAAAATATACATAGATGGCCCAAAAACTGTAGGCCTTATTGGGAATAATATTGAAATATAGAAAAGTGAAAATGATGTTATAATTATAAATTGAATTCAACAAATAATGATGTTATTTTGAATCTACGAACTACACCAAAGAAAACAATTAAATTTTTGGGAAGGTTTTACATTACATTTCATTAAAAAAATGGTTGAAAATATTGTATATGTCATCTAAAACCACTGATCATATGAATTGTCAAGAATTAAAGAATAATAATAATGAGTTCATACAATATACAAGAGATTAATGATGTTTGATGTACTTTGAATTATTACATAAATAATTCACTTGTGATCCTAGAAACGTATATTTGGTATTTATATCTGATGGATTCAATCCTTTTATGACTTTATGTATAAATTAAAACATTTAGAAAGTTATTTTGATCCTATATAATCTTCCTCCCTAGATGTATATACAACAGTAATCATTGAACATATTGATGATTATTCCAGGAAATTACATTGATGTCTACCTTTTTCCTCTTAACCAAGAATTACAAAAGGTATATAATGACAGTGTTGAATCATATGATGCATCTACAGTGAAAATATTCAAAATTCATTTTTCACTTATGTGGAAAATTAGATATTTTCTCAAACTAGGAAAACATACTTGGTTAGAATATAAACACCAATTTGTCTTCTCAATTTGGAAACATTGATTTTGAGTCATAATGGATTTATTATAGTAAAAAAGTTGTGTTTCCGGTGTCATCACTGATACCTTGATACATCTTATAGAGTTTAGTTTAATAATTCACATTTCATTGAAAAAACCAATTTGAGTCGTCCAAAAAAATTATTATTTAGATCAGAGATGTTAACAAAATTATTAAATGTTTGTATAGCACATGAAAAATATTTTCCACTGAATGGAAGTATAAAAAGAGTTAAAACACCATCACTTATAATTCAAACACAAAAATGGATGTAAGAGAATATATTTTTTAAAATTCTATATTAGAGATTTAATTGGATAAAATGTAATCTTAACACCATGATCATTATGAATAATTTATGTGATAATATTTTGTTTAAATTTATTAGTGGGAGGGGAAAATTAAAAGATCATTTTAATGCTTGTAAGTACTTAGAAGCAACTAATATCAAACATGATCTATGGATAAATGAGAATGGGAATTATCTAAATGCTATCTTTGTAATGAAAAATCATCTGAAATATGTTTTCCTTAAAATATTAAAAAATGGAAAATTTCATGATGGGAATTCTGGTAATATTTCAAGACATGCTGATTTCAATCACTATAATATGAATAGATAGAAAATGCATGACACGCCTGTATTGATGGAGCTTTTTTATACTTATGGAAATGAAAAGTTTTTCACCTGATAAAATAACCACCATTTTAATCAAGAGATTAAAATTATTTAAACTACATTATGAGAATAAATTAAACACTAATGAATTGGATAAACCTTAAGAAAAAATATTAATTCTAAGTCATTTTAAGATATTCTTTCCCCCATCATTTTTCATCATCCCAACTCATATAACAATTAATTTTTTCAAATAATCTAAAACTAGATGACTCGTACATTATCGATAAAAATTTCCCATAGAGAGTTATTTTATTTTAATATTTTTTCATTAATAAATTCTAATTTTTATTTTTAATATTTTAAAAAATATTTATTATTTATTACCTTTTATCATTAGGTATCATAGTATTTTGATTTTTTATGTGAAAAATAATGTTCATATATAAGGTTTTATTAAGAAAGGTAACTATGAAAATGATCGTTTTCCATATGTTTAATGTAATTGGATTTGAGAGATACATTATTAAATTGAGTTGGGTGTTTTGATGATAATCTTAGTTAATTGTGAGCTAATAATTAGTCATTAATATTTCAAAATTTAGGTTGAGAAGTTGGAAAAATCACTTAATTTTAATTAATAGATATGTAGTCCAGATAAGAACACATATATGTGATACTCAATACTGATATTGTTGATCCTTTTTCGAAATAATTATTAGAAAAATGAAAATACACCTTAAGATCCAAACTCGTAATGACACAAAGATTAAAAAATTCGATACGAAAGAAATTATTGAATGGTTTTCACATTGTGTAAGTAATTAATCTAATAAGTAGTCTCAATATGTTTAAATTTTTTAAATATATGTCATAATATTTTATATCAACTTCTATAGGTAATGAATGATGATAATTGAGTTAAACTATATGAAGATTTGATGTTTTTAGCTTAAGGTCCTTTGAAACAGGCATAGATATTCAATGGTTACAATATTGGTAGTTTCACATTTCATATTGTTGAGCACGACATAGGTTTGAAAACATAAAATAGTGGTATAATCATAGTTTTAGATCAAGGTTACAATGCAATGTTATTTTAAATTATCGAGTTAAATTATCATTAGAAATTTGATGTCATGTTATTTAAATGTGTCTAGGTCAATATTAACAAGGGCATAAGGAAAGATTAATTACAATTTACTTATTTCAATTTCTCTTAGTTGATCTATACCATTGAGTGAGAATAATTTTATCCAAACATTATAGATTAATATAATGAAAATGGTATATTATGTTGGAAATATATGGAACGGTAGTTGGATTATTTTTTTCCACATGATACCGATATACATGTACGATACTAGTGATGAAGGTGTAGTGATTTTTGATATTAAACACCATAAAAATTTCTATTTATGATTCTTTTTAGAGTCTATGAAATTGAAATAAGTTGAAGAACTACTTTATAGGTTTGAAATCCATAACGGAGTTGAATTTTTTATTTTCAATATTGTATGAGAAAATAATTGTAATGAATAAAATGTTTATCATGTGGATTTTGTTTAGTTTTAAGAAAACTAAAGGAATGTTTTTCATTTAACATTTAAATTAATTATTTATAACAAAACCATATTTTTAGTATGTAAATTTCATGTTTTTAATAGAGTTCAGTTAGTTATATAATTATCATTATGGATATATTTTGGTCGATATGATCACTATAACATTAATTTTTTTTAAAAGGTTGACTTAGTGTTTGAGGATATTGATGCATCTTCTATCTAAACTATTGCTATCATCTATTATGATAATTCTGGGAAAGTACATGGCTTCCAGTTATTTATTTCTTTATTGTACCATCACCTAAAATGAATGTAGATTAAATTATTTATCATTATAAATGTATTTAATTTATTATTTTCTGAATAGCCTCATTAAGGATGTGTAGTTAACTAATATAAATACATGAACTAGAGGAAGAAGGAGGGGAAGTAGGTATTGGGAAGCATCAAGACTAATTAATAGAGGTTGAAGGACATGCGTCATAGTAGAGTATTTAGAACTCTTTTTTGGGTTGTCATTTTTTAAAACATGAAATTTTTTGGACCAGGATGTAATTTATGTTTCACAAAATGTAATGGAGTGTTTATTGATGAATGGATGTTATATTTTTATGTTAAATTGTTTTAATTAACTTTTTGTATATATATTCTTGGTATATTGTATTTTTGGTGTGTTGAGAAATATTCTAATTAGAGTTTTTTTTAAATAACATAACTTGAAGTAGTTTTAACTAACTCTAATTGTTTATCGACAATTTTTATCACTGAGAATAAAGTAGTTGTACTTAAAACTACCCCCAAAATATTCATTTTATAGAGAAAATACAACTAATTAATAAAATTTTAACAAATTATCACACTAAAAAAATGCCACTAATTTAAACAAACCATTTCTAAAAGCATAGGATATTAGTGGAAACTCAAACTGGAGCGAAAAATAACAAATCATTATTACATATTTAATGACTTCCTATTTTGTAGTGGTTTTGAAAGACATCCATGAGAACTACTGAAGGTGGTTTAAAATGCCTTTAAATCCAAAAACAGCTACTATATTCTACTTTTCATGTAGTGATGCATACATATAAGTATAGGTATATACAACTATAAATATTTGTAAGTATATGCATAATCTTATATACGTGAACATATGCAGAAATAAAACTATTCATGACTATATTCATGCATACGTACATACATATATTTAGGTACATATAAATGAAAATATTTATAAGTGTATATAATTATATGTACATACATTCATCTAAATATTTTTATATATAAATGAATACACATAAATACATACATACATAATTATAAATTCAAGTACATAAATACATTCATATATGAATATATATATATGTTAATTTAATTATTTATAAAAATATATACATATAAATACATAAAAATAGGTATAAAAATGATTACGTACAAACAAATGTAAAATCTAAGGGCTATATATAGGGTATAAAAAAAGAAAACTTATTAATATTTATATTTTTATATATTTTTATAGATGTATAAATTTAAATAATTACACTAATATATTTATATTCTTTCATGTTTATATCTATTTTTATAATTACTTATTTTTATATACATATAAAAAATATTGATCAAAATCATATATAAAAAACAATGAATATATATATACATACTTACGTACATACATATAAAAATACTTATATATAAATAAATGCACACATTTATAAATACAAATTAAGATAGCCAGATATATACATAGTTAAGTACATGTATTTGAGTATAAGTTCATAGCTATATACATTTATAAATCTATATTAATATAAGTACATAAATATATATTTTTTAAATTATATGAAAATATAATTAATGTTATTATTTACAGATATAAGAACATGAATTCATACAAACATAAGTATATATACATTCATATACAACTTTAAATATTTGAAAGTATATTTTAATACATTTACATACATACATCTAAAAATTATTATATAAATATGCATACAAACAAATATAGTAATATTTAAATATAAATATATTTTTAGACATACATGAATGAATGGATATATTTTATTGTAGTATGATAGATTTATTGGGAAAATATCCAATGGGAGATTTTTAGGGCGAATCTCCAATGTGAGATTCATAGGCCCAATCACCTATGGGAGATTCGTAGGAGAAATCTCTATCAATAGATTTTTATTTTAAATTTTCTATGCATATGATTGTATATACATATAATTATATATATCTATATGGGATATTAATAGGGAAAATATCTAATTGGATATTGTTATGGCCAATCTCTAATGGGAGATCCGCATGACAAATATATAATGAGATATTTATACCGTCAATGTCTTATTTATGTTTTTATACACTTATAATTATATATATATATATATATATGATTTCATGTATTTTTTTATGAGATGAACCTTTTTTGTATGGATGATTCATAGATCTGGATTTCATTTGAATTAGTGATGTTATCCATATTCTGCTACTTATGTGGCTGTACTGGACACCCTAAATGAGAGTGTTCTTCTAGAACAACTGAAAGTAGTGGGAATGTGGTCATGGAATTTTTATCTTGTCTCCATATAAAAAAAGGGATACACTACATTATAGAGGTAAAAAACATAGGGATACAGATAGGAAAACTAAATCCCATAGTTCCCTCAATGCATTTATTCATAACAAGATTATTATTATAGGGGCACTATGGTTTTAATTAGGGATCAATGAGTTAGTGCATCTAAAAGAGACCAGAAAAATAGTCTCCTAGGATTACCTTGGGGGGTCTTAAAAACTATCTGGTGTTTTGGGTTATGTTTGCTGGATAGGATGATGTAATCGTTAGTTTTGGGGTGCACCTTAGATGTTAACCTTCGACCACCTCTTTGACCAAGGAAAATATGTATTAAATCTATTGTTCCAGTCCCTGATCGAATATAATTCTACACTTACCCTCTATATCTAGAACCCCTCCCAGATAATAAAACTATTTTTATCTCTAATCAGGTTAGAGAATACATTACTAGATTAATATCATCAAGTGTGAAAATGCACCATATGTGAATAAGGATTGATAGGTGATCGGGGTGTCGATTACCTCATCGTAAAGACTGGAAAACAAAAATAGGACTTGGAACAAGATATATTACTGAGTTGCTTCGTAAGAGGTGGAAGATGGTGGGTGATGGATTTTTCCTCGACATTTCATTGGTGGAGGCGGGTGTGATATATCCCGTCCCAAGGTTTTGAAAATATAATGTTGGAACTATCGGGGGATTGGAAATCCTCGAATAGTTCATGTGGTCCATTTTTTTTGTTTTAAATATTTCAATCATTTTGTTTTTGTATCTGAAACTATTTTAGAAGACAAGGATGTAGGATATTTGGGAACAAAGATCGGTTTTAAGAACGTCTTTCCTATTTGAAGACATGGTCACTCTATAGGTATTTTGCGTCTCTAGAAGTTGTATATTGATGTTAAAATTACTAAATTTTCATGAAATCATATTTTAATGATAGTTGTTGTCTCATGATACTTGTCTTTGTATTTTATTGGTTTCTATAGGCGACCTAGCAGTCAAGATAAATGAAAATCCTGAAATATTTGAATCTATTTGCAGAACTCCATTCCAAGTCCCCTTTTGGTTGGGGAATAATTCAATGAGGTCCTGAAGCATCATAAAAACGAATGTGGATGCTTGAGAAGTGATACGTCTATAGAGGATTTTTGTAATTCACTTTTTTTAACTCACTTCATCTCCTCATATTATTTGGTAATCTATTTACATGGAAAAGGCGTAGAACTTTGGAGGGGAATATTGTTGAAAGTTTGGACATATAGTGGGTTCATATGATTGGAAATAACATTTATGATCCTACTTGGTTGTTTATTTACCAAAAATTTCATCAAACCACTTCCCAATAATCCTATTAATGGTTCCTCAAGGGGAAAGGAGGGGGCATGGACATTCCATTCATTTTGAAATTATGTGGCTCTAAGATGAGAACTATGATAGGGTGGTTCGCTCAGCTTGATAGGGGAGGGACCAATTATTTCTTTCAATATTTGTAGTGTGGCACACCGTTTTATGAAGTAGAGTTGAGTTTGGTTTGGGAACTTTGACAGAAATATAAATACTGGTGAAAATCGCCCGAAGGAACTCCTCTTTCTTCCCTATAGTGATCTTGTCCTTAGGGACATCACATTAGCTGAGAAGGGTTTGAATTAATATTTGAGGGATAAGGAGAATGATTAGTTTCTTGGGGACATTGAATATTATTTAATGTATTATGATAATAATACTAATTTTTTTTATCAAAAAGAATATAGGGGGTGGAGTAAAAACTATATTTCCCAGTAGGAGGATCTGATGGGATGGATTTCTCATTGTGATAATGAAATCCACTCAATTATTATGATTTTTTTTGTAATCTCTATAAGATGGAGATAATTTATATCCACTCATGTTCGTCCAGTTGTATACTAAATATATTTATGGAGGATATGAACAAACAACTTTAGAGGGATAATTTGGAAGATGAAGTTCTTGGGGTGCTTCACAATTTCCATTCAATGAAGACCCCTGGTCTAGATGGGTTCCATTAACTTTTCTTCAAATTGTTTTGGCATATTATTGGGCCTGATGTGATTTTCATGTGTACAAAGTTATGGGAAGGAAGATCATATTTGGATTCTTTGAATGAAAATATTATTACTCTCATCCCAAAGAACAATAACACATAATTTTTTTTGGAGTTTCTGAAAATAAGTCATTTTAATGTTATTTAAAATATTTTCTACAATGTCCTAAAATGACAACTTCAAGGATTTATCACCATTATTGTCACTAAAAATAAATGTTCCTTGGTCCCTATGAGACCCCTCATAGAAAATGCAACCATTTTTTATGAAATTTTACATTCTATAAAGTCTCGTTCACCAATAAATAAAGGAGTGATGACTATGAAATCAGATAGGAAGAAAGATTATGATTTTATTGATTGGACATTAAAAAATCATTTCCTTTCAATATTATGATTTGGGGCCAAATTGGATGATATTATTATGATACTTTTTATTTCAATGTCATTCAGAATCAATATTAATGGGTCTCCATCATAAAGTTTCAAATCTTCATGGGGATTATGGTAAGGGGATCCTCTTTCTACCTATCTTTTCAATCTAGGGGGATCCTTCATCGAATATGTATTTTTTATTACAGTGAAGTAAGGAGTTATCCATAGTGAAAAGGTTTTTTGTAATGGCCCCAATTTATCATCTCATCTTTACAAATGATGGCCTCTTATTTGTGGGTGAAACTCCTCATGAATGATGTTTAGTTTTGGAAATCATTAATCTGTATGAAAATAAATCTATGAAATGTATTAATCCAATGAAGTCATAAACTTCCTTTAGTAAATGTGTGATTACATAGAAATGGGATGAGTTGCATCAGGTGTTCTAAATTCCTATGGTAGAAAAACACCAGAAATATTTGGGCCTCTTGACTATTTTCGGAAGATCAAAGAAACAAGTGTTTATGGAGATTTTGTAAAGGGTAGATAATATGATTTTTTATGGTCTAGTAGGATGGTTTCAAAGGATGGGAAGGACATACCTATAAAATTAGGTTCTTATGTGATTCCCTTCCATGATATGACTTTGTTTAAATTATTTGAAACTCTTATTGATCAGATTCAGTCTCGCTTGGAATTTGTTTTTTGGGATATCAAAATGTTAGAAAAAATACCCACTAGGTGTATTAGGATAAAAATTGTTTTTCTATGTTCAATAGGGGTCTAATTTTTAGAAATATCAAGTTTTTAATGAGGTTTGTTTGGGTGAAGCATGGATGGTGAATTATCTCTAACCCTGATGCCCTCTTCTCAAAGGTTATGCATTCCAAATATTATCTTAATTGTGATTTTACGCATCCCCAGTTGGGGGATAATTTTAGTTTAATATGTAGGATCATATAGGGAGCTAAATCTATTCATGAGAAATGATGTTTGTAGGGAATTGTAAATAGTAATGATGTTAGTGTGTTGAATAATCTATGGTTGGACATCAGTAGAAACTTGAAATATTCCTCTACCATTTTCTTTGGATTTTAAGAGGCCAAGGTCCATGAGCTAATTTATGACTCTTTATTGGTCTAGGATAATTATAAGATCATCAGTATTATTAATGTGTGGGAACATATTTTTATCATCAGCATTCCTCTTACCCAGATTTGGGTTCTGATCTAATAATATGGAATGAGGAAATGTTGGGCGTGTTCTTAGTTTCATCAGGTTACAGAATATTGGTTGTTGGATCTCATCATGACCACCCAATAAATAGATTAAATGATTTATGGTGTCTTGTTTCTCTACCCAAGGATATGTTTTTTGTGGGTTTGTGTAGGTGTCCTTTTGACACATGACATTCTGGTGAGTTGGAACATTGTTGGAGGAAATGAATTTTCTATGTGTCTCTAGGATGCAGAATCTATACTGCACATAATTATATTGTGTCATGGAGTGGAGGTGCTGTAAAAGGAATATAAGTTTTATTTTCCAAACATTTTTATCGTTAAATTGAGTTAGCCCAAAATCTCTATATCTAAGTGCTTTATTTGGATCCAAGAATGATGGGGTCGATGTGCACGATTTCTTGGATGGTTTGGACTAAAATAAATGATTGTGTTTCTCAAGAGAAGGTTATTCATGATTTCATCTGGTTTGATCGAGCCTAATAATGGATGATATTTTGGAATACCAATGATGTTATCTCATCTAAGATACGACTTAGGCAAGTCTCATCTTTCTGGACTCCCCCTCAGAGGGATTTGTCGAAATTTACATAGATGACACTATTTATACTAGTTTGAGGATGGGGATTGGGATCATTATCCATTAAATTAATTTCCATGTCTTTGAAGCCCATTTTATAGAAATTCAATCTACTTGGTGCCCAACTATGGATGAGGCATCCACTATTCTTTATGAAATTATTATTAGCCTCTCAAAAGGATGGAGTAAGGTTTTGGGTGATCATGACTATCTTGTTATAATTAATTTCCTATCAATAAAAAGGAGTGAGTTTGTAGGTGTATGGTTTTATTCATATAATGATATAGTATTTATTTGAATATTTATTCTCCGGTAATTTTTCATTCATTAAGCATGGGGGTAATCTTGAAGCTCTTAGATTGGCATGCTTTAGGAAATAATGGGATGACCATTGTTGGTTCGATTCATTCCCTGATTGGATTTGTAATCCTGGTTCATTCGACTCATAATATATTTCCATTATTAAAAAATATTAATACATATTTATAGTTGTATGAAATTATATATATATATATATATATGCACGTATGCATAAATGTACTTAAATTTTTAAATTTACACATTAATTATATCTCCATATAATCATACTAAAAACACCGAATATATATTTATCAATGAAAAATTATAAATTTTAATATATAATGTAATTATAATTTTTAAAAAACATTTACAAAAGTAATTATACTGATAAACTTAATATATAATGTTAAAAATATATAAACATTAATTAATACACATTGATATATAGACATTATAATATAATTTTAAATGTATTTAAAAATATTATTACATTAATATAGGTCAATATATATAATTGGATGTATATATAAAAAGATAATGTGTATGAAGATGTACGTCTATGGGTATTTGAGTAAATAAATTTATTATCATTAAAAAAAACTTGTGATAAAATAGATTATTCATCTTAATCCTTTCCCATGCATCACTATCCCACAACCCTACTTCATCCACCATTTAATTTGGGTAATTTAGAGGTTGAAAATCTATTGATAGTAGCTTTAGTGTGATGGGATGGGACTAGAATCATCTCTAGTTAACATGCTTTTATGAAATATCTAGTATATAGAAAATCATGTGATCTCCACATAAACAATTGTACATTTGATAGAAAAGAAATTAAAAGTGGGATTTTCATATTCTTTTTGAAAAATACTGTTATTCCCTTATCATTGTACAACTGTATTGAACATAAAAAACTAAAAAAAACTTACATGAAATTATAAAATGTTAAAAAAATAAAAAATAAAATATTTTAAATAATTGTAAATTTGTTAAAAAAAATAATTTGTTATTAGTGTAAAAAAATATAACAAGCACTATATATTAATTTTTTATAACATTAATCAAATTAAGAATTTTTATTTACATGTAGGAAATAATAATTTTATACTCAATTCAAAAAGAAGGAAAAATTTCTTTGAAAATTAAAATTTAAAAATTGTTATAAAAATAAAAACATATTGTTATCGATATAAAACATATTTTTATATATTTAAAGATAATTAATAATTTATAAATACTGAAAAAATTATTTTATATTTATTTAAAAATTAAAATTAAAATTAGAAAAATATGTTAAAATAGAAAAATCCACTTCAAAAAAATTATTGGAATTTTATTACTAAAATTTCCTTAAAAAAATATATGATAAAATTGCATTCAAATGGGTCATAATAAAAATTAATATACATCATACCTCAAATCCAAAGTGTATATATCAAGTTATGATCAAAATATGATAGAAAACATAATCTGGAAATTTGGATTCCATTATGATTTATAGTTACATAAGGGTAACTAAATATTTCTACTATCTAAGTAAAGATAACCAGATTTGGTTGTGGAAAGGTAATATAACTTTTATATAAGTTTTAAAAATTTAATATTTAGTGTATACATGTTATATAAGATTAAACAAAATTTTTTACAGGTTATGTAAGGGTAAAAAAAGTTTGGTATGGGTAAACTAATGTTAAGTAATACTAAAACAAAGATAATTAACGGTAATATAATGTTAGGAAAGGGTAAACTAAAGTTAAGTAGGGGTAAAAAATTGATATGTTAGTGTAAAATAAAGTTATGTAATGCCAATAAAAATTAATTATGGGTAAAACTAAAGTTATAGAAGGTTAAAATAAATTTACGTAAGGGTAAACTAATGTTAATTTATGGTAAAATAAAGTTAAGTATGGGGAATCTAAAGTTAATTAAGGGTAAAACAAGTAAGGTAAACCTAAATTCATGTAAGGGTAAAAATAATTTTATGTATGGGTAAAACAAATTAAATTAAGAGTAAATTAATGTCGAATAAGGATAAAATAGAATTAAGTAAGGGTGAATGAAAAGTCATGTAAGGGTAACAGAATGTTATGTAATGGTAAATTAAAGTTAATAAGGCTAAAATAAAGGTAATTAAGGTTTAGAAAGTTTATTAAAGGTTAAATATATTTAATTGAGGGTAAAATAATGTTAATTAAGGTAAAAAAAATGTTAAATAAGGGTAAAATAATGTTAAATAAGGGTAAAACAATGTTAAGTAAGTTTAAACTAAAGTTAAGTAAGGGTAAAAAAAATTATGTAATAGTAAAAATAAAGTTAATTAATATTAAAGAAAATTATGTAAGGGTAAACTAAATTTAAGTAAGGGTTTGTTAAATTCAAGTAAGGTTAAAACAGAGTATTTCTTAATGTACAATCCTGTGTTAATAGAGTTCTCTCAGTTCTGATTTCTTCATTGGAGTTCAAAAACGCATCGATAATGTGGAATCTCACTCTGGTTTTCCATCTTGGGAAGAAATGAACCTATATAGATGCCTTTTGAAGTGTTTGTTTTCTCAACTTGGAAGTTAAAGGACCAGTTGGTTATTGTTATTTTATATTTGAAGAACATCAAGATTCATTTTTAGAACATGGAATACCTGAGCTGTTCTTAGGATAATGCTCTGTGAGTTATGGATGGTTTCCATTTTTCAATATTTTGATGGTCTTTTGATTTACATATAATGTGTGACTCTTAGGTCATGGTGCTCTGTATATCTCTTCTCGTCATTACAGTAACTTTCCATAATCTGGTGATTCTTCAATTGATCGGCAATATGATATGTCTCTATGTTTGTTCGGATTCCCATAATAGTGTTGTATGCCATCTTGTTTCTCTGAGAATTTTGGTTGAAGTAAATGTTTCAAGGGGACCATTGGACTCTATAATCATTTCTATTTAAGGGTATTTTCACTAGAATCAAAAGGATTTCTATAATTCTTAGGTTCCATTCTATTTTGGTTGTCGTGATTTGAGTCATGAAATTTAAAGATGCCATTTAAGTTCCTCTGATTTTTCTCAGAGTGCCCCATCTCATAATCTTCTAGAATATGGTATGGTAGTAGTGTGAAATGTCATAGAGGTGTATCAACTATGTACCAATGTGGTTGGAACTTCTTTTGTTCCATAGAATGAGGTAAACCTATTTTATCTAAAGGAGAGAGTGGTTGATGATCTTGATATACCGTGATGTGACATGTGCATCAGCAAATATATCTTGGGAAGGAATTATGGGATATATGACGCCCTGAAAAATAGTTCAATAATATATCCTTCTTTTTTTGATGTATTGAAATATATTTTTAGTTCTCTATAAGTAAAATTAAAATCAGACCGGGGGATCATTTGGGGGAAGATATACTTTCTAAGAAAGATTACAGAGGCTCACTGAAGGACAAGGATGACATATTAGATAAGACCTCAATGATTGATATACTCACAATGAATGACACAAAGGTCATAGATATTTTCATGTATCTTCTGAACAATTTTTAGGTTTATACCATCATTATGAATGCATAACTTTTTCTACTAGTAGTACAACATGAACAATAAACTATTCATAATATCATTTTTGAGACCAAATATATGAGGTCACTGGAACCAAGCTCACCTTTCCTATAGAGGGATTATTCTAATCAAAAGAATAAAATTCAAGGGAACTAGTGTCTTCTATAATGCAAGATGATAAAATCATTCTTAAGACTCATAACCAATTTATTACTTTCTCTAGAAGTGATCAAGGATCTACATATCAAGAAGGGTGAAAGAAAGGGATTAAAAAAATAAAAAGAAATGGGGTTAATCAAACTCGGTTGAAGATTCTAAGATGAGTGATAGATATAGTAACTCTCAACAAGTGGAAGGGTATGAGTAGGACCCCAATGGGGATATGAATGTTGGATCCAAATTGAGTATGGGAAAACAAGTAAACCTTTAATTAGTAGTTTTCCAATTCAAAAGGGATATAAAAAAGTTAGGCCCCATAGCGATTATTCAAACCTCCATAAAATAATTATTACTAGATCTTCAAGTAAGACTTATCATGGTGTAGTAGTAATAGATATAGATGAATTATCGACCTCTAAAGTAGTGAGTCCAGAACCAGTCATGACAGTCAAGGAATTGGTTAGTAGAAAGCCTAAAATTAGAGAACATTGTGGGAAACCGTAATATTGGAACTAGAAAAGAGGGATTTTTTTTGGAGATCTTCCTGCATTATAAGAAAGATATACATAGAAAAGTTGATCAAGTTAACGGCTCATGTGATGTTTTCAAAACAATTTATGAAATAAGGTTGTGATTTGATACCAATGAGGAGAAAGAGGCGTGGATAAAAATGCAAGACCAAATACTGGCTCAAGGCTTCAATAAATGTGAAATCTACATGGAAGAATTTATACACACAATGGAGAGAATGGAACATCACATTAAATATCTCATCAGCAAGGAACCATATATCTAGGTAAGTATACATCAATATGAATTAAATAATGTTTTTAATTTAAATAATCTTAGTATAGTTTTAATCAATTTGTGACTTCTTTCAGTATGTAGTGGTATTTTTATGTTGATTGTGGATTCCCACTTCTCCTCAAAGTGGCTTTGTAATAAAAAAATTATATTTTGTGGTGACGTCAGGTTGAACTAAAGTTAATTAAGGGTAAATAAAACTTATGTATGGGTAAAGTAAATTTATGTAAGGGTAAGCTAAAGTTAAGTTAGTGTAAAACAAAATCTATATAAGGGTAAAAAAAGTAAGTAAGGTAGAATAATGTTAATTAAGGGTAAAAAAAGTTTATTTAAGGGTAACATAAATTTTATTAAGGGTAAAATAATTTTAATTAATGGTAAAATACAATTAATTAAGTGTTGGGTAAGGAAAATTATGGTAAAAAAGTTAATTATGTGTAAAACTAGAGTTAATTAATAGTAAAAAATGTTAAGGGTAAAAATAATGTTATATAAGGGGAAAATATAATTATATAAGGGTAAACTAAAGTTATATAAGCATAAAATTATGTTAATTAAGGGTAAAATAATGTTAAATAACTGTAAAATAAGAATAATTTAGGGTGGACTAAGGTTAATTTAGGGTAAATCGAAATTTAGTAATTGTAAAACTAAGATTAAGTTATTGTAAAACAATGTTTATCAAGGGTAAATAAAAGTTATGTAAGAGTATAATAAAGTTATGTAAGGTTAAACTAGATTTAAGGGAAAAATAATGTTATATAAGGATAAAATAATGTTAATTAGTGGTGATAAAAAATTAAGTAAGAGAGAAACAAAGTTAATTAAGGGTGAAAAATGTAAAGTAAGGTTAAAAAATTATAAACTAAATTTTAGTAAGGAGAAAAATTATTAATTAAGCATAAAAATAAATTTCAATAATGGTAAAACAATGTTAATTAAGGGTAAAATAAAGTTATATAACGGGAAAAAAGCTTACGTATGGTAAAAATAATGTTTTGTAAGGGTAAAGTAAAGTAAAGTTAGGGTAAACTACTGTTATATAAGGGTAAAACACAGATAATTTAGGGTACACCAAAGTTAAGTAATGTTAAAAAAAATTTAAGTAATGTTAAACTGATGTTAAGTAATAGAAAAATAATGTTAGTTAAAGATAAATAAAATTAATGTAAGGGTACTCAAAGGTTAAATAAGTGTAAAAAAATTTATGTAATTAGAAAATAAAATAAATTAAGGGTATACTAAAGTTAATTAGGTGTAAAGAAAAGTTAATTAATGGTAAAATAAAGTTAATTATGGGTAAACCAAGGTTCAGTAAGGGTATAACTAAATTTAAGTAAGTTTAAAACACAATTAAGTATGAGTAAACTAATGTTAATTAATAGTAAAATAAAGTTAGGTATGGGTAAAATAAATTTATGTAAGGGTGAAATAATTTTATGTAAGCGTAAAACAAAGTTATGTATGGGAAAAATAAAGTTACGTATGGGTAATATATAGTTATGTAAGGGTAAAACAATGTTAATTAATAGTAAACTAATGTTAGGTAAGGGTAAATTAAATTCAATCATGGTTAAAACAGAAGTTGGACAAGGATAAAACGAAATTATGTAAGGTTAAAACTAAATTTTATTAATGGTAAACTAAGGGTGGGTAAAATAATTTCATATAATGGTAAAAAAATTAATTAATGATAAAATAAATTTAATTAAGAATAAACTAATGTTATGAAAGGGTAAAATAACGTTATGTAATTGTAAAAAAGTAATGTACGGTTAAAAAAAGTTTATAAATTGTAAACTAAAGATAAGTATGGGTAGAAAATATTTTTGTACGGGTAAACTAAATTTATGTAATAGTAAATAAAATTTAAGTTAGGGTATAAAAAAATTATGTAATTTTAAACTAAATTTAATTAAGGGTAAAAAATGTTAAGGGAATTTTCACTAGAATTTATAATGGAACTTTTATTGGAAGTTTTAGTGGAACTTTTATTTTAAATTTTCAATGTACATTTCCCAAATAAAGTTTCATTCAAAAAAATTAATAGAAATTCCAAAAATTATGATAAAAACTTTCATTAAAAATTATAGTAGAAATATATATTAAAATTTTTTAGTGAAAACTTTTACTAGAAATTCTAGTAAAACTTTCACTAGAAATTCAAGTGAAACTTACATTGGAAATTTCAAAGAAAATTATTCTAGAAACATCTTATTAAAATATCAAATTCCACTTGAAAATTTTAGTTGAAGCTTTTATTGAAAATTATATTGAATCATCCATTATATATTCTGGTGTAACTTTCATTTGAAAATTCTAGTATAAGCTTTCAAATAAAAATTTTATTGGATAATTCCAATGTAAAATTCATGTGGAAAATCCCATTAGAAAATTCATATTGAAACTAAGACCTGAAAATTCTATTGGAAACTCCCAATGGAAAATTATAATGGAAAATTCAACTTTCACTTAAAAATTTCAGTGCGAAACATTAAATAAACCTTCAACAAAGCTTCAGCTTCAAATTAATGTTTTAATTTCACTAGAAATTCCTATGAAAATTATATTAGAACATTCTAGTGTAAACATCCACTATAAATTTCTAGTGGAAACATCAACATCCACTAGAAAATTGTAGTTTAATCGTTCATGATAAATTCCAGTTGAACTTCCTCTAAAAAATTTTAGTGAAAATTTCCACTCTAAACATCTTTTAGAAACTTCAACTTCCACATGAAATTTTCATTTGAAATTTTCACTCAAAATTCCAGTAAAAAATACACTAGATATTCTAGTAAAAATTCCACTAGAAAATTCCCATGGAAGATTTAACATTTTTATTGGAAATTACAATGAAAATTACATTGAAAATTTCAAATAAACTTCCACATGAACATTCTAGTCTGAACTTCCACTTGAATATCACAATCAAACTTACACTAGAAATTCTAGTGAAACATACACTAGAACTTTCCAATGAATCATCCATTGGAAATTTTAGTGAAAATTCCATATGAGATTATAATGTAAATTCTTTTTTTAAATGGTAGTGAAAAAAATGTGTTGTAATTAGCATGTGGAAATATTAAATTAAACATAATATTCTAGTTTGATCTATTGTTAATAAATTTGAACAAATAGTATTTTCATTAATGAAAATTATTTTATTATAAATTTAAAATATTATTTGAATGATTTTTACATGAATAATAATGTTGTATGTATTTAAAAAACAAATTCTATATTCTTTAATAAAAATATTTTTTTTATAATTATGTAAAAATTATATTTTTTAATACAATTAGTTAAATTGTATTAAATTTTCAATGTTATTTTAAATGGATTATAATGGAATAAAAATTTTCAATGTTTGAAAAAGAATTTTTATTTGTTATGACCTTAAAAAATAACTTTATATATATTTATAAAAAAATTTGATTAGATTTAAGACAGATTTCATTATAAAATGTTAAAAAAGTTTATAAAATTAAAAAAATTCCAATGCATTTTTTGAAATATTACAAATGTTTTTTGAAATGAATTAAAATTTAAAAAACTATAAAATTAAGCAGCTTTTCAATTATAAATATGAAAAATGATTTTTTTTTTAAAATATAAAAAATTATTTAACAGATTATCATTTTTTAGGCACTAAAAATTTGTGTTTATTTTTAATATAAAATATCAGTATCAACATAATTTTTGAGTATTCCCTAAAATTTTCACTAGACCAAAATACCCTCTATCATCTCTCTTCCTCTGATATGGACACTTATAAATGTCACTAGATATTTACATATCATGTCATCACTAAATGATCTGGTAATTTGATGAACCATATATGATAATGTGTAAATGGGAGGACACATTGATCGATGGGGCATGTAGCTTGTTACCTTTTCCATATTTTTACCCATGGAATCTCTTAGCATGGTATGTGGATTGAATGAGATTTAATCAAAATAATGAAAATAGAAAAAAATTAAAAAATAATTGAAGAAAAAGCATCATCAAAATAAATCAATTGAATTTTTAAGATGATAATTTCAATAAATGCTTTTGAGGTTCTAATATTTAAAATTACAAAAAAATTATTGAAATATAAAATTTACCTAGGTTTTTGAAAATTCAATTACTTTATTTTTATCATATAAAAGACCATTTAAATTCTAAATTGAGTATTCAAAATTTAATGTTTTAAAAAAAATTAAATCAATTCATCAAAAAATCATTTTTCTAGATTAAAAAAATGTATTTTCAAGAATTATTTTCCAAATGATTTCCAAGAAGATGAAAATTTTATTAAAAACATGGATTTTGATCAATTCAATTTAATATTCTATAAAAATTTGATGGTATAATATATTCATTTTACCGAGGTATTAAATTTGATTGAGGGGATTTTCATCGTGAATTTAAAAGAAAACGATCAATAAAATATTACTTTATCATATGTATTTGATTCATACTGATAAAAAATTATCATAAGATCATTATCTTTTTTTCCACTAATCTGAACCTATTTTCTCTATTTTGAATCTTACACTGATGGTGCTTCATTTGTTAACAAGTTTTAATAATTTAAATTCATATTTTTCATCACACCAAGAAATAAAGAAATCATATTGACACATGGATCATTCTTATATATCAGATTGGTTTTAAGATTTTTGTCCTAATATTCTAGACCAATATTATTGTTTAACTCGGTTGTGACCCCTTAATAGGTGATATTTAATTTTAATAAAAAAAAAAGGTGAAATTATACTTTGGATCATACCGATAAATTCAGGAATAAAATTGAATCTCAATTTATTACCATAGATCCAAATTTTCCCTTGGATCCTGGACATAAGTTTCAACGTCAATATGAACTTAGTTTCATGGTTTTCACCCCTTGATAGGTTATATGAAATTTTAATAAAAATAAAGAAGTGAAACTATACATTGGGTCTTGTTGATAAATCCAAGCCTCATATTGGTACACGATTGATTCCTATATATAAAAAATCACCCACAGGATTATCGTGAGGAATCAAAAGTTCTAGATGTTTTATATTAATAGGGAATATTGATATGAAGTCAACCAGTTTTAATTATATATAATTTTAATTATTTACTCACTATCCCTTATTTGAACATGAGCAAGAAGAATTAATGGTTATACCACTAGATTTTGAACATGCCATTATAGATGTGGTAGAAATTAGAGGAATCCTCATATATTATCCTACCACCCTCATATAACATAATACATCATAATACTAAGGGTTGGATTGGAATAGCTCTGGGAAAGGGTGAATCCTTGTTGAATTCAATTTGGGCAGCTATAGAATGAACCATTTGCGGACATTCTAATCATATAAACCCCATCCTCTAAAGGATGGGGGATTGTCACAGGACTATCCAGCTATGAAAAGTATAAATATTTCTCCTCATGGGTGGGGAAAACCTAGGCCTATATTCTATTATAATTCTTTTCCATTTTAACTTATATAAAAAAACTCTAATTTTTAATTATATTTTCTATAGATTTTCCCAAATTGGATAACATCCTAGTAGAACAACTCAAGATGTCTACATATTCCCCTAGAGGAGAGTTTACCTCAAACATATGGGAAACTGACACTAGGTTGTACATATAATTTTACACTATATATTCACTATAATTTGTATTCATGATTACTTAAACTGAAGTTTACAATATTGAAAAAGTGTGGGGGATGGGATTAAATAGTTTTTGATTATTTTTTAAATTCTTTTTGAGGAACTGTTGTAGAAACTATAAATAAACTAAAAAACATATATTCTTGTGAATGTTGTACATAACTATTTTGTATAGTTTTTTCATTGAGTTGAATTATTCCATACCTAGTTTATATTTAATGATATAGTTTATAATTTCATTGTTTTTAACATAGTAATAATTAAATGAGTGTTGAGTGAATATTTCAAGGCCATTCTGGATATCTAGTCATAGAACATGGAAAATGAGCATGGGTAAAAATATTTTTTTCGAATCATAATTATAACTTGAAGTCTCTAGAATTTTTTAACATAATCTATGGAAACCTAAGAACTGTGAAAATGAACACCTTAGGGATCCAACAAACAAAATTGATCAAAACACATTAATCCTAGAGTAAAATGGGCAATTGGGATCCCATAGTGAATCTCTAAGACATTAGACTCTAAATATGTGAATTTAAGATCTCCGTACATATCCAATAAGTGTCTTTGCCTACATCTCTACACATACTTGGTGGGGAAATATTCCAAAAAAAAAAATTAAATAAGTAACTAATAGTCAAAACAATAATTTATGTGAGAAAAATATACAACCCAGATGAAAAAGGGAACAATTTATTTATAAAAAATTCATCTGAGTTGTATCATGGATGTGGAAAATTTAACTTTAGTTTAAGAATACTAAGATAAAGAGATAAATTGAAGTTCTTATTGTGAAAATATTTAATCTACTTAAATATAATTTGATCATCTTAGGGACTTGGAACTATAATTGGATTGTAGTGAGGATATAATAGACTCACATAAGAGGAAAGATAATTCAAGCAATGGAGAGACCTATAAATATAATCTCCTCTGGCATATATATGAAAATTGGGATGGGATCAATCTTTTTTTTCTTTTTAATAAATGAAATTCAATGATAAAATTTTTGAAGAGTGAAATTTTAATTGTATGGGGGAGTGATGTGAGCTAACGATTGGAAAATATTTTGTCTATTATTCATTGAAAATACCCATTATGTATTTAAAATAATGGGTAAATTAGGGTTTTTTGTTACTTTTTTAATTATGAACATAATTGTTAATTAGCTAAAAATATGGGTTTTCCATTCTTTATAATTTTTTTATAATACAATTTAAAGATAATTTATTTTTTCTTTATCTATTTAATTTATTATAAAAGAGTTATATGTTTAAAAACATTTCTTTGTGTAGTGGATTTGGGAATTTTCTAAAGGAATGGGTCAACCATAAGTTCCCTCTAAAATTGATAACAACAAAATTTTTGGAAAAGGATCCACATTAGTATACTTGATGTGTTTATTTCAATTTTATTGTAGACAAAATTTTTAAGTTGAACCCCATGTTTAAGAGGAATGTTAATCTTGATAAACTAAAATTTGGAAAAAACCCCTTGTTTAAGATGAAAATTAGGTTCAAGAACCTAACATTTGGGAGATGAACCCCAAATTTGTAAATATGATCCCAATGATTGTATTATGATCATCACACCACATAAGAATGATGTTTCTATCATCATGTACCCAATTTTAAATGAGTTATGAATATGGGATCATGAAATAGAGTTTCCAACGTGTGGTATCTATTAAGCTCGATGTGGGAACTTTTCAATAGACTGAATTCGATGATTTTTTGGGATTAAAAAAATATAAAATTCAGATCTCTAAATAATTGAATATAAAAAAAATCACTCCAGGGACACTATATAATCTAGAATCTAGAGAGAGGAATATATAACCATATCATTGCGAAGCTCACCATGCTGATTGAAGATAAACCCTTATGTGCATGTTGATGAAAAAGATGAATCATTCTCAATGATGAAGGTGAAGTTGAAATAACGAGATGAATCTTAGTCCACACTAATATAAAATGTAATAAACTTTATCCAAGCCATGATTTTAAAAATTTAAAGACTAAAAGTCGTATATTTTATCTATATCAAAGTACAACTAAAATCATAATGGTAATTCACTACTACATAAGCATACCTCCAATGTTTTAAAGGGATATTTCAAAGTCCTCAAATATCCCTAGATATATGTAGGTGTACATTTCATGGGTTTGTCTAAATTGGGTAATTCCCCAAAAAACTCCACATTGAGATCATCCATTTTAAGGATAATGAAGCTTGGCCCTGAGAGGATAATTATTTATTGAATAATATTCGAGTATTGATTTTAAGAAATCCAAACAATTGAGTTGTCCATGTGGAAATCATCCATTCGAAAGAGTATAGGGCATGATCATGGAAAAAAATATACTTATAACTAAAATGATATAAACCTTCAAGTGTAATACATTGAACTGATCGAGTTCATAAAGTAACTCACTGATAGCCGTACTGAAGGTGAGGGGATGAAAGGAGATGATGCATAAATACAATTATATACATGTTCCCCTTATCCCAGTAAGGATCATTCAACATCTTTAGACTGTAATTAATTTTTAAATTTCTATATTTTAATTCCAATTCCATTCCATTTTATAAAGGTTTTGGGTATAGCAGACACATATGGTGGTGGTATATATATTAAAATTTATTTTAATATTTAGAATATTGAAACACCAATAAAGGATTTGTCATGTTAAATAATTAATTAATTTATTTAAATCAGAAGAAAATAAATACATTTTATAAGGATCCTTTCATCGATGACATTTTTTGATATTATAAAAGGGAATTTTTTTATTTCCTTCATTTATATGTGAGGATCCAAGGGTATAATCCCTCTAGCGATGATCCACATGCTCTCCTTTTATCCCTGAGAAATTCAAATTGGTTTTCGAGTGCTAGTATGGTGAATCAATTTCCATGAATCATTCATGATGATCGTTCATCCTTTGATCTTGACGGAATATCACTTTAATTTATATTTCTTGAGAGGGAGAGAGGAAAATAAATTCAAGAGATAATTCATTATGTACAACAATTCTCTATATCTCGATTAACCAACAAAATAGATATAACCATATATATATTGATCTTGGGTTTAGGTTAAAATATTATTTAATTATGTATCAGTCTTTAAATAATATAATAACCATCCTAAAACCACATTTCATAAATTATTATTATTATTATTATTATATCATGGTGTGCGCTAACTTGTGCAGTGATGAATACTATTTATCCACTTACAAATAAATATCCATCACCAGATGTGGTTTTAGCCTATTCGAACTCCTCATCATAATTGAATACCTGAATAAAAATATTTTATTCTATTAAAAATATATTTTAATCATAAACTAGAAAATAATTGTTTATTAAATATTCAATAAATTATATAATAAATTTTATTCACAATTCAATGAATAAATATTTTTTGAATTTATACGATCAATAAAACATGAGTAAAATTATTCCTCTATCTTGAGATTAATATTTATTCAATTAATTAAATTCAAATAGATGTTAATCAAGATAAATAGAAACACTCAGTGTGTGACCTGCTATGATTATTTCTCATTAAAATTAGGCAGGTATGGCTAACATCAGAGATTACTATCTCACAACGGGTCAAGACACCCAAGAGAAAGTAATTGATGTTGAAATGAGGAAAACCAATTATGAACACTCATTGTGTAATATAATCCCATAATCATAATATCTTATCAATAAGGTTGAACATCTATATCATCAATCTATGTGTTGAATATGTATTTCATTGACTATCTGAAATAAGCATCATTACACCATGGATATGTAAATTAATATGAAAATTAAATTTCAACCAAAGGGCTGAGATATCAACTTCTCTAAATATAGAACATAGAAATCATCCCTCAACTTATTAATTAACAACATTTCATTCATGACACACCCAGCATATCCAACATCACCAAGAACTATTATCATCATGGTTTATAAAATAATACTATGTTCGTGAGTCATAACATGCATTAATAATAATCCTAATTCATAATAACCATTAAACATGATTGAAAATAGTAATATATGATGACACCAAAAAATGTGGAATTCCTCCTAGAGGGTCTATTCTCATAATCTCAATTATTTTTTATTACCAAATGTGAACTTCCTCATAAGAATCCTTATCTACTTATGAGTACTTATACCTAAAAATTTCTATACTATGTTTCCAATCACAGTACGTTATCCAACTATAGAGCTATATTTAAGAGATGTCATCATAGAATCTAAATGTTTTAATCATAGTGGGGAACTATTATGACCCTGTCAATGTGATAGATACTCTAGGAAATTATTACATAAATGTTATGGAGAAGAAAAATCAATATGTGAAAACATATTTAAATCAATATTCATTTATATGAATATATAATTAATCTAAAGCAAAACTCTAGTGGGTTTAATGGAAACAACTCCAATATTTTACTATTCTTTTGTGTTTTTATTTCTCTTCCCATGTTCTTTGTGTTTCTCACCAACTCTGAAGTCATGTGATCTCTCAATCTCTCATTAATAATTAAAGGTGAACCCAAGCATCTACCATTGGATCAAAACCATTGACACATAGTCTAGAAACCTTATGTGATCAATTCTAATTAATCTTGAGGATATCAGGATAATGAGAGTCTTAGGGGATGATTGCACTTCATGACTCATTCCTTACAATTACCTTTCATACTATTAAACACTTGTTCCTTATCCACTATTTGGAATAATGTTGAATGAAGGGATAAGTGATGTGAATGGAGGATGAGATCATGATTATAGCCCACTTTAGTGATAAATGATCTGATCACTTACGACCTTATCCTTGAGTGTGATAGTCATTCACATAATTTAAGTAGTTAGTTTTCACATTGTTGGTCATAAAACACATATATTATAATTAAAGATTTAATCTTGTGAGACAAGGAATGATGAAAAAGTTAAATCTAGGGGTGACTCTCTTTCTTTCATCCATCCAGTCATACATTCCATTTTACTTCCATGTTGTCATTCATCAAATCATTATCCTCATTTTTTCTCTTATATCAATAATTAATAAAACTAAGACAAAAAAATATAATTACTAAGATAATTGAAACTCACAAATCCATCTCCTTGAGAGACAACCCCATTCATCAACTGGGATTAATTAATAATAAATAGAAATTCTATTTGACCATGGCCCATGAAAATTGCATGATCACTCCCCCTTTATCATCATCTTCTAATGATATCGGTGGTGGATGTTGAGATATGTGGTGGAGTCATGCATGGTAGGAGGAGGGAACAAGGTTGATATTCTAAAGATTAATAATACCCTACTACCTTGTTAATTTGATCTGAGGTAAGAAGATAATTCCCCTAGATATTACGTATTTTTTGTGTCATGATAAATGATATAAAATTAGTGCATTCATTGGTGGATATGGAAGGGATGAGAGGAAAGGGTATTCTATCACTGGATGATAGTGTAAAATTAGTTGGTAATTGGTTATGGTACTCCTTTGATTATATTATTCCAATTATTGTCTTATTATTCTTTGTTGTGTTATTTGGTTAGTTGTCCTTGGTGAGGATAAGGGACTAGTTGACCTATATAGGCGTCAGTTAGTTCTATTGTTTGTTCACTAAGGTATTAGTATGATTTTTTAGTTTCTCATGAGAGACCATGGGTATGATCCTATTAAGTATAAATGTAATGCTCACCCCAATTATGTATAAATTTTTTTCCAGTTTTCTAGGAGGACTTTATTAAGAAGGTTGGATAGTTCTCTATCATACTTTGGAGTTGTTACGATTGTTACCATAATATTTTCTTTGGTTATTGTTTTATATTTGGGGACATTCTAATTTGATTCATATTCATGCATGTGGACTATTATTTGTATAGTTTAATGGTTATTTTATATTATATTATGGGATTTTTGGGCTGATCATTTTATCTTTAAATAATTTTTATCATATTAAGGGTAATAACTCACATTTGAGTGTTTTATACCATTGCTGCTAGTATAAAAATCGGGGCCCACTGGATGCAGAAATCAGGGGGTCACTGCTCTTCCCCACCAGCCCAGGAGGGTTACTAGTAGGGGGTTGTGACATCAACTACCAAACTTACCCAAGGCAATAAATTTTTTCATAATTGTTTTTTCTAAATGTGAATCAAATAACTACTCATAAATTTATTATCATAAAATACTACATGGTGAAAGTGACTATGATTTATATATATTATCATCCTCATGTTTCCTTATTCAAAGTGGTATGATGTAAAATATACAAGGAGATATGATATATAATAAAAAATATGAAAAGATCACATGAGGGTGGGGATTCAAGTAGCTTTTGAGAAGAGTGGCAAACTGCATATTCCCATTGATGATCATGATGATACGATAGTCGAACATGCTATTGGAAGTTTCATATCATGGTTGTTTAATCTAGTAATGATTCATAAAGATAATGTGGTATGAACTTCACAATTTTTTCCTAATGAAAAACCATTAAAAATTGATAAAAAAATGTCTGAAATGAGGTATGATATTATAGATAGAGAAATCGTGGTGGAAACAGATGGTCTAATCAAAACAATATAGTGGATAATCTAAGAAATAAAAAGTAACTTTAAAGAGTACCATTACCCCACAAATTCCACCTCCAACATTTATTAACATTAAAAATTCTTATAGATACGAAATTTAAAGATAAAAATATCTCTTATATTTAATTTTAAGAATAAAATGTTTAGAGTATTCATTAAAGACATGATTGTTCTTGATAGTATAAATGAAAATTTTATGCATGAATGGTTGGGAAAATCAATTGTTAATTTATAGATGAGGTACATTTTCATAATCTATTTGTCTAATATTTGATCTACTATATTAATTATAGTTAATACCTATTCATATTTTCTATAGACATATATAACATTACCACAAATAGGGAAAACCCAAATATTGAAAAATTTAGACTCATTAATCATGTTATCATTTATATGGACAAATATTCTTTGGATAAAAAAATAAAAAAAAGTTAAACTAATCATAATGTTTGAACAAAAATTAATAGAAGGTGTTCTTATCATTATCCCTATAATGAAGGGGTAAAACTATCTAATCATATAAATTATATTGTTATTTTTTCATTACTTATTCTTTTTTTATATTTTTAGGGAGAATTGGATTCCCATTGCAATCAATTTAGATGCTCTGATGGTTTACCTTTTTGGATCAAAATCATGGAATTCCAAAAAAACACATGATGTCGATTGTGAATTATTATTTCATTATAATAAACATTTTATAGAGAAAACCTTAATTATCTGTTTTATATTATATTTTGATGGGATGTTTGTTACAATAGGGTGATCATTATATATCAATAAAATCATTGTATGTGGATAGTGACTAAGAAAAAGAACCCTATGGATTTATATACTTGGATAAATATTAGGGAATATATAATAAGATTTGAATACCAAAACACATATAAAAAAATATTTATTTTTTTCATTGTATCTATTTTTCTCAATGTTTCTATAGTGTCCAAAACAAAATATAATGATAATGATTATGAATATTATATCTACAAATTTATTAATGTTTTCATATTCTATCAACAAACTATCATCCTCAAAGTGGTTTTTCCAAAGGAATTTACACTTCTATTTAAAAAATTTATTAGTTATTTGTCTGCCTATATTTTTGAAAATTATAACATTTTTAAATAATTATTTCATTTTTGCCTCGTTTTCTAAACTCAATTTTTTTATATATCAGAATACCAATTTGACTATATTAAAAAATTATTTATAATTATAATATTATAATATTTAATTTTAAATCTAAAATGAATGAATTTTATTGTTATTAATAGATTAATAATAACTAATTTAATTGGATTTGAATTTATAATTCATTTATAAATCTAATATATAATTAACTAAAAATAAAAGTGACATAAATATATTTATCAAATTATTAGATAAATATTCTTAAATAATAGTAAGTTTTTCTACACCCAACATTATATAAAATCATGAACATTATTGATATAATTTGTTTTTATTTAAATGGATATATTAAATTAATAGTTTTATTAATTATATATAATAATGAACATTCCGAAATCTATAAAATGTTCTTAAACTATTTCCATTATTATTAATCCCATTAAATAATTAAAATTATATAACTTCCATTATGAATAATCAAAATTAATGATTGAAATTTTTTAATCATATCATAATTAGAATTATAAAATTATTACCATAACAATGCTCATACGCAATTTTATTTGTATTTTTTTATAAACATTCCTTTTAATTATAATTTATTTTGAACTTTCTAAATTGATATATTTAATTGTATAAATGATAATTCATGACTTGAGAGACTATAAATAATATTTCTTTGTGTTTGTTTTCTTTTAAATTGAAAACTTATAACACTTAATGGATCCATAAGCCAAACATTTACTCGTGACTCGTTATTTATTTCTCCCAAAACTACTGATAACATCTATTGTTGGATATCATCCCCAAAAATATATAATTGTAGACATGGTTTTTAATTTTATGATTATATTATTATTATTATCATATTATTAAAAATATAAATGTTTATATTTTAAAATTATTTTAAAAAATAGGATCAGATCCATATAGACAATATAATACGACTCGATCTCATAGTATTTCTTATAAATCTTGCAGATATGGTATAAGGTGATCTTTAAATTTTGTTTCAAATTTTAAAAATAGACCTAAACTAACATTTCCAAGGAAGTTTGTATCTATGGGACCAAATTTGTATGGGCACAGGCTGGCCAATGGGCCTATGGGAATAATTTTTTTTTAAAAATTACATGTATTCATAACTTACTAGTATCAATTTTTTTTAATTTAATATATATCACATTCATACTTCTATCAATGTGAACATGCCCATTTTTTCAATTAGTTTTTTTAATTTCAATTAAATCAATAAATCACGAAAGGGTTGGGAAAACATATGAAATATCATAGGTGACGTAACTCAAACATATGTGATATATCAAATATTAATCATCAATAACCACATAACCCTTAAATAAATATAGTTTGTTTTTATTTAAATATTTGTATAAAATTAATTTCGTTACTATATACTCATGTTTTACCAGTTGTGGATTTAATCAACAATAGTTGAATGCAATGATAAATGTTTTTTTAAATTTTAACTAATTAAAATTTCTAATAAATGTTTCCTTTTTAGTTTTAAAAAAGCATTGATTAAATTTTACAATAATGAGTACTTTTTAGCATTGATAAAAGTATGATCTTTACTTTTTGTGCATTGATAAAGGATGAATTTTATTATCATGGTTAAAAGGTGTTCAGAATAATTGGATTTGTTTATATATATTTAGGTATTTTAAAATCTGATTAGTCCCGAGAGGTCTCGGGACAAGTTTAATGTATATTTTATTATTTTAGAAAATATTAATAAATTTAATTAAATAATGATATTTTTAATTATAATTAAAAATCCTAAAAGTTTATAATTATTTATATTTTTTATATATAATCATTACAATACAGAAATCTATAATTTTCAACAACAAAATATATCTATATATAAATTTTAAATATATCTACATACAATTATTACAATTCTTATATTTAATTTTATATTTTTATAATTGCTGATATATCATAAAAAACCTATATGCATAATATCACTATTTATACATATTTACCTATAATATATTTATAAAACATTTATTTATTTATATAAAAAATAATAATTATACTTATAATAAATACATTCACTAATAAATTTATTAATAAAAAAAATTATAATATTAATATTTTTATCATAATATTAATATTTTTTAATGCATTTAACAGAATTATTTTCATTTATTCAATTCTAATATTTTTCTAATTTATTAATATTTATAATTTTGTGATTTATATATTTTTAATATTTTTTCATTTTTAATATTTTTTGAATTTATTATTTTTTAATATTTATTTATATTTATTTATTTATTTGGATTAAATATTTTTAATATGTTTGTAATTTATATAAATAATATTTATTACATTTTATTTATTAAAGTTAATATTTTTAATATGTATGAAATTTATTTGATATTTATATTTATTTAATTTTATTTCAAAATATATATTTTTTAATTTAAAGGGTTATTATAAATAATTTTTAATAATTTTTTTAATTATATAATCAAAATTATTGTGACACCATTACATCATAATCAGACTTTAGCAGTGGGCTTTTAGTGGCGGTTTATTAAAAACCACTACCAAACCTTTTATTTTTTTCACACACCCGTCACTCCCCCCTCGACCCCCATCAACCCCACGAAGCCATACCATTCCCAACCCTCACCACCCCTCACCGTCGGTCCCAACCCTCGCCTCCCCTCATCCCCCCATCGTTGATCCCAACCCTCGGTGCCACACTGGATCCTTGCCCCCACCCCCAGAACCCTCACCGCCCGTCATTGTCAATCTCGACCTAGCCGCTCATCACCTCTTACTGCGAGTTCCAACATAGCAGCTCCCCGCCCCCTCACCATTGGTTGGTTTTCACTTACTATTTCATTTGCATGTTTATGAATTTAAATTAAAAGATATTGGGTTGAAAATGATAATGGTCAAGGTCTAAAAGTGTTGTATGATATCAATAAGATAATTTTTATAGGATGAACTCCTAATAGGGATGAGTCTTAGAGTGATGTGTTTGGGTTTTGAAATGTCTAGTATGCTAAATTGTTTGAACATAAATTTGGGTTTGGCATTTTGTTGAGTAAAATGTTGAGATAAGATTTTGAATGAGAATGATTTAATGAATTAAAGCCAATTCTTTGTACTTAAATAGATTGATTGTGCTTTAATTATTCATTTTAATATAAAAATGATGAATTTGAATGTGATGATTTGAAAAGGAAATTGGGTTGGGAATATCATGATATATAAAGTTTTGTAAATATTAGTAATTATATTAGGATTCATGAATATTGAATTAATGATATTGGGTTATATCATGGATGTGTAAAATAAGATGATAAGAATGTTTGGATAAATGTAAGATTTGTTGATGAATGCTTGTTATTAAAGAATAAGATTGGACGATAATGTTTATAATTGTTGTTTTTTGGGAATAATAAATGGGGATAATGTTTTTTTTGTAAAATTAGAGGTGTTGTTTGTAATTGGATAGCGTGTTGAACTTGATTAAATGTTCCTTGATTAGATTTTGGAATAATTTCATGATTTTGATTTATGAAGTAATAAATGATATGATTTGTGTTGGATAAAGGGGGATTTAATTAAAATGTCAATTTTGGAAATGCCTGGAAATATGGGAAAAATGAGAATATATAAATAAACTGAATTTTTTATTTATAATGGAATTAAAGGTGTATTGTTTGATGGATGAATTTTTTGGTTTAGCATAGTATAATGATGAATTGATTAATGTTGCAATGTGTATTGTGTTTAAATTAATGTGGATATTTTATGCTAACTTGATGGGTTCCTGTTGTTTTATAGTGTATATTTATAATAAATTAATGTCAATTTTCTAATGTGATTGTAACCATGAGTTTGGTTTTGATGCGGGTCATGCCTTATGATATGATATATTGAGATTTTTCAAGAGTTCAGAAACAAGAGGATTAAAACATGGGTTTGGTTATTCAATGGGTTCGATAACTGAAGGATTGTGCCTTGTTCTTTGCATAACTATTATTTTTAACCACTTAATAATAAATCTCCTCATAATTCTCTATTTCCATGAATCTATAGATGACCCCTTCATATCAGATTCTTGAATGTAAAAAAATCATCCAATTTCATATAGGCAATCTGAAATTTTAAAACAAATGTCGCATTGTAGAATTAATATACATTTGATGAATTCATGAATTTAGTATAAAACATATGAATGCAATCATAAGTCTCTTCATAAAATAATCTTAACTAGTTTTTCTAAATCAAAATGTAATTATGCATATCAAATAACACATATACTTAAATTCATTCCCTTGAAATTAAAAGATTGTTTATCATCCTTGTAGCTAAAACAATTTTGATATTATTCCTTACAAAAAATGGAATTCCATGTATAGATTAAATATTGAACAAATGAATTGGTTTACCCACAAAATTGATCCAATTTAGACCCATTAAATAATCCATCCCCTCTATAGAATTTGGATTCTTTTGTTACATTTTTTTAAACCTTGAAATGTTTATGATTATCATCACCAGTAATGGTTAAACTCTTCTTATGCCTCTAATTTCATAATCACATTTGTCTCATTGAGTGGGATAATATCAACCCTTTAAAAATTGATGTTCGTTATATAACTTTTTAAAAAAACCATAAAAGGAAGAATAAAGAAAAAAAATAACAACAAGAGAAAACAATAATGATAAAATTATAGTAATGATATCTAATCTTCCTTGAACATATCCCATGATACACAATTTTAATGGTAGATAATGATATTTTTAAAGAAAATTCCACATGATGAGAAATTAACCTTTGAAACATTAATAATGGATGAATTTTCTTGGTTCTAAATTAAAATAAATAAGATAAATAAAATCATAGATATACATAAAAGAGCGAAATTTTGAATAAGACATCATTTATCATCATCAATCCACCAATTTACTCAATGAAAAATGTTAAAAATGTATCCTTTAAATAAAAAAGTGTATCTTGATAGTATATTAAAAGTTTTTAGAATCATGTAGGTCCTCTAATAAATTATTGACATTAGATTTTCATACTATTTTCAATGATTTATTTAAATGATATTTTTATTAAAAAATGATTTCAACATGTATTTTTTCTCTTGGGTTTCTTAATGGTTTCTAAATAAAAAAGGTAACTCTTTCACACATCATTTTCTTCACAACTAGAATTTATGAATTTCAATTATCCTTTTTTTTAATTTTTCATTATTTACCATATGTATTTATATAGGAAGCCCTTATTTAACATATTCATATTTTTTCATTAATTATATATGAATTAATTTTCCTATCTTTTAATAGTTATGTGTTTTACCTTTTTTTAATAATGTGTAGGAATATTTTGATATATATATATATATATGGATAAAGGCTCGATCACATTACCCAAGAAAATACATCAGTATGTTAAGGATTTGGAGGAGTTTTTAGATTTTTTGATTTCAAATCGATCTATTGATGGGAGAATTGGATTTCCATGTCCTAAATATAAATTTAGAAGATAATTTAAGAGATATAAAGTTTATGAACACTTGATAATGAAGCAATTCCCTACTCTATATTTGTGTTAGATTAGGCACGAAAAAACAAATGTTACAGAATGGTTTATCACTAATGCAAATCCACTAAATGAGCTCCCAAATTCGTTGATAATGTAAAAAGAAATGAAAAACCATATAAATGATAAATTATGTATTTTAGGACTCCAATATCTACCTAAAACATATCAGAACAACCAGTTCAGGGTGAAAAAAATAGAAACATGATAAGTGATGTTTTGAGACTATAGGAAAACCAAATCATGAATGTAACATATCATTTCATCCTCCTCTTGATTTTTTGGAGAATAATGTTAGAAAATACTTCACATAGTATAAAAATGTGTTTCATGTTTTAGTTAATGATGGAAATCATGATTTTTATAGTGGATGTTTGAAATATTCAAAACTTTATTTTCTACTGAAGTTGTACAATATCGAATGCCTATGTGGAATTAAAAATATGTTGATTTCAATGATAGTGGAATTATTGCATGATGCATTTCCTAAAGAAAATATCCTGAATTCTATTTGTGATTGAAAAAATTTGTTAACAAACTTGGTCTTAATTATATAAAAATATATTTATTTCCCAATGATTGTATGCTTTATTGGGGAGAGTATTCGAGCAGGAAGGATTGAAAAAAATGTTCTTCTCCAAGATTGTAGTCTATGGGTGATGTTTGATGTCTGAATCAACATTATACTATTATGAAGAAGAAAATGAACACACCTACAATGGTTTTTTGTTATGTTTATTTAACGTCTCGATGGAAAATGTTATTCATATCATCGAAAACCATCAAACACATGATGTGGCATTATATAGATAATGGAAATAATGGGTTAATTTTTCATACAAGAGATTCATAATCATGGAAGAAATTTGATTCATTACATCAAGATTTCTCATATGATCCAAGTAATGTTTGTATGGGATTGGTTGTCCATGGATTCAACCCATTCAGAACATTGAGTACTAGTTATACCATTTTTAAGACTATTTTGATCCATTACAATATACCTCTATGGATATGTATAAAACAAATTTTTTTTGTATTTTGATAATTATTCAATGAAAAAAATGCCTAGAAATGGTATTGATGTATACATATAGCCTTTAATTGATGAATTACAGGAGTTATGGAGAAACTATGTTGAGATATATGATGCATCTTCTATAACAATGTTCAAAATTAAATTTTATCTAATGTGAACCATTAGTGACTTCCCTAGAATTGGAAATTTATTTGTGTGGAAAACATACATGGTGTTGCCTTGTCTTGTTGGTAACATTATTTTTGAACCCGAATGGATACCTCGCATAATAAATGGTGATTCTTATGTCATCAAATATTTCTTGATGCATCTCCTAGATTTCGGATAAACAAGTCAAAGTTAAATGGTTTCATTGATCATAGACCACCCCCAAAGTTGTTAATGGGTTCTGAAATATTAAAACAGCATGGAAATTTTGAAACAAAATTTGGTATGGTGCGTCATTTGAATAAAAGTGGGAAACAAGTTTGATGTTCATCGTCAAGTGAAATCAGAACACAAAAATGGAAGAAAAAAGGAATATTCTTCAAACATATGTGTTAGGAATTTTTTTTTTGGAATACTCTTGATATTATTAATATTGAGAAGAATGTATGTGACAATTTGATGTTTACATTTATTAATGATCATGTAAAGACTCAGGATCATCTCTATGCTCGGAAAGACTTACTAGAAATGAACATATATAGTTATCTATGGCCAGATGAGATTGTAAAGTATGCTGTGGAAATTTTTACAATGAAAAATAGGGATAAAGATATATTCCATTGAATATTAAAACATTTGAAGGTATATGATTTGTATTCTATTAACATATCAAGGTTTGTTAACTTAAAGCATCATAGGTTACATGGATTGAAAATCCATGATTCACTTATTTTGTTACAGTAGTTTCTTACATTAGAATTTCATACATTATTACACGAAAAGGCATCTATTGTTGTACTCTGATTCTGTACATTTTTCAAACAACTATGTGAGCAAAATATATATCCATTTCATCTTGAAAACCTTCAGGATAGATTTTTATTGACACTTTGTGCATTGGAGATGATCTTTTTTCCATCATTTTTTACTATAATGATGCATTTAACTATGAATTTGGTTTGGGAAGATAAATTAGGTGGGCCTGTACATTATCGATAGATGTATCCAATGTAGAGGTAATTTATTTATATGTTTTTTATTTCAGTTAACAATTATTGGCACTTCATTAAATACATAATTATTATTTTTATTTTATTTAATAAATGTCTTGTAAATTTAAAATTATATGTGAAAAACAGATCAATGTGAAGGCTTTATTTATGAATGTTATTTGTCAAAGGAGTGTCTTAACTTTTTTTTATTGATACAAGGAATATATTGAGACAAGATTCAATTAAATTGGATGTGTTGATGACGCATCAACTCAATATGAAATACATGGGCAATCAAAAACCTTTCCCGCTATTGGCCGATGAATTTGGAGGAGATCATATGTTACACTAACATAAATGGTGTTATTAAAGGAGCATAGATATGTGCCACTAAATAGTGATGTTTCAAATCATTTTATTAAAGAGTTGAGTATATAAACAAAGAGACAAATGATTGGATGAACATGAAATGAGAAATATATAATAAAATAAGTTCATATATATCTTGTATAATGGTTTGGACAACATGTATGTTCATAAATATTCAAATCAATATGGATATTACATTGATACATATATATTGTAAATGTAATAATGTATATTTGTTTTCTTAGATTATTAAAATTTATTCTTGAGCATAGTGGTCAAGAGATTAGAGGTTTCTTTCTTTAGGTCTTCTAAAATAGGCTATAAATTTTGACGCTTATATAGTGAATGGATTTTGATTCCATACAACCGATTGGGAAAGGGTTTGGTAACATATAATAGTGGAATATTTACATTTACTAATGTGGGATACTATGGAAAGTTGACTGATATTATAAAATAAAACTACCATGAGAACTTTTTAGTTTTTTTATTCAAATTTAATTTCATGGATATTATCAGGGATGTTAAAAGAGATTCTATACAGGTTACTTCTATGAACTTATCTCTCTTGAGGGATGTTAGTGACTATAAACTACATGATCCATATATCTTATCATCTTATGTAAAATGATATGTTATGTGAAATATGACGTGGAAGAAGGGTGGAGTGTATTTTATCATGTAAAACAAATATAATTGAATGATATGGGTGAGGAAGTGGAATAATTGAACTCTGGCATTGAATCCCATCAATAGAAAGAAGAAACATTATTTGTCTATCATGATATTGAAATTTTTAGTCTTTCAAGGGTGGATGATGTAGATGAATTAATTATGCAGAAGGAAACATACATGATTGAAAGAGAAAATGATTATATGTGCAGTTATACATTCATTTATCAAACACTTATGTCATTTGCGCAGTCATTCATTATCATTACTTTTTATATTTTCTTTGTCATTACTGTGCATCTGTTATCATTTCTATTATTTTCTTCATTAATTTTTTGAAATATATGTTCTAAACATAATTTTATTTGATTAAATGATAGGAATTACATGGAGTAAGAGTTATAATAATTACAGTAGAATCTCAATTGACATTCCATTGAACACACCAATCGATGGTGATTCATTGGTCTCCCTCCTAAAGCATTTGAGACACCATCTTCTTTCCCCATGCACCATCTCTCACACCATTAGTCAGCGTCCCACCAGAATCTCAGTTGAGGGCTTCCCATTCAAAATATTGAGTAGTGGGGGATAAGGGTTCCACTCCTAGTTCTTCATTGGGATATTGGAGGGTGAATTTTATAGGTAGAAATTCTAATATGAATAAATTTATATCATTTTTATTATTCTACAAAATATTTTTTCAAAAAACATAGAAATGATTCTTCTAAAGAGAAAAATATGAAAAGATCATGTGTATGAAAACTAATTGGACTAAAGATAGTCGTCTCATTTGATTCATGTGGGGCCCCTACAAATGATGACACAATATTACTTGTCTCGATTCTAGGAAAACTTGCGGTAGATCTGGTTTCCCTTCCCATTACATTTGATGATCAGAATATTATGACTTCATCTAGGAACAATAAAGTTTATAATTCATAAATAAAGGTAATCTTATAACATTATATTTTAATTGAATGTAAATATGTTATTAAATGCTCATATTTTGATAATAAATCATTATGTACATATATTTCTCCACTTTATCGTTGTTGATCTAATAGCATGAAAGTAGACGTTGAAAAATTTGGTCAAGAAATGGAATGGTTATAAATGAATGTTACGAGAAGAAGTCAGTGAAACTTCTTTGAGCACCCAATAAATGTATGATAAGGTACCCAATGGGGTACCTAGAGATAAATTGAATGAATTTTTTATAGTAATTCTGATGAGATGCAAATGGTATTTAAATATATATTTTTATATTAATCTCATTTTACATTTATACATGTATATGAAAATGTGATGGAATTTTATACATTACTATTATATTAAAATTTATTTATTTTAGAACCTACCAAAGAAGAATTCATCAAGTCGAGCTAAGAAAATCATCCCTCACACTATAAGGTCCAAAAGTTTTTCTAGAAGTCGATCGACTCTAGTAATCTTTTCATTAGTTCAAATATTTATTCGCCAAATAGTTTCTGTTTAATATATTAAATTGTTGATTTATCATTTTTTAATTTGTTAATAGATTTTAGTCCACCAGGAATCAGAAACAGAAGTGTGGTTGGATGTTCATATAAAATCTTATGGGTGTTTTGATACTGATCATGCCAATGAATTTGGGGTATGAATTCATTTTTCATTATAATAACTTTTTATCAGTTGTCACTATGTTAATATATAATTTCTTATAATATGAACAATATTTGATTTATATGTAAAAATTAAAGAACTATGGGATCCCAATCCAACATAGTCTTACTCAGTTGGTAAAGTCCTTGGGAAGGTGCATCTTGGTCGAGTGCGCATGATGGGATTGGAACCATTACCATCTGAGGTATTTGGAATGAAAATGGGGATTACAAGTGCATCTACTATTGGTTGTAGTAACTCCCTACCCCGAAATACTCATAGAATGTTTGACTATATGAAAAACACAATTTAAGAACATGAGGATAATAAATCCATTTAGAATAAAGTGTTGATTGATTTATATCAGAAGATTACTGAATCTGTCCCTGGGGATTTTCTAGCAACGATTGGTAGTGAGAAGGTAAATCAAAAAACATAAAATTCATTTAGTTCACAAAATTTTATTGATTTAAATTGTAAATGTAAATATTCAACATTGTTTAATTTTAAATATAATTGCTTTATAGGTGCTGACAGCACGAAGTGGAGATATTGAGGGAGAGGGTGATGAGAAGAGTTCATCATTGGTAAATGATTAGTGAAGAGGGTTTGTTCATGTATTAGTAGGTCCAAATATTGTATTTTTTTTATTTTTCATTTATTTTAGATGGGACTTGGACAACATGTTCCATATGTATGTGTTGTAAAACCATGTGTCTATATGCTATGTTTCAACTGGATATAGAGATTGAAATTTTGTAATGATCATATATGATGTTTATCTTTTTTTCTCTCTTTTACATGTAGGTTGATCTATCTATTATATTCTAATATTTCCTAATTTTTTTATAGTACCGTACTATGTTTGTTTATACGCACACCTTCATGGGATTTTCATACTTTATTATGTTTCCTATATAGGCAATTGGTAGATTTGCGGTGTCCTTAGTGGACCTAGTATCTACAAAACATAGAATCAAGAGAAGGAACTGACCATGTTTGGTTGTCAGACTTAGGGATCTTGAGTAAGGAACTCATATTAATTTTTCTTTCAGTTGATTCGAGGTTGGGACCTACATTACATATTCTTGATTAGGCATGTATTTGACCCTTTTTCTTTCATGGATATTTATCTATCAGAATCTAATGTATTTCATAAATGTTAATAAATGAATATTTGACACAATATATGTTTTATTTTATTATACTGACACACTATTTTATGGAGCTGAGTGTTCTTCTGTGTGTCTGTGTGTTCACGTACAATATGATAAAACCTCCCACTTCATTGATATTCATACTCAGTACTTGTAGCTAGAACATTACCTATTTGGGGTGAACATGTGGTGTCACTCTCAGCTTACTGTTATCCCATGTAGGGAGCCTATAGGTCATGTAATGACAAAAAACCCTACAGTTTTCTCCAAGAACGTAATCTCTATCTAACCCCAACCATTATAGAAAAGACAATACCTTTTTCCAAATCTCAATGCATGACCTAGTCCTACTATCCATGGATTATTCTATGTCATATCTCAACAAAATAAGGTCCTTTTGCACTTATAAATAAAATTATATCTCAATACTACAAAACCAAGTCCATTTTAATCATCTCTTGTGGAAGTTTAGATCATTTTTTGATATTTAGGGTGATTTCTCTATTGATATCTTAAGATTGGTTTGGGTGTATCTTCCCTTTGAGGATTCAAATTTTTATCCTAGATGGTTATTTATAGAGAGTAATCATGATATATTATTTTGGATATAGGGATGTATTGTTGGAAAATTTTCACTTTATGTTCAACCATTGTGGTGCGATTTTTAATGGTAAAGTGACCTATGATAGTTAATTAATATCATATTCATTATGATTTTATGATTGATATTCTATTTAGTTATTTATATACCATTTATTATTCTTTTGGTTCTTATGCTACCTATATTGTTGTTAATTCAATCTAATATTTTTCTATGCATTCCTTGAAAATGTGTTTTGTAATAGTTTAAAGAAGTACATACAAATGGTTTGTTTTGGAATGGTGATTGTAATCGTATTTCAAAACATTGAAGGGATTGATTGGTTTTTTTGGTTTTAATTATCCAAGATGATGGTATATTTGATGATCTGGTCAAATTTTAATTATTATTCCTGTGTTATTCTGGCTAGAGGTTCTAGGGCTGCAAAATCTGTAGCCTATTTTTTGTTAATTCATTATTTAGAGGTGGTTTAAACCACTAAAAATATACTTCTTTTCAAGATTGTTATAACCACCACTATATTATTGTATTTTTGGGGAGTTAAAATCACTGCTAAATATGGAAATTATTTACTTAGGGGTGGTTTTATCCATCTTATTGGTGGTTTTTTTGGTAAAAAGTTTCATAATGTAGTGGCTGTTTAAAACCGTGGCTAGACTATCATTTTTTTACAGAAACAACTACTGTTAAAACTGAAAAAACCATTGTGAAATACTCGTTCTACGATGGTTTGTAGAAACCACCGCTAAATATAAGTAATCATCGCGTGTTGAATTCCAAAACCAATTTTTGTGGCGGTTTTCTGAAACTGTTGCATAAGAATTTATATACATTTTAAACCTCCACTATATTAAAACAAACACTTCTAAATGGAGTTTTTGTTATAGTGAACTGCACCCATATCCACTCGATAGTGCATGGACCGAGGTCACCACATGAGTTCAAGTGAACCTCCTCATATACTAGAAGTGTCTAACTAGAGATGAGGGCATAATATATAGAATGGGGAGACTATTACCTTGAATTGGAGTCATGCAACAATCGAAAATTGACCAAAATCAGACACAAAAAACCATAAGAGTAAAAACAGATAGATAAAAATAATGCTATAATAAATTCCATGTAGAAGTCACACAATCATACATACATTGATCTCGCAATAGACTTAATGTGATCCTCTTATTCATCAGTTCTACAATTTACTTCATTGATACTCATTGTTTTCAATCTTTTGACTCCCACACATATAACATTTATAAATTAGAAAATTTTTAAATGGAGTTGACATAATTATTTTCTTCAGGTACTTACACAAAATAATGTAATCATTACTTATGAGTCGGGTTAAATTTTTATTGTTTTCAAAAAACTACAATGGGCCTCTTGTGTAATGTTTTGGGTTTAACATAACCATTGAGGAATGGTTATAGTAATAGATGAATTTTGAAGATAATTAACCATTGGATGTGGTGAGGCTGGATGTTGTCTCTTTCCTTGTGAAAGGTTGTTGACATATGATAGGTCTATTTGGTTTTTTACTTTCATTTACTTGACAATAGAACCTTAATCATTGAACATGTTTTTTTTATAGATGAATTATCAGAGGTTAACATCACATTTTGATCAAGGGAAGTAAAAGAAGTTTTTTGAACTAGCCTATTTGACAATGACTGTAGTCCAATGGGGTAATTGACTCCATGTTTTTCATCAGATTTACTTTCTCTTTCATCATCATTGTTCTCTGTTTTTTGGTTCTTTTATTTTTTATTTATCAAACTCTTGTCCAATAAAATATTCATTATTTTTCTTCCTAATTTTTCTATGAAAGTTTTGTACCACCTTATTCTGAATTACTACTTTTTCATGTAGATATTCAACTCTATTCCCTTCATTAATATTTTTTTTTCATATATTTTTTTTAATTCCTCTATCTTGGTAGTAGTTCTAATTACATGTATGTACTGTATGTTCAGTTCAAAGTTCAATGCCATGTGGCAGCACTTAATAAAGGAAAATTTTTGGTAACTACTCTTTGGTTATATGATTACACTGACCTCACAAATCTAATATTGTATATCAAATTAGGTCAGAACATTTAAATAAATAAACAATTTCAACATGTTATGAAATGTATACTACCTTGAAACATAGCAACAATGATACATCTAAGACATATATGTTCTTGTGATTGTTTTATTATGATTTTATAGATGTCTTAATATATTTATGAATAGATCATGACCATACTATCTATTTGATACCGTGTTGATTACCTAAAAAATGTATAAAACCCCATCAAATATAGTTATCACTCGAAGGGAAAAACAAGATTTCATATATTTAAAATCATAATAATGTTTTATTTTCTATATAGTATACATTATCCTTTCCATGTATGACTTGTGTACTATTTGTCTTGAATTCATTCTGAGTTAGAATATTACCTATCTTACTAAATCTTCTCATAATTACTTATGAGTTTTTGTGTTTGAAAGTATAGAACTTAGTTATTGGGATTAGTCCATCAAGGATTCCATAGATTCTATGAATATATTCTTCTATAAATACTCACTCTTTTTATGTGAACATGTCTGTTTGGATATTATAAAAGAGCAATGTATGTACCACAAAACTGTCAAAACCTATGGTATTCTAAATGATACAATTTTTCCTTCAAAACCATATTAATAAAATTCCATAATGGTGATTCATTCAATGGTGGATTGTGGTTATTGGTGATGAGGGGTGAATTTCTATTAATAAGCACTAAAGAGTTGTCATCTTTGAAGGATAATATGGTGTCCATTGACTGGATGTTATTTCAATATGTATATCTGCATCAAAAAAAATACCAAAGATGTAGATCCTAGGATTATTTTTTAATATACCAAAATTCAACATAATAGATAACCATCCAAAAATAGAATCAGTTTTTAGAAAGGGAAGCAGTTATAATAGAATCCCCTGGAGGATATTTGTAGTTTTGTTACTGCAAATATCCTGCATGGGTTTTGGACCATCATTACCATTGGTAGTATTATGAGGAAATAACCATTAACAAAAAAACTGTACATCATATCTAAACTTTCACTATACCAATGTTTGAACTGTATATATATGTACTCTTCTCTATAAGTAGTTCTTTAAAGGGAAGCAGCTAGAATCCCGCAGTGGAAATTTTTAGTCCTGATCTAGTAAATATCCTATAAGGGATTTAAAAAATCATTACCTTCCATTATATTTCAGTATAACAATATTAAGAAACAATGTTGTAAGTCATTGCAGCAGTTTTTGATATTCCAAATTTTCAACTTCATTGATAAGTATCATTTTGGTGTTTTTACTAAGGGAAGTGATGATATTAGAATCCCCGGGTGGATATTTGTAGTTTTTATGTTTCACATATAGTATATGGGATTTAGAACATCATTAACATTGGTTGTATTATAAGGATACCAATCTTATCAAACAAATTCTTACATCACATCAATAATTTCACTATAAAAGAGTTTAAACTTCATAGATAAGCTACATGGCCTATAATTCATTATTTAAAGGGAAATGACTACACTACAATCCCCAGGTGGTGATTTTTAGTTTCAATCATCAAAATCTATTATAGGGAATTTGAAACAACATTACCTTTCATTGGATTATAAGGAATACAAACTTAAGAAATATAGTTGTACATCCTCGGAGAATTTTATGATATACCAAAGTAGCAACATAATAGATTAGTATCATTCACTATAATTTTTTCTAAAAAGGGAAGGATGGACTTTTGAATCCCTAGGTAGTGTTTTTTGTTTTTTATGCTATAAATATATTATAGGGGATTTTGAACATTATTACCGATACTTGAATCACCACGTAAATATTTATAGTTCGGATTCTGCAAATATCCTATAGAGGACTTGCAACATCATTACATTTCATTAGATTATATGGACAAAAAACCATAATATATAGTGTTTTAGATCAAAATTTTATTTTTTTATATACCAAATTTACAACTTCATAGTTTATTATCATCCACTATAAGTTGTTCTATAAAGGGAAGTTGCAACACTAGAATCCCCAAGTGGAGATTTCTTATTCTGATGCTAAAAATCTTCTTCAATATATTTGAAAAATCAGTATATTTGATAGGAATATATAGAAATTAACCTTAATAGAACAAATTGTACATCATATTAGTAATTTCACTATACCATATATTGAACTTCATATATATGTACCTTGTACTATAAGTGGTTCATCAAAGGAAACTAGCTACACTTGATCCCCCCAACAGAGATTTCCATTTTTGATCCTACAAATCACCTATAGATGATTTGAATCAATATCACCTCTTTGGATTATAAGGATGACAACCATAAAAAAACACATTGTACATAATATTAGGCCTTTTACTATACAATAGTTCGTAACATCCTATTTTTTTGAAGAGTTCAGAATTCCTGGGTAAATTATAATATCATTTTTGGGGATGGTCCAACAATTAAATTGTTCTTTAGAGCATAATTTTGGCAATTAAAATGCATTAGTACATTTTTTAGACTATGTTTAAATCCCAATATGTTTATCAGAGGTTCATTTTGGTTACAAGAGCGTAAATCATTGAGAACCAAAGTTTTGGATACATAGAAATGGGTGCATAGATGGCACATGGTTAACCCAAACCATGTATCACAAACGGTGTCACCCATTTAAACTAGACCATGATTAAAAAACCATGTGATGTGCGGTGAATGGGTGTGAAAAATGTGTACATTTTTTAGCAGAGGTGATATGTATGGTCTACACATGATTTGACAAACAATTCATATAGAAATTCAAGGTGGAGGTGCCTTTAGATAGTGGAACCACATGGTTGGCACACAATTAGCCAAACCGTACAACCCATTTTAATGTATGTTCCATTTGAATAGTGGAACCATACGGTTGGCATGCAGTTATCTGAACCATGTGGCCAAATAGTGTGGTTAATCAAAGAGGGTGAGATTACATTTCTACCCATCCATTATATTTATTTTTTCATCTTACATTAATCTCTCATTTTTGTTCCTCCCTATAGCCATGGGTTCCTCCATTCTCCACTCTTATTTTCCTTTGGAACTCCTTTATCTAGGGTAAAATTCAATATCTTTCAATTGTATTAGATAACAATCGATAAGTATATAAATCCTCATGTTTCCATTATTATTTTCTATCATTATTTGGAAGGTTAATTTCATGTAATATATTTTTCACTATTTTAAGATGTTTTCATAAAATTCCATATTTTACTCATTTAGGATTTAATTAGAGGATGATATTAAATGATATAGTTCCTACAGTCATTGGTTAGGTGGTTCCTAGATTTATCTTTAAATATATGTGTGCTATGGGGTTCATACCTAAATATGCATGTGTGGGTTGTCCAAGAGAAACACTTAAAAAATTTATGCCTGTTTAAAATAATTTAATTGATATTGTGAGATGTATATGGGAATTATCTTGTATCCATACACATGTTAAGTGAGTTTGGGGCCTTTAGAATGTTGGGATAATTAACCGTATGTTTTAATTTAAATTTTATTAATTGTTTATGATTGAAATGGTTTGGTAGGAACCTATTGGGAATAACTCGACATACATTAGGTGATGTGATCACTGGGATTGTGATAACAAGATTTGATAGGATGAAGGAATGGCATGAGATCTATGGGATGGTGATGACCGTTAGAATTGAGTCGATGTGATCATCAGGTTAAGGAGGATGGTGATGTCCATTCTATGGATGGGTGGTGATGTTCTCATGTGGCAACAAGGTTTTTGGTTGGTGTATCATATATATGGTTGGTTATTTTTTCTCTTTGTGATTAGTTACTAGAACTACTGAATTCATGTATACATAAATGAGGAATTAGTTAAGGTGTTATTCACCATTCAATATGGGTGGAGGCCTTCGTAGATTTAGAAGATTAGGGGATGGTGTTGGCCATTAGTAATTGAGGAGGTTCTGATCCACTTAATCCATGGTTGATGGTATGTGAGACCATTGGATGGGTTATGAGGCTTATCGTGACATTAAAATTTGATGGGTTGGGTTGAGGGTGAGTGTTACCATTGGATGGGAGGATGGATCTCAGTGTGCCTCAAGATGTCAGGATATTATGCTCACAATGGTTTGTTATTCATTAAAGCATCGATATCATCATTCCTTGGGATGTTAGGCTATTGAGCAGATGGTGTTTGTTTGAATGGAAGTATAAGGGAATTTTGATGCACTTGTTGGGAATGTTGATTGGGCACTAATAATAATTGATATTTGTAATATGTGGTATTTGATGGAACAAGGTTCCGGGTGACATGAATGTGGTTGAGATACCAATTTTCTTATGGTACGACTATCCCTAGATATACCGTTCCACTTTTATGTTTGATGAAGTTGGTAAATGATTCGTCATGGTTGTTGAGAACACATAAGGAAGGTTAGGTGTTTTATGCACGAGTATATGTTTTTTTATTTATGTATGCACACACTTTTATAAATATGGATATAAGATTGGCACAAGTTTTTCGTGGACTACTGAGTTTATACTCACACCCTACACAGTCCCCTCAGGACACTTCTAGACTTCATGGTTTCAAGATTAGGATAGGGACCAAGATAATTCTCTACACCATAGTGATCCAGGATTCATAGTTGAATGGGATAGATAGTGGATGGAACATTGTGGTTCTTTTAATCGTGCTGATGTTTCTTTTTAGGGATTTTAAAAACACCCCTATATAATCAATCACGAGCGATATTTCATGACTATTTTTTTATTAATGTCTAACATGTATACATTATATGGATTGTATCTAGATTTATGCTTATTGTATTTTTATTTCCATTACTTATTACTTCTTCAACTAATTTTGGTAATTTTTTCTTATGAGTTATGATATTATTCCATTTATTATTCTCATCTCTATAGTTTACAGTGTCCCCCACTATCATATAATTAGATCCTTGTTTTTATTCAACATCATTTAATGTATTTTGATGTGGGCCTAAGGCCCAGTGGCCCATCGGCCCAAAGCACTAGTTAAGTGGATACTAGGTCAGGGTGATACAAATGGTATCATAAGAGGTTCTTTTTTGGAGTCGCCTTACCGAATCACAAGGCGCAGGTATAAAATGATGACTGCATTTGGAAAATTAAAAATGGTATAAAAGTATTCTTTTGTGTTATTATTTTGGATATGGTAGACTTGAGACTAGGGTCTCTTCGGAACTAGGTGAAGATTTTGGTTTTGGGTGCCTACATACCTATGCATGATGGATGGACCAGGTTTCTAGGGGTGGGAAATTGATTTTATGACTTGATCTGTTACAATTGATTAATTTCAACTTCGAGTGGTGCACATGGGTGTGATTTTATTGGTTTATGAGATGTTGACCGTTGGTTCGACATGTAAAGGGAAAAGGATTTATGTTTCATGGTAGAATCTTATAATAATATAATAATTATATGTGATTATGACTAATTTATGTATCCTTGAATATATGAAATGGGTTTGAGTTGTTAAAAATGATAATAATAAGATTAAAAACATTTTCCTACATAGCTTTTGGTGGCATTCTTCTCTTCCAACCTTGGTATGTGGTTTTAGATATGATGATATGTGATGATATGTGTTTAATGCATATGTGAATAACTCTAATACGGTTGTGAAGGAATAATGAAATTGTTTGAGTTGTTTAAAATGTCAAAAAAATATAAATAGAATTTTCCTTATAATTTCATTGTGGCGTTCTACTCAACCACCCTAGGCTGATGATATCTAATATTCATTATATGTGATTCCAAACTCTGATATGTGTAGGTAGGGATCTATAAGGCTAGATTGTATTTGATATGGTGTGGTAGTGAAGTGTAAGGGTGGTGAAATGCACTTCATGTTGTAGCCTTCCATATTTTTGATATATTATTGTTATTGAGGTTATTGACCATGGTATTTGGTATTCAGTATGACGCCATCTAGATGAGATCTGGAGGAACATTGGGATGGAAGAGATGTGGTATCTCTAGATCATTCATGGGATGAGGCCCATGAGGGTTGGGATGAGGCCCCAAAGGGTCAGCATGATCTTGATCCATACATAGAGGCTCTAAGACATGAAGAGAGCTATGATAGATGGTATATTTTGATACATGGCTAGATGAAAATCTCATGGAGATCATGGAAGGAGTCATATAGATTATTGATTAGGGATCTTAGGGAGCTGATTCATCCATGGAGTATCTGATGCAAGAGTTCCAGTCTCAACACCCACCATTGTTTCAGGGTGAGGGTGGACTAGAGGCCACAATGAATTGGATCCATTCTATGAAGATGATATATTATCAAATCAAGACACCCCCAGGTTGGAGGGTGGATCATGCCACTTATATGCTCATAGGACCATCAAAGTACTAATGGGATGTACAGTTAAAGGCTAAAATATGTGAGGGATTGGAATTGAAGGATTTCAAGACCAAGTTTTTTGAGTATTTCTTCTTATAGATGTTGAGGGAGAAGCGAAACCATGAATTCAGATGCCTAAAATAAGGCGATATATTCATTATGGAATATGTAGTGAATTTTATGGACCTATCTTGATTTTCATCTTCTATAGTAATTTATGATATTTATAATATGTGATGATTGGAGGATGGATAATGACATGCCATTAGGGTGCAGGTGAATATATTCGGGTTGACCTCATTCTTGAAGGTAGTAAATTAGGTGATAATAACCGAGGGGAATCTAACGTACATGACTTACTTGATTTGGGTGGTAGTGTCATGTGAGTTAGGCAATAGTGCCTTAGTTAACCGAAAGCAGGATCGTGAGGAGTTTCAGTTGGGTAGTCAGGCTATAAATTTAGGTAGGCCACGTAGGAGTGGGTCATTGATGATGTTCTTATAATGTGAGAAGTTAAGTCATGTTCATACCCAATGTGAGTGCACTATGAAGGAGTGTTGGGCATGTGACCAGATGGGTATCTTGAAGAGGTTCTAAGAGATGACTTCCCGGATAGCTACAAGTTAGGGACCAGGTAAAACATGAGTATCTGAGGAAAGAACATGAGCGGTACCAAGATCTAGTATTTGGGATTCTACTATGTGTGCGGGTCATGACATAGAGTGACCCGATATTGGGGTCAGTGGCCGGTAGATGGTGCAGATCCACATGGAGGCCAGGCTTTAAGTATTCGAGCTTCGTACCAATTACATATTGTTGAGCAGGAAAGGTAAGATCAGTCTAGTGAGCCGATGATGGTTATATATATTCCATGAGTGTGGTTGTTATTTCCTTTTGTTTTTCTAAGAATGATATGGGTTCAAAAGGTAAATGTATTGATGTTGAGATAACCAGGAGTTGGTACGTGGGAATCCGGTATAATTCATGTTTTTTTGGTATGCATAAGAATCATGACATTTTATGATAATGAATATATGTGTGTGTGTGTGTGATGTGGGATCACTTTTGAGCATTAGTGTGATGCATTAATATTGGGCATTAACTGTGATGCGAGGCTTTATGGGCATCTTGTTTGACATGGGGTGAATTGAAAATATTTTGAGGTTATAGAATTATGGTATGTCATATGGAGACATGTATTTCTAGGGGTGGTTGTGGGAACCATGATAATGTCTCATTAGGTTAGGGAGCGATCATGTAGGTAATTATTAAGGTGGGGAGTAATGTGAGGAATTGACATGTGACCGAGTGATGAGGGAATATCAAGGTGTTTTTAAGGGATGGTGATAAAACAACATTTTACTGAATATTTTATTGTTAATAAATGATATAATTTCCCCACATTATGCTAAATATGTTTCTTTGTAGAATATTTGGGATTTGATCATTCCTTTGAAAATTTGATGAAAATAATTGTTTTTTCCTTTAAAATTCACAACAGTATTTCGAACATAAATATATTTTGGTAAATATTTTTAACATAAATATTTTAACTATGTTCATTAAATAAAGTGATAAAAATTCGATTTAGGACATTGGGACTATATTATGCATTCCATTGGACAAAATGGGTCATTATATCTAAGATGGGATAGACTCAACAGATTAGAAACCACTTTAGTATCTAGGCCATAACATCTTCATCTATGATTACATCAGTTTCAAATTAGGTGATAATATCATGAAAAAATTTCACACAAATAATCCTTTGGGAAGGATATCTACATCACACATTTTGGAGTTTTAGCAGTCGGTGCCTTTGGAAATAAATAATTTGGCTAAATTTTCCTTTCACACATGAATGGTTTTGTAACCCTATCCCCCCAAAATTCTATTTAAATGATAATTTCACTCTTTGAGAGGTTTGGTCGAGGATTTGGGTGGTGTGATGAAAGGGTGGTCTACTGGGAACATCTCAAACCTCTTGGAAGTAGTGAGGGATTGTGGATTTAACTCTTCGAAGAAGGCTATCATCTCCCTCCTCCACCTTGTATTTATTTTATTTCCTGATTGTAACTTGAATTTTTCTTCAAATATTCTCATTTATTTCCCACTTTTAATATTTATATTTTTCTTATTGGTTCTGGAATCTAATAGTGGAGATGTGATTGGGTGTTTCCTTTTCAATTCATTTATTTGGAAAAACGTCTCCACGATGAAAACTCCACCCATGGAAGAGTGATTTCATTCATAGTCGATATAATATATAATACATTAATTTCTTTATTTTGAATCCATAACCTTTTTGTAATTTATAAAATTTAATCAATTAATTGAGTTTTAACATTTTTTAAACTCAGTCGAATTTCAGTTGACCATGTGGTCAGACTTGTGTCAATCGTGTGAGTGAAACTTATATCACAAAATCCAGTCAACATCTGAAATAATTGTAGGGTTCAATTATCATCCCCACAAAAATTAATTCACAATTAAAGGGAGTATATTCTTCCCTAATTGACTATTTACCATAAGTTTTCTTTTTCATCAAAATCAAAACAAGGTACTGAGATTGGAATTCCAAGGTTCATCTAAGGTTCATTTTTTCAATATTTGTGGTCGTGTTAATTTCCATAGGGTTTTGGGGTTGTCAAGGACAGGGGGTCATAATTGAATGAATTATAACCATATGGGATAATTATAAATTAATGGTAAATGGGGTATATTAGATTGACTAAGTCTTATCATATTATTGTTTTCTTAATGAAATTGCATCCTAGATTATTACTCCTCATTTGTTTATTTTGTATATTGTATGAAAATTAATAAACCAAAACCCCAAACCATTTTTATTTTTTTTCACAAATTTTCGTTTTTTTCATCATTCCTATTAAGGTTTGATTAATTTATGTCCTCCTAGAGATAATGATCTAGGTCATCCACCGTGCTTCACTTAGTTTAATCATGAATATTTTTGAGTGCAATTGTGAAAATTCCCATTAGATGGGTACATTGGGTATCATGTCAGTATGCGAAGACATAGTTCAAGGATGAGATATCTTAAGGTGGGGAGGTTGTAACAACCTAGGTTTTCTAAAGGATTTAAATTCCTAGGTAAATTTTAATTTCAAGTTTAGTGGATGATCCAAATTTTAAATTAGGATTAAAAATGTAATTTCGATAATTAAAATGAATTATTATATTTTTTTAGATGGGGTGTAATGCTTGGAATGTATCTCAATGGTATGATATGGTTTGAAGGGTGTTCGTATTGAAGAACCACATTTTGGAAGACACGACATTGGGTGCACAGTTGGCACATAGTTTGTGTTAACCATGTGACCCAAACCATGTAGGACATTTGAATTAGAGCATGGTTAGACAACCCATGTGAGCTGGGTTGAATGGTTGTGTGAAATGTCTATAGTTTTTAATAGAATAGATTCATAGGGGATGTGCACAATTTAAAAAAATTAGGCCTAACTGTTCAACATGGAGGTTCCTTTTTATAGAGTCACACTATGATTGATGCATGGTTATCCAATCCATTTATCCAAACCGTGAATCCCATTTGAAATGGGTTTCCCTTTGTACAATGTCCCCACACTATTATTTCATGATTAAAAAAATTGTTCAGATCACTCATGTGGGTAAAATTACCTTTATTCCCCTCCTTTATATTTATTTCTTCTTCCTCCATTCTTCTAACATTATTGTGCCTTCCTCCAGTAGTGTGTTATTCCTTTCTATTCTCCTAGGTTCCTTTGTAACTCCTTCATCCGAGCTTGGATTCCTAATCAATCAGTAGAATTGGATAGCTAGAAATAGGGATATTAATCCTCTTTATTACTTATTTTTTTACCCCATTTGTAATATTAATTCTATGCGATCTCATTTTCCTATTTTCGGGTCATTTGTCTAAAATCCAAATTTCTCCTTTTTTGGCTCAGATTAGTGGTCTATATTCAATGAGCGAGCACTTACAAACATAAAGAAGTTAGTTCCAAGATTTCTCCTTTAATATATGAATGTTATGAGATGTGTACCTAAATACATGTGTGTGGTTTGTTCAGGTTAAACCCTTAATAAATTAACACTTGTCATAAAATCATTCAATTGATATTGTGAGATGTTGATGGGCATGCTCTTGTATCTTTAAATTTATTAATATATATTTGGGTCTTTTGGTGGGTGGTAATATTATTCTATATGTTTTAAATTAGTTATTTATATTGTGTAATAATAGAAATGGTTTTGTGAGAACATGTTGGGAATGTAATGAAATACATGGGATTATATGATCATCGAGATTGAGATGATGAGGTTTTTCAAGATGAGGGAATGGATTGAGATATTTTGGATAGGGATGACCATTGAATGTGAGGCAATGTTATCATCAGGTTGAGTTGAATGGTGATGACCATATTGTGGATGGGTGATGTGTTTATGATGTAGAAAAGAGGTTTCTAGTATGTGTGGCATAAACATGGTTGGTGATTTCTGATCATCATGATTAATAAATAGTATAATTAGAGTAATGTGTACATAGATGAGGACTCAGTTGAGATTGTGTGGACCACTCATTGTGGGTGGAGGCCTCTGTAGATTTATTGGGTTAGGGGATTGTGTTGACCATCAATTATAGAGGAGGTTCTAATCATTGAAATCCATGGTTGCTGGTGAGTGAAACCATTATATGGTGTCTAAGTATTTTCATGAAATTGAAGGCTCATGGGTTGGGTAGATGGTGAGTGAGACCATCATATGAGAGGGAGGATCTTTCCATTTCTTAGGACTTCAGGATGTTGAGACAATGGTTGTTTATTATTCAATGAAGGATGGATCCCACTGTTCCTTGGGACATTGAGCTGTTGAGCTGACGGTGTCTGGTCAAATGGAAGTATGAGGGAATTATGATGCACTTTTTTTCATTATAATAGGGAATCAATATTACTTGATATGTGTAATATATGGTATAGGATGGCCCAAGGTGTGAGGTGATATTTATTTGGATGATATACAGAGGTTCTTCTGTTATGATTGACCATGGATATATCATTCCACTCTGGCATTGGTCAAAGCTGGTAAAAACTACTTTGTGGTTGTTGAGAACGAGTAATGTGGGTTATTTATTTTATACATGTGTGTAGCTTCTATTTATTTACATATCACTAATATAAAACAAGAATTTAACAATGATTTAAATGGCATTTATTAGTGCTAGAAAAGCAGTGACTACATGAGTGAGGATAAAAGCCTAGCTCTTTTATCAGTGCTGAAAAAAGCACTGATAAATGGTTCATTTATCAGTGATAACAAAATCTTTGATCAATGGGACCTTTATCAGCACTTTTAAAAGTGGAGATAAAGGACCCATTTATCAGCGCTTTTCTTTAGCACGGCTAAATTAACCCTTTATCGGTACTTTTATAGGTACTGATAAATAGTGATTTATCCATTCTTATAAAAGTTCCAATAAAGGACCATTTATCAGCATTGATATAATCACTAATTCTATAGACCTTTATGAACTCTTTTAGAAGTGCTGATAAATGTTCCCTTTATCTTCACTTTTAAAAGAGCTCATAATAGTCTATACTACAGTGTGTTGTAACATCACACTACAACACAATTGCAATGAGCTGTAATAATAATTTTGAGCACCAAAAACACACTATATATAAAAAACAATTCCTAATAAATAGCTTAAATGAACTGAATTTTATGACATGAATACATGAAAAAACACTATATTATAGATATTTCAAACATTGGTTTATACAATTACATAAATACAAATTATTAAATATATTAAAAAACATCAATGTTTATTTTTCTTTTAATCCTTAACTGACTCATGTTATTTCTGAACAAACCACCCCATGCTCGATAAATATAATGAACCTATTTATGAAAACTATTCTTATGCTAGTAATAATAAAAAAAGTGGTAATTTTACAAAAATTGAGGTCAATTTTAAATAAAAAGATGCACTTATAGTCATATTCCTCACAAAATGTGTCATATTTAGGGGATTCCAATTCCAATATGTCTCAAATTACTTTTGGATTGTTTCCCTAAAGTATCAAAACAATATGAATGTGTTTGCTTGGTTTGTTTTACATCAATATTCTTTTTTACTAATATGTCAATTTAAACTAGAAACATGCACTTTTGACTCATTCTGATAACATCATGTTTCAGTTTGACATGAAACTGATTCATACACATCCCAAATAACATAGTAATTTTGATCCTAAATTATGAAGAAATTATGAGTGTGTTTGATCAGTTTTCAGTGACTAACACATTTTGAACTAAAATGTCAGTTTTAAAATGATAATGTTCACTTTGAGTCATACCAGCCACATAGTGTATCTGATTTATGTGCGGTTGATTCATAAATGTCACAATAGACTTATGGGTTATTTTTTAATATATTTAAACAATATTAATGTGTTTTCTTAGTTTTGAGTAGGTCAGTTGCCCATTTTATTAAAATTGATTTCAATTTTAAATAAAAAGATGCACTTTTAGTCATACCAGTCACACCGTGGGTCGGATTGAGGTACATATGGTTCGTACATATCTCAAATAACTTATGTATTACTTTACTAATGTATCAAAACAATATTAATGTGTTTGATTAGTTTTGAGTACTATAGTTGTCTTTTTTTCTAAAATTCCATTTTAAACTTGAAACACACACTTTGAATCATTCCAATCAAATCATGTATCATTTTGATGTAAGATAAATTCCTACATGTAAATAATGAATTATGAATCATTGACCTAATTTATCAATAAAATTCGGGTGTGTTTGATTGGTTTTCAATGAGTGGAATTTTTTGAACTAAAATGATGATTTTAGACAAATAACAGACACTTTATGTCTTACTTGTCACACCATGCACCAGATTGAGGTTTGGATGATTCATACACATCTAAAATCACTTATGGATCATTTTAATAATGTATCAAAACAATGTGAATTTTGTTGTTTTGAGTAGGTCAATATTTTTTACGAAAATTGATGTTAATTTTTAATAAATATGCACTTAGAGTCATACCAGTCACACAATGAATCAGATTGAGGTGCAGCTGATTCCTACATGTTTAAAATGGCATATGGATTTTGTTTCCTAAAGTGACAAAATAATAGTAATTTTTGTGTTCAATTTTGAGTACGGAACTTGTATTTTTTACTAAACTTTAATTTTAAATATAAAACATGGTATTTTTCTCATATAGATTATATCATATTTTGGTTTGATGTGAGATCAATTCTTACGTGTCACAAATGAATTATTAATCGATTACATAAATTATCAAAAAAAAACTCGTTTTCTTAGTTTTTAGTAAGTGAATTATTTTGAACTAAAATGTTAATTTTAAATTGATAGTAGAAACATTGAGTTATATCGGGCACATGGTATATTGAATTGAAGTGTGGCTGATTCCTACATATAAAAAATTACGTATGGATATTTTTCTTAAAAAATAAAAATAATATGAATGTGTTTTCTTGGTTTTGAGTATGTATGTTGGGTTTTTTACTCAAATTAATGTTAATTTTTAATATAAAGAAGTACATTGGGTCATACTAGTCACATCCTATGTCAGATTGAGGTACAGCAGAATCATACACCACCTAAAGTCTCATAAAAAACTAACCATCAATTTTACCATGATCTACATTAACTTTTTTGTCGAACTGCATACACTGCATGAGAAGTTTCAAAGAAACCACTTTAACGAGAAAAACAATATTACCAGTATAAGGAAACAATTATTATGAGTAACAGTAAATATAAAAAAATTGAAAATAAATATGAAATAATACATTATTTATATGGAAAATTATTTTACTATGAAAATATCAATATTACCTCTAGGATTGTGTAGTGGAGGGAATATAAAGGAAAGTGAAAATGTCAACACTACAGGAGTGAATATTTTTTAGGGAGAAGAAGTTTGTGGATGTTTTGGTGAAAAAGGAATGAAAGATGGATAGAGAACACCAAATCAAAAAAAAAAGAATCAACCATTATAAAAAAATAATTATTATGTGACTAATACTATAGACAAATAAATTAAACATTTATATGAAATAGTACATTAATTCAATGGACAATGATTTTACTCTGAAAACATCATGATTACCTTCATAATTGAGCAGAGAAAATTTCATTTCTATTCTTGAAAATAATGATAGATTGATTGAAATATTATAAAATAAAAAAAAACTCTATAAGGAATAATGAAAATTAAATCAACATTCCATTATATAATATTTTATTAAAATAGATAAATTATATTGTAACATTATCATTACATATTTCAAAAGGGTTTCCTTCATTATAGTTTGTTCTTCTGAGAGATTGGTAACATCATCATTTTTATAAGACGTTGTCTAAATGATTAGTCTAATCTTTAATTTAGATTATGACAATATATCATTGAACATATAATATTATTTGGAAAAAATATATTATATTTAAAAAAATATACCTTCCCAATGAACTCTCTTTCTTTTTTGAAAGGATTCAAGGATTTGGTTTCTCTATCAAAAATCCAAACCTCAACTATGTGGTCCCCTCTAACATAATAGACATTTTCTATATTGGGGCTGACATGAAATAATTTTGATGTCCCAATGAATGGGTCATCTTCGATTGAATTTTCAACTTACTCAACATTTTTTTAGGCGCTAGTAGGACAATCGGCCAATTAATGTTTATTGTATCAGAGACATGGAATACTTTCACAACTTATGATGCAATTTTTAATGAAAAATATTTTTTCCCTCTCACACAGAAATACACTTTCACAGAGCCCATTTCATCAAAATTCACTCCATTGATATTGTAAAAAAATATTCAATAGAAAACGAGTAGCTAAAATGTTGTATAATCCACCTCATATATTTGTTCGATAATGAAAAAATATGACATATTTTCATAAATTGGATTTCAATCCTTTAAACCATATTTGTGCATCACTCTATCCACAAGCATAATACCAATGTTTTTCATCATACTGAAGTCATCTTGTTATTTTGTATAGATCATATAACCATTGATTACAAAACCATTGTATGATATAACATTTTCATTCGGTTTTATAGCTATCCACTGATATTGTTTGAAAATTGAATTTAGATTTTTAGATAAATCCTTTAAAATATGATCTCTAAAGAGTCCTATAAACTATTGAATATGTGTATTTTATATCCATCCTTCACCCCTTATGTATTAAATTCTATAAGATTTTATTCGTGGGATTAAATATATGGATCATCATCTTCACTATTATATAATATATAAAGATCTTCCCGCTCCCACGCTATCAAGGTAATTTTAACAACAACTCTTTCGGAAATCCCTTTACCCATAAGGTGTTTGTTGTGATGAGACTTTGGGAGACCGATGATTTCAACATCTAATAGGTAATTGGTAAATAATTCAATAGATTCTTTAACAATATATCATTATATAATACAACCTTCTAGCTGATAAATTATTCACATAACCTTTTAAAATATTAATATATTGTTCAATGGGGTAAAACCATCTGTAATAGACAAGACCACATAGTTGAACCTCTCTGACCAAGTGAACCATTAAGTGGACCATTATATCAAAGAAAGATGAATTTAAGAATATATCGAATTAATATAATATGACTATAATATCCTTATTCTTGATGGGAATATTTTACAGGCCTACAAATATATTTCATATGGCTTTGAAAAAAAGTAGATTCTGGTTAATGTCTATCATCCATTTTGAGGAAGAATGCATATGAAAGAAGCTGGAATTAAATCATTCATCAAAACATTAAATTGATGTGGTTTTAGTCCTTGTAACTTCAAATTAGTCATTGACAACACATTATTGATATTTGATGAATACCCTTGTGGAACTTTTACACTAGTAAAAAAAAGGGAAAACTATGATTTTTCCTATCTAGATTGAGTGTATGTTGTTGGAGTAAGAAACTTTTACCATTACCATTCACTAGTGCCAACTCTTCCCTTATCCTCATTTCACTCATGTCTAACCTAGCCTTGATTTCAACATTCATTTTTCCAAGAAAATGTTGTAAAGTTCCAATAACACTATCAAATTCATTTTTTTACATGCATGACATCATAAAACTGGATGACATACAAAAAATTACTATATGATAATTTAAATAAAATTGATATCTTATTACTATGAAAATTTTTAATTTTTTTCGAAAATGTTTTATCAAAAACAGTGTCAGTATTTTTCATATTTTTTTTACTGTTGATCACCCGTTACTAGAGAAAGTTGTTTACCTTCTTCAATATTTCCATCAAAGACTATTGTACATGATCGGTACTTATGTCATCGAGGTAAAAAAATGATTTCCTAAAAAATGGTCTTTGAGGAATCATTAAACCAAACTGAGTATGTTCATTTCTCACAAATGGGACAATATATCATTCCTTTAATGTTATATCCTGATAAATTTTCATAAATGGGGAAGTCATTTATCATTCCATACAACATGGCCCTCAATGTAAATTCATTACTTCTATGAGTATCATACATTATAACAGCTATATCCCACATAAATTTTAGATCATAAATCAATGGATCAAAATAGACATCAATATTATCACCTAGTTTCTTTGGTCTAGATATATATAGAGACAACATAATGTATATTCACTGTATGGATAATCATGGCGGAAAGTTATAATTTACCAACATGATGGCCCATGTACTATGAGTACTACTTTGTACTCCAAAAGGATTTATCCCTTCTATATATACCACACGACAAATGTTTCTTGTCTCATCTCTAAATTCCGGAAACTCATAATCAATTTCCTTCCACTGAGGAGAATCTACTAGATGACATCGGTTCCCATATTTAATTCTTGTATATGCAGACTATTTTAATTGTCTTATAGTTTCCTGACATCTATATAGTCTTTTAAAACATTTAATGATAGGAAATTATCATATATATTTCAAATTATTTGATTATTTTTTGTTTTATCAATATTAATCTCAACTATTGAATTTTATGAGTGATTCATGATCTATGCGAAAAAATATGCAATCATTTGGACAAGCATGTATTTTTTTAAATATCATTATTTTTGAACGTAACATTCATTGGGAATCATATTTTTGGCATGGTTTATCATTTTCATCTGGTAGCATATCATTTGGAAGACAAGTAGTTATGTAAAGATGGTGTCACTCCATCTGCTTCCATCTTTCAAATTATATAACATCAATACAGCTGACAATGTTTTTGTATTTAGTAAAACTACTATACAAAGGATTCTTGGAACATCCATTTACCTTCTCAAAAAACTTTGTAAAATCATGATGGTTATCTTCAATTACAATTTTTATTTATTCCATGATATCTCCATCATCTTTTACAATGGTATTCATATGAAATTATTCATAAACCATAATAACATCCCAATGGATGACCATGTTATGTTTTACCCATGTTTTGTCCAACATTCGTAGCTTTGATCTATTCCTTGAAAAATTAAATTTTCATCTCACACATCCAAACAAATATTTCTTGAAGAATAATAATGTAAACACTAACAGATGATTTTAGAAGGGTCGTCTACTTTCTCTCTTACAAACTTGATGAACTCTTTATATCGATATTCAAATTCATTTTCCAAAATATTATCATGCATCTATTTTCAATTCATATCTATCCTATTGGGTTCATAATAGACTTATTTTGTAATATATATAAATAAATATTGATAATATATTCATTATCAAAAGTGAAAGTTATATACAATTCTAATAAGGGAAACACAACACTTTATTATTTCAAAGAATTTTAGTATGGTGAATAAAATGAGTAATTTAATTTAATAAAAGCATTACTCCACATTAAATCTCTCCTAAATCCCCTAAAAAAATGAAAATATAATACAGTTAATTAAGGTGTAATAAGAAACAAAAATATGATAAAAAATAATAATAAACTCTCTTTCAAACAATTATAATATATAAAAATGTATTAATAAAACAATTTACTAAATAAAGAGTTATTTCTTTACATTGATTTTAATTTTAGATTTCTATGGGTGTAATCAATACATGTAGACCTAAAATGATGAATACCTAATGATTTTACTGAGAAAATATTGTTTATCACATGGATATCTGGATTGTAAAGAAATAATGAGGAAAAAAATAGAAATATATCTCACGAAACAATCATTCAATGAGTGAGGAGGATGAAGAGATGAAGCTGGTGAGGATGACAATTTCTCTTTATTGTGTTCTCTAAAAGGGTAAATTCCACCCATTTTTGATAATTACACCATTAACACATGTTATTAACCTGATGCCTCCATTTCCACCAATTCCTTCTAGGGACAAGCTCCCCATAACCAGATAAAAATAGAGTGAAGGGCAGGAAAGAAATGGAGAGGGTGGAGGCAGAATAATTAGAATACAGAACTACAGTGCTACGCAGCCCATGGGTATTGGGTTTCTAGACTGTAGTTTGATCTGATGAGTATATGTTAATGAAATTAATTTATTTTATTTAATATGGAGGTAGAATTAATGATGAATTAATTTCATTTTTATCCTCAAATTTATCAACAAGGATCCAAATAAAACATTAATAAAATAATTGGTTGAGGAATTTTTTATAAGGTTTTTTTTATAAAACATGGTTATTTTAAAAAGGATTTATTTTATTAAAAAATTATATGGTTTTATATTACTGGAAAAATATCTCAATGGAGGTATGTACGTCATTCACACTTACCTCGATAAGAAATTACCCTAAACGGGGTTCACGCCTTCAATTATCAAAAACTATAAAATTGAAGCCCATTTCTCATTCGATACACAGATAAATAATGTGAATCAACATAAATTTCATATAAATATATGATATATATATATATGTATTATATTAGTAACTTTATTTGAATATAATTATATATATTAATGAAAACCCCTTATACAGTGGAATAAATATTTATTTAATTGGTTTATCTACGAACTAGCGATGACTCACTGAGATTTCAAAATAGTAAAAAAATTAATCTTGCAGAGGAAGCTAGGGATAGATGTAGATAGCGATGAAAAATAATTCAAAACAATAATTCTAAAAGACCAAAACAGGATATCCAAAACAACAGTCAAGAAGAAAAAAAACTGTACACCAAATAAAAACAATATATAACAAACAGATCACAAAAATAGAAAGAATATAATAACCTACAAAGGAAAATAAAAACCCCTCAAATCCACATCACGAAATGTAAAATAAAGAATTAAAATCAGATTCTACAGAGGAAAATATGGACTACCTTTCTAGGTTGATGAAAATCAAAGTCACTCAGATCCAGATCTTGATATTTTATTCAAATACTCCAATATAAACTGAGAATCAAATGATTGAAATTGATTTAAAAAGTTTAGGTAATGGGTTTGAGTGATTCGTGTTGGTTATTGTTATCCGAGATTCGATTCACGGAGAAGGAGCATCGGTAATTGGTAGCTTCTAAAGAAACCTTTTGATATCGTGATAGGTTCGTAATAGAATCCATAGAATGTTGAGTAATAATTTTTAAAGAATTTTGTGACACAATTAAAATTGGGATATGTTGAGAGACTTGCCTCATCTCAAAAGCTAAAGGGGATTGATTTGTGAGATAATATAAAAAGTAAAATCATTAAAGGCAGTCATAAAAGGGTGGAAATTCAGTCTAACAATCATCTTTAGTTGAATCAATTTTTATTTTTTTGACCCATGAGACATAATTCCACTCAAGGTGATCTTTAAATAATAACAATTATTAATTAGTTTTCCATAATGACTAATGTGATGATTATAAAAAAATAAATTAGATGTGTTGTAAATGTTCATGATTTCCATATGAATAGTTTATAATGAAATGGGGATGTTATAAAATTATTTCATATCTAAAAATGATAATGAATTCCCCAGACCTGAATCTCTAAAATTTCAAAACAGCAGCAAAAATAATCTTGCATAACAAGCTGGGGAATAGTTTTTGACATATAAGAAAATTGATTAAAAAACAAAAATTTAAAAAGACCAAAACAGGATATCCAAATCCATAGGAATTCAAAAAACTAATCATAGAAGAAATTTTTTTGTTCATATTCTAAATGATAAATAGTATGCAAGGATCAGACCACAAATAACTCATGATATCATTAAAAATTATTTAAAAATGAAATAAAAATACACCAGAAAATTGTAAAGACTGCCTTACTAGTTTGTAGAAAATCTACTTCAGAAACCCTAACTTCAACCAAACACCAGATGTATGATGATGTTTGAGAAAATAGAGGTTGTTGAGTGGTGCGATTCAAGCTTCGATTAACCAATGACGAAGGATGATAGTGGGTAGCATCCATAGAAAGTTTCTGATATCACAATGGGTTCACAAATGGTAATGGTTTGTTAAATAGATCGGTACACTTGTATTAGAACTTACAAATAAGAGACGATAAGAAGACTGCTTCTCATTTCTTAAGTAAAAAAGCACTCATAAAAGGAATATTTATCAGTGCTTTTTTGTGATGATAAATATAGGTCTTTATCAGCGTTGATAAAAATTCCTTTTATTCGCACTTATTACTTAATTGTTGATAAAGTATTAATAATTATAATTATAAACAAACATATTGTAAAAATATATATACTTAATCAATACGTATAAATATAAATATAGAAAATCTATTCCTTATTTAAATATATTTATTATAATTTTATAATTATTTAAATAGATTATTATTTATTTTTAATTACATAAGTATGTTTGAAAAATAATATTTATATCATTATATATATAATAATTATATATAAATATAAATATAGAAAATATATACATATTTAAGTTAATTTATTATAAATTTAATAAATATTTAAATATATATAAATAATTATTTATAATTATATAAATACTTTTAAAAAATATTTATTTATTTATAATTATATAAATACTTTTAAAAAATTAAATTATTTATAAATGTTTTTTTATAAATATTTTTTTTCACATGTTTATTTACAAATATGTTTTTTACATTATTAATTAATATCTAATTTTAAGTGAATTCCTGTTAAAAATGAGTGCAATTGAATCAATTTATAATAAGTACACTTTAATAATATTGAAGAAATGGATATGATTTGTGTGTTTACATTGTATATAAAAATGTATTAATTACATATATGTGAAATCAATATAACACACAATTGATCTATGTTAAATTGAAAAATCAAACGATATTCAATTATATTTTCATTACTCTATGCAATTAGTTATTATTTTTAATTCATATTACTTTTTAATTATAAACCATTATTCACTAAATGTAGTGCATAAATATTTTGTAATATATAAATAATATTTTTATACATTAATATATATATATATATATTAAACATAAACAATTTATTAACATTTTCAATAATCATATAATTAATAAAATGTTTAATATATTTCTTGATTTACTTATTTTATGTTTTAATTTGTTTAATTTTCATTTCTCATCTATGTATTTAATACATACTATTTATTAGTATTTATAATTTATATATAGTATAATCGTGTTATTAAATTTTATCCATAATTATTTAATTCATAAAACATGTAATATGTTTTTTAATAAACTTATTTTCATTTTTTATTTATTTCATTATTTCTTTGTATTTATTTTTGACTTTTATTAGATAAAATGAGTGCTAATAAATGACTCATTTATGTGTACTAAAAATATATTGATGATCAAGGGTAGCGTTTATCATGGCTAATAATAAAGCACTGATAAAGGTTACCCTTTATCAGTGCTAAGTAGAATGTACTGATATAGTGGTTAATTTATCATCACTTTCTTTAGCACTGATAATGATTCCATTTATCAGTGTTTTTTATAGCAATGATAAATACCAACACAGTTATAAGGTTTGTTTTTTATTAGTGTATACAAACACATTTATAAATATGGACGTAAAATAGACATGAATTGGTGGTGGCATACTCAGTTCATACCCACACAATACATGGACCCCTTGAGATGCGTGTAGACTTAATGGTTTTGAGATCTGGTTAGGGACTGATATTGTGCTCTAGGCCATAGTGATCAGGGATTCACCGGTGCATGGTATGGATGGAGGATGGACCATGATGGTTCTTTGCATCAATTTATATTTTCTTTTTGGGGATTTCGAGTATGCTCTTATATGATCATCCATGGGTGATCTTGCAAGACTATTTTTGTATGACTCTCTGAAATGTATACATTATTTGGATTGTATGTAATTATATTTTTATTGTGTTGTTATTTTCATTACTTATTACTACTTTTACTAATTTTGTTATTTTTTTGTGATCATTTAAGGTATTTTATACTTTATTATTTTTATAATAACATAATTTAGTCTCCTAGCTATCACTTAATTAGACCCTAAATGCTAGTCAGTAGCCCTTTCTATACAGGGGAGATGTGCCTAAGGCCTAGTGGACCACCATCCTGGAGCACTATTGAAGTGGATCCTGGGTTGGGGCGCTACAAACAGTATCACATAAGGTTATTTCTTGGTGTTTTTTTGTATCATCTCAAGGCCTGGGTATAAAATGGTAACCATATTTGGCTAGTAAAAAATGATATCCATGTATTCATTTATCATATTATTTACTCTATGGTAGACCAAAGACTAGGGGATATATGGAACTTGGTAATGATCTCTTGTTTGGTTTCCTACAGCTCATGCATGGGGGATAGACCTAGTTTCTAGGGTTGGGAAATTGATTTTATTCTTTGTTCTTTTATAGTTCATAATTTTCACCTTGAGTGGTCCACTTGAGTTTAATGTTATTTATTTATGAGATGTTGACCCTTGTCCCAGTATGAAAATTGAAGAGTATATATGATCCATGGTATGAACTTATACTCGTATGATATTTTTATTTTCTTATGACTGTTTTGTAGAACATGAAATATGTGAAAAGTCATTGGTCTATTTAATGTTTCAACAAATTATCTAAAATGTTTTTTCTTTTGTAGCTTTTTGGTGGAATTCTACTCAGCTACCCTAGGTATATGGTTATAAACACGATGATATGAGATCCTATGTGTGTGATTCATGTGGTACTGACTTTGATATTGGTAGGAAATAATAATGAAATTGGATGAAATGTTTAAAATTTCAACAAAAAGAAAAACAGTTTTTTTTGTATAGCTTCTTGATGGAATTATACTCACACCACTCCAGGATGATGATATATTATATACTTGATTTTTGATTCCTAAATTTGATATGGGTAAGTAGGGGTCTATGAGAATTGATGATATGTGATATGGGTGTGGTAGGGATGTGTAAGGGTGTTGATATGTGTTGCCTGTTACAACTTCTATTTTTGCGACATAAGATAGTTATTACGATTATTCACCACGGTATTTGGTCTTTAGCATGATGCCACCTAGATGAGTTCTGATGGATCATTAGGAGTAAAGTGTTTAGGTGACTATATAGTATTCACGAGATGATTCCATTGAGGTTTAGGATGATATTAAGACATAGGTACAGGCTCTGAGGCAGACAGGGAAGCTGTGATAGGTGGAAGATTTTGGACTATGGATAGATGAGAAGATCAGGGAGAGCTTGGTACGAGCCATACAGATTATTGGAAAGGGATTAGAGGAAGCAGAGTTGTCCATGGAATATCTAATAGGAGAGTTTCATTCTTAGCACCAACCATTTTTTTTGGGTGAGGGAAGACTGTAGGCAGGAGAGAATTAGATTGAGTCTGTGTAGATGATATTAGACAAATTTGATACACCCCCAGGTAAGAGTGTAAATTTGGATACATATTTGATTATAGTATTGGAAAAGTGCTGGTGGGATATACAAATACAAGCTAATACACATGAGCGGATAGCATGCAAGTATTTTGAGACGATTTTGTTCAGTCATTTTTTCCTATATATGTTGATAGTGGAATGAGCATGTGATTTCATGAACCTGTAGCAAGGGGATCATCCATTATAGATTTTGAAGTGAATTTAATGGACCTATCCAAATTTTCACCTCCTATGGTAGGAAATGAAATAACTAGGGTGAGATGGTTCGAGGATGCCTTAGGACATGCCTTCATGGTGTAGGTGAATGTATTGAAGTTGACCTCATTCCCAGAGGTAGTAAATTTGGTGCTGATTGTCGATGGGAATTTGACAAATAGGAATTACTCGAGCCCGGTGGCAGTGTCATGTGAGCTAGGCAGTGGAGCCTCATGAAGACGAAATTGGGACCATGATGAGTCTTAGAAGGGTAGTCGGGTTAGATATTTAGGCAATCCATCAAAGAGTGGGTCATCAACGATGTGTTTCTAGTGTGGTCCATTGATTCATGTTCATACCCAATGTGAGTGTCGTTCGAGGGAATGTGAGGAAGGTTTCCGAAGAGGGAACATGGAATGGATTTGTAGGAAGAATTATCAAACAGTTAGAAGTCAGAGACTGAGATAGTCTCAGAGATCTAATGTAGGATAAGGAGTAGTATGAGGAGCTAGTAGTTGGGATTCTACAGCATGTGTGGGTCCTAGTGGAGAGAGAGTGACCAAGATATGGGGTTAGTGTTTGGTATCTGGTGTATCACCATAGGGAGTTCATGCCTTTGTTAGTTGGTCTTTGATCTAGTTATATTTTATTGATCTCACAGGTTCAAAGTATGTCAGGGATCCGATGAATGCTAGAGGTACATTGTTAGAATGGTCCTGATTTTTTTGTATTTCTATGACTGATATGGGTGGACAAGGCATACGTGTTGAAATTGAACAAAATTGGAATTGGTTAGTATATGGGAATCAGAAATTATTTTTGTTTTATATATGATCGGTAGGCATCAATATATTTAATGTTAATTAATATATATATATATATATGATGTGGGATAACTTTTGATCATCAATTTGATGCATGACTCTTGGGCACCAGTTGTGAATCAAGACTCTCTGGGTTTCATGTATGAAATAGGTATGAATTGATAATAAAATGAGGAGATTGAATGAATGTATGTCATATGGGGATATGAATGTATGGAGGGTGGTTAGAGAGACCATTTGAATGTCATTTTGGGTTGGGGTGGAACTAGGTGTGTAATTCCATAGTTGGGGAGCCATGAGAGAAATTGACCTCTTACTAAGTAACTGGGGAAGGATTGGGTGATTATTATATGATGGGTATGGTCATTATTATATTAGTGTGAGACCACAAAGCTCAAGGTTTATCTATCGTAAGGTGGGTAGGTTGTAACATCTTGTGTTTTTGAACTGGTTAAAATTCCTAGATAAATTTGAATTTCATGTTTGGTGGATCAGACAACATTAAAATTTGGATTGATAGAATAAAATTTGAGAATTTCAATGTGTTAGTACATTTTTTTTAAATGGGGTTTAAATCCTGGTAAGTGTCTCATATTTTTAGTTTAGTTTTGATAGCATCGAGCTTTGAGAACCAAAGATCACGAGACATGGAACTGGGTATTGGGATAGCGCATGGTTACTGTAAATCATGTGTCCCATTTGAACCAGATCTTGGTAAGAAAATTCTTGTGACGTGGTTCAAATGGTCATGTGAAATTTCTATAGTTTTTAGATGTCATTATTTTCAATGTCTATGTGCGGTTTGAAAAATTGTGGGCCTAATTGTGTGAGGTGGAGGTGCCTTTGGACAATGGAACCACAAGGTTGGCCTATGGTTATCCAAACCAAGCAACTCAACCATGCAACCCATTTTAAATGGGGTTCCCTATGGAAAGAGGCACCACACTATTGGAAAATGGTTAGTAAAATATAATGGTTTATTAAAGAGGGTGAAATTACCTTTCACCCCCTCCCTTATATTTCTTTCTTCTTCCTCCTTTATAATCCCATTCATGCACCTCCCTCTTACACGGATTCCTCATTTCTCCTCTCCTAGTTTCCATTGGGACTCCTTTTTCCATGTTAAGACTCAAGATCCATCAAATATGTTTGATAGCTTACAGTAAGTCTATGAATCTTCTTGATTCCTTTATAATTTTCTCTCACCTTTTGGAATGCTAATTTCATGCAAGATATTTTACCTATTTTTTCACATTAATAAAAAATTCCAATTTCTATCATTTTGAATTATATTATAGGTTGATATTAAATGAGCAAGAACCTCTAAGAATAAATTATGTTGTTCTTATATTTCTCCTTAAATATATGCTTGTTATGGGATGCGTACCTAAATACATGTGTTTGGGTCATCTAGGTCAAACCCTTAATAAATTAATGCTATTCTCGAAATCAGTTAATTGATTTTTTGAGATGTTAATGGCCCTGATTGTTTTTCTTTAAATGTTTTAAGATGAGTTTGGGGATTTTAGTTGGTTTTATAGATTATATTTTATGTTTTAATTTAATTATTAATGTTATGTTATGATTAAAATGGTTCCATGGGAATGTGTTTGGAATGAACCAAAATACATTGGGTGATGTGATCTCTTGGATTGAGACAACGAGGTTCATCAGCTGAGGGAATTGCCTCAGATATGTGGGATGGTGATGACCATCAGAATGGAGGTGATGCGATCATTAGGTTTAAGAAGATGGTGATGTCCATGTCATGGATGGATGGTGAGGTTCACATGTGGTAGTGAGGTTTCTTGTTGGTGTGCATTAGGTATGGTTGGTTATTGCCACTAACCATGATTGTCCAACAGCACTGTTGGAGTCATGTGCACACAGATGAGGACACAATTGAGGTGATGTAGACCACTCATTGTTGGCAGAGGCCTTCGTATATATATAAAATTAAATGATAGTGTTGACCATTAATTATAAAAGAGGTGATCACTATAGAAAGCCAAGGTTGATAGTGAGTGGGACCATAGGATGGGGGTTGAGGCTTTCCATGACATTGGAAGTTGATGGTCTAGGTTGAAGGAGAGTGATACCATCTGATGGGAGGATGGATCTCATTGTTCCTTGGGACATATGGATAGTGAGTTGATTTTGGTTTATTATTCATTGAATAATAGTTCTTACAATGCCTTAGTACATTGGATGTTGAGCCAACGATGTTTTCTCAAATAGAATTCAGAATGAATTGTGATAAAATTATTGTGTGTACCGATGGAACGCTAGTATTACTCGATATATAGCGTATGTGGTATTGAATTTTAAGAGGCGTCGAGTGAAATTTATATGGATGAAATACCAATGTTCGTTCTGTACAAATGACCCTGGATATATCATTTCACTTCATCATTTTCGAAATAATGAAAATGCATCCTCATGGAAATTGAGCACGAGTAAAGCGGGTTATGTATTTTAAGCATGAGTGCAGTTTCTATTTATTTACATATACACACACTTGTATAAATATGGATGTAAGATAGTCATGAATTTGTGGTGGCCTATAGAGTTCATACTCGCACCATACATGGGGATCTATGGATGCTTGTAGACTTTATGGTTTTGAGATCAGGTCAGGGATCATGATCATGCACTGGACCATAGTGATCAAGGATACATATGTGCATGTGATGGATAGAAGATGGACCATGGTGGTTCTTTTCATTGAGTTGGAGTTTCTTTTTGGATTTTTGATTACTCTATAATATGATCAACCATTTGAAACTAGCATGTTTATTTTTGTATGACATTCTATCATGTATATATTATGTAGCTTGTATCTAGTGTTATGTTCATTGTCTTGTTATTTTGGTTACTTAGTACTACATATGATGATTTTGGTAAATTTCTTCTATTGAGTAATGATATTATGACCTTTATTATTGTCATCACCATAGGTTATATAGCCTCTCCACTATCACAAAATTAGACCCTCACAACTAGTCATCAATCTTTCATGTATGTGGAGGTATGCTAAAGCCCCAGTGTGGCCCAAAGCACCAATAATGTGGCTCCAGGGTCTAGGAACTATAGTTCAAAACTCGTAGATAAATACCCTTCACTATTACTGGTTCTGACGGATCAGGGTGTAGAGAATGCATGGAGGTTGGGTAGGTCCAAGTTTTCTTTTTTCCATTATTGATGACCAATTATGGATCAATACGACGATGAATTCTGGTATCCTTAGATTCAATTAAATTATTTAGACAAAGAGAAGAAATATGTAAGATCCGAGAAATAGGATCTTTCATATCATGTTTATAATTAATTTATTAAATATTGAAAAAATTAAAAATCTTTGTCTTTGGTACTTTCTTCGTTGATGGTCATTGATCATCCGGAATGACACATCTAGATTTTCTTTATTTTGATCATTAGGATACAAAGTATAATCCCTCTAGCGGTGATCCACAAATTATCCAATGGTCTCTGAACAATGCCACTCGTTCTCTGGGTGCCCACGCAGTGAAGCGAATGTCCTGTGTCGATTGTTCTTGATCACTCGTTCCTCAGTCTTGAAGAACTTATATCATTCATGTGAGGGAGATATGGGAGGAGTAGGGAGAGAAAATTTTTGGATAAATAATTATTAATTCACTGGGGTTTGGAAAAATAGAAATACTTTCCGATTAATCGAAATGGCGTTTCAATTAAAATATTTAATTGCAAAACAACAATTAAATTCAATTATAACAATTAGAGAACACCAATGCCAGATAATCAGAATTATAGAACAATTATTTGTGGTGTTCCAACATAAATAAAACGGATCCATAAAATAATTATCAATCCACATAATGAAAAAAATATTATTATTATTTATTGCATCAACTGGATAAACATTAATTACCGACTTGTAAATAATTTATTTATCAATGCATGCGGTCTTGGTAGGTTTGAACTCCCCTTCCATTTATTAACCACTCAAATAAAATATTTTATTCTCTTAATTAAATATTTTTATTTAAAAACTACTAAATAAATAATTATTAAATATATAATAAAATAAATAAATATATTTTATTCACAATCTAGTGAATAAATATTTATTTAATTTAGGCGATCATTTTAACTTGAATAAAATTATTCCTCGGTCTTGAGAATAATATTTATTCCATTATTTAAATTAAAAAAGAATTTAATTGAGACAACTATAAATACTTAGTGTGTGATCGTCTAAGATTATTTCTCGTTGGCATTATGTGGGCTTGCATAAACTCCCAGATTACTGTGTAGAAATAGGTCATGGAACCCCAGAGAAAGAACGTAAATTCTCAACGGCGACATCCACATATGAATTATCACTATGTAATATAATCCCTTTGTCCCAATATCTCATCGTGTAGGTTTCATGATAGTTTCATCAACCTATATTCTTGATACGTCATTCTTTGTCTAGATAAGATAAAGTTGTCATTACACCATGGACATGGAATTTAAGGAAATTATTATACATCAATAAAAGTGTCAAGATATCAACCTCTGTTAATATAATAGGAAAATAATTCCTCGACTTATCAATTAATAACATGTCATTCATGAAGCACCCAATTTACCCAAATTCCCTCCAATATATGGTGTGATGATTTTCTTCAGTAAATCAAAGTGCATGAGTCATGACAAATATTAATGATAATATTAAAATATAAGGACCCTTACACATGCTCACAGATTGGAATATCTGATGATACCGAAAGATGTGGAATTCTTATTGGGGGGTTTGTTTTGATAATCTCCCATCTTGGGGATTATCATATTTCCACTTCATGAGAATAATTTTCATCCACTTACGATTAATCACACCTAAAGTTATATATACTATGTATCCCATCATCATATATTATCCAACTAAAAAAATATATTTAAGAATACTTTTATAGAACTTCAAGGATCTCATCATAGCGGGGAACTTCTATGACTTTATTAATGTGAAAAATAATATTGGAAATTTTTACATTATAGTCATGATGGACAATGAACAATATTTAATAATATGTTTTATATTTAAATAGATTAAATATTCATGTAATCAAATTACTATCAGTTGGTTCTAGGATACCAAAACTAACAAACTTTCACTTGGACTAGAGCCAACTGCCTATGACATTCAGTCTGCTAGACCACACATGATGATCATGTTTTTTTGAACTCTAGTATTTATTCAAGGGATATTTCATGTTGTATTACATGGAAATACTTCTCCCTACATCATTACATCTCTGAGAAAAATCCATTAAGAGATGATACTTCTGTAGTATGCGCATTGTCTACAAATGTGACATGGTCTCTTTTGCGAGAGCCACCGCTGTAGTATTATCACAATAGTGTGTGATGTGATCTTTACTTCTAGGAACCACATAAAACTCTTGGATGACGCTCCTCACCCAAAAAACTTCTTTAGTTTCCTCAAAAGTAATAATATACTCATACTCTGCTGTAGAATCTATGACCACACCTTGGTTTGAGCACTTCTAGCTCAAAACACCTCCATTCAATGTAAAGATGTGTCCCATTTTCAACTTCATGTCATCTTGATCGGTCTGGAAACTAACATCTTCATATCCTCTTATCACTAGTTCCTCATATCCTCCATAAACCAAGAACATATCTTTAGTATTCCTCTAATAGATAAGCATAATATTGAATGCCATCTAATAGTGGTCATCTGGATCATCTTTATATCTTCCTACAACCCTCATTGTATAGGATACATCTATCCTAGTGCATTGCATAAAATACAAGAATGATCCATTCACTGATGCGTATAAAATCTTTTACATTATCTATATTTCCTCATGTGTGTGAGGAAACATTTTCTTAGAAAGATGAATTCCATGTGATTCTAGAAACAATCCACGCTTGGATTGTTCCATACTGAATCTGTTCGGTATCTTATCAATGTATGTACTTTGACTTAGGGCCAGAAATCTGTTGGATCTATCATGATGGATCTTCATCCTAATAATATATGTTTCCTCTCCAATGTCTTTCACATAGAATCATTTACTCAACCACTCCTTAACAGACTATAAGATTGGTATTTCATTTCCAATAAGTAATATGTCATCAACACATACTATTAAGAAAATTGTTTCACTCCCACTAAACTATTTGTAGAAACAAGGCTCACATTAATTCACTATAAAACCAAATTCCATTTTTGCTTCATCAAAATGAAGGTTCCATGACATGTATGCTTTCTTTAATCCATAAATGTATTTTTTTTGAAATTTCATATCTTATTGTCATCATTTGGAGTCACAAACCCTTCAGGTTTTTTCGTGTTTACATATTCTTGAAGGTTCTCGTTAAGGATGCTTGTTTTGACATCCATTTTCAAAAACTCATAGTCATTGTATGCGGTAATGGCTAGTAGAATTATAATAGATTATAGTATTCAACTAGTGAAAAGTTTTGGTCGTAGTCCATGCCTTGACATTGTTTAAACCATTTTGCAACTAGTTGTGCCTTATAGGTACTAAATTTTCCTTCCATGCCTAGTTCCCTCTTGAATACCCATTTTCAACCAACAAGATTTAGATCTACTGTTGGATCTACCAAAATCTAGTCTTGGTTTTGGTACATGGAATCCATTTTAGAATTCATGGCTACTTTCTACTTGGCAATGTATGTGACACTTACCTTATCCTTGTAGGTTAGAGGATCATTATTATCAACTAATATTGAGTCACCATATTTGGTAACTAGAATATTGTACGGTACCAATTATCTATCCTCTCTTGTACTTATACGTAGTACTTGTGTCTCTGGAACAATTCTTCCATGGGGCTTTCTAGAATCTACTCATTTACCAACTCGTATATACATTGATCCTAAACTTCATCAAATTCTTTCTTGATCCCACTATCTCTTTTGGACATTTGCTACCTCTCAAAGAATATGTAATTTCATTCCACTATAACTTTTTTATGAGGGTCCGCATAGGTAATATATCCTTGTTTCCTTGGCGTATCCTATAAAGGTACACTTTGTGCCTCAGTGTATGAGTTTGTGACCTAAAGAGGCCTTAAAAAATTCTTCACTTCCCACATATGTAAATTTGATAACATTTATTTCCATCCACTCCAAAGCTGATATGGGATATCATTTATCGATTTAATTCCTACTTGGTTTAGTATGTGTTCTGTTGTTTGTAATGCATATCCCAAAAAAGAATAATGGAAGACTTGTATGAATCATCATTCATATAACCATATCCAAAAATGTGTGGTTCCTCCTTTAAATTAGACCACTCCACTGGGAAATGTAAGGAGGATCTAGTTAGGATAGGATACCAAACTCCCGTAAGTAATCAATGAAGTATTGATTAAGATATTCTCCACCTTGGATTGAGTTTAGTTTCTTAATCTTCTTACCAAGCTGGTTCTCAACTTCATTCTTGTATTCCTTAATCTTTTCAAAATAATATGACTTATACCTCATTAAAAATATATATCCATATCTACTGAAATCATCTGTAAAAGTTATCAAGTAAGATTACCCACTACTTTCTTGAACTGGAAATGGTCAACACACATCGGTATGAATGAATTCAAGAAGCTCTCTGTCCCATTCACCTTTCCCACTAAATGGGGCTTTGGTCGTTTTTCCTTGTAATCATGTGTGACATGACCTAAGTGGTTTTAGTTCGAAATAATATAAATATCCATATTGACATAAATTTTTCAACAATTTCTCATTTACATAACACATCCATTGATTCTAATGATGGTTGTGGTATGAATCATGTGAAGTTGCTTCATAATTAATTTTTATTACTTGGTTTGTGTAATCAAACACGTAAAAATCATTATATAAATGTTCCTTACCAAAACAAATGTTATATTTATAAAACAATAAAATTTCAATTATGAAACAGAAAATAACTCCATATATATATAGTCTGGGTACAAAAATAGTGTTTTTGGTCATAGACGAAAAATAATAAAAACCATTAAACACCAATATCATCTCAGTCTGCAAGGTGTGGTGGTATTCCCCGATAGCAATAGCAGCATGTCTAGCTCTGTTGGATTCTCATTGATCTACCTTACCTTATGAAATTTTCTTATTTCTACTTGGTTCCTATATTTTGATATATATGTGAGAACCATAGGCTATATCTAATACCAATGATTTAGAAATAGATAAATTATACTCGATAACAAACACACCTGAAGATTCCTCGTTCTTCTTTAGCAGGGCGTGGTTTTTCTTCTATTGGCCATTCTTGCCACATGAGAAACAAACAACTTAATGTTACCTTACCTCCCACTTGATCTTCCATTTCTTGGAAGGGTGTGAAGAATATTTGGGCTTAAATCCCTTATCCTCCCCTTTCATCTTATTAACCATAAGGATAGATGTATTTTCATGCTTCATGTATTTGTCCACTTGGAGAAGGAGGAAATGAAGATCTTGTAAAGACCTTTAAATGTTTTTCATATTGAAATTCATAAAAAACTGTACAAGATCTAAGGGATTGATGTGATAATGAGATTGGTACCTAATTATTTAGGGATTTTAATCCCTAGAACCTCCAGGCACTCAATGTAGCCAATGAGCATGACTACGTGAGGTCCTAACAGGGCACCATCTCCATGCCTACTCTGAATGATTTACTTAGAGATCTCAAACCACTCTTGTATTTCTCTCTCCTGGTAAGAACCATGGGATGTTCTCAATCATGTTATTAGAATACATGTTTTAGTGATACTTCATGATGTCAGTTTACAATTATGATAACATCAAACAATGAATGTCAACTACGTCATTCATATGTTTCTCATAGGCCAGGAACTCTTCATCACTCGCCTCTTGGGATAGCAGACCATGTAATGAGGACTCTAGCATGTAAGGATTCTTTTCATGTAGTAGAATGACCCGAAGGTTTCTAAACCGTGCATGGAAGTTACTATCAGGGAGGATGTTGTCCTTATGCATTTTTGATCGTAGGGATAGTGTGGTTGATGAGCTTTCATTTTTATTCTATAATTAAAAGAGCATATAATTAGTAATTTATTTATTATATATTACGATAAATAATAAATTTATTTTATTAAGTCTCCAACAATTTAACAATTCCCAATGGACCTCACCATTTAACTTAGAATGTCTAGTTTCAGGGACATTCTAGTGGAATGGATGAATATTCCATTTCGCATAACCCGAAAAGGTTTGATCGATCTATTTGAAGGTATTTAGGTAGGTAGTTTTTTGCTAACTATAGGCTTATAGCTCTATGATCCGTTGAGTGTACTCCTCAATCCTAAAATCCTAACATGTACTTCCTCAACACTTGCCTCCATATTTACACGCATTTATAACAAGGGATACCCCTATTGATGTAAAATGGTTAATTCAACCTGAATATTTCATAAGATCTTCATGTATTAATGTAAGTGTCCCAATAAAGGTTTTTTAAACACTTAGTTTTTTTGGGAATTTCCCTTAATCCAGCAATGGAAGGATTATTCTTACTTAATATTTTATTGATTTATTTTTATCTATAATACAAAAATTTACTTATTATCTTTATCACATTCTTTTAAACACTAAGTGTGACTTACTTAAATAATTGACCATGTCTTCATAATATTTATGCATAAGCATAGTTTATTTTAGTTCCATATTGCATGCTTTTTAATTCATTAATTCTGTAGTCATGAAAATACATCCATAATGAAAAACCATGTAACTAGCATAAATAAGACGATGTAAAGGGCATGATCATGAGATCTAATAAAGGTTAGTTTATCTAGTGGTTGATAAACTAAATTTTGGCCTATTGGAGAAACACGTTTACCTATTTATGGTTCATATATATAGTTTTTCTCCTATCCACTGTTGTCACTCCTTTGATTGGTTTCTCCTTAGCTCCTTACTTGATCTGCCTCCACTAGCTTAAGAGGTCCATCCATTACATATGTTTTTTAACTCACACATAGGTGATGGGTAAAAGGGGGGTTTACATTAAAGAAATCATGGGCGTTTATGTCCTACATATTAATGAAGAGATATGGAATGTAGTCCAAAAAATTAATTGAAAATAAATTAAAATGAAACTAATCCCCTATAATGGTTTGGTATAGCTCATGATCATCCACAAACCTGAATGAAATTATGAATTTAATATAACCAGAATTCAATTAATTAATCATTCTTATTATGATAAATCACATTCGAATTGATTAATTATTATCTTTATTTAATCAATCCTTTTACCTTAAACCTTTATTGAATTTCAATTAGATTCTCATCCATAAACTTAGAGGTAATATGGTGAACACTGGTTCGAATATACATGATATGTAATTCTGAACATTACACAAACATTAATTTTATAATTTTGTGTAATTTGGTAAATTACACGGCCTGTCTTTTTGACTACATGATGTGTACTGGCTTCACTTTATTATCCTAAGTACAGACCTAGGGACTTGGAATGTGAGGCATACAATAGAAATCTTGGAGTACATGGTGTGTCTAGTGGGCCACATGTTGTGTTATCTTTGGGTAACATGGTTACCGGTCATATTAGCTGTGTATGAGATACATGGTTTGTCCCTTGACCCAAAGGGACTAAACGCTATGTGTAGTGGGCCACACGGATTGTAATCTGGTATACCATGTGCTAGTCTATCCTAGTCAACATGTGGGGTAAGAATTAACTACACCATGTGTCATTCATAAAACTTAATTAATTTCTAAATTACTTCTGATGCTTAGAACACAACTACACGGTGTGTAATCTAGATTACACGATGTGAATAGTTGATTATAGGGTATGTAACTATGAATACAAGGTGTGTATTATCGTATTAAATGGATAGAATCTTTGATGCCTCCTGAGGAGATCCTAGATTTTATTTTTATCCCAAAATTATTCATTTCTGGAATACCTAGAAAAAAATTAAAAGTGGATGAACAGATCTCAAAATTCATATTACAAGAACGAATAAACATGAATTGAAAAACACAATTATTAAGCCATAAATCATAAAAAAACTATTTATATAGTTATAAATGATTATGATACCTCTCTGATACCACCTGTAGGATCTGTACATACCAAAATCATGTCAGTTGGGAGGGACCCAATTTTATATTTCTGTAATCATTGACCAATCTGGGATTAATACGACAATGAACACGAATATCTGTAGATTAAAATAAAAGATTTATATAAAGATAATAAAAGAAAAATACCCAAGAAAGAGGATCATGAACATCATGTTTATAATTTATTTATTTATTTTTGACGAAATTAAATACCTAAATCATTGGTACATTCTTCGTTGATTATTTTGGATCATCCCGAAAGACCCTTCAAAATTATCATACTTGATCTCATTAGTATCAAAGTAGAATACCTCTAGAGGTGATCCACACATGCTCTAATCGTGTCTGAACAATGCCACTCATTCTCCAGGTACTAGAATGGTGAAGCGAATGTCTTGCATTGATTATTCTTGATTTCTCTTTCATTTTTCATTAAGTACTTCACTCATTCTTGAAGGGAAGTGATGGGAGGAGTGGATAGAGAAAATTTCTAGCTCAACAATCCTCAATTAAATGGGGTTTGGAACAATATATGTACCTTATTTATCAATCTACACAGGGTTTCATTTTCAATAATTGATTGTAATACAACAATTAAATGCAGTTATAACAATTAAAGAAAACTTTTCCCAACTAATAATAATAATAATAGCACCATTATTTTTGGTGAGACATCTTTTTCAAATGGAACCATAAATAAAATCACATGCCACACTATGATAATAGTATTATTATTATTTCTTACACCAATTTGGATAAACATTATTTACCAACTTGTAAATAATTAATTTATCAAAGGACATAGTCTGGGTCGATTCAAACTTCTCTTCCATTCATTGAACACCGGAATAAAATATTTTATTCTAATAAATAAATATTTTTATTTAAAAAATAGAAAATAAATTTTTATTAAATGTTCAATAAAATAAATAAATATATTTTATTCATAATATGGTGAATAAATATTTATTTAATTTTTGAGATCATTTAATGTTAAATAAAATTATTCCTCAGTCTTGAGAATAATATTTGTACCATTAATTAAATTCAAATATAATTTAATTGAGACCACTAGAAACACTTAGTCTGTGACCCTCTAATATTATTTCTCATTAGCATTAGGAGGGATTTTCTAATGTCCAATATTACTTTCAAGAAATGGGTCAAGGAACCCAAGAGAATTAACATAAAGTCTCTACGAAGATATCCACATATAAATGCTCACTATGTAATATAATCACTTTTTCACAATATCTCATCAAGAATGTTTCATGATAGTGTCATCATCTAATATGCTTGATATGTCATTCTTTGACTACTTAAAATAAACTCATCCTTACACCCTAGACATGGAATTTATGGTGACAATTATATTTCAATTAAAGGGATGAGATATCAACTTCCATAAATGGAATGGAAAAATACTTCCTCGACTTATCCATTAATAACATGTCATTCGTGACCCACCCAACATACCCTACTTCCCGCCAATATATGGCATGATGGTTTTCATCATTAAATCAAAATGCGTGAGTCTTGAAACATATTAATGATAATATTAATGTCTAAGGACTATTAAATGTGCTTTTTGATAGGATTAACTGATGAAACTCATACATGATGAATTCTTACCACCGGGTCTTCTCTCATAATCTCCCCTTTTAGAAGATACCAAGTGTGAACTACATGAGAAGAAGTATCATAGCATTAAGACTACTCTGATAGAGAAAACATTTTCAATTATATTATTATGAATTTCATTTTTTTAATCTCACAAACGTGTTATTTCAACATAAATTGTCATATTTTATATTTTTTGAAGCATTTTTGTGCTTAATTTCTAAAATGGCTTATTTTGGAATTTAATTGTTTTAAATTATTTCAATGATTTGGCTATAAAAATTTATAAATAGATCAAAATTGAAAAATTATTCTTTAATAGGTTCTTATGCTAGATGGTCTCCATCTTATCATTTTGGACCCAAATATCAATCTATCATTTGAAAGCTCAAATCCATTTTCCAATTCCAGCCTCAAAAAGTATGCACAGAACTAGAAAGTTTTATCGTTTGGCCCATATAGTATAAATGGGAACTATAAATGAGGTTATATTTTACATGGAGAAATAAAACATCCTGAGGAAGATCATTAATTAATATGGTCTCATATTATTCTTTCATTTTCAAAGTCATTAATGTGTTGGAACTCGCTACATTGGAATACGAAGTGCCTGTCTGGCAAAAATAAATATCCAGATTAATTTGGAAATTTGTCTCTCCCCAAGTGTCCCATTATACACAACATTTTTGGGTTGATAGAGAATATATAGGGGAAAAGCTTTCAAGAAGGACGATTACCCAAATTTTATCCTTAAAGAGTTCTACCATGCGTTAACTTTTAGAGGATGATTTTAGAGCCAAATAATTCACTACCTTTTCCTATAAAAGTTTACCCCTCTTTCATTTCAAAGGGTTAGAAAATTAGAGATAGCCTTTTTTGGAAATTTTATATAGTATAGTATTTTATTTAGTTTTCATTCCATTATGTAATTTCATTTCATATTTTAATTTATGTGTTCTCATTTATCTCTTTTTTCTTTCTCTCTTTTTTTCTTCCCTCATTTTCTTCATCAATGTGAACTCTTATGATCATGATCATGAGTAGCTAATCTGAGGATGTTCCCAGGGGAGTAATCTAGTGATGAACCCAAGTCGTTTAACATTAAATTTTTCTGTTTCTTATTTTCTTAGAGTTATGTAGAGGGGGATCATAGTGGGTAAGGAGCCTTTGGGTCTATACTTTCCACATAAGGTTTAACTTTCGCTTCTGTAATATTTTTTTTCTTAATCAAGGAGGTGGATATGTGGTCTCTCGGTGATCAGAGAGAGTGCCATATATTCAAAACCATATGCATTGGAGAATTTTCATGCATATAATGAAGAATTTTCATTAAGTAAATTCGAAACTAATTATGAGACTATGAAAGTTCACTTTGGGTGATATTCTATGGAATATCTCCTTTCAGTCTAACATCATTCTATTTGAATTCATTCTATTTTCTTTACATTGCATGTTTAATATTTGTTTTTACATTATCATTTTCTAAAATCTCAATTTATGTTCATTTTAGTTCATATGTATATAAAATAGAAAAAAAGTGAATTATAAGTAGTGAGTGATTGATCCCAAAGGCTCCTCAATAGATCGACCTAGGTCAGCCACTATATTGCACTTAGTTACAAATATTTTTGAGAGCATGCACGGAAACACATAATCAAATTGTTATCATTTCTAGGGAGCCATGTGGTCTTCACAACCTATTTTTATTCACATATTTTAAACTATTTTGTTTCCTTTCATTTAAGAAAAACACAAAAATAATATAAATTTTAAAAACAGAAAAAAATTGTTCATGATGTATTTCAATTGTAATTATATTTCAATGACTAACTACTATTAGGTGCAATAAGAAGATGAAATTAAATATTTTCATATGATATAACTTCCTGAAAATATAAAAAATTGAAGAGAAATGAAAAAAAATTGTGGAATATATTCATTCACTGCTGGAGAAAACCAAACCTGAACTCGAACCTGAACCTGAGCTAGAACGAGTGGTGAAAGAGAATTAACCTATAATTTTTTATGATAAATAGACTTAGTTGGGAGAGAATGATATTCTAATGATATTAATCACATCATCTCGTAATCATCCATTGATCGAGGTGGTCTTTGATGTCCACATTCCAAGTGATGAAATTATGGGAGATGAACATTTTTTGGAAGAATCCTAGAATCACTTTATTGAAGATAACCTAAAACTTAACCATCCCATCTTTGATATCGAAAAATCAACACCTTTTGACCACTATCTTGCTTTAGAAGATTATGAATATGATGCACCTACTTAAATTGAGTTGTCAATGGTCCTGTCTGAAGAGATCAATTTCCAAGCTGACATACTAGAAAGGGAATATTTGTTAATTGATTCATCATGTTTTAATATTATTCAAGATAAATTGTTTTCACACTTCCACTTTCCTAAATTTTTTGATACATCACAAATAGAGAAGACCTTGGATGATAAAGAAGATATCTCCCAAGTGGTGGTGATTGAATTAGAAGAGTCGGGGAAGCAGGTGGTGGTACGAATGCCTCCTCCACAACAACTTGAATACCCTATTGAGGAGGAAACCATGAAAGTCGATAGGGAGAACCCCTATTTTTTTTCCTCGCACTACTAAACTAAAATTATATCATTCTTATTTCTTGTGGTTTGGGAACTTTCTTATCATCTTTGTGGTTCTCCAATATCAGTGTTTACACATGGACACTGGAAAAAGTCACATGTTGTGGTTTATCTCAAAAACAATACATCCACCATCTTGGGGATAATCTACTACAACTGCCTGACTAGGGGTAGTAAAAACCTAACACCTTCTTGGAGATTTAAACTAAGAAATAACTTTTTTTTATATCCACTTAAAATTTCCTTTTATTTATTTTTATTTTGAATTTTCATTTCTTTCTTCTAGTTTAAATGTGGTAGATACTAGGAGCATAACTAAAGGTTTCCACTGAAAAATAAATCCGGTTGTGTCTTTCTTTTTATTTATTTTATTTGTTTCCCAATATAAATTATCTGGGAAAACTTTTCTTGATCTGATTTGAGATAAAATGGGGGTAGTAAATTGAATAAGTGTGTGTAGGGATATCTACCTATTTTAAATTTTTTTGTGTTATTCTATTTTGTTTTTCAATTTTCCTTTTTTGATGTGTTTTATGATTCTTCAGCTGAATTTAATAATTTGTAAAATTCAAGCCATCTTGGTATTTTTGGATCATTTCATGATTTAATTTTAATATTAATTAAATTATTTCTGAATAGATTTGGTTCTTTGATTTTTGGTCATTTAATTTGAATATGTTTGATTGATTTGGAAACTCATGTGCACAAGTACTTTCCAAATTGAAAATCATGCCCAACCAGAGAGGTTTCTAAACCTGTTTGACATCTTGTATTCATTTCTATTTTTCTTGACAGTCTTGAGACATGTTGTGTGATCCAAAACATTCTATTTTTTTATTTTTCAAAGATGTTAGATTTAATTGAATGTGTAAAATATGATTGAGGAATCACATTGAAATACCTTTTGTGTTCAACTATAATTTTGGCATTCCTTTTCATCTGACCTTATTAAACCCATAGAATCCATGAAATACCTTGTTAGGAAGCCACATTAAAATCCATTTCTTCCATTCCAACCTTCTCTAGAAGTTAAATTCATGATCATTTTTGAACTCAAGGGTGGGGGATGGAGAATATGAGATTGTTTTTTCTTTCTTCAAGAATCTATTTGAGATGAATTGAAAGTGTATACATATTTATTGCTACATGGGTGGAATAAATTTCATGAAGGGAATATGTATGGGTAGCCCAGAATATCATTACATATATGGGATGGGTGTTTTCCAATTTTTAATGATCAAAATTTTCCACTCTTTTCCTCCAAAACATGATTCTGATGAAAAATCCAGATCTACATTCAAGATGAAACAATGCTACAATTGGGGAAGATCGGGAATAACATCATTGATGCTGAAAATAAAAGTGTGAAATTCCCAATGTAGTAGGTGTTTCGATGTGATTCCATTTTTAGAGCATTGAGGAGAACACCATTCTTGAGAAAAACTGTTTTCACGCATTTACTTCACTTTAGAGCATAACCCTCCTCATTCTGCCTCAAATGCTTTTATATTTTAAACCTACCAACCCTCAACATCAGAACAACCCATGAAAAAGTCTTCATGATTGAATCATTTGTGTCTATTTTAAGTGTATATACTTGGAGGATAACAAGCCTATAAAGATCACACGTGTTCTAAATAATGAGAAAAACAACACATTAAAAAACCTCGAGTGATGGGACACATATTATATAGACTAGAATTCCCTAGTGGATATTTCCAGTTCTGATCCTACAAATTTCTTGGAGGGTATTTTTATCATGAGTACCTTTGGAAGGATTCTAGGAACAAAAATCATTAAAAAAATTATACAACATATCAGGTGATTTAGCATACCATTGTTCAAACTTAATAAATATGTATAATCTAGTATTAGTGGTTCTATAAAGGGAAGGGATTATAGTAGAATACCCAAGTAGAGTTTTGTATTTCTAATCCTATAAATCTCTTACATGGGAATTGTTGACTTAATACCCTTTGTAGGATTATATGTACATCAATATTAAAAAATATAATTTTCCATCTTTGCATTACTTTTTGATATAAAAAAATATTCAACATCATAAATAAGTACTCTGCATGAGTGTTTTTACAAAGGGAAGATATTATACTAGAATCCCTTGGTGAAGATTTTTAGTTCTAATTCTCTAAATAACATGTACAAAATTTGAAGCATCATTACAATTTTTAGTGATAATACAATGGGAATAAATTATAGTAGAATACCCCATTTGAGATTTGGATGTCTGATTCTACAAATCTCATATAGGGGATTTGTAGTATAAATCCCTATCCACACTTCAATCTTATTAACATATCTCTACCAAATTAAAAGTAGAAAAAATATATAGATATTTTTTCAAATAATAGGTTAAAATTAATGGACAAACTTCATCCAAGAATAATTTTCTAAATTTGAAAACAACATCCAATGATTACATAACTTTGATTAAAAAAACAACAGGTAGTATAAATACAATGTTGATAGTTAAAATATTTCCCAATAGCATCATCTTTAAGACATCAACTTGAAACTTGATCTTCATGACTTTATATTTCATAATTTCAAGAGCATGATTCACATGTTCGATTTATAATTAACATTAGGCAACAATTACCTTATCATTGGTACATTCCTGACTTCCTATTTCATGCGGGGCTTATAAAAACTTGAAAAATTTACTTTTACTTGTCTATTATGTAGAAAATAATCTACATGGATTTTCCACAATATTTTATATATTTATGATCTCTTTATTTCCATAGTTTTAGTTAAAATGAAATTTTTGTAACAGAAGCATTAGAAAAAGTATCTACAACTGTACATCCTAAATATAATTTTCATCAAAAAATCTATTTTTTATTTATAGTAGATATAGTGTACTCATAGTGTTTTATTTTTAATGATGAATATATTGAATATGAAAATTTATTATTTTCATTTTGGTAAACAAATTGAAGGCCAAGAATTTATGGAAAATATATAATCATTATAATGTAACAAGAACATTTACTTATTGAAAATATCACCAAATTACCATTAGTAATAGTTTATAGGATAAATACATATATAAGTCACTGTTTATTGTTGAATAGTATGTCTTTGATAGCTAATTTTTTGATTATAGGAAGATTTCAGTTGTATTGGTGATCTGGAATAATTGAAACCCAAATTTTGTCTAGTGAAAATGAATTTGAGGATACGATGAACCATGGTTTGCACCAAATAAACAATTCATCTGCTGATATGTTTTGAAAAAATAAAGAATTTTTTTCATTAGGTAATGAGATGAAACATCGTTGAACCATTGAGCAATTTGAAATTAGTCAAATGAAATCTAGAGTGAGATTTGGAACCCAGAAAATCAATATTTTTGGAGATAATGGATTGTCAATTTCTAAGGGCTGTAAAATGAAATAAATAATATAGGAAATACTCATTTAAATTAACAACTACCATAAAATGGGACACATTTCACAATTGTATGACTAAAATTCATCCCAAAATTCAGATGTGAAATTGAGACAATGCAGATCAGTAGGTATTCTAATATACTTATTAAATTTATTAAAATGAAAGTGGATGGTTGTGATTTGGATTCTACACGCATCATGATCTGAAGGGAGAACTGTGACTCAATTCTTATCAGGAGGGCCTGAGAGGAGCTCGGATAAGAATTCATCTAGAGGATGAAGTTTGGATACTGATCAAGGATTTTTGATGAACAATAGAGGCTCGATTTGAAGTTTTAATCAAATCTATCATATGAGTATCTATTAAAATCATATGTTGGTTAACTATGAAAAGAGATGAGCATGGCTCAATTTTTAGGTGTTGGACTGGATGTATTTAGATTGTAGGACCAAGAAGAATATTCATGGGGACTCTAAGATCTTTAACACATGTATATCTAGTTCAAAGGATGATGCATGAAATATGTTCGAGGAGAATCCTAGATGACTGAAACCATGCCCAACATAAAGTTCTTGTCATAGAGGAATCCACTCTTGGTCATATATTGCAACATCATCAAGTTTCCATGACCTCACCATGCCTGCCCCATGACATCTCCTCCTCTCACCCATCTCACTCACTATCACACATCCTTTCTCCCAACTCCATAACAAAACTTAGCTGAGGTCAGACATATGAGAAATAAAGACCAAAAAAATTCGGGCTGAAAATTGAGGACCCAATGAACTAATCCAAGGGCCCATTGTTCTTAAAATCCATCCCACCCAATTCATGAGATCTATATTAAGTAAATTTGTCAGTGATGTTGTGTCAGATATGTAAAAGTGAAATAGGAGTGTAAATAGATACATAAATATTGTTCTATATCTATGTCAAGGTTACAAAATACCGAACCCAAATAAAAAATTTAATTCCAATTGATTCCAACATCATATTATTTTTTAGGAGCATCATGAACCTATTATTTTATTTTCCATGTACTAAATAGTTCTTAGATCAATTCATACATTTATTTCATCTCTTCGTTATTCTCTTTCAGTTATATGATCACTTTCCTTTTTTTCTAGCTCTCATAAACTCCATATTTTCTTATTCACCTCATTACTTGTACATCTTGTATAGTGTATTCAATTTTAAGCAACAATTCTTATTTAGAATACAGTATTGTTTCAGGATCAATAATACATTCCTTTAGATCATTATTCTACCCCTGCTTTCAAATCCAATAAAAAGACACTATAAGAATCTAATAAATGAATGATATTACCAAAAGATGATATAGAAAGGAAATGGACCACCAACCTCATGGATTTTTTCCAGTCTCATTACATTTTCATCCTCTTTTCTCAACTTAAAAGTTTCCCTCATAGTCTTCATAACCCCTTTTTCTAGTGCCTCTAAATGTTTGATGGTCATTTTATTAATAAAAATAATTTATTTGAAACTAGACCTCAGCATTGATGATTGGGTTTTCGTCTTACCTCTCCTCCTCTATCCTGAATTTAGTGATACTACTCACATAATCACTTTAACCATGATTACCCCCTTCAAATATCTTTCCAAACATCATAGGATTTTTAAATGCATCTCATCCACTTCCAAAACAAAAATAAACTACTGAATGACCAAAAGACCCCTCACAAGAGCCCTTTCGTGAGTTTTGGAACCACTTCTATAAATAATATCTCTTCTAGTTCCCCCACAACCTCCCCAATGCTAGGCCTGGACTTCGGTTTTAGGGACAGAAAACTCAGTTCATGTTTTTCCACATTGAAGGTGATGTCTTTTCAATACTCACCCTCTAGATGATTTTTTAGCATACAATACTTCCTCCATCAGTGGATTAAGTATGGTGGGGGTGTCACGTTTGACACAACTCTCCCCACCAACCCCCACCAATCCCCACTTACCATGGTGGGTGGAGTTGGTGCACCAACCACCTACCAAGGTAGCTGGAAATCTCTATCAATTATCCCCCTCTAGCTAAAAAATACTAGACCATCTGCAAAGGTTGAACTTCTCCCTAAAAACCACCTTTTTTTCAAACATTCAATGAGTTTTTGTTTGTGTGGATATTCACATGTCGCACCAGTTGTCGATCCATTACTTTATGTATCCAATGATAAAGGACGTCTTTGTGATTTTTCGGGGAATGGTAAATGGAGTTCTTGATCGAGTCCAAATAAAATTAACTATTTCAATGATCCTTTTACTCCTTCTAGATGAATATGTGATCCTGGAGAAAATATTTCATCCACTACATCTTTTTACAACCTTTTGAAGAAACAATGTACTCTGCTTCCATAATGGATAATGAAACGAACATCTACATCCCTGACCACCATGATACAAATCCTCATGCAAATTTACTGATTTATCCTGGTATAGTCTTGGTGCAATCTAGATCTTAGGTCATATCTATATATCTATATCCCTCTAAGAAAGTTTCATCTCCCCTATAGAACAAACATAGCCTTAAAGTACCTTTACAATACCTCATTATCTACTTGACTATATCATAGTACCGTTTTATGTGATTAGAGATAAATTGGCTAACATTATCCACTACAAGAGAAATGTTAGGTCTCGTACTCACCATAATATAAATCAAGATTCTAACTATTGAAGAATATGGTATCAACTTCATTGCCTCTATTTCTTCATTGGATGATGTACATTAAATCTTTATAAATTTCAAATGACTAAGAAGATGAATTATCACTTGTTTGGATTTTTCATTATTGAAACGTTTTAGAACATGTTTAACATACTTATCCTGAGATAGCCTTAACAACCTCCTCTTTTTTCCACAAGTGATTTTCATCCCCAAAATCTTTAAAGATGCTTCCATGTCCTTTATATTAAAAGACTTGGATAACTCTATATTTGACTAGATAATCATTGTTTCATCCTTCCCAATAATTAGCATCTCATCAACATAAAGAAGAATAGTGAAAAATTTACCATCCTGAAATCTATAGATGTAAACACACTGGTCCACCTATGTTCACATGTATCCATGTCTCAACATGAATGATTTAAATTTCTATTTTAACTGTCTAGAATCCTATTTCAGTCCATACAAGCTCTTCTTCCATTTACAGACAAGGTTTTATTATCCATAAACCTCAAAACCCTTAGGCTACTTCCTATAGATCTCCTCAAAGATGTAACAATGATGAAAATCATTCTCCAAATCCATCTATACATGCTCTAAGTCCAAACTAGACACCAATCCAAAAATGACTCAGATGGAATCCGAATTCCCCTTAAGTGAAAATATCTCATAAACTTCAACTCCATACTTCTGATGTAATCCCTTGAAAACTAACTGATAATTGTACTTGACCTCATTCTTTCTATCATCCTTCTTCATCTCGAACACCCGTTTGTTCATTAGGGTCTCTTTACCATTAGGTAGTTCCACCAAATTTTATATCTAGTTATTCATCAAAGACTCCATATCATCCTCTATTGAATGCATCATGTTGAGTTTATCAGGTTGATATAACACTTCCTCACATCCATATGGCTTTCCATCATTAGTCAATAATCGGAAATTACAAATATGAATATATTTTTGATGGAATACTTACTCATAAAGACATTAAAACATGTGAAATGTTATGTTTGAGAGGCACAACATCACCTAGCTCATGTGATGGTTTTGTAACTTGTTTTAGAGATGATTAATTCTCCCCTACTCAATGCCCCCCTCCACTGAATCCTAGTATGATGATGATATGTCTTCTTACACCTCCTCCTCTTGATTAACAAGTGGTGTTGGTACAGGTTTTGGACCATGATTTTTTCCTCAAAACCTTCCCTTCGATACATTCATGGATTTTTAATTTCCACAATCGTCTTGTTATCATGGAATTCTAAATCTTTGCATCTAATCACCTTCTTCTCTTTTAGGTCTCAAAACTTGTATTTGAACTCATCATCACAATATACAATAAAGATGGATGGATTTTATCCCCATATATCTTTTCCATGAGCTCCTTAGATACATGTTAATATGCCAAACATCAAAATACTCATAAAAGAGAGTAAGAGAGATTTTTACTAGACCATATTTTCTATATAATCTCAAAAGTCAGAGGAACTGATCGTGATATGTTGATGTGGTAGCATTCAACCTGAATAGATTTTCCCCAGAATGGATTGGGAATCTTAGAAAAACTCATCATTCTTCTGGCCTTATCGATTATGGTTATGTTCATCCATTCTTCCAATTCATTATGTTATGGAATGTGTGGGACCTTCCTCTCACCTCATATGCTTGAGTCCTACAATAGGCATCAAATTATCTAGATGTGTACTCTACTCAGTTGTCTAAATGAACACACTTCATCTTCTTTATAGTTCCAGACTCCTCCATGGTGTGAAACATCTTGAAGTAGTTCAGTACTTAGTTATTTGTATGTAATAAGAACACCCACCCATTTTGAGATGCATCATCAATAATGGATATGAAATATTTTTTATCACCCAGTGAATCAATCTATATGGGTCTGCATACATCAAAGTGAACTAGATCTAGAAACTCTAATCTCTATGACAATGTGGTATTGAATGGGACTCTATTATGCTTCCCATACAAATAGTTTTTAAAAGGACCAAGTGATGCATCCATGTTAATACTGATTTACTTCTTCTTAATCATGTTAGATAACCCTTGGTCACTCACTTGGTCGAGTCTCCTATGCCACATATTTGATGAAGTCTCTCCTTCCACCGTGTTGAGGTTTTCATCACATATCATCAAATATGTTTTGTATAATTTATTGCAAATGTTTCCTCGGGCAATGATGGTGGATCTTTTTTTCATCATCCATATTCCATAAATAAATATGTTGTCATAGCTATTTCCATCGAAGGATATACCTAATATCATGTTGAGTCTAAGGCTTGGAACATGTTGAATATCCTTTAGGGTGATTTTGCTTCCAATGTTCATCTTGACATGGATATCCCCCGTTCCCACAATCTCTGTGGAACTGGTATTTATTATCTAGAATGGACCAAAGTCACCAGCTCGACAAGTCAAAAAATACTCACGATGAAGAGTGACATGGTATTATGATATAGTATTGACCACCCATTATGTGTCTTGTCTAGATGTATGACAGAATGTTACTTAGTTTTCATTGGTTTAAATCGTGATTTATCTGAAGGTTGTCACATGTGTGTATTCCATTTTTCATCATAAATTTATACTTTGACCCTTTACTTGTCGAAACCTTTGACAGTTCTTCATCATGTGTCCCTTCATTCCATAATGGTGGAATTTTTATAATGCTCCCCTTCAATCTACAGATCTATTCTGGATTTGGAATCCATTTTTGACCCCTCAACTACCTCCCATGGATGTTCCCTCCATAGAATTTGAATTCTATAAAAACTGGTGCAGAATCTAGAAACATGGAGATCATTGTTTCATTCCAAATGGTCGAAAATGGTGGAAGAAACTCCTTGATCATCGAAATTGGACATCGAATGATCAAGATATTTCTAAATCCTTATCGATGACCGAGATAGTCCAATGATGTGGTGATGACGTGGCACTGATGTGGTGCACTGGAGCATCGGTTGAAATCAGTCCAGAAAATTCATTTGAAATCAAAATAGTACCTTCCTCTCCGACAAGAGGGTACTATCAGACTTAAAGTTTGATCAAACATAGACTAGACCTAGGTATCTTGTTTTAGATCTATTTTTTATGTCGTTTGTGTTGGATTTTGTTCTTTATAACTAACTTCTTTATAATTTATGAAAAATATTATTCATTTTTTTTGAATATTAATAAAATTTTTATCACATAATTATTTTTATTCTATGTAACATAGTATGTGATAATGTACCAAGAGTTTTTGTTTCACTAAAAGGTCGTATATGTTCCCTACTGTGTTGAGAACATGGATGTTCTATGAAACTAGTATTAAAAATATTTTCTATAGAAGGATTAAATCATTTGAGGGACACAAATTATACAGGCAACAGGGGGAGGAGACTCATAGGACTTTGAGTCGTCTTCTCATGATGTACACCCTTCGTATATCCAGTAGGATATTATGAGAACAATACCCACCATTATGAAATCCACATTTATATGTGTCATTAGATGTTCTTATTTTTGAACATGTGAATTGGTCCTTATAAATTATTATTATTAATAATAAGTATTATCAGTTTTTTAATATGATGTATTGATGAAAACTATGATGACAAATATTCAAGATGAGGTAAGATACGTTTGGTGAATCGTGATTAATATTACATTAATGAACAATGGGAGAATGTATTTGTCCCTTCTATTCCTTAATGGAAGTTGATAACATAGACCCTTTGAAAGAAATGATATATCATGAATAAATCCATGGTCAATGTGTTCTATCAGCTAACTCAATTTTTTGGGAATTCAAAGAAAGAGACATCAAACACATAGGTTGATCTCACTAGCATGCTACCTTCATGATTTTGGGATTATATTACAGAGTAAGCATCCTTATGAGGTAACATGTCATTGAGTCATTAACTTCTTTCTCTATGGGTTCCTGGTCATGTTTCTAGACACTAACCATGGACATTAGGGTGCTACGTCTGATACCACTGAGAAAGAGGACAAGAGGAACACATTCTAAGTATATCCCGAATAGTAGATAAATAATATTTTATATTTCATTTTTTAAAAATTTGAAAAAATATTATCACTGCACATGGTTTATTAATTATCCATGTTTTCTTGATCTCATATATTTTGTCACTGGTTATTCGAAGGAATATAATGTGAGCGGAATATTTAATAAATATTTATTTTATATTTAAGGAATATTATATTTATTTATTTATTAGTGAATAATGAGTTTATATTTATATTATAAAAATTCTTTCATCAAGGCCTGATAACTATTGTGTAGGAATGGTAGACCAAATTTAATAGTCCGGTAAGAAATAATAAATAATTAATATTATTTGATTAAATAATATTTAATTTAATTATCAATTTAAGTGTATGTTGAAAATTAATAATAATATCATTATTATTTGACATGGGGTTCCATAGGGTTTAAATAAAAAATGAAGGAAAATTCTAAAATTATTTTATTGTAACCCTAGTGATATATAAACTCAGTCATGTTATTTTCTCAATAAGATAATTCATTTGTTTTGGTTTACAAAATGGATTCGGAGAATCCAATCAAGCCCTAGAGAGATCTCCTCTCCAAGAATTCTCCAAAGAATAGAGAGAAATTATCCTCCACCGTATCCTCTCAAGTTAAGAGACAATAAGGAGAACACTTTTGAAGTGGTTCTCATAGTGATCATAGTCAGACAATCCAAGGGGCAAGGATCTTTCATGATAGCACCCAAATATTCTTTCAGAAACATATCGAGATTCTTGGAACACATGTATATCGTCGCAAGAGGGAATATTCACTTGATTCCTACAATGCTATGACAGTCCACCGCAAAGCTATTTCCAGATCCAACAATAAAGAAATAATTTCATCTGGGTAATTATTATTTAATTAAATTAATTATAAATAATATGTGATGATCCTATCTCTCTAGTTCCACCGTGATTACTATTATTTTATTTCATTAATCAAATTTTATAGATCAAGGCATTTATCATCATGTAGATCTTGGATTAGTCATCAATCATGACAAACAGCAATGTTGGGAACTGCCCATCGCGTGCTTCCACTACACCCAAAACCTACAAATTGTATGATAGTGGTAACATTATTATTTATAATTACTTAAATATCATTGGGGATTTGTGAAATTTCATTATTAATTCAATTCAAGTTTAATAGTTATTTTAATCCTAATCATGAGATATTGTTCCTACTCCTTCATTTCTCATATATCGAATCAATATGATTATTTTTATGAATAAAATAAAATCAAATAACTCATCCTAAGTTTCCAATAATTCTGTTTGGATAGAATAATAGTATAGCTAGTGTAACTAGAGTTACACACCATGCAGTTATATTCAATGCATTAGGAATTAATTCAACAATCATTTTGGAGCACGTGCATTGTTAAAACATGGTATATTTAGTTCTCATGCCATGGGTATACTGGACTAGGTGGTGCATAGTCAATCAGAGTACACACCATGTAGACCACGTACATGGAGTGTAGTCCCATTGAGTCATAAATAGGTTGTGTATTACTATAGATGGATTAACTAACTGTTGAAGGTGTAATTCAGATATCACACGGTTTGTAGCCCATTGGACATGATGTGTACTCTAGTTTATGAGGTAAGATTTATACATTGAGTCCCTAGGAAGGGACCTCAGATAGATGGTGAGAGATATACATTCCATGTAGCTCATATTCACATGTTCAGTAATTATACCAAATTACATATATTTAAAATTTATTTATTATACCGTGTAAAGCGTAAGACATGTACTTGCATGTGGTCACAAAGATATGACACACCATGTGATAGGTTTTAATATAAATATATATATATATATGTGTCTGTGTGTGTTTTATTAATATATGTGTAATGTTAAGATTTTCATATCATATATGTTTTGTATTACAATTTGTTACTCTACATGCATTAAAGCATAACACATGACCAAAAACTTTTGTAATTCATGTAATAATCCATGAATTCCACGTCGTGAAAGTACGTGATAAGTTGTGTATGCAAATTGTCACAATAGTAAAACAAAAAATGATTATAATACATTTTGGGTTGAATCAGACAAGTATTCACCATGTTTCTTCCAAGGAACATTTATGTACATAGTTAATTTTAAATGAATTTATTTAATTTGTTTAAAAATATAATGGATGAGAATATCCTGGGAATTTGGTTAAGAATTAACATAAAATAATTGATTAATTTATGATAATAATTAATCGATTCGAGCATTATTTATCTTAAATAAGAATGATTAATAATTAAAGGATATTTTTAATAAATTATAAATTTTTTTCATGAATGTGGATGATCTTGAGCTATAAAAAACCTTTGTATGTTATTGGTTTCATTAAATATGTTATTAAATTAAATTGTTAGATTGCATGTCTTCTCTACTCTTATAGTATAGGGATTTCATGATCATGGTTTCTTTTATGTAAACCCTTTTCCCCTCCATAATGTGAGTAAAAGAACATATAATGGAAGGAGATCCAGTGCTAGTGGAGGTTATTCATGTTTGGAGCGAATGTGAAACAAATCCAAGAGAGATACAAAGCTGGACAGGTGGAAAGTAGTAACATAGACCTTAATTGGTTCAAGGTGTTTTCCCCTAGTTTAGTTGTTAGTTTATCAACTACTAGATAAACTAACCATTAGCATAATCTTGGTATCATAACACTTTTTAAATTTATTTTTGTCAAGTTGTATAGTTATTTTGTTATGGATGTTTTGTCACAATCACATAATTTAATGAAATTAACGAGCATGCAAGATAGAACGAAAATAAATTGGATTATTCGTAAATATTATCTAAGACATGGTTAATCACATATGTAAATCCACTTAATATTAAAAAGAATATGATAAAGATAATAATTGAAAATTTACACAGAAAGGATAAAATCCCTCAATTATATATACTAAGTGGGTATCGCCTTCAACAACATCATTTAAAATCAAACCATGGTTCAAAGTACTTGACTAGCCAAATTTGGGGTGCTTTCAATTATCAAGGAACTATAATTTAAATGTTTTGGGTTGAAATAACTTATTTCACATTAAAATATGACTACCAAAGCAGGACATCGTGTAACTGAGAGATAAGTGTTTAGGAAATATCAATTAATGATTTCCAGATTGGCGAGTCCACTAAAAAGATCAAGGAACTTTTAGTTAATTCAGTTAGAATTTGGAATGCCTACCCAAAACCATTCGAGTTTCTTGGAAAACCAATGTTGCGGTAATGACAAGGGGAATATGGATCCTTTCCACTAAAATATACAACAAATTGGATAATCTGAATTCAATGGGGATGTATATTATGGTTTGATAAAATAGTGGGAGATTAAAAAGTATAATATTTATTTATTTTTCAACATTTTATCAGATAATGTACTAAAATTGTGAATTTATTATTTATAGAAATTGCAATAAAAATGACATCAAACATATCACTGAGATCCATACATGATAGAGGAAACCTTCTCACTGGCACAAATTTCCCATAATGGAAAATGTTCCTTTGTGTCATCCTTCACAATGAAAGGAAATTATATGTGTTGGAAGAACCTTTTCCTAAAAAACCTAATAATTAGGCTAGTGATGAGCATATATCTCTCTATTAGAAACATCTAAATAATGCTATAGAGGTTCAATGTTTCAACCTATCTGGCATTCCAAATGAGCTTTTAAAGAAACATGATGATATGGATGCCTATAGCATGATGTCTCACCTTTGGGGTCTCTATCAAGAGAAGGTGAGAAAAGAGAGGTATGATATCTCCAATGATTTGTTTACAAATAATCTTGGAGATTATATGACTACTAGATCTCATGTACTCAAGATTATTATATATATTGAATGCATGGATATCTTAGGGATTAAATTATCATATCAGTTGCATACATATGTCATAAATTCTTCCTGACCCAATACATTCTCTATATATTTTATTAATTAAAATATGAAGAATAATGTGAAAAGTATTTTAGAGAATATTTCATTAATTATGAAAGTGGAGAAGTCAATGGGGAATGATAAAATCATTATCCATATAGTAATTTTGAAAAGGAAGAACTAGTCAATGGGGACCAAGAACAATAAACAATCTAAAGCTCTCGAGCACTATCATTCCAAGGAGAGGAAGATCAAGAGATAGAGTAAGGACAAGGAGGTTGTATGTTTTTCATGTTGAAATTTAGACCACTGGAAGAGAATATACACCCAAAATAAAGGGGAAACAAAATGTGTGTTTTTTATCAAGTTGAATAGTTCAATATCTACAAATTAGGAATTATATATATCTTGTGGTTCTGACATCTATATCCAAATGTAGTAACCATGTAGAGTCAAAATATTGTCAGAGGAGATATAGATTTGAGAGATGATAATGGTGCATGGAAGGCTTCCCAAGACATTGGTGACTACCAACTCTCATTTCTAACAAGAATGATTTTGGTTTTAAAAGTTTTTTATTATGTTTCTATGATTATAAAGAACATAATTTTTGTAGCATTCCTAGATAAAAATTGGTTTATTTTCATGTTTGTAAATAAACCTTATTTCTTCTATAAATACAACATATGTTTTGGTACGACACATTTAAATAATGTTATTTATGTATTAAATTATGAAAACCAATTTTTTTCAATTGATAAAGAATCATGTTTGCAAGACTCATATAAAACCATGCTATGGAATCACACTACTTTTCATGTAAATGATATGTGTTCGAAAAAGCTCTGTCAAGATGGTTATTTAGAATCTTCTAAGATAAAACCACTTGAATGATTTTATGATTTTTTATAAGGAAACATGACCAAAACACCATTTTGGTGGACTGAGGGAAAGGGCCACATATCTTTTATGACTAGTACACATTGATTTGTGTGAACCATGTACAGTAGAAGATGGAAGTGGATATTCATACATCATAACTTTTACAGACGACTTGATTAGATATGGTTATGTATATTTGATGAGGTATAAGTCCATGTCCTTTGGGAAATTCAAGTAATTCAATAATAATGTAGTGAATAAAATTGGAAATAAGATAAAGAATATTTGATTTGATTGAGGTGGTGAAAATCTTAACCAAGAGTTCATCGACATTCTAAAGGGGTTTGGGATTCTATATCAACTCACTCAACCTTATACACCACAATTTAATAGTGTTAGTGAAAGGAGGAACCATACATTTTGATTCATGGTAAGGTAGATGATGAGTCGTGTAGATCATCCATTAAACTTTTGGGGATATGCATCACAAAATGTTGCATACACATTAAACATAGTACCAACTAAAGAGGAAAATAGAATTCTCTTAGAGTTTTGTTGTGTAAAGAAACATGTTTTGTCACATAGATGTGTATGGTTTTGAGATGTGATTGTTAGGGTCTGAATGGGTAACAAAATAGAACCCTGGGGCACAAAGAGTATCTTTATAGGGTATCCCAAGGAAATAAGGGCATTCTACCTATACAACCCCACAAACAATAATGTGATTTTAAATAGACTAACTATTTTTCTTGAGAGGGAGAACATACACAATAAGAAAGTGGGATCAATATTTACATCGAAAAATTTGATGATCAAGATACACAAGAGTTAGAATATTAACTGATTCCACATGTACTCCTGGAAGAAGTAGTTCTTAAAACACAAGTACAGAGTAGAATCATAAGAGTGGTAAGAGAATCGTTGAGATATGGTTTTCTAGTCATAGAAGACGGTGACTCATTATTGGTGGAAAATGATGAACCTATCTCAAACAAGGAGGTAGTAGAGAGCTCAGAATCTACAAGAAGGAAAAAATCCATGAATTCTGAAATGGATTCCATATATCAGAACCATGTTTATTCTAGGTATATTCTCTAGTTGATGTAATGTCCCTTGGGTGAAAATCGGTATTCAAGAGAAAATTGTACATGGATGGTAAATTAAATACCTATATATCAAGGACAGTGTATAAAGTCTTTTAGTAGAGTCAAGGAATGGACTATGATGAAGCCTTTTATCTAGTGTCCATGTTTAAATCTGTTATATTTCTACTTTCCATAGAAGCATACCATGACTATGAGATTTTGATGATGGATGTCAAAACTGCATTCCTCAATGGTAAAATTTTGTAAGATATCTATATGAAAAAATAGAAGGGTTTTTTAACTCAAGGTGTTTCCAAAAGGATTTGAAAGTTACATAGATCCATAAAGGTAATTATTTATTTAATTAAATTAATTATTAATAATATGTGATTTTCCTCACATTGGTTTTGGAATTATTATCCATTACTTATTTCAATGATTCAATTCTATGGATCAGGGAGTTCATCGTTGTATAGATCTCGTATTGATCAACGATTATAGAAAATAGAAAAGTTAGGAACCACCCATCACATGATTTCACTGCACCTAGAACCTACATTACCTTTATCCATAAAGGGGGAGTGGGATTAGACTTATGAGAAACAAATAAATCCCAACCTACCCTTACACAACGAAATAAAAACATCATTTTTTCATAAGCACATAAAATAAACTCATTAATATCTTTATGAAAAAATCATTGTCATGCGTATGTGTAAGAATAAACATAAAAATATTTAATTTTATATTAAAAATCTTATAAATAATTAATACAAGGATTTAATATCATTTCCAAAACCCCAATACTTATAAAATAGTTAAATCATATAAAAAATATAACTTATTTTTAAAAAAACTTTTAAAACATTAAATTAATTTCATAATTTTAAAACCATTTAGAAACTTCTTTATAAATTATCATTGTATTTAAAGAAAAAAATTTATGAATCCTCACCCAATCAACCAGACACCTTAGAATGATAAAGGATGTGTTTTAAAAAATCTAGACCCTTATAGATGAAATGTATCAGTGAAATTATCAAATTGTTAACTCTATTTATATGTTTTACTTATATAATTTTCAAGAGTTATGAGAATTTTTGTTGTTAGGTCCAAAAGGGGACTAGATACCCTTAGCGCGGGGGGGGGGGGGGTGAATCCGGGTATGGACATTATTTATCAAATGATTTATTCCCCATTGGATATTGACCTATTTATTATAAGGGTCACTTTATTTTCACTTTTGTGTTTATAATGATCTATTCTTTTCTTCTTTTTCTGATCACGATGCTTTGAAAGTAATGAATTCATGAATACACATGGAAACATAGATTCCTTACATGGTTCACCCTCACTGGGCTACATCCGAAGAGCATACAATGCAAATGTTTCGATTATACCAAATACAAAAAAGATCACTACCAATTACAAGGTTTGCGATAGATCTATTATATGTCTAGGATAATTGCCTTTAAAAGGTTTATGGTCATCTCACTTATTTCCCAAGGGTCACTACATATGTCTCTTTCTCTGGCTCACTGCTAGTGGAAAGGATCACTATATTCTTCTTCCTTTGCTAAGTACCATTGGAAGGGATCCATGCATAGTTTATGGAAATTTAGGTCCCTTAAATTGCATGAAATCAAACATCCTCAACTGTAGATAGATGCTTTGTTGAAGTTCCTCATTCATCCAATTGATCAATACTACTTTACCACATTTTTAGTGGGAAACATCAAACTTCCATGCAACTCTTTAGTGACTTATGTGCTGCTTTATTGCCTTGCGCACAACATGTGCCTTTGTCATGGAAAAACAAATTGTTCACAACTCCCTTCTTTCATGATAGTTACTACTTGAGGTCAAATCCCTTCTTACGCATAACTCCATACTTTCATGAAAACTCTCTACTTGTGCTACACTCGCTACTTGTGTAAACCATTGCTTCAATTTACTCAATGTGGTGAGCATCTTAAATGAGGGGGGTAGTCATCTATTTATAGGTATTCTTGACCATGTGCTCAAGATTCTCACATACCATATTCCTTTAATTCAAACTTGTTCTTTGATCATGGAACACCCGATTTGACGTTGCATTGGGCTTGCATGACTTTTTCATGCAAACTCATCGTTTGTGAAAATTTCATTCATGTAAGAGATTCTTTATTTTTAAAATATTTTGTTGTTATTATCCAAGAACATGACTTTCCTAAAATATTCCTAACTATCTTTAATCTTTCACGCAATATAATTTTCAAAAAACACACTCCACCATTCTCTCGATTTTGAGGCCTAAAAATTTGGAAAATAATAAGAAATGGCATCACGTTGAATATGATCTTTTTTTTACTGCCTCCAGAGCATCCATTCCATTTTATTGGATCTTTGTCAACATACAATGTTAAAAATATCTATGGAACTCCACAACTAATCATGGAAACCCCTTTTTTCAATAAACATAGTCAACCCAAAAATGATTCAATGTTACCTTGAGAAATTTATCCCAATTGAAGTGGACAACATTTCATCTCAATAGGATTCTATAAAAACCCAGAGAACCTCACATGAATGAGAGATAATCCTCCACCTATCTCTCAAGTCTAAGTGAATAAGACAAAAATCCTGAGAGAATTCTTAATGATATCAACAGTGAACAACACAAGGCGCTTGGTTCCTTCATGCTACCACCCATAATACCAATGATGATGTTCTAAGATTATTATAGAATGTGTGGATACCACAAGATAAATTATTTTTTGAATTAATCATCACAATGATGAGAAAACAATATTGACAAAGAAGTTGATCAAAAACCAGAAGAATTATCAAAACAAGGTAATTTTATTTCTAAATTATTTATATATTATATATTAAAGGATTCTCTCTATTAAGAATATTAAACTTTGTCATAGAGTTCAAGAGATTTTATCCATTGAAACCAATGAATTTTTTTTTGGGGAATATTCCCATTGTTTCCATTATTCCCTTTATCTTTCATTGGCTATACAATATTAACACAATCAATGTATTGTGTTTACTCAATTTATTTATTTAAAAGATCATATGATTTTTCATATTGTATATGATTGGTGGACACAACTGTGAAGTTATATGTATTTTATAGAGATCACACCAGTCCCCCTTATAGCTTGAGGAACACTTATGTTTTTCTAGATACCACTCATTGCCTAAAACTATGGATTATATAATTAATAATTATTATAAACACTACAATGAATCAAGGGTCAACCATTGTGGTTTTAGGAATAATGATTAACTTTTGTTACAATTCCTTTCTAAAAACATTGAGAGATGATCCAAAAGTGTTTTAGTGGATATCCCAAAAGGGTTTTGGATGAATTTTCACATGTTGTTAAATGTGATGGAATATAAAATGAAACTTTATGATAGTTTCTCCAAAAAGTAACATTAGAGGATATCTAAATGTAGTTTTGGTGAAATTGCATAATTTTATGAGCCTTTATTGAAAGAGGTAGATTGATAAAAATATTCACTAAAACCAAACCATGATTTTATGGATTTTACCATTTCATGGTTTATGATAAAGTAAACCACACTATAGTGAAATGTCACTATGTCATTGTTCTGTGCATGACAGTATATATACCATGATAATGTATACCCATTATTTTTTTTACCTAATGAGTTTTTCCATTATTTTTAAAACATTATGAGATAAAATTATATGTGTTCCAAATTAATCATTTATAGTTATTAATTATTAAAAAAAACAAACAATTAGTAGAATAGTTTGTTATATCTTCTATTATCATCAAAAAATTATAAAAGGTTCGGAGCCTTGGAGAGTGTTATTGATGATTATAAGAGGAAAATAAGTCCATTTTGATGGGTGAGATAATTATGTGAGAATTATTTATCACCCACAGTGAAAGATTTTTATTTCATTAATGAAGTATATTTTATTAATTTATGTGTATTCATTTATGATATTTTCTCAAAAAATGATCTTTAGAGGATATCTAAAAGGTGTTTTTCTGAAATTGAATATATATTATGAGACGTTATTTCATGAGGGAGATTAATAAAAATATTCACTCAATTAATACAAATATTTAATGGTATTAACCATTTCATAGTTTATGCTAAAGTAAACCAAACTACCGAGAAAATCAACCATGTCATGGTTTTTTGCTTGATAGTATATGAATTATATGGTAATGCATACCCATTGTATCTTTACCCATCAAATTTTTTCATTATTGGTTTAAAATTATGAGATAAAATTATAGGAGTTCGTAATTAATAATTTATAGTTATTAATGATTCAAAAACAAACGACAGATGTGTTACAAATATTAGTAATGTTTTCTATTATCATAAAACATTTATAAAACGTTTGGATCCTTTGGGAATGTTATTGCAGCTTATAAGAGGATACTGGGTCCATTGGGATGGGTGTGAGAATTATATTTTAGACATACTAGACAAAAAACTCCTTGAACTGATTTTTTCAATCTCGCATTCTCTTTAATTAAGGTTCTAACAAACTGTGAGGTAGAGAGAATCATTTCTATGTGGCAAGAGATTAATAATAGATAGTGGATACATTAAGGGAAATAATCTACTAAATATGTCTTACTGTTATTTATCACCCATAGTGAAGGAGTATGATTTCTTTAAAGAAAGATATTTTATTCATTTATGTATATTAAATTCAAATGAATAGATAGGTCTTGGGAAAATATAAGTTTTGGTGGTTTGTTCCTACTATCATTTAATGAAGTCCGTCCTTGCTAAAACATGACATATATATATATATATTTATATATATATAATTTCGTAGTTTGAGCAATTAGGATCATTAACTTGATATTTTCTTTGATTCTAATGAATTCAAAATTTTAAATTTATTGATAAATTTTTGGTTCCTTAAATATCCGAGTTTCACTAGATTTGATTCATAATTTTGATTTATATTTAGAAATTTTTATGATTTTAATTGGTTCACAACATTAATCCCATGATAACACACCAACAAACCATGTATTGAACATTGACCACATTGTGTACTTGATTATTATGGGTAAAATCACTCATGATTTCACATTCTTGTTTCTTCCATTTTTTTATAACATCATGAACGAGTTGATTTCTTTGTTTTTATGGCATTATATGCTGTAATTAGCTCAATTTCATTCATGTTAATCGACCAATTTAGGTGTAATTTTGATTAATTTTGGTATTTTAATCCTCCATGATTGATCTATATGCATAGATTAGTCCGGGGGCTTTAAGTTGTCTTTTTTTCTTATGTAACCATTGATCAGCTGGGTATATGGATATCTTATGATGAGGATTTGATCTTCTATGTTTTTTAATAGAAGATCTTTAAGGATTTAATGCGCGATACTTAACATAAGAAAATTTGTCAAATTATAATCAAGAAATTATTTTGTATTATTTTTTTGGTGGTTATGCGTGAAATCATTGTTAGGTTCATTAATATTGGTCTTAAACTTTAATTGTGTTCCTTTATCTTGTTTAAACTTATGTTCAGAACTTTCTTGGACATCAAGTTGATTATTTTTTTGACCCCTTGATTATATCCAATTAGTGTTGTGTTCCATACAACCACATAGAATAATTTTTTAAATAGTTCTTAAATAGTTTTCTGTAACCCTAATTCAATTTAATTTTATGAATGTTAGTTATAAAAATAGTCTCTAGTGGTATTTTTTCAACTAATACTAAGGATATATTATCCTAATAATTTTATGTGGGTTTTATTATTATTTGGGATTTTTTGTAGGGGCCTAATGTCTACTTTCATTAAAAAGCATATTATTATGGTAAGGGAGAGATTGGGCAGGAATTCATTATTTGTTTTGGGCCCTTGATGTTATTTGGGACAGTTTTTGGATCACTAGCTAACAAATGGTGAGTTTTTTTCATTCAATGTCAAAAAATTAGACATTCATTTTTATATTAGACATAATCCTTCAGTTGTTGGATTTTTAATAGACACTAAATTTCAAAACATTGGACATTCATTTTTTTTATTAGACATATGCCTTTTGTTGTTGTATTTTTAACTGACTCGCATAATGAATTTAATGGACGAAAAGGGGCTTGTGACACGTACTTCATTACTTACATATTGATCTATATATCCAAGAACTATTGATTATATATGTTCTAGATATTGGGCCGGGTTTTGGGAGGTATTGTCACTTCTCTCTTGTGTTTAGCATTCAAGTCTTCACTTATTGTGGAAAACAATAAGGTGAGTATTATATCCTATAAAAAAATGATTTTAATTAGTTAGATAAATATTTCATGTAGTTGGTTGGATGATAATTCTTGTAGATTCTTGTACAGTTTGACCAGCAACTATTACATAACATACATTCTTTTTCATAATAGAGAATCAGGGCCACATCCTAGTAGTACCATGATGTGCATAGAAGATACTATGAATAATTATTGACTGGTATGTAATCCTTAGAGAAAAACTATGACCAACAGTGGCTTTCAATAACTTTCTCACATGAAATATTTTTAGGCAATGGTCTTGTTGATATCATTTCTACCTTGTTTGACATTTTACAGATTGATAAATTAAATCTTTGCACTGTGGCACCATTTGATATTTCATCATGATTTCTTGCATTTAGTATATCGATAATCTAATTAACATATACTAAGATGTATGGGGACCCTATCACGGCCCTTCCTAGTGAGGCCAATGTCGTGACTACCCCAAGGCTGCCTCTAATATGCTAGGGGCTCGCGACTAGCACTGAGTAGGCATATCACGCAAATGTGAGTCATTGCATTTAAACCTGTATGTATGCACACAGATGCGTTCTCACAAAGCTGTAATGTAAACATTGATAAAACAATTTATGCCACTAAGAAAATAACTGAGAGTAACAATCAAAAACAGGAAGTAAAGAGACTAGTATACAATTCCAACAAAAGGAATGTTTTAGAAAAATGAGTACACCATTTGTTGGAATCTAATCTACATAAAAGACCCTACCTAAAGGCTTTGTGAAGGTACTCTACCTGACATTGTAGGATACACTTCATCTATCAGATCTCACTAGGCACCACCAGGTCCGAGACCACCAAGGTATCTGTCAAAACGTTGGTCATCTTCACAAGACACAACACATGCGGGCGAAACCCATGTAGGGGTGAGAAAAAAATACACAGTAGGATACCCCAAAAACAAAAAGTAAATACCACAAAATTATGACCATAAAAGAATAACCAAAAAGGAATAACCAAAAATGAAATTAAACATGAAGTATTGTTAGCTCACACAGGTATAAATATGAAGTATGAAAAACAATACTATCAGACATAATCACAGAACACCCAATTATATTGAGTCACTTTGACCCACTGAGTCACTTAGACCCGCAGTCATAATTTTCTCATCCCAGCTAGCCACATGATACCCACTCATAGCATGCCTATTTAGGGATAACCCACTCCTCAATAAAAAGGTTGTATTTTAGCTTCCATGAAAACCCACTTAGAGTATATCAAAATCACCACCACATTTTGAGGGTCCCAATTTTTTAAACAACTCATCAATTGGACATTTGGTTTGTAAGTTATGAGCATTTTTCTAAAAGAGGGTCTGTTTGGTATGGGTCCAGTTTGACCCAGTCAGGCCAACCAGACCCAATCCGTTGGGCTGCATGTCTAGCTCGGCATGGCTCGACTTTCCCTAGCTTGACCCGGTAGAGTAGGACGGTTCGACTCACCTGGACATGACAACTTCTATGTCCTCTCCTGGTAAACACAACCAGCAGTTGGTCATCCACCTACCCAGCATGTGATCCCACAGACCGCATGCTCGTGCACACCCGGTGCTGATCCGCATGTCTTTTATCCTAATGGGGCTCTCCACTGGCGCTACTTCCTCACACTGACACAGGTTCCTCCACCATTGGACTTCGATCTGGAGGCCCATGTTTCCACATAGACCTTCTTCCAACACCATCTCCCATGTCGGTGGTCATTTTCCTGGCACCTCTATCTCCCAAGACCTCCTATCATGGGTTGATCCGCTACTGTGATCCCACCTAGATTTTTGTGCTATGAGAAACGATAAGAACAAAATAATACCCAAAACAGATTGATTAGGGTCTTTTCAGTGTTACCCCCAATCTATCCAAGTTATAATTGAAATCTGGTGAGGGGAAGACTAATATATCTAAGCATGGATCACATCCAAACATGGATAACCCTGATTCGAATTTCCACAATCCAAACTGTCCTACATAACAATCGATCCACTGGTTAACCTGTTCATTGGTTGATATGTGTTTGTCTCTAAAATAAAAAAAATTGAAAGAAAGAAATCACGTAGAAATAAACCCCAACCTAGGATTGGATTAGTAATTGGTGAAGTATGGAACCTCACCACCATCGTTCTTTGACCACTGATCCTCAAACCCTCAATGTTGGTGAAATCCTTTGATGAGGAGGGGGTGTTCATTATCATTGGTGATCCGTCGTTTTCCAAAGAAATTCCTTCAACGCTTTAGAGAAATATCTAGGATCCTCATTTGATCCCTTATCCCTGTTAATCCATTAAATTAAGGAAACAAATTTCAACGTTTCTATAAAACTGATTCATAGTGTCATTATGTTGTTTCATTTATGAAATGAAACAGCTAACACATCGTTGTGCTACATCGAGGCAATTGAATAACATAAACTTTCTAAAGTTTAAACTTTTTCTCTAAAACACACAAAAATTAACTTTTACCCTTGACCCACACCGGTCAAGGTCCCACATAAAGAAAAATCATCATTTCGAATGCAATGGTTCCCTCATATTTTTAATCATCCCACCCGTTTGGAAGTTTCCAAAACAGCACACACATGCTAAAAAAGTTCAAAAAATTATTCTAAGCACCCCAAGCCTCAGAATCACGTTCCACCTCAGTACCTTGTTTGGAAATAATATAAATAAATAAAAAAATAAATTAAAATTCGTGGAAATTAAATTTTCCCCACCTTGGGGATTTACATCGTCAGAATCCAAAATAAGGGATAAATAATCAAATGGGGATAATGAACATGAATTTGACCCTCCCTCTCCCAATTATTCTCCTAGAGATTCTTATGCTTCCACAAACTATGCACTAGAGGAATAAACCACCCATGAAGGACCCCCAACATTCGATCCTCTATCTCTAGTGGGAACTCCACAAACATCACACCATCGTCAATTTACATCTTACCCCAGTCGATGACATGTGATGGATCATGCACATATATCCTTAGTTGCGATACATAAAAGACACCATGCACCTAATGCATCTATGGGGGGGACTTCTAGGGGTAAACCACCTCTCTAACACTACATAGAACCTGGAAATGGGTGATTAATCATGGAAACAACATGTAACCTTGGCCAAATATCTACAATCCCCATCGAGGTGAGATTCTAAGGAACACATGCTCTCCCTCCTTGAACTCCAAGGACCTATGTCTCTTATCAGCATAAGATTTATGTCTTCTATGCACTCCTGGATGATCTGAACCTTCTCGGTGGTTGGCCTTACCATCATTGGGCCCATTAATGCTGACTCTATTGGGTTTATCGCGCATAGTGGTGACCTTCATGGTCACCCAAATACTTCCTCGAACGGTTCCATTCCAATGGTGGAGTGGTAGGTGTTGTTTTATGTGAGATCTGCCCGAGGTCGGTGGTCCTCCCAACAAAGATAAAAGTCTATGATGCAACCACGAAGTATGTTATCTAAAGCCCAGATAGTCCCCCATCTCTGGCCATCCGTCTTGGGATGAATAACCATGATCAAGCACAACTTAGCCCAGAACACTTCCTGAATCCCCTTCATAGCTAGGATGTGAAGCCAAAATAACAGTCTAAAACAATCATCAAAGGCACCCAGTAATTCTATCCTATCTCTTGAATGTAGATGCATCCCAATCTCTATATTGAACCTTGCAATCAGATGAGTAGGAAGTGGGATGACTTTGTGAGTCAATCTCTGATCACCCAAATGGTATCTTGAACCTAGGATGTGTGGTAAACCTATCACGAAGTCCATCAATATACCATACCACTTCCACTCCAGTGACTCAAGTGGATGATCTAATCTTGAAGGAATCTGATACTATGCCTTCTCTTCCTGAAAAGTGAGACACTGAGAGATGAACTCTTCCATGACCTTTTTCATTCTCGGCCACCATTACTAAGCCCAAAGATCTTGGTACATCTTTTCCTATCTTGTATGAACCTACAAAGGAGAGTTTTGGAACTCCCTCAATACCATCTCCCACAATGACACTAGTAAAATAGTGTTTCCTCTTAAAATGATGATGACATCCCTTCATATTGAATATGCATGAAGGGCTTGTCTTGTGGATAACTGAGAATGTTGGGTCTCACAGTCAGCATCCCCATGTTGTGCCTCCCTCACTCGCTACAATATTTGGGGGTGACAACCATTGACTGAAGCTAGGATATTCCATCACCATCCATGAAGGATATCTACATCCTGGATAATTACACTGATGCCTCACTCAACAAATACAACCTGGATCTCTTGTTGAGAACATCCACCACCACAGTCCCCTTCCCAAGCGTACAGTTAATTTCAAATTCATAATCTAGGAAGAACAATATAAATCACTTAGGACTCATGTTTAGGTCCTTCTGGGAGAATATATTCCTCATACCTTTGTGGTTGTAGTAGATAGTAAACTACTCACCCATCAAGTAGTGTCACCACATCTTCAAAGCAAAGACTACTGCGGCTAACTCAAGGTCATGTTTTGTGTAGTTATTCTCATGGTTTCTCAACTTCTGTGAACCTTAGTTAATTACATCATTCCCCTCCATCAGGACACAACCAAGTATAGTCCCTAATTTATCACAAAACACCACATACCCAATGCCCTCCTCTGGAAGTCTCAAGATGGGGAAACTCATTAATCTCCACCTCAACTCCTGGAAATCATGCTAACACTTCTCCATCCACATAATGGGTTTTAAATTATGTGTCGAAGTTTATAGGGGTTATGCTATCCTAGAGAAGATGGGAACGAACCTTTTATAATATCAATCCAAACCCAAGAAACTCTACACCACATTCAGGCTCCTGGGTGTCTCCAATGAAAGAATCGACTCTATCTTTTCTTAATCCACCATAATTCTAGGATTCTTATATGACGTGTCCCAGGAAGTGGACCTCCAGAATCCTAAACTGTCATTTCAAGAGATTTCAATAAATATGGTGCTCTAAGAGATTATTGTAGACCATACTTAGGTGTTTCGTGTGGTCCTCCTCAGACATCGATTACACCATGATTTCATGAGTGAACACTGTGAAAAACCGGTCGAGGTATTGCTGGAAGATCTTGTTCATGAGTTCCATGAATGCTGCTGGAGCATTGGTCATGGTAAATGACATCATCAAGAACTCATAGTGCCTATACTGACATCTAAATGTTGTCTTCGATACATCCTCATCACGTACACTAAGCTGATGATAGCTAGACCTGAGGCCTATATTCAAGAGCCACCTCGCTACCTTCATTTGATCAAAGAGGTCACGAATTCTAGGTAGTGGATATTTGCTTTTCTCGGTCACCAGGTTCAGGTGCTGATAGTCAATGCACATCCTAAAACTTCATTCATTCTTCTCGGAAAACAATATTGTGGCCTCCCAAGGTGAAACACTAGAACTCACGAAGCCCTTCCTCTATAGGCCCTCTAGTTATCCCTCAACTCACGAAGCTCCATGGGATCCATATGATATTCCGGTGAAGAAACTGATGTCTTCTTGGGGTACGAGACAATGTAGATGTCAACCTCCCTATAGGGAGGTAATACCAGAACATCCTTAGAGAAAATATTCTCAAATTCATCCCACACTATAGGAAATTGAGGACTCATCTCTTCCACCATACGGAGGGTAAGGCTAGTCGACAGGTGAGTGATCGGTTATGCCCAACTCTAGGAAAGAATGTCCTAAACTACCAACATATCATTTTCATTAGTAAAGGAAAAATAGTCCCACTTCTATGGACACACTACACTATGCACCTAAAATAGTCAATCACAGCATGAATTGTGGATAACTAGTCCATACCCAAAATGATGTCATGAGGCCTCAATTCCAGTTCTATGAGATCCCAGCTGAAGCTCTAACCTCTAAGAGTAATCTATTACTATCATAATCATGAATGATTATTGAATCTTGTCTTATAAGAGTCTATAATCATAAGGATCGAGTCAATGGGTCCACCAGAATCTTTGAGTTTCGAGAAACGTCCATTGAAAGGATAGAGTGATTGACACCTGTTTATATAAGAACTGCAGATATTGTGGATAAAACACAGATCATACCTCTAATAATCTCGAGATCATATGGATCATAGGCCTCTATTTATTAAAGAAGGTATCACCCCTGTCTACCAAATCTCTGATCCTGCGGCGGTCCACCTAGGGGTGGTGGTGGAAATACCTCAAACCTTCTCCCACCACATGACTCTCTATCTGCTTCCCTTCCATATCTGCCACCCTGTGAACCACCCTACACAAAAAATTTCTTCTAACTGAATGGTCCCTTGACTATCTACTGTTTGTCTGCATGGCGAGTTAGGAAATCATGATCCATGTTTCTCTGAGTGGTACATGGGTAAAAAACCTTTCTCTTCTTATGAATCTATTTTTCAAGGGTGCCTCATACTACTGACCATGTGCCGTAGGGATTTTCCCAAAAAGGCTTAACCTACATGGGTCTCTACATCTATAGCCTTCTACCTACTGCTGAAGACTCCTCCACCTACTGTCTACTAGTAGCTACCGCTACTGGCACCTAATCTGCTAGGTGTATCTCCATAAGTATATCTTAATCCAACACTACAACCTGAGCAGGGATACTAAGAGACACCATGGACTCCCAGATCTCCCGGTGTATTCCCTACTCAAAAGCTTGAGCTCGGAAGAACGTGCCTCACACCTTGTATGTGGAGTATCAAGAAAAATTGGTGAATCTCACTATGTACTTTGCTACTGTCATGCTACCCTATCGTAGGTGTAGTATCTCATGTATACACACAGAGTGTAAAGTTACTGTAAAGAACTCCTCCCTAAAGAGGCACTCAAAGTATCTTCATGTGAGGGTCATCTTGTCATGTGTCTGGATCATCAAGTTCCACTGTCTCCCCAATGACCCCTGAAGAAGGTTCACAGCTATGATCGCCATCTAGTTGAGAGGCATCCTCACTAGATGAAAGTCTCATGTTACCACCTCAATCCAATCCTCAGCCACCTAGGGGTCAGTCACAGAACTGAACTTGAAAGGTCTCTTCTTTATGAACTCATGTAATTCATTGAGCCTATGTACATCCTCTTTTGATAGCGTTGGTAGCAACTATTGATCAACTGGTGGTGTTAAACCCAGTGCACCAACTGGTGGGGATACCTTCGGTACTGGTCCTTGTATCGATGCCTCATCTCAAGGCGCACCATCCTCACAATCAAACAATGGAATCATGGCTTACTGTCTGCACGAAATCATCCAGAAACAGGTCAAGATGAACAATGATCAATATAATATACCCGGTGAGCTTACTCATAAAGGAAAATAGGACACACTAAAAATCATATATGATAAACATACCATTTCTTCCCTACAACCAGTGTTTTAATATACCAAGATATAAAGAAGGTGCACAAATTCTTGGTGTATGGATACGTCAGCCGCCACACCAACACTTGTGTCCCTAGCCTCAAAACTGAACTCAAAACACTTAACATTGTTTTCCCAAACCAATATCACATTCTCCTAGTCCCAGTGTGGAACTAAACCCCTTTGATACCACTCTGTCATGACTACCCCAAGACCTCCTCTAATAGGTCAAGGGCTGGCGACTAGTGCTCAGTAGAAATTTCTCACAAATGGGATGCATTGCCTTTAACCCAATACATAGGCACACAACTTCAAGAACAAAAATATGAAAATTAAACACTGAGTAAACCATGCAATCCATTAAAAAAACCACTGAGAGTAACAGTAAAAAACTAAAATAAAAGGAGTTGTTATACAATCTGAACAAAAGGAAAGATTTAGAAAAATGAGTACACTAGTTAGTGGAATCTCATCTATTTAAAACCTCTCAAAATGGTTGGTGAAGGGCCACTACCTGAAGTCATAGGATTACACCCCATCTGTCGGATCTCACTGAGCACCACCTAGTCCCGGACCACCATGGTCTCTGTACAAAAGTAAGTCATCTGCATAAGAGATGACACATGAAGGTGAATCCAGTGTAGGGGTGAATAAATCAATACTCAGTAGGATACCCCAAAACCACAAAGGAAATTCCACAAAGGAAAAACTGCAAAGGAATAACCATGAAAGAATAACTAAAAATGAATAACCACAAAGAAAAGTAAACATGAAGTACTGTCATCTCACACAGGTATAAATCTAAAGTATGGAAATAAATACAATTCTAAATAATCAAAGAACCCCCAGTATTATTGAGTCACTTAGACCTGATGAGTAACATAGACACGCTGAGTCACATAGACCCGCTTTTATAGTCTTCATGTCACAGTCAACCATAAGATTCCCACTTGTTCTGGGAGAACCTACTCCTCAAGACAAATTTCATATATTAGATTCCATGAAAATTTAATTAGATTACCTCAAAAGGACCACCTCATTGTGAGGGTCCCAACACTGCAAAAAAATCATTAATCATACGTACAACTTGAATGTTACGGGATTGTTTTTTGAAGAGGGGACAGTTGGATCTGGGTACAGTCTAACCCGACCCAACCCAACCCTGGATTCCCAACCTGACATGGATCTGACCCAGGCTTCTAGGTAGCCTGGTATTCCTTGGCCCACTGGAGCGGGGCGTCTCGTCTCCCCTAGACATGGCGGCTGATGCATCCTCTCCTGGTCCATACGGCCAGTAGTCACTGTAGAACTTTTGACTTTGGTGGACGCCATTCACTATAGCGACATGGAATTCCTTCCACCTTCACTGTAGTAGAACAGATTTTCCGATGGTTTGAGGAACAGTGCTTCGTCCTCTATATTAGCCTATTTTGGGCTAGGGTTGTGTGTGTGAGAACTCTGAAAAACTCCCTGTAAATTTAGCTATCTAATTATAGTCATTTTCTACCACTTCATTGATGTAGGGATTATTACCGAACCATGTAAATCCTTGTTTCCATATTTTGTTATTTTTTCATTTTTTACGCTTCTTTGAATCGATGTTTTATTGATGAGATGCCTAATGTTTCTACATCATAAAAAAGGTACATAAGTCCTCCAAAACTTCTTAGGGATTACATTCATATATATATATATAAATATTATGGTTTTGAAATTTTTTCAATTTTTTCAATTTTAGTTTTATTTATAATTAAATTTATGCATGTTTTCATATATTTACATATAATAAATTAATTGTACAATTTCAAATTTAAACATATTTACATAAAAATTTATTTTTAAATATATAAATCCAATGGAAATAAATATTTATTATTCATTTTATTAAATATAATAGACATTTTAAAATGAATTTAAAAATAATTAGATGAATCATAATGAATCAATTGGTATCTATTTTATTTCAAGGAACATTTAATCAATTTTTCACATTACAAAAATATATTAATAAATATATATATGTATACTTATACAAATGTATGTATATTTTTTATATATTCATATGTGTGATTATTAATAAACTCGTATATATTTGTATTTTTATTCTAATATATGTCAACAAATATTCATATATAATAATTTTAAATAAATTTAATTATATATATATCACACACACACATGCACACATGTGCATGCATAGACAAAAATATATTTTTTAAATGTATTTTAAAAAAATTATATATAAAAATAATATCTATGTAAATATTTATAAATAAATATAAATATATTTATTAGTGGTTTTTTTCTAGAACTAATAAATGTTGGTTTTTAACGCCGGCCTTATCATCAGTGCTTTTTTAGCATTGATAAAGCATATTCCTAGAACTGTTAAAATTTTGTTTTGTAGTAGTGAATCAATGAATTCTACAGATATTTCCCCTATAAACAAGAATCGATGTCCATTTGGTGTCATTTTCATCAAGTAAATTCTCTAGTTATCATTTACATTATATACATTTTCCAGAAATGTTTAGACTTCAATTTTTTTCCTAACTAGATAAAATAAAGTTTCTTATTCAAAATATGTACCGTTAAAAATTAAACACTATGAGTACATGAAATATGATATATTTAAAAATGGATTTGTTGCTGAAAATTATCTTTAGAATGTACAGTTGTAGATAGTTCTATCAGTTCTTCGATTAGAGAACATCATGATAATTGAAACTATGGAATGAAGGCATCCATAAATATATCAAATACAGAGAATAATCCATATGGATTATTTGTTACCAACGAAATAAAGAAATGTAATTTTTTCATGTGGTTAGACCACCCCATGAAATATGAAGTTGTGAAGGCACCAAAGATAGGGTAATTGTAGTATAATGTTTGTCCCAAATAGAGCACCATAAGCATGTTCTTGAAAAAATTACATATAATTTTATGGCAACAAATTTTAAAGTTCATGGCCTAAAGATGAAGTTGTTAGGAGTAGTTTTAATTGTCACCGTTGTAGTTATACTACTTTATATTGTTTTAATCAAAATCATGCAATATATAGATGTAGTTGTTTAATGTAGAAAACTGTTATTGGTTGAATGTTTTCCATAAATTTTAAATTAATATATAAAAAATATATGTATTCTTTTTTACTTATATTTTAATAGAGATGTAATAATAATATTGATGTCTAGAAGGGGACTAATATTGAAAATCCCCTACATAGGATTTTTCAGAATCAGATATCCAAATATGAATCAGGGGGTTCCTACTACAAATGCTTTTCATTGTATAATCCTTTGAAAATTAATGATGTTTCAAATCTCCTGTAGGATATTTTAAGGATCAGAACTGAAAATATCCACTAGGGGATTCTAGTGTAACTACTTCCCTTTCCAGAACCACATATAGTTCATGATAATTATTTTATGAAGTTGAAACATAGGTATATAAAAAAGTCGGGCTATGATGTACACATTTTTTTGTTGATATTGACATCCTTATAATCATATAAAGTTAATGTTTCTAAAAATCACATGTAGGAGATTTTCAGGATCAAAACTGAAAAACTCCCTTGGGGATTATACTATATTCGATTCTATTTGTAGAAACACTTATAGTGGATGATACTTATTTATGAATTTTGATTTATGGTATTCTAAAATGATTGATATGGTGTATTAATATTTTTTATTATGATTTATGTGCTTATAATCCTTATAATGAAATTGATGGTGCAAATACCCTATAAGAGATATAAAGGATCATAACTAGAAATCTTCACCTAGGGATTCTAGTGTAGCTGATTCACACTAAAGAATCATTGATAGTGTGAGATACATATCTATGATGTTTGAAATCTGGTATAGTAAAAACCATGATACAATGTACACCTTTTTTTGTTAAGGTTGTGCTCCATATAATCCAATGAAAGGTAATGTTGATCCAAATCTTATGCAGGATATTTGTAGGATTATGAATGTAAATATACACTATGAGATTCTATTGTGGTTGTTTCCCTTTGATGATACATTTATACTACAAGGTACTTATGTATGAATATTTAAATCTAGTATAGTTAAAGGAAAAATATTCTATACAAATTAGTTTGTTATGTTTGATGTCCTTATAATCCGACCAAGGATAATGATGTTGCAGATCCCATGCCAAATATTTTCAATATAAGAACTAGAAATCTCCACTAGGGGGTTATAGTGTCATTTATTCTTTTTATATGACCACTTATAGTGCATGATAGTTATCTATGAAGTTGAAACATTGGTATATCAAAAACTTTTATTGTGATGTAAAAAATTGTTTGTTAAGTTTGATGTCCATATAATCTAATGAAAGGTAATGATGTTGCAAATCCTCATGTAGGTGATTTGTATGATCATAATTGAACATCCAGACATGGGTATTCTATTGTGTGTAATGATGTTCCAAATACATTGTAGAAGGTATGCATCATCTGAACAACAAATCTCCAGCAGAGTATTCTAGTCTCACTGCTTCCTTTTGTAGACCAAATTATAGTGCAAGATGATTATCTTTGAATCTTTAACTCTGGTATTCCAAAAATTTCTCCTATGATGTACAAATTTGTTTCATAATGTTGGTGTCTTTAGAACCAATTAAAGGTAATGATGCTACAAACCCCAGTAAGAGATTTGAGGAATCAGAACTATAAATATCTACCAGAGGATTCTCATATAAGAACTTCTCTTTGAAGATCCATGAATAGAGAAAGGTACTTATCTATGAAGTTTGAGTTATAGTATAGTGAAATTCTTTACATTCTGTACAATTATTTTACCTAAGGTTGATTTTCTTATAATCCTACTAAAGGTAATGTTGTTCTAAATCCACTGCAAGGGATTTTCAATATTGGAAATACACATCGCGACTAGGGGATTCTACTGTCACCACTTTCCTTTATAGAACCTCTTATAGAATACTTATCTATAAAGATGAAAATTTGGTATATCAAAAAAATTTATCCTGATGTACAACATTTTTTTTCTAGGTTGTTGTACTTATAATCAAATGAAATCTTATGATGATGAAAATCCCCCGTGGGAGATTTGTAGGATCAAAACTGCAAATCTCCACCAGTGGATTTTAGTGTAGACAATCCAAATTGAAGAACCACTTATAGAGAATGATACTTTCTATGAAGTTCTAACTCTGGTATAGTGAAAGTCCTGATATGATGTACAATTGTTTTGTTAAGGTTTATTTTTTTATAATCCAACCAATGGTAATGACATTCCAAATCCCCTGCATGATATTTTCAGCATCACAACTACAAATATCCACCAAGGTATTCTAGTTTCACTCATTCCCTTTTTAGAAACACTTATAGTGCAGGATAGTTATCTATGAAGCTAAAACATTGGTATATCAAAAAAAAAAATCTCCTATGATGTGAAAATTTGGTATTTTTTCTATGCATATATATATGATTAAACAACATCCAGTTGAGGTAAACCATATTATAATTCAAAATTGATATCTCTTCAACAATTATTAAATGAAATTAAACCACTCCACACCGAAAACCACAAGTCATAATTGAAGTAAACCCCTTTCTAGAATTTTTTAAATTTTATTTTGAAGCACAAGGTGTCTCGTTCTAATAACAAGAGGTCTGCGAATTCTATGATTCAAATATTGTATTTATACAATTCCGAAATAAAGAAGTTCACTATTGAAGGACAAGAAGAATAATTTTTATTAGAATATTTTTTTTTAAATCTATGGAATAAATGATATAATAATACCAACAAGTGAATCCTATATTTTCAAACTAAAAAAAACACAACTAATATTGAGAAGATTTAGTAAGTGTCGGAAGATACTAACTCAAAATGAAATTAATTCAACTATAAAAAAATCATACAAGGAATGGATAGTGTATAATATGATGACACAAAAACATTATTATGACCAAACACTTGTGAAACAATGTTTTTTCATCATAGTGGTAACTATATTGTATGGGGATTTATACATTTCATAGAAATTCAACATAGAATTAAGTAGTTATCCTGGTCATGATATATTCATCAATATATTATTAAATCGATAAAATCATCATAATAAAATCATGGGAATGTATATGGATCAGTTTTATCATTTCAAGTAAGTGTCAAGGATAGTATACTTTTCATAACATTTTGAAAGTATTTATTAATTTACATGACCTGACCCCATTTAACATATATTATTGGTTTTGTGATCTTACCAAAGACCTAAAACAGAAGGTTAGTGGTTGTAAATCTACTTTAAAAAAGTAGGATATTAGGGAATTGAATTTCACACTAAATACACAATATTAACATGTAATTGGTGATACATCCAAGATATAGGATTTTTCACAAAAAACGAATGATATGGAATAAAAAACCACTGAATAAGGGAATAAGGTTGAAGAGAAAAAGTTCGAAGTATAAGGGATGACCAAAATAATATAGAAACGTTAGAGGAAAATATAGAAGAAAAAACAAGAATATTAGTCTACTAATTTTTTTTAAAAATAAATAATAAATTCACCAAAAAACATAGAACATGAATAATATAGAAATAAGTCAATTTGAAGAAAAACATGGAGTCTATTCCCTCATTGGTTTAGAATCATAGTAAAATACATCAGTTATAAAATATTATTTTACATCCCTTCATTAAAAAATGGTGTTGATCTTTGATAATTCATGTAGAAGAGAAACCTTTTCAATGATTAAGATTGTGATGTCTAGACCATAAAAGAAAAAACAATTGGACCAAACATATGTCTACAAACTTTCACCAATAAATATACAACGTCAATCCTCACTATATCCAACAACTAATTCTACTAAAAATTAATCTATTTTTTAACCATTTCTCGATGGTTATGGAAAAACCTAAAATTTACACCAAGCCCCATTGATGTATTTGAAAAACAATGCAAATGGAACCTGTCTTGTAAATAATGATTACATTAGTTTATGTAAGTAGTAGAATAAAATATTTATTTCAAATAAACTTACATGGACTCTGATAAATATAGTTTATAAATTTTGAAGTCAAATGATATAAAGAAATGAGTATTGATGAAGGACATTGTAGAACTAAAAATAAGGGGATGGCATCCGGATCTGTGAGGGTCTAACACAACTTCTTTTAAATAATCATTGCAATCAATTTTCATAAAAATATCATAACAAAAGGTTATTCAAGCCAACATGGAGATTATTAAGTAAAAGTGTTTTGAAGTAATTTCTATAAATAATTTTCCATAGTAAACCACGTTTATTATAAGTTCTTGTGTCCTATGATTGAAATTTGGTGATATTAAATTTTGGTGAATAAAATATAAATTTATGAAATGTGAATATTTTGTTATATAGAGTATAATAAACTAACAGACTGAATCAATGAGAAGAATCCTCATCTACAACCCAATTTTAGAAGCCATACAATCATGTTTATTCTTATTCTTTCCTATTAACTCAGTAAACCTCCATCAGACATTACACGTTTCAGATAAAAAAAAATATATTTTCAAACCTCAATTCAATGAAAAAAAAGACAAGACTGAGAGGAAAATATATATATATATATAAGATTACATTTTTGTTCTAAGAATTTATGTTATTTAGAATCCTATAGCTGTAGAACTATATCAAAAATATTTCATTCTTATTGAAACAATTATAACCTTTTTTAAGAGAACATGCATGGAGCAATTGTCTGGGAATTAAAAACATAATATGAAAAAATATAAACCATTAATTGATCAGTTAGTTGAATAAAATCCATATAAGTTTCTAATAAGTTTAGTAACTAGAATGGTTGTTTTCTATATAATTTCTAGAATAATATCTTGTTTGGACATATCAACTCCATTAACATAAACCAATATAGATGATATAAGGTTTTCAATGCTATGTATTTTTTGAAACATCAAAGATAGAGTTTGAATGATACTAAATTCACTCCAAGTAGATGTTTCGATATGTCAACTAACACCTAGAAGGGAATAATGTTCCAGCATTTTGTAATCATAATATAAACATGTGTTTATAAAATACTGTTTTATGAAGAATGTCAATTACACATAATATTTTAATATCAATACCACTACACTAAATTAACCTATTAACATAATCCTAATATTCTTAAAAATACTAATTATAAAAAATGAATTATTTGATAAAAGTTGATATTATAATTCTATATTTCAAAAAACAACCCTTTTTTTATAAAATACAGTTGTATAAACAAAGGCATTGTACACGTTTCTAGAAGAGACAACCCTCTAACCACACAATCCCAAAATTTTCAGAATCTATTCCTATAATATGTAAACAAATTCAAAATAGTGTCCCCAATTTTGTAAATGAAAATAAAGAGACACAAACATACATTTTAACCAATATCTACAAAAACACACACATCAACCCTTATCATATGCTCAACTAACCCAATAAATAAATTTCATAAACATTGCAGACAATGAAATCCACATAATGATTTATCTATAATAAATATAACTAAAATATATATCATACCATCATCTCTGATGACTTATTATACCATCTCCCTTTTTTATGGTCCTTTTTATTCATTCTCTCCCAACAGTTTTTCACATGATCTCCTCATCTTCAAGTGGGTTTATTTTTAATCTCAACAACTTTCCAAACTTTATAATGACTACTACCCACATTTTCACATATAATAGAGATATTGATTTTGTTCATTAACAAAGAAAATGTTTTGAGGTTTAAAATACCAACCTCATAGCTATCATCTATCTTTGAAGCCATTGTTACCAATTTCAATGCTATTTGAGCTTTTTCTTTGCATCGTTTGGCTTTAACTAAATTCTTATGAACCACTATATGATCATAATAATCTTAACCAATTTCAAGTTTTTATTCACTTCATTTCCACCTATTAATAATGTAATGTTCGAGAATAAATCTCACATAAATCCACTCAAATAATTTTAGAACATGGAAACACAATATTCCCACCGATTCAAATTTTCTACAAAAACATCGTACAATTCCATAACGATTATCATATAAAATCTAAAACCCTATTTCAGACAAAAACATGATAAAATCATGTTAGTATAGGAATTATTTTTCATGATAATATTTAATAAAAAATTACCCAACCATTTGATATTAATTATAAAATAAATCAAAAAAGTCCAAGTCTAATTTTTTATAGCTTGTATTACTAATGGATAGAAATAGAACACAATTAAAGGATGTTTTTTTTCTAATTTGTAATTTAAAATTCACTTCTCGATATCTATAATGTTTAATATGTTTCTCAAATGTCTTAAAAAATTACTGACACCCAATATATGATGAACATAATCTTTTAAGACACCATTAAATATTTCACATAATTGGGTGGTACATATCCCAAATGTTAATGTGTCCTTTAAAATGTAATGATCCCATTTTGACCTTGCAGTATATATGTTATTCAACTAAGATGATTTACCTACTCGAAATTTAATTTTAATATATCTTTACTCAATCTCAAAATCAACGACATTATGGTACTCAAACTTAGACTACCTTAAATAATGAAGGAAACATGAACTATATTTCATCAAGTTAGCCAGGATTTTTACACCACTGTTTCATTAAATTCCATATACAAAGGGAACAGTGAGTATCAGAAAGTACCTCAAATATTGATTTTCAATAGTTGTGTCTTGATTAGTAAACAGAGTCAAAAACCCCTTCATATTGTGCACCTTAACTTTTTTTAAAACCATGAAAAAGAAATGGTTGTTGCCAACGTGCCTATACCCAATTGGTACATGCATCTACTTGGCATCCAAAAGACCCAGGATCAAATCTGGGAAGGGAGGAATTTCTGAGGTACTATAGAAATATTGTAGGTGGAAATATAGAAGTACTGTAACAATGGTGTAACTATTGTGGAAGAGGTACTATATATGGTATTGTAGTGGTGGTGGGACGGTATTAGGTACCATAGCATCATGGTACTATAATAGTACTGTTCACCGAGGGTCCTTTGGGAAAACAATGGGCTTTCAAGCCTAATATTTTGGCCAATTGGACTTGGGAATTTGGGCTATGTAATGGGTCTCCCTCTACCTTGACATAAAAAGGGATTTTCCTTAGTAATAAATTGAGGATTCAGCCCCATACTTTGAAAAAATAAATGGTCGTTTCAACATACAACAATGTCACACCAAAAACAATAATTTCTATGAAATGTTTAAATCCGAAAAAAATAGATAGAGGTACGAATTTACTATTTTTTCAAAATGACATGTCGAACACAAAAAAATATTGAAAATATTCAAAATCATGCCTCATTTTCATGTTTTCCTAAAAAATATTTTTAATTACATCATTCACGTCAAATTAAATGACATAGAAAAATGAAGTATTTTCTAGACATTGTCATTCCAAATACTCCAACAACAAAACAATGTCTCCCGTAATCAAATCCCTTTGACATTTCGATCAATGAAAATTTATTTGATCAAATCAGGTATATCCTAAAATTTATTCACCACCAACAATGGTTCCACTAAATAGAAAGAATAAAATATCCTAATTCGTGACAAAGAATTAGCTTAGAACACTACAACCTAATCTTCAACCACCTTTCATAGAGACCTCATATTATGAAATGAATTAGTGGAATTTAAATGATGATTTTCAGCTTATAAAAATAAATTACATGAATATTCCCAATTATAAAAAATAATAATATCCATATGAGCATGAAAATATGTCCTCTCTTCATGAGTAGTTTTAAGAAATATATCATGCTTATCAATGTTTTTATTCCCTTCTTTAAAACAAGTATAATGAACTGATTTAATTATTGTCTTGTTGGAATTACTCTTATTTACATACTATCGATTCACACTAGAACTAATGCCCCCAGCATATCTAACATAACATGAATATGAATTTTATTTATCTTTGAAAATCATCCCTTCTTAAGGTTCCCTCTTATAAAAACACCAAACACTGTTCATCGCATCATCACCACATTGACACAATGATGATACCTAAAATTCAATGTTAAACAACCATTCACAGTTATTCCAATGTATATCAAATCAACAAACAATATATATAATGAAAAAAATAAAATTGATACTAAATAAAACCTCTTTAGTATTTGTCTTCTAAATTTCACCATTATAAAAATTCATTGCAGAATCCTTAAAAACAGATATGTGTTTTATGCCTTATTGACCCATGATACCACAAACTCTAATAATTTAATAAATTGAGTGACCTCCACCACACACTTAACTCCAATGTGTTCCTCAGTATATTTACCAGCTTCTACCATCATGGTCACGCTTGTTATTCCATCCCGACAATAATTTCAATGAACTATAAGAGGAAATATTTTCAAGGTCATTGTATTTTATTTATATATTTATAATTATATATCCTAAATATTTAAAGTGGTACTAAAAATCATATATTGTAAATCCACCTATCCACTTCCATGTTACAAGGACACATGTCTTACAATCATAGGCCTGAAATTCATCCCCAATTTTAGGTGGTAAATTCAGTTTATGAAAATACCCTAGTTCCAATGATGTTCTCATATGCTAAGAGTCATGTTGGTGTAGATCAAATCTATTAGATTTTATTCTTCTTTAGACTCATCATAAAACCTAGTTACATTGGTATACAAACTATTCTAGGGACCCATGCCATATGTGCTTGATCGGGCAGAGCATGAGCGATATTCGGGAATTGAAACATGGTGAATATTAAAATTGACATCATCAATGATAGGGATAAAATTTATTTAAAATGTAGAGTTCTATTCTATTACTGTTGGATGTATATTGTTTTTTATTCCTTTATTCTTTAAGACCACGTTTTATTGACCACATTTGCGTGCATGTGTATCCTGTGAGACCATGACTGATTTTTGTTGATAAGTGTGTGCGTGTATAACCCATGGGACCAGGTTTTAGTATGATCAGATGTGTTTCTCTATGGATCATGGTACCCATTATTTTTATTATTATTTCACCAATATGCGTTATTATTTTTGTGTGTGATATATGGAATAGTAAGGATTTAGTTTTGGTCGTGAATGGCATGTGGACCGTCATTGATTAGTTAACTTTAGAGGGGGACTGTATTGACATATGATGAAGATGATGATGGACTGAGACATAAGTAGGTGTATGATATCCTAAAGTCTTAACCCAAAAAAATATTTAAACCATTTAGCTTGACCTAAGTTATAAACAGGGTACGATGAACTTATGGTCGAACCTCTGATTTTGATGGAGTTTCGAAACCCTGTGTCTTTACTTGAGACTCATCAGACTTTTAGATGCTAGGATTAGTTGGTGTTGTGTCTACTGTGTAATATATGTGGAGACCTTATGGTTGAATATATTCATGACTTCTGTTTTGATTGTCCTTCTATATTGAAGCTTAAGGATATGTAGTAGTGGGTTTTTGGTGGCTTGGTCAACACATGAATTCTTGGTAAATTATTATTTGATGCTTGCTTGTTCATTTAGTTATTTTCATGTCATATATTCTTATGCATGTGCACTCATGTTATTGATTAAAAAGGTGGGGTCATGCTATTTTTATAATCACACCCTACATGAGAATCTTGATACGCATGTATACATCATGATCAAAGATACAGGAAAGGTAAGGCCTGCAATGATATAGAGCTAGATGATGGGGTATGGTGTTTGGGGGTGGCCGTAGGATGGACTCCATAGTGATATCACATTGTTTTATTTACTTACCTAACTTAATAATTTACATTTTTATCCCCACACTTTCAGGTACCTGGTTTATTATTTAGTTTTACTTGAGATACATTCCATGCGAGTTTTTATATAATTTTTTATTTATTATGCTGTGTTATCATGTGTTACTATTAATACTTGTATTTAATGAGACTGGGGATATAGTCAGCCCACTAATGATGTTCATTCCATTTTTTCTAATAAAAACCCAATTATATATGAGGAGGAGTGTATGAGGCCACATGAATCTCTAACTCAGGTCTAGTGATTTGGGTTGGTGCGTTATAGGTGTCCCCATTATTACAAATCCAAATAATATTTTATGCACAATAGTATACTTTCATGCATGCTGCATGAGACTGGGTAGATGAAAAAAGGACTAGTTATTCCTTGGGAAGAAGATATAGGATTCCATTCATCCTCTTATGCTCACGATAAGTTATCTTTAGTAATTAGGTGAATTAAGATCACCTAAAAAATATGTCCCCAAGGGACAAGGATATCATTTGAGCTCTCCTGAGGCCTTGGGCAGGTCTCTCGGTATGAGATGGTATGTGGGTAGACTATAATGGGGTTTTAGGGATAATTGTATGATCCATATAGGGTTCGGCTTAATGACGATGGGTGAGATGACCATTCATCTCACACCTAGTGGGTAACACCCTATAGAGGGTGGTTCGAGGCTTGATTAGCATGGTGAGTGGTGTGAGTCCTTTGGAACTAGACAAGGTGTGGGAGATATGAGTTTTGTCTATGTGATAGGCTAAGATATCTCACATTGAAGAGGTGAGATGAGACCTAGTTGTGGGGTTGGGCTTAATAGGGACTTGAAATCTGTAGGACAAGAGGATTAGATATTGTTATTTGGGATGGTCCCCAGGTAGTGGTTGGGACCATGAGTGATGAGAGACCATGATGGGGAGGACTGGACCTTAAGGTCTTGGTCTGGATAAACCTATGGGTTGTGGTGTCACTAAGGGGTGAGGTGAATGAGATAGTATTGATGATAAAAGAGCCTGGAAGGTCTAGAGGACCCAATGAATACCCTAATGAGTGAGGTGAGATGTTCTTAGCAAGAAGATATGTCTCGAGTCACTAGTTCTTATAGATCATTTGAAGAGTAGTGTGGTACGTTCCAACCCGATGTGATTGACGTGACCTACCTAGAGACTGTGGGGATGGGTTGGTGTGCATGTTTTTTTCATAGCATCTATGAGGATGGGTTTTTATGGTTCTGACCTTCCAAGTGTCTATAGGGATGGTATGGTGTTATGGTTACATACCAAGAGTGGGGGGTGGGGATGGGCTGATGTGCTGATGTTCTTGTGACCTCCCTTTAACGTGCATGGATTGGTCAGTGTGGATGATGGACCTTTCTTGAGAGGCTTGTGTCCTGGCAGTGATCACCCGCAAGGGTTGGGTCATGGGATGATGTGATATGAGACTGATGGACCCTACCTTGAGTTTTCCTGTAGTGGGTTAAGATGAGGATATGTTATTATACCAAGTATCTATGAGTAACAGGTCGAGGTTTAGATTCGATAAAACCCTGAGTCTTCAAGTATAGGCTATGCATTAGTATGTTGGCATGAGATAATGTGATGCGGTGGATTCTAACATGGCACTAAAGTATGCATCGTTGAGTTTCATGGAAACTTGGTTAGCAAATGGTGACCTGACTCACAAGGACTTATCGTTGCCTAGTTTAAAAAGAATGTCCAACACACATGTGTGAAATGTTTATTTTCCCCCTCATTTATACACATATATGATGGCGTATACAAGGGTAACATTGTGACACCCTACTGAGATGTATTTCTAACACCCTACATGGACACCTTAATGACCATGCTTACCTTATCTCTGCTTTCAGGTTCACCGAAAGACACACACTAGATCGGGATAGTGAAGCTCTAGGGTATTGAAAGATAGGGTGTGTGAGGTCTGGGAATAGTAGTAGATTCAGTGTGCATGTGTTTTATTTTTGGCTTGTTATTTATTTAGGTTCGGTCTAGTGGGCGATTAGTGTATGAATGAGTGTATAATTTCCACATGGAATTTTTTATAAAATTATGTTTATCAATCCTTTCAAAATCTGATGTTTATGTTATTTATGATTTTAGTTATTTTTATATTGTTTCATGAATCTGATTCAAGGGAATAGTCTCCCCATTATATATATTAGGCCCTCACTGCTAGTAGGTAGCTTTTGGTGCATAGGGAGGTATTCCTGCGATCATGTGGTTACATCATCCTAGGAAATGTTGAGTGGCCCGAGGTGGGTCATCACAATAATATTAATTACATAATTAAAAAAGTCACTAAAATGAATTATATTAACAATTTAAATTACAAAAATAGTAGAAAATACATTTAAATAAATATATTATATAAATTTTAACATATTAAAAATATTAAAACTAAATAAATAAAAATGAATACATATTAATCATATAAATTACAAACATATTGAAATATTTTAACCTAACAAATATATAAATATATAAATATTAAAAAAATGAATACATTCAAAACATATTGAAAATTAATAACTATTAAAAATGAATAAATTGAAAAAAATGATAATGAATAACCTAGAAAAATATTAAAAAATAATTAAAAAATGATTTTGTTAAATCTATTAGAAAATGTATTAATATTATGATAATGCATTAATATTATATTTTTTAATTAATAAATGTTTCTGTGAATGCATTAATTATAAGTAAAATATTCTTGTTTATATAAATAAATAAATTATTTATAAATAGATTGTAAATATAAATGTATAAATAGAAATATTATGTATATATGTTTTCATAATATATCAATATTTATAAAATTGTAAAATTAAATATAATAATTTTAATAGTTCGGTTTTAATATATTTAAAATTGGTATAAAGATATATATTATTATTTCTAATTATATATGTGTGTATTTTATTGATTGTATATAAATTTTATAATTAATTATTAAATTTAACAATTTGTAATTACAATTAAAAATATTATTATTTAATTAAATTTATAAATTTTAAAAAAATTATAATACACATCACTACTCAGTGAAATTTCTAAAATTATAATAAGTTCATTTTATAATTTAAATTCATTTATATATTTGAAGTTGCCTTTTTCAATTACTGACACACACAAACACAAACACACACACACACACATATTTAAATATGAACAGATTCATGAAAGACATATCAAATATTTATAAACCCCATGCATGATGGGATGAGTGATCATTCACTAAACTACCCCTACCATTTTAAGATATGATCGATGACACCGTCATCTTCATCTAATTAAATGTATTATTTGTTTCTACCAAGTAAATGATGGTATAAAAATTATTAATGTACATATAATTATAAATAAGTATAATATATATATATATAATAACGGCGTGGGGTCAAATCCATTTATTAAAGAAAAGAAAAGAAAAACTAAGAAGAATGGGGCCGGACAATGCAATCCTTCCCTCAATCCCATGATCATGAGAAGAGTAAACAAAAGGTATAGAATGCATACTAAAAATCAAAAAAAATGTGACCTATGAAAGGTCCACCCTTTATAATCCTAACCTGTATGGTCTTGTTACTAGATTATTTCACAAAATATGAATCAAAGTTTCTAGCCCCAATTGCGTCATCCTCAAACCACATCATAAGTCCAAATAGTTGTATGCAAGATCATTGTGAAACATTTTTTAGTCTATCAAATTTTATGAAATCCACACAAACACATCACATTATAAAATAACAAATTTTATTACCTAACTCAAGAACTATGCCAATGAGAATGATTTCTAGGTACAATTTCATGAAACTAATATTTGTGATGTGCCTAATCAATGTCTAGTGGCTCAAGACCAAAATCTATATCTCAATTGGATGAACAAGAAAAAATACAAAAAACACCAAAATGAATTTGGAGAACCGAACACCCAAATAATTAAATGTCTATTAGGCTCAAAATGGGATTAGATAACCTCAGGGGGTGAATCAGGTCATGTACATTCTTTTCAAAAATAATTCCTGATGCACCATATCTTGAACTATTTATTATAAGGGTCACTTTATTTTCCCTTTATGTATTTATATTTATATTATTCTTTTATTATTTATCTGATGATGATGTGTTGAAAGTAAAGAATTAATTAAAACATAAGGACACACTGATTTTCACATGGTTGACCCTCACTGGGTTACATATAAGGAACATACAACAACAATGTACTAATGCACGGAATCTACTATGGATTAATGCCAATAAAAGCTTTGGGGTAGATCACTTTTATACATAGACTCACTGCATTAAAAAATTTATAGAGGCCTCATTGTCCCTCTTGGTTTACAACCAATTGTACGGTAAGATCACACTTCTCTCTTATCTAAAGTGTGCACACTACTCCTTTATAAGAATATTATTTTTATCACTGTAATCAATATGTTTTGCACCTCATTTGGTGCATCATTAAGTTTCACTTTCATCTACTTGATGAATACCCATTTACCATAGAATTATTGGGAAATCCATTCTGAACACATTCATGATGATCACTGTCTTTGAAAAGCTCACACCATATTTGAAAAACTAACCAATTATTCACAAGAATAAACTTCTTTCTTTAACCCCAAAACATTCTTGAATATCATATAGCCTTCACGAAGAAACCTCCTTTCTCAATGGTCACTCATACTTAATTATGTAACTTCCTTTCATGAAGATTATTTAGATTTTTCAAATCTCAAAACTTTCATGATGTTTACAAATTTTGGTTGGATTTTATAGCCTTCATGAACATCCATTCTTCAAAAACAAAAATCACAAGATAAACCTTCACGAAACTAGAGCCTTTGGATATTTTAAGGCTCTCTCTCTCAAAATGAGGCGGTATAGGCCGATTTATAGGCGTTTCCTTCCATTCAAGAAGATTCCAAGATCGCCACCTCCTTTTTGAGAATCTCTCCAAACTCATTCATGAAACTCCATATATTCATGAAGTACGAGGGGCATTTTACATTTCTAAATCTTCTCATAGACACGTATATTTTCCATCAATTTTTCACACCCTCACGACGCTCTTTCATGATGGTGCACACCTTTGTGAAACTCCCTTCAGGAAACCCAATGTTTATAAAACTCATAAATGTATTATATTTTTATGAGTAATTCATGGAAACCGACTTTCATGATAACTGAACCATACTAAAAATTTTGGACCCCACAAATTTGGAAGGCACTAGGAAATGGGGCCACTTTGTATTAAAAAATGTTTGTACCACCTATAGACCATTCATTCCTTTTTATTGGATATTTTTCAGCATATGTAGTCAAAAACCATGCTAAAACTCCACAACTGACCTTAGAAACATGCTTTATCAAAAACAAAATCAACCCAACACACTAAAATAAGACATTGAGGGTTATTTTCCCAACAATATCCCACATTCGGTTTGTCAGCAACTCTTATTATTTTGATACCCTGTGAAAAATTATTCCATATTCTACCAAAATTATCTTTTTAATATTCATATTGTGATCAAATATTTACTCAACACACACTATAACAAAACATGATCTAGGTTTGATGTGAGAAATAAGACAAGCATGAAAAGTTTATCAATGAATCACATAGGTCACGACTCGTCCACCGGGGCCCATGCTGTGACTACCCCATGTCGGCCTTCCATAGGACAGGGGCTGGCGACTAGAATCGAAGGTGTATTCCTTATAATTGGGAAGGAATTACCTTTATAACCTGTAATCACACTCAACCAAGCACAAAACAAGATACAAACTCAAGTAAACTGAATAGTAATCAGAGTAATTGTAGTAAGTAAAAGGGGCCAGAATACAATCCCAACTAGAATGTACAAGGAAAAATGGAAAGTACAAGACAACTGATAGGTGAAAAGAAGCTCCTGGATCGTCCACCACAGATCCCACTTGAAGGGTAGGTACAGCTCACGAATGACCATCTCTGTAGTTCGCCTCATCTAATGTCCACCTCCAAGCTACCCCCAATCCAGTTACCCTCGTACTCGGTCAGTGATGTCCGTCATCTGCACCAATCAGAAAAAAGTGTGGGCATAGCCCGTGCATGGGTGAGTATACTGATACTAAGTAGGGACCCCGAAACCCTAAAGGTCTCACAAAATCCAAATATGATAAACCATAAAGGAATGGAAAAATTTATAACCCTACTTAGGTATATGCCATTAAATATACTTAAGTTATCATGTAAACCCATCTCAATCAGGAGGAAAAACACAGAGTCCAACTCCAAATCCCCAAGAACAATTGTTCCACAAAAGAAGAAATACCACGAAGGCAAGCACCAGATAGATACGCCACCCAAGAGAATACCACCAAGGTATTACCACGAAAGAAAGTACCAAATAGGTAATGACTCATATCACACCTGGTATAACATTAATAAAATACTAGAGATGATTAGATGTAACTATTGAACCATCTACCTCTGTTAAGAGGCTGACCCACACAGGATCACTCGGTGCTGACCCACATAGGATCACTCAGTGTTGACTCACACAGGATCGCTAGGTGCTGATCCACATCGGTGCTGACCCACACAGGATCGCTAGGTGATCACCCACACAGGATCGCTTGGTACTGACCCACACAAGATCGCTAGGTGCTGACCCACACAGGATCACTCGGTGCTGACCCACAGAGGATCTCTAGGTGCAGACCCAAATAGGATCGGTAGGTGTTGACCCACACAGGATCGCTCGGTGCTGACCCACAAAGGATTTCTAGGTGATGACTGGCACATGATCACTAGGTGTTGACCTAAATATAATTTCTCGGGAATTACCACATGGAATCCCCGAGAAAGTTCATGTGGGACCCTCAATCTCAGAATAACGAAGGATCTCTTCCATAAGCCACAACCACCTACTGGGTTCCCGCACTATGCGTGCTTGTTGCCAGGAGGGTCTGATCCACAAGCCATTGGTCTATACTCTAACTTCCACAAAGTCCCACGAATAAGTATTCCAAAGTACAACCACATCACAGGAGTCTCAACGCATCAGACGGTGTGTCAATCAGACGCCCGGTCTGTGAGTTATTAGCTTTTTAGTCCCGAGGGCCCGGTTTGGATTCATGATCGTTCCAACCTGAATGTTTCCCAAAATTATCCAAATAATTAGTAGGGTATAGAAAAGACACCTTCTCTCTCTAAGGTTTCCATCACCACTGGTGGTTCGTCAATCAGACGTCTGGTGCCAAAGTTATGGTCGAATGACCATAAATTGTTCGTAGTGTGTCCGGGTCCGGTCCAACTTGGTCGGACTGACCCAGCCCGACCCGGTCTGGGTCGACTCGTCCTGACCCGCTAGGTCTGGCCCAGCCTGCTAGGCAGTCTAGCAGGCTGCGAGGGGCCGCGAAGTGGCTCTGTCGTGGGGCGGCGCGACGGAGTGGGGGGGGGGGGGGGGGGGGGGGCTCGGCTCTGAGCTGCGTGAGGGGGCGGGGCGGCTCAACCGTTGAGGGTGCCGTTGGGCAGCTCGTCCATAGAGGTTCCACGAGGGTGTGTGGTGCTTGGCCGTGGGGTGGCGCGGTAGGCCACTGGGTGGGGCGGTGCGTTTCCTTCGTCGCAGTTGATAGTTGTCCTCCTCCATCGCGAGGAACAGAAGAATTATCCAATGAAATTTAGAAAGGACGGGCCATGTTTGTTTGGCCCGCACTCTCCGCATTAGAGTGTTAACAAGTGGCTATAAAACTTGAATCACAAGAATATCAATAACGGGTAAGGGAAATAATTCAAACACCATCCCTACCTCATTTGATTCGTCGACAGAGGTTGCGAGGAAGGAGACGATGTTGTTGGATATAGACGAACGTCGGTGATGTCGGCGTTCCCTCGATCATCAGTTCGTTGATGTTGAAGATGTTCCTAATCAACTATTGTCCCAAGGAAATAAGTCAAAGTTGAAGTTGGCATTCTTCATTGGTGTTCTTCATTGGAGAGATTTATCCCAATTCTCCAAGTTTCTCCCTTTTTCCAAGAGTTTCCCCCCAATTCCACCAAAAATGAATTAGCCAACATTATAGAATATGTTGGAATAATTTCAAATTGGAATTATTAATTTATTTATTTGGTGTATTAATTAATGGGGTGGCATAATTAATCAAGGGGAAGTTCAAGAGACTTCCCCTAATTTAAGTGGGAAGTTCATAGGGTTTTAGTCTCGGGTGGTCCCCACCACCATAACCACTCACGGAAGGTTTTAGGTTCGGTGGTCCCCACCTCTATTACCTCAAGGGGAGGTTTAATTCTGGTGGTCCCCACCTCTCAAAATCCACAAGGTGTTTCAAAATAAAAGAAAAATAAAATGTTACACCACTGCATTTTATTTTATTATCTCATGAAAAAGTGAAAATCTAAATTCTACTCTAGACCTGTTGTGGTCGAGGTGAAGGTCTCCTTACGAGAATACCAGTGCTGTAAGTTCAACGGTGTCCTCAGATTTCAATTCCGAGCACTGGTTCAACAGTTAGAAAATCTTGCTCGCACATTTACTGAACCTACCTGAAATAAAGTTCAGAAATTCATTTAGGGCACTCCGGGCCTCGGAATCATGTGCCGTCAATTTTCACAGACTCGTAAAATTCCCATATATTAAAAAACATTGCACAGTATTTCCGGGCCTTTACAACATCATTCCTAAACAACTCATTTTATTTCAACATGTAATCCATATACTGTGATTTATAAACATTGATCGATCATCTTTCGGATCATCATATTTAATCCCCCCTTCTTTTTTGCCCCTATATTGATTAAGAAATTTTATCCCTTTTTATAGATATAACTTATCCGCCTTTTTTAACAAACCTGAAGGCCAATCTTTTGTGTTATGCAATATTTTAAAGAACTCAAATCAACAAATTAGATAAAAATCCATACTTTAGGAATAGGGGGACCCATATCAATGCTTTTTAAATGTGGGGAGTTGAATGAACTCCAAGATCCAGTCCATTCCTCTCATATTCTTCATTGGGTATAGACTTCATCAGAATTTCAGAAAACTATTGTTCTGTAGGCACATACTCAAACTTCAAAAGCCCATGATTCACCTTCTCCTTGATAAAAAGGTACTTTATTTCAATTTTATTCTTCCTTGAGTGATGGATTGAATTTTTTCTAAGACTTATAGAACTTGAATTATCATAAATTTTTTTTATCGGAGACTTCACCTGAACTCCCATATCATAATGCTTTTGCTTCATCTATAATAATTTTTTTTATGCTTCATTGGTCTCAATGAATTTAGATTATATGATGCTAAATGAAATGTAATATTGTTTTTTGATTATCCTAGAAATACAAAATCTACAAATATTGAATGCACCAACTGAATTTTATTTTCTATCATCTACATAACTGATCCATTCTGCATCACTATAACCCAATAAATTTTGTTGGGATTTTTCATTGTACAGCAAATTGAAATAAACTATTTAATTGATATACTGAATTATAATTTTTTACTATGATTATTTGGATTTCTTTGGTATTACATTGATACCACACTACTTAGAATGTAAAAAAAACAAAATTCGGTCTTGTCACTATCAAGCATAACAAACTGCTAATGTTCTGCCTATATTATATGATATCAACTGCTTTACCATCATCATCCCATGATAGTTTCATCCTGGTAGCAACATGAGTATTCATATCATTATAAATCTCCATTCCAAATTTTCGTAAAACCTACCTCTCGGATTTTCAATGATAAATAAATGTGTTATTCCTTCCTTCTACCACCTATATACCAAGGAAAAACATCAGTTCACCAATCATTGACATTTAGAACTCATATTTCATGAATTTTGTGAACTTTTTTCATTGTGATTCATCTGATCCATTAAAAATTGTTTCATCAATATATATCATAACTATCATCCTTTTATTTCTATCATTTTTTACATATGTATTTTAATCAACTCCACCACACTAAAAATGATATTTTTCAAAAACTCATCATGTCTTGAATACCATTATCTCGGTGCCTGATTCAACCAATATAACGTCTTTCTTAGATGAAAAACTCCATTCTCATCTTCATGAATGAGAAAACTATTTGGTTGTTCGATATACACTTCTTCTTCTAGAACCCCATTCAATAATGATGAACTTAAATCTAGATGGAAATATTAGAACTTTTTTTTACACTACTATATCCAAGAATAATTTGATTGTCTTTAGCCTCAAAAAATGTACAAATTATTTATAAATATCAATAACCTCACTATTAGAGTACCCTTTGAACACAAGTCATGCTTTTTAGACTTATTGTATTTTCTTTATTCAACTTGTTATGGAAGACCCATTTGGTCCCAATCACATTATTATCTATTGGCCTCGAAATAGTATCCAGAAAACCACCAGTATTGGACTGATATAAATCATTATTAACAACTTTTGTGCTGAATTCAGATGTTGAATTGCTCTTATGAATGAAGAGACTAGTTGTTTAAAACACTGTTAATCTTATCTCATGGTTTCTTAGTATCCTGAAAACATACATATGATACCATATTTTTAGAAAAAAATAGAAAATCATGAAATACATGAATTTTTTTACTTATCCCCCAATCATTCTTCTCTAGATGAATCAATAACACTCAAACTGAGGCATGATTCCAATGGTTGAATATTCAATGAAACATAGAATCACCAGATCATTCATTTATAGATTTGATAGCTCTAAATTTTCACATCAGAGTATTTTTCATATAATATCCAATTTACATAGTATAGAACTTTTAGATACTGATTCAAAAAAAATGTCTATTTGTGTAACACAACTTTTTGAATTTGATACCATATGTGAATTTCAAGAGTTTGAATTCTTCTTTTTTAATGTATCTCCATTAAATTTTTTCACTCATTCCCTTTCATCACACACACACCACATATATTATATCTCCCCTAACCCTTCACACATTTTAGTTTATATTATAAATATTTAACAAATTTATATTGGGGTAGCTCTAGAATCATCAAGAGGAGGATTATGGTTGATCTTGATGGACCAACCCTTTGATATTTGTTTTCGAATCATTTTACTCTTTCTGTACTTGTTCTAACTATCCAACCAATATTATATATAATTTCCATATAATTAAACATTATTTTCCCACATGCTCAACCTTCTTTCAATTTGTAGGTTCTATAGTTATGGTTGATTTCACAATTACGGGTTTAATATTTCTGTTACAAATGTAATACTTTTTTCTCCACTTATACGCCATTTTTCTTGATAATTTCTTTGATATAGAATATTTCCAAAGATTATATAATCTTGCTTCTTGTTCTATTAGAGGGATCTTTTTCTTTCCTTAACTTCTCACCTTATGGTATGACATATAAATTTGTTGAGGAATTATTTTTTCAGTTTTCTTTTATCATTAATAGGAGTCAAATCACACTTATGGGGTGGGGGTGAGTCTTTCACTGAACATACATTTTTCTTACATACAAATAGAGAAGCTCATTTTTTCTAGCAATTTTATTCACATTATTTCTAAGGGAGATGTTATGAGAATAATAAAGGATGTTCTTAGTACATTTTTAAATGAGATCCCTTTGTTTATTTGATACTTTCAACCTATTTTTCAACATATCATGTTTTCTGTAAATATTGTCTTCTTCATTAAACATTACTGTAGTTGTGGATCCCCATTCAGGTTCCTTTTTCTTCCCTATTTTATTTCTCTTGTAATATCCTCCCAAATTTCTATGATTAGAACATATAAAAAATCTCATACCAAACTCATACCCCATGTCATCATTTCTTAATTGAGATATTGATACGACTTGAGATCTTCATCAAACATTGATCCCCTAGGCATCTTGACACATACCCATGATGTGTCATAGTCTTCCACAATAGTAGAATTTCATGGATAATTTCTTCTAATAGACTATTATTTTATATTTCACAAGAAGATTCTTCTTATCATCATATTTTGAAATGTTTCTATCTCTATAGCATGAAATATATTATAGTGCCTCATAAAAAACTTTATGTATAGCAATGAATCCCACAGAAATAGCATACATTATCATCAATTCTTGTATAAGTCTTTTTAGTCTTATTTCAACCACCAAAAAGATATTTTATATTTTTGGAACTATTCAAGAATTTCTTCCTCGCATAAATGAGAGATGGTTTATCATGATGAAAACTAGACTTTCCAAAATTGCATTGAATTTAGAATGATATAATCATTTATGTTTTTATATTTAAATAAAATATTTTATATTCGTTTTATTTTTATCTTTCAATGGATTGCCAAATAATAATGGTAAATAATCCTTCAATTTGGGTTTTCCTTTGAAATTATATTTCTCCACTTTTTCTTGACTTATTCAGGATCCTCTCCCAATTATTGAATGTTCTTATACATAGATTCAGTATGAGAATTATGTTCTCTCACATGAGTCATCCAACTAGTCATATCATCTTTTAATGTATACGAGATCCTATCTACTGTTTCACTTTTCTTCTTTATTTTAAAATTCATTCGAGAAAAAAATATGTAATCCACGGATTCTCTTGTTATATCCTTTCACTATAATTTATTAGTTTTAATTGGTTTGTAGCAACAATATCATTTATGGCTTCTAAACTATGAATCTAATATGAGTTTATATTCTTTATTTTATCATCAACTTTTATTTTTTTAAGTTCTTCAGCTTGTGAATCATTATTATCCCTTAGATCTATGGCCCCTTCAACATGTCTATCATTTAAAATTTTTAGTATGTTGAATTAAATTTTATGCACTTGCATTCATATATATTTAGAATTATGTTCTTATTCCAATTTATGATTCCATTTCATTTTTATAGAAAACTTACACTTTTTTCCTTCTCAGAATTTATTCATCATCATTAGTTCCCACATCATTGGTAATATCATTTTCTTCTATTATTCTTATAGCATCATTGACTGATTAAATATTTTCAAAGTATGATTCTTCCGAAACATTCTTTAGTACATTATTTCTTTCCTTCAATTGGATCACACTCTTTACTTAGACACTTCCACAATGAATAATTCCACCATACTTCTGCTTCTTTAATGAAGATATTCTTTTTTATATGGCATAACAAAATAATAGTAGATTGGAACATTAATTTCAACAATGAAATGAATCATGTAAGAAAAAAAATGTGATAAAAGAAACATTACTCTGATACCAATTTTTAGGCTCAAAAAGGGATTAGATACTTGAGGGGGTGAATCATGGTATGGATATTATTTTCAAAATTCGGCCTTCCCCACCAGATCTTAACACATTTATTTCAAGGAACACTTTATTTGTTCTTTAAGTGTATATATTGATCTTATTATTTTATTATTTATCTAATAATGATGTATTGAAAGTAAATTAGGAGTGCAGGCACAAGGGCACATATATTTTTAGATAGTTCACCCTCATTGGGATACATCAAAGGAGAACCCAACAATAATATACTAATATACCGAAACCACTAAGGCTCACTTCCAATATAATGTTTGGGCTAGATCACTTCTATGCCCATACTCATTTACTTGACAAATATAGATTACACTCAATGCCCCTCATGGTTTAAAACCAATCACAATGTAAGAGCTCACTGCTCTCTCAATTTATTTGTGCTCACTACTCCTTCAGAATAAGCGTATTTTTACAACTTGAATCAATAAGATTTAAACCTCATTTGGATCATCATTAAGTTCAACATTAATATTCTTGATGAATACCCATTTACTATATAATTATATTAGAAATACCATTTGAACACTTTCACTATTCTCCCTACCTTTTCAAATCAAACACAAACTTCCTGAACTACCCAATTCATCACAATAATAAAATACTTTCACAAACCACACAATTTTCAAGAGCCTCACATAGCCTTTTCTACATAACTAGTTTTTCAATTCTCACATATCCTTCACAAAGAAACATCCTTTGGTGAAGCTTAATTATACTTAATGAATCTCAACACTTTCTTGATGCTTATAACTTTTAGTTGGCTTAAATTTCCTTAAAAAACATCCTTTCTTCACAAAATGTTTCATAAGAACATCCTTTTTGAATCACCTTCGTGAAACCAGATCCTTTGTATTTTTATTAAGTTTATCTCTCTCAAAATGGGGGGGGGGGTAGACGCTTATTTAAATTCATTTCCCTCTATTCCATAAGCATCGAAGACCACCACAACCTTTTTATGAAGAAATCCAAACTTGTTCGTGAACATCTTTATTTTTGCGAAGTACCATGGAAATTTCTCATTTGGTAAGCTTCTCAAAGTTGCTGATATTTACCATCAACACTTCATGCACTTACAATGCTCATTCATGATGACCTATACCTTAGTGAAAATGCCTTCTCTAAAACCATTCTTGGAGAAACTCATGTCTTTACCATGTTTTTATAAAGTATTCATGGATTCCATATTTTGCGATGATTAAGACATAATCTAAATTGTGGACCCCCATAATTTGGTAAAAACTGGGAAAATATGCCACTTTACATGCACATATTTATGTACCACCTTTAGACTATACACTACATTGTATTGAATAATTTTCAATATACCCAATCAATAACTATGATGGAACTCCACAACTGAACCTGGAAACTCGTTTTTTTGACAAACACTATCAACCCAAAAACAATGTAATGTAACATTAAGAGATGTATTCCAACAATAGACTACATGTTTTTATGAATCATGTACATTACTACATGCCATAAACTCAATAATAGAAAGTAAAAACTCTTAATATTAGTTCTGAGATCAATGACACATGATGCGGTAGGCCCCCACACCCCTTGACCAAGAGGGTGTCTGCCTCTCCTTCAGGTTTTGACTTGTTACCACTGATTTCCTTGTCCATATGAGTCTACCTCAATGGTAATATCCTCAATATTGAAATATTCCACCTCCAAAATAGAAGAAAACTAATTTTAAAGAGTTAAAATATTTCTTTTAAATGTTTGAATTAGGATCAATAAAATCAAATGAGTTGAAAATGGAGACTTGATATCTCACATTCCCTCTATTAGGTTGATCAAGGTCATCAAGTCCAATTAAAAGATGCATGAGATATGGAAGAATCAACTCATATCTTTCTAGATTTATAGAAACCCATTTTATAAGAATTTAAATTACCAATGTATTGATCATTCACAACAAAAAATATGATTTTTCTCATGAACTGATGAAAATCATCTTTATTCACCAAAATAGAAAGACCTTCCATAAAGAAAGACTTGTCCTAGGAGTTTTTTTAAATCTTCATGTGCTTTGATGTGTCCTCAAAGACCTCATCCACTTGTTGATTATCAATAGAAGTAGATTCCACAATTTGTTCCCTATTAGTGTACATGAACATGTCCTGAGCCCTCATAAGACTAATCACATTTAAAAATATATAAATATGTAAAAATAAGTTAAATTATTTCGAATTACTTTTAATAGTGATATTTAAATAATAATAAAATTCATTATTTATCATTTATGAAAAGGTAAATCTTTTAATTATATTAACACTAAAAAAGAATTGATAAACATAGCCTTTGAATAGTAATTTTTATCACTAATAAAAGAAAACCTTTATTATCATTTTTAATTAGTGTTGATATAAGTTATTTTTTTGATCATTTAACTATTGTTGATAAATTCGATCACTAATAAAACATGAATCCATAGTAGTGGATTTAATTTTATATAAATATTTAAATAAAAAGAAACTACATAGATTTAATGGTTATGTGTTTATTGATGTTTAAAATTTGATATATGACATTGGTTCGAGTCATATCACCTATGATGTTTCATATGTTTTCCCCATCTCTTTTGGGAGTTATTTATTTAATTGAAAAAAATATCTAAATTAAAAAATTGAATGTGTTCACATTAATGGAAGCAGTAATACAATATATATTAATGTGAAAAAATTAATAGTAGTGATTTACCCACATATACAATTTAATGGGGAAACAAAATATGGGGTTATTTTAAAATACTTGTTTAGTCTTAGACATATATAAGATTATTTTAAAATACTAGATTAGGATTTTTTAAAATGGGCTAGAAAATTTATATCTCAATCTATTCCATATTCGCAGACTTTATGAGAAACCCATGAGCTCGAGCTGTATTGAAATTTCTAGCTGGGGTTGGTCCTATTTTTTAAAATAATTTTTTAATTAAAACATTAAAAATTTTAATAATAAGATAATAATTATATATTTAAAAAATTATAAATCTACATTGGGTTTAATATATGAGGAAATGATAATCAATGGTGAACATTAGCAGTGGATTTGGGAGAAATAAATAACAAGTCATGAATAAATGTTTAGATTCTATATCCCCTAAGATTAATAATTTTTCAATTTTTTTTTCAAAAAAAAGACACTGAAAAATTATTTACAGTCTTTTTGGTCATGAATTATCGTTAATACCATTAAATATATCAGTTTAAATAGTTCAAAAATAACTAGGCTTAAATGGTGTGTTTATAAAAAAATACAAATAAAATTGTTTACCAGCATTGTTATGGTAATTATTTAATAATGGTAATTATGAAATGATTAATAAATGTTAATAATTCATCATTATTTATAAAAATGGGAATTAAATAATTTTAATCATTTAATGGGATTAATACTAATTGTAATAATTCAAGAACATTTCATTTATTAATTAACGTTTATAATTGTATATAATTAATATAACTGTTAATTTAATATATCTATTTAAATGAATATTAATTATTTAATTAATTTTCATGATTTTATATAACTTGATGCATAAAAATATTAATATTATTTTATAATATTTATACAATACTTTCATAAATATATTTATGTTTCTTTTATTTTGAGTTAATTACATTTTTTATAATGAATTATAAATTCAAATCAAATTCAATTAGTTATCATTGATACATTAATTATAATAAAATTTGTTCATTTTATATGTCAAAATTAATGTAAAATTAAAAAAACAAAAAACAAATTTAAAGTAGTTAAATAAGTATTTCGATATATATTAATATTATGTTAAAAAATGAGATTTAAAAATGAATGAAATATTTAAATAATATTATAATTTTAAAAAATATAGGCAATAAAATGATTAATAAATATTTTAAATGAAAGTGTAATTACCTTTGGAAATAACTCTTTGAGGATGTTAGTTTTTAGATGGGATATAAAATCTTCCAAAAAATTTAAAATATAATATCCATAATCATTTTCGCTAATTTATTTTGGACACTGTGAAATCATTATGAAAAATAAATAATTTGTTTTGATATTTATTTTGATTGTGAAATCTTATTAAATATATCATAATCTGTATACATATGTACAAATCCGTAGTATTATTTTATTTAGTCATTGTCTTCATACCATGAATTTATTTATATTTGAGGATCACTCTATCATAAAAAAAATTCCCATTAAAACATAATATAAAAAGTATAATATAAAATTTATGTATAAAATATTGACTGTATTGAATTATAAATGAACAATTGGCATCTTGTGTCGTTCATTTTTTGTAATTCGATGCTTTGGTTCCAATAAATAAACTTGGAAAGTATTCAAATTGACTACAATTAGCACTTATTTCCCCTTAAAAAAGAAAAAATGGAATAATTAATGAATATAATAACAATATATTTTATATTATTATATAATATATTTATAGCCCTACATTCATGGAATCAAGAAGATCTCATATTCTTTTATTTTCTATTTATACATTTTGTCTAGTTTACATGTTTTTTTCATTTTCTTTTTTATCAAATGGTGTTTTTGCTATAGAAATGATAGTAGGATTACTATGTCCAAATTTGTTTTGTAGGGTTTCCCATTTTTATTGTTGATATATATATGCTTTTAGAAAATATGAATATTTGTTAAGTATAATTAACATACTTAATAAATTATTGTAATAACATATTATGAAAATATATATCATTTATACATTCATAATTTAGATTCCCAACTATTCATGCCTAATAATTCCATTTATACTATCAAGATCAACCATATATATAATGAAAATTATAACATTATTTTCTTGAAAATCAATATTGTTCATATTTTTTTCTTTGAATTTTGTGTCTATATGAACATGTTATGTTATTAAATTTAGTAGTTTAATTGGTGGGGTAATGGTACTCCCAAAAGTTTCTTTTGATTTATTAGTTGATCCAACATATTTGTTTGGCATAAACTTCCATTTTTCCCTTATCTTTCTTTTTCTATAATATAATACCATATTTTAGACCATATTTAGTAATTGTTAAAAGGTTTTTCATTTTAAAAAAATTGTTAAAGGAATACTAGATTTTCACCATGTAAAATTATAAAATTAAATAAACATGATATGAAAGTTCCAGTAGAATGTTCAATTGTGGTAATATCCCGATTGTCATGGGGAACAAGAAGTTTGGCACTATGATCCTAAGGTACTTGAATCTAGACTCTCATGTTATCTTTTTGTAGATTTTTATTATAGATCATATATACATGGATATTGTAAAATGTACCCCTCGCAATTAAGAAGTTGGTCAGTACTAATAGAAATAAATCACCGTCACTTTAAACCGGTATAATTTTATAATAATAAAGTTACCGGTAGTTGTTTGATTCACATTTAGAAAAAATTGTTATGAAAAAATAGATTAAAATGGGTAAGGAAAAAATATGATGTCAGAATCCCCCTCTATTGGTGCCCATCCCAGACTAGAAGTGTATAGGAAGGACCCCTATGTCTTGCCTCTAGTAGGCCCAAATTTGGTGACAAATAATGACGTTATAAAACACTCAAAGGCGAGGTATTACCCTCAATATAATAAAAAGGATCAAAATATAATATGATAAACCACTAAAAAGCCATTATATAATATAATAGAACTAGGATAACAGTAAAGTAATACCCTACATGCATTAATATGAAACAAATATGAACATATCCAAGTATATAAAACACCAATATAAAATATATTGGTATTAACCATAAAAAATACAAACTTCGAGTTGGTACAGTCCAACTAGATTTCCAAATTCCTCTTCAAAACCTAAAAATAATTTATATATATGTGGGGTGATAATAACATGTATATTAATTTGGATCATACCCAGGTCTCTCATGAAAATGTGAAAAGATACTTCTAATGCCTTAGTGAACAAACAACAGAACTAACCAGCACCTACACATATTAACTAATCCCCTAACCTTGCTAAGGACAAATAACCAAATAATTCATCCAAGTATAATAAGATAAAAATTAGAATAATATAATCATAGGTTCCATATAGTAACTTAATCACTAATTTTACACCTTCACCCTATGAGAAGGCATCCTTTTCTATCATCTATTCAATATCCACCAATTACAACACCAACTGTGCATCATTTCTCATGGAACCAACAACACATCACTTCTAAGAGAACTAACTATATTCTTTATATCACATAACCAGGTTGGTAGGTAATTATTAATTCTTAGTATATCAACCTCATTCCCTCCACCTACAACATGTGACGCCCACCACATATCTCATCTTCCATCGATGATATCACCGGAAGCTATTACTGAAGAGAGAGTGATCACGTGGTTATCACAAGACGTAACCCCATATAATTTTAATTTTATCTTAATGAAGACTAATGGATGACTAGGGATTTATCTAAAAAATTTGGGATTTTGAGTTTCATTTATCTTATAATTTTTTTTTGGTTTTTTCTTTATATAACAACATTTACCCTTTGTTGAATATCACACTCAATGAGATACTCCAATTGATTTTCCTATTTCTCTCTCAAATGGGTCATAATAATGATCCCATATCCCATTTACATTACTTATCTCATCATTAAATATTTTTTTGGATGGTGGGGGATTAACTAGTGTTCATCAGTAATAAATAAAATCAATATGTGGTAGACATGTGGTGAAATTTTCTCCCAATCCTCCCACTATCCAGAGATCCTTAGGAAAAATTTGAATGAATCAGTTCTGGTGTGTGGAGTATGTATCACTAGTTTTCTTAAATTTGTTGATCCTTAGGTTATCCTCCCATCATTGATGACTTCTTGAGAGATCAAAAGTCATCACAGTGGGTGAGAAACATGAAGAATAGGGAGAGATAAAGAACAACACATAAGAATTGTAAAACATAATAGAATCAAAATTAAAATACAGAAATAAAAAATTATTTACACTCAGAAGATGTAGAATGATCTTTACCGGGATAAGGGGAACATGTATTTAAAGGTATCAAGGAATTTTCTTTATCCATCCACTCTCCTTTAATTATAATGAAAAATGAATTACTTTTTCATCTATATGAGTTCCATGTGATGTACCTGACATTTGAGATCAATTTACATATATGTATGTTTTTCCCCGGATCGTGATCCATACTCCTTTAAATGGATTATTTCCACAAAGGAATATAGATGGTTAGGATTTATTAGAATAATAATTTGAATATTTTTAGGTAAAATATTCTAATCCCATGATTCAGATTTGGACTCCTTTAAATTTATTGTCACAACAAGGAATGTTTATTAGGAAATTCCATAATTTTTATTAACCAATGAAATGTAAACCTGCATAGATATAGGGTTATTTTATGACCATTATATAGCCATATAAAACACTAGAGGCACCCTTATGTAGTAGTGAATTTCCCTTATACTATCTATTGTTCTTTGATCTAGAAATAACACGAGGCTTTTGGTATTTACCTTTTACAAATAGTGGCTTGAATCTAGATTATTTTATCATGACATATCATGTCATGATCTTTGGATTGTTATTTATTCTTCATATTCACCGATGTGAATGATTTGTCTTCTCCACCAATAAGAGTGCATGGGTTAGTCTTCAATCATCATGGTGAGCTTCACAATGCTTCAAATTTATCATCTCCCATCTTAGTTCGAAATTATTTAGTAACCTTGATTGCATTATCTACTTATATTTAGTTATTTAAGGATCCAATATTGACGTTTTTTATCCTAAAACGTTACTGGGTTCAATCTATTTAAATGTTCCCAAATCAAGTTTCTGAGTTTACACATGAAATAATATCTACTATAAGAGCCAATGTTTATTTCTCAAGTGGATTCAGGAACACAGTGAGAACAACATCAAGATTATGTAGTGTGAGGTTCATCTTATAAACATTGGGGGTAATCTCCACCAATGTGGGGTTCATTAATGTGGGGATCATCTACCAAAAATTAGGTTCCCTAACCAAACGTTCCACATAAACATGGGGTTCATTTTCCAAACATTAGGTACCATAACCTAACATTCCTCTTAAATGTGGAGTCCAACTTCTAATCATAGGGTTTTAAAAACATGAAATAAACCCACCATAAATAGTCACATATCCTCTTTTCTTAACATTTAGTTGTAGTTGATTTTAGACGGAACTTTTGGTCAATCCTTTCCTTTTGAACATTCCTGATTCCACTGCACAAAACAATAAATTTTTAAGTTATTTTTTTCTATTAAATTATAGAGATAAAGAAAAAAAATTGGATTCATATTTTAATTTAAAAAAATGAAAAAATCATTAAAATATGTATTTTTATCAATTAAAAATTATGTTGAGAATAAAAAATTTCAAAAAAAATTATTAATCTACCAAGGATTTTAAATAAATTATTGTGTATTTTCAATTAATCAAAGAAACAATATTATCAAATTTTCATCCCACATCAATCCCCCACACTTGAAATATTTCATGCTTGGGAAATTTTATTATTGAATTAAATATATTAAAAAATATTAATCCCGAATAGATTTAAATATACAAGCCAGAGAAAAAGATATTCAATGGTCCCTCCATAGTTTGAATTATGACACCTTTTTCGCGATTCAATTCACCCATCACTTCAACCCATTTAGAGTTCAACGTCCTAAAGTGGATAATATTAGATTTAAGTGGAATCAAAATTTTAATAGGAATAACTTCAATCTATCCCTTTCTCTTGAATTTATTATGCTAATGATAAATTCTCCACTTCATTGATACAACTGAAATGAATTTTTATATGTAAATTTCTCCCTTTTTATTTGGGTTCAATATTCGCCTCACCTAAATGAATTAATTTTTATTTATTAGGTATTTATTCATTTTCTTTTATGTTTTTCCCATCCATGTATATGGAGGGAACTAGGAAAGGGATCTTAATGGATATGTACATAGGGATTTTACCAACACCCCAAGTGCCTAATGTCTCAGAGAATAATTCACCATGGGATCCTAATTTCCAATTTTCTCCAGGTTTAAATGAATTTTATATGTACATTTTTTAGGTTGACCAATAAGTTGTTATTTTACATAGAGATTAAGTTTACTAAGATTATGTTAAAAACTCCAGTGACTTTATGTTATAATTAGGATTCTAAAAAATATTTTCACTCACACTCCCATAGCTAGTTTTAAGAACAGATTTCTATAAAGGTCCTGAAAATGTGAATCATTATTAATCAAATACTTACTATGTCAAAACTAATGAAATTATCAAATATAGAATGAAATTTAAACTATGTATAGCATCATTCAGATCAATGAAAACACTATAAAAAATATCTACACACAACATTCATAAGAAGATCATTTTTTTGTTTGCTTATATATTTTAGAAGAGTTACAAAAATACATTTTAAAATTATTCAAACACTCTTGAATCCATTTCCCTAAAACTTGTTCTATATTGTTCACTTATGTTCCAATAAACATGTATAAAAATATTAGGGAAAAAATAGTGTAAAAGGTTTGGTACAATCTATTGTTACTTTTCTACGATGGTTGAGGTAAAATCTCCCCTAGGTTCACCTTTTGAAAACATGAGCTATTTTCCTTGGTTTGATTCCACCTAAGGAAAACCTATAGAAGACAAAATTAAATAATATAAATTTTCATTAAAATGAAAATGAAAAAATAAAGGGAAACAAAGAGTGGCTTGGGTTTTTCCTTCCAAAGAGGGGTTATATTTAGACTTTCCATAGTTGGACAGTCCTGTAACTATCCCCAATCCACTAGATAATGATGTTAATGTTATTGGAACCAACAAATATGGTACATTCCATAGATTTTCAACTTCAATTCAACTTGGAGGTCCCCTTTTCAAGAGTTATTCAGATCCACCCTCTTAGAATTATGATATATTCTGTTATGTGAGGGTGATAATAGAATGTATGGGGATTCCTCTATTTTCCCACAACATTCCTGGTGTCTCCATAATCTAGTGGAATATCTAGTAATACTATTTTTTAATGTTAAAATAAGAGTGACATAGTAAATAATTCAAATTGTATAGAATTAAAATAGGTTGAGTTTAGAAATAAAGTTCCACCCTCATATGCAGCAGCATGAAATTTTGTTTCCACATGAGAAACCTCTATGAATTATTTATCTATAGTGACTCCCTCTAGATGATTCTCAAAGTGATATTGATGGATTAGTTGATTCAACACAGGTCTAAATACTTCTCCTTCTAGTTTATCTATAGGGTTTCTACCCATTGGTGTGTCTTCTTAAAGAGTAGATCTTCATAGGATGTCAAATTAGTCCTGATCTAGATATTCTTATTCATTTTAGGAAGCCTATTTTAATTTTTATAGCTCATGTTTTTATTCTATGGAAACAACCTATGGTTCATCATCTTCTACAAGGGTATGGAAAAAATACAATGGTCCCAAAATATAAAAATTTGGGATATGGAGTTGTAGAATATTTTTTGAAAAATCAAGAAAGCATGATAGTTGATTAACTCCCTCATATGACACATATATAAACTCTTGTTCCTCATAAAACAACCTTGTAATTTATTTTTCAATTCTCGTGGAATTAGGTTCATTCATTCAAACCTCAAAAAATTATCCCTCACATCCATATTCTTCATCATTTAAGATATGCAATATTTGAGATAAATCTATAAATTTGGAACTAGGGGAATAGTAGATAAATTTAATAAACATAAAATTAAATAAATAAACTTAAATGGTATCACCCTCATCTATTTGACCATATAGGTAGATTTCTTGGTGTCATGATACTTTGTTATTTTCTTGTGTGGATGAGAGGAATATGGGTATTATAGATTCTCTATAAACATAATTACATCCATTTGATCTTCAAAAACCAAGGAATGCAACCATATTTATGATATTTTAACATTAATTAAATTATTAGGGTGATCAATAGAGAGTTATGTTTCAATAACATTATCAAATGAAATGTTCAATAATGAGTTTCCCTCAATATTTTCAAATTTTAATATCATTTCAAGGTACACCAGCACTAGGAAGATGTTTTTAATAGTAAATAATGAAAGGTATTCCACTTCAAAATACTCTCCCTCATCTTGAATATATTTTTATAAAAGGATCATGAGAACTAATTATTCATATTACTATTGTTGTCTTTGATTTTGATAGTTTAAGTGACCTTATAAGGAAGATTATTCATCTCTTCCACATTGGGTATTTCCTTATCCATTCTTTTATGTACCAGGGGTTCTTTTTTAATCTGATATATTGTATCCATAATATTTTTTAAAATCTCTCCCACTAATTTCTTCTTCTTTACTTTCTCCCCAACTATAATAGTTGTGCATTGGTTTTAGTATATGTTGATCCTCCCCATGAACCTGTGAGAATGTAAACTAGTCATATGAGTTGGGGTCCATCAAATAATGGTCGCAATATTACACATATCCCAACTAGAGACAAAAGTGATAAATAATAAAACAAAAAATTAATAAAAACAATAAAACACTCATTTTGGTTGTGTTAAAGATAGTGAAAACTCGACTTTTCCCCTCGAAAATGGTTCCAAATTGATCATGTGGTTATTATAGGACATGGTAAAATGGAATTTATATTTAATTACAATGAAACCTAGTGGATAATTACGTATATCGCTCAAAGAGTAGGGTTTTGGATTTTTACTTATCCTAGAACTTAATTATTATTTTTTTAATTTTTAAAGTAAGAGGAAAAATATGGTTAATGATTTGGTGAATGCAAGTAGGAAAGTAAAATTCAAATGAAGGATGTGATTAATACATGAAATGAATATACATCTAGATTTAACATTTTGATCTTTTCTTATCTCACAAACATGCCCCTTCGATTCTATTCTATGTGTTTTCCACAATAAAATTCTCTATGTGTGATGATCGACTATGCACAACCTTTCTACTTGAATTGTGGGAATTAACATCGCCGTCTAAGTGAATATCCTAAATTATTAGGCCATTACTCTCTCAAATTGGTCACGATCTGGATTATATCCACATTCACATCATTGATCCCATTATACAACATTGATTCAAACTGTGGGTGAGGAACGAGTGTTTATTGGTATGAAATGAAATAATATGGTGAGAGATATTGGGTATGATTATCTCCTTAGCCTCTCACTATAAAAATATTCTCACGAAAATTAGAAGGAATCATGTACAGTTCATGGACTCTGTTTCATTGCTTTTCATTTGATGGGGGATCCCTAGGTTCGCCTCTCATAACTGATGAGAGATTAAGAGATTACGAGACATCATAGTGGGTGAGAATCAAAAAAAATAGGGGGGGGGGAGAAAAATATAGGAGAGTGGTAAAAAATAATAAAATTGGAATTAAAATGAAATTTTCTTAAATTTAATTACAATAGATATATAGTAAATGATCATTACTAGGATAATGGGAATGTGCATTTCAATTTATCGAAATAGATTATTCATTTCCCCCCTCAAATTCAGTATAACGATATTTGAGTTACTATTTCAGATGGAAGAGTGACACATGTCGCACCTAATGGATGATATCAATTCTATTAAATGTTTTTCCCCATGATCACACGCCTTACTCCTTTCAATGGATGATCACAACATAGAAAAATTGACAATAATTATTTTTTAAAATCAATACATGAATATTTTTTGGTAAATTTTTCTCCTCCCATGATCGAGTTACAAACTCCATCAAATAGATGATCTCCACGTGGAAATTTTTTGGGTGACTTTATTAATTTGATCAAACCAATGGAATGTACAACTATATAGATCTTGGGTTCTTTGATAAACTTGATATATCCCTTTTAAACATTGGAGGTAACCAAACAGAGCAATGAATTACCCATACATTGTTATTTATCCATAGATCTGACTATAACTTACAACTTCTAGTCTTTATCATCTTCAAATCATGGATCTAATCTATATTATTAGATTAGAACATGATTTTTCTGGAGCTTCAGCTCATTATTTTTTCTTCATCTTCACCGGTGAGCATGAGTTGTCTTCTTCATTGGTAGGCACAAAAGGGTTCATCTTCAATTAGCACAATGAGCTTCAAAATGTTTCTATTCTATCTTCTTCCATCTTGGTTTGAGGTTTTTAGTGGACAATGTGAGATTATTGGTTTAGATTTATTTGTTCATATATCTAAATTTAAGGTTTTTTTATCCCAAAACATTATTGGATTTGACCTCTCAAAATGTTTTCACATTGATTTTGAGATAAAACACAGGTAGACAGATCTAATTCCAAGGCCATGTTCATCACTCATGTATAGTCAAGTATAAGGTGGTAGAAACACCAAGATTATGAAATATGAGGTTCATCTTACAAATGCTTTAATCATCTCCACCAATATAGGGTTCATCTCCCAAAATTTAGGATCTCAAAAAATATTGTTCAACATAAACACGATGTTCATTTTCTAAATGTTAGGTTCCAAAATTGAATGTTTCTAAAATACATGGGGTTCATCTTCCAACTTTGGGGTTCATCATAAAAACGTGGGGCTCAATAAACATGAAATAAACCAACTAGGAACAATCATTTATACCCATTTCTGTGCTTCTAGTTATGGTTGATTGCATAGGGAACTTCTAGTTGATCCTTTCCTTTGAAATTTTTTGATTACACTGCACAAACCAACAATTTTATTAAATGTAAATATTTTTTCCATATAAATTATAGATATAAAGCAATAAAAATAGGCCATAATATTATAATTCAAAAAATGAATAAATCATTAAAACCCATATATTGATCTAATTAACAATTATGTTTAAAATTCACAAAGTCACAAAAAATAACTATTTTACCTAGGATTTTAATCAAATTAATGTGTATTTTAAATGAATAGTTGAAACAATATTTTATAATTTTCATATCACATCAAATAGTGGGAGAGAGTTGTAGTCATCTATCTTTATCATGCCCATCTTAGATGTTCGGCAAAACATCCAGTGGGATGTTTGGTTGTCGGTTTGGTTATCTAAATCATGTGGGGTGAATAAGAAAAATATAATAAAATATAGGTATATAGTAGTCTCACACAACCCCATGCATATGGTTTTATAGAAGAAACACTTCCATAAACACCATCAATATACTACTAATATCGCACCACCAACCACTGCCTCTAATGGAAAACAACAAACATTATGCATCATAGAAAGGGTCATAACTTGGGTTCTATTTAATATTATTTTATTTAACAAATCATCCCCTAATATTTACCCATTTAATTATCAATTTAAATTTACACCAATGAATTTTTTAACCCCTTCCAAATTATTATATAAGTTGATATTATTCCATTAATACCAAACTATTACTAAGAAACCACCACATAAACCCACACAAATCACAACCAAGTCCAACAAGTTGTTAACAATGAAGACCACCAAGACACACACAACCAAGGCCACCAAGTTTCTAACAACCATGGACACCATGATTCACATAACCAGAAAAAACAAGATGTAAAAAACCTTTAAAACATAGAATATGAATATTCAAATTATAATTTTTGATTAATAAATTTATGTAATTAAAAATTTAAAGGTAATTATCAAATAAATCCAACAATAAAAGGATATATTCCATAACAAGCATATAACATGAAAAAAAAACAAAAAAAACATGGAATGTTAGTTTCCACAATCGCATTACACCATCCAATTTTAGTTTCATTAGTATAGTTATTTATCTTAATTATGACAATTCATACCATTCACCCAATACAAATAAAAATCATGATAATGCAAGAGATGTACATAAAAGGGAGGGAACTCGAATTTAATACCTCAAAAGAAGAAAGCTGATTTACTATGAAAAGACAAAGAAAGAGAGGATGAATAATGGTTCCACAAACACACAATAAATCATTGAATCAATATAAAACTCATTTTTGTATTATTAACATAATTTCCCATGAACGCCCCCCCCAATTGAAAACAACACAACCGTTGTAAAACCACCAAAGAAAGAAGGAAGAACTCATAGATGAAGAGAAGAAGGAATCACCCAGAATCACTAATATTGAATCTCTAGAAGATAATTGGGAAAACCAAAGGTTGTAGGATGTTAGGGATTCTAAAATTTCCTAGTAATCACCTAATGTTTTAGAGGAATGATGAGGAGATGAGGGAAATTTAAGGGAGGGTGGAACTTATAAAAATGCTATAAATTTTATCCATCCATGATATAAACAGATTGTTCATTTTGTAAACCTCATATCGATTACATTCACTAAAAACCAAGGTACTCAATCCAAAAAACATATGAGTGGTTTCATATAAACAATATATCAATTTATTCCATGAAAAATTTCAATATAGAACTGACAAAAACTCTACCATGAACATTCATGTTAGGAAAAACATTTCACACTATGAACTTCCACTGGGTATAAATTCTAGAAACTTCGTCTTTGAAGTTGTAAAAATCTATTAAAACTAAGAATCAGTGATTCATAATGTGAATCAAGACCTATAGTTGTTTATTAAACTCAAAATCCCCCCTTCCCCCATCCCATATCAAGGATCCCAACACCCAAATATCACAAAGTATTAAGTAGGAAGGGTATATGACATTACATTAGACACATCTAAAATGATTCTAATATTGAATAATAGAAAACAACTAGAAAACTCATACACCAATCACTAAGAACCACAAAACACTCTCCCAGGAGATACCTATGAAACAACGATGAAACGATACCTCAAACACAATAACAATATCTTAAAACATAATACAAATATTTGGACTCCTCATGTATTAGTCATGTTTTAATGATCACAAATATTATTACTTTTAATTAATCTAATTATTCTTTACAAATCATATGCATGATCACAAATATTACTTATCTTATCAAACCTCTGTATTTATGTTTCAAGGTATCTTACCTTATAATGGTTAAGCTTAATTCACATTATGAATATTACTCTTTAAGTTAGAATACAGTTATTTTTATAAGTATCAAGACACCGTGATGTGTAAGACAGACACAGTAAGCATGACACCATGGATTCTAAGTCTCAGACACTGTGACTTGTGAGACACAGTGACCTCAACACACCGTGACAGTAAGCTAGACACCATGAAGGACACACCGTGACTCAAACACCGTGACTCAAACACCGTGACATAGAGACACCGTGAGCCACATACCGTGAATGTCATACCGTGAAGAACACACCATGAAGGAGAAACCATTTTCACAACTACTGTGACACCATTTCTTAACCTTTTTGTCAATATTTTTTATATAAATCTAACGGTCATATTTGATGTTTTTAATGCAATTATTGTTATTTAATGATAGTTGTTGCATGTCAGGAAACTGTACCTTGTACCTATGGAAAGAAAATCATTCCTATTTCCGGAGCTTGAGGAATATAAAGAGGATTGAGCTGCAATAGAGGGCGACACAAATATACACATACCAAAATATACGCGAAACCACAGACAATACATGCGAAGTTATCTATACTGAACAGAAGAGCAATCCTGAGCACTGAAGAACATATTGCTATATCTTCAAAGAACTCTATTGTGTGAAATTCAACACAACTGAAGAACACACGAAGAATCAAGTGAATTTCTTTACATGTCAAAGACACCAAGATGAACCACGACACTATGTTTTTCAATAGAAAAACCAGAGAAGGACTCAGAAGCATTTGTGCTGAATCCAACGAGTCCAGAGCTGCACTGCTAATCACTAGAGCTTTCTAAACTTCCATATACTCTCTCTAAGTGGTTTTTTCATTTAATTTTTATATTAGCGTGTGTACTCTATATATCATACACCCATACTATCTCCTGCGCTGAACTGGAGGATACTAAATCCTCATTCCAAACTTTCTACACCTTCTTGTGTCCAACTGAGGATAGTGGTAGAGGTCAAGTAGGACCCGGATAGCCTGTGCGATGTTGTCTTTGTTTTCCTATGAAGAACAGTGGTAGAGGTCCCTGCGTGGCCTGGAAAATATTGTACTATTTTTAACCCTGAGCTAGGCTGTGGATCACTTTTATATATGAATATGAGGGGACTAAGTCTCGGCTTGAGACTGAACCTCTTGGTTATATCTACTATGCTTTTTATCATAAGTTTAAAGTATAATACATATATCTTTTATATTCTGATACTATTACTTTGAAATATAGACTATTTTAAAGTTACATTGATAGTTAATATAGCAAGTGTTTGTAACTATTGTAAATCAGTAGATTAGTTTCAAAAGCCAATTTAATCTTCTGATTAAATTGACTGGTACCTAATCAATCTTTGAGAACCTAATTGAACCTTTACAATTTTATAAATTCACTACAGTTTAACTTGTTTTAAAAATTGGTGGATTTTAATATAAATTATTTTTAACATAGATTTTAATTAGAACTCAATTGACCCCTCTCTTGAGTATCCACTCCGACCAACATTTGGTATCACATGTTTCATTTTTGTTGTTCAATGTTTTAAAAATACTCCATTTTTACAACTGTGATTTTAGTTGCATCTTCAAAGATCTTAAATTTCTGTTAGTTCTAAATTTTATTTCTTTAAATACCTTTTATAAAATCTAGATATGGACAATAGACTAGAGGGTGCTTCTACTAACATGAAACCTTTCTTTAATGGTAAAAACTACGCCTAGTGGAAACTTAACAAGAAGATTCATTTAGAGAGTATGGGTTTTGATATCTGGACTGCTATATAATCTCAATATAAAATTCCAGAAACTGAAAGAACTATTTGGGATGAACCTACTAAAGTAGCTTACAAAAATAACTGTAAATCTATGAATGCTTTGTATTTTTATTTAGGAGATGAAGAGTTCAACGGAATATCTGCTAGTAAAACAGCTTATGAAATAAAGGATACTTTAGGCGTTTCACATGAGGGAACAAATAATGTTAAATAAATAAGATTAAATACTTATACTATTAAATATGATAATTTTAAAATGAATACTGATGAACCTATTTTTGATATGTATCTTAGGTTCAATGAGATAGTCAATACAATGAGTTCACTTGGAAGGGATTTTCCAGCAAAGGAACAAATCATGAGGATACTGAGATGTTTTCTAGATAGATGGTGAGGCACTTCTATTTCAATCAGAGAATCATGTGACATTGGAGCTCTTCCGGCTAAAGAACTAATTGGTAGGCTTATGATGTATGAGGAAGAACTCAAGGTGAATAAGGAAGAAGATGATGAAACCAAGAGAAAATCTGTGACATTTAAGTATATTGCTTCAAAGATAAAGGACAAATACATAGTTCAAATACAAACTGAAAGTTCTACAAGTGACGATTCAGACTCTTTATAGTGATGCTGAAATTGCTCAAATAGCCAGGAGATTTAAGAAGTTCTACAAGAAGAAGAAATTCTTTAGAAAAACAAACTACAAAGGTATATATGACAACAAAGGTCACTGGAAAAAGGATTTGAAAAATACAGATAAAAGTGATGAAGTAGTCTGCTATGAATGCAAAAGAAAAGGTCACATAAAATCTAATTATCCAAAACTAAAGTTCAAGAAGAAACATGACTACAAGGACAATTAGTATAAGAGAGCTATGAAAGCTACTTGGAGTGATTCAGAAGACAACACAAGTGAATCAGAAGCTACTGATTCTGAAAAGAATCGTGCCAACATGTGTTTCATGACTGACACATCCAAGGTAACCTTAGATACTCCCGTTTAAAATTACTATTATTCTGGAGTTGATGCTGAATCTGATTCTGATTTTGAAGAAATGACTAAATCTGAATTATCAAAATATTGTAACATTCTGGAGGAAACATGAAATAAACTTATAGACAAATACAAGTCATTAAAGATACAACATGCTCTCACTAATAATGTTAAATCCACCCTTGATATAAAAGAAGAAAAGAATTCTCAACTGTTGAAGGAAAATACTGAATTAAAAATGTCTAATGAGAAACTTAGGAAGGACTTAGAAAAATTCACAAAGGGAAAATAAACACTTACTAAAATTTTAGGTAAAAAATTTGCACCAAAGTATACTACTAGTTTGGGATCCTAACCTGGACAGAGACAGTTTCCAAAATAAGATTTATTCCTAAATATGGACAAAATTCTACTTGTTCTAGTTATAGAAATTCATATGATTCAACTAGTTATTCATATAGTTATAGATCAAATAGAGTTTATCTTTCAAAATATTTTGATTCTGTAAATTATGTGAAACCCATAAGAAAACTTTGGGTACCAAAATCATTTATTGCTAACCTGTCTGAACCAAAGAGAATCTGGGTACCAAAATCATATTCCATCTAAAACTGTTTTGTAGGAAACCTGCTTGAAGATTTCCCATATGAATATATGGTACTTTAATAGTGGATGTTCAAGGCATATAATTGGGGATTGCTCATGCTTTAAGAGCCTAATCAAGGTTGATGGAGGCCATGTCACCTTTGGTGATAATTCAAAAGGAAAGATCATCGGCCTAGGTCAAATTGGTAACACTAACTCAGTTTTAATTTCTAATGTTTTATTTGTTGATGGGTTAAAATATAACTTGTTAAGTATATCTCAATTATGTGATGATTGCTTTAATGTTAGGTTTTAAAATGATTCTTGTAATGTTTTTAATGCTAAGAATGTTTTAACATTTTCTGCTTTGATAAATGAAAATTTTTATGCTGTTGATTTGAATTATTTAGCTAAACAAAACATTAATTGTTTAAATTCCTTTCATAAAGAATATTGGATTTTACATAGAAGATTAGGACATTGTAATATAAATTAACTTAGAAAACTGACGATTAATAACTTAGTTAGAGAATTACCCAAACTTGTGTTTCCAAAGGATAAAGTTTGTAATCCCTATCAAAAGGGAAAACAACACAAAATCTCATTCAAAACAAAGAAAGTAGTGTCGACTTCTCAACCCCTCGAGTTGGTTCACATGGACTTGTTTGGACCTTCTTGAGTTTATAGCTTAAATGGGAAGCACTATGGCTATGTCTTAGTAGATGAATTTTCTAGATATACTTGGGTATAATTTTTAGCTCACAAAAGTGAAGCTTGTTCTTCTTTTGTTAAATACTCCAAGTCTTTATAGAACCTTAGTGGACTTAAGATTAAGACCCGGAGAAGTGATCATGGCCGTGAGTTTGAAAAAAATGTGTTTGACTCCTTTTCTTCACAAAATGTCTATACCCACAATTTCTCTGCCTCTAGGACACCTCAGCAGAATGGTGCTGTAGAAAGAAGAAATAGAACCCCTCAAGAAATTTCAAGAACTATGCTTAATTAGTATGACCTGCCTATTTACTTTTGTGATAAAGTTGTAAAAACATATTTTTATATCATCAATAGAGTCTTAGTCAGACCTACTCTCAAAAAGACCCCTTATGAGTTGTGGAACAATAGGAAACCTAAACTTAATTACTTTAGAGTCTTTGGTGGTAAAGTCTTTATTCTCAATACCAAGGATAATCTGGATAAGTTTTCTTCTAAGAGTGATGAAGGAATATTTTTAGGATATTATATAACTAGAAAAGCCAATAGATTTTTCAATAAGAGAACCAAGTCTGTGGAAGAGTATGTTCACATCAAATTTGATGAAACTGATCCACATGAACCTAAGTCATCTCTTGAAAATCATGAAGAAGATTTATCTGTTCTGAACCATAATGATAAAATCAATGAACCTGCTGCAAAGACAACCAATTTTGGAAATATTTCAGAATATGCTCATAAAGAACCCGAACCAAGAGAAGAACCTGAAATTTCTATACCTACATTTACTGGATCAACTAGGATTCTAAATAATCATCCTTTAGATGCTGTTGTAGGAAATCTGGATAGAGGGACATAAACTAGAGCTTCTTTTAGAAATCAGGTTGAACATCAAGACTTCTTGTCACAGCTTGAACCTAAAAACATTGATGATGCTATTAATTATATATTTTGGGTAATTTATATTCAAGAAGATCTCAATCAGTTTGGAAGAAATAATGTTTGGAAAATTGTTTAAAGACCTAAGGAGACTTTCACCATAGGCACAAAAGGGGTGTTTAGAAATAAAGTGGATGAATCTGGAAACATAGTTAGAAACAAGGATAGATTAGTTTCAAAAGGTTATAGTGAAGAGGAAGGAATTGACTATGAGGAGACATTTTCTTCAGTAGCCAGACTATAAAACATTAAGATCTTACATTCTTATGCTGCACATATAAATTTTAAACTATATCAAATGGATGTCAAGAGTGCATTCTTAAATGGGTATATAGCTGAGGATGATTTTGTTGAACAACCACCTAGATTTACAAACCCTTATTTTCCAAATCATATTTTCAAATTATAAAAAGCATTATATAGTTTAAAATAAGCTCCAAGAGCTTGCTATGACAGATTAAGTACTTTTCTTATTTATAAAGGTTTTAAAAAAGTTATAGATGATCCTACCCTTTTTATAAAATAAACTTCTAAAAATGTTTTTGTTGTTCAAATATATGTAGATGATATTATTTTTGGATCTTAAAAAACTTCTCTGTGTACTGATTTTTATATAATGATGCAAAATGAATTTGAAATGAGTTTAATGGGAGAACTAAAATTCATTCATGGATTTCAAATCCTTCAAAGCAATGATGGAATTATTTTCACTCAAAGTAAGTATACTAGAGATCACTTAAAAAGTTTTGGATTGGATAGCAAAAAAAGTAGTGACACTCCCATGAGTACCACCTCTAAGTTGGATCTTGATGAAGATGGTAAATCTGTTGATCAAACCACTTATAGAGGAATGATTGGAAGTCTACTCTACTTGACTACTAGTTATCCTGATATTATGTTTAGTGTGTGTATGTGTGCTCGTTTTCAAGAAAATCCTAACAAATCATATTTAAATGATGTAAAAAGAATTTTCAAATACCTCCGGCATACTCCTAATCTAGGACTATTCTATCCAAAAGGAAAATCATTTGAATTAGTTAGTTTTTCTGATGCTGATTTTTCTGGATGTAAGTTAGATAGAAAAACCACCTCTGGAACATGTCATCTTTTAGGCAAGTCATTAGTATCATGGTGTAGTAAGAAAAAAAATTATGTTGCATTATTTACTGTAGAAGAAGAATACATAGCTGCTGGAAGTTGTTGTGCACAAATATTGTGGATGAAACATACATTCTAGACTATGGATATCAATTAAGACATGTACCAATAAATTGTGACAACACAAGTGCTATTAACATTTCAAATAATCATGTTTCACATTCCATGACAAAACATATTGACGTAAGATGTCACTTTTTGAGGGATCATTATCAAAAGGGTGATACCACTTTACAATTCATTGGTACTGAATATCAACTTGCTGATATATTCACTAAACCATTAAATTATTAGAGATTTTATTACATCATACATGATCTTGGTATGATCAATCATAAATAGATATCTTACTGGTCTTACTGTTTAATATTTTACTATATTTTACTTTAGTGTTTCATGATTCACAGTTTCTCAGTTACTGTTTCATGCTTATGGTCTCACAGTTAACACCTTGTGTTCACAGTCTGTCACCTAACTGTCTCACCATGACGGATCAGTTCACTCACTATCTCACCGTGACGGATCAGTTCACTCACTATCTCACCGTGGCTGCACAGAATAGTCACTGTCTCACTGTGACGAACACTAACTGTCTCACTGTGACGACTGCTTTTCATTGCACCATAATGTCTACTCATGGTCTCACTGTGAAGATTATTTATACTTTTAATTTAACCCGTATCGTGGTAAATTTTATTTCACTACTGTTTGATTTCTCGTGTTTTTGTTTTTATGACGTTTGACATTCCCAAATAATAAAACATAAGGGTTTTCACTCGATTCCTTCCCCGAGCACTCTCCTACTCACTTTCTCGAACCCTCTTTACCTTGAAAACCTTCTCTCCTTATATCTCTCTCGAATCATCAGTGGATGCCCAGGATGAAGCATCCATCTTCACCCTCATCTGAGAAGTGCCGCATGAAGAAATAGAAAAGATCACCGAAGATAGTTCCTGATGGTCCCCTGAATACTAACATAGTAAGTCGTACTGTAGATCCTGAGAAAGTTATTTTCCCTAAGTGGCTGTTGTCTAGCAAGTCTTTGGTTCTAAAAATCATAAGAGAACAAGGATGGATCGAATGTTTCTCTATAAAAGATAGACCTATCTACCCGAGGTTGGTTGCACAATTTTATCAGTATGAAAAGTTTTCCTTTAATGATGGATAAAGTTTTATGGTAACAAGATGGATCAATGGAAAAAAATTCTCATTCTCTTCGAGGCTATGGGCTGCATGCCTGAGGATTCCTCATGAAGGGATCTGTGATTACTACCAGAGAGATCCTCCTCCAACAAATGACATCTTTGATCTGGAAAATTCCTTGGAAATCTTAACTGGAAATGGAACCAAGAGAAGGGTCATAGCTGCAGAGCTGGATGGGGAGACAATGCTCCTGTTTACAATTTTTCATAATTTTATTAGCCTAAGGAAGGGTGATTTTTCAGTATTGAAGTATCAGGATGTGTTACTGATTCATCTAATGAGGAATGTCCATTAGATAAATCTTTGGAAATATATCATTCACCACATGTGTAAACTGATTAAGGTCACTTCCAAATCCACCTCCTTATTTTACTCAAGGATGATCTCAGTTATGCTAGTTTCCAAAGGAGTTGATGGGACGAATGAAGAAATGCTTGTGGATTTTGATTTTTGTTTGTCGAATCCTACCATTAGAAGGATGAAAATTAATTGGAACCCCTAGAAGAAGCAGTGGGTTGATGATAATGAAAAGGTTTATGAGAAGTATAATCATGTTGATTACCCATGAAGGCCAAAGAATATTACTGATCTTGGTATGAAAAAAGATGAAGTGGCTGAGTATCCAGAAGAGGTAGAAGAAGAGGAAGTGGAAGCTGAAGTTCCACCATGAGAAGAGGCTGAAATACCTCTTAAGGAAGCATCTCCTGTTGAGAAACAAAGTACTGTTTTTCCTGCTAATGTTCCTGCGGAAATACCTCTTAGAGAGGAAGTTTATGTTGTTTTTAGAGAAGAAGAATTTCATGTTGTTCTTGGAGAGGAAGAAGCTCCTACTTCTAGAGATGATGTTGATCCAGAAACTCAACCTGAGGCGGCAAGAGATTTGATTATACCTGTTTTAGAGCAGCATTCCATGGAAGAGTATGGTGGTGTAGAAAACCTCCCTGCAATGCAAGAAGGAAATCTAGAAGAAAATCTAGAAGATCTCACCTCTGTGCAAGAAGCTAGTCTATAAGCATAGACTATGGAATAGTAGGTTCCTAAGTACATACCCTCTGCTGAAGAGAGGATGGAAATTTCATTTCAGTTAGTAATGAAAGAAATGGATGAGGAGAATAGAGTTGATCCTATGGATCTTGACCATGCTGCTGAGCCCATAGTTCCTGAAATGGAAGCACCTGTTTAGGGGGAGGAACCTAAAAACCTTGAACATAGTGCAGCTGAGTCTGATGAATTTGAATCTGAACCAGGTGATGCACCTCCTTCCACTAATTCATACTCTGTGTACATTATGTATGAATTCCCCAGCTTTTATGATGTGAGTGAATCACAGAAAGTGACTACAACTAGATTGGATCTCTCCACCTTGTTTCAATTGAAATCAGTCACTCACCCTGAACCTACATCTGAACCTCAGTCTCAACCAGAATCTGCACCAGAATCTGTACCACTACCTTCAACTGCATTCTTACCTGAGCAACAGTCTTTTGTAGCCAAAGATGATTTGAAAGTCTTTGGAGCGACTATCTTAGCTGGAGTTGAGAAGATTATATCCTCTCAACCTCGTCTTGTGACTAAACTAACTCAGGAAGATGCCTCTATTATTTTGTAAAATATCATTTTACGTATTCAACCAAGGAAGATCTGTGAAATTCAAGAAGTCAGGGTTGAAAACAAACTGCTTATTGCTGATGTTGCAACTTTGAAAAGTATGGTAGCCGACATTCAAAAAGAACTATCTTCAAGATCAGAGCCTGGTCCTGTTGTTACTGCTTCTGCACCTGCTGCTACTTCTCCTGAACCAAATGTTTCCAACATTTCTAAAGATATTGTATCTCAGATGCATCCCTACATGTTGTATTTTGAAGAAAATATTAGAAAAACGCACACAAATATGCTGCAACGCATGGGATATCTTGTAGAAAATGTGAATATGCTCACATATGAGTACACTTGATTCCTTCAAAAGGTTTTGAAACAGCTCAAAGATCTAACTATAGTTGTAAAGGATTCTCCTCCATCTGGTCAATCTTCTGTTACTTCTTGGGATGATTCTATGATTAGATCCCTAATCAAGGAATAATTTCAGAATTCCCTTAGTGGTTTAGATTTGTCTTCTTTATCTGAAGTTGTGAATAACAGTGATATAGCACTTGACTTGGTTCGCAATCATTCTAATATTTCTAATGATGCTCAACAGAAGATTACCAAGAAGATTGACTTTTATCTCACCCATATTTTCTCAAAAAGTGACATGACTAATCACTTTAAGTATCTTGTGGAGAATTTGAAATTCCCTCTAGTGACTCAAGCTTTAAAATATGAAGTTTAGAATCTTACAGAGTTCACCAGATTGATGGAAAAATTCATGGAGAATAAGGATTATTTTAAAAAGGCTATGCAATATGGTGGAGAAATCATTACTGATTTCATCAATCTTTTGAAGCCGTATCTTCATGTGTAGAGTACAGCTATAGATGCACCAGTTGCTGCCCCTCTTCGACCAGGTCTACCTGCCCTAGCCTCAACTGCTATGTCAGTCAGCCAAGCCCTTTCTCAGATCAGACCAGTCATTCTTGATCAACCACAGACTAGATCTTCTACAACTCCTGATTTGTCTCCCTCCATATTTGAATGTCTACCTTCCCCATCTTTTTCTACTACCTCCATTCCTTCTTCTACATCAGCTCCAGCTCCGGCTGATAAAGGCAATGAGAAAGCCAATCCGTGATGCGAACCAATGTTTCTTAATTTTTAATGGGATTTATTTTGTTGTTTACTATTTGTATTTCTCTTGTATGTTTTATTTTGAACGTTCTTAATGACAAATGTAGTGTTTCACTCCATTCTATCTACTTTTTGATAATCCCAAAAGGGGGAGAAACAATGAGAAGATTTATCTCTTAGTCTTTTATCTATTATTATTATATATGTTATTTTCTATAACGATGCATTTCCTTTATATTTTAACTATACATGTTTTCTTATCATCAAAAGGGGGAGATTGATGGACTCCTCATGTATTAATCATGTTTTAATGATCACAAATCTTATTACTATTAATTAATCTCATTATTCTTTACAAATATTATGCAAGATCACAAATCTTATTTATCTTATCAAACCACTATATTTATGTTTCATGTTCTCTTACCTTATAATGGTTAAGGTTAATCCACATTATTCATATTACTATTTAAGTTTGAATACAATTATTTGTCTAAGTATCAAGAAACCTTGAAGTTTAAGACAAACACAGTAAGCCTGACACCGGGGATTCTAAGTCTCAGACACCGTGACCAGTGAGACACCGTGACCTCAACACACTGTGACAGTAAGCCAGACACCGTGAAGGAAACATCGTGAGTCAGACACCATGACTCAGACACCATGACATGGAGACACCGTGAGCCACATACAGTGAAGGTCATACCGTGAAGAACACACCGTGAAGGAGACACAATTTGCACAATTATTGTGACACCGTTTCTTAACATTTTTTTCAATATTATTTAAATAAAGCTAACAGTCATATTTGATGTTTTTTATGCAATTAATGTTATTTAATGATATTTTTTGCATTTTACGAAACCGTACCTCGTACCTATGAAAAGGAAATCATTCCTATTGGTAGAGCTCGAGGAATATAAGGAGGATTGAGCTGAAATAGAGGGAGACACAAAAATACACATACCAGAATATATGCGAATCTACAGACAATACACAAAAAGTTATCTGTACTGAACAGAAGAGTAATCCTGATAACTATAGAACACATTGAAATATCTTCAAAGAACTCTCTTATGTGCTATTCAACACAATTGAATAACACACGAAGAATCAAGATAATTTCATTACATGTGGAAGACACCAAGATGAACCACGACACTCTGTTTTTCAACAGAAAAACTATAGAAGGACTCAGAAGCATTTCTGCTGAATCCAACGAGTCCAGAGCTGCACTGCTAATTAGTAGAGATTTCTAAACATCCATATACACTCTCTAAGTGATTTATTTATTTATTTTTTCGAGCAATGTGTGTACTTTGTATATCTTACACACACACTGTCTCCTGCACTGAACTAGAGGATACTAAATCCTCATTCCAAACTATCTACACCTTCTTGTGTCCCACTGAGGATAGTGGTAGAGGTCCAGTAGGACCTGGACAACATGTGCAATATTGTATTTTTTTCCCACGAAGAACAGTTGTAGAGGTCACTACGTGTCCTGGACAGTCTTGTACTATTGTTAACCCCGATCCAGGGTGTGGATCACTTTTATATATAAATTTGAGAGGACTAAGTCACGACTTGAGACTGGACCTCTTGGTTATATCTACTGTAATTTTTAGCTTAAGTTTAAATTATAATATATATATATCTTTTATAATCCACTGCTATTACTTTGAAATAAAAACTATTTTAAATTTAGTCTGATAGTTAAACTAGAAAGTGTTTGTAACTATTGTAAATTAGTATATTAGTTTCAAAAGCCAATTTAATCTTCTGATTAAATTGACTGAGTCCTAATAAATCTTTTAAAACCTAATTGAACCTTTACAGTTTTAGAAATTCACTAAAGTTTAACTTGTTTTACAAATTGGGGGATTTTAATGGACATTATTTTTAATAGAAATTTTAATTGGAACTCAATTCACCCCCCTCTTGAGTATCCACTCCGACCAACACTAATAATCTTAAAATCCATCTCAAAATTCTAACATCAAAACAAATAAAACATCAAAGAACAAAAAACTCTTGGTATTGAGTATGAATCCACGACTCACACACCCAAGTACTCTCCTCTAAACCACCATGTGTCCCTAGGTCTCAAACAAAGGGGATAACTTTTCCTCAATACACCTTCTCCCGAAGGTCTTGAAACTTGATTAATTAGTAATTAAATGAACTATACATCATACCTGATATCCAACCTCCGATTTGATAATGTGGGAATCACCATTAAGGTATAAAAAAGCTGTGTTTTTTAAAATAAATTTTGAACTTTTCCACCTATGGGGAAAGTTGAACTGATAAGACACATCACCAATGATCCTCAACACCATCAGGGTCTAATAAACTAGGGTGATATCTTTTTCCCCTAGATAAACCTCCATTTCCTTTTATAAGGTGAAAACTTTAGGAAAATACAGTCCCTAACCTCAAACTCTAAAGGAATCCTCTTTCGATTGGAATAATCTTTCTGTAGGTCTTACCCCACCTTCATCTTTATGAAAACCACCTGAATCTTATTTATCATGCTCCACACCTCATTAGGAACAATAAGTGTTATCTCCATAATATTGGTCCGTCTTAATGGGGGTTAATATAACCTACCATACAATTCCTCAAAGGAGGGAATACCAATGAATATGTTATTATAAGAAAAATTATCCAACGTAGATTTCACACCCATGATCCACTGAAATCGAAGACACACACCTGTGATATATCCTCCAGTGTTTGGATAGTCCACTCTATGTGCCCAACCATCTGGTGATGGAAAGTAGTGATGTGGAATAAGTGAGAGTCAAAGTTATATTTCAATCCCCACTAGACACTTAAAGTAAACTAAAGGTATGGGTTAAAAATGATGGTTCTTGGAGAACCATGAAGCCTCACCACATCCTCCACATAAAATATCACCATAACATCCATGTTAATCCACTCTTGGATTTCTAAAAATTAAGATGAATTTATCATTCAATCCATAATCACCTATATAGTATCACATTCCCCTCGATCATAGAAAAACCTAGTGACAAAATCCATTAAGATTCTTTATCACATCCAATTGGGGACATCCAAAATATCTAGTAGAGAATAAGGACATGATGGTACTCCTTCTCCTACTATAATACTAGGGATTATTAAATGAACTATTCCATTAACCACTTTATTCTCGATTTCCAAAACTGCCTCTTCAAGGCATGAAACATAATATAACACTGGAGTGCACCACCATTATTAATCTATGAAACATACAACGAGATCCCTTGAACGTCGCTATTAGGATAAAAATACTTCCTTGGAATGTAACCTGATGTTGTTCACCCTCTGAGCTTCCCTCAGAAGCATCACCATGAACGACTTAATCACACATCACCTCTACCTTTGAGTCTCATCATAGAGACTCCTCCAACTTATAAAATGATGTGGGATCTACCATCATCACATAGTGGGATCTCTCAAACCAAGTGACCATCATGTAAACCATCATATCAAGGAAGGATGTCTATAAATACATTTCCACATAAATTAATATGATATTAATTTACATTTACATAGTTGGAAACTTTTTCAGTTGTATAAATTTACTATAGATATATATAAAAATAAAAAATTATTGGTTATTATGTGTCGAAATTTTTTAGATAAATTGCAACATAAATATACTGGAATTAAATACTATATTAAAACATGATAGTCATTTGATTTTAGTACATATATATTCAAATAAATCATTTAAATGATATTCTTGATATTTTATGTATACCCTTATGGTACCTATATATCATTTATAAAGTTTCAAAACTCATATCTCTCTTTCCAAGAATGATTGTAAGCCACTGGTGGAAGAAAATTCCACCTTTCACTCTCCTCTACTTTCAAATGTTCCCATATCCCCATTAAAATCATGTCCAACCAATCCTTAATTCCATTATTTGTTTTACCTGGTTCATTTAATAATGTATCAACAACACTATCAATTATTTTTTTTCTTCATGCATGACAGCAAAAAAATTTATTACAAAAATCATTTCCATTATAGTAATTCAAAAAACACTGATCTATTTTTCCAACCGTTTTTATTATGTTTTTTAAAGTAAGGTTTATGGAATAAAGCGAAAATATACATTAATTTCATGAAATATTGATCACATGTTAATAGAGATGATTATGTAACAACTTCTGTATTTCTATTGAATGATTTCATCCAAGATCAGTATTGATTTCATTGGGGTAAAAATTTTTGGTATCTTAAAAAATATATTCTTCTAGGAATGTTTCAACCAACCTATGTGTGTAACTTATTCAGATATGGGGAACTCTAAAATTACTTTAATTATATATCCTGATAATTTTACCCAAGATGGAAAGTCATTTGTCATCCCACACAACATGGTGATAAAAGAGAATTCATCACTTCTATGGAAATCATACAATGTAACACATATATCCTACATCAATTTTAGATCTTCATTCAATGGATCCAAATAAGCATCAATATCATTACTAGGTTTTTTGGGTCCAGATATTATCAGAAGCAACATATTGTATTTGTGCTTCATGCATAACCATGGTAGACAATTATAATTTACCAATATAATCAGCCATATATTATGAGTACTACATCGTATACCAAAAGGATTCACTTAGTATATAGATAATGCAATAAACTGGTTTATTGACTCACTTCCAAATTCAGGATACTCATGATCAATCTTCTTACACTGAGAAGAGTATGTGGGGTGATGCAGTTTTCCATCTTGAATTATTGTATCTCCGTGCCACGCCAATTGTCTAATGACTTCCTCACATCCATATAGACATCAAATCATTGAAATGATTTGTAAGTACCATACAATTTTAAAGGACATGATTCATCTTTCTTATATCAATCCATGCCACATATTGATATTTTTTTAAGTGATTCATGTTCATTGAAAAACAATATACAATCATTTCGATGTGAATGTATTATTTTAAGGATGATACCCATTTAACATGTAATTCATTTTGAATCATATGTTCAACAATAAAGATCATTTTCTTCCATTAGCATATAATTTTGGAGGCCAAGTAGTTATGAAAATATGGTGTAACTCTATCCACTAAAACCTTTAAAATTATATAGCTTCAGAATACATGAAAATGCTATATATTTAGTATATATTGTTTAACATGGTCTATTTGCACAAATCTTTAACTTCTAAAATATATTTTCAAAATCTTGAAGGAATTATTCCTTTTCCATTTTCATTTCTCCAAAACAATCTCCATCATCATTTACAATAGTAATAATATCTCATGATCCATAAATTGTAGTATCATCTATGTTAGTATCTACATTTAGTTCGTCCATAGGTTTAGTCTAACAATTATAGTTTTGATATAGTTCATTATAGATCAAGTGTTCATCCAACTCATTTGGAATAATTTTTCTTGAATAACAACAATATAAACATAGAAAAAGGACTTGATTAGGGTCAAATGCATGATTTGTTGCAAACTTTATTAACTCTTTAACATCATCCTCATACTTATTTGTTGAATGATTAACATCCATCCATTTTTTATTCATATCCATCCTATTTTGTTTAAAAATATTCATATTTTAAAACAAATGAATAAATATACACTAGGTATGTATATAATGTATCATTTTTTATATTTGTAAATTATATAAAGTATAACTTTAAAAAATATAAATATTAATTCTAATAAATACATATATAAATTATATAAAATAATAGATAAAAACCTACATTTTATAATAAAATGAAAAATATATACATATAATAATGTCATTATTTTGGAAAGAATTAAGTCTTCTCTCTTAGAAGAGATTGTTTTCCTATAGTCAAATAGGTAACTTCATGAATAACGTGATGATATGATGTTATGGTTTTTTCATTAAAATTTAAATATTTAAATATAATAGAAGCTAATATTATATATATATATACATATCCATACACACACACACACATAGATATATAAATACTCTGACACCCATATACTAATTTATATATATATATATACAAATATACAAACACATATAAAAACAATTGAAACAAATATATATATATATATAAGAAATCATTGTATCTCATGTCATGATTCTATAAAAAACCATTAATCACACTCTTCAATCATCTCTATTTCAAATATAGTTTTAGTGTGGCCCAAACCATAACCCAATGAATAATGTTTAATCTATTAATATTTATAAAAATTAAACTTATTTAAAAAATTAATAACATTGATTTCTTATCTAAGAATCACCCAATCTATTAATTATCCACCAAATTGACTAATTACGTATTCGTAACATGGATAACAAATTTCATTTGATAGATTAAAACTATTTTCATTTCACTGAACCCCATTTATATTTTCCAATGATATCAAATAATAAAAAATTGGTTTTTTTTGAAATCCCTATCTGTAGTCTATATTTATATATTCAAAATTAATAAAAATCTAAAAATTGAAAAATTTATGAAGTATTGGGGATCTAAAATGGAAATCACCCTGATAGAGTTTATTTTTTTAAAAAACAATTAGGTAAGAAGAGTTCCAAAAACTAGTTACAGGAAACCATATTGGCTAAAAAACATTATTGATAAACAGGGGAAGATAAACTCAAAAAAATCATTAAAAACACATGAAAGATCGACTGAAAATCCTTAGAAAAAATTTCGTAATATCATACATTATGATTTGGGGTGAATTTTTCTAAAATAGCATGTCAGGTTTCTGTAGAGGTTTGATTGCATGAGAGTTTAATTGTTGCATGGGGAGAGAAGTGACCAACTATGGTTCTTTTTAAAAAGGGAAAAGGATTTTATCAGTAGAAAAGAACTAATAAAAGACAATTTTATAGGTGATAAAAGAATAATATCTCCTAAAAATACTTCATCAGCAAATTTTTATCAATGATATATCAGTATCTTTATCAGCGCTAAGAAATGTGATAAAACTGGTTTTTTTGAGGGATAAATTTTTAGCATCGATAAAATATACATTTATCAGTGCATAATATAAAAATGAGAAAAGAAAAATATTCATAAAATTTAATAAATAAACAATATTTAATATATAAATAATAAATTTTTTTAAAATAAAATATATTAACTATACAAATTACAAAAATATTTAAACAAATACATTTAAATAAATTAATAATATAAAAAAAATACTAAAAATATTAAAAAAAAATAAATCAAAATTAAAAAAAATAATTATTTCAATTGAAAACATATTGAAAATATTAAAACATAATAAACAATATTAAATGAAATAATATTAAAAATGAATAAATAAAAATGACGAAATTACAAAAATATTAAGATAAGTAAATTTATAACATTAATTACATAGATAAAAAACACATAAAAATGGATATAAATTAATAAATAGATAGTATAGATAATATAAATAAAAAATTTTAAAAATGAATTATATGAACTGTTTAATTTATAAATTTATTAAAAAAATTATTTAAATAAATTAATTATATAAAATTTAATCATTTTAAAAATATTAAAAATGAATTACTAAATATGAATAAATATTAATCATATTAATCAAAAACATAATGAAAATATTAAAACATAGTATATTGACCTCACTTGTTTTGATAAATCCCAACTATGATTTTACATGCTTTGATAATCCCAAATATTGTTTATATATATATATTAATTATTTCAATCTATGATCAAGTTGATAATATATTAAAATAATATTTGAAATATGTTAATCAATGTTTATCTATGTTTATATGACTTATGAAATAATTATAACTCAATCGGATATGTTTTTCATAAAATAGATAAGTGTTAGTCAGTAATATGCTTATAGCTACTGATACAGGTCTACCGATACATAGTCTACCGATAGACATAGTCACCGATACGCAGAGCTACCGGTATGTGTAAGTCCACCGGTAGGCACATGTCACCAATAGATCAAGTCCACTGATACAAACAGCTACCGATAGACGCCGATCTACCGATAGAACAAGTCTACCGATATGCATAAGTCTACCGATATACACTTCACCGGTACAGAATGGAGCTACCAATATGCACAAGCTACCGATACAAAGCTTACCAATACAGAGTTACAAAGACAAATTGCTACCGATACAATAACTACCGATACAGATTCACCGAGACGAGCGAGCTACCAATAGACAAAGAGCTACCAATACAAGGAGCCAACAGAATATAGAGCTACTGATACACAGAGTACAACTACCGATACAAGGAGCTACAGGTACAAGATCAACGAGCTACCGATAGGAGCTCACTGTAATACAAAGTACATCATTACATTTATACTGAGAGAAGGAAACTAATGAATGACTGACCAGTCAAACACTATACTCTCAATATTATTTATTTATTTATAAATGGTAATACTTGATGTTTTTAATGCAATTAATGTTATTTAATGATAGTTGTTGGCATGTCAGTGGACTATACCTAGTTCCCATGAAAAGTAATCATTCCCATTGTCAGAGCAAAAATCTATAAAAAGAAAGGACAAAGGCTAGACATAGTGTAATAGAAACAAGGAAGTTAAAAGAGTGTAGAAAAGTTGTTGCACGAAGAGTACATAAAACGGGAAAAAGAATGATGAAAAGGAGTGCATACAGAACGGCTACTTCCATTCTTGAAGATCACAGAACATACACGAAGTCATTATTCCTAAAGGAGAACACAAGCTTCACCTTACTCAAGGAGTGAAGAACAAAAATGAAAGCTCTTCATGCACTCAAGCTGTTCAAACTGAACTTGAAGAAAACGACCCTCTGTTTTTTAGGCAAAAACCAGATAAGGAATCGGAGCTTCATTTACATCAATCCAAGGAGTCTAGAGATTCACTCACAACACATAGAGCACAGTAAACTCATCTCTATCTATTTAGATCTATTGTGTTTATTCATTTAATTTTTCAGAAGTGTATTTACACACTGACTCCTAGACTGAATAGGAGGATTCTAAATACTTACTCCAAACTTCATACACATTACTTTCTCCCACTGTGAATTGGGGAAGAGGTCAAATGTGACCTGGATAGCCTGTGTGCTATTTTTTTGTTCCCACGTTGAACTGTGGTAAAGGTATTAGTACCTGGACAGTCTCTGTACTGTTGTTTACTTCGATCTAGGCTGTGGATCAAATTTATATAAATTTTATGAGAGGACTAAGTCTCGACTTGAGACTGATCCTCTTGGTTACACCTACTGTGCATTTTAGATTAAGTCTAAAGTATACTATATATTTTATATTCCGCTGCTTATTACATGGAAATACAATTTTTTTTAAAGTTACTTTGATTGTTAAATTAGAAAGTGTTTATACTTAATGTGAACCGGTAAGTTAGTTTCAAAAGTTAAGTTTATCTTTTGATTAAATTAACAGATACCTAATAAATATTTGAGAAACTAATTGAACCTTTAAGATCTATATAAATTCACTACAGTTTTACTTGTTTTTAAATTGTGGGATTTTAAGAGAAATATTTTTAACATAAATTTTAATTGGAACTCAATTAACCCCCTCTTGAGTGTCCACTCCAACCCATATTTTGTATCAGAGGGTTGTTTTGTTTATCAATGTTTTTCAGAATAATCAGTTTTTCAACTCTGATTTTAGTTGCATCTTAAATATCTTAAATTTCTGTTAGTTCTAAATTTTATCTCTTTAAATATATTTTCTAAAATCTAGTTATGGACAATAGACTAGAAGGTGCCGCTACCAACATGCCACCTTTCGTCAATGGTACAAACTATGCCCAGTGAAAATATAAGATGAAAATTCATTTAGAAAGTATGGGATTTGATATCTGGACTGCTATAGAGACTCAATATAAAATTCCAGAGACTGTTAGAACTACTTGTGAAAATCCTACTAATACAGCTTACAATAATAATTGTAAATCTATGAATGCCCTGTATTGTGCTTTAAGAGATGAAGATTTTAATAGAATATCTGCTTGCAAAACAACTTATGAAATTTGGGACACTTTGGCTATTTCCCATGAGGGAACAACCAATGTTAATGAAATGAGACTGAATACCTGTACTATTAAATATGATAACTTTAAAATGATGCCTGATGAACCCATTTCTAATATTTATGTCAAGTTCAATGAGATTGTCAACACCATGAGCTCCCTTGGAAAATATTTTCCAGAAAAAGAACATATCATGTGGATATAAATATGTTTACTAGAAAGATTGAGAGGCACATCTGTTTCTATTAGATAATCATGTGATATTGGTACTCTTCCTGTTAACGAATGAATTGGTAAGCTTATGACGTATGAGGAATAACTCAAGGTGAATAAGGAAGAAGATGATGAACCAAGTAAGAAGTCGGTAGCCTTCAATACATCTACTTCAAAGAGTAATGTCAAAGTAAAAGTTCAAAGTGAAAGTGATAGTTCAAGAAGTAATGAGAGTGCATCTGACAGTGATGCTGATATGGATCAGATAGCTAGGAGATTCAAGAAATTATATAGGAAGAATAAATTCTTCATAAAATCAATCTACAAAGGAAAATATGATAAAAAAGGTCATTGGAAAAAGTATTTCAGGAAAGCTGATAAGGGAGATGAAGTTATCTACTATGAATGAAAGAGAAAAGGTCGCATTAAAGCTGACCGTACAAAATTGAATTTCATAAAGAAATATGACTATAAAGACATCAAGTATTAGAAATCAATGAAAGCTACCTGGAGTGCTTTAGAAGACAACAAAAGTGAATCTAAAGTTTCTGAATCTGAAAAGAATCACGCTAACATGTGTTTTATGACAAACACATATGAGGTAACACTAGACCCTCCTTCTTTAAATTCATACTATTCTTGAGTTGATTCTGATTCTGATTCTGAATATAAAAAAATGTCTAGTGAAGAATTATTTGAATATTGTAATATGCTAGAAGAGACCTGTAATGAACTTAAGGACAAGTACAATTCCTTAAGGAAATATCATGATTTATCTAACACTGTTAAATCTGCCCTTGAGATTGAAAAGGAAAAGAATTCTCAACTGTTAAAAGAAAATACTGAACTGAAAATTTCTAATGAAAAACTGAGAAAGGACACAGAAAAGTTCACAAATAGAAAGAACAATCTCAGTAAAATTCTAGGAAAGAAAGTATCACAAATGTATACTACTAGAATAGTCTATCATCCTAGATAGAGATAGTTTACTAAATCTTGATTAATTCCTAAATCTGGCCAGAATGCTTCTAGTTATAGTTCTGGAAATTTGTCTGCTTCAACTAGTTATTTATATGGTTATAGATAAAATAATATTTAACTTTAAAAATCTATTGATTCTATAATTTATATGAGACCCATAAGACAAATCTGGGTACCTAAATCTTTCATTTCTAACCTATCAAGACCCAAGAAGAGTTCGGTACAAAAAACTTTTTCCATCTAAACCTGTTTTTTAGGAAACCTGCTTAAAGTGTTCTCATAAGAAGGTATGGTACTTGGATAGTGGATGTTCAAGGCACATGTCTGGAGATTACTCATGCTTTAAAATCTTAATAAAGGTTGATGGAGGCTATGTCACCTTTGGTGATAATTCAAAAGGAAAGATCATCTGCCTAGGCCAAATTGGTGACACTAACTCAGTTTTAATTTCCAAAGTTTTATTTGTTGATGTATTGAAATACAACTTGTTAAGTATTTTTAAGTTATGTGTTGATGGCGTTAATGTTATGTTTGATAATTATTTTTTTAATGTTTTTAACTTTAAGAATGTTTTAATATGTTCTTCCTTGAGAAATGAAAATGCATATGCTTTTGATTTAACTTATTTAGCTAAAAAAATGTTTCTTGTTTAAATGATTTTCATAATGAATATTGGCTGTGGCACAGAAGATCAGGACATTTCAACATTCACTCACTTAGAAAACTGACTAGGAGGAACTTAGTTAGAGACCTACCCTAACTCGAATTCCCATTAGACAAATTCTGTAATCCCTATCAAAAAGGAAAGAAACATAAATATTCTTTTAAATCAAAGAAAGGAGTTTCATCTTCTCAACCTCTCAAGTTGGTTCACATGGATTTGTTTGTACCTTCTAAAGTTTCTAGTTTAAATGGGAAGCACTATGTCTATGTCTTAGTAGATGACTTTTCTAGATATACTTGGGTATACTTCTTAGCTCACAAAAGTGAATCTTGTTCTTACTTTATTAAATACTCCAAGTCTGTAGAAAACCTTAGTGGACTTAAGATTAAGACCCTGAGAAGTGATCATGGTCATGAGTTTGAAAATCATGAGTTTGAATCTTATTGTTCACACAATGGCTATAGTCCCAATTTTTCTTCCCATAGAACACCTTAGCAGAATGGTGTAGTAGAAAGAGGAAATAGAAACCTTCAAGAGATTGCAAGAACTATGCTTAATGAGTATGACCTTCCAATTTATTTTTGGGCTGAAGCTGTAAATACATCTTGTTATATGATCAATAGAGTCTTGATAAGACCAGTTCTCAAGAATACCCTTTATGAGTTGTGTAATAATAGAAAACCTAATGTTAATTACTTTAGAGTATTTGGTTGAAAAGTCTTAATTTTCAATAACAAAGATAATATTGAAAAGTTTGTATCCAAAAGTGATGAAGGAATCATTTTAGGATATTCTATAACTAGAAAAGCCTATAGAGTTTTTAATAAAAGAACCAAGTGTGTGGAAGATTCTGCTCACATCAAGTTTGATGAAACTGATCCACATGAACATAAGTCTTCTCTTGAAAATCTTGAAGAAAATTTGTGTATTCTAGACCTTAATGATAAAACCAATGAGCATGTTAAAAAGAAATCCAGTTCTGTACATATTCCAGAATCTGCTTCTATAGAACCCGAACATAGATAAAATCCTGAAATTTCTAGTCCTAACTTTACTAGATCAACTAGGATTCTAAAGAATCATCCATTAGATGTTGTTGTTGGTAATATTGATTGAGGGACACAGACTAGAGCTTCTTTAAGAAATCAGGCTAAACATCAAGCCTTTCTATCACAGTTAGAACCTAAAAATATCAATGATGCATTCAATGATGAATTTTGGGTAATGGATATGCATGAATAACTTAATCAATTTGAAAGAAAAAAAGTCTGGGAATTAGTTGACAGAACTAATGACACTTTGAACATAGGCCCCAAATGGGTTTTTAGAAACAAAGTTGATGAGTCTGGAAATATAGTTAGAAACAATTCTAGGCTATTCGCACAAGGAAATTGTCAAGAGGAAGGTGTAGACTATGAGAAAACGTTTTCCCATGTAGCTATATTAGAAGCTATTAGGATCTTACTTGCCTATGCTTCGCATTTGAATTTCAAGTTATATCAAATGGATGTTAAAAGTGAATTTCTAAATAGTTTTATAATTGAAGATGTTTTTGTTGAACAACCACCTGAATTTACTAATCCTCATTTTAAAAATCAAGTTTTCAAACTATATAAAGATTTATATGGTCTAAAACAATCTCCAAGAGCTTGTTATGATAAACTTAATAATTTTCTTATTTCAAATGGTTTTACTAAAGGGTTTGCTGATCCAACTATTTTTATTAAAATAATTTCTAAAGATGTTTTGATAGTACAAATCCATGTTGATGATATTATTTTTGGATATTCTAAACATTCTTTATGTACTGATTTTTCAAAAAATATGCAAAATTAATTTCAAATGAGTTTAATGGGAGAACTCATATATTTTCTTGGATTTCAAGTTTTTCAAAATGAAAATGGTATTGTTTATAATCAATGTAAATATACAAAGAATATTTTAAAACGTTTTGGTTTGGACAGTATTAAGGAAAGTGATACACCTATGAGTACTGTCTGTAAATTGGATGCAGATGAAACTGGAAAACCAGTGGATCAAACCAATTACAGAGGTATGATTGGAAACTTACTTTACCTTACTGCTAGTCGACCAGATATTATGTTTAGTGTGTGCATGTGTTCACTATTTCAATCTATTCCCAAAGAATCACATTTTCTTGCTGGTAAAATAATTATTAAGTATCTTAAACATACTGAAAATTTGGGTTTGTTTTATCCAAAAGGACAATCTTTTGAATTAATGAGTTATTCAGATGATGACTTCGCTGGTTGAAAGTTATATAGAAAAAGCACATCTGGAACATGTCATTTATTGGGAAAATCCTTAGTATCATGGTGTAGTAAGAAACAGAATTATGTAGGTTTATCTACTACCAAAGTAGAGTATATAGCTATTGGTAGCTGCTGTGCACAAATTCTATGGATGAAACACACTCTTTTAGACTATGGATATGATTTTAAGCATCTTTCCATTAACTGTGATAACACCAGTGCAATTAACATTTCAAAGAACCATGTGTCTCACTCTAGGAATAAACACATTTATGTAAGGCACCATTTCTTAAGAGATCATTACCAAAAAAGGTGATATTAATCTTGAATTTATAGGTATTTAACATCAATTAGCTGACATTTTCACCAAACATGTAAGTTCATATAGGTTAAGTTACATTAGACATGAGTTAGGAATGATTAACCTTGACCTCTAGGTACCTCACTGATGTGAAAAATCACCGATGTCCCTCACCGATGTGAAACCTCACCGATGTACCTCACCTATGTGAAACCACACCGATAAACCTCACTAATAGATAAACCTCATCGATTAGGAATTCTCATCGAAATAACCTACCAATGCGTTGTTTTAAACTTCTGTCTACCACAAGAATATGTATCGTTTATACTTTACTTATGATATATTAATTATTTATTTTATGATTCCTAAATGATAAAACTAAGCCTTAATAACTTTTCGATCCACATCAAACCCTTTTCCCTCAAGCCTTAGCTCCTGAATCTCTCAAAAACCCTAAGTTTCTTAAACCAGAAATGGAAAAAACCAAAATTCCCTCTGTCAGAGATGATGTTGATAAGCCGAATGCGAAGAATCCAAATACAGATGAAGAAGGAAGTAGTAGTGTTAGTAGAATAAGGTCAGTAAGGCAACAGGTGAACCCGCACTTACAGAATTGAGTTATTGTGATTGAAAAAGTGTTGTGCGTGGAATGGATGCTATCTAGTAAATCTCTAGTTCTTGTGGTGATGGATGATCAGAAGTGGGTAGATTTCTTTTCGAACAACAACGGCCCCTACTATCTGAAGTTAGTGAAACTGTTATATGAGTTTGTAACCTTTGAGAAATCAGAATATGAGAACCGAATGATTTCCTTTGTGAATGGAAAGGAGATATCTTTTTCATTGGTTGAATGGGATGAATTCATGAAGGTTCCACATGAAGGTGTTCCTGGATATTTCTCAAGATCAGTAACACCTACAACTAAGATATTTGATTATGAGATTACCTTAGAAGAACTCACTGGTAGTGGAAAGAAAAGGTAGGTGGTGGCTGCTGAAATGGATGGAGAGAAAAAATGGATGTTCATGTTTTTTCAGCATGTTTTAATTCCAAGAAGAGGAGACTTTACAAATGTAAGATATCAGGATATCTACTTGTTGCGTCATTTGAGACATGGTGTGAAAGTGAATCTGTGCGGGCTTCTGATGATTCAAATGGAGGATATGATTATAACAAATTAAAAAAACAAATTCCTTATTCTTTTCCAAGATAATCTCAGCGATGATCTAAGTGAAAGGGGTAACAGAGTCTTAGGATGAGACAGTTGTAGTAAATAATAATTTTTGTATCACAAACATAGTTTGTAAATACATGAATATAAACTGGAATCCATGGAGAAGAGAGTTGGTCAATGATGATAAGAAGTTATATGATAAGTTCAATCCTGTGGATCATCCTTCAAGGCCTAAGGATGTGAGGGATCTAGGTCTAGGACCTGATGAGGAAGAACCTGAGTACAGTGATGAGTCTTATGAAGAGGAGACTTCTATGGCTGATGGAAGGGATTTGGACTTGCCCCCAAGTCCTGTTGCTGAAATTTTATCTTCAGGAATGGAAACATTATTAGAAGAAGAAACACCTATTGTTGAGGAAGACCAGCCACCTCCTGAGAATGAAGAAGAAAAAGAGAATGAATCTGAAGCCTATGATTCTGTCTTCTTGAGTTTGAGTCCATTGATTGGAAGCTTAGTTATGCCCATTAAGGATGTAGTGGGTGAGATGGAATGACTTGTGTTTAATCCAGAAGATCCTCTTGCAGTGGAAGAGATGGAGTTGATTTTAGAAGATTCTTCTAAAGAAGAAAGACTTGCTGAGAATGTTGTTGTTGTACAAGAGAATGCACCATTTGAGGGGGAGCAGCCAATCAGATTTGGCAGTGTTTTAGTAGCAGTTGAGATTGAGGATTGGACAGAAGACCCAGGTTTTGTGGTTTGTGGATTGGATTATCTAGATTCTGTTAATGATACTTCCCTCAATAAGCCAAAAACCAATTATGATATTCAGACTGAGTTGTTACTTGAAGATGTGGTCATAATGCATGATATGGAAAAGCTAAAGTCTGATCTCAAAATCAGTTTTGTGGAAGAGATTATGAAAATGGAAGCTTCACTGGTGTCATCCATTAAATCGATTATAAATGATTCAGTAACAAGTATAGTATCTGAAAGAGCACCAGTTGTGGTTGCACCAGCTAATATGATCACTAGGGCTGATCTTGAATCTTTAAAGAATGAGATGAAAGAGTTTTTTAGTGCCTATGTTTCCGAGTTAAAGCACTGTTTTGTTGAAGAGATGAGAAATTTGGAAAAGTATTTTGAACTCTCTCTTGGATTTAATGTCTATGCCTTTGTAGCAGAGATAGTGGATGAGGTTATAGCTTTCCAGACTAAAGTATCAAGACTGGCAGAAGATGTTGAAGTTCTAAAGAATTTTGTTATTCCTTTAGAAGATTATATGAATTCTAGATCTCAAGCAGAAAACAATTTAGCTTATGTCAAAAGTGTTGTAAGCCAGATGGTATCAGTATTTGAAGGATTTAAAACCTCCATGAAAGATCATGTTAGAACCCAAGATTCTCAAGTGAAAAATCATATCAGTGGGTTGACTAAAAATTTAAAGGAAACAATAAAATTTTCTATTAGTTCTATTTCTTCTAGATCTTCAGTGGATTTGGATCAGATTAGAGTTGTGATGAAGGAGGATCTCAGTTCAGCATCAAGCAGCGGCTCTGTGGACTCATCCGATCTGACCAAAGTGGTCACTTCTACTAGAGATTCAACTAGAAAAATAATGAAGATAGTCCAAGACTATATGAGAGAAGCTTCTGCCTCTCAGAAAGAGGTGAAAGAAAAGGTAGAATACTGTTTCCAAAGGGTTTATACCAAGCATCAGCTCAATAACCATTTAAATATTATGTTAGAAAACATGAAACTCCCACTAGTCAATGAAGCCTTTAGGGAACAACTAAGCAAGCTCAGAGAGTTGACTCCAGCACTAGACAAATTTATGGAGAACAATGATGATTTCATATCTGCTATGGATAGATGACGAGGAATCATTATGGATTTCAGAAATCTTTTTTTGCCTTTCTTGCATGTCAATCCTAGGCTAGTGATATACCTCCAGCTTTACCTACCTCTACCTCTACTACTTCTCTGATTCAGATGACCCTAGTCCAAGCCATCAGAAGCCTTACTCCGATGATCACTCAGAGAGCTACACAGTCCAGACTAGGAACAGTTTCAGTAGCTCATCCACCTCTAATCATCACTGGAATTCCTAAGCCTACACCTGCATCCACCTCACCTAAATCTTCTTCTGACACCAAGGGGAAATCTCATTCTGAGGATGTGGATCGATCAGTGGCTAGGATTGTTTGATAGGAATTACCTGTATTTATTTTTGTATCTCTTTGTAATCTATTTAATCCAAGAATTATATATGTGATCTTACTTTCTTTTAGCATTTGTAAATTCTCTTTTCATGTGTTTTTCTTTCTTGTCCCACTTTTTGATTATCACAAAGGGGGAGAAATATTTTCTAAGGGAAACATATCTCGGAATAATAACTTTTATGAGAAAGGGGATGAAATTTATGAGTTTAATTCATTTCCCTCTAATAAATTTGTTTTCTATTTTATCATTGATATATATACTTTATAGTACATTGTTTTCTCTGATACTTTAATTCACTATCCTCTAATACATTACTGATTATTTTGCGATTATAATATCATAGGTTGTGATTATCAAAAAGAGGGAGATTGTTGACCTCACCTATTTTGATAAATCCCAACTATGCTTTTACATGCTTTGATAATCCCAAAAATTGTTTATATATATATTAATTATTTCAATATATGATCAAGTTGATATTTATATTAAAATAATATTTCAAATTTTTTAATCAATGTTTATCTATGTTTATATGCCTTTTGATATAATTCTAACTCAATCGGATATGTTTTTCATAAAATAGATAAGTGTTAGTCATTGATATGCTTATATATACTGATACAAGTCTACCGGTACATAGTCTACCGATAGACATAGTCACCGATATGTAGACCTACTGGTATATGTAAGTCCACCGGTAAGCACATGTCACCGATAGATCAAGTCCACCGATACAAATAGCTACCGATAGAATCTGAGCTACCGATAGAACAAGTCTACCGATATGCATAAGTATACTGATATACACTTCACTGGTACGGAATGGAGCTACCAATATGCACAAGCTACCGTTACAAAGCTTACCGATATAGAGTCACACAGACAAAGAGTTACCGATACAATACCAACTGATATAGAGTCACCGAGATGAGTGAGCTACCGATAGACAAAGAGCTACAGATACAAAGAGCCACCGGTATATAGAGCTACTGATACACAGAGTAACAGCTACCGATACAAGGAGTTACAAGTACAAGATCAATGAGATACCGATAGGAGATCACTTCTATACAAAGTCCACCGTTACATTTATACTGACTGAAGGCTACTGATGAAAGACTGACCAGTAAAACTCTATACTCTCAATATTATTTATTTATTAAGAAATGGTAATACTTGATGTTTTTAATGTAATTAATGTTATATAATTATAGTCGTTGTCATTTCAGGGAACCATAGCTAATACCCATGGAATGTAATCATTCCCATTGCCGGAGCTGAAAGCTATAAAAGGAAGGACAAAGGCCAGACAAAGTGTAACAGTAACAAGGAAGTGAAAAGAGTGTAGAAAATTAGTTACAAAAAGAGTACATACAATGGGAAAATGAATGTTGAAAATGAGTGCATATAGAAAGTCTAATTTCATTCTCTATGATAACTAAACATACATGAAGCCATTATTCCTAAAGGAGAACACAAGCTGCACCTTACTCAAGGACTGAAGAACAACAATGAAATCTCTTCATGCACTCAAGCTGTTCAAACTGAACATGAAGAATACGACCCTCTGTTTTTCAGAAAAAAACCAGAGAAGGACTCAGAGATTCATTTACATCAATCCAAGGAGTCCAGAGCATCACTCACAACACATAGAGAACACTAAACTCATCTCTATCTATTTATCTCTATTGTGTTTATTCATTTAATTTTTGAGCAGTGTATTTATACACTGACTCTTGGACTGAACTAGAGGATACTAAATCCTCACTTCATACATCGTACACATTACTTTATCCCACTGTGAATTGTGGAAGAGTTCAAGTGTGAACTGGATAGCCTGTGTGCTATTGTTTTGTTACCATATAGAACTGTGGTAGAGGTCTTAGTACCTGGATAGTCTCTGTACTGTTGTTTACCCCGATCCAGGGTGTGGATCAAATTTATATAAATTGTTTGAGAGGACTAAGTCTCGTCTTGAGAATGAACATCATTGTTACACCTGCTATTCATTTTAGATTATGTCTGAAGTATAATATATATTTTATATTCCTCTGCTAATTACTTTAAAATACAATTTGTTTTAAAGTTACTTTGATAGTTAAATTAGTAAGTGATTATACTTATTGTGAACCAGTATGTTAGTTTCAAAAGTTAAGTTATTATTTTGATTAAATTAACGGAGACCTAATCAATCTTTGAGAAACTAATTGAACCTTTACAATCTCTATAAATTCACTATATTTTAACTTGTTTTTAAATTGGGGAATTTTAAGAGAAATATTTATAACAGAAATGTTAATTGGAACTCAATTCACCCCCCTCGCCCCTCTAGAGTGTCCACTCCGACCAACATATTTAATAAATTTGTATAAATAAAACTTAAAAAATGAATAAACTCCAAAAATATTAAAACATAACAAATATTAAAAATGAATAAATAATATCAAATGAACTAATATTAAAATTGAATCAATATAATATAATAAATTTAAATAACATTTTAAAAAATTTATTTCATAAAATTAATTACATGATATATAAACACATAAAAATAAATAAAAAAGAATAAATATATAATTGTAATGGCCAATAGATTTATGGGTCATTGTTTTGGGACATAATTTAACTATTTCATTTAATGGGTGGTTGGGTTTTATAATCAAGACTTGAATAGGGATTCTAAGAGTTTGGAATCCCTTAAAAAGTATTTTTGGAAATGGATTGAGGCATCATAGGTGCGACATGTTCTTGGGAGGGCATTAGAGGAAGGTCTTGTGGTCATACTGATAAAAAGAAGCAACAATAGCCCCTTCAAGGCATAAACTGGTATCCATTCCATGAAAGGTTCACAGCAGGGGAAGCCCCCTCTTCATGGGTGGTTCACACTGTGAAATGTGTTTATAGCTTGTAAAAAATGGGTGGTCAACCTAGTTGGGGGCCAACCCCTCACCCTATGTCTTTTAGGGTGAGACATGCGTGGGACGGAATCATTGGTCCACTCTCCTCTCCCTCTGATCCCCATTGATGTTGGATGATTCTTTATGGTGTTTCTTAGAGATTCGGGGGGGGGGGTAATACCATCCCTTAGTTCGTGTTTCCCTATACTATGCATTGATTTGGGAGATTTTTGTGGAGTTTTCATTTTGATTCCATCATAGTGTGGTGGAATAAGCCGATTTGTATGAGGTTTTAGTGTGTAGTGGATAGAGGAGGACCAGAGACATAGCCTAAATGATTTTTATTATTATTTTAGATGATGGAATCTACTTCCCTATTCTACTTATGGTTTTTTGTGATATTGGATCAAATTGATAGCTTTATAGGCGAGGCATGATAGATCTTGGACAAGATCATTTCAGGGTATGACATGGACCATTTATTGTCAGTTGGTTAAGGTTTCGCTTCTATAATAATGATAAGTCACTTTTCCATCAGTTATTCCTCTTTTGTTTAAATTAGATAATTAATTATAAATTTTTATAATTAATTATTTATGTTTCGTGGTGTGAGGCAGGAGCGTGGGAGTTGATAATGGTTTTGGATTGGTTCGTAAATACATGGATGAGGTGTTGTAGAGCTTGGGTTGGGTGGTAACTCATATATAGAGGTCGGTAGTGTAAAGCCATATAATTTTTTTCCTAATTTGTTATGCCTTGTTTCAATCTTCTCCTAATATATTTTTGGTTGATCCATACTTGGAGTAATGTTTGGTGAGATTTGGTGTATCTTTTTGGGTGTTTTGGAGCCTATTTGGTTTAATATGGGCTACACCACAACCATGGTACAAGTTGCGGTGGTCTCTGGTGAGCCCCTATGCAATGAAAGCAAGGAAAACCATGGAATAATAAATCATGGCCATAAGCATGGAACATTAGGGAAACACATTTGGTCCATGGACATAGTGACCTCAGCATGCATGTGGTGGAGGATATGGTGGGGTAAATTTAGTAAGGATCTCAGAAATATCCAATAGGGGGTAGCCATGTCAGGATACCTGGGTCGTTGTGATCTATACAACCAAGGTCATGGTGGAGGATTTGGTCACGACCATGATAATGTTTTAATAAATGAAAAAACTTTTTCTTCATTGATATCGATAATTTTTAATGGGAAACACATGAGACTTTAATGAGGGGTCTTAAATGTGATTTAATTAAATTATTCCCCTTATTAATCAATCCATGCTTATTACCTTGATCGTTCCATAGAATGAAATGATTATTGATGCGTTTAAAACCTTTTATAGATGATCTTTTGGTGAAACGTTGAATGATATTTTTCTTTAACCAGTATCACATGGTGATTCCTTCCATAAAGGGGATTGTTTTTATTGATCTAAATTTATGTGGATCTTGGATCCTCTTATATTATTGCAGTGATAAGGGTGAAAATTTATTATCTTTCTACCAAAACTATATCTATAAATGTTTACATATTTTCAGAGGTATGAAAGTGTAGATACAATCCCTCCGATTGTTTCCTTGTTTATTCTATAACCCTTGTTACATTGGTATGGAATCCGTTCAAGGGACCCTTGATGTGAGTGTTTGATTTGATGGTGCACATGTGAGATTTGGGAGTCAAATCTTGGTGAATCTTCAAATTGGAATAATCAATATTACAGTATGAAGATCCTTACCATGTATATTCTATGTATACAATTATTTGATATCTATAGTTTTTTTTGTATGTGAATTTAGACCATGTTTGATGTTTGATCATAGGTGTGTGCATTTGTATCCCATGAGGCCCTGTATAATGTTTGATCATAAGTGTGTACATGTGTAGTCCTTGTAACCATGTTTTAGTGTGATCTATAGTGACCCAGTATTAACACACATAGATATTACATCATTTTTATGAATGTTCCATACATTATATAAACACACACTTGAGGAAGATAATAGTTCAGTGCCTTTGGAAACCTAGAAACATAAACAGTAGTCCATAGGTGAGCTACATCATGTTCCACTATATTTTATATTTTTAGCTCACTTATTAGACATATCATATATAATAAATATCTTCATTTCCTTGGGATAGTAAACATAATAAAGGGTGTGCTTATATGGTCAGTAAGGGTAAACAAGGGAGATATATAAGCATAACTTGATCATAAGGGTATGAGAACATGATCATAACATTTGAAAAGAATACCATATATATCAAATATCAAAATATTTCTTAATTTCATAAATTATAGTTGTTAATAATTCATGAATCATATGAAAATAAAATAATATGAACCATGAAAGAATAAGATTGGTATAAGACATTAGTTTTTTGGCATACAAATAAGAATCTAAAATCATTTTCATATTAGTGAGGGATCATTGAAAACGATGAAATATTAGAATGGGTGAACTCCCAAAACCATTATAGTAGTCATGGTTAACCACCAAGATAATCATAGTGGACAATGTCCTCCACTAAATTGAGTTAAACCCTAATTCCATTAAAGTCAATCTGATGAGATATAAATCTTTACCTAATTCATTGGATGGAGATATAGGTCCCACCCATCTCATAATGAAAATCATATTTGTGTGCGACACAAGGCCATAAAAATTTATCATATCATAACCTTGGAAATGAAATGGGAATCCTAAACATTTCATCATATCATAACCTATGGAAAATGGATAAGACTCATAATCATTTCATCATAGAATAACTCATTAAAGTAAGTGGGTTTCATATGCATTTTCTCATGGTATAACCCATGGAAGAGAAATGTGTTTCATAAACATCATTAAATAAAAACATAAATGTTATATAGAAAAAATATTAATGGTACCCTTGGATCATATCCTCGGTAGGGAATAAGTAACACCAAAGGATTTCAACTTAGATAGAAAATTATTTTCATAATTTTAAACATTGTTTGAGAAAAAATATATTTTTTTATTTTGAAAAAGAAATAAAAAATAAAATATTTCGAAAATAAATTTGAAAACATATAAATCAAGCTTTTAAGAAATGATCGTTCATGTTGGTAGTAAATTTCATCCATTCTATATATGTTTAAATAAATATTCCCTCTACATTTTAGTAAAATCTAAATGGGAATTGTTTTTGAAATCCAAAATAATTACTACTTTCAATTATTTTTGAAAAACGTAAAACATGTGTAAAAAAATATTTTAAAAAATATAATATAGTAATAAAAAAATTGAGAACATTTCTATGAAAAGAAAATTTGGAAGAAAACATATTTCTGAACGAAGAGAGCAATAGTGTTAGATTTTCTTTTTTTTAATTTTTGTAATTTTTTTAATTTTCTTAGTTACCAAAGAGTAGGAAAATCAAACCATTACTTGAATTTTTCATGAATAAATAGTGGATAATTAAATATATTATGATTATTGAGATTTATATCATGATATTTCCACATTGTATACTTAATCATAATCAATCCCGATAAATGATGAGATTGTGGTGTAAAATCTTTACCACTTTGGTAATAATAAATTTTTGGCCAGATGATGTAATAACATCAGACAAAGATTAAAAAACAATTAATATAATTAAATACATGATATTAAATGTAATAGGGGATGAATATACACCTCATAAAGGAATACAAGTGCATAGCATAACATACATCTCAAAGAATGTAAATTTTGACAAAATTACCTTACAGTTTTGGAAAATTTTAAACTATGAACCATTTGAATGAGAGATCATAAAATGTATATGCAAATACACATAAATTAAATGATAAAAATAATAAATTACATTCATGGTAATTATATACCAAAAATTAAATAAATACATGGTGAACATGACATGTGTCTCGTAGAAAATAAAAGTGAGACCAAAATCACCTTACAATAAGTCTTGAATTCCATCTCATAGGTTTAACCCCATGTATAATAAATATATGTTTATTCTAAATATATTATAGATCCATATTCATATATATATATATATATCATACCTTATATTATTTTCTTATGATTTTATATTACCTGTTTATTAATAATTCCATGTAAAAGTTATGTTTTGGCTAACAGTCTCTGTTTTTTTAAAAGTTTTGATTTGTTATATTTTTATATTACCTTAATTTAATGAAGATTTAATCATCTAAAAAATGAAAAAATTATAAATTTAATATATATATATATATGTGTGTGTGTATTTATTTATTTTTAATAAACTATAAAAATTTTAAAATAGAAATTAAATACAGTATTCATAGAGATGGTAGGTCATACGTATGCATGAATGATGCTTTAATTTTATTATCGGTTCGAAAGAATGAAAATTATATGAAATATATTATCAATAAAGAATCATAGTTTTTAATATATATCACAAATTTTTAATAAACCCATTCTTAATACATTTTATGTAAATTGTGAATGAATCACATCACTTATTAAGGTGGTGGTACACCGTACACATAAACGACATTATCATATTCCAAACAAATGGAAAACATAAAGATATGTGTGATATAATAATTAAAGGATAATAATATAATCATAAATATAATATATATCATATATAAATTTTACTTCCATCATTATTCCTAAACATGAGATGTAGTAATGGAAAAACGAATGACATCGGTTTGCAGGACGACAATCCACAAGACTCACAAATGATGATTTCACAACCCATTTCATTGAAGAGTATGTGGTTATAGGTAATACCATTAAAATACAAAACATATAATTGTATTTAATATATTTATTTTATTATATAATCATGATATAAAAAATATTAAATGGGTTTTAGGAATAAATAAAATAAAAACATTCATTTATGAACGTTACATCTTCTATGGGTATCCTCCTTAGGTTTGCACTAAAATACTTATTTGAATGGATTTCTACCAAAAATGAGGATTTTATGATGAGGTAAGGTATGTTTATAAGTTAATTTTATAGGAATTATCTGAACCAAATAGGTGTGAGGGTGTGATTAAGAGAGGAGAGGTGGTTTCCTTTTATAAGTGGGGTGATTGGAAAACATGTAAATTTTTAAAAGATAGATTTATACCCATGTTTTTTATATGATGAACTGGTAAAAAAAGGATCATTATAAAAATTAATATTTTTAATAATATAAATATCAAAATACAATTGTTTTTAGAGATTTTTATGAGTGTTTTTACCCATATCTTTTTAGTTTAACCCCTAGTAAACTCATTTTTACCATAACTATGGTAATTAATTTTAACTAAATTCACTGTTCATTTTGGTAATAACTTAAGTTGAAATTATTAACTATTATAAATTATGCTGATTCCAAATATTTAAACCATTTTTAAAAATTCTAATTACATAATTAGAAAAAATAATTTAAAATTAATACCAGAGAGGTGACGAGAATGTGGGGTTTTTAAGTGAAAAAGTTCAACTTTTTTAAATGTTTTTATATCTAAATTCAATATGAAATTAATTCCAATGACCTATATAGATTAATTGATATTAAATTTAAATAATATTTCTTTAATAACATTTCAAAATATAATTGAACACTATAAATTAAATAAGTGAAAAGATGGTCTTTAATTGGAATTTAGTATATTTCTCTATTCATAAAAAATTAAAAGTTTAAAAAAATCCCAAAAAATCACCATTATAAAATTTTGACTTTACAAATTATAATATAACATTTATTTTATCAAATTAATTTAATAAGAGTTTCAATAATTAAAATTATTATTATTCACAAAATAAATAAAAATCATTTCTTTGAGAATATGGTATTTTCAAAAATATAAAGACTAAAAAAAATATATTTTTTATTATCAATTTATTTATTTTTATATTAAACCATTATAATTAATATTTTAAAATTATTTATTACTATTCATTTTTCTAGGTCTAATAGCTAGGTTATAACAGTCACATTTGAATAATATTAATAATATCTCGTGGTTTTGTTTAAACATAGCATCATGTGTCACAAAATATAACTAAGTGTCATGTGTATTGAAATATAATATAGAGTTGTGTGTAAAAAATATATTGAATTGGTGTTATTTTTAAATCAACCCATCAAATAAATTTAATTTATTCGAAAAATAGAGTTACTAAAAAAACTCATGGTGATATATTCTACCCCCTTAAAATGAATTTCTCCCTCAAAATTCATTACTATGATACAGAAAAATGAGTATAACTTTTCCTCATCATATCATCAAGTTCACATGTAGCTTCTTCAAACTGGTGGCTTCACCAAAAACTTTTGACCAGGTGAGTGGTCTTGTTTCGTGGAACATTCCTTATACGGTCCAGATTTTCCATGAATTGTCCCTCAAAAGAAAGATCTTCCTCCTGTGGTGTGACCTATAATTTCAGTACATGTGAAGGGTTAGGTATGTAATTACTCAAGAGAGATACTTGAAACATGTCATTTTTTAAGATAAGATCCGTGGAAGCACCAAACGATAGGCTACTATCCTAATATGACCATGAATTACAAAGGGACTGATATACCAATGGATTAGTTTCCTTTTATTTCTAAATATCATAATCTTATTCTATGGATAAATTCTTTGAATCACCTTATCACCAAGTTCAACATCTATATTACACCAAGTATTATCAACAAATAATTTCAATTGACTTTAGGATTCCTTCATTTTATATTGAATGTATTTAACTTTTTGTTTTATTTCTTTAGCTATCTCAGGTACCCATAGATTTTTTTCCTCCAACTTCATTATTGTATGTTGAATCTATAAATTTCCTTCTATATAGGGATTTTTAATAATCCATATGAGTTCTTGACTGAAATATGTTATTGTAATGAAACTCAACTTGAGAAAAGTTTTGATCCCAAACACCTTTGAAATCCAAAGAACAATTTATCAACATATCCACTTGGGCTTTATTGGTTCTTTCATAATGAATATCTATGTAGGGATGATATAATGTTTGGAAACTCAATTACATATCAAGGGGTTGCAGAATAGTTTTCCATAACTTTGAGGTAAACCTCATATCCCGATCAAATACAAAGGAACACGGCACTACATGAAGCCTTAACACTTTCTTAATGTATATCTTGGAAAGCTGATTCAGATATATTTCTTCTCTATTTGCGATGAACTATGATATATTAGTAAGGCTATTTACTACAACCAATATAGAATTATTTTATTTATACAATTGGGGGAGTCCAATGAAAAATTCCATAGTGATGTTTTCCTATTTCCATTTTGGTATGGGTAATCGATGCAACAAACCCTTAGTGTTTTTTTATTATTAACTTGCTTATTTTCCAAGAACCAAGAGACAAACTATATAATATCTATCTTCATTAGATACCACCAAATTTATTATTTAAAATATATATATATATTCATTCTTCCAAGATGAATATAGAATGAATAGCTATGATATTCCCTTAAAAATCATTCTTCAAATATGGAAGGGATGGGACAAATGAACAGTTCCTAAACCTTATCACCCCCTCCTGATCAAGGCTAAAATTAAGAACATTTATAACATTCTTTTGAATCTTTACATCTTCTTTCTACACCTATTTAATATTCACATGGATAAATGGTTGAATATTCAATTGAGAATGATATGATTTTTCACCTTCCTTTAGAAAATATATATATATTCATTACAAATACCAAAATATTGGATTTTTTTTAAAATCATCATGGATAATATAGTATTATTCTATCATGTTAAAACATCAGTCACCTTATTCTCTTTCCAAATGTGGTAACATATTGAGGATTCATAATCATTAATCAGCTATAACCAACTTATTTTGAGCATATTAAACTCCTTCTGTGTGAATATAAACATTAAATATTTTTGATACTATATATATCATACATCTATAAATAAATATAATTCCTTTATATCTTTAATGAAAAAAAATACTATAGCTAACCACAAATCATGAGTTCAGTAACTTTAATCATGAATATGTAGTTACATGAGGCATAAGCTATAACCATGGTTTACTACATAAGAACACATCCCAATCCCTTCTTGGATGAATCACTGAAGATTAGAAACCCTTTTCCACTATAGGGTAAAGTACGAACAAGTTTGACGACTAATATTCCCTTTTGTTCATTGAAAATTTCCCCACATTCATCTGTCTAGAGAAACATGGCTCTCTTCAGAGTTATCTTATTAATTTGATTACATTATCATGATAAATCCTCAACAACCCATCAATAATATCCATCCAAACCCTGAAAACTCTAAATCTCAGTCATCGTGGTTGGTCTGGTCCAACATTCAATAGCCTCCATCTTTGATGGATCTAATAATATACCATCTATTTGGATTATATAACCCAAAAAGGAAACCTTTTACAGCCAAAATTAACACTTATAACTTTTTCATACAATTTCTCCTTCATTTGGGTATTTATTATGATTATAAAAAGACCTCAATGTTCTTCCTTCTATTTGATTTGATAATAATTCCATCTACAAATACTACTAAGAACGGATCAGGGTAAACCCTCAGGACTCTTATTTATTAAATCACTGAAGATAATAGGGTTATTAGTAAGACCAAATGACATGAATATATATTTATAGTGTCTATATATTGTATGGAATTCCATCATGGGTACATCATCCTTCTTATCCCTCAATTGATTATCCCAAATTATGGTCAATCTTGGAAAAGTATTAATCTCCAAACATTTTATCAAAGAAGTCATAAATACAGGGAAGATGATACTTATTCGGGATGTGATCTTGTTCAATTACTAATAATCAATGCAGAGTCACATCGATACATATTTAATTTTTATAAAAATAATAGGTCCCCCAAGGTGACACACATAGCTGAATGAATCTGTTGTCAAGGTTTTCATGGAGTTTCTTATTCAATTATTGAAACTCAATTGAGGCCATTATATATGTAGTATTTCAAATTGTTGTGGAACCGGATATGAATTATTTTGAGAACTCAAATTCATGTTTTGGGGGAAGTATTTGAAACTCTTCGACAAAGGCAACAAAAAAATCCAAAATAATAGTTATATTATCGATTTCGAGTTTCTCCCCAACCATTTGAGATAAACGTCACTTTTTAATGGGAATTAATACTCGTACAGTGGATGTAATATCTACCAAAAGTGCATACATATACTTATATTGAAATACCATAATAGGTTGGTTTATATTATCAAATGTGACTTCTCTTCCTTGACAATTGATGTGATATTTGGGCATAGAAATCCAATCAATGCTTAAGTTGACATCAAATTCAACCAGAGGAAGAATGAAAATATTTTTAGGATGTGCATTCCCACCAATGTAAACCAGATAGGAATCATAGACTTGTGATAGAATAATGATGCCATTAGGTATTTTTACTTATAATTCCACATCAAATAATTCGGTTTAAATCCTCATACCCTAAGAAAATTATTTAGATATGAAATAATGGATAAATCTATAGTCAAATAAGACATTAGTAGTTCTAGATTAGACGATAAGTTTACATTTCACAACGTCATTATCACACACCTTGTCAGAAAAAATGATCGCGTGTGATTTACCTTATTCCATCAATATAATAGGATTTTGGAATTGATCATCATCATCAATCCTCAGGTTTGGTCACTAGTTAGCATAATCCCCATTATCTATTCATTTGATTAACTCATGTGTGGGAGGTGCATTATGTACAGATTTCTCTCTATTCACATCATTAACTAATTTTTTCCCATCACTTCAGTAGTCAATTTCCCAATGAACATACCTTCCACACTTCAAACAATTATTAGTCCCTTTAATATAATTTCTACATGATTCTTTCCACAAATTGAACATAAAGGAAATCTCATATTATTCTTTCCATGGTGCTTAGATTTTCATTTAATCCCCATCTTCCTTTTATTTTCCAAACAATGATATTTATACGTAACTTAAACCACCATTTTCACCTTTATTACACATTAAAGAATATATTCACAGATATTTAAGTCTATTTGGGATAATTCCCTACAAGGATATGGTTTTAATCCACTAAATAATATATCAAACCTTATTTCGGGTTGGATGAGAATACCATAAGCATACTTTGAAAGTCTTATAAAATTACCCTTGTATGTACCAATAGATTCATCATAATTTTTCATAACTCAAGGTAATATTTCTCCATATTCATATTAAGAACACTAGGAATGTACTTATTTAAAAATAATCTCTTGAACTTTTCCCAAACCATGGATTAAATTTCATCATGTCGCCTCATATTCTTGATAAGAACCTACCATTAATATTCATCACATTCCAAATGGAAGATAGAGAAAATTACTTTATAATGTAATGAACATTAGAAAATTAAGTGTAAATTTCTATTGGTTTTATTCCATTGTTCAAAAACTAGTGGATTAAAATATCAATTTCTTGAAGGTGGATGTTTCCTCATGAAGGACTCAACATAATTTTGTTCTCTCCCTTAACTGTTTGGAAGTTCACCATGATTAATATATTCAGAAAGGTTTGTGAGAATAACAATGTGGTTTTTCATTCTAATTACCATATCATTTGGATACTAAGTAGTATAATCATTGAATTGTCTATCACATTCAGTATTAACTAGGTTATTTCAAGTTCCATCCATTAACTAAAACTAAAAATCGTAGTGTAAGAAATAATAATTATAATGGGGAACCAAGTAGTCATGAAAAGTCACTTATTGGTTGTTTAAATTATAAAATATTATATAATATATGACACCTTAGGTTTTTATTAAGTTATCCATATCCATATTATATTTAAATATTTTATGATGGTTTATAATAAGTTTTTTAAATCCCTAAAGAATATCTCTTGGGTGTGTCAAACCAGGTGTAAAGTATGGCCCATTGTCGTGCACTAGTACCTAATCAAGTCTATCTTGATATGATGTTTTTAGGGTTGCTACCCCTTTAGAAATCTATTCCACAACCACAATAACTTGTGTAATCTTGATCGGGATTTATTGCTAGGAAACCACTCACTCTCTCTTGTACCAAAATATTAGGACATTATCCTATATTTTGAATCATCCTTAGATATATACTTAGAAATTTACTTAAGGATCTCACTATGGTTTTCTCATCCTAGTATCCAAATGAAAAAATAAACCTATCCTATGATACCAACTATAACTACTCAAGTGTAAAATACGTAGATATTACATCATTTTTTATGAATATTCATTACATTACATAGACACACACCTAGAGACCATAATAGTTTAGTGCCTTTGGAAACATGGAAACAAAAACACTAGTCCATAGGTGAGATATATCATCTCACACTTAATTATTCAGATATATCACCCTTCATAGACCGATCATACATATTTCATATCTTTATAACCTAAGGAAAGGAAACACCAGAAAGGGTCCGCTCATATTCTCAGTAAGGGTAAACAAGAGAGATATGTAAGCAAAACATAAACATATGAGTATGGGAATATGATAACAGACACTACTGGAAATGTGACCTTTCCCAACACTTCTTTACCCACTTTCCCAATGGTTTGGCCAAACCGTTGGGAAATCCCACTTTGTGGCCACCTTTCCCAACGGTTTGGCCAAACCATTGGGAAAAGTCCACTTTGTGGCCACTTTTCCCAATGGTTTTTCCAAACCATTGGGAAAGGATAGGCTTTCCCAACAGTTTGGAAAAATCGTTGGGAAATGTCCATTTTGTGGCCACTTTTCCCAACGGTTTGGCAAAACCATTGGGAAATCCTACCCTTTCCCAACGGTTTTGGAAAACCGTTTTGAAAATTTCCCAACATTTCAACATCACTTCCTAGATTCCAGGGACCTATAGCAATGGTTTTGACAACCGTTGGTATAGGTCCTTTGATTTTTTATCAAATCCTCTTAACCAGAACATTATATAAATGAAAATTTAAAATAATTATGATAATACATATATATATTTATGAAATTATGTTCAAAAAGTCATGTTAGGTTAGTGGTTAGGTCGTTCAATGATAAACCGGAGGTCCTGGGATCAAATCCCAGCAAATGTTTTTTTTGGAAATACATATACCAACAGTTTTAAGGAACCGTTGGTATAGATTTTCATATTAATTATACCAACGGTTTTCAAAACCGTTGGTATAGACCTATCCCAATGGCTTACTTGCCTACAGTTCTCCAAACTGTTGGTATATGATATAGTAATGGTTTAGAGGCCTATACCAACGGTTCCAAACCATTGGTATAGGATAGTTTTCCAGTAGTGAGAATTTGAAAAGGATTCCCTACACATCAAATATCACAATATTGAATCATGAAAATAAAGATCGGTTGTTCATAATACATTAATCATAAGGAAATAAAATAACATAAACCATGATAAAATAACATTTGAGTAAGACACATAATTTTTGGCATACACATAAGCCTAAAAATTCATTGTCAAATTAATCTAGGCTCATTTCCAAGGATATCATATTAGAATGGGTTCACTCCCCAAACCATAATAGTAGTGAAGGTTCACTTCCAGAAGCATTATAGTATACAAATTGCATTAATGAACTGAGTTCACTCCTCATTCTAGTCTTATCTATCTCATGAGATATAAATCATTATCCAATGCATTAGAGGGAGATATAAGTCCCAACCATATCATAATGAAAACGATATTTATTTCATTCACAAGATTATCAAAATTCATCATATAATAACCCATGAAATGAAATGGTTATCATAAATATTTTATAATATCATAACCTATGGAAAATATATAGGTCTCATAATAGTTTCACTATATAATAACCTTTGAAAAGAAGTGGGTTTCATAAGAATTGCCTCATGGTATAACTCATGGAAGAGAAATGGGTTTAATAAAAATCCTGAAATCAAAACATACACCATTCATATAAGTAATATGTAGGGTATCCTTGTATAATATCCCCATTAAGGCATATATAACACCAACAGATGTCATCATAGATGGGAAATTATTTTGATCATTTAAAACATTTCTTGAGAAAAATATCCTTTCTAGTTTTAATTTTTTCTAAAAATAAATCTTTTTGAAAATACATTTATTTGAAAATAACATTGAAAATTTTTAATCTAATCTTGAAATAAAGTATTGTTCATGGAAATGGAGAATTAGTTTCATGCCACATACATTAAAATGAATATTCTTTTCAAATTTTAGTAAAATAAAAATCAAGAATTATTTTCAAAAACAAAACATGAACATTACATTCAAAAAAATTGTAAAATGTAAAACATTGGTAAAAATTTCATTTAAAAAATTATTATATAAATAACTAAATTTAGAAATTTTTGAGAAAACATGGTTTTAGAAGAAATAATATTTTCAACTGAAGGGAGATATAACGTCAGATTTTATTAAAATCATTTTATTAATTATATTAAGTACCAATGAGTTTAGAAATGGAACCACTAAATTAATATTCCATTAATAAACCGAGTAGAAGAATATTAATTAGAAATATTGAGAGGTAGATGATTATATTTCCACATTGGATACATGATCATAAACAACCCCAATAAATGATGAGATTGTAATGTAAAATCATTACCACTTTAGTAATAGTGAATCAAAGGCTACATAGATTAATAACATACAATGGAGCTTAATATATCATTATTATATGTAAATTAATGATATTATATGTCAAAGGGGCCTTATGTACACCTCATAAAGTAATATAATTTCATAACATAATGTTCGTCTCAAAGAAAGAAAATTGAGACAAATTTTCTTTACCGCTTAGTTAACTAGGAAACCGTGAACCCCATGAATGATAGATCATAAAATAGATATGTAAATACACATAAATTCAAGAATAAGAATCATCAAATAACTTCATGGTTATTATATACACCCAAAAAAAAATACATGTTGAACATGGAATGTGTCTCATAGAAAATAAATGTGAGATAGAAATCCCCTTACCTTAAGTATTGAATTTCATCACACATGTTAACATCCTGTATAAAAAATAGAAGTTTATTATACATATATTTCAAAAAAATATATTCATATGTATCAACCCATATATGATTTTATAATGACTTTATATTTCCTATTTATTAACTATTCCATGGTAAAGTCATTTTTCGGGTAATAATCGCTTTAATTTTTGTAAAAGTTTTGATTTGTTATATTTTTTATTCTCGTAAATTATTCATGATTTAATCATATAAATAATTATAAAAATGATATAAATATCATATATATTCCATATATATTTATTTATAATAATATATAAAATATATAAATAGGAAATTAAAGACACTGTTTATGGAGACGGTAGGCCATACGTACACATAAACATTGTTTTTATTTTCTCATCATATTGAATGAAAGAAAATTATATGACATATATTATCATTAAATAATCATATTAATATCATAGTTATAAAAAAATTATTAAACCCATCCTTAATACATTCCATTTTAAAATATAATTGAACACTATGACTTAATTAACTAAAAAGGCTATTTTCAATTAAAATTCTATTTTTTCACTATTCATAAAAAAATGAATCTTTTCAGAAAAATCATAGAATATATTACTAAGATAATTTTGAAATTATTAATTCAAAATTTAAGTTTATTTTATAAAATTATTTTTCAAAAAGTTTCAAAAAATAATTTTATTATTATTCATAAAAGAAATAAAAATCATTTCTTTGAGAAAATAATATTTTCAAAGATATAAATAATTTAAAAAATATTATATATTTTATTATCAATATGTATCGTTTATGTTAAAAAAATATGATTAATATTTAATTAGTAGTTATTACAATTCATTTTTCTAATTGTGATGAGTTGGTTGTAGTGGACATGTTTGAGTAATATAAATAATACATCATGGTTTTGTTAAAACACAATGTCAGGTGCCACACAAGAAAACCGAGTGTCGTGTGTAGTGGAAGCTAAACTAGGTTTGTATATAATACAATATTGACTTGGTGTTTCATGTAACTCAAACCATCAAAGAAATTTAATTTATTCAAAAAAACAAAATTCATAAAAACTTAGGGTGCTAGATGATCAAATGTGTGTTTGGCTACTGATACTCATGATTGTTATGCCTGTTTAACTATATGTGTTATGCATGTTCTGTGTGATTTAAGGAATTTTTTAGTTTTTCTTCTAGTCATGTATGACAGGTAGACTTCCATGGCTTAGTTTACCCATAGAGGGGGAGTATGTTGACTTGTAATGTTGAATAAGGTGTACCGAGATACAAACATTGGTATGAAATCCATGAGGCTGAACCCAAGCTAGTGCCAATATATGATGAGGGTTGACCCTCATGCATGTTATATGATTGTGATGGGGTTATATGGTCTTATGGATCAATGTGGAACTCATTATCCTTATTACTTTTGGGATTCATTGGACTTGTGTATGTTGTGGGATACCTATAGCGACCATGTGATTGAATCTAGTGAATGAATTTCATTATGATTTTTCTTCTAAGATAGAGAAAGAATATGGTTGAATTGGGGATTGTGGTGTCTTGTATGGTGCACGATAGATTTTTACAGTATTTTATGTCACTTTCTTACACACTTACTCATGTTCATGTCATACACTATTGTGCACATGCAGTTGTGTTAAAGACTCATTCACAGTGTCATAATAGTTATATACTCACACCCTAAATTGAAATCTTGATGTGTGTTCATACATGATGGTAGAGATACAAGAATGGTAAATAACTAAATTTAATGGTGCTAGGTGATGGAGAATGGTATTTAGAGGTGGTATTGGAACAGACTCTAGAGTGATGCCTCAATGTTTTATTTACTTACCTATCTTTATCATGCCCTTTTTTGGAATGACACTTTAGGGTTTATTTGTTTATTATTATATATGAATTGAGAATCCTTCCATGAAATTTTTATAGTATTAATTATTTATTCCATTGAATTATCAGGTGTTACTATTTATACTTGTCTTTATTGATACTCAGGGTATAGTATCCCCTCTAACAGAGTTTAGAACCTCACTGCTAGTCGAAAACCACTCGAATATAGGGAGGCATGCATGAGGACATGTTGAAAACTAGTTCAAATATTATTATTCAGGTTGGATATTTAAAAAATGGTATTAAATTACCAAGTTTCATTTATTTCATTTCTTTGGAGTTATGGTGGAAAAGAGATAGGTTTTATGGGACTGTAGTACGGAGTTATCGTGTTCCTAGCCCAATCATGTCTAACATACCTCTAGTCACTAGTGATGGGATTTCTATTATAGTTTTATGGGATCTGGATTTCTTCATTCATAATGAGTAGGCACATAGGATAACATGTCATATATATTCATGGAGAGTGTAGAATATTAATTAATTAATTAAATGTCTTGATATGTGAAAAATATTTCGTTATATATTTGTTTTCTCTATTGTTTTGATATATCTATTCTAAAATTCGTTAGTTTAACTATATCGTGTTATTTTTTGGGTTATATATATATATTATTGGAACTAGCATGTATTTATAGATATCCTTGAGTAGTATTTGGAGGGTTGTTCCTTCTTGTTGTGGGTAGTCTCACATGATAGGTTTCCATATAAATCCATCATGTGTACTTTATAACTTCATAGATTGTTATATTATAATGTTTTTTACATGTTCTAAACATTATTTGGGAATTTTATAAAATTACACCATAGAAACGCTTGATTGGAATGCTTGGAGAAGCAGTCCAAAACACTCCTACAAGGGAGTAAATTCCAGTTCCACCACCAGATTCATAGAAGCATGAACTCATACCTTCTCTGGTGGTTCAGGAATAATACCCACATTATCCACAAGTCTTTATATTATCACTTATTCAAGTAGTGGGAGTTTTCAAGACTATAGTTGATTATGATTTGAAATTTTGACTCAATCACCCTTTATCCTTCTAGGGCATCAGAAGCCCTCAAGATGATGAGGATTGGATCGAAATCATTAAGGTAATATTTGATATAGTGGAGAATACAGAGGAATATTTAGTGAATATTGCTACATTTATACTAATGGGACCCACTATGAGGTGGTGGGGTGTTACGAATCAGGATGAGGGACATGATGTTCTAACTTGGATGTCCTTAAAAGACCTTTTATTTTTGGAGTTCTTTCTGAGTATGGTGAAGATGGACTGCCACACCCATGCTCCAATTAAAGTAAGTGAAATTTTATTTTGATGAAAACATGTTAAAAATAAAAATTTAATATTTAATGGAACAATAGTTCTAATTTTATAGGATGAATGTTGATTTTGACTGTATTATGTCAAAATAATCCTAGAATATTTTTTTGAAAAGATTCTCTTAAAATAAGATTTTATGAATAATTAAAAATATATAATATCAAAATCCCTACTTTTATTTATAATAATTTTTGATAATATATATAATTAACCATATATATTTTAATTTATATAAATAAAGGAAAGACCATTTGGCGGTAAAAAGTGATATTTTCAGGAAACTGTTATTAAGTAACTAATGTTTTTCAATTTTAATTAATTAAAATAATATCTAATAATGATTTATTTAAATTAAATTTGTAAATTATATATCTAAATATATTAATTTAAATCTATATAATGATTATTAATATTCATATAGTTAATGTAGGATCATCTCCTGCTTGAAAAATGTATTTTCATGAAAAACTGGTTTTCGTCATAATTTGTTGGTTTATTTTTAAATGAATTTACAACACTTATAAGAATGGAATTTTAAAATTATTTCTATATTTGGAATCATCATTTAAAAATTTTCTAATTAGGAACATTATTTTTTGGCCACAATGAATATCAAAAATGGTACAAATTTGTTTCCACAATTAATGATAAAATAGTTTAAAAGGGTTAAAAATAAATGGATAAGTCATCAAGATAACACAAAACAACATATTAAACCTCATTTTTTGTTTTAATGAAACTATAAAATTTTAATATTAGTCATTTTATATCCATTTTTTTAGGTAAGATATTAATATATTTTAATCTTTTGAAAACATCCAAGTCTGTCCTCTCCCTCAATTATAAAAGGGAACCTCCTCCCCATATCTTCTTTACACCTATTGATCCGTTTATACAATAAATAACTAAAAATAATATATCCAAAAAATTATTATACATGTTATAATGGTTATTTAATTCCCAAAATACCAACCCTCGAGTCCTTATGAAGGTATTTAAAGGATCTCTTTCAAAGAAGAGGTAAACATCTTAACCAATACTTTTATTTTTTTCTTCTTATTTTACGACCTTAAATTATGTAATAACCATTAAAATATAATAAAACTAGTATATAAAATATAATGAGATATTAGTATGGTTATAAAATATTATTTATCCATATAATTCTCCATCAAATGAGAAACAATACCATTGCTCATGTATACGGCGGACTATCATCCGACAAACTGATGTAATTTTTTTTCTATCACAGCATCTCATAGTTGATCATAATGATGGAAATAATGAATATATATGATATTTATGACATTATTATTATTATTTAAATATAATATTTCATATAATTACTTACCCATACACACATTAAAAATGATGATATCGCCAATGTGTACGCGTGGACTACCACCTCCACGAAGTGATATGATTCATTTTTCAGGCCTTCTTTCCATAGATGACTCTAAATATTTAATAATTAATATTTATGATCTTTATATCATGATAAAATTATTGATATTACATAACCATGACCAATATACAGGGACCATAACTACAGAATCAAAAAATACATGAAAATTGAAGCACTTAACACCCAAACCCATGATAATAATGAAATGTTATTTACAAACCAGTGATAATATGTTAAAAGTGTGTCATATATAGAATTATATGGGTTTTTATTTAATTATAATAAATCTTAATTTATTATATAGGAGTTTAAAGTTTGGTCAACTAAGCTGAAGTGTGAGGTACAAGATTTTATCTCTATTTCCACTCCATTGAAACTTGTGTGGTATTAAGAATCTATTTTATTTTATATGTTGTATATAATACCCATATTATATATATAAAATTAATATCTATTTATTAATTTTAATTCAATTTTAAATTAAAGTTTACTCTTTTAAGGGGTTCTAATTTAAAAGTTATGAAAGAGGAAAGCCTTTATTTTATAATCCCATATTTTGGGATTGCTTAAATTTTCATAGAAAAAATATTACAATTTATCCTTCATAAACTCTATATATTTTATTATAATTTAGATATTTAATGAGTTTACATTTTTCACTTACCAAATTTAATCTATTTTTCACTTGAATCAAGAAAATAAATGTTTAAATTAAAATCTAGTCACATTTCTTTTTTTGATCGAGTATATTTTTATTCAATGTCAATATTTTCAAAATTTTATTACAAAAGCCCTTTTTATTTAATAAAATGATTTATTAATTAAATTTTAAATTATTTTTTAATTTTAAAGAGATATAAATAAATCTTTATAATATTTTCAAAAAGATCCATTTTCGGATTTCTTTAAAAAATAAAAAGGAATTTTTCTGTTTATTGTATACCACTTTAAATAATTTTCCAATCACCATATCTATTTAATGGTATTTTTATTATTATACAAGTTTTAAATAGTTTTATGAAGTAAATTATTCACTGAAAATTTATTTTAAATGCCGCACTTCTATTTTCTTTCATTATTCAAAAGATTTTATTATAAAACCTATATTTTGATGAATCTATGTCCACTTTTTATTAATTTTTTGGTCATTAACTTTATCTGAAAAAAATTCTTGTGATCATCTTTCATCAGACATTAAATTTTTCTTACATGTTCTTATTCGTTTATTAGTGTATATTATAATTTCTTAACTATATTCCTTTTGAATATACATTATTTAACTATGAAAGTTATTTGACTTACCAGAGGAATGTTAATATTATGTATTCTTTACCAATAAAAATATTTTTTGATAAAAATATTTTTTATGAATTAAATTAATCAATAAATATATGAGGAATATATTGTAAATGCATTTGTGGGAGGGTCCAAGTTATAGGTATACCCTTGATGTATCAATTGGTTTCATGAGGAAAACTAGTTGGCTAGCCTTATAAAATGATTTTTTCTATATACCTAACTATATATGAAAATATCATATCATAAATCCATGATTAAGATGTTTTACATTAGGTATTCCCACCATTAATATTTTATTTATCATTGTTCATGAGATTATAAAATTGATATTATCCTTGGATGCATTTTATGCTAAATCTATTGGTTAAATGGAATTTGTTTTTAGTTAGTTGCCATTACAAATAGATTATGCCTTATTTACTCATTGATATCTTCTATTATATAAAAACCTTACTTGGTATTTGAGATCACTTTTATTTTGTTTCCCTTTCCACAGGATATAAAGATGGAATTTATGAATGATTTTCAAGAATGAAGAATATTTACATCTTCTATGTTTTATATTTTATTTCTATTGTATAATGGAAATTTGGTATGTATAAAGTAATTCAAGACTAATAAACTAATTTATCCTTTATGATGGTATCCCATGTATCTTATAAATATTAAATAAATCATACACTAACTATAGTTTACTAGAGTTTGGGTTGTTACACTTAGTATGAGAGAATGTTTAGTAGATCCCTTGGGAACTAGATTTAAGAAAATATATATTAAAGAACATAACCCTATGATAGATTCTAAGGATCAGTATATGTATAGAATAATATAACAATGAATTATTAATGTATAAATTGTGTGGTTTTCCACGAAAATACATCCATGTCTGGATACTACAAGTGGAAATGATTTTTTATTAGATGATTTTAGTAGAAATAACTCCAAAAACATTCGGTTGAGAATATCTTAGCTAACATTCTGGTGCGCTGTGAATAGGCTCGAACTACACACATGGTTTGAAACTACTGGGGGATATTCTTTTTTTGATTCCCATTCTCTTTACAAACAATTATGAAATATTTGAAAATATTTTTATGATTTGAGGATATTCCAAAAAACCCAAGATTATGATTTTGATATTATATATGCATAAATTTTTAATTTATGTTAATCATTATACCAATTATAAACTATGATTTAAAACTCAAAATTTAATAAGATAATTAAAATTATGCCATTATTTAGAAATGGATCATGAAAGAATTAATGGAATTAATACTCATGGAAAATATAGATATTTCCCTACTACATGAGCCAATACAACTGGTGTTGGAGAGAAGAAAATCATGTCTATATTAGGGAATCTAACCTAGGTTATAAAAAATAACCTTGAACATATGGAACAACATGATATTTTAGGGAATCATACAACTATATTGGATAATTTCATGTGATATATTACACGATATTTTAGTGGAAATACTAATCTATAGGTAATTAATAAATGGATTATGTCCTTTGAAAAGATATATCTAGCCATGGGATGTAATGAAAGGAAAAGGTTATACTAGCAGTGTATTATCTTAAAGGTGATTCCAAACAATAGTCGTTGTTGATCCACAATACTTGGGATAAAGAATAAATTGAATATATTGAATGGATATATTTTGAAGTGAAAATCTTCAAAAAATATTTCCCTAATGAGAAACAAACTAAAATTAATAAAAAGTTCCCAACTTAAAGAAAAAGTAAGAGAAAAGTGCTACAAATTATGAGGTCACCTTTAAAAGACTATCCAGGTATTCTATAGACTGCATATGTAATACAGAAATAAAAATTTCTAATTTTTTAAAAGGGATTAGTCCAATTCTCTAAAGGGTACTGGTTTCTCCATATTTTTCATGATTGTATATAATTTACGTAAAAAAATGTTATTATTTACCAATTTTTATACAATACTTTCATAAATATATTCTTGTTTCTTTTACATTCAATGAATTTCAAATTGGATTTGTAAATCAAATATAAATTCAAATATAATTAAATTAGTTATTATTAATCTATTAAAAATAATAAATTTCATTTATTTTAGATTTACATGTTAATTTTAAAATTTTAAAATTTTAAAATTTTAATTAATTTTTTAAGTAGTTAAAAAAGTATATCAATATATAATAATATTGAGATATTAAATAGAGTTTAAAAATTAAATTATGTATTTAAAAATAATTATAATTTTCTAAATATTAAATAAATGTGTTAAATTATAGATTTTTTTATTTTTATGTAAAAAAATATTATTAACTCATACAAAATTCTTAAATGAAGGCATTATAGTAATTGTGAAATCATTCGAATATGTAATTTATAATGGTGAGATATAATATATTTTTTATTTATTGATTATATAGATTTTAGGAATATAAATCAGTTATTAATAAATGATTTAATTTAATTTAATATGGGAAATATTAAAAGAATGTGATAATTTAACAATAATATTTGGAAATTCCGGATACCATAAAATGTATATTTTCTTATATATGAAATTTTGAAAAATGATGGAAATATATTAAACAAGAATAAAATGTGACAAGGAACTAGGAACACTTGAGGTCTTCTGAGAATATTTGCAAAAAATTGAAAGAAATATATTAAAAACCTATAAAATTGAAAAATAATTTTAAAATAAAACAACATCAATTTATTTTTTAAAAATATAAATATAATAGTTATTTAAATCATAAATACTCTACATAATTATATTAAATTTAAAAAAATTAATATAAAATATTCAAGTTGTTTTAAAAAATTACAACATTAAATTTTTTAAAATTTTAATCGACTAATTTATTTATAATTTTCAAGAAATTTAAATTTTATTAATAAATTATTTATTTTCAATATTAAAATTATTTAATTTACATTTTTTATTCAAGTTATTTTAAAATGAATATTTTAAATAAAAAATTCAATATCATGAATACATAAAAAAATAACATTAATTATGAAATTAAATAATTTTAATATTTCATTGAAGTTATTTTTTAAAAATTTGAATTAAATTGAATAGTTACGTTATATAAACAAGTCGGAAATTTAGAATAATTAGAATATTTTAATTTAATTTCAGTTTCATAAATGACTGACATGGATTTTTAAAAAAAAATTCAATAAATAACTTGACTAAAAAATTAATGTTTTTAATATTTTATTCATGTTATTAATTAAAATTGAAAATTTTGAATAATTTAAAAAAAATAGAGGATCCCCACAACCCCATTTTTCATAATTACTTAAACATGGTTTGAACTCATTATGGTTTGACCCCATTATCCCCAACATGATTTGACCTCATTTTCTCTCTACTAGTAGATATTTGGGCTTCTGATTCAGGTAATACCTATTTTAAGGTTACTAATGACCCTATTAGTGACTAAAAAGTGGTGGTCCGTAAGATTTTCACTCCCTCGTGTAATGACCCCTACCTCCTCCCTTGTTGATCCCCCTACCATATAACTATATTATGCCACGCCACCCTAACTCTCCCTCTTCCCTTATTGATCCCCCTCTACCAACACTACGACACCCATTCCATAATTCTTTGTCAATCCCCTCCCCTAACACTGAGTCCCACAATTCCCCCACCTCTATTCGTCCTGACCCCCACCATCCAGTCACCATCCCACCCCCACTATCCAACCTTTACCCCCATCATTGAGTCCCAATCCCCCATGTCGGACCTCTCCCACAGTGGAGACCCCCTTTCATTCATTGAAAAACTTTTTCCATTGATCCCCCTAGATGTCGACCCTCCCTTGGTTGTAGACCCTCCCTTTGAGGTGCATCTAGTCCTTCCTACTCTCTTCCATGATTCATATTATACATATCAGTCCCCTAATGCTATTCTCACAACCCTAATCATCACCAACATACCTTACTCCCTAGAAAAACCGTTACCCTATTGTATAGGTTTAATTTTCATTTCTCACATTAAAGAATATTTTTTAAATTTGTTTTTTTGGTAATTAAGATGTTATGGATTTATTTTTGGGAATTTCAGAAAAAAATAGATTTGAATAAAATCAAAGCATGAAACATTTTTATCAATGAAATTTTTAAATACCCATTCATTAATGCTTATAATATTTTGGGTCTATGAATAAATGTTTCATTCCATTTCATTAAGTTATAAAATGTTACATGCCTAAATGTTATGTACAACAAATTATCTTATGACTACGAAGTTGTTTTTTATATATCTCAATATAAATATTGTATGAAAGTAAATGTTATTTAAGAATGAATATCATTTCACCTATTTCTAAATTCCATTTACCAAAAAAATTAAAATTTTGTAGTTATTATATTAATTAATTTTCTCCTATAAATATGTTATCTCTTATAAAAATGTATATTCTTTATTAATGGATAAATGTTTTATTTGTTCATGGACACAATTTTTGTTACATTTGAGATTTGAAATATTTTATCCATTGAAAATATGTATGAAAAATTTATTTTTTTGACATAAAATGTTTGAAATTCTAACATTTTTAAATATATGATAAAATTAACCATGTCTGTATAAACATAATTTTATGAAATATTTTTTTTATTATGAACTCATCTATCATGGAAATATTAATGAAAATTTCTTATGATGTTTTTTGTTATTAAACATGTATGAATTAATCATATTTTTGAAAATATAATTTTGTAATTTTTTTTGTTCAATTATGAACTCACATAAGTAGGAATGATTATGCAAATTTTTATAAAATAAAATAATTTTTTATTTTATACGAATTTTTTATCATATTTAGTTATATATAACATTAAAATATTTTTATTATTAAAACTTTTTGAAACAAAACGTTTTAAATTTTTATTTATTTGAATGAAATAAAAATTTATTAAATTTATTTGGTTTTAAAAAAATTGTTTAAAAATGCTTAATATTTTATCATTATTATTATTATTTGATATACATGATACATTTGTGTTTTTTAAATGTCGTTATATTTAGTTATTAATATATTTAAATTGCGAAGTATTTTGTTTTCATATTAATATTTTTCTTATATATATGTAATAATTTTCTAGTTTTTATTAAAATATTGTTTATAAGTTTCAGTTATTATTTTTTATATTAAATAAAAATATATAAAAGAGTTAGATTGATATGACAGATTAATTTTCTGCTAAATATTATGAAGGGATTAAAAAATTTATTGACTTCCACAACAAATTTCAAAGCATTTTTATTAGTTTTCCATGTAGAAAATGTGTAAATACATACCTCTTCAAATGAGATATTGTTATGGAACATCTATTTCTAAATGGGTTTTTGACAAACTACTAAACATGTACAGATCATGGGGAATAGTTTATTCCCTGTCAAAAATTTTAAAGTACTCACATGGATGTTGACTTGAGAAAAACTGATATAATGAACTTCATTCACAATGACTTGATGTGTCAGATTCAACTTGAAGACAATAATGTCTTAAATAATTATTGTGGAGGGAGTAATCCCAATTCTTCAACGGATGGGGAAGAATTATATTTTTTTTGAATTTCATGATTTTTTGTGGACTAAATTATATCATTAATACACTAAATTCATTAAATTTTCATTCATTATTGAACTGGTACACTTAAATTCCTTGAATTAGTGGACATACACCTCCTTTGACATGTTGTTGGTACTAGTGAAGAAGGTACTCCCAACTGGAGTGAACATTCCAGAGTCATACTATCAAGATTGCAAGTTGGACGACGACATTGGTTTCACAAATGAGAACATGGACTCATGCCATAATAAATGTATGTTATTTATAAAAGTGAATGCACAACTCAATTATTGTACCATTTTCTGCACATCATGGTGGAAGGATAGTTAGATTAATCAAGGTAGTTAGTTTATTCCTAGTTGGGACTTAAATCAAGGGAAAATTTTTGTCTCTAAGTAGATGCATTATTTCCAAAAAAACATCTAGGTTGAATATATTCTTCATTTCAGTTAAAGTTTCTAAATTCATCAGTTTGAATTTAATGTGAAACAAAGATGTTTATAAATTAACTCACCTGATAGATTCTTTGTCATGGAAGGAGTTTGATCAAAGGCAAATGGACTCTTACTAGAATGGTTGAAATGTTTTAGTTAGTTTGTATGTATATGGATTTAACTTATTTTGGTTAATGGTTGGTTTTATATATAGAACATGGAAAATGGCATTGGGTCCATACAACCTTTAATGTTGTTTATTGATGAAGAATGTAACGACCCAAAGTTTCATTAATGGAAAATCCCTCTTGATCCAGTTAAATGTTTCTTTATGAAAAATGTTTTTATAAGATGTCAACTTCTTTAGTTTTATGTTAAGATTTTTGACCGTTACTTTTATAGCCGTTGAACAGTGATCATCTGAGTAGTATAAATATAAGGCTTTAACGAAACCATTTCTACTCAGAAAAAGGAAGCGATGGCCTCATCCAGTAGAATTGCCCCTTACGAAGCCCATTTGTCGGAGCTCGGAAAAGAGGTGGCGTCTTTGGGATTTGCCCTTGACCAAGCCCAAGCTGAGCTTCATCAAGTCAAGCTCGAACGTGATCGTCTACGGGAAAAATGGAAGTTGATAGAGATTACCACTCGAGCGATGTTATCCGAGCAACCCCAAGAGTCTGTCACCATCGCACACCTTACCCTTAGGTCTTATGCGGCTATTTTAAGGGGTTATGTAACAAATAAGTAGCACCATGTTCATGTACATTATTTTTTGTATATAATAATGAATATAATTTTTTTTACATTGTAATTAGTTTTTAAAGTACAAATGGTGTTTTTAGTTATTATTTAATTAAGAATTATATTTTATTAAATTAAAGGATTTTTGAATTAAATAATATTTTAATAAAATATTATTATTAATATTAAATTAATTTTTATTAAATATAAATGATCTTATAATTTTATGAATGCAATTAAAATTTTTATCAAGGTTTGAAAGCCATTTCTGTAAAAACCCGTGAATTTTTTATAAATGTCGGTTTTTATTTTAAAAGTGAAAATTCACATTATTAGAAAATTATTTAGATAAAATAAATATTATTTTTGGAATCAGGATGTCGAAATTATCCAACGGTGAATTTTTCATAATTTTCTGAGACAGTCAAATTTTTGGGTAAAAATTAAATACCATTTAAATATATAATGTGTTTTATGACATCATAATGACCCAATGGTGATGTAATAAAATACCATAATCCTTATGTTCGGCCAATATGTGTTTTATCATTAAAATAATGAGGTTTTGGGTTTGTTTGACTTAATTTTCAAAGCATTAATGGAGCCCTCAAGACTTATTCAACACTTTGCCTTTTTAAATTAATTTTTCATGGGAGTGTGACTCACCTCCACATAAGCAACCCTAATTTTTTAATAAGTTCGGACCTTGGACTTGTAAAATATTGTTTTCCTCTTTCCTTTTCCAGAAACCATGGGCAAATACCATGGGATGGTTTGTGGTTTGGATTATTTTAATATAAGGGGTCCCAAACCTAAGTAATAAAGAATTCTCTCACCTTTCCTATATAAACCCACCCAAGCTCCCACTTCCTCCTCACTCAAAGCCCTTGAAGTTCGTCCAAACTCTACCCTACTCTCTCTAGAATCCTTTCAAGGTGCCCCAAGCTCCCAAGAAGCCTCTCACAAGCCTCTCTCTAGCCTTTTGAAGCACACTTCCAAGTAAGGGGTTTTCTTCCTTTCTCATTTTTTTTGTCAATTTTATTTAAGTTGTATTTCCCTTTTTATTTCAATTATGAATGTTGGGGTATGGTTTATCACCTCCCCCATACTGCCCTCTTATTGTTTGAATGATGGGATAACCCTTTCTCTCTCATTAAATGCCTCCCATGTACACCCGTTACTATGCCGAAATTCCGAAAGGAACTTCTCTCTCTTCTTTTACATTCAAGCAATACTTTTGTATCATGAATTTAAATTCCATTTCAATTGTTGGGACATGTATATATATGACATCCTTACTGTCCATTACATGTAAATATGATGAGGAACCCCTTTCTCTCTCATCAAACGTTTTTTTATGAATTCTTATGTCACGCCGTTACGCTGCCGAAATCGCACCGATTTTCTAAGCCAATGTCATTGTGTAGTGAATACCATACCCATTTCTCCATCAAGGGTATTCAACTTTATGCACATTTACTAATTGATTATAAAGTTTCATGTATGAATTCCATATTCCTTTATCATGGAATAAATGATTATGTTTTATGAATCCATGTTTTATGATCCATGTGGCACACTTATGCATGAAATGAAATGTTTAAGAAGGGTGTGCCCTTTATAGCGCTCCAATGCATTGGGTAAAGTATAGTATCATGATACGTCATGTGCAATGAGTGTTGACTCATGCTAATTCAAGTGCAATGAGGGTTTACTCGTGCTTCATGTGCAATGAGGGTTCACTCATGCTCCATGTGCAATGAGCCTTGGCTCATGCTAATTCAATGTTAAGTGTTGTTGCCACATTTCCATGTTATGATTATCATGCTTTATCATGCCTTTATGTTCATGTTACTCTTATTCTCTATTGATGTTCCTATTGCCTAACATGTATTGTACTCCTCATGTTATTCATTGTGTACTCCCTTACTGGGATTTATAGCTCACCTTTTTCTTATGCTTGTCCTCAGGTTATCCCATGCAATGCTAAGTACGAAGGAATGTAGTGGTCATGTAAAGGAAGTTTTCAATAAAGATGTTGTATTTCATGTTTAAAGTTTTTATGTAATGATCCTAAGCCCCAAAGACACTAAACCTCTCGATCTTCTTTGTTGTATCAAGTTATGTTTTATGTAATAAAGCATGTTTAAGTTTTAATAAAAAGCAGGGTTGTCATAGTTGGTATCAGAGGATAGGTTTAGTTATTTTTGGGATTAGGAAACCCTAGTAAAGCCTTAGATACAAGACTAAGTATAATAAAAGCATCCCTAAGTTTTGGTGAATACTATGTAAGTGGTTTATCAAACAAATACATCCCTGTCTGGATACGAGCAGGTAGAGGCGGCTCTGGCACAGATGTATCCTAGGGGTAAAACCTGAAAACACCGCTTTGAGCTAGACTCGAACGGGAACTGGTGCACGACAACGGGCCTTGCTGCACTCTTGGTTACGACACTCCCGGGGGATATGTTTTGATAAATTCACAATCTTAGTATGAACCCTTATTAAGGGAAAAATGCCCCTAAGAATACATGTTAGAAGGAAGATCATGAAAAGCCTGGATTGAATCCTATAGACTCATGAGTTAAAGAGATTAAAGTTTATTTATAAGTCATAAAATTTTGTCTTTGGATTACCCTTTATGTGTTACCCCTAACTTTCCTTTTATTCTAGCCAATGGCCGGTAATAGGAGAACTCGGGCTAACAACCGTTGTGAAGATCAGTGTGATGATTGTACTTATGAGATGCCCAATCCAATGGGAGCGGGAATCGCGAACTTTGTCACGCTTCTCTCTCAGCTAACTCATGTTTTGAATAGAAACACTGGTCAAGAGGAACGTTCAACCCCCCCTAAGAAAGAACAAGTTGCTATTGAAAGCTTCATGAGACAAAGGCCTCCTACTTTTAGTGGATCATCCGATCCCACGATCGCTGAACAATGGATCAACTCCATTGAAAAGATATTCTCCATCCTCCAATGCTCTGAAAAAGAGAAGGTTCTCCTAGCGGCTTATCATATGGAGGGTGAAGCTGATCAATGGTGGACGTTGATCAAAAATACGAAGCCTGAGGAGGAGATCGAGGCTTTAGAATAGAAGGAATTCCGGAAGATGTTTTTCGATAAATATTTTCCGCGCACCCTCCGTCTTAAGATGGAAAGGGACTTCCTTTCCCTCAATCAGAAAGATGAAGAATCTGTGGGAGCGTACGAGGAAAACTTCACAAGGCTTGCACGATAGGCTTCCGGCTTTGTCGTTACCCCCAAATGCAAGGTTGACCGCTTCTTTGGTGGGCTGAAGCCTAGCTTGCGGAAAGCATTAGCGATCCGTGACTTCGACAGCTATGAGGAAATTGTCCGATGTGCCCTCAAGATTGAAATGGAGATCGAAGAATCACAGGTGTATCATGGGGACAAGAAGCGTAAGGTGGACTTCAATGCTGGTGGTCCGATGGATAAATCCAACGACGCTAAGAAATTCCAGCACCCCACTTGCCAAAAGTGTGGAAAGAAGCACCCTGGAAATTGCCTTAGGGGGACAAGAAAATGCTTCAAGTGTGGAAGAGAAGGGAACCTAGCTGTTAACTGTCAGCAAGAAGGACCCGCGGCTGCGACGGAGGGGAGGAACGCTCCGTTCGAACCTCAACGCGTTGTTCAATGCTTCAAATGCAAAGAACCGGGTCATTTTGCGAATCAGTGCCCTAATCCAAGGGTTATCGGAGGCAATCAACAACCTCCAAGACAGCAAGGAAGAGCTTTTTCCATCACTTCTGCCGAAGTGAACCCCGACAACGAAGTGGTGACAGGTACGCTAGTTATTCATTCAAGAATAGCGAACGTACTTTTTGATTCGGGTTCTACGCATTCTTTTATATCTCAAAAGTTTAGTAGAACAATCCCTGCACCACCACAAATCATGGAAGTAAAGATGTCGGTGAGTACGGCAAATGGGGCAATCATTGCATCCCATGAATATAAGTCCTCCCCTGTTATAATCTGTGGATTGAATTTCTCGGCGAACCTCGTCATACTCCCTTTGGTGGAATTTGATGCAATTCTTGGCATGGATTGGCTTTCCTTATATAGAGCCAACATAAATTGTCGGGAGAGGGAAATCACACTCCATATGGAGAATCGACCCCCGATTCTTTACAAGTGTCAGGAGGAAGATGAATCTCCTTTAGCTCCATCATCCCAAGCATGGATATTACTGCCTTATGAGCATGCATATCTGGCTCAGATGATTGAGTCGAAGGAAGAAACCACCCTTGAAGAAATGCCTATTGTGAGGGACTTCGCTGAAGTATTTCCCGAGGAACATCCTGGTCTTCCTCCAAGAAGAGATGTTGAGTTCTCAATTGAACTTATACCTGGGGTGCTACCAATATCCAAGACTCCATATAGAATGGCTGTTGTTGAGCTTGAAGAGCTGAAGAAACAACTACAGGAGAATCTGGATAAAGGGTTTATACGCCCTAGTGCTTCACCATGGGGTGCACCAGTCCTCTTCGTCAAGAATAAGGATGGGTCAATGCGGCTTTGCATCGATTATCGTGAACTTAACAAAATCACGATAAAGAACAAGTATCCTCTCCCAAGAATCGATGACTTGTTTGATCAGCTGCGTGGAGCACAATACTTCTATAAGGTCGACTTGCGGTTGGGATATTATCAAGTAAGGGTGAAGAAGGAAGATATCCCCAAGACTGCTTTTTATACAAGGTACATGCACTATGAATTCATAGTAATGCCTTTCGGACTCACCAATGATCCAGCAATATTCATGGACTTGATGAATAGAGTCTTTAGAGATTACCTAGACAAATTTTTGGTAGTCTTTATAGATGATATTATAATATACTCCAAAACCAAGGAGGACCATGAGGAGCATTTAAAAACTGTACTAGAGACTTTGTGCAAGGAGAAGCTCTATGAAAAGTACAACAAGTGTGAGTTTTGGTTGAAGGAGGTCTCATTATTGGGCCATATCATCACAAGCAATGAGATATCTGTGGACCCCTCCAAAATAGATGCAATTGAGGGATGGCCGAGGCCAACATCGGTAACTGATATCCGTAGCTTCTTGGGGTTAGCTGGATATTATCGACGATTTGTGAGAAATTTCTCACAATTGTCCAACCCTCTTACCAAGCTAACTCGAAAGGGATTAAAGTTTTCTTGGAGTGATGAATGCGAAGAAAGCTTCAAGGAGTTGAAAAGGAGGCTTATCACTGCACTCGTTCTCACTTTACCCACAAGTGGGGAGCTTTTTGTGGTATTCAGTGATGCTTCGAAGAAGGGCTTAGGATGTGTGCTGATGCAGAATGATAAAGTGATATCCTATGCCTCAAGGCAGTTGAAAATCCATGAGCGAAACTATCCAACGCATGATCTGGAGTTGGCGGCGGTGATCTTTGCCTTGAAAATCTGGCGGCATTATCTCTATGGAGAGAAATGTGAGATATATACTGACCACAAGAGTCTTAAATATATATTCACACAGAAAGAGATTAATATGCGCCAGAGAAGATGGATAGAGCTCATCAAGGATTATGACTGTTCAATACATTACCACCCTGGGAAAGCGAACAAGGTGGCGGATGCCCTAAGTAGAAAGGATCCAGCTATTCTATCAAAGATGAGAATTGATAAGGATCCAATCTTCTTAGACTTGATGAAGATGGATGTGGGAATCATAAAGAAGGGAACATCATCAATCCTTTCACAAATGATTTCTCAACCATCTCTTTTGGAAAGGATAAAGGATGCTCAAAAGGATGATGCAGGAATCCAAGAAAAAGTGGAAGCTATCAAAAAGGGAAAATCCTCAGAGTTTAATGTTAATGAAGAAGGAATTGTGCGGTTTGGGAAAAGACTATGTCTTCCATCAAGTTCGGAGCTGAAGAAGGAAATTTTGGATGATGCACATAGTTCAAATTTCTCTATTCACCCAGGGAGCACAAAGATGTATCGAGATCTCCGAGAAAACTTTTGGTGGGATAATATGAAGAAGGAGATCGCTGAATATAAATCAAAGTGCCTGGTGTGTCAGCATGTGAAGGCAGAGAGGCAGAAGTCTAAGGGGATGATGCAACCATTTCCCATACCAGAATGGAAATGGGAGAACATCACCATGGACTTCGTCACTGGACTTCCAAGGACATCCAAAGGCAACAATGCAATCTGGGTTGTTGTGGATCGTCTTACAAAGACTGCACACTTCATTGCTATTCGAGAGGATTTCTCTTTGGATAAACTGGCACGGATATATATCAGGGAAGTGGTACGGTTGCATGGAGTACCGCTATCTATTGTGTCTGACTGAGATCCAAGATTTACCTCTAAGTTTTGGAAGAGTCTTCAACATGCTCTGAATACTGAACTGAACTTCAGTATGGCCTATCATCCTCAAACTGATGGCCAATCCGAGCATACTATCCAAAAACTTGAGGATATGTTGAGAGCTTGCTCAATGGACTTTAAAGGAGGATGGGATCAACATCTTCCTCTAGTTGAGTTCTCTTATAATAATAGTTTCCACTCGAGCATCCAAATGGCACCATATGAAGCCCTGTATGGGAAAAGGTGTAGAACACAGGCATGTTGGGATGAGGTCGGTGAACGTAAGCTGCTTGGACCAGAAATGGTCGAAGAAATGGCGGAGAAGGTGAAAACCATTCAGCAGCATATCAAGGCAGCCCAGAGTCGACAGAAGAGTTATGCAGATAATCGTCGACGAGACCTTGAGTTTAAAGTCGGAGACATGGTGTTTTTACGCATATCTCCATGGAAGAAGGTCATGAGGTTTGGAAAGAAAGGGAAGTTAAGTCAAAGGTACATCGGCCCCTTCGAGATTCTTGATCATGTTGGGGCTGTGGCCTATCGACTAGAACTTCCACCTACTATGGCCAAGGTGCATGATGTATTCCATGTATCCGTCTTAAGGAAGTACATACCAGACCCTTCACATGTACTCTCTTCCGAGGTGGTACAATTAGAAGACGATCTTTCTTATGAGGAGCAACCAGTGAAGATCTTAGATCGTAGAGAAAAAGTTCTACGAAATAAGACAATGCCCCTCGTCAAGGTGTTGTGGAGAAACCACAAGTTTGAAGAAGAAACTTGGGAGTCAGAGGATATGATGAAGCTAAGTTACCCACATTTGTTTTAGTGTGGGAAAAGGAAAATTTCGAGGGCGAAATTTCTTAAGGGGGGAATGTTGTAACGACCCAAAGTCTCATTAATGGAAAATACCTCTTTATCCAGTTAAATGTTTCTTTATGAAAAATGTTTTTATAAGATGTCAACTTCTTTAGTTTTATGTTAAGATTTGTGACCGTTACTTTTATAGCCGTTGAACAGTGATCATCTGAGTAGTATAAATATAAGTCTTTAACGAAACCATTTCTACTCAGACAAAGGAAGCGATGGCCTCATCCAGTAGAATTTCCCCTTACGAAGCCCATTTGTCGGAGCTCGGAAAAGAGGTGGCGTCTTTGGGCTTTTCCCTTGACCAAGCCCAAGCTGAGCTTCATCAAGTCAAGCTCGAACGTGATCGTCTACGGGAAAAATGGAAGTTGATAGAGATTACCACTCGAGCGATGTTATCCGAGCAACCCCATGAGTCTGTCACCATCGCACACCTTACCCTTAGGTCTTATGCGGCTATTTTAAGGGGTTATGTAACAAATAAGTAGCACCATGTTCATGTACATTATTTTTTGTATATAATAATGAATATAATTTTTTTACGTTGTATTTAGTTTTTAAAGTACAAATGGTGTTTTTAGTTATTATTTAATTAAGAATTATATTTTATTAAATTAAAGGATTTTTGAATTAAATAATATTTTAATAAAATATTATTATTAATATTAAATTAATTTTTATTAAATATAAATGATCTTATAATTTTATGAATGCAATTAAAATTTTTATCAAGGTTTGAAAGCCATTTCTGTCAAAACCCGTGAATTTTTTATAAATGTCGGTTTTTATTTTAAAAGTGAAAATTCACATATTTAGAAAATTATTTACATAAAATAAATATTATTTTTGGAATCAGGACGTCGAAATTATCCAACGGTGAATTTTTCATAATTTTCTGAGACTGTCAAATTCTTGGGTAAAAATTAAATACCATTTAAATATATAATGTGTTTTATGACATCATAATGACCCAATGGTGATGTAATAAAATACCATAATCCTTATGTTCGGCCAATATGTGTTTTATCATTAAAATAATGAGGTTTTGGGTTTGTTTGATTTACTTTTCAAAGCATTAATGGAGCCCTCAAGACTTATTCAACACTTTGCCTTTTTAAATTAATTTCCATGGGAGTGTGACTCACCTCCAGATAAGCAACCCTAATTTTTTAATAAGTTCGGACCTTGGACTTGTAAAATATTGTTTTCCTCTTTCCTTTTCCAGAAACCATGGGAAAATACCATGGGATGGTTTGTGGTTTGGATTATTTTAATATAAGGGGTCCCAAACCTAAATAATAAAGAATTCTCTCAACTTTCCTATATAAACCCACCCAAGCTCCCACTTCCTCCTCACTAAAAGCCCTTGAAGTTCGTCCAACCTCTGCCCTACTCTCTCTAGAATCCTCTCAAGGTGCCCCAAGCTCCCAAGAAGCCTCTCACAAGCCTCTCTCTAGCCTTTGGAATCACACTTCCAAGTAAGGGGTTTTCTTCCTTTCTCATTTTTTTTGTCAATTTTCTTTAAGTTGTATTTCCCTTTTTATTTCAATTATGAATGTTGGGGTATGGTTTCGCACCTCCCCCATACTGCCCTCTTATTGTTTGAATGATGGTAGAAACCTTTCTCTCTCATTAAATGCCTCCCATGTACACCCGTTACTATGCCGAAATTCCGAAAGGAACTTCTATCTCTTCTTTTACATTCAAGCAATACTTTTGTATCATGAATTTAAATTCCATTTCAATTGTTGGGACATGTATATATATGACATCCTTACTGTCCATTACATGTAAATATGATGAGGAACCCATTTCTCTCTCATCAAACGTTTTTTTATGAATTCTTATGTCACGCCGTTACGCTGCTGAAATCGCACCGATTTTCTATGCCAATGTCATTGTGTAGTGAATACCATACCCATTTCTCCATCAAGGGTATTCACCTTTATGCACATTTACTAATTGATTATAAAGTTTCATGTATGAATTCCACATTCCTTTATCGTGGAATAAATGATTATGTTTTATGATCCATGTGGCACACTTATGCATGAAATGAAATGTTTAAGAAGGGTGCGCCCTTTATAGTGCTCCAATGCATTGGGTAAGGTATAGTATCATGATACGTCATGTGAAATGAGTGTTGACTCATGCTAATTCAAGTGAAACTAGGTTTTACTCATGCTTCAAGTGCAATGAGGGTTCACTCATGCTCCATGTGCAATGAGCCTTGGCTCATGCTAATTCAATGTTAAGTGTTGTTGCCACATTTCCATGTTATGATTATCATGCTTTATCATGACTTTATGTTCATGTTACTCTTATGCTCTATTGATGTTCCAATTGCCTAACATGTATTTTACTCCTCATGTTATTCATTTTGTACTCCCTTACTGAGCTTTATAGCTCACCCTTTTCTTATGCATGTCCTCAGGTTATCCCATGCAATGTTAAGTATGAAGGAATGTAGTGGTCATGTAAAGGAAGTTTTCAATAAAGATGTTGTATTTCATGTTTAAAGTTTTTATGTAATGATCCTAAGCCCCAAAGACACTAAACCTCTCGATCTTCTTTGTTGTATCAAGTGAAGTTTTATGTAATAAATCATGTTTAAGTTGTAATAAAAAGCAGGGTTGTCATAAAGAAACTGTTTTTGTTGCTTTCAAATATTATTGATGGACTACGAGGTATTAGTGATAAAATTTATGATTATATACAACTGTTTATTAATGAACTATTTGAATTTTGGGTAGATAGTGTAGTGAATTTTCACTTAGTTTCCAATGAAATTTTTAGATTTTGGCCCATTTTTATGGAAAATTAATAAATTCCCAGCATATTCTAAATTATCAGGTAGGAGTACAAAAGGATAATTTGATAGCCATTTTTTTAATCAAATTAAAATAATATATATGTGTTAATCAATATAGAAAATGGGAATACTTTGGTCAGATACACTTTCTTCTTATACTCCATAGGTTTATAAAGAATGGTGTGTCATTTTATAGGATTAAAGGGAATGAACCAACACCACAAATAAAATATGAGGATCTAATTATTGAAAAACATGATTAAGAAAACATTCATAGAATTTATTATTTTCAATATTTAATGGCTTCTCTATTACCTTCAATTCTTACTACAAATATATAGTGAAAAAATAATTTGAATAAGATGAGTATCCTTTTCAAATTAACTTATTAAAAAGGAATAATTGTAAGAAATAATTTGGATGTGATTCAAATTGAAAAAAAATGTGTGTCTATATATATCATACACCATTTTAGCTATTAGGGGGGATCAAAGTTCAATGCTAATGCTAGATGGGATTTTCAAGAAATGGGATTGATAAAACCTTTACATTTATAGTAGGGTGATTGTAATAGGGGATATATTCTTGAAATAAATTACAAAATGAATAAAAAAGAGGAAGAAACATTTCTATCGTTTTGAAGACCTTCAAAGCATCAGATTGTTATTTATATAAAATTTATAATGGTTTGGATGTGACGATCATAACATTCTAGGGGTTGAAAATTTATGATAATCATATTTCCATTCAACAGTTAATCATAATTGCAATTAATGTTTTTTTTCGTACTCTTTTTGTTGATCTATTGATTTAAGTTTCTATTTTTTAGGTAGATCTGTTCAATGAATCATAACATGGGTGATTTAAAATATTTTCAAGATAAGATAATGCTTAAACTATGTCACTTAGAGAAACAATTTATTCCATCAATTTTATGGCACGGTCCACTTGACCATTCATTTAACATGGGAATTCATTAATGGAGGTCCCATATATTTAATGTATACGTATCCAATATAACAATGCTTAAATACATTGAAATGGTGTGCGCACAACAAATATCATCTGGAAGCTTCAATTTCCATGGGATATTTAACGGATGAGTGCACAAATTTTTATGTTTCATATAATGATAATGTTAAATCAAAGTTAGATAAACCCTCCCTGATTGACCAAGCTCAAATTGGATAAGGAATAACATTTGATATGCACAATTACTTTTTTGTTCAAGCTCATTGATATGTGTTGTTCAACACTCCATTAATTATTCCACTACTAAAATAAGTTTCATATTTGGTCTAATATTCCTTGTATGTCAATATTTAATTTGTTACTTACCTTTTATTTTTTTCATTTAAGATTCATATCATTTATTTGAAGTGGTAAAGTCCTTACACAATAGATTATCAAATCCAAACCTTTCATTTCAACAAATTTCATGAGTTTTTCAAGACTCATGTATGTATAAATAATTGATTTAATATTTTTATAATATATATGAGGTTTATTTTCAAAAAACTCAATCCATTTAATTATGTGAAATTTATAGATTCACAATACACATGAGTCAAGTTCTCATAACCTGAGTGAAGAACAAAACCAACTAGTTGTTTTCCCATTTATTATAGTTCATCACTACAATTTTTTGGATGATAAAGAATCTTTATTACATATTAGTGATGTTTATGTGTACCAAGAAAGAAATAATAGTGGTGTTTGTTGTTCATCTATTGATGTAGGTTATTATTATGTATTTCTAAGAGATATTATTGAGGTTATTTATAGTCATGGCTTAAATCATATAACATTGAGGTGTGATTGAGTCAATTTGGTTCATGGATTGAAATTTGGCCATTTCCAATTTACATCTGTAAAATTTAACAATATGATATATAAATATGGCTATGTAATCAATAATCCCTTTATAATAACATCATAGGTAGAGAATTTTTACTTTGTCTACATTTATTCCAATAATAAATTTATAGTGAAAATATCTAAATATGGGTTTTCTAATTAACCAAGAGGAATCAGGTGTTTTCATATATCTAGATCAAACACTTGACCAAACACATATTGTTTTATGAGAAAAAGATATACAATGTGACGAGTGAAATTTAAAGGAGGCATAATAAACATGTATGATTAGTGAAATATTTTCTATAATTTCATTCTAGTTAACATTTATAAAAATATTTATGCATTATATGTATAAAAGTTTTCTACTTTAACTATATTATTTTTATAAATATAGGAATTTCGTATGGTTGTTTGAGTTTTTAAAATGATGTTTCTTGCATATATGTTTTCATTTATTAATATTAATTTATTGTAATTTTTTAAATATATTTCTCTTGTTGTTTCTATTTTTATATTAAAAATTTGATCATTAATAAATGCATTATGAGTTTATGTTTAGTAGGATATGGTGCATCTTCTAGTGGACATCAGGGTCCGGGTAGAGGGGTTCTATCCTAGAACCCTATAGTTTGATTGGATGTGTAATTTTATGACACCTTTCATCAAGTTAGAGAGGGTACAACTGTATTGATTTTTCATTTAGGTCATATGATATGAAACCCATACATAATCCCTCTGATGACTAATGATTAGACTACATTCCCCAAGGGTATGATTGATAGATTATATAACTACCTTAACCCTTGTATCCTAGATATGGTTCCTTAATTTTTTAAATTCGTATAGATACATGATTTTGATCATAAAGGACCAACCAATTTAGAATTTTTGGAAACCAAGTTACATACTTGAAATTCACATTGCAATCTAAAACTTATAATGCACAAATAATTTTATTCGATCATACCATTAATCCCATTAGTGTAACCCTGTATATAAAAATTAAAAACTTCTTCCATATCCTAGGAAACAATAAATCATAATAAAGGCTTAAACTCAAATGCTCTCTAAGGGTAAGCGACAAGTGGAATCTATGAGTAAATATAGAAAAACCATTTGGAAAGGTAAATAACTGAAACAAAATCCATTTAAACAATCACATGATATGGGATCCTTAACCATAAATATTATAGTAATGAAATAATAACATGGAATATCAATAACCAATCTCATAATGATGGAATTCGTAATACAGAACAACGAAAAAATATTGTTGAGGAATTAGCCAAGAAATCTGAAAATAAATGGTTAAGGCCTTGGCCAAATCTATATTAGAAAATAAATGGGCAAGGCCTCAAAGAATTCCATATAAAGTAAGTATCGTGAGACCTACTGATGCATCTAGAGTATATAATAAGCCCCTTCCACCACATAATAGTTCTAATTTATTCCTCATATTAATGGGGTGAAACATATTCAACATCTACACACAAAATATAAATAACTTTCCCCAATCAGTAAACACAGTCACAAAATATTTTGAGTAATATGGGAAAATATATCAAAATATATCTTAAACATTCAAAATAATCATAAAAAAATTTAATATATTATTTTTAATGATATCATAATAGATCAACATTAATGATGAAAAAATTTCAAAAAATGATGTTTACATAGTTTAAAATACTCTAATAAAATAATTGAAAATTCCTGAGAAAAATACCCCTTTTTTACTTTGAAATCATTTATTTTAAAAGCCACACAATTATAAATGAAAATATTTTACTTGAATAGAACCTTGAAAAAATGTAAAGTAAACTTTAAAACATCAAGGTGTCATGATGGAAGTAAAATCTTATCATTGTGTATAAGTTAAAAATAAAAATTCTTTCCGTATTTTTGTCAAAAAAGTAATCAAGTACATCATTTAGAAAACGATAAAAATATTCCTTTCTAAAAAATTATAAAAAATATAACATGGGTAAAATACATTAATTATTAAAATAATAATAGTAAAAATATTTTAGAAATTATTTTTAGGAAACATGGACATGGAGGATAAATGTTCCCCAAAAGATACTTACATATACAAAATCTCGAATAATAAAGAGAACATAAAATTAAGCCTTACCTCGAATTTCCTTTTGGGTGAACACCCTATATCCTAATGTATAAAAGTTTAATAAATGTTAATTAATTATTTTAGAAACATATTAATATTTATGATATCATATATTATTCTCTTATAATATCGTTTTACCTATATTTTAGTAATCATTCATTATTTTCACTATTGTGGTTGTTAATTGCTTAGTTTCTAGAGTAAGTTTTGATAGGTTATTTATTGTTAATATTAATAAGTTGGTTTCATCATACCAAAAATGATAAAAATTATTTAAATAATATACATATTCAGTATATATGTGCTTATAATAATTCATTGAATTTAGAGATAGGAAAGGAAGTGCACCGTTTATGTAGACGGTGAGTCGTACGTATGCATGAAAATTAATTTCATTTCATTATCGTATTAAAAGAATGAAAATTAAATGATATATATATATATCTATTATAATTCTAGTATAATATATATGTCATATATATCACATATTTTTATTAAAACCATTCTTTATACGTTCCATGTATAGCGTGAACGAATCACATTACTTTGGGGAGGAGGTAGTACACACTTCCACAAACGATGTTATCATATGTATAAAAAATGAAAATCATAAGTTTATGTGTTATAAAATAACTATAGAAGAATAAATACATAATAAATATTATATATGATATATATAAACATAGTGTCTATCATAATTCCCAACTATGAAAGGGGGTAACAAAAAAAATGGATAATCATCATTTCGTGAGGTGGAAGTTCGTCGTACACGTAAACAACATGTTTATTTCCCATTAGATGGAAGTGTGAGTAAGTATAGGACTAAAACATAGCATAACTAATTCAAATTTTATTTAGAATACTGTTTTTTTTATATAATCATGTAATAAGGAGTGTTTAGGGGGTGAATAATGGAAATAAATTTAAAGAGCCTGAGGAATGATGATACCGCTTCTTTGGGTAACTCCTTTTTCATTTCACCAAAGGGGTTCCTTTGATTGATTTATACCAAAAAAGGCTTCTAGGATTAATATAGGGAAGTTGGGATCTTATTTTGGAAGATCTTGGTCATGCTAAAAGGCTCCAAGTGGTGTAAGAAGGTGAGGGAGGATGTTCCCTTTTATAATTGATGTGAGGGGCACTCTTGAAAACTCTAAAATTATTAAAATATAATAAATCTATTGTAGATAAGAATACATGAAACTAAATATAAATGAATATTTTAAGAAACCATTGACCATATATTATAGAATTTGTTATTATTTAATTTTGTTTTTATTTTGAAACAATTTAATAATATATTAATTCAATAAAATTTCATTATTGTCAATTATGATACTAATCTTTTTTATTAGAATTTAAATAAATAAATAAGAAGAGGGAATTCAAATATAACGCCTTCAAAAATCTTTTAGATATCCTGTTGATCTGTAAAATTAATCAGATATGTTAAATTATCACAAATATAACAAAATTAATACTTTTAAATTCAATTATTTCATATTTCTTTTAATTAAATAAATATTTTTTTATCATTTAAAAATCATTTAAATTAATAATATATTTTATAAAAATAACAAATAAAGTTATATAGAAAAAAATCAATATGATGAAAATAGACTTTCAGGTTCGTTCATATGCTGATTTTCTCCCTATGTTAAAACATAAAAGATATTAAATACAAAGAGAGTGTCATTTTTGTAACTATTATTGACTGACAAAATATATAATTTATTTTCATGGAAAAGTGTACATTAAATAACTAAAATTAGATATCAATTAAATAAGGGTATAATCCTATTCATCCTATAATTTTTTTACAATTTTTGTTCATGGTTATACCGTTGCCATTTGGTTGTTACCCTTATATAGATATTTTAACTCTTACTCTGACAACATGTGTTTTTACTCTTTAATGATTAATACAGTTAATATAAAATGTTAAATGGACCATAAATTAGTCATGAATGTAATTTTAAACATTATACCAATCAGTTTACTTATGTTTATATTTTTATGAATTTCATATCATTTAATAAAATATTATTTATTTTAAAATATCATTAGTGTCAATTTTGACACTCTTCTTTACATAGATTTTTTTAAAATATCATAAGAACAAGATAACTTCTATAAAACATATATAATTCCATAATATGTATATGTAATCTATAAAATTCATGTATGACATTAATTATATCATTTTTTATTTATTTTATATTTTTAATATTATATTTTTGATATTTCCAATATTTAAAAAATTAATGTATCATCATCGTGTCACCGTTAATGGTAATTATTTTATAACTAAAAATTATAAATAAATTAACATTATGTATATAAACATTTAATATTTCTAAATAATATTTATACCTAAAAATATCTCCAATATAAACATATTAAAAATATTTTTCTTGTTAAAAATAAAAGTGTAACAAAATTGACTTTTCGTTGAATAAAATACTATTAATTGATTAAATTTATCCAAGTGAATCCAAGTGGTTATAAAATAGACCCATTGATTTTTTTGGTTGAAAGAAACTTTTGTAACTAAATTATGACAAGTGTTAGGGTAATTTTATAATTCTTATAATATTATTTTTCCCTTAATTATATGATTTACCTTTAACCGTTGTATTTAATTTTCATCACATTCACTAATATTTTTGGGAAGAAAATTAATTTTACAGTATTAGACCAAAACATTAATACTTATTATAATTATTTATTTCTTATTTTCAAAATTGAATTCATATAAGAGACAAAATTATGTTTAATGCAAATCATGCATACATGACGATAAAGCGAGTTCTTAAAGCAAAAACATCCAAACGTTTTCTAAGTTTTTATATCTAAATATAATATGAATTTTTTTAAATTATCTAAATTTGTTTAAATGATATAAATTTTATTTCATTATACATAAAATTATATTAAAAAATAACTTAACTATATAAATAAATTAGATGAAAATGCAGTTTTGAACTAAAATGCATCATTTTTCAATATTCATAAAAAAATTTAAACATCTCAAAAAAAATAATTCTAAAAAAGTAAATCTTTATATATTACTTTAAAATAAGAATTTTATTTTTTCAAACATAATATATAAAAGTGTTAAAATTGGATTTAAAATCGGTTCTCCATTAGAAGGCAGTAAAACTGCCTTTAGAAAAACCTAGCCTTTTAATGCATAAAATTGGATTCATTATTATATTATGCCTATAAAATCATTTGGCTGAATGTAAAAAAATTCTATTAAATATATAATATATTTTTTTTTTGATTTGGTTAATACTATTCATTCATTCCAATTTAACAGATAGGTTATAATTTCATTTCAAATAATAATATTAATAATATTTCGTGGTTTATTTAAGATATGTGTTGCATGCAATGTAATATATCAAAGAAATTGAATTTATTTAAGAAGATATATACTGTAAAATCTTATTATGTTACAAATAATGGAGGGAGGTTCAGCTAAATTTACAATTTAATTTTTCATGAATTTTTTTATTATTATCACTACCACTAACTATTTTTTAACTAGATAATTTGACATCATGTACAGATGAGTATTCTGTAGAATGCATCACTAAATAATAAACGTTTTGGAATCATTTCAAGTTAAGGGTTAAGGGAGATCATTGGGAACCATTTGTGGGTGTTCCACACATTGTATAATGATTCTTTCCAAGCATTTTTCCCATACAATGGTAGGATTTTTTCCCATTTATTCTACTAAAGGGAAAATGGTAAAATTTATTTCTTTTAATCTATAAATGACTATAATTTTTTATATGTTTATTAATTGAGTACATTTAAAGTAGATAAAGTTTTCTTATCATTCATGTAATTATATGATTTAGGGAATACCTTTCATACTTGGAACTCGACATGTGTCCCATATTAGAGATGATGTATGTTTAAAATTCATTGTTCATTTAAATATAAAAAACATTGTATTATACGAAGAATATAATTATGTATTTGGTGGAAACCTTTATGATAGTTACACCAGTGAAGTGATCTTACGAATTAGATATTGATATAGATGAGGACTCGCCATGTGAGTGATCCCGATGTTGTCGACATTATATTAAGAAAAATATTTAGTAGAAAACATATTCTTATTTCATAGAATTTATTTACATTTTTTCATTAATTCATCGTGTATATTCAATAGGCTCGGTTTGATATTGGTTTTGTAGAGCCTTTAGAAGAGTATCATCATATTATAGTCTAAAAAGAATAAATATTTTATTTTGTGGTGAGTCATGACCACCACGGTTATTCATTGAGTTATGGAATTAGTGTCCCACAACATCCAGTTATTAGAGAAAATGTGATGGGTGAATGTATTGATGTTGGGATGAACACTCTGGTTGAGGGAGTTCGCACCATTTAAACTATACAACTCAATATGGATAAGTGATTTCTGCAATTACATGAAATGTATGTGGAGATATTACAATATATGTCAGCATGTATAGATGATGTGATGACGCTTCATCCTGTTTATGGCCACTAAGTGGTTCCATAGGTAAAAAAGAAACTAAATCATACTAAAATTGAATTTTATTAATATTCGTAAGATTAGTAGTATTTATATATGTTATATTATCTATATATACCTAGTGTACATAATCATGGGTTTATTGGTGATCCAGATGAGGATTCACATCATATATGAGTTAGTTTACATTACCATTTTTATATTTAACTATTCATTTTTGATGAATAATTTAAAAGTATTTCCAAATTCTAAAATTGATAAAAGAAATCAAGTCAAACCTCAATAGATGATCCTAAATTACCATAAAGTCATAAAAACAATTTTATAGTTATTTATGAGATTTTTGAACCAAGTGAACATCAATCATATGTATGGTTTTCTCTAGATGACTGGAATCACACTTTCTGTGTCATAAAACACTATAATATGCATGTAATGGTAAAAATAATATAAAATAGACTTTGAATGAGTAGAAATAATAAGAATACCATCATAGTATTATTTTTGATATGTATGAGTAGATGAAATGTCAATCAAACCTATGGTCTATCCAAAGTGATCGAATAAGTGGTTTTTTAAGGTTCAAACCCCATTAAAAACATGTGTTAGGGGGTCATAACCAACTGAATGAACTAAAAATTCCATAAAATCGTATGAGAATTACCATATATTGAATTTTGAAATTTTTTAGTATACATAACATCAATTCAAGGTTTCATTTTCTGATCTAACCCGAAACACAATTATATTGTTATAAAACACTAAAACATAAGTTTAACAGATAGATATTTAACGAACAACTTCTAAAGGAAGTTAAATCATAGTAAAAATATCTTAATATTACTTACAATGTGTGTAAGTATATGTAATGTAAATCGGATGTGCAGTCTACCTGGAATGATCGAATAAGTAGTTTTTAAAGGTTTGATTCCCTTTAAAAATGTGTGTCATGAGGGAAAAACCAACCGAATGACCTGAAATATTGTAAAATAATAGGAAAAAATCATACAGTGAATTTTGTAAAGGTATATCATACACGATATCAATCAAATGTTTCATTTTCCCTTAATGACCAAAAACACAATTTCATTGTTTAAAAAAAGGAAAACATGTATTTAAGAGTCATATCCATTATAAACGACCTCATAATGAGATGAAATCATAGGAAAAATATATTAGTTTTATTTTTTACATGTATGAGTATATGAAATGTCAATAAGACATGTGGCATTTCCATAACAATTGAATAATAAATTTTCAAAGGTTTGATGCCCTTTAAAAACAAGTGTCTGGGGGTCAAAACCAACTGAATGACCTCCAAATGTTATGAAATCATATTATAAAAACATCACATTGATTTTTGAAATGGTAGAGAATTGTTTATGTTAATTTGAGGTGTTTTTTTTCATGATGAGTAGAAATGAACTTTTAGTGTTACAAAACACAAAAACATGCATGCAATGGTTAAGACCAAATAAAATGGATTCAGAATGAGGTAAAATCATAAAAAATTATTATTAGTGTCATTTTTTAAATGTATGATTGGAAAAAAATTAATAAGATATGTAATCTATTTTAAATGACTGAATAAGATGTTCTTAAAGGTTTATGCCCTTTAATATGTCTCTCAGTGGGTCAAAACCAACCAAAGAACGTCCAAATTCCATGATATCAACATAAATTATAAATTGATTTTTGAAATGGTGGAGCAGAAGAAATATCAATATGAGTTTCCATTTTCTCGAGATGATAGGTAACTAAATTTTAGTGTTATAAACACTAAAACATTTGTTTAATTTATAGATCTATAGAAAACAACCATTTAATGTGGTGAATTCATAGAAAACCCATCTTAGTTTAATTTGTTATGTGTATGAGTAGATGAAACATCAATATGATGTGTGGTCTTCCTGGAATGAACAAATAAGCAGTTTTAAAGCTTTGGCGCCCTTTATAAACATGTTCCTGGGGATCAAAACTAGTTGAACGCCCTATGAATTCTATTAAATTAGATGAAAACAAATATACAATAATTTTTTAAATGTTGGAGTATAAGGAATGTCAATTCAAGGTTTTTCTTGCACATGTTGACTAGAAACACACTTTTAGTGTCATAAAACACTAAAACGTGCATGTAACACTCAAAACCATAGAAACAACCTCATAATGAGGTGAAATCATAGGAAAACCATCTTAGTGTTTTTTACACGTGAGAGTATATGGAACATCAATCCTATGTGGGTTCTATTTGGAATAACTGAATAAGAATCTTCTAGAGGTTTTATGCCATTTAAAAATGTGTGTCACGTGGTCAAAAAAAATGAAAGATCTTTGAATGTTATGAAATAAGATGAAAAAAACACACAATTGTTTTTGAAATAAAAGGAAAAATAAACATCAATTTTAGGTTTTATTATAACGAGATGAGTATATTTGCACATTTAGTGTCATAAAACACTAAAACCTACATGTAATGATCAAAACCATAGAAAATGGACCTTGAATGAGGTTAAATAATAGAAAAACCATCTTAGTATTATTTTTTACAACTATGTGTAGACAACACTTCATAAAAATGTGTGGTTTTCTTAAAATGACTTAATAAACATTTTTTAAAGGATTAATTCCCTTTAAAAATAAGTTTCTGGGGGTAGAAATATATTAACCAACATCTGAATTCTATTAAATAATAATACAATAACCCTACAATGATTTATGAAATGGTTTAATATATGAAATAACGATATAAGGCACCATTTTCCTAGGAATACCAAAAACATAATTTTATTGTTTTAAAAAACCAAAACATGAATTTAACATTCAAATCCATGGAAATCATTTTTATAATGAGGTAAAACAATAAAAATACCATAATAGTATTATTTGTGAAAATTATGAGTTGATTTCATATCTATAGGGCATGTTTTCTATCGAAAACAACTGAATAAGTAGTTTTTAAATCTTTGATGCCCTTTAAAAACATGTGTTGGGGGGGGGGGGTCAAAACCAAACAAATAACCTCTAAATATCATGAAATATGATGAAAAAACTGTTTATTAATTTTCAAAATTGTATAGTATATATAAAATCAAAATGATGTGTCTTTTTATTGGGATGACTAGAATCACACGTTATGGGTCATAAAAGACAAAAACATGCATGTAAATGTCATAACCCTATAAACTAGCCTCATAATGAAGTTAAATGATATGAAAAGCATCTTAGTATTATTTGTTTGACATGTATTAGTAGAATACTCCTCAATTAGATGTGTTTTATATCCAAAATGACAGAATAATATGTTTTTTAAAGGTTTGACTCCCTTTAAAAATGTTTTTTTAGGGGTCAAGAACCAACTGAACGATCTCAGAATACCATGAAATCAAACAACAATAAATATATAATTATTTTTAAAATTTTAGAATATATAGAATGTCAATATGATGAGTCCTATTCCCGAGATGAATAAAAACACAGTTTTATTATTTTAAAACATCAAAACATGTGCTTAACTATTACATCCATAGAAAATGACCTCTAAATGGGGTGAAATAATATGAAAATTGTCTTAGTATTATTTGTGACCTATAAAATAAGACACTTTTTCAATTCTACATGTGGTTTATCCAGAATGGCAAAATAAGAAGTTTTTAAAGGTTTGATTCCCATTAAAAACATTCATCCAGGGGTCAAAACCAACCGAATGAGAACTGAATTCTATGAAATCAGACAAAAAAACAATTGTGTAGTGATTTGTGAAATGTTAGAGTAGATGCAACATTAATCCAAGGTTCTATTTTCTTGATAAGGCCAAAAACTCTCTTTTATTTTTTTTAAAGACCAAAAAATGCATTTAATAGTTATATGCAAAGAATATGTCCTGAGAATGACGTGAAATCATAAGAAAAAATCTTCATATTATTTGAGGCATGTAATAGTTGAAATAATGTCAATCGAACATGTGGTTTCTCCAAAATGACTGAAAAAACAGTTTTAAAGGTTTGACGCTCTTTAAAAACATGCATTCATGGGTTAAAACAACTGAAAAATCTTCAAATATTATGAAATAAAATAAATACATTTATTTTTGAAATGGTTGATCAGATGGAAAGTCAATCTAAGGGGTAGTTTTCCTGGGATAACCAAAAACACACATATATGGTTTTTAAACACTAAAACATGTGTTTCATGGTCATATCCATAGAAAAATTCATTCTAATGATATTATGTAACACCCCGACCCCAATTACCCAGAGTTGGTGCATTATTACATAAAATTGGCATAATACAATGAATCATGTCCTGAAAGACCGATCAGTTTAGTATCTTTGGAAGTACTAGAAACATTCATAAGTTTTACAGTATATAATGAAATAAAAACATCAACTACATTTTGTCCCCTTTTGAACACACTTATATACTTAGCCTATCCTTACAGGTAAACCATAAAATACTTCTTCGCTTCCTTGGAAAAATAAAACATAGAAAGGGGTGAGCTCAGATGCTCAGTAAGGATAACAATATAGCAGAAAAATTTATAATTAAGCATACATATTTAGGGAAATGTATACGACTAAAACAAAAGACTTTTAAACTTAAACATCAGCATAAAATGGAAAAGATAAAATAAAATAATTCCATTTTCTTATTCACAGGGATATTCTACTAGTTGAATAATCACATGAAATATCAATAAAAACTTTCATAATAATGGAATGCATAATGCCAAACTTCATAACCACATAGTCAAGGCTGTGTGCCAAGACTACAAATAAGATTTTTTTCAAGGCCTTGTACCAAGACACTAGTTTGACTCATGAGACCTACCGATGCATCAAGGAGTTATAATAGGCTTCACCTATCAATTACTAAGTCCAATTCATTCCTCATATGAAAAGGTTTAAACATAACATAAAAATTCGTATTAAAACTAGCATATGAAATGTCAATACTTTATCTATAAACCATTAATGGTGTAAAAATAACACATCCACAATCAAACATATCACAAAACCTACAATAAAATATTGAAGATTTTTATCAAAATAAATCAACTTCAAACAAGCATAAAATCCATCAAAGGATGTTGACATAGTTGAAATAAAAACTTTTTTTAGGGAAATATCTCTTTCTATTTAGAAATAATTTAAAATACATATAATTATAAAAGAAAACATTTATTTCGAAAATATTCTTTTAAGTTTGTATGGGAAGCTTCGACGATGTTATAACAGCCTAAAATAACCACACCCACCGTATAAGTTAAAAAAAAGACACTCTTACCTTAATTTTGTCGAAAAGGTCCTAAATTACCTTGTTTGGAAAATGGCAGAAAGATTATTTTCAAACCATATATGGTAAAATAAGAGTATAAATGACTTTAACCAATAGCATAATAAATAGTAAAAAAAATTTGAATTACATTTTTAAGAAAACACGAATGTGGATGATAAATGGGTCCTAGTAGATACTTACGTTAAAACAACCTCAGATAATAAAGAGATTGTGAAATTAACCCTTAACTTGTACTTTTATGAGGTTTAGATTACATTAGACTACTTTATAATAGTTGAATCATTTTTATTAAATTATAAAAAACTGTATATATAAATATGATATCATATATGATGCTCTAATATTGATTTGTTAGTAATATTTTAGTAATATCATTGTTTTGGGTGTTAACTGGTCTGTTTTCCTTTAACTGCTCGGTAACATAAGACATGGTTTTTATGGATAGGATGTATTTCATTCATATCAATAATGATATTATGTTCTTAAACATTATTTTTTAATCATAAAATGAAAATTATTCTTGAATGATTACGATGGAGAATGAATCTCATCGCGTTCGTGGAGATAGTAATCCGTACGTACGCACAGGAGACAATATCATTATTGATGGTGAAATCGTATGTAATTGGATGGTATATCATATATACCAAATCAATAACATGTTACATTTATTATTTACATTATTTATACTCATTATTATACCCATCCAAATAATGAAGTGTTTCAATAACAAACTACCCCATGACGTGGAGACGGTAAGTCATACGTACACATGTATAGTGACTTTGTCATTCATATGGTGGAAATAATAATGAATATGGTTGTACCATTTTTATAATAACATAAAATTATATAGATTATACTAGAGTAATTATTTTATAATTGAAACAATAAATAAATAGGAAGTGGAAGAAGAAAAGAACTTGAATGATGTGATGAAATATTTACCTTTTCTTCAGGTTCTTCCTTTTGATTTGATCAAAAGGGCTCTTTATGTTGGCTTTATGACCAAAGGAAGGCCTATAAGATGAAGGGGGAAAGTTGTTTGGATATTTGGTCTGGGGTCAGCCAAGCCAAATGGCATTGGAGGTGTGAAATTAAGAGAAGGGGACGTACCCTTTTATAAGAGAGGTGAGGGTCACTTTAGGGAAAACATGAAATATTATTTTATAATAAAATCATTCTCGAATTCTAATTTCTCCAAAATTATTTATTTAGAGGATAAGGTTGGGATGGATCAAAAAACTCTCTCCAAATAGGTTTTAGAAAGGTTTAGTTTACCATATTAAACTCATCTTTTAGATTTAACTCTTAGTTAAATAGTTTGACATTTACCCTGTGTCTTTCTATTTTCATATTATATGGTTAATAAACATACTATAAAAAGAAAAGTGAACCCCAAGAGGTTAATTAATAATATATATAATCTTATCTAAGTCCTTTGGTCGAACCTTATAATTTTAGGAATATTATATCAATTTATAATATAGAATATTTTTGAAAAACTCAATTATGTAAATTTAGACACTATTTAGTATTTGGTTTTTGTAAAAATAATAACATCATGATTACTTAAAAAAAATTGATCAGCCGTATCATTTCATATTAACCTATAAAATTAGTGGAATTCACCTAATGTCTCAAATGACATTTAATTGGATATTTATAATATCAATTAATTTAATATATTATTAATAAGGTAATTACTACATCATCATTGTGACATAAATAAATTAAATTATTTAAAGTCTAAAAATTATAAATAAAATACTATAATTTATGAAATAATTATATATTTATAATTAAAATTTATAGTAAAATTTATCTTATTTATAACCCTATATTAAAAATGGTTTAGTTATTAAAATTTGAATTTAACACTTTTAACACTTCTTTAAATAATGTAATAATAAATATACTAATCTAATCTTAGTGGAAAAAATGGATCATATTTTATTTCTAAGGTAGTTTTTGGTCCAATTATACTTATCCAATATAATTAGGACATGTGTTTGGTTATTTTAATAAAATGTTTACCCTTAATTACCCTATTTACTTTTAACTGTGGTAAATAAAAGTCAAAAGTTACTATTCGCCAAAAATTATTTTCATCTTATTGAACCACATTTTATTTACTGATGTCAACAGTGTATCTAGGATTTTTTAAATTTAACTCACATAAGTTGTAAAATTATATTTTTTTCAAATTTTTAAACGTTCCTATGAGGTGGGTAAAAGAAGGAAAATAGTTCAATAAATTTTTTATATATCTAAACATATTATAAAATGACACAAATGTATTACATTGAACATATATAGGTATTAGATATCTATTTTTACGTAAAATAAATTTATATAAAATAAACAATTATTTAATTAAAATTTAGGTTTTTACCAATAACATAATGTTTTTCACTATTCATCAAAAGGTGAATGTTTTCATAAAAATACCAAAAATTTTCCCTAAGCTAATTTCAATATTACGAATTCCAAAATGAATAACATTTTGAAAAATAAAATTTATAATATTTCAAAAAGTGGGTATTAATATACATAACGGCTATTTTGATTGGTCGTAGTGTGTTAGAATCTTGAGGTTATGTACAATGTAAGCTATTGTATTATTCAAAGGGAAATGTATCGTGGAATATTGGGGTGTTACATTCTTCCCTCCTTCAAATAATTTCATCCTTGAAATTTCAATAATACCACCACACAAAAAGATTCGGGTGGTTCTTCATTTTAAGTTCCTCTGGTTCCCACGTTGCCTCTTCCATCTTATGGTTCCTCTATAGAAATTTTACTAGACGATTCGTCTGGTTTCTCAGCACTTGTTCTCTTGTATGAAGAATTTTGACAGGCTCTTCACAATAAGACAGATCAGGTTCCAATTAAATTTCCTCATAGGTGAGTACATGTGTTGGGTTAGGCATGTATTTTTTCAACATTGATATGTGGAACACATCATGTGTAACCCTCCATGCTTCCACGGTATGTTTCTCTCTTAATAATGTAGTAGATTTCATTATACGCAACTTCGAGATTCTAACACACCGCAACCAATAAAACTATTCATTTTGAATTGTAATTTGAGAATTTTTATGAATTCCACTTATTTTCTAGGTTAATATGACATATTAGTGTTGGTTAGATGAATTTTGTTAAGTAATAATGCTGTTATGAATTTAGCACAAACAAAATACCAAATAGTTTCAAAATTGACATAAAAGAGTTTTTAAAACAAATATTATATTATTAATTGATATTCTATTCCTAAAAATCTATGGCTTGGAAAAAAGATATATATAATGAAATTTGTATCATTAATGAACCACTTGGGGTTCGTTTGGAAGTATATAGTTAGTTTATTAACCATATAATATAAAAATTGAAAGAGACGTCGTAAATTTCAAACTATTTAACTAAGAGTTAAATCTAAAAGATAAGGTTACTATAGTGACCCAAACCTGTATAAAACCTATAGGTTGAGTGGGTTTTTACCCATCACCACCATGGATTTTAGATAATTCATTTTTTATCCATTAGAAACTGAAAATAATTTTATTATAATATAATATTTTTAGATTTTCCTAAGGTGCCCCTCACCCCTCATATAAAAGGGAACTCCCCATTCCCTCAAATTAACACCTTCAATGCCTTTTTTCTCAGCCAAAATCTGCAAAAGATAACCTATAAACTCTCCTACCTTCATCTAAGAGGGAATATTTTAGTCCTAAAACCTACTTAAGGAGTCCTTTTGATCAAATCAAAAAGAAGAACCCGAAGAAGAGGTAAATATTTCATCGCCTCTTTCAAGTTTCTTTCATCTTCCACTTCCTCTTTCTTTTTTGTTTCCATTATAAAATAATAACTATAGTATCATATATATACTTTGATGTTATTATAGATATGGTACAACCATATTCATTATTTTATCCATCCTTTGATAGACATGTCACTATACGTGCGTACGTATGACTTCCCATCTCCACGTCGTGGTGTAATTATTATTTAATACATTATAATTTGGATGGGTATAATAATGATGTTTAATTGATGTAAATAACAAATATAACATGATAATGATTCAGTATATATGATATACTATCAAATTATATATTATTTTAATACCAAAATAATGATATTGTCGCTCGTGCGTACGTACGGATTACCGTCTCCCCGAACACGGGGAGATTCATTCCACCTCGAAATCATTCAAGAATAATTTTCATTAAAGGATTAAAAATAATGTTTAAAAACTTAAAATCATTCTGAATATTAATAAGTTATATCCTATTCATAACAAACACTTCTTATGAAACAAAGAATATAAAGGAAAATGAATCAGTTAACACACGAAACAATGATAATACTAAAATAGTATTAACAAAGCAATATTAAAATATCATATATCATATCATATTAATGTATATGATTCTTGTATAATTTAATAACAATTATTTCACCATTCTATAGGAGGTTAACCTACCCTCGACCAAGGAAAAGTACAATGTAAGGGGTTTCTTATCTCACATTCAATTCTGTGAGAATTCCATTATTCACCACTTATTTGTTGGATGTGGTGTGTTGTGTGCTGCCATTTGATATATATTATCATTATTATATTTATTTTCAAGGTATTATATGATTTATTTGGTGGTTATTAACTTTTGGTAATAGGACTCGATTGATTACAACGAAGTAAGGGTTAATTTTACAATCTCTTTATTATCTGAGGTTGATTTTACGTAAGTATCTATTGGGACCTCTTTATCATCAACATCCATGTTTCTTTAAAATTTATTTAAAAACATTTTTACTATGGTTTAAATTTATATATACACTTTTTTACTTTTATAAGACATTTATAAAGGAATCCTTCCGTCGTTTTCCAAACAAGGTACTTTACGACCTTTTCGACAAAATTAGGGAAAGAATTTTTTTTAACTTATATGGAGGGTGCGGCTATTTTCCATCATTATAAAATCATAGAATCTTCCCTTAAAAGATTATAAAAATATTTTCAAAATAAATGTTTTCTTAAAAGATTTCAAAATATAAAGATATATTTCTCTAAAAAAGGTTTTGATTTCATTTCTATCAACATCATTTGATGGATTTTAAGCTTATTTGAAGTTGATTTATTATGATACAAAACATCCATATTGTATTGAAGGTTTTGTGATATTTTTGAAAATGGATGTGTTATTTTTACACCATTCATAGTTTATGGATAAAGTATTTACATTTTTTATTCTAGTTTTAATACGAATGTTAATGTTATGTTTAAACCTTTTCATATGAGTAATGCATTGTTCATAGTATGTTACAGGTGGAGCCTACTATAGCTCCTCGATACATCAGTAGGTCTCATGAAACAAACTAGTGTCTTGGAACAAGGCCTTGATAAATTCTTATTTTCAGTCTTGGCATAAGGCCTTGACTATGTGGTTTTGAAAGTCTGGCATTATGCATTCCATCATTTTGAAAGTTTCTATTGATATTGCATGTGATTATTCGACTAGTAGAATATCCATGTGAATAAGTAAATGGAATTATTTGATTTTATATTTTCCATATTATGCTGATGTTAAAGTTTAAAAGGCTTTTGTTTTAGTATTATACAATGCCATAAATTTTTATGCTTATTTATGAAATTTTCTGCTATATTGTTATCCTTACTTAGCATCTGAGGTCACCCCTTTCTATGTTTTATTTTTCCCTGGATGAAAAGAAGTATATTATGACTGACTTGCAGAGATATTCTATGGGATCTTAGTGTTTTCTATGTAAACAATTTTGTTGTTGTTTTTCATTTTATGATGTAATGTAAACCTTATGAATGCATCTAGTACTTCCAAGGCTACTAAACTAATCGGTCTTTAGAGACATGATCTTTTGTGATCATACCAAGGATACGTAATAATGCACTGACTCTGGGCTTCTGGGTTCGGGGTGTTAGAGTTGGTATTAGAGGAAGTTTAGTACAAACCATGTAAACTAAATTTAGATAAACTATAATTAGATCACATAGCCCTAAGATAGACTTCTAGGATTAGTATAGAAGCAATTCCTAAAATTTTGGTATTGTAATGATTTTGTGAGTTTTCCATGAAATACATCCCTATCTCGATACGAGAAAATAGTGGCGGCTCTGGAATAGATGTACCTTGGGGTAAAACCCTAAAACACCGCTTTGAGCTAGACTCGAACGAGAACTGGTGCAAAACAATGTCCCTTGCTGCACTCTTGGTTACGACACCCCCAGGGGATATGCTTAGGATAATTTAAATTTTATTTAAAAATTTATTTAAAGGATTTTAATATAAGATGAGAATAAATCACCTTGGTTAATCTTAAGGTGTTTCAAATTTAAAATATTGTGTCATGATATTCTATAATTGATTTTTATGACTGCTGTTACTCACACAATGTTGTCTGGTTTTAGTCAATGGCTGGATTCCAAGGAAGTCATAGTAACTTTGAGCATTATCTAAAAGGTGGGAACGGTGGTGGAAATGAGCAATGAAATGGAATGTTGATAGGCATAAAAGATATTGTGTTCAATCCAAATCAGTTTTACCAAAATATGATCAACAAAATATATATTATCGAACTCTCAGACTCAACAAAAAAATGAAAGGTGATGAACGATAAGAGGTCCAGTAGTGGAGACCATGGAGAAAATAATCCTCAATTTCCATCATGTAGGAAATGTTGAAGGAGACACCCATGAATTAGTCTCAATAGAACAAAGAAATGATTTATGTGTGGGAAAAAAGGACATAAAGTAAATAATTTCTAGGGAAAAATGAAGAGTACTATAGAAGAAAAATAAAATGGTCCCAAGAATCCATTTATAGTCATTTGTCATAAATTTAGGGGACCTGGCCATTACCCGAATGAGTTTCATATTCTATAGGATATTTTCTTGGTCAAAGAAGAAGATATGTGGAAATAAATGGTTGGAAAAATGTTTAAAAGTATTAGTGCTCCTAGTTGATGGGATTACTTTGGAATAATTTTCTCTTTTATCTGTAACCCTGCAGTTTTTCATGTGAAAATGATATTTGAGGAAGAGTTATATTTTCTCTTGTGGATATAGTTATAAATAACCATTTTGTTTTATATGATCATTGGGTTTGAGGCAATTACACATTATTATATTTTGGGATGAAAATCCAAGGTATGAGGTAACATTTTTGGTTAAATTATGTTATGGTTATTTTGAAGAATTTATCTCATTTTGGTAATTTTATAAAATATATTTTTTGAAAAAGGAAAACATGCAGACCATGTGTCAAATCGCCGCGTCTCACAAAGCTGTGGGAATCAAACCCACAATCAGAGTGTGATTGGGATTTATCACCTACCACTGGACTATGATAAGTCCCTGGTTAGTGTGACTAATTATTTGTAGTTAAATAATTTTATTCATGAATAATAAGTTGATTTGGGATCTTATTTCTTATCAAATGAATACCCATATCATAGGAAAATGATTCGGTGATTAAGTGATAAATGTTATTCTAGAAGATGTTTCCAAAGTTGGGAACACAATATAACAACGGAAAATATAATACTATGTGATTTAATTTGAGGAGTAATGGTGTATTTTTATCTATGATTTTATTGTGTATTTATAGTGATTTGGGTTATTTATGGAAATGATTGACCTATAATAGAAAATATGTGATTAGGTAAATTACTTTTAACTATGTGACTTTAAGAGTAGTCAATGTCATTTGGTGGTATAATTTTACATGGAATACTACATAAGAAAATTATTCTAAGTTTTGGGTTTCAATATTACTTTGGATTATATTGAATGATTTTAAGGACAATTTTCTATTTAATGGTATTTACCTAACTTTGGGGAATTGTTGGTTTAATTTTAGAAATTAAGATTAGTGATTCTTTCTCTAAAGGAATATAATTTTGGGGGATCATATGATCTGGTACTTACCATTTTGGTTTTGATTAATCTCTAAAGGCAAGGTAAATATATAGTTTATCCTTTGTGGATCATGTGATTATCTAGAAGTTCATTCTAGCTCATCTGGTGTGACCAAGTCATCTTGAATACTCATTATTTAAAAAAATGAATTAGTGGTAGAAATTTATTTATGAATGAAACTCTACTTAAAAAGTAAGTATATATCTTATTTTTCTTAGTCAATCTCATAAATAAATTCCTCATCTTTATGAAATGTAACTGAAAATAAAAACAACGTTGTCTGTTTACATTTCCTAATGGGAAACTAATGATCATTTTTTCCATCACAAGTTTGTGGTTTCTTATTGTTAACTTTCTCCTGATAATGTTTTCAGTCCCTCTCTATTAGAACATGACTCATAGTTTATCTCCCATATCCATGTTTTCCTACATGGAATCCTAATATGGGTTATCTCGGGTGACCTTTGTACTTCTCTTTCTTTCTTTTAATGTGATAGTTTTGTTGACTCTTTTTCCGATGTGGGACTTTCAATTATGTTCCCAAGCCCAATTTTAAAAATTTCAAGGATGCAATTTCCAAAATGAGGAAAGAATTTAACACCCCAAGATTCCACAGTACATTTCCCTTTGAATAATGTAAAATCTTTCATTGTATTCAACTTCGAGATTCTGACACACCGTGACTAATCAAACTAGTCGTTATGAATAGTAATACCCACTTTTTAAAATTTTATAAATTTTATCTTTCAAAATGGACTTCATTTTTGGATTTGGAATATAGAAATTATCTTAGGGTGAATTTTTGGTATTTTATTTATATTTTTTAGACATTAAATAATTTAATATATTTATGACACAATGATGATACAGTAATTACCTTATTAATAAAATATTAAAATATTTGATATTATAAATATCTAAATAAATGTAATTTGTGGCTTATTATGAATTATAAAAATTTTCTATGTTAATATGACATGTTAGGGTTTTTTAGATGAATTCTGTTTGATGTAATAATGTTTTTATGAATTTAGAAAAAACAAAATACTAAATAATGTCAAAATTGACATAATTTTTTTTTAAAAAATATTGTATTATTAATTGATATTATATTTTCTTAAAAATATATGGTTTGATCAAAAGACTTATATAATGATAGTTGTATCATTAATGAACCACTTGGGGATCTTTTGGAAGTATGTAGTAAGTTTATTAACCATATAATATAAAAATACAAAGAGACATGGTAAATGTCAAATTATTTAACTAAGAGTTAAATCTAAAAGATAATGTTAATATAGTGACCCAAGCCTATCTATAACATATTAGTTGAGTGGTTTTAGACCCATCCCCACGTTATCCTTTAAATAATTAATTTCATATCCATTATAAAGAAAAAATGATTTTATTATAAAATAATATTTCTATCTTTTCCTAATGTGCCCCTCACCCCTCTTATAAAAGGGCACTACCACTTTACTCAAATTCATGCCTTCAAATCATTTTTTTCTTGGACAACCTCTGCAAAAATACCCTCTCAACTATCACTACTGGAATACTGGTCTATCCCCACGCATCTATTCCCACGGTTTATCAAACTGTGGGAATAGGCCTTTTTTGTTTATCAATACCCACGGTTTTATTAAAACCGTGGGTATTCAATTCACAATTTTACCCGAATTCTCCTCCTCACTCTCGCGCTCCCCAATCGGAACTTCTCCTCCTCACTCTCGCGCTTCCCCGCTCGAACCCTAGGTTCCCGACCTCCGCCTCCGGCCCTCTCCTCCCCTCCCCGACCACTGCCTCCCGGTTATCCGACCTTCGCCTCCCAGCCCTCTACTCCCCTCTCTGACCTCCGCCTCCCGGACATCCGACCACCGATTCCCGGCCATCTCATCCCCTTTACAGCTTTCGCTTCCCGCCTTCTCCTCCGCTCCCGACCTGGAATTCCGGCCCTTCTCCTCCGCCTCAACATCCTAGCCTTCGCTACACTTCCCCAAGCTCCAGCGGCGTCCTCGCTTCTCCCTCGCAGCTACCTCTCCTCAGACAATTTCCCGGCCAAGTCATTCTATATAGGTATAGAATTTCTTCTCCTTAATTTTTTATTCTTTTGAAACTAATCACTTATTCTTATATCACTACACAAATTATCTTCTGCATTGTTTATTTAGTCAATAATCAGTCATCATAAGTGGAAATCTGGGTATGAATCTTTGGGTATTTTTTTGAATTCATTTCTGTTGTTTGGTCTATTTGGGAGCCGATCTGCCTGCTTTACTAGACTGAATTTTGGCTTCTGGATTTGGGTTTGACTAAACCCCTGGTTTTGTGGTTTCATGGTCTACCAATCCATCACCTTCTTCAAAAAAAAATTCATCTTAGAGATAATTTTTACTTCCTCTGATTGTTATTGAAAGAATATGTTTTCATTTACAATGTTTTATATTACTACATTTTTTTCATTGGATATAATTGACAAAGACTACTAATTTAGGATGATATACTAGTGATGAGTTCTATTTGAAGGACATAAAAGTATTGGGAAGGAGGGAATCTAGAACTAAAGTGTCATACCCAGGGGAACAGTGGTGTCTACTCTAAAATGTCCATATGAACAGCATCTCCTTATGCTATAGCTTTCTTGATAGATCGCATGAAGGGCATGGGGTCATCAAACATGATTTTTTTATGTATTCCATCATTTATCTTCTTTATAAACCCTGTATTCCATATGAACAACATCTTTTTATGGTATGCGTTTTATAAATATTTTCATGGTTTCCATCATTTTGGAAATTTTCGTGTTGTCATGCTGATTTAATAGGGTATAATTTATTGAATTAATATTTCTTGATTATATTACTTAGGACTGTGTTCAATGAAAATTTCTACATACGTAAATTGTTGGTGGTGGTTTCATCTAGAAATACAACAAACTCATGAAGGATTATATGCCATATATGGTTTTTAGTGTTTTGAAACTATAGAGACATCATTATATTGTGTTTTATATTTATAACTCGAATGATAAGCCTCCATGTATAAGCTACCTATTGAATTATGAATTGATTAGCGAAGTCACTACCATCACCTTCCACTAGACCCTCCAATGTTCAATGCCTGAAGATGATTAATGAATTGTAAATTAATATGAAACAGATTAGTTATGTTAAATAAAATGCACGTGGTTTCTTGTTCTTAGTCTAGAATTGTCATGGTATTAAAGGTAAAGGATAAAAGTAGGTAGCTAAATATGAAATCTCTTAAATGGTTGGGTGTACCTTTTTCCTTATCATAATAATCAAATGAAATTTCATAAATATTGACTTTTGAAATTATATGACCATTAAATTTATTATTAAATGGATTTTAATGAGATGGTTTCTTGATTTAAAACATTGAATTAACTAAATAATTATGACATAAATTATTTGACTAATGGATTTCATGTCTTCAAAAGCTTTTCACATCAATGAAAAATCAGAATGAACCATATGGCATATTAAATGGATAGAGTATCATATGTCCTGAACAATTACATGAATAAATTTTAATGTTTTCATTTTTATATAGTCCTTAACATATCCATAGAAAGTGCCTGACCTGAGTTAGAATTTGAATTCCTATGGTAATTCAATGAGCACTCAAGGATACCATTTTGATTCAAGGATGTTTGTTTCCTCGGCTATAGTCACCATTGAACCCGGTCCTCATATAATAATAAATGTCTGATATGACACTATATAACCCCTCGTTTAAAATTATAGGATTCCTTGGATACACTCTTGGGGTCCAAAATTTGTTCTATGGAGATGACTTCAATAGTTATATCCTTGGGCCTATCCATAGCTTTTCCAATTTTACCTTGGATATGTTGCTTGGACTCTGTTAGATAATACCATTATTTAATTCCATGGATGATTCTATTTGGATTAAACTCATACCCATAGAAATGTTGCAATTACTACTACGTTGGTGACCCTTTAGGTTTGGGATGGCTTGGTTATTACCTTGTATCCCTTTACTTATTTAGGTCACATTTCAGAATGCCTTTTTATTCATTATAACCTTACTATTACTATCACATGGTGATGTATATCCTAGATTCACCTCCCATGAAATACTTATAAAAGATGTTACCTTATTAATTAAATAATGAGATTATTTTTTAAAAACCATCAGATGGATGAATAAAGTACTTGGGTGTTTATATTTAATATGCTATATGACATTGTACAATTGAATTATTAACAATTTTAGGTGTAGGGGGAGGGGGGTGAGTGTGGGGGTGGGGCTGGGTGCGGGGGGTGCGGGGCTGGGTTCAGGGGGTGGGGGGATGGGTGCAGGGGAGGGATTTTGGGTGTGGCGGGAGGGGGGGCTGGGTGCGGGGGGCGGGGCTGGGGGTGGGGGCGGGGCTCGGTAGGGGGGAGGGGGGATGGGTGGGGGGCGGGGGCTGGGTAGGGGGGAGTGGGGCTGGGTGCAGGGGGTGGGGGCTGGGTTCAGGGGGTGGGCTGGGTGCAGGGTGGGGGGGGGGGGTCTGGGTGTGGGGTGTGGGGGGGGGGGATGGTTGCAGGTTTGGAGGGAGTGGTATGTAAGTAATTTGTCTTCTAATTTTTCAGCAGCTTCATTTTATTTATCCTCTAGTTCTTATCCATCATTTATTGTGTGTTAGTGTCTTGAATGAAAAGATTTGAAAGCGCGACTCTCAACAAGGTGGTCTTTCTTTCCCATGTGTTTCTCCTCTGGGCGTCTTTGCAACATTTTTAGATTCAGCGGATACTCCATTTATTTTAATATCAGCATAATTTTTTTAATTCCTAGATAGGAATTTTGCATTCTCTATCAGACTTTATTTGGATTCAATAAGAGATGAATGATTGTGATGCTTCATCATTATGAATTTATTTAGGACTTTTCGGATTTTCATTTTAGTTTGCAGGAAGAAGGTGAAAGAAACATAGTTTGATGGTCTTGAGCGTGAAAGAAAGGTGAATGATTGTGATGCTTCATCAGCGAATACTCCATTATGGTTTTCATTCTAGTTTGATTGTCTGCTACTGGTTTGCATTCTGTTTGCTGGTCTGCTTCTATTTCTGGTGTTTACTGGTTCGCTTCTGTTTTTGGTGTTTACTGGTCTGCTTCTGTTTCTGGTGTTTGCTGGTCTCCATTCTTTTTTCTTGTTTTCCTTCTGTTTCTCAGGCTGGCTGCTTCTGTTTGTGAGGCTCGTCTGCTTTTGTTGGGGAGGCAAGGGGAGGGGCTGGGCAGTGGGGAGGGAGGGGGAGGGGCTGGGCAGGGGGAGGGGGAGGGGGTTTGGGCAGGGAAAGGGCTGGACAGGGGTGGAGGGGAGGGGGGGCTGGGCAGGGGGAGGGGGAGGGTGAGGGGGGAGGGGGAGGGGCAGTGGGGGGGAAAGGGAGGGGCAGTGGGGAGGGAGGGGGATGGATGGCCAGGGGGGAGGGGGAGGGCTGGCCAGGGGGGAGGGGGAGGGCTGGGCATGGGGGAGGGGGAGGGGGCTGGGCAGGGACAGGGCTGGGCAGTGGGGGAGGAGGAGGGGGAGGGGCAGTGGGGAGGGAGGGGGAGGGCTGGCCAGGGGGGAGGGGGAGGGCTGGCCAGGGGGGAGGGGGGAGGGCTGGGCAGTGGGAAGGGATGAGGAGGGCTGGGTAGGGGGAGGGGTAGGGCTGGGCAGTGGGGAGGGAGGGGGAGGGCTGGGTAGGAGGGAGGGGGAGGGCTGGGCAGTGGGGAGGGAGGGGGAGGGACTGGGCATGGGGGAGGGGGAGGATCATGTATTTAATCATAAAAAAATTTAATTAGAGAACTATCTTTTAATTTAACCATCAAAAAATTTAAATTAGAGAACTATCTTTGAAATGGGTCAGGTTCCCTCTTGGAATCTCCTGGTTTACTAGGCCTGGTGATAGAAGAAATGGTCTCATCCCTGTCACTCTAGAATGAATATGTTAAACACTAAATAAAACACATGATGATTCTATGGAACTTCTAGAACAATGCCATCATTTTCATGTACATGTTTGTGTACCCATATGAGACCTATGATTTTGGTTTTAAATCTAAAGGATGAGGACCGTTTCGATGTAGTAGGTCCCTTAGAGGGGGAGTACAAGTCATGTACCTTTAAAATAAAAAACGCGATCTTTTTAAAGTGTATGTGGGTTAGGATATCAACATATGTAAATGGGACTGTGATGAGTCATTCAAGTATGATTGAGGCTACTATAGCCAGGATAGGTGATGCTAAACTTTTGGTAGTGAATCCCCTTGGTTTTGTACCATGGCATCAATTAATAGATTCCTTATACCGGGGTATAAGTGTAAGGTTTTATTCTTGGATGTTTAGGCCTTGAAAGTAACATTTTGGCTCAGAAAGGGGTTGAATAACATTGCTCAATGATGTAGAATATTGTGTTGATTTTACTCTTTCTTTCATTGGGTTTTCATTCATGATGATTCATGGGTAATTGTTGGCTTCTTGGTGTCGATCCATGTATAATCTTATATTCTGTTTGTAGGTGCAGAATATTTAGAGGTGCAGAATGTTTACAGGTGCAGAATCGTAGAGGTGCAGAATTATAGACCGAGCTGCAGCAGAGACCGAGGTGCAGCAGAGCAGAATAAATTCTGTTTGTTTTGTTTCTGAAGTAACAGTTAAACTTTTATTTCATAAGAAAACCATTTAAGTTGCAGAAAATCAATTTCTCAATAAGAAATCTGGAAACATCATGCCTGATTGTGCTAATCAGCTGTGGTTTTGGTGTAGCCCGAGTCGGTGGATGGTTTCTTGTAGCCACTTGGCCTGGGAAAATATTCAATCACATTCAAAGCTGAGGAAGTGAGGGTTATTTATTTTATCTTTTGAATTCAACTCATGTCTGCACATTCTTTTTTTATGATTTAATGTTTTCATGTTTTCATGATATCATGTTTTCTAGGTTGACATGGCAGCCCTATTACACATGGGTTATGGGGATCTTAAGGCTTTGGGAATTCCAATGGTAAATGACTTATTATTCCTTCATGTTCATTGATCATAGGTTTTTAATGTTCATTTTCGGAGGCCAATACTGTTAGATGGTGGCATCTGATTTCTGTATTAGATTTTTTAAAATTATTTTCTATTTGCCTCAATTGGAGGTGACAATTTTTAACTTGTCATGATATCTGGACATGACATGACATAAGTTAATCAGGTTTGGCTTTGACATAAAGGGGTTCGGGTTGTGATAGGGTTGAGGAATCTTACACAAATAACTCAACATGAGAAAACATTTTATTATAATTATAACAACCGAAGTCTTCAAAGGATGGATATGACCAACATATGCTAGTGAATCATTTGGCTCCAGCATTGCTTACAGTTTTTCTCTTGCCATCTCTTATTAGAGCTTCTCTAAGTCGAATTGATAACATGAATTCTTTTGTAAGTTCTTCTATCTAAACAATTCATTTTCTTTTACATATTGCTTCATAAATTGAAAGTTCAAAACTTTATGAGCATGTCCAGTCTCAGTGCTTCGCTCGTTTACTCATTACATCTACATGATTTATTAGTTGTTTTTTGACAGCGTTTCATTTCATTACTTCTTCCTTTGCACCACAGTTATGGGTTTGAGATTAATATTTCTCTTCCTTTCAATAGATACATCATTTTGGCTTTGTCAACTCTGAAGATATGAATGTTTTTTCTGGTGAAAGGAAGTTCACCAGTTTAGTGGGATACTCCAGCAGCAAGCTTGCACAGATGCACATGCAGCTGTATGGTGTTTGGCTGTCCAATGATTTAAAGGCCTTATAAACCCTCAACATCACTCAAAACATTTAGAAATAGTAGGAAAAGAGTTTGAAGGGGGTGGGAAATTGTTTTTTTAATCTTCATGATATTCTGTTTTTTTTAACAATGCAATTCAAAACAGTGTCACTGTTTCATTGCAGATCTTGTTTAGCAGTGTCCTCCACAAGCGGCTGCCTGCTGAGTCTAGTATCAGTGTAGTTTGTGTTTCTCCTGGTGTTGTACACCCCAATGTGGTAAGTTTCACTGATTATTTTAAAATCTTTATATATATGATATGATAATTGTATAAAGGATGCCTTCATCAAATGGGGTCAAACATTTGGAATTTATTTATGGTGGGGGGGGGGGGTTGATTTTCATATCATGCTGAATTCTCATGTCAAATTCTCAGTTTTATCCGTATGAATCTGGGAAAGGGATCTTCCCAAAATTTTCCCAGCTCTTTATCATCAGATACCCTACTTCATTTTTGATTCTCAAGAAGGTGAGCATCTATTATTTCAACTGTACTGGTCTTCTTGAAGGCACTAAATTGGTGTTTCCATAAGGCCCTGTTTGGTTACACTTCATTTATTGAATGAAACAAAATAGGATGTTTTGAGGTTGGATGACAGGTGGATGAAATGAAGGACTCAACACTTGAAACATTATCAGATCATCACATACCATATCCTTGAACTGAACTAGACCTAACTCCTATCTATTTCCACTGATGCGATCATATTTTAGAAGGTTTGTAGGATATGTTTAGGAATTGATGTCATAGATTCCATCATTTCTAGGATCTGCTAAGAAAAATCTTTGTAGGTAATGGGAATATACAACCATTCTACTGTTAGGGTAAGAATGTGAGTCTTCCACAATTTTTTAGTCAATATGCTTTGACAAGGTCCTCTAATTTACATTGTATTTTCATGTTGGGATTGATATACCAGAGTTTGTATTTTCATACCATTATTGATTACTGATATATCTGAATGGTAGGATTGATATGTCTATAGGCATAGAATAGTAGAGAGGTGGAGTTGCAGATCGTGGGTGCATTTCAGGAGTTGATATGTCTGCACCCACGGTTTTCCAAACCGTGGGTGCATTTCGGGAATTGTTATTCAGTATACCCACGGTTTGCAAACCGTGGGTACATATGGGGAGCATTAAATCAGTGTACCCACGGTTTTTAAACCGTGGGTATAGATGTCTATACCTACGGTTTGTTAAACCGTGGGTAATGTCAATTTTTCTTCATTTATACCCACGGTTCTATGAAAACCGTGGGTATAGCCCTATTGTGACGGCATTGCAACCGGCGGTTCTTGAAACCGTGGGTATATCCTATACCCACGGTTTTAAGGGCTATACCCATGGTTTAAAACCGTGGGTATAGGTGGTATTTCCAGTAGTGTATCCTCCATTCATCTTAGATTCCTTACCTTATTCAGAAAGCCAACCTAAGGATCCCTTTTGATCAAATCAAATGGAAGAACCCGAAGAAGAGGTAAATATTTCATCACCTCTTTCATGTTCCTTTCTTCTTCCACTTCCACATTCTTTGTTGTTTCCATTATGAAATAATAACTCCAGTATATTCTATATAATATGATGTTATTATAAATATGGTACAACCATCTTCATTATTTTTTCCCATGAATGACATGTCACCATACGTGAGTATGTACGGCTTACTGTCTCCACGTCGTGGTGTAATTGTTATTCAATACATTATTATTGGTATGAGTATAATAATGATGTATAATTGATGTAAATAATAAATATAACATTATAATGATTCATTATATATGATATACCATCCAATTATATATTATTTTAATATCAAAAAATGATATTGTCGCTCATGTGTACGTACGGATTACCGTCTTCGCGAACGTGATGAGATTCATTCCCCATCGTAATCCATTCAAGACTAATTTAAATTTTATTATTAAAAATAATGATTAAAGACTTAATATAATTCTTAATATGAATAATATACATCATATTCATAACAAATACTACTTACGAAACAAAGTATATAAAGGAAAATGAATCAGTTTACACCCGAAATGACGATAATACTAAAATATTATTAACAAAGCAATATTAAAAGAACATATATGATATCATATTAATGTATATGATTATTGTATAATTTAATAACAATTATTTAACCATTATACAGTATGTTAAACTACCCTTGACCAAGTAAAAGTACAATGTAATGTGTTTCTTATCTCACTTTTAATTCTGTGAGATTTCCATTGTTCGCCACTTATTTATTGGATGCGGTGTATTGTATACTACAATTTGATATATATTATCATTATTCTACATATATTCTGGGTATTCTGTGATTCATTTGGTGGTAATTAACTTTTGGTCATACGACTTGATTGATTACAACGAATTAAGGGTTAATTTCACACTCTTATTATTATCTGAGGTTGTTTTTACATAAGTATCTACTGTGACCTCTTTATCATCCACATCCATGTTTTTTAAAAATGTATTTCAAAAATTTTTTACTATGGGTTAAAGTCATTTATTCCCTTTTTTGACTTTTATAAGATGTTCATAAAGTAATCATTCCATCGTTTTCCAAACAAGGTACTTTACGACCTTTTCGGAAAAATTAGGTAAGGAATGCTTTTTTAACTTATACGGTGGGTGCATCTATTTTCCATCATTATAACATCGTCTAAGCTTCCCTTAAAAGATTATAATAATATTTTCAAAATAAATTTTTTCTTAAATGATTTCAAAATAGAAAGATATATTTCTCTAAAAAAGGTTTTTATTTCATCTATGTCTACATCATTTGATGGATTTTAAGCTTATTTGATGTTGACGTATTATGATAAAAAACTTTTATATTGTATTGATGGTTTGTGATATGTTTGAATATGGATGTGTTATTTTTACACAATTCATGGTTTATGGATAAATCATTGACATTTCGTATGCTAGTTGTAATACAAATGTTTATGTTATGTTTAATCCTTTTCATAAGAGGAATGCATTGTAATTAGTATGTGATGGATGGAGGCCGCTATAGCTCCTCGATGCATCAGTAGGTCTAATGAGAAAAAATAGTGTCTTGACACAAGGCCTTGAAAAATATTATTTGTAGTCTTGGCACAAGGAATTGGCTATGTAGTTATGAAAGCCTGGCATTATGCATTCCATCATTTTGAAAGTGGCTATTGATATTGCATTTGATTATTCGACTAATAGAATATCCTTGTAAATAAGTAAATGGAATTATTTGATTTTATCTTTACCATATTATGCTAAAGTTCAATTTTAAAAGGCTTTTTTTAGTATTATACATTGCCTTAAATGTTTATTCTTATTTATGAAAGTTTCCACTATATTGTTAACTTTGCTGAGCATCTGATCTCACCCATTTCTATGTTTTATTTTTCCTAGGATGTGAAGAAGTCTATTATGACTGACCTATAGGGATAGTCTATGGGATATTAGTGTTGTCTATGGAAACAATGTTATTGTATTTTTCTATATTATGATGTAATTTAATCCTTATAAATGTATCTAGTACTTCTAAGGATACTAAACTAATCGGTCTTTCGAGAATAGATCTTTTGTGATCATGCCAATGATACTTAATAATGCACCAACTCTGGGCTTCTAGAGTTAGTTCATTACAAGTGGTATCCGAGGAAGTTTAGTACAAACCTTGGAAACAAGATTTAGATAAAATCTGATTACATCACATAGCCCTAAGATAGACTTTGAAGATTAATATAGAAGAACTTCCTAAAATTTTGGTATTGTAAATATTTTGTGAGTTTTCCAAGAAATACATCTCAGCCTGGATACAAGCAGGTAGAGGAAGCTCTGGCACAGATGTACCTAGGGGCAAAACCTGAAAACACCGCTTTGAGCTAGACTCGAACAGGAACTGCTGCACAATAATGAGCCATGATGCACTCTTGGTTACGACACTCCTGGGGGATATGCTTAGGATAATTTACATTTTATTTAAAAAAATATTTGAAGGATTTTTATATAATATGATAATAAATGTCCTCATTATTTCCTATGGTGTTCCAAATTGAAAATATGGTGTCTTGATATTCTCTAAATGATTTTATGACTACTATTACTCACACAATTCTTTCTAGTTTTAGTCAATGGCTGCATTCCAAGGAAGTCATATTAATATTTTTCATGATGTACAAGGTGGGAATTGTGGTGGAAATGAGCTACAAAATGAAATGTTGATAGGTGTAAAAGATATCGTGTTCATGAGAAATGAGTTTTCCAAAAATATGATCAACAACATATATATTAGCCAACTCCGGGACTCAACAAAGAAGAGAAATGTGATGAATGATAAGAGCTCCAATAGTGGAGACCACGGAGAAAAGAATCCTCAATTTCCATAATACAAGAAATGTGGAAGGAGACACCCAGTAAATTGTCTCAATAGAACAAATAAATGCTTTACATGTGGGAAATAAGGACATAAAGTAAATAATTTCCTAATAAAATTGAAGAGTACTATGGAATAAAATAAAAATAGTCCCAATAATCCATTTACAGTCAGTTGTCGTAAATTTAGGAGACCTGACCATTACCCGAGTGAATGCCATATTTTATAGGATATTTTCTTGGTCAAATAATAAGCTATGTGGAAATAAATGGTTGGATAAATGTTTAAAAGTATTAGTACTCCTTGTTGATGGGACTATGTTGGAATAATTATCTCTTGTATTTGTAACCCTGCAGTTTTTCATTTGAAAATGATATTTGAGGAATAATTATCTTTTCTCTTGTGAATATTGTTGTAAATAAACATTTGGTTTTATATGATCATTGGGTTTGAGGCAATTAAAAGTTATTATATTTTGGGATGAAAACGCAAGGTATGAGATAACATTTGTGGTTAAATTATGTTACGGTTATATTGAGGAATTTATCTCATTTTTTTATTGTTATAAAATATAGTTTTTGAAAAAGGACAACACGTAGACCATGTGACAACCCGTTGTGTCAAACAAAGCTGTGGGAATCGAACCCAGAACTAGAGTGTGATGGGGAATTATCGCCTACCACTGGACTACATGAAGTCCCTGGTTTGTGTGACTAATTATTTTTAGTTAAATAATTTTATTGATCAATAATAAGTTGATTTGGGATCTTATTTATTATCAAATGAATACCATTAGTATAGGAAACTGATTTGGTGATTAACTGATAAATGTTATTTTAGAAGACGTTTGATCTATTGGGAACACTATATAATTAAAGAAAATAGAATACTATGTGATTTCATTTGAGGAGTAATGGTAGATTTTTATCTATATTTTTATTGTGGATTTATAGTGATTTGGGTTATTTATGGAAATTATTAACCTATAATATAGAATATGTGATTAGGTTAATTACATTTAAGTATTGACTTTAATAGTAGTCGATGTTATTTGGAGAGACAATTTTACATGGAAGAAAACTTAACCAAATTCTTTTAAGTTTTGGGTTTCAATATTAGTATGGATTATATTGAAGGATTTTATAGAAAATTGTTTATTTAATGGTATTTATTTAACTTTGGGGTATTGTTGGTTTAATTTTAGAAATTAAGATTAGTGTTTCTTACTCTAAAGGAATATCCTTTTGGGGGATCATCTGATCTAGTACTAACCATTTTGGTTTTGATTAATCTCTAAAGGCAAGGTAAATATATAGTTTATCCCATTTAGGTCATGTGATTTCTAGAAGATGATTCTAGATCTTCCGGTGTGACCAAGTCATCTTGAATACTCATCATTTAAAAAAATGAGTTAGTGGTAGAAATTTATTAAAGAATGAAACTCTACATAAAAATTAAGTATATCTCTCTATTTTCTTAGTAAATCTCATAAATAAATTCCTCATCTTTATGAAATGTATCTTAAAACAAAGAACAAACATTGTCTGTTTACTTTTCTTACACGGAAACTAATGACTATTTTCCCTATCATAAGTTTGTGATTTTCTTGTTGTTAACTTTGACCTGATCATATTTTCTATCCCTCTCTATCAAAACATGACACTTAGTTTATCTTCCATATCCATGTTTTCCTACATGGAATCCTAGTATGGGTTATCTCAGGTGACCTTTGTACTACTCTTTCTTTCTTCTAATGTGATGGTTTTATTGACTATTTTTCCGATGTGGGACTTTAAATTATATTCCCAATACCAATTTAAAAATTTTGAGGATGCAATTTCCAAAAGGGGTAAAAATGTAACACCCCAAGATTCCACGATATTTTTCCCTTTGAATAATGTAATAGCTGGCATTTTACACAACTTCGAGATTCTAACACACCGTGACCAATCAAACTAGTCATTATGAATAGTAATACCCACTTTTTGAAATTTTATATATTTTATCTTTCAAAATGGATTTCATTTTTTGATTCGGAATATAGAAATTATATTAGGGTGAATTTTTGGTATTTTACTTATATTTTTTAGACATTAAATAATTTAATTTATTTATGACACAATGATGATGCAATAATTACCTAATTAATAAAATATTAAAATATTTGATATTATATATATCCAAATTACTGTAATCTGAGACTTTTTATGGATTAAAATTATTTTCTAGGTTAATATGACATGTTAGGGTTGGTTAGATGAATTTTTTTCGAAGTAATAATGCTGTTATAAATTTAGAAAAAACAAAATACCAAATAGTGTCAAAATTGAAATAAAATATTTTTTAAAAAAATATTATATTATTAACAGATATTCTATTCCTAAAAATTTAAGGTTTAGCCAAAAGACTTATATAATGATAGGTTTATAATTAATGAACCACTTGGGTTTCTCTTGGAAGTATATAGTAAGTTTATTAATCGTATAATATAAAAATACGAAGAGACATGGTAAATGTCAAATTATTTAACTAAGAGTTAAATCTAAAAGATAAGGTCAATATAGTGACCCAAACCAATCTAAAACTTATTTTTTCAGTGGTGTTTGACACATCCAGACCTTAGAATTTAAATAATTCATTTTAGATCCATTAGAAACCGAAAATTAACTTATTATAAAATAATATTTCTAGTTTTTCCTAAGGTGCCCCTCACCCCTCTTATAAAAGGGCATTCCCCCTTCCCTAAAATCACACCTTCAAAGAATTTTTTCACGGTCAAAATCTGCAAAAATACCCTCTCAACTGTCCTCCCTTCTTCCTAGAGGCCGTTATTTAGTCATAAAGCCAACCTACGGATCCCTATTGATCAAATCAAAAGAAAGAACCCGAAGAACAGGTAAATATTTCATCACCTCTTACAAGTTCCATTCTTCATCCACTTCCTCTTTAATTTTTGTTTCCATTCTAAAATAATAAATCCAGTACCTTCTATATACTGTGATGTTATTATAAATATGGTACAACCATATTCCTTATTCTATCCATCCTTTTAATGAAATGTCAACATAGGTGTGTACGTACGACTAACCGTCTCCACGTCATGGTGTAATTGTTATTCAATACATTATTATTTGGATGGGTATAATAATGATGTGTAATTGATATAAATAATAAATATAACATGATAATGATTCAGTATATATGATATACCATCCAATTATATATTATTTTAATATCAAAAGAATGATATTGTCACTTGTGTGTACATACGGATTACTGTCTCCACGAATGCGATGAGATTCATTCCCCATCGAAATCCATTCAAGACTAATTTACATTAGATGATTAAAAATAATGTTTAAATACTTAATATAATTCAAAATATGAATAAGATACATTCTATTCATAATAAACACTACTTACGAAACAAATAATATAAAGGAAAATGAATTAGTTAACACCCAAAATGACGATAATACTAAAATATTATTAACAAAAAAATATTAAAAGATCATATATGATATCATATTAATGTATATGATTATTTTATAATTTAATAACAATTATTTCACCATTATACATGAGTTTAACCTACCCTCGACCAAGGAAAATTACAATGTAAGGGGATTCTTATCTCACTTTTGATTCTGTGAGATTTCCATTGTTCGCCACTAATTTATTGGATGTGGTGTATTGTGTACTATCATTTGAAATATATTATCATGATTATCTTTATATTCATGGTATTATGTCATTCATTTGATGGTTATTAACTATTTTTCATACGAATCGATTGATTACAATGAAGTAAGGGTTAATTTCACAATCTCTTTATTATCTGAGGTTGTTTTTACGTAAGTATCTACTTGGACCGGTTTATCATCCACATCCATGTTTCTTTAAAATGTATTTCAAAAGAAAATTACTATGGTTTAAAGTCATTTATTACCTTTTTTTATTTTATGATATGTTTATAAAGGAATCATTCCATCGTTTTCCAAAAAAGGTACTTTGCGACCTTTTCGACAAAATTTGGGAAAGAATGTTTTTTTAGCTTATACAGAGGGTGCAGATATTTTACATCATTATAACACCGTCAAAGTGTCCCTTAAATACTTATATTATTATTTTAAAAATAAATTTTTCCTTAAAATATTTCAAAATAGAAAGAGATATTTCTCTAAAAAAAGTTTTGATTTCATCTATGTCAACATCCTTTGATGGATTTTAAGCTTATTTTATGTTGATTTATTATGATTCAAAATATCCATATTGTATTGAAGGTTTTGTGATATGTTTTAATATGGATGTGTTATTTTGACACCATTCATGGTTTATAGATAATGTATTGAAATTTCGTATTATAGTTTTAATACGAATGTTTATTTTATGTTTAAACCTTTTGATATGAGGAATGCATTGGACTTAGTATGTGACAGGTGGAGCCCGCTATAGCTCCTCGATGCATTGGTAAGTATCATGAGACAAACTAGTGTCTTGGAACAAGGCTTTGACAAAATCTTATTTGTAGTCTTGGAACAAAGCCTTGACTATGTGGTTATGAAAGTTTGGAATTATGCATTCCATCATTTTGAATGTAGCTATTGATATTGCATGTGATTATTCGACCAGAAGAATATCCATGTGAATAAGTAAATGGAATTATTTGATTTTATCTTTTCCATATTATAATGAAGTTCAAGTTTAAAATAGAATTTGTTTTAGTCTTATACATTGCCTTAAATTTTTATGCTTATTTATGAATGTTTCCACTATATTGCGATCCTTACTGAGCATCTGAGCTCAACCCTTTATATGTTTTATTTTTCCCAGGATGCGAAAAATTATATTATAAATGACCTGCAAGGATAGTCTTTGGGATCTCAGTGTTGTATATGGAAGCAATTTTGTTCTAGTTTTCTATTTTATGATGTAATGTAAGCCTTCTGAATGTATCTAGTACTTCCAAGGCTACTAAACTAACCGGTATTTCAAGACTTGACCTTTTGTGATCATGAAAATGATACGTAATAATGCACTGACTCTGGGATTTTGGGTTCAGGGAGTTACAATTGTTATTAGAGGAAGTTTAGTACAAACCAAGGAAACTATATTTAGATAAACTCTGATTAGAGCACATATCCCTAAGATAGACTTTGAGGATTAGTATAGAAGAACTTCCTAAAATTTTGGTATTGTAGAGATTTTGTGAGTTTTCTAAGAAATGCATCCCTATATAGATAAGAGCAACTAGAGGTAGCTCTGGCACAGATGTACCAAGGGGTAAACCCCGAAAACACCGCTTTGAACTAGACTCAAACAAGAACTGGTGTACAACAATGGGCCTTGCTGCACTCTTGGTTATGACACTCCCAGAAGATATGATTAGGATAATTTCCATTTTCTTGAAAACGTGATTTGAAGGATTTTAATATATGATGAGAATAAATAACCTTGGTTAGTACTAAGGTGTTTAAAATTGAAAATATACTGTCACGGTATTCTCTAAATGATTTTATGACTACTGTTACTGACACAATACTTTCTAGTTTTAGTCAACGACTGGATTCCCAGGAAATCATAGTATCTTTGAGCATGATGTACAAGGTCGTAATGGTGGTGGAAATGATCAACAAAATGGCATGTTGATAGGCATAAAAGATTTCATGTTCATTCCAAATCAGTTTTCTAAAAATGTAATCAACAACATATATATTAGCCAACTCCTGGACTCAATAAATAAGAGAAAGGTGATGAATGATAAGACCTCCAGAAATGGAGACCATAGAGAAAAGAATCATCAATTTCCATCATGCAGGAAATGTGGAAGGAGACACCCATGAAAGTGTCTCAATGGAGCAAAGAAATGCTTTAAGTTTGGGAAAGAAGTACATAATGTAAAGAATTACTGAGGAAAAATGAAGATTACTATGGAAGAAAATTAAAATGGTCCCAAGAATCTATTTGCAGTCATTTTTTGTAAAGGTAGGGGATCTGTCCATTACCCAAGTGAATTCCCTATTCTATAGGATATTTTTTTGGTCAAAGAATAAGCTATTTGGAAATAAATGTTTGGAGAAATTATTAAAAGTATTAGTGCTCCTTGTTGATGGGATTACATTGGAATAATTTTCTCTTGTATTTGTAACCCTGTAGTTTGTCATGTGAAAATGATATTTGAGGTATAATTATCTTTTCTCTTGTGGATATATTTATAAATAACCATTTGGTTTTATATGATCATTGGATTTGAGGCAATTACAAGTTATTATATTTTGTGATGAAAATGACAGTTTTGAGATAAAATTTGACGTTAAATTATGTTATGGTTATTTTGAGGAATTTATCTCATTTTGGTAATGTTATAAAATATAGTTTTTGAAAAAGGACAACACACAAACCATGTAATAACCCGTCATGTCGGAAAAAGGTGTGGGAATCGAACCTACAACAAGAGTGTGATTGGGTTTTTATCGCCTACCATTGGACGACGTGAATTCCCTGGTTAGTGTGACTATTTATTTTTAGTTAAATAATTTTATTGATAAATAATAAGTTTATTTGGGATCTTATGTCTTATCAAATGAATACCCTTAGAATAGAAAAATTATTTGGTGATTAAGTGATAAATGTTATTTTAGAAGAAGTTTGCTCTGTTGGGAACAATATATAACTAAGGAAAATAGAATACGATAGGATTTCATTTGAATAGTAATGGTGGAATTTTATCTATGTTATTGTTTTGTATTTATAGTGATTTGAGTTATTTATAGAAATGATTAACCTATAATAGAGAATATGTGATTAGGTTAATTACTTTTAAGTATGTGACTTTAAGAGTAGTCGATGTCATTTGGAGATACAATTCAACGTGGAAGGCTCCATAACTAAATTCATCTATGTTTTGGGTTCCAATATTAGTTTGTATTATATTGAATAATTTTAAGGACAATTTTTTATTGAATGGTATATATTTAACTTTGGGTTATTGTTCGTTTAATTTTATATATTAAGATTAATGTTTCTTTCTCTAATAGAATATCTTCTTGGGGGATCATATGAACTTTTTCTAAAAATTGTGGTTTTGATTAATCTCTAAAGACATGGTAAATATACACTTTATCCTTTATGGATCATGTGATTCTCTAGAAATTTATTCTAGCTCTTTCGGTGTGACCAAGTCGACTTGAATACTCATCATTTAAAAAAATGAGTTAGTGGTAGAAATTTATTAAAGAATTAAACTCTACTTAAAATTAAGTATATCTCTATATGTTATTAGTCAATATCATGAAATAAATTCCTCATATTTATGAGATCTAACTTAAAACAAAAAAATGTTGTATGTTTACTTTTCCTACTGGGAAACAAATGACTGTTTGTCCTACCACAAGTTTGTGGTTTTCTTCTTGTTAAATTTCTCTTGATCTTGTTTTCTATCGCTCTCCGTCAGAACATGACACTTAGTTTATCTTCCATATCAATGTTTTCCTACATGGAATCCTAGTATGGGTTATCTCGGGTGACCTTTGTACTTCTCTTTCTTTCTTTTAAAGTGATAGTTTTATTGACTCTTTTTTCGATGTGGGACTTTCAATTATGTTCCCAAGCCCAATTTTAAAAATTGCGAGTACACAATTTCTAAAAGGGGGAAGAATGAAAGAACCCAAGAATCCATGGTATGTTTCCCTTTTAATAATGTAATAACATTCATTGTAGGCTACTTCAAGATTCTATCACACAGTGACCAATCAAACTAGCCATTATGAATATTAATACCCACTTTTTGAAATTTTATAAATTTTATCCTTCAAAATGGACTTCATTTTCGGATTTTGAATATCGAAATTAGATTAGGGTGAATTCTTGTAATTTTATTTATATTATTTAAATATTAAATAATTTAATTTATTTATGACACAACGATAATGCATTAATTACATAATTAATGTTATATTAAAATATTTGAGATTATAAATATCGAAATAAATGTAATATGAAACTTTTAATGAATTAAAATATTTTTCTAGGTTAACATGACATGTTAGGGTTTTTTAGATGAATTTTTTTTCGAAGTAATAATGCTGTTATGAATTTAGCAAAAACAAAATTCCAAATAGTGTCAAATTTGACAAAAAAGAGTTTTTAAAAAAAATATTATATTTTTAATTTATATTATATTCTTAAAAATCTAAGGATTGGCCAAAATACTTATATAATGATAGGTGTATCATTAATGAACCAATTGGGGTTCTCTTGAAGGTATATAGTAATTTTATTAACCATAAAATATAAAAATACAAAGAGACATGGTAAATGTCAAATAATTTTACTAAGAGTTAAATTTAAAAGATAAGGTTAATATAGTGACCCAAACATGTGTAAAGTCTATTGGTTGAGTGGTTTTCGACCCATCCCCACCATAGCCATTAACTAATTAATTTTGGAGCCATAAGACACCGAAAATGAGTTTATTATAAAATAATATTACTAGATTTTCATAAGGTGCCCCGCACCCCTGTTATAAAAGGGAACCCCCTTCCCTCAAATTCACACCTTAAAAGCCTTTTTTATTGGACAAAATCTACCAAAAGACCCTATCAAATGTCCTAAATTCATCCTAGAGGACTTACTTTAGTCAGAAAGCCAACCTAAGGAGCCCTTTTGATCAAATCAAAAGGAAGAACCCGAAGAAGAGGTAAATATTTCATCACCTCTTTCAAGTTCCTCTCTTCTTCCACTTCGTATTTCTTGTAGTTTTCATTATAAAATAATAACCTCAGTATCTTCTATATAATATGATGTTATTATAAATATGGTACAACCATATTCATTATTCTATCCATCCATTTAATGACATTTCACCATACGTGCGTACGTACGACTTATCGTCTCCACGTCGTGGTGTAATTGTTATTCAATAAATTATTTTTTAGATGGGTATAATAATGATGTGTAATTGATGTAAATAATAAATATAAAATGACAATGATTTAGTATATATGATATACCATCCAATTATATATTACTTTAATATCAAAATGATGATATTGGCGCTCGTGCGTACGTATGGATTACCGTCTCCACGAATGCGGTGAGATTCATTCCCCATCGTTATCCATTCAAGACTAATTTTCATTAGATGGTTAAAAATAATGTTTAAAGACTTAATATCATTCTTAGTATTAATAATATACATCCTATTCATAACAAACACTTCTTACGAAACAAATCATATAAAGGAAAATGAATCAGTTAACACCCGAAACGATGATAATACTAAAATATTATTTACAAGGAAATATTAAAAGATAATATATAACATCATATTAATGTTTTTTATTCTTGTATAATTCAATAACAATTATTTCACCATTATACAGGAGGTTAACCTACCCTCGACCAAAGAAAAGTACAAAGTAAGAGGTTTCTTATCTCACTTTTAATTCTGTGAGATTTCCATTGTCCGTCACTTATTTATTGGATATGGTGTATTGTGTACTGAAATTTGATATATATTATCATGATTCTCTTTATATTCATGGTATTTTTTGATTCATTTGGTGGTTATTAACTTTTGGTCGTATGACTTGATTGATTACAATGATGTAAGGGTCAATTTCATAATATCTTTATTATATAAGGTTGTTTTTACTTAAGTATATACTGGAACCCCTTTATCATTCACATCCATGTTTCATTAAAATTTATTTCAAAACATTTTTACTATGGGATAAAGTCATTTATACCCTTGTTTGACTTATATTATATGTTTATAAAGGAATACTTCCATCGTTTTCCAAACAAGGTACTTTACGACCTTTTTCGACAAAATTAGGGAAAGAATGTTTTTTTAACTTATATGGAAGGTGAAGCTATTTTTTGTCATTATACGTTTCTACAAAAACCTTTTTTACGTCGTTTTTTTCCTTTTTAACTTCAGGATTTTAGGCGATGTTATTGCGAGCGATGTTAAAAATATGATTTTTATGTCGTTTATTTAATAACCGACGTAAAAAGCTGGGGTTTTATGGTTTTTAACATCAGTTTTTTAAAAACCGACATGAAATACATTCTAGAAATGTCGTTAAGAAGCCATTTTTTACGTCGGTTTTTGAAAAAACAGACCTTAAAACCCCATTTTTTACGTCATTTATTTAATAACCAATGATAAATAGAATTTTTAACATCTTTTATTAAATAACAGACCTAAAAAATGTTTACCATGTTGTAGAAAATTTTCTAATCATTCACTTGATAGGTCATAGAGCTCAAACGGAGTTACGTATCCAAAGTTATGACCATCATAAGTTTGATATTTTTTCAAGGAAAGATTGAATGAGGCAACTGTTGCTTCATCATAGAAAGCATTTTTCTATCCGTATGGGGATTTTATGTTTTACTATGATATAAATAATCATCCATCATTATAATAACTTATTAATTATTAAATGGTATATCAATTAAGTAAATTACTCATAGAAAATATAAATCATGGGAAAATAATTACAAATACCATGATGAGGCCGCAGAAATAATAAATCGTTGATTCAAGTGGAAGATAAAACAATTTGATTCAGTGGAATGATTTTTGTTGAATGAAATGATCGTAAAATGGTATTTTAATTAAGAAAACAAATAATGAAAGCCCTAAATCATGGATATATGGTTAAACGTACCTTGACGGGATCGCGAGGAGAAGAAATAATTGATTCACGTTGAAGATCAAAAGAGTCGATTTGGGGGAATGATTATGGTTTAAATAAATGGTAGTTAAATTATGATATATGTGTAATGGAAACATATAATTGTGATTCTAAGAGAAAACGCAGCATTAAAAATTTTAGGCGGAAATTCAAATTTTCGATGTCGCGGTGTAAAAAAATTGAAATTATGCATCTGCGGGATACTAAAATTATATTTAACGTCAGTTTAATGATAACCGACATGAAAAGTTATTAAAAATTTCACTTATTTTTCACATCGGTTATTATAAAACCGATGTAAAAAATAAATCTTCATCACTTTTTCACGTCGGTTATTATAAAACCGGTGTGAAAAAGCGATTTTCATGGCTTTTTCACGTCGGTTATTTAATAACCGATGTTAAAAGGTATTTTTAACATCGTTTTTTTACTAACCAATGTGAAGAAAGTTTAAAAAAATGTATTTAATTTTCTAATATTTAATTTGACAGCTCACAGAGCTCAAACGGAGTTACGGATTAAAAGTTATGGCCTTTAGAAGTTGATGATCTCTAAACGATGTCTTAAGGATGGCCAACTTCTAAAGGACATAACTTTTAATCCGTAACTCTGTTTGAGCTCTGTGACCTTTCAAATTAATTCTTGGGAAATGAACTACATTTTTTAGAAATTTTTCACATCGTTTAATAAATAAACGATGTGAAAAATTGAGTTTTACGACTTTTTCACGCCAGTTATTTAATAACCGACGTTAAAAGGTATTTTTCACGCTAGTTATTAAATAATCGACGTGAAAAAAGTTTACAAAAATGTATTTAATTTTCAAAGATTTAGTTTGACAGCTCACAGAGCTCAAATGAAGTTATGGTTTAAAAGTTATGGCATTCAGAGGTTGATCATCTCTAAACGATGTCCTAAGAAAGGCCAACTTCTGAAGGCCATAACTTTTAATCCATAACTCTTTTTGAGCTCCGTGACCTATCAAATTAAACTACAATTTTCAAAACATTTTTCACATTGGTTATTTAATAACCGACATGAAAAACTACCTTTTAACATCATTTATTAAATAACTGATGTGAAAAAACATGAAAATCGCTTTTTCACGTCGGTTTTCTAATAACCGATGTTAAAAATAAGCGAAAATTTTAATATATTTTTATTGAAACGGATTTTAATGTCAGTTATTAAATAACTAACGTGGAAAAGTGATGTACATTGATTTTACATGTCTGTTATATAATAACCGAAGTGAAAAATCAGATTAAATGGATTTTTCACGTCGGTTATTATATAACCGACGTGAATAAATATCAAAAATGTATTTTTACATCAGTTATATAATAACCGACCTGAAAATTTGATTTTCAGATATTTTCACATTGGTTCTAAAAAACCGACGTGAAAAAGGGAGATGTAAAAAATGGTTTTTGTACTAGTGATAACATCGTCAATGCTTCCCTTACAAGCTTATAATAATATTTTAAAAATAAATGTTTTCTTTAATGATTTTAAAATAGAAATAGATAATTTCTAAAAAAGGTTTTTATTTCATCTATGTCAACATCGTTTGGTGGATTTTAAGCTTATTTGATGTTGATTTGTTATGATACTAAACTTCCATATTGTGTTGAAGGTTTTTTGATATGTTTGAATATGGATGTGTTACTTTTACGCCATTCATGGTTTATGGAAAAATTATTGAAATTTCGTATGCTACTTTTAATACGAATGTTTATGTTATGTTTAAACCATTTCATATGCGGAATGCATTGGACTTTTTATGTGACAAGTGGAGACCGTTATAGCTCCTTGATGCATTGGTAGGTCTCATGAGAAAAACTAGTGTCTTGGCACAAGTCCTTGACAAAATATTATATGTATTCCTGGCACAAGGCCTTGACTATGTGGTTATGAAAGTCTGGAATTATGCATTCCATCATTTTGAAAGTGGATATTGATATTTCATGGGTTTATTTGACTTGTATAATATCCATGTGAATAAGTAAATGGAATTATTTGATTTTACCTTTTCCATATTATGCTGAAGTTCAAGTTTAAAAGGATTTTGTTTTTGTCTGATACGTTGCCTTAAAATATTATGCTTATTTATGAAAGTTTCGGCTATATTGTTATCCTTACTGAGAATCTGATCTCACCCCTTTCTATGTTTTATATTTTTTAGGATGTGAAAAAGTATATTCTTACTGACCTGCAGGGATAGTCTATGGTATCTCAATATTGTCTATGGAAACAATATTTTTTTAGTTTCCCATTTTATGATGTAATGTAAACCTTATTAATTTATCTAGTACTTCCAAGGGTACTAAACTAATCGGTCTTTCGAGACTTGATCTTTTGTGATCAGGACAATGATACGTAATAATGCACCAACTCTGTGATTCTGGGGTCGGGGCGTCACATCATGATCTTTGGAGAGACTTGGAGGCATTTCCAAACGATAAGCTACATCTCCAATTAATTCTATAATTTCTAAAGGTCTGATGTACCTAGGACTCAATTTACCCTTCTTACCAATATGTATAACACCCTTCAATGGAGATACCTTCAAGAAAATGTGGTCTCATACTTGAAATTCCAAATCCTTCCGTCGATTATCAGCATAGCTCTTTTGCCAACTTTGAGCTCCTTTGATGTGGGTTTGGATAACCTTCACCTTTTCCATTGTTTCCTCAACAAGTTCTAGGCCTAAAAGTTTTCATTCACCAACATCATCCCAACATGTTGGTGTGAAACATCTTTTTCTGTATAATACTTCATACGGTGCCATCTAATTACTTGAATGAAAGCTATTGTTATAGGAAAATTATACCATAGGTAAATATTGATCCCACATACCTTGAAAGTCAAGTGAGGAAGATCTCAACATGTCTTCTAAGGTTTGAATAGTCAGTTCTGATTGTCCATCGGTTTGAGGGTGGTAGGCAGTGCTCAAATGAAGTTCAGTATCCAGGGCCTTGTGAAGACTTTTCCAGAGTCATGATCTAAAATGGGGATCACGATCAGAAACAATCAATAGGGATACACCATGGAGTCTTACAACTTCATTAATATATAGTCTTTCCAGACCTTCTAGTGGTAAATCTTCTCTTATTGCAAGAAAATGTGCTGACTTGATAAGATGATCAACAATGACCCATATTGCATCATTCCTTCTAGAAGTCTTTGGTAGCCCCATGAAAAAGTCCATCATAATATTATCCCATTTCCAAACAGGTATGGGAAGAGGTTGCATGACTCCTCTAGGCTAATGCCTGCTAGCTTTCACTTGTTTAAAACCCATACATCATGACACAAAACAAGAAATCTCCCTCTACATATTGTCCCACCAAAAATGTTCCTTCAAATCTCTATACATCTTAGTGCTCACAGCGTGTATAGGGAAATTGGAGCTATGAGCATCATCTAATAATTCTATTTTTAGATCAATAATTTTAGGGACACAAATTCTCTTCCCAAATTTAAAAATCCATATTCATATATGAAGTCACTCAATCTCCCATTGTTCATAGATTTAATTTTCTTTTGAAATTCATCATCATCAGTCTGAGAACTTGTTATCCTTTCTAGTAAATATGGTTTGGAAACCATTTGAAAAATCATTGATGTTTCACCTTTCATGGTTAATACCATATCTATCATTAATAGATCCATATATATAGGATCCTTTTCAACTATCATATTGTTAAAAACTCCATGATTCTTTCTGCTGAAATAATCTTCCACCTTATTTGTCTTCCCTGGGTGGTAGTGTATAGTGAAATCATAATCCTTGAGTAGTTCAAGCCATCATTTTTTCCACATGTTGAATTATTTCTATGAGAAAATATATTTCAAACTCTTGTGATCAGTATTAATCTCACATTTTTCAACATAGAGATAGTGTCTCCATATTTTCAGAGAAAATATTATTTCTTCTAACTCAATATTATGAGTAGGATAGTTTTGGTCATGAATCCTTAGCTATCATGATGCATAAGAAATAACTCCATCATTCTGCATAAGGGCACAACCAAGTCCTTTCATTGAAGCATCAATATAAATAACAAACCCATTATTCCTAGATGGTAGAGTCAAAATATGAGAATTAACTAATATTATCTTCAGTTCTTCAAAACATTCTTTGAACTATTTTGTCCAAACAAATTTAACCCGTTTACGAGTGAACTTGGTTAATGGGTTATCCAATCGGGAAAAATTCTGGAAAAAACACCAATAATAACCTGTAAAACCAATAAAACTACGTACCATAGTTATACTCGTTGGTGTTGGCCATTATTGGATTTCCTTGGTCTTTGAATGATCAACAAAGATTCCATCCTTAGAGATAATATTTCCAAGAAAGGAAATCTCCTGAAGCCCGAATTCACACATCCTAAACCTCCCATATAATTCATTTTTTAAGAGTCTTTAGAATAATGCTCAAGTGATTTTCATGATCTTCATAGCTTTTGGATTGTACCAATATATCATCAATAAATACAACTACAAAGTCATTAAGATATTCCTTGAAAACTCTATTCATTAGATCCATGAAGAGAGAGGGTGATTTATTCAATCCAAAAGGCATTACTGTAAACTCGTAATGCCTGTACCTAGTTTGAAAAGCTGTTTTCCGAATGTCTTCCTTCATCACACACAAATGATGATATCCAGATCGAAGGTGAATCTTTGAAAAATATTGAGCTCCATGAATTTGGTCAAATAAATCATCAATTCAAGGTAGGGGAACTTGTTTTTTATTGTTATATCATTTATCTCCCTGTAGTCAATGCACAACCTCATAGACCTGTCTTTCTTCTTACCAAAAAGGATAGGGGATCCCCATAGAGAAACACTAGGGTGAATAAATCCCTTATTACTCAATTCCTCTAGTTGTTTATTTAGTTCCATTAATTCCATAGTGTCCATTCTATAAGGGGTCTTTGATATGGGCCTTAAACTAGGAATTAAATCAATGGAAAACTCAATTTTTCATTCTGGAGGATGTCCAGGTAAATCCTCTAGAAACACATCAACATATTCTTGCACAATAGGTACGTCCTCTATTATAACATTCTTTTTCTTACCCATAATTATTTCATTCTCATCCTCTGAAATAATCTAATTTAGTTGAGCTACTGGGGGTGGATCTAGATAAGAATTAGATGGTGATATTTCTACTCTAAAGATAAGGTACTCCTTATCATCATCGAGAATTGTAACCTACTTATTCTTAAAATAAATTTTTGAATCATGGTCCGAAATTCAATCTATACAAAGGATTATATCAAATTCAATCATGGGTATGATGATGATATCAGCGGATAAAGAATATTTATATGCCCTAATGGGAACTGATTCACAAAACATTGTTCCAATGATACTTCGCACAAGAGTTTTTTCTAACAACTCCATTATTAAATGAAATTGGAAATATCTAATTTTATGATCAAATTAAGAAGATATGAAAAAATGTGATGATCCAGAATCAATTAAAGCATTGGCTAAACTTGAGGAACCCATTAAATTATCTTTCACCACGTCTTTCGGAGCTTCAACCTTAGCAGTAGTGATCACATAATCTTGGCCTTTCTCCCTTGGCCTTCTCTGAGGTAACTTCCCTTGGCGCTTAAGACATTCATTTGCATAATGCCTTTTTTCTCTACAATTGTTGTATTCAACTTTGATAGCCTATTTCATTCCCTTGAAATCATGACATTGGCATCCTTTTTCACCACACTTGTATAAAACTCTCATTCCTTTCAGGAAAGTACCATGGTGTTTCTTCCCACATTTACCACCGGATGGATATTCAAATTTTCCCTTATTCCCCTTATTTCTATTTCCAGAGTGTTTTGTAGAACTGTTCTTCTCTTGCTTCACATTGAAGTCGTAAGACTTAGAGAATTATTTTTCTGTCTTGATAACACAAGAGACAATATCTTCGTATGATAAAAATTATTGTGAGACTAATGATCAATAGTGAAATGGTTTTAACCCATTAATGAATCGATCAATCTTACTCGTTAGGTTACTTATATAATCTATATCATTCCTTGATAACCTTTAAAGATAGCCTCATACATCACAACATTCTCATCCTCCTTTTGCCATTGACTCAAAAGTTGTCTTTCCATATCTGTTAGATGGTCTCGAGGAAATTATTTTTCTAAGAAAATATCTTTAAACTCCCTCCATTCCATGTTTAATAATTATTCATCTTCCTTTGTGTTTTGAATCAATGAACACCATTAATCTGCATCTCCCATGAGGTAATAAACTACCATGACAACTTTTTCCCTTTTGCTACTCCCCAAATCATGAAATATTTTCCATAAGGAACTTATCCATTTCTCACCTACTAACAGATTTGTACTCCCATTGAATGTTGGTGGTTGTTGCCTCATGAAGCGGTTTAACATTGATCCTCCATGTTGTGGATTAGTGTTCTCCATACAGGTAAGGTTATTATTCACAACCTGAGTGAGTTGTCCCAGTATGGTGAATAGCTGATCAGCACTAGTTGCATCACCAGCTCTACTATTATTATCTTGGGTGGGAGGTAAATCCCTACATGGATTACGTTTGTTGATATAGTTTCCATTACTTCCACTAGTTTCCATTTCTAAACAATGGAATACAGAATATTACTTTATGAATCACAATACATAAATCTAAACTTGTAAAATACTTAACATAAATTGAATAGTTTATTAATATAATCCATAATAATAAAAATGTTTTCATTGAGGATGTATATACTCATAAAACCTTAATAATGGTTTATAGAAAAAATGAGAATTATCCTAAGCATATCCATTGGGAGTGTCATAAACTAGAGTGCAGCAAGGCCCATTTTTGTGCACCAGTTCCCGTTTGAGTCTATCTCAAAGCGGTGTTTTTGGATTTTACCCCTAGGTACATCTGTGATAGATCCACCTATACCTGCTCGTATCCAGAAAAAGTTGTATTTCTTAGAAAACTCACAAAATATCGACAGTACCAAAATTCAAGGAAGTTCTTCTATACTTATCCTCAAAGTCTATCTTAGGATAGTGTTCTCTAATCAGGGATTTTCTAAATCTAGTTTCTAAGTTTTGTACTAAAACTCCTCTCATTCCAACTATAATTCCCTGACTACAGTTACCCAAAGTCTATGCATTATTACATAACAGTGGTATGATATAAGGAATCATGTCCCGAATGATTGATCAGCTTAGTATCCTTTGAAGTACTAGAAACATTCATAAGTTTTACATTACATCATGAAATAAAAAAATCAACAACATTTTTCCCCTTTTGAGAACACTTATATCATTAGCCTATTCCTAAAAGTCATCCATAAAATACTTCTTCACACTGTTGGAAAAATAAAACATAGAAAGGGGTGAGCTTAGATGCTCTGTAAGGATAACAATATAGCAACAAAATTCACAAATAAGAATAAAAATTTAAGGCAATGTATAAGACTAAAACAAAAGACTTCTAAACATAAACTTCAGAATAATATGTAAAATATAAAATAAAATAAAACCATTTACTTATTCACATGGATATTCTAATAGATGAATAATCATATGCAATATCAATATCCACTTTCATAATAACGGAATGCATAATGCCAGACTTCATAAGAACATAGAACTACTGGAAAACATACTTTCCCAACACTTGTATACCAACAGTTCTTTTGAACTATTGGTATAGGTGATATTTACCAACGGTTTTCATAAACCGTTGGTAAAGATCTGTAAAAATTGAGTTTCGCCAACATTTTGATGAAACCATTGGGAAAGATGGGAAAAATTGAGTTTTCCCAATGGTTTAATGAAACGGTTGGGAAACATATAGTTTTCCCAAAGGTTTTTAAAAACCATTGGAAAAAAGATGCCCCAAGTTCGCCTAAATAAGGCAAGCCCCTCCCCACGATTCCAGAATCAGTGCACGGCTCTCCTAGAAGCGATTCCGACTCGCAGAAGACCTTGAGACGCCCCAACACATGTGAACCACTTCCATCGGATCAGCTGCCAGGTTAGAATTCTTCCACCTTTTCTCAAGGATATCCTTCCACGTATTCTCAAGGATATCCTTCTATTCTTCGTTATTCCCAATTTTTAGGGTTTTTGGAAAATTTTATGATTCACTACTCTATGAATTGTGTACTCAAATCACTACATTGTTGGAAACATTGTCTAATTAATGTTTTCATTATAAATGTACATTTATAAGGGCATGTTGTCTCTTTATTGTGTTCTAATTTTAAAGATTCATTGTTTTTTTAATCTCAATGCTTCAAATATTACAGCTTCATGTATATGAACTCATTAGAAATTGTTTTTAATATTTATTCGTAGTATTTCATGAAAATCACTCATTTCATTAAGATCATGTCAAACATGAAGATCTTGTTCATCTTAATTTTTGTACACTATGTGTATTACATAACAAGTATGTATAATGTTTCTATCAAAATCTATATTATATATATATAATGACACACTATTCACTTATCCTTTGCACAATAAAACATATGGAGTATCTTCTTGAACTTTGAAAAATAGTATGTGGTCCCTAATTGGCACTTCTTCCTTATTCATGAAACTAATTCATAGAACGTCAAATTCTCAATATTAGTGAATATTAGTTTTCCTAATATAATCATTAATCATTATTCCTTCAACAACATACCTGAGTTATTCAATCACCTTTTTAAAACACAATGACCATTTTCACTGATTTTGGGTTCCTCAAAATGCTTGGGAAAATCAGAAAAAACACATGTTTTGAATCATGTTTCTCATATGGTTTCATGGATACAAGATCATCTCAAAAATCATGAATGCGTGGTTCAAAAATCATGAGGACCATGGGATTATTATTCTTCACACAAATGAAGTTGTTTTCTACAACTATGTGTTTTTGTTTTAACTTTTTATTTGGCCGAAAGGGGAGCTTTGTGGTAATTAACCATGGTTGTGGGTGGTCATTTAGGATGTAAGATAGTATGAAATCATTTTACTTGATATATCCAATATTATTATTGATTTATGTTCAATTTGATTGTCTTTGACAAGTGATGTTGTTTAAAAAGTTGTTATTAATGGTTGTAATAATGAAGATATGGTATAATGGTTCACATGGTGTGTATAGGGTTCACATGGTGTGTATAACGGTTGACATGGTGACTAAGTGGGGTGACGTTAGGGCTGTCCAGGTGGGGTGGGGGGGGGGCTGGTTTTTCCAAGTGGGGTGTGGGGGTAGGGGTGTCCAGGTGGGGTGGGGAGTGGGGGGGCTGGGTTTTCCACCTGGGGTGGAGGTAGGGCTTCCCAAGTGGGGGGGGGGGGGGCTGGGTTGTCCAAGTGGGGTAGGGGTAGGGCTGTCCAAGTGGGGTGAGGAGGGAATGCAGATGGATGAAGCTGATAACTATAAACTCTTTATAAATTCTGGAAGTATGAAAATGTATAGGGACATTCATGATAATTTTTTGGTGGGATAACATAAAATGTGTTTGATGTTTTTAGTCCTTTTTTATTTGGAGTTTCTTTTGATGCTGATGTTTCTTATTGATACCTATGATGTGAATTTATTTTAGTTTCTAAATCGGCTGAGACTCCCCCACCATGCACAACGTTTGCAACCTCTACCCTTATTTAATCATTCTATTTACACACACTATGCAAACTCTACCCTCATTTAATCATTGAACTCAAGTCATTAATTCAAGCCTTCATTCTCACTAGCATGTAAGACATTGAATGATGTAAATCCATCCTCGCATGATTTCTTACCTTAGATAGTGTCCAACATATGGAATACAATCTTTTGAATTCATCAGTTAACCAGGATCATATATTCCATTTACCACAATATGACTGTACTAATATACCTTGAGGGTCAATTAAATATGGTTCTCATTGTACATTGTATATTATGTGTCCTTTTTGGCCAATACTCACTTTTATGAGGGTGGGGTGATTTTCACTACCCATGCTGGCATGTGTAGACATCCATAAAAATGTTAGATAAGTCACAAGTTTAATTCAGTAATGTTGTTATCATTGACATACCTTTTTATTAATCTCAAATTTAAAAATAAATATTTTAATCTATACTTAATGAAATTAAATCTTATTACAAGCCATGAACAACCTATTAGTGTAGAAGCCAAAAATTTATTCACCCATGGGGTGCGCTTGACATGGGGAAGTAATTGGGTAATGAAAGGTATGGTCATAGAGGTGTCAATGATTAGTTATTGAACATGAGTAAATGATTTGGGATGCCTATAACACACGATGGGACATGAGCCAGGTACCTCTTATAGACCTAAGGAAAATCAATATAAATAAATTTTAATTTAATTTACTAGTACTTGTTCTTTAAATTATTTTAATAGTTCACTACATCGACTAGAAACTTATTCCTTTATCGTTTACTTAAATGTATTTTCTATTAAAGCTCAATCCTATTGATTTGTTTATGACAAAATGACTTATATCAATTTTTTTACAGAATGGACAGAAGTTGGATGTATGAAATCGATCAGATCTCAAGCTATTTTCAAAAACATTTGGAGATCTTTATAGATTTTTCATTTTCCAACGCATCAGATAGTGGTCACATACATTGTCCATGTTCTAATTGTGTTGTTAGGCCTTGGTTGAGCCATGAAAAAGTCAGCAAACACATAACCAAAAATGGTTTTCAAGGAAACTAATTTGTGTGGTATCACAATGGGGAGAAAATGAAATCTCAAATTGGTGAGGATTGAAATGAAAGGACTGGAATGGAGAATTTGTTAGATGATCGGTTTCTGTTTATTCATCATCATGAAAAAGAAAGGATTTCTACTCAAGAAGACTTAGATATGAGGACAACCGATGCATCTAGTGAAAATGATGATACTTATAGGGTGAAAAAATTGAATGATGCTGCCACGAATCCAGTATATCGACAATGCAATAAAATGAAAAATATGGAATTTTTAATTTGATTGTTTCATGGGAAAACTATGTATGGGATTTCTAATACTGAAATCGATTACATTCTTAGCCTCTTGAAGTATTTACTTCTAGATGATGCATATATTCTCTCAAACCACTATATGTCATGGAAGTTAGTTGAGGAACATGGATTTTCAAGAAACAAAATGCATGCTTGCCCGAAATATTGGAGTTTATTCTGGGAGGAAACCGTTGAACGAAATGATTGTATAAAATGTGGAACATCTCGCTGGAAGTCAAAATCTAATGGAACAGCATCCCGCATTCCATAGAAAGTAATGTGGCACTTTCCATTGATCCCCAGACTCCAAAATATTTTTATGTCTGATGACATATCAATAAAAATGAGATGGAAAGATACCGAGAGAAAAAAGACCAATGATGAGTTGGTTCATCCTGCAGATGGATTTTCATGGAAAATATTTGATGCTCGACATCTTGATTTTGTAGCTGACGTGCGTAATGTGAGGCTGCATTGTTCATGCGATGGTTTTAATCCGTTTGGGAAGATTCTTACTTCACACAGCATGTGGCCAGTTTTTATACACCTTTATAATCTTTCCCTATGGTTGTGTATGAAAAAACGTTCACTTTCATGAGTATACTCATATCTGGTCCTTCTGATCCCGGCATTGATATTGACTTATACATGCAACCTTTAATAAAAGGGTTGAAACTTCATTGGGATGTGGTTGTGCGCACATACGATGCATGTTCAAAAGACATATTTTAGATGTGTGCTGCGCTTATGTGGACAATCAATGTTTTTTCGGCTTATGCTATGCTGTCTGGATGGAGCACGAAGGGAAAACTGTCAAGCCTAGTTTGTATGAAGAATACACGATCCGGAAGACTGAAACATCACTGTAGTTTCAATTTTATGGGGCATCGAAGATTCTTTCCAAATGATCATCCATATAGAATGAATCGTCAATGATTTGATAATACCATAGAGACCGATGATCCACCTCAGCATATGTTAGGAACTGATGTGCATAATGAATTGAAAGATTTCAATTTTTTGTTCGAGAACGGTCAAATGAAATCTAGAAAGAGAAAGAATGTTTCCAATGAAACCTGTTACAATTGGAGGAATAGGAGTATCTTTTTTGATTTGCCTTATTGGTAAACCAATTTGTTACGTTATTTCTTAGACATAATGCATATTGAAAAGAATATATGTGAAATGTTTCTTTCAATTCTTCTAAATGTCAAGGGGAAGACAAAAGATGATTTAAGATCTCGGTGTGACTTGGTGGATTGGGGCATCAGACCTGAATTTCAGCCTATGCATTTCAGAGAAAATAAATGGAAACTTCCATGTGCTTCTTATGTGATGAAACCTATGAAAAAAACAATTTCTATAAGTATTAGAGACTATTAGAGTTCCTGATGGTTCTTCCAGCAACATATCTAAATGGGTCAATAGAAGAGAGTTGAATCTAAAATCCTTGATGACTCATGGTTATCACGTTTTACTTCATGAGTTGCTTCCAATAGTAATCCATCATCATTTGTCCAATAATGTAAGGGTGACTTTTATTCGGTTGTGCTATTTGTTTAGAGATCTTTGTGCTAAGTAATTTTCTAAGCCTTTCTTGAAAAAAATGTTGACAGATGCCCCATTAATTTTGTGTGAGTTGGAGAAAATATTTCCTCCATCATTTTTCACATGCATGCTGCATCTGATTGTCCATATTCCCACTGAAATACTTCTTGAAGGACCTGTTTCTTTTCATTGGATGTATCCAATAGAAAGAAATATGTACACATTAAAGTCTTATTCTAAAACAGGAATCATCTTGAAGGTTCTATCGTGAACAATTACTTGGCTCAAGAATGTATGGATTTATGCTCAATGTATTTGTCTGATCTTACTACAAGAATGAACAGACCAATGAGAAATGAAGAAGAAAAGTATGAGAAAATTGAACCCAATTTTCCAACACTTCCTCAAACAGTAGGATTTCATAGATCATATACATTTAAGACATTAAGCCATGAAGAGCGGGAGATGGCACATCACAAAATTTTGTTCAACTGTGATTTGTTCTATGACTATATCTAGTAACAAAATTGAATATGTATATCTTACATATATATCTGTTAAACTATTCATATTTTTTTATCTATAGGGAACATAAAACAATGATAAATAGGAAGCATCATTCATTATCTTTGAGAAGGAGAGTTACTTTGCATAGCAAAGAGTTTTCTGCTCAGTTAAAATTGAAGGAAAAAATATTACTGTTTAAAAAAATTATATCAATATTTTATTAATTTTAATATTCATTTATATTTTAGGTATTGAGTTTGTCTGCTGACTCTGTCTCTGAGGAAATAAGAGCTTTGTCTTTTGGTCCTAATACCATAGTTCGTGACTATAAATCAATTGTTATCAATGGGTACAAATTTATTGTCGTTGAATGAGCAAAGAACATGTGAACAAAACATGATGGTGTTATGGTTACTACCATAATATATTGTTATTCCAGTGCATCAGATAGTAGACCACGATTTGAAAATATGGGTTATTGTGGAGTCATTGAAAATAATAATAATATTGGATTATTACTCTCATGGATGAGTAACAATAATGAAATGCCATTGGTTTGATTCAATGCCGAGATAGGTCACATCTATTGATGATTATGGATTTTGAGTAATTAATATGACTTGCACTCTTGCTACCGAAGAACCATATGTGTTGGAATCAATGGATAAACAAGTGTTTTATGTCAAAGACCAACTTTGGCCTGAATTTGGTGTCATAGTTGAAGTAATTCCAAGAAATATTTTTGATGATGGTGATGATGGAATTGACATTGTCCCTAGTTCCATTGGAACCAATCCATTTATTTCCTTTGATGACTCCAATAGCTCAATTTCCATAGTTTATTGTGAACCTGAAGTTGTGGTTGAAAATATATAGAATCATTCATCCATGTTCTCAATTATTTTGGTTTACCTAGAGTTAGGTTGTTAAGGTTGGTAATATTCAAATTGATTTAGTATTGATCACAATTATTTTTTAGCTGACTTAACCATTATGTGATTTTTCAATGTTTATTGGTTTCAGTTTTATTTGAATTACATTTTCTAATTTGGAATTGAAATGTATTCAAACCTAGTCAAACAATATTTCTAACTTTGTGAACATTACAACTTGTATGATTTATTAAATCCATTCAATCTCTTACAAAACAATTGATAGCTAAATTACCAATAAATCCCCCTATTCCCTCATATATTTAGTTTTTTGGGTTGCACATTAGTTTCCTTTTTCTAATTAATTACATATTTGTTTTCAAAAGAAGGATATGCAGCCAATTGAAGAGAGACGAAGGAAAAAAATGATGGAGAACAATCGTCGAATGGCGGAGATGGGCGTTCCACCATTAGTGCCTACAGTGAGTACTTTATTTCAAGTATATATATTTAAAGAAAATATAATTCCATGTGATTAATTTTTTTAATCATTTTTGTTCGATCCACCTGTACTTCGACAGTTATTCAACGAGGAGCCTAGTACTGGTCCTAGTACTCAGGCTGGTGGTACAAGGAGGGTTTGTACCAGAGGTGGACGAGCAGCTTCGCGTACCCGACTAAACCCTGCCCCTCCCACTAACATATCATCCTTCCCACATTCTGATCTCGGTGTTTTGTTAGGGACACATGGGATATTTAGGCCTCCCATGTTTTCACCACCATTTGCATCTTCGGGCCCATCATTTTCATATCCCATGATGATTCCCACTCCCCAGTCAGAATCCAGACATATAGCTGTCCCATCTTCTTTTACTTCTACTTCTGTCTCTCTAAGCTTGTATATTCCATCATCTTCGACTCCTGTTCCACCACAAGGCGTTCCATCAGTTTCTGTGGATCCAGCGGCGCTCAGCGATCCTACAAGCACATGTATATTTATAGAACCTTAACAAATTTTTATAGAAATATTTATTTTCATTATTTTTTGATAAAATATGTGTTTTCCTTTCATGACATATACATCTACTGATTGGAGGTGGGGGTGGGTGCATACAGGCATGCGTTCGGTGTGGAACTGCCACACACAGGTTATGGTGGATTAAAATGAAGACAACCAATTGGTTGAAAAAACAGGGCAGCAATGTCGGAGTTTTTTGGCGATGCTTGCCAAATACATTGAAATCATTCACGTCAGCCTGCTATTGTGGAGAAATTTTCCAAATGAGGTCAATGATAGAGCTTGGGTAGAGATATGGGTAAAAATATCTATTGTATTTAATTCAAGAAATTATTTTTCTAATTTATATGAATTAATATTTTGATGTCAGATTCGGTTTAATTTTCCCGATGGTGAGGGTGGACGACCGGAACGTCTAAAGGATATAGGAGAACTTTGGAGGGCCTACACGCATGTGTTGTATATTGTATAGTGAGCTAGAGTTGGCACTGAGTTAGAGGTGGTACCAGTCGTGAATGATTCTCCTATAGAGAAGTATCATCAGATGATTACTCATTGGACGACTACCCGGTTTAAGGTATGAATTACATTTGAGTTATTTAAATAATAACTTTCATGTTCATCATTAATATTATCCTTTGAATTATCGAATTTTATTTAGGAATCATCTAGAAAAAATAAAAAAAACATTGGTGAAAAAAATACCTCCACACACTAGGACGTACTACGATGCCAGATCATGAGAGGAAGCAGGTAACACAATTGTTTATAAGTTTTATTTATAACATACACATTCTTTTCTTTCCACAATTATTTAATAGTTTGCTAATGTTTTCATATAACTTTAGTTTTAAATGTCATTGTATAGGAAAATACAGATTATTGAAGGACGTGTGCCTCGAGAAAAACTGTTTTGCTCGAGTAGATGGAAAAAGGTTGGAAGTGTCGTCAAAGAAGCGACTCAGCAGTAGATTTTAAGTTTTAATCTGTTGATTTTATATTTTAATATCTAATTTGTAACTTAATAATATATTTATATTTGTAACAGGCTGCTTTAGATTCCCTCGATGCCCAAGAACCAGACAATTTTGGGCCCACTGATCACATAAATCAGGTGTTGGGAGAGGAGCATCCTGGCAGAGTACGCTACCGACCTAGGATAGCCCCGAAAAGGTATTGGCCCTCCTCAGGTATGAGCTGTAGTGCCACCGAGCTGCAGAAAGTTTGGGAAAAGGCAGAACAGGCTCGAAAAAGGGCCACAGAGATGGAAGAATAGTCTGCAAGGGAAAACTGTGCATTTATGAAATTTATTGAAGTTCTACGTCCAACACTTCCACCAGAGGCCATCCCAACTTTTTATAAATATATGTCGTCGATACGTTCTATATATGGTGCACCAGGTGGAAGTTATAGTGGTGGTCAAGACGATGTCTAGCCTGACGATGATGATGTCGAGGAGTCTGATGCGGAAGAGGAGGGAGAGGAGGAGGGCGAGGCGGATGGCGAGGGTGAGGAGGAGGGAGAGGGTGAGGAGGAGGGCGTTGAGGAGGGAGAGGATGATGATGGGGATGAGGATGAGGGTGATGATTATGGTGATGATGGTTATGGTGATTTGGGAAAAATTGATCCATTACATTTCTGACTAATATTACTGAGATTTGATGTTTAATCTATTCTAGTTATTGGTTTTATCTAGACCCGTAGTATAGTATTGGACTTGAGTTATTTAAATATATTGTCTGTTTTCATGGATTTTGTTTTCTTTTAGTGTTTGAGGTGTATCTTGAGTGTGTTTATAGAGTTTTTTGTGTTTGGGAACTCCCTGGAGAGCCCCCCTCCTTCCTGGACCCTGGACAACCCCCCACCATCCTCCTTGGACTCTAGACAGCCCCCTGGACAGCCCCTCGTACACCCCCCACCATCCTCCTTGGTCCCCATAGAGCCCCCTGAACACCCCCGGACAGCCCCCTGGATAGCCCCCTCCTCACCCCCACCCTCCTCCCTGGACCCCGGACAGCCCCCAGACAGCCCCCCGGACAACCCCCAGACAGCCCCCCGTACAGCCCCCACCCTCCTCCCTGGACCCTGGACAGCCCCTCGGATATCCCCCTAGATATCCCCCCACCCCCCAGACATCTCCCTCCACAATTTGTGGCGCGGTGTGGCCGACACCATTCAAAGTGTCTCTCTTTTGTTTAAAATGGACATGATTTTAAGTGAAAACAACAACTGACATACAGAAAACCGACTAAACGAATTTGGAATGTGTTGATGCTTTAGGAAAACGTTACATGATTCATATGTGCTGTGTACGATTCAACCCCATATCAATCCGAGGTGCGGTGTGGCCGAAACCATTCGAACGGTCTCACTTTTATTTGAAGTGGATAACATTTTTAGTTAAAAGTACAACAGACATACGGAAAACTGACCAAATGCATTTGGATTGTGCTGATACTTTAGGAAAATGATCCTTGGGTCATTTTTGACGTGTAAGATTCAACCCCGTCTAAATCCGAGGCACGGTGTGGCTGGTAGCACTATAACTGTGTCTCTGATGTTTAAAATGGATGAGATTTTATGTGAAAAGAACAACTGACATATGGAAAACCAACCAAACACATTTGGATTGTGTTGATACATTATCACAAAGATCCATGGGTCATATGTGACGTGTATGTGTCAACCCCAGCTCAATCCGAGGTGCAGTGTGGCTGGCACCATTTCAAGTGGCTCACTTTTGTTTGAAATGGATAGCATTTTAACAACTGATATATGGAAAACCGACCAAACTCATTCGGATTGTGTTGATACTTTAGGTAAAAGATCTTTCGGTCAATTGTGATGTGTACGAGTCAACCCCACCTCAATATGAGGCCCGGTGAGGCCGGCACCACTCAAAGTGTCTCAGGTTTATTTGAAATGGACACCATTTTAAGTGAAAACAACAACTAACATACAAAAAACTGACTAAACTCATTTAGAATCTATTGAAACATTAGTAAAACGATCCATGGGTCATATGTGATGTGTACGTGTCAACTCAGCCTCAATCCAAGGTGCGGAGTGGCTAGAACCACTCAAAGTGTCTCTTTATAGTTTGAAATGGACTTCATTTTAATTGAAAACAACAACTAACATATGGTAAACCGACCAAAAACATTTGGATTCTTTTGAAACATTAGGACGACAGTACATGGGTCAAATATGATGTGTACGAGTCAACCATGCCTCGATCCGAGTTGCAGTGTGGCCGGGATCACTCTAACTATATCTCTTTTGTTTAAAATGGAAAACATTTTAGGTACATAAGAAAAACTAACCAAATGGATTCTGATGGTTTTGATACATTAGCCCAGTGATCCATGGGTCATATGTGGTGTGTACGAGTCAACCCCACCTCAATCCAATGCGTGGTGTGGCCGACACCATTCATAGTGTCTCTCTTTTGTTTAAAATGGACATCATTTTAAATGAAAACAATAATTGACATACAAAAAACTAACCAAACGCATTCTAAATGTGTTTATGCTTTAGGAAAACGATCCATGGGTCTTATGTGACGTGTACGAGTCAACCTCGACTCAATCCGAGGTGCCGTGTGGCCGACACCACTCAAAGGGTATCTCTTTTGTTTGAAATGGACTTCGTTTTAAGTGAAAACTACAAGTGACATACAAAAAACTGACCAAACACATTCTAAATGTGTTGATGCTTTAGGAAAACAATCCATGGGTCATTTGTGATGTGTAAGAGTCAACCCGGCCTCAATCCGAGGCGTGGTGTGGCCGACACCACTCAAAGTGTCTCCCTTTTGTTTGAAATGGACTTCATTTTAAGTGGAAACAAAAACTAGCATATGGAAAACTAACCAAATGAATTATGATTGTGTCAATACTATATCACAATGATCCATGGTTCATATGTGATGTTTACGAGTCAAACATGCCTCAATATGAGGTGTGGTGTGGCCGTCACCACTCAAAGTGTCTCTTTTTTGATTGAAATGGTCTTCATTTTTAGTGAAAACAACAACTAGCTTACGGAAAACTGACCAAACGGATTCTGATTGTGTCAATACCTTAGAAAAACTATCAATGGGTCATATGTGTCATGTACGAGTAAACCTCGCCTCAATCCGAGGTGCGGTGTGGCCGATACTACTCTATCTATGTCTCTTTTTTTAAAAAAATGGACAGGATTATAAGTGAAAAGAACAACTAACATACGGATTACTGACGAAACGCATTCAGATTCTGTTGATAATTTATCACAATGATCCATGGGTGATATGTGATGATTACAAGCCAACCTGGGATCAATCTGAGTCACGGTGTGGACGTGATCACTCTATGTGTCTCTTTTTTATTTAAAATGGACAACATTTTAAGTACATACGGAAAACTGACCAAACGAATTCGGTTTCCGTTGAAACATTAATGGAACGATCCATGGGTCATATGTGACATGTACGAGTAAACCCCTCCTCAATCCGAGGCATGGTGTGGCTGACACCATTCATAATGTCTCTCTTTTGTTTAAAATGGACATCATTTTAAATAAAAACAACAACTTGCATACGGAAAACCGACCAAACAGATTCTGATTATGTCAATACTTTATAAAAACGATCCATGGGTCATATGCGACGTCTACGAGTCAACCCCGCCTCAATCTGAGGCACGGTATAGCCTACAACATTCATAGTGTCTCTCTTTTTTTTAAAATGGACATCATTTTATGTGAAAACAACAAGTGACATAAAAAAACTGGCCAAATGCATTTGAAATGTGTTGATACTTTAGGAAAACGATCCATGGGTCATATGTGATGTTTAAGAGTCAACCTCTACTCAATATGAGGCGCGGTGTGGCCGACACCACTCTAAGTGTCTCTCTTTTGTTTGAAATGGACTTCATTTTAAGTGAAAAAAACAACTAGCATACGGAAAACTGACAAAATGGATTCTGATTGTGTCGATACTTTATCAAAACGATCAATGGGTCATATGTGATGTGTACGAGTCAACCCCGCCTCAATCCGAAGCGCGGTGTGGCTGGTACCACTCTATCTTTGTCTCTTGTTTAAAATGGAAAGGATTATAAGTGAAAAGAACAACCGGCATACGGAAAACTGACAAAATGAATTCGGATTCTATTGATAATTTATCAAAACGATCCATGGTTCATATGTGACGTGTACAAGGAAACCTGGCCTCAATCCAAGTCGCGGTGTGGCCGGGATCACTCTAAGTGTCTCTCTTTTGTTTAAAATGGACAATGTTTTAAGTACGTACGTAAAACTGACCAAACGCATTTAGTTTCCATTGAAACTTTAGGAGAACGATCCATGGGTCATATGTGAAGTGTACAAGTCAACATCTCCTCAATCCGAGGCACGGTGTGGCCGACACTACTCAAAGTGTCTCTCTTTTGTTTAAAGTGGACTTCATTTTAAGTGAAAACAACAACTAGCATACTGAAAACTGACCAAATGGATTCTGATTGAGTCTATAATTTAGAACAATGATCCATGGGTCATATGTGACGTGTACGAGTCAACCCCGCCTCAATATGAAGCGCGGTTTGGCTGACACCATTTATAGTGTCTCTCTTTTGTTTAAAATGGACATCATTTTAAGTGAAAACAACAAGTGACATACGCAATACTGACCAAATGCATTCAAAATGTGTTGATGCTTTAGAAAAACGATCCATGGGTCATATGTGAAGAGTAAAAGTCAACCCTACATCAATCCGAGGCGTGGTGTGGCCGAAACCACTCTAAGTGTCTGTCTTTTGTTTCAAAAGGATATCATTTTCAGTGAAAACATCAACTCGCATACGGAAAGCTGACCAAATGCATTTGTATTGAGTTGATACTTTAAGACAATGATCCATGGGTCATTTGAGATGTGTTTGAGTCAACCCTGTCTAAATATGAGGTGTGGTGTGGCCAGTACCACTCTAACTCTGTCTCTTTTGTTTAAAATGGACAGGATTATAAGTGAAAATAACAACTGGCATACGGAAAACCAACCAAACACATTCAGATTCTATTGATAATTTATCAAAATTATCCATGGGTCATTTGTGACGTGTACGAGCAAATCCGGGATCAATCTGAGTCACAGTGTGGTCAAGATCACTCTAAGTGTCTCTCATTTGTTTATAACGGACAACATTTTATGTACATACCTAAAACCAACCAAACGCATTCGGTTTTTGTTTAAACTTTAGGATAACGATACATGGGTCATATGTGACATGTACGAGTCAACCTCGCCTCAATCCGAGGCGTGGTGTGGCCGAAACTGCTCAAATTGTCTCTCTTTTGTTTAAAATGGACTTCATTTTAAGTGAAAACAACAACTAGCAGATGGAAAACCCATCAAATGGATTCTGATTGTGTCAATACTTTAGCACAAAGATCCATGGGTCATATGTGTTTTGTACGAGTCAACTCCGCCTCAATCCGAGGCGTGGTGTGGCCGACACCATTCATAGTGTCTCTCTTTTGTTTAAAATGGACATCATTTTAGGTGAAAACAAAAAGTGACATACAAAAAACTGACCAAACGCATTCGAAATGTGTTGATGATTTAGGAAAACAATCCATGGGTCATATTTGACGTGTACGAGTCAACCCCACCTCAATCCAAGGTGCGGTGTGGCCGGCACCACTCTAAGTGTCTCTCTTTAGTTTCAAAAGGATACCATTTTAAGTGAAAACATCAACTGGCATATGGAAAACCAACCAAACACATTCGGATAGTGTTGATACTTTAGGAAAATGATCTATGGGTCATTTGAGACATGTACGAGTCAACCCCGTCTAAATACGAGGTGTGGTGTGGCCGATACCACTCTAAATGTTTCTCTTTTGTTTAAAATAGACGGGATTATAAGTGGAAAGAACAACTGGCATGCGGAAAACCGATCAAAAGAAATCGAATTCTACTGATAATTTATCACAATGATGCATGGGTCATATGTGATGTGTACGAGCCAACCCAGGATCAATCCGAGTCACAGTGTGGCCGGGATCACTCTAAGTGTCTCTCTTTTGTTTAAAATGGACAACATTTTAAGTACATACAGAAAACTGACCAAACACATTCGGTTTCCATTGAGACATTATGAGAATGATCCATCGGCCATATGTGACATGTACGAGTGAAACTCACCTCAATCCGAGGTGTGGTGTGGCCGACACCACTCAAAGTGTCTCTCTTTTGTTTAAAATTGACTTCAATTTAAGTGAAAACAACAACTAGCATATGGAAAACCGACCAAACAGATTCTGATTATGTCGATACTTTAGAAAAACGATCCATGGATAATATGTGACATATACAAGTCAACCCTGCCTCAATCCGAGGCGTGGTGTGGATGAAAACATTCATATTGTCTCTTTTTTTTAAAATGGACATCATTTTATGTTAAAACAAAAACTAACCAAACGCATTCAAAATGCTTTGATGCTTTAGGAAAACAATCCATGGGTCATATGTGACGTGTAGGAGTCAACTCCACCTCAATCCCAGGCACGGTGTGGTCAGGATCACTCTAAGTGTCTCTATTTTATTTAAAATTGACAAAATTTTAAGTACATATGGAAAACTTACAAAACAGATTCTGATTGGGTTGATACTTTAGCACAAAGATCCATCGTTTATATGTGACCTGTATGAATCAACCCCGCCTCAATCTGAGATGTAGTGTGGTCGACCCCACTCAAAGTGTCTGTCTTTTGTTTCAAAAGGATATCATTTTAAGTGAAAACATCAACTGACATACGAAAAACTGACCAAACACATTCGGATTGTGTTGATTCTGTAGGACAATGATACATGGGTCATTGGAGACATTTACGAGTCAACCCCGTTTAAATCTGATATGCGGTGTGGTCGATACCACTCTAATTGTGTCTCTTTTATTTAAAATGGACAGGATTATACGTGAAAAGAACCACTGGAATAAGAAAAACCAACCAAACACATTCTGAATCTGGTGAAACATTAGGACAACGATCCATGGGTCATATGTTATGTGTACGAGTCAACCGTGCCTCAATCCAAGTTGCGGTGTGGACAGGACCACCCAAAGTGTCTCTCTTATGTTTAAAATGGACAACATGTTAAGTACATATGGAAAACCGACCAAACGAATTATTATTATGTTGATATTTTAGCACAATGATCCATGGGTCATTTGTGATGTGTACGAGTAAAACCAACCTCAATCTGTGGCACGGTGTGGTCGGCACCATTCAAAGTGTCACTCTTTCATTTAAAAAGCACCTCATTTTAAGTGAAAACAACAACTGACATACGGAAAACCGACCAAACGCTTTTAGAATATGTTGATACTTTAGGACAATGATCCATAGATCATTTTTGATGTGTACAAGTTAACCTCACCTCAATCTGAGGGATGGTGTGGCCGGTATAACTCCAAGTGTATGTATTTTGTTTAAAATGGACATCATTTCTAGTAAAAATATGTGGTATACGAAAAACCGATCATATTATGAATTGAATTCTGGATTCCACATATAATTGTCATCTAAATTTTAAATTGAATTATAAATGATTTATATATGTTTATAATTACATTATGAATTATGATTTAATTCTGGATGTGTATAGTTCCAGGATTCAATATATGTTAAATGTGTATGAATTTATTCTCTATATGTATGTTTTAGTTGGTTATTGTAGGTACAATAATTGTGTATGTATGTGTTAGTTTATTGCAGTTACAATAATTGGAAATGATTGAAAATGAGAGGGAATGGACTGGCTGCTGGAAAAATTGCACAAAAATGAGAGGGTCACTGCTGTGCAAATTGCAAGCTGCTATGAAATTTGCACAGTATAGGCTATGCCAATGGTTTGAAAGCGTTGGCATAGCCTCTCTGAGTTTTTTTATCAATTGTTCTATGAACCGTTGGGAAATAAGCTGTCTATTTTGTTTTCCCAACGGTTCAAGACAAACCATTGGGAAAAACTATCCCAACGGTTTGTTACAACCGTTGGGATAGGTTAATTTTTTGTAACCTATCCCAATGGTTCAGTGTAAATAGTTAGTAAAAACATTCCCAATGGCTTACTTCCTTAAGGTTTGTAGAACCATTGGTATAATATATACCAATGGTTCTGCAGCCTTTCCCAACGGTTCAGAACGGTTGCAAAATCCTGCTTTTCCAGTAGTGTAGTCACGACCTTATTCAAAGACTACAAATAATATTTTGTCATGTCCTTGGGCTAAGATACTATTTTGACTCATGAGACCTACCGATGCATCAAGGAGCTATATTGGGTTCCACCCGTCACTTACTAAGTCCAATGTATTCCTCATATGAAAAAGTTTAAACATAACATAATAATTCATATTAAAACTAGCATATGAATTGTCAATACATTATCTATAAACCATGAATGGTGTAAAAATAACACATACATAGTAAAACATATCACAAAACCTTCAATACAATATGGAAGTTTTTTATCATAATAAATCAACTTCAAACAAGATTAAAATATTTTAAAGGATGTTGACATAGATGAAATCAAAACTTTTTTTAGAGAAATATCTATTTCTATTTTGAAATCATTTAAAAGTAATATAATTATAAAAGAAAACATTTATTTTGAAAATATTCTTATAATATTTTATGGGAAGATTCAATGATTATATAATGGCTGAAAATTTTCCCACCCACCGTATATGTTAGAAAAAGACATTCTTACCTTAATTTTTTCGAAAAGGTCATAAAGATCCTTGTTTGGAAAACGACGGAAATATTACTTTCAAAACATATATGGTCAAATAAAACTATAAATTACATTAACCAATAGAATAGTAAATAGTAAAAATGTTTTGAATTTCATTTTTATGAAAACAGAGATGTGGATGATAAAGAGGTCCATGTAGATACTTATGTAAAAACAACCTCAGATAATAAAGAGATTGTGAAATTAACCCTTACCTTGTACTTTTCCTGGGTTTAGGGTATGTTAACATCCTGTATGATAGTTAAATCATTGTTAATAAATTATAAAAAACTATATACATAAATATGTTATCATATATGATCCTCTAATATTTCATTGTTAATAATATTTTAGTAATATCATCGTTTCGGGTGTTAAAGGATCCATTTCCCTTTATATGCTCGGTTGCGTAAGCCATGTTTGTAATGGATAGAATGTATTTTATTAATATCTATAATGATATTAATTTCTTAAACATTTTTTTAATCATAAAATGAAAATTATTTTTGAATGATTATGATGGGGAATGAATCTCATCGTGTTCATGGAGACGGTAATCCGTACGTACGCATGAGTGGAAATATAATTATATTGATGTTGAAATAAGATGTAAATGGTTGGTATATCAGATATAATGAATCAAAAAAATGTTATGTTAATTATTTACATAAGTTATACTCATTATTATACCCATCCAAATAATGAAATGTTTGAATAACAAACTACACCACAATGTGGAGACGGTAAGTTGTATGTACGCATGTATGGTGACTTTGTAATTCATATGATGGATAGAATAATGAATATGGTTGTGCCCTTTTTATAATAACATCATATTATATAGAATATAGTGGAGTTATTATTTTCTAATGGAAACAAAAAAGAAAGATGAAGTGGAAGAAGAAAAGAACTTGAAAGAGGTGATGAAATATTTACCTCTTCTCCTGGTTATTCCTTTTGATTGGATCAAAAGGGCTCTTTAGGTTGGATTTCTGACCAAAGGAAGTACTCTTAGATGAATTTAGGAACTTTGGGAGGATATTTGGGCTGTGTTTGGCCAATCGAAATGGCTTTGGAGGTGTACAATTAAGAGACGGAGAAGTACCCTTTTTTAAGAAAGGTGAGGGTCACATTAGGAAAAGCTTGTAATATTATTTTATAATAAAATAATTTTCGGTTTATAATGGATAAAAATGATTTATTTAAAGGCTTTGGTGGGTATGGGTCTAAAAACGTTCAACCAATTAGTTTTAGATAGGTTAGGACACCATATTAGCCTTATTTTTTAGATTTAACTCTTAGTTAAATAGTTCTACATTTACCATGTCTCTTTGTATTTTCATATTATATAGTTAATAAACATACTATAACAAGACAGGTGAACCCCAAGTGGTTCATTATTAATATATATAACCTTATCTAAGTCCTTTTTATGATACTTATATTTTTAGAAATATTATATCAATTAATAATATAGCATTTGTTTTAAAAACTCAATTATGTCAATTTTGACTCTATTTAGTATTTGGTTTTTGTGAAAATCATGACCGCATGATTACTTTAAAAAAATTATTTAATCAAACCTAACATGTCATATTAACCTAAATAATTAGTTTAATTCATTAAAAGTCTCAAATTACATTTATTTGGATATTTATAATATCAATTAATTTAATATTTCATTAATAAGGTAATTACTGCATAATCATTGTGTCATAAATAAATTAACTTATTTAATGTATAAAAATTATAAATAAAATAAAATTATGTAGGAAATATTTTTAGATTTATAATTAATATTTATAGTCTAATTTATCTTATGTATAACCCTATATTAAAAATGGTTTAGTTATTAAACAAAAATTTAACACTTTTAAGTCTTCTTTAAATAAAATTATAATATATTTTTTAATCCAATCCAAGTTCACCAAAAGGATCATATTTTATTCATATGGTTTTTTGGGTAGAATTTTACTTATCCAATAGAATTAAGACATGTGTTAGGGTAATTATATTATCCATTTTACCCTTAATTACCCTATTTACTTTTAGTCGTTGTAAATAAAAGTCAAAGTTACTATTCACCAAAAATTATTTTCATCTAATTGAACCACATTTTACTTTCTGATGTCAACAATGTCTCTCATATTTTTGAAATTTAACTCACAGAAGCGATAAAATTATCTTTTATGCAAATTTGTAAACGCTCATAGGAGGTGGGTAAAAGACGGTAAATAGTTCAATAAAATTTTTATATTTCTAGACTAATTATAAATTGAGTCCAATGAATTAAATTGAACTTATATAGGTATTATGTATCTATTTTGACCTAAAATAAATATAAATATAATAAATAATTATTTAAAAAAAAGTTGGTTTCAATCAATAATGCAATGTTTTTCACTATTCATCAAATATTGAATGTTTTCAGAAAAATACCCAAAACACACCCTAAGATAATTTCAATATTCTGAATTCAAAAATGAAGTCCATTTTGAAAAATAAAATTTATAAAATTTCAAAAAGTGGGTATTACTATTCATTACAGCTAGTTTGATTGGTCGAGGCGTTTTAGAATCTCGAAGTTTCGTACAATCCAAGCTATTGAATTATACAACGGGAAATGTACCATGGAAGCTTAGCGTGTTATATATTAAATCATAGGAAAAATTTCTTATTTTTATTTTTTATATGTACAAGAAAATTAAATATGAATCAAATGTGAGGTCTATCAAGAATGACTAAATATATATTTCTTAATGGTTTGATGCCCTTTAAAAATTTGCATCTGGGGGTCAAAATCAATCGAACGACCTCCTCATACTATGAAATTAGAAGAAAAAACATTATAGTGATTTCATAAATGGTCAAGTATATGGAATGTAAATACGAAGTACCATTTTCCCAGGATAATCAAAAACACACTTTTATTGCTTTAAAGCAACAAAACATGCATTTAGAGATCATTTCCATAGAAAGCAGCCTCAAAATGATATTAAATATTTTAAAAACCATTTTAGTGTTATTTTCAATATTTAATAGTATATGAAACATCAATCACCCATGTAGTATTTATGAAATTACTGAATACATACTCTGTAAAGGTTTAATTCCCTTTTAAAATGTGTGTTCAGGGGTCAAAACCAACCGAACTATTGGATGTGCACTGATATATTTATATATATATGTGATATTATATATATAAGTGGATATTTAATAAATTCTTGTGAAGCATGTATCATTATTTATGTATTAAATATACATGCGATAATATATATATATATATATAATATATTTAGTTCTCCTGGGTGGTTTTATTTTCAGTTACAAACCATTATGAAATTTTTAGTGGATTTTTTTTAATTCATTGAAAATAATAAATGAATTAACCCAAAATATTGAAACTCATATGATGTGAGGAGCCACGGTCTCTTACTATATAATTGGATGGTGTCTTCTTCTATTGGGTGGAGAAACATCTTTCTTCCTCCCATACTACTGTTCATTGTCAAAGATGAAGGAACTGACACCCCTTTAACATTTGGGTATCCTCGTGATAAAATCATGGTTCCATTTCCTTGTTCTCCCTCATCAGAGTAAGGGTGCTTTTGTTCACTACTTTGTGATCATTATCAAGCATTCTTCTTCTCCAGGGAAGAAGAAGACTTTTTTTGTTGGAATTTCCTATATACTCCCTTTTTATAGATTTATCTACACATTGATTCTAAAATGTAGATATATTTGTATTTGTGTTTTCCTTCACTACATATGGTCATATGATGACTGTGCAAAACCCATATGTGGTGTTAGAGGGTATTCTTCTTCGATGATTCATTATGTTCATTATTTTCGGAAAAATATGTATTAATTGTTAAATGAGACTTATTAAACCTGGAAAAAAATATGAAAAGTTCATATTTATTAGTATTATTTATAAAAATAAATAAAATATTTATTTTAATTAATAGAATTTAGTTATGAACTGAATTATATTATTTATGATTTTTTTATAAAGAATGAAAAATATAATTTGAAATATTTCAAAAAATTAACAATTTTTGTATAAATTATTTAACTATAATGTTTTTATGGTTAATTTATAAATATTTTTTAAAATATCTTCTGAAAAATTAAATTTAATTCCTTATGATATTAAAAATATGGTTTTTTTAGAAATCATAAAAGTTTATTTATAAATTGATTATAAATTACAACATATATCATATTTTTATTATATAAAAATTCTAATATAATAGATATAGAATTATAAAATTTTATAGTTCATGAAATATCATAAAATTTCTATTTAATATTAAATATTAAGGGGTTCATATTGATATGAATATAAAATTTTTATATTCATTATAATTTTTAAAATGTTGATAATTAGTTTTTATTTATGAATAGTTCCAAAATGTCTCAAGTTGTGGAAAATAAATAAATTGTTCCTTGTATTTATTATATTTCCTTAATATTCATGTTTAGTTCATTATTTATGAAATTTGATTATTATGTATTCCCATTTTTATGGAAAATTACTTCTAGGATAGAGCCATGTATATCATTCTTGGTTTGATAACATAAAATTTATATTTTATCTACCTTGAACTAGGTTTTAAATTTGAGTTATGAGATTTAGAATAATTTTTGGCTGTTATTTGTGCATATCATGCATTATAGTTTTCATGAATTTAATTATCTCTTGAGTAAAGTCTCCTCCTATTTATAGACTTGTGGTCAAACCAACTACTTTCATGGAGGCTTTCCTTGTCTAGTAAAGTGAATGGGGTTTTTAATCTATCACTCAAGTCACACTCATACAAGGTTTTTCAATCTCATATAACTCTATGCCTCTACATGAAGCATTAATGTACTTATACATATGATTCATTTGGATATCTATGACTATATGTGACTTCTATTGTTTGGTTGATTAACATATACATGTGGGTTATGTAAAGAGTCACACATTAATGTGGTGCGAACACATTAATTTTGTGGATGGATCAGGGATTACAAAACTAAATAATTAGAAGCATGAATACAAAAAAGAAAATAAAAAAGATTAAATATTATGTGATACACTCATAGGAATATGATGTATATCAAATTGATGAGACTAAAAACCCATCAGAAAAAATGTGAGACATTCCTTCCAAAGAAACACTTCTCAACACATCGATCAACCAATATGGTATTTTCATGCCTATGTAAAGTGACCTTTAATTATCTTTCATTCGAAAATAAAGTGATGAGAGACTATGGATTTTTCTGTTGGGTCATTTAATGCCTACACCGGTTTCCCCAACAATTTCATTTATTATCTTGTTTTTTTCATTTTCTTTAGGTTGCATAATATAGGAATCCCCAATGGTTAGGATACCCAAGGAATAGAGTTGATTATATCCATGTGATGGATTTGGATAATTGGTTATCCTCCTAACAATGAAAGAGTAAAAACTAGTGTGATTGGGTTTATTACCTACCTTAATCACTATGTTTTAAGATGAATGCTCAAGAAGACTCATTGCTTACTGAAATACGGATCTTGGATCACCAAATGGATCTGATGTTTAGGTTCATCATTTTTAGTGGGAGAAATTTCATTTAAATCCCTTAGTGAAAATATATATTACATGATACTCACTTAATGGAAAGTTTTTTATTATATATTATGAAATAATTCATACTAATCATATTGATATCATTAATAGGTATGAACTATAAAACATATAAATATTTTTTTCTAGGATTAAAATGGTTTCTCAATGAAGAAATTTTAGAGTACACACATTTTAATTTTATATAAATCAATTTCTCTATCTCTGACTCATCGGTATTTGATGTTGGGTATGCATCACACATTTGTGATAAAAACACAAACATATAGATAAGAGTTATTCGACGAAGGGTGAATTAGATCTTCATGTCAGTAATGGAAAAAAAATTGTATTAAAATTAATCACTTATGTTGTAATTTTACCAAGTCTATTGACCCTAAAATTGAGAAATTTTTATTATGTACTTTACATAAAAAAATTGATTTATGAATCATTTTTGTGAAATATGGGTTATTCATTCATTATTAAAAAATTAGTTGTTCTATATATATGAATGAAAATTTTCTATGGCATTAGTAATATAAATAATGGTTTATATATCCTTGATATGGATAAAAAACTTATTACATTCTGAATAAGATGGTTAGGGTTGATTCTAATCCCACCAACCATTGGGATTGTTGCATTGGGCACATAAAGGAGAAATGTGTTCAAATACTACATATAGATGGATTGTTGGACCCATTAGATTATGAATTTTTTGATACATTCGTATATTATTTAATGACTAAAATGGATATTTCTCCTTTTGGGAGAAAAGGTGAGAGGGATAGTGGACTATTGAATCTTATACATAGTGATGTATGTGGAATAATGAGTACATAAGAAAGTGGATGTTAAAAATACTTTTTTACCTTTAATTATGACTCTAGTTAGTATAGGTATGTGTTTATAATGAAACACAAGTATGAAACCCTTTAAAAGTTCAAATAGTTTAATAATTAAGTATAGAATCAACTGGGAAAAAAGTATTGATGTCCTTTGATCAGATCGAGGTGTTGAATACTTGATTGATGAATTCATTTCCCATTTTATAGGTTGTGGAATTGTTTCACAACTGACTCCTCTTATAATTCTATAATTTAATGGTATATCTAAAAGGAGTAATCATACCATATTTGATTTTGTTTGATCATTGATGATTTTATGTGACCTTCTAATCTTATTTTTGGGTTATGTTCTGGAGACAAAAACATTATTACTTAACCACATTCCATCTAAAGCAGTCATAATGAAAGTAAATTAGATATTTATGATGAAATTTCCCATAATATATTTTATGATGATTTGTGGTTGTGAAGTATTCATATGATATTTGTATTCATAAAAAAATAACCCTAAGTATAATTTTTTTGGTTATCCTAAGGAAATTAGATGATATTTCATTTATAACCCTGCCTAACACAAAGTATTTGTGGCGCGACATGCTATTTTATTTGATGAACAACATATAATTCAAGGAGATAATGGGAGGGAATTTGAACATACAGAAGTTCGAGACAAAAAAATAGGAAGTTATCCTGGGAGGAAAGTTGATACAGTTCCATAAATAGTTATAGAATAATTACAAACTCAAGTTACATAAAAACATCAAAGTTCTAGTCGAATTCATTGGATACCTAAAACTTCTAATTAAAAATTTATGATGAAATAATTTTCATTTTAGATGGCCATACTTCCTCTTGAAAGGCCATAAGAGTTAGAATTATGAGAAATGGTTAAAATCCATGGAATATGAGATGGACTCCATGGACACTTTCCAAGTTTGGAACTTGGTAGATGCACCTGAAGCTATGATACCCATAGGGATAATGTGGGTTTTCAATAAGAAAACTGACATGAATAGTATATTATCTACCTACAACTAGTGGAAAAGGGTTAAAAAATCACGGTGTTGACTATAAAGAGATATTTCCACCTATTGTGACGATAATGTACGTTCATTTTTTCAATATAAAGAAACAAATTATGTATACATGATATTAAAAATATATTTCAAAACAACATTCCATAATTAGAGTTTAGATGAGGATGAATATATGATAAAACCCCAGGTTTTTAAAGTTCCAAATTAGAATGCTACGGTTTTCAAGTTACAACGGTCTATTTATAGACTGAAGAAAGTGTATCAAACTTGGAATATTTGGTTTGATGATTCCATAAAAGAGTTTAGATTTATTAAAACATGGATGGTACTTGTATATACAAGAATATTTGTTTATTCATTCCAAATGTGTTTTATAAAATTCAAAAATGAAGAAATATATGGATATTGGTATTATTTTTCCCAGAAAAGAAAAGAAAGATGGTAGTTGAATCTTGTGGATCGTGTTAGCCTCTAAGTGAAACAATATTGTGTGACCATCAAGAAAGAACCATGTGTAGTGAATAGCCTGTAAAGGATCCTACTAAGACCCTTCAACATAACCTTTTCTATCAGAATGACACCTTGCATAACTAGTGGTCACACAACAATATCCGGAGGAGCTTCCCGTGGTCATGCGGCTTGTCAACCAACAGGCGCCTGGTAACACATCCTAAAAACCACTGGAAATTGGATAAATAATATCCAAAATTTGGAGGTACCTTGTGACCATAAAACTCATGTGATGGATCACCAATAAATATAAAAATTTTCCATGAAAACATTTATGAAATCTCATGAGACTCTCGGGCCTTTTAAAAAATGAAACAAATGAAATAAAATGAGAGGAGGTGGGAGACACAAGAAATTGTAAACATCACACGAGGCACCCTCGAAATCTACAATATATCAAGATACCTAAGAGACATGTCAACCTCATCTCTTGAAATCCCACCAACATGTCATCCTCATCCTGAGAAGAGTCTAGGGTATGTCTAGGTGACCTCACACTTACCGTTTAAACTCCTTGAGTACAAACATATGGAGTTCCGTAGGACCTTTATTAGTCACAAAATGAATCATGAATAGGTATAGTAATTTTAGTTGGCATTACTCATTTAATTTTTCTTGAACCTTTCCCTTTGTAAAATAAACAATGGAAATTGAAAGAGTAGGAGGTGGGAGCCTGTCATGGTCAAAAAACACTTGCGATGCACTATGGTTGTCTGCAGCATAGTCTTGCGAGTCTCCATGGAAAGTGGGATTGATATCATGATGGCCCTTGGAATCTCATTTTAAAAATATATAAGTCCTTCATCATTCCCACATGATTAAAAAAAATTTCTCATTAATTGGAAAATAATCTAATAATGTAGGCATTTAGACTAAGGACTTACGATCTCTGAAAATGAGGCGACAACCTTAGGAAGATCCACGGTAGAGGCTCATGAGGACATGTGATACTGAATCAAATCACATACTCTACCTTTTATTCATGTGATAAGAAATACACAAAGTGGTGAACAAAACAGGTAGAAATTTCTTAAAATTCCCCCACACAATCATGAACAATGCACGCCTACCGCATCAAGGACTACTACTACCACTACACAGATGAGAAGTTTTTCCTTTTAATCCAAGCACAAGAGGAGATTGCTTAGACCGGCTGATATCACGACCATAAAATCTTCCCATCATGTAAAATATAGGGAGCCACTAGAAAAATCACGTGAAATGCATAAAACACTTTATGTGATCACTCATAGATCCTATGAAGAGCATCCCACACACCTAATAGAAGACATGAGGGTTGAAACAAGATAACATTGAATAAATCTTATCCATTCATAATATTAAGGCTAGAACATATTATAAAAATATAAGAGACTTTTTCAATGAATGTACATGTTGATCCTAATGTACTTCACATGACCCACTAAAGTCATGCGACAACACTAGGACATGTCACTAAAATCACATGACACTCTATTGGAATACTATTTGGATCATGAAATGTCCTTTGGTCATGTAAAATTAAGTCATATGGCTCCTTCCCAACATGCTGTTTTGATCTCATGAAGACCTCTGAGCTTGTTATCCTAGCCTCATGGTGCTCTTTATACATTTCACCTGACCCATATGGCATCACCAGTTCATGTCATCTAATCCTCATGATAGAACCCAAACATGTTAACTAGATCTTGTGATGCCCAATCAGTTAACTAAAAAGGTCTCACATTTCCCTCCAAACATTCTATCCAGGACATGTGACACCCTAAGAGAAATGTTACATTGACTTTCAGGATTCCCTCCATATGTGTCATCCAACTCTTGGTATGACACTAGGTAAATTCATCTAGATCATGAAACACCATTTGGACAAGCTTTCCAAGTCATGTGATGGCTTCCAGGGTCAATCATCTAGGTCTTGTGATGTCCCCCAGACAATTCATCCTTGATCATGCGACAAAATTTGGACATTCCATCCAGATTATGATAAGACCTCCAATGAAGTAAAATAGATCATACAACTTCATTTGGACATGTTAGTAATATAATCTCTGACATTCCAGGAAGGAAATTAAATCATGTGGAGTATAAAATCAATGTATGTGAGGTAGGCATGCAAACCAAGTTTGAATGGAAACCATAGAGTGCAATCCCTGATTAGAGACATAATAATATGCCCCAATTATTGGAAACCTCAATGTGTAGACCTTGTTAAAAAGGTAATCCTCCATGAAAAAGCCTTTATCAATAGGGAACTACGACAAAATCTCCTTTTAGTGGCGGTTTTGTAGCGGCGGTTCTAGGAACCCCCACTAAACCTTTTTTTAAAAAGGTTTCCGGGTGGTTTATAATAAACCACCACGAAACGATTTTTTTACCACTCCTGACCCTTCCCCCTCCTCTGTCTCGACCGCTCCGTCCAACGCTTCCCCCACGACCCCAGCCCCCTGTGACCCCGGCCCCCTGCAAACCTGGCTTCCCCGCGACCCCGGCGACCCCGCGACCCCGACGACCCTGCTTCCCCGACAACCTATACGAACCCCAGGGTTTGATTTCTATGTTTTTTCTTGTTTTGATATTTGTTATTTTTTTTATTGTTTCTTATAATAAATTCTAATGTATTCAGATGTTTATGAATCTTGAATGTTGAACTTGGTTCATTGAAAGGGTAATAGAAATTTTATTATCGCATCCTAATAGTAATGGAAACTGCACTTCAACTTTTAAATCATTTATTTGAGTCTTAATCCACATATGTTGTCTTGAAGAATGAGTGGAAGGAACATATTCAAATTCAATAGTGCTCATGTTTACAAAATTACACTTATCCAATTTCCAAAGAAACATATTTATCAATGAAAGAATGCTCCACCAGATATCGATTTCCTATTATCAACAATCATTCCCAATCTGCATTTAAATAACCAAACTAATCATAATTCCATTTGATTTCATATTTCAATTCATAGTTCAAAGTTTCATTTATTTATTTATGTATTATCTTTCCATCCATAAAATGAGACCCTTTTGAAGCACTCTAATACTAATCATGAAGAGTAACAACATACACAATATCTGGTCTTGATGCTGTTAAGTATAGTAGACTAATAATAAGATTCTAGAATTCCCTTAGATCCACATTCATTCCTTATTCATCCTTATACAATTTAGTACCTACTAAAATTGGTGTAGAATTTTGATTCACATCCTCCATTCTAAAAATATTCATCATTTTATTAGAATAAATCTCTAGTTATAAAAATATACAATCCTTTCTTTGAGATATTTTTAATTGAAGAAAGTATCTCATCTCACCAAGAATATTCATTTTGAAATTAATTTTCATTTATTTATAGAACTCTTAAAAAACACATTCTTTATTTCTAGAAAAAATAATATCATCTATATAAACAAAAACCATGTGAAAAATCTCATTGTTATCTATAATGTAGAGATTTATATCCACTCTTCCTTTATTGAATTTCAATTTGATCAAGAATGTGTTAATAATAGATTAGCCGGATATTTTATATTTCTTTAGACCATATAAGTCCTTATTTAACTTAAAAAAATTAATCTTCACTAAGAAAGAAATATTAGGGTTGTTCAAAATACAGTTTTTCTTTAAATTCATCACCAAGGAAGGATGCCAAGAAATTTATTTAAAAGATCTTTCAATGGATTTATACTAAAAAGTAATGAAAATTTATTATGGTTTCAAGTCTTGAAACTGGTGAAAATATCTCATCGAAGTTAACTCTTCCAACCTATGAATATCCATGACATAATAATCTTGATTTATTTTTCACAACTTCCCCTTTTTCATTCATTTTTGTTTCGAAAACCCACTTTATTCTGATAATATTATTCCTTTTGGGCTTGGGTTCTAACACCAAGGTATCATTCTTTTCTATTTGATCTATCTATCTCTCTCTTCAACATTTCTATTTCATTTCATCTTCCACATCTCTTGGTTAAAAATGAGGGAACAATGATATATGAGAGGTTTTCCTAAAATCTCTTCTAGTTTGAATATATATTCCCTGATCTCCAATGGTATTTAGAACCAGAAAATGAATATTAATACACGGATAATGTGAAAAATATTATTATTAATTACTTATTTTCTCTGAATCAACCCCTTCAACTTGAAATACCTATGAATATTCAACATTTTCTTAAAATTCACCTTGTGGTTTCACAATAATATATTCATCATCATCACTTATGGAACATTCTTATTCTTGAGAGTTCAAATTAATTTTGTGTTCCGTCACTTTCACATGAACAGAATCAACAATATTTCTTATTTGTTTTTTATAAAATTGATATTCTCATACATTTGGTGGATAACATTGGAAGATATCATCTGCACCATTTCTTTCTAACTTGCCTATATTTTCACCTTTAACTTTTATTTCAAAAGTTCTTCCAAAAAATCTTAGATAATTCAACCGTGTATATTTCTTGTAATAAACCTTATATAATGACATATTACAGTCTATCCTATAATGAAAATTATTTTAATATAAACCATTTATCCAATGGATTGTCTCTGGAAATAATGATATGTGTCATGATCTAATGATATAGTTTGAGTCAGCTCGTCAAGCACTTCATTATACCATTTAATCACAACATTCATTATGTCTGTTTGATGCACTTATTTAATGAGGGATTACAAGTTTCTTATAGGATTTAAATATTCCAATGGTATACTCAACACAATTATATGTTACAATATTCTTTAAAGAGTAACCACCCTTCGCCTTCTTAACCGTGGAGTTCGGCTTTCCCAAAGTTTCTTTCCTACGGAAGACTGACGAGGGATGTCCTAGCTGCTTGGAAACAGAGCATAAATCCATCCAATTCTCATAAACAACCTTCTTTTTGTACCTATACTCCTCAACGATGGTAATCCATATAAACTCAAACGGTAGTCAAGACACATCCAATTCAACACATATTCAGGGGTTAACAGGATGACACACAGTCACAGTACAATTATCATAACAAAGAAACCTTCCTATCATATTACTGATCAACTGAAGAATAGCAGGGTTTTGAAAAGGAAGCAGAAGTTTTGGTAAACGGACCCAAACTTCCATTGATGAAGAATCACACTTCATATGAAGATTGAAAGTCTAGAGAAACAGAATGAAACTCATCCCGTTGATGCTTCGTGAATCCCTGGACCATGCCTGAATGAGGTCCGCCTCCAATTCAAAGCAGATCATAATCTAGCGGCTGTCAAGAAAACCAACAACCACCCATTCCTGCAGATCCCACGAACCAAATACGAACCTATCAAAAGCATCAACGGAAGTCCGCCTAAGCTTGAATCGAGAAACTATCATGAGGTTTAGCAGCGCCGAAGACTCCAAGAACTCCGAGTTCGAGATTTGAAGGTTAAGGTAACCATCGAGGAGTTCCACTACTTTAGGGTAAACCGAAACATTTGGAAAAGCAGTGCTGAAATATTATTTATTTTTAGGAATTTGTTGATCAATAAGCTTACCTAATCCTTGATTTATCATATTATTGAGGGTTGTCATGAGTTTTATGGATTTCTTGTTCAATTCCTTCAATTATGATTTATGAGTGGTGAGAGTGGTATATTGACTATTTTGAGCTTTAATTACTTGTCTCAGCATGACTTTCATAGAAGTCTCTTGTAATTTTCCATAATGGTAGATTTTAGAAGGTTTTAAATTTTATCTTTGGAATGGAGGGGTTTTGAAGGACTATTGATAAGCATGTTGGAATACTTGCTGTAATGGTGGCATCTGTTGTTATTGGTTCACATCTACAAATGTTTTTGGAGGAAAAATATTTTCATCCATATTTTCTAATTGGTTGATTATAGAGATTCCATCAGGGGATAATCTTTATTATATTATGTTTCTGTAATCTTACAATATTGTATATATGAATCCATTTCTCAATTTAGTAGTAACTATGTGTTTTAATTATTTTTATTATTGTGTAGGCACATTGTGATATACATGGATAAATGCTAGATCACATTACCGAGGAACACACCTCGGTATGTTAAGGGTTTGAATGAGTTTTTATATTTTGAAATTTCTAATCGATCCGTTTGTGGGAGAATAAAATGTCCATGTCCTAAATGTAAATTTAGAACATGGTTGAAGAGATATGAGGTTTATGAACATTTAATACTGAAGCAATTCCCTAGTCAATATTTGTGTTGGATTTGGCATGGAGAATCGAACGTTACAGAAAGATTATGCACTGATGTTAATCCACAGAATGAGGTCCCAAGTTCGTCGATAATAGAGAATGAAATGAAAAACCTCATAAATGATGCATTCAGAACTGCAAGACACCACTATCAGCATCAAAACATATCAGAACAACCAGAAGAGGGTTTTACAAATTTCAACATGAAAAGTGATTTTTTTGAGACTGTAACACAGGAAGATCAAGATTGTAACATGTCATTAGATCATCCTCTTTATTCTATGGAGCCAAATGTAAGAGAAATCTTCATTGAGGAAAATGAGTTTCATGATTTAGTTGACGATGGTAATCAAGAGTTGTATAGTGGGTGTTTGAAATATTCAAAGCTTTCATTTCTGCTGAAGTTGTACCATATCAAATGTCTATGTGGAATTACAAATAATGAAATGCCCACGATATTGGAATTGATTCGTGATGCATTTACTGAAGCAAAAATCCCATAATCTTTTTATGATATGAAAAAAGTTGTTAACAAGCTTGGTCTGAATTATACAAAAATACATGTGTGTCCCAATGATTGTATGCTTTATTGGGGAGAGGATTCAAGTAGACATAATTGCAATAAATGTTCTTCTTCTAGATGGCAAGCAAAGGTTGATGTTGGAAGTTGGAATGAACATAATTTCATGGAAAAGAAGAAAAGGAACACACCTGCAATGGTTTTGCGTTACTTTCCTTTGAAGCCTAGATTTCAAAGATTATTCATGTCATCGAAAACCGCTAAATACATGAAGTGGCATTCTATAGATAATAACAATGATGGGTTAATGAGACATCCACGAGATTCTCAATCTTCGAAGAAATTTGATTCATTACATATCGATTTCTCAGTTGATCCTAGGAATATTCGATTGGGATTGGCTTCCGATGGATTCAACCCATTTGGGACTTTGAGTACCAGTTATAGCATTTGGCCTGTTGTTTTGATCCCTTATAATCTGCCTCCTTGGATATGTATGCAACAAACATCTTTTATCCATTAAATGATTAATCCTGGAAAACAAATGCCTGGAAATGATATTGATGTATACTTGCAGCCTTTGATTGATGAATTGCAAGAGTTATGGAGCAACGGTGTTGATACATTTGATTCTTCTTCTAAAAAAATGTTCAAAATGAATTCTTCTTTAATTTGGACCATTAGTGACTTCTCTGGGCTTGAGAATTTATCTTGTTGGAAAACTTACACGAGTTTGGATTATCCTGTTTGTAACTTTGATTTTGAGCCCAAACGGCTAACTCACAGTAGAAAATGGTGCTTCTTGTGTCATCGAAGATTTCTCGATGCATCTCATATATTTCAGCTGAAAAAATCAAAATTTAATGGTTCCATTGATCGTAGAACACCTCCAAAGTTGTTAACTAGTTCTGAAATATTGACACAGCTTGAAAATATTGAAACAAAATTTTTGAAGTTTCATCATTTGAATGAGAGCGGAAAATGGGTCCGAAGTGCATCGCCAAGCGATACCGGAACAAAACAATGGAAGAAAAAAAGTATATTCTACATACTTCCATATTGGAAATTTAATTTTTTGCGGCATAATCTTGATTTGATGCATATTGAGAAGAATGATTGTGAAAATTTGTTATTCAGATTGCTTAATGAGCATGGAAAGTCAAAGGATCATCTCAATGCTCGTAAAGACTTACAAGCAATGAACATAAAACGTAATCTCTAGCCAGATGAGAATGAAAAGTATCCTCCGGAAATTTTTGCAATGAAAAATAGGGATAAAGATACATTCCTTCGAATGTTAATGAATGTTAATGTATCTTATGGGTATTCAAGTAACATCTCGAGGTGTGTTGACTTAAAGAATTGCAAGTTACATGGATTGAAAATTCCCGATTCACATATTTTGTTACATCAGTTACTACCATTGGCATTGCGTACATTATTACCTGAAACAATTACTGCTGTTGTACTCTAGTTTTTCACATTTTTCAGACAATTATGTGAGAAATCTCTACATCTATTTCAGCTTGACAACCTCTAGGAGAGGTTTGTATTGACCCTTTGTGAAATGGAGATGATCTTTCCTCCGTCATTTATTACTGTAATGATTCATTTAACTGTGCATTTGGTTGAAGAAGCTAAAATTAGAGGCCTCATTCATTATCTATGGATGTATCCAATTGAGAGGTACTTTATTTGTATGTTTTCCAATTAAGTAAACAATTTTTGGTAATTAATTAAATGCATAATTATGTTTATTATATTTCACAGATATCTTGGGCATTTGAAATCATAAGTGGGAAATAAAGCTCAACCAGAAGGCTCTATTGCTGAAGGCTATTTGGATGAGGAGTGTCTGGCCTTTTTTTCTCGATACCTGGATGATATTGAGACAAGATTTTATCGATTTGGATGTGTTGATGACACATCGACTCAATCTCAAATACATCAAAAATCTAAAATATTTCCTTCTATTGGACGATCAGTTGGGAGGACCTCAAATGTGACATTGACTGAATTGGAATTATTACAGGCACATAGATATGTGATGTTGAATTGTGAAATTGCAGATCCATTTATTGAAGAATTGAGGATACAAACAAAGAGACGAATGAGAGGCTGAACACGAAATGAGAAAGATATAACGAAATCTGTTAATAAAGAGCTTGTAAAATGGTTTGCACGATGTGTAAGTTCATAAATATTGTAATAAATATGAATATTAGTTTGACACATACATTTTGTAAATCTAATAAATTATATTTCTTTTTTCAGATCATGAATACTGATACTCGATCAGAGGTGTCATAAGATTTGAAGTTTCTCGCTAGAGGTCCTCTAAAACACGTTAGAAAGTTCGACTCTTATAATGTGAATAGCTTTAGATTTCGTACAGTCGATCGAGAAGTGGGTTTGAAAACACAGAATAGTGGTATATCTACATTTGATGAAGTGGAATACAATAGAAAGTTGCATGATATTATTGAATAAAACTACCAAAAACATTTTTCTATTGTTTTATTCAAATGAAAATGGGTCGATTTTATCAGAGGTGTTAAAAGAGATTCCTTGGAATTTACTTCTATGAAATTCTCTCGCTTGATGTATGTTGGTGATCATGAACTGCATAATCCATATATCTTATCATTGCAAGAAAAAATGGTATATTATGTGAATGATGTTGCCGATGACGGGTGGAGTGTAGTTTCTCACATAATACAAAGAGATTTGTATGATATGGGTGATGAAGTGGTAAATTTGACCTCTGAAATTGAAGTTAATCAGAAATAGGAAGCAGGATTATTTGTCCATCATGATATAGAAAATATTAGTCTAGAAAGGATGAATGAAGTGGATGAATCAATGGAGTATGAAACCAACATGATTGAAGGGGAAAATGATTGTATGTACAATTATTTATTTATTCAGTAACCACTTGTTTCATTTCTACAGTCATATATTATCATTGTTATATATATTTTTCCTGTTAGTACTGCGCATCTATTATCATTTTTTATTTTTTTATCTGCATAATTTTTTTGAAATATATATTCTGAACTTAATTTTATTTTATTAAATGATAGGAATGCCAAGGAAGAAGCGGTATTCTATTCCATCTAGTTCTGAGGTAGATGACAATCCATCTGGCTCCCTCCCCATGACATTTGAGGCACCAACTGCCTACACCCCTACACCATCTTCCCCTGCACCATCTCTCACACCATCTTTGTATGTCCCATTAGAGGGTGAGTTGTCGACTCCCCCTTCAGGAGTCTCAGTAGTGGGGCAGCGGCACGCCCATTCCAGTTCATCACGGTCGTACTGGACCATCACTTTCATAGGTACAGATTTTAATTAAATAAATTTATTGCATTTTGTTTATAATAATTGTTTCCTCATTAAAGATGAAAAAATACAACCATGGAGAAAAAAATAAAAAGTGAAGATGTTTGGAATATGACTAGTGAAAAGATAGTCATGCCATTTGATTCTTATGGGGTCCCAACGGATGACGCCACGGGGTTACTTGGCCAGATTCTAGGCCAGCTAGCAGTGGAGCCCGTTTCCCTTCCTATTTCAAATGATGATTGGAGACATATGCCTCCAAGATGGAAAAATGTAGTTTTTGATTATCAAATAAAAATAAATTTATTACATTATGGTTTAATTGAATGTCATGTTATTAATATGTTCAAAATGAATTTTTTTATACAGATGTTCTTCCAATTTACAGTTGCTGTTGTGATTGCACGGAAGTGGACATTGAAAAATCTAGGTAATAAATGGAAATATTTCAAATGAAGATTGTGGTGTGATGTCAACGATTCCTCATTGAATGTGAAACAAATGTATGAGAAGCTACCTAGTGGGGTACCGAAAGAACAATGGAATGTTTTTGTTGACAGACATCGTGATGAGAAGAGGATGGTATTGAATTATATATTATTATATTATTCTCATTTTACATTTAAACATGTATATAAAGAGGACATGGAATTTAATACATTACTATTAAATTGCATTTTATTTATTTCAGGATCTCTCAAAAAAGAATTCTTCAAACCAGGCTAAGCAAGTCATCCCTCACACTGTGGGCTCAAAAATCATTTCTAGAAGCTGAACGACATTGGTAATATTTTAATTAGTTTAAATATTTATACGACAGCATTATATATTTAATATATTGAATTGTTGATTTATCTTTGCTTAATACAGTCACATAGTTTAGGGCACGAAGTATCTCGAACTGAACTATGGTTGGATGGTCACAAGAAATCAGATGGAAGTTTTGTTATTGAGCCTTCTAAAGAAGTTGGGGTATGAAGTCAATTTTTTATTATAATAACTTATTATCAGTTTTTACTTTGTTAATATATATTGATATTTGATTTATAGGTAAAAATTAAAGAAATATGGGATGCCAATCCAACACAGTCCTACTAAGTCTCCCAGGATGACCCGGTTGCTAAAGACCTTGGGAAGAAGCATCCTGGTAGAGTGCGCGGGATGGGTTTGGGACCCGTACCATCTGAGGTTTTCAGCAGGCCACCGGGGATTTTAGCTGCATCTACTCATGACTTTATTCATCCCATACCCGGATATGCTCAGAAAGAGATTGTTTCTCTACGAAACATAGTTCACCAGCAGGGGGATCAGATATCTTCTTTGCAGAAAGAGTTGATTGAAATACGTCAGTATATGAGAAGATATTCCCCCAGTGGAAGTGAATTGAATTTTGGTATGTAGGTAAATCACAAAAAATCAAAAATATTTAGTTTGCTAACTTTCATTGGTTTTAACTTTTAATATAAATTTGCAGCCGTGTTTACTTTTCAATATAATGTTCTTACAGATGACAGTAGAAAGTGGTGATGAAGGTTGAGAGGGTGAAGATGCATCATCGGACCATGAGTAGTTGTATTTTTCATGTGTTGAACAAATATGTGAACAATCGGTTTTTATATGTAACATTTTTGGCACATAGTTTCCACTAAACATTTTCATGTCCTAAAATTTCCTTGATTTCTCATGTTTCCTTTTATGCGTTTTAGTGATTTCTGATGTTTCTTTTTATGTCTTGATTTATCGAGTGTGGTATACATCATTCCATTTAGGCCTGTGTTTGAATTGGAAGTCGAGATTTTGGATGACTATGAGTTAAACCAATTGTTGATGTGTTGAACAAATTGGGTCATTTCACATGTTATACTATTTTGAATTTGAACTAAGTAATATTCTCTTATGTTGAGATGGTTTTACTATTTTTTAGTGGTGAGGGGGTAGTGGATTCATCCTCATCTGTTGGTTTTATAGCATACACTTTCCCATACATAATTATATGTTTCTTTATATTATATATGTATTCTCGAGTGTGTGATGCTGTTTTTTATGACAATGGTTTGATGATTCTCAAGTGTGACACTGAGTGAGTGACAGAAAAGTGTCGACCATCAATATCAACTGTTGGGGTGTGTTTTTTGTAATCTACATTAATGAATTATTTTTTAGTTTTTGAATGATCATTGAGTTTGAAGAAAAAAATTCCATTTAGATGCATGATATGGAGTTGTTTTGAATAGTTTAATAGTTAGGGAGAAATTTAAGAATGAATATAACTAGTATGATTCAGAGAATTTGTCCCATAAATTAAGGATTAGGGAATAAATTTTTTATTGAAGAATCTTGAGGAGACTTATTAGGGATTATAATATTTGTGGTGGGATTTTTGTAATTACTTGTATTCTAAGGTTTTGTCAGCATATGTGAAATTTTTTTTAGTTCTATAATCAGGTATTCTTGGAGAATTTTGTAACAAAATTTGATTTCAAATGTTATAAAATCACTAGGATATATTTTTTGGAAATGATCTGATACCTGAATGGCATCTTGAATCCATGGTGGGTATTGGAGTAGGGCTTAGGAGGCCCTTCATGGAGGTGGGTGTGAACTTAGGACTTTTTATGATAGGATGGTGGGTGTTTAATTATTTAGAAAAGTGGAGGAAGAACCGTAATTGAAAACTATTATATTGGTCTTCAAATGTAAAAGTAACCATTTAAAGGGTTGGTGTGGAATAGAAAATAATCATGCATACACATACCTAAGTAAATAATTAAGGTTCATATTTTTTGAAATTTTTTCCATGTCTGATATGTTGTGGTTACTCTATATATATTGGGGTGGTCCTGTATGATATATAAGTGTACTCTAGTATTTAATGGCCCTTCCATTAATAATAATAATATAATTGTTGAAGTCACAGTGAATACATAATGGTAACAACATAATATATAAAGGGAACATCTTTAACAAAGGGTGATATGTAAGGGTCATCTAGTTCACCGTAGTTTATATATAGTGGTCAATCTATTATAGAAAAATTGTAATGTCCTCAATGTATAAAATTCACCCTATAAATGTAATTTTCACTCTCTTATGTGAGACTAAGAATATCGATATGTTTTGGAATACATAAGGTTTTTCCTAGGTCACTTAGTATATGTAAGGATCATTTAAAAAACATAAGATTCAGAAAATTGTAAAGTGTAGGGACATGTAATAGTTACTCTTGGTTACCCAATGTTATATAAAAGTCACTATCATTGTAAAATATTTGTGCATAAGATTAAGAATTTGGTACATAATATTCATCCACTTATTCTAAAAAATTTATTATGTCTTGATCTACCGTATGATATATTGAAATCAACATGGGAATTCATAATTGTTAAAATAGGTATTATACAAAGTTCATGCAGATACATAACAATAATGCATAAGGGATAAAAACATTGTGAAAATGATAGATGATATTAAAGATTCATCTTTGAGGATATGTATATGTTAAGAGTATTTCAAAAAAAATTATGCCACATTTTTTTTCAAAAATTTAGAAAATAATGGCAGGATAGTCATTTTGGGTGTTTTAAATTAGGAATTTTCTTCTAGATTATTCAACGTCGAGATGTACGATCAAGTAGATGCTTAAATACTCTTCTCATCCACTCTCCTCCTTAAATAACTTTTATTTTTGGTTATTAATTATGGTTTTTTTCATCATTTATTTTACATTTATTTTCTAATTCCATGGTACTTCTTTTATTTCAAATTCCATTGACTTTAATATCACTAAATAAGGGTATGATATAAATTCTACTAAAGCATGAAGGAATTGAGTCGATGTAATGTGTGTTTTGTTTTACTTTTTTACAAAAGATTCAAAGAAGAAAATTTCAAAATGATATGTGGGGTTTATAGATCTATGAAACATCTTGAGTTATTTGTTATTCTTTAATGATGTGGGTGAAATTTATGGGTATGATAGAGTAAGGAATTTTTTTTGTATACTGGATATTTGGATGCATATTAAAGATTTTGTACACAACATTTCTCTAAAATTTATGCTTCGGGGGATCAGTGGTAAGTAATTATTTGGTTTTATAGAGTGGGATCTATTACCCCTGTTTAGGATATATGACTTGTATTATGGGGCTAGATATATTCCACTTCCTGATTTTGATATGTTAATGGTATTATCTGTGTAGATATAAAAATATATGGTATTTTTGTTTTGATTTCTCTTTCAGGGAAGTGGTGTAGCGGAAGCAAAAAAAAAATTCTGGGATACATTTGGCGGTGGTTTAAACCCCCGCTAAACATATAAAAAAAATATGTTTAGCGGCGGTTTTAACCGCCGCTAAATAGTCTCACCAAAGGTTCTCATTTCACGGCAGTTCTACTGACTTCAACGGCAGATTTTACAAGCCCTACATTTCGGTTTATTCGCAGCGGTTATAACCGCCGCGAAGAAACTGAAATCGAGGGCTCATAAAAATGGCCACTATACTCAGTAAAACCTCCGCGAAATGATGCAGCTACGATGCTTTCGAGAAACCTCCTCGAACTGGAAATAACCGCCGCGAATAGATTGTCAACGCCGTATTAGGCTGCAGTTTATATAAACTGCCTCCAAAACCTTTAACGGCAGTTTAAACCACCGCCAAATGCAGAAAAACCCGCCGCTAAGTGGCGGTTCTATTGTAGTGGCGAATCCATAGTGTATAAGACCTGATCAATAGGGAAACCTCATAGTGTAAGCCTCAATCAAAAGGGCCACCTCAGTGTGTAAGCCCCGATGAAAGGGGAAATCTTAGTGTGTAATACCTAAAAAATAGGGCACCGTTATTGGACTAAGCCCCTAACATTCCTAAAAACATAAAGATAATGATAATATCTCTTAGTGTGATCATCCATCTTAGCCTATCAGTAGGATAAGGGACCACTGAACTATTAGAACTCTGATTCCTGTCATAACTAGGATACGTTGGACAAATTTCTAAATATTGAGCTCAAGTGGGCATCCACTTTGGTGTAATTCCCCCGATGTCTCCTATATTTCAACCATCAAGACTTAATCATTCCCATGGGTTGATAACTATACCTCATCCCTCAGTGGATGGGAAGTGGGATCATACATAGGCATCATTTTATATATCATCCCCAACCATTCCCCCAAGTACCTCAACCCCATTAGTTGTTTAGGGATTAATTGAAATATGAGAACTATGATTCCTAACATGTAACGCCCCGACCCCAGTTACCCAAAGTCGGTGCATTATTTTAATACATTGGCATGATTACAAGAAAACAAGTCTTGAAGGACTGATCAGTTTAGCAGTCTTGGAAAAATAGATCACATACATGAATGTTAGATTTTCACTTTAAGACGTAAAAAAACAACATAAATAATCTTTATAAAAGCCATTATTCCTTTGTCTTAACCCTGAATATCAATCACATTACACTTCTTGGAATCCTTGGAAAAATAAAACATTGAAAGGGGTGAGCTCAAATTCTTAGTAAGGGTAAGAAATACAGCAGAAACATTCAAAAATAAGCATAAACAGTTAAGGCAATTTATAAAACTAAAACAAAATCCTTTTAAACTTGAACTTTAGCATAATATGACAGAAATAAAATGAAAGAATTCCATTTACTTATTCACATGGATATTATACTAATCGAATAATCACATGCAATATCACTAACCACTTTCATAATGATGGAATGCATAATGCCAGACTATCATAACCACATAGCCAAGGCCTCATGCCAAGACTACAAATAAGATTTTGTCAAGGCCTTGTGCAAAGACACTATTTTTTCTCATGAGACCTACCGATTCATCGAGGAGCTATAGCGGGCTCTACCCATCACATATTAAGTCCAATGCATTCCCATATGAAAAGGTTTAATCATAACAGAAACATTCGTATTAAAACAAGAATACAAAATGTAAATACTTCATCCATAAACCATGAATGGTATAAAAGTAACACATCCATAGTCAAACGTATCACAAAACCTTCAATACAATATAGAAGTTTTGTATCATAATAAATCAACTTCAAATAAGCTTAAAATCCATCAAAGGATGTTGACATAGATGAAATCAAACTCTTTTTAGAGAAATATCTCTTTCTATTTTGAAATCATTTTAGAGTCATATATTTATAAAATAAAACATTTTCTTTGAAAATATTTTTATAAGATTGTAAGGTAAGCTTCGATGATTTTATAACGGTGAAAAATAGCCGCACCCGCCGTATAAGTTAAAAAAACATTCTTACCTTAATTCTGTCGAAAAGGTTAAAAAGCACCTTATTTGGAAAATGACGGAAAGATTCTTTTATAAACCTCTTATAAAAAGTCAAACAAGGGTATAAATGACTTTAACCCATATTATAGTAAATAGTAAAAATGTTTTGAAATAAATTTTTAATAAATATGGATGTGGATGATAAAGAAGTCCCAGTAGATTATTACGTATAAACAACCTCGGATAATGAAGAGATTGTGAAATAACCCTTACCCATTTGGTAACTTACGAAACAAACAACCCATGAAAGAGGTATCATACAATGAATATGTAAATACACATAAATTAAAGTGTATTACACAAATAATACAATTATGGGCAGTACATACATGACACAAAAGGTAATAGTGGCAATATGGCATGAATCTCACGGGAATAAGGAGTGAGATGAAAACCCCTTACCTTGCACTTTCCTTTAGTGGAGGGTACCTTTAACCTCCTGTATGAAGATTGTAGTATGTTATTAAATTATACCATAACCATATTAATATTATGATATCATACAAGATTCATTTATGACTTTATATTACCCATTTAATAATAATTTCCATGTTAAGTTAACATTTTGGGTAATAATCACTTTCTTTATCGTACGTGTTTTAACTTGTCACTCTTGGTTGTATCACTTTGATCATGATTTAAATAATTCCAGAATATAAAACATGATAAATATATTATATATATTTAGAATATAAATATGTATAATAGACTTATATATGAAATGGAAACCACTGTTTATGGAGACGGTAGTCTGTACGTACGCATAGACGCGGTTTCTGTTTTCATATAGTATTGAACAGAAGTAAATGAATAAGATATATGTAAGTACATAAACCCTTATATATATATATACCTCCAGTAGCATTATTATATCATATATTACATACTTATTAGTAATATATATTTTTATAATCGTCGACGAATGATGAACTTGGAAATGAATCTCATCGCGTCGTGGAGACGGTAATCCGTACGTACGCACGAGTGAAAAAATCATTCTTTTGATATTAAAATAATATATAATTAGATGGTATATCATATATACAGAATCATTATCATGTTATATTTATTATTTACATGAATTACAAATCATTATTATACCCATCCAAATAATAATATATTGAATAACAATTACACCACGACGTGGAGACGGTAATCCGTACATACGCACGTATAGTGACATGTCATTCAAAGGATGGATAGAATACTGAATATGGTTGTAACATATTTATAATAATATTACAGTATATAGGAGATACTGTATTTATTATTTTAGAATGGTAATAACAAAGAAATAATAAGTGGAAGAAGAAAGGAACTTGAAAAAGGGTGGTGAAATCATTACCTCTTATTCGAGTACTTCCTTTTGATTTGATAAAAAGGGCTCTTTAATTTGGATTTATGACTAAAGTAAGGCCTCTAGTATGAATTAAGGGGATTTTATAGAGTGTTTGGTTAGAGGTTGGCCGAACCAAATGGCTTTGAAGGTGTAGGTTAATGACAAGGGAGAGTGCCCTTTTATAAGAGGGGTGAGAGGCACCTTTGGAAAAGCTAGAAATATTATTTTATAATAAATTCATATTCAGTTTATAATGGATCCAAAGTGTATTATTTAAAGTTTATGGTGGGGATGGGTCGAAAACCACTCAACCAATAGAATTTATATAGGTCTGGGTCATTATATGAACCTTATCTTTAAGTATTAACTCTTAGTGAATTAGTTTCACTTTTACAATGTCTCTTTGTATTTTTATATTATATGGTTAATAAACATACTATATACATCCAACCGACCCCCAATGGGTCCATTAATGATACACCTATCATTATATAACTCTATTTGCCGAACCTTAGATTTTTAGGAATTTAATATCAATTAATAATATAATATTTATTTTAAAAACTGTTTTATGTGAATTTTGACACTATTCAATAATTTATTTTTGTAAAACTCATAAAAGAATTATTACTTCAAAAAAAGTTAATTAAGTCAATAATAACAAGTCATATTAACCTATAAAATTAGTTTAATTCATAAAAAGTCTCAAATTATATTTATTTGGGTATTTATAATATCAATTATTTTAACTTTTTCACTATTATGGTAATTACTGCATCATCATTGTTTTAGATATAAATTAAATTATTTAATGTCTAAAATTTATAAATAAAAAATAATCATGTAGGACATAATTTTAGATTTCTAATTAATATTTAAAATCGAATTTATCTTATGTATACCCCTATATTAAAAATGTTTTAGTAAATAAACTTTGATTTTAACTCTTTTAACTCTTCTTTGAATTAAATAATAATAAATGTCCTAATCTAATCCAAGTGGACCTAAATGATAATATTTTATTCCTAATGTTGTTTTTGGTCGAGATACACTTTTCCGATAAATTAGGACATGTGTTAGGGTAATATTAATATCATTTTTACCCTTAATTACCCTATTTACTTTTAACCGTGGTAAATAAAAGTAAAAAGTTACTATCCAACAAAAATTATTTTCATCTCATTGAACCACATTTTACTCCTTGATATTAACCGTGTCTCTCGGATTTTTAAAATTCCAATCACCGAAGCGGTAAAATTAAGTTTTATGAAAAATTCAGTTTTTTAACTACCACTTAGTAGTTTCACTATTCATCAAAAATTGAAGTTTTTCAGAACAATGCCAAAATTTCACCCTAAGATATAATTGATATTCAAAATTCAAAAATGATGTCTATTTTAAAAAATTCCAAACATATAAGTTGAAATAATTAATTTTATAATTAATTCCTGCTGTCACAACAAATAGCGCGTTTTTAAGAAACAATATATTTCAAAAGATTGACAATTGTTTATGTCCAATTTCAAAGTGAAATTAATTATAATGAACACAATTGGATAAAATGGTAAAAATATATTATAATTATACTTTAAAACCAATCAAATTCATAATTTATCACTATTAATTATTTTGATTAAAAGAGTTGTTTTTAATTAAAATTTAGTAACTTTCACTATTCATCAAAATATTAATGTTATCCGAAAAGTACAAAAATTTCACCTTAGGCTAAATTCGATACTCCGAATCCCAAAATTAAGTCCATTTTGAGAGATAAAATCTCTAAAATTTTAAAAAGTAGGTATTACTAATCATAATGACTACTTTGATTGGTCATGGTGTGTGTTAGAACTCAAAGTTGCGTACAACACACGCTACTGTATTATTCAAAGAGAAGCGTACCATGGAAGCTCGGGATGTTACATTATCCCTTCCTTCAATAAATTGCGTCCTCACAATTTGATATTGTTCTTTGAAAATAAAGGTTGAAAATAGAAAATATCTTTGTGGAAAAACCCACATCAGAAATTTGGTTAATAAAATTTAGTCTTAACAAGATGAAAAGAGAAATGAAAGAGTCACCACAAAATTATGATCTCGATTAGGAGGACATTGGTGGCAATTATAGAAATATAATTGGAGGAAAAACATAAATATTTATAGGTAGTGATTGAGGTCATCAATCACAAAAAAGTTTAAAATTGAGGTCCTTAAATTCATCAATCTATGATGAATTAAAATACCATCGGTTCAACAAAACATAAGGCATTAGGAAAACAAATTTTTAACCTTTCAAAATATATTAGTTGAAATCCCACATCGAAAAATGAATTATTGAGGCCTCTATTTAAAATAAAGTGTGGAAAGTATGAAGATTACCGAAAATAACACATACTAGGGTTCCATGTAGGAAAATATGGATATGGAAGAGAAATCTAACCATCAATTATCTGATGGAGAGTGGTAGAGAACATGTCTATGAAAAGGCCAACAATACCAAAGCCATAAATTAATGATGATCTAAGGTACCATCTAGGACAACGTTTTTGTTCTAAGTTCTTTTTCTTAATGTTGAGGAATTTATTTATGATATTGGATAAGATCATAAGGAGATATAATTACTTTATAATTAGAGTTTTATCCATTAATAAATTTCTACCACAAACTCATCTTTCACCCCAAAACATAATATAACTCAAAAATACTCTATTTATTCTAATCGTGTAGGGTTCCAAATATAATGAATTTATAATTCACATATCAGACCCTTTATGTAAAGAAACTGCATTATACCATCCAAGAACTTCATGTAGCACAATGGTAGGCGATAAATCCCAATTGCACTATGGTTGTGGGTTCGATTCCCGCATCTTTGTCCGACACGACAGGTCGTCACACGGTCTACGTGTTGTCCTTTTATAAAAATCCAAAAAAATAACCCTTTAAACTTAATCCATTCCAACCATTAGACTTATCCAGAATACTATTATCCAAACTCACAGTCCGAAATTTACAAGGAAGTTAAACATAATGAGGATCCTTTTTTCCAGGTAATAACATGTGAACGCCTTCCTCATATATTCTTTTACAACACCACAACATCCTGAATTACTAAAATCAACCATCTCTTATTCCAAAATCACTACCTCAATATTAGGACCATATTAAGGTTTATCTTTCCTTCAACCATGTAATTTCCAAAAAAAATTTAACTCGCTGTAGAGTCACTTTTCTTAGTACCATAAAATCTCAAATATTTAATTAAATAGTACTGCAGTAAAATCCTTATTTATTTTCAGAACATCATTGATACAACACTTAAATGAAATAATTCTAAAATAGAAACATAGGAACACTAGTCATTCCTCTTCATCTGTGGTAGTATCATAACTTGATTATTATCCAATAGAATCCTTTGTGGCATAGTCTGATGACTGGGATGTTGGTTCGCGTAGTGTCCAAACTCCTTGAAAATGAAGCATTGTACATTTGAAAACCATTTTCTTACCCTTGCAGTCACGTACATTGTGCCCTTTTCCTACACACTTATATCAAACTCCCATTCCGTTCAGGCAAGTTCCATGGTGTTTCTTCCCACAGTTATTACATATGGGGAAATTCTTCTTTTCCCTCTTCCCTTTATCCATCTTTCTCTCTTCCATCCATTTCTTCTCTTGCTTCCCATCAAATCCATAGGACTCAGTAAACTCTTTAGTTATATTATCCACACATGATACTATTTCTTCATATGATGATCATACGTGGGAGACTATTTCCATTCTAAATGATGGCTTAATACCATGAAAGATATGATCCTTCTTACTCTTTGGATAATATGTATTACTGGAGTTCACATTCCTTCTACTGGTTTCCAGTTTTATACAATATCATAAACTTGGTCAGTTTATGAATTGCAATGAATAATTCCTAACACAAATTGAACAGTTTATAGATACAATCCTTAATCATAATTTTTTTTCTTTGAGTAATTATATACTCATGAGCCCTTCATAATGGTTTGTAATGAAAATGAGAATTATCCTAAACATATCCCCCGGGAGTGTCATAACCAAGAGTGTAGCAAGGCCCGTTATCATGCACCAGTTCCCATTCGAGTCTAGCTCAAAGCAGTGTTTTCGGGTTTTACCCCTAGGTACATCTATGCCAGAGCCGCCTCTACCTGCTTGTATCCAAACAGGGATGTATTGTTTGGAAAAATCACAAAATCTCTACCATACCAAAATTCTAGGAAGTTCTTCAATACTAATCCTCAAAGTCTATCTTAGGGCTATGTGCTCTAATCAGAGTTTATCTAAATCTAGTTTCCAAGGTTATTGCTAAACTTCCTATGATACCAACTGTAACGCCCCGACCCCAGTTACCCAGAGTCGGTGCATTATTTTAATACATTGGTATGATTACAAGGAATCAAGTCCCGAAGGAGCGATCAGTCTAGCCGTCTTGGAAAAACAGATCACATACATGAATGTTACATTTTCACTTTAAGACATAAAAAAACTACATAAATAATCTTTATGAATGCCATTATTCCCTTGGCTTAACCCTGCATATCAATCACATTACACTTCTTGGAATACTGGGAAAAATAAAACATAGAAAGGGGTGAGCTCAAATGCTCACTAAGGGTAAGCAATACAGCCGAAACTTTCAAAAATAAGCATAAACATTTAAGGCAATGTATAAAACTAAAACAAAAGCCTTCTAAACTTGAACTTCAGCATAATATGGCAGAAATAAAATCAAATAATTCCATTTACTTATTCACATGGATATTCTACTAATCTAATAATCACATGCAATATCACTAACCACTTTCATAATGATGGATAGCATAATGCCAGACTATCATTACCACATAGCCAAGGCCTCGTGCCAAGAATACAAATAAGATTTTTTCAAGGCCTTGTGACAATACACTAGTTTGTCTCATGAGACCTACCGATGCATCAACGAGCTATATCGGGCTCCACCCGTTACATATTAAGTCCAATGCATTCCCATATAAAAAGGTTTAAACATAACATAAACATTCGTATTAAAACTAGCATACGAAATGTAAATACTTCATCCATAAACCATGAATGGTATAAAAATAACACATCCACATTCAAACGTATCACAAAACCTTCAATACAATATAAAAGTTTTGTATCATAATAAATCAATTTCAAATAATCTTAATATCCATCAAAGGATGTTGACATAGATGAAATCAAACTCTTTTTAGAGAAATATCTCTTTCTATTTTGAAATCATTTAAGAGTCATATATTTATAAAATTAAACATTTTCCTTGAAAATATTCTTATAAGCTTGTAAAAGAAGCTTCGATGATTTTATAACGGCGAAAAATAGCTGCACCCGCTGTATAAGTTAAAAAAAACATTCTTACCTTAATTCTATCGAAAAGGTTAAAAAGCACCTTGTTTGGAAAATAACAGAAAGATTCTTTTATAAACCTCTTATAAAAAGTCAAACAAGGGTATAAATGAATTTAAACCATATTATAGTAAATAATAAAAATGTTTTGAAATACATTTTTATGAAACTTGGATGTGGATGATAAAGAAGTCCCAGTAGATTATTACGTATAAACAACCTTGGATAATGAAGAGATTGTGAAATAACCCTTACCAATTTGGTAACTTACAAAACATACAACCCATGAAAGAGGTATCATATAATGAATTATAAATACACATAAATTAAAGTGTATTACACAAAGAATACAATTATGGGAAGTACATACACCACACAAAAGGTAATAGTGGCAATATGGCATGAATCTCACGGGAATAAGGAGTGAGATGAAAACCCCTTACCTTTCACTTTCCTTTAGTCGAGGGTACGTTTAACCTCATGTACGAAGATCGTAGTATGTTATTAAATTATACCAGAACCATATTAATATTTATAATATCATACCTGATTCATTTATGACTTTATATTACCCATTTAATAATAATTTCCATGTTAAGTTAGCATTTTGGCTAATAATCACTTTCTTTGTCGTACGTGTTTTAACTTGTCACTCTTGGTTCTATCACTTAGATCATGATTTAAATACTTCCAGAATATAAAACATGATAAATATATCATATATATTTATAATATAAATATTTATAATAGACATATGTATGAAATGGACAAAACTTTTTATGGAGACGGTAGTCCGTACGTACGCATAAACACTATTTCTGTTTTCATATAGTATTGAATGGAAGTAAATGAATAAGATATATGTAAGTACATAAATCCTTATATATATATATATCTCTCCAATAGAATTATTATGTCATATATTACATACTTATTAGTAATATATATTTTTATAATCGTCGATGAATGGTGAACATGGAAATGAATCTCATCGCGTCGTGGAGACGGTAATCTGTACGTACGCACGAGCAAAAAAATCATTCTTTTGATATTAAAATAATATATAATTGGATGGTATATCATATATACAGAATCATTATCATGTTATATTTATTATTTACATGAATTAAAAATCATTATTATACCCATCCAAATAATAATATATTGAATAACAATTACACCACGACGTGGAGACGGTAAGCCGTACGTACGCACGTATGGTGACATGTCATTCAAAGGATGGATAAAAAACTGAATATGGTTGTAACATATTTATAATAATATTACAGTATATAGGAGATACTGGATTTATTATTTTAGAATGGTAATAACAAAGAAAGAATAAGTGGAAGAAGAAAGGAACTTGAAAAAGGGTGGTGAAATCATTACATCTTCTTCGAGTTATTCCTTTTGATTTGATCAAAAGGGCTCCATAAGTTGTCTTTCTGACTAAAGGAAGGCCTCTAGGATGAATTTAGGGAAGTTGAGAGAGTATTTGGGTAGAGTTTGGCCGAACCAAAAAGCTTTGAAGGTGTGAGTTAATGAGTAGGGAGAGTTCCCTTTTATAACAGGGGTGAGGGGTACCTTTGTAAAAGCTAGAAATATTATTTTATAATAAATTAATATTCTGTTTTTAATGGCTCCAAAGTGGATTATTTAAAGGTCAAGGTGGGGTTGATTCTAAAACCACTCAACCAATAGAATTTAGATAGGTTTGGGTCATTATATTAACCTTATCATTAAGTATTAACTCTTAGTTAATTAGTTTCACTTTTACAATGTCTCTTTGTATTTTTATATAATATGGTTAATGAACATACTATATACATCCAAGATACCCCCAAGTGGTCCATTAATGATAAAACTATCATGATATAAGTCTCTTGTCCGAACCTTATATTTTTAAGAATTTAATATCAATTAATAATATAATATTTGTTTTAAAAACTCTTTTATGTCAATTTTGACACTATTCAATAATTGATTTTTGTAAAACTTATAACAGAATGATTACTTAGAAAAACGTTAATTAAGTCAATCCTAACATGTCATATTAACCTAAAAAATTAGTTTAATTCATAAAAAGTCTCAAATTATATTTATTTGGGTATTTATAATATCAATTATTTTAATTTTTTTACTATTATGGTAATTACTGCATCATCATTGTGTCATAAATAAATTAAATTGTTTAATGTCTAAAAATTATAAATAAAATATCATTATGTAGGAAATCATTTTATCTTTCTAATTAATATTTACAATCTAATTTATATTATGTATAACCCTATATTAAAAAAGTCTTAGTAAATAAACTTTGATTTTAACTCTTTTAACTCTTCTTTGAATTAAATAATAATAAATGTCCTAATCTAATCCAAGTGGACCTAAATGATAATATTTTATTCATAAGGTTTTTTTTGGCCGAGATACATTTGTCCAATAGAATTAGGATATGTGTTAGGGTAATATTAATATCATTTTTACCCTTAATTACCCTATTTACTTTTAACCGTGGTAAATAAAAGTAAAAAGTTACTATTCACCAAAAATTATTTTCATCTCACTGAACCACATTTTACTTCTTGATATTAACCGTGTCTCTCGGATTTTTGAAATTCCAATCACAGAAGTGGTAAAATTAAGTTTTATGAAAAATTCAGTTTTTTAACTACCACTTAGTAGTTTCACTATTCATCAAAAATTGAAGTTTTTCAGAACAATGCCAAAAATTCACCCTAGGCTATAATTGATATTCTGAATTCAAAAATGATGTCTGTATTACATAATTCCAAACATATAAGTTGAATTAATTAATTTTATAATTAATTTCCGATGTCACAAGAAATAGCGTGTTTTTAAGAAACAATATATATCAAAAGATTGACAATTGTTTATGTCCAATTTCAAAGTGAAATTAATTATAATGAACACCATTGGATAAAATGGTAAAAATATATTCTAATTATACTTTAAAACCACTCAAATTCATAATTTATCACTATTAATTATTTTTATTAAAAAAGTTGTTTTTAATTAAAATTTAGTAATTTTCACTATTCTTCAAAATATTAACGTTATCCGAAAAGTACCAAAATTTAACCTTAGGCTAAATTCGATACTAAGAATCCAAAAATGAAGTCCATTTTGAGAGATAAAATTTCTAATATTTTAAAAATTAGGTATTACTATTCATAACGGCTACTTTGATTGGTCGTGGTGTGTGTTAGAACTCGAAGTTGTGTACAACACACACTACTGTATTCTTCAAAGAGAAGCATACGTAGAAGCTCAGGGTGTTACATACCATAACCAGGACACATTGGGAACCTTTCTAGGGCCCAATATCAAATAGGCATCCACTTCGGTGTTAGTCCCCCCATGTCCCCATCATTTCAACCATCGGGACCAAATCATTCGCACGGGCTGATCACTCTACCTCATCCATCAATGGTTTTATAATTTAACTAAAATATGATGAATCTAATTCCTACCACGTCCAGGATACATAGGATGCCTCCCTAAGGTTTGAGATCCATATTAAACAAACCATGTTCTATCCTAGAACATAAGCACCACATCCATATACAGTGAGAGAGATTACATGTTATCATTTATTTCTCACACTAAGCATAGTTCACATGGACTTGGGGAGTTTCAATAGTCATATCATTGACATCACAGATCACCCTCGGTAAGGTCAGTCCATCATGTAAGCCCCAATGAGTGGCATGGTATAACATCTCACATATGAGGGCATCTACATTGAAGATAATCCTAAGGGTGTGATTTAACTACAGAAACAATGATTCTCTCCACAATATGGATACGTGGGATGTCTTCTTGCGACTCAAGCATGAATATCCAGTGCCTTAGAGCACTCATATATATCCTGTATGCACGATATTAAACTACAAATGTTTAATTATCTATGTGGATTTTGGCTCCTGTAATAACCAAGAAACATAGAATTCCTTATAATGGCTGAATCAAATCCTGATAATATTAACCACCACCCTGTATAGAAGTTAATTTTGAAGCTCCTAGTTTAATGGATTCATCACACAAGTAGTTGTGAAACTCATGAAGAACCCTAGATATATAAAAATGGATTCACAGATGAGATCCCTATCTTCTACACAAATAAATAATTTTCCCATCATCATTTTGTTAAGGTAACTGGTCCTATATCCATATTAAGAAGATATTTTTGAACATATCTTAAATCTATAATAGATTCTAGATTAAGAAACAATCCCCCCACTAATGGCGTGATGAGCCTGAACACCCATCCTCTCCACCATTGTAAGTCCCTAAGTTCCATTGGGCTTCAAAACATGGATGAACATCTACCTTTGGAAAGAAGTCTTGTACCCAATTATGGATGGGGTAACCATTCAAAGTTTATATGGAAGAATAAGAAAATGGAACACATGATGCTAACGATTGAAAAAATCCTTAAACCCCACCATCAATCAGATCATCCAATGAATTTTATCCATGCACCTATTCTTGATGAAACAAAAATGGTGAACCCAATGTGAATCTCTCAAATAATATAATGGTTGGGTTATTATTCTTCGGGCAATTTTTTCACACTATATGAAAACAAAAATGGAGAACCAAACATGAAATCTCTCAAATAACAGAATTATAGGGTTATTATCTATCAAGACATTTATTTTGAACACTATACAAAACAAAAAAAGTGAATACGATGTGAAATATCTCAAATAATAGAACAATTGGGTTATTATATATTAGTCCATTTTGTTTTCACGCTATAAAAAACAAAAATGTTGAACCCGACATGAAATCTATCAAATAACAGAATGATTTTATTATTATCCATCCAGCCATTTTGTTTAAATACCATACCCAAATAAAGAACAGAAAATATGATGTGAAAATCTAACATAATAAAATGATCAGTTAATCATATGTCAGATCACTTTGTTTAGCATATCCTACAGAAACAAATCTGATAATCCTGACATGAATCTTATAGATGATCCTCTGTAACTAAGGATCCTATGAGATAGGTCAATCCACTCTTTGAAAAGTCCCAGGGATTAGAATGGACGGATCAGTCATAAAGAAACAATTGTATTAACCATGTATATATGATTTAGCACATCATGCCTAAAATAGTCCACCAATTGGTGACCTTATTATTTATTGTTTTCATTACTAAAAATACTACAATTATCAACATAATCTCAATTCGAGACAATGTATTCTTTATCCAACAATCGCTTTCATAAATTACCTATGACTACAACCCCTACGGGTCACAAAACGATCTCACCTGGTTGATATCTCCATCATCATGAGGCAAAATCGATGGTCTGTTAGTACTATCCATGTGGTTCAATTATGACCATGGAATATGATCGTGAGGTTCTCTAAGAACATAAACTAGAGAGACCACATCGCTAAGGTAAATATGAAACTAAACCAGCGGACCTAGTCCCCACAACCAACTAAATGGATAGATTATCCACAAATCAGAATAATTTCAACCTTTGATCTCTAATGAAGGTGGACTAGGGGATCAAATATGCCTCCCTTCTAGTTTATGTGCCACCGAGGGGGGAACTTGTCAACCCACTTCACTAGAACCATACCACCAGTACCCACCAATCACCTACTGAGAGTACCACCTAACACACTTCCACCTCTAAATCCCATGCACAAGTATCATGGGAGACACATTAGGAGAGGAAGGCACTAGATATCCATGAGTGCGCTTATATCATCACTCCTACTGAGGAAGTATTCCATCTTATTCTATAGATAATCTGTGATTAGGTTTATATTCATTCTTACATGGAACAAGACTATGGGAATATTAACTCATGATTCATAGGGGAGGCACATATCACTACCTCATGCATGAAGTTGATCATCATATTAATGTGGAATAAGGAGGATAAAAGTGGGTGCTGATCCTCACTTAAATCAAAGATACCTGCCAGTACATAGTGTGGATAGAAAATTTATAGATTTATATCCTGACACACACTTGGATAAAATTTCAATATATTTTAGAAATAGATTAAGAACTCCACCAACATATTTCATCACTGGTACAGATACAGGGAATGTCACATATTCGCATCCCTATAACTAGAATGTTAGACCATTCATGATATTGTATTCTTCATAATCATGAATAATGTCAATATACAGATTCATATCTATCATGCCAATTTTAATATCTTTATGTGAATCAATTTTGTGATACAAAAATTGCTTATAAGTCATGAATAAATATGTTTACAAGTGTATTTTTACATATACTTTTATTAGCAATTCATCTTGTAATGGTATATGAAATACAGACTCTTCACAATCTTTTTTTAGATTCCCTGCAACCGAATTCAACACACCAAAAACCAAAGATGATAGACCAAAACCGAATTCGACACACTGTAACCGAAGATGACACGCCGAAACCGAAGATGACACACCGAACCCGAAGTTGACACACTGATGTTTAACAGACCGATGTTCGACAAACCGAAGTATGATAGAATGAAGTATGACAGACCGAAGTATGACAGACCAAATTATGACAGACCGAAGTACGATAGACCAAAATTGACAGACCAAATTTTGACACACCGAAATACGAAACACTGAAATATGACACATCGAAGCATGACACAACAAAGTTGACAGAATGAAGTATGACAGACCGAAGTTGACACACCGAAGTCGACACACCAAAGATGATAGACTGATATTATCAAACCGAAGCTGACACACCAAAGATGACTCACCTACTGATATAAATATCTGTTTCCATTTTATTAATTCAAATTTATTTCTAACGGTCATATGTAGACAAATTAATGTTTCTGACATTATTTAATGTTGTCTGTAGGACAATCCATAGAAAAGTACGAGGAACACGCACGTGCGAAGATCCTTATGTGTAGTGGATGGTGGAGTATAAAAGGACCTCATCTTTTACGTTAAAGATAAGATAGTTGCAGTACATGCTGAGACACAGACTGTGGGAATACGAAAAGAGAAGAACTAAGCCCCTGAGATTACAAGAAGACTGCAACAAGCTACCTTATCCAAAAAGGGCTTTAGTATACATCAAGACAATAAAGTGCTGAACCTTTTCATTCCTCTAAGATAGATTATAGAAACTTTGATACTCTATTCTGAAGAAATCTTCTAGAAGAAGTCTCAAATACCAGTTTCTCAACATTCATTGATTCTAGAGCCTTACTTCACAACACACAAAGAATTCTTAACTTTATTCTCATTTTTAACTCTGTTGTGTTTTATAATTTATATTCGAGTAGTGTGTATATTTATTTTTATTACACACACTGTCTCATGAGCATAACTGGAGGATATAAAACTATCCTCATACTCAATCTCTTATTTCTTATGTTTCCCATGAATAACTGTGGTAGAGGTCAAGTGTGACCTGGACAACCTAGTGTGATATTGTAAACCCCGATCCAGGGTGTGGATCAAAAGATTATTTATATAAACAGCTTGGTGGTAGGAGATCACCAAGTAGAGAGGATTAAGTCTCTTATTGAGACTAGACCTATTTTTTACATTGTTGTGCCAATTTTCAATTACTCTGTTTTGTTTTATCTGCTTCTTGTATTTTCTAAAACATAAAAATGTTTTTTCTTACACTTTGATAGTTGGTTTTGGTTAGTGTGTGTATTTTTTTATTTCATTAAACTCATTTTTAAAGTTGAATTAGTGTTCTACACAAATTTATTTAAGGACTAATCACCCTTTGATAAACCCGTTGACCAATTGAACATTTACATTTCTACTTTCTTAATTAACTGGGTCATTTTTATATTTGGGTGTTTTATTAACTATAAAGTTTTTAACAGAAATTTTAAATTGGATCTCAATTCACCCCACCTCTTGAGTATACACTCTGAACAACATTTGGTATCAGAGGTTTATTTATTTTCAAGTTTTTCGAAATTATTTTCAACTATGATTTTAGTTGTATCTTAAAGATCTTGAAATTTTTATCATATCTAAATTTTTCGTTCTTTATATTTTGAGTAACTATGTAAACTAAAGTTGAGGGTGCTGCTACTAATATGCCACCTTGCATTAATGGTAATAACTATGCTCAGTGGAAATTAAAAATGAAAATGTATCTAGAGAGTATGGGACCTGAAATCTGGGACACAACTGAAGAACAACATACATTACCTACTACTGCTAGAGACACATGGTCTCAGTTGACCAAAGCTACATATAATAATAACTTTCAAGAAATGAATGACTTGTACTATTCTCTAGGTGATGATTAATTCAATAAAATATCTTCTTGTAAGATTATAAATGAAATTTGGGATACTTTAGTTGTTTCCCATGAGGGAACAACTACTTTTAAATAAATGAGACTAAATACATACACTATTAAATATGATAATTTTAAAATGAAGCCTAATGAACTTATCTCTAAAATGTATCTCAAGTTCAACAAAATAGTAAACACTATGAGTCTGCTTGGAAAACCTGTGGACATGAAGGACCAAATTATGAGACTGCTTCGATGCCTACCGGACATATGGAGGGGAACTTCTGTTTCAATCTGAGAATCTTGTGACATAAGCAAGCTACCATTCGCGGAACTAATAGGCAAGATTATGATGTAAGAGGAACAACTAAAGGTGAATCAAGAAGTAGATAAGGAACCAAGGAACAAATCAGTAGAATTCAAGACTACTACCTCAAAGAGAAAAAACAAAGAAAAAGCTCGAGTTCCAGTAGACAGCTCCACTAGTGAAGAATTAGTTTCAGACAGTGATGAGGAGATGGATCATCTTTCTAGAAGCTTCAAAAATATTTACCAAAAGAAGAAATTATTTTGGAAGTCAAACTACAAGGGAAATTATGATAGTAAAGGAAAATGGAAGAAAGAAAGAAAATGGAATGACAACTCAAATGAAATATTATGTTATGAGTGCAAACGAAAAGGTCATGTGAAGGCAGACTGTCCCAAGCTGAAATTCTAGAAGAAATATGATGACAAGGGCAATGGATATAAAAAGGCTATGAATGCTACCTGGAGTGTGTCAGTAGACAACTACAGTAGATCTGATGCTTCTGATAGTGAATAGAACAATCATGCCAACTTATGTTTCATGACAGAAACATCTAAGGTAATACTTAACTCTCCTATACATAATGCCTATTATTGAGAGAATAAGAGTGAGTTACATAATGATGAAGATATGTCTAAGGATGAACTATTTGAATATTCTGAAATGATTGAGGATACCTTTAATGTGCTCAAGGACAAATATAAATCATTAAAGAGACAACATGATTTAAATGAAAATTTTAAGTCATGTCTGGATATTGAAAAAGAAAAACTCTCCCAACTGTTAAAGGAAAACACTGAACATAAGTTGTCAAATTAGAAATTAAGAAGAGAACTTGAGAAGTTTACTACTGGAAGAGATAGCCAGACTCAGTTTCTAGGACAAAAGATTTCCCCAAAATATACAACTGGTCTAGGATATCAGCGTAGACAGAGAAGGATCATTAAAACTAAATTTATTCCAAAATCTGGACAACTCACAGCTAGTTCAAGTTCTAGACCATTTCTTGAAAACAAAACCCCTAAAGGACCGAACAAAGTGTTTATGTCTCAAAATATATCTTCTGGTTGTAGGAAATCTATGAGACAAGTAAGGGTTTCCAAATTTTTACTTGCTAACCTCTCAGGACCCAAAAAAATCTGGGTACCAAAGTTACCCCATGTCTAATCTATTTTGCAAGGATGTTGCCTAAAGAGTTCCTGTAAGAATCTGTGGTACTTGGAAAATGGATGTTCAAGACATATGACAGAAGATTACTCATGCTTCAGAAACCTAAATCAAGGTTTATGGTGGTCACGTATCTTTTGGAGACAATGAAAAGGGAAAAAACGCTTGCTTAGGCCAGATCAGTAACCCTAATAAAGTATTAATTTTTCAATGTACTTTTTGTTGATGGATAAAAGTAAAATGTATTTAGCATCTCTCAGTTTTGTGATGATGGTTTCAATGTAAAATTTGAAAAAGATTCATTTAAAGTTTTTAATTCCAAAAATGATTTAATATTTACTGCTCTCAGAAATGAAAATGTGAATGTTGTTGACTTAAAATCTTCAGTTAAGCAAAATGATTCTTGCTTAAGTGATGTTAATAAGGAATCCTGGTTGTGGAAAAGAAGACTAGGACACTACAATGTGCACTCTCTTAGGAAACTGACTCAAAAAGGTTTAGTAAGAGACTTACCTAAACTGGAATTCTCACTTAACAAAGTACGCAATCCTTGTAAAAAGGGAAAGAAACACAAAGTTTTTTTCAAACCAAAGAAAGAATTTTCTACTTCTCAACCGCTTGAGTTTGTTCCCATGGATTTGTTTGGACAATCAAGAGTTTCAAGTGTAAATTGGAAGTACTATGTTTATGTTCTGGTAGATGATTTTTCTAGGTACAATTGGGTATACATTCTAGCTCACAAAAGTGAAGCGTGATCTTATTTTATCAAATTCTACAAGTCTATAGAAAACCTTAGTGGAATTAGAATTAGGACCTTAAGATGTGATCATGGTCGTGAATTTGAAAATCAGGATTTTCTATCCTATTGCTCACACAATGGATATGGTCACAATTTCTCTGCTCTTATAACACCTCAACAAAATGGGGTTGTGGAAAGAAGAAATAGGACCCTTCAAGAAATATCTAGGAATATTCTAAGTGAATATAATTTACCTATTTATTTTTGGGCTGAAGCTGTAAATACAGCTTGTTATACCATTAATAGAGTGTCGATTAGACATGTTCTTAAGAAGAACCCTTATGAACATTAGAACAATTGGATTCCTAATGTTAACTACTTTAGAGTTTTTGGTTGAAAAGTCTTTATCCTTAATAATAAGGACAATATTGAAAAATTTGCCTCCAAAAGTGATTAAGGAATTTTCCTAGGTTACACAATCTCGAGTAAAGCCTATAGAGTATTCAATAAGAAAGAAAAATGTGTTGAAGAGTCAGTTAATGTAAAATTTGATGAGACTGATCCACATGAACCGAAAACCTCTCTTGAATATCTTGAGGAAGATATGTCAATTCTGAACCTTAATGATAATGAGAGTGAATCCCCTGTAAAAGTAACCAATTTTGGGAATCTTACAGAATCTATACCTATTGAGTCAGAGCAAATAGAAAATCATGATGATTCTAGTTCAAATCTTTATAGAGGTATTCGAACTCTCCAGAATCATCCTTTAGATGCTGTAGTAGTTGATTTAAACTGAGGGACACAAACTAGAGCTTCTCTGAGAAAAAAGGCTAAACATCAACCTTTTATTTCACATCATGAACCCAAAAATATTAATGATGATATTAATGCTGAATTTTGTGTCATGTCAATGCAAGAGGAATTAAATAAATTTGAAAGAAACAACGTCTAGGAACTAGTTGAAAGACTTAAGGAAACTTTGACAATAGGCACTAAATGGGTCTTTAGAAAAAAAAGTTGATGAGTCTGGTAAGATAGTTAGAAACAAAGCTTGGTTAGTTACACAAGGATATAGTCAAGAAGAAGGAATAGACTATGACGAGACCTTTGCACCAGTAGCTAGGTTAGAGGGCATTAGGATACTACATTCTTATGCAGCTTATCTAAATTTCAAACTTTATCAAATGGATGTCAAAAGTGATTTTCTAAATGGGTATATAGATGAGGATGTATTTTTAAACAACCCCATTAATTTAAAAATCCCCAATTTTCAAACTATGTTTTTAGACTTTCTAAAGCATTATATGGGCTAAAGCAAGCTCCAGGAGCTTCGTATGATAGACTTAGATCCTTTCTTATTTTAAAAGGTTTTACTAAAGGAATAACAGATGCAAATTTCTTTATTAAATGTATTTCCAAAGATGTTTTGACAGTAAAAATTTATGTTGATGATATAATTTTTGGATATTCTAAAAATTCTATATGTATTGATTTTTCAAAAATGATGCAATTTGAATTTGAAATTAGTTTAATGGGAGAACATAAATTTTTCCTTGGATTTAAAAAATTTCAAAATAAAGATTGTGTTATTTTAAATCAAAGTAAATATACTAAAGACCTTTTAAAAGGTATTGGTTTGGATGGTAGTAAAGGTAGTGATACACCTATGAGTATGACTTGTAAGTTGGATGCAGATTAAGTTGGAGAATCAGTGGATTAAACGAACTATAGAGGCATGATAGGGAGTCTTCTCTATCTTAGTGCTAGTAGACATGATATTATGTTCAGTTTATGCATTTGTGCTTTCTATCAAGCTAATCCAAAATAATCTCATTTAAATGTTGTTAAAAATATTTTCAAATATCTCAAATATAATCCCAACTTAGGACTATTTTATACAAGAGGAAAATCATTTGATTTAATATGCTATTCAGATGCTGACTTTACTGGTTGTACGCTAGATAGAAAAAGCACCTCTAAGACATGTCACATGTTAGAAAAATCTCTAGTATCATGGTGCAGTAAAAAACAGAATTCGATTTCATTGTCTACTATCGAAGTAGAATACATTGCTATTGGTAGTTGTTGTGCACAAAATTTGTGGATTAAACACACTTTACTAGATTATGGATATTAATTCAAACATGTCTCTATTAACTGTGACAACAAAAGTGCTATTAAAATTTCTAAAAATCCAATATCTCATTATAGAACAAATCATATTTATGTAAGACATCACTTTTTGAGAGATCATTATCAAAAAGGTAATATAACTCTTGAGTTTATTGGAACTGAACATCAGCTTGCTGATATATTCACTAAAGACTTAAATTATGAGAGAATTTATTATATCAGACATGAACTAGGAATGATAAATAAATAACTGATCATGGTAAAACTGATATTTATAAAACTTATCTTGGTAAAACCGATCTTTATAAAACCGTTCTTTGTAAAACTTATCTTTATAAAACCGATCTTTTTAAAACAGATCTTTGTAAAACCAATTTTTGTGAAACTGGTCTTTTTGAATCCAATTTTTGTGAAACTGATCTTTGTGAAACTGATTGTTGTGAAACTGATCATATTGATACTTATTTTGTGACACCGATACATTTAAGGGAAATTTTGTAAATTCAATCTACTTTATGTAAAACAATTCTGTTTTTTTTCATTTGACTTATCATGTTTTAATTTTATGTTTTCCAATTTACAATCCCTAAATGATATATTAAGTCTAATCCATCCCGACCTTTCACCTTCTCCATAGCCGGAAAACCTCTCACATTTAGTCTCTCTCTCTCTCTCGACTTCTCAACACAAATTAGAATCTAAATCTTTTTCATGGTTAGGACTAAGCACGCAATGGAAGAACCTCAGAAATATCTTCCTGCTAAATGTCAGAAAGTTGAGTCTAGTGGGACTGGAAAACCAAGATTAGAAAGTCGCGTAGTTACAACTGAAAAGGAAATGTCTGCTGAGTGGCTTATGTCAAGAAAAGTGTTTCTGTTAAAGGTACTGGAATATCAAGGGTTTCTTACATGGTTTATGATCAATGAAAGACCCTATTATCCCCAGATTGTGCATGAATTATATCAGATTTTGAGTATAATATTGGATGAAGTCAAGGCAGTAAAGATTAAGTCTATAGTAAAGGGAAAGGAAGTGGTTTTCACTTCAAAGGAATGGGTTGAATTCTTAGAGGTACCTCATGAAGGTGTCTATGCTGAATATCCTGGAAATATTCCTCCTTCATCGAATTTGTTTTCATATGATGATTCTATGAAGGATCATACTGGAAATGAAGAATCTAGAAGTACTGTTGCAAACTAATTTGAAGGAGAAGTGAGATTGCTTTTTAAGTTCATACAGCATCAAATCTTCCCTAGGAAGGGAGATTTCTCTGTTGTGAAATATCAGGATGTCTTCTTGATATTTTTGTTCAAACATGAAATAAAGGTGATTATTTCAAGATATCTTATGGTACATATTTCTTATTTGATTTAGTCATCTAAGAAAGAAACATGCTTATACTATCCGAGAATGATTTCTGTTTTGTTGATGAAATTAGACTGCGTAGAAGATGGAGATGAAATTATAACTACCTGTAGTGGTTTTTTCTTTAGAAAGACATTTTTAAAAGGGTGAAAATCTTCTAGAACCCATGTAAGAGATGTTGGGTAGGAGATGAAGAAAGGTTGTATGAGGAATTCAATCTGGTTGACCATCCTTCTAGACCAAAGGACCAAGTTGATCCTAGTCTCAAACATAGAGATGTTCCTATCTATTCTGATGAGGAAGCTGAGGCTGAAGTGCCTAGGGAAGAATGATCTTCTTTTGATGATAGGAGTGATACTGATATCGCTGAAAGTCTCAGGAATATGACTTACGGACCTGCTAGTCCACCTATGGAACTGCCTTCAAGAGAAACTATTCTAGGTTATGAAGAAGAGGAAGAAACCAAATTTTCTGGAGTTGAAGGTTATGTTAGAAAATAAAAAGAGGAATATGATGATGATGATGATGATGATAATGATGATGATGATGATGATGATGAAAATGGGGATTATGGAGTAATTTTTGATCATGTGAGTGACTCTCTAAAAGTGGGACAATAAGTGCTTGACAGATCCAGTGCAGAATTTGTTCATAGAGCTGGTGATGGAATTGAGCCTACTGTTCAACAGGCTGATGATCATAGATAAGCTGGACATGAGGACAGACTACTCCGTACTGATGCTGAAAACTTGGAGATCATTCAGGAATTGATCGATTTTATGGCTACTAGACCAGAAGAAGAAGATGTAGTTCCACTGCCTCAAATTGAGGAAGTACCTGGTGAAGTTGAAATAGCTAGAGCTCAGGAAAAACCTGAAGATCAGTTGGTTCCTATCCATAGACAAGGTGTTGTGGCTAGATACCAATATGAATAAATTAATGATATTGATATTATTCCGGAGCCTTAGGGAATAAGGGTAAGAATTGATATCATTGAGCCAAGAGATTCGACCTATGCTAGAGAGTGGAATTGTCATCCGTGATATATTCTTCTCGGTTTATAATATGTCTCAGATGAGGAAGTGGTACCTCCTCCTCCTGTTCCACAAGTCCATGCTGACCCAAAACCTTCTACACATATTCCAACAGTTGCATATCCAGTAGTAAATCTAGTTTCTCAGTCAGAGCCTAGTGACTATATAACCAAGACTGATTTGAAAACGTTTAAGAATGAGATATGTGAGTCTGTGCTAGCTTCAGTGGGATCGAGAAATGAAGCCTCCACCTCAATAAGTATCTTGGATGCTGATTCAGCAAAACTTTCAAGAATTGTGACTCAGAAGATTCAACCAAATCTTATTAATATAGCAGAAACTATTATTAGACACAACTCTTGGCTGAGAGAAGAAGTGATAAAGATGATCACTGAGATGAATTCCTTATCCTATGACTTCAATCCCTCCTTTATTAGTGTTCTGGAAGTTCTTAGGAACTTGGAAACTCATATACTCAGTGTATATTTGAAAAAGTTAAAACAATATCTTGGAAAAATATTGACTGGCCCATCCAGTTCTAGGAGTTGAAGAAGTGCTTTTGCGGATTTGGAGTCTCTCATGGTTATGATGAGAGAAGAGATTCAAAAACTTCAGATTTCTTCAGAAAAAGAAACTCTTAAAAAGTACATCAGAATACAGATCTTTTGTACAATATGGTCTGACAGTGCAGCAATGAAGACTCTGCAGCTCATAAAGAAATTTAGGATAAAAAGGATAAGTATTTCCCCAAGATATATACCAAGCATGACCTCATCAACAGTTTCAAGTTTCTGGCAGAAAATCTTTTAATTCCTCTGGTTATAGAAGCATTCAAAAATAAAGTTCTCCAATTGAAAGAGTTTACATATTTACTGATTAAATTTATGGAGAATAAGTATGACTTTGAGAAGGAAATGCAATATGGAGGAGAAATCATTAATGGAATCCTCAAACTACTCAAACCTTATCTGCATGTTCAGGCTGAGGCTATTGTGGTTCCTTCAGCTGCTTCAATTAGTACTGCCTCTCGGGCTCCTTCTCCAATGACTGTTACTTAGGCTCTTACTCAGATTTGACCAATAATTACTAAGCAATCTCCAAGTCATGTGTTGTCAGAGAGAAGGCATGCCCTTGCAGCTATTGTTCCTATCAGTGTTACCCTGCCTCATGTTGAAATCTGATCACCTCTATCCTATAACACTACCAAACCTTCTCCGTCTCCTTTTGATCCTTCAGACAAAGGCAAAGCTCCACTGTATCCAAAACCTTAGTGATGGATTTTTTCTTTTTTATAGGTATGTTCTCTTTTTGTTTGTCTTGTACTCTTATGAATTTGAATGAAAATTCTGGTCCTTTCTTTCTTTTATTTTATTTCTCCTTCCTTATTTTCTCTTTTTTTGAATCCCTAAAGGGGGAGAATGTAAGGATGGAAAATGAGAAAGGGGGATAAAGGATGGAATCTGAGAAAATATGTGTGGCATATACTCTCTTTAATCCATCTAGTGAGGGGGAGATTTGATATAAAAAAATTATAGAAATTTTAAATTTTAGTTATATTGGAGAAGTATTTTCAGCCATGTTTATTCTATATATTTTCTTATATTTTCTAATTTGTGATTATCAAAAAGGGGGAAATTTTTGGACCCTTCAAGATATTGTATTTTTCATAATAAAAAATAATGTCAATATACATATTCATATCTTTCATGCCAATTTTAATATCTCTATGTGAATCAATTTTCGCACACATCAATTTCTTATAAGTCATGAATCAATATGTTTACAAGTGTATTTATACATATACATTGATTAAGAATTTGTCTTGTAATGATATATGCAAGACAAACTCTTCATAATCTTTTTTGGATTCCATGAGACCGAATTTGACACACCGAAAACCGAAGATGACAGAACGAAATCAAATTCAACACAATGAAACTGAAGATGACACACTGAAACCGAAGATGACACACCAAAGCTGAATTTGACCCACAAAATCTTGACAAACCGAAGCTCGACAGAGAAAATTATGACAGACCGAAGTATGAAAGACTGAAGTATGACAGACCGAAGTATGACAGAACGAAGTACGACAAACCGAAGTTGACAGACTGATGTTCGAAAAACCGAAATACGACACACTGAAATATGACACACCGAAGTATGACACCTTGAAGTTGACAGACCCATGTATGACTGACCAAAGTTGACACACCAAAGTCGACACACTGAAGACGATAGACCGATGTTATCAAACTGAAGCTGACACACCAAAGATTACTCATCGACTGATATAAATAACTGTTTCAAATTTATTAATTCAAATTTATATCTAACTTCATATGTATACAAATTAATGTATCTGAAATTATTTAATTTTATCTGTAGGAAAATCCGTAGACAAGTACGAGGTACATGCACGTGCGAAGATCCTTATATGTAGAGGATCGTGATGTATAAAAGGACTTAATCATTTACATTAATGATATGATATCAGTAGTACACGCTGAGACATAGACGGTTCGAATATTAAAAGAGAAGAACTAAGTTATTGAGATTGCAAGAAAACTGTAACAAGATACCTTGTCCAAAAAGGGATTCAGTATACATCGAGACATTAAAGAGCTAAACCTTTTCATTCCTCCAAGCTGGATTATAGATACTGTGATACTCTTTTCTGAATACATCTTCCAAAATAAGACTCAAATATCAGTTTCTCAACATTCATTGAGTCTAGATCCTTACTTCACAACACACAGAGAATTCTTAACTTTATTCTCATCCTTAACATTGTTGTCTTTTATAATTTCTATTTTAAAAGTGTGTATATTTATTTGTATTACACACACTGTATTCTGAGTATAACTGGAGGATATAAAACTATCCTCATACTCAATCTCTTATTTCTTTTGTTTCCCATGAATAACTATGGTAGAGGTCAAGTGTGACCTGGACAGCCTGGTGTGCTGTTGTAAACCCCGATCCAGGGTGTGGATCAAAAGTTTATTTATATAAAAGGCCTGGAGGAAGGTGACAACCAAGTGGAGAGGATTAAGTCTCTGCTTGAGACTGAAGCTCTTGTTTACATTACTGTGCCAATTCTCAATTACACTATTTTGTTTTATCCACTACTTATATTTTCTAAAACTTAAAACTGTTTTTACTTACACTTTTATAGTTGGTTTTGGCTAGTGTGTGTATTTTTTTAATTTATTAAACTATTTTCAAAAGACGAGTTAGTGTTCTAAACTGATTTATCTAAGGATTAATCCCCCTTTGATAAACCTGTTGACCAATTGAACATTTACATTTCTACGGCCTTAATTAACTGGGCCGTTTTTAAATTTGAGGGTTTTCTTAACTATAATGTTTTTAATAGAAATTTTAAATTGGAACCCAATTCACCCCCTCTTGAGTATCCACTCTGACCAACATAAGACAGATCAACTCTTTGATCATTGTGAATAGGTGGACACTCTATAGAAAGCAAACATTTTTTCTCCCATCAAGGTTGATTATCAACAAATTTTGATAATGTATGTGGCATTAAACTAGGGTCATAATCTTGTTCCAATCAGGGATCACCAAGAGAGAGTGGAACATACCTCAAGATAGGGGTCATGCCTATTGAAAAAGTTTGGATAAATATTCTAAAGACCCGATATTGGGACCATATCCTCATTATGGAGGGGGATAACCAAGTGAGTGGGGAACAAGCCTCAAGATAGGTTCATATTTCTATTGAATTTTTCTATCAACATACTCCAAAGGCTCGGGATCAGGAATATATACCCATACTAGTTGAGGCTAACCAAGTGAAAATTGAACAAACCATGGGACATGCTCATATTATTGTTTTTTAATCTACCCATCATGTTCAGGTAGATCAAAGAATCTAGGAACATATTATTACATCTTCTAATGAAAAACTACAACATCATCTGTCTAAGGGAATGCATGAGAATCCTCGTATCCTTTCTCCAATTCTATAGGTTTATCGGTATATTCTAGTTGGGACATTCAAACCAAGCACATATACATGTACAAACTAGGTCTCACCAAGTGAGAGTGACACATACATCGGGGTTACATCACATACCTAATAAGAAAGACCGACAACATATCTGAAAGTCCTAGGATCAGGATCATATTCTAGTCTTAACCTAGGTTCACCAATTCATATTGGAACATTCCTTGGGACCGAATCATATTCCTATAAATAATGATATAGATCATTCGTATATTCCAATAGCTTCTCAGTAGTAAGTGAAAATTTCCACAACACTAGATAGTTATAAGTAAGTTCCAGCTACCATCAAACATCAGACTCATATCCCTTAAAAATTCTGAAAGATAGGTGAAAAAATTCTATCCATGATGTAGATCAAAGACCATATTTCAAATCTACTCACCGCTACGTTACTTGATATCATTTGTGACACATTCTAAACTCCACAAGGGTCCATCAACTATTCCAATAAATCAAAATATGGCCATTTTCAGGATAGTCCTCCTTGTGGTAGTGTGGATATCGATCATTGGGACTCTACTCTTGAAATCAAATGTGATCAACCTCCCCAGGATGATATCTCCTAAGGAAAAAGAAATATTCCCCTTTCCCAGACATATATATATATATAGGGGTGTAAAAAACATCAACACCATTGTATAGAGAGGTGCTTGAAACCTAGAGGTCAACTACAAATGGTTCCCCCATAAACTTCTAGCACCACTACACTCTAGAGACCCTTAGAAAAATCTTATATGGTTTGGCCATATGGAGGTGTGTATGTCTGATGTGGAGAAGCATGAAATTGATATATGGATATAGTTATCTGGAAACATCCTCCCAATCATGTTCTTCCCCCTTACTAATTTTGACATCGAGATCCTATATGAGCTAGAAAAAGAGTGAATGCCTTATCTATGTGAAAATATGTCACCTAATCATCAGCGATTAAAGGATTGTCATCTCCCTTATCTATGATAGGAGTGTCACCATTATAAAATCAAGATACTCTATTTTCATCAAGTCCTATCCACTATCTCCGTGGCATAGGATCTAAAACTAGAAAAGTAGAACATAAATTTGCAACATGCTTGTCGTCATTGCATCACAAACCTTCAGTATATGATCTCTAAAGCTAGAACATACAACCTTATTCAAGGATGGGAATGTATGGATTTTTATAATTTTTCCCACCACTATAATACACAACCCTTTAGACTCGACATCCAGTAATGTTATATCCTCCAGAGAAATTAGGGGATGGGTAATACTCGAGATTGTTGGCCAATACAATAGAATTTCACCATTTAAAAGATTCCCATACATCATGAAAATAGGGAGAGGATAGACAACAAGACTTGAAATTAATCCCCTCAAAGTGATGAAAATGAATTTTAAACATGATGAATGATGTTTTGATCACCCGAACAACTTCCCGTAAATAATGATTCTCATCATGGGCTACCATCGCACCTAGGTCCTACGTGAACAAAGGTATTACACATCAAATAAGTCATAGTGGCATCTTCTACAACCGTCATCTTTGAGTGGACACATCCCATTATTCCAGGGTACTATCTACCACCGTCTCCACCCCTCAGATGGTCAATTCCTGAGGGGATTCCTGACATATCCTCTATAGCTACAAAAAACCACAACCCAATGAAATAGGGGTATTTATATCTCAATCCCCATCACTAGGTTCATCATCCCCTAAAATTATCATAGTTAAATCAGTGGTGATTCCTGAACACTCCCATCCCATAGGGATGGTGCCATATATATCTCAATGTCTGTTTCAAGAATTATTAAATCCCAAATTGGAATCATCGGATCCTCTATAAGAGGACCAATAAATGCCAATTACGTTCCCAAATAACCCCCAACCCATAGGGATAGGGTATTTTTCCTCATCATCATCACCATAGAGAGAATTAGTCTTCTCTATATTGGGAGAAAATGTTCAATGGACAGCATCATACATCTTCCTCCCACCTCAATACAAACCTCTATTATTCGAGGTCCATTTGATAAACATGACTGTAAACTCCCTCAAGGATAGTAATGGTAGTCCAAGATGGGAGGAGTGTATGATGATGGAAATTATACCCTTCTAGGGTTTCATTCCAAAATGGCCAAGGGTTTGAATAACAACCCTGATGAAGGCAATGAAAAATCATACTATTGTGTTAAAGTAATGAAACAACCACCATTTCTCAAAATAACTATATAAATGTCAACACTATAATTATGGAAGACATTGTAGATTAAACATAATTATAAGGTCGTAAAATGTAAAATATACCCTGAGAGGAGGGTGATTTGGATGCACTGACAAAGGATGCACACACACTGAACCAGAGAGGGATCCAAAATCTAGCACCACCAAATAATGAGCTTCCCCCTCTGCATCAAAACACTTCCAATGATAAAGTGAAAGGTGTGGAAACCTCCCAAATAGCACCAGAGGAGTTGAGGTTCCTTCCATCGAGGAACATGTCTCACAATATGATAGTTAAATACAAAATCTCCAGAAACTCAATGAGGATATCCTCAAGAACAATATCCCCACTGGGTATCATCATTAGGACAAGACAAATACCCCTCATCCCATAAGATAAAATCTTTCAAAAAAGGCAGAATCTAAGCATCCATATGGATTTGGATCTAGGAATATTTTCTATATAGATGAGGAAGTTTAAAATTATCATGACTTCCCTCCATTGTTGTGAAATCCTCTCCCAATCTCGGAAAATCATTTAGTCTTAGGATGAATTCAGAATGCCTGGGAGAAGAAGGCGGGGACACCCCATTGACTCCCACCCACTCCCTGCAGATGGGAGGAGACTCAAATAATAGTTCCCCCAAATCCACTTAACATCATCGAGTCCCTGACTACTCAAATGGAATCCATGGAAGGGTGACATACACCTGTGCAGCCTAAGAGGAAGCCATATCTCTACTGGGTGGACAACACTTTTACTCCACCCTATTTCAAAAACCCTACATTATCTACCTTTGATGGTGCAAGAAATATTAAGCAGCATCTCACACAATTCTTATCCTAGTGTGGGATAATTATAGGCATCAAGATCAGTTGTAGGTGAAAATGATGAGGTGTTTTGTGACGACGCTAATAGGTCCAGCCTTTTTTTGGTATAAGAACATTCTAGTAGGATTCGTTGTAGGATGGGAAGAAATTCATCATCAGTTCCTTTATTAGTTAAGCTCCTTGCTAAGGAATAAAATAATTTTTTTCCTAACCAACTAAAAGAATCATGAAAATTATATGGTTTCTAACTTCATAGCTAGGTTGAATGGTTTAACATGTTCACTCAGTATCCCCCTCTTTCCAGAACAATTGTTGGGTATCTATGCTAAAACTCTTCTTGATGAGCTAAAAACATCTCTAATCCTGATGAAGTATCTATGTAGATTCCATGAGTTCATAGAAATGGTACAAAATATCAAAGATTCAATTTAGATAACTCGGTCCAAATCTCAGCTCATGCCCTCAACACAGGGGAAAATATTAGGAAAATCAGAAGATGCAGCTGTCATTCTCAAGATTGGAGTAGTGGACATCCAAGAGCCCGGGAAAGTCCCAAACCACCCATTATCACCTATCAAGTGACGAAAACCAAAAAAACTTCCCTAAACCATATGCATAGGGAAATCAGGGTTTACCAATACTTAAGGAATATATGAATAAAGAATACTCCTTCCAAAATTACAAAGTAATCATTTATTTTACATCAACCATGGAAAATAACCTGGTCAAGCTACCATAACCTAGGAACCCATATGAGGTCAACCACACCGACCATCCCAACCTTTGCCCCTTCCATAAAAGGATGGGTCATAATATCCCAGACTGCTTCATCTTCCAAGACATACTTCAAAGAATGGTCGATTATGGATATTTGGTGTCATATTACTCCTCATTGAGTATGGCCTACATAACCATTAGATAGTCAGAAGAATATGATGGTTGGAATAAATTTGTAACCATGTTTGATCAAAATTTTGACAAATGGATGACTTAGAAAATAGTTGACCAAGACCACGCCACTCTGAGAGAAAAGCTACACAGACTCAAAATATCTCCACCAGCCAAGGAAGTAACATCAGATGCATCTTCCTAGGGTGGGCACAACCACCATAAGCATAAAGAAACAAAATATATAGAGTCATATTCTACTCCAATGCAAGCTCTATCTCTTACAAATTTCATCTCTCCAATATCCAATGCATAGACATCATCCCTCTAAAACTGAATCCTCATCAGGAGAAGAGATCATATTTAATTATGTCAATGTGATACACTTGGAAAACCCTTTATCTAATGATTAATGTTCTTCACAATATGAGTTTCCCACACATAATTGGGGAATGGGAGGCCACATGCGCTGGAACTAAGGATATAGGGGATAGTGTGGATGTGGTCGGAGCCATTGTTATGGTCATGTCCAAATATTCGACATATATACAGTTGGGACTCACAATACGGTTCTCATGTAAGCACAAAATAGGCATGGGGGAATCTCATAACCCATAAAATGTCATCCACACCCAACTATCTTGCATGACCTCCTAGTGTGGGATCGATTATCTAATCAACCCAGGTAGTAGGGGAGGACATCATGACATGTGCCATTGGAAGCAGATGCTCCCATGACCTTTCCACAAGCCCCAATCCGATCTACCTCAAGTGCCTCCGTTCCTGAGCCACATTCCTAGGATCAACACCATATCGGGAAGCATCGACCTCTAGCACAAAAGTATGACATTCTAATAAAGATACTGATTGTCCCAACTGAACTCTAAATTATTGATGCCCTTCATGCTTCAAAATAACTCATAGAGGAATTTTTTGAATCCCTCCATAGCCTATAGAAATTTGAGGAAAACGTTGCTACACCAGAGATATATCAAATGGATACCATGTCAGTAGAATTTCATGTCTACAACTAATTCATTGATCAGGATTAGGAAGTTGTCATCTAAGGGAACATAATACCCCTATACATTTCAAGAAGACTCAATAATGTCAAAATATAAAGGGCCTTGATTGATAATGGTTCTAACATTAACCTCATCCTAGTTTTACACCTATGGAATTAAGGATTTGTCAAAGGGGATTTGTCTCTCACAAAGATAACCGTTCAAGGGACTACTATACCCCCACACGTACTACTGCACAACAAATGCCATAGTAATTGGTGTACAAGAACGTGGTAGTGTTACCTATATAGGTCTATCAACCTTCACTCAGAATTTTCATTTGAGGATATATCATAGATGATGAAAAATCAAAAAAATGTCTAGATGAATTAGATAATATTGATGATAACATATTTCACACATTACACAACCCAGAGATCCATTACAATCAGATCACATGAGCCTTTAGTGATAACATTATCCTAAATTCACTCCTCCAAAGATAATTGGTGTTGACTCTCAGAACCCCAATGATACTAGGAAAGAATCCTCCAAAACATTTACCCATGTGGGAAGAGCCTTATGTCATACATAATGTCTATCATAATAGAGCGTACTCATTGTCCACCATGGATGGGAAGTTTCTCATGCCTCCCACCAATGTGAAATTTATTAATAAATACATCACAAAGCTATTATTAAGAGAAAAAAATTCCTAATTGAAATAAATTAAACCACACAATACCCTTAATCTTGACCAAATGATGATAAAATATTTGAAGATAGTCTTTAACACATGATGATAAACTATACAAAGATCATTCAGACCACATGAAGATAAATTGAATGAATATTTTCGTGGATGCATGATGTTAATATGAACGGTTCCATGAGAACTATATGTAACATGATTATTTCTAATTCAAAATATGTAGTAAGGCCCAAAATTCAAGTTTTTGTCATATCCATATCCTTCCTTTTCCTTTACACAGAGTGTTCTATGTCATTATCCCAAGATATTAAAATACATAACTAATGTCCATTACATATGACATTAAACTGCATGGTTTATCTAGAACTACATACAACTGGATTATCATTTTCAATGATATATATAGGGATTCATCAATCCTATATCTTGTTTCATCCACCACATGATGTAAAATACCCCTGCCCAATTCTTGACTGCCTCTGCATGGTGATAAAAACCCTTTTTATTTCTTGTTTCTCACACTGATCATAACTCATGTGAGCTTAGGAATTCTACTAAGGTATTCCCCATAAAAAAAATTGAAGATTATTATTAGACCATCGCAGTCCTAGTGGAAAGACCATAAAATTCATACCATGAGTCTTCACCGCAGGACGTTAAACTGCTTGGTCGACGTCCCTTACATGATATAAAACTATACATTCCAATGGACCTCACCTGAGAGAATCACCACTATTGGTGTTGGTCTCATGCCACACCTACATTCAAGAACTACATGTGGCATGATTCTTATTATCATGAGATACATTGTGACATCCAGATTTCCACTCTCAGGTCCAGCTACAACATTCCCACCCTTTCACATCGGTAAATATTCATCCTCACCGATTGACGTCAAACTGCATGGAATTTCGAGAACTTTATATGGCTTGATTCTCATTCTTATGAGATATGTAGTTGCACATTGATTACCATCCTTGGGTCTAGACACAATTCCCCATTTTCATGTCAGGAATCCCACATTCTTTCTACATGCTGTTAAACTACATGATTCCTCAAGAACTATATGGGCCTGATTCCTCTCATCACAGGATATGTAGTGATGTGATGGTCTCCAATACTGGGCCCCACTATAAAAATCCATGGAAACAATGCCCACCTTAATGCATGGGCTAGACCTACATATTATTTTTCATTCAAGAACAATATATGGATTGCTGGTGTGCACAATATATATTATTATCAAATTATTCAGTTTGGTTCTTCCATCCTTACCACATGATGTTAAACTGCAAGGAAAAAATCCAGGTCGCATGACATTAAACCCACAATATGATAACTTCCTTAAATTAAGATGTTAAAATGAAAATCAAACGTCCAAGTCTCATGAAATTAAAACTACACAACAAGAACGTCATCGCTGCATGATGATAAACTCCACTGGGAATGGCCTTTCTTCATGATGTTAAACCACACAGATAATATCCCTACTACATGATGATAAACTGTGTAGTCCATCACCCATCTTCATTTCTTATCGAAGGAAAATAAGAGGATTACCCCGGTCAACCAGATAACAGGGTGATTATGATATCTTTTAAAGAACCTCAATCCATATACCACACTTCTTGTCTTCAGCACCCCGGGTTATTGTAAACCCTTCATGACCCTTGGAATGGAAGAAATATCTCTTAGTTATGCCATGATATTTATGTAGAAGGCTTATACCCACAAAATGTAGACATCATGGCCTAATATAATGGGATTTCGAATCCCTCTGATCCTGAATTAGCCTTGGAATAACCTAGCACCTCGGTTTGATTTTAGGTCATCCCAAGTATGATTTTCCTTTTTCATTACTCGTGACTTAAGAACCTTGAGCTGCAATTTAAAACATCCTCATTTCACACTCAGTAAGATGTTGGAGTACTCATGGACCTGGGCAACCTAATTGGGATATTATGTTTTATCCCCCATATTAGGTCAATGAGTGTCATAACCGTAAACTGACTACACTTCATTCAATGTTTTATGAACATAACACTATCCCATGATGGTCCAAATCAGATGACCTTAAAGTAATAGTGAAAGAGAAAAAAACATGTTACGTTCAAAACCTGAAAAGGGAGGCCTAAGAAAAATCCAAGTCTTCACTCACTTAAATCTTCTTCTCCAGAGTTTAGGAAAAATTAGGGCACATGTAAATAAAGAATAATGATCACAGGGACTACATTGTTGCCCTAGTAAAATACACAATATGATCGCTGGACCTCTATTCTTAAAAAATGTTAGAGTAATGGTTTGTCACATCTTCTTATTGAGATAGCACATACACTAGGTGATGGGAAGATTTTTATGGTGATCGAGCCCTCCTTGAATACTACATTTTTTATAAATCACACTTCATGATTTAAAGTGAATAAGTCATCAGAAACCATTCATATCCCCTGTAAAGAAAAAGAGATCTCTCTACATGGCCATGATATTGATGCAGAAGGGATTAGACCCACCAAATAGAGACATCCTGGACCAGAATAAATGGATTTATAATTCTTGTGATCATACATCACTGTGGTGGAACCCAACACCTCATTCTATTTTGGGTCATCCCTAGTATGATTGTCCCATATCATTACTCCTGACCCAAGCACTTTGGACCATTATTTAAAATCACCACACAAAACTATTCAAGAAAATTAGACACCCACAACGTCACATCACTATGTTTTGTACCCTTTATCGTGGAAAGGGTGATAAAATCCCTTCCTGGACCATTGATGGACCAAACCTCATGATTCAAAACAAGGCATAGGGCCTGAGATTAACTTTAGGATCAAACCCTCTTTAGGGTGCTAGGTCCATTACTGGATAACATTTCTTCTATACCCAAATTCATTGGTCAGATTCTTGAGTCTTCGAAAATAATCTGTATCCCTTGTAAAGGAGTGGAGATCATGTTTTTTTGGCTATGTTATTGATAAAAAAATGAATTTACTTACTAGATAAAGGAATCTAATTCTTATAAGAAAATAACTACAACCTTCGTGAGATGTGGTGACACCAAAACTGAACTCTACATCCTAGAGTGTTTGAGTCATCCCTAGTTTGTATTCCCCATTCCATTACCCATTTATTCATGATTCTGGGTATATGATTTATATCTCCTATACTCCCACTATCTTGGTGGTCCTAGAATCCCTAGTATTTTCAATTTAAACCGTTTTACAACCAAAAATCTTTCGTAGCCCTTGGAAAAGATACATGGATTCATGGATCATTTGTTTGACTATGAATTTTTCCTATGACTCATGAATATGCACCTATGATCGTCAACCAAATTAATTACTCTACTAAAAGGGATTTCTGATCCTTGTGAGCCCTTTCAACCCCAGGACATAACCAAGAATCTCAGTTTGTTTTCGGACATTCCTGGTATGTCAGCACCATATTGCATGATCATCAATAAGGTCCGGGTTAAAAGACCCAAAATTAAATAAATATAAGGTTTCAGATAAAATACCATAAACTAAAGAAATATTAGTTCCGAGATAAAAGATCATTAACTAAAGAAATATCAGGTCTGAGCTAAAAGATCCAAAACTAAACCAACAGATGGTCCAAGATAAAGACCCTAAACTAATGCAATAGATAGTTTTAGCTAAAATTAATAATCTATATCAATATAAGGTCCAATCAAAAAGACCCTAAACTAAAGTGGTAAAAGATTTGAGATAAAATAACCTAAACTAAATCAATAGAAGGTCTGGGATAAAAGATCTGAAACTAATGAAATGGATTGTTTGAGCTAAAATACCCTAAAATATAGCACAAAATCTATTTTAGTTGGTAAGAGCTTGTGAGGCCCACCATATGGACTTAAAAAATAAATCTATGCTCGCCAACCCTATCAGCTACTACAAATGTTATAGAAATCTTCCTCTGGGACATATATCCTACAAACAATCCATCTACAATTCATGATATCAAAAGATCGTTGGAAAATATTATTGATGAAGTATCTAATGTTGGTGGGAATTCATGATAATTTCTCAGGAAGAATCTATTAGAATTTAAACATTAAATTCTAGGGATTTTTAATTACGTGATTTTATGAAAAGGATGGGTATAATTAGTGATTCATGTCAAAGAAATGGAATTACATTCATATCATGGATTGAAGAGAAACTTGACAATGCATATAAAGTTCATCAAATCAATTCATTGATAAAGCATTAAATAGGAAGAATATCCACATACTAGAGTATCTCTCATGAATATATGAGACAATGTGAGATTGAAAAATTATAATTCCATCATAGCATATACTCATTTAAGACCATGAGTTTTGAAATTATCTTCTCCATGAAAGTAATTGATTGTCAAAACTGCTCAACAGACTCGATCTCCACTTCCGAAACCCTCAATAACTCTTCCACCCTAGAAACATCATCAAGTCTCTCCTTATCCACCATGTTAATAAGCCCTTTTTCTCCAAAATAGTCTTCTATGATATCCAGATTTCATTTTTAAATTTCTACAGATCTTCCAGAAGATGGATTATCTTATATAGAAGATTACCGATTGATGACTCGAGATTTTCATTTTCCATCTTCCCAGTGCTATGCTTGTCTCGATGAGACTTCACCTCCACCACCAATTAGAAAGATTCAACTATAGCCTTATCCTTGTCTCAATTAGACTCTAAAAAATTATCTATGAGCCCAGACATACCACTTCCTTAGTGATAGGATATCCCTGTTCATCTTTAGTGATCTGAAGCGTACCCTGGACAAGAATTTGGGGGAATAGTTGATAATAAAATATCTGACCCTTTACACTCTCAAAATCCATATGAAGGTCTCAACAAAAGGCCTTCAATTCCTCATGATATTCTTTAATGGTCACAACAATAGGGGTAGTGATATAGGCAAAACCTTCCAAAAGCACATTTTCTTGGAAAAATATACCCCAGATCACAGCCTATGAGTTATGAACCTTCCTAGATGCCCATTAACAAGATGATATGTGAAAAAATAACTCTAGTGTAGTCTCTCCATTTGGAACTACATTTATTTATATCTATGTAAGCAGGTTCTTCTTTGGATAATGGTAAGCATTTGACTTATTTTTGAGGTGTTTTTGGGGTTGATGTCCCTCTAAATTCCATTTTACTTGTAGGACTGGTATTATGCTCAACATACTGTGATTTTGAGGCCTCACATACCAATTTAGGTAAATTTCCATCAATATATGAGTGAATACAGACCTCCAAATAACCACAAGATAAGCTGATTGCTGCATTTTGGGTAGGAAGGTGTATCTCCACACCATTCTCTTCTATGGTAAACATCTATCAATTATTTTAAAGCTACCATTGAGTGTTACTTGTATATAACATAAACAGAGTGAGGAACCCTTTATTGGATGCATAAGAATGTGTGGTTGAATTAGCATGATTCATACCACTTGCAAGTGATTTCCCCATCAATGCGGGTGGGTAGAACTCCCTTGCAAAGTGACATCACGTAATCTCATGCCTCGAGGATCCCCTCACAATTGTTAATGGTGTATTCTATCACCATTGGAACATATGTTCTGAAATATAAATGGTTATAATGGATCATATAAGCCCTAACATCTCAATCATTCAGTGTAATAGGCATTACCCATTTGATGCATTACACGTATGATATGAAGTGGGAATTTGGGATACCTAGGGTGATTATATATTCATAACCTCCAAGGTGAGCTATTATCCAAACCCATAATACATGGAAGGGGGCCACAATCCTATAAGGGGATTTATCCATATAAATGTGGTGCAGATGATGATAGATTTTGGCCAGCATAGGGGAAACAAGATGAATACTCCCCCTATCATAGAGGTCACCACTATAAAAGTGGAAACTCGAACACCACCTTTTTCTTTAATGGGGATTAAGTACCCACTTAGGTACATGGTGAGTAATCTAGATAGTTGGATGGACCGATCATCATCAGGAAGAACTTCCCATCACCATTCTCTAAACTTCTTTTCTTCAACCAGGGGCCAGTAAGAACCTGATACACTATGAGTATCTTTCGTGAGCTAGTCTTTTGGATTCATAGAATTTGTCATAGATCTGGTATTCATAAGAAGTAATTCAACCAATTTCATGAAATGTATATTATCTCGAGGAAAAAAGAACCATTTAAAGGGCCTTCTCGGCCAGCTTAATCATCTCTCGAGTGAGAGGAGGAGTCCTTGTTACATCATCCCAAGTTGATCATGGAGGAAAGAAATCATCATACATCCCAAAAAATATATGTTCACCCAAGATCTACTCTACATTCCAAAGGATGATTCCCACCTCACCATGTATGATGTGAAATGTTTTTTTATCCAGACTCCAATAGATGAACAAATCCATCATCAGACCCTTGTGGAAATAAGTAGACGTCTGTGATTTCTAGATAGCCTCACACATTCCTATTTTCTTTAAATCCCAAGAAAATTTAGAAGTAATGTATTGAACCTGAATGATCTATACCCAGTCTAGTCCATATCTACCTCTAGTTTGGAATTCCTAGTTGGAATCCCACCCAAAATTTTGACCAGTGGCAGACTTTCACATAATTGAGTGATCTATATGAACATCATCATCAGGTTCAAAATCATTTCCATCAATGTCGGTGAGAATAAATGTCATTAGGTTCGTGTCTTCATGAACCCCCTGAGAGATAAAATATCCCCCGATGATTTGATTACCCTAAAGGCTCTATGGGTCTTTGAAATCTAGGAAGAGGGTACAAATGATTACTTAATTGAAGAAATGGGAGCATCGTCGGTAAGACCAAACCCATAGAGGGTAAGGAAGTAAAAAAGGGGATATTAAAAAAAATTAATCCCATTAGTTTTATCATAATTCATTAAAATGATCCAATGTAATGATATTAAGTAGGATCCATGCTTTCCACTATAGCAACATGAGGGGAAATCAATGATTTGCCTCATTTTTTGAAATCTTGTTAAAATATCAATGAGAACCAAAATCCATATGAACAAGAGTAAGTGGTGTATGTTAGAAAAATAGAATATAATATTTTTTCAAAATGAAGACATAATAAACAGGTAGCATCATGCACATTGCATGAATCAATGAGGGACTCATGAATTTTATAAGGAGTTCAAGAATCACCTAACTCCCAAAGATCATGTGGGCTGTATAATCCCACAAGGCATCATGAAATTGAATGAACCATTAATAAATTGAAATTGTGTGATCTAATAATGGTCATGTGTATCAAATGATAATCAATCGAACAATCACCTCAGCAAGAGTGTCCTTGCTAAGCAGTCCTCACAAAAGAATGGTTTGTCACAGGGTCTCAGGATCGGGTCAAGCGGAATGGTCTTGCGATGAGGACACGTGACAGAAGAGAGGTGAGAGTGCTATAAAGGATGATTATTTGATGAAATAAATGGCTCTATACCCACTATATATATGAAATTTCAGGAAATAACAAGCATCATTTCAGACACTGATTTGTGACAATGCCAAAGACTCTGGCGGGCATTTACATTCCTCAGAAAAAATCCCTTATCCCCATGGATGTCACTCTTAAGGGTGATAATTTTTCGATGCCTGCTAAATGAGAATCGAAAAATTCAAAAAGGAAGAAATATATGGATGTGTGTATTATTTTCCCCATAATGGAAAAGGAAGAAGCATGCAAATGCTCACAGATCATGTGAGCCTCTATGGGATATTCAATCGCGTGACCATTATATGATCTTGCGAAGGAACCATGTGTTGTTCATAGACTATGAAGAATCCTATGAAGACCCTTCAACAAAAAAAATTTATCTTGCAATGATACCTCAAACAACTATAGGTCATGTGACGGCAACCAAATGAGCTTCCGTAGGTCATGCAGATTGTCAAACGATGGGTGCCTGGAAATGCATCCTAAAATCCTCCAGAGATGGGGGAAAATATCACTACAACAAAATTCACCTATAATGGCAATAGAATTTATTAGCGCTAGAGAAATGTGCTGAGAAGGTCCATCTTTATCAGCTCTAAAATAATCTTTAATAAAGTGGGACCTTAATCAATTCTAAATAAAAATAATGGTAATGGGAACCCTTTATCAGTGCTTTATGTTTAGCACTGATAAATGTTACCCTTTATTAGTGCATTATTTTTAGTGCTGATAAAACGTACCCTTTATGAGTGCTAAAAATGAAGCGCTGATAAATAGTAACCTTTATTAGTGCTTTATTAGTGATGATAAAGGTCCACAATAAAATTAAATTACTAAACAAAAAAATTATTTTAAAAATAATCATTCATTAAATAAATATTGTTAAAATTAAATAAATTTAATATACATATATATAAATTTTAAAAATTAATAAATAATATATATTAAATATATAGATATGTAAAATAAATAAAATGAAATAATTAAACATATAAAAATTTAAAATGAGTAAATTAAGAAAAATATTAAATATTTTATTAATTAGATAATTATTGATAAAAATTAATAAATTTAATATACATATATGTTATAAATATTGATAAATAGTATATATTAAATGTAGATATATAAATGAATATATAATTAAACAAAATAATACACAATGAATAAATTACAAAATTATTTGAAATTTTATTAATGAGAAAATTATTAATTAAAATGAATAAGTATTATATATATATATATATATTAACTATAGATTGTAATAAATAGTATGTATTTAATATAAATATATATAAAATGAATAAAATGATAATTAAAAACATATTAATGTCTTAATAATTTTTAATGTTGTTTAATTTTTCAATTTTACATATATAAAATATCACGTGTTACATTGATTTCACGTATATATATATAGTGTATATATATATATAATTAATCTAGTTTTATATACAAACGCACACAAAATTATATTTACCCAATATATAGAAACACATACACCTAATATTTATGTAATTTATTCAAATTTCATTATGTTTAAGAATATCATTATTACATGATACATTTAATATATTTTGTTTTTAATCGGACATTTTTATTTATTTATTATTAGAAGTATTATTGTTTGGGCATTCATTTTTAATATTTAAATTTTTTTGAATATGATCTGTTTTTTATTATTTACTAATATAAATTTATTTACTATGTTTTAGTATTTTCAATATGTATTCATTTTTACTTAAATACATATATATCCTTATTTTTTTAATAATGTTTATTTAATTAATAAAACTTATCCATTTTTTCAATATTTTTAAAGTGTAATTATTTTGAATTATTCAACTTTATTTATTTATAAAATGCATGTATTTAAGATTTTATATCCACTAATAATGTTAAAAATATATTTCTGAATAAGTATTTATAAATATATATATTTATAAATATATATTTAATATATTTATAAAATTATATATTTATATTTATTACAAAAATAATAATGATTTTTAAATAAGTATTTATATAATTATAAATAAATAATTATATATATTTAATAATTACAAAATTATAAAAAATTTAATTAAATAAATCATTTATCAGTGCTAAAAAAGCATTGTTAAAAAGAATATTTATTTACACTAAAACATTAGCGCGGATTAAGATGTTTTTATCCATTTTTTAGTGCTGATAAGTATCTCTTTTATCATTTCTTATCAATTTAACATTGATAAAAGCGATATATATCAGTGCTTTTCTGAAAGTGTTGTAAAAGGTTTTCCTGGTCTTTTTAAAGGAACCCTAACAGATACTCAGTCAGTCATGATTTTCAAGATCTCGCAGAACTCTTCTGATACCGTCGCGACTTCTCTACGCTTCCATAAGCAAATCAATGCTAGAATCAAATATATTTTATTTTATACTTTTATTCTATCTTTGTTTGATTTCTTGGGTTCCACATTTTTCATTTTCACAATGTTCTTATCCTTGAAGAACCCTACATCTTATCTTCTTTCCATTGCTGGTGTGACTCCTCTAGGTTCATGTATGGAACATAAAGATGTAAAATTATATTATTCACCATTTTTTTGGCCTATAATGATGAAATTAATAGTATTATTCATTTCAAAATAGTTTTCCAATAATCTAGTGAAGAAAAAATACAAAAATCTAATGCCCCCCACAGTCGACTAGGGTGGTGAGGGTGGGTTGGGATTTGGGGTGTGGTCATAGGGTTAAGTCCCTAGACCAGTGATTTATCTACAATTTCGTGATAATGTTTTATGCGTCACCTGTGGTTGTACCAGATTTTTTAAACATACAAAAAACCAATATGTGTTCTTTCAATACTTTTTTCCTTATTTGGAAATGGGATGAAATCATGATGGATTTATTGACAGGGTTTTCTAGATCAACTAAACAGAAAGATGTAGTGTGAGTTATAGTGGATCACATAACTAATCTGAAAAACATATTACATTTTGAAGAGGCTTCCTTAGTTGATAAACTCGATTAATTTTCTATCAAAGAAATAATAATTCTTCCTAGTGTCCCAACTAGTGATGTATTTTATTGGGATATGATTTTTTTATATTGGTTATATCTTGGAAATTAATTTTCAATGAGGTTATGGATGAAATTTTATACTCCCATTAATACATCGACTAAATGACATTCTAATCAGGCTATCTTGATATTGAAGGATATTGTTTGAGCCTTAATTCTTGAATTCAGTGGCTCCTGGAAGGATTAACTTTCCATGGTGGAATTTTCTTATTAAAAAAATATGTCAATCACTTATAAAGATAGACCCATATGAGGAATTATATTAAATAAACTTTTACTCTCATTTATGTTAGATAAATATATAATAATAAACTATAAATATCGCATGTCTTATCCATGAAATAACAGACCGAGTTATGTTAATTAAAAAATATTTTGAAACTACTCAAATTCAACCAATTTTTTAAAGTAACCATTAGAGTTGAACCTTTAAATTTAATTTTAAATGATCATGTGTTTATTTATGTTTACTTGAGAATGGTTCAAAAATTTATTTTAAAGACGATTAAATTGACCTATAAATACATCATAGCTTTTAAAATTCTCAAAAAAGTCTAGGAAATTTCTTAACTGCTATCCTTACACATATAAAAAACCAATGGTTGAATCTATTCGCTCAAAAATCTGGTTGAATATTATTGAGTATGAAATGATTGAGGATGTGAAGGTTTTAAATTCTCTATCTGATCTAACCATGTAATCCCCTTTAATGATAGCATCTTAGTATCATTTTGGGTGTATTTTGTGTTTAATGGAAGTTAAAAGATGGGTTATAGGTTTTGATATGAGAGTGTAGTGAAGAGATAGAGGTACCATTATGCGGTAGGCACTGAGTACCTAATGGAATGAAACCAGGTACCTATTGATATGATAGTGTATGTAGGGACACTATTAACACAACCAAGAAACCAATGGCCTAGACTTATGTATATGGTTGTACTCTTGATATTTGATTAGTGATGGGGGTTTTTGATCTTTTTAATCACAAGAAACTTGTATATTAAGTAAATTATATCCCACTACCCTGTTGTTGGGTTAAGAATGACTAATAGTTTCAAATTTTGGTGGTTTAGTGTGAATTATGTATTATTTTGGTATCAATTGTGGTGAGTAATATTTTAAAATGAAAATTATTTTTAAAATTAAAATGTTTTCTTTCAAATTGTCTCATTTGGAGAAAATGGGTTTAAAAGAAAATTTGTTGGATTGGAAATTTAGCAAATTATTGGGTTTGGTGATAAAGTGATAAGTGTCACCCTTAGTATTCCTTATTAGTGTTTTCATATGTGTGGGTATGTGAGTAATTTATTATGAACCTGATTTTATTATTTTTGAGTTATTTAGAACATGCCACTTAGAAAGGTCCCAAAAGTTTCTAGTGGGTCTTACCCTGTTTCTGTTTCTCCTCATTTGCTTCCCATATTCTATGGAAATCAAGGTTCATTAGAGGCAGTGAAGTGTCTTGATGAAACTGATCATGTCTTCGGAGTGTTGGTAACTCCCAAATCCATTAGAGTTCATGTAGTTTTGGTTATACTTGGGGGGTCCATCTTTTGGAAGAATGGAAGCTATTTTCCCCACCAACGATGTAAGTTGGGATGACGTGGTATGTTTTTAAGTCCATATTTGTTCGATAGTTTATACATAAGGAGGAGATGATGAAGAAAATGTAATATCTCATGTGTATCCAATAATTCCATTGGATAGAGAAGAATAATATTGAACACTTCAAAGATTTGGTTTCCTTTTCTCTATAGTTGGTGTTACAGGATCTGTTTGAAGCTTCTCATTACAATGGGGGTCTTCATATAAGGATCAAAGAGCCATTTCTCATCTCCAAGAATCTATATTTTGAGATTTTGGTGGAGGAATCATTTTTTGGCTGATTTTTTGTGAAATAAGAATACAAAACATCGGTTATATTGTTGTCTCTTGTGTTGGGGTGAAGAAATTTTGAGTTTCATTGTTCTTGTTTTGTGGATTTTGTAAGATCACATTTCATTATAAAATTATGAATAAATCATACTTTCTTAGTTCAAATGGTTTTATTTTATGAATTTGGTCCTTTAAATGGTTTTCGTTTCATTAATTAGTTCCCTCTTTATATCGTTCATGTTTGGAGATAACTATTTTGTGGAAATAATTCTTTATGCCTTGTGTAGAGGTTCATTGATTGGTTTGAGATCATTGGTAAATGTAGAAATCAGTTGCACCTCAATATAACACATTATGTGACTGGTATGACTCCATGTACTTCTTTCAATTTTAAATTGACATTAATTTTAGTAAAAAGACATATGACTTAATGTGTTCGTTATCAGTTTAAAATCAACATTTGACTTTAAAAAGTTTCACTCACTAAAAACTAAAAAACATGCTTATATTTTCTTGGTAATTTATGAAATCAATTCATAAATCACTTCTAAAGTTTAGGAATCAGTCTCACGTCAAACTAATACATGATGTTATCTATGTGAGGCAAATTTCATGTTTAAAATGACATTTTTGTAAAAATGCCAATTGAAGTACTCAAAACCATGAAAAAACATTCATATTGTTCTGATACTTTAGTAAAACAACCCATAAGTTATTTGGAATGTGTAGGAATTATCTTCACCTGAATATGATGCACGGTGTGACCAGTATGAATCTATGTGCATATTTATTCAAAAGTGACATTGGTTTTAGTAATAAACTAACTGAACTTCTCAAAATAGAAGAAACACATTCAAATTGTTTTGATAATTTAGGAAAAGTATCCATAAGTGATTTGAGACATGATTGAATTAGCCTCACCTCAATAGGATGCATGGTGTGACCGATATAACCCCAAGTGTTTGTTTTTATTTGAAAATGCATCAATTTTATTAAAAAGGCCAGCTTCCTACTAAAAACTAATCAAACAATTTCAAATTGTTTCAATAATTTTTTAAAATGATCCATAACTCATTTTCGATGTGTAGGAATCATCCACACCTTAATTTGATACCCAATGAGATCAGTATGATTCAAAGTGCATGTTTCAACTTAAAAATAACAATTTAGTAAAAAAGAAAAGTGACCTACTTAAAACCCAGGAAACACATTCATATTGTTTTGATAATTTAGGTAAAAAAGATCCATAAGTCATTTTTGACATGTAGGAGTTAGGCTCTCCTCAATTTGACACACGGTGTGACCCGCATGACTCAAAGTGAGCCTTTTTATTTAAAATTAACGTCAATTTTAGTAAAATTGACAACTATCCTACCCAAAATTGATAAATCACATTTTGATTGTTCTGATTCCTTAAAAAAAGATCCATAATTCATTTTTTATGTTTTAGAATCAGCCTCACCTCAATTCGATAAACGATGTTCCCAGTATGACTTAAAGTGTCCGTTATGAGTTTAAAATTGACATTTTAGTTTAAAAAGTGTCACTCAAGGAAACAATATCTACTGTGACTGGATTTTATTGATAATTTTGGAAACCAATTCATAAATTATTTTTTATGTTTAGGAATCTATTTCACATAAAACATATATATGATGTTTATAGCATCCCTCCTTTTTATTACATAACTTTTTGTTTCATTTTACAAATAGATGATCTTTAAATCTAGTGTCTTGGAAAAAATGTACACTATACATGAAAAAATATAACATTACTTTAATAATATTGAATGTATTATTGAAAATTTCATCCTATATACAATTATGGAATCTTATAACCTAGAGACATACTTCAAAAGAAAAGGGTTAGTAGAAGGCTCATTAATGGAAAACAAGTGAAACAGTTTACATGTGATCTTGAGAGATATCAATAAGAACATCATGAATATCGTAAAGGAATGATAAGAGACATATCATAGAAATAATAAACTAAATCATAACTTTAAAATTTTGCTACAAAATTTAATTTATACATTCATAAGAATATCACCAAGGTCCATCCCCAAGTGTTATTAATGTAATCTTGGTTATTCACCAAGGTATCATAAAACTAATCATCTCTAGAGACTAATTTCTTTACCCAATGCATTGGAGTGCTATCACGGTGAACCCTTAATATGTCTTTATATTAATTTGATCCACATATATCATAATCAAACATTTCATAAATAACCCAAAGAGAATAAAATAAATGGTTTTTATATCAAAATCATCGTGTTTTAAAAACTACTTAAAACATGATCATTATGTTATTTGTAACCCATGGAAAGGGAATGAGGGATTTATTTATAAAATTTAAAAAATAAAATAAATCATTTTTATGTTATGATAAATAACCCTTTATGTGAAACAGTTTTGTGTATTCATATAAAGAATATAAAATAATGTCTTGATAAAAAGAGAGGGGTTTTGCGACGAAATTTCTCTAGAATAACAACTATGCAACATGGTTTTAGAAAACATTAAAAAGGTAGGGGACAGAGGACACCCATTCATAAGAGAGTCATAATAAATTATAAGGAAAAAATAATATTCATATAAGAACATGGTATGGAAATTTGAAAGACATACCACATAAAATTCAATTTGAAAGAAAATGTGAAGTTGCAAATTCCCTTATGAAAATTCAACAGCCTAACAACGTCGCTTAAAAATTCAGAAAATCATATTATTTGAGCTAAAATGGTATCTCATCATTTGTACATAAAATTAACCACAATAAGGATACATATAACATACCCCAATATAATAAAATGGAAATTAAAAGACATAACTAAAAAATAAAGCTTGACTAAAAGATGAGGGCGAAAGGTTCCATTGCCTTGAAGAGTAACATTAAAAACTAAAATGTTGGGACCTTGGGGGATTTTGGGAACCTTGGGAGAACTCCTTTGGAGGTAAAATAACCAGTTCTTCGTTGAGGGGATATTTGGAATGAAAGGAATGAAGGAAATGGTTGGTATTTATAGAAAGTGGGGGAAATTTCTATTAATTTCCAAGGGAAACCTCATTAGTGGTATTTGCAAAACCATGGGATTTCCTACTTTATTAGTTTCTTGGAAAACCTCATAGAATATTTTATTTTACAAAATATTAGCATAATTTTATATTAATTATTACATCATTATGATGTCATTAAACATACCAAAAACACAAAAGTGTAATTTTACTATTCACAAAAATTCAACTATTGTAGTAAAATCCCAAAAGTTCACCCCAACCATTTTTTCAATATGTAGAATTAAAAAATGAAATCTATTTTTTTGAAAATAATTTTTTATATATGTTTAATTTAATTTTTAAATAAAATCATAATTTATTTCCAAAAAACGTTAAAATAATAACTCATTTTATAACACCTTGAGAAATTAATCAAGGTCCCATAAAAATATCATATAACCATAAAAAAATAAAGCAAAAATTTGTGAATATATTTTATGAAAATAGATTTCAATTTTAAATTACTTAATGAATCATAAAAAATTAATTAAAATATTTATGACATACAAAAATACCAATAGTAACACTATAACCATTTTTCACTTATATGATGTCTAAATTGTATTTATACATTCATGGGTGGATTTTATATTTTTTTGGTTTATTTACAATTCATTACTATCCATAAAGGTATCATACTATTCATAATGGTTGGTTACAATTCCTCAAAAAACATGTTTCTCTTATCAGACTCTGAATTTATTACTGTTCACAATCATATATGTTCGTTAATTTAAAATCATTTCACATTAATATTTATTTAATGTATAAACAAATATTATAAAATACTATTTTTCCATCTTTATCAATAATATGAAACTACTAAAAAATTAGCGTATATTTATTTTGACATTTGAAATTCAAAAAAAATATCATACTTAGAAAGCACAATTTTATTTATACAAAAAGATTACCCAAATTAACTAAAGCCTCCTTACATAGCCCCTTATAACAGCTTCATAGGACCTAAGAGTATGGTGTACAATGATGATATAATCTTGGGGAGGCTCGAACAATATTGCCAGAGTGGTGATTTCTATTATCTTGAACTTCCCTTATCGGTGATTTCTTTCAATCTTGACATGTTGAAGTTCAGGTTGGGCTTTGTCTAGGGCATAGCCTAGTGACGCTACCACCTTCCCATGCTCTGACAGTTGGGATTCATACGGCCCGAGTCTACTAGACGAGGCCATCAACTCTTCTTTCTCCATTAGTTGTCCATTATTATTTATATTTTAAACAAAAAAAAATTAAATATTATTATCATGTCCAATGGTCGTATAATAGTCCAAACGTGGTGGTTACATTTCAATTATATATATATAGTTTTATTTATTATGACATAGTAAAACATTCAATTTTTTGAAACAAAATATTATTCAAATGTTCAGGTCGTTACATTTCCCCCCTTTAAGAAATTTTATCCTCGAAATTACAACTCGTACCCTCATAAGAGAAATGGTGTGGGTACTTCTACCATATATACTCCTCTGGTTCCCACATGGCTTCATATTTTTGGTTCCTCCACAACACATTAACATGGTGGGTAGTCTTGTTGTGTAGAACTTTACCTCTATAATCGAATATCTACACTAGTTTCTCCCCATAAGAGAGGTCATATTCTATTTTTACCCCCTCTGGATTTAGTAAATGTGAAGGGTCGAGTATGTACATCCTTAAGAGGGATATGTGGAAGACATCATGAGATTGTGATATATGGGGAGGAAGTGCAGGCCGATAGGATACTGCTCCTACGTGATCAAAGATTTCATAGGGGCCAATATACCTTGGGTTAGGCTTCCCTTTCTTCCCAAACCTCACATATCTCTTCCAAGTTGGAATTCAAAGAAAGAATTTGTCACCAACATAAAACTCCAAGTCTTGTCTATGGTTGTCGGCATAGCTCTTTTGTCGACTCTGAGCAACCTTAATGTGTTGTAGGATGGAATGAACATTTTCTATCATCATTTACAAATGATCAGTCCGAAGAAGCTTTCTCTCACCGGTTTCATCCCAACATGTAGGATTTGTACATCGCATCCCATATAGAGCTTCATATGGTTCCATTTGAGTGCACAAGTTGAAGTTGTTGTTGTAAGAGAACTCAAATAATGGGAGATGTTGATCCCGTCCACCCTTAAATTCTTTTGAGCATGTTCTCAACATTTCCTCAAGTATTTGAATAGTCCTTTTAGATTGTCCATCGATTTGAGGGTGATATGCCATACTGAAATTCAATTTGGTACTCAAATCATGTTGAATACTTCTCCAAAATTTTGATGTGAACCTTCGATCATGATCAGATACGATAGAAAGTGGAATTCCATGTAGCCTTACAAATTATTTCACATAAATCATAGCAAGTTGATCAAGAGATAAATCTTTCCAAATAGAGATAAAATGGGACGTCTTAGTGAGACACTCCACTATAACCCATATCGCATTGTTTCCTTTGGATGTTCTCGGTAGACCACTGAAAAAGTCCGTAGTGATATTTTCCCACTTCCATCCTGGTATGGGTAGTGTTTGTAATACCCCTTTAGGAACTTGTCGTTTTTCCTTCACTTGTTGACATACCAGACACCTTGTAGTGTATTCAGCAATCTCCCTTTTTATATTATCCAACCAATAATGATCGCGAAGGTCCCTATACATTTTCATGCTTCCTAGATGTATATTGAAAGTATATCTATGAGCTTCATCCATTATCTCTTTCATTATTTTTGGAATATATGGAACACAGATTCTTGTATGAGTTTTTGGTACACCTTCTTGATCAATATTGAACTCAAGAAACTTCCCATCCTTCACAACCTCAAACTTCATCGGTAATAAAGGATCATCTTTCTGAGATTTCTTGATCTTCTCTAGTAATGACAGTTGTGAAATCATTTGGGATAAGGTTGATGATTTACCTTACCTTATAATTACCATGTCCATATTTACTAGGTTATTGATTAAAGAATATCTTTGAATCCTCATCATATATAAAACAATTAGGTCTTTCCCAATTAATGCATCAATTACTTGGTTTTCTTTTTTGGGATGATAATGAATTGAACAGTCTTAGTATTTATGAAGTTCCAAGCATATCCTTTGTCTCATGTTCAATTCCTTTTATGTAAAAATATACCTCAAACTTTGGTGATATGTGTATATATCTCATTTCTCCCTATAAATATGGTTCCTCTCTATCTTCAGAGAAAAGATGACTGAAGCTAGCAGAAGACCATTCGTAGGATAGGTCTGCTCATGTGCCTTAAACTTTCAAGATGCATAAGCAATCACCTTGTCATTTTTCATGAGAACACACCCAATCCCTTTCAAATATGCATCACTAAAAATAATAAATCCTTCTCCGCTTGAGAGAATTTTTAACATCAGTGCAGTAACCAATCTCTTCTTCATATCTGAGAAACATTCCTCACAATAATTTGTCCAGATTAACTTGAATCCTTTTTTAGTTAACTTGGTTTATGCAGTAGAATTTCCGGAATTTTTTTTCAAAAACCTCCTATAATATCTGGATAATCTAAGGAAACTATGAATCTTAGTTATTCTTGTAATATGAAACCACTCCTCTACAAATTTTTTCTTTGTATGGTAAAATATTATTCCTTCATTGGTTACAATGTTCCCCATGAAAGAAAATTTTTTAACCAAAATTCACATTTGATGAACATTCAAAAAAGCCTCTCCATCCGTAGAGTTTGTAAAATAACTCTTAGATGATCATCATGCTCCTCGTAAAATTTGGAATATATCATAACATCGTTAATATAAATGACCACACTGTTATCAAGGTAGTTCTTAAATACTCTATTCATCAAATCCATAAAAATAGAAGGAGCATTGGACAAGCCAAAGGGCATAACAACAAACTCATAATTCCCATATCTGGATTGAAAGGCGTTTTTTAGAATATCTTCTCGGAAGAGGGTTTTTTTCTTTACTATGATCTCATCTAGTTCTCTATAATCAATGTATAACTGTATTGATCCATCCTTCTTCTTCAAAAAGAGAATACTTTATCCCCAAGGATACACACTCAGTTGAATAAACCTCTTCTCCAAAACATACTGGACTTGTTTCTTTAATTCCTCAAGCTCCTCATTTTCCATCCTATATGGGGTCTTTGATATTGGACGAGATCCAGGTGTGAGTTTAATGGAGAAATCTACCTATCTTTCCATGGGAGGTCCAGATAACTCCTTTGGAAATATGTTAATGTATTCCTAGATGATGGGGGCATTTTATATCCTTATACACTAATTTCCATCTTCTTCTTCACTAATCAACGCCATATAGTTGGCTATATGAGGTTCTTATGGGAAAACATCAGGTTTAGGAATCACTCCTTTGAAGAAAAAAATATCATTCCCATTCAAGAATACTGATATTTACTTGCTTTGTCATTTGATCATAGCATTATACATTGAGATCTAGTCCATCCCTATTATAATGTCGAATTCCAACATGGTAATGAATACTATATTTTCAGTAATATTGTGCTCACTAAAATAAATACTAGAGTATATAACCATTGATAATGGTTGGATAATCCCACTAGGAGTCTTGACTGATGATTCTACTTTTAGAAACTCTGGGGTTAATTCTTAATTCTTTTCAAACTTGGAAGAAATAAAAGAATGCATAGAACCAGAATATAAAAGGACTTGCTATCTTTGATAGAACAAAAAGTGTACCTACCACCACATCATTTAAAGCTTCAAAATCATCTGTCGTGATATAAAACGAACGACCTTTCTCACATGAACTTTTCTAAGGTTGATGGTGATTCCCTTCCACTACCCTCAGATATGAACCGTGATTTGAAAAGTGCCCATGTTTTCCTCACTTGAAGCATTGGACTTTAGGTAGGGACTACCCCATTATTCCTTTTTCATTAGAAATAGGAGGTTGTGGATTCACCTCCAAATGACAATTCCACACAGTATGGACATCTCTTTCACACTTGTAGCACTTCCCACTCCCGTGTAGGCAGTTCCCCGAATGCTTCTTCTCACATTTATTACACATGGGATGTTGCACTTTCTGTCCTCCTCTTACCTAATCAAATATACTCCGTAATATTGGATCCATCTATCTCTTCTTTTCATTAGATTTAGGATACCACTTCCTCTCAATGAACTCTAGTACAACTTTCATATGACTCTGCAAGATCTCCTCAAAGATATCATAGTTTCGGTTAGACAGATTCTTCCTCAAGTGAGGTCTATGTCCCCCAAATAATATATGAATCTTTCCATTAGGATCCATGGAAAATATTTAGGTGTAACAGGAAAGTATTTTAATGTTCATCTTGTCGCTTCCAACAAATTCACTCTCCTTCTACTTCGGTTTGAGAAATTCCTTCTCTATTTTTGTTCTCATCGAACGAGGGAAATACTTTTTGAAAAATATCCCTCTGAACTCTTCCCACTCCATAGATTAAACCTCCACTCATGGAATTATGTTTTTAATTAGTTTCTACCATTGATCAGATTCTTCCACTAAGCAGTTAATAGCTAGGATGACCTTATCTTGTTTTGAACATCGGAGCACAGAAAAGATCTTTTTGATAGAGCTGATCCACTCCTCAACAACTAATCGGTCAGAAGATCCACTGAACATTGGTTTTAATTGATGCATATTAAGGACTCAATATAATGTTTTTTCCTTCATAGTGAAATCAGTCTCTCAGCTTGATTAACGTTATTTCCCATAACTAGAGTTAGTTGGATAATCATTCTCCGGAATGTTTCCATTCTAACTTCCATCATAGGGCCAATAGCGCATGGTCCATTGCGGTCACCATTTGGATGGTTCAGCCTAGTTCGCTTCAATTTCTTAAAGAATAAATCCTTAGTGAGAAGACAATTTCATTTATGAATCTTTTAACTATAAAGGTGTTTTATATCAAAAACCTTCATGATTGAACATATTATTCTTTAACAATAGATACATTTATCTATAAATATTTTATAATGATTCATAAAAATATTGTGATTAACCAAACATATCCATCCGGAGTATCAAACCAAGAGGTCATCAGGTCCTATTATCATGAACCAGTTCCCATTCAAGTCTATATTAAAGAATTTTTTTTGGGTTTTACCCATAGATACGTTTTTGCCAGAGCCACATCCACTTGTTTCTATCCAAACATTGATTTATTTTTTCAGAAACCACTAACATAATATTTCACCAAAATACCATGATGTTTTCCTATATTTAAAATTTTCTATATGGTTCGTCCAAATTTTTTCACATACTAATTTCCAAAAATAACTAAATAATCCTATGATACTGTAGGGTCCTGAAGATTCACAAAACTGAAGGCAAATACTCTCAAAAGTTTTGTAAAGAAGATGAAAGCATGTTTGATTTCAAATTTGAGAAGAAAATTGGAGGAAGAAAAAATTGTAAAGGAATATGTCTTGGCCATGTACCATCGCTAAGAAAGGTTAGAGGAAGGCATAAAACTCGAACCACAAGTACGTGGATGGCCTTCGGCATGCTGGCCCATGAGGCGTTCGCTAGAGAATGAAAATTCTAACAGTGAATTTCCACCTGCGAACTGAAGCCACTTCCAACTGTTTTAGATGGTGAAATTATGATTGAATTTCACCCCATATACCATCCACACGAATGATGTTGTTTGAGGATGAGGATAACCCGGTGTAATTTCGCACCACCACAAATCGCGGTTGATCGATTCATCTATGGGGTGAATTTCTTCTATGGGATTCCGAATAAGGTGTCATGAAAATTGCAGATACAGCTTCCTTTGCACTATATAAAATGATATCTAGAGGAACTGTAGAAAATGGAGGGTTAAAAAGGGGATGAATAAGAGGATATATCTCTGGGACGGGAAAAAAGTGGACGAAGAATGTGGAGGGTGTGAGAGAGTGGACGAAGAGTGTACAGGGTGTGGGAGAAATTTCTCCTGAACTCAAAGAAGTTCCCGAGACTTCATATCGCATCTGAAATAGTTCTCGGAATCCATCACATGATCTATATACAAAATTATGTTCGTGGAAGTCCTCCCCACAAACGGTTTTTGGAAGACCCTCCATATTCAACTAGTGGACCAATAAAAAATATAATAAAATTGGTTCGTGAACTCCCATATGCGGAAGACATTACGTGGACTCCCATATGCGTAAGATAGTATGCGGATGACCATATGCAGAAGATAGTATATGGGAACCCATATGTGGGAGACATTAAGTAGATGCCCATATAGGGAAAACGGTTTGTGGCCACCCATATATGAAAGATAGTATGCGGATCCCCTATGTGGATAACAATTTGTGGCAAGCTTCTTCATGTACCATCGTACGCGGAAAACTCTTCTGAGTACCATCCTAAGAGACCAACTCTTATGCGGCCAGGTCTATGCAGAAAAAAATTCATTCCCACAGGTCCATACCGTTGGGGCTACACCCCCACTCCCCCTCTTCTTACCAAACATCCATCCCATAAATACCATGAGAAGCAACATTCCTCTAGGACCTCCTAAAAAACCCTATCACCTGCCTCCTATACCAGGTTGACCCAAAACTGCATGTACAACCATAGCCTGAATGTTTATTAAATGCCTAGACACGTCCTTCCTATGTTTTAAACATTGTGTCTCTTGTGATTCTGGATCTTCATAAATCTCCATGTACATCAGAAGAGGAACGCCAGTGTCCTGAGGACACATCTTCTTGACTATGAACATTATGCCCTGGTAGCTCTAAATATGTTCCCACAAAAATGGTATGTAAAAAATAGGAAACTTCTCACTTAGGATAGTCCTTTCCTACCTCTGTACACCTCAATGGATTCTATGACACATATCATTTCTCCTGATGTGAGAATCCCCAGATTCATAGTTTACGGTTTCCTTCCCTCTCATGTTCGAGGCATGTCAAAACATCCAAGTCCAATTATCCTTTAGTTACTAATGGCTCCTAGAAAAAAATTTCCAACTTCTTTGACCTTAAACTATGTTTTATCGTTCCAACCACATGATGTTAAACTGTACGGTATTAGTCTGAGAAACACGACATTAAACTGTGATGTCATCTTCCAAGCTATATAACTTTAAACTATATTATATTGGGAAATTTCAGATCTTCATAAACATCCTCGACCATCATAAATGGATGGTTAGTGTCCTAAGGACACCTCTTCTTGAAAATTTTCATCATGCCCTGGTGGATCTTCATATGTTTCCCACTAAAAATGGCTTGTCAACAGGAGAAAAAAGGGCCCTCCCACTAAGGTAAGACCACAATCTTGTGAGTTGGAGCCGCATGACCTCTAATGTCATTTCACTTGAAAGGATCATCGATCTGCACCCTCACCCACTGTCTCCCCGACCTCTTCCATCATAGGATCGCCCTCTACCACCAGTAGGAGGGGAAGCATGTGCTTTGTTGAATCTTTCTCATCCTTTTATTTCTCACATTGAGCATTACTCATGTGGACTTAGCGGTTTCTGATGATTACAACATCCACCAATCTGAACTAGGAGAACTCTAATTCCTGACCAAATTAGGATACGTAGGATGCCTACTTGAATGCCTGAGCTCAAAAGGGTGACCTCCCCAAAAGGTTTCACCCAATCATTTCCTCTTCAATGGGAATCTTCCACGTGTAAGCTTCATCCCATTCTAGACTATGATAACTATGATTCCTAGCTAAATCAGGATACGAAGGATGCCTACTAGAAGGCCCTAGCTCAAAAGGGTTTCCATCTAGAAGGGTCCACCAAATTATGTCCCTCAATTGGGCAGCTCCCATGTATAAGCCCCAAACCCATATGAACTAAAAGAACTCTAATTCCTGACCAAATCAGGATATGTATAAATCCTACCAGAAGGCCCGAGCTCAAAAAGGGTTCCCATCCAAAAAGGCATCACCCAATCATGTTCCTTCAATTGGGAAAATTATATGTGTAATCCCCACACAATCTGAACTATGTGGGTTCTGATACCTTTATCGAGGATACAAAGAAATCCCTCCTTGTAGGCATGATCCCAACATCAAGTCACCTTTTTCCCCCCTAGATGATGATAATCTTCAAAGGGCCTTATAATATGGCTCAAGTCAGCATCACCTCCATAGAATCAAATATATGCATGTCTACAACGATCTTGCAATCCAAGGGTATCCTGTGGACAAAAACATCAGGAAGAAACCAAGGATTCAAGAACATATGAACAATACATAAATCTATAAGAGAGTCCCAAAATAGGCAACAATATTCCCTCGGAAGGGAGCAGTGAGCCTGACCTCCCATCCTCTCGACTAATGAAGTCCTTAAGCATCGTTGTCCAAATCTTCAGCCAACGAGTTCCTACCTTTGGAAAGAAATTCAATGAATCATGGAGACTAGGGTCATTGGGTGTTCTTTCATCCACGAATAAATCCATTGGAGACCATCTGAGGAATTTATATCTGAGAAGGACCAATTGCATGAGTGCTTAAACCGCACAAAATCACCCATTGGGACCAATAGTTCCTACAAGGTTAATTCAACCTTTTCTAATGGATAATGACGCTGAGTGAGTCGAAACAACGAAATGATAAATTCTATGAGAACCAATTTCTACAAAAAAAATGGGTAGGTCATGATCCACATCATTCCATTTCCGAATCTCTAATAAATGGGCCATCTCAGAGGTGGAATAGATACCAACTATAGCATCCTGCATTTTTATGACATAACTTTTCATTTTATTTTACAAGCAGAGGATCTTTAAAGCATTGTGTCTTGTAAAAAGGTACATAATACATGAAAAATTATAAAATTCACTTAATCCTCTTGAAAGGCTTCTTGAAAGTTTCATCTTAGGTAAAATTATTTCATCTCATAACCTGGATACATACATCAAAGGAAAGGGTGAGAAGAAGTCCCATTAAGGGAAAACAAGTGAAGCAGTTTACATGTGAACTTGAGCGATTTCAACAAGAACATGAGGTATATTGTAAAGAAATGATAAAGAGGAAAACCATATAAATAATAACACGAATAATAACTTGAAAACATGTCTGCAACATTTAATTTATACATTCATAAGCATATCACAAAGGCCCATCCCCATGGTGTCACAAAAATTAACAAGGTTATTCACCAAGGTATCATAAAACTTGTCATCCCTAGAGATTAATTTCGTTACCCAATACATTGGATTGATATCAGGGAGCACCCATAATATGTCATTTTTTTCATGTGATCTACATATATCATAATCAAAAATAACAAAAATAACACAAAGAGAATAAAATAAATGGTTTTATATCAAAATCATGGCGTTTTAAAAAGTTCTTAAAAACATGATCATTATTTGATTTATAACCCATGGTAAGGGAATGCGGGATTTAGGTATGAAAATTCCAGAATAAAATAAAAATATTTCTGTCCTTGATAAATACCACTAGAAAAGATAGAATTTGGGGTATTCATATAAGTAAAATAAAATATTTTCTTGATAAAAAGAGAGATTTTGAGATGGAATTTCTGCAATATAACAGCTCTGCAACATGGTTTTAGAAAACATTAAAAAGAGATGGGATATAGGTAAAACATTCATAAGAGAGTCATAATATATTATAAAGACATAATAACATGGAGATAAGAACAAGGTATTTAAATTTTCAAGACATTCCACATAAAATAGAATTTGAAAGAATAAGAGAAGTTGTTAATTCCATTATGAAAATTTGGAAGCCTAACGACGTCACTTAAAAATTCAGAAAATCCGTTGATGAGAGAGAAAATGGTCTATAATAATTTGGACATAAAATGGTCATAGATATGGATATAGAATAACATATCCCAACAGAATAAAATGGAAATGAAAAGACATAACTTAAAAATAAGTTTGTACTAAAAGAGGATGGTGAAAGGTTCACTTATGTTGAAGAGTGACTTCCAAAACTCAAAGATTGGGACATTGGGGGTATGAGAAAACCATGGGAGGAAAAAATACCAGAGATTAATTTTGGGGGAATTGGGAATGAATATAATGAATAAAAGGATTGTTATTTATAGAAAAAGTGGGGGAATATTTTATTAATTTCCAAGGGGCACCTCATTAGTGGTATTTGAAAAAACCATGGGCTTCCCAGGGTATTTTCCCATGGTATTAGACACTTCGGACAAATCATAACATATTTTACTATACCAAAGTCTACCAGAATTCTATATTAACTATTATATCATTATGATGTCATTAAACAAACAGAAAACTCAAAACTGTAATTTTATTATTCACAAAAAATTTAAGTATTGTAGAAAAATACCAAAAAATTACCCCAACCATTTTTCATAGTGTAGAAGTCAAAAATGTAATCAATTTTTTAAAAATAATATTCTAATTATTTTTAATTTAATTTTAAAATAAAATCATATTTTATTCCAAAAAACAACTTTATAACTAAAACTCGTTTTATAACACTTTGATAATTTAATCCAGGTCCCATTAATTTATATTATAACCATAAAAAAATAAAGTAACAATTTATGATTACATTTTATGAAAATAAATTTTTATTTTAAATTATTAAATTAATCATAAAATTTTAATTAAAATATTTATGACATAAAAAATAGCAATACTTACACTATGATTGTTTTTTCACTTATACGTTGTTAAATTGTATTTATAAATTCGTGGTTGGATTTTCTAAATTTTTTGGCCGATTTACCAAACATTACTATTCATATAGGTATGTTAATATTCATAAGGGCTGGTTATGATTCATAAATTTTTTTTCTTAACAGACTCATAATTTCTTACTGATCACAACCGTATATGTCCGTTTTTTTAAAATAATTTTACATTATTATTTATTTAATGTATAAAAAATATTTTAAAATAATCCTTTTTTTCAATATTCATTAGTAATAAGAAACTTCTGAAAGTTAATATTGTATTTATTTTGACATTTGAAATTCCAAAAAAATTTACCATACTAATAAATCACAATTTTATTTATACAAAATGATTACCCAAAGTAATTAAGGCATCGTTACATAGCCCCTTATAACACATCAATAATCCCTAAGAGTAAGGTGTGTAATGGTGATAGAATCATGGGGCGGCTCAAACAACATTTCTCATGTGGTGATTTATATTAGCTTTAAATTATCCCATATGTGATTCTATTTAAGCTTAACATGTTGAATATTGTCTTGGGCTTTGTCCAGGGCAATGCCAAATGATGCTACCTTTTTCCCAAGCTCCGAGAGTTTGGAATCATATGACCTTGAGTCTACTGGATGAGGCCACTAAATCTTTTTTCTGCATTATTTATCTATTATTATGTCTATTTGAAACAACAAATATAATATTAAAATTTATTATCATTTTCAATAGTCATATAACGATAAAAACTAGATGTTTAAATTTAAATTATACTTTTATAGTTTTATTGATTATGACATAGTAAAATATATATTTTTAGGAAATAAAATATTTTTCAAAAGTTCAGGTAGTTACAATGTGATCAAAATTAATCAAAAGGGTTCACCAGTTTAAAATGAAATTTTACTAAAAAAGACAAATAACGTACTAAAAATTAAAAAAACATGTCCAATTTTTTTGATACTTTAGGAAAATGATCCACAAGTCATTTGAGATGTTTTGGAATCAACTGAACCACAAAAAATCAATGTTCTACTATCTTTGTAGTAGTGTATCCAAAAGGTGGAGGCCCCTTGTAGTCTTAAAACTCACATGATAGATCACCATTGAGGATAATGGTTTCCCTCAACCGCATTCAATCAAACCCATGAGTCCCCCAAGGCATTGAAAAATAAAATAAAGGAAATAAAAGGGGAGGAGGCTAGAGCCACTAGCGGTTGTAAACATCTCGTGGCTCACCCCTCGAAAGCTGAAAGACATCGTGAGACATCGGAGCCATGTCCACCTCATCATTCAAAATACCCTCGACATATAATCCTCATCCCATGAAAAGACTTGGGTTATCTAGGTGACCTCACACTTCCCCTTTAGTGTCCCCAAGGAAAAATGAATAGAGTTGTCCTTGAAATGCTTTTTCATCTCTATAGGACCATTATTGGTCATGTGATTCATCATCAAAGGTAGAGTAATTTTCTTTGAAATAACTCATGTATTCTCGTATAAACCTATACCTTTGTAAAATAAACAAAGAAAATAAAAAGATTAGGAGTCGGGAGACTCTGATGGTTGTAAAACCCTTGCGATGTGTTATGGTCGTGCATAAAACAATCTTGCAAAAATCCATGGAAAGCAAGCTTGATCTCGTGAAATACCTTGGATATGTCAATATGAAAATATCAAAGTCCTTTGGCATGACCAAATTATTCCAAAAATTAATAATTAATTGATAAATATTCCAATAAATTAGGCATTATTAGGAGGGACTTGTGATCTTTTAAAATAATGTGATTTCATAGGAAAGATCCACGATAGAGACTTGTGAAACTGAAGCCCGTCACTGATTCTATCCTAGATTCACGTGATAAGCATCGTGAAAAGTGGTGAACAAACATAGTGGTTTTTCCTATAAATCACCCCATCATGAAAAGTGTACTCCTATATCACCATGTTCTACCACTACCACTGCAAAGATGAGAAGTTGGTCCCTTTTCATCCAAGTGCAAGAGCTGATTTCTCAGAGTGGCTGATCTTACAGCCAAAAAGGCATCCCGTCAGGTAAATTTTTAGAACTAGTAGATAAATCATGTTCCATGCATCAATAAATTCTTCTCATCACTCATAGATTATGTTAATTTCGTTTGTAGGTGTTGGAACCAGGTTCTTCAAAGCATGATTTGGTGTATGGTTTGTGTTTGTTGTCAATCCTCATTGGAAGTTCAGGGTGTGTACCAACAAAGTGATCATACCGTTCAAGCAGAAAACAGTAGTGAAGGTGGCGCTGTTTCCCAGTGTTTGCCAAATTTTTGGGCCTAAAAACCGGCCAATAAAGTAAAGTGTTTTTGGAAAAGGTACTTGCACGCCGTGCTCTTGGAGGATGAAAGACTTGCGCGCCATATGATTTTGAGGATCAGAACATCAAAATTTGGCTAAGGCAAGAAGGTCGCGCAAGTGTTGGTTGGGTCGCGCAAGTGAGTTGCGCGACAGAGTTTATTGAAGACAAGACTTGCGCGCCGTCGAGGACTTGCGCGCCGCCGCGCAGGGGGTCCAGTTTGCCTATATATACTGGACCACCCCTCTTCATTTGGAACGGAGTTCAAGCCCGAGAGATTGTTCGAGCTCTCGTCGCGCAGGTGGTTGAGTCGCGCAGGTGGTTGTTTTGTCGCGCAAGTAGAGCTTGCGCGCCGGTGTTTGGCTGTGCGCCCAAGGTGGTTTGGAAGAGAAAGGAAGTGGACCGCGCAAGTTTGTAGTTGGGGAAGGAAGAGTCGCGCAACTGTGTTGATGACACTTGCGCGCCAGTGTGGACTTGCGCGCCGTAGTGGGACTTGCGCGACTGTCTTGGAGAAGCGCGCCTGGTTTTGCTGAAGCCCACCGACGTGTTTGGAGCTGCACGAAAGCCGAGAGACTACTCAATTCATTCGAGGAAAAGTGATATTCTTCTTCTGGTGAGAGTCGAACTTCAATAGAGCATCTACATACAACAAAGGATGCACTCTTATGCAAATGAAGAAGAGACCTTCACGTCTATAAACTGAGTGGGACTTCACTAACGGCAGTGACCCAGGGGGAGTCAATGGGAGTGACCCGAGGGACGCAGTGAACTATCCCTGAACTATTGTAAAGGCAGTGAGCCTGGGACAGAGTGTCTGTACCCGAACTTTTGTATCCGCAGCTAGTGAAGCATAGTGGATTTAGGTACGACCGGCAACCTGTCGGCGTATGCTCCTTGGACGTAGCCCTTAGTGGTGAACCAAGTAAAAGTGGCTGTGTCTTCTCTGTGCATGTGAATGTTTTCATTTTGATCATAATCATCATACAGGTTCAACAAGTTCCTACCAACGTGGGAACAAGATCCAACACATTAAAAGAAAAAGTGGTCACCCTGATTCACCCCTCCCCTCTCAGGGTGTCCCGGGGTCCTTCAAGTGGTATCAGAGGGTAAAGGTTGCTGGTGTTGAATCTGACCTTCTTCATCATGGAAAACGCCGTCAATGTCAGGGGAGTCCCTCACTTCGATGGAAGCAATTTCCAGATCTGGAAGAACAGAATGAGATCTCATCTAAGATCTCTTGGAATGGAAGTTCTTTTTTCTACTATGCAAGGAATACATGTCACTGATCCAACAGGTCTGGCTATGACTGAAACAGACAGGAAACTTCTTGATGCAGATGCTAAAGCACAGAATGCTCTCACTACAGCCCTTTCTGATCAGATTTACCTGAAGGTGATGAATTGCACCTCAGCAAAATCCATGTGGGATAAACTTGAGAATATTTATGAAGGAGGCAGCAAAGTGAAGGAGGCGAAACTACAAGTGCTTCACAATCGTTTTGATGATCTGAAGATGCATCCAGACGAGAATGCAGACTCTTTCTTCAATCGAATTACTGAAGTGGTTGGAGCAATTCGGGGTTTAGGCGAAGAAATCAAAGACATTGACATTGTAAAGAAAATATTAAGAAGACTTCCACCTCTGTATAATGCTAAGGTGTCAGCCCTTGAGGAAAGAGATCTCTCCAAAATCTCTCTAGATGATCTACTGAGCAGCTTGGTAGCATATGAAATGAGAGTCAAACCAGAAGATGCTACGACTCGGGTGAGCAAGGAAATGGCATTCAAGGCCATGGATAAATTGAAAATCTCAAAGGATAGTAGCGGTGATGATGACGAAGAGAAAGAAATTCTTTCTCTCATTGCAAAGAAGTTCCAGAAGGGGAAAGGGAAATTCAAAGGGAAGTTACCTCTCGCATGTTTCCGTTGTGGAAAAGTTGGGCACATTGCCTCTCAGTGCTTGAAGAATATCAATGATGATGACAGTGAAGATGAAAACTTCAAGAAGCCTCAGAGAAGGTTCTTCAAAAATGGAGACTTCAAATCTGGAAAGAAAATGCAGAGGAAGAGTTTTGTCTGTGAAGAGGAAGAAGATGACAATGAATTCTGTGATGAAGAAGAACCTGAATTCAAAACTGGGAACCATGCTTCTATGATGGCCACTGTTGAAAAGTCAGAAGATACTGATGGAGAAAAACAACTGAGAACTTGTGTAGATCCTAAGGTTCAACTTAAGGATGCAGTTAGTAAGCTTAAAATCAAATTTAAGAGCTGCAATAAGTGGAAATAAATTGTAGAAGAATCGACTGAATATGTTGATCAACTTGAAGCTGAAATTGAACGACTAGAAGAATTTGTGAAGGTACAGTCTAAAATAATTGAAAGCAATGATGATGTAGTTGATCTGAAGCTGAGAATTGAAGAGCAGGCAAAGGTCATCAATGACCTCACATCCAGACTGGATGAAAAATCCAAGACTACTGAGGGTCTTGAGGAAGAAGTAGTTACTCTAAGGAGTAAACTGGAGACTGAATCAGTTCCAAAAGAATCAAGGAAGAAAATATAGTTCGGAAGATTCTCAGATGCAGAATTACTTGCAAGAGCCAAGTGTGGTTCTGATGGGGTTGGAAAAGTCTTGAGTGATCAAAGACCCGCTTTCATGGGAAAGAGTGGAATTGGCTGTGAGGCTGAGTCATCAACTGCTGGAAGTGAAAAGATCCAAAAGAAAGACAAGATGAAAGTTGAACATGATGAAATGTTACCTAGAGTGCTAAAAAGGGAACCCCCAATCCAAACTAAAAGGAGACCTGAAAATTATCCTCAAACATTTAGAAATGACAGACAGTCTTACTACTCTCCCAAGGAAGAAGGTATAAGGAGAAATTCAAGTGAGAAGACATTTCCTCTCATGAAGTGTCAGTTTTGTGGCTATCTGGTCCATACCATGTCTTATTGTGAAGAGGCAAGAAGCTATCTGAATGGAGAAGATATAGATGCTCAACAAAGGAGAACAATCTCATATCCTAATTCTCATAGAAGAAATAATTTCTATGGATATTGTTTTCGTTGTTCTAACTTTGGTCATAAGTCCGTTAATTGCAGGCAGAGAAGAGACATAGACACCTCATACCGAAGTTCAAGACAAGTCAAGTCTCATCAGCAAGTCAGTGTTGCTCTTTTAAACAGGTTCTCACCTCTCACAGAAGACTTTGACTATGAAGAACCTGGGTATGTGGAAGAGATAGTTGAAAGGCCATCAGTCCTATATACTCAATCTAATGTCTCATGGAAGGAAAGGAAGAAGATTGAGAAATCGAACCTTGCAGAGGTAGCCCTCAAAGCTACAAAGAACAACAGTACCTGGATTCTGGATAGCGGTTGTTCATCTCATATGATGGGTAATGCCGGCCTACTAACGAATATCATAAAGAATGTTGATGGTACAGTAATATTTGGTAATTATGGGGCTCTGAAAATCAAAGTGAGTGGAAGTACCCAATTAGCTAATGGAGAACTAAAGAAGACTGAAGTCCTTTACGTAGATGGCCTACGCCATAATCTCCTTAGTGTGAGTCAACTCTGTGACTCAGGACTTATAGTTACTTTTAATCAGAAAGGCTGCACCATCAAGGGAAAAACCGGCAATTCACTTATGAAAGGATGCAGAACAGAAGGCAACTTGTATCAGGTTGATAGTGAAGAAAATGTATGTTACATGACTGTTGAAGAAGAAAACAATTTTTGGCATCGGAGATTGGGACACATCAATCAACAAGACATGGAGAAAATATCAAAATTGAGAATTGTCATGGACATCCCCAACCTGAAGTGTGAGTGTGAAAAATCCTGTGATGCTTGTATTCGTGGGAAGCTGGTCTGCAGTTCATATCGGCCAAAGAAGAAAAAGGCATCTCACCTTCTTGATCTGATTCATACAGATGTTTGTGGTCCAATAAATGTTGCTGGAACTCATGGAGAAAGGTACTTTGTCCTTTTCATAGATGATTACAGTCGAATGGCATGTGTGATGGTCATTCACCGGAAACGACAGGTCCTTGACTGCATGAAAACATATCGGTGAATCGCCGAGAATGATACTGGACGAACAATCAAAGTGTTGCGATCTGACAATGGAGGAGAATACACGTCCATTGAATTTGAAAATTATCTGGAGAAGCATGGGATACAACATGAGGTAGCTGCTGTGAGAACTCCACAACAAAATGGAGTTGTTGAACGAAGGAATCGACAGGTGAACAACATGGCACGAACTATGCTGATTGAGAGTCGTATTCCACGGCATTACTGGAAAGAGGCTGTTCAAGCTACAGTGTACATTCAGAATCGAACAGGACTTTATATGGGTGAGACAAAGACACCATATGAATTGTGGCATGGACGGAAGCCTTCTCTAAAATACTTTCGTGTCTTTGGAAGTAAGTGCTTCATCAGGAACAAAGAAGGAAACCAGGGGAAATATGGTGACAATGCAGATGAAGGAATCTTCCTCGGTTACTCAATGAACAGAAAAGCCTACAAATGTTTCAACAATCGTTTGGGAAGGATTATGGAAAGCAATGATGTTAAGATAATTGAAGAGAAAACCACAAATGCTTCACGGACGTCATATGATGATGTGATAGAAAGTCATGAAGAATGTGAACATGAAGAACCTACAAATGCAGAAATAGAGGAAGCTGTTCAAAACACTCATCAATCACATGATGATGTTGACTCAGAAGAAGAATCTGAAGAAGAAACTATGGCTGAAGAGAATACTACTGAACCTCGCACGAGAAATCGAAGAGCTGAGATTGATCCATCCAACATAATTGGGGATAGGAGTGCACCCACTCAAACCAGAAGGATGAGGAATACCACACAATCTGCATTTCTATCAGTTGTAGAGCCATCCTCATTCGAAGAAGCTGCAAAAGATGAATCTTGGGTGAAAGCCATGAATGATGAATTAGATCAGATTGATAAGAATCAGACATGGGATCTTGTCCAGAGACCCGAAGGTCACAATGTGATTGGTACCAAATGGATCTTCAAAAATAAGTTTGATGAGCATGGAAGTGTCATCAGAAACAAGGCACGACTGGTATGTAAAGGATACTCTCAGATTGAAGGCATTGATGTTGAAGAAACCTTTGCTCCAGTGGCTAGACTGGAGTCAATCAGGCTTTTCCTTGCCATGGCACTCCAAAGAGGATATAAAGTATATCAAATGGATGTCAAGACAGCATTCTTGAATGGTGTACTCGAAGAAGAAGTCTACATTGAACAACCAGTGGGCTTTGTCTTGGGTACCGATGAAACAAAGGTCTGCAAACTAAAGAAAGCTCTATATGGTTTGAAGCAGGCACCACAGGCGTGGTACTCACGGCTAGATTCATATCTAAAGAAGTTGGAATTCAAAATAGGAGGAGTTGATCACAATCTCTATGTGAAGAATTCTCCAAAAGATCAATTCATGGTTCTTGTCTACGTTGATGATATCATATTTGGTGGCAGTAGGAAGAAATCAGTGGATGAATTTTCCAACCACATGAAATCAGAATTTGAAATGTCTATGATTGGGGAGCTCACATATTTCTTGGGGCTGCAAGTGATTCAAAAGAAGGAATACACATTCATTTCTCAGGAAAAATATGCAAGAGAGCTGCTGAAGAAGTTCAATATGCAAGACTCCAAACCAATGTCAACTCCGATTGCAGTTGGAACTAAACTTGGAAAGCATGAGGATGGGAACTCTGTTGATCCCACCATGTACAGGAGGATCATTGGCAGCCTACTGTACCTGACAGCGACAAGGCCGGATATTGTCTTTGCAACATGCCTTGCGGCCTGCTTTCAGAGTAATCCAAAGGAGGAACATATGGCAGCAGTAAAAAGAATCACGAGGTACATTCAAGGTACACATAACTTCGGGTTATTTTTTGCTGCAGGCAGGGACAGTGAATTATCAGCATTTTCTGATGCTGACTGGGCTGGTGATGTTGTAGATAGAAAGTCCACTAGTGGTGGAGCTTTCTATATTGGGCAGAAATGTGTTGGCTGGTTGAGCAAGAAACAAGAAAGTACTTCTCTTAGTACTGCTGAAGCTGAATATATCTCCGCCACAAAAGCATGTACTCAACTTCTTTGGATGAAGCAGCAGCTAATAGATATTGGTGATAAGGTGCAGCAACCAATGGTTATTTATTGTGATAACAAAAGTGCAATTGATCTTACGAAGAATCCGGTTCAGCATTCTCGTACAAAACATATTGAAATACGGTATCATTTTATCAAAGAAAAGGTTGAACAAGGCGTGATTAAAATGGATCATGTTGGAACAAATGAGCAAGTGGCTGATATCCTAACCAAGCCATTGTTCGCGGCTGTGTTCGAGAAGCATCGGTTGAACCTCAGTGTTCGACCACCTCCTACTGCATAAGGAGGCTCCGGAAGTCCCCTCTCCTCGTTTGTTTTAACTGTTTTTATCTGCTTATGACTGTGATGCAGGTTTATGGGGGAGATACTATCCAGGGGGAGTATGGCTTGAGCTGAACGTTGAACAAACTTTTCGGTCTTTGGTTTTATTGTCAATGGGGGAGAAAGGCATAAATTCAAGGCAAGAAATTCTTCTGTGATGAGAAGTGTAAGATTGTGATGAGAAGTTTAATAAGGATAACATCGGGCGTCATGGAGAATTTCAAAACACTAAGACCCAATTCAAGCTTTCTCTCTTGTTTTCTACACCGAGCATTGCTCACGTAGACTTAGAGTGTTGGCTGAGTTGATTCTTGCGTTTTGGATTTGCTCATGGTTGGAGATCTTTTGAATTTATTCTGATTGCTAACAAACCCAAAGGGGGAGATTGTTGGAACCAGGTTCTTCAAAGCATGATTTGGTGTATGGTTTGTGTTTGTTGTCAATCCTCAGTGGAAGTTCAGGGTGTGTACCAACAAAGTGATCATACCGTTCAAGCAGAAAACAGTAGTGAAGGTGGCGCTGTTTCCCAGTGTTTGCCAAATTTTTGGGCCTAAAAATCGGCCAATAAAGTAAAGTGTTTTTGGCAAAGGTACTTGCGCGCCGTGCTCTTGGAGGATGAAAGACTTGCGCGCCATATGATTTTGAGGATCAGAACATCAAAATTTGGCTAAGGCAAGAAGGTCGCGCAAGTGTTGGTTGGGTCGCGCAAGTGAGTTGCGCGACAGAGTTTATTGAAGACAAGACTTGTGCGCCGTCGAGGACTTGCGCGCCGCCGCGCAGGGGGTCCAGTTTGCCTATAAATACTGGACCACACCTCCTCATTTGGAACGGAGTTCAAGGCCGAGAGATTGTTCGAGCTCTCGTCGCGCAGGTGGTTGAGTCGCGCAGGTGGTTGTTTTGTCGCGCAAGTACAGCTTGCGCGCCGGTGTTTGGCTGTGCGCCCAAGGTGGTTTGGAAGAGAAAGGAAGTGGACCGCGCAAGTTTGTAGTTGGGGAAGGAAGAGTCGCGCAACTGTGTTGATGACACTTGCGCGCCAGTGTGGACTTGCGCGCCGTAGTGGGACTTGCGCGACTGTCTTGGAGAAGCGCGCCTGGTTTTGCTGAAGCCCACCGACGTGTTTGGAGCTGCACGAAAGCCGAGAGACTACTCGGTTCATTCGAGGAAAAGTGATATTCTTCTTCTGGTGAGAGTCGGACTTCAATAGAGCATCTACATACAACAAAGGATGCACTCTTATGCAAATGAAGAAGAGACCTTCACGTCTATAAACTGAGTGGGACTTCACCAACGGCAGTGACCCAGGGGGAGTCAACGGGAGTGACCCGAGGGACGCAGTGAGCTATCCCTGAACTATTGTAAAGGCAGTGAGCCTGGGACAGAGTGTCTGTACCCGAACTTTTGTATCCGCAGCTAGTGAAGCATAGTGGATTTAGGTACGACCGACAACCTGTCGGCGTATGCTCCTTGGACGTAGCCCTTAGTGGTGAACCAAGTAAAAGTGGCTGTGTCTTCTCTGTGCATGTGAATGTTTTCATTTTGATCATAATCATCATACAGGTTCAACAAGTTCCTACCAATGTGGGAACAAGATCCAACACATTAAAAGAAAAAGTGGTCACCCTGATTCACCCCTCCCCTCTCAGGGTGTCCCGGGGTCCTTCAGTAGGGTAATAGAAAGATCATCCAAAAAAACTGCTACATAATGTGACACTTAAAACTAGAAAACATTAAACCAATCTATGGAATGCATAATATAAAATGTAGAAAAAAGGCTAAAAACATAGGAGACATAAGTATTGATCGTACATGATTATCTTCATTAACATCACATAAACCAGTTAGGTCACACGACAACACAAGTTCATGTTTCCCGAATCATGTAAAACTCCTTTGGCATACTATTTGGATCATGTGAAGTCATTTGGACATGTCGAAGAAAATCATATAGCTCCTCCCTGAAATGTCTTCCTGATCTCACGAAGTCTTACGGGCTCATCATCCTAGCCTCATGGTTCAATTTATACAAGTCACTTAACCCCTATGGATTCACCTGTTCATGTCATATAATTCTCATGATAGGACCCCGGAAAGTAAATTGGCTCTCATGATGCCCTTTGGGTACACCAACCAGACCTCGTGATGCCCTCTAGGCATGTTAGATAGGACATTTGACGCCCTCTAAGACATGCCACATTGACTATTGAGATTTCCTCCATATTTTCATCCAAATCTAGAGATTACAATAAGGAAATTAAAATAAATCACATTACACCCTCTAGACAAGACAACCAGGTCATGCGATGGATTCCAGGGTCAGTTAGCCAGGTCTTCTGATATCCTCTGAAAAATATAGCCATGATCATGAGACAAAATTCAATTATTCTATCCAGATTATGATAAGTCCTCTAAATAATTTAGCTAGATCATAAAACTATCATTGTAAATGTTAGGAAGATTCTCTTTGACATAACAAGAAGGCAATCAAATCACATCGAGTGAAAAATCAATGCATGTCAGGCATGAAAATAGGCTTGGTCAGAAGGGAAACATTAGAGTGTATTCCCTAATCAGTGACACAATATGATATATCCATATTATAGATTATCCTCATTGTGTAATCCCTGATCAATAAGAAATCCTTAGTGTGTAATCCCCAATCAATAGGCCAACCTCAGTTTGTAATCCCCGATCAAAATGGAAACCTTAGTGCATAAGCCCTGATCAAAAGGGCAGCCTGAGTGTGCAATCCCCGATAAAAGGGAAACCTTAGGGTGTAAGACCCAATAAACAACTTACCTATCTCTGAGTAATCCCCAAACATTCATAAAACCTAAGGGATAATAATAATATCTTCATGTGTGATCATCCACCTTATCCCATCAATAGGTTAACAGACCATTGAACTACAAGAACTAAAATTCCTTCCATAACCAGGATATGTAGGATTCATTTATAAGGACCGAGCTCGAATAGGCATCCACTTCAGTGTAATTCCCCCCATGTCTCTGAAATTTCATCCATCATGATTCAATCATTCACATGGTATTATCACTCTTCCTCATCCATCAGTGGATGAGAAGTTGGATAATACATGGAAATGATTTTATGTATCATCCATAACTATTCCCCATAATACCTTAAGCCCATCCTTGGTTCAGGGATTAAATATACTTTTAGAAATCTGATTCCTACCGTAACAAAGATAATTAGGGAGATGTTTTAAGCCCTAAGATCAAATAGGAATCCACTTCAGGGTAGGTACCACCATGTTTCTGCCATTTCAACCATCAGGACCCAATCATTCCCAAGGGCAGTTCAGTCTACCTCATCTATCATCAGGGTGGAAATTTAACTGAACTATGATGACTTTGATTCCTACCAAGAGTATGACATGTAACATGCCTCTCTAATGTTCAAGATATATATTAAACATTCCAAGGGTTTTCCCAATACATAATCCCCACATTCATATGTAATGATACTAATTACATGTTATCCCTTATTTCTCATAGCGAGCATAGCTCGCATGGAATTAGGGAGTTGCAATAGTCATATAATTTGCATCACATATCACCTTAGGCTAAGTTAGTCCATCATGTAAGCCCCGATGAGTGTTATGGGATAAATTCCCCTAAATGAGGGAATCCACCTTGAGTCCAATCCGAAGGTAGTAACTGAACTACAATAAATCTGATTCTCTCTATAATTGGGATATGTACAATTTATCCCCGAGATTTGTTCTTGAATACGCAATGCCTCAAAGTAATCATATATTCCCTTTCTGCATGATGTTAAACTGAATGAGATTAATGAAATATGTGGGGTTTGATTCCTTCAATTAGATATATATGTATAATTCTTTATAATGGCACAATCACTTACTCAAAACTTGAACTAACTACCTAAATATTTGAAAAATATAAAGCTCATAGTTATATGACTTCAACATTTATGCACTTTGTAAATAGATGAAGAACCTTAGATACATAAATATGGATTCACAAATGAGATCCTTGTCTTCTACATAAAGAGATATTAACCCATAATTATATTGTTAGGGTAACTGGTCCTATGTTGAGATTAGGAAGTGATTCAATAACGTATCTTAAATCTATGACATAGTTCCGAAGCAGGAAACTGTTCCCCCCAAAATGGCGTGATAAGCTTTGCCTCCCATCCTCTCAACCAATTCGAGTACCTAAATGTTCGTGAGCTTCAAAATTCATATGATTTACTACCATTGTAAAGGAGGTCTGTACCCATTTACAGATGGGGGAACCATTTGGAGTTTCTAGGGAAGACTAATTAAATGTAAAACCCAACGAGATCAATTATGAAAGTCCATAATCCACCACCACCACCCATTAATCATATCGTATGATGAATCCCATCCATTCCCACTCTACCTGAAAAAAAAACATGATTTGTGCGATCATAGTAGAATTTATAATATTTTATGTTGATGACATACTTGTTATTGGAAATTATTTATTGATACTTCACTCTGTAAATATGTTGCAGTGTAAATTATTCTCAATAAAATACATGGGAAAGAAACATACATACTTGGTATGGGGATCTATAAAGATAAATCTAATAAGATTCATGGACTGAGTCAGAACATATATATTGGTAAAGGGATAAAGTGGTTTATCATGGAGAACTCCACAAATAGGTATTTACCAGTGTTGCATCGAATAAATCATAGAAAGATTCAAGACCATTAAAACGATTTATATAGGATGAATATGATTCCTTATGCTTCCTCCTAGGATCTATCATGTATTCCAAGTTATGTACTTTATCTTACATATCATATGATTTGAGAATAATGAGTATATACCAATCCAACTCTGGTGAAATTCATTGGATTTATGTAAAGAGCATCCTTATGTACTTAAGGAAGACTAAGAATATATTCTTGGTATTTGGAGGAGAGGATGAGCTATGGAAAAAGGGTTACACATATGCTAGTTTTCAATCCAAAAAATATGATATGAAATCTAAATTAGGAATCTAATTTTTTCTAAATGGTGGATCTGTTTGTTGGAAAAGTTCTTAACAAGCCACCCTAGTGGATTTGAAAATAGAGGCAAAATACATCACTGCATCAGATTCTGCAATGGAAGCAACTTGGATTTGGAATTTTGTTTTTTAATTTAGAGTGGTTCCTAATATCAACGGATAAATTGAAATATGTTGTGAGAACAATGGTCTTGTTGCTCAAGAAAAGGAACCTTCATCTAATCAAAGTACTAAACATATCCTTTAGAAATGCCATTTCATATGGGATATTGTTGAGAGGGGTAATGTAAAGATCATTCAGGTTGATATATATAAAAATGTAGCAGAACTGTTAAAAAACCATTACTATATTAATGACATGAGGTTTATATAGATTCTCTAGGTGTTAAACATAATAGATATTGGTTGTAATGGTTTCAAATGTATCATGTTATTATAATAATGTCAATGTCCATTTATAACTCATTCATGTGTACTACAATTTATCTTATATGAATGGTAAAATGATAAATATACCATCAAAGTACATGATTTGGATTTCCCCTAACAGATGATCATCATGGAGTATAATGGGTTAAGATGATATGTAAGGGCCAGCTTAAATATGTTCTTATATCCATGTAAAAGGGTTGTATATGAAACACTGAAGAATAAATTCTTGAGGTAATAAGTATAGACTTATCACTTGGATAGTTACTCTAAAGTATATCTCATTAAATGTAAATAAATCATGTATATACTAAAGTATGTACACTTATTATAATATCTTATTACTTGAGGTTGGAGATATACCTATCAAGATAACCTTTATACTTTGGTACCCTACATAAAAAAGTCACCATATGAACTTTTCAAAACAAGGGGTGTTTGGGTATGTTTCTGACCATATCATTGATTAGATTACAACCATGATGAAATTTTTTTCCTTGGATGAAAAGAAAATAAATTTGGACCTTTAATGAATTAGAATGATTAAATGCATGGTCATTCTTAGTTGTTTCACATATGATGTGTTCAACTACTTAGATAAGTTACGTGTGATATTATTATCAGATAAATGATTTAAACATGATGTATTCATCCATTTTGTTATTCTTTTATAGATAATGAAGAAAATAATGAGCTACCAATAATAGATTGAAACATTCCATGTCTATCAGTTAGTCATTATCATGGATATAGAAATTATATATGATACATATGATGTATTTTACATATCTTGTGGTGAATTTTTTTAATATAGACATGTGTATGTTTGATGGAGATCACACTAAAGCCATTAGTAGATTGAGTTGTACTGATGTTTTCTCAAAGTCTGTTATTTGCTTATATATATGAAATTGATATTTCATATTTATTTTTAATGCTTCTAAGGCCCGTATAGTCAAATAGTTAATACCTTGGATAAAGATTAAAATTTGGAAAAAATATCTGTTTAAAATGAAGATATTTTGATGAAAAATCATATCAAAAATATTTAGGATGGATTCCCAAATAGTTGTGAAGTTATGCATAAATTACTTATGGAATTTCAGTGTAAGTGGGAGTTTGTTGGATGTGCACTAATATATATATATATATACATATAATATGATATTGTATATATAAGTGGATATTTAATACATGCATTTGACGAATGTATATTTATTTATGTATTAAATATACATACGATTATATATATATATATATGTTTTTTTGTCCCAAACAGGTATGTTATTAGTTACAAACCATTATGAATGTTTTAATTGATTTAAATTAATTCATTGACAATTTTCAATTAATTAATCATACAATATGAAAATCATATGATTCGTGTTCCCCTTTGAAGGCATAGTGATTTTCTTCATTAGTTCATGATATTTATCATGAATTTCTGTTTTACGTGGTATAAGAAGAATGTAGTTGTAGGTGTTTTCCAAGAACATTGTTTTATAATTTTATTTAAAAATTGATTTTTGATGATATACCTATATATGTTTGGGTTATCTTCCACTATATATGGTCAGATGATGACCATATTAAACCCGTCAGATAGAATCATTGAAAAACCATATTAGTATTAGTAGTGATGTGTACGAGCTGAAAACACGTCAATTAGACATGTGATTTGTCCATAAAGACAAAATAATTAGTTTTTAAATTTTTGATTCCCTTTAAAAACATGCATATGGGGGTCAAAAGCAACTGAATGACCTCTGAATACTATGAAATCAGATGAAAACTATTTTATAATGGTTTGTAAAATGGTAGAATATATGGAATTCCAATCATAGGTTTTTTCTTCTCAATATGGCATAAAATAAACTTTTATTGTTTTAAAACACCAAAATTTATGTTTAATGGTCAGATATATAAATATTGTCCTTATAATGTTGTGTAATAATAGGAATACCTTCTTATTATTATTTGATATGTGTATGAGTAAATGAAATGTGAATCAGACATTCGATATGCTTGTAACGACCGAATAAAAAGTATTAAAGGTTTGATGACCTTGAAAAACGTGAATACGAAGTCAAAATCAACTGAAATACCTCTAAATGCTATAAAATACTAGTATAAAAACAGTATAGTGACTTGTGAATTGGTCGGGCAGACAAAACATCAATCTAAGGTTACATTTTCCATAGATGATTCAAAACATACTTTTAATGTTTTTAAACACCAAAAGATGTGTTTAATGGTCAGATATATAGAAAAAAACCTTAAAATGATATGAAATCATAAAAATACAAAATTAGTATTATTTTTAACATTTATGAGTAGAAATAACATCAATTGGAAGTAAAATATTCCTAGAACGACCAAATATAACCTTTTTAAAATATAAATTCCCATTAAAAACATACTTCATGGGGTCAATACTAACTGAATGACCATTCAATGCTGTGAAATCAAAATATAACAAACATAAATCAAATTTTTAAATAGTGGAGTGGATGGTATGTTAATCTATTTTTTCCCCAAGATCACCAGAAATTAACTTTTATTGTTTTAAAACACCAAAATGTGTGTTCAATGGTCAAATACATAGAAAATGACCAAAAAATGAAGTTAAATAGTATGAAAAAATGTCTTAATATTATTTTTAATGGCATGTTAATTGGACATGCGGTATGTTCAGAATGATCGAATAAGTGTTTTTTAATGTTTTATTTCCCTTAAAAAATATGTGATCGGGGGTCAAACTAATTGAATGACCTCTGAAGGCAATAAAATTATAGGAAAACAACCATATCATTATTTTTGAAATATTAATGTATAAAAAATGTCAATATGAGGTTTTATTTTCATTTGATGATCAAAAAACCTTCTATTATTTTAAAACACAAAAACATGCGTTTATGGAAACATCCAAAACAAGTGACCTTATAATGATATGAAATCATAGGGAAGCCATATTAATATTATTGTTTGACCTGTATAAGAAAATAAAACACCAATTAGACTTGAGTTATACCTATAACAACTGAATAAGAGGTAAAATTTTAAAAAATATTATTAGAAAATGGTAATATATATTCCAAATCAAATGACCTCATACTATTGTAATGAGTTTTAATGGATATATTCTATTACATTTAAATTATTAGTTTTCCGTAATTTTTTTCTATAATGAATATTTTTTTATATTTTTTTATATGATGTCTTATTTGAAGATGGGTGCAGATCTTGGAAGATGATTCGAAAATGAAATTTATGAGGTTTTGATTTTACATATCATGGAGATATTTATTGAATTTTTATATTATAGAAGTTGTTTTTGTTTTTAAATTCTATTGTGATTTTTTTAAATAATAATCTATAGTGTCCACCATATGTAGACCACTAGAAGCTAGACCAATGGCCCCAACAACATCTATTATAGGACAGAATAGGGAACCCTATATAGATCGCTATTTATATGACACTATAGAGTGCCTGACCTGGCCTATAATAGACCCTAATTGATAGACAACATAAGAAATATAAATGTGCCAAATGTGTTTGTTTTTTGGAATCCACTATGGCCAGCATAAGCCTTCAGAGAAGGTTTTATTTAGTAATTGAAATACTTTTTTATACCACTATTTTATTCTATTTTTTCATTGTATATAAAGTCATGAAACATTACCATACCAGTGAAAATTCAATCATGTCATCCTTCTCTATTCATGTGTGTTTGACCGTCATTGTTAACAAAGAATCATCCTTCTCCAAAATGGTCAGAAAAGTAACTGGAACACTAAAAAAGAATTTTATCTTGGGGTATTTCATTAGTACTCAAATTAAATTAGGGAGTACTTGCGACAGAAGCCCTTGCCATGTGATCCTCTTGAGCATGAGTAAGGCCTCCATGGAACCAGTTTTGAGAACTCCCATAAGTGAGGGATGTCAAATTATGTGGCTTTGATTTGAAATTAACAGTTTGAAATTATTCCATTTATATTCCTTTAATATGAATGTATGAAAAATTGTGATTAATTTTATTTTTATTCCCAATTTTATTTCCTCAATGTTTTGTGCACTAGGTCGTGGGATTCCCATGATATCCTCTATATTAGGTTTTTATGTTCGTCCTTCTTGTTTCTCCCTAGGCCCAAGCCATCTTCAACTTTCCTTGTTACTGATCCTTCCTAGAATATCTTCTAGTCATCAATTATTCTACCACCCTCTTGATCTTATCCTTCCACATGCCTGGGTTATGAGGAATTTATTTTGCCCAACTATTCAAATCTCTTTGTGTGGAGGCATCTAGTTAGTTTATTTTTTTTGAGATGTGGTACTATGTTAGGGGAATTGATCACCCATACATACTCTCTCCTTATCCATTCAAATTCATTTTGATATTCCTCTTGTTTTGGATACTCTTTACCCTAATTAAAACCCTTGATCACATTTCTAATGTTTACTTCTTGAGAGATATTCTCTCTGCTTTTCATCCTCCTGAGATTCCTCACATAAACTATTTATGATGGATTATTGATGAAATACCTTAATTTCTATAATGTATGACCTTTTTGAATGTTCCATAATCATCAAAAGAAGACTGAACCCTCAGATCGATTCATTAAACACATGTAAGTTCCAACAACATCAATAGAGAATGACTGTTGAAGAGACACCATCTTCAACATGTAAGTGTCATTGTTACTTCATTTTTTTCGTTTTAATTATATCATTTTTAAATGATTGTATTTTATTATTCCATATTTATCTGTGTTTTCACTTTTATTGTTTAATTTTTTAACTTAATAAAATGAATGTGTGTATGGGTGGGGTTGTTTCCATGTGTGTAGACCCCAAATGGACCGAAGCATGTTAAATATTTTGTTTAATTTTACCTACTTTCTTGATATAGTTTTTGAAACTATATCTTGATTCCAATATATTTTATATTTAATTTTCATGTTTCGGCCATCTCTTAATTCACCTCTACATCCTTTCTTCTTATAATTTAAATTATAAAAACCACAAACATGTTTTTAATTCCAATATATAATTAAATAAATGCATATGTCAATTGATCTAGGTTATTTCTTAGGGGAGTATTCTAAACATCGTCCCTAATAAATTTGTATCATATAATTCAAATAAAAATGGCTTCATCAATGTTCAAAATTAAAAAATTTTATGGTCATAATTACTTCAATTTATAGAGAATTAAAATGAGATCCCTTCTTTTACATCGTGGGTTAATTGGTACGCTTAATAGCCCAAGGAAGCCCATTGTTACCCAAACTATAGATGGGAAGAACTATACTCTATACCAATATACCTCTATTTATATTCATGTTAAGGACCACATTTCATTGTTTCATTATTTAGGTAAACATCCACTTAGAGATGTTTCTTATAAAGAAATTATTGTTGGATTATGGATTAAACTAGAGAAAAACTACCAGACAGATTCACTTGTTGGTAGAATTTATTAAAAACATCCCATGTTTACTTTTAAAGTGAAATATTTTGTTTCTATTATAGGACTTTTGGATGAATTCATTAAAAGATTTCTTGATCTAGCCAATGTTAAGGTTATTTTTTATGTTGAGGATCTTTCCATGATTATTTTAATATATTGAGACAATTCCTATAGAATAATGGTAGAGACTATGATGTATGGTAATGACTCTATAGCCTTATAGGAGGTTAAATCTTCCCTACTCTCTAAGTAATTACATTCTAAACCTAGAGTTAAGGGTGAGGCTAGGAGTCATTTCAAAAGAGGTAGGCCACAAACCAAGGGAAAGAACGATGACTATTTAAATGATGAAAAAAATAATAAAAAAACTAATGTTTAAGTCCATGTCCATGTATACGAATGTTTTTATTATAATTTTGGTAATCTTGGGAATATAAGACCAAATTGTAGAAAAACCAAAATAGAATCCTAAGACTAAATACCGTACTGAACAAACCATTTTATTGGATTCTGGTTATGATACTACAAATGTTTTAAATGTTTCAAGGCATGCACTCACTCATGAGTAGGTCCAAGAATATGGATTCAATTTTCACATTTTTCTTTTTATGGAATATTTATTTTATTTGGTAGAATGGGTAGAGGGAGATATTATTTTAATTAACAATGTGAGGTGTCAATTATTGGGAAGAGGTTCTATTTTCATAAAACTAGATGAACACTCAATAATTTATTTGTTAGATGTTATGCAGGTTCTTAACCTCCATATAAACCTAAAATTTTACGGAATTATATACCATAATGGACCCACTTTTAGGTCTGAATCTGGTTTACTAAAAGTCTCCAGAGGAACTAGAACTATCATCAAGGGTTTTCTTGTTTATGGGTTGTATGTCTTGAATGGGAAGTCCCATTATAAATAGTTGGGTAGTGTATATAAGACCAGTACTGATAATACATTTTTTGGTATAGGTGATTGGGTCATATAAAATCCAATGGTTTTAAAGAACTCTGTAAAAAATATTTTAAACCAACATTACAGTAAGTAATCTTCCTTTTTGAAAATATTGTGTAATGCGTAAAGCTAATAGAGTCAAATTCAATATGTCACATTTTAAAGATATTTTTCATTTAGAATAAATTCATTCTAATTTAAGAGAACTATCTAGGACCACCTCCCATAGAGGAGGGTCTTATTTTGTTACCTTTGTTGATGAATTATCTATAAAGTATTGGATTTTTATACTCAAGATCAAATTTGATGTTTTTGAGACCTTTAAAACTGTAAAAATACTTAATATAAATAATGTTAGAAATAAAACTAAAACCATGAGAACTGAAAATATATTAGAATACCTATATAATAATTTCATTCAGTTAAATGAATCTAATGGTATTGAAAGACACCATGTTAGATAAATCCCTTTACAGAATGGAATTACAGAATATAAAAAAAAGAACTATCCTTTAGTGACTCTGAAGCATGCTCACATGATCAAGTCTGCCCAAGTCATTCAAGAAAGATGTTTCCACTACGGTAGTGTACCTTATAAATAATTTTCAATCATATTTTAATTAGTTTAATTTCCTATAAGAACTTTGGAATAAAAAACCACATTCTCACAATTACCTAAGAGTCTTTCAGTGTATTGCATATTACCATGTCATGACTGATAAACTTGAACCTAGAGCTCTTAAGTGTATTTTTTTGGTTACCATAATGGTATTAAAATTTAAATATTTAGGGTTGATAATCCAGGTACCATAAATGTATAATCATTAGAGATGTTGTGTTTCAAGAATCATGTTCTCCTAACTTTAAACATATCATGAAATAAAATGATGATAAAACCATTGATGAGGATGATTATGTTCAAATGTCAAACCAATTTGAGGTTTCTATATATACTCCTCCAATTGTTCTTCAGCATGTGACCCGAGCTGAATCTAGCTCATGTTATGATTCATATTTAGATAATTAACCTCACGATAAAAATTTTGATTACCAGATGACATGTGATTGAGTAAGAAGGGTATCAAGATCTCTTTTTTGGTTTAATCAATATGATATGGCTTCATTCTATTTTCATGTGTCCTAGGATCTTATAGATGATGACCTTAAACATTACATGAATCATATCACATACAAATATTACAAGTAGTATATCTCTTTAATGGTTGAACATATGATCTACTTAAATAAAAACCTCACTTTTTCTATTATTGACAAACATTAAAATGATAAATTAATTGGCTGTAAATGTATTTGTAAATAAAAGGAGGATAAAAGTACTGAAATTTAATCATAAAGAAGGATTATTTTATAAGGGATCAAAGAGAGAGAATCAAATATTCTAAAATATTTTCACCAGTTGTAAAACATTATTTTATATATATATTTCTTTCCTTTACTCCCCATAAGGAAACTCACATTAGTCAGATGTGAAAAAAATATTTCTTTATGGTGACCTTAATGAGAAATTATATATGACACCTCCTGATATCTCTTCTTAAGAGTTTAAACCCAACCATGTTTTCATTTAAAATAAATCCTTATATGGTTTAAAACAATCTTCAAGGAAATGGTATAGGAAATATATTCCTTTTGTGATGATTAACTATTTTACTAAGAGATAATTTGGAACTTGTGCTTATTACATGTATTTCAAAAATATAACTTTATACCATCTGTTATATATAGATTAAATTTTTATTATATTAAATGACATGAACCTCATTATTTCTATTAATGCTCAACTGAAAGGTATTTTTGAAATGGTTGATTTAGGGGATGAAAATCGAATCCTTGGTGTATAAATTATTAGGGATGGACCTGATAAACTATCTATATCAAAAAATTTATGTATTTAATGTTATTTAGAGATATTTGTTTAAATCTATAAAACCTATAAATGTTCCATTTTCACATCACATTAAACTGTCCTTGAAACATGCAATTACTGATACTACTGATGTAGATTTCATGTATAAAATACATTATACTGACATAGTTGGATATGTTATAACCTCTATGATATGCACCAAACATGATTTTTTTCCTTTAAAATATTCACTCGTAGAAGATTCATGTATAACCTTAGTAATCCACATTGACATGCCCAACAGTGCATTCTTCTGTACTTATCACACACATAAACCCTATAATTATGATATGGAAAAAATGTTGATACTTCTGAATTGACTAATGTATATGTAGATTCTAATAATTCATGCAATATTGATACTAGAAATCCATTAATTAGGTATGTATTCACTACTTTTAGAGGCCCCATATCATGGATATGTAATATGAAACATTAGGATTCTCTTTCAACTACGCAATACGAATACATTGCATTGAATGACGTTGTCAAAGAAGCTTTATGGATCAAGGTTTTGGATTCTAAACATACCCTTAATAATTATGTTGTTATGGTTTATAGTGATATCCAGTCTACCCTAAATATATCCAAAAATATAGTATTCCATGGAAAATCCATGTACATAGATATTAGGGAAGATTTTATTAGAGATATTATAGAATCTGGAATAATATGTATCAACAAGATACATAATAATAATTACCCAACTGATAGTTTGACTACAGTTATGTTATTATCAATATTTAAATACTATTTAGATAGTATGAATTTTGTTACTATTCAATAACTATAGGATTAAGAACATCAAAAATTTCAAATGAAATTGGTGTAGATTTATGAAATTTGGTTTTTTCAATTTTTCATTACATGTTTTATATTCTACCTTTTATACGCCTTTAATATGCATGCATGAAAAATTAGAATTGATTTTCTTTTTATAATCAATTTCATTTACTATAGGTTTTGTAAATTTGGTCATAGGCTTCCCATGAGATCATATATTCTAGGCCATTGAGTTTGGCCTACTTGTTTCTCCCTTGACCCATGCTATCTCACTCTTTCCTTTTCATTATTCCTCCCTTGGATCACTTTTGGAAATATATTTTTATATCACCATTTTGATATTATCCTTCCATATTCTTGGGGTATGTGACATTTTTTTTCTTGACCGTTCGACTCTCTATGCATGGAGGCTTCGGAATTTATGTTTTTTAGGCGTAGCACTGTGGGAAGGGAATGGATCACCCCTAAATTCTCTCTCCTCGGGAATTCCAATTCATTTCCAGCTTCCTCCTAGTTTGTATCCCATTTTCTCCAAAAATAAATCCATATTACCTTTCTAATGTCCAATTCTTGGGATATATAACCATGTACAATAATCCTTCTTAGATTCTTATCATATACTATTTATGGGGGAGTGTTAACGATAACCCTTCATTGTGAAGGTGTGGGTCTTTTTTCAAGTGATCTACAAGCATACGCAGAAGACCAAACCCTCAGATCCACGTGTTTTATGTGCATCTATTCCAAAAATATAATTAGAATAAGATTATCTGAGAACCACTCTATATTAACAATAAGTATTTTAGTTTATTCATTCTTATTTTTTAGTTTATATTTTTCTAATGGTTTTATTTTTCTGTTGCTTATTATCCGGGATTTTTTCTTCAATAATTTTTCTTTTTACATTAATAAAAAATGTGTATGATTGGTGTTCATTACAGTCATGTATGACCCAAAAGAAACTACATAATGTTAAATACTATGTTCAATATTTTCTGTTTCGTAATTTTGATTCTAAAATAATTTCTTGATTTGAAACTGTTTTCTATTTAATTCTCGCATTATGATCTTATCTTAATTCACATATATCACCTTTTGGTTTCTAATTGAAATCATTATAACAGTAAAAGTTTTTTGAATTCAAATACATAATTAAATAATAGTGTGTATTTTTCGATATCGTCTATTTATTGGGGAATATACATAACATTTTCCCCAAAAAGAGAGATATATTTTTGTCTAATACAAAAACATTCACATTTATGAACCTCAGAGAGGCCACCTTGAACTTTATCACCACTAGTGTGTTGGGAAAGGGAAGAGTAATTTTTGTTAGAGGTCACTATATTATCTTTTCATATGATCTCATTAAACGTCCTAGATCAGATAGAGGAATCAGGTAGAAAGTTTCCATATGATCTCATCAGAGATACTAAATCAAACAACAAAATTAGACATACAGTTTTTTGATGATCTTATCAAATGGACAGGATCGGGATGAATTTTTAGATTGGAATTTTCCAGATGATGATAATAGAGGGAACTGCATGGTTCTGATTTATTGTAGAAAAATAAGGTTGAATTTTATCTGGATAGATAATATGGCTAGAGGAATCAGAAAGAGTGGTCAAGATGGATTTTGTACAGAGTCTAGAAGATATATTATTACATTCTTCTTATTGGGAAAGTGAATAAATGTTCCTAAATAATATCAATTTGTTTTGATGCAACACAATGATAATGTTCTAAACCTATTGGTGAAGTTTTCTAAACTTGTTACAAAATATTTATTACAACTTTTTTTCTACAATAAGCACAATAACTATTATTCTTGATCATAGTGATTTCTAAGTGTAAGGATTTGTTTTTTATTATCACCACATAAAAAGAATTTTTTTCTTGTAGATTGTGTGATATTGGATTATTTCAAAACCATTCCAAGGACTAGATATTCTTGCTGATTAGAAAACCTTATAAATAATTTTTTTCTGATAGATATTGTGGAGAGTTTGTTTTTCATAAAAGTTATATCTCTTTAATATTAGGTGAATGTTGTTATAAAAGTTAACATAAAAAATAAAAATACATAATTGATTTTCCCCCTCAATATCTCAGTGGTTACATTGATCTTTTTTTGGCCTTTTTAATTGGTATTAGGGGGATGGTACCCTTCGTTGACTCTTTACTAATGTTTAAAGATAATTTGCTATCAATAATTTTAATTGTTTAAAAAGTAATGATATCTCGGTTTTTTATATAAATAACTATCATATCTAATAATATAGAATGTTTTCATATCTTATATGCCATGGATATGATGTTATGGATGCTACTACAGATAGATTTCAACCATGTGCTGAAAATGTTCCTCTCACTACTTTTGATAAGAAAAATATTGAGAATGATGGAAGGGATAAAAATTATTTAATTTCTTCACTCTCCAAAAGTGAGTTTCTTAGAGTAAATGGAGTTTGTACTACCCAATGTATTTAGGAAAATTAGAATAATATCTAAGATGTAAATAAAAATTTTAAAAACGAAAAGTTACAAATATGGAGGATGAAGTACTATGATATCAAAATGGGTGAGTATGAATCTGTTTGAGAATTATTTACATGGATGAATTATATTGTAAGCACCATAATATATATAAGAAGAAAGATTGAAGATTCAAATATTTCTGAAAATATCTTATGAACTATTCCCAACATGTTTTATTCCAATGTATCATAATTTTAAGATAGATGTCTTGAAACTGTAACTTTGGATGACTTACATATAACTCTAATTAAATATGAAGTGGTAAGAGGGAAAGTTATGAAAATAAATGAAAAAGTTAATTGCTCAATTTCTGTCAAAGTTATCATGAAAGAACAACATAATAATGTTATTAATGATGAAAAACATGGTGACTCCAAAAAAATATGAGGTTAGTGACGATCTTGATATATTTATGTCCTTTTTTTTCTAACAATGTAAAACGAGTCATAGGAAAGCACAAAGTGAAGTTACCAATATAATTTTTCAGTAGTGGATCTATTGGTATTTTTTCTAAAAAATTCACTTGAAGAAAGGTTGAATAAGAAAGTGATTAAGATGATGAAATGTCAAGAATATCCTTAAAGAAACATGATGAACAATATAAATCTTATTCTATGGTAAAGGATAAAAAGTTACCTCAATCCAAAAGGATAATATTTTTGCCTAAGGATAATGAAGATTATGATAGTGAAGTATAAAATGAAAAATTCAATAAAGTTGATATAGAAAACACATTTATTACCAATTTTAATGATGAAATTTTCAATGATGATGAATAGTTCACTAATGATGAAATAATTATTTTGGAATAAGAATAAAATTGGTTATAAGTTTCCTTCAAAATAGTGTTGAAAAAATGTATTCAAAAAATTGTAGGACTTGAGAGAGAAATGAACAAGTTGAAAAGGTAAAGTTCTATAGAAAACAATAAAGAATAATTTATTAACAAAAAATACATGTTACTAGAAGATATTAATCATGTAAATAAATATCTTGAAAAAAATACTAGTTGTTCACATTGAAGTGATGATAAATTTGAAGGGGGGAGAATTAGAACTTTTTCAACAAATGTTATCTAAAGATGAGTAGGGAGTGACAATTTTCCAAGACTATGTTACTGAATTTAGTGGAAGATATGGAAGGTTTTAACCTAATAAATATCAACAAAATTTGACTTCAAAGGCTAAAAAGAAAAATGGATATGTTCAGATTAATAATAAATTTGACAAAATCATGTATTTATCCAAAAAAACAATGTTGAAAATTTATAAGTTTATAAAAGTTCAATGTTGGAATCAAATATTTCTACTATTGTTTATTATGTTTAAGGTGAGAATAAATCCAATTTGAAGGAGAGAATTTTGGATGATTGCAGTAATTTTGGGTCTCAACAATGTTCTAAAGTGGAAATTATGAATGTTATATAAAATCAAGATTACAAATCAATGAACTATGGAAGTTTTAGAAGAAGAAATTCCATTTATGTCTACTATTGGTATCATGGTGGGTATTTATATATTGAAAATGGTTGTTGGTTCAATCAACAACACCACAATAATCTAATTAGAAACTGAAGAAAATATTGAGGTGGAGTCAACACATTCAAAGAAGGAACCCTGATAAAGTGGATATGAATATTTAGAATAGATTATAACCATTAGAAACTACTTATGAATTATGTGAACAGCCATGAGATATTACAAAATGATGTCTTTTTTTATTAATGACATAAAAAATTTATAACAATTCTCAAAATTTAGACATGAAGAAATATAAAGGGAAAGAAAAAGATAATATTGTAGAAAAAGAACTTAAAGATAAAAAAGGAGAATGAAACTAAATTTTTGATATTGGGTTCCGTTCATATATTATTTATGATTTGAATCTTTTGAATAATGTGAAAGATTTTAATGAAGGAATAATGATTTTTGTAAATGATGAATATCTCAGAATCAAACGTGTTAAATCTACTATTATTGTGGATTAAAAGTTGAAATCCATAAAGGTCATGTCTGTTGATGGGATAGAACATAACTTGTTACATGTTTTAAAACGTTTTGATGAATTTAACAAACTTGTTTTCATAAAAGTTTTTTTTGTGAAAATATTAGAAGATGGAAATGTTATTACAAAAATCCAATACACCAAGGAGAACTTGTTTCAAGTTTGTGATATACAAAATTCATGTTATCTTTGTGTTGTGGAAGAAAATAAATTCTTGAATAAATGGATGGGGCTTATGTGTCATTATAATTTGAGAATGTTAAAAAAAATCAGATAGTGTTCCTGATATTCTTAATAGGATAGGAAGAAGAGACTTAAATTGTTCTGTTTTTCATAATTGGAAAATTACAAACCCGGTTCATAAGAATGTTTAAATTCATTTAACACATCCCCATGAGCTGATTCATTTTGATATTTGGGGGATAATTAAAAAACAATAAAATCTCAAAGCTTATTACTTCATTTATTTCATTGATGATTTTACTTTTATTACATGAATTATGTATTTGAAACATAAACCTGAATCTCAAAAAATGATTAAGAGTTTCAGGAGAAAAGAATAAAAATAATTTGGATATTCTATGAAGAAGTTGAAAACGGATAATGGTGATGAATAAAAAATGAATTATTCAGAGATTATATTAAAATATTTGGAATTCATCACGATCTTAGTACAACATATATGAAAAAAATGGTGTTTCTTAAAGATATAATATCCACAAAAATGGAGGTGGGTGAACATGGTATGGGATGTAAAATTTTGGTGGATATGGAAAGAACAATTTTGGGTGAACGTGGTATTTATCGCTATTTATTGAGGCAGGTGACAAGTATAATAATTTATAATCAGATTTGGTGTTTCTTCAGAACAAGTTATGATATGAATCCTTCTAAAAGGTTATACAATGATGTTTTGAGTTTTCAGCATTTAAGGGTTTTTGGGAGTCCCCTTATTATAAAAATAAAAAATTTAAATATTGTAAAATATGATCAATGAGTGTAGGTGGAATGTTTCATGTCCATCATCATAGTGGTACATGATATAGATGTTTCAATGAAGAAACATAAAATATAGATGATTTTTATGACGTAAAATTTCTTAAAAAAATTAAGTTGAAGTTTCACAAAAACTTATTGAAAAGGTGGGTGGGGAATATGAAATAGTTATTATTGAGAAACACGAAAAAATACCAAAAAGGGTGATTCCATGAAAATTGAATATTTTGACTCAGTTGTTTATAGTGATGAGAAAAAACTTCATACATCTCATCCTAGGATGATAAAATAGATAGAGGTAAAAATAATCGGTGGTGATAAACAACTAGATATTCAAATGAGGATAACATCAAAGTTTGTTGCACATAATTCACCACATTAAAAATTTCATCCAAAACATATTAATTATGTTATTTATTATCAAGAGTGGTTTCATGCTATGAATGAATAGTTAGACCAAATTTAGAATAAAGAAAAGTGAGAACATATACCCAAACCAAAAAACAAAAATTTTATTGGTACAAAGTGTATGTTCTGAGAAAAATTAAAATGAAGACAGTGATGTGATAAAAAAATCGATTTTTTTAAAAAGTCTACAAAAAAATTGAAGACATTTATTATTATGATACATTTTCTCCAGTACCAAGGTTAGAAACAATTAGAATATTTCTTGTTATTATTGCACAATGAGGTTATAAATTTTTTTGTATGGATGTAAAGTCATCTTTTCATAAAATAGAACTTGATAAAGAAGTTTATAATAAACAACTATGTGGATTCATAATTGGAAAATATGAAATCCATGTTATCTAGTTGAAGAAATCCATTTATGGGTTAAGGAAATCTCCAAGAGATTGGTATTCCAAATTGAATACCTACTAAAGGAATTTAAACATTATGAAAGGAAGAGTTTAAAATAATATTAAAATAAAATAAAATTAGAAGATATATCTCATTTAAATTTTTTATGTTGATGATATTATCTTTTCTTGTAATGATTAAGTAAATTGTGAAAATATTTATGAATATATGTAGATGTTTTTTGATATGTCCATTCTTAGTGAAATGAAATATTTTCTTGGATTAAAAATCTCACAAAATAAGAAATAAATTTCTCAATCTAAAGAAATGTATACTGAGGAACTTCTTAAGATATTTGTGATGGAAAATTAAAAACCTATTTCCACACCAATTTTGGTGTGAACCATGTTTTCTAAAGATGGACAAGGAATGGAAGTTGATTATAAGGAATTCAAAAAGATGATTGGAAGTTTGTTATATCTTACTGTTACAATACTAGAGATTATATATGTTGTTAATTTATGGGAAGTATTCCAAAAGTATTCCAAAATAATCTCATATATTGGTTGTAAAACATTATTAGATAAATCAAATTCACATTAGATTTTAGTATAAAATACAACAAATCAAGAAAAACTAATTTATTTGGTTATATAGATGTTGATTTGGAAGGAAGTGTGGATGATAAAATATTCGTATCTGTTTGAGTTTTCTTTCTGGGGTAAACCTATATGAGTTGGAATAAAAAAAATTAATACTTATCATGGATGAACCTAAATATGTTGTTTCCAATCAATCTATAATATAACTAATGTGGATGAAAAATCAGTTGGAAGATTTTATTGTTGAACTAATGTTACATCTTCTCTTGGGTTGTGACAATCAAATTTATATAAATCCCAATAAAAATATAGTGAAACATTATCATTTAAATAATATTGATATCTAATATCACTTCATCAAAGAGAAAGTGGATAATAATTAACTCAAGTTAGAATATGTTCCGACAATGGAATAAGTTGCTAACATATTCACAAAACATTTACCGACGAATCTTTTTATAATATGAGGTATAACATGGGTGTCTAACCTCCTTACCTCAATGTTTTAGGTAAGTGTATATGTTCCCTCTCTCATATTGTATTTTTATAGTGTTTTTAAGTGGGAGAAAAATGATGTTTCATAAAAAAATCCATTGGTATGTGCTAAAACGTTTTAAAGAAATCATGTATTTTAGTGGAGTTTTTAAAATGGGTAATATGTGATCTCAGTGTGTGAATATGTGAAATATTATAATAGTTTCTAGATTTTATTTTAGGAAACTTTGTTTTTACAGAAAATAATATTTATTTTTTAAATAGTTGGAAATTTTGATATTCAATGATATTGATTCTAAAGTCATGTTTTAGAAAGAATAAGTTTCTTAAGTCACTACTTATGGGAAACATGGTTTTCACATTTAATGATTATTATTTACTACATAGAGTTCAATTGGTAAGGATTATAATTATAGATAAGTGATTTATATAATCATTTACAAAGTTGTAGTGATTTATGATTGTTTGTTGGAAAAAATCCAAAAGGGGAGATTGTTGGACCAAGTTGTTTGGATGTTTGATGTTGGTTGGAAGTTTTGTTTTTTATGTTATTTACATAAATCACCTCACATTGTATAAACTAGTGATTAGAAGAATAATTTTTAGACATAGTTGTTTGGACACATATTTCTTATGAAATTCCATCAATTGAAATTTTCTGTTTCAAATGTTTTTTCTATGTTTACTTGGCTTCAGATGAATCCTTAAAGAATAGAGCTGATCAGAAAGACCAGGGTGAGGTACCAGAATCAAATGGTAATAAATCAGATGATGCTATAAAGATAATAAATATACTAGAATTATGAAAACCTCATGATAGTTTATTTTTGTTAAGGATAAGTTGAATTTTTTTGGACACAAGATTCTTAGATTTGGAGAACTAGACATTGAATTCCAAACATGGAATTCTAAAATCCAGACATCAGATAGTGTTCATTTAAAAAAATCTAGAGATAATTTATTGCAATATATTTCTCAACATAATAAGTCTTATAAAAACATTATATCCAAGAATTTTGTAACAAAGGTAGTAACTTGTTTAGGCATACAAATGTTTCTCATAGAATTTGTTTGAATGGTATCTAGGCTCAAGAATGGACTAAGTGTTAAAATAAGTTTCATGTTTGAATTTTTTTTAAGTATTTAATGTTAAAAAGATGTGAAAGTTGTTGTATCTCATAAGTTATTGGAGAATGAAATTGGTAAATTTCTAAAATTACAAATTAAACAGATGAAACATTGTTATAAATTCATATGTTATATAATATTAGAATTAAATGAAGATGATATTGGTTTTTAGTCAGACAACTAGAGGAGTGATTTAATTGTAATCATAAAAGTAAGATCATTAAAATTCCAGACACCAATATCTAGATAGAGCATTACTGATGATATTTTAAGGGGTGGATAGAATATTGAATGGATTAAGAAGTTGATTAAAGATATATGATATAAAGGTTATCATCATATTGTGAATTCCATATAGAAAATACTTGACATAGTTGAATAGAAATAAGTTCATGGATAAATAAGTCATATAAAATTTTTTCAAACTGAAATGATTATAAATAATTGAGAAGGTAGAGAATCTGGAATTTTAAATATTAAGAAGGTATTTAATAGTAAATATTTTTTTTATAAATTTAGTTTTATGGAAATTTTATGAAAACATCTTATGGAAGTTTTGTTGATGGTTATATATGATCCTAGATGTATTGAGAAGTTTCCAAGTGTTTTAATTTGAGTAGGATTTTTTAATTTTGAATGTTTGTTAGTGGGAAAAAAATTTTTAGTTCCCGTATTTTCTATTTTGAGTGAACCTATATAAAGGGTAAAAGTACAACGTACATATTTACTATTCACCATCCCAATAATTGAGAGCGATGGATTTTGTAGTACCCCAAACATGTAATGGGATTTTTCTCTTAAAACATTCTAGTTATAGCCTATATTTCATGAATCATAGAGCCTATACGGAAAAAACATGGTTACTTATAGGAGATAGCCGTAACCTAGCCATAAAACATATATTTGTCAGCTCTGTCATTTGAATTTTAAAAATCTAACATACACAGTTGTGATCTAGATGAAAATTAGAGTCTGATAGAATTAACTTAATTTTTGGAGAATAGTAATCTACCCTTATGAATAGTAACCTACCCTTATGAATAGTAACATACCCTTATGAATAGTAACCTACCCTTATGGATAGTAATATGAAACTTATTAATGGTATCCATTCCCTTGAATGTATAAATGAATTTAGGCACCTTAAAAATGAAGATGAATATTTTAAGTGTTTATATTTTTAAATTAAATAATTATTTTAAATAAATATTTAATTAATCATATTTAGAAAATTAGTTTGGAAAAATGGACTTCATTTTTGGATTCTATGCATCAAAAAATGGTCAGGGTGAATTTAGGGTATTTTTCTGAAATATTTAAATTTTTTATAAATAGTAAAATGCGATAATTTAAGATAAATGCTAAATAAGGAATTAATGGTGTCATTGATGATGATCTGCTGATGTAGGAAAAATTGGTTCGAAGACACATGCATATATTACTATTATTGGTCAATGAATACTCACTATTGGTTTTATTGAGAGGAAATAATAAATTAATGATTATAATATTAAGAAAACTCATCTCTCATCCACTATATAAACCACCCCTCACCTCCTCTTCCTCCTACACCACTCAAGCTTCAAGCCTTTCCTATATTATGAGAAATAATCTTCCCAAGCCCTCTCCCCACGTCCAAGACCCTCTGGTCTCATCAAAATTCCAAAAACAAATGCCATGAAGATATTATCAAGGAGGAGTACTCAAGAGGTGAACCTTCCTTCACTTTTCTTTCTATTTCTTTTAAAAAGTTCCATTATTTTGTTCCCCCTTCTCACCTAACCTCATCCAAATTACATGATAATTCTATTACCTTACATTTACTGTATTTTAATTGTTCTAATTTAATATTTCATCATAATATCTCTTTTTCCCCTCCTTTTATACAATAAATGCAAACATCGTCCGAGATGTATAAATTTATCACACTCAAGGAAGAAGAGTTTTCAATTGGCATTACTATCTTCAATACTGGTCATGAAAGATTTTAAATTGTTGAACTAGTTCATAATATATGTATCTTATCTTGATTAATGTTTGGAATCTTTACACGTACATAATATGGAAAAATAATACAAAACAAGTTTATTGTGCACAAACCCGCCAAGCCAAATCCAAGCGTTTATTTTTAACTTGTCGAATGAGTCATCCTCATGGTATATAACTAGAATCATTATAAGATCATTTATATCTTTTTAATTTCACTAATAATGTATACCAACAATTCTATATGTTTAACCACATTGTAAATGAACTCCCATTCATGAATACAAGTAAACAAATCATGAAACCAAGTTAGAAAATGCTTCCAAAACAATAAAATTGAATCTCTTAAACCCTTCGAAAAGCCCATTAATGAAATTAATATGGTTATACCATATCCATTACATGTTGAGGTTCTGGAATTATTAATTAATAAAGCTATATTTTATTATTCAGGTCGTTCAGAACAAACAAGAACACCTTCAAGCGTAAGGTAAGGGATCCTCTCTCGCACTTTTGTACATGAATCTCCCTTATATTGTGCCCTCTTATTTGTAATTCCTAATGATGGGGTATGTTTTCGCACCTCCCCCATAATTCCCTTTTAACATATAAATAATGTAATACCCATTTACCTCTCATTAAGCCCTCACAATAACACATGTTACCATGCTGAAATGTTTGAAAGGGGTTTCTCATCTCAATTACATTTCTGTGATATTTTAATTATTCGCCACTTATTTCTTTAATATGGTATATGTGTACATACATTTGATATATAATAACATGTTTTTTTTATATTCATTTTTTTAATGATTCATTTGAGGGTTATTAAGTTCTGGTCTTATGATTCAACCGATTACATTGTGGTAAGAGACTTTGTCTCAACTACAATTTTGTTATGACTAACTTTGTATTGTGCACCTAATAATCCTTATGTGGTGTACCTACTTCCCATTTGAGATCACTTTTCATTTGAAATTATATTTATATTAAATATATATAATCTAATATTATGGATATGTTTGTTGTCTAAACCATATACCATTTTACATACGGTGTTTATTTGGAATGTTATCTTAATTATGGAAATATTGATGAATCTGTATACTCTACTCTATACGGATATTGAAACGGAATATTACTCTTGTATTGAATCAATTTATAAATAATTATTTGGACATGAAGTGGTGGGTGGGTCCTGCTATAGCCCCTCAATCTATCAGTAGGTGTCATGAGACAAATCTGTTGGCGACAAACACTTCAAGTTTGTTTCCAAAAATCCTACGGGTTTCTACCCATAAAACTTAACCATTTTTATAGTATTATGGTTTCATGTCCCAGATACATGATGTCCAAATATTAATAATTTTATGTATTCATTATCTGTTATTACTATCCATGAGGTTTTCACTAAGACAAAATCTATGGATGTAGTTTCATTCTCAGTTTATTAATGGCGTGAGTTTTTCATCTATTCACCATGCCATATTTATTGTGTCAGATTGATTATGATTCACTTATTATTGTATTCATGCTTCTGGTATTTTTAACCCTTACTGAGTGTTTGAGCTCACCCCTTTCATTTTTTAATTTCAACAGGTGACAAATAAGAGATCATTTATTGAGTTCTTGTGGATGCAGTTTTCAGTTTACATTATGTATTGTATTTTGTAAACTTTTCCAATGTAATTTGAGTAACATCTATATATAAAATTTAATCAATAATGCTAAACTAATCATTCCTTTGGGATTTTAATTCCTTCTAACCATGCCTATATAACAAGTAGTGCACCGGCTCCAGTCTAGAGGGTTCGAGGCATTACAGTCGGTATTAGAGGAAATTTAGTAGCAAACATGGAAACTAAATTAGAAAACATAGATTAGAAACAAATCCCTAAGGTAGTATTTAAGGATGAACGTACAAGAATATCCTGTAATTTTGGAGAGGAATAGATTATATGAATCTTTCTAGAAAATACATCCATGTCTAGATACGAGCAAGTATAGGTGGCTCTAGCACAGATGTACCTTGGAGTGAAATCTCTGACAAGGAGTTTTGGGCTTGACTCGAGGTATCCTTGTACATGATAATGGTCCTTGTTGCACTCTTGGTTACAACACTACTAGGGGATATGCTTAGGATAATTCATGTTTTCTTTACAATCCATTATTAAGGATTGAAATGTAAATTATTCCTCAACGAACCCATTTTACTGATTATGGGATTTGCCTTGCGTAAGATCTCAATTTAGGATATGTATGTTGTTAAGTTAAGATTATACATTATGAATCATGCCCTGATCTAGTGTGTGCCATTATTTATCAATGGCATCTAATGGAATAAGGGGAATCTATAATTGTGGGAAAGGTAGGGATCTCCCCACTGATCAGGTCAATAAAGTCAATGTTGGAGAAGATCAAATCATGACCATATTGGGACAACATACTCAGGTTGTAACGAATAACCATTCCACACCTGTGTTGGATCGTTTCATGTGAAAGAATCCCACATCATTCAGTGGGACTACCAATCCAGTGGTTGTTGAGTAATGGATCAAGTCCCTAGAAAATACATTCATTGAATTAAGATGCAATGAAAATGAAAAGGTAGTATTGGCAGTATATTGTCTCAAGGGAGATGCTGATCAATAGTGGTCCTTGATTCATAATACCATAGAGGAAGAATAAATAGAATATATGTTATGGAGGACTTTTAAGGAAATATTCTTCAAAAAATATTTCACTCATGAGCAATGAACCGAAATGAAGAGGAAATTCCTTGGCTTAAAGTAAAGGGAAGAAGACAGTGTTGTAGAGTATGAGGCTACCTTCACAAGGATATCTAGGTATACCATAGAATATGTAAATGACTCTGCACACAATATTGATCATTTTTTATGGTCTTAAGCCAAGTTTTCGAAGGGCACTGGATTCTCAAACATTTTCATCATATGATGAAATTTTATAAAGAAACATCAAAACAGAGAAGGAATTTGTTAGATCAAATTTGTTCAAGGGAAACCAAGATAAAAATGTAGTACTTTAATAACAAAGGGAAAGGTAAAGTGCCAAATAAGAACAAGGGAATGATTAAATTCCCATCATGTGAGAACTGTGGAAAGAATTATCTCGGGAAATGCTTGAAAGTCATGGGAGTTTACTATGAGTATGGAGAAAAGGGTCATATATCTCATGAATGAATGGGGAAGAAACAATTTGAAGATGTTCAATGATAACACTATAGAGAGAGGGGACACTAGGAAAATGAGTGTCCTAAGCGCCAAAGAAACATGCCTCAAAAAAATCCAACAGAGCAAGGGAGAGCATATGCGATTACAATCACAGAAGTAGTGGTTCCTAATGATGTGGTGGCAGGTACTTTAATTGTTTCCTCAAACTTAGCCAAAACATTATTCAATTATGGATCATCGCATTCATTTATATCTTCCTATTATGCCATGAAAATTAGACATGTCCAATTTTATTTAATAAAGAGTTATTAGTTAAAACTCTTTGTGGATGCATCATTGCAACAAAGGGAGGTCGATTTGTCCCCATCGTGACACAAAAAAGTGCTTTAGTTGCTAACTTTATTATCATACCAATGAATTAATTTGATATAATTCTTGGTATGAATTGGTTATCAAATTATGATGCGAAGATATATTTCAAGAAAAATAATGTTACAATTTTTAAAAATGTTGTATAATCTATTATCTTTAGAGAAGAGACCTCACCATCTGATTCTTATCTAGACCCACCCCTAGAAGCTCTGTTAAATGAAATTCTTGGAGATGAAGAAATCCCAATATCTATGGGTGAGGAAGGAAATATTCAAATTGAAGATGTGAACATAGTACAAGAATACATTGATTTATTTCCAGATGATTTACCTAGACATCCTCCAGAGCGGGAAGTTTAGTATTCTATTGATTTAATTCCTGGTTCAAGACCTATATCAAAGACTCCCTATATAATGGACACCGTGGAATTAGTGGATCTAAAGAAACAATTAGAGAAATTGAGTAAAAAGGGATTTATCCAACCTAGTGTTTCTCCATGGGGATCCCTTTTCCTCTTTGTCAAGAAGAAAGTCATATCCATGAGGCTATGAATAGATTACATGAAAATCAATGTTATTTTGATAAATAATAAGTATCCTCTACCCGAGATTGATGATTTATTTGATCAATTTCATGGAGATCAGTACTTTTTGAAGATCAACCTTCGATCTGAATATCATCAGCTAAATGTGAAGAAGGAAGATATTCCTAAGACAGCATTTCGAACCAGGTATGGGCATTACGAGTTTACATTGATGCCTTTTGGACTGACAAATGCACCCTCTATTTTCATGGATTTAATGAATAGAGTTTTCAAGGAATATATTGATAACTTTTTTTTGGTATTCATCGATGATATCCGGGTATAATAAAAAATCTATGAAGACCATGAGAATCACTTGAAGATTATTTTGAAAACACTTAGAAGAAACAAATTATATGGGAAGTTTAGAACATGTGAATTCTGGCTTCAATCATTTTCTTTCTTAGGAAATATTGTCTCTAAGGATTGAATCCCAGTCGATCCAGTAAAAAAAGGTAATCAAAGAATGGCCCATTCTAACAAATATAATTGAGGTTTGCCGTTTTATTGGTTTAGCATGTTACTATCGGCGTTTCGTTCATAATTTTTCCCGACTGGCTAACCCGCTAAGCAAGCTCACATTTAAAGGAGTTATGATTGCGTAAAAAAAATGTATAGAATGATTCGAGTAATTGAAAAAAAATATTGTTCAATGCTCAAATTTTGACACTTCCATCTGGAAGTGATGTATTTTTAATATATATCGATGCATCAAAGCATGGACTGGGTTGCATCCTTATGAAAAATGACAGAGTTTTTGCATATACATCAAGACAGTTTAAGAATCATGAGAAAAATTATCCAACTCATGATCTTGAGTTAGTAGCCGTAATCTTTGCTCTGAAAATATGGAGACATTATCTCTATAGAGAAAGATGTGTGATTTATACGGACCACAAGAGTTTAAAATACATTTTCACATTGAAATAACTCAACATGAGGAAAAGAAGATGGATCTAGTTACTCAAATATTAGGATTGTTCAATACACTACCACCCAGGAAAGGAAAATAATGTGGATGATGCATTAATAAAAAAAGATCGCAGACTTCTAACTCAAATGAGGATCGAAAGAGATCCTATATTCATGGATGTACTAAAGATAGATATGAGAATTGTTAAGGAGAAACATCTTTCCTATTTGAAATGATTTATAAACCATCTTTACTAGAGAAGATAAACATCTCCCAATCTAATGATGAGAATATTCAGAGGAAAATTAATGTTGTTAAGAATAGGATATTGGTAGACTTTGTGTATGAGGAAAGAGTTTTGAAATTTGGGAAGAGTTTATGTGTTCCATCAGTACATGAGCTAAAAAATGGAACTATTAGATGACGCTCATAGCTCAAATTTCACTATACACCCAGGTAGCACAAATATGTATAGAGATCTGAATGAACATTTTTGGTTGGATAATAGAAGCAGGAAATTGCTGACTACGTGTCAATGTGTCCAGTCTGTCAACAAGTGAAAGTAGATAGACAACGTCCCAAGGGAATGATGAAACCTCTACCAATTTCTCTGTTGAAGTGGGATTACATTATGATGTATATTGTAAGAGGACTACCGAGGACACAAAGAAGGAATGATGAAATATGGGTAATTTTTTATTATCTCACAAAATCAACACATTTCCTTCCAATAAGAGAGGATTTACCACTTGAGCACCTGGAATGACATTATATTAATGAGGTTTTAAGACTTAATGGCACACCTCAATCTACAGTGTCCTATTGAGATCACCAGTTTACATCAAAATTCTAGAAAATTCTGCATAAGGATTTGAATACTGAGCTTCGTATGAGTACTTCTTATCACCCTCAAACTGACAGACAGCCTGAAAGGACTATTCAATCTCTAGAAGAAAGGCTGAGATCACGCTTTCTAGACTTTCAATGTATGTGGGATCAATACATTCCATTGGTGTAATTTTCATATGAAAATAGTTTTTATTATAGTATTCAAATGGATCCATATGAAGCATTATATAGAAAGAGATGTTGAACTACAAATTTTTGGATGAAGTTGGTGAGAGAAAACATATAGGCCCAGAACTTATTAAAGGGTCCATGGAAATGGTGAACACAATCCAAGCCCATATAAAAGTATCCCAAAGTAGGTAGAAGAGTTATGCTGACAAATGGATAAAGGATTTGGAATTCCAAGTGGGAGATCATGTCTTTCTGAAAGTATCTCCATGGAGGGGTTTCTTAAGGTTTGGTAAAAAGAGGAAACTTGGCCCCAAGTACATCAGACCATTTGAAATTATGGAATGAATCGGAGCTGTAGCTTACTGTTTAAAAATGCCGCAAAGTCTCTCCAAATATCATGATGTGTTCCATGTGTTATTGTAGAAGAAATACATGCCAGACCCAATCCGTGTACTCACATATGAAGAAATAGAACTGGAACTTGATTAATCATTCTATGAAGAGCCTAACAGGATTCTTGACACAAGGGAGCAGGTATTGAGAAATCGGACAACTCATCTAGTAATGGTTCTTTGGAAAAATCAGAATATAGAATAAGCAACATGGGAACCTGAGGATGTTATGAAGAAGAACCACCCACATCGTTTTCATGGGCTTTATAAATGAAAAATTTCGAGGATGAAATTTCCAAAGGAGGGAATAATGTTGCACCCCAAACATTTTATAGTATGTTTCTTTTAAATACATTCTAGTTATAGCCTATATTTCATGAATCAATGTGCCTCTATGGAACAAAACATGGTTACTTATAATAGATAGCGATAACCTAGCCATAGAACATATATTTGCCATCTCTGTGATTTAAATTTTAAAAATCGAGCATACACGGTTGTCATCAAGATGATAATTAGAGTCTAATAGAATTAACATAATTTTAGTGAATAGTAATCTACCCTTATGAACAGTAACCTACCCTTAGGAATAGTAACTTGCACTTATGTATAGTAATATGACTCTTTTGAATGGTATCCATTCCATTGATTGTATAAATGAATTTAGGCACCTTAAAAATGAAGATGAATATTTTAAGTGTATACTTTTCGATTAAATAATTATTTTAATTAAATATTTAATTAATAATATTTAGAATATTATTTTTTAAAAATGGACTTCATTTTGGGATTCTACACATTGAAAAATGGGTAGGGTGAATTCTTTGGATTTTTCTGAAATACATAAATTTTTGATGAATAGTAAAATGCGATAATTTACGATAAATAGTAAATAAAGAATTTATTGAGTCATTGATGATGATATGATAATGTACACTCAATTGGTTCTAATTCACATGAATATATTACTATTATTAGTCATGGAATACTCACTATTGGTTTTCTTGAGAGGAAATAATAAATTAATGATTATAATATTAAGAAAACTCATCTCCCCTCCACTATATAAACCACCAGTCACACCCTCTTCCTCCAACACCACTCAAGCTTCTAACCTTGCCTAAATTTTTCCAAATACTCTCCCCAATCCCTATCCCCACGTCCAATACCTTCTGGTCTCACCAAAGGTCCAAAAAAATGCCTTAAGAAGATTCTCAAGGAGGTGTACTCAAGAGGTGAACCTTCCTTCTATTTTCTTTCAATTTCATTTACAAAGTTCCATTATTTTGTTCTCCATTATCACCCCCTCATTAAAATTACATGATAATTCCAGTACCTTACATGTAATTTATTTTCATTGTTCTAATTGAATATCTCATCATAATCTCTCTTTTTCCACTCCTTTTATATAATAAATTCAAACACCGTCTGAGATGTTTAAATTTATCACACTCAAGGAAGACGAGTTTTCAATTTGAATTAATATCATAAATACTGGTCATTAAACATTTTCAATGGTTTAAACATGTAATAATATATATATATATATATATTATCTTGATTAATGTTATGAAATCTTTACATGTTCATAAAATGGAATAATAATAAAAAACAAGTTTATTGTGCACAAAACCGACAAGCCAAATCCAAGCGTTTATTTTTAACTCATTGAATGATTAATCCTCATATTATATAACCAGAATAATTATAAGATCATTTGTATCTATTTAATTTAAATAATATTGTATATTTTCAATTCTGGATGTTTAACCACATTTCAAATGAACTTCCATTCATGAATACAAGTAAACAAATCATGAAACAAAGTAAGAAAATGATTCTAAAACAATAAAATCGAATCTCTTAAACCCTTCAAAAAGTCCATTAATGAACTTAATAAGGTGATACCATATCAATTACATGTTTATGAGGTTTTTGAATTATTGATTAATGAATCTAAATTTTATTATTCAGGTCATTAAGAACAAACAAGAACACCTTCGAGTGTAAGGTAAGGGATCCTCTCTCTCACTTTCGTACAAGAATATCCCCTATGTTTTGCCCTTTTATTTTTAATTACTAATGATGGGGTATGTTTTCACACCTCCCCCATACTACCCTTGTGACATATAAACAATTTAATACCCCTTTACCTCTCATTAATCCCTCCCAATAAAACTCGTTACCATGCTGAAATATTTGTAATGGGTGTCTCATCTAACTTTCATTTCTGTGATATTTTCATTGTTCGCCACTTATTTCGTGTATGTGGAATATTTTTACTGACATTAGATATATAATAACATGTTTCTATTTATATTAATTTTATTAAATGATTCATTTTATATTTATTAAGTTCTGGTCATATGATTCGACTGATTACATTGTGGTAAGAGACTTTGTCTCAACTACTATTTTGTTATGACTATCTTTGTATTGTGAACCTAATGATCCTTATGTTGTGTACCTAATTACCATTTTAGAACCCTTTTCATTTGAAATTATATTTATATTAAATATCCATAATCTCAAATCATGGATATGTTTGTTGTCTAAACCGTATACCATTTTACATACGCTGTTTATAGGGAAAGTTATTTTAATTATGGAAATATTGATGAATTCATATAATATACTCTATACAGATACTGAAAAGGAATATTTATCTTGTATTTAATCAATTTATAAAGAATTATTTGGACAAGAAGTGGTGGGTGGGCTCACTATAGCCCCTCAACACATCGGTAGGTCTCATGAGACAAATCAGTTGGCGGCAAACCCTTCGAGTTTGTTTCCAAATATCAGACATGTTTCTACCCATAGAACTAAACCATTTTTATAGTATTATGGTTCCATGTGCCAGATACATTATGTCCAAATAATAATCATTTTCTTTATTCATTATCAGTTATTACTATCCATGAGATTTTCACTATGACAAAATCTATGGATGCAGTTTCATTCTCAGTTTATTAATGGCGTGAGTTTTTCATCTATTCACCATGCCATATTGATTATGTCAGATTGATAATGATTCACTTATTATTGTATTCATGATTATAATATTTGTAACCTTTATTTAGTGTTTTAGCTCACCCCTTTCATTGTTTACTTTCAACAGGTGATGAAGAGGAGATCATTTATTGAGTTCTTGTGGATGCAGTTTTTAGTTTTCGTTATGTATTATATTTTGTAAACTTTTTCAATGTAATTTGAGATACATCTATGTATGAATTTTCTTGAATACTATTAAAATAATTTTTCCTTCCGGATTTTCATTCCTTCTAACCATTCCAATATAACAAGTAGTGCACTGGATCCAGTCTAGAGGTTTTAAGGCATTACATATTTTTTGATATAACATAGAATATCTAGAAGAAGGATACCATATATAATAATTGGTCAGTGAAATTTCTGAATAGAATTTGAGTAGGATATTTCTAATTAAGGAATATCTTGGTTGTGGTAAATAAGAGTTTTTTAGAAAATAGAGGATTTGTGGTTAGGGGTCAATGGATGATATTTTCAAATGATCTCATTGGATGGTCTGGACTAGATATATAAATCAAACATATATTTTTGAGTAGATATCATTTGATGGACTGGATTAGATTTAGGAATACAAAATATAGTTTTTTGATACACTATATTGGATTGAATATTAAGATTGGTATTTTTCAGATGAAGATGACAGATTTAAGATCTGGGTTCTGATATACTATAGAAAAATTTGACGGACTCATTTCTAGAAAGAAGAAATAGATAGAGGAATTTGACATAGTGGTTGGATTGGGTTTTGTAAAAATTCCAAAAAAGAAGTTACAGAAAACTTATAGGTGATAAATTGATTAAATTTCCATAAATGTTTGTTTATGTATAATAATGACAATGTTCCAAACCTATTGGTGTAGGTTTCTAAACTTGTTACAAAATTATGTTTACATATTTTGTTCTAGATGAACTGCATGCACTATTGTTCTTGATCATAATTCTTGACAATTGTAAGTATATTTCCTACTTATTGTATGTGTGTAAAAATTATTTTATTATAGTGGATTTTTTGGAATTGGATTATTTCCAAACCATGCTAAGGACTAGCTACTATTTTTGTGTTTGCAACCTTGTATATAATGGTGTTCCTATGGATGTGGTTGAAATTTATTTTTTCAAAAAGGTTAGTTCTCTTTAACAAGAGGTGAAGGAAATTAATAAAGTTAACATAAAAATAAAAATATATCAATAATTCACCCCCTCTTAGTGGTTATATTGATCCCGCGTGATCGATTTTATCACTATCAAGAGGCATAACTTGGGAAGCATGCAGGGACATACATAGTGGTTGGTGAGTTATTTTTTGGAGTGCCTCTTTATTCTTCTATGAAACCTTAATAATTTTTTTCCATTGGAACTTGACTATATAGGGAACATTAACCATACCCATATCATGAAACTAATTAGTTACTACCTGGAAAAAGATTTATAGTTGCTAGTTTAGGAGTTCATGCCCCATGGTAGCATAGATAACCATCTATTTTAAAGTACACACTTCTCCTTTATTGAAAGCTCCAACATTCATACAATTTCGGGGAAATTTTGGATAAAAGTGGTGTATAGTAAATCCAATGAGATTGTTTTTCAATACAACTATGATTTACAATTCATTTACATAGTCTTCAAGACATAGAACATCTTACTGTGGTTGGTAAGAGTTTATATGCCTCCTTTGAACTCCAATGTTATACTTGTTTATTCCAATCCTCAAACCATGTCGGGAGATCATTGATTATATAATTACAACATAATGCTTTCTAATTTTGGGTTGTCTATGGATAACATAATGGGAAACAAAAGTCATGTATCCAAGAGAAGTACTGACACTTATGGCCATATATCTCTTGAATATATGGCCACTCATAAGAAATATTCTTTGTCACTCGAATCATCATATTTGTCTTCTAATTTAAAACTAGGTTTATTTATGTAGGTCACCTAATGATGATGAACAACAAGGGCTACTTCGGGGTGGTGTTCCTCAAAATCATGTCTGGGTGATTGGTGGTGGAGAAAAACTGGTCGACAAGGAAACATAACCTACAGGAGAGGGTTACACTATAACTAAACCAACGAAATTGGATGTTTTATATTATGTAAAACCAAATAGAGGGTAATTAATTAAGGTAAAATTTGTTCATGGTAGAGAACCTCCCCTTGTTATTTTAATCACCAGAACCTAAGTCTATCATGAGCATGGGGGAGGTTGTGGGGGAACTAAAAGAGCTTTTGTTGTTGAGCAGTGACCCCAAACCTCACTAAAGGGATTCCAATGATCTTCATTCCAAATAGTCCTATTCCATGTCTCCTCAAGTCAATTACTATGAGTCTATTAGAATCAAAACTCTTACTATTGTTGAGAATGTGGGTGTGTAGAAGATGATTTGGGTTCTTCCTTAAAAACAATATGGTTCCATGGCTCCTCAATGTAAGAACTCTAAGTAATGTAGAATAAAAACTCTTCTTGTTGTCAAGAAAATGGTTGTGAAGAAGATGATTAGTGATCCTCATTCTAATAAAGGAACTTCTATGTCTCATCTAGTTATGGAATCTAAGTTAGAAGAATAAAAAATCTTCATATTATCAAGAAAGTGGTTTTGAAGAATATGAGGGGTGATCCTCATGCCAGAAAGGATTCTTACATGGATCCTTGATGTTAGGTATCCAATTCCATTAGAATAAAAACATTTACTATTTTTAAGAATATGGTCGCATATAAGATAATAATTTCAACTGCTATTAATAACATGGACGAGGCCTTTATGTTACCATGTGTGGGTAAAACAGAAAGAATAAAATTTGATGGTTGTAAATATTTGGGTTCTTGAAAACACAAGGATGATTTTTATAGGTAGTAGTTTGACCCTGTGAATATTACTCTAGGAGGTGTCAGAATGGATTTGATGAAGGAATTATGACTCTAATAGAGGACAATAAAGGAAGTAAAATTTTAATATCCAGAGATAGTGGTTCAAAGAAACAAAAAAAACTAAAACAAGATAGATAAAGAACAAATTAGAATCATAAAAAAATGTGTAATAGTAAATAAAATTGGTTATTTATGTGGTTTGAGCCAGTTTTGTCTCACTCCATGGTAATAACACCAAAACAACTATTTTATTATAATTAGAAAAAATATGTATACAAAATATAAAATAATAGTAGAGAGACAATACACATATACAAAGAAAACTATCCAATATTTCAACCCTTGTCACATAAGGGACATTCACTAAACTCAAGTTAAGGATGGTAACAATTGCTGAAAAACTAGACTAACTCATGAATGCCAACCCAAGTATATATTGAGAAGGATAACAGGATGTTTTACGCAAAACTGAAGAAATTAAATGAAATATATGTAAACATAAAACCTTGAGTCAACACTATGAAATCAGGAATGATGATCATCAGAAAAAAATGTTAACCGAGATAAACTTATCTGAAAATTTCAAGGACTAAATTGAGCGAACAAGACCAAATATCTCCACTAGAAAACACCTCCATAAAGGGGGAGCTTGTATGGTTACCATAAATGTGAATTCTATCATCTCTCTAGGATGGAATTTCTCTTATTAATAGAGCGTCAAAGAACCCATGGAACTCAATGCTTCTTAGAAAAGAAGATGATTTTTCATCCCACTTTGAAGAAATTAAGGAACAAGGTGAAGGGAAATAAAGTTGAGGAGGTGGCTTGTGTCGGGCATGATAGATGAAGAGGACATGTGTTTAGTTGAGGGAGCATAGAATAATCATGAAGATCAAGAAGGTGAAACAACACCCAAAAATCATGGAACATATGGCAGAAGTGAAGTGTTCGGGTGGCATATGATGTAGGTCACCAAGAAAACCGAAACACAAAACCCAAATTTTTAGAGTTATTGGTTCAAATATAATCAATGGAAAAGATAAAGCATATAGTATATTAATGATTTAGAAAGAAAACCATTAATGAACCCAATACCAATGCCAAGCATACATGAAGTCCCAACCAGCAAGAGTAGATAGAATCCCACAAAAAATTATCCCGAACCAAAATACTTCTTAATAATAATAGTGTCAAATAAATTTTCATGGAAAATTTAATTTTATTATTTTGTATTATTTTTAAAAAATATCCACTTTTTCAAATAAAACTAGTAAGATTGTTAGATAGTTTTTTTGAAAGGACTATCTAGACTACCAGTAGGTTCAATCATATTTTTATTAATAGAAAATAAACTTAAGACTGTAGAATCATTCCAACATGAATACTCTTAGAATTTTCCATGGTGGAACATAAACTTCCCATACCTACCCTTGTAAAATTATCATACTACTAAAGCATGATCAGAAATTAAATGAAGCAAAAACATTAAACAACCTAGCTTACCAAAATTTTCTATGTCTACATCGAATACATAAACTCCCAAGCATATAGAAATCTAAACTCACAAAACCATCCTCAGGGGTAAAATATAGTAGACATGAAAAGTTATCAAATATTATAAAAATTAATGTAGTAAATGATATCATAAATAAATAGAAACTAAACCTAGATATCTTGTAGAAGAAAGATCTCCACCTAAGCCCACATGGCATAAACTATAACAATGAACCCCTCCCACCACTGGACTTTATAAATGTATCATAGATAGCCGTAGGAATTTAGAATTGAGAAAATCTAGAAACTATATCTATTTATAAATAATGGGATACTAAATTAAACTACAGAACATCTGTAGTGTTGAAACTAAGGCATGGCATATTTTTCTGGGCCACACTATCCCAATTTTTTAACCCACACAATACCTTTTAATATTGTAGAATTTACCAACCACAGAACACCATAAATTCATAAATCAGTTTTTTCCTTCCATTCATTATTATTTTATCTATATTTATCCCCAATACTCAACATTTATGTTTCGGTTTTAATCACATTACCCAATTCCTTCAAAAAAATGTGTTTTAATATCATGAGACAAAACAGAAACATTAACCTCTTCTTACATTATGGAATCATGGCCATACATCATCAACTCATTTAGAAACTAAAATATTAATCAATAAAGGTTAAAATAATAATATCTTGGTCTTTATCCATAACATCAACATCTATATTAGATAATTCTAAAAGTAATTTATTAAACTTGTTAAGATGAACATGAAATGAAGAACTGAGATTCAACTTAAAAGTATAAAGCCTCATTTTATTATAAACGCACAAAAATTAAGGATTTTTTCATATATAGATGTTAGAGATTTAATATAATTTTTTTAGTTGTATTTTCATGGTAAACATCAAAAATAACATTTCCTCTTATGGTTAAGAGTAACGTATAGTGATTATTTTCTAAAGCACAAGGGTCGACATCTACAAATGATGTGGTGGGATAACAATTGAAAAAGGTGGTAAATATTGGGTTTCTAGGACTATGTAAAGCATATTCATGTCTATTTCACACCAACTATGCATGAATGTTAACTATAAACATATATAAATTATTCTCACCATTGAATCTTTCAACTTCAAACATAGAATAAAATATCATATAGACTTACTAAAGGATCTGATACTAATTATGAGAGGTCGAAATAGATCTGGTGATGGAAAGACAACTCTTATAGAGGATTAAAAGTGGAATATTCTTTGAGGAAGCAAATACACGTGTTTAAATGAACCAAAAAATTAGAATCAAGATGGAGAAATAACAATCAAGAAGAGTAAAGAAAATAAATAATAGTAAATAACATGGGATATTTACATGGTTCAAACCAGTTTGGTCCTACACCATGGTTAGAACAACACCACCAAAGATTATTATAATGAAAATAAATAAAAATGAATAATATAGAGAAAATAATAGTAGAGATACAATGCATTCGGGCTGTGTAAATTTTTTAATCTTGTGACACTTATCACTCTAGGGACTCACACTAAGCTTGAGCCAAGGATGGTAACATTAATTTCCAAGTGTGATGAAATCATGCATGCCAACCCCAAAACAGACCAATAATAATAATGTAAATTACAAAAAAATACTGATGAAATAAGAGGAAATATAAGCAAGCTTACATCCTTGATTCAACCCCATAAAATTTGGAAGTATTCTCATTAGAAGAAAATATTGCTATACTTGAAAATCTTTGAAAACGTCATGACCTAAAAAGTACTTTCAAGACCTAATATATCCATTGGGAAACATCTCTATAAAGGAAGAGGATACACGATTATCATTGAAGCAAACCAATTTGTCCATCTCAGATGAACTTTCTGTCTAGTATGAAGCACCGAAGAACCCAAGGAACAAAAATATTTTTGGAGAAGAAGATGAGTACACATCCCAATATCTAGAAATAAATAGATGAGGTTTAGGGAAATATAGGTGAGGTAGGTTTCTAGTAGAAGGCATGAAAATTTAGGGGGAAATTTGTTCGGTTGAGGGGGTGAAAAATAATTTTGAAGATCAGGTAGGTGAAATGGCACTCTCAAATCATAGAACATGTGGCATAAGGCGAGTGGCCACACAATAGATGACTTAGATCTTAAAGATAAGCACAAAAAACACAAAACCTACATTTGATACCCATTGAATCAACATTAATCAATGGACAACACCAGGAAAAAAGAAGCTCGAGGATCGAGATAGTAAACCAAGCCATAACCCCAATCCCAGCACCAAGTATACATAAAGGCCTTTCTAGAAAGCCTAGATATAAGTCCACAAAATATAATCCCAAAATAAATAGAAATTTCATAATATTAATAAACTAAAATAATTTTTCATGGAAAATTTAACGTGAATTCTAATTTGAAAAATATTTTCAACATCAGCTTTTATTGAAATAGAAAGGGAAATCAGGTATATTAGTAGATGATTTTAGCAGTCATAGTTGATATAACACACCAAGATTTTATATTATATTATCTCATTAGGGTAATTCAATAGCTTTCACTATACGCAGTATCGAGTTCAAATGCACCACAACTTACCAAAATAACCGTTCAAAAAGAAGTTATGAATAGTATTAATTTCATTTTGAATCTTCTATACTCTATATAATTTTAACAACCATATTATGTGTTTCTTAAACATATTATAAGAATAAATTCAATTTTTCAGACAAAGGAAGTATTTTTCAAAAATATAATATTATCGCCTACTAATTGTGAATTTTTTTAAATGCAATATCTGACACTTTTATATTAAATCTGACAAAATAAACTTCTTATTTAGAAGAGGGGCCTAAAAATTTAGTTTGGACAGATTTTTTATACTTTTTTGATAACATTCATATTTTGATAAATAGTAAAAAATACTAAGTTTTAATTGAAAAAAAAAGTTTAATTGAAATAATTTAAAGTGTTAAATTATGCATTTGAATGGTTTTGAGGTATAATTAGATTATATTTTTATAATTTAATACAATTTAGGTCATTATATGTAATTTGAAATTTAAATTTGACATAAACACATGTCAATCTTTTGTGAGTTTTTACTTTTTAAAAAACCTGGTTTTTGGTTTTGACTATGGGAAATAATTTTAAATTAATAAATTAAAATTATATGTTTTTAATTTGGTAAAATTGAATTCATTTTTGAATTCATAATATCAAAATTATTTTTGGGTAAATCTTTGGTATTTTTCTGAAAACTTTCAATTTTTTGGTGAATAGTGAAAAACATTGCGTTATTATTTAAAATCAAAATTTTATTTAAATAATTATTTATTTTATATAAATTTATTTTAAATAAAAATATATATGTAATACCTTTATAAGTTAAATGTAATTCATTGGGTTCATTATATAATAAAATTTTATGTATAAAATTTTATTGAACATTTTAACGCTTTTTACCCACCTTCTAGGAGCATTTGCAAATATGAATAAAGCTCAATTTTACCGCTTCTGTGAGTTAAATTTAAAAACTCTGAGAGACATAGTTGACATCTAGAAGTAAAATATTGTTCAATAAGATGAATTTTTTTATGAATAGTAACTTTTGACTTTTATTTAACAAGGTTAAAAGTCAATAGTGTATTTAAGGGTAAAATTATATTATAATTACCCTAACACATGTCTTAATTCTATTTGATAAGTGTAATTAGACCAAAAAATCCTTAAAAATAAAATATCAGCCTATTTGGTCCACTTGAATTAGATTAGGACATTTATTGTTATTTTATTTAAAGAAGAGTTAAAAGTGTTAAATTCAATGTTTAATAAATAAACCATTTTAATATACGGTTACACACAATATCAATTTAGCTATAAATATTCTTTATAAAGATAAAAATATTTCCTACATAATGGTATTTTATTTAAAAAATTTAGATATTCTATAATTTAATGTATTTATGACACAATGATGATGCACTGACTACCTTATTAATGAAATATTAAAATAATTTATATTATAAATATCCAAATAAATGTAAATTGATACTTATGATGAATTAGACTACATTCATAGGTTAATATTTCATTTTAGAGTTTATTGGATATATTTGTTCGAAGTCATAAGGTTTTTATGACTTTCACAATAGCAAAATACCAAATAGTGTCAAAATTGACATAAATTAGTTTTAAAAAAAAATACTATATTATTGGTTGATATAATATTCTTAAAAATATAAGGTTTCTACAAAGGGTTTAAATAATATTATATATTTCATTAATGAACCACTTGAGGTTCTCTTGGAAGTTTTGGGCATGTTTATTAACCATATAGTGTAAGAATACAAGAAGACAAGGTAAAAGATAAAATATTTAACTAAGAGTTAAATCTAAAAGATAAGGTTAAAAGTGTAACATAAAATTGTCTAAAACCTATTAGTTGAGATTATTTAGACCCATAACCACCTAATTATCGAAATAAATTCATTTTGAGCTATTATAAACCGAATATGTTTGTATAATAAATTAATATTTTAATCTTTTCCCAAAGTGACCCTCATCCCTCTTATAAAAGGGCACTTCCCCTTCTCTTACATTCACACCTCCAAATCCATTTGGATTGGCGAAACCCTACCCAAATATCATTTCAACTATACTCCCTTAAACCTAGAGGAATTAATCATAAAATCCAACTTATGGAGCCCTTTTGATCAACTCTAAAGGAAACACCCGAAGAAGAGGTAATAATTTCACCATCCTCTTTCATGTTTTTTTCTCTTATCCACTTCTTCTTTCAACATTGTTTCAATAAATAAATGATAACTCCAGTTACTCCTATATAATTTTATATTATTATAAATATGGTACATCCATATTATTTATTCTATCTATCCTATAAATGACAAACTTACCATACGTGCGTACGTACGGCTTACCGTCTCCACGTTGGGGTGTAGTTTGTTATTCAAACACATCATTATTTGGATGTGTATAATAATGAGTATAACTGATGAAAATAATTAATATAACATTTTAATGTTTATATATATATGATATATCATCATATTACATATTATTTCACAATTAATAGAAGGATATCGTCACTCGTGCGTACGTACAGATTACCGTCACCACGATGCGATGAGATTCATTTCCATGTTCACCGTTCAACGATGATTATAAAAATATATATTATTAATAATTATGTAATATATGAAATAATAATGCAAATAGATATATATATATATATGTGTGTGTGTGTGTGTGTCTGTACTTACATATATCTTATTCACTTACTTTCGTTCAATATGATAGGAAAACAGAAACAACATTTATGCGTATGTACGGTCTACCATCTCCATAAACAGTGTTTTACATTTCATATATCTATCTATTATACACACATATATATATATATGATATATAACTCATGTTTTATATTTTTTAAGTATTTAAATCATTGTCTAAGTGATACGATCAAGAATAAGAAGCTAAAAGACGTACGATTAAGAAAGAGATTATTACCCGAAATGTTAATTTAACATGGAAATCATTATTGAATGGATAGTATAAAGTCATAAATGAATCATGTATGATATAATAAATATTAATATTATTCTGGTATAATTTAATAATATACTATGGTCATTTTACAGGAGTTTAAACATACCCTCAACCAAAGGAAAGTGCAAGGTAAGGGTTATTTCCTCAATCTCATTATTATCCGTTATTATTTATGTGTATGTATTTACTGGGAAATATATGTCATCGATACCCATATTTCATAAAAATGTTTTCAAAAGGAATCTTTTATGGTTTTATGGGAGGGTCTATTTAACTAGATCATCATTTTAAATATTTTAAATATTTATCTTTTTAAATCGTTTTAAATAATGTCCATGTTTTCAAAATGTTTTTAAGGATTTATTTATATGGACATGAAAGTATTGAAATGATAATTCCTTTCAATAGTTTCAAAGTGGTATGGGACACTTTGATTCAACAATCTCTTTTAAATTACTTCCTTTATAAATGTGTGACTTTTAAATTATTTCACAAAAAAGGATATTTCTCTCAAAATGTTTTACTGAAAATTTTCAACTATGTCAGCATCCTTTACTGGATATTATTCTAGATTGGGGATGATTTATTATAATACAATCTTCCATATTGTATTCAATGAGTTATGATATGTTTTACTGTGAATGTTCTATTTTTATAACACTCATGGTTTTTGGTTACGGTATTGACATTTCAAATTCTTATTCTAATACGAATTTATATGTTATGTTTCAACTTTTTCATATGAGGAATCCAGTGGACTTAGAATGTGACGGGTGGAGCCTACTATAGCTCCTTGATGAATCGGTAGGTCTCATGAGAAAAACCAGTGTCTTGGCACAAGGCCTTGACAAAAAATTTATTTGTAGTCATGGCACGAGGCCTTGACTATGTGGTAATGATGTCCGACATTAGGCATTCCCTAATTATGAAATTATTTATTACATGTGATTATTTTACAAGTCGAATATCCATTTTCATGTTTATATGGTGATGTTTGAATTATTTTTCCATATTATGTTCAAGATTATGTTTAAAAAGGTTGTTTTATTTATTACACATCTTACCTTAAAAGATTATAGCTTCCGCTAAATTATTTACCCTTACTGAGCATCTGAGCTCACCCCTTTCTTATGTTTTATTTTCCCAGGATTCCAAGAAGTGTATTATGATTGATATGCAGGGATAAGATAAAGGGAACAATGGTGTTCCCAAAGCACTATCTACGCTGTATTTTATGTTTGAAATTGTAATGTAAAGTTAATGTATGAAATCTATTTTCTAAGACTGCTAAACTGATCAGTACTTCGTGAATTGATTCCTTGTAATCATACCAATTTATAAAAATAATGCACTGACTCTGGGTAAATAAGGTCGGGGCATTATAGTTGGTATCAAAGGATGTTTAGTATAAACCTTGGAAACTAGATTTAGATAATCTCTGATTAGTTCACATTACCCTAAGATAGACTTTGTGGATTAGTATAGAAGAACTTCCTATAATTTTGGTAATGTAGAGATTTTTTGTTTTTTACAAGAAATACATATCTATCTAGATATGAGCAGGTAGAGGCGGCTCTGGAATAGATATACCTTGGAGTGAAAACTCAGACAAGGAGTTTCGAGCTTGACCTGGGGTATCCTGGAACAGGAAAACGGGCATTGTTTCACTCCTGGTTACGATACTCTTGGGGGATATGTTTAGGATAATTAACATTTTCATTACAAGCCATTATGAACTATTTAGGAGTAAATACTTCCTCAAAGATAACATTTTATGATTTTGGATTACATGCAAAATCTTTTCAATTTACTTAAGGTATTTTAAAGTTTTGTAATAATGCATTGCAACTCATAAACTAACCTAGTATATTCCATTGTTTAGAAATGGAACCTAGTAGAAGGAATGAGAATTCCAGACATACGCATGATCGAAAGATTAAGAAGGGTCATATTATTCATGGTATTAATCCAACATTTAAAATATAAATAGTCTCCCACTTATTATCATCATATGAAGAAATAGTATCATGTGTTAATAAGATAAGTAAATAATTCTCTATGTCATATTGCTTTTAAGGGAAGATAGAGAAGAAAAGGATGGTAGAGAGAAAGATGGATAAAGGGAATAAGGGAAAGAAGGATTTTCCCATATGTGATAACTGTGGAAAGAATCAGCTTGGTAAATGCTTGAAGGGATTGGGAGTTCGTTATAAGTGTGGAGAAAATGGACACAATGTTTTTGATTTCAAGGGTAAGAAAAAGGTTTCAAATGTACAATGCTTCATCTGCAAGGAGTTTGGACACTATGCGAATCAATTTCCAAATCATCAGAGTATACCCCAAATGCTGCTATTGGATAGTAATCAAGTTATGATACTACCAAAGATGAAGAGGAATTATTAGAGTTATTATGTTGTTATTAAAGTATTTTTTCATTTGATTATTGTATTAATTATGTATGTGTTATAAGAATTATAGAGTACATAAGGATTGTATTGCGGTACTATTTCATTAAAGACTTGAGATTGTGTGCAACCATGAAAAGTGACTCAAAAAAGGTTAATTTTTTTGGAAAATATATGGTTAAGAGAAAGATAAACCATAATATAGTTTGGATACTAAGGTAGTGATTTTGGAATAATATATGATTGATTTGGAAACATTAAATTGGATATTCTTGATTACCTTGAAACTGATTAATGATTTGTATATTCCATCATTGTTAGAGTTTACAACATTTTTGGACAAAAGGAGTATATCCAGTATTCTATAAGGAATAAGGGTGCATGAATGTTATCAATAAGGTTTTATAGTAATTTGTGGTGTTACAATGTTCTAAAAGAATACATGATGAAGTTATTCACATGTTATTACTTGGAAAAAAGGATCTTCATTCTATTTAGCTTTCTTGAAAATTTTGTACTGTGAGTTTGGACAGAGATATTTATGATAAGTCTAAATGTTTGAATTGATTATGTTTGAAATTGGATACTATTGTTAAGGTTAATTCATTTTTGAGATTATTTTTGGATTGTCATAAAAAGGACAACCATGATTTCGGGCGATAACCCGTAGTGTCTGGCAAGACCGCGAGACTTGAACCCGCAACTGAAGAGCGACAAGGGTGCATCACCTACCACTAGCCAACGTGATGTCCTAGTTTGTATAATGTATTTTTTTAAAGGGTATGACATATAAATTATAAATTCATTTTTTTGAAACCCTATATGATTAGGATAAAATGATTATTTTTGAATTCTATTATGTTTTGGAGTGAAAGATGAGTTTGTGGTAGGAATTAATTGAAGGATGAAAGTCTAATTATCATATATATATATATATATATATATATATATTTGCCCTCTTATTATATAAATAAATTAATTCTTATACTTTAGGGAAGGGATCTTAAAAACAAAAATCTGTTACCCTAATACCATATGTTTTGTTGAACCGATGATATTTTACACCATCTTAGATTCATGGCTTGAAGGCCCTCAATTTTACACTTCTTTGTGATTGATAACCTCAATCACTCCCTATAAATATTTACATTTTTCCTCCAGTTATGTGTCTCTAATTTCCACAGATGTTCTATTAATCGAGATCATAATTTTGTGGGGACTTTTTCATTTCCATTTCTTTCTAATTAAGACTAAATATTATTAACCAAATGTCTGATGTTGGTTATCCACAAAGGTATTTTTCTATTTTTAACCATTTATTTTCGAAGAACAATTTTAAATTGTGAGGATGAAATTTATTAAAGGAGGGGAGAATGTAAAACCCCAAGATTTTATAGTATGTTATCTCATTAAAGTAATTCAATAGCTTGTGCTAAACACAACATCACTACCACAAAACTGGGCAAGGCCAGTGCTAGCCTTTATTACCGCTAATGAAAAAGCGCTGATAAAGGGGGGTACTTTTATCAGCGCTAAAAAAAGTGCTGATAAAGGGTACCTTTATCAGCTCTAAAGAAATTTCTGATAAAATTACCCCTTTATCAGCGCTTTTTTTAGCGCTGATAAAGGTACCCCCTTTAACATCGCTTTTTTAGCACTGTTAAAGCGTACCCCATTATCAGCGCTTTTTAGTAGCACTGATAAAGGGGGGTCTTTATCAGTGCTTTTTTTAAAAGTGCTAATAAAGGGTCTACTTCAAAACAAAATTCATTAAAAAAATTTATTAATATTTAAATATATAGATATAGTTATATAGATATAAATATAATATATATTTTTTAAATATAATTTTTATTATATTTTAGATTAGAATAAATATACTATTACACTTAATATATAAGATATTTAGTGAAAATGGTTTATAAAAAAATTTAAAAAATATTTTTAATAAATAAGTTACTAATTATTATGGAGTAATATTAATTTAATAATAATTTGATGACTAAAAAAATAAAAATAAAAAAGATCCAAAATATGTTGAAAACACAACTCGAACTTCAAACGGCCATAACTTTTGATCCGGGTGTCTGTTTGAGCTCTACCACATATCAAATCGAAGCCTGTGACGAGCTCTACGCACTAATAACAGACGAAAAGCCTCTGTCACATTTTTTGAGGCCAAAAAAACCCATAAGGCCTACAAAACCGTGTTTTTAGTCGGGATACCCCGATATTTTAACATTTTTTTGGATTTTCAGCCTCGTTTAAGGGGGTATTATTGTTTTCTTTGGTGGGGACTGAATTTATTCCATGTTATTACATTCATATTGATATTATTTCTCTGAAAGTTTGTCATTTTTTATAATGCACTGCTATTTATAATCAAATATATAATAATATATACAAATTTTTTATATATTCAAACATAAAAATTTAATTATAAATATAAATAATAAAATATATTTACATATAAAATATATTAGATTTATCTAAATAATAACTAATATCCATTTTATTTAAAATACAAATATATGAATATTTATATACCTATATATTAATCTAACAATATATATATATATATATTAATATAGCTATATATATATATTCATATAACTATAAATATATATATTAATATCACTATAAATATATATATTAATATAACTATATATATATATTAATATAACTATATATATATTAATATAAATATATATTACTATAAGAATAAATATAACTATATATATATATAAATAGAGATATCATGAAATGATAAACAAATAAAAATAGAGGAGTGGTAAGGGCTTAGGCGCGTAGGGGGGAGGTCTCAAGTTCAAAACCTGGTTGAGGCAGGGGTGTGCGCATGGTGGTGGATTTGGGGGGGATAACACTGATAAAGGGTGGAGGGGGTGCAGCGGGCGTTGGGGGGGGGGGGGGGGGCTGGAAAGCGCTGTTAAAAGGGGGACCAAGCGCTATAAAATCCCCCCCCCGATTGGTAGGATTTTTTTAAGTTTTTTTAATTTTTTTTAAATTTAGTTTATTTTTTTTTTACTTTTATCAACTCTAAAAAAAGCGATGATAAAAGGGGTCTTTTATCAGCCCTAAAAAGAAAGCACTGATAAAGGACCCTTTTATCAGCGTTTCTTTTTAGCACTGATAAAACACCCCTTTTATTAGTGATTTTTTAGCATTGATAAAAGAGGTCTTTATCAGTGCTTTTTGGAGTGCTGATAAAGGGGACCCCCTATCTTCGCCAGCTTTAAAAATGCTTTTCTAGCGCTGTTAAGGCCATTTTTAGCGTTGTTAAAAGGCATATTTTTAGTAACCAAGTTCTAACGCACCACAACTTACCAAACTAACCATTCAAAAAGTTTTTAGGAATAGTATTAACTGCATTTTGAATCTTCTATACTCTATATAATTTTAAAACCCATATTATGTGTTTTTTAGACATAATATAAGAAAAAAATTCAATTTTACAGATAAAAGAAGTATTTTTTAAAGAAGTAATTTTACCGCCTACTAATGGTGGATTTTTTTAAATGTAATATATGAAACATTCATATTAAATTTGAAAAAATAAACATCTTATTTAGAATTGGGGCATAAAAATTTATTTTGGACAAATTTTTGGTACTTTTCTGATGACTTTCATATTTTGATGAATAGTGATAAATACTATGTTTTAATTGAAAACAACATTTTTAGTCAAAATGATTTATAGTGTTAAATTATGCATTTGAATGGTTTTGATGTATAATTAGATTATATTTTTATCATTTAATATATTGTAGGTCACTATATGTAATTTCACAATTAAATTTGACCTAAACGCATGTCAATATTTTGATAGGTTTTGCTTTTTTAAAAACCCACTTTTTTGTTTTGAAAATGGAAACAATTTTAAATTAATATATTCAACTTATATGTTTTGAATTTGGTAAAATGGAGTTCATTTTTTAATTCTGAATATCAAAATTATCTTAGGGTAAATTTTTGGTATTTTTCTGGAAACATTCAATTTTTGATGAATAGTGAAAAACACAACGTTATTATTTAAAACGGACTATTTATTTAAATTTATTTTAAGTCAAAATAGATATATAATACCAATATAAGTTAAATGTAACTCATTGGAGTCATTTTATAATAAAATTAGATGTATAAAATTTAATTGAGTTTTTAACGTTTTTTACCCACCTTCTAGGAGCATTTGCAAATTTGCATAATACTCAATTTTACGGCTTTTGTGAGTTGAATTTAGAAACTTTGAGAGACACAGTTGAAATCAGTAAGTAAAATTTTGTTCAATAATATGAAAATAATTTTTGGTAACTAATGAATTTTGACTTTCATTTACCGCAGTTAAAAGTAAATAGGGTAATTAAGGGTAAAATGATATTATAATTACCCTAACACATGTTATAATTCTATTGGATAAGTTTAATTTGAACAATAACAACCTCAGTAATAAAATATTATCCTATTTGGTCCACCTGGATTATATTAGTATGTTTATTATTATTTTATTTATAGAAGAGTTAAAAGTGTTAAATTCCTGGTTTAATAACTAAAACATTTTTATATAGGGTTTCACACAATATAAATTCAACAATAAATATTCATTATAAATCTAAAAATATTTCCTAAAAAATGGTATTTTATTTATAATTTTTAGAAATTAAATAATTTAATTTATTTATGACACAATGATGATGCGGTAATTACCTTATTAATGAAATCTTAAAATAACTGATATTATAAATATCCAAATAAATTTAAATTGAGACTTTTAATGAATTAAAATAATTTTATAGGTTAATATGACATTTTGGGGTTGATTAGATAAAATATTTCTAAGTGATAATGTTATTATGACTTTCACAAAAACAAAATACCAAATAGTGTCAAAATTGACATAAATTAGTTTTTAAAACAAATACAATATTTTTTATTGATATAGTATTTCTAAAAATATAAGGTTTGTCCAAAAGGCTTAAATAATATTATATATTTCATTAATTAACCATTTTATATTCTCTTAGATGTTTAGAGTAAGTGTATTAACCATATAGTTTAAGAATACATGAAGACACGGTTAAAGTTATACTATTTTACTAAGAGTTAAATCTAAGCGACAAGGTTAAAATGGTAACTTAAACATTTATAAAACCTATTGGATGAGATTATTTCTACCCATAACCACCTAAGGATCTAAATAAATTCATTTGGAGCCATTATAAACCGAATATTATTGTATAATAAATTAATATTTCAATCTTTTCCTAAAGTGACCCTCACCCCTCTTATAAAATGGAACTTCCCATTCTCTTAATTTCACACCTTCAAAACCATTTTACTCAGCCATCCCCTTCTAAAATATCCTCTCAAATATCCTCCCTATATCCTAGAGTCCTTACTTTGATCACAAATCTATCATATGGATCCTTTTTGATCAACTAAAAAGGAAACACCCGAAGAAGAGATCATAATTTCACCACCCTCTTTCAAGTTCTTTTCTTATTCCACTTCCTATTTATTTGTTTTTTTCATACCAAAATAATAACTCAGTACCTCCTAAATAATTTTATGTTATTATAAATAATTTACAACCATATTCGTCATTATATCCATCCTATAAATGACAAAGTCACCATACGTGCGTACGTACGTCTTACCGTCTCCACGTCGTGGTGTCGTTTATTATTCAAACTCATCATTATTTGGATGGGTATAATAATGAGCATAACTAATGTAAATAATAAATATAACATGTTAATTATTCTTTATATATGATATACCATCCAATTACATATGATTTAGCCATCAATATAATTATATTGTCGCTCTTGCGTACGTACGGATTACAGTCTCCACGACGCGATGAGATTCATTTCCACATTCACCATTCAATGATGATTATAAAAATATATATTATTAATAAGTATGTAATATATGAAATAATAATTCTACTGGAGATATATATGTACATATATTTATATATATGTACTTACATATATCTTATTTACTTACTTTCCTTCAATACAATATGATAACGAAAACAACATTTATGCGTACGTACAACCTACCGTCTCTATAAACAGTGTTTTCTATTTCATATATCTATCTATTATAAATATATATATGTATATATATATGTGATATATAAATATTTTTTTATATTCTATAAATATTTAAATCATTATCTAAGTGATACGATCAAGAATAAAAAGTTAAAACACGTACAATAAAGAAAGCATTTATTACCTAAAATGTTAATTTAACATGGAAATCATTGTTAAATAGCTAGTATAAAGTTATAAATGAATCATGTATGATATAATAAATATGAATATTGTTATGGTATAAATTAATAACATACAATGATCATTATACAAGCGGTTAAATGTACCATTAACCCAAATAAAGTACAAGGTAAGGGTTATTTCCTCAATCTCATTATTATCCCAGATTGTTTATGTGCTAGTATTTACTGGGACATATTTATCATCGATACCCATATTTCATAAAATGTTTTCAAAAATAATCTTTTAAGGTTTTATGGGAAGGTATATTTAACTAGATCATAGTTTTAAATGTTTTAAATATTTATCTTTCTAAATCCTTTTAATTAATATCCATGTTTTCAAAATGATTTTAAGGATTTATTTATATGGACATGAATGTTTTGAAATGATAATTACTTTCAAGAGTTTAAAATTGGTATGGGAAACTTTGATTCAAAAATATCTTTTAAATTAGTTCCTTTATAAATGTGTGACTTTAAAATTATTTCACAGAAAGGGATATTTTTCTCAAAAAGTTTTACTGATCATTTTCAACTATGTCATCACCCTTTACTGGATATTATTCTTGATTGAGGCTGATTTATTATAATACAATCTTCCATATTGTATTGAATGAGATATGATATGTTTGAATGTAAATGTTCTATTATTATACCATTTATGGTTTATGGTTAATGTATTGACATTTTTTATGCTAGTTTTAATACGAATGTTTATGATACGTTTCAAATTTTTCATATGACGAATGAAGTGGACTCAGTAAGTGATGGGTGCATCCCTCTATAGCTCCTCGATGCATCGATAGGTCTCATGAGACAAACTAGTGTCTTGGAACAAGGCATTGAGAAAAAATTTATTTGTAGTCTTGGCACAAGGCCATAACTATGTGGTAATGATGTCCCTCATTAGGTATTCCATAATTTTGAAATTAGTTATTACATGTGATTATTTGACTAGTATAATATCCATGCACTTGTTTATATGGTTATTTTTGATTTATTTTTTCCATATTATGTTCAAAATTATGTTTAAAAAGGCTGTTGTTTTTATTACACATCTTTCCTTAAAATTTTATAGCTTCTACTAAATTATTTACCCTTACGGAGTATCTGAGCTCACCCCTTTCTTATGTTTTATTTTCCCAGGATTCCAAGAATTGTATTATGATTGATATGCAGGGTTAAGTTAAAGGGAAAAATGGTGTTTTCAAAGAACTATATATGCTATATTTTATGTTTGAAATTGTAATGTAATGTTAATGTATGAAATATATTTTCCAAGACTTCTAAATTGATCGGTCCTTCGGAGCGCGATTCCTTATAATCATCCCAATGTATTAAAATAATGCACTGACTCTAGGTAATTGGGGTAGGGGATTTTCAGTGGATTGGATGGGTTTAGGAATTCTGTGATATTAGAAAAGAGCTTTAAAGGGAGTTAGAATGGTATGAGGTAATGGTACATGACAAAAGATAAAAATTATTAGTAGGATTAGTGGGTTGTGAAAAAAGAAGACTTCATTGATAATAGCTTGATTGGTTAACATCCACACAAGAGTGGGTATGTGAACTGTATCACTGAATTACATGCAGAAGAGGGAAGGAAAGAAGAAAAAACAATAAATAATGAAATTGAAGAGAGAAAAAATCAGTTTCATGATTTTCAATGTATAATTAGTAAGACCAAAAAATATATCATTATGGTGATAAATGAGAAGGATGTGATGCACTAAAATTTAATAAAGGTATGTGGTATTTTTAATTTGTTAATTCTAATGTCTAATTTCCCCCGATCTGGCACTCTCTCACATGGCCAAATTCAGTTGGTTACTACACCTCAAATGCACCTCCCCATATGTTATAAGCTTCTAACTAGTAGAAAGGGTGTAAATAATATAGTGGGGATATTATACCCCTGGTATATAGTTGGAATATATTTGAAATAAACAAATATTTGAGTAACAAAAATAGAACAAATAGTGCATCATACAACTAGAAGATAAAGGATGAACCATGTAAAAGAAATAATAATGAATCCTATAATTTCTAGATTTAATATAACTAAATTTCATGATGGATTTCAAACAAATAAAATAAAAATATGAAACAAATAAACTCAAAATACCCCAGTCCCAAATCCCTTTTTGTTCCCAACTACAAGATCGAATCTATCTAGAAAGAAACAATCAACAAAAAGGTCATTTTACCTTGTCTAAACCTACTTCTATGTAATCTTCTTGAATACCAAATGACATCCCAAATTTTTTTTATTAAAACCCAATATGTTAACAACATTATGTCTAAACAAAACCAATCTAATAATAAGTGCATGTAATAAAGAGGCACTACTGGAAAACATACTTTTCCCAACACTTGTATACCAACGGTTCTTTTGAACCATTGGTATAGGTGATATTTACCAACGATTTGTATAAACTGTTGGTAAAGATTTGTAAAAATTGAGTTTCCCCAATGGTTTCATCAAACCGTTGGGAAAGAAGTGTAAAAATGATTTTTCCAACGGTTTCATCAAACTGTTGGAAAGATGGGAAAAAATGATTTTTCCCAATGGTTTAATGAAACCGTTGGGAAAGATGGATTTTTCCCAATGGTTTTTAAAAACAGTTGGAAAAAAGATGCCCCAAATTCGCCAAAATCAGGCAGCCACCTCCCCATGATTCCAGAAGCAGTGTGCGGCTCTCCCAGAAGCAATTCTGACTTGTAGAAGACCTTGAGAAGCCCCAACACAGGTGCACCTCTTCCATCGGATCAGCTGCCATGTTAGACTCCTTCCACCTTTTCTCAAGGATATTTTTCCACCTCTTCTCAAGGATATCCTTCTATTCTTCGTTATTCCCAATTTTTAGGGTTTTTGGAATATTTTATGATTCACTACTCCACGAATTGTGAACTCAAATCACTACATCGGTGTACACATTTTCCAATTAATGTTTTCATTACACATATACATTTATAAGGTCATGGTGTCTCTTTATTGTGTTCTAATTTCAAAGATTCATTGTTTTTTATCTATATTCTTCAAATATTATAGCTTCATGTATATGAACTCATTAGAAATTGTTTGTGATATTTATTCATAGTATTTCATGAAAATCACTCCTTTCATTAAGATCATGTAAAACATGAAGATATTGTTCATCTTAACTTCTGTACACTATGTGTATTACATAACAAGTATGTATCATGTATCTATCAAAATATATATATATATAAAATGACACATTGTTCGCTTATCCTATGCACAATAGAATATATGGAGTATCTTCTTGACCTTTTCAAAATAGTATGTGGTCCCTAATTGGTACTTCTTCCATCTTCATGAAACAAATTCACAGAATATAAAAGTCGCAATATTAGTGAATATTAGTTTTCCTAATATAACCATTAATCATGCTGCCTTCAACATCATACATGAGTTATTCAGTCACCTTTTTAAAACACAATGACCATTTTCACTGATTTGGGGTTTCTTCAAATTGCTTGGTAAAATCAGAAAAACACAAGTATTGAATTGGGTTTCTCATACAGTTTCATGGATAAAAGTTCATCTCAAAAATCATGACTGCGTGGTTCAAATATCATGAGGACCATGGGATTATTATTCTTCACAGAAATGAAGTTGTTTTCTACAACTATGTGTTTTTGTTTTCACTTTTTATTTGGATGAAAGGGGAGATTTGTGTTCATTAATCATGGTTATGGGTGGTCCTTTAGGATGTAAGATAGTATTACATCATTTTACTTGATATATCTAATATTATTATTGATTGATGTTCAATCTGATTATCTTTGACAAGTAATGTTGTTTACTAAGTTGTTATTAATGGTTGTAATAATGACGATATGGTATAAGCGTTCACATGGTGTGTATAAGGGTTCACATGGTGTGTATAACGGTTGACATGGTGTCTATGTGGGGTGACGGTTGGGCTTTCCAGGTGGGGTGGGGGGGGATGGATTTTCTAAGTGGGGTGTGGGGGTAGGGGTATCCCGGTGGGGTGGGTGGGGGGGGGGGTTGGTTTTCTACATTGGGTGGGGGTCGGGTTGTCCAAGTGGGGGGGGGAGGGGCTGGGTTGTCTAATTGGGGTGGGGGTAGGGCTGTCCAAGTGGGGTGGGGAGGGTGTGAAGATGGATGAATCTCATAACTATAAACTCTCTATAAATTCTGGAAGTATGAAAATGTATAGGGACATTTCTGTTAATTTTTTTGTGGGACAACATAAAACGTGTTTGATGTTTTTATTCCTTTTTTATTTGGAGTTTCTTTTGATGCTGATGTTTCTTATTGATACCTATGACGGGAATTTATTTTAGTTTCTAAATCGTATGAGACTCTCCCACCATTCACAATGTATGCAACCTCTACCCTTATTTAATCGTTGTGTTTACACAGCCTATGCAACCTCTACCATCATTTAATCAGTGAACTCAAGTCATTAATCCAACCATTCATTCTCACTAGAATATAAGAAATTGAATGATGTAAAGCCATCCTCACATGATTTCATACATTAGATAGAGTCCAACATTTGGAATACGAGCTTTTGAATTCATCAGTTAACCAAGATCATATATTCTATTTCCACCAAGATGACTTTACCAATATTAATTTAGGGTCAATTAAATATGGTTCTCATTGGATGTTGTATATTATGTGTTCTTCTTGGACAATACTTACTTTTTTGAGGGTGGGGTGCTTTTCACTACCCATGCTGGCATGTGTACACATCCATAAAAATGTTAGATAAGTCACAAGTTTAATTCAGTAATGCTGTTATCATTGAAATACTTTATTATTAATCTCAAATTTAAAAATAAATGTTTTTGTCTATACTTAATGAAATTAAAACGTTTTACAATCCATGAACAACCTATTAGTGCAGAAGCCTAAAATTTATTCACTCATGGGGTGCACTTGACTTGGGGATGTAATTGGGTAATGAAAGGTATGTCCATAGAGGTGCCAATAATGAGTTATTGAACATGAGTGAATGATTTTGGATGCCTATAACACATGATGGGACCTGAGGCATGTGCCTCTTAAAGACCAAATGAAAATGAATATAAATAAATTTTAATTTAATTTATGAGTAATTGTTCTTTACATTATTTTATTAGTTCACTAAATCGACTAGAAACGCCTTCCTTTATCATTTACTTAAATGTATTTTTTATTAAAGTTCAATCCTATTGAATTGTTTATGACAAAATGAGTTATATAAATTCTTTTTACAGAATGGACAGAAGGTGGATGTATGAAACCGATAGAATCTCAAGCAATTTTAAAAACAATTTGGAGAGATTTATAGATTTTTCATTCCACAATGCTTCAGATAGTGGTCGCATACACTGCCCATGTTCCAATTTTGTTGGTAGACCTCGGTTGAGCTGTGAAGAAGTCAGCTACCACATAACCAAAAATAGTTTTCAAGCAAACTACTTTGTGTGGTATCACAATGGGGAGAAAATGAAATCTCAAATTGGTGATGATCAAAATAAAAGGATAGGAATGGAGAATTTTTTAGATGATCAGTTTCCGTTTATCCGTCTTCATGAAAAAGAAAGGATTTCAACTCAAGAAGACTTCGATATAAGGACAGCTAATGCATCTAGTGAAAATGATGATATTGATAGGGTGAAAAAATTGAATGACGCTGCCATGACTCCAGTATATCGACAATGTGATAAAATGAAAAAGCTAAATTTTTAATCTGATTGTTTCGTGGGAAAACTATTTATGGGATTTATAATACAGAAATCGATTACATTCTTACCCACTTAAAGGTTTTACTTTCAGATGATGCAGATATTCCCTCAAACCACTATATGGAAAGGAAGTTAGTTGAGGAACTTGGATTTTCAAGAAACAAAATTCATGCTTACCTGAAAGATTGCAGTTTATTCTGGGAGGAAACCGCTGAACGAAATGATTGTATAAAATGTGGCATATCTTGCTGGAAGTCAAAATCTGATGGAACACCATCCTGCATTCCATAGAAAGTAATGTGGCACTTTCCATTGATCCCCAGACTCCAAAATCATTTTATGTATGATGACATATCAATAAAAATGAGATGGCATGATACTGAGAGAAAGAAGACTGATGATGAGTTGGTTCATCTTGCAGATGGATTTTCATGACAGATATTTGATGCTCGACATCCTGATTTAGCAGCTGACGTGCGTAATGTGAGGCTGGGTCTTTCATGGGACGGTTTTAATCCGTTTGGGCAGATTCTTACTTCGCACAGCACATGGTGAGTTTTTATACACATTTATCATCCTCCCCCATGGTTGTGTATGAAAAAACCTTTCACTTTCATGAGTATAGTAATATCTGGTCCTTCTGATCCCATCATTGATATTGATTTATACATTCAACCTTTTATAAATGAGTTGAAACTTCTTTGGGATGTGTGTGTGCACACATACGATTCATTTTCGAAAGACATATTTTATATGTGTACTGCACTTATGTGGATGATAATGATTTCTGGATTATGCAATGATTTCTGGATGGAGCACAAAGGGAAAACTGTCATGCCAAGTTTTTATGAAGAATACATGATCCAGAAGACTGAAACATCGCTGTTGTTTCAGTTTTATGGGACATCGACGATTCTTTCCAAATGATCATCCATATAGAATGAATCATAGAAGATTTGATAATACCATAGAGACTGATGATCCACATCAGAATATGTCTGGAACTGATGTGCTTAATGAATTGAAATATTTCAGTTTTTCATTCGGGAAGGGTCAAATGAAATCTAGAAAGAGAAAGAATGTTTCCACTAAAACTTGTTACAATTGGTAGAAAAGGAGTATCATTTTTTATTTTCCTTATTAGTCAACCAGTTTTTTATGTCATTGCTTACACATAACGCATATTGAAAAGAATATATGTGAAATGTTGCTTTTGTTTCTTATAAATGTCAAGGGGAAGACAAAAGATGATTTACGATCTCAGCGTGACATGGTGGATTGGGGCATCATACCAGAATTACATCATGTGAATATCAGTGAAAATAAATGGAAACTTCTATGTGATTCTTATGTGATGACACCTATGGGAAAAAAACAATTTTAGGGAGTATTAGAGACTATTAGAGTTCCTGATGGCTATTCAAGCAACATATCTAAATGGGTCAACAGAAGAGAGTTGAAGCTAAAATATTTAAAGACTCATGATTATCATGTTCTACTGCATGAGTTGCTTCCAATAGCAATCCGTAATCTTTTTTCCAATAATGTAAGGGTGACTATTATTTGGTTGTGCCATTTTTTTAGAGATCTTTGTGCTAAAGAGTTTTCCAAGTCATTCTTGCGAAAAATCTTGACAGATTCCCCATTAATTTTTTGTGAGTTGGAGAAAATATTTCCTCCATCATTTTTCACATGCATGCTACATTTGATTGTCCATATTCACACTAAAATACTTCTTGGAGGACCTGTTACTTTTCTTTAGATGTATCCAACAGAAAGAAACATGTGCACATTAAAGTTTTATGTCTGAAATTGGAATCATCACGAAGGATCTATCATGAACCATTACTTGGCTCAAGAATGTATGGATTTCTGCTCAATGTATTTGTCTGATCTTACTACAAGAATGAACAGACTAATGAGAAGTGAAGAAGAATAGTATGAGAAAATTGAACCCATTTTTCCATCACTTCCTCAAACAGGAGGAATTCTTGGATCATATACATTGAAGACATTAATCCATGAAGAGCGGGAGATGGCACATTGCACAGTTTTGTTCAACTGTGATTTGTTTCATGACTATATCAGGTAACTAAAGTGAATATGTATATCTTAAATATATATCTGTTAAACTATTCATATTTTTTATCTACAGGGAACATAAAACAATGATAAATATGAAGCATCATTCTTTATCTTTGAGAAGGAGAGATACTTTTCATAGCAAAGAGTTTTCTACTTGGTTAAAAATAATGGTAAAAATATTACTGTTTAAAATAATTATATCAATATTTAATTAAGTTTAATAGTCATTTATATTGCAGTTATTGAGTTTGTCTGCTAACTCTGTCTCTGAGGAAATAAGAGCATTGGATTTTGGTCTTAATACCATGGTTTGTGACTATAAATCAATTGTTATCAACGGGTACAAATTTATTGTCACTGAATGATCAAAGAAGATGATAACACAACATGATGGTGTTATAGTTACTGCCACAACAAATTGTTATGCCAGTGCATCAGATAGTAGACCGCGATTTGAAAATGTGGGTTATTATGGAGTCGTTGAGAAAATAATAATATTGGACTATTACTCTCTTGGACGAGTCACAATGATGAAATTCCATTGTTTTGATTCGATGATAAGACATGGCACATTTATTGATGATTTTGGATTTCTAGTAATTAATATGACTCGCACTCTTGCTACCGAAGAACAATATGTGTTAGCATCAATTGCTAAACAATTGTTTTTTGTCAAAGACCAACTTCGACCTGAATTTGGTGTCATAGTTGAAGTAATTCCAAGACATATTTTTGATGATGGTGATGATGGAATTTACACTTTCCCTAGTACGATTGAAACCAATACATTTATCTCTTTTGATGACTCGAATATCTCTATTGTCAGAGTTGATTCTGAACCATAAGTTGTGGTTGAAAATATATAGAATCATTCATCCATGTTCTCAATTCTTTTGTTTTACCTTGAGTTGGGCTGTTAAGGTCGGTAATATTCAAATTGATTTAGTATTGATCACAAATATGTTTTTTTCTACTTGACCGTTATGTGAATTTTCAATGTTTATTAGTTGCAGTTTTATTTGAATTACATTTTATAATTTGGAATTGAACTGTATTCAAACATAGTCAAACAATATTTTTAACTTGGTGAACATTACAACTTGTACGATTTATTAAAACCATTCATGCTCTTCTACAACAATTGATAGCTAAATTACCAATGAATCCCCATATTCCCTCATATATTTAGTTTTTTGGGTTACACATTAGTTTCATTTTTCTAATTAATTACATATTTGTTTTTAAAAGAAAGAGATGAATCCAATTGAAGAGAGATGAAGAAAAAAAATAATGGAGAACAATCATCAAATGGCGGAGATGGGCGTTCCACCATTAGTGCCTACAGTGAGTAAATTATTTCAAGTATATATATTTATAGAATATATAATTTCATGTGATTAATATTTTTGTAAACATTTTTGTAGGATCCTCCTATACATTGACAGTTATTCGACGAGGAGCCTAGTACTGGTCCTAGTACTCTGGCCTGTGGTACGAGGAGGGTTCGTACGAGAGGTGGAAGAGCAGCTTCACATACCTGACTAGACCCTGCCCCCCCCACTGACATGTCATCCTTCCCACATTCTGATCCCGGTGTGTCATTAGGGACACATAGGATATTTTGGCCTCCCATGTTTTCACCACCTTTTTCATCTTTTGGCCCGTCATTCTCATATCCCATGATGATTCCCACTCCCCAGTCAGAATTTGGTCATACAGCTGTCCCATCTTCTTTTCCTTCTACTTTTGTCTCTCCAAGCTTCTATATTCCATCATCTTCGACTCCTATTCCACCATAGGGTGTTCTATCAGTTTCTGTGGATCCAGTGGCGCTCAGCGATCAGACTGGCACATGTATATTTTTAGAACCCTAACAAATTTTTATAGCAATATTTATTTTCATTATAACCTGTTTTGATAAAAAAAAATTTCTTTCATGACAGATAAATATACTGACAGGAGGCGGGGCAGAGGCATCCAAGCATGCGTTCAGTGTGGAACTGCCGCACATAGGTTATGGTGGATTACAATGAAGACAACCAAATGGTTGAGAAAATAGGGCAGTAATGTCGGAGTTTTTTGGCGATGCTTTCCAAATACTCCGACATCATTACCGTCAGCCTACTATTGTGGAGACATTTTCCACATGAGGTCATAGATAGAGCTTGGTCACAGATATTGGTAAAAAAATCTCTTGTATTTAATTCCATGAATTATTTTTGTATTTATATGAATTAATATTTTGATGTGAGCTTCGATTTAATTTTCCTGATGGTGATGGTGCACGACTGGAACGTCTAAGGGATTTAAGTGAGATTTGGAGAGCCTACAAGCATGAGTTGTATATTGGATGGCGTGCTAGAGTTGGCACTGATTTAGAGGCAGTACCAGTCATGGATGATTTTTTTATAGAGCAGTATCTTCAAATGATTACTCATTAGACGACTACCCAGTTTAAGGTATGAATTACATTTGAGGTATTTAAATAATAGATTTCATGTTTTCCATTAATATTATCCTCTGAATTATCAAATTTTATTTAAGAATCATCTGTAAAAAATAAAAAAAATCATTGATGCAAAAAAATACCTCCACGCACTAGGACGTACTACGACGCCAGATCATGAGAGGAAACAGGTATGAAAATTGTTTATATGTTTTCTTTACGACTTACACTTTCTTTTGATTCCTCAATTATTTAATCATTTTCTAAAGTTTTTATATAAATTTAGTTTTCAATGTCATTGTATAGCCAAATATAGAATATTGAAGGATGTGTTCCTCGAGAAAAACTGTTTTGCTCGAGTAGATGGAAAAATGATGGAAGTGCCGTCAATGAAGCAACTCAGCAGCAGATTGTACGTTTTAATCTATTGATTTTATATTTTAATATCTATCTTGTAACTTAATAATATATTTATATTTGTAACAGGATGTTTTAGAGGCCCTCGATATCCATGAACCAGACAATTTTGGGCCCACTGATCACTTACATCAGGTGTTAGGAGAGGAGCATCCTCACAGAGTACGCTGCCGACCTAGGATAGCCCCGACGAGGTATTGGCCCTCATCAGGTTCTAGTTGTAGTGCCACCAAGCTATAAAAAGTTAGTGAACAAGAAAAACAGGCATAGAAAAGGGCCAAAAAGATGGCAGAATAGTCTGCTAGGACAAACAGTGCATTTATGAAATTTATTGAAGTTCTACGTACAACACTTCCACAAGAGGCCAGCCCAGATTTTGATGAATATATGTCGTCAATATGTTTTATATATGGTGCACCAGGTGGAAGTTCTAGTGGTGGTCAAGATGATTTCCAGCATGATGATGATGATGGCGAGGAGTCTAATGCTGTAGAGGAGGGAGAGGAAGAGGGAAATACGGATGGCGAGGGAGAGGAGGAGGGCACTGAGGAGGGAGAGGACGATGATGGGGATGAGGATGAGGGTGATGATGATGGTGATGATAGTGATGGTGATGTGAGCCAAATTTATCCGTTACATTTTTGACTAATATTATTGAGAATTGATGTTTAATCTATTCTATTTGTTGGTTTTATCTAGACCCGTAATATAGTAATGGAGTTGAGTTATTTTTATATATTGTCTGTTTTCATGGATTTTGTTGTCTTTTAGTGTTTTTGGTGTATCTTGAGCATGTTTATAGAGTTTTGTGTGTTTGGGAACGCCCTGGACAACCCCCCTCCTTCCTGGACCCTGGACAACCCCCCACCATCCACCTTGGACCCCAGACACCCCCCCACACCATCTTCCTTGGTCCCCTGACACCCCCAGGACACCACCCGAACAACCCCCCCCCCCCCCACCCTCCTCCCTGGACCCTGAAAAGCCCCCTAGACAGCCCCCCACCCTCCTCCTTGGACCTTGGAAAGCCCCCTGAACACCCCTCAGACAGCCCCCCAGACAGCCCCCCCACCCTATTCCTTGTCCCCCGGATAACCCCCCTAGACATCCCCCACCCCCAAGACAGCCCCTGCCTCAATTTGAGGTGTGGTGTGGCCGAAACCATTAAAAGTGTCTCTCTTTTGTTTAAAATGGACAAGATTTCAAGTGAAAACAACAACTGACATACAGAAAACTGACCAAACGAATTCATAATGTGTTTATGATTTTTGAAAACATTAGATGAGTCATATGTGTCATTTAAGATTCAACCCCATCTCAATCTGAGGCGAGGTGTGGCCTACACCATTCTATGTGTCTCACTTTTTTTTGAAGTGGATAAAATTTTAAGTGAAAAGTAAAAATGACATACATAAAACAGACCAAACACATTCATATTTGGTTGATACTTTAGGAAAATTATCCTTGGGTCATTTGTGACATGTACGAGTCAATCCCATCTAAATCTGTGGCGTGGTGTGGCTGGTAGCACTATAATTGTGTCTCTTTTGTTTAAAATGGATGAGATTTTAGGTGAAAAGAAAAACTGACATACGGAAAACCAACCAAACGCATTCAGATTCTGTTGATACATTATCACAACGATCCATGGGTCATACGTGACACGTATGTGTCAACCCCGGCTCAATCTGAGGTGCTGTGTGGTCGGCACCATTCAAAGTGTCTCACTTATATTTGAAATGGATAACATTTTATGTGAAAAGTACAACTAACATACGGAAAACCGACCAAACGCATTTGGATTGTGTTGATACTTTAGGAAAATGATATTTGGGTCAATTGTGACTTGCACGAATCAACCCTGCCTCAATCTAAGGCCCGGTGTGGCCAGCACCACTCAAAGTGTCTTAGGTTTATTTGAAATGCACAAAATTTTAAGTAAAAACAAAAACTAACCTATAGAAAACCAACGAAATGCATTCAGATTCTTTTGAAACTCGGGAAAATGATACATGGGTCATATGTGACGTTTACGTGTCAACCTAGCCTCAATCCGAGGTGCGAAAAGGCTGGAACCACTTGAATTGTGTCTCTATAGTTTAAAATGGACTACATTTTAATTGAAAACAACAACTGACATACGGTAAACCGACCAAACACATTAAGATTCTGTTGAAACTTTAGGACAACGATCCATGGGTCATTTGTGACGTGTATGAGTCCACCCTGCCTCAATCCGAGTCGCACTGTGGCTGGGATCACTCTAAGTGTCTCTCTTTTTTTAAAATGGACAACATTTTAATTACATACGGAAAACTGACCAAACGGATTATGATTGTGTTGATAATTTAGAAAAACAATCAATAGGTCATATGTGATGTGTACGAGTCAACCTCGCCTCAATCCAAGGCGCGGTGTGGCCGGCACCATTCATTGTGTCTCTCTTCTGTTTAAAATGGGCATCATATTAAATGAAAACAACAACTGACATATGAAAAACTGACCAAATGCATTTGAAATGTGTTTATGCTTTAGGAAAACGATCCATGGGTCATATGTGACATGTATGAGTCAACCCCACCTCAATCTGACGTGCTTTGTGGCCGACACAACTCAAAGTGTCTCTCTATTGTTTGAAATGGACTTCATTTTAAGTGAAAACAACAAGTGTCATAAGAAAAACTGACCAAACGCATTCTAAATGTGTTAATTCATTAGGAAAACAATCCATGGGGCATATGTGACATGTACGATTCAACCCCACCTCAATCCGAGGCACGGTGTGGCTGACACCACTAAAAGTGTCTCTCTTTTATTTGAAATGGACTTCATTTTAAGTGAAAACAACAACTAGAATACGGAAAACCAAACAGATTCTGATTGTGTCTATACTTTAGAACAACGATCCATGGGTCATATTTAATGTGTACGAGTAAACCCCGCATAAATCTGAGGAACGATGTGTCTGACACCACTCAAGGTATCTCTCTTTTGTTTGAAATGGACTTCATTTTAAGTGAAAACAATAACTAGCAAACAGAAAACTGACCAAACGGATTATAATTGTGTCAATACTTTACCAAAACGATCAATGGGTCATATGTGATGTGTACGAGTCATCCTCGCTTCAATTCGAGGTGCGGTGTGGCCGCAACAACACTAACTGTGTCTCTTTTGTTTAAAATGGATAGGAATATAAGTGAAAAGAACAACTGGCATACGAATTACTGACCATACACATTCAGATTCTATTGATAATTTATCACAACAATCCATGGATCATATATGATGTGTATGAGACAACCCAGTCTCAATCTGAGTCACAGTGTGGCCGGGAACACTCTAAGCGTCTCTCTTTTGTTTAAAATGGACAACATGTTAAGTACATACGGAAAACTGATCAAACGCATTCGGATTCCATTTAAACATTAGGAGAACGATCCATGGGTCATATGTGATGTGTAAGAGTAATCTCTACCTCAATCAGTGGCGTTGTGTGGCCGACACCATTCATGGTGTCTCTCCTTTGTTTAAAATGGACATCATTTTAACTGAAAACAACAACTAGCATACGGAAAACCGACCAAATGGATTATGATTGTGTCGATACTTTAGCACAACGATCTATGGGTTATATGTGATGTGAATGAGCCAACCCTGTCTCAATCCGAGGCGTGGTGTGGCCGACACCATTCATAGTGTCTCTCTTTTGTTTAAAATGGACATCATTTTAAGTGAAAACAATAAGTGACATAAGAAAATCTAACCAAACACATTCAAAATGTGTTGATGATTTAGGAAAACCATCCATGGGTCATATGTGACGTTTATGAGTCAACCTCGCATCAATCTAAGGCGCGTTGTGACCGACACCACTCTAAGTGTCTCTCTTTTGTTTGAAATGTACTTCATTTTAATTAAACACAACAACTAGCATATGGAAAACCGACCAATCTGATTTTTATTGTGTCGATACTTAATCAAAATGATCAATGGGTTATATGTGACTTGTACGAGTCAACCACACATCAATATGAGGGGCGGTGTGGCTGGTACCACTCTAACTGTGTCTCTTTTGTTTAAAATGGACAGGATTATAAGTGAAAAGAACAACTGGCATACATAAAACTGACCAAACGCATTCAGATTCTGTTGATAATTTATCACAATGATGCATGGGTCATTTGTGACATTTACGAGCCAGCTCGGCTCAATCTGAGTCGTGGTGTGGCCGGGATCACTCTAAATGTCTCTCTTTTGATTAAAATGGACAATATTTTATGAACATACAGAAAAACGACCAAAATCATTCGGGTTCTGTTGAAATTTTAGGAGAACGATCCCTGGGTCATATGTGACATGTAAAAGTCAACCTCACTTCAATCCGAGGAATGGTGTGGTCGAAAACACTCAAAGTGTCTCTCTTTTGTTTAAAATGGACTTCATTTTAAGTGAAAATAACAACTAGCATACAGAAAACCGACCAAATGGATTATGATTGTGTCAATACTTTAGAAAAATGATCCATGGGTCATAAGTGACGTGTACGAGTCAAACCCACCTCAATCCGTGGTGCGGTGTTGCCGACACCATTCATGGTGACTCTCTTTTGTTTAAAATGGACATCATTTTAAGTGAAAAAAACAAGTGACATACAAAAAAATGACCAAACAATTTCTAAATGTGTAGATGATTTAAGACAATAATCCATGGGTCATATATGATGTGTACGAGTAAACCCCGCCTCAATCCGAGGCACGGTGTGGCCGGAACCTCTCTATGTGTCTCTCTTTTGTTTCAAAAGGATATCATTTTAAGTGAAAACATAAATTGGCATACACAAAACCAACCAAACACATTCAGTTTGTGATGATACTTTAGTAAAATGATCCATGGGTCATTTGAGACGTGTACGAGTCAACCTCGTCTAAATCTGAGGCGCGGTGTGGCCAATTATACTCTAACTGTGTTTCTTTTGTTTAAAATGAACAGGATTATAAGTGAAAAGAACAACTGGCATATGGAAAACTGACCAAACGCATTCAGATTATATTGATAATTTATCACAATGATCCATGGATCATATGTGACGTTTCTAAGCCAACCTAGGCTCAATCCGAGTCGCGGTGCAGTCGAGATCACTCTAAGTGTCTCTCTTTTGTTTAAAATGGACAACATTTAAAGTACAAACGGAAAACTGACCAACCACATTCGGTTTCCATTGAAACTTTAGGAGAACGATCCATGGGTCATATGTGAAATGTACTAGTCAACCTCGTCTCAATCTGAGTCGTAGTGTGGCTGACACCACTCAAAGTTTCTCTCTTTTGATTTAAATGGACTTCATTTTAAGTTAAAACAACAATGAGCATACGAAAAAATGACCAAACAGATTATGATTGTGTTGATACGTTAGCACAAAAATCCACAGGTCATATGTGACGTGTATGAGTAAACGCCACCTCATTTTGAGGTGTGGTGTGGCCGACACCATTCATAGTGTATCTCTTTTGTTTAAAATTGACATCATTTTAAGTGAAAACAACAAGTGACATATGAAAAACTGACCAAATGCATTCAAAATGTGTTTATGCATTTGTAAAATGATCCATGGGTCATATGTGACGTGTACGAGTCAACCTCGCCTCAATCCGAGGCACGGAGTGGCCGGAACCACTCTAAGTGTCTCTCTTTTGTTTCAAAAGGATATCATTTTATGTGAAAACATCAACTGGAATACGGAAAACCGAACAAACACATTAGGATTGTGTTGATACTTTAGGAAAATGATACATGGGTCATTTGATATGTGAACGAGTCAACCTCATCTAAATCCGAGGCGTGGTGTGGACGGTACCACTCTAACTGTGTCTCTTTTGTTTAAAATGGACATGATTATAAGTGAAAAGAAAAACTGGCATACGGAAAACTGATCAAATGCATTCGGATTCTATTGATAATTTATCACAACGATCCATGGGTCATATGTGACCTGTACGAGCCAACCTGGGCTCAATTCGAGTCACAGTTTAGTCGGGATCACTCTAAGTGTCTCTCTTTTGTTTAAAATGGACAACATTTAAAGTACATATGGAAAACTGACCAAACGCATTCAGTTTCCGTTGAAACTCTACGAGAACGATACATGGGTTATATTTGATGTGTACGAGTCAATCTTGCCTCAATAAAAGGCGCAGTGTGGCCAAAACCACTCAAAGTGTCTCTCTTTTGTTTAAAATGGACTTTATTTTAAGTGAAAACAACAACTAGCATACGAAAAACAGAACAAACTGATTCTGATGTGTCGATACTTTAGAAAAATGATCCATGGGTCATATGTGACATGTACGAGTCAACCACTCCTCAATATGAGTTGTGGTGTGGCCGACACCATTCATAATGTCTCTCTTTTTTTTTAAAATGGACATCATTTTAAGTGAAAACAACAACTGACTTATGAAAAACTGACCAAACGCATTAGAAATTTGTTGATGATTTAGGAAAACGATCCATGGGTTATATGTGACGTGTACGAGTCAACCCCGCCTCAATCTGTGGCACGGTTTGGCCGAGATCACTCTAAGTTTCTATCTTTTGTTTAAAATGGACAACATTTTAAGTACATACGGAAAAGTGCCCAAATGGATTCTGATTTTGTTTATACATTAGTACTATGATCCATGGGTCATATGTGACGTGTATCAATCAACCTCGCCACAATATGAGATTCGGTGTAGTCGGCACCACTCAAAGTGTCTATCTTATGTTTCAAAAGGACATCATTTTAAGTGAAAACATCAACTGACATACGGAAAACCGACCATACGCATTCGGTTTGTGTTGATACTTTAGGACAATGATCCAAGGGTCATTTGAGACGTTCACAAGTCAACCCTGTCTAAATCTGAGATGTGGTGTGGTCGGTACCACTCTAACTATGTATATTTTGTTAAAAATAGACTGGATTATAAGTGAAAAGAACAACTGGCATACGCAGAATCGACCAAAAGCATTCAGAATCTATTGAAACTTTAGGACAACGATCCATGGGTCATATGTTACATGAACGAGTCAACCGCACCTCAATCCAAGTCACGGTGTGTCCAGGACCACCCAAAGTGTCTCTCTGATGTTTAAAATGGACAAAAATTTATGTACACACATAAACCCAACCAAACAGATTCTGATTGTGTTGATATTTTGGCACAAAGATCCATGGGTCATTTGTGACGTGTCCGAGTCAACCCCATCTCAATCCGAGGCATGGTGTGGCCGGCACCATTCAAAATGTCTCTCTTCTATTTAAAAAGCACTTCATTTTAAGCGAAAACAACAACTGACATATGGAAAATCAACCAAACCCTTTTGGAATCTGTTGATACTTTAGGACAACGATCCATGGGTCATTTGTGATGTGAATGAGTTAACCTCACCTCAATCTGACGCACGGTGTGGCCGGTATCACTCTAGGTGTATATATTTTGTTTAAAATGGACATCATTTCTAGTAAAAACATATGGTATTAAAAAAACCAATCAAATTATGCATTGAATTCCAGTTTCCACATATAATTTTCATCTAATTTTTAAATTGAATTCTAAATGAATTATGTATGTTTATAATTACATTATGAATTCTGATTTAATTCTGGATGTGTATAGTTACAGGATGGATTATATGTTAAATTTGTTTGAATTTGTTATCTATATGTATGTGTTAGTTGGTTATTGCAGGTACAATAATTGTATATGTATGTGTTACTTATTGCAGGTACAATAATTGGAAATGATTGAGAATGAGAGGGAATGGACTTTCTACTGTGAAAATTGCACAAAAATGAGAGGGCCGCTGCTGTGAAAATTGCAAGCGGCAGTGAAATTTGCACAGCATAGGCTATTCCCATGGTTTGAAACCATTGAAATATCGTCACTAAGTATTTTTTTACCAACGGTTCTATGGACCATTGGTAAAAATCCTTTACCAATGTTTTAGAAACCGTTGGGAAAGAAGCCTTCTATTTGGTTTTTCCAACGGTTCAAGCCAAACTGTTGGGAAAAACTATCCCAACATTTTGGCACAACTGTTGGGATAGGTTCACTTTTTGTAACCTATCCCAACAACTCAGTGTAAACTATTGGGAAAGGATTTACCAACAGCTTACTTCCCTACGGTTTGAAGAACCATTGGTATAATATATACCAACGGTTCTGCAGCCTTTCCCAATGGTTCAGAACTGTTGGGAAATCCTGACTTTCCAGAAGTGAGGTAATTAGGTATATTAATGAATATATAAATAAAATACATAAATGAACTTTCTTCAGCACCATGATATAATATCTCTGAGCATTGAGCACAACAAGTCCAACTGTAACTACAACTCCATGGCATAATCACATAACCAGGATAATCCCTATAAAAATTATAGAATAACATGGAAAATATCTCTATATTAGCATTTCAACATAATAGGGACACACCATCTATATTATAAATTTATCATACCATGCCATTTTCTCTATATAATCATTTCGGCATAACCGAACCATGTTTTCTATAAGCATTACAATATAATTGGCCCACACCCTCTATATAAGAATTTCAGCATACCAGACCAATTCTTCTATATATGCATTTCTATATAACTAGGAAAATTCGTATAAGCATTACGTATAACTAGGCTATGCCCTCTATATAATAATTTCGAAAAAATCAGAAAATCCCTTTATATACTGATTTTATTATACTCGCAACATAGATCATAAAGGTAAGAATACCACAACGAAACTTTATAATCCACACTGGTGAGTTCATCCAATTACCATTTTACATTCAATTACTCATTCATTCAATAATCAATTAATCCATTTTTTATGATCAATCTATCACAACAGATCACCTGATATTTCATGTCATGCAAAAACATACCTTTAATACATTATTCAATTCTTTATTATTCAAGGGTAGACTCACCCTATGGGAAATAGTAATCCAGGTCTCAACACCATTTGATCGAAAGGGACCAAATGAGTATTCTAAACCCATGATTATCATCACTATTTATTTTATTTTTTAACATGAATGTTATGTTGGTGAAATTGCATGATATTTTGCATACATTAGAAAATAGAAACAAACCATAGGGATTTATTTTAGACCACCTACTTTTATCTAGCGATCAAAGTAACACATTCAATAAGTAACAAAAAAATGAAGGCAATGGTGATTATAAGTAAAACCCAGATCACTAAACATTAATATCAAAACTAGATTCAACGGTGATCAAGAGATCACACTGGTGGAGAAAATTTAGAAGGAAGGGGAAAAAGTGAATTTACTCACTATAGATTAAAATCTTAATATAAATTTCTATAATGTAAGAAGATTCTCTAAAATCTCCTCAAATTACCCAAGGATTTTAGAGGGAAAGTTTCATGGTGGTTAAAAAATAAATTAAATGCATAGAGTGGTTTAAACCACTGGTCCTGAGATATTCACAATGTGAAACCCTTTCATAATGTAGATTTATTGATTTATGAGATACATCAAAAACCACATCGCCTTTGGTTAGAATAACCTTGATTGACCATTTCATGGTGTAAAAAATTGTCACAATGTATATAAATTTCATTATCAGAACCAGTTTACATCTTGTACTGTGCAAAAAATCACATCATGTAAATCATTCATGACATGAATGTTTCTTGTAGAACGAACTCAACCCATCTTTTGTAGAAAAATGTTGAACAACCTGTGCGGCCTTTTAAACCATGGAAACCCTTAATAAGACCTTGAAAATTTTATACCCATACTTCATTAATTAAAATAGAATTACTTCCACAAACCTTAGGTCATTTTTCCTAGAAAAGTATCCCCATATAAAAAAGAGACTCAACCACTAAGGTTTAAAGACAAAAAAACCAGAATTAAATTATGTTCAAGCAAATCTCAAAGAGGGACATACCTAGAAAATGATATGATCATAGAACATCCCCACTATATAAAAGATAATCCCTATGATAATCCAAGAATCACTATGTGGTCTTAGTGAACAAGTCTAGAAACTATGCTTTCATATCATATTACCTCTCCCAGACCTCCTCTTAAAGAACATCATTTTTACCCCTACACATGAACAAGAGGTATAGCCTTTCCCCAAATATACATCTCACTATGGTCTACATTTCATATTGGATGATCCTCAAAATATTCATTTATACCAAGCTAAGTGTTATCAATAACTATCATATGGTAAGGCCTTGGATGATATCTTTGAAGATGTGACACATAAAACATGTCATGCATGGCACTATAGCGATGTAGAAGGTCTAATGAATACCCCACCCGATCGACCATTTATATGATCTCGAATGGTATGAAAAACCTTGGTGATAACATTCCCTATTTCATTATACCAAATTGAAGCAACCTATGATAAACTTGAAGAAAAACAACATGATTAACCTAAAACTCTAGAGGTCATCTCTGATGGTCGTTGTAATATTTCTGCCTTCTTTTCACGATCATCAACCACCCCTTGATCAACATAACATGCTCAAATGTCTCTTCCATGTGACTGGTTTCAACAAGTAATGACTCACCTTCCTTCAGCCAAAAAAATAGGTAAATGCAAAGGCCTTACATATGAATCCTTTAAAGGTTTCATTTTGATCAATTCTTGGAAGCTATTATTATAAGAGAACTCCACATATTCTAAATGCATCTCCTATGAACCAACAAAATATAAAACACATGATTGTAACATATCCTATAGAATCTGAATAGTCTATTTAGATTGACATTATGTCTATGGATGATAGGGCATAATCAGAAGAACCTATGATCCCAGATCCTTCTGAATACCTTTCTAGAACCAATATATTAAATGGGGATCTCGATCAACAATAATACTCCTCATACCACCATATAACTGAACGATATCATGCATGTAAAGGATACCCAAATCATCAATATTTAAGGTCTACATGATAGGAATAAAGTGGACTACCTTCATCATTTGATCTAAAATAACCCATACGACATTGTTCTTATAATGTGTCCTTGGTAATCCAGTCACAAAATCCATAGTGACAACACACCATTTATAGGAAAAAATGGGTTGAGGTTGCAACAACCCAGAAGGCCTCTGATGCTTGTCTTTCACCTTAAAATAGGTGAAACATATCTCTATGAAACCCAATACCTCCTCCATAATTCCTTTCCACCAATACTACATACGGAGGTCATGACACATCTTTGTTAGATATAGGTGCACCACCCATCTAGAAGCATGAAAATCTCTCATCATATAATTAGGAAATCCCACAGAGACCCATACTAATCCATGGAAATAAAAAAAATCCACTACCATGATACCATATTAAGAGTGGATCCCCACCATATAATATCTCCCTATGAGTTATGCCCTCTAGATAAGATAATTTCTCAGTCTTGATCTTGTCCAAAAACATAGGTAAAACAGATGATAAACTCATAGCTACTCATCCATGTGACTCCTAAAAATATAGATGCATGTGTGAAAAGAGTACCATCATCCACCAATTGTTACAAAACTCCCATAATTCCTCCATTTTCATCATCCATCTTAAATCATCAAAAACCGTGTTTGCCTTTCTTAGTGTATAAGCTATCTTGAAGATAAAATCCTTCAGATACTCAACCCACCTAATCTGGTGATGGTTTAGGTATTAATGAGAAAATATGTACCAGAGGCTCTTGTGATCCTTGTATAACACAACCCTCTATACCATAAGATATCTTCTATATCATCTCAAGGTATGTGCCAAAAAATCTAACACCAGATCAAGAGTATGATAATTCCTCTCATGTAGTCAGAGCTATCTGGAGTAATAAGAAACTGCTCGGTCCTCCTATATTAGAACATCTATGAGTACAACTCTGGATCCATCACAATATATGGTATATGCATTGTTAGGAATTGGTTTGGTGAGGATCTATGATGAGGTAAACCCTACATTCATCTCTTGAAATTATCTCTAGAAAGCATCTGACCAAACAAAAATCACCCCTTTCTTGGTCAACCTGTACATTGGTGCTGCTAAATAGGATAATTCCTAGATGAAACGCCGATAATAACATGCTAAACCCATAAAAATTAGAATATCACATAGATTATTTGGTCACACCCAAGAACTAATGATTGAAACCTTCTATGGGTCCACTAAAATTCCAGTTTATGAGATGACATGGCCCATGAAGTGTACTTTATCAATCTAGAAACTGTATTTAGATAGCACATCAAAAAGATGATGCACTCTCAATATATATAAAAACATGTCAATATATTGGTAATGATAATATAAAAACTAAGAGTATAATAATATGTCCTAAAAACACCAAAAAAAAGATATAGAAAAAGATAATAGATTTGATTCATCAAGTCTATGAATACCACTGGTGCATTCATCAAACCAAACAGCATCACCATGAACATTTACAAGCCATACCTGATCCTAAAAGTAGTATGAGGTATGTCTGATGGTATCCCCCTAAACTTGTGGTATCCGGATATCAAAACAATATTATAGAATATCATATCACCTCTCATCTGGTTGAAGAGATAGCCAATGTAATGAAGAAGATAGCGGTTTTGGACATTTATCTAGTTCAATCTCGGATAGTCCACACACAAGAACAATGTCCCATTTACCTTCTAGGAGAAACAGACATGTTAACCCCCATTGAGATGTATTAGTCTATATGAAACCCTTCGATTCTAAAACATCTAACTAGACTTTCATTTCTTGAATCTCTATTTGTAACACCTCAAGCTTCCACAGTATGTTTCTCTTTGAATAATACAATATCGTGCGATGTACGCAACACTGAGTTCAAGCGCACCACGACCTATGAAACCAACAGTTAAAAAATAGGTTATGAATAAAATAACTACATTTTGAATTATATATATATCCCATATAATTTTAACATTCATATTTTTTGTTTCTTAGACATAATATAAAGACAAATTCAATTTTTCATATAAAAGAAGTATTTTTAAAAAATGCAATTTTCCACCTTTTAATGGAGAAACCTTTTTAAATCCAATATTTGGAACTTTTATATATTCAATTTGATTAAATTAAACACTCTTTAGAATCAGGACATAAAAATTTAGTGTGGATAATTTTTTTTGTGTTTTCTGATAACTTTATTATTTTGATCAATAGTGAAAGATACTAAATTTTAATTGAAAACAAATTTTATTAATTCAAATAATTTATTGTGTTAAATTATAAATTTTAATGGTTTTTAAGTATAATTAGATTTTATTTTTATCATTTAATTCAGTCTTGGTCACTGGAAGTAATTTCACTTCTAAATTGAACATAAACACATATCAATATTTTGATAGTTTTTACTTCTCAAAACCCCACTTTCTGGTTTTGAAAATGGGAATTGATTTTAATTTATTTAATGAAACTTATATGTTTTTAATTTGGTAAAATAGACATCATTTTTTGATTCAGAATATCAAAATTAGCTTAACGTTAATGTTTGGTATTTTTCTAAAAACATTCAATTTTTGATGAATAGTAAAAAACACTATGTTATTGTTTAAAACCGACTTTTTATTGAAATAATTATTTATTTTATTTAAATTTATTTTTAGTCAAAATAGATACATAATACCTATATAATTTCAATGTAATTCATTGGATCATTTTATAATAAGTTTAGATATATAACATTTTATTGAACTTTTTATCGTTTTTTACCCACCTTCTATGCACATTTGAAAAATTTGCAAAAAACATAATTTTACTGCTTCTGTGAATTGAATTTAAAAAATCTGAGAGACACGGTTGACATATGTAAGTAAAATTTGGTTCAATAAGATACAAATATTTTTTGGGGAATAGTAACTTTTGAATTTTATTTACCATAGTGAAAAGTAAATTGGGTAATTAAAGGTAAAAATGATGTTATAATTATCTTAACATGTGTCCTAATTCTATTGGATAAGTTTTTTTCGTCCAAAATAAACCTTAGGAATAAAATATTAACCTCTTTTATCTACTTGTATTATATTAGGACGGTTATTATTATTTTATTCACAGAAGAGTTAATAGTGTAAAATTCAATGTTTACCAACTAAACCATTTTTAATATAGGTGTATACATAATATAAATTTGAATATAAATTTGAATTAGAAATATAAAAATATTTCCTACTTCATGTTATTTTATTTATAATTTTTAGGCATTAAATAATACAATTTATTTATGACACAATGATGATATTGTAATAACTTTATTAATGAAAATTGAAAATAATTGATGTTATAAATGTAAAAATAAATGAAAATTAAGACTTTTGATGCATTCCACGAATTTTCAAGGATAATATGACATGTTAGGATTGATTAAATGAATTGTTTTCGAAGTGATAATGTTCTTATGACTTTCAAAAATACCAAATACTAAATAGTGTCAAAATTGACATAAACATGTTTTTTAACAAAATACTATTTTATTAAATGATAAATTACTCCAAAAATTTTATGTTTCAGGAAAATGACTTAAATATGATTTGATATGTCAATAATTAACCCCTTGGAGTTCTTTTGTATTTTTACAGTAATTTTATTAACCATTTATTATAATAATACAAGAGAACATGGTAAAAGTTAAACTATTTACCTGAGGGTTAAATCTAAAATACAGGGTTAATATGGTGACCTAAACTTGTCTAAAACCTATTGTTTGAAATTTTGTCTACCCATAACCACCTTATATTTGAAATAAATCAATTTTCATCCATCATAAAATGAAAATGATTTTATAACAAAATAATATTTTAAACTTTTCATAAAGTGACCCTCTCCTCTCTTATAAAAGGGTAATTACCCTTCCCTCAAAATCACACCTCTAAACCCATTTGGCTCTGCCAAACCCGACCAAAATCTCCTCTAAACTTTCCTCAATTAAACCTAGAGGCCTTATCTTGAGAATAAAGTCAACCTAAGGAGCCCTTTTATTCAAATCAAAAAGAAAAAACCCAATGAAGAGTGAATTATTTTATCACCTCTTTCAAAGTTCTTTTCTTCTTCCACTTTCTCTTTGTTTGTTATTTCCATACAAAAATAATAAATCCAGTACCTTATACATACCTTGATGTTATTATAAATATGGTACAACCATACTCATTATTTTATCCATCCTATGAATGAGAATGTCACTATGCGTGCGTGCGTACGACTTACCATCTCCACACCGTGGTGTAATTTGTTATTCAAAACAATGTTATTTGGATGGATATAATGGTGATTAATATGTAAATAAATAATGAAATTAAAATAATGATTGATATGTAAAAATAACATTCCATCCAATTCCACACCTTTTAATCATTAAGAAAATGATATTGTCGCTCGTGTGTATGTGCTGCTTACCGTCTCCACGACACGATGAGATTCATTTCCACATTCACCATTCAACGATGATTATAAAAACATATATTAATAATTATTATTTAATATATGACATAATAATTCTACTCTATATATATATATACTTACATATTTCTTATTCACTTACCTCTTTTCAATATGATATGAGAACAGAAACAGCGTTTACGTACGACCTACTGTCTCCATAAAAGGTGTTTTCCATTACATATATCTATCTATTATAAAGATTTATATTCTAAATATATATGATATATAAATCATTTTTTATATTCTGTAAGTATTTAAGTCATGATCTAAATGATACGATCCAGAATAACAAGTTAAAACACGTACGACAAATAAAGTGATTTTTACCCGAAATGTTAATTTAATATGGAAATCATTATAAAATGGGTTATATAAAGTAATAAATGAATCATGTATGGAATAATAAATATTAATATGGTTATTTAATAATTTAATAACATACTATGGTCATTATACAGGAGGTTAAACATACCCTTTACCAATGGAAAGTGAAAGGTAAGGGTTAATTCCTCAACCTCATTATTATCTGTGATTGTTTATGTTTATGTATTTTCTCGGAAATATTTTTTATCCATGTCCATGTTTCATAAAATACATTTCAAAATTATTATTTTAAGGAAATATTTAACTAAAACATCATTTTAAATGTTGTAAATATTTATTCATCAAAATATTTCTTATTAATATCCATGTTTTCAAAATGGTTTTATAGATTTATTAATATGGACATGATTGTTTTAAAATGTTAATTTTTTTCAAAAGTTTCAAAGTGGTATGGGACAAATTGATTCAAAAATATATTTTATATTAATTCATTTATAAATGTGTGAATTTTAAATTATTTTACAAAAGGCATATTTCTCTCAAAAGGTTTTAATGATTATTTTCAACTATGTTGATATCCTTTACTGGATATTATTCTTGATTATGGTTGATTTATTATAATAAAATCATCCATATTATATTGAAAGAGTTATGATATGTTTAACTGTGGATGTTCTATTTTTATACCATTCATGGTTTGTGGTTGAAGTATTGACATTTCATATGCTAGTTTGAATACAAATGTTTATGTAATGTTTCAACATTTTCATATGACGAATACAGTGGACTTAGTAAGTGATGGGCAGGGTGCGCTATAGCCCCTCGATGCATCAGTAGGTCTCATGAGACAAATTAGTTTCTGGCCACAAGGACTTGAAAAAAACATTATTTGTAGTCTAGTCATGAGGACTTGACTATGTGGTAATGATTTCTAACGTTAAGCATTCCCTCATTATGAAATTAATTATCACATGTGATTATTAGACGAGAATAATATCTATGTGCATGTTTATATGGTAATATTTGATTTATTTTCTCTATATTATGTTCATGTTTATGTTTAAAAGGCTGTTTTTTATTAAACATATTTCCTTAAAAATTTATAGCTTACACTAAATTATTTACCCTTATTAAGCATCTGAGATCACACTTTTCTTATGTTTTGTTTTCCCAGGATTCCAAGAAATGTATTATGTTTGATATTAAAGATTAATCTAGGTGAATAATAGAATTATCAATGTATTATTTATGTGGTGTTTTATGTTTTAATATTTAGTATAATGTTCAATTATGTAATCTATTTTTGAAAACTGCAAAATTGATCTGTCTTTTAGGACGTGATTCCTTGTAACCATGCCAATGTATTAAAATAATTAACTAAATCTGGGCTTATGGGTTGGGGAATTATATTTGGAATTAGAGGAAGTTTATTAAAAACCTTGGTAACTAGATTTAGAAAAACTCTGATTAGAGAACATTACCCTAAGATAGAATTTGAGGATTAATATAGAAGAACTTTCTAAAATTTTGGTAATGTATATATTTTGTGTATTTTTCAAGAAATAAATCTCTGTCTAGATATGAGAAGGTATATGCGGATCTGGAATATATGTACATAGGAGTGAAAACTCTGACAAGGAATTTATGTCTTGGATTGGGGTATCCTGGTACACGAAATTGGCATTGTTGCACTATTAATTACGACACTCTTGAGGGATATTCATAGAATAATACAAACTTTATTTACAAACCATTATGAGGTATTTATGAGTAAATACTTCCTCAAAGAATTTTTTTTATTAATAAGGATTATATGCATAAATTTTTCAATTTATTTTAGATCTTTTACTAGTTTTGAATTATATATTGCGATTCATAAACTAATCTAGAGTGTGGCGTTGTTTAGAAATGGTGCCTAGTAGAAGGAATGGAAACTGTATAAATTTAGGTAATCCATGTCGGTATTTTCCTCCTACTGAGGATAATTATAGTGTAGCATGTGGTGCAACTGGTGATGATCATTTTATAACCATACTGGGACAACACAGTTAGGTTATGAATAGTAACATTACCCGTATGGAGCACCTCGATCCACAAAGTGGAGGATAAATGTTAGAATGAATCATGAGCCAACAACCACCAACATTCAATGGGACTAAAAAAATGTTTTTAGTTGAGTAATGGATAAGTTCCTTAAAGAAAATATTTCATGCTTTGGGAGTAGCGAAAGGGAAAAAGTTGTCGTAGCAGTTTATCACTTCACAGGTGATACATATCAATAGTGGTCATTCATTCAAAACATAAAGGATGATGAAGAAATATGAAATATGTAATGGAGGTAGTTTAAAGTGTTTTTATTAGAAAAATAATTTCTTCATGACCATCGAGTGGATATGGAAAGAAAATTTCTTTGTCTGTGGAAAAAGGAGGATGAGAATCTCACAAAGGGTGAGGCTAACTTTACATGGTTGGAAAGGAATGCAATAGATTATATACATAACCCAAGGAGTAAGATTGATTGATTATTTTATGGGTTAAAACCATTTGTCTGTCTTGCATTATTCTCGATATCCTTCTCATTTTATGATGATATAGTTTCATGTGCTAACAAGATAAAAAAGAATTTATCTAAGTCTTATGACATTAAAATAAAGCAAGAGAAGAATATAACGGTGGAGAAAGAGACAGATAAATGGAAAAATGGAACAAAGGATTTTCCCTTATGTGATGATTGTGGGAAGAAATACCTCGATACTTTTTTAAAAGGAATGGGAATTTGCTAAAAATGTGGAGAAAAAGGTCACCCGGCTCATGATTGTAAGGGACAGAAATAGGCTGTCAATGTTGAATGCTACAATTGTAGTGAAATGGGGAATTATCAAAATGAACATCCTAAGCACCAAAGAAACATATCTCATAAAATGCCAAGGGAGAAAGGCCAAGACTATGTTGTTACTATAGTTGATGTAGAATAATTAATGTATTTGTTTTTTTGGATCCAAGAATTATATTCTGGTTATAAGAATAATGTGATATATATAAGGATTGTATAGTAGTAATTTTTGTTTTCATTAAGGTTTTAATATGTTGATGGTATTAATATTTTTAGTATGTGACAATAAGAGAAACTTTATGCTGTTTGGGGAATCTGATGTTACAATTGATTTTGGAATTTAGAGACATTTTAGAGAGAGTTTGGATAGAAGTATTTTGGATAACTATAATGGTTGGAATTGATTAATTTGGACACTGGATACTATTTTCTAAGGTTAAAACATTTCTTAAGATTATTTTTGTATTGTTATAAAAAGGAAAACTCGAAGGTCGGGAGACAAAAAGTCAAGTGTGGAAAGGATGTGAGACTTAAACCCGCAATCGAAGGGCGATAAGGGTGCATCACCTACCTCTAGCCTATGTGATGTCCTGGTTTTTAGTATGTATTTTTTTTAATATGTTCTAACAAATTAATTATAAATTCATTTTTTTAGAACTGTATACAATTAGGATAAATAGAATATTTTTGAGTTCTATTATCTTTTGTAGTAAAAGATGAGTTTGTGTTAGAAATTAGTTAATGTATGGAACTCTACATGTCATGTATTATTTTTTTACTTATTCTATGAAGAAATTAATTCTTAACCATTAGGGAAATGATCTTAAAACCAAAAAAAATTTATTCTAATATCCTATGTTTTTCTGAACTGATGATATTTTAAATCATCATTGATTTAAGTATTTGAAGCCCTCAATTTTCCATTCATTTGTTTGTGATTGATGACCTCAATCACTCCCTATAAATATTTACGTTTTTTCCCCAACTATGATTTTTACCAATTTTAATCTATTCTAAATCCTAATTTGGTGATGACTTTTTCATTTCCCTTTCCCTCTTCTTAATACTAAATTTTATTCACCATATTTCTAATGTGGGTTTTCCACAAAGGTAATTTCTATTTTTTTAACCTTTTATTTTTGAAAAACAATTTCAAATTGTGAGGATGCAATTTATTAAAGTAGGTAAGAATTTAAGACCCCAATCTTCCATGGTACGTTTCTTTTTTAATAATACAATAGCATGCGATGGATGAATCACCGAGTTCAAGCGCACCATGACCTATCAAACAAGACATTTAAAAAGCGGTTCTGAATATTAATTACCACATTTTGAATTATATATATATATCATATAATTTTGACATTCATATTTTGTGTTTCTTAGACATAATATAAGGACAAATTCAATTTTTCTAATAAAATAAGTATTTTTCTAAAATGAAGTTTTTCTGCATTTAAATGGAAGACCCTTTTTAAATCCAATATATTGAACTTTTATAAATTAAATTTAATGAAATTAAATTCTTCTTTAGAATTGGGACATAAAAATATAGTTTGGATAAACTTTTTGTGTTTTCTGATAACTTTCATATTTTGATCAATAGTGAAGGATACTAAATTTTAATTGAAAACAACTTTTTTTAATTCAAATATTCTATATTGTTAAATTATACATTTTAATGGATTTTAAGAATAATTAGATTATATTTATATCATTTAATCCAATATTGGTCATTTTATGTAATTTTACTTTAAATTGGACATAAACACCTACCAATCTTTTGATAACTTTTACTTCTCAAAAACCCACTTTCTGGTTTTGAAATCGGAAATTAATTTTAAATTAATTAATGAACCTTCTATGCTATTAATTTTTTAAAATATACATCATTTTTGGATTCTAAATAACAATACTATCTTAGGGTGATTTTTTTTTTGTATTTTTTGGAAAACATTCAATTTTTTGATGAATAGTGAAAAATGCTATGTTATTGTTTAAAACCAAATTTTTATTTTGATAATTATTTATTTTATTTAAATTTATTTTTAGTCAAAATACTTATATAATACCTATATAATTTCAATTTAATTCACTGGATTCGTTTTTTAATAAGTTTAGATATATAAAATTTTATTGAACTTTTTACCGTCTTTTACCCACCTTCGAGGCACATTTTCAAATTTGAATAAAATATAATTTTACCACTTCTGTAAATTTAATTTAAAAAATCCAAGAGATGCGGTTGAAATAATTAAGTAAAATGTGGTTCAATAAGATTAAAATAATTTTTTTGAATAGTAACTTTTGAATTTTATTTACCACGGTTAAAAGTAAATAGGGTAATTAAAGGTAAAAATGATGTGATAATTACACTAACACATGTACTAATTGTATTGGATAAGTGTTTTTTGACCAAAATCAACCTTAGGAATAAAATAATAACCTCTTTGATCCACTTGGATATGATTAGGATATTTATTTTTATTTTATTTAAAGAAGAGTTAAAAGTCTAAAATTCAAAGTTTAATTACAAAATCATTTTTAATATAAGGATATACATAATATAAATGTGACTATAAATATTAATTAAAAATATAAAAATATTTCCTACATCATGGTATTTTACTTATAATTTTTATACGTTAAATAATTAAATTTATTTATGACATAATGATGATGCAGTAATTACTTTATTAATGAATGATTAAAATAATTGATGTTATAAATATCAAAATATATCTAAATTGAGACTTTTGATGTATTCAATAAATTTTCTAGGTTAATATGACATGTTAGGATTTATTAAATTAATTTTTTTTGATTTAATAATGTTTTTATTACTTTCACGAAAAACCAAATACAAAATAGTGACAAAAAATGACAAAAATGGATTTTTAAAAAAATACTATTTTATTAAATGATAAAATACTTCTAAAAATATAATGTTCGTGAAAAGTAATTAAATTATATTATATATTTCAATAATGATCCACTTGAGGTTCTCTTGGATTTTCATAGTAATTTTATTAACAATTTATTATAATAATACAAGATTACATGATAAACGTTAAACTGTTTAACAAAGAGATAAATCTAAAAGATATGGTTAATATAGAGACCTAACCATGTCTAAAACCTATTTTTTTGGATTATTTAGACCCATCCCTACATTTGTTTCGAAATAAATCAATTTTGAGCCTTTAGAAACCGATATTTATTATATAACAAAATAATTTTTAAAACCTTTCCTAAAGTGACCCTCTCCTCTCTTATAAAAGGGTATTATCCCTTCTCTCAAAATCACACCTCCAAATACATTTGGCTCATCCAAGACCTTCCAAAACTCCTCCCAACTTCCCTCACTTCAACATAGAGGCCTTATCTTGAAAATAAATCCAACTTATAGAGCCCTTTTTTTCAAATCAAATGGAATCACCCAACAAAGTGGTAATTATTTTATCACCTCTTTTAAAGTTCATTTCTTCTTCAACTTTCTATTTATTTGTTATTTCCATAAAAAAAATCCAATACCTTATAAATACTATGATGTCATTATAAATATGGTTCAACCATACTCATTATTCTTTCCATCCTATGAATGATAATGTCACCATGTGTGTGTACGTATGACTTACCGTCTCCACGTCGTGGTGTAATTTGTTATTCAGCACTATGTTATTAGGATGGATATAATGGTGAGTAATATGTATATAAATAATGAAAATTACAATAAAATTTCTCTATAAAAATAATATAACATCCAATTACACACCTTTTAATCATTAATCCAATAATATCTTCGCTCGTGTGTACATATGGCTTACCGTCTCCATGAAGCGATGAGATTCATTTCAACATTCATCATTCAACGATGATTATTATAATATATATTATTAATAATTATGTAATATATGACATAATAATTATACTGGAGATATATATATATATATATTTGTGTGTGTGTGTGTGTACTTACATATATGTTATTCACTTACTTCTGTTCAATACGATATGAAAATGGAAACAACGTTTCTTCGTACGTACGACCTACCGTCTCCATAAATGTTTTTTTCCATTACATATATCTATATGTTATAAATATTTATATTCTTAATATATATATATATATATATCATTTTAAATATTCTGGAAGTATTTAAATATTTATCTAAATGATATTATCAATAATAACAAGTTAAAACAAGTACGATAATGAAACCGCTTATTACCTGAAATTTTAATTTAACATGGAAATCATTATTAAATGGGTTGTATTAAGTCATAAATGATTCATGTATGATATAATAAATATAAATATTTTTCTAGTAAAATTTAATAACATAATATGGTAATTATACATGAGGTTAAACGTACCATTGACCAAAGGAAAGTGCAAGGTAAGGGTTACTTCCTCAATCTCATTATTATCAGAGATTGTTTATGTGTAAGTATTTTCTGAGACATATTTATTAGCCACGTCAATGTTTCATAAAATACATTTAAAAATTGTTCTTATAAGGTAATAATTAACTAAAATATCATTTTAAATGTTTTAAATATTTATTCTTCTAAATATCTCTCATTAATATCCATGTTTTTAAAATTGTTTTACAGATTTATTTATATAGACATGATTGTTTTAAAATGTTAATTCCTTTCAAAAGATTCAAAGTGGTATTGGAAAATTTGATTCCAAAATATATTTTAAAGGAATTATTTTATAAATTTGTGACTTTTAAATGATTTCACAAAAAGAGATATTTTTCACAAAAAGTTTTACTAGTCATTTTCAACTAAGTCGACATACTTTACTAGATATTATTATTGATTAAGGTTGATTTATTATAATAAAATCTTCCATATTGTATTGAAGAATTTATGATATGTTTGACTGTGGATGTTCTATTTGTATACCCTTCATGGTTTATGGTTGAATTATTGACATTTATTATGCTATATTTAATATGTATGTTTATGTTATGTTTCAAAATTTTCATATGAAGAATGTAGTGGACTTAGTGAGTGACTGGTGGGGCCTGTTATAGCCCCTTGTGACATCGGTAAGTCTCATGAGACAAATTAGTGTTTTGGAACAAGGCCTGGACAAAATATTATTTGTAGTCTTGGCACGAGGCCTTGAATATGTGTTAATGATGTCTAGCATTAGGCATTCCCTCGTTATGAAATTAATTATTACATGTGATTATTCAAATAGTAGAATATCCATGTTCATGTTTATATGGTAATTTTTTATTTATTTTCTCCATATTATGTTCATGTTTATGTTTAAAAGTTTTTTGTTTTTATTACATATATTTCCTTAAATGTTTATTGCTTTCTCTAAATTATTTACCCTTACTGAGCATCTGAGATCACCCCTTTATTATGTTTGGTTTTCCCAGGATTCCAAGAAGTCTATTATGTTTGATATGCAAGGTTAATCTAGGGTAATAATGGTGTTCTCATCGGATTATTTATGTTTTGTTTTATGTTTGAATGTGTAATGTAACATTAATGTATGTAATCTATTTTCCAAGAATGCTAAATTGATCAGTATTTTGGGACTTGATTCCTTACAATCATGCCAATGTATTAAAATAATGCACTGGCTCTGGGCTTCTGGGGTCGGTGCATTACACAATTGGTGTTATCCTATATGGTGTATTAAAAACTAGCTTTACTCCCAACACTAACTTGATCATAAACTCGATCTCCCACTCAAGTGATAAGCTATTTAAATATTCCGAAATGGCATCCTAAAAATAGTCTACCACTGGAAAAAATATCCTACTACATTCCAACATCATCTAGAGTAACAAAAACTATCTGAGTCATGTGACAATACAATTTTCACTGAATTTATCCTACACTTTCAGGTTAAATATCCCACTCACCCTTGTGAAAATAGTTACCTCCTAATAGAGATAAAAAGGTAACTCTCATATGATGATAGTTGATATGGGAATGATATGTAACTAATAAATCCATTCCAAGAATATAATCAGAACATCTCAATTACAGAATAAACGGCCCCCAAAATAAATGGTAAAGATTAATTTCTAGATAACACATAGTTTAATGCGTGATACACTCTGACTACATTCCCAATGACATGTCGATTTTAAAAATTATTAAGAACCAGACCTCAGTAGTCTTTAGATAGTTACTTATATTATTACATTGGTACTATGCACAAGTGATCACATCCCAAAGGAATAAATAGACTATTAAACATATGTTTTATATTACAACTTGAAATGAAATACAATATAGAAACTCAATTGGAAACACCCATAAACTCTTATATTATCACTAACCATCATTCATAATATCCATCTTTGCATCCTAGGGAAAAATAAAACATAAGAAAGGGGTGAGTTCAAACACTCAATAAGGGTAAGCAATACAGCCGATTCCATAAAAAATAGTCATAAACAATAAGGCATGGTGAATAGATAAAAACACATTCAATTAAAACATATTTTATCATGATATGGTATGAATAAAAACTGATTAAATAATTCCTTATAAATAATCACATGAGTATAAAACTTAATCATGGATATTCTACAAGTAAAATGCTCAAATTCATTATTAATTATTAGTATCATAATGAAGGAATTAATAATGTTAGACATCTGAAATATACCATCGAGTCATCGACTAAGAAATATAAAAATAAATGGTTAAGGCCTTGTCTAAATCCATATTTGAAAATAAATGGTTAAGGCCTCAACCAAGTCCATGTCTTTTTTGCCTCATGTGACCTATTGATGCATCAATGGGCTGTAGTGGGACCCACTCACCACTTACCAAGACAAATTCATTCCTCATATGAATAGACTGAAACATAAATAACATATACATATCTAATGTAAATAACTTTCCCTAATCATTAAACAAAATCTTTATCCATTCTGATTAATATTGTGAATGGTATCAAGCTAGTACATCTATAGTCAAATTTATTATAAACCAGTTAATAAAATATGGTATATGATATAAAAAACGATCATCCCAATTAGAAATATTATTCAATATAGGGAGTTACAAAATATGAAAATACTCTAATAAAATCATCAATGAATTCTTGAGAGAAATACCCCTTTTTACTTTGCAAAGAATATTTCTTTTGAAAAAATCATTTGTATTTTTAATAAAATCACATTTTAAATATGTATATCCCAGAAAAGAAAAGGGAAGTATAATGAACTTATGATTTAGGCCTAAAATATTTCCAACTAAAGTGTAAACATGTAAAAATAGTTTTTTAGAAACTTAGAAAAGAGCCTCTTTAGTGCGATTGAAGGGAAAATATTGAAGTGTATTTAAAATGGAAAAGGCTTAATTGTTTTCATAAAAAGATAAATGAACTAAGATAGATTTTTTGGATAAAAACAATTATTTTATAAAAATAATGTTTTATTAAAATATGTTATTGAGTGTACTTAAAATTGAGTAACAAATAAAGAATTTCCATTTAATCGAGCTTGCTTGTCAAAAAGAATTGAGAAATAAAACATGTAAAACATGTATTTCCCATAAGATAAAGATGAGATAATCTTAATATATCATTTTGGAACATATAAACATAATTTAGAAAAAGAATATAAAAATAATTCCGAATTAAATTGGTGTAAAGAGAGAGAAAGGGTAACCTAGAGTCTCTTCAGAGATATCTATTAAAATTGAATGATATTGAAAACATTATCATGTACCCTGGACAATAATGATATGAAGAAATCATGTAATGGTATCCCAAATAATAAATAGAGGTTTGGGGATAATCCCTTACGTTATGTCTGAAAGCATTATCCACTTGTAGTTAATGTTTTGGATAACAGAATTAGATTCATTAATAAATAAGTTTAGAACATCTTAAACAAGTGTTTTATTTATTATAATTTATTATGTTAAATTATGACCTTTTTTATGAGTTATAAAATTTAATTCCATCATTCAGCAGTGTTCTTCTCCTTGGTTTTCATGATTGGTTCACTTGTATATATTTTTGAAAGATCTTTTGAAATAGGAATAGATATCTAGAATTGAAATCTTATGTTATTAATTAACATATAGAAGATTAAACGTATTGTATATAAATTTTTTCCATATATTAGGATGATTCAATAGATAAATATTTAATGATAATAATTTAGATTATTTTGCTGTTTTTTAATCATGACGAACTAGTTTTTTCTTATGATTTAATATTATAAATATATACTAGTTACAGAATAGTAAATAAGTTGTATCACAAATAATAAATTATAGTTTAAACATAAACATGTTTTTATGACCAGCATATATGGGGTAATTCAAAAATGAAAACTCATCATCTATGAAGGTGCTAAATCAGCACCTCACAAACAACATTTTCATTTTTAGATCAAATAGGGGAAGAGAAAAAAGAATTGACGATGGATATACCATACTTGTAATATAATTATAGTATATATTTTATATTGTACTTATCATGAATGTTTGAATATATGAGTTAAGTAAAGGATTTGAAACAAAAATAAATGGAAATAAAATAAAATGAACAAAGGGGATTTACCTCCTAAATTCTCCACCTTGAGAACCTCATAAAGGAACTTAAAAATTGTCATTTTGTGAGACTAGAAAAACAATGCCATGGGGGAGAGTTTTGGGATATTAAATGGGAATAATATATGTATTATTAAAGACTTTGGAGGTGTGAGGATAAGGGGTGGTGATTGTTGGTATTTATAGTAGAGGAGAGGGCTGTTTTTTGAGTATTTTATTCATTTATTTATTATTTTTCGCTAAAGTCTACGAATAGTTTGAGAATTATCATTAAATATATTAAAATAAGGAAGGTTTTTGGGATATTATGGTTATTACATCATCAATGACTCAAGGAATTGTGTATTTAACTTATAATTTATTTATACTGTATTTTACTATTCACTAAAAATTCAAGAATTTTAAAAAAATCCAAAACAATTCACCATAAACATTTTTCTATGTGTAGAATTAAAAAATGAATAAAATTTTATGAAAATATTTTTTTAAATATGATAAATTTAATTTTTCATGAAAATCATCATTTATTTTCAAAATATGAATTTTCAAATTATATTAATTTTTTGATACACTTAAAAACTAATTAAGGTATAATAAAATTATATTATAATCATAATAAAATAAAAAATTAATTTATGAATATATTTTATGTAAAATAAATATTATTTTAAATTTTTAAATTTATTTTAAATTTGTAAATAAACATTTATGTGTCACAAAAGTACTAACACCTAATTTATCATTTTTAAAACATTTAATTACTTATCTTACGATAGAAATATACCATATTTTCATTTTTAAAACTCATAAATTTTATTTATACATTTATGGGTGAGTTTAATATTCAAATAATAAATATAAAATTAATATAATGAGAATGATAGTTTAACAAAAATTAGGATTTTTCACTATTCACTGGAAAAAAATTATTTTCAAAAAAATACCAAATTTTTACACATAGATAATTATTATATTGAAATTTTAAAAATTATGTTTATTTTGTTCTATATAATTTATAAAAATTTCAAAATTTATTTTAAAAAAAATTGCTCCATTAAAATGAGGTAAAACTATCTTTAGAAAATAGTCTTTTGTGAGTAAAATTTTATTTATTCTTACCCTATTCCTATAAAAATCATTTGGATGAATGTAAAAATATTTGATTGAAAATGTAATATATTAATTTGAAAATTTGGATAATATTATCCATTCCCACCAATTTCACATCTATGTTATAACGATCGTTTTAAAATAATGATATTTAATTATATATCATTGTTTGTTTAAGCTTGGTGTTGTGAGAAACATGTGATATCAAAGAAGTTAAATTTCAAAATAGATATACCATATAGTATTGGGGTGTAAAAAATTAACCAACTAAGCATTCCACAACCATTATCAAAATGAGAATATATAATGGAATGTGATTCTCCAATATCAAACAAAATAAAAGCTATGGAAGATGATATAAGAATCATACCTCCCATTGTATAAGGTCATGCATCTAAACCAATCAGAGTAGACTAAAAATCATACAACTAACTTACCCCTCTTCCAGAGTCTCTAGTATAAATCCACTACACTATTCCCTCTTCCTGGTATTATCTCTCTAGCACTGGTGTACCACATCACCTGCCTTGACCTTAATATTTAATGGAATTTTAGTTACCATTAATGTGGGGGTAGATGATTCCTTCTAAGACTCTAGTACCTGTCATGTTTTTCCATAACTAATATGTTATTTTATGCCCCTAAAAACCAATGTAGGTGGCATATACTACCATTAGAATGAAAATACCAAGCTAGGTACTAACAAAAAAGCCACATGTGGCCAACATGAAACACCAATAACACTACAATGGAGCCTGGTCCTGAGATTTCATATCATTTACCTATCTAATCTACCCAATGTTACCTTGGAGATGAATGCTATAACAGTGATTATTTATACCATAAGAAGAGTTCCTAATTTTCTTTTTTGAAATAGCTCAGCTGCTACTCAAGGCCACTCACAAATTTCCTTCCATTATTAGAGCCTTATTCATAAAATATGGAAAGCTAATCAAGTAAAAAACATTCACCTGTAACCAAATCTCATAGTGAATCCTATCCTATAAATTCCTCTCTCATGATATCTCATCAATAGCTAAAGATGAAACAAAGTGTCGAATGTTTTTGAAACATCATGAATAGTCCATCACATACATTCCCTCATGCACCGAGTTTATGAAATTGTGATCCTTATCATCCTTCAAAATTTTATCATTAAAGTTTCTTAGAAACATTACCTAAAAGTACATCTAGGATAACCCATGTTCCTCTAAAACTTTATCTAAACTGTCCCACCAATTATTTTCTAGTCCAAGATGTAAGATCTGGATGCAATAGAATACTGGAGTTTGGGAGGGACCAACTTTTCCATTTTCTTTATTAATGACCAATCACGGATCAATACGATGATTAACACTACTATCCATGGATTAAGATCAAATATATAAAAAAAGAAGAAAAGGGAACATGATCATAGAGAGAGGATCATGAGTATCATGTTTATAATTAATTTAAATAATTTGTGCTGAAATTAAATACTTAGATCATCAGAATTTTCTTGGATTATGATGTTTATCATCCAGAATGACCCATCTAGATTGTCTCGTTGCGATTGTGGGGATCCAAACCAGAATCCCTCTTGAGGTGATCCACACATTCTCTAATGTACACCAATCAACACCACACATTCTCTATGTGCTATTGTGGTGATGTGAGTGGCTTGTGTCGGTCATTCTTGACATCCTATTCTTTGGTCTTGAAGAATTTCTCTCGTTCTTGAGAGGGGAGAGTTGTGAATTCAATAGAGAAACTGTTTTGGATGAACAATTCCCTCACCACCGACAATTTGGTTCACCATCCACAATCACACAATATATTTACCTGTCTATTTAAATACATGGGGTTTCAGTTACAATATTTAATTACATAAAATCAATTAAATAAATTTCTAACCTTATATAAAACCCATGGTACGTAATAAAAATAACAGCACCATTATTCATGGTGTGCCAACTTGTTCAAAATGAAATCATAAATGAAATCCCATGCCACATAATGATAACAACTTTATTATTATTATTATTGGCCAACAAGTTAAATAATTATTTATCATCTTAATATAATTATTTTACTAGCAGAATAACCTTGGTCTGCTCGAACTCCACATCCATTTATTGAACACCTAAATAAATAAATAATTTATTCTCTTAAATAAATATTTTATTTGAAAACTAGTGAAAAAATATTTATTAAATGTTAAATAAAATAAATATATTTCATTTTCTTTATGAGATCATTTTAACTTCAATGAAATTATTCCATGGTATTGAGAATAATATTTATTACATTAATTAAATTGCAATATAATTTAATCGATACAACAATAAATATTTTTTGTGTGACCCTCGAGGATTCTTCTTCATTGGTATTAGGATGGATTGACTAAAGTCCAATAGTAATATCTTGAAACTGTTCAAGGAACCCAAGATAAATAACATAATGTCTCAACAAATACATCCACATAAAAATGAAAAACTGATTAATATAATCCCTTTATCATAGTATCTCATCATGCAGGCTTCATGATAGTGTCATCAAACTATACGCTTGATACACCATTATTTAAATACCTAAAATAAACTATTTTTTACACCATGGAAACGTAATTTAGGGTGATCGTTCTATTTTAATCAAAAGGATGAGATATCAAATTCCATAAATGGAAGAGAAAAATATTTCCTTGACTTATCCATTAATAACATGTCATTTGTGATGCACCCAATGTACCCTACGTCCTTCCAACATATGGAACGATGGATTTCATCATTAAATCTATGTGAGTGAGTTAGGAACCATAATAATGATAATCCTAATTTCTAAGCACCATTACACATGATCACAGATAGAAATATCTGATGACACCAAAACATTCATAATTTTTACGGGCGGATCTGTTCTCATAATCTCCTGTCATGGAGATTTCCATGTGAGAACTTTATAAAAAGAAATCTCATCTGCTTAGGAGTAATCACACCTTAAGGTCTATATACTATGTTTCCCATCATATTATGTCCTCCAAGCATAAAACTATATTTAAGAATATTGTCATAGAACTTCAAAGTTCTCATCATAGCGGGGAACTGGTATGACCTTATTAATGAAACAAATACTTTAGGACATCATTACATTATATAAATACATAACAATTAACATTAGGTACTAATATGTTTAATATTTAAATACATTAAATATTCATTTAATCAAAGTAAAAGTAGTTGTTTCTAGGACACCAACTCTAAAAAACTAACACTTAATTGAAAACTACTTTTTTATTATCAAAACACTTGTAAGGGAAAAGTGAGAAACCATGACATCCTTAATGAAAACTACATAACAACCCCCACAGAAAGTTTCCCAGAATATACAACAGGATCTGACTCACCCCAACAATTTCACCATGATGATAAGCCTTCACTAGATCATGACCCTTAGACATGCAATCACTTGTAGAAGTGCGCAGGCATGGAACCGATAGTGAATCCACACCCTATCAATCATCCAAATACCAAAGATCTACATCGATGAAGACTTCATGCTTGGATCCCCTTCAAATGCAAATCAAAGTAGAATGCTGGTTATGTAGTACCAAATCTTACAACAGAATCAAACAAAAGATTATCCAAAAGAAGGCACAACATAGACTAGAATTCCTCTCAAACCAACCAAACAAACCCACCAACTTAAACATAGTTATTAATGATTTACCTAAGATTACGAGTGTATTTTTTCCTAAACAACTTCAAGGATAAATCTGAGACCATCATGCCTGATACCTCCATCACAATTTTCTAAAACATAGAAGATAGTTGGTTCCAGGACTATATGTAATCCTCTATACTAATATTCTCTTTGTATAATCCCCAACCAGACATAAATCTTATTTATTAATCCATTAGAATTTATCGCCATTGATAGACACTCTTAGAGACCTCCCATCATTTTAGTTGCTTCCTCCTCCATTTGATTAAAAACAAGACCTGATCTAGAACTTCTTCTTCAGAAATTAAAAGAAAAACCAAGGATGGATCACCATGATCCCCTGGTCCTTGATGGCTCATAAACTCCATGAATGTATTCTTGTTTTTCATCTTCTTTGAAGATCGAGTCTCCAAAAGTGGTGGTAAGGAGGAGTAATCCTTCATCCTTTTCCTCCTCCTAAACCTCATATTACTCTTTCAACATGAACCTTCATCTTCTGAGTGGCTGGGTTCACTTCCATTGGGTTCCTTCACACACACTACTTTAGGATAAACTTGTTCAGCTGAATCGGATCTCCAACCTACCTCTGCAAGGCCATGAACCCAGTTACTCAAGAGAATTAAGGTACGGATCAAAGAATCTGAACCCCCTATTCTACCACCTCTAATTGGATCATCTTCTTCGATATCAAAACCCTTCTTCCCCTTACACACATCATCACCGATAGACCTTAACACCTCTGTGAATGAGAAAGCCATAACAGCCTCCTCACCACCCACTATCTAGTCCATAACTGCAACACTCAAATTCATCTTATTCTCCACTGGAACAGACTCATGTTGTACCAACTCATCACCCTTCTACACGCTATTATTGGAAGGAACTCCATCTAGGTCCTACCACATCCAACAAAAACACCTCACACACCTTCGGGTTGACCTGAGGCAACAAGGATTTATTCCCCATAATAATCCTAGGGACATACCTCTTAGTCTCCTCACAAACCACTGAAACACTATCGAGACATTGCCCCTCCACTGACCACAATGCCTGAGGTCCCCAACCCCTACACTCTAGATCCATTGTCATCTGATCCAAGATAGCCTCCTCACCAAAAATCAGAACCTTACCTATCACTATCATCCATCCTAGGCGAGACTTAATCTCCCTAGTGAAAAACCTCTTCCGAGTGTCCCGGTTGCTTGGATACCAAACAAACATCCTTGCCAAATCCTCTTCTGATCAACATAAATGAGCCCCATCAAGAAACCTCTGAAGTGTGTCCCATCGGCTTGTAGGTAGAACAAAAATCCATCTAGTTTTCATAAATCACCATTGTTTGCATCTGTACTCCTTTCCAATAGTGATCCAAATGTAATCAATAGTATTCCTTGACACATATAGGTCCACAAAAACCCTCTATAGTGTTATAAAAATAAAGTGTAATGGGGTCTTTAATTCTAGGCACCACATCTAGCTCTTGTATGAGGCTCCACATCCAAAAATGCTTCTTTAGCTGCCTCAAAAGTTGCAGTATACTCAGACTCTGTTATAGATTATGTGACCTCACCTTTCTTTGAGATCTTCCATCTCACAACGCTTCCATTCACTGTGAATATGTATCCTATTTGTGACCTCATGTCATCTTGATCGATCTAGAAACTAGAATCTTCATATCCTTTTATGAATATTTCCCCATCTCTTCCATAGACCAGGAATATATCTTTAGTACGCCTTAAATACTTAAGGATAGTATTGAATTACATCCAATGGTGGTCACCAGGGTCATCTTGATATCTTTCTACTGTACTCAATTCATAGGATACATCGATCCTAGTACATATCATAACATATTTGAATTCCCCAATCATTGATGAATATGGAATCCTTGACATTCTCTTTCTTTCCTCATGCTTATGAGGACACATTTTCTTGGAAAGATGAATTCCGTGTGATGCTAGAAACAATACCCTCTTATATTTTTCCATACTGAATCTCTTCATTATCTTGTCAATGTATGTACTTTGACTTAGGCCCAGCAATATCTTGGATCTATCATGATGGATCTTGATCGTAAGAATATATGTTTCCTCAACCAAGTCTTTCACGGAGAATCATTTATTCAATAATGCATTAATAGACAGTTAGATTGGTATTTCGTTTCCAATAACTAATATGTGAATCAACATATACTATTAGTAAAACAAATGCACTCCCACTAAACTATTTGTAGACAAAAGGATCACATTAATTCTTTATAATACCAAATTATGTGATGGGTTCACTAAAAAAATTTCCATGACTATATGATTTCTTTAATCCGTAAATGAATTTTTTCAACATAAATATCGTATTGGAATCCTTTGGAGTCACAAAACCACCAGGTTGGTTCATATAGACATCTTTTTAAAGTTTCCCATTAAGGAAGGTTGTTTTGACATCCATTTTCCAAATCTAATAGTCATGGTTAGAAGTAATGTTCAATAGAATTTTGAAGAATTTTTGCATCGCAACTGGTGAAATGGTTTCTTCATAGACAATACATTGACACTATTTGAATCCTTATGCAACCAGTCATGCCTTATAGATACTGAATTGTCCTTCCATGACCATTTTATTCTTGAATACCCATTTTCAATCAACATGATTTGCATAAACTGGAGGATCTACCAAAATCCAGACATGGATTTGGTACATGGAATCCATTTTAGAATTCGTGGATTTTTTCCACTTGGAAATATTCGTGCCACTTACTACTTCCTTGTTGGTTATAAGATCATTATTATCAACTAATAATGATTCACCATCCTCAGTAACTAGAAAACCATACCATTCTGATTCTCTATCATCTCTTGTAATTTTACGCAGTACTTGTGTCTCTGGAATTGATCTTTCTTCCATGGGGCTTTATGGAATCTGCTCTTATATCATATCTTGTGTACCTTGACCCTCAACTTCGCCAAAGTCTATCTCTCTCCCACAATCTCCTTTGGTGATGTGCTCCCTCTCAAGGAATAGGGTGTATCCTTCCACTATAACTTTTTTGTATGATCAGTCGTATTGGTAGTATCCCCTTATTTCCGTGGGGTATCCTATAAAGGTAAACCTTGTGCCACGGGATGCGAGTTTGTTACCTGAAGAGGCCTTAACAGACTCTTCACTTCCCCACACATGTAAATTTGATAACGTGGATTTTCTTCCACTTCCAATTTCATTTGAAATACCATTAATTGATTTAGTTGGTACTTGGTATGGTATGTGTGTTTTTTTGTAATTCTTATCCCCAAATTGATAATGGAATACTTGTATCACTCATCATTGATCTCACCATGTCTAAAAATGTGTGGTTCCTCATTTTCTTACACCATTACACTGAGGTGTGTAAGGAGGAGTGAGTTTGGATAGGATCCCAATCTTCTGTAAGTAATCAATGATGTCTTGTTTAAGATATTCTCAACCTCGGTCTGAGTATAATTTCTTAATATTTTTACCAAGATGGTTCCAAACTTTATTCTTGTATTCCTTGAACTTATCAAAATAATTTGACTTATAACTCATTAAGTAGATATATCTATATCTACTAAAATCATCATTAAATGCTATGAAGTATGAGTACCCACCCCTTTCTTCAATAGGATATAATCCACGCACATTGGAATGAACCTATTCAAGAATCTATTTTTTTATTTCACCATTCCCACTAAATTGGACTTTGGCCATTTTTCCTTATAAACATGCGTGACATACACCAAGTTGTTTTAGTTTGAAAGAATATAAATATCCATATTGATGTAATTCTGTCAAGAAGTTCTCATTTACATGACCTACCTAGTGATTCCAAAGTTGGGAGTCGTACAAGTCATGTGAATTAGTTTCATTATCGATTACCATTACTTGGTTTGTGTAATCAAACACTTAAAAACCATTACAACAATTTTCCTTACCAAAACAAATTCTATCTTTATAAAAGAAGAAAAATTCAATTACAAACCTAAAAATAAATCCATATGTATCTAGTCTAGATACAGAAATAATGTTTTTGGATATAGAAGGAACATAATAAAAACCATTTAATACCAAGATCATTCTAATTGGAAACATGAGGTGGTAGTCCCTGATAGCTACATCAGCATGTGTAGCTCCATTGGATACTCGTAGATCTACCTCCCCTTAGCCAATTTTCATGATTTTATACAGTTCATGTATTTTGATACATTTTTGAGCACCACATGTTATATCTAATACCATATTTGTATAAATAGATAAATCCTACTCAATAAAAGAGGCACATGAAGCTATCCCTTTCTTCTTTATCAAGGTGAAATTTTTCTTCTAGTGGCCCAACTTTCCACATGTGAAACAAAAATCTTCATATTCCCTTAACTCCCCTTTGATCATCCTTTTCTTGGAAGGGTGTGAAGAAACATTGGTCTTAAATCTCTTTGCCTTCCCTTTCCTTTTATTAACCATAAGGACAGAAGGCGTATCGCGCTTAATATATTTTTCCACTTATAGAATGAGGATAAGAAGATTAGACAAATACTTCTCAATGCTTTTCAAATTGAAAATGAAAAAAATTGGAGAAGCTCTGAGGGAGTGATTTTAGAATGAGATGGGTGCCCATTTCTTTAGGGATTTTAAATCCCAGAACCTTCAGCTGCTCAATGTAGCCAATGATCTTGACTACATGAGGCCTAGCTAGGGAAACCTCTCCAGGATTACTCTGAAAGAGTGCCTTGGAGATCTCAAACTACTTATATACTTCTCTCTCCTAGTAAAGATCACAAAGGTTCTCAAGAAACATATAGGAATCCATGTTTTCATGAGACTTCATGAGTTCACTAGAAATTGATAATAACATTAAACATTGAACATTGACCACGACATTCATATGTTTTCATTTACTTGGACCTCTTCATCACTCACCTCTTGGGCAGGCGAACCAAGTAATGAGGACTCCAACATGTAATATTTCCATTCATGGCATAGAATGACCCGAAGGTGTCTAAACCATTACGGGAAGTTACTGCCAGTGTGGGTGTTGTCTTTATCTTGTATTGATCATAGGTGTAGTGTGGTTAACATGTTTGTCATTTTTATTCAACAATTAAAATAGTATATAATTATTAATTTCTTGATTAAATTTTATGAGAGATATTAAATTAATTTTGTCAAGTCTCTCACTATTTTATCAAGTCCTAATGTCCCTCACCTTTGAACTCAGAATGTCTAGTTGCATGGACATTCTAGTGGTAAGGATTCATATTACCCTTCACATAACCCCAAAAAAGATATGTCAAGCTATTTGAGGGTATTTAGGTAGGAAGGTCTTTTCCAGCTGTGTTCTTATAGCTTATGGATCCATTGAGTGGACTCCCCAATACTGAGATCCTGACTTATATTTCATTAACACTGGCCTCCAAAATTACACCAAGACTAGAAAAGGATACTCCACTTGATGTAATATGGTTAAGTCAACCTGAATATTTTATAAGGGATTCCTATATAAAAGTAAGTGTCCCAAAAATGGTTGGTAAAACACATATTTTTATTGAATCATACCTTTAATCAAGTAACAGAAGGCTATGTCTAACTTTATATTTTATTTATTGATTTTTATCTCTTATGCGTAAATATTTTTTATATTTATCAAATTAAATTTAATATTATGTTTAATCTATATAAGTGATTAACCATGTCTTGATAATATTTACGCATATGCCTGAATTATTTTAGTTTAATATTGAATGCTTGTTTAATTCATTAATTATGTGATCGCGACAACACATCCATAATGATAAACCATGCAACTGACAGATATAAAATAATGTAAATAGAATGATCATGATATTTTCTAATGAATAGTTTATCTATAGGTTGATAAACTGACCATGACCTAGGGGAGAAACACCATGAACCTTTTGGGTTCATTTTTATAGCTTTTCACCTGTCTATCTTTGAATCTCCTAAGATTGGTTTCATCTCAACTCTAGCTTGAACCACCTCAACTAGATTTGGAGCTCCATCCATTAAATATTCTTTTTTAACTCACATGCATGTGAGGGGTAAAGGGGGGGGGGGTTTACATAAAAGAAACAATGGGCACACAAGCCCGACACATAAATTAAGAGAGATGGCACACATACCAACAATTTAATTTAAAATAAATTAAAAGGAAACCAATCACATACAATGGTCTAGTCTTTCTCATGATCATCCACATACATGCAATGAATTGCGTATTTATAAAACTATCATTCAATTATTTATTTTTTCTTATTAAGATAATTTTTTCTTGAATAGATTAATTATGATCTTTAATTAATCAATCCCCTTATCTGAATCCTTTTCTGAATTTCCCTAATATTCTCATCCATAATCGTGGAGGTAACACAATGAAAATCCATTCAAATCTACATTATATGTAATTATGAACATTACACAAACATTAGTGTTTTATTTATGTGTAATTTGGTAAAGTACACAGTGTGTATTTTCGACTACACGTCATGTACTGCCTTCACGGTCTTATATGAAGTACCATCCTGGGGACTCGACATGTGAGGAGTACATTAGAAATTTTGGAGTACATGGCGTGTCCTCGTGGGACACATGCTTGTTGTCTCCGGGTTACATGGTTACCGATTAGCTTATTCATATATAGATTACATGACTTCGACCATGACCTGAAGGGACTACACACCATGTCCAGTGGGCCAAACAGTGTGTAATCCGACTGATTGTACACCAATTTGTCTTGGTCAACATGCAGTGTAACAAAAAACAACACCATGTGTCATTATTTAACATGGCTTGAGTAATTAACGAATTACTCCTAATGAACTAAACAAAACTACATGGTGTGTAATAAGGATTACATGGGGTGTATGGAAGAAAACATGATGTGCATGTCTAAACACATGGTGTGTACTTTCTGGTCACCTAGACAGAATTGTCGGTGCCTCCTAATGAGTTCCTCACTTTAATTTTAATCTAAAAATTATTCATTTCTATTTGAAATACAATAAGATAAAGTAGAACGAGATATATTGAAATCCAGATTACAAGAAAGATTAAAATTTTATTAAAAATATAAATTCTTAAATCTTAAATAATAAATGAATTCTTTCAATAATTATAAATGATGATGTGATCTATCTGATACCACTTGTAGGATCGAGACACAGTGGATGCATGGTAGTTGGGAGGGCCCAATGTTTACTTTTATATAATCAATTACCAATCCAAGATCAATAAAATTATAAAAGCCAAAATCCATGAATTAAGTTCAAAGATCTAGAAAAAAGAATAAAAGGGCACTAGATCCTAGAGACAGGATGTTGCGCATCATGTTTAAAATTAATTTAAATAATTTCTGTAGAAATTAAATACCTGAATCGTAGGTAATTTCATTTTTGATTCTGTCTATCATCCTCAATGAACCCTCTAGATTATCTTGTTGCACACTTGATGGTGAAAAATAGAATCCCTCTAGTGGTGATCCACACATGCTCTGATGGTGTCTGATCGAAACCACTAATTTTTTCAAGTGCTAGCACAACTAACTGAGGGTGTTGTGTCGATCATTTTTGACCACATGTTCTTCATTCATTAATAAAATCCCTTGTTATTGAGAGAGAAGAGGATATGATTCGAGAGAATAATTGTTTATGCTCAACAATTCTTTCACCATATTCAATTTGGTTCACTAGGTGTAATCGCACAACAGATGTACTTATCAATTTAACGACATGGGGTTTCAGTTACAATATTTATTTGAGTAACAGAAAATAAATACATTCACAACCTTAGAGAAAACTCATGCTACATAATAAAAATAACAACACCAATATTCATGTTGCGCCAACTTAGGTAAAACAGAATCCTAAATTAAATCTCATGCCACGTAATGATAATAGTGTTATTATAATTAAGTCTCTTGAAAACTAGTTAACTAATTATTTATCATCTTCCAAATAATTATTATATGACTGAACCAACCTTGGTCCACTCAATCTACAATTCCGATTACTAAACACCTGAAAAAATAAATAATTTATTCTCCTAAATAAATATTTTATTTACAAACTAGTAAATAAATATTTATTTAATGTTCAATAAAATAAATATGTTTTATTTAATTTATGTGGTAATTTTAACTTGAACACAATCATTCCATGGTCATGAGAATACTATTTATTCCCTTAATTAAATTGAAATAAAATTTATTCAAGACCACATGAAACACTTAGTGTGTGACCCTCTAGGATTCATTCTCATTGGCATTAGTCGGGATTTCCTAAAGTACAAGAGTATTATCTAGCAATGGGTCAAGGCGTCCAAGAGAAATAACTTAAATTCATAATGAGTAAATCAAAATATGAGAACTCACTTTTTAATACAATCACTTTATCACAATATCTCAGCATATAGGTTTCATGATATTGTCATCAACCTATATACTTGATACATTATTCTTTAATAACCTGAAATAAACTCATTGTTACATGATGGCCATGGAATTTAGGGAGACGATTATATTTCAATAAAAGGTTTGAGATATCAACTTCCATATATGGAAGGGAAAAATCCTTCCTCAAGTTATCCATTAATAGCATGCCATTAATGATGCTCCCAATGTACCCTACTTCCTGCCAACATATGGCATGACATTTTTTTCTAAAAAACTATGTGTGCGAGTCATGATATATATTAATGATAATATTAAATTATAAGTACCAATACACATGATCATAGATTGGAATATCTGATGACACCAAAATATGATAAATTCTTACTGGTGGGGTTTTTCTCATAATCTCATGTCTTGGAGATTACCAAGTGCAAACTTCATGAGAAGAAGTATCATCTTCTTATGAGTACTTAAAACTAACAGTATGTATAATATGTTTCTCTTCATAATATTTCATCCAATCACAGAACTATATTTACAATATTTTCATAGCACTTCAAGGTTCTAATCATAGCAGGGAATTTCTATGACCTTATTAATGCAACAAATACTCTATGAATTTATTAAATTATAGTAATGGAGAATAATGAACAATAGTAATAAGATGCTTAATATTTAAATACATTAAATATTCATGTAATCAATGTAAAAATAGTTAGTTCTAGATCACGAACTCAAAAACAAGAAGCATGAATGTAGCAAGGTTCGCCCTGCTATTTGCGAGTGTATCAAGGTTTTTAAAGATTGTCTGGACTAAATCAATCCATATGAGATTCCTGAGGGCCTCCCTCCCCAGTGAATGTAGGAAGATTCAGTAGCTATAAATCTCTCTTCAACTCATACATCAAAGGTACAATGCGAACAATATCTCTTTCGATGGATCACTTAACCCCCATGAATTCATCGTGAAGCTAATCATCCTTATAATCCTCAGAAGATACAAGAACCATCAGTTCATCTTTATTAGGAGCATGCTGATTTTTTCTTTCCTAACACTCAATCTAAAGATGATGATAAGTAATTTTATCTAAAAGTCAAAAAAACTCCACAGAACACAAGATAACAATAATGTAAACCTTAATAGGTGGAATAAATAGAGATATCTCTATAAAAGGATTACAAGTGAATTAGCATGAGATCACTATTTATTCATTTCATTTATCATATACAACCCAAATCTCAATTCATAGTTCATACAGACAAATATATCACATTTAATAAATATATCTATCTTAAAAAATTTATGCCCATATATATCCTTATGTTTATATCATGATGTATGGATAATCATATCGTTCCATACCAAGAAACATATACCAATATCAAGAAACTATAACATCGCACAAAATGTGGATCACCCAAGGTGAAATAATATCAACCATAACAAATGAACATCATCGACAAAAATCCAATCCTTGGGCACTTAGATCTTCCATCGTAGATGGGTTAGCTACTTCCATGCAGAAGCTCATTATGAATCCCCAAAACATCCTAGTATTCTATCTACCATTACCAAATAGTAAATCAACATTAAATAAAATCCCCTACCTATAACACCACTTTGTAACATCCCTCGATCTAGAACTCTCTCATGTGGACAAATCAAGTTAGTTACTGGACCTCAATAGTTCCTCCCTGTATGCCAAAGGATTCTGACTAACATAAAGGGTGTAGAGAACATAGTGGTTAGAATATACCCCCTTGTAAATAGTTGAAATTCCTTTGAAATAAATAAATAAAAGAGTAACATAAATAGTGGAAACACTACATCATACAACAACAAGATAAAGGATGGACCAAATAAACCAAATAATAATGAATCATGTAATGTTTGGCATGAATGTAACTAAATTAAATGATGGAAGTCACAAAAAAAGAACAATATTACAAAAAGAAACTCAGAAGTCCCCTATCTGAAATCATTGGCCAGTCCCATCTCCAAGCTCCAACCCATCCAGCAGGAAACAATCAACAACAAGGCCATTTGATGTTGTCAAAAACTGAATCCATGTAACCAGCTTGGGTACCAAATGGTGGCCTAAATAATATGTGATTAAAACTGAGTATGTTGACACCACTATGTCTATAAAACTAGTCTGATAATAAGTGTATGAAATGAAGTGATAATTAGGATTATTAATTAGTCAATTAATACAATACAATAATCAACATGCTTTAGCACCATGTGGGAATATCTATGAGCATGTAGCACAACCATGACATCTGTAACAAAAATCCTTGTAATAATCAAATTATCAAGTTATTCCCTATAAGAATTACAACATAACTAGTATAATTTCTCTATATATGAATTTTAGCATAACTAGGATATTCCCTTTGTATAAGCATTTTATCATACCAGACCAAGTCATCTATATAATTATTTCAGCATAACTAGAACATTTCCTCTATAATAATTACAACTTAATTGGGTCACACCCTCTATATTATCATTTAAGTATACCATACCAAGTCATTTATATAATCATTTCTGTATAATAGAGAAAATACCTCTAAGAATTACAACATAGCTGGGAAATAACCTCAATATAAAATTTTATCATACTAGGATAATCCCTTTATATAAGTATTTCATCTTATTCATAACACAATTCATAATATCATGAATACCGCAACATAACATCATAAGACAAAATGGTGAATTTAGTCAATTAACATTTATCTTTCAATTACCCATTCATTATATAATCAAGTAAGTCATTTTCCAAGGTGAATCTATCACTCGTGATCACCTAAGATCTTATGTCATCCTAAAACACATCATTATTCTATTAGCCAATTTTTTATTATTCAAGTGTAGGATCAGCCTATGGGTATTCATAAGCCATTCCTCAACACCATTGGATCTAAAGGTATCCAAATATTAGTCTAAATATAGGATTAGCATCGCCTATTATTCTATTTGATAACCTGAAAATTATGTTGGCACAATCACATAATATCCCTTAATTCTCAAATAACTCCCTACATATTCCTACTCACTACATCTTCCAGGAATTTTCATCCCTTTATGGATTCATATTCCAAATAATTACTTTTTGGGTTTCAATATTTGGAGAAACCTATATAATTTTATATAAAATGTAAAGCTGTTATTTCCCCCACTATATAATGATTATTGTAATGAGATATCTTCTAGAAATCCCTTTAAACAAAAATCTTTTATGGCATGATTTTTGGAGACCAATGCTATAAATATATAATAGTTAGTCAGTACATAATTCTATAATATACCCCTCTATAATATAAACCTCTAGAAAACTTCAATTTTTAATGTCCCCTTTCAAAATCTCTATATACCATCCAATAGGGTACATAAATTTGTAATATACAACACCATATTGTTGGATATATCTAACCAAGTAAATGATCTTATTAATTAATGATGATAGGAAATACATTTCCAAATCACATAATATGATTGTGATTTAATTTTCCACAGTTGGAAATTTTTTGGGTGTATAATATTACTATATATAGGTTTAAAAAGGAGGAAAATCCTGGTTAATGTATTTCAAACATTTTTACATAGAATGAAACATAAAACTATAAGAATTAAATATTATATCCAAACATGATAGTCATGTCATTTTAGGACCCTTAACTCCAAATCAATCATTGAAATGATATTCTTGATATTTGAGGAATTCCCATCTCTAAATTTACATTATTTAGAACGTTTGAAATAGGATACCTCTCTTTCATCTAATGAGTGTAATCATCTGGATGAATAAAATAAAATCATTCACCCTCTACTAGTGTCAAATATTCCCTTATCCTCATGTTAATCATGTCCTACCTAGCCATAATTTCATCCTTTATTTTTAGCCTCATTTTTTAATGGTAAAATAACACTTTCATATACATTTCTTTCTAAATCCATGACATCAAGATAATTTTTGACATATAGAAAATTATAGAATAGTAATTCAAAAAAAATTAATCTATTTTTCCAACCTTTTTTCATAATATTTTTTTAATAAGGTTTATCGAATATAGGGAAAGTATTATTCACTTTGTCAAAACATTGATTTTCCATTAATGAAGATGGTTATGTACCTTTTTTATATTCCCATCAAATGATTTCATTAAATAGTAGTGTTTATATCATCATTGTGAATTTTTGTGATGTATTAAAAACATACACATAGAGGACTGTTTCAACATAACTATGTATATAACTTTTTCAGAAATGGGACACTCTAAATTTCTATTATTGTTATATCTTTATAAATTTATATAAGTAATAAAGTCATTAATTATCTCATATAACATGGATTTAAAATTAAAATATACACTAATATTACTATCATACAATGAAAAACATGTATCCAACATCAATTTTAGATCTGAGGTTAATAGATCCAAATAAACATCATTATCATTACCTAATAATATTGGTCTAGATACAAGAAAATTAAACATATTTTAATTAGGCTTTAGCATAATAGTGGTGGAATGTTATAATTTACCAACATAATCGACCATGTATTGTAAGTACTAATTTGTATGCCAAAAGGGTTCAAAGCATCTGTAGATAGTGCATGATTGAGGATTTTCAAATCATTTCAAAATTTAGGATACTCATGATCAATCTTATTCCACTGAAAAACATCTACCGCATGACATAGTTTCCCCTCATGAATTTTTGTATTGGCATGCCACGTCAATTTTATAATACTCACCTCTCATCCATATAACCATATAAGAATTTAAATAATTAGAAAGGACCATACAATTTTTGAAATAATTGATTAATATTTATTATATCAAGACACACCACAGTTAGAGAATTTTTATGTGATTTATGATCCTTTTGAAATAATATATATTCATTTGATAGAAATTTAATCTTTAATAGATCATACCCATTGAATATTGAATTTTTTAGCATTATATGTTCAATATGGACTCTCATTTTCTTCCAATAGCATATCATTTAGGAGGCCTAACTGTTTTGTAAAGCCAATGTCACTCCATCCACTAATATCTTTCAAATTATATAGCTTTAGAACAAAAAAAAGCTATATATTTAGTACATCTTATATACAATGGTCTCTTTTTAAAACTCTTTAACTTCTCAAATATATTTGGAAAATCTTGTAGGTTCCCTTTAATTGACATTTTCATTTTATCAATACAATATCCATCATTGTTTATGCTTGTAATGATATCAAATGATCCATAAATCGTAGTATCATCTCAGTCGTATCTATATTCACTTCATCTCAAGGTTTAGTAAAACATTTATTTTGTTGGTCTATTTTGTGATAGATTAAATTTTCTTCCAACTCCTTTGTAATAATTTTTTTTGAATAACAACAACCGAAACACAGATAAAAGATTTTATAAGGCTTATATGCATTCATTCTTGAAAACATGGTGAACACTTTAACCCCACCCCTATACTACATTTTCATATGATTAACATCGATCCCTTTTTATTCATATCCATCCAATTTGGTTTAGCAATTATAATATTTTATAAAAAATAAATAAATATAAAATAGGTATGCATATAATGTATCAGTTTTTATATCAATAAATTATATAAAGTATAACATTAAAAAGTTTAAATATAAATTATAATACATATATATTTAATTTATATAAAATAATAGACATAAAACCTATGTTTTATAATACAATTTAAACTATATTCATATAGTAAAACCTATATTTTGGATTGAACAATGCCTACCCTATTGGTGTAGATTATTTGACTACTATTAAATATGTAACATCTTACATAATGTGATGATATAAAGTGGTGATTTTCTTCATGTAAATTTAAGGATTTAAAGATAAATATAAAATAATATTAATATATAATTATATAATTATATATGTATATACATATACACACGTAGATATATAAATACTCAAACACACATAAACAAAAAAAAATTCAAATATATTTAGACACATAAAAACAAATGAAAAATTAATTTATATTTTTATATCTAAGAAAACATCATATATCATGTCATGATTCTATAAAAAACTATTAATCATATTCGTCGATCATTCCCATTTCTAATAAAGTTACTACATTAACCCAAAACATAACCCAATGAGTAATCCTAAATCCATTAATATTTATAAGTCATACACTTATAAATTACTAACACTGATTTCTTATCCAAAAATTACCAAAGATATAAATTCTAAACCCAATTGACCAACCAACCCTTCATTATATGGAAACCAAATTCCATTTAATTCATAAAAAAATCATTACATTGAACCCCATTTAAATTTTCTATTAATATCAAGTAATAAAAAATTAATATTTTTTGGAAATAGTTATATGTAGTCTATATTTATATATAAAAGTAAAAATAACAACCAAGTAATTGGGAAAATAAAGAAATATCAATAAACCAAAAAAATCACCCTGAAGGATTCTATTTATAAATAAATAGGGAATAACAATGGAAAAAACTGATTATGGAAAAACACGTAAGGAAAGAACCATTACTGACAAAATAGGGAAGATAATCTCAAAAAAGTCGTGAAAAACATATGAATAAATGATTGATAGTTCTTTGAAATGAGTTTTAAATATCATAAATTGTTTTTTTGGAATGATTTCTCCAAAAAAATGATTTTTTCTACTGTAGAAGTTTGATTCTGTGAAATTGTGAATGTGGTGCAAGGAGAAAAGCGGTCTTCTATGGTTATTTTTAAAAATTTTAAAGGGTTTTATCAGTATAAAATCACTAATAAAATAAAATTTTATCAGTGATAAGTTGATATGTACTTATAAATAAATCTTTCATCAGTTATTTTTCAGCCCAGATAAATCATTACCATTATCATTACTAAAAATATGTTGATAAAACTAGAATTTATGAGTACTAATTTTTTAGTGCTGAAAAAATATAATTTTATCAGTGTGTAATCTGACCTTAAAAAAATAAAAAAATAATAAAATGAATAAATAAATAGAATCAATTATATCGATAACAATATTTTTAATAAGGGATTATAATAACTATTTAAATTAAAACAATATTTAAAAATGCATTTAAATAAATTAATAATATTATTTATAAACATATTAAAAATATTAAATATTAATAAATAAAAATTAGAAAACATTAATCATATCAATTACAATCACATTGAAAAAAAATAAAACTTAATAAATATATATTTAACAAAAAATAAAAAAAATGAAAATAATCCAAAAATATTAAAAAAGAGTAAATAATATTAAATTAATGAATATTAAAAACAAATAATTAAAATTAAATAAATTAAAATAAAATTAAAAAATTTGAATTCATAACATTAATTATATAAATTAAAAACACATAAAAATAGATAAAATGAAAGAATAAATAATTTTAATTATATAAATACCATAATTATTAAAAATGATTTATATTAAGTTTTTAAATTAAAAATATTAATAAATTAATTTAAATATATAAATTATATAATTTTCAAACATATTAAAAATATTAAAAGTGAATATATAAAAATGAATGAATATTAATCAAATAAATTACAAACATGTTGAAAGTATTCAAACATAATAAATAAATTTTTACAAAAAATATTAAAAAAGAATAACTTGAAAAATATTAAATGTTAATAAATATTAAAAATTAATAAATAATATTAAATGAACGAATATTAAAATTTAATAAATGAAATTATATAAATTAAAAAATATGTTTAAAAAATAGAATTCATAACATTAATTACAAACACATAAAAATGAATAGAAAATAATAAATAAATAATTATAATGACCCATTAATTTTTGAGCCATCGTTTTGCGAGAAAATTTGACCGATTTCCATATAGTGTGTGGTTTGTTTTGAGAATCGAGAATCATATAGAGATTCTGAGATTTTAGAAGCCTGTGAAAGGTGTTTTAGGACATGGATTCAGGCTTCGTAGGTGTGTCAAGTGCGCAAAAGTATACTAGAGGAAGGACGGGTAGTCAGAATACTAAAAATCAGTAGCGACAACTAATTCATGGAATGATAATGTTTTCATGCTGTGAAAGGATTAGATGTAGGGTGAAGACCACTCTGAGTTGGTGCTTCACGACGTCAACCAGTGGTTCACACCGTGAAAGGTGTGATCTAGCTTTTGATGAAATGGGGGGTCGCCCCATTTAGGGTGTAGCAATCCCCCCCTCCTAGATTTTTAAGATGAGACATGCATGAGTGTCTAATCGGATGACTTTCCCCTCCCTTTGACCACCCTTGATGTGGGGTGGTACTTAATGGTGTTATATAAAGATTCTGAGTAATTGCATTCCTCTGTTCTCATTTCTCTTCACTACACATTTATTTAAGTGATTTTTTACTATATTGGTTCTTATTTTACCAAATCATTACGGGATCAAGATATTTAGATAGGTTTTTAGTGTTTGGTAGTTAGAGGAGGTCCTGAGATGTTGTCTACACACTTTTCATTTTCATTTCAATTGAGAGAAGATGATTCACAATTATATTTATTGGATTTGGTAGAATTGGATGAAATTGACAGTTTTTGGGTGATGTGTGATATGTATTTTGGCCAAGATCATTAAAAATCATTCCATAGAACTTATTTGGATAGTTGGTTGAGGTTTTTATGAAATGGTGTTGCTCGATGAGTTTTCCATTAGTTATGCCTCTTTATTTAAAATTAAAAAATTAATTAAAAATTGTTAAATTAATTAATTATTTTTTCTAGTATGAGGTAAGATCTTGGGAGTTGATATGGGCTTCAACTATTTTAGGAATGACTTTGTTGAGTTGTTAGAGAGATTATCTTGGATGGTAAATCCTATACGATGGTAAGTGGTGTCAAGCCTCAATTTCTTTTCTGAAATAATTAAAGCATGCTTCAATATTCTATTAAAAGTTTTTTGTATGATCCATACTTGGGTAAAGTATAGTGATATTTTGAGTATCTTTGTTTTTTAGAGCCATTTTGGTTCAATATGGGCTACACTGCCGCTCAAGTACAATCTATGGTGGCCTCTAGTGAGCCCTTGTATAAAACAGGCAAGGCAAAATGGGGAAGGAATGGTGTGGCCAATGGAATGGAGTGATGGGAGAAATCCTATGGCACACAACCGTAACAACATCACCAATCCTATGGTGGAGTCCATGGTGAGAAAAAATATTAGGAGTTCAGCAACATGTTGTAGGGGTTAGTCATGTCAGGCTACCTGGGCCGGTGTTCTTTAGACCACCACAATCATGGTGATGGTTGTGCTGATTTTTGAATGGTAAAAACAACCATTGTTCTTCATGTATCTCTTTCATTTAAAATGGGAAATACATGTGAGTTCAATGAGGTGTTTTCCTTCTCTCTTTTAATCAATCCATGTTCCTTTCCTTGATCATTCTATAATATTAAGTGAATTCAATATGAGTTACAAAACATTTCCAAATTTTCCTAGGGTGAAACCTTGAATGATATTATTACATGAACCATATCCTAGGGTGATTCTTTCCTTCAATTTTATTTATCATGTTGATCTAATTTGTGGGGATCTCATATCTTATTCTCTAATCAATGTTCTTGGTGTGATAATATCTTCTCATTTGAACAAATCTAGATATTGAGATATTGGAAAATTCTAAGAGTTATGATGGAATATATCCAATAACATGGATTTTTTCCTCATTTATTATCAATATAAAACAATTAGTATATTTTTATGGAATCAGTTTTGGGGACCCTTTATGTGAGAGTTTTATCTGGTGATTCATAGGTCAGATTTGGGAACTGGATATTTGAATATTTTGGCGTTGAAGTCATCAAGATTAATGTAGTAATTTCCTTACCATATAAAGGCAATGTTTATGATTATTGTATTGATATGGTTTGGTGTACTTATGATTTTTCAGACCATATTTGATGTTTGATAACGTGTGTGTTCATGTGTATCTTTTTTGACCATTTTTAATGTTTGATCACAAGTGTGTGCATGTGTATCCCATATGTCTATATTTGAGTGTGATTACATGTGTGTGTATATAGATACAGATAATCATTCTTATAAAGCTTATTGTGCCTATATCTGTTATGCCTATTTTGTGTGATTTATTTCCTTTGAAATTTTCACCTATAGTAGTGAATGATAAGTGGAATGACATGGCATGGTTATCCCTTGGAGGAGGAATGTGTAGACATGTGAGGTCGATGAAATTTGAATGAGACAAAGACAAGGTATGATGTCCTCGATGATTGACCCAAGGAATTGTTTGGATATGATAACTATGTGTCTAGGACCATGTTCGAAATAGGGTATGGTGTCCTTCTTTTCTAAACTGGGATTGTGACAGGCTTTGATGACCTTATGGATCGACCTGATACTTTTTTTTCTTGTGGTTAATGGGATAAATTTTCCTTGTGAGTGATTTGGGATAAATGTTGTATCCTAGTGGTTGTATCTAGTCCATGAATACCATTATTATTTTCCTTCCAACATATAACTGAAGACGGTACTTCTAGGGGTTTTTGGAAACTTGGTCAATGCATAAAAACTCAATAAATTATTGTTTTTTTTCAAAATTACTTACTTTCATGTCATAGACTCTTATGCATGTGAACTTTTGTTAAGGACGCAATGGTGGTGTCCTACTAGTTTTATACTCACACCATGTATGGTAACGTTGGTTCATGTGCAGAATTCATGATCAGGGATATAAGAAATGGAAAGGCCCTGGTAATAGGGATCTACGTGAAAGAGAATTTTGTTTGGAGGCGGTATCAAGACGAACTCCAAAGTGACGATATTGTGTCTTAATTTCATACCTATTTTACTCATACTCTTGTTTATCCTACCATAATGGGGGTACTTGGTTTATTATTATATATGATTTGATATCCTTTCCATGTCATTTGTTATAGAATTTATGATTTATTCTACTAAATTATCCCATATTTATACTTGTCTTTAATTATATTGTGGGTATAGTCTCCCCACTGATGACATTCGAACCCTCGCCGCTAGGGGATAACCACTAGCATAAAAAGAGGCATGTATGAGGCCATGTGTCTCTCTAGTTTGGATTCAATGACTCTGGTTGGGGATTTATAAAATGGTATCAAAGTCCTGAGGTTCATTTATTTCTTTTCTTTTGGGGTATGGTAGAAAGGATATAGGCTTTGTGGAACTTACGAAGGGGAGTTATCATGTGCATGTACATCCCATGTATAACACTCCTCTGAGTTACTAGTGATGAGTTTTATGTAAAGTTTTATAGTTTTTGGATGTGTTCTTGGATCATGAGTAGGAACATATGATCGCATATCATATATATATACATGTTGAGTGTTAAAATATAATTTTTTATTTAAATGACTTGATATGTGATAACTATTTGGTGATATATATTTTTTCCAACAATTGTAATATGTATGATATGGAATTATTGAGTTATACCTAATCATGTTGTTTTATTATCTATATATCTGTATATATATATATGATTGGTTATAATGTTCAGATACAAAGAGCCTTTAATAGTACTATGAGGGTTGTGTCTTCTTGTTGTGGGTATCCTCATAGGATATTTTTCTATAGAAATCCCTCATTTTTTCCTTATAATTTCATTTTTTATTCTTATATGCAAGTTGTTTATGAGTTCTAAATTTTCTTCTACAATTTCATAAAATTTCAGCTTATGAATGCTTAAATGGAATTCTTAGATAAGTAGTCCAAAACAATCCATTAAGGGAGGAAATTTTAGTTCACCCACTAGACATTTAGGAGAATTCTTTTACACCTTCTCCAGTGGTTCTGGAAAAAGAAACACTTCATCCAATAGTCTTCATCTTAGTGCTTATTCCAGGTGAGTTAGTTACAAGACAATAGAACTAGTAGAAATATAGGCTTTATCATCAGTATTTTGACGTTGGTTTTTTATAATCTGATATTAAAAGTAACATGGTGAACTTTTAAAATCATTTTTAAAAAAACCCGATGTTAAAAGGTATTCGGTATTAATTCTAATGTCTATTTTTATGAAAACCCACATTAAAAGTTCTTAAAAATAATTTCTAACATCAATTTTAATAAAAAATAGTGATAAATGTTTATCTAAGTTTTTTTAACAATGGTTTTTTAAACCAATGTTTAAAACACATTTAAAGAACTTAACACCGGTTTTAAAGAAAATTGATGTTAAAATTCCTTTAAAGATTATGATGACAAACCAAAGCCTTATTTTTTTCAATCAAAATCCTCTCTCGCAACTGACTCTCGACTAATGATGGAATATGATAGCTTCTATGACCCTAAAATACATTTTATTTTTTATTTTCATCCACTTTTAATTTTATTTTTCATTAATCATCCAATATTTTTTATTATTTCATGATATTGAGCTATTTTATTTATCCTTCAAATGTGATATGAGGATTTTGTTGGTTCTTTTTTTCTATATCTTTTTTCACTTTATTTTCATAAATCTTGAAAGATTCTATCTATTTCCATGTAAATCAATTGCCTTTATTTGAATTTAGGAGGTATTTTTCAATATTGAGTTCCAAAAGATGTATGTATTTTTATTGTTGAAAATTAATAATAAATAATTTTTGGTATCATATATTTTTGTATGTTATTATATTTTTTATATTTAGCTATTATTTATGATAATTGTTTCTGATAATAATTATTTTTAATATATTTTTCATGGCTATTTATATAATTTTTTTGGAGTTTTTTATGTTTAAATTTGTATATAATTTTTTATATTATTTTTTTATGACAATTTATTTTCTATATAATTTTTTGTATAATTTTTTAGAAGTCCAGATTCATTTTTTATAATTTTTTATGTTATTTTTTTTTATGTTTGATTGTTTTTTATGATAATGTTTTATGATAAATTATATATAAATGTTTGTTTTGATAATTTTTTATTAGTTGTCATTTGTTTTTATGTTTTAAAAATTATTTTTATGTGTTTGTATGTTTTTTTAATTCTTGATGTTAAATTATGTATAAATTTTTTATGATAAATTATGTATACTTGTTTTTTATTTTTGAAGATAAATATTATATAGAATTTTTTGATCATTATATATAATTGTTTTTTAAAATTAAATGGTTATCATTAAATGATTTTTCTGATAAATTTTTTTGGTATTTAAAATTTATCTATTTTTATATATTTTTTTAATTTTCTATGTTTTAATATAGTCACCTTTAATATTGTGATATTCTGTCTTTAATGGATCATAATTGGATAAATTTACAAAGAACCACTAATGAATATGGAAAACGAGTTGATAATTTCTTATAATTTTCTAAATTAAATCATCAAAAAAAGATTTGATTTTATATCTATTCATGAAGTGTTTGAATATGATCAATTTAAATTCCAAATAAATCAATGATTGTAGAACATTAGACTACCACACCTCTTCTCCCATAGTGACGACGGCGGCGATGCTTCCACCGTAGCATCGATGATGGATTTTGTGCTGGTCCCTCCCCTCCCCGTGGGAGAGGGACAACCAGTGTCATTCAGGAAAGTCAGGCAAGCATTCTGCCCCTTTTCTAACCCTGATTTGTTTCCTCCTTTCCCAAAACCTCCTTATGCCCTAAAGTCCCAGATCTGGTTGAAGGGTTCTCGAATCTTCAGTTTTTGAATTCGGAGTTCATATAAACCTAGTCTCTTCTTAACCTCACCTTGGTTGCTTGGTTTAGTGAGAGGTGGCCCTCAGTATATTTGTTTGACTGGCTCGTCTTTGACTCTTGGAAAATGCAAGAGAGGGAGGTCATGGGATTGCTGGATTGACACCATATAATGATTCTGTTCCCCTCATAGGAGGACCTCATCCATGCCTGGTCGAATTCACCCCGTATCTTGAATGGATATCAATTCTTCTTATTTCATTGGACCTTTGACTTCCATATGAAGTGTGACTCTCCTACGACTACGGTTTGGGTGAGTTTTCTGAATTTACCTTTGTCGTTTCAAAATCCTTCTGCCATTAGGTTGATTGGTAATCTCATTGGTATATTTCTCTATTCAGATAGTCGAACTAAATCACTATGTCATCCCATCAACCTGAAAGTGTGTGTGGAAATGGATGTTTCAAGAATTCCATTCGAGTATATTTGGGTTACAGTCGGTGAAAAATACAGGTCCAAGCAGCGAGTTGTCTATGATTCTTTGGTGGATTTTTGTTCTACCAGCAATCAACTAGGACATTCTTTAGACAAATGTCAACAGGGTGATCTTTCACCTGTTAAGAATGTGAGTAGAGGTAGTAGTATTATTTCATAGGCCCGTGAAGTGGTTGGATCACCAAAATAGTTGGATAGGTGTTTGGAAGGTAGTGGGAGGGGTTTCAAGACTGACAACTTGGGCAGGGTGGATGTGTCAAAGTCTTCGCTGCCTGTGGAGATGAAGTGGTACAACTGTCACCCGGTGATACCCAAGGGGTTATTGAAGGATAGTCATGGTGCATCTGTGGGGAAGAATACACTGGAACTGGTGGTTAGTCCAAAGGTCTTGGATGTTTTTAACAGGATGAAGCAGGATCTAGCATGCCCTTCTTGTGGTAAGGAGTTGATTCCTTTTGAGGTTTTTAATGTGGGAGAGGGTTTAGCTCAATATATGGTTTTTCATAATGCAAGACCATCGGGTGGGGGTGAAACTGCTATAGAATAGAGGTAAAGGGGAGAGGTGGGTGAGGTAGTTTATTTCAATATGGAGGTGTTAAGGTTTAGTAAGGTTGTTTCTGGTAAGAGAATGCAGTAGCTGGATATTTTGGTCATTACGGGGTGGCCATGTGTGATTTTTCAAGGACCCTCAACCCAATTAAGATTAAAACAAATATCTTTGAAGTTATTGTAGAGGATGGTTTGTGTTCGGAGCTCAGTTTCTTGATCGATGCAGATAGGGAACACATGGTAGAAACAAATGGAACTGATCCTTCTATACTGGTTGGGGAAGAAGAAATCCTGAGGAGTAACAGTAATAATATGAGGAAGGAAAATATGAAATATTACTTCTCGTTACCTCCTCACTTGGAGACTCGATCAACAATGAAAATAAATTCCACAAAATAAGAATCATAGGTTGTAGATAAAGAGACTCTGGAATTATTTTTATGATATGAAGAAGATGTGGTCAACCAGGTATTGTTGTTGAATTCATCTGAATCAGAAGTAGCTAATATGATGGGGAGGTCTTTAAAGGTGACACTCAATGAGGAACAGGTGTCAGGGGTTAATAAAAAAACCTAATTCTTGTCAGTGGATTCAATAAATTGAATATCATCCTTGAGGAGTACATATAGACATGGGATTAGCTGGCTTCTAAAATTGAAAATTGGATGTCAATTACCCCAAGCATTCAGGTATCCTCTATCTATTGGAATATTTTAGGGAAATGGTTTCTGGTAATCTATAACTATCCTTCAATGATTCTTCTTCAATGGGTGGAATATATTGAGTGATTGGGAATAATGTCGGTTTGGGTTCTATGGATTTTGGAGAAGATTTTGTTTGTTTTTGAATGTTTCTTGGAGTTTTTTAACATAATTCTGAGGGGCCTCCTCTAGATGGGGATCAGAGCTTAAATCTTCACCAGTGCATGCCATTCAGAAGCTTGAGAGGGTATGGCTTCTGCATTGGTTTTGAGCTCGTGAATTCATCTCTGGGACAGATTGCTGAGTGGTCAGTCAATGGTGAGGGTTTTTCATCTTTTTGTATTTTCTAGGGAGGGTGGTCCCTTTAGTATGGTATTGGTTTTATGGTTCATATAGTTTGTAATTCAGATCTAGGGTTTCTCACTTTTCCTCAAAATTGTTTTGATTATAATAAAAAAATAATTTTCAGTCAGTCAAAGAAATCATGTTTTTTCTCATTTTCAAGGATTTTATCCATAATTATACAAGTTCGATCTGTCATGGTGAAAAATGGAAAATTTAATACAAAATGTTTAATAAAATATTCAAAATGAGATAGAGGATTATATTAAAGAATTAATTCATGATGTAGGTAATCAAACCATCAAAAAAATAGAAATCATTGAATGATTGTATGGACATTCAAAGAAACCATTATTCTCATGTTGCACTTAATATACAGTGTAATAAGCAGTTCTGAAATTATTCTACTTGAATGAATGAAATGGGTGGAGTGATAAAATTTTGTTTGAGATTCTTAAAATTGTAAAATAGATTCTTCCAGAACGAAATGGGATTCCATATTACAATTATAAGGCAAAAAAATATTTTTCCCAATGGGAATGGGGTATAAAAATATCCTTGCTTTCCCCAAGGATTGAATGTTGTATATTAGAGAATATGATTGTATGTTAAAATGTCGTAACTCTGGGACATCACGCTATAATTTGGATGAATAATTAAAATCCTAATTCATTATCATGTATAGAAATAAAACTACCTACTGAAGCAGTTTGGTACATTTATATAATTCCTTATAATAATTCATTGAAAAAATTCCAATAATTGAACTATCATTCATTATTAGGTACAATAATCAAACCTACCAATAAATAAATTAAGTATCTTCCAATAATAACTAATTTAAATAATATTTTTTCAAATTAAATTGATGGAAAAAGGTTAATATGGAATATAGATGAGCACATATATGATGGTAACTTACATCACCCTGTTGATTCACTGTAGTGGAGTGAATTGATAAACAAGTTATTAATTTTGGAAGTGATGTTAGAAATCATATAATGGTATTGTTCATAGATGGAATGAATCTATATCAGATATGTAGTCAAAAATATAGTTCATATACTTTTTTGGTAGTTTATAACTTTTACCCATAGATCTATATGTATAAAAAAATATATTATGAAGAGTTTAATGATTTATAGACAAAAATAGTCAAGAAATTATATTGATGTGTATCTTTCACCATTGATTGATGATTTGAAACTTCTATGGGAGATATGTGTTATAGTTTTGATGCATACAATAATGATTATCTATTTTTGAATGCTATGATAATTATCACTATAAATGAATTTCCTACATATAGAAACTTATCTCGATACTGGTTTAAAGGATATGAATCATTTCAAATTTGCGAAGAGGATAATTCATATTATGAATTACATATTGAAATAAATATTGTGTATATGGGACATTAATGATTTTTATGAATTTATCATCCTTATCGTATATTGGAAAAATAATTTAATAGTTTTAAAGAATAAAATAACCCCCCATAACCATTTTCAGTATAAGGATATTATTAAATGGTGAAAAAATATTGATTTCACATTTCAAAATAAAGGAATTTATGGTCATCAAAAAATTTCAAGATGAAGCAGTCTATCTTTTACAAACATCCTTATTACACATTTTTAGAGATAAAACACAACATTAATGTTATTAAAGTTGGGAAAATCATATGTGAAAGTTTTATTGGAAATTTTGTTAGAAATAAAAGAAAATAAAAAACTAATTTCATTAATGATGTAAATTGATATCTTTGGGAATACATTTAGAGTTAGATCCCACTATTAATGGGAAAAACATATTTACCTCATAATTGTGACACATTAAGGAAGAGTGAAAAGATTAATTTTCTTCAGTGTCTATATGGAATTAAAGTACTTAGTGGATATTATTCAAATGTCATGAATTGGGTTTCATTGAAGGATTCTGAAATAATATGTATGAAATGTCATTAATACCACGTATTGATGCAAAAACCTCTATTGGTTGCACTAAATGGTATATTAATAACACCTATCACAAATACTATCATCAAGTTATGTAATTTATTCAAATCCATTTGTAGTAAATTCCCTAAAAAAAATTTTTTATATGTGTTGGAGAATGAACCTACTCTAATAATTTGTTCATTAGAAATGTATTTCCCACCTATGTTTTTTGATATAGTGGTTCATCTGGTGATTCATTTAGTTTATGAGATAATGATATTTGATCATGTTTATTTATGATAGATGTGCCATTTTGAATGATATATGATAACTTTTAATGGATTTGTTAAAAATACTCATCAACCAGAGGTCTCTATTGTTCAGAAATATGCATCGAAAGAGGTGATTGTGTTATGTAATAATAATTTGTATGAAGTGGGGCATATTGATCTCCCTATATAATGAAATATGATAGTTTTTCATGCATGTATGGTGATTTGTGGCATGATGTTAAAATTCATTCCATGTACCAGACCTTATACAATGAGTTTTATGTTGGCGATCACTATATATGTATTGTAGAGTACATAATCATACATATTTTATAAGATTATATACATCACCAACATATTCACCTAGTTTAGGGTAGAATATCAATACACGATTTTATTAATACAATTATTATATTTCCATTGCCTAAAAATGTGGTTACTAGAGCTGGAGATTGTACAGTTATTTTTTTTACATTGGCTATATAGCCTCCTTCATCAAGTATGCCTTAGGCTTATCCTGGAAATTCAGTCAATGATTTCAGGCCCCCTAATTTATTCATTGGAAACCTATATCAACCTAATGATATTCAATGAATTTTTCAAGGAAAAAGTATGATTAAATTATTAATAATTAGGTATGTTATTTTTATTATAGTTTTAAAATTTTTTTATTTAGATAATCTTTTTCTGATTTGATTTTTTAAATTATGTTTTTTACTTTTTTTTTTCTATGTTGTATATGATGTTTCTCTTCAATACATGTTGTTTTATATGTTTTAATGTCTATGTTAATGTAATTTACTTTATTTTATATAAAAAAAATCAATATTCCACATATATTTTTCTATAATACAACACGGAATCAATATAATTGGACTTTCAACATCGGTTTTTTTAATAAAAATTGGGGTTGAAAGTTTTAAGTTATTTTTTACATTTTAACATTCATATTGTGTTTACAAAAAAATAACATGGAAATTTCCATGTTATATTTTCCATGTCAATTTTATATTAAAACCAACATAGAAATATATTTTCAATATCATCTTATAAAGAAAAATGATGTTGAAATACCCCTTAAATTAGCTTTAGTTAATATTTAGATATTGGTTTTTTTAAAACCAACATAAAAACATGAATTTATAGTTTTTGATGAATATACATCGGTTAAAAAATATATTAAAGAGTAAAAAAACTAATATGGAAATATGTTTTTCCACTAGTGTAGTTGATTTTTTCTAGTGACTTTCAACTCCATCACGCTCCATCTTTCTAGGGAATCAGAGTCCCTCAATATCTTGAGGACCAGATTGACATAATTGATTGAATCTTTTATCAAGTAGGGACATTAAAGGACTATTGAGTTAATCTAGATGAATTCATACTAAATGTAACCACTTAATGGTGGTGGGGTGTTATGTATTAGGATGAGGACAAGAATGTATGACTTGGATGACCTTTAAAGACCTTTTATTTGAGGAGTTATTTTTGAGTATGCTGATGTTGGACTCTAACACCACAGATTTAATTATAATAAGTGAACATTTATTTTTCATTAAATGATAATAAAATAAATATTTTAATATTTCTTGACACAATATTCTAATTTTATAGTATTAATGTCAATTTTTAACTTATTATGACAAAATAATCCTAGAATGATTTTTTGAAATTTTTCATAAGATATAAGATTTTGTGAATAATTAAAAATATAGTATTTAAATAATACAGATTTTATTTTTAATAATGTATTATGATTTATATAATTAACCACTTATTCATTTTAAATTTAATATAAATAAACATATTACCATTTATAGTTAAAAATGGATATTTTTCAGAAAATTATTTTTAAGTGCATTATGATTTTCCATTATAATTAATTAAAATAATATCAAATAATGAATTATTTAAATTAATTTTTTATATTATATATATAAATATATTTATTTAAATCAATATAATGATTATTAATAGTCATACAGTTAATTTTAGATCACCATATACTTAAAAATGTATTTTGATGATAAAATATTTTTCATTACGTTTTGCAGGTTTATTTTTAATTTAATTTCTACCAAAAATAATAATTGAATTTTATAAAAAAAATCCATATTTTTAATGATCCAATAAAAATTTCATAATGAGGTCACATTGATTTTGGTTATTATGAATGCTAAAAATGAAAATAAGTGCATACCAGTTACAGATAAATAGGTTTAAATGGTTAAAAATAAAGGGATAAGACTTAAAGATAACACAAAATTCAAAATTAAACCTAATTTTTTGGTTTTATTTATACCATAACATTATAAAATTATAATATATGTCATTTTCGAGCCATTTTTCTTGAGTAAGACATTAATATATTTTAATATTTTGAAAAATTCTAAGTTTGTCCTCTCTCTCACTTATAAAAGAGAACATTCATCCCTCTTTATTCACACCTATTAAGTCAATTATCTCAAAACAAATACCATGATATCTTCAAAATATATTATATGTAATATATTGGTTATTATAATACCAAAATATCAACCTTAGGGTCACTAAGAGGAGATCTAAAGGAGCTCTCTCAAAGTAGAGGTAATCATCTTAACCAAACACTTTTATCTTTTCTTATTCTTTTACCACCATAAATTATTTATGAAACATTAAAATATAATAAATATATTATATACCAAATAATTAGATAATATTATATCAATTTAATAATATTTATCTACCTCCTTCTCTACTAAATGGAAACCAAACCATTGCTAGTGTGTATGACTAACTATCACCCCATGAATTGATGTAATTTGTTTCCATCACCAACACACATGGCTAGTAATAATGATCAAAATAATTAATACATATTATATTTATGAAAACATTATTATTATTTAAAGTTATTATTTCATATACTTCCTTACCCATCCACGTGTTTAAAATTGACAACATCACTCATGCGTACGTGTGTCCTACCACCTCCACAAGGCGATGCGATTTATTTTTTATGACCTATTTACATGGATGATTATAAATATGTATATAATGAGTATTTATGATGTTCATATCATGATTAAAATTCCTTTGATTATATAATCATGTTAAATAACTGAGGAATATAACTGCTAATTCAAAACATTTATGAAAAAAGAAGTAGTAAACACCCGAAATAATGAAAATAATGAATGATTATTAACAAACTGATGATAAGATGTTATATGTGGTTATATATATATTTATATGGTAATTTTATATAATTATAATTAACATTAATTTATTATATAAGATTTTAAATCACATTCAACTAAGTGGAAGAGTGAGTTAAGGTATTTGATCATAATTTTCACTCTAATGATACATTTTTGGTATTCAGCACCTATTTTGGTTTATGTGGTGTATATACTGCCACTGTGTTTTATATAACATGAATATATATTTATTCAGGGAAATTAATGTTTCAATTCATGTTCAATCTTATAATTGTTATAATTATAGGTTACCAAATAGTTAAGAATTTATTTTACAATCACATTTTTCTAGGATTGTTATATTTTCATTGAAGGAATACTACAATTTATCCTTCATAAAATATGTATATTTTATTATCCCATAAATATTTAATGAGTTTAAATGTTACTTACAACTTATACTCTCTTTTTAACTTGAATTAGGAATTGAGAATTTTAAAATAAAATATTTTCTTATTTCTCTTTTTGATCAGATATATATTTCTTCTATGTCCAAATTTTTAAAAATTGTTTTAAAAAGTGTCTTTTTTATTTTCTAAAATGATTTATTGGGGATATTTTATGTTATCCTAGAAATTTAAAAGGATTGAAAAAAATATTTCAAATGATTATTATTATTTTCATTTTTGACTTTCCTTATAAAAATTCAAAAGGAATGTTTCCTTTTAACATGTATATATTTAATGGATTTTCCCACTTCCATAATTGTATTATTACATTTAACTTGTTATAAAATTTTTCAATGTTTTTTGGAATAAACTTAATTAATAAAAATTTATTTTAAATTATATACTTCTATTTTATTTTATTATCTTGAAGTCTTTATTTTATTAAAAACCCTATCTTTATAATGAATCGATGCTCAAATTTTATTAATCTTGTGGTAATTATATTTCCCTTAAAAAATTAACTTTTTATGATCATCATTTATCGAACATTACATTTATATTCCAAATCCATATTATTTGTAACATGGATATTATTATTACCTAAATTGTATACCATTTCAACATCTAGGTTTTTACTATGAAAGTTATTTGATTGACTGAGGAAATAATAATATTCCATATTGTTTACTCAATAATGATATTTATTGATAAAAAATGTTTTTTTTGAATTAAATTGTTTGTCTAATATATGAGTAATGCATTATATGTGTAGTTACTGGTGGGACCTGGTCATAGATATGCCCTTGATGTATCAATAGGTCTCATGAGAAAAATAATTTAAATAGCCTTATAAAATGAGTTTTTGTGTATACCTACCAATATTTAAATATATATTATCACATGGAATTGATCAAAACATCCGAAATTATATATTTCCATCATTAATATTTAGTTATTATTATTATGGATATTTTTACATTGATATTATCAATGGAATAATTTTTTAGCTCAAGATATTGATTTAATGGCGTGTATTTTTATTTATTTACCATGCTATATAGATTATTCTTTATTTACTCATGATAGCTTCCATTGTATGCAACTCTTATGGGCCATTTAAACTCACCCTTATTTTATTTGTTTCGCTAGGATGTGAATAAGGAATCTATGAATGATTTTCAAATTTGAATAATATTTACTTTTAATGTGATTTATATTTTACTCCCAATATAAAATATCGATCATGTATATATATAGTTCTCCAATACTACTAAATTTATTGATCCATAGTGATGTTATCTCTAGTATCATATTACAATGTGATAAAGTAGAAATTTACGCTAGTTTAATAGAGTTGATATTATTACAGTTGATATTAAAGAAATTTTAATAGAAACCTTGGGAACTAGATTTAGGATAATGTAGATTATAGAACATAACTCTACGATAGACTCTAATGACAAGTCTAAGTATAAAATAATATCATAAATTTTTGGTAAAGTATAGATTGTATTAATTTAATAGAAAATAAATTCATTTCTGGAAACTAAAAGTGGAATTTATATTAGTACAAATTCATCTAGGGATAATGACCCTAAAAAGAGTTGGTCGAGTATATCATGACCATTATTCTAGTGTATAATAAATGGGCCTTTACAATACACCAACTTTTACACACCTATGGGATATTATTTGTTCTATTCATATTTTATTTTCAAACCAAGATGAATGATTTTAAAAAAATTATGAATTGAGGATATTCACAAAGAAACCATGTTTAGGATTTTGAGATCAAATATTCCTGAATGTTTGATTTATGTTTATCAGTAAACCAATTATATACTTTGATTTAAAATTAACAATTTTATGAGCTAATTTAATAGATTTCATTGTTTGTAAATAGCTCATAGAAAAAATAATGGTATCAATAATCATGGACAATATATATATTTCTCTACAAATAAAGCCAATACAATAGTTTTTTGTATCTAAGAATATCATGCCCAAATTAGGTAAGCCAACCTAGGTTATGAATAATAAACATAGACATATAGAACAACATGATGTTCTACAACATGACACACCTATGTTAAATCATTTTATATGTTATAATCCTCCATAATTTCGTGGAACAGATAATATAGTGGTGGCTAATAAATGGAATAAGTCCCTTGAGAATATATTTAGAGAATTTGGATGAAATTAAAGGTAAATGTTATATTGATAGTGTTTTTTAAAGTTTATGATTCTCAAAGGTGGTTGTTGATCTAGAATACTAGGGAGGAAGAAGAAATATAATATATTAAAATGAGATATATTAAGGAAACATTATTTTATAAATATTTATATTATTAAAAACAAACTAAAATGAAGTTAAAGTTCATCATCTTATATAAAAATGAAGAGGAAAGTGTTAAAATTATGAGGACACCTTTACAATACTATCCAAATATTATATATATTATATATGTGATCCAGACATCAAAATTGATCATTTCTTTAAAGGAATTAATCCATCTTTTCAAATTGAGTGGGTTTCTCAAAAAAATCAACATATGAGGAAATATTAATATGTGCTATAAAAATAGAAAAATAATTTTCTATATCATATATCTTCAAGTTAAATCAAAAATAATAATAGGCTGACCGAACACCAAGAAAAATGAAAAAAGTCATATAAAAATAAGGGAATGAAACAATTTCCATCATGTAAATTTTTTTGAAAGAAACATCCTAGAAAATGATTAAAGAGAATGGGAGTTTGTTACATGTGTCAAGATAAGGTTTATCTTGATAATGAATGAAATGGAATGAAAGAAAGAAACTATTATTACCTAGTTTTTCATCTATAGTGAAATGGAAAATTATTCAAATCAATTTCCCAATGCATAAAGGGAACCTACCACATAGGAGGACAATGAGTGAAGGAAAATTTTATATAATCACTACAAATGAGGATGACATTTCTAAATATGTGGTGGAAGGAACTTTAATAATAGAATCAAATTTGGATAATGATTTATTTTATTATGGATCTTCATACACTTTTATATCTTCCATGTCTTATAAGAAAATTAAATATTTCCCATGCACCTTAAGAACAGAATTCTCATTCAATACTTCTATTGGAAACATCAAAATAATAAAAATAAATTTTTTAGATCCTATTATGACATATATAGGTACACAATTTTTATACTTGATTAATATACATATGGTTTAATTTGATATAATACTTAATATAGACTGCATTTCAAAATATAATAAAAAATTATTTCTAAGAGAATAAAATTTTGATTCATGAAAAAGATGTGGAATTCCTTATCTTTGGATGGTATACTTCATTATTTGGTCATGTTAAGATCTATATCTAGTAGCACTTTTAAATGTGATTCTTGAGGAAGAAGAGAGTACACAATTTTCATATTGTAAAAGTAATATTAAAATTGAGGATTTACTTATTGTATAAAAATATATTGATATAATTATTAAGGAATTACCTGAACATCCAAAAAATAATTAAGTTGATCTTTCCATTAATTTAATCCCCGATGAAAAATCTATATCAATTATTCCCAATAGAAATTCCACTGTGGAATTAGTGTAGTTGAATATACCACTATATTAATTGTGTGAAATGGGATTTATATGATCTAGTGTTTCACCTTATGGAGCCCCTATTCTTTTTATTAATAATAATTATGGATTTACGAGGATATAAATTGATTATTGGGAAATCAATGTTATTACTATAATGAAAAAGTATCTTCTGCTTCGCATTGATAACTTGTTCAACCAACTTCAAGGATCTCAATATTTTTCAAATATTGATGTTCATTTTGGGTATCATCATTTATAGTAAAGAGGTAAGACAACATTTCATACGATGTATGGTATTACATGTTTAGAATAATGATATTTTTATTGACTAAATGACCCTTTATTTATATGGATCAGATGATTAGTGTATTCAAGGAATATATTGATATTTTTTTATTGTATTTATTGATGATATCTTTTTGTACTCTAAATGTTAATAGTACTATGAGAGTCACTTGTGGATCATTCTAAAGACACTTAGAGGAAGAGGAAAAGTGTTATATGGTAAATTTATAATGTGTGAATTATAGCTTTAGAATATCTCTTTTATTTTTTATATTATCTCTAAAGATGGAATCTCAGTTGATCCTTTGAATAAAAATATAGTCATATAATGTCCTATAATTATGAACATAACTAAGGTATGTAGTTTCCTTGAATTGGTTGGTTACTATTGATGGTTTTAAAAAAAAACTTAACTGGATAACCCATTAACCAATATTACCTATAAAGTGGTTAGATTTATATGGATAATGTAACGTGAATAATGTTTTCAAGAATTGAATAAAAGATTGGAAAATTATATTATATTGACTCTACCATTAGGAAAGGTTGTATTTGTGATATATAGTAATGTATCGAAGAAGGTATTTGGTTGTGTCCTTATGTATAATGATAAATTTATATCATGTACATCAAGGAAGTTAAAGTATCATAAATATAAATATCCAACCAATGATCATTAATTGGAAATAGAAAAATTTTCTTTTATTATATGGATAAATTATCACTATAGTGAAATATTTTAGATATACATAGATAATAAGAGTTTGAAATACATATTTACAAAGAAATATCTCAATATGAGGAAAATTCAACGGATCGAGATACTCGAGGATTATGATTCCTCAAAACAATTCAACATTGGAAATAAAAATAAGGTATCAGATGCATTGAGTCAAAAAATCATGGAGTACTAACAATAAACGAGGATTGACATAGGTCCTATGGTCATGGATTTATAAAATATGGATATGCGAACTATTAAGGAAGGGAAAACATAACTTATTTTCCAAATGATTTCTGAACCTTAATTTTTTGAAAAGATAAAAATTACTGCCCCTGATGATGAGAATCTTTAAAAGAAAATTAAATTCATGAATGATGGAAAATTATAAGGATTAGTTTATAAATAAAGTGTTCGGAAATTTTGAAAGAGGCTATGTGTTCCATCTACACTTTAAATAAAAGGGTAATTATTAGATGATACTCAGAGCATGAATTTATTTATACACCCTAATTTTGGATCGTAATATAGTTTTAAGTGTATATCAGATGGAACAATACAAGAGGGGGTGAATTGTATATTTATAAACATTTTATCTAAATACTTACGAATGAAATTATTTTAAGAGTTCTTAAACTAATACAATTCACAAAAAATATAAATGACCATAGTGGTCTTGGATCCAATGGATATGATATATTGTAATACCATAAGTAATGAAAACCAAGTGTATTCGAATTGAATACTATGATCAGAGTAATACAAATTTAAATGATTCTTCCATACATCGTATATAATCTCTTAATAAAATATGTAATGAATTAATTGTATTTGAAATAATTACAATAGAAAATAATATGAATATAAATAAGAAACAAAGTTATTCCCTTTCTATTATAAATAACAATGGTAAAATAATGGTATTACAATTCATTTATCCAAAATAGTAGGGTATTCATTCACCCTAGATAAAAGGTTTGTCTTATCACCATCTTGGTGAGACTTCGATATGATGATTGGCATGATTGTCTTTCTATCCTTGGAAGCCCTCAATTAAGAAGGTAAATGACACCTATGTCTTTCAAATTATTTGAAATCCCTCGATACGATGATCATAAGCACGTCTTCCTATCCCCAGAAGCCCTTGATCATTATCACAATAATATATCAAAAAAAGAAAAACAAATCACTTATAGAAATACCAGAACATGGAACAACAGGTTCACTTCTTGTATCTTCAAGGCTTTCTCACAAATCAATAAAGAAGTCACATAATCTCTCTCTATAACATGATGAAAGAAAAATTTGTGTATTCTAGTTCTATTGACCTCCTATTTATAGGCCTTCGTTTCCAATGGTCATATTTTCTCCAACAGTCATATTTCTTTGAAAAAAAACAAAGGGACTTGTACACCTGGAATTACAATGGTCAAAAGAAACAGAATACACAAACATCGTTTTGATTGGTAAATAACCAAATCAACGACATAATTTTAGTTAAGAAATAGTAAGGTCAAATGTATGAAACAATGCATATGAGAAAATATAAATAGTATTTAAATAAATATGAGTTTAATTCATTTCATAAATACAATACATAAATTGGTTAATAGGATTTTCATGATAAAAATTCATATCGTGATTACAATTTATAACCTGGTTACAATTATTAATAGTAATATGATACATAACCTTGTTTCAAAATCTTAGCATGGTTACGATTCTTAGAATAGTTACGATGCAAGATATTTAATCATGTTACGATGCTTGAAAAAAAATGCATGATATGAGTAGGATACATAACCAGGTTATGATGCTTGGTTACGATACATATTATCATCACGATATTTAGCCTCGTTACGATACATGGCCTGGTTATTATGCATGGCCTGGTTAGGATACATGACATGGTTATGATACATGACCTGGTTACAATACATGACCTGGTTATGATACACGACCTGGTTACGATACCTAAAATGGTAATGATACATAACCTAGTTATGATACATTACCAAGTTACGATACATTACTTGGTTACGATACATAACCCGGTTGTGATACATTACCTAGTTACAATTCCTTATTACGATGCATATGGTTAAGATGTAAAACAAAGTGTGTGATTACAATTGTAAAACAACATATCAGGGTACATTGTGAAAAAAAATACATGATTATGATAAGAAAACAACATGTATAAAAAACAATGTGAGTTATTACGATTTTAAAACAACATACATTATAAACAATACATGTGATTATGATATGTGTTGTTTGTGATTTCCAAAACAAATGATTGATCGGAAATTCAAAACATGTTTTGACTCAACAATATCCCCCTTTTTGGAAATCAGAAAACAAAAGAAAAAATAAAGTCTTATCCCCCCTAAGTTTAACAACTCTTCTAAAAGTAATAGTGAATATGAATAATTCCACCCTAGCATTAAAACAAAACTTTAGGGTCATATTTTATTTACTTTTACTTGTGAGTCCCCCCCCCCCTTAATAAGGCATTAATCAATATTCTTATTTTCAAAACCAATCTCCCCCGTGTGATTTTAAAAAAGAATAAGGGACAGTATTCATTTCCCAAAAAAGGATATACAAACAGAGCAAGAAATAATATACATTCTATTGAATGAAATATGTTTATATTACAAAAAGATTTCAAACATTATTCTTTTCCCTTTTGTTTTTCCAAAATATTTGACATCATAATCTTTGCCTTTTTGAAATCCTTTCTTTCCTATATGTGTTTGGGAAGGGATTATTGATAATCCTTCAACTTCACATCCTATTCATCAATAACCATTTCTTTCTAATAGAGCCTTTATTTTAGAAGTCGATTGATTTCTTCCTTGACTTTAAGCTTTACTTCATGAGAAATGATATCATCTAATCTAAGTCTATAGGTATTTTCTAGGATTACAAATCTATTTGAGAGTAAAACAACTTTATTACTCTCATTTTCTAATTTTTACTTTAGACTAACAAAATCTTTATAGGCTATTCCTTGAGAGGTACCGGGTCATTTAAGAACATCATGTTTTTCTTTCAACTCAATAGCCATATTTTGATACATAAAATTGAGAACATTTACCCGATGTAGCAATAAATCATGCTTGTCTTGGTGATTCTTGAGACTATCATCAATGTTGTAAGACCTCATCAAAACTTAATTACAATACTTATTGTGCTCAGTAGCTCATTCTTTAAAAATCATGATATCGGCTTCAAGACATAGAAACATATCCATCAGAACCATGACAGAGTTTATTCTATCATTATGAGCATTTGAAAGTATTTCTAATTGGCCTTCAATATTTGAAAGGAATTTTATCATCTTATATAATCTATTTAAATTTTGTTCTATGTAATAAATTCCCTTCAAAGTGTTTTTTATTTCATAATTCATATCCTCAGTGTATTCATGGAGTTCATCAAAATGAGTTTCAGTATTGATCATTTGAGCTGGTAGATTTCTATTCTTATAATATTCTTATTATTATTCTTCTTTATCTAAAATCTGAATGAATATCTTAGAGGTAACCTTTTTAGATGATTTCTTTGATGTTTGAGGATCTAGAGATAGAAAATTAAACAATGGAACTTCTAAGGATTCTGTAGTATGACTTATCTTATTTGCATCTTCTTTCTCTTCCACTTCTATTTCTTCTTGGCCATATTATTCAAATACTTCTTCTACCTGGTCATGATCTTATTTACCTTGTTCTTATTCATCTTCTTCTTCTTCGTATTCTTGTGTAATATATTGTGTATCCAATTGCTTTTAATCTTTTTTTTCCTTCCCTTTTACTACTAGATCTGCTTTAGTCTAAACCGGTGCCTCCTTTATTACAATTCTATTTTTTTCTTGATCAGCTATTTTGATTAGAGTATCAATTTAATTTCTTGAGACGTTCTATTATTCATCCTTTTCTTTATTTATTCTTATTTAAAAGCCTCTTCAGATCATATTTTTAGAGCCAGGGATTCAGCTAGATGCAAACCAAATTGAGGATCCCCTTCTTTCCTTTATTTCTTTTTATTTTTCCACTTAGCGGCAACCTCATCGGATATAGCATTTTGTTTAATTGATTCCTTTGGATTTTTATTATAAACTACCTTTATTTTACTTGATGTTGTCTTGGATGGATTTGAATATTTCTCACAACCTTTTACTAATTCTTTTTCTTTATCTGCATCTGGGTATTTCTCAAACTTCTTTTATTCAGGATTGAATTGTAACTTGAGACCCCTTATTGTATCCTTACTGATTAAGGGCTCCATTAAAGTTGTCAGATCTGACTTGATTAAAATATTACAAAAGCTCAAGCATTCTTTCAAAAACATACTTACAATAGTCAGAAACATGATCAATTGAGATTTTATAGCACCAGATATTAGCTTCTTTATCGTTAAAAAAATGAATCCCATAAGGTTTAACTTCCTCATGTTTACCATGTAATAAAGAAAATACACATCTAAAACTTTTAAAGTTTCCTTATCACCCTTTCTCGACCCTAAAAACCCTTTCATACAGAGTGATATAAGTCTATTATCTCCTGATAAATGACTCACCATTCTATTTTCCTCAAGAATATCAAAAAATTATTATTCATCTTTACCCTTATCAAGTGTTCCATCAGATTCTGGTAATTTTTTAGAAGTAAATGGAGAATCACCCTCAAATAAAACACTTAGAAATGTAGCTTCTTGTTTTATGGGTGTTTTATGTTTCTTATCATACATCATAAAATAAATTTTAAGAGGATTTTATATCCCTACTGATTTATAGAATTGTTTCACCTCATTATGATATTCAAAATCATGATCTGAAGTTGGTATTTCCACACAAATGGATTCCTATCCTTGTAAAATTATAATCCTTTTCAATGATGAATCAAATGTCTCATAAAAGTCTTCATAGACTAACCATTCACCTCCATAGGTCATTGCATAGAAATATTTAGGAGACATATCCTTTGGATATGAGGTACTATTCTCAGACATGAAGGACTAACTCAACCCTGAAATTATGTTGGTTACAAAAGATCAGTATATCTCTTATTATGAAAACTGAGGTAAGAACCGATTACAAACCATGCTAACTATTTATAGAAAAACTGGTCTTGAGAGAAAAAAACATGAGTTCAATGTGGGATAGGTAAAAATGGGTTCTTTAAAAAATAAATTTATGGTCATGATTAGATCTCGAAGATCCAATGGTAAATAATGATCTCAATATCTTGAGGGATTAATTGGAATAAAATCATATTTAGACAAAAACTGATTAAAAGTTAAAACAAAGAATTTAGAAAAAATTATTTAAACAATGAACATAAGGCTTTAAAATTTTTACCAATCAGGGTATCAAGACAGATGTAGTGGATTTAGTATATTGTTATTATCAAAAAAACAAAAAACAATCATGAATGTAAAACTAATAAAAACTCTAAAACCAATAAAATCAAATAGGGTAATACTGATAATATAGTACTGAAAGAATAATCCAATATTGATAGTCCCGTACCAAAAAAGTATTTCAATACTGATACTCTAATCAAGTATAGATTAATTATGCAGCTGTAGTGTGAAATTTATAAAAACATGAACTTGATAAACACATGAAATAGATAAAAATGAAACTGCTTATAGTGAAACCTATTATAGTGAAATCGATTACTGTGAAACTGATTATAGTGAAACTGATTATAGTGAAACTGATTATAGTGAAAAATATATTCATGGAGAACTGATAAATTCAAAACTGATATAGTAAAATTGATACATGTAATAAAACATAAAGGAGTAAAATTGATAAACATAAAACTAAAATGTGAAACTGATAAAATGTAAAACTAATATGAGAGAAGTATACTCCCCCTTTGAAAATAATTAACTCAATGTAAGGAGATGATTTAAATAAGAAATATATGTGAATGATTACTTTATAGTGATCATTCCTAGTTTATATTGAATTTATTCAAATCTATTAGAAGATAATAGTTTTGTGAAAATATCTGCAAGCTGTTCTTGTGTTCTGAGGAAATAAAAAATATTATTATTATTTTTTGTGTGTGATCCCTAAGAAATTGATGCCTAATATCTATGTGTTTTATGCGTGAGTGATGTGTTGGGTTTTTACTAAGATAAATGGCACTATTATTATCATATAGTAGTTGAGTTTTGGAGAAACTCATGCCATAGTCGGTGAGTGTGTGTTGCATCCATAACACTTGAGCACAACAACTTCCTGTTGCTACATATTTAGCTTCAGCAGCAGAAAGTGCTATAGAATGATGCTTATTTCATGACCAAGAAACCAAAGAATATCCTAAGAAATGACATGTTCTGGATATAATTTTTATGTCTTTTCTACAACTGCCAAAATAAGCATCTGAAAAACTTTTCAAAAAAAAATCATTTCCAGAAGAATAGAATAGTCCTAAATCCATATTTCTCTTTATGTATCGAAAAATTATTTTCACTTCTTTTAAATTAGATTCTTTTGGATTAGATCGGTATCTTGAACGAATGAATACTAAAAACATTAAGTCTGGATGACTAGATTCCAAGTATAACTAACTTCCTATCGTACCTCTAAAAGTTGTTTGATCTACTAGTTTCCTAACTTCATCAAGATCAAGTGTATTTGAGGAACTGATTAAAGTTAAAATACTTTTAGTGTTTTCATATCTATAATTTTTTAGTATGTATTTTATATAATTATGCTGGGATATATAGGTTCCTTCTGATTTTTGATATATTTGAAAACCAAAAAAGAATGTTAACTCACACATCATACTCATTTCAAACTCATATTTCCCTAGATTCACAAAAGAATCAGTTAGAGATTGCTGAGTTGATCTGAATATAATGTCATCCGCATATATTTGAACAATAAAAACGTTTTTTTTTTCATTTTTATAAAAAGCGTTGGGTCTTCAGTGCCTTTTTCATAATGTTTTTGTAAAAGTAATCATGTAAGTCTATCATGCCATGCTCTAGGGGCATGTTTAAGTCCATTAAAACTTTGGTATGTTTGAAAACATGATCAGGATGTTTTGGATTTACAAAACCTGGAGGTTGTTCAAAAAAACCTTCTTCTTCTATGAAACCATTATGAATATCACATTTTACATCTATTTGAAAATGTTTGAAATTGATGTCAGATGAAAAGGCTAATAGAATTCTAATAGATTCATGTCTAGCTACTGGACCATAGGTTTCTTCATAATCTATTCCCTCCTGTTGCTTATATCCCTCAGCAACAAGTCTTTCTTTATTTATTATGATGACTCCATTTTCATCACAATGTTTTCTGAAAACTCGATTTACACCCATTACAGTTATTTATTTTGTTCTTTCATCCATGGTCCATACTTGATTTCTTTCAAAATCATTTAGTTCATCTTTCATTTCTTTATATAATCATTATCACTTAAGGCATCATTAGAAGTTTTAGGTTCAAATTAAGATATAAAATCAAGATGACCTATTTTATTTATTAAGGAATTTATGGTCCTTATAGGTTGAGTTACATAACCAATGATATTATCACAGGGATGATTCCAATGAAATAATTGATTTCTGTTTTTTAAAACCTATTCATCAATATAGGATAGAATTTCTTCTGGGGTAAATGTTTTAGAAACATTTTATTGAGTATTTACCATTTCAAAATAGTTTTAAATCAAAGGTTTCTAATCAGTATGTGAGAACTGATTTCACAATGATGGTGATAGGGAGGAGAAGTTCCAAGTAGTTAGTCTAGGTTGTATGTAACGTTTGAATCCTACGGGAAATGAATTCCTCTAAGGCCTATGGTCCATGTAATACTCACGCCTACAGGCCTTGAAAGGGTTCCACCACACCCCTTTAAAGGTGGATTATCAAAAATAAATAAAAAATTAAGGCCTTTGGGACATTGGATGGATGATTTTGTGAAAACACATCATCAGGCGTAGGTAATTATTGTTTAAAAACAAAGGGGTCAGTTTCATTAAATTTGACATGCACTGTTTCCTCAATAGTGTAAGATTTTTTGTTAAAAACTCTATAAGCATTAGAAGTTGTGGAATATCCTATAAGTATTCCTTCATCAGATTTGGGTGAGAATTTATGTAAATTATCTTTAGTATTCACTATGAATACTTTTCATCCAAACAATCTGAAGTAAGAAACTTTATGTTTTCATCCATTTAATAATTCATAATGTGTTTTACTAATAAAAGGTCTAGTTAAAACACGATTTATAGAATAACATGCAGTACTAATAGATTAAGTCTAGAAATTATTATCAATTGAGTATTCACTCAACAAAGTTCTTGTCATTTCATAAAAAATATGATTTCTTCTTTAAACAACACCATTTATCTAAGGGGTTCTTAGAGATGGGAATTTGTGAGTAACACCTTTCTTCCTACAAAAAGTTTTAAAATATGAATTTTTAAATTCACCACCATGATCACTATGAATATTTATCTGTGGAAGGATTTTTCTAATTTTTAACTTGGTCTCTATAAGTATTAAAATAGAAAAAGTCTTCATATTTCTTTGCTAGAAAATTTACTGATATAAATCTAGTGTAGTTATCAACTAAAACAAATACATAGTACTTCCCTCCAATGCATCTAGTTTGTTTATGACTAAAAATATCCATGTGCATTAACTATAATGCATTACACTTTGAAGGATAATTTATTTATTTAAATATATTTTTATGTTTATTTCTATATTGACAAGGTTCACAGACATTTGAAGAATCAAAACTAAGATCCGGTAGATCCTTAACAAGTCTTTTCATTGAGAGTTTACAAAGGTTTCTAATATTACAGTGCCTTAACCTTTTATTCCATAACCAAGATTGGTCTTCCATTTCACTTAATCAAGGTAAGTATTGGGTCCTAAGGTATTCTAATTTATGTGTGTAAACGTTCTCAATCCTATGGGTAGAAAGAATGAATTCATCCTTTGAATTGTGAACTAAACATTTACCACTCTAAAATTCAAAAGGTAAACATCATCCCAAAATTTATATATGATTATAAGGTTGTTCATAAGACCTTTAACAAACAAAACATTTGAAATTAAAACCTTTCCAAAAAAGAACAATATTACTTATACCAATGATCTTTCCTTGAGTATTATCTCTGAAGGCCACTCTGTCAACATTAATTCCAATGATCTTTTCAAAGAAATATTTATTTCTAGTTATATGTCAAGAACAACCCCTATCCAAGTATAAAATATTCTTATTGTTGGTAAACTTCTTGTTTTCTTGAAAAATAAAAAAATTAGTTTTTTGTAACCCAAACTTGTTTGGATCCGGAAATGTTAGAAAAAAGAATTTTTGGATTCCACATTTTTATGGAAAAAGGGAATTTATGAAATACTAAATATAAAGCTTTATTAAGAGAAAAATTTCTTTCCCAATGCCCACCACATTGATGTTTTTTGCAGAATAAAGCATTTCAGGGAATAAAATAATTATGACTAAAAAATGGTCTTGAGTGAGTATAACCAATTATGGAAATATTCCTAAGAGGACGAAGATGAGAATACATTTTTTCAAACTCTTTACTTACAGTATTGATTTTATATAAATGTTTCATTAGGAAAACTATTTTAGATTTTATACTAATCAATAAATTATCTTTCTCACAAGAAATTTTTTTGGAATTGTTTTTAGTTTCAAAACAAAATTCTTTAAAAAATGTTGTTTAAAGTCCTTAGAAAGTTTGTCCTTATCATAATATACTTCCATAAGATTATTCAAAATATTTTCAAAATCAAGAGTTTTATGATCAAGATCTTTTGAAAGATCTGAAACTTTTTTGTAAGAATATATATTCTAGATTTTTCCTTATCAAGCTTCTTCTAGAGTTTAGAATTTTCATTCTCATGTAATTTAGAAATTATGGATTCTTCTTCAAAAGAAGGTAAATTTTCCTCTATTAATGAAGATACTTAATCTGAAGAGTAATAATGTTTCTCATAGGGATAATTTTTATTTAATGATACATTTGTAAGAGTTTCAACATTATGTAACTTTTCCATGAAATAATGATTTTCAATAGGCAGTATGGTTATAAGTCCAATATTCTTTTGATCCAATGATTTGTATTCTAAGGATTTGTCTAATGAATCACAACCACTTTCCCTCCATGTATCATTTCCATTAAAGAATTTATTTGTATTTTTCTTTTAATACATTTTTTTGTTTCTTTCAGAATGTTTATCCTTACTGTCTTTTCTTTTTAGAAAAGGACAATCTGGTCTAATATGGCCTGCTCTTTTACATTCTTAATGTGTCACTTCTAATTCATTCATGTCCTTTCTATATTTCTTTTTGAATCTATATTGAAATTATTTCTTTCCAACAATTTTGTTCATCCTTCGATAAATAATGGGTAATTCATTCTCTGAGTGATCACTCTCACATGATTCAGATATAACAACAACTTTCATAGCATTGGATCTTGTTACCCTTTCTAGTGTCTTGGATTTTGATTTAGTAGTAAAAGCTATATTTACCTTACCATTATTTTTCTTATTAATATCGGTAACTCATTTCATTTTTTTCTCATGCTGTAAGAGGGTGCCAAATTATTCATCAAGAGTTATTTGAGTATCTTTATATTCTCATTGATAGTAGTACTTTTTTATTCCCACCCATTTGGCATTATATGAATTATCTTGTCAACAATAACATCATCATCATGACCTTTTTTACCCATTGATTGAATACTATTTATGATTGTTATAAATTTTTTTGCACCTTTCATACTGGTTCAGCATAAATAATGACAAACCCATGATATTCTACTCGAAGGATTGATCTTCATGTTTCAATAAATTTGGATGTACAAAAATGTGTGACTTCCAATTTCTTGTAGATAAAATTGCCTACTTCACATGATGATATCAGACTATATATATTCCTGGTCATAGAACACAACAAAGTATTATGTACCTTGTAATTCAGTTGATATTCTAATTTCTCTTTCTTGGTGAAGGTTTTGATTTCATTTTTTGGTATTTTTTTCTTCAGTAAGCATGACAAAGTTGTAAAATCCAGTATTAATTAGAAAAGACTTCCTTTGATCTCTCCAGTACTCATAATCATTTCCATCAAAAATAGGTGGTGTAGTTGGGTTTATATTGTAAATTGATCCAATATTTATTCATGTCGTATTATAAAATAAAACTATTCCACTCCATGCATTAGTGTAGTAAGTAGTTATAAGTAAAATATTTTTAAATTAATAAAATTTTATTATAGATAGAAATAAAGAATGTCAACAAATCAGTGGAAACCTCCTATGATAGCAATTATTGGATCATAATATAGATGTAAATGTATATTAGATGGAGAAATACAAGAGGGGGTGAATTGTATGTTTAATAAAAATATATTTAAACACTTAAGAATGAAATTAGTTTAAGAGGTCTTAAACTAATACAATTCAAAACCAATACAAATGACCATACAGGTCTTGGATCTGATGGATATGATATATTGAAATACCACAAGTAATGAAAAACTATTGTATTCTAATTAAATATAGTGATCATAGTAATACAAATGTAAATGATTCTACCATACAATGTATAGAATCCCATAATAAAATATGTAATGAATGAATTTTAATTGAAACAATTACAATAGAATAGAATATGATTAGAAAGTAGAATCAATTTGATTCCATTTCTATTACAAATATCAGGAAAAAAATAAAGGTATTATAGTTCTTTTGGCCCAAAGAGTATGGTATCCTTTCACCTAGGATAAAAGTTCTATCTTACCCCCACCATGGTAAGCCTTCGATATGATGATCGTCACGACTGTCTTTCTATCCCCAAAATCCCTCGATTAAGAAGGTAATCAACACATCTGTCTTTCAAACAATTGAAATCCCTCGATATGATTATCGACAGCATGTCTTCCTATACCCAGAATCCCTCGATCATTATCACAATGACCGGTCACATAAATAAAAAAAACATGTATAAATACAGGAACATGGAACAATAGATTCACTTCTTGTATCTTCAAGGCTTTCACACGAAGCAAGAGAGAAGTCACATAATCTCTCTATCGAACTTGATGAAAGAAAATGTTGTGTATTCTGGTTTGAATGGCCTCATATTTATAAGACATAGGTTCCAATAGACATATTTCCTCCAATGGTCTTATTTCTCAGAAAAATTTAGAGGGGCTTGGAAACCTCACATTACAACAGTCAAAACAAACAAAATACATGACATCATTTTGATTGGTAAATAAATAACTCAACGCCATGTTTTTAGTTAGAAAATAGTAAGTACATAAGTATGAAACAATGAGAATGAGAAACGTGTAAATGGTATTGAAGTGAAATATGAGTGTAATTCATTTCAAAAATACAATACATATAATGTTTACTAGGCTTATCACGATATCAATGCATATCAGGATTACAATTTATAACATGGTTACAATTATTAATATGAATATGATACATAACCATGTTACAATTCTTAGCATTGTTACGATTATTAGCATATTTACATTTCATGATATTTAATCATGTTATGATGCTTGAAAAAAAATGCATAATATGATTGTGATATGTAACCTGGTTACAATTCAGAGTTATGATACATATTATGATCATGATACATATCCTAGTTATTCTAAATGACCTAGTTATGATGCATGAACTAGTTAAGATACATAACTAGGTTATGATACATGACCTGGTTATGATACATGACCTGGTTATGATACCTAAGCTGTTTACGATGCATGACCTGGTTAAGATACATTACCTGGTTACGATACATAATTTGGTTACGATACATTACCTGGTTAATATTCCTAATTATGATGCATATGGTTACGATGTAAAAAAAGTATGTGATTATGATTATAAAACAACGTATCAGGTTACATTTTGAAAAAACATACGTGATTATGATAAGAAAAAATATGAGTGATTACAACTGTAAAATAACATACATGATAAACAATATATGAGATTATGATATGTGTGATTTGTGATTTCTAAAACAAATGATTGATTGGAAAGTTGAAACACGTTTTGACTCAATGCCTAGTAGCACCAAGATGTATAGGGATTTAAAGCAACATTTTTAGTGGGAAAATATGTAGCATGAAATTGATAGTTATGTATCAAGATACATGGTTTGTAAAAAATTGAGTGCTGATAGATAACATCCTATAGGATTCATGAAACTTATACCTATTCCAATGTGAAAATTGGATGAAATTACTATGAAATTTTTCACTATATTTCCAAAGACTTTCAGAAATAATGATTCCATACAGGTTATTATTGATCATCTTATCAAATCCATTCATTTATTAATTATTAAAGATGATTTACAAATTAAGAACCTCAAATGATTCTATATTATGGAAATTATAAGACTTAATGTGGAACTTATTTCAATTTTGTTTGATCATGAACCATGATTTACATTGAAATTTTAAAAATATATTCAAAGGCATCTTGATACCAAGCTTGTCCTCAAATTGATAGACAATCTAAAAGGCCACATTTGAAGACATTTTGAGGTCATTCTCACTTTAATTTCAAGGTATGTGGGATCATTATTTACCTTTGGGTAAGTTTTTTTATAACAATTTCTTGTATTCAAGTATTAAATCAGTGTTGTATGAAGCATTATATGGAAATATATGTCATAATATAACTTTTCGAGATGAATTTGGTGATAGGAAGTTGGAGAAAAACATGTTGAGGAGATAATGATAAAGTTAAATAATATTAGGACCCATAATAAATATGATCAAAGAAGGAAAAAAATAACTCTTCTTATAAATAATGAAAATATTTATAATTCCATGTGTCAAGTCACTTTTTCTTGAAAGTATCTCCATAGAAGGGTGTTATAAGTTATATTAAGAAATGAAAATTGATCACAAGGTACATAGAACATTTTGAAATTCAAGAAATAATTAAAGCTATATATTTCCATTTGGTAATTACATATAGGATATCTAAAGTATACGATTTTTTCCATATCTCATTATTAAGGAAATATATTATAGACCCAACACATTTCTCACCCCTTAAGAAATAGAAGTCGAACCTAATCAATCTTACTGTGAAGTGCCTATCATAATTATTAACAATAGAGTATAAGTGATTCAAAAATCAGATAAATCAAATGGTAAATGTAATAATTAGAAAATAGAGGAAGCGGTGTGTGTCCCTGAGGATGATATGAAGAAGAACCACCCTAATTTTTTTATAATGTAATATCTAAGAAAATTTTGAGGATTAATTTTTTGGATTGAAGAATGAAAAACATAATATTAAATTATATTAATAGAACATTTTATTTTCAAAAAAAATATAGTAAAATGAACATTTTTATATTTAATTTCATAAAAAAATTGTTATTTTATATGATGAATATCGATTCTTTACATAGCATGTCAAAATAATCCTAGAATGATTTTTTTTGAAATATTCCCTTTTAAATAAACTTTTATGAATAATTAATAATTTAATGTTTAACTAATAATAATTTTATTTATAATAATGTGTTATAAAATGTATAATTAACCATGTATTTACTTTCAATTTGATATAAATAATTACAAGATCATTTAGAAGAAAAAAGGGGTATTTTAAAAAAACTATTTTTAAGTGTATAACGTTTTCCATTCTAATTAATAAAAATAATCTCTAATAATGAATGGTTTAAATGAAATAAATATATTATATATATAACTATATAAATTTAAATTCATATAATTATTATTCTTATTTGTATATTTAATTTATGTTCAACTTATGCTTGAAAAATGCATTTTCATGAAAACCCAGTTTTCATCACGTTTCATGGGTTTATTTTTAAATTGATTGTTTTTGCTTATAAGAATGGAATTTGATAAAACAAATTCTATATTTTGGATAATTATTTTCAAATTTTAAATGATTTCACTTTCATACTTTGTCATTTTGAATATAAAAATGATAAAAAAAATGTTTAACGTAGTTAAGGGGAAAATGAGTTATAAGGGTTAAAAATATAGGGATAAGTCATCAAGATAACACAAAATACCTGATTAAATATCATTGGTTATTTTATTTCAACCATTAATTTATCACCTTTCAATATGAGTCATTTTAGGTCCATTTTTCTTGATTAATACATTAATATATTTCAGTCATTTGAAAAATCCCAATGGTGAACTCTCCCTCACTTGTTAATGGGAAGCTCCCCCCCTCTCTTCCTGAAAACTCTTGATCCATTTATATCAACTAAAACCTGCCACAATATCTCCCCTAAATCCTTTGACAAGGTTTTGGTTTTCCAAAAAATACATCATGATCTTACCATCAAGTTCATTTTCTAAAACCTCATTCTAGCATATCTAAAGGAGATATTTCAAAGAATAAGTCACCATCTTAACTTTACACTTTCATTTCCTTTTCTTATTTTACCACCTTCAGTTATGTAATAACCATTGAAATATAATGACATAATTATCTACCATATAATTAGTTTTTATTATATGGGTGTAATAATATTTATCCATCTCTTTCACCATAAAATGACTAACAAATCCGCCTCTTGTGTGTACTATGGACTATTTCCCTCCAAACTGATATAATTTGTCTACTATCACATCCGCAGATGGTTAGTTGTATTGGAACAAATGAATATAAATCATATTTATGAAATAATTCTTATTCTATAAATTTAATACATCTTCTACTTCCTTACCCTTACACTCATTAAATAATCATAACATCGTTCATGCATACGTGTGGAATACCACCTCCACAAAGCAAGGTGATTCTTTTTTCATGCTAATTTTTCACGAATGATTATAAATATTTATTAAATGAATATGTGTGATTTTTATATCATTATTAATATTATGGATATTATAGAACATTTATTGAGACATAAGGACTGTAATAGATAAATCAAAAATATACATAGAAAATGAAGCTATTAATACTCGAAACAATGATAATAATGAAAGATTATTAACAAGAGGGTGATAATATGTTATAAATTTATCACATAGAAATTTATATAATTCTATTATATAATTATAATTATTATAAATTTATTATATAGGAGGTTAAATTATGTTCAACTAATTGGATGTGTGAGGTAACAAGTATGGTTTCAATTTCCAGTCCATTGAGATATATTTGGTATTAAGAACCTATTTTCACTAATGCGGTGTATATAATTATACTTTTATGTATATAAAATTTATCTCTACTTATTAATGGTAATAAAATTTTCAATTAAAGCTTACTCTTTCAAGGGGTTACAATTTAAAAGTTATAAAATAGGTAGGAATTTCTTTCGCAATCTAATTATTTTGGGATTTCTTAAATTTTCATTGAAGGAATCTTATAATTTACACTTTATAAACTCAATATATTTTATTATCATCTGGATATATAATTATTTTCCATTATTTATTCCTACTTTTACTCTCTTTGGAACTCTAATTGATAAAATAAATTTTTAAAATAAAAAATGATCTTATTTCTCTTTTTATGGGGTATATTTTCCTTCCATGACCATATTTTTTAAATTTATTTTAAAGAATCGCTTTTTATTTACTCAAATGATTTCATAAGGAAATTTTATGATATCATTGAACTTTGAAAGGATTTAAATAAATCTTTCTGTAAGATCCTAACCTTTTTGGAGTTGACTCAGACTTGATTTCATGTATTCTTTTTTCCTTGTGTTGAGAACATTTTGTTTGGGATATACTTTGGGGTGTGTTTGGGTGGGAATCACGAAAAATGAAATAGTTAGGGGATTTTTATGGTTGGTGCATGATTAGGTAAAATCGTACACCCCAGCCCTGCTAACCATACGAACCTAAGCAGAGGGGCTTCGCAAGGCTAGTGCACATTTTGGAAAATTGTGCACCCCATTATGAGTAAGTGTGCACCCCTAAAACTAATAAGCACATGGTTGGTGCACGGTTTGGGTAATATGTGCACCCCTACCCAAGAAACAATATATGAGAATCAAAATATTATGGAAATTATTTTAAAATTTTTCCAATCCTCCTAATTAACCCGAAGTTGACCACCATTCAACCCTAGCAAGTATTTCACAATTTTTGAGCTCTCCAAATGAATTCCACGCCCTACCAACCATCTTTATTCATGATACAAAGCCCAAATCCAAGATCTTCTCCTCTCTCAATATTTTAATCCTATATTGTTTCTTTTATATTCATATTTTTATGTTCTCTCTTTCTTTTTTGGGATATAATCTTCTATTTTTTCTATATCTAGATCCAAATTTTATAAATCTGGATCTATGCTTGTGGATATATATCTATATCTAAGATATATTTATTTTTTAAATCATTTCTTAGGGTAATATATCAAGATTTTATTTATGTTGTTGTGCTACTCAATTTTGGGGATTTCCGTTGGGTGATCATTCATCAACGAATCGAGGAAGGTGGTCTAATTTCCAAATCCCATAGTCATGATTTTTATTATTTATATGCATGTTGTAGAATTTCTTGAGTTGTTTAGAAATTGAAATCCCAAATTAAATTAATTAATGTGGTAAGTTAATCAATTTATATAATTGTGAAATTGTGAGAATTTTGGATTGTTGAACAAGATAATTAATTAGAGAATCAATTATGATATTTTGTGATTTGTGTATTTAGTAATTAATTTTGGAAATTAATTATGAGTTGAGATGGTTGAATTGATTAATAAAATGATGAATCATGATAATCAATTGGTGAATTAATTATATAAGTATTTATTGGGATATTGGGGATAACTAATTGTTGGGTTAATTATCATATTGTTGAATTGTAAATTGATAATAATTAATTTCCAAAATAACCGTTGGATGTTGAGGTTATGAAATAGATAACTTGTTATTGAATTGATTAATGTAAATTGGCATTGTTAATTAATTTTTGAGTTAATTAACAGACTTGTATTAATTAATTTATGAATTAATGAGTGGAATTAGTGGTGTATAATTTTGATAAGAGTGTTAATGTTGTTAAATCATGGTTTTGAAATGGGGTATTATACATAACGATCTAATCCATGTAAATAATGATATGAAATAATGGTTTTGAAAGGGGGTGTTAGACATGATGATATACACCAATGATGTATATGCATGAATGAGAAATGGGGGGGTTAGACATGATGATCTATGCCAATTATGGAATTTTCTTTATGCTTGAGAATTAGGGTGTTAGACATAGTGATCTACAACAAAGATATATACATTTGATTAAGAATTGGGGGGGAAATACATGACATTCTATATCCATGATGTATTCGAATGATTTAGAATTGGGGTTCTAGACATGATGTTTAATTCCCATGATAAATTTTTATGATTGATAAATAAGGTACTACACAAGGTGTTCTATACCCAAAACATCAGCATTGGACAATGCTTCCAAGTGGTTCTGATAATTAATTTAATAATAAATGGTTAATGAAAGCTCTGTTCATGAAATGAAATATGAATTGAATATGTAACATGGTTAAAATATATCACAAGATAGAGTAGGTATTGAGGTATGGGTTTCCTTGGGAGTCTGGTGGTTTATATGGTTTAAAAAATATTAATTGATAATGTGATAACTATTCACTTATACATTGTAATTATTTCATTATACAACTGCATGAACTTTTTAATGACTATATTTTTTTAGACAGCTTTGGTGGTGGCCTACTGAGTTGTTATCACACCCTACTTGGGATACCTGATTGATACCTAAATAGATTTCATGGATGCATGAAATGTTAAGTGAAAGGGGCTCATGTTAGATGGGTGAGTTGGGATGGATCACTGTTAAGAGAACCAAATGTGTTTTGGGACCCACTTGGGAGTTGTTAGTGTCTTTATTTTTAGTTTCATTTTATACACTTAACACATACATTGGAATTTCATTGTTTCCCCTTTAGTTGAATATTTTATTTCTTTCATTGGTTATCTTGAAATCTAGGTACTGTTTCTGGTTATATATGATTCCACTATATTTTATTTATTTTCACTGGTGTATTACTCTAATAAAAGATGGTATAGTATCCCCATGATCAATATATCAAACCCTTGGTCCTAGTTGGAAGCCAATAGTGTATAGGGAGGTGCATTTAAAGTCATGTGATCGACTCATTTGGGGCATCGGTATGTGGTACCCAAGCTGAAATGTTACAAAGTAGTATCAAAGCCGAGTTTTATTTTATTTTTCTTTTGTCTTCCTATTTGAGAAAGCGATATGGGAGACTAGGAAGATTCAAGACTTGGTTATGATATCGGGCATCGGAGTAGCTACCCCATGTATGGTGGAGAACCCACATACTTAGAGTGGAATTGTTGTTATTGTTTTTTATAGTTTAATGTTATTTCACCTTAGGTGATACACTTTTTGTGTGATGTGATTATTATTTTTGAGATTTGTTGACATTGACTCATGCACCTGAATGTAATGGGAGTTGAGTCTGTGTGCATCAATCTAGGAACTCAGGATTGTTTTTTGAACATACTTTATTTTAGTTACTCACAGTAAAATGGTGTTTCAGTAAGTTTTTGAACTTAAACTATTTTCTTGGATTGTGAAATATAATGAAAGGAGGTTCCTAATATAAAATTAGAAGTAGTAAAATGATAAAATTTTGTGAATAAATGGGTGATTAAATGAGAAACCTGAACAATGAGAATGTGTTTACCCTATTTAAATATGACCAAGGTGTAAGATAGGTAAGGGTAGTGAGAGTGCCTCAATTTTTTTTTGTGTGGCGAGGTTTAGGGAAAAGACTTATTGTGGCTTGTTGTGATTTTACTCAAACATAAATGTGATAAATTTTTGTTATGATTCCAAATATGTGTGTTCGAAATTTTAGAGTTATGCCTCCACAATTACGGTTGTTGAGAGGAGGACATGAGGTTATGGATTGATATGATTTACCAGTAGTGGAACCTCAGGAACCAATAGTTTCATTTGAGGAAGTAGTGGAATAGTTCATATAGAACTTTTCTCGATTCATGAAATTAATATGAAGATAACCATGGGGGGTTGAGAAGATATTGTATAACCTGATGGGGGAGTTTTAGTTGTAGAACCCTCTGGATTTTACTAGAGAAAGTGGGCCCTAGGGAGCTATGTTTTGGATTGAGTCGACTGAGGAAATACTTGACCATTTGGAGATTCTTACTAAGAAGTGGGTAAATTTTGCTGCTTATATGCTATGAGGATTAGCAAATTTATGGTGGTACATTCAGGTGTGAACTGGATAGACCGATGGTATGGTATGGAAGGAATTTTTAGAGAAGTTCATGGAGCACTTTTACCTATAGATGTTGAGATAGGAGAGAGTATCTATGTTTATGATAATGACTTAGGGGAGCATGTCCATGATGGAATATGTTGTATGATTCAGAAATTTAATGTTCTTTGTCCAACATTGGTGGAAGATGAAGATACTTCATAAAAATGATCATAGGATGGAATTAGGTTAAAAATAAAGTCCCAATTGATTTTTTTCAGCCTAAATAATGTTTCATAAGTGGTGGATGATGATCTCATCTCTGAGGGGAACTTGAAGGAGTATTTTCATGGAGGATAAGTGGTTTCTTCTAGAAAATCTATAGGTTCATCCTCTGAGATAAAGAAGCGTCACTATGAGAATGTTATCCAGACCAGTGTGGTATGCTAGGGCACATCCATAAAAAAATTCAAAAAAAAACAATGGAGTTCCAAGCATGTGAAATGTTGGGACATATATAGATGTTCTGTAGGACCCTAAGATAGATAGTTAGTGATGGAGGTTCTAGAAATAACTAGGGTACAGGGAGGGGATTTTCTACACCATATCATTCTGGCAGTTGGAGTTCTACTGGCTGAGGAGGTATAGGCAACAGATGTGGTACTCCTGGGTAAGATCACCCATGTAATAAAAGTGGTAAAAATTATGGGAGTCAGATGACACCACAAGGAATAAGGGAAGGATAGTTTCTTGTTTTTTAGCCTACAATTGTGTAGATCGATGTTGTTTTGTTGATAGGGAGAGGTACTATTCTAGTAAATTCTACTTTAGCTTGTTGCTTATTTGATCCTAATTCCTCTCATTCATTTATATCTACAAAATTTGTTAATGGTTTGAGTCTGTAAATGGAGTTTCTTAGCAGTGTAATGACTATGGATACATTATTTAGAGTATGGTCTAGAGGCATCCGTATGTGCAAGTGATGTTCTCTTAAATCCGGGGAGTATTATTTTTTATTGGATCTCTATATCCTTGACAGGTCAGTCTTCGACCTAATTATGGGTATGGACTGGCGAGATGCGAACCGATCCCACATAGATTATTACTAAAGGATATTGAATTTTACATCTCCTATGGGTAACCAGTATTTCCACCGTGGGGAGTGGTATATCGAGGAAAGCTGAGCATGTCCAATTACTCAATAACTGGGAGTGCTCAGAGCCTTGGTTTCTAGTTTATAACTGGATGATAGGGGTGTTAAGAATTATTTCATTCCACTAATGGTGGAATAGTTACAGGATGTTTTTCCAGAAACATTGTTAGGTTTTCCACCTAAGAGATAAATATAATACAATATTAATATCATGTCTAGGGCTAAGCCAATTTTTATTCCACCGTATATAATGGTACCGATAGAGCTTCAAGAGCTTTGATAATCAGCTGGAAGAGATAGAGGATAAGGGGGTTTATCCGACTGAGTGTGTCACCATGGGGTTCACATGTGTTGTTTGAAAACAAGGCTGATGATAGTTTTCACTTGTGTGATGATTACCAAAATATGAACAAGATGATGGTAAAGAACTAGTTTCCTTTTCCATGTATTGACTATTTTTTGACCAGTTGAGAGGAGATTTCTTGTTCTCCCATATTGAATTGAGATCAGGGTATCATCAACTGAGAGTACGGACTTTTGATATATCAAGGATTTCATTCAAGAGCATGTACTACCTATGTGAGTTCATCATAATTCCATTTGGATTAAAAAACACACTAGCTATGTTTATGTACATAATGAATAGGATATTACATGCTTACCTAGATTAGTTTGTGGTGGTGTTTATGGATGGAATCTTGGTGTACTCCAAGACTCATGATGACCATGAACAACATCTTAAAATCATCTTAAGTTGACTAAAATAGCATCAGATATACGCCAAGCTATCTAAGTGTCAGTTTTGGACTAATTAGAAACACTAATTGGGGACATCATCTAAGAGGAAGGTGTGTAAGTAGACCCCGATAAGGTTCTGGTAGTGGTTTCTTAGGATCATATAAAGAATGTATTGGATATATAAATATTTATGGGGTTAGATGTATATTATTGGAGGGTTTTCCAAGACTTTTCCCATTTATTAGTGCCTCTTTTAAGCCTGACCAAGAAGGGGGTAATGTTTTAATGGAAAGAAGCTTGTTATGATTCTTTCTATGAGTTGAATAAGAATTTTAATTCCGCACCAATCTTAATCCTACCTAAGGTAGGTGAGGGGAACATGTTGTACTAGGATGCTTCTAGGATTAGACTTAGAGCTGTGTTGATGTAAGGAGATTGAGTTGTGGAATATGGGTCTCGGAAGATGAGGCGACATGAGAGGAACTACTCTACGCATGACCTTGATCTAGAGGTTGTGGTTTATGATCTAAAGTCTTGGTGACACAATCTATTGGGTGAGAATTTTATGGTGTATATGGATCACAATAGCTTAAGGTATATATTCTCACTATGAGATTTGAATATTCAACAGGATAGATGGGTATAGAATATACATTCATTTGATTTTGAGCTAGAATATACACCTGGGAAAGGAAACAGTGTGGTTGATGACTTGAGTAGGAGAACTCATACTTAGATGGTTCAGGAATCTAGTGCAGAGTGGATGATGATGGATTTACTTGCTGAGATTCATGTAGTGGATCAGGAGAGTCAGGATCAAATGACTCTGGTATCAGTTTCTATGGAGTATACACTTTTGAGATGGATCCTAGGTAGGCTGTATGAGTATCTAGAGTGTTGTACCTTGAGGGAAACCTATGAAGGTGAGGAGTCACCGTCTGGTTGGTGCATAGATGAGGATGTGATCATTTATGTTAGGAATCTCTTTGTTGTACCTACGATCATGCAAGAGCAGCCCATGAAAAAATTTATGTCTCACAGTGGAATGTACATCCAGGTGTGACCAAAATGTATTGTTCCCTATGATGAAAATTTTGGTGGCTAGGCATTAAAAAGGAGATAGTGGGGTTCATGACATGATGTTACACCTGTTAGTAGTCGAAGTCCAAGAATCAATGACTGAGAGGTTTTCTACTGTCGTTGCTTATTCTATAATGGAAATAGGATTACATGAAAATTGATTTTTTGGTGGGTATCCCAAAGATGCCAAGGAAGAATGATGCTATTTGGGTTTTTGTGGATTGTCTGATGAAAGTAGTGCATTTATTTCTTATATGAGGGACTTTATCATAAGAGTAGGGGAGCTTTGTATGTTCAAGAGATATTTCATCTTCACAATGTTCCATAGACTATTATTTTATATCACAATTTATACTTTACTTATCACTTCTAGAAGGGATTTCTAAAGGTTCTAGGTACATAGGTTTTATAGAGTACAACCTTCCACCCATAGATTGGTGGATAGTCAGAGCATACCACACATGTTCTTGAGGATATGATGTAGGTGTGTGTGCTTCACTTCAGTGGATCTTAAGAGAAGTAATAGGCTTTAGTATAGTTTTCCTTTAACAAAATTTATCAGAAAACTAAACAGATGGGACCATTTGAGGCTCTCTATGGTAGTCCATATAGATAATTGTTATACTAGAAAGAGGTAGGTGAGTCAGAATTGATGGGACTAAGTCTTGTACAAGTGACATCAGATCAAGTTTAGTATATTTTGAAATGTATGGATATGGCTCAGAGTAGGCAAAAGCCTAATGCTGATATAAGAAGATGACCCCTAGAGTTTATAGAGTGTGATCGATTATTTCTTTGAGTTTCGCATAGGTTGGGTCACCGCAGGATATGGAGGAAGGGAAATTTGGCGCCTAGGTTTGTTGGACTATTTGAGATTATGGAGTGAATTGGGCCAGTGGTGTACCAATTAGCTCTTACCTAGAAATATAGTGTTATGCCTGATGTTTTCCTTGTTTCAAAACTACGAAGGTGTCACCCAGACCCTTCTATCCATGTGAGCTCATGCAGAGGGTATTCAGATGGATGGTGCATGTTTTGGAAAACATTTCACCCTATTAGAAGTAACTGTGAACCCCTAAAATTAACAAGTTCTTGGTTGGAACATAGTTTTGGTAAATGGTGCATCACCTCCTAGGAAACTGTGCATGATAATTAAATTAGCCTAAAAATAATTTTAAATTTTTTTCCGAACCCCCCCCAATTAACCCAAATTTTATCCCCATTCATCATTATGTGGTATTTCATGATTTTGGATCTCTAAAGAAGAATTAAAAGCTCTCACGACCTATTTTATTCATGATCCTAATCCTAGATTGAAGATCTTATCCTAACCCAGTAAGTGGATCCTATCCCAATGCTTTCTCGTTCATCCTCCTCTATTATCTCTTTCATTTGGTGGATGTTATCTTCTATTTTTGGTAGATCTAGATCAAGATTTGATAAATCAATATATTTTATTGTGGCTCTATATCTCAATCTAAGATATCTTGATTATTTAAATCTTGATTTAGGCTAATAGATCCTGATCTGATCTATCTCAATGTGTTGCATAATTTTGGGGATTTCTGTTGGGAAATCGTTCGTCAATGAATTTAGGTAGGTGGTATAATTTACAAATCCCATAGTCATGATTTTGAAATTTTATAGGAAAGTTTTATAATATTTATAGTTGTTTAGAAATTGAAATCCCAAATTGAATTAATTCAGTTGATAAATTAATTAAATAATATAATTGTGAAATTGTGAGTTTTAGGGATTATTGAAATATATAATTTATTGCATGATTAATTATAAGATTTTGTGATTTGTGTATTTGATAATTAATTGTGGAAATTAATTTTTATGGAATTGAGATGGCTAAATTGAGTAATAAAATGTGGAATTAGGATAATTAATTAGTGCATTAACTATCAAATAATTTCTTGTGAAATTTGGGGTAATTAATTATTGAGTTAATTATAAAATTTCTGAATTTTAAATTGAGAATAATTAATTGGTGGATTATTTATTTGATGTTGAGATTATGAAATGGTTAATTGATTGTTGAATTGATTAATAGAAATTGAGTTAATTAATTTTTGTATTAATTAATGGACATGGATTATTTAATTTATGAATTAATTAATGGAAGTATTGGTGGTCAATTAAGATAAGAGGATTAATGTTGTTAAATCATTATTGTAAAATGCGGTATTAGACAAGACAATCTATGCCAAGTAAATAATAATATAAATGAATTGTTGTGAATTGGGGCATTAGACATGATGATCTACACCAAGGATGCATATGCATGATTGAGAAATGGGGTGCTGGATATGATGATCTATGACAATAATATATATTTATTTAGAAAAGTGCACTCGCTCTTGGCCTCTAGTGTCTTCCCTCTTATTTCCTTCATCTTATCCTCCACCTCTGCTAGTATATTCATCTATTATCCCAGGATGTCTTTCTCCCCCTCTTCTCATAATTCCAATAATATCAATCTGATGCACCATTTCTTTTCCTTGTTGTTTTCATTACATGTATGATCTTGTTATTTTTCACTTGTTTCATGTCGGGTGGCTGTTCCCCACCATTTCATGAACCATGACCATTGTTTCCACAACTCTTATTGCATGAATATTTGTTATAAAATCCAATACTAGTTTTTTAAATAAAAGCTCTAGTGGTTAGGGTTTTTTGTGGTTTATTTTCATGGTGGGTTTTCCTCGCATGACTGTTTGACCTTCTCTTCTCTTTCTATCCAGGTTGTTGTGAAGGACCCATTTTTGGGTTGGAATGAAGGAGTTTGGGGTGGCTTGGGATGTTGTTGGTGGATTAATTTGATGTTGAGGGTTCATCACGACTGGTGTCGTCCTTCAATTTGATCACTGGTGGAATCATATGGTCTGGTTGCGGTTTGGTTTTTCTTTCTTCTAGATGTTTTACTTTGGTTTTTTGGACTTATAAGATTATAATCAATTGACTGTTGCTACATTTATTGATTGATGGTATCTATATTTGTATATATGGTTTCAAATAAAGAGGTTTGTGGTTCATCTGAATGTCACCTCTCCCTGGTTAACCCTTCCCTCTACAAACTATTCTCTTTCCTTCTATTACTTCTCACCAAGCTAGGTCGGCCTGGTGCATTGGTTTTTCGGGAGGTTTTGGGATGGTGTTGTTTGAGATTTGTTGGGATTTTCATGAGGAGAAACATGGATGTCTATGTTCATTTTGGTCCTATTTTGGTGAATCTGTTCATCACTCTCACAATCAATTTCATTTTCATTGTTCATTTCTCATTTTTGGTGATCCTTGATGGAAGGGATGTTCTGTTGCTGGTTTTTTTCACTCAAAAGTGATGGTTACTTCCAGTAAATGTGTTTCTAGTTTGTCTATGATTATTTTTAGTGACATTTTCATGGTTTTTTGGGTATTTTTCAGTGATAGGGTTGGGAAAATGAAGATTGTGGTTTTTCTATATGGTGCACTTCATGAGGATCTCACAGTCTATGATGATACTGGTGTGTGTTGGTTTGATTTTTTTGGACTTTTCTATGTGTGTGGTCACTTGAATGTTTGGGGACTCCTATTTTTTGTATGGTGTAATGTGTGTTTTGGATTGTTTAATATGTATTTTGGATGGTGTAATGTGTTTTTGGCATTGTTGAATTTTTGAGGTTCCCACTCAACCATAAAAGTAGTTTTTTATTATGAAAAGCCAAATAAAATGAGATTTAGAGGAGGAAAAATATATCTATCCTTATATTTGTGAATCTAGGTGTTAGGCATGGAGATCTATGCCAAATATATATGCACATGATTAAGAATTGGGGGATATACCTGAAATTTTATGTCCAAGATATATATTCATGATTGAGAATTGGGGTGCTAGACATGATGTTATATGCCCAAAATTAATTTTTATGGTTGATAAATAGGGTACTAGACATGGAATTCTATTTTGAAAAATCAGAATTAGATAATGGTTCCAAGTGGCCATAATAATGAATTCAAAAAACAATGGTTAATGAAATCCATATTGATTATATGAAATGTGAATTAAATATGTAATGTGGTTCAAACATGACATGGGATAGAGAATGTATTGAGGTACATGTTTTCTTGGTAACTCGGTAGTCTATGTGGTTTAATAAATATAAATTGATAATGTTATAACTTTTTTACTTACATATTGTAATTATTCCTTTATACACCTATATACATTTTTTATTGTCTAGGTTTGTTTTAGACACCGTTGGTGGTGACCTACTAAGTTTTACTCACACCTTTATTAGGTATCATGATCAGCACCCAAATAGATTTTATTGTTGCAGGATAGGTTAAGGGTAAGGGGCCCTTGGTATATGGCTGAGTCAGGATATAGCATGGTTGAGGGAACCGTATGTGGTTCAGGACCTTCTTGGGAGTTCTTAGTGTATTTATTTTGAGTTTCATTTTATAAACTTGATACATACATTGGCATGAAATGATTTTTTCTTTAGTAGAATATTTTATTTCCTATAATGATTATCTTGAAATATTGGTATTGTTTTTGGTTATATATACCTTTTTTATTGATTATTTATTTCCACTTGTGTTTTACTCTAATAAAAGAGGGAATAGTCTCCCTGTGATTGACTTATCAGACCCTCGCTGCTAGTCACCAGCGTCCGGAATATGGGGAAGCGCATTTGAGGTCATGTGGCCTACCAGTTCAGGGCACCGGTATATGGAACCTAGTCCAGGATGTTACACATTCTAATATATTCCTAAAGATTCATTTTCAACTTTATTTATAAAAAAACAAAAGGGATGATTCCTTTTAATGTATACATCATTAACATATTTTCTAGCCACCATAATCATTTTACACTATTTATCTCTTATAAAAGTTTTTAATCATTTTACAATGAAAATTTTGTAATGAAAAATTATTTTGAATTCTTCACTTCGATTTTCTTATATTCTCCTAAATACATGATTTTAATATAAAACCTATATTCTTTATTATTTAATGGTAAATTTTTATTAATTTTTTTTTATCATAATCTATCTATTAAAACATTCACTTTCTTATGATCATCTTTCATCACACATTACATTTCTATTCCACATCCATAATATTTTTATCATGGATATTTTTATTACCTAAACTGTAAAACATATATCAATGATATTTTTACATTAATATTATCCATGGATGCATTTTTTTCTCAATTTATTGATTAAATTTCATATGCATTCAATTATTTACCAGTCAATATTGATTATAACTTTTTTAATAATGATATATTTTGTAGTACACTATCCTTTCTGAGCATTTCATCTCACCCTTATTTTTTTCCTTTCCCTATGATATGAAGAAGGAAACTATGAATGTGTTTTGGGGATGAAGAATAGTAACCTTTTCTATGTTATATATTTTATTTCCAATGTAAAATCAGAATCATGTATGTATTTGGTTCTTCCAAACTGTTTAACCAATTGACCCTCAGCGATGTGATCCCTTGAATCTAATTCTAATGTAGTAATTTATACACTGACTCTGGGTTACTGGAGTTAGAGTTGTTACAGGGCCTCTGATCTGATGTTCGTGGAGATTTAGCTGGTATCAATGACAGAGTCTACATACTCAACACATTTTATAGAGTTACTTAGATTCCATCTTATCTTGTCTAGGAATAAGGCATATAAATTCATGAATTTTGAGATCTGCCTTCGACTAGAGTTGAGGTACTAGGCCATAATCATCGAATTGGTGGTATATATGAAGGTTCTTTATAGGGCCTTGATGATCTAGAAGGGTCCGGTGGAGTAAAGAGAAATATATCTTCTTATAGACTTTAGTGTCCTTCTTAGTGATACTTCTATAGTGGGAAGAGTAAGGTTGAAGATTCAAACCAAAGTGGTGGAAAACAACCTCAAAAAATCATAGGTTTTTTAGTATATTATACGGGGGAGGAGTAACTTAGTGCTTCAACTATGGATAAAAGTTTCCTTATTGTAAATTTTTTCCAGGTCCTTAGATCAAATTTCATAAGTACAACAATGTGTGGAATCTTTAGTAGTTTTGTGTAAGGTTTTTATAGATAAGTTCTGAAAAAGGATTCTGAAAAGACAAGGGATGTGACCAAGGGTCATGTTCGGGGTGCTCAGTAGCTACTTCAGACACCACATAATTTAAAAACCCAGGAAATTCATGTGTTGTAAGGGAATGTTCATGGTCCATAAGTAGGAAGGATGTGTACAATAGACTAGGTTCCAGCTGACAGTGGTGATGGACCATCAACTATTCAAGGTATTCTCATGATTACATATACACTTTATACTACCCTGTTTTATATTGGTACTTCCCATACATTTATATCTACTCAAATTATTCTTGGATTGACTTATTGGTCAATCTATCGTCTAAATTTTATCTCTTGATAGATCCATGGCAAATAATGTAGATCATCTTCAAAGATTTATAGGATGTCCTGTAATAGTTATTTCTAATGAACATCTATGGGATTTTATGATCATTGAGATGACTAGATTTGATGTGATCTTTGACATGAATTGGTTGAATAATTATTTCGTACACATTGACTTCTAGAAGATATGTGTATCCTTTACTACAACCAATATATAAAAGTTTGTGATGACTGGTGAATGGTATGCTAGTTCATGAATAATTGGAAAAAACCTGACAAAATTAGAGTTATTATTATTTAAGTGGTGCAATTGGAACTAGTGATGGTGCCAACTGTTGTATGAACCCGGTTTTTTGCTATAAAATACTTTGTAATATTCTTGATATTATTCCAGAGCAGCGCCCTCAGACGGCGTGCGATTCCGAGCCCCGAAGTAGCCGTAATTAAATTAAAGTGTGTTCACACTGGGAACGCAAAATAAATGGGATTACTCCTAAACTGTTTTTCGGATCAGATATACGAGTGTATAGATGGGTCTGGAATGGGGTTTTTACCCTAGGAACGACATAAAACATGTCTTCGCGGGACGTTTGGACCCCTCGCTCACTTTCAGAACGTGAAATGGATAAATTAAATATATAATTTATTCATTTAACAGCTTAACTCAAGTATCTCCTAAATGGTGGATCGGATTGGAAAACCGAGGGCACGATTGAGTTCGGAATGTGCCGTTTACCCTAAGAGGGATGTAAGTTTTGCGGGCGCGGCCCGTCTGTGAAAAATGGCCCCAGGGGCATTTTCGTAATTTGGCGACCTCGGGCATTGAGTTTAATTACTTTTTAAACGGGGTCTCGGATTAAAATTCTGAGACCACCGTTGTGCTCGGGAGGTGGTGTTTGGCCTAGGTGAGGCTTAACCTCGTCTCTGTCGATGGTTTCAAATGCAGGTTAAGTTTGGAGTTTTAATTAATTAAAGTTTTTAATTAATTATTTCCTACTTAAACCAATCTCTCCTCATCCCCTCTCCAAGGCTTTCACCTCCTGGAAAATGAAGTCTCAACCAAGGGATAACTCTCCTCTTCCATCCTCTCCTCTCCAAGGTGTTGCGGGCGGTCGGCGGATCGTCGCGAAGCGACGGGCTACGCCCAAGAGGTAGGGTTTTATTGCATTTTCAATTCCTACATCCCTCTTTGAGTTTCTTATTTGGCGTCGAATCTCTGTCGAGTCTTTGAACAAATCCCATAAACGTGTAGTAGATTGTATATGTTTTCCGATGCATATTTTGGATCGAAATTCTGAACTCCGAGGTCATCACAGATGTCCACTGAAGGTGAGCGGATTTTGGAATGTTTTTCCTGCCAAAAACCAGTGTTTTAGGGGGGGTTCTGGTTGGTGCCAGACATGGGGGATCCTCCAGGCGAGCAGGGAGCATGGCAGACATTGGCGCAGGGTGCTCGGCTGTGGGCGTCAGGAGAGCGAGCGGCAGGGAGGAGCCGCGGGGAGCGGGGCTGCGGCGGCGGTCCTATGGGGCTGCAGGCGAGTGGCCAGGGCGCAGGCGGTCGACGAAGGATTCGGCTGGAGGATGGCGGCAGGCCGGTGGCTGGGGGCGAGCTGCAGCGGAGGCATGCGGCGAGGCAGTCACGCGAGAGGAAGACCCGTGGGAGGCGGGTCTGGTCGGGAGAGACGACCGACGCGGTCAATCAAAAAAGAGAATAGATAAAAAAAAGGGACCCGCATGTTTGAAAAAATAGGGGGGGAATTAAAAATAAAATATAAGTTTAAAATAATAATAATAATAATAATATTATTTTAAATATTTTTATTATGAGTATTGATTTATTATTAATAAATCATAGATCGGCGTCGGTCTCGCGTTCCATCAGCAGCGACACGTCCCTTAAATTGAGACGAACTTTTTGAGATGGTTTTGGGGGTTTTTAAACCCCGAAACGGGGGCCTCGGTGGCGCAACACCCCATTAAATAGTTAGCGCTTTTTCTCCGAGGATCTTGTTTTGGACGGCGCGGAAACATCCGATGTCCGAATTGAGCGCTGTCAGTGGCGTTGCGACCCTGGTGCTGAGACAGAATTTACCAGTGTGGTTTTGGGCATTGAAGCCGGAGTAGAGGCATGGTCCCCACGGCCCGTCTTTTGAGATGAGAGTAGCGTTTAGCGACACTCTCATCAGGCGTCCGTTTGGGGCGTGCGAGAAGTCGATTATAGATTTTTTTTCGAGGGGATTGCAATGGTGCAATCCACCCACTCTAATTCGGCACGATGGTGCGGGCCCCGCGAGGGCCGTTTGGGCGTTGACGGTGATTTTCCATCTCTATCACCGGGCGACCGTTTTGGACATGTGAATAGTCCAACATATGTGTTTTCTTGAGAGGATCGCAACGGTGCGACCCGTTAGTTGTGTTTCGGGACCGGGATGCGGGTCCCACGTAGCACCGCTCGTGTGTGGTGCGTCGGAATGCATCTCTTTTCCGTATATCCGTTCCACCCATGTGAGTAGTGCTTTTGACATGTTTTTCCGAGAGCATTACGATGGCGCAGTTCACCTGACCTTCTTCGGGGACGTGGTGTGGGTCCCACCCTACCTAGCTACGGTGAATAGTACTTTTTCACCGGGTGTCCATTTTGGGTAATTGAGTATTCAATCCCATGTGTTTTTCCGAGGGGATCGCAGTGGTGTGATCCGTTTGTTCAGTTTCAGGATCTTGGGGTGGACCCCACACAGGTTGGTTACGGTGAATAGTACCTCTTTCACTGGTTGACCGTTTCGGGCGAGTAAGTAGTCTATCTCGCGTGTTTTTTATGGGGATTACAACGGTACAATCCTTTTGGTTGTGCGGAGCCTCTTGCGTGATCTTATTAAATATGGAAATGTGAAGGTTCCCCTGTGGCGGTTCATCTACCGTGTTTGTAGCGGACCCTTGGCATGTGATCGTGTGCACCCCTTTGTGAGTGATGTTAATGCTTGAAGAGGTGTGGTTGGCTGTGCCTCAGCCGTTGAGGTGGAAGGTTGGAGTTGTTACGTTACACCTTCGCGTTGACGTTGGGTGCTGTGTGCACGATAGCCTTTGGGCTGGAAAGCGGTATACTCTGGGAGTAAACGGGAACGCTTGGAGGTACATGTGGTTGTTTGTACCTGAGAACATTTGTGCGCTCGGTTGGGTTGAATTGGGGCCACACGTCGTGTGGGCCCCATGTGTGTGTCGTGTATTGCTTTGCGTACCGTTGACCTCTCACGGTGTAGAGGGTCCCTCAGTTATCGATTATTGGCCAGTGGGGTTGAGTTTTTCCCCTGGCTCTGTGCTCGCTGGTTTAGATTAACAGGGTTGAGTGGTTTCCCATGGTTTTTCTCCAGAGTTGGGTGGTTGAACGATACCCACTACGTGTTCGGTTGGACAGTGTTGCACCATCCAATAGAGATGGGCAGAGCAGTTTTGAGTTTACCCCCAGTAGAGACTGGGCAGTGGGTCGCTCATCGACTTCTTTGGGTTTACCCTCCAGTAGAGACTGGGCAGTGGGTTGCCCACGGACTTCTAGGATTTACCCTCCAGTAGAGACTGGGCAGTGGGTCACCCGACACTTCTAGGGTTTACCCTCCAGCAGAGACTGGGCAGTGGGTCACCCGACACTCTTAGGGTTTACCCTCCAGCAAAGACTGGGTAGTGGGTCACCCGACGTCTCTCAAGGGTCTACCCTCCAGCAGGGCTAGGTAGTGGGTCGCTCGTTATCTTGATACAGGTCTACCCTCCAGCACGGCTGGGCAGTGGGTCGCCTGTCGACTGGTTCTGGGTTTACCCTCCGGTAGGGCTGGGCAGTGGGTCACCCGTCGACTTATTCCAGTTCTACCCTCTATCAGGTCTGGGTAGTGGGTCACATGATGATGTATTAGGGTTTACACTCCAGTAGGACTGGGTAGTGGGTCACCTGATATCTGGTTAGGTTTTACCCACCAGCAGGGCTCGGCAGTGGGTCACCCGTTGATATTCCAGACTCAGTGTTTTCTAATAGGCTAGTCTGTGGCTTTCCCCCATGATTACTGGAGCGGGACCCTCATTTTTACGGGTTAGTGATGTGACAACTTGGACATTGAGCAGACCTCTCGACTGCGGGGCAGTTATGTGGTGTGGTTTAACGTTACCCCAGAACTCTCAAGTACGAGGGGCTCTTTCCCCACCGAGATGCATCCTTGTGACGCGACCTAAAACCGTGCGGGCGAGTCAGTTCCGACCAAAGAGGATAGTGTCAAGGTGCGGTGATTTGAGCCCCTAGACTTTCAGTTCGGGGCAGACGTGCGGGATGTTGGGCATCAAGGATGGTTTACTTCTGGGACTATTGGCTACTCCCTTCTCTTGGGCTGAGATATGGGATGGAGATCCCCTTACAATCTTTTTTGGGCTTCTTGATTGCACATATGGACTTGTATATACCTTGTTCCAGTACCCACTTCTTGGGTTTGGTTACTCTCCCTCCAGAAGAGGCGAAGACACGTGGGGTATGCCACATGCTTTTCGTGTCTATCTTCTCATGGTTGGATGAGTCTACTCTCCTGCTATAGGTAGCGAAGACTCGACGGGAAGCTCATCTTCTCACCGTTTCCAGCTCCTTGTGTCTGGATGAGTCTACCATATTTCCTCTTGTTGGGTTGAGTTGTACTCTTTACTACTGTACTCTTGACTGCACTCTTGGTTTTACTCATTTACTTTATTGTTTGATCTACTACTCACCCTTTAGTACCTTTTTTGTTGCTCCCTCAAGTCTTCAGGGTATCCTACTAAGTATTTTTATACTCACCCCTGCTTGGGATTTTCCCTCACTTTGTGTACCTTTGCAAACGACAGACAGGTTGGTCGTGACTTCAGTGGAGCATAGGAGTTCGGGATCTTGGACCACATGCAGTGGCCGTAGTCTCATTCCAGGGGGGTGAACCTTCCAGCGGTTTCTCTTATGTTTACCTATTGCCGGGTTGTGGCACTTTTTTGTTGGGCACGTGTTTTTCCCCTTTTATTTCCTGTTTACTTTCAGCACTTTCTTTGTACTGTTTAGAGGTCGACTCACTCTTGTGGTTTATATATAGAAGTTTCTCTTTTACTTTGCTTGTTCTTTCTTTTACTCCGCACTTTTGCATTGAGTGTGCTGCGTGTGTGATTACAGGTACTTAGGAAAAGTCCTCCCCGAGTTGTTGTGCCTTCGGCGCTGGTCGCCAGCCCCTGGCCTGTGGAGGCGGGCTTGGGGTAGTTGCGGCTCGAGCCCGGGTAGGGTCGGTTCGTGACAAAGTGTTATCAGAGGTGGTTCGTTCCTTGGGAAGTTGTTCAGACGTCCCTAAAAAATAATTGGTTGGGATTTAGGGAAACAGTGTTAACGTGTATCGAGAGGGGCTCTCAGGCCAGGGAGTCCAGTGATGGTGCGGTGGCCGATGTATCCATTCACCAGGACCCTGATAACCTGCTTGTCGACTCAGAATGCTGAGACACTTGTTGCAGGGAAAAATGGTTTGTGCATCACATAGGATTGAGTATTTGACTGTCCTTCTTAAGTCAGCTCCCCATCGTTGTAGTTATTTGTATATACATATATGCTCATCTGACCGTGGCACTCGTTGATAATATTCAGGATGTCTCCGTGAAGACAGCCAACCAAGATACCAGCCTTGGTGCATGACGACGACCCTGTGAGCGATGAGGCCATAGTCTAGGACCCATCAAGTGAGCCCCTTTCTCTGGGTGGGCCGGTAGCAGCACCCCCACCTGTTAAGCAGCAGATAGCTTCAGCAGAGCAGGCTGAGCTTGAGCACAGGTTGAGTGTGATCCGAGAGTTCCAACGGCAGAGACCGCTGAGGTTCAGTGGTGAGCTAGACCCTCAGGAAGCAGAGGTTTGGCTAGAGATAGTGGTTCACCTTTTCAGGCTTGTGCAGACACTGATAGATCAGAGAGTGGCTTTGGCAGCCAACCTTTTTCGGGGAGTAGCTTGGCGTTGGTGGAGTCTGGTGACTCAGTTTCTTGACGAGTCATCGCTTTCGTGGGGCGACTTTTAGTTGTTGTTTCATGAGGAGTTTTTCCCCTCCTTCATATACTCCGTTCAGATTCAGAAGCTCCTGCAGTTTCAGTAGGGAGGGATGACGGTGGCTGAGTACGCGGCTAGTTTCACAGACCGTGCACGCTTTTACTCGGACTTGGTCCATGATGACAACATCCGAGCGCGGACGATTGAGAAGGGTCTCCGCCTAGAGATTCATGCTGTCATAGTACCCTTGGGAATTTCCACATATGTCGGGGTGCTAGTGAAAGCGCTGGTGATAGAGAGATTCTTGTCACGTTCTAGAGTTGCTGGAGGCAGCAGGCACGTTGGAGCCGAGACGTCTGTCGCATCTAGCGGGCGTCAGCAAGCATAATCTCGACGTAGGTGGCTTTCTGAAAATCGGGCTCAGGGGCGTGGTCGTACACCACATTGGCGCCGGAGGTCACCAGTGTATCCCAAAGAGAGTCGGTGCTATGCGTGCGATGGGTGAGGTCACCAGGTACAAGACTGCCCGACCAGGCATGCAGAGAGCTTCGGGCAGGTAGTAGGTGCACCATCATGATGGAGTCAGTGTCATGATCGGAGTAGTACCCAGAGAGGTGGTGCTATCAGAGGAGCGGGAGGAGCTTGTAGTGGAGGAAGACATTACGAGGTCTTACCATCACCACTAGGCGGTCCACATCAGGCTCCGGGAGCTGACGGTTGGGACCGCGAACAGCCGGGAGCTTTGGATGTCTACTATCCTACAGAGCATTAGGTAATAAGAGGTTCTCTCTACAGCTCTTCTACCTTTTTGCAGTAGAATTGTTAGACTCTATGTGTGAAATTATTTTTCTCCCTACTCCTTTCTTGGGTTGTTACCAGGGTGGCGCGTGGCGTCGGTGTAACCCTGTGTTGGTAAGGAAGAAGGCGTGTGACCTTTTTCTCTAGTTGATGGTGTCGACTCCGTCACATTTTGAGCGTGTAAGAGAGTCTTGGTTGTGGTACATCTACTGTGAAATCTTATGTGACCAGATATCCTTAGGTGTTTCACCATATGGATATTCTGAAAGAGGGAATCATCGGACCTTATTCCAGGTGTTGGCGGTGATTCTAGTCGCGACATGCAACGTAGAGGTTTGGTCAGGGATGTGAGATACCCCCGAGGTCCTTCAGACTGTTTGAGACCATGCAGGGGGATGATGAGGTTCCCTACCGCCTTGCCCTAACCCCAAAGGCTGGTTTGGATGCATTGAGACTCCTACATGACTCACCCGAGAAGAGGTGTGCGTGATCTTATACACGACATCGGTGAGGACAGACCTCACGTGAACAGATCAATCCTTTGGTATATGTGCGGTGACACAGGACTGTGTAAGAGTTCATCGGGGTACGGAAGAGCCAGGTGTGGGCTTGGCACCCTGAGTTGTTCCCCTAGTTTTGCAATTCAGGCATAAAAATATTGAAGGATGGAATGATTTAAGAACCTGGTTTTGGCTATAAAATACTTTGTAATATTCTTGATATTGTTCTAGAGCAACGCCCTCAGACGGCGTGCGATTCCGAGCCCTGGAGTGGCCGAAATTAAACTTACAGTGGATTCACACTAGGAACGCAAAATAAATGGGATAACTCTTAAACGGTTATTCGGATCAGAGATCCGAGTGTACAGATGTGTCCGGAATGGGGTTTTTACCCTAGGAACGACATAAAACATGTCGGCGCAGGACTTTTGGACCCCTCGATCGCTTTCAGAACGTGAAACGGATAAATTAAATAATTAATTTATTCGTTTAACAGCTTAACTCAAGTATCTCTTAAACGGTGGCTCGGATTGGAAAACTAAGGGCACCGTTGAGTTCAGAACGTGTCGTTTACACTAGGAGGGATGTAAGTTTTGCGGGCGCGGACTGTCTATGAAAAATGGCCCCAGGGGCGTTTTCGTAATTTGGCGACCTCGGGCATTGAGTTTAATACCTTTTGAACGGGGTCTCAGATTAAAATTCTGAGACCGACGTTGTTCTCGAGAGGTGGTGTTCGGCCTAGGTGAGGCTTAACCTTGACACTGTCGATGGTTTCAAATGCAGGTTATGTTGGGAGTTTTAATTAATTAATGTTTTTAATTAATTATTTACTACTTAAGCCAAACTCTCCTACTCCCCTATCCTTGGCTTGCACCTCCTGGAGAATGAAGTCTCCACCAAGGGAGACCTCTCCTCCTCCATCCTCTCCTCTCAATGGTGTTGCGGGTGGCCGGTGGATCATCGCGAAGTGATGGGCTACGCCCAAGAGGTAGGGTTTTATTGTGTTTTCAATTCCTACATCCCTCTTTGAGTTTCTTACTTTGCGTCGAATCTCCGTTTAGTCTTCGAACAAATCCCATAAACGCATAGTATATTTTTATAGGGTTTCTGATGCATATTTTGGATCGAAATTCCGAGCTCCGAGGTGATCGCAGATGTCCGCCGAAGGTGAGTGGATTTTGGAATGTTTTACCGGCCAAAGCCAGTGTTTATGGGGGGTTCTGGTTGGTGCCCGACACGGGGGATCCTTTGGGCGAGCAGGGATCATGGCAGACATTGGCGTAGGGCGCTCGACTACAGGCGTCGGGCGAGCGAGCAACAAGGAGGAGTCGCGGGGAGCGGGGTTGCGGCGGTGGTCTGCTGGGGCTGCAGGCGAGCAGCCAGGGCGCAGGCGGTCGGTGACGGCATCGGTTGGAGGACGACGGCAGGCCGGTGGCTGGGGGCGAGCTGTAGCAGAGGCGTGCGGCAAGGCGGTCACGCGGGAGGAAGACTTGCGAGAGGCGGGTCTGGTCGGGAGAGACGACCGACGCAGTTAAAAAAACAGAGAATAGATAAAAAAAAGGGACCCGCGGGTTTTAAAAACAGGGGGGAATTAAAAATAAAATATAAGTTTAAATTAATAATAATAATAATAATATCATTATTATTATTATTATTATTATGAGGAATGTTTTATAATTAATAAATCATAGACCGGGCATCGGTCTCGCGTGCCGTCAGCGGCGACACATCCCTTAAATTGAGACGAACTTTTTGAGATGGTTTTGGGGGTTTTTAATCCCCGAGACGGGGGCCTTGGTGGCACGACACCCTGTTAAATAGTTAGCGCTTTTTCTCTGAGGATCTTGTTTTGGACGGTGCAGACACATCCAATTTCTGAATTGAGCACTGTCAGTGACGTTGCGACCCTGGTGCTGAGATGGAATTTACCAGTGTGGTTTTGGGCGTTGAAGACGGAGTTGAGGCGTGGACCCCACGACCTGTCTTTTGAGCTGCGAGCATCGTTTAGCGACTTTCTCATCGGGCATCCGTTCAGGGCATGCGAGTAGTAGATTATGAATGTTTTTCCGAGGGGATTGCCATAGTACAATCCACCCGCTCTAATTCGGCACGATGGTGCGGGCCCCGTGAGGGTCGTTTGGGCGTTGACTGTGATTTTCCATCTCTATCACCGGGAAACCGTTTTGGACAAGTGAATAGTCCAAATTTTGTGTTTTTTAGAGGATCACAATAGTGTGACCCGTTAGTTGTGTTTCAGGACCGGGATGCAGGTCCCACGTAGCACCGCTCGTGTGCGGTGCGTTGGAATGCATCTTTTTCTCCGGATATCCGTTCCACTCAAGTGAGTAGTGCTTTTGACGTGTTTTTTCCGAGAGCATTATGATGGCACAGTTCGCCCGACCTTTTTCGGGGATATGGTGTGGGTCCCACCCCACCTGGCTACGGTGAATAGTACATTCTTCACTGGGTGTCCATTTTGGGCGATTGAGTATTCAATCCCATGTGTTTTTTCGTGGGGATCGTAGTGGTGTGATCTGTTTGTTTAGTTTCGGGATCTTGGGGTGGGCGCCACACGGTTTGGTTATGATGAATAGTACCTCTTTCACCGGTTGACAGTTTCGGGCGAGTAAGTAGTCTATCTCGCATGTTTTTCCATGGGGATTACAAAGGTACGATCCTTTTGGTTGTGTGGAGCCCCTTGCATGATCTTGTTAAATGTGTAAATGTGATGGTTCCCTGGTGGCGGTTCTTCTACCGTGCTTGTAGCGGACCCTTGGCATGTGATCGCGTGAACCCCCATGTGAGTGATGTTAATGATTGAAGAGGTGTGGTTGGATGTACCTCTGCCGTTGAGGTGGCAGGTTGGAGTTGTTACGTTACGCCTTCGGGTGGACGTTGGGTGTCATGCGCACGATAGCCTTTGGGCTGGAAAGTTGTATACTCTGGGAGTATACGGGAATGCTTGGAGGTACATTTGGTTTTTTGTACCTGATAACGTTTGTGCGTTCTGTTGGGGTTTACTTGGGGCCACACGTCGTGTGGGCCCGATGTGCGTGTCGTGTACTACTTTGCGTACCTTTGACCTCTCGCGATGTAGAGGGTCCCTCAATTATCGATTGTTGACCAGTGGGGTTAAGTTTTTCCCCTGGCCCTGTGCTCGATGGTTTAGATTAGCAGGGTTGAGTGGTTTCCCCTGGTTTTTCACTGGAGTCGGGTGGTGGCAAGATACCCACTCCATGTTCGGTTGGCCAGTGTTGTACCATCCAGTAGATATGGCCAGAGTAGTTCTGAGTTTAACCCCTAGTAGAGACTGGGCAGTGGGTCACTCATAGACTTCTTCGGTTTTACCCTCAAGTAGAGACTGGCAGTGGGTTTTCCACTGACTTCTAGGGTTTACCCTCCAGCAGAGACTGGGTAGTGGGTCACCCAACACTTTTAGGGTTTACCCTCCAGCAGAGACTCGGCAGTGGGTCACCCGACACTCTTAGGGTTTACCCTCCATTAGATACTAGGTAGTGAGTCACCCGATGACTCTCGAGGGTCTACCCTCCAGCAGGGTTGGGTAGTGGGTCACCCGTCAACTTATTCCAGGTCTACCCTCTAGCAGGGCTGTGCAGTGGGTCACCTGATGATGCATTAGGATTTACCCTCTAGCAGGGCTGGGCAGTGGGTCACCTGATATCTGGTTAGAGTTTACCCTCCAGTAGGGACGGGAAGTGGGTCACCCGTTGATATTCCAGACTCAGTCTTTTCTACTAGGCTAGTTTATGGATTTCCCTCCTGATTACCAGAGCGGGACCCTCATTTGTATGGGTCATGATGTGATAGCTTTGACTTTGAGCAGACCTATCTCCTGCAGGGCAGTGACGTGGTGTGGTTTAACGTTACCCCAGAACTCTCAAGTATGAGGGGCACTTTGCCCACTAAGACGCGTCCTTGTGACGCGACCTCAAACCGTGAGGGCGAGTCAGTGCCACCCAAAGCGGATAGTGTCAAGGTGCGGTGATTTGAGCCTTTAGACTTGCATTTCGGGGAAGACGTGCGAGATTCTGGGCATCAATAATGGTTTACTTCTGGGACTGTTGGGTACTCACTTTTCTTGGGCTGAGCTACGGGGTGGAGATCCACTTACGATCTTGTTTGGGATTCTTGATTGAGCATATGGACTTGTATATACCTTCTTCCATTACCCACTTCTTGGGTTTGGTTACTCTCCTTCCAGGAGAGACGAAGACATGCGGGGTATGCCACGTGCTTTCCGTGTCTAGATTCTCATGGTTGGACGAGTCTACTCTCCTGTTATAGGTAGCAAAGACTCGACGGGAAGTTCATCTTCTCACCATTTCTAGCTCATTGTGTCTGGATGATTCTACCTTCTTTCCTCTTATTGGGTTGAGCTAGAGTCTTTACTATTGTACTCTTGACTGCACTCTCGGTTGTACTCCTTTACTTTCCTGTTCGATCTATTGCTCACCCTTCGGTTCCTCCTTTGTTGCTCCCTCGAGCCTTCGGCGTATCCTACTGAGTATTTTTATACTCACACCTTCTTGGGATTTTCTTTCACTTGGTGTGCCCTTGCAGACGATGGATAGGTTGTTCGTGACTTCAGTAGAGAATAAGAGTTCACGAGCTTGGACCACATGTGGTGGTCATAGTCGGGTTTCAGGCGGGTGACCCTTCCAGTGGTTTTTCATCTGTTTACCTGTTGCCGAGTTGTGGCACTTTTTGGTTGGGCGCGTGTTTTACCCCTTTTCTTTCCAGTTTACTTTCAAAACTTTCTTTGTACTGTTTAGAGGTCAATGCACTCTTGTGGTTTATATATAGCAGTTTCTCTTTTACCCTTCTTTTCCTTTCTTTTACTTTTTTACTTTTTCATTGAGTGTGCTGCGTGTGTGTGTACAGCTACATAGGCAAAGGCCTCCCCGAGTTGTTGTGCCTTTGGCGCTGCTCTCCAGCCCCTGACCTATGGAGGCGGGCTTGGGGTAGTTGCGACTCGAGCCTGGGTAGGGTCGGGTCGTGACAACAGTAGCCTATTCCTTTCCACTAGTGATGGACCCTTATCATGATATATTTCTGGATATATTTTCGTGTCTCCATCATAATAGAGGAATTAAATTTGAGATTGAACTCATGCTTAGATAGAAACCTATATCAATTTCCCCATATTATATGGAATTTAATGATTTGAAGGAACTCAATGTAAAACTTGAGGATTTTGAGGCAAAACGTTTATCAAGCTGAGCACATCCACCTTTGGTGCTCTAGTGTTTTTAGAAAAGCATATATATGACAGTCTTCGATTGTGTATAGACTATTTGAAGTTGAACCAAGTGACCATAAAGTATCGATACCCATTTCTGAGGATCGATGACATTTTTGACCAATTATGGGGATCCTAATAGTTCTCCAAGATCTAATTATTGTCAGGATGCCACCATCTTCAAGTCTGAGAGGAGGATATTCCGATGAAAAATTAAAGAGTACATATGTAATGTATAAGTACCTTTTAATTACATTTTCATTCCCATTGGTTATAATTTTTATTAAAAATATCCTTATATACTCACAGACATCAAAAATTCATGTAAAGGGCCTTGATATTATACTAAGTGAACTTTGAGCACATCATATTTATGAAAAAAGGAAAAATTAGAACTTTTTAATTTAAGAATTGTGTTTCCTTGGGAATTTGAAATATGAGTTGGGAGTTTCTGTGGACCTATTGAATGTTTAGGCAATGATTTCTTTGTTATTCCCTAGTAATGTGTTTGACGTCAAGAGATTCGTTGGTTTAGCTAGGTATTATAGATAGTTCATATATAACATATCCTATTTAGAAGAGCCTATGAATTGGGATTAAAAGGAAATCAGTGATGTTTTAGTGGATAGATCCTTGAGAAGGTTACTTCATAGAGATAAAGATATGATTGAAAATATACCTAATTATAACATTTCTAGATCCTGGAATTAGATATTCAGTTTACTGTCATGCCTTGTGTGTTAGTTTGAAAGTTGGGATGAAGAATGAGGACAAGGTAGAAGCTTACGATTCATGTAAGCTACAACCCCATTAGTGGAACTACTGAACACATGACATGGATTTGGTATATTTAGTCGATTCACTAATTTTTTGCGACATTATTGTGTTGGTGAGAGGTTTTTTGTTGATAGAGACCATAATATCCTCCACTATATCTTCTCTCAAATAGATGTGAACTTATAGAAGAGGTTTTAGGTAAAGTATCTACTAAAATATGACTTTCATATAGCCTATAATCTAGGGAAGGGTAATTTTATTATAGATTCTATCAGCAGTAAAAGACCAGAGACATGAAAACATAGAGAGTATACTTCATCGGAGGAATGTCATCTTATGAGTTTGGGTACAGATTGGTTTGTGGATTCATCAAAGGATCATGGATTTATGACTTGTTAAAATTTTGTTATGAAATCTACATTAGTGTAATGGGTGAAGACTAGATAATTGTAATATCCTTAAGTGTGTGGTGATGTTATAATGGTTGGATGTTATTGACCTAGTTCTATAATGTCTAGTAAACGTTGAAAATAGGATCGGCGTACATGGGACAATTGTAGTGACAACCTCCTTGAGAGAGGATCTGATGATATAATCTTATTCCTAGAAATAATAAGTGAATCCGAGGTTAATGAAGATATACTATGTCATCTAACATCAGTTGTGGTAGTCAAGTATAAAGAGGTACATCACTGATCTTGTTTCACGATGCCTTACCTACAAGTGGGGAAAGCCTAAGCATCAACTTCATGGTGTATTTTATCATCCAATTCTAGTATCTATGAATAAGTGATAAAATGTGATGATGGAATTAATGATAGGTTTTCCCAACACCCTGGGTACTTAAGATGTTTGTTGGGTGATTATTTATCAGCTAATGAATGTATCTCATTTCATACCAATCTGAGATACTCATTCTATAAATGCGTTAGGAAATCATTATTTTGTAAGATTGTATGACTACATGTAGTGTATTGAAATTTTTTATTAGATAGGGATGCATGTTTTACATCATATAATTGGAATGGCTTTTCATTGTCTTTATGTAATCTATTGAAGTTGAGTACAATGTATCATCCAGAGACCATTGGAAAATCATAGAGGATGGTTCAAATCCTTGAGGATATGATTTAGGTATACATCCTACAGTTTTATGGAGGATTGGGTGAGAACCTAGGATTATTAGATTTGATGTACAATAATAGTTTCAAGGATTATATTTAGATGGGACCTTTTCATCCTATTCATGGATGTTCATGTCGATAATCACCGTGATGGCATGAGGTGGGTGTGACATCAATCATTAGGCTGAGTATGGTGTATGATACATTTGAGAGCATGCATTTCATTAGAAAGTGTTTGGTTACAACTCAGATCAGGTTGTGATCATATGATGACTTGAGGAGACATCGTTTTGTATTCACTATTGGTGACCATGTTTTCTAATGGGTTTCACCTCAGTTGGGGAATCATCATTTATAGAAGAAAGGGAAGCCAATACAATGTTTTTTGGGGTTATTTGAGATAACCAAATGTATCAAAGAAGTGGCTTACCGAATGGAACTTCCACTACTTAATAAAGGCATGAATTATGTGTTACACATTTATCAGATTCATATGTATATGCCTGGTCTTGCACATGTGATTAACTATGAGAATATAAATTTGGAACCATACACATATTTTTTGGAGTGTTGGATATAGATTGTAGACTGATGAAATATGGTTATTATGGGTAAGATGTGCCACATATTTGAGTACTATAGTATCATGGATGGATCCAAGAGGAAGTATGGGAGTAAGAATATCATTTTTGAGCTTAGTGGCATGATTTGTTTTAGAGATATTTCTATATAGGCTTCTCAAGGATGAGAATATCTAGGGAATATTTTAATACCTCAAAATTTTATTCATAATATTTTAAGACTTGTTTCCAATATCTCTTTAATATTTTTGGGTTGATCCATGTTGGGGTAAATTATGGTGATAATTTGAGTAGCTTATTTGGTGTTTTGGAGGATCTTTGGTTCTACCCAGACTACACCATGGTTATGGTGAAAGTTATTCTAGTTTGTAGTGATAACTTATGAAAAATGAGAAATTGAAATGGGGAAGGCCAAGGGAAGACCATGGGCATAGAGTGTTGCAGCATAAATTGCGGCCCATGACCATAGTGTCATCACCATGACTTGGGGGAGGCTATAGTGAGGGGAAATGATATGGATATTGGAAACATGTCGTAGGTGGTAGCTATATCGGGCTACATGGGTTGATGTTCTTGAGACCACCATGGTCATGGTGTAGGTTGGGATGATGGTCTTGTAATATTTTGAATAGTTGAAATGATCGTCATTCTTCCTGGATCTAAATAATTTCAAAGGTTAAATGAATGATACTTCATTTATAGGTCTTGAACATGATTTTAATTCAAATATTCCCTCAATTTAATTGAACCACACGTATCCCTTTGATTTTTTCTTTGAATGAGATGAATTATATATGAGTTTAAGACCTTTTCCATATAGACCTAGGGTTAATCCTTGATTGATATTCCAATTTGAAAAATATCCTTGGGTGATTTATTCTTTCAAGGGGCTTGATTTTGTTGATCTAAATTCAAGGGGAACTTGTGTCCTATTATTTGATCAATTTACAAGGACATACAAGTTTTTCTCCTCTGAACAGACCTATATCTAGCAATATTTGTGGATTCAGAGAGGTATGTTGGTGTAGATCCAATCCATTTTGTTATTTCAATCTTTATTCTTATTATATAACCCTTATTTCATTGGTATTCCATCAATTCAAGGGACCCTGGACATGTCTGAAATATCTGGTGGTGCACAGTCGAGATATGGGAATCGACACTTGATGAATCTTGTCATTAACATCATCAAGATTAAGGTCATAAGTTCCTTACCATGTGAATTCCATGTATATGAATTTTGGATTGATATGGTGGGAGGTTCCTATGTACTTTTAGACAATGTTTGATGTTTGATCACATGTGTGTTCCTTTGTATCCTGTGAGACTATATTTTACATTTGATATCAAGTGTGTGTAGCCCATAGGACCATGTTTGAGTGTGATCACATGTGTTTGTGTGGATATTGATACTCATGATTGTTATTATTATTATTATTCCAATATGTTATATGTATGTTGTGTGTGATGAATGGAATTTAGAGGTTTCACTTCTTGTAGAGAATGACATGTGAACATTTATAGATTAGTTAACCCTTAATGGGAGAGAATTTTAATGTGTAATGAGTACAATGGTGGAATGAGACATAGGAAAGGGTATAATAGCCTTGAGTATATACTCAAGGTGTTGTTGGGATACTATGATCATGTGGATCAAATTGAGGTAAAAATAGAGTATGATGACCTTATGATATGACCTTTGACTGTGTTAGGGTTCAACAGCCTTGTTGGTTGGCCAAAGACTCGTTATCCTTGTGGATTCTTGGATACATTTTCCATATGGATACTCTTGGATGCATGTGCTGACTTTATTGTAGACTCAAGTTCATGAATTCCATTATAATTTCCCTTCTTGAATGAATTTTAAGCATGTATGGTCGGGGGGTTTGTAGCATCTTGGTCAGTGCATGACTTCTCAAAACATTATTTCTTTATTCTTTTTTGAGAATTTACATATTTTTATGTCACACATTTTTATGCACATTCAGTCATGTAAATTATGTATTAGTTTCATCCTATAGGGTTTATACTCCCAACTTTCATGAGAATATTGATGTATGTATAGACTTCTTGAATGGAGATACAAGAAATGGAAAGATCCCAGTCATAAGGAGCTAGGTGATGGAGTGTTGTGTTTGAAGTTGGTACCGGGATGGGCTCTGGAATGATGACACTATGTTTTATTTCCTTATCTATCTTACATGTTCTCTTGTTTGGTCTACCACTTTTGGGGTCCTTGGTTTATTATTTTGAATTACTTGAGATACATTCCATGTCGTTCTCCATATAATTTTTTATTTATTCCACTATTTTATCTTGTGTTAATATTTTTACTTTTATTTACTGATATTAAGGGTATAATATCCCCACTGATGATGTTCAAACCATCACAGCTAGCTGGAAACCTCTTGTTTATATTGAGTCATGCATGAGGCCAAGTAACACTCTAGCTCCGGTCTGGTGATTTAGGATGGGGAGATATAGGTATTCCATTTAAGAAAAGTCCATATATTTGTTTAATCATAACTATATACTTCAATTCATGTTTAATGGTACTGGGTATATGGCTAGGGAATAGTTATGTCATGGGAAGAAAAGATATGATCAAATTTAGCCTCCTATGATCATGATATGTTCTATTTAACAAATAGGTGGAATGAAATTTCCTGAAACATTATTTTCATGTGATGGGGATGTTGTTTTAGCTATTGTGGGTTCTTAGGAAGGTATATGGGTATGAGATGTGATACAGGTAGTCTAGGAAATGTTTTTAGGGATAGTTCGATGGATAAGAGAGGCTTTGGCCTAGTGATTATGGGTGAGACAACCATTCATCTCACTCTTAGTGAGTGAAACCCTCCTTAGGTTTTTCTATGGCTTAATTAGCTCTGTGAGGTGGATGATTCCATAAATATTTGACAAGGAGTGATATAGAGGTGTTTCTTCCAAGTGATGTGATGAGATATCTCCCTAATATGATGTGATATTAAACCTAGTTATAGAGTGTGGGTTTGTTTGGAACTTGGAATCAGGATTTTAAGTGGCTTACAAAATGCAATTTGGGGTCGTCCCTAGGTAATGGTACAAAGATTTATGAAAGAACATGATGAGGAGGACAAGAATTTGATATCTAGGTTGGGATGAACCTACAGGTTTTGGCATCACTTAGGGGCGACAGGAATGAGTTGGCGTCGATGAGAAGCGACAGTTCAGGGTCAAGAGGACCTACTAGATTCCCAAACGGGTGTGGAGGGATGTGTTCGACAAGGGGATCGGTCTCATGTAAATAGTTTTTATGGATAAGGTGAAGAGAATTGGGATAGGTTGTGGCCTAGTGTGCATGATGTGACCCCCCCCCCCCATAGAGACTATAGGGATGTTTTAGTGTTCATGTTACCACCTTAGAGTCTATGGAGATGGTTCAATACACTTGTGACCTCCCTAGAGTATGTGGGGATGGGTTAGTATGCTTGTGACCTCCATAGAGTCTAGGGGAATGGTTTGATATGCTTGTAATATCACTTAACCATGCATGGTTTGGCCAGTGTAGATGATATACCTTTCTCAAGAGTCTTGGGTCATGATAGTGACCATCTGTGAGGGGCTAGGTTATGGGATGATGTGAGATGATACCGATGAACCCAGACCACAGTGATAAGGTAGTGGGTCATGATGTGGATGTATGACTATACCTAGTTCCTATGAGAAATATGTTGAGGATTGGATGACACAAAACTCTTAGTCTTCAAGTTCATTCTAAGAATCAATATTTTGGAATAAGATGATGTTATGTGGTGGATCCTAACATGGAATTGAACTAGGTATGATCGAGTGTCTTTGAGGCCAAATTAGCACTTTGCGACCATATGCACAAGGATTTATGGTTGCCTAGTTAGAAAACAACATCCAACATGCTTGTCTGATATTTTTATTTTTTCCTCAAACATACAAGTATATGATGGAGTATACTTATGAAACTTGATGATACTGTACTGAGATGTGTTTATAACACCCTACATGGGCACCTAAATGTGCATGTAGACCTTATGTCCAATTTTATGATTGGTATAGGACATGCACTGGAATGGGATGGTGTAGATTGAGGGTATTGGGAGATAAGGTGTGTGAAACCTGGGGATGGAAATAGGGCCAGTGGGCATGTGTTATATTTTTAGTTTTTTTATATTTGGGATTGGCTTAGTGTGTAATCAGTGTATATATGACTATATGACTTCCACATGGAATTTAATAGAACATTGTGTTTTTCTAACTATTTGTACATTAATTTTTATGTTGTGTATGGTTTTATTTATTTTTTCATTGTTGTATGAATCTCATTCAAGGAACTTGTTCACCATTGTATAGATAGGGTCATCATCGCTAGTTGGCATCTTTTGGCATACGGGGTTGTGTGCCTGAGGTCCTATGGTGACCTCGGCTTGGGAAATGTTGATTGGAACAAGGTGGGGCATCCTAATAATATTAATTATATAATTAAGAACATTATTAAAAATGAATTATATTTACCATTTAAATTACAAAAATATTAAAAAATACATCAAAACAAATATATTATATAAATTTCAAAAATATTAAAATATTAAAACTTAATAAATAAAAATGAATAAAAATTAATCATATAAATTAGAAACATATTGAAAAAATTGAAACCAAATAAATATATATGTATATATATATATATATATATATATATTAAAAAATGAATAAAATTTGAAAATATTAAAAATCAATAAATATTTAAAATGGATAAATTTGAAAAAATAAAAATTAATAAATGAAAATGAATAAATTAGAAAAAATATAAAAATTGAATAACAAATAATAATCTATCTAAATGTATTAAAAACATATTAATATTATGATAAATTTAATAAAATTATAAAAAAAATTTACTAGTAAATGTATTAGAGAATGTAATAATCATAAGTAAAAATACTATTGTTTATGTAAATAAATAAATGTTTTATAAATACATCATTGATATAAATGTATAAATATTGGTATTATGTATATATGTTTATCATGATATATCAACGATTATAAAACTATAATAATAAATAAAATAATTTTAATAATTGTACTTAAATATATTTAAAAATTATATATAGATATATATTATTATTATTAATTATAGTTGTATCTATTGTGGTGATTTTATATAAACAACTAATTAATTAATAACTTTTAGATTTTTAATTATAATTAAAAATGTTATAATTTAATTAAATTTATAAATATTTGTAAAAAATAAAAGAGACATTACGAATTAGAATGATTACTACAATTTGAATAAGTAAGTTTTATAATTTAAATTCATTTAAATATTTAAAGGTGTATTTTTTTAAATTGCATATAGGCACACACACACACACACATACATACATACATATACATACATACACACATACGTACGTAAATACATACATACATACATACATTCATACATATATACTTACATATATACATACATATATACATATATATATATATATGCATAGATTCATGAAAGATATATCAAGTGGGAACTACTAAAAAATAGCCCTTTAACAGTGCTAAAAATGGCCTTTATCAGCACTAGAGAAGCATTGGCTACCAGACTGAGATTAAAATCCATAATGTTTTATCAGAGATAAAAAATAATTGATAAAGGGATAATTTATGTGTTCTTTCATAAGAACTGATAAAGGGATATTTTATCTGCACTTTTAGAAGTATTGATAAAGGAATACTTTATCATAACTTGTAGAAATAATGATAAAGTGGTATACTATAGTATGTTACAACAACACACTGAAATACCAGTGGAGTGTGTTGTAATAACACACTAAAATAAAAAAAACCACGAAATAAAAAAAAATATGAGTAAGAAAATTAAATGAAATGAAATTTTCAACACAAATATAAGAAAAAAACATTATATTATAGATATTTCAAGCATTGGTTTATCCAATTACCTAATTAAAAATTATTACAAACATTAAAAAATAGCAGTTTTCTTTTGACTTTTGATCCTAACCCATCCTCGACCAAAAAATGCACTTGTATGAGAAAAAAATTACCATGTTAGTAATAATATAAAGAAACAAATTAATATAAATTGTAAATATTAAACTAAAATTTGATACATACTAGTAACATTGTGAATTAGATTGAGTTGTGGTTGATTCTTACACATTACACCATTTATTAGTAATCTTCAAGAATTATATCTATAAAAATTATCTAAATAAGTGTAATATAAAATGATAAGGAAATTAATTGTGTAATAGTTGATAGAAATAAGAGAAAACAATCTAGGATTTGTTTCTCTGTTTTGGTGATGTGATGCATTTTTTAACTAAAATGACACTTATATATTGAAAAGACGCGTATGGAGTCACAACAGTCACACATTTTGTTGGATTGAGGTTCAGTTGATTCCTACATGTCTTAAATTACTTATGGATCATTTTTATAAATTATAAAAATAATGAGAGTGTGTTTTCTTGGTTTGGATTATGTCTCTTGACTTTTTTACTAAAATGTCATTTTAAATTGGAAACACTCATAATGACTCATACTGGTCACATTGTGTGTCAATTTGACGTGCTACTGATTCCTACACATCAAAAATTACATATGAATAATTTTCAAAAATTATTAGGATAATCCAAGTGTGTTTTCTTAGTTTTTAGTGAGTGACACTTTTTGAACTAAAATGTCGATTTTAAACTCAAAACAGATATGTTGATTCGTACCGGGAACATGTTGTATTGAATTTAGGTGAATATGATTCCTACATATCAAAAATGACTTATCTATCATTCTCTAAAATTACCAAAATAGTATGAATGTTCTTTCTAGGTTTTGAGTAGGTCAGTTTTCCTTTTTACTAATATCGATGTCAATTTTGAATAAAAAATGCACTTGGAGTCATATTGGTCACACCATGCATCAAATTTTCGCACGAATGATTTCTACATGTCAAAAATGACTTATGTATGATTTTACAAATGTATTAAAACAATTTAAATGTGTTTTCTTGGTTTTTATTTGGTTAGTTTTCCATTTTACTAAAATTGGTGTCAATTTTGAATAAAAAGGTGTAATTTGAGTCATATTGTTCACACCACACATTATATTGAGGTGTGGCTATTTCATACACATCCCAAATGGTTTATATATCATTTTCATAATCTATCAAAATAATCCTAATGAATTAGATTAAAGTGTGACTAATTCATACACATCGGATTGAGGTGATAATGATTACTAAAATTCAAAAATGGAAAATGGATTGTTTCCCTAATGTATTAAAAAAGTATGAATGTGTTTGCTCATTTTATTAGTAGGTAAATTTTCCTTTGTACTAAAATTGATTTCAATTCTAAATAAAAAGAGACAATTAGAGTCATACCAGTCACATCGTACATCATATTTAGGTGAGACGGATTCCTACACATCTCAAATGACTTATGAATCATTTTCCTAAAGTATAAAAAAAATACGAATTTTTTTCCTTTTTTTTATTATTTAAATTGATTTTTTAATAAAATTTCAGATTAAACTGGAAACATGAACATTGACTCATAATGATCACGTCATACAATGGTTTAACATGATATAAATTTCTACACATCACAAATGAATTATGAATCGATGTAAAATATTATCAAGAAAATATGAGCGTGTTTTCACTATTTTTAGTGAGTGACATGTTTGAAACTAAACTATAAATTTTATATGGAAAATGGACACATTGAGTCATAGTGGTCATATTGTGAATCGAATATAGGAGTTCTTGATTCCTACATGTTCCAAATGACTTAGTAATCATTATCTTAAATTATCAATACAATAGGAATATGTTCTCTAGGTTTTGAGTTCGTTAGTTTTCCTTTTTTCTAAAATTAATGTCAATTTTAAATAAAAAGAAGCTCTTGGATTCATACCAGTCACACCGTGTGTCGGATTGAGGTTTGGTAGATTCTTTCACATCCAAAAGTCTAAAAGAATCCTAACTTCCAATTTTACCACATTTTCATTTTATTTATTTGTCAAACTACCAACACTGCAAGTTGATTAAATTTTCTTAAATGAAAACCTTTATCATTGTTGAAAGTTAGAAGAGTATAGGAATCACATGTTCCTATTATATCACAACAAGTCACCATAATGGGAACATGTGATTACTCTACTCTTCTGGATTTCAACAGTGAAAAAGTTTTTTCATCTAAAAACATCGAATCAATATGTAGTGTTGCATGTTTGAAAAATAAAGGCAATGAAAATGGAAAACATGGTAACATTAGAATAAAGAAACATTTTATTTATTTTATGGCTTGTTGCTAATATTTGAATGAAAAATTTGACTTCCAAATGATCTTTGAGAAAACTAAATACGTATTTGATAAAAATGGTAGTGAAATTAACTTACAAATATTAGATAAAATGATGAAAAAATTAATTAAATAAGTAATAAGAATTAACCCTTTCATAATGGTTGTATTAATTCATAACACATTTCCAAATTTTCACTATCTTAGATGCAGGATCAATGTAAAATCCCTCATGAGGATGAGAATATTCAAACAAACCACCCCAAAATACAACAAAAGAATGCACCTATACAAGAAAACAATTATTATATGAGTAATACTAAAAATAAATAAATTAAACCTAAATATGAAACAACACATTAATTATATGAAGAATAATTTTACATCGAAAATATTGTATACCATAACGATATTCTGATGGTAAAGAAATAATGATGATTAAAAAACACAAATATATCTCACAAAACAATCAATCATCGAATGGGGATGATAAAGAGAAAATGAGATACCTTGGATTTATGATTTTAATCATCCAATAGAAAGTATAGATATCCTATTGGGTTCATAAAATATTCATTTTTTTCCATAAATAAATAAATAAAAATATTATATTCATTATCAAATGTGAATGTTTTAGATAATTCTAATAATGGAATCTCAACATTTGATTGTTTCAATGAATTTTAGTACACTTCAATAAAATTTGTAATTGAATTTAATAAAATGGTTAATCCAATATAGTATTTTTTATCCTTTGAATTCATCCAAAGGTGAAAGTTATAGAAATGTCTCATTCTTGTTGTATCATTTTTTGAATAGTTATCATTTCATTTTTTTGTTTGACCCTCATCCTCCATCTCTTGTGGACATGAACATATGTTTATTTAAATTCTCGAAGTAGTAGTCATCCATATGTTGATTAATTCTCAAATTAGAACAAGTAAAATAAAACAGATAGGGGAATATTCCCTAGAAAAAAATTGGAATAATAATTGTATGGGAGACGAAACTGATTAGGATGGTAGTTGAACTCAACTAGGTTCTCTAAAAGAGGTAATTCATCCCATTTGTGAGAATTATATGGATGGTAATCAAAGATTCCTAAGGGGGGAATCCAAAATGAAATTTTAGAGAATTATATATTTTTAGATGGATTAAATTAAAACATATATAGTGTTTATTATAAGTGTGATGATATAAATGAATTGATTTTTAAGAAGTATTAATGAGTGCATTATCATTTAAAATATGGCTATATTTTTTCAAAGGTATAGAAAAATAGTTGGGCTCTTTTTTGATTTGGGGTAGATAAAAATTTATGTTAATTGTGTTTGAAAGAGGAAATTGATTTTTGGTAGCGAAAAATTGATCATATTAGAAAATGAGGCAATTAAATAATAACTTTAAAAATTTAGGTTAAGATGTTTTAGATGACAAGAGAAAATTGATAGATATTTTTTACTAACTAGAATGGAAGGATTGTTAATAATTTAAATAATGAAGAAACATATAAGGAAATTAATGTTTAATTGAGTAGCATAGGGGGGAGCACACATGTATTGGGTAGACTCAAACCATGAAATTGATGGTATGGAAAATGAAGAGGGATTATCAATTTTAAGAAATACGAGAAATGATGAAATAAATGAATAAAATTTCATTGGTTATAAGATAGTTTTAGTAAAAACTCTAAGTATTAAGGCTCTAAAAACCCTCATTTTTTCAAAGTGGATCCTAAATAATTTTGAGAGGCTGACATGGATGATAATTGGGTCAAATCTATGTATGAGGAGCTTGATATGAATAAGAACAATGTGACATGGTAAATTTTTCTAAGTCTAGAAGATATAAATGTTATTAGAAACAAGTGGGTTTTTAGTAATAAAACCATTGACTATAAAAAAGTGGCCCATAATAAAGAATGGATAGCATGAAAGGGGAACTCCTAGATCAATGTAATTTATATATATGATAAATTTTTCTTCTATATCCCAATTGGAAGCTATTTGAATTTTCTTGTCTCTTTCAGTGAAAATGTAGTTAAAAGTATACCAAATGGATGTCAAATCTATGTACCTCAATGGAGTTCTTAAGGGGGGGTATACATTGAGAAAATATATGGTATTATTATGGATTAAAATGATATAAAGGTGTTTCAGTTAAAGAATTAATTGTATATGATAAATAAATCAATGGGTACCTCATATTAAATGTTGGATCAATACAAAAGAAAGTTTGGTTTTTACCAAGGTAGAGTTGATCAAAACCTCTACATCAAGAAATATAATGATCAACGTATATTGTAACTCATATATATATAATACATAATATCTAAGGATTAGACAAAGTATAATGCATTTTTTTGGATCATATGAGGTATGATATTGAGATGTCTATGATTGGTGAAACATTTTCCTTGGTTTATAGGTGAATCAAGAAAATCATAGCACATTAATTTCTCAATAAAAATATGAAAATGCGACTTCCAAGTGATTTTCAATTGAATATTCCAATCCAATGAAAAAAATGACCACTATATGGATGAAATTTTTAATAGTTGATGATTTCAAATAGGTAGATGTCCTATAATATAGGTATTGAGATTCTATTATACCTCAAAGCAACATTAACCAGCATTGGTTTTGATATATTTCAAGTCACACAGTACCAATGTTGTCCCAAGGAGAGACACATGCTATCAGGGAAGATGATACTTCAATATATCTAAAAAACAAGGAATTTTGGGTTTTTTTATTATAGGATAGTGCAACTAGAGTTATTGGGATACACAGATGTGGGGTGATAATGCTCTGTGGATAACTAAGGGAAATTAGAGATATTAATAAATCTGGCTTTCACTTGAGCCTTGGTTTCATTCAACCCTTGAATAGCTCAAGTGTTGGATTTGAGCCTTGGAATAGTTTGAGCTATGATTCTTGCCTAGATTTGAGCTTCGATTTCGATAATGAAGAGTCGTGATAGTTGGTTGCTTATATTGAGAGCTTTAGATATCCTGAGCTGGTTTGAAATGGTTAGTTTTCTTAAAAAAGATCGGGACACTTTTAATTGTGCTTCCAAAAAAATACTAATAAAGATACAAATTCATTAGCACTAAGCTAATAAGCTCTGATAATAGGAATCTCTATCACTTCTTTTTTATCACTAATAATGATCGAGATTTATTAGCACTAAAGCGTTAGTGCTGATAAATACTTTCAATTGTTTTTTAATTAAATAATAATTTCAAAAAATTATAATTAATATATATAATTATAATACTTATAATAACATTTTTTATAAAAATTAATTATAATTCTTTGAATATATAATTAATTATTTATAATTATATAAATAATTTTTTTAATAAATATATCATTATATATATTTTTATAATTATATGTGTATATATACTTAATAAATACATATATAATAAACATAGTAAATTAATTCATTATATAAATAAAATAATTATAATTTTATAATTATTTCAATATATAATTATTTATTTATAATTTATAAATTCTTTTTAAAAAATATTATTTTTTCATTTATAATTATGAATGTATAAAAATATTAAATTTACATTTATAAAGATATTCATTTCTAAATTTTTTAAACTAATATATTTTTAAAATTATTAAAGAATAATTAATCTTAAGTTTAGGAATGTTAAAAATGATACAAATTGAATAATTATAAAATATTACACTTTAATAATATTGAAAAATTGGATAAGTTCGATTAATTTAATATAAATCAGTAAAAATTGACATATATTGAAACAGATAGGAATAAATATTGAAAATTTTAAAACATAGTCAATAAATATATATAAAATAAATAATATAATCAGATTAAATTCCTAAAAAATATTTGTGTGCATTGTTGTAACACCCCAAAAATATAAAGTAAGAACATTGTATTTAATAGTGTTAATGAAACACAACACCAAGCACGTAAGGTAACATAATACCCTAATAATTTATATAATTTATTGCTTTCAATGCACGTGAGACTGATCTAGCACGCAATATATGCAACAATGAGTTTCTTCAATGGCTTGCGTTACATGCATGACCAAGTTTTACCGAACAATAATATATTATTAAATTATAATTATTTAATATAATAAGATATAAAATATCCATTATGAGTATTATTAAATAAATTAATAAATTTGATAGTTTACCCAAATATAAGACGAAATCATTGATTACTAATTAATAAGAAATGAATATAAGAACCAATTGAATATAAATTGAATATTTTTATAGAAAACTATTTTTATGCTCACAAAGTAGTTTTATCCTAATAAATTAAATTAAAAATAATTAGTGGGTGATATAAATGTAATATAATTTTTATATATTTAATAATGTATTTTTTATATACATTCAATAGATTTGATAGGCATAAGATAAGAACAAACACAATTTTTTGCATAAAATGCTATATTTTTATTAAGGCGCTTTTACTACCATTTAAAAGAGAACCTATTTAAAATATACTTTTTTGAAATTTTATAAATATTATATGTAAAAATAAACATAATCTTTAAAAGTGAAACATAAAAATTATGTTAGGGTAAATGTTTGGTACTTTTCTGTGAAGTTTCATTTTTTTAATGAATAATGAAAAATACAGAATTTTAATTCAAAATTGCTTTTTCATATAATTTATAAATAAGTTAAAATTACATTTTAAATAGGTTTGAAAGTTTAATTAGATCATATTTTTATAAATTATTCAAATTTATGTCATTTTAATCAATTTCACATTGAAATTGACTATAAAAACATACCAATCTTTCAAACATTTTTACTTTAAAAATCCATATGGCGTACCATCTATAGGATTAAATTTAAATCAATTTATACGACTTATGTTGTTGGAATTTGAAAAAATGGATTTAATATTTAGAATAAGAATAAATCATAATTTGTAATAATTTAAACTTTGTTTTTGACCAAAAATATTAGTGAAGGTAATTAAAATTAATTACAATTATTAAGGAAAAACTAAGATTAATAAAGGATTAAACCTTTATCATAAGGGTGCAAATGACCTAGACACATGTCCAACACCCATTTTCTATCCATAATTCATCCATTAACCTTAAATTATTTATTTGGGTCCATTTTTAATTAATTTTGTCGGTAAAAACATGGGTACACCTAACGTCTTTTCAAAAATACCAAGTGAGACTTTTTCCTCCCTTATAAAAGGCCACCATCAATCCCCCTTCTTCACATATCTCAAGACACATAATTTCTGCCAATATATACTAAAAAATCTCTTAAAAATCCATTCACTGATATTATAAGCATCCCCTTTTGAATAAATCAATCCAAGAAAGCCTTTTGGTACAAACCGATTAGAGTTACCAAAATAAGAGGTTACAAACATCCTCAAGATTTTTAGTTTTATTTCCTTTATCCACTCTATAAACTATTATAATTTTATGAATATATAAAAAACCATTATTCACAATATACTAGTATTTTTTATGATAATTATTTTTCCTAAACTCACACACGCTTCCTTCTATGGGGTAATGAACATACTATTTATGTGTACGGCGAACTACCGCCTCACGAAACGATGATTATTCATTTTCCTTTACCACCTTCCATGATTGGGAATTATGATGGAAAATATATTTATATATGTTATATATGATGTTTTTATTGAATTTATTCTTCTTTAATCCTTTAATAAATCATATCTTTATACACTTCATTTTGTGGGAATATGATAACATCATTTGTGGAAGTATTGACTAAAGTCTCCTAAAAGCGACGTGATTTATTCACATAATACATGGAATGAATAAAAGATGATTTAAATTTTACATATTCAACATAAAAAATATAAATTATATTCTTGATATAATTACCATTATATAAATACAATATATATCATTTTTCTTATTACCATTTCACGCACACATAAAAAGTGATAATGTCATTCATGGACGTGTGGAGTCCCACCTCCTTAACATAATGTGATTCCTTTTACATCATAAAAATTATAAATATAAGTATATATGTTTAAATAATATTTTATTTATGATATAATTATCATTATATAATGATAAAATACTACTATACTTCTTTTCATAATCACCATTGAAAAAAGAGAACGTTACGCATGCTTACGTACAACCTATTATCTCCATGATTGCAACGATTATTCATTATTCATATCTATAAGTAATGAATGATAATAAAATTATAATTTATGTATAAATATGAAAATTATTTATTTATTATTATTCTTTATATGTTATATAATGACCCCTTTGGCCATAGTCATCCTACCAATTTTTTTTAACACATAAACCGTATTTGGCCAAAACAACCAACATAAACATAATTATTTAAGTATTTGTATACAACATAGTAATAAGTGAAATAAAAGTAATGAAAATATGAAAAAAAATTATGAATAAAGTAAATAATTAACACGATTTTTCTATTCAGGTATATAGAGACACTAGAGATATATCAGACTCAAGGTAAATGATTTCATCTCAATTTTCATTCTATTGAAACTTATTTATTATTATAAAGATAGTTTTGTTTATATGGTCTATATACTACCATTTAAAATGTTATATCAGAAAACTATTTTATTCTCATGATATTCTTAATTTCATTTAATTTTTTCCCTTTATGGAGATTATGATTAAAATATTTCAAATATTTATGTGATTCTTTGAAAAGTTAAAATGTTATTCTCCTTGGTAACATTTCAAATGATTATCTTCATAATCTCACTTCCTTTTGTGATGGTTAACTTTCTATTGAAATAGTATCTTTATTTTTGTGTAAATATTTTCATATATATGGTGTACATATATCCAATTTGTCATATAATGTCATGAGTCATTCATTATTCACAGTATTTTGAGTTTCAATTATAATTATTTTATATAAGGGGATTCAAGTTCAAAGTTACCAAGTGGAAAAGAATTTCGTAACCCAATTTATTTTCATTGGGTTATGTTAGTTCTTAATTGTCTTTAATATTCTATGATTATGTTTATAATGAAATTTAATATCTATTTCTACTTCTATATATTGATTTAAAGTTAATACACATAATATACTCATTGATTAATTCTCACTCTAAAATTAACATCTTTTTAAGTGTTTACTTTACAATCTCATTTTTCAGGGATTCTTACACTTGAATTTACATCAGAGGAAATTATTTGATAATTTTATAATAAACAATTTAATATTATTCTCCGCTTTTTATTCATGACCTTTTTCAAGTAATAGTACCATTTTTCCACTCTTTGGAACTCATATTGTTTTAAAAAATGTTTTTAAGAAAAACCTAAATTATTTATCTCATTAGTTAGAGAACTTTCTTTCTTTTAAAAACATCATTTTATAAAAATGTTTTTAAAAATATTTTTAACATGATTTAGTAAATAAATTTATACCATTTTTGTCTTTTACCAATGTTTTCAAAATAATATTCTTTCCATTTTCTGAACAAAGAATTTCTATAACTTATTACTGTGCTAAAGGAATTTTCTTTTTACCTCGAGTAAAAAAGTAAACATTTACTCACCATTATTTCTTTGATGTTTAATTTTCATTTTTTAAAGGTTAATTTTTAAATAAAATGTTTTCAAAAGCGATTAAAAAAAGGTTTTCCAAAAAAGAGATATTTTCCTCAATGCTGTTTTTAGAAGATATTTTTGTAGTATTTCAATTCATCAATGACAAAAAACCCTTCATTTTAATCCACTTGGGATATATTTTATTAATACCATCCTTATTCTTCCTCTAAATGCTTTATGATTTATTTGGAGAAGGATAGTAATCACATTCACTTCCTTGATTCATTTTTTAGTCCCCATGAAATATTCAATCCCCTATAATCATTGAACATGAAATTTCCCCTAAATTATACATTTCATTTATCATGGATATAATTATTTCCTAAACTATATACCATTTTACATACAGTGTCTACTTTGACAGTTTTTTGATTATTTGGGGAAATATTGATATTTCCATATTATTTATTCAATACATATACTTGATAAGGAAAATTGATTATTAATTAAATCGATTACTTGATATGATTATTGCATTGGACATGAAATGACGTGTTGAGCCCAGAAATTATATAGATCCTCAATGAATCGGTCAGATCTCATGGGACAAACAAGTTATGTATATGAAATGTTTTTCTACCTATAGTTTTAAACTATCTTAAGGATAGATCTTAACAGTATAGGTTTTCATGTTCCAAAGACATGACATCCAATAATTAAGCATTTATGTGGATTAATTGTTTATTATCCAATATATTTTCACATGATAAAATATATGGATTCATTTCATTCTCAATTTATTTATTAAATTGCATGTGTTTTTTGTTTCTTACCTTTCCATATTTATTTTTTCTTTATCTAGTTACTTGGATGGAATGTGTTTCAATTTATAACTTTCCCATATTGTTTATGTACTTATTCTCCTTTTTTTGATTACATGGTATATGTGTTGAGTTATTTACCATGCCAAGATTATTATTCTCATTGATTCATTATTTCATCTACTATCCTTTTCCCTTATTAAGAATTTGATATCACAGCTATTTTTTTCTTTTTCGTTAGGATTTCAATAAGTGTACTAAGGAAAATATGCAAGGATACCCTAGATGGAATAAAGTAATTCTCGAAATTATTTAGAATATATATATATATATATATTAGTTGTTGAAATAATTTTTAATAAAATACTCATGTATGTATCAAGTTTAACAAGACTACTAAAATATCAGTCATTAGATATATGATTTCTTATAATCATGAAAATGTAATGGTAGTAGACATTGGCTCTGGGATTCTAGGGTCAGTTCACTAGATTTGGTATCTAATGAATTTTACTACCAACCTTGGGAACTATATTTAGGAAATTTTGGTAAGAGAATATATACCTAAGGTATAATTTTCGGATGAGTATAGATGGATATATTAAAGTTTTGTTTTGATAAAGATTATGTGGGTTTTCTAGTAATACATCCTTCTATGGATACTACAAGTGGATGTGGATCTGGCATAGATGTATATAGAATCAACAACTCTGAAAAGGTGTGTCATGCCTAACTCAGTGTAACCTAGTACATGAAGACAGGGCTTACTACGCACATGTTTTACCACTCCTGAGGGATATACTTAGGATAATTCACAATTTCATTAATAACCATTATAGAGGATTTTGAAAATGAATATCCCAGGTTAAACCTAAGTTGTATTAAACAGAAAATATAGTGTCATGATTTATAAATTTTAGAAATGATATTATGGGTAAACATTATACTATGTAAGGTCTTATGTTGAAATAAAATAGATGAGGTATTTATGTATTGAGGTTGATTTGAAAAACCTAGTGAAAAGGATATCCAGTAATTAAACTTATTTTCAGGATTTCTATCATATTTATCTTTTAAATTATATTAACATATATTGAGAAAATGAAAACTTGTATATTGGGTGATGACCCATCGAATCCAGCAAGACCATGGTACTTGAACCAATGACCGAAGTACTATAAGGGTTTAACAACAACCACTGACCTATGCAATTTCCTAGTTAATATTTCATTATTTTTAGTTGAATAATTTGATAAAAATAACTTAATGGTAAACCAGTGCTGTTTATGTTTACGTTTATAAATATATTTCTTAACCATATAAATTTTGAAAACTAGTTAGAGAAAAATAGTTGGGATTTTCAATATTATAGGGGCCTTAAGATCATATAGAAATTTATTTTACAGCTTTAGGAATCAAAATTAATTTTTAGATGAATTAGAAATTGATATAAGCAGAACCAAAGGATTAATTTATATTTATATAAATATATCACATAATTTTATTCTCTAATATACATAGGTAGTAAAAGAATTACCCATCATTATGAAAAATGACATAGAAATTAAATTATTTCTTAATAACTTAATTTTTATTGAACTTATGGTCTCCTAAATCATCACATATTTATGTATTTTATGCCCTCAACCTTACATTTATCATTCAATTATTTTTTATTGATGGCCTCTATCACTTCCAATAAATATTTACGTTTTTCCTCTAAGCATGTATATCTATTTTTTATTAATGTACTCCCTCCTAGAGACCTAGTTATATGTTCGTCCATGTAACCTTTTTAATTTCCATTCTCTATTTTATAGAGGATGTATTTTAAAACCTTATCATGATTTGGTATTTAAAACATATTAAATATCAAAAAATATATCAAAAATATCGAGTTTAAATTGTGTGGATGTAATTTAATTAAGTTGGGGACAATGTTACGCACCAAAAATCTAAAGTAAAAAAATTGTATTTGATAGCGTGTATGACACGCGACACCAAGAACATAAGGAAACATAATAACCCAAGAATTTATATAATTAATATCTTTCAATTCACGTAATACTGAGCTAGTATGTGATATATACAACAAAAAGTTTCTTCAATGGCTTGTGTTACATGCAAGGCCAATTTTTACCAAACAATAATATATTATTAAAATATTATTATTTAATATAATAAGATATAAACTATCTATTATGATTAATATTAACTAAATTATGAGAATATTTTTTTTAAATAAATATAAAATTAAATCATTTATTAACAATAAATTAGAACTGAATATATGAACAAATTAAATATAATGTGAATATTATTATAGAAAACTATTTTTATTCTCACAAAGATGGTTCGTCCTAATAAATAAAATTAATAAAAAATAGTGATTTATATTAATTTAATATATTTATTGTTTATTCAATAAAATATTTTTCATATTAATCCAACAAATTTGAGAGACATAAGATAAGAACAAACCAATTTTTTTGCATAAAATGCTAATTTTTTATTAAGGCACTTTTACTGCCTTTTAATGTATAACATATTTTAAACCAACTATTTAGAAATTTTATAAATATTATATGTCAAAATAAACCTAATATTTTAATTATAAACATTAAAATTAGGTTATGGTAATGTTTTGTATATTTATGTGAAGTTTCATTTTCAAATGAATAATGAAAAATACTGAATTTTAATTCAAAACATCTTTTTCATCTAATTTATTTATACTATTAAATAATACTTTAAAACGGTTTTAAATTTTTATTAAATCATATTTTAAACAATTAATTCAAATTATTTCATTTTAATAATTCCTAATTCCAAATTAACTATAAAAACAAACAAAACATTCGAACTTTTTTACTATAAAAACATGCATTGTCATCATGTATGCATGATTAAATTTAAATTAATATATGAAACATCTATGGTTGTAATTTGTAAAATGGATTCCATATTTAGAATAATAATTATTTATATTATATAATAACATCAACTTATTTTTTTACCAAAAATATTAGTGAAAGTAATTCAAATATATTTTAATTATTAAGGAAAAATTATGCTTAATAAAGGACTAAATCATTGATATAAGGGCCCAAATATCCCAGCCACATGTAAAACACAATTTTTATGGAAATAAATATCACATTAACCTTATATTATTGGGATTAATCTTTTTTAAGACATTTTTTAGGTAAAAACGTGGGTACACCTAACTTCTTTTCAAAAATAACAAGTGATTCCTTTTCCTCCCTTATAAAAGGCCACTATTTATCCATCTTGTTCACACCTCTCAAGAAACATAAGTTCGGAAAAAATATTCCCCAATAGGTCCCAAAAATCCATCCCCTTTGGTAGGCATCAATCTATTTAATCCTTTTCTTACAAAAAAAGGAGTTTCCCGAATAAGACGTACCAAACTTCCTCAAGTTTTTTAGTTTGATTTCCATTCTCAACCACATTATATTTTTTTATTCCAGGATTATATAAGAAAATATTATAATCAATAAAATAGTATACTTTTATATTATTTTTTATACCTAAAATCACCCACACTTCCAACAAATGGTGAATGAACATACTTTTTTTGTGTATGGCGAAGTGTCGCCTTATGAAATGATGATTTTTAGTTTTCTATTACCACCTTCCATGGTTGGAAATATGATGGAAAAAATGTTTATATATGTTTTATATTATATTTATAATTTATTTATACTTATTTAATCCTTTTATAAAACATATATTTAGGCACTCTATTTTTTGGGAATACGATAACATCATTTGTAGAAGTGTGGACTCCCAACTCTTAAAAGCAATGTGATTCATTCACTTGTTACATGGAATGTATAAAGGATGATTTTATTTAAACATAAGTGACATATAAAACATATATATGATATTAATGAAATAATTACCCATCTATTTATAAAATATATATAATTTCTTTATTACCATTTCACACACACTAAAATAATAATAACGTTATTCGTGGACGATTGGCCTACCGCCTCCTCGGCATGATGTGATTCCTTTTACATCACAATAATTCTATATATAAGTATATATGATTAAATAATATCGTAATTATGATATAATTATCATTATTTAATGATATAATACTACTTGCCTTCTTTCCATATTGATCATTGAAAAAAGAGAACGTTATGCATGCGTACGTACGACCTTCTGTCTCTATGATTGTAACGATGATTTATTTTTCATAACCATATTTAGTGATTTATAATAAAAGTATAATTGATGTGTAAATATGATAATTATCTCATTATTATTATTCTAGAGATGTTATATAATGAACCCTTTCACCAAAGTTTACCTTCCAATGTTTTTTTACACATAAACCGAATTGGGTAAAAACAACCAACATAAATAAAATTTGTAAATATTTGTATACAACATTGTAATAAGTGAAACAAAAGTAATGATAAAAATTATAAATGTTCTAAATAATTTAAATAATTAACATATGTTTTTTATTCAAGAATATAAAGAAACTTTATACACATCAGACTCAAGGTAAGGGATTTCGTATCAATTTACATTCCATTGAGACTTATTTATTGTTATTCTCCTAGTTTCTTTTATATTGTGTATATACTGCCATTTGAAATGTTATATCTGGAAGAAATTTATTCTCATGGTATTATAAGTTTCATTTAATATTATTAATTCTTGGATATTATGATTCAAATATTTTAATGTGGAATGTGAAACATTGAAATTTTTAAAGATTATTATCCTTAAGAACATTTTTAATTATTATCTTTTCAATATAAATTCATCTTGTGGTTGTTTACTTTCTATTGAAAAATAACATTTTTTTGTGTACCTAATTTCATATATATGGTGTACTAATACCAATGTTTCATATAATATCTTGATTCATTCATTATTCATGATGTTTTGAGTTTCAATTAGAGTTATTTAATCTAAGGGGATTCAAGTGAAAAGTTACCAAGTGGAAATTAATTTCATAATGCAATTTATCTTCATTGTGTTATATTACTTCCTCGTTTTCGTTAATATCATATGATTATGTGTATAATTACTTTACTATATATTTATTTATTTCCTCTTCTATATGTTTATTAACAGTTGATACACATAATCTACTCATTGATTCAATCTCACTCCAACATTATAATAATTTCAGGAGTTTATTTTACAATCTAATTTTGTTCATGGTTTTTTATACTTGAATTTACATCAGAATAAATTATTTGATAATTTAATACTAAACCTTTTTTTTCTATCGCCTATGGTTATTCATGACCTTTTTCATGTAATAGTACCATTTTTTCACTCTTTGGTACTCAAATTGTTTTAAAAAATGTTTTTAAGAAAACATGACTTTATTTCTCTACTTAGTCAGAGAACCAATTTTTTCTAGAAACCCCATTTTCAAAAAATGTTTCAAAAAACTTTTTTAACATTATTTCATAAAAACTTTTTTACCCTTTATGTATTTTATATATGATTCCAAAATAATCTTCTTTTATCGTTTCGAACAAGGCATTTTTCTAACCTTCTACCATGAAAAATGAATGTTCTTTTTACCTCTTATGGAAAGTACAGATTTACTCTCCATCATTTTGTTGAATTTTCCTTTTCATGTATAAAAGGTTAATTTTTAACGAAATTTTTTTAAAAAGTGGTTCTAAAAAAAGGTTTTTCAAAATAAAAAGATATTTTCTTCAATAATGTTTTTAAAATATCCTTTTATAGTATTTCTATTCACCAATGACAACAACCCTTTATTTTACTCCACTTGGGATACATATTATTGACACCATCCTTATTATTCCTCTATATGGTTTATGATTGATTTATCTGAGGATAATATTCACATTCACATCCTTGATTCATTTGTTATTCCCCTTGAAATATTTAATTTCTTATGATCATTGAACATTAAATTTCCCCTAAATTATCCATTTCAATTATTATGGATATTACTATTTCCTAAACCATATACCATTTTACATATTGTGTCTACTTTGACAGTTATTTGATTATTTGGGGAAATATTTATTATTTAGTATTCTTTATTCAATATGGATACTTTATAAGGAATATTGTTTATTAATAATATTGATTACTCGATGTGAATAATTCTTTGGAAATGCAATGACAGGTGGATCTTTGAATTTATATAGATCCTCAATGCATCAATAGATTCTCATGATACAAAAAAGTTATTCAAATTAAACAAGTTTTTATTTGTAGTTTTAATCTGTCTGGAGGATAGATCATGATAGTAGAGGTTTTCACATGTCTGATACATGACGTCCAATAATTAATCATTTCATTCATTTTGATTCATTATTTATTAACCATGAGTTTTTGACATGATAAAATTTAGGGATTTATTTCATTCTCAGTTTATTGATTAAATGGCATTTGTTTTTAGTTTATTACCTTTCCAAATTTATCTTTCATTATCTAGTTATTTCGATGGAATTTATTTTCATTTATTACCTTTCCATATTGTTTGTGTACTTACATCTCTGTTTGTTGATTACATAGTTTGTGTGATCAGCTATTTACCATGCCATAATTATTAATCTCATTGACTCTTTATTTCTTCTGTAATATTTTACCCTTCTTGATCATTTCATCTCAACACTATTTTTTCCTTTTCCCCAAGACTCTAAGAAGAGTACAAAGAAATAAATGGAAGGATATGCTTGATGGAAGAAATTTATCCTCAATGTTAGTTAAAAAAATTATGTTGTAATTATTCTATTAGTTTTCAATACAAGACTCATGTATGTATCTAGTTTACAAAGACTACTAAACTCTTGGTCCTTTAGGATTTGATTCCTTATTATCACACCAATGTATTAGTAGTAGACACTGGCTCCAAGCTTCTGGGGTCAGTTTGCTACATTTGTATATAAAATTGAATTAATTATGTATATGTGAAATCAATATAATATGTTTGGTCTATATTAAATTAAAAAATCAAATGACATTCAATTATGTCTAGTAATCGATGAAATTTGTCAGTATTCTTAACTCATATATATATATATATATATATATTTAAATGTTTGGGGCTGAAGCCTCATTTTATTATAAAAGTATAGCATGACCTCTTTTTATTGGGTAGATGGAGACACATTATATATCCTGAAATCCCAGGGGTATGAAAGCCCATTTTTTGGCCCAAAGGGCCCTCTAGTGAATTGTACTACTACAGCACCCAGGAAACTACAGTATCGCCATCGCTGCAGTTACAGTTATAGTACTGTTGTGGCTACAGTTCACGTAATGTATAATAAATTTATTCATTTTTATCAATTATTATTTAATTAATAAAAATTTTAATATTTTTTTAATGAAATAAATTTTTTATTCATATAATTATTTTATTTCATTTGGACTTTTATCAGTGATAAAAAAGCACTGATAATGGATTTCTTTATGGGAACTAAACATAAGGAATTGATAAAGGGACATTTTATCTATACTAAAAATAAAGCATTGATAAAGGGAAACCTTTATCTATAGTAAAAATAATGTGATGATATTGGGAATATTTTTTCAGTGCAATAAAAAAAGAGTTGATAAAAGAGACCTTTTATCAACCATTGTTTTTGCACTGATAAAGGGAACCTTTTTCAACTCTTTTTTATATCACTGATAAAGGATAGTGTTGTTAAAGGTTTGTTTTGTTTTAGTGGGGTATAATCCCAATGTGTGATGGGATGGATAATAATTCACTAGTTTTCCCTACCCCATTTAATATATGAGCGAAGACACCAACCTCTTCATCTAATTAATTGTATTCTTTGTCTTACCTTGTTAATTACTCTATGTATGTGATTAATGTACATATAATTATAAATAAGCATAATTTAATATATATATATATATAATGTACTAGGGTCAAATCCCCTTTATTAATGAAATGGAAAAAAGCTGGGAAGAATTCGGTCAGATAATGAAATCCTTCCCTAAATCCCAAGAACCTGAAAAAAGTACAAAAATGGTCCATAATTCAAGAAAACAATCCACAAAAAAGTGATCCAATATTGGTATAATCTTTCTAATACTAATATAAAATGTCTTGTTAATAGATGATTTCATTATATCTGAATTGAATATTCCTTACCTAATCACATCACCCTAAAATTTAATTTCAAGTCCTTATAATTGTATGTAGGGTCATCATGAAATATTTTCTAGTATATCAGATTTTTTAGAATCCATTTGACACAACCCTTTATTAAAGAACCAGTTCTAGTTCCCAACTCAAGAATCACGTAACTGGGAATGATATTTACCGGGACAAAGGGAACATATATTTAAATGTATTGAGGTATTTTACTCATGTATACTCTCACCTTATGTGTAGTGAGTTACTTTTTTAGATCTATGAGTGCCAAATGTCGCATCCAATTGTTGAGATCAATTTATTTATAAGTATCCTTTTACCATGATCACACTCCAAACTCTTTTTAATAGGTTATAGAGACATGGAAATCTCTATGGTAAGGTTTTATTCAAATAAACAGTTAAATATTTTCGATAAAGCATTCTCCTCCCACTGTTAATCTTTGTACTCCTTTAAATGGATAATCACCATATGAATATTTTGTTGGGTCATTCTATGATTTGGCTGAACTAGTATAATGTAAACCTATATAGATTTTGGGTTCTTTCATAACCTTCCAATATCCCATTTAAATAATATAGGTACCCTTATGTAACAGTGAATTACTCTTACACCTTCAGTTTTTCTTTGATCTGGACAAATAATGCTACTTTTAGTCTTTACCTTCTACAAATCGTGGCTCAAACCAAGAGTATTTTATTGAATCCAAGTGTGGACCAATCATAATATTAGTATTTTAGGTTTACTATCATCATTTAATGTGGTTCATCTTCATCGTCGGAAGGCACACAAGGTTTTATCTTCAATAGGCGTAGAAAGATTCCCAATACTTCATTTCCATATTCTTCTATCTTAGTTTGAGATTGTTCAAAATCCCTGGAGAGATTCCTTATTCATCTCCAAATCATAAGAGATCTGAATTTAAGGGTTTTTTAATCCAAAAACATCATTCGATTCAAGCTCTTGAAAATTTCCCACCCTAATTTTGAGGTAAACATACGCATAACGCGCTCCTGTATGATCTGTTGTTTATTGATCAGGTGGGTTCGAGAACATGGTGACAACGACGTAAAGCTAATACAGCATGAGTTTCATCTTAAAAACACTAGTATCATCTTCACTACTGTGGGGTTTATCAATATGGGGTTAATATCCCAAGCATTAGGTTCTTTAACCGAATATTCCACTTAATCATGGGGTTCATTTTACAAACTTTTGGTTCCAAATCCTTACATTTATCTTAAACTTGTGGTTAAGATTCCAAATATAGGTTTAAAAAATGGAATAAACCCACTGGGCATGATCATTTGGCCCCATTTTTGAATTTTTAGTTATAGAAGATTTCACAGGTAACTTTTGGTTGATTGTTGCCTTAGGAAAATTCCCAATTCCACTAGACAAAAAAACATTTTTTAAAATTAAAATATTTTTTATAATAAATTAAATTGTTAGATAAAAAATTAGATTTAAATTATAATTAAAAAAATGAATAAATCAATAAAAAAATTTAGTTAATTAAAAATTATTTTTAGAATTGAAAAAGTCATAAAAAACACTAATTTATCTAGGATTTTAATTAAATTATGAAGTACTTTTAATAAATAACAAACAAAATATTTTCAAATTTTAAGTTCACATTACTCCCCCCCACATGAACAATTTCACTCCCAAAAAATTGTATCATTATATTTCATTTATTAAAAAATTTAAAGGATTCATCCTTTATTGAGTTAAATATACAATCTAGTGAAGAAGATATTCACAAGTCCCTCCATTGTTGGAATTATCATGCCTCTTATGGGATTCAATTTACACCTCAATTAAACCCAATCAAAGTTCTATGTCTATAATTGGATCAAATTATATTTATATGGAATTAAATTTTAATAAGAAAAGCTTCCATTTATCCCATTCTTCTTAGTTTCTAAAACCAACATTCAATTTTCCACTTCATTGATACAACTGAAATTATTTTTTATAAGTCAATTTCACTCATCTTAATCTATGTTAAATATTACCCTCACCGAAATAGTTTTTTGAGACTATTGGGTAATTATTATTAATTCTTTTTAATTTTCTCCATCCATGTATTTGAAAAGTTTTGTGTAAAGGCACTTATTAGATATGTATAGAAGGATTTAACTCACACACCCAATGCCTAATGTCTTAGTGATTCAACATGGGATCATCACTTCCTTCTTTTCTCCAATTTTAATGTAATTTTATTAATTTATTTTTAGTTGGATCCTTAAGGTTTTGTTTTTCATATAGTTCAAGTTACCTTAGATTACGTTCAACAATTATAGTGACTTCAAGTTATAATTCTGATTCTACAAAAATCCTTTCACTCGCACTCCCTTACCTAGTTCTAAGACTATGTATCCTTAAATTTCATGAAACATTAACCCAACATTCATCTAATTATTACTATGTTATAAATGATGAAATTATTAACTCTATTATAAAATTTAAACTATGTAAGGTATCATTCAGCTTAATGTAAAAACAATACCAAAGAGATATGTACAACATTCACAAGCAGATCAGTTTTTTTTAAGTTTATTTAAAATTTAAATAAATTTCCTAAAAATCATTTAAAATTTATTCAAACTTTCTTGAATCTCTTATACCACACTTTTTCAATACTTTCCACTTATCTTCCAGCAAACATGCACAAAACATTTATTGAAAAAATATGTTAAAGGATATGTGTACCATGGTGTTATTTGTCCTAAAATTTTAAGGCAAATTCTCACATGGGTGTACCTTTAGAAAAATTTAGCTATTATCATAGATTATTATCCACTTAGGTTAAAACTAAAGAAAACATAATTAAACATTATAAAAATACTTTTATACTAAAAAATAGAAAAATAATGTGAAAAGAATAGAGGATTAGAGTTTTCCATCTCAAAAGGGGCTTTATTTAGAAAATCCACAGATAGATAGTCCTATGAAAATCCCCAATCCACCAAAATATGGGGTTTATGTAATTGGAAGCACCATATTTGGATCCTTTCATAGATTCTTAGCTTCAATTCAATATGGAGGTCCCCTTTTCTAGAGTTCTTCTAAACCACCCCTTAGTATTGTGGTGTATTCTATTATATGAGGGTGGTAGGAGAATGTATGAGGTTTCCTCCATTTATACCATAAATATCAGGGTATCTTCATTATCCAGTGTTATATCTAGTAATAATACTTTGTTATGTTCAAATATGGGTGATTTAGTAAATAATTCAAATTATATAAAATTAAAATAGGTTGAGTTAAATTTAAAATATGTCTCCTCATGGGAAGCCTCTGTGAAATTTTCCTATATTTTTTATCCCTTCAGTTGATTCTTAGGTTGATATTTAAAGAAATAGTTGATTCACCACAAGTACCCATATATCTTGAACATATTCTCTTATAGGGTTTCTAGCAATTATTTAGTATTCTTCTAGAGTATATTTTGATAGATTGTCAAAGTATTTATCATTTATCTCTTCTTATTTTTTCTATGTGGATTATTTTACTAATTATAGCTCATGTTTTTATTCTTAGGTAAATACCTTAGGTTATTCATATTCAACAAGGGTAAGAAAAAATAATTCTTGTTCAAGAATATGAAAATTAGGGAGATAAAGTTATCGAATATATTTTGAAAAATCAAAATCAACTCCATAGTTATTTCAATCCTTCATATGACCCTGGTTAAAGATATGTTTTTTTATAAAACACCCTTATAAATAAATTTACAATTCTTGTGGCTTGTGGTGCCTCTATTAATACTTTAAATTAAGATCCCTCGCATCCTTCTTCATCATCATCTAAGATAAGCATTATTTGGGATAAATCTATAAAATTGAAACTAGGGTGATTAAGAGATAATTAATCTTTCATAAACTTGGAAGGAAATAAATCTAGTTTTTTGGTATCCCCCTCATCAATTTTAGCATGTAGTTAATTTTCCAGGTGTAATGCCACTTGGAACATTTTTTTTAAAGACGGGGGAAATAGTGGGTATTGTAGATTCTATTCAAATATGAGTCCATACATTTTATCTTTCACATAAAAGGACTACAATATTTTTTATAATTTGTTGATTTCCTTTTTGGCAAATGGTATATCAATGTAAAAATGAGTTTCCAAAAAATTTAAGAATGAAAAGTTCAATAAAAAGTCTCCCTCAATAAATTCAAATTTTATTTTCATTGTAAGGTAAACTAGATCAAAGAATATTTTTTAATATTAAAAAATTGATGGTCTTCCAATTCTTAAAAATATCCATCTTACTCTTGAATATCTTTCTGAACAAATACCATGGGAACTAATTCGTCATCTTCACGATTTCTCTTAGATTGTGTATATTTTAATTAACACTAGAAAATAGGTTCTTCATCTCCCCCATTCTCGGTAATTTACCTTAATTTCTTCCCGCACTAAGATATGTTTGTTCATATGATCCCATTTATTTATCTATTCTTGAATCTCCCCCTCGATTGATTTCTTATTCTTGACTTCCTCCTCAACTATAATAGTTGTGCATTGGTTTATGTCTGTGTTTCTCCTACCTGGGAACCTATGGGAATGTAAACTAGGTATATTCAAGGAAATCAAACAAATAATGGTCCCACTATAGTAATTATTCAACTTGGATAGAAAAGAGTGTAAAAATAACACCAAAAATAAAAAAAAATAAAAAACTTATTATAGTTGTGTTAAAGATAGTGAAAAATTAAACCTTCTCCTTGAAAATGACACCATGTCAATCACACTGTTATCATGGGTTGTTGTTAAACAATATTTCTATTTAATCTTAGTACAACCTAGTGGCTGAACATGTACATCCCTAAAGTAGTAGGTTTTTGGAGTTTCATTTACCATAGAACTTATGTATTTTGGTTTTTGTTCTATTGATTTTTCAAGAAAGAGGAAAAATGAGGTAGATTCTTTGATGAATGTAGGAATGAAGTAAAATGTAAAATAATGAAAGTATTGATGAAAAAAAGGGAGACACCTATGGATTCAACTTTTTTATCCTTACTTGTATCACAAACTTAACCCTTCAATCCTATTATCTCTGTATACCAATCAGCTATGCATGGTTGTACTATTTAATTGTGTGAATGAAAATCACACTCAATGAGAATATACTAATTGATTATCTCATTACTCTATAAAATGGGTCAAAACTTTGATCCCATCCTTGATTCACATCACAACTCCCATCATACAAAATTTATCCATACATTGGGAGAGGAATGAGTGTTTAGTAGTATGAAATAGAATCCCAATGTGAGATATGTGAGGTATTATTGTCCCTCAACCACTCACTATCAAGAGATCCTCATGAAAAATCAAAATGAATTGGGTTGGGTTCTTAGACTTTACATCACTAGTTTTTATTTGATGAGTGAACCATGAGTTAGTCTCTCATCATTGATGAGATTTTGAGAGATTTTAGGACTTCATAGTTGTTGAAAACGCAAAGAATTAGACAAGAGATGGAACATCATTGAAGAATTATAAAAAAGAATTGAATTAAAATGTATACATGAAGAAATTAATTACAGTCATAAGATGTTGAATGATGTTTAATGGGAGAAGGTGTCGTATATTAAATGGTATTGAGGAATATTTTTCATTCATCTCATTACCTTCAGTATAATGGCCATTACCTTTTGAGTTAGATGAGTTCCATGTGTCACACTTGATAGTTGAGATCAATTTAGATAGAAGTATCTTTTTTCCATGATCATAATATATACTCATACGAATGGATGACTGTCAGGTGGACATATTGACAGTTTTGATTTCATAAAATCATCAGTAAAGTCCTTTGAATATAGTATTCTCCTCCCATGATTTAGTTTTTTACTCCTTCAAATGGATGATCACCTTATATAAATTTTGTTGAGGTATTCCATAATTTTCTACACTAGTGTAATGTACACCTACATAGATCTAGGTTCTTTAAAAACCTTGACATATCCCATTGAAACACTATAGCTATCCTTATGTAAAAATGAAATAAACTTACAATATTGTTTGATCTTAGATCAAGCCAAAATATGTGACTTATGGTCTTTCCCATCCGCCAGTCATAGCTTGGATCGAGAGTATTTGATCAGAAATATGTGTGGAATGAGATTCATCATTGTATTTCAGGTGCACATTCATCTATGAGAATGGTTTGTCTTCTTCATCAAGAAATATGAAAGGGTGCATCTTAAATTGTTGTGGAGAGCTTTACAATTCTTATATTTTGTCATCTTCCATCATGGATTGAGAATCTTTATCATCCATTAAGATATTCTATGTTCATTTTTATTTCATTAGAGATCCTATTTTGAGATTTTCTAATCCCAAAATTCCATCATTTTTTATTCTGTGAAAAGTTTCCCCATCAAGTATGAGAGAAAACACAGGTGTAAAGATCTCATTAATGAACCCCTATTCATCAATCATATGGAGTAAAGAACCCAGTGGAAATAGCATCAATATTATGTAGTGTTAGTTTCATCATACAAATATTGGGATCATCTTCACTATAATGGGGCTCATGAACATGGGGTTCATCTCTCAAATATTAGGTTCTTGAACCTAATGATATACTTAAACATGGGGTATGTTTTCAAAAAATTTGGTTCCAAAATATAATGTTCCACTTCAACATGGGGTTCAACTTCCAAATGTGGGGTTAAATAAACATGAAATAAACCCAATGGTCATTATCATTTGTCCTATTTGTAAAGCTTTCATTAAAAATCATATTTCTATCCAAATAAAAATTATGTTTGAAATTCACAAAGTCACAAAAAGTCACAAAGAAATCACTAAAATACTGAGGATTTTATGTAAATTATGGGGTATTTTTAATAAATAATAGACATAATATTTTCAAATTTTCATATCACATTAGAGAGTGGGAGGATGGGGTATTCAGTCATATATATCCTCCCCATCATGAATATTAGGGAAAAACCCATCAATATCTCTAGGTGTCTTTTTTGTTATCTAAATCTGGTGAGGTGCATAAGAAAAACACAATAAAATATAGGTATCTAATAGTATCACACTAGCCCATGTCTATAGGTTCACAAAAGAAACACCACCACATCCACCATCAAGAAACTGCTAATATCACACCAACAATAACTACCTATAATATAGAAAAACCAAACATAATCATCACACAAAGGGTCACAACTTGGGATCCATTTCCTATTATTTTAAATAATAGTTCATTCCCAAAGCTTTAACCATTTAATTATAAATTTTAAATCTACACCAATTAACTCATTGCAATTTTATTATATATGTTGATATTACTCAATTATTTCCAAACCATTACAAATAAACCACCATATCAAGCCACTGCATCATAATCAAGGACACTAATTCATTAACAACCAAGACCACCAATCCTCACACAACCAAGGCCACCAAGATGAACATAAACAAAACCACTAAGCCACAAACAACCAGTCAAGAACAGGACTTGAATACTCAAATTAGACATTTCATTTTATGAATTTAAATAATTATAAATTTAAATACTATTCTCAAATATATAAAACACTACAAGGAATTATTCTATATTAAGTATATAGCATGAAAAAATAGAAATCATGGAATGTTGACATCCACTTATAGATCACACCATCCCTTTTTAGTTTAATTAGTCTATTTATTTACCTTCATTATGAAAATTCATATAATTCACCCAATATAAATAATAATCATGATAATCTCATAGATTCTCATAAAATAGAGATAAATAAAATCCCGTACCTTAAAAGAAGCTACTCAACTCACTGTGAAGATCCAAAGAAAGAGAGGATGAAACACTATTCCATATCCACACAAGGAATACTTAAATAAATATAGAGTGTAATGATGTATTATCAAAATCGTATCCCAAAAAATACCCAACCATAAAAAAAGTATCTACTGTGAAACCTGTGATGAAACAAAGAAGAACTCGAAGAGAAAAGGAAGAAGTACTCACCCAGAATCACCAATATCAAATATCCAGAAGCCAGGATGAAATCCAAACATCATAGGATATTTGGGATCCCAAAATAAAATAGGTATTTCATGAAGTTTTATAATAATTATGGGATAATGAGGGAAATTGGAGGGAGTCTAGAAGTTATATATATCCTAGAAGTCACCTGATTCATGGTATGAATGGATGGTTTACACAATGAACCTCATGCATTTCACATCTACCAAAAAACAAGGTTCTAATTCCAACAAACCCAAGAGGGGTTTCACATATTGAATTTAACATTTCTTTCTATGAAAGATTTTAAGAAAAAAACACCAAAACACCCTCACTATCATTCATGTCAGGAATGAAATTTCACACCATGAACTGATCTTGAATTGAAATTATAAAACCATGTCTCTAAAGCTATAAATGTTCATTCACACTATAAACCAGTGATTAAAAATGTGAATCACCACCTATAGTTATATATTCAACTAAAAATACTCTTCTACTATCCTCTATCCCATATCAAGTCTCTCAACACCGCCCAAAAGTTACAAAATTAATGGCATGGGAGGGTTTAGGACATTACATTAGATACCTATTAAATTATTATCTTCCTAGGGAATAAAGACCAACCAGAAAAAGAAAACACCAATCACCAAAACCCACCAAACACACCCCATGGGAGATACCTCTTAAATAAGGATGAAACCATACCTCAAAACATAATAATATGATCTCAAAACCTAACAAACAGAATCCAGAAAACCACTACAAAATTATAACATTAAAACATCAAAAAAATCAGAGAAAAAATTGATCTGGGTATGAGGCATGAATATGTGACTCATTATCCCAAGTACTCTCCTCCAGAACACCATTCCTTCATAGGACTTGAGACAAGGGGATAAACCACCATCACAGCACCTTCTCTCGGTGGTCTTGAACCTCAATTGGTAATTCCTTGAACATCCAATTCTCCCTAATATCAACCCCCGGTCAATGATGTTGGAATAATTATGAATTTTTCAATGATGTTGGTAAATGTGGAATAAATTAAAACTGTTTCCACCTATGGGGGAACTAAAACAAATAATACAACTCACAAACAATCCCCAACACCTCAAAGGGTCTAAAAAATTAGATTGATAATGTTCTTCCCCAACCAAATATCCATTACGTATGTTTTAGTAAAACCTTTAGGAAAATATTTTCCCTAACCTCAAACTCAAAAGGCATCCACAATCGATTATAATTAGAATTCTAGAGGTCCTAAACCACCTTCATCTTGTCACAAACCACCCAAATATTCTTTTTTGTGCTCTGCACCACATCAAGACCAAGAAACACTACCACCCTAATATTAGTTCATTTTATGGGGGATTGATATAACCTCCAATAAAATGTCTCAAAGGGGGACATATGGATGGATATGTTATTATAAGAAAACTTAATCATGGTAGTTGTTGCACATATGATCTACTAAAATCCAAGGCATGTTCCAGTGGTATATCATCTAGCATCTAGATGGTCCTCTCTATCTTCTCATCAGTCTAGAGGGGTAAATTACTGCTAAGGTGTAAGTGATAGCCAAAGGAATGTTTTAATACCCCCCCTCGTATTCATAAAGTAAATTAAGGTTATTAATCTGAAATGATGATCCAAGGACATCCTTGGAGCCCCACAAAATCATCCACATGTCATGTCACTAGAAACTAAATGGTACTTGACTCTAGGATCACTATATAGTGGTAAAACATCATAAGTCAATCCATAAACACTTATATACCATTATATACCCCATAATATTGGGGTACCATGATGAAAAAAAATCCATCAAGATTCCCTTCAACTTTAACCCAAGGACATCCAAAAGTTGTAGTAGACCACCATGGACATGATGTTCTACCTTCACCAAATGGAAGACCAGGAATCATGCCACAAAATCTTCCACCTAATTCTTCATTCTCGGCCACCAAAACTACCTCCTCAAACCACAATACATGTTATATATGTTGGGGTTCACCGCTAGAGGTGAGCTATGAAACTCAAATATGACTACCTCATATATCACCAATAGAAAGAACAACCTTCCTTAGAACATAACCTGATTTTTTTCATCCTATGACCATTCAATAGGAGCATCACCATGAATGTCCCAATCAAAAATAACCATTACCTTCGAGTCTCCCCACTGAGACTTCTTTTCTCATTGTAAAAAAGATGGCTCCACCATAATTTGGAACATGTATCCTTGGCCATCAATCACCTATGATATGAGGTTCAAAGAAATTAAATCCTATACCACCATCTAGGTATCGTCATTTTCTCAAACAACTCACTAAAAATTCTTTCTCATCACATCAACTATGATTCACCATCCCTTTATGGATTAAAATTCATAATAATTACATTTTGTAATTAAACATATAGAGAAACTACTATAATATTATATAAAATGTAAATTTGTTCTTGTTCTCACTCTGTAAGAGTAATTATAACAACATATCTTCTGTAAATCCATTTACCCAAAGTAATCCATTGTGACAGGATCATGGGTGACCAATACTATCAGAATATTATAGCTAGGTATTATAAAATTCAACAACTTATTACAAAATATATTTCATTTCAATAAAACCCTTTAATAAAATTTTATTTTTTTACAAACCCTTTCATAATATCTATATACCATTCAATAGGGTATATCAATTTATAATGTATAGCATCACATAGTTGGATCTCTCCAACCATGTGAACTATTAAGTGAACAATCATATTAAGTAATTTCATTATGAAATACGTTTCCAAATCACTTAATATGAAAATAGTTTTATTTTTCATAGTTTTCAACTTTTTTAGGTGTATAAATTTCATATATAAAACATAGAAAATAGAACAAATATTGGTTAATGTGTATAAAAAAATTTAGGCATAATGAAACATAATGTTATAGTAATTAAATATTATATCAAAAAATGATATTCAGGTGATTTAACTCTTTAACTTCAAATCAGTTATTGATATGATATTCTTTATATTTGATGAATTCCCCTCTGAAAACATTACATTATTTAGATAGTTTCAGAACTAATATCTCTCTTTACTAAAAAGTATTTAAGATATTTTAGGAAAATGTAATCCTTTCACCCTCCACTAGTGTCAACTATTACATTCTCCCAATATCAGTAATGTTGAACCTATCATTAATGACATTTTTTTGTTAGGTTCATTTAGTAAAATGTAAAAAAAACTATCACATATATATTTTCTCTATATCCATGACATCAAGAAAATTTATGATGTAAAAAAAATTCTAGTATAGTAATTCAAAAAAATAAATATATTTTCCCTAACATTTTTTTGTAATATTTTTTGGAAGATGTTTTATTGAATCCATAGACAATATTCATTAATTTCTTGACTGTTGATTCCCCATTTATAGAGATAGTGATGTACATTTTTCTTTACTCCCATCAAATTATGTCATCCAAGATCAGTATTTATGTTTTTAGTGTAAAAATTTGTAATTTTTTTAAAACATAGTCTCATGGAATTTTTGAACCTAACTATGTGTGTACATTATTTAGAGATGGGACACTATAAAATTCATTTAATGTTATATTCTGAAAATTTTAAATAATAAAGAATGCAATTTATTGTCCCATACAACATGGCTCTCAAAGTGAACTCTTCACTTCTATGAGAATCATAAAATGTAACACATGTATCCCACATAAATTTCCGATCATCGGTTAATATATCCAAATAAACATCAATATCATTTACATATTGTTTTGGTCAAGATATAATCAAATACAACATACTGTATTTTCACTTCATGTATAAAGATGGTGGAAATTTATAATTAACCAATAGAATTGGTCTTATATTACGATTATTAATTTATACACTAAAAGGATTCACTCTATCTATAGATAGCTCAAGATGAAGCTTTCTCAACTCATTTCCAAATTCCAGATACTCATGAACAGTCTTATTCCACTAAGGATTGTGTGTTGGGTGGTGTAGTGTCCTATATTTAATTCTTATATTTATGTTCCACATAAATTTTCTAGTGATATAATCACATCCATATAACCATATAAAACATTAAATGACTAGAAAGTACCCTACAATTTTTAAATGATTTGTTTTATCATTATTGTGTCAATCTACACCACACTTATGAGATTTTTTAAGTGATTCATGGCCTTTATGAAATAATATACAGTCATTTCAACAATCATGTATTATTTATTATATCATACCCATTAAACATAGAATTCATTTAGAATCATATTATCAATAAGGAAGATAATTTTATTCTGGTAACACAACATTTTGGAGAACAAGTAGTTCTTTAAAGTTGGTTTAACTTCATGTGCTACGATTTTTAAAATTATATATCATTAGAACAACTGAAAATGTTATATATTTAGTACAACTTGTATACAATATACTCTTTTCACAAATATTTAACTTCTAAAATAGCATTGGGTAATCCTAAACATCATCTTAAATTGCCAATTTCATTTCTTCAATACAATCTTCATCATCATTTATATTTATAATCATATCAGATGATTTATATATCATAGTATCATCCCAATCAGTATCTACATTTAGTTCTTCCCTAGTTTTTGTCTAATATTTTAAACATTCATTTATTTCGTGACAAATCAATTGTTCTTCTAACTCATTTGTAATAATGTTTCTTGAATAAAAAAACATAAACATGGAAAAGGATTTGATATGATTCATATGAATGATTTATTGCAAACATGATGAACTCTCTAAATCAATCCACATGATCCATTGTCATATAATTAGCATCCATATATTTTTTATTAATATCCATCCTATTTGGTTTAACAATATTTATATTTTTTAAAATAAATACATAAAGATACACATGGTATGCATATAATATATCATTTTTTATATCCTTAAATTATATAAAGTAAAAAATTAAAAAATATAATTATAAATTCTAATGTATACATATATAAATTATATAAAAGAATAGATATGAAGGCAATGTTTTATAACACAATGAAAAATATATACATATAATGAAATCTATGTTTTGGAGTGAATTAACTATTCTTTCTTGGTGCAGATTGCATTCCCAGTGTGAAATAGTTAATTTCATGTACAATATGATGATATAATGTGATGGTTTTTTACATGAAAAATCAAGTATTTCAATATAATATCAACTAATATTAATATATAAATATATATACACTCATTTATATACACATATATATAAATAATCAGACACACATATATATATATATATACTTATACATATAGAAACAAATGAAAGAGATAGACACACACACATATATATTTATATATATAATAAAACATCATATCTCATGTCATGATTCTATAAAAAACCATTAATCATACTCTTCAATCATTCCCAATTAAAATATATTTGTTAGCATCACCTAAACCATAACCCAATAAATAATATTAAATCCATTAATACTTATAAGGCCTATACTTATTTATAAAATTACTGACATTGACTTCTTATATCTAAATTATACAATCTTTTAATTCTCCACCTAACTGATAAATTCACTCTTCATTATGTGGATACCAAATGTTCTTTAATCGATAAAAACCATTTTCATTCCAATGAACCCCATTTAAATTTTCATTTAATATCAAATAAAAATAATTTTTTTTTATAAATATCTATCTATAGTATATTTTCTAATACAAAAAATAGAAATAAAATCCTCAAATTAGTAAAATAAAGAAATATTGGAGAACCAAAATGGAAATCATCCTGAAAGAGTTGATTCATCAAAAAATAGGGAAGAACCATAAAAAACTGTTTATAGACAAGCCTATTTGGGAATAACCGTTACAAAAAAATAGGGGAAGATAAAATCAAAAAAATATGAAAAATGAATGAAAGATCAACTAATAATCCTTAAAACAAGTTTAAAATATCATACCTTGGGTTTGGTGATTATACTTGTCGAGAGAATTGAGTTCGGATGCTGTAGTGGTTTAATTTCATGAGAGATTGAATGTGGCATGAGGGGAGAATCGATATATTAGGGTACTTTTTAAAAAGGGTGAAGTGTTTTATTTTCATAAAAGCGGTGATAAAATCCCATTTTATCAGTGTTATACTCATAAATAAAGCATCCATTTCTACTTTCTCAGCACTAATAAATTAATACCATTATTAAAACTAACAATTATGATAAAACTAGTATTTATGAGTGCCATTTTTGGCACTGATAAAATATACTTCTATCAATGTGTAATCTAGCACCCAAAAAATGTAAAAAATGGATAAAATGGATAAAATGAATAAATAAATAATATTAATTATATAATTAAAAAAATTAATAAAAATTTAATAATCTAACTATTTAAATTAAAATAATATTCAAAAAATTAATTTAAATAAACTAATAATATAAATTTAATCATACTGAAAAAACTAAAAAGATCAATCATATCAATTGAAAAATAATGAAAATATTAAAACATCAGAAATAAATATTTATAGATAAATACTAAAAAATGAATAAATTATATAATTATTAAAAATTAATAAATAATATTAAATGAATGAATATTAAAAATGAATAAATAAAATTGAATAAAATACAAAAATATTAAAAAATTGAATTTAGAACATTAATTTCATAAATTAAAAACTCATAAAAATAGTTAAAAAGAATAAATAAATAATATTAATTATATAAATAACAAAATTAGTAAAATGAATTAAATTAACTATTTTAATCACAAAAATAATAAATTATTCATTTAAATAAATTAATTATATAAATTTACAACATGTGAAAAAATATTAAAACTGGATAAATAAAAAATGAAGTAATATTAATCATATAAATTATAATCATATTGAAAATATTAAAACTCAGTAAATAAATAGGTATAAATAAATATTAAAAAATGAGTAAATTTCAAAAATGAAAAATTTAAAAAAATGTTAAAGATGAATAAATAATATTAAATGAACGAATACTAAAATTGAATAAATTTAATTGAATAAATTAAAAAAAAAATTGAAAAAATTGAATTCATACCATTATTAACATGAATTAAAAATACCTAATAATTAAAAGAAATTAGTAAATAAATAATTATAACATCTCATAGAACTATGGGTCATTGTTTTGAGACAGAATTTGAACCTTTTCATCAAGTGAGTGCTTCTATTTTGAAACTAGAGACTCAAAATGGGATCGTAAGAGTTTGGAAAACCTTAAAAGGTGTTTTTGGATGTGGTTTGATGCCTCGTAGGTGAGACGAGTTCTTGGGAGGGTGTCAGAGGAAGGATGGGTGACCAGACTACTAAAAACTACAGTAATAGCCCATTTATGGTGTGAATAGGTATTCATGTGTTGCAAGTATTAGGGAAAGGGGGAAGATCCATTTTCATAGTGGTTCATGGTTTGAACCAAAAGTTTGTGTCGTGAATGGTGTAACCTATATTTTTTAAAAAATATGGGTCTGGCCTCTTTGGGGGGTCCACTACCCTAGGTTTTATGGTGAGACACACATGAGAGGTCCAAATCAAATGGATCTCCTCTCCTTTCAATCCTCCTTGATGTGAGGTGGTTCATAGTGGTGTTTTGTAATGATTTTAGGTTAGTTTTTTATTCGTTCTTATTTCCCATCACTATACATTTATTTGGCTGATTTTTTTTAGATTTTTAGTTTTGATTCCACCATAGCATGATTGAATCAACCTAATTAGATGGGTTTTCAGTGTTTTATTGCTAGAGGAGGACCTGATGTGTTTTTAGTGCATTGTTCATCATTATTTCTGTTAAGGGAAGATCCTACCCTATTTTATTTATGTTTTTTTTTAAATTAGATGAAATTTATAGTTTTATAGGTGAATTATGATAGGCCTTTTGGAAAGTATCATTCTAGGGTGTTTCATGGACCTTTTGTGGGCGATTGTTTGAGGTTTTGATTTGATTTTTATGTCTTTTGAGTATTCCATCAGTTATGCCTATATTTTTAAATTACATAAGTTATTATAAGTTGTTATTATAAATTATTTTTGTTTCATGGTGTGATGTATGAGTTTCGGATTTTATACATGTGTGCGATAGATTCGAATGGACTTTTCCAAGGTATTGTGGAGCTTGGATTGGGTGGTAACTCCTCTATGGCGGTTGGTGGTGTAACACCTCATAATTTTGTTTCTCATATGTTAAGACTTATTTCCATATTCTCCTTTAGTTTTTGGGTTCATCCATACTTGTAAAAAAATTATTGGATATTGATTAGATTTTTGGGTGTTTTAAATCATATTTGGTTTAATACGGGATACACCATGGCTGTTGTACAGGCTATGGTGGTCTCTAATGTTCCCTTGTAAACAATGGTCTAGGTGAAATGGGGAAAGGGAAAGGCATGGACATAGGCATGGAGAACTTGGGGGAAACCTCTAGAACATAGCCATAACAACCTCACTAGGCATGTGGTTGAGTTCATGATAAGGGAAAATAATCAAGATCTCGATAACACACCATATTAGGTAACTATGATTGGAAATATGTTCCAGTGTTCTTGAGACCGCCAAAGTCATAGTGGAGGTTGTGGTGATAGTTTTGTTGATTTATGAACAGTAAAAAATATTTCATTCTTCACATATCTCAGTTATTTAAAATGGTAAACACATGTAACTTCAATTAGGGGTACTAAATGTTATTTTATTATAATTGTTCCCTTTATTAATAAAATAATGCTCCTTCCCATTATCGTTCCATGGAATTAAATGAATTCCAGATGAGTTCCAAATGTTTTCCAAAGGAACCTAAGGTGAACCCTTGAATGATCCTATTTGAAAACCACCAAATCATGTTGATTACTTCCTTTAAGTGATTTTTTCATTCTGATGTAAATATTTGGGTATCTTGGTCCCTCTTCTTTAATCATTGTTCTAGGGGTGTCATGTTCTTCTCCATTAACCAAACCTATATTGAGTGAAGTTGGATGTTTTTAATAGGTGTATTGGTTTAGATCCAATACTTTTGGATTTTTCCATCTTGAGTCTCATTCTATAACCCTATTTAACTTGGTAGGGAATTATTTCTAGGTACCCTTTATGTAATAGTTTTATCTGGTGATACAGAGAAGATATTTGAGAACTAACTCTTGGTAAATCATGATGTTGATGTAATAAATCTTAAGGTAAGAAGTTCCTGAACATATACTGGTCATTTATATGATTTTTTTGTTGATATAGTGTTGTGTTTGTATGTTCTTATGGACCATTTTTTGTGTTTGATCACATGTGTGTGCATGTGTATCTTATGAGACCATATTTGATGGTTGATCATAAGTGTGTGTATGTGCAGCTAGTGTGACAATGTTTGAGTGTGATCACATGTGTGTGTGGGTGTGGGTGGCTATATATACTCATGATTGTTATGATTATTGTACCTATATGTGTTGTGAATTTTGTGTGAGATGTATAGACATTGGAGTATTTTTTTATCATAGCGAATGACATGTGAACCATCGTGGCATGGATATCTATTAAAGGGGTTGTGTGTTTACATGTGATATTGATAATAGTGGACCAAAAAATTGATAGGTTCATAATATACATGAGGCATGAGGAAAGGAAATTTCTTGATAAATTGAACATATGACTAGAATCAAGTTAAAAATAGGGTATGATGACCTTGTTGTCTGACCTGTGAGATTTACAATGTTCTAGAGTCCTATTGATCAACATGAGACTCATTACCCATGTGGCTAATGTGATTCATTGGCCTTGTTAATTCTATAGGATACATGTGGTGACCTTATTGTTGAATCTAGTTTATGCCTTATGTTATAATCATCCATCCATAATGGAGATGAAGTAGGTACATCCTAGGTTTGTGGTGGCTTAGTCAGTGCACAATATCTTGATACATTATTGTTTGTTATTTCTTGAACATTTACTTATTTTCATGTAATACACTCTTATACAAATTTAGTTATATTATGGAAACATTGGTGGTGTCCTACTAGGTTTATACTCACACCCTGCATGGGAATCTTGATGTCTGTGCGGACTTCATGATCTGGGATATAAAAAAGGGAAATTCCTCAATTATAAGGAACAAAGTGGTAGAGAATGGTGTTCAAAGGTAGTATTAGGAAGGACTCTATAGTGATAACATAGGTTTTTATTTACATACCTATCTTTCTCATGCTCTTATTTGGCCTATAAATTTGGGGAGACTAGGTTTATTATTCTATATTACTTGAGACACTTTATATTCCATTTTTTGAAGAATTTATTATTTATTCCATTGAATTATCTTATGTTACTATTTATATGTGACATTTAGTAATACTGACGTCATAGTCTCCCCACTAAAGGCATTTGAACCACCACTTCTAGTCTAAACCCTCTTTCATAGGGGGAGGTGTGCATGAGGCCATGTGTCACATTGGATTGAATATGATGATTCGGGTTAAGGGGTTTATAAAATGGTATCAAAGGATAAAGTTTTATTTATTTACATTATTTTGGGGTTATGGTAGAAAAGAGATAGGTTGTGTGGAACTCGAGTAGTAGAGGTATCATGTGCATGGAAAGATCATGTGTAATGGACCTCTTTGTTACTGATTATAGGATTTTTATTACTATTTTATAGGTCTTGAGTGCATTCATGCATCATGAGTAGGCACATAGGATCACATGTCACATATATATATATATATATATATGCCTATTTAGTGTTGAATGTAAATGATTTAATTAAATTCCTTGATGTGTGATAACTTTTTGGTGATATATCTCTATTCTATGTGGTTGTGATATATCGATTCTAAATATTTATTTTTAATTGATCATGTTGTTGTGTTTTGTTATATATATATATATGGTTGTGACAAACATGAAGGTACAAAGATACTAGATTAGTACTATGAGGGTTATTCCTTCTTATTCTAGGTAGCCTCTTTAGATAGTTTACCAAAGAAATCCATTGTATTTGACTTCTAACTACTTAGGTTTTTCTTGTAAGTATGTTTTTTTGGCATTCAAAAACATTCTTTTGGAATTTCTGAAAATTACACCTTAGAAATTCTTGACTGGACCACTTGGAGAAGAACACTCCCACAAGGGAGGGAGTTATAGCTCCACCACAAGACATGCAGAAGTATGTATATGCATCTTATCTAATGGTTTGGAAAAAATTTCCACATTAACCAAGATTATTCATATTATTTATTATTTATGTTAAGGGAGTTTCCAATAATACAGTCAACTATGCTCGGTACATTAAGCTCTATCACCCTCCATCCTTCATAGGCATCAAAGGATCTCAAGACACTTAGGACTAGATTTAAATCATTGAGAATATATTTGATCTAGAGGATAATATAGAGGACTATTGAGTGAAGATAACTACTTTCATTTTTCAAGGAACTTCTAGGAGGTGGTGGGGTGTTATGAATCAAGTTTAGAGACATCAAGGTCTGGCATGAACAACCTTCAAAGACCTCTTATTAAAGGAGTTCTTTCCAAGTATACTGAAGATGGACTATGACAACCAATAATAAATTATATAAAGTGAAGATTTTATTTTCATGAAACCATATTGAAATGTAATTTTTAATATTTTATGTTAAAAAATTATAATTTTATATGATGAATGTTGATTTTAAACATACTATGTCAATATAAGCCTAGAATAAATTTTTTCAGTTTTCCCAGAGAAATAAGATTTTATGAATAATTAAAAATATAGTATTTAACTCGTCCTAATTTAATTTATAATAATGTGTTATAATATTTATAATTAACTATGTATTTATTTTCAATTTTATAGAAATAAATAAAAGACCATTTGGAGGTAAACGGTTATTTTTCAGAAAAATGTTTTTAGGTGCATAATGTTCTTCCATTTTAATTAATTAAAATATTATATAATTATTTAAATCAATAGATTATATATCTAAATATATGAATTTAAATCCATATAATTTTTTTTACTAGCCATGGAATTAATTTAATATCATCTAATGATTGCAAAATGTATTTTCTTGAATGCCTTTTTTTCGTCACATTTTACGTGTTTATTTTTTAAATAACTTATACTACTTATAAATATAGAAATTGATAAAATGTTTTAAATATTTAGAATCATTGTGTAATATTTTTTAATGAGGTTACTTTCTCTTTTTTAATTATGAATAGTGAAAATAGAAAAAATTGGTTACCACGGTTAAAGATAAATTGGGTTTAAAGGGTTAAAAATAATGAGATGAGGATTCTAGATAATAAAAAAACTTAATTAAACTTAACTATATGGTTTTATTTTGACCATAAAATTATAACCATAAAATATGAGTCATTTTGGATCCCTTTTTGTTGAGTAAGATATTGATATATTTTAATCTTTTGAAAAATTCTACATATATCCTCTCCCTCGTTTATAAAAGGGAACCTCCACCCCTCTCTTATTCAAACATCTTGGGCCATTTAGCTTGAACATAGCATACCAAAATCTATCTAAAATATACATATCAATGATATATAGGTTATTGTATCCCCAAAACACTTACCCAATGGTCATTAATAGGACATCTAAAGGAGCTCTTTCAAATAATAGGTAATCATATTAACTGAACACTTTCATTTTTTCTTTTAATTTTACCACCTTAAATTATGTAACAAAAAATAAAATATAATATCACCAGTATATAATATATATAATAATATATTATTATATTGATAAAATAATATTTATCCATCTTCTTCTTCATCAAATGAGAAAAAAACCATTCCTCTTGTGTACGGTGGACTATCACCCCACAAACTGATATAATTAGTTTTCCATAACTGCCTCACATGGATGGTCATAATGATAAAAATAAGGAATATATATCATATTTATGACATAAGTATTATTCTATATATATAATATTTTATTTACTTACTTATCCTTACAGTCATTAAAAAAATACAACATCACTCGTGCATACATGTGGACTACCACCTCCACAAAGCATTGTGATTCATTTTTCATGACCTATTTTTATGGATGATTCTAAATATGTATATAATGAATACGTATAATTTTTATTTCAATATTATAATTATTAATTTGATATAACCATGATCATTAAACAATTATTGTAACCTTATAATCAAAACATACATACAAACAAAGCAATTAACACCCAAAACAATGATAATAATGAAATATTGTTAAGAAACGGGTGGTAAGATGTTATAAGTGGATCATATAGTTATTTATAAATTTATTTTATGTAATTAAAATAAATATTGATTTATTATACAGTAGTCTAAATCATGTTAAAATAAGTGGAAGCATGAGGTAAGGTATTGCATCTCAATTTCTACTCCATTGATAAATACTTGGTATTAAGTACCTATTTTCTTTTATGTGGTGTATATACTACCCCTAATATGTATATAACATAGATATATATTTATTCATGGTAATTAAAGTTTCAATTAAATTTTAAATTATCATAGGGTTACAATTTAAAAGTTTCTAATGAGGCAATAATTTATTTTATAATCTCTTTTCTTATTGCTAATATTTTCGTTGAAGGAATCATATAATTTATCATTCAAAAACTCCATAAATTTTCCTATACTCTATATATTTAATGATTTTCCATGATTTATTCTAAATTTTCCTCTCTTTTTAACAAGAATTAATTAAATAAATTTTAAAAAGGAAACCCAGTCTAATTTCTCTTTTTTATCAGGTATATTTTTCTTCAATTTCCATATTTCTAAAATTTATTTAGAAAATTTAATTTTTATTCACTCAAATGATTTATTGTGGAAATTTTATGTCATACTTGACTTTTAAAAGGATGGAAATAAATATATATAATGTTTTTCAAAGATTCATACTCAAACTTATTTACAGATATATAAAAATGAATGTTTCCTTTTAAAATATATGACTTCGATGAATTTTCCAACCACCATAACCCTTTTATATTATTTTTTTTATTATAAAAGTTTTAATGGTTTTAAAATGAAAAATATTGAATAAAATTTTATTTTAAATTATTCACTTACGTTTTCATCTATTCTCCTAAAGACATGATTTAATTATAAAACCTATATTTCGGGTAAAACGATGGTCAAATTTTATTAATTTTGTGGTCATTAAATTTATATTAAAATATTCACTTTCTTATGATCATCCTTAACCAGACGTTATATTTCTATTCTATGTCCATAATTTTTTTATCATGGATATTCTTATTTCTTAAACCGTATACCATTTCGACATGTGGTGTTTTACTATGAAAGTTATTTGATTGACTAAAGAAATATTGATATTCCATATTCATTACTAATTATAGATATTTATTGATAAGGCATATAATTTATGAATTAAATTGATCATTATATATATGAGGAATGCATTGGATAGTTAGTTATTAGTTGGGTATGATTATTGATAGACCCTTGATACATCAAAAGGACTCATGAGACAAATCAATTTTCTAGACATATTAAATAAGTTTTAGTGTATGCTTACCCATATTTGCAAATGACTTGGCATAAGGCCTTCATCAAAACATCTAACATTATGTATTTACTTCATTGATATTCCATTTATTATTATTGAACATATTATTAAATTGATATTATCCATGTATTCACTTCATACTCAAGCTATTGATTAAACTGAATGTGTTTTCAGTTATTTACCTTTTCATATATATTATAACTTATTGAAGCATGATAGATTCTATTATACACACCCCTTACTGGGTTTTGATATCATCCTTATTTTTCTCCATTCCCTAAGATATTAATAAAGAATATATGAGTGAGTTTCAAGGATATAAAGTATTTACTTTTACTATGTTTTATATTTTATTTCCAATATAATATGGGAATCATGTATGTGTCTAGTTATTCAAGACTAATAAACTGATCAATCCCTGGTGATGTGATTCTTTGTATCTTACAAAAATGTAATAAAGTAGACACTAACTTTGGGTTATTGGATTTGGGGTTGTTATAGTTGGTATTAAAGAAATTTCAGTTGAACCCATGTAAACTAGATTTAGGAAAACATTGATTAGAGAACATAACCCTATAATAGACACTGAGGACAATACTTTATATAGAATAAGATCACATTTTGTTGAAAAATCAAAGATTGTTTGGTTTTCCAAGAAAATAAATATATGTCTAGATATAAGTATGTGAATGTGGTTCTGGAACATATGGATATTGGGAAAAAACCATGAAAAGAGATGTTCGACTATATATTGGATATCATTCTGGTGCACTATGAATGGAACTTTTCTGCATGATTGGTTTGAAATTCCCAGGGGATATTATTTGTTTAATTCACATGAAATTTATAAACAATTATAAAATATTTATAATATTATTATGATTTAGGATATTCTTACAGAAATGAAGTTTATTATTTTGATATTATCTATTCATAATGTTTAAATGTATGTTAATTTTTATGCCAATTCTATAATATTTTTTAAAATTCATAATTTTAGGAGATAATTTTATTTACGCTATTTTTTTGAAATGTAACCTGGAAGAAAGAATGGTATGAATACTCATGGAAAAAATTTATATTTCCCTATTTAGTATTCCAATACAACTGGTGTTGGAAATGTAAATATCATTACTATATTAGGGTTGTTAACCTAGGTTATGACTAATAACTTTACGTATATGGAGCAATATGATGATCCATGGGATGATAAAGCTATATTGGATCATTTAATGTGAACGAAGCATCCATTTTTTAGTGAAAATACTATTATAGTGGTGTCTATCAATTGGATTAAGTCCCTTGAAAAGATATTCGTAGATTTGGGATGTAATGAAAGGGAAAAGGTTATACTATCAGTGTATTATCTTAAACATGATTATTATTAATTGTGTCCATTGATCAAGAATACTAGTGAGGAAGAACAAATAAAAACATATTGAATAGTGATATTGTAAAGAAATATTTTTTGAGAAATATTTCCCTCATGAGTAATAAAAATAATTGATAGTTCCCCATATTAATGAAAAAGGAAGTGAAAAGTGTTGCAGAGTGTGAGGTCACCTTTATAAGACTTTCTAGGTATTCTATGGATTTTATATGTTATCTAGAAATCAAAATTAACAATTTTTAATGGATTAAACCAATTCAATTAAAGTCATTGGTATTTAAAAGTTTTTCATCATATGAGGAAATAGTGACATTTTCCTTCAGTATAGAGAAATAATTTTCAATATCATGTATCTTCATCAAAAATAAAGAAAATATGAGTCCAACATATCATTGAGAAAAGGGGAATCCATCAAAGAAGAAGAAGGGTATGAAATAATTTCCATAATGGGAATTTATGGAAATAAACATCCTAGAAAATTCTTGAAGGGTATAGTAGTTTATTACAAGTGTAGAGATAAGGTTCTTCTAGATAATGAATTAAAGGGTGAGAAAGAAAATACTATTATCCATTACTTCAACAATAGAGAAATGGGGCATTGTTCAAACCAATATATCAAGTATTAATGGAATCTACCATATAAATGGCCAAGGGGAGATGGCCAAACTTATGTGAACATTAAAAATGATGATAAAATTCCTAAATATGTGGGGTAGGTAAATAATCTTAGTCTTATATTTAGTTAATGGTTTATTTGATTATAGATATTATCATTATTTTATATCTTTCATGTTTTCTAATAAAATTAGATATTTATCAAGCACTGTAAGAATGAAGTTGTTAGTTAAGACTCATAGTGTAAATATCACCACAATAAGGATATTTCAGTTAGTTCTCATTATGAAACATAAAATTGCCCAATTTTCATACTTGAATATTAAATATATGGTTTACATTTATATAATCCATTGTATAGATTAGATTTAAAATTTTAATGAAAACATATTTCCAAAGGAAATAGATTATGATTCATGATGAATATGTGGAATATTTTTACTTTAGAGGATAGGCTTCACGATCCAGGTCATGTCATTATCTAGTTCAAATAGTCATTCTAAATGAGATTCTTAGAAAAGAAGATAATTTTTAATATAGATATGGGAAATTAAATATTTACATTAAGGATGTTCCTATTGTACAGGAATAAATTGATGTATTTCTTGAGGAATTACATAGATATCCCCCAGAGGATGAAGTTGAGTTTTCCATCTATTTAATCCTTGATCCAAAACCTATATCAAGGATTTCCTATAGAATTTCCACTATGTAATTAGTGGATTTGAAGAAACAAATATATGAATTTTTTGATAAGGAATTTATACAATCTATATTTTCACCTTGGGGAGCCCATGATCTTTTCATTAAGAAGAATATAGATCTATGAGGCTATGCATTGATTATAGGAAAATCAAGGCTATAACTATAAATTACAAGTATCAGGATGACTTGTTCGATCAATATCAAGGAGATCAATATTAATCAAAGATTAACCTTCATTATTTGAATCATCTATTGTCAGTAAATAAGGAAGATGTCCCAAAGACAATATTTCATATGTGGTATGGACATTATGATTTTACAATAAGGACATTTGGATTAACTAATGAATACTCTATTTTAATGGATACGATAAACAAAATATTCAAGGAATATCTTGATAATTTGTTTTGATATTTATTGATGATATATTGTTTTAATATAAAATATATGAGGACCATGAGAATCGCTTATGGGAAATTATTTAGACATTTGTAGGAAAAGAGTTATATGGGAGATTTAGCATGTGTGAATTTTGGATATTGATAGTATATTTACTTGGATATATTTTCTCTAATGATGAAATCTCAATTGATAATTTAAAGACAATGATAGTCAAATAATGGTCTATACTATCAAACATAACTGAGGTATGTAGTTTCCTTGGATTGGAAAGTTACTTTTAGGGATTTGTTCAAAAAATCTAATTTAAAAACCTATTAACCAAAATTACATATAAAGGGGTTACGTTTATATGGGAAAAAGAATGTAAAGAATGTTTTGATGAATTTAATAGGATATTGGTCAATTATCTGATATTGAATTTACCATCAAGAAAGGATGTATTTGTTATATATAGTGATGCATCGAAGAAGGGACATGGTTGTGCCCTTATGTAGACTAATAATGTTATGTATTATGAATAAAGGTAGTTGAAGACTCATGAATAAAACTATCTAACCAATGATCTTGAATTAGAATCCATAAACTTTTATTTGACAATATGGATACATTGTCCCTATTGAGAAATATTTGATGGATATAAAGATCAAAGAGTATAAAATGTATATTTTCATGGAAATATCCCAATATGAGGAATATTCAATGGTTCAAGATACTCAAGGATAATTATTTCATAGTACACTCCCTGCTATGGAGTGAAAATAAGGTTGTGGATGCATTATGAATGAATGATTATGGAGTACTAACCAAAATGATGATTCGTGGGGATACTATGTTTGTGGATTTAAAAAATATAGACATGATAATCATTAAGGGTGGGAAATATCACATCTTTTTAAAATAATTTCCATATAATATTTTTTTTAAATGATAAAAAAATTTCATCCTATTATTGAGAATTTTCAAAAGAAAATTAAATCCTTGAATGATTTGAAATTGGAAGACTTCATTTATGATGATGGTGTTATAAAATTTTAAAAGAATATATGTGTTCCATAAGTACTTAAGTTGGAAAGGTAATTATTTTATTATTCTCATAGATTTAATTTCATTATAAACCAATTAGTACCAATAAGTATAGTAATTTGAAGGAATAATTTCGGTGGCATAATATAATGTGGTAAATTACAAATTATGTATCAAGATGTTTTGTTTTTCAATGAGTAAAGGATGATATATTGTATCCTAGAGGAGATATAAAACCTATACATATTCTTATGTCTAAATGGCATGAAATAAATATGTAATGTTTCACTAGATTTCCAAATACTCCCAAAAAGAATAATATCATACAAGATATTAGTAAGTACCTTACCAAATTTATTCATTTACTTGCTATAAGAGGATATTTACTTCTTGATGACCTTGTATGGATCTATATTAATGTATTTTTAAGACTTCATAGTGTAGTAATTTCAATTGTGTCTAATCATGATCACTGATATAAATAAAAATTCTATAAAATTATCTAGAAGTATCTTGATACTAAGCTTTATTTGAGCAATGCCTATCATCCTCAAACCTATAGACAGTCTGAAATAACTATTAAAACAATACAATACATGTTGGGGTCCTTATCAATTGAATTTAAAATTATTTTTTAACATCATTTATCTTTGGTGGAGTTTTTCTATAATAATATATTCCATTCAAGTATTCAAATGGCATCATATGATGCATTATATGGAAAGAGATATCATACTCCAACTTTTTAGAATAAAATTACTGAATGAAAATTTTTAGACCCATAAAATGTTTAGGAGATAATGATAATGATAAATACAATTAGAAACCATATTAAATAATATTAAAGCAATAAAAAGATATATGCTTATAATCAATGGAATTATTTGGAATTGGGAGATCACATTTTCTTGAAAGTATCTTCATGGAAGGGTGTTATAAGGATCGATAAGAAATGAAAACTATTCCCCAAGTGCATCAGGCCTTTTGAAATTATGGAAATAATTTGAGTTATATATTACTATTTGTAAATTACCTCAACAATATCTATATTACATGATGTGTTCCATATCTCATTTTTAAGGAAGTATATACCAGACCCAGTGCATGTTCTCACCTCTCAAGAAATACAATCAGGACCTGATCTATCTTACTATGAAGAGCCTATCCAAATTCTTGACACTAGGGAATAAGTGTTAAGGAATCATATGTCTCAAATGGTATTGGTACTTTGGGAAAATCTTAAAATAGAGGAAACAACATGGTAGCTTGAGGAAGTTATGAAGAATAACCACCCTCATTTTTTAGGAAAGTAATATCTATGAAAATTTCAAGTATGAAATTTTTGAAGGAGGAAAGAATGAAACACCCAAGATTAAATAATAATAAGTGAACATTTTATTTTTATGAAACAATAGTACAATTCACATTTTAATATTTTACTGCTCAAAAATTCTAATTTCATAGGGTTAATATCAATATAAAAATTACAATGTCAAAATAATCATTGGATGAATTTATTAAATTTTCCCTTATAAATGACTTTTTTAAATAAATAAAAATATATTATTTGACTAATAATAATTTTATTTATAATAATTTTTTATAAAATTTATAATTAACCGTATATTTATTTTAAATTTATAGAAATAAAGGTAAGGTCCTTTTGAGGTAAAAAAGAGATATTTTTCAGAAAACTGTTTATAAATGCATAATGTTTTTGTATTTTAAATGATTAAAATACTCTATAATAATGAGTAATTTATATGAAATTTATAAAATATATATCTAAACATGTTAACTTAAATATATATAATTATTATTACAATCCATATAGTTTATGTATGATCATTTTATGTGTGAAAAATACATTTTTGTGAAAAATCATTTTTTGTCATGTCTTGAGGGTTTCTTTTTTAATTAATTTTTACTATATAAAAGAAAAGAATTTTATAAAATGGTATCTATATTTTTAATCATCATGTAAAAAAATTTAATTGGTTCACTTTCATTTTTTTATTATGAATTTTAAAAATTATAAACATTGATTACCACGGTTTAGGGTAAAATGGGTTAAAAATAAATGTATAAGGCTTCAAGATAAGAAAAATCCCTTAATTAAACCTCATTGGTTGGATTTATTTCTCACATACCCTTAAAAACATAAAATATGAGTAATTTTTTATCCATTTTTCTTTAGTAAGACATTAATATATTTTATTCTTTAGAAAAATATCAAGAGTGTCCTCTCCCTCATTTATAAAAGGGAACCTCCTCCCCTATCTTCTATAAATATATTAATCCATTTATCGCAACCAAAACCTATAAAAAATTATCCCCAACATTCTTATCCATGTTCTAGAGTCTATTTTTTTCTTAAAAACAAACCCTATTATTCATAAAATCATTTCTAAAGGATCCCTTTCAAAGAAGAGGTAATCATCTTAACTGAACACTTTCACTGATTAGTCTTCTTTTACCACCTTATATTATATCCTAAATATTACAATATAATAACACCATTATATAACCTATAATAATATTTTATTATGTTTATGTAATAACACTTATCCATATTATTCTTCCTCAAATGAGAAATAAAACCATCACATGTGGGTATAGAGGACTACCGCCTCGTGAACCGATGTAATTTGTTTTCCATCACCACTTCACATGAATTGCCGTAATGATAAAACTAATGAATATAAATGATATTTATGAAATAGTTTTTATTTAATAAATTTAATATATATTTTTCTTCCTTACCTTTCCACCCATTAAAAATGATGACATCGTTCGTGCATGCATGTGGACTACCACTATCACCAATCGATGGGATTCATTTTTCATGAACGCATTTCACAGATGATTCAAAATATGTGTATAATGAGTATTTATGTATTTTATATCATGATTAATATTCTATATATGATATATACATGATAAATACATAAGTACCATAACTTCTAAATCAATACATATATAAAAGATAATGCATTTAAAACCCAAAACAATGAAAATAATGAAGGATTACTAATAAATGGGTTATAAGATATTATAATTGGATCATATATATTTTTATATTGTTATTGTATGTAATTATAATAAATATAAATTTATTATAAAGGATTTTAAATCATTCTAAACTAAGTATAAGTGTGAAGTAAGGGATTTCATCTCAATTTCCACTCCATTGAAAAATATTTTGTACTAAACACCACTTTTTTATGAGGTGTATATATTACTCATTTGAGGTATTTAATGTTATTATCTATTTATTAATCATATTTAATGTTTTAATTAACGATTACTCTCTCAAGGGGTTTCAATTTAAATGTTAGTGAAGTGGTAATAATTTATTTTATAATCTCATTTTTTTGGGATTGATTATATTTTCATTTAAGGAATATTTTTATTTATTCTTCATAAAATCCATATATTTTCTTATAATCTTGACATTTAATAATTTTACTTTTTGTATTAAACCTTTTTCTATATCTCTCTAACTTGAATCATGTGACGAAATGTTTAAAAGAAAATTTTCCCTTATTTCTATTTTTGATTAGGTATATTATTTTTCTATATTAATATTTTTTAAAAAATTTGAACCAAATTCCTTTTTATTTACTAAAATGATTTATTAAAGGACATTTTATTTGATAATTGAATTTTTCTAGGATTTAATAAAAACTTCCTCATTTTTTCTAAAAGGTTCATTTTTTACTTTCTTTTCAAGTATTCAAAAGGAATGTTTTTTAATGTATATAGATTTAATAAATTTTATCAATGCCATAACCATTTTACAACACGTATCTTCATCTATAAGTTTTCAATGGTTTTAAATGGAATATTATTTAATGAAATTTTACTTTAAGTGATTAAATTTCATTTTATTTCATTCTCATAAAGAATTTATTTTTATTAAAAAACTATATTTTTATGAATCGATAGTCATATTTTATTAAATTTTTGGTCATAAACTTTTTATTTAAACATTAACTTTCTTGTGATGATATTTCATCAGAAAATAAATTTCTTATACATTTCTATATTCTTTTTATAATGAATATACTTATTATCTAAACCATATAACATTTATAGATATAGTGTTCAACTTTGAAATTCATTTGATTGATTTGGGAAATATTCATATTTAGTATTATTTACTTAATATGGATATTTTTTTATATGGAATAATGTTTATGAATTAAATTAATCATTCATTATATGAGGAATAAATTAGGCACATAGTTACAAGTAAGGACTGATTATATATATCCCTTGATTTATTGAAGGTTCTTATGAGATAAAACAGTTTGATAACTATATTTAATAGGTTGTGTTATATAACTACCCATATCTGAAAATATCTTAGTGTAAGGCCTTGATCATTATGGACTATATAATGAATATCTTTCATTGAGAATTTAGTTAATTTTATCCATGAGAATTTTACATTAATATTATCCATCGATTCATTTGATGCTCATGTTATTGATTAAATGGAATGTGTTTTTAGTTATATAAATTTCCATATTGATTATTCATTATTTCTTCATTATAGAATCTATTATAATCAACCCTTCCTGAGTGTTTGTGATAACCCTTATTTTTTCCTTTCACTGGGATATGAAGAAGGAATATATAAATGAGTATCAAGGATGTGTAAAATTTACTTTTTTGTGTTTTATATTTTTTTTCCAATTCAAAATTGTAGTCATGTATTTATCTAGTTCTTTAATACTAAAAAACTAATTGATCATTGGAGATTTTATCCCTTGTATATTATTCTAATATATTAAAGTATATTCCAACTATGGTTTACTAGATTTTGTGTTGTTACCTGGACCATGTTCAAAAGTTCATGGAGCTTCAACAAGGATCGGTAATGGTATATTCTTACTTAGCATATTTTATAGAGTTAGTTTTCTTCAATACTCAATTGGAGAATAACTATGTGAAAAATTCCCACAAGTTTGAGATCATCATTCAACTAGATTTGAGGTGTTAGGTTTGGAGCTTCAACCTGACAACATATATTGAGGTTCTTCCCTTGTGCCTAATGACTAAGAATGGTTTGGAGGAGGATTTTTTTTAGGTATTATTTCGGACTTTAGTAGAATATATAAATACACTTCTAGTAGTAGGAAGATAAATTTTAAGTATTCACACTAGAGTGGTTTTAAATAGCAAGAAAATATCAGAGGTTTTATAGAATATTCTATGGTAGGAGGTCCTTAATGTTTCAATTGTATACTAAGTAATCATTATCATAAATTTTTCCAAATCTTCAGATCAATTTTCATTGGTTTGGTAAGATAACGTGTATTCAGTATTTTTGTTTGAGGTCATTACAGATAGGTTCTCGTAAAGATGCAGAATAGATGTGATCGGTGATCTAGGGGTGTATTCGGGGTCCTCAACAACAACTTCAAGCCCCACATACATTTAAATCCTAGGAAAGTAACATGTCATAGGGGTAAGGTAATTGTCCAAAATAAAGAAGGATATACGAAATTGAATAAGTTCCAATTGAAAGTGGTGAGGGACCATCAACTGTTCAAGGTAAAATATTCATTAAATCTTGGATTTATACTGTCTAGTCTTATATAGGTTCTTCTAATACATTTATATATTTTAAAATTGTTCTTAGATTTGACTTATTAGTCAAACTATATTATGAATCTTCATCTCTTGATACACCCATGGGGAAGAAAGTGTTTCATCATCATAGATGTCAACAATGTCCCTTAATATTTTTTTCTAGGGATATATATAGTATTTCATGATTTCTTGAGATGACTAGATTATATGTGATCATCGGTATGGATTGGTTGACTCGTTATTGGGTGCATATTAACTATTATAAGATTCATGCATCATTTACTATGATAAAGGGGGTAATGTTTTTATGACTGGTGAATGGGAAGAATGGTCAAGAAGAATGGGACTAAACCTGAGCTAGATCATAGCTATTATAATGTATGTAGTAGTAATAGATGCTATAACAGATCCAGAAGAAGCCTCTTATTTTCCTCCAGTGGTGGAACTTTATCTGGATTTCTTCCCTCACGACATTTCAAGTCTCACTAATAAGATATGGATTGAATCATAGATCAAAATAGTGTTAGTATCATCACTTATATCGATTCCCAGATATCATAAAACATCACCTAGGTTAAAGGAACTCAAGATACAACTCAGGGATTTAGTGGTGAAAGGTTTTATCAAATAGTGAAAATATCATTGGGGTGATCTAGTATTGTTCAAAAAGATGTTGGATGGTAGTATTTTATTGCCTATAGGCTAATGAAACCTAAACAAAGAAACCATAAATAATCAATTCCCATTTTCAAGGATTGATGACTTATTTAACTAATTTTGGAGAGCCCAGTGATTCTCCAAGATTGAGTTATATTCAAGAAACCACCAGCTTCAATTTGGAGAAGTGGATATTCATAAGACAACATTCATGACTAGATATAGATATATATGTACTTTTCATTCCCCTTGAGTCTAAATATTCATCAACAGTGTTCATGACTCTCTTAAATAATATTTTCTATCTGTATATAGACTCCTTCATTGTGGTTTTTATTAACAATATCCTTATATACTCATAGAATTTATAAATATATGTAGGACACCTTGATATTTTACTAATAACACTTCAATCACATATTCTTTATATTAAACTACTAAAGTGTCAATCTTGGATTCAAGAAGTGTGGTTCCTTGGGCATGTGATCTTTGATGTGGGAATTTCTATGGACCGAGATAAGGATAAGGTTGTGATGTATTTATCATTCCCTAAGAATGTGTTTGATATCAAGAGATTACTTGGTTTAGATAGGTATTATGTATGGTTCATACATGAATTATCTTGTTTGGAAGCACCTATGGTTGAGATTATAAATAAAGGAGTGAAGTTAGAGTGGATAGATCCTTGTGAAGAGTCTTTCCTAGAGCTAAATAGAATATTGAAAATGGATCTAATTATAACATTTCAAGATCATATGAATGGATATATAGTTTAATGTGATACCTTAGGTGTTTTTTTGGTAGTTTTGTTAATGAAGATGGACTAGGTAGTATCTTACGAGTCATACCAACTACAACCCCATGAAAATAAAACTACCTAATGAGTGACTTGGAGTTGGTAACTTTGGCCCATGTTCTAAGTTTTTGGTGACACTATCTCTTCAGTGAGAAGTTTTTTGTTTACATGGATAATAATAACCTCTCATATATCTTCTCTTAGTGGGATATAAACTTTATGTAGAGTCATTGGGTTGAATATCTGCATACATTTGACTTTGAGATGTAATATGATTCAGGGAAGGGTAATTTCATTATAGATTCTCTTAGTAAGAAAACATTGGAGACACAAGAACTTAGAGAGTGTAATTTATAGGACGAATGACATCTGATGATTTTAATGATTCTTCTTTTTGTATTCATAATATGATCATGAATGTATAACTTATGCCCCTTTTTTTATCATGTCAACAATAGTGGAATGGGTGAAGACTAGCCAAGAGTCAGATCATGAGTGTTTGGAGATGTGAGAATGATTGGGAGGTAGTGACCAAGTTCCAGGATAGTTAATAGGTGATGGTGACATAATCAATGTACATGGGTGAATTGTAGTACTTGACTACTTGAGAGAGGATTTTATGAGAGACTCTCATGCTTCAAAATATATAGTGCATCCATGGTTAGAGAAGATATACCATGAAATCTGATGTTAGTTATGGTGGCTAAGTATGAAAATAACATTGTTGTTTTTCATTAATGATGCCTTACCATCCGATAGGTAAAATCTAAGCATTAGTTTCCTGGTGGTTTTCTTCATCCACATCTGGTACCTATGTGTAAATGAGACAACATGATGATGGAATTTGTGATGGGGTTACCCGGGACCCCAGGGAACAAAGTTTTATTTTGGGTGATAGTTAATCAACTAAAAAAAGCATTCCATTTGTTACCAATATAAGATACTCATTTTTTAGATGAGTTGGGAAAGATTTATTTTTATGAGATGTTACAACAATATGGGGTGTCTTCCTGTATCATATTTTATAGGTATGTGTGTTTTAAATCATGGATTTGGAAATTATTTCTAAAGGATTTGGGGACCTAGTTGAAGTTGTGTACAATTTATCATCTATAGAACAATGAAATGATAGAGAGTATGATTCAAATCGTTATGGATATGCTTCGAGTATGTGTCCTGGACTTTGGTGGAGCATGGGATGAGCACCTATACTTAGTAATGATTTCATAAAGTTATATTTTATAGGATTATATTTATATGGAAGATTTTTAGGATCTCTATGTAAATTCATGCCTCTCACTACTATGTTGTAATAAGTTGGGTGTGGCAGTATTTTTTGGGCTAAGTATGGTGCATGATACCTATAAGAGAGTACAATTGGTTTGGAAGAGGTGGTTTACTAGTTAGAGAAGGTAGTGATCATATGTCAACCAAAGGAGAAAACCTTTGTAGTTCACTATTGGTAACCAAGTTTTCTTGTGGGTATCAATTAGGTTGTGGCATCATCATTTGATGGAGAAGGGTAAGTTTGTACCACATTCTATGGGACCATTTGAGATCACTGAATGTATTAGGACAATGAATTACTGGCTATAATTTCCTTTATATTATTGAGGAATGCATCGTTTGTTCCACATTTCTCTACTTTAGAGGTGTATGCATGATCATGAACATGTGATCAACTATGAGGATATAAATTTGGAACTGAATTAATCTTTTGTAGAGTTCCCAGTGTATACCATATGTCGAAGAAATAAGGCACTAAGGAGGAATACAGTGCCACTTTATTGAGTATTATAGTGGAATGGATGGATCCAGGATGAAATATGTAAGAGGGGGTCTTATTTTTGAGCTTGATGTATAAATATATTTGAGAAGGGATACTAAATACAGTTATTGAGGATAAGAATACCTATAGGGTATAGTGTAAAGCCTCAAAATTATGTTCTTAATATGTTAATCTTTGATTCCATCTTAACCTTATATTTTTTTGGGTTGATCCATGCTTGGGTAAAGTATGGTGATAATATGAGTAGATTTTTGGTTATTTGGAGCCTCTTTGGTTTAACACATGATACAACATGGTTTTGGTACAAATCATGGTGGTCTCTAGTGCTCCCCCATGTAAAATAGCCAATGTGAAATGGGGAATTCCATGGCATGACCATGGTCATGGAAAACTAGGGAAGAACATGTGGCCCATGACCATAGTAACCTAACCATTCCTATAGTGGATTCCATGTTGATGGGAAATGGTTAGGATCTCAGAAAATTTTGGTATGTGGTAGCCATGTCGCCTTACGTAGTCCAATGTGCTCAAGACCACAATGATCATGGTGGAGGTAGAGTTGATTGTCATGTTGAAGTTCAAATGATTGAAATGACCACCATTCTTATTGGATCGTGAGAATTTCAAAGGGTAAATTCATGAAACATTAATGAGGGGTCTTGAATATGATTTAAATTTGATTCTTCTATCTATTAATTAATCCTTGATCTTTTGATTGATAGTTCTTTGGAATGAGATGTGTTCCAGACCATTTCTGGATAGAACTAGGGTGGAAAATTGAGAAATATTTTTATATGACCAGCATAGTATGGTTATTCCTTCCTTCAATGAGATTATTCATATTTATCTAAATTCATGGGGATTTTGTGTCCTTTTCTCTAATCAATTTTCTAGGAGCGACATGTTCTTATACTTTGATTTAATATATATCAAGGTACGATAGCAGATTCTAAGAGGTATGTTGGTGTGGATGTAATCCATTGGATGTTTTTAATTCTTATGTCTCATTCTAGAATCATTTTTTATGTTGGTATTGAATCAATTCTTGGGACCCTTGATGTGTGAGTTCGATCCAGTAGTGCATAGGTGAGATGTGGGAATCCATGGTTGGAAAATCTTGATATTGAGATCATCAAAATGGGGATAGATGTTCCTTACCATTTATAGTCCATGTATATTATTGTTGGCTTGATATGGTGTTGTGTGCCTATGTGACTTTAGAACAAGCTTTATGTTTGATAAAATGTGTGTGTGTGTTTATGTCCCTTGACACCATGTTTGATGTTTGATCACAAGTCTGTGCATGTGTACCCTATGGAACAATATTTGAGGATGATCACATGTGTGTGTATATGGTTGTTGATACTCAGCCTTGTTATGTTATTTGTACCTATATTTTTTATGATTATTGTGTGTGATGTATGGAATTATGATGTTTTTCTTATGGTAGTGAATGAAAGGTGTACCATCATGGAATACATCGCTCCTAGAGGGGACCGTTTTAACATGAAATGAACATGATGGTGGACTGATATGTGGGTAGTGGTATAATGACCTTGAGACTTAAACAAAGGTAGTGTCGGGATACAATGACCATGTTTCTCTACCTGAGGTAGAAACAGAGTATGATGACCTTATGGGATGACCTGTGATTGTGATGGGGTTCGACGACCTTGTGGGTCGAACCGAGACTCGTTAAACTTGTGGTATCTAGTAGTCATATTCCTTGTGGAAATTGTGGGATACATGTGGTGAACTTGTGGTAAAATATAGGTCATGAATTTCATTATGATTATCCTTCAAGCATGGAATAGAATCATGTATAGTTGAGGGTTTTTTGCGGCTTGGTTAGTGCATGAATGCCTAGTACCTTATTTTTTGATGATTTCTTGTGAATTTAATTATTGTCATTTCATACAATCTTATGACCATTCACTCATATAAATGATTTATTGGTGGTTTCCTACTAGGTTTATAATCACACCATACATGGGAATCTCGATTCGTGTGCATACTTTAAGATTAGGGATATAGAAATGTTAAAGGCTCCATTGATATGGAGCTATGTGATGGAGTATGGTGTTTGGAGGTGGTACCAGGATGAACTTCACAGTTATTTCACAGTGTTTTATTTACTTACTGGTCTTAATCATTGTCTTATTTATCCTACAACTTTGGTGGTCCTTGGTTCAGTATTTTATATAGATTTAGATACTTTCTATGTGATTTTTTATATAATTTCTTATTTATTCCACTATGTTATCCTATATTACTATTTATAACTGTCATTACTAATACTAAGGGTATATTCTCCCCACTGATGGTTTCTAGACCACCGCTGCTAGTTAGTAACCTATTGTGTACTGGGAGGTTCACATTAGGCCATGCGGAACTCCATCCCAAATCCATTTATTTGGGTTGGGGGATTATAGGTGGTCTCATTAATATAAATCTATATTTTTTTTGTGTGACTATATAGTTTCATGAATGTTGCATGGGATTTGGTAGATGGATTGGGATAAGGTGTGCCTTTAGAAGAAGATATAGGATAGTCTTCAGCCTCTTCTGCTTGATATAATTGTTATTTATCACTTATCTGAATTAGGATCACTCGGTTATTATGTCGCATAGGGATGGGGATATTATTTGAGATCTCGTGAGACCTTGGGTAGGTTTCAAGGAATAATATGAGATGCAAGTAACCTAGGAATGGGTTTATAGGGATATTTGGATGGAAAATAGATACTTCAGCCTAGAGATGATGGATGAGAATAACATTTGACTCGTGCATAGTGATTGACACCCTCTTAAGGGTGTTCTGAGACTTGATTATGACTGTGAGTGGGATGAAGCATTCAGGACTATACAAAGTGTGATGGAAAGGGGTTTACTCTAAGTGATTTATTGAGAGATCTCCCTTAGAAGATGTGAGATAGGACCTTGGTGTGGGATGTTGTTTTTTTTTGGATTTGGCATCAGGATTCCAATGGACTTGAGTGTTTGGTTTGGGATGGTCCCTAGGTAGAAATACTAAGAGTGATAAGAGACCTTGACAGGGAGGCCCAACCTTCAGGTCTAGATTGAGATGAACTTATGGGTTTTTGTGTCAACGAGGGGTGAAGATAATGACTTGGTATCAATGACAAGTTACCATGGAAGGTATAGAGAACCCAATGGATTCCCTATTGAGTGATGTGAGATTTGTTTGTAAAGGATATGGGTCTAGAGAGACTAGTTACTAGGAATCAATTGAAGAGTTGTGTGATATTTTGTTTTCGTGCGTACTTGACTTGACCTCCCTATAGACTATGGGGATGATTCAACATTCTTGTTACCTTATTAGAGTATATGGAGATGGGTTAGTGTTCTTGTGGCCTCCCTAATGACTTTCGGGATGGTTTGGTCGGCTTGTGACCTCCCTAGAGTCTAGGGGTGGGTAGGTGTGCTTGTGACCTACCTTGAGCATGTAGAGATTGGTTAGTTTGGATGTTGGAACTTTATTGAGAGGCATGGATCATGGAAGTGTCTTCTCATGAGGGGATAGGTCATGAGACAACATGAGATGAGACTAATGGACCATTCATTGAGTGGCCAGGTAATGGTTTTTAATGTAGATGTATGACTGTACTCTTTTCCTTTGGGTAACGGGTTGATGTCTTGATGTCACAAAACCCTGAGTCTTTAGGTAAAGTTTATGAATCAGTATGAGAGAAAGAGACAACATGTCGTTATGGATTATAGCATGGCACAGAATCAGGTATAATCAGGTTTCATGGTGTCCTAGTTAGCACACGGTGATGTGACATGTAGGGAGTTGTAGTGTCCAGTTAGCAAACAATATACAAAATGCATGTGGGACATGTATATTTTTACTAACACATTCATTTATATGATGGAATATACTAGTGGTACTTTCTAAGACCCTACTGAGATATATTTTTCATACCCTTTACGAGCACCTCAATACATGTGTTGACCTTATGTCTGCTTTTAAGCTTAGCATAGGATGTGCACTGGATCAGGATAGTGCAGCTCAAGGGTGTTGGAAGACAGGGTGTTTCAGGGTCGGGGGTGTAAGTGGGGCCAATGTGTGTGCATTTTATTTTTTGTTTTTTTTTTGTTTTTTTTGTATTTGGGATTAGCCTAATGGGAAATCAGTGTGTGTGTGTGATAGTATGACTTTCAAATGGAATTTATTACAACATTATGTTTATCTATTTGTGCATACTCTAATATTTATGTTGAGTATGATTTTGATTATTTTTTCACTGCTTACTAACTCTAATTTAATGTAATAGTATCTCAATTGTATAGATTATTCCCTTTCCATTAGTCAGCAGATTTTGGCATATGAGGTGGTCCACCTGATGTCATGTTCTAACCTCATTTAGGGCACTGTTGAGTGGCCCAGGGTTGGGCATCATAATAATATTAATTATTCAATTCAAAAAATTTAAAATGAATTATTTTGACTATATAATTACAAAAAATATTTAAAAATACATTTAAATAAATAGATTTTATAAATTTCAAGCTTATTAAAAATATTTAAAGTTAATAAGTAAAAATTTAAAAAATATTAATCATATAAATTATAAACATATTGAAAATATCTCATCATAATAAATAAATATATTTAAATAAATATTATAAAATGAATAAATTTGAAAAATATTAAAAATTAATAAATATTAAAAATGAGAAAATTAAAAAATAATAAAAATTATGGAATGAAAATGAATAAATTAGAATAATATAAAAAATATATAAACAAAAATACTTATGTTAAATGTATTAAAATGTATTAATATTATGATAAATTTATTAATATTAAAAAATTGTTTTATTAATAAATGTATTATTCAATGTATTAATTATCATTAAAAATAATAATTTTTTTATAAATAAAATAAGGTTTTATGAATATATTGTTAATATAAATTTATAATTTGTAATATAATATATATATATGTATTTTATTATATATCAATAATTATAAGACTATAAAATCAAATATATGAATTTTAATAATTGAATTTAAATATATTTAATATGTGTGTGTGTGTGTGTGTTGATTATAGTTGTATGTATTTTATTGATTTTACATTAAAAAATATAATAAATTATTAACTTTTATAAATTTTAATTGTAATTAAAAATATTATTATTTAATAAAATTTATAAATATTTTCAAAAAAAATTAAAATATACATTACTGATTTGTGAAATTACAAAATTTATAATATGTTCATTTTATAATTTAAATTATTTTTAATATTTGAATTTATTTTTTTTCAATTACTTATATATATATATAAATACACACATGTATATATATAAAAAATCATGAAAGATATATCAAGTTGGAATACACACTGTGCGTGATGGGATGGGTCATCATTCGCTGACCTTACCTAACTCATTTAAGATATGAGAAGTGACACCATCCTCTATCTAATTAACTATATTATTTGTTTCTAACGGGTTAATTATTGTATGTACATGATTAATGTATATATAAATAAAAATAAATACAAGTTAATATATATATATATATATATTAATAGGCTGGGATCAAATCATTATTAAAGAAAAGAAAAAAAACCATGAATGATGAGGTTAGATAATGAAGTCTTTCCATAAATACCAAGATAAAGGATATGTACAGCATAAGTTCCAAAATTCAATCTAAAAATCCATAAAATGTGACCCATGATTGATCCAAAATTTCTCTGTCTAACCTATAAAGTCTTATTAGTATATGATTTCACTAGATTTGAATCAAAGATTCCATCACAAATTGCATCATCTTAAAATTTCATTAAAATTTCTAACAATTGTATCCAGGTTCATTGTGAAACTTTATCGTGTCTTCTGGATTTTCTAAAATCCACACAGGCATAATCCTTTATAAAAGAATGACTTCAAGTGTCTAACTCATGATCCGTGAAACTCGGAATGATTTCCTGGTATATAATCCTGAATCTAGAATATGTGATGTATAGAATCAAAGTTATGTGGCTTCGTACCAAATTCCATCACTCAGCAAGAGAGGCTAGCACAAATATACTAAAAAACTAAAACAAATATGGAGAATTGAACACCCAAAAACGTCAACAACCTTGATGTTATCATGTATCTCATATATCCCTACATTCCTTACACCCAACTAGAGAAGGTAAAAACTCATAATACTAGGTTCGAGATCAAATACTCATGTTTTGGTAGGCCCCCTTACCCCCCCCCCCCACCCTGTTCACAAGGGCATCAACCTATCCTCTACATTTTACCTAGTTTACACTAATTTCCTTATCCATCTGAGTCGACCTCAATGAAAACATCCACTATTTTGGAATCCATCATCGCAATCTTGTAGGTGACATAGTTTTTAGAAGCTAAATTCTTTATTTTATTGTCAGAATTTAGATCGAGAAAATCAAATGAGTTTCATGTAGATATTGTGTGTGTGTGTGTGTTATTTCATGTATTTATATTTTATTTGATTACATTTTGTTTGATTATGTATTTGAATGTTCCAAACCCTCTTATTATTTTATGTGAAACTCAATTCTAAATAGCTCTATTTATTTTTATTATATCTTGATCTATAGTGATCATAATTTTATAATTTCTAGTTAATATGAAATATAATATTCTTCTATAAATTTAATCCAACTATAAAAAAGTCTAAATAATTCTCTAGCTTGTTCTGTTTTTTAACATAGTGCATGTTCTTGGTTTAACCAATATCTTTTATTCTATAGTGTTTTAATTTTATATTTTGTAATTCAATTATATCTTGATAAATATAGATAGTATTATCTCTCAATTGGTTTCATTTAATAACCAATAGATGTATTTACCTTTAATTAAAATAAATGGAAGTCTGGATTTTTTTTAATGCTCTAAAATTTTATCGAAGATTATATAGTAGTTCTGGAATTATAGAATTTCCATAAAAAAAATATTTATTATTTAAATAATATCTATTATGATATATATCAGAATCATATTCCATTTATTATGTTGGAAATATAATATGTTTTTATACAATTAATTAAATTGAATGAAAATCTAATTATGAAATTAAGATGCCATAAAAATGAAATATGTTCTCCAAAATTCCAATTTATTTTATTGAAGTTCTAGTTGATATATTTTACTATTTTTTGATGATATATCTTATAAATGTTGGATTGAAGATGTCTTTTATTTTAGGGAATGTTTTCAAAATTATATTCATTTAATTCTTCTATACCTTTGGATATTTCTATTGTAATATAGGATAAAAAATTTACATAGTTTATGTGTCAAGATTTGCATAAATGTTTTCACTATTCAACATATCCTACCTATGGATACTCCATCTTCTTAAACACTAGAACATTTATCACCTAAATCCATGGAAGAAACACCTTCACAATAATCCTTATTCATCACTATATACTTTATCCCTCTATAAGTCACAAGTAGCATGCTCGCCAGCTTTACACAATCACAATACTAGTAGTGGCTCTTCTTCATGTCCCTGGTTCTCATCATCCACTCCAATGGTAAATGTTCCCTCAATGGTAGATGTTCTTTTCCATGGTTTATTCCCTACCAATCATAGATGTCATTACCAATGGAATATTTTATTACCAATGGTAGATGACATTGTTCATGACTGATTTTTATTTGTCCATGGTTGAACTCATTTCTTCGGTCACGGTAGATATCTTTTTCACTACCATAGTAGGTATTATTTATTATAATGGTAGAACTCCATCTACTCATAAAACAACATCAATTCATACTTGGTGGTACATATTCTCATCTCTATAATGGTAGTACAACCTAGCCTTCAACAGTAGAACCCTTGTGTCTGAGCGGCTGCACCATTCTCAAATAAAACGTTAGCAAGATTGATCTCTTTGTCCAATGGTAGCTACAAACTCCATGTAATGGTAGCTTTTTCTCACCACTTAATAGAAGTTCCACTAGAGTGATGGTAGTACAATTCTTTAGCCTAACAGTAGAACCGTATGTGCTTGTCGATGGTAAAACTATCTATGTCATTTCACTCAATGATAGAAGGTTCCTCAGCTAGCGGTGGTTTATTTTTTTTCACAAAATGGTAGAAAATTATTACTACCAAAAGGTATTATTTTATCCTACTTCCATTTATAAGGATTATACAACTGTCAGTTTAATTTTTTTCTGTGATCTTATTTCAAAAAAATCCATGCTTATTTTTTCATCATTTTATATATTATTATTAACTTCATACTTATTTTAATTATTTTAAGTGTTTTATTGTTTTATAAGATTCATATATATTATGTGAATTCAAAGATAATTATTTATTAAATATGCTTTAAATTACACATCATTGTTCATAGAAAGATACGTCATTTGTGTAAAATGTTTTTTATTGCATGTATTCATTATTTTAATTGTTTAAAAAATATTTATTAATATTGAAAAAAATTTTGAAAAAAATTTTAATCTATTAAATTCATGAAAAATATGTATTTATATTTTATTAATTTATATAGATTGTATTGTAATTTTTTATTTACTATTAATTTGGTTGTGATATTCATTGAATTATCGACTTAGATTGAACTATTTTTTTCAAATTATGTCTGACCTATTATTATGGAGACTATTTAAATTTTTTTATGGGTAAATCAAATTGATTCAATTTCATATTTAAGTTTTGAATTCAAATAATTATTATTATGATTATAATGGATGATAAATTTATCGCTTCTGAATAATTTTGTAATAATTCTACATGGTTGGGGATTGGTTTTGTTAGTTTTGTTTTACAAAATATATTTAAAGGTTTTAGGATGTATTCAAAGGACATGAAACTTGGATAAAATCTTGAACACTATATTTTTTCTTGAGAATAAATATGTGAACTTCTCAAGAATTGTACAATCTATAGTATCATGTGTTGTCCTTGTTTCATCATCTAGATGATCTCTCAAGTGTTTTATTAAATCTTCTTTGAATTCTACTTCCTTGATGATAAGATATGATCCTCAACTCAAGTACCAGTACCTATGTTTTATTCCTATTACATATATATATATATATATATATTATGGTATCTTAATACTCTAACACTTCTTCTTACCTTTCATGTACAATAAGTTTTTTTGTTTATTATTTTACATACAAAACCATTTCTTCCTCTCTTATTTGAGTTGTGACTCCCAGATTCTAAATTTAGGACCATTCGGGTTGGGACTCCAATAGTATAAAATAAATATTTTTATTAGGTAGTGACTTCCCATACAAAATTCAGTTTCAATGTGGTCATCCCTTCACTATGTTAAAATGTATTCTGTAATTGGGTTATGATTCCATTTAATAAACTAGATTAGTGTGCAATGTATCTCCCACTGAGTAGATATGTATATGATTAGAGTAGGCCCACTTTGGACTAAACAAATATAAATACATAATGGTGTTCTTTTTTTATTATATTATTAATTAACTATAATAATTAAATTTCATAATTAATTTAGATAATCAATTTATTACATTAAAAAATTTAATATAGTAAATTTACACCCCCCAGACCATCTTCCATTAGCCTTTGGGAAATAACAATTTGTTTATGAGCTTATTACATTTGGATTTATTCAATCCTTTTATAGAGTCTATTGTTTATATTTTATTGTAAGAAACTATTACTAGACCTCACAGGGTAATGGAATAATCATTTAATATGGAAAGAATGAATACAAATGAAGCTTGGATTCCTCAAAATCAACCTCACTTTGATGGAAATTATTTTGGATATTGGAGATCTAGAATGGATGTATACCTCAAATAGTGAAGTATGGAAAACTGGTTAATAAAAAAAAGGCAACCGCTACCAGAAGATGACCCAGATACTCTTAATAGAAATGATGCATCAAGATATTTTTAAAATTAAAAAGTTATGAAAATTTTATATTATTTTATTAACTGAAGTTTGTTTAGTTATCTGTCTGCAAGTAAGATTATGCAAGTCACTCACCTAGGCTCAAAAAAATTTATTTGAACCAAACATGGAATGCTTTAAGCAGAGTACAGATAAATCATAATGGGTAAAGATGAAATAGTAAACCAAATGTTCCACCAATTCACATGCATTGTTAATGGAATAAACTCGATTGGAGAACCCTATGCTTATTAAAATAGTCATATGATCTCTACCAAAGAAATTTAATATAAAGAATGCCTCTATTTTCAAAATAAAGATCTTAAAAGTGTGCACTCTCAAAAAAATTTATTGGATCACTACTGAAGTATGAACTAGAAATTAGAACATAGTTGAACAGGAGATGAAAAAAAGAAAATGTGTAGAATTTAAATTTGTGAATGTGGTTTCTGTTGACTCTTCTAATTCTGAACTATAGTATAGTGTAAGAAAAGATATGTCTCAGATTATGAATGGGGTTTACAAAAGAATGAAAAGGAAAGTACTCAGTAATTGATTTATAATAAACCCTAAAAAGGAACAACAGAAGGGAGATAAGAAAGTAAGCACTAATTATAATTATTCATATATTACATATTTTGAGTGTAGAAAGAAAGGCCATGTTAATGATGACTATCCAAAAATAATGAATAAGGAGAAATAAAAAATACAAAAAGGACTTGACAACTAGTTGGAGTTTTACCAATGAATATGATTCCCACTATGGAAAATGGGGCAATCCCCACACACCTATAACCACATTTTGGAGAACCATGGGGATAAATCTCCAAGCTATATCTATGCCCAGAGCATTATTCAAAAAATGGGTATATGTTGAGCTATACCCATGGTTTTAATGAAACTGTGGGTATACCTCATTTCTAACCATATTCTACCCTGATTCATCAATCTCTCATTGCGCTCATCCCATGAATGAACCCTATCTTCTCTCCCACTAACCCTCTTGTCCCCTGATTCCTCTATCATCCATCACTCTCATCCCACTCCAACTTGAAACTCCATATTGATTCTTTACTTCGATATAATTCCTCCCTTTTAGATTCATCTTATGTCCTCCCCGTTAATTCTAAAATACCTAACATCAGGCCTGCTCATCTTATGTCGCATCCTCCCCTACTTCCTCCTACTCCTTTTCCTCTGCCTTCTGTTTAATCTCCTTCTCCCATCTATGCCTATCATGTTCCATATTGTTCCATATTTCCCTATACATATCACTTCAGTCTACTATTAAATATTCATTTCTCCAAGTATTATACATTTTTGTATTTTATTTCATTCCTTTATTGCATTTTATTTCATCTATGACTTAATTCTGACTGAACTGACTTTTTGGGATGCCCTGTTTGATACTACTTATCCTGGATATATTTCATGATTATGATTTCCCTGTTTTTCAATGGTAGTTATACATATGATGAGATAATTAGTTTTTTGATCTTTGATGAGAAATTGTTTTTACTCTAACTGCAAACACTGGTTGAGTTTTGACTATTTCTATTTATTAACACTGTAATTTCAACCCTTATGCATATTTATAATTTGAAATGTTATTTATTATGGATTAATTTATATACATTTTATTATTTTCTATGATCTGTGATATTCCAATTCATAAAATATTTATCAAAAATTATTTTTTTCCTACTTCATATAGACTCACTATCAGCATCATCAAGGGACTCATTTAATGAAAAGAAAATCAACGAATAGATTTTTCATAACTACTCTACTGTCATTAAGATTTTTTTTTTCAATGATTATACACATAATTTTTACTATTATAAACAATCATTTAATATGGTATACTATTATACCGTATCATTTTTTAATGTCAAATGTCAAAAAATGTCATTTAATATTGTCTATTATTATACACTTTCATTTTTTAATGTATACTATTATACACTACCATTTAATACTGTATATTATTGTGAATTGTCATTTAATACTCTATAATGTTATGAAATACATATTTAATTTTTTTTATAATGTTATAATCATTTTTTTAAATACTTTTTGTTGATGATATTTATTAATTTCAATGGAGGACCTGCCCATTTATTTTTCTGGATGTGAAAGCTAATAAATCATAGACTATCATTTTTTAGAGTTCATTGATTTATTATTTATCCCATTTAATAAAATATAAAAAAATAAATAGGAATTTACATCATATGTCATTTATCTCATCTACTATTGTATCTCACTAAAATGTATAGGGATATACCCAAATTTGGGTATCTACCCATGTATCCTCTCTTATAAATACATATTTAAAATTCAAAACCCAATATACAAAAATAAATGTTTGTTTGGTCTCTCTTAATATATTGTTTGTTTCCATTATAATTTTTTAGAAATGAAATGGAGATATGCTATATAAGTTTTTTAATTCATTTTCCTTATTAAAAGTTAAAAAAATGATGTCTTAGTATACCCTAAATTAGAATTCCATGTAGCCTACAATTTCATGTTATCATTTATGGATGTTTGAGTATCTTTAAGTCACTTTTATCTATATGATTTTTTTGTTGGTGTGATTTTTTATATAATCCTATTACTAATTTTTTGATGTTTAGGGACACCTTGTTATTGGGTACTTCTATTTTGTTTCCTGGTGATAAAATAATTGAAGGATTAGTAATTTATTTATAATGTGTTTTCATTGTGATGGATTGAATTATGTGATATTTTTTGTTTCCTCTTTACTATTCATTTCATTTTAGATCACTATAACTGAACATATATACTCATCGATTCTTGAAGTATTCAATTCCATGTCTATTAAATAGGTTTAACCATCCTCTTCACCTAAACCAATCTAGTTTAATTTTTATAATCATTATTTTTTGTATTATATTTTGATTATACATAAGCTTTATTCCTTTTTGTTTTCTACAAGCTCATAAAATTATATGAAAATTTGTGGACCTATCCAAAAATAAGTTTTTTAGACAAATTGAAAATTTATAGGTGACCAGTTGTGCATAATATATCTTTGTATTTTATTAAAAACCTCTATATGATTTACATTTGTTTCTATACTATCAAATGATATAATATTTATGATTATATTGTATTATGTCAATGGTAATAATTATAATTACATTGAAATAATAATTAACAAAATAATTAAATTTTATAATGTATTATATTAGTACATTTTTTTATTTTTAGTCCAATTTTTATTCTAGTGCATGTATTTAAATAAAAATAGGTGATCATAGGTTCAATTTTAGTTTTCTACAAATCAAAATAGAATTAGGTGATAATAGGTGCAATTTCAATTGTTTACAAATTACATTTTTTATATACCCTTTGATAATACATTCGCCTTTTCAATATATTGTTATTATTATTAAGATTATTATTATTATGTTTAAGTTTTAATAAACCCCAAAGGGGTCTCCCCCTTATCCCCCCCCACTCGACGTGATGCAGCCCCCAAGGGGCTCCCTTGCACACTCGACCACCTCCCTCTCATTCCCACCAGTCAGTATTTCTCCTCCCAATATTGGGTATGTTCTTTCGTAAGCCTCAACTCACTGCATATTCCTTCTTTTATTGGTTTCCTTTTCTTTTAGGTGTTGTGTGTGTCTTGAATAAACCCTAACTCATTTTTGGGTTTTTTCTTTTGGGCTATTATTGATGTTTAGGGATCTTGGTTCCTGTTGATACCGATTATAGCCACTACTAGCAAGGAAAGTGGGTTCACCATGGGTTTAGGGTACATTTTTTTCATATAAAATATTTTCTTTATGGGGGTGATTTTTTTATGTTTTTCAATAGTATTTTGGACCTCTCTATGGTGGTTTTGGGTTTTCATTATAAAAGGCGACTTTCACATGTATGAATATGTGGGGATATACATATATATGTTCCCCCATATATATATATTCACTCATGGTTGTATGAATATATATGTTGGGGCTAGTAGTTATTATGTATATATATGAAACATGCATACATGTGTAAGGTAAAGGGGTATATGAAAGTATAATAATATATATAAGGATCCCCTTGTATATAGTTGGCTATGAAAATATGAACATAAGGGATATATGTCCTCATATATATATATGAAAGTGAATCTGTGTGAAAGAGATAAAGGTAATATTCAGGTTTCCATCTTCATAATCATAACACCTTGAGTTTGAGGTAGGTAACCTTATGCATTGGCCTTTAAATTTAAAGAATCATTGATTTCTTGTATTTCACACAATGTTTTCTTACTAAACAATGATATAGATTTTTTAGAATGATTGTTTGATATGAAATTATGTTTTCTCCTCCTTGTGTTGTATTGTATGATTTTTTTACAAAACCTTTCACACTAAGTGTTTGACAATATTCCCGACCAGCCATTATAAGTAAATTTTAGTTCGTAACATAATATTTTGGTTTTATAAATGTGTGTTAGTTTTTAAATGGAGGTTTGGGGTTTACTCGGGTTGGAATTATCTATTATGTTCCACTATTTGAAAGAAATAATTCCAATTTTATATTTCATTTCAACCACAATTTTTTCGATTAAAAAATAAAACAAGAAATATTAATTAATACATATTTTATTTCTAACTTCTTTTTTTAGGAGCATGCCTATAGTTGTAAGGACCTGGTTCTTATTTTTGGTATAAATCATTTAAATTCCATCAATTCTCAGTTTAAATGTTTAATTATGGACTTTTATGAATGACCTAGGGTTCATGGTGGTAAAGGTGATGTCTAGGGATGGTTCGGATACTGAAACCTGGCCTTTTTGGGTGAAAATGGCATGATGTGTGGTTAGATTATATCATGTGGGTCAGGCCACATGGTTTAATAATCCACGAGAGGCATGGGCAGAGAGCTGGGGGAGCTTTCATGATTAGAAAAATCTTTTCAAAATGGGCCACACAGCCATGCATGAATGTCTTCAATTTTGATAGTGGGGATTTTCACGGTTTCCGCATGGTTATTCAAACTGTGCGAGGTGCACCTTCTCTAAATCTAACCACACAAAGTTGGAACACCATTTGGAAAACAAGTTCCTAAAAAGTGTGACCTATTATTTTTGGGTAAAATTAAAACAATTCCCTAAATTAAAATCTATTTCTAACCCTATTTTCACTCTTTCTCCCTCACACATAGTAGCCCCCTTTTGAGAGATTTTTAGTGGATATTCTTGGATTTGAGGTACCTTCTCTTTTAAATCAATGATTTAATATCCACTCATTTCATTATATCCATATTGATAAGATATCAATTCCTTTTTATCCATTCCTCATTTGATTTATTATTCTCTATGCAATTCAGGTGCAATCTAATTTTCCCTATTTTTAGGTTCTTTGTTCGTTCTTAATTTTTATTCCAATATGAGGAAAATCAATAGTTGATATTAGATGATATATCCACTATGGACCTATGGTAGGTGGTCTCATTCCTTTCATTAAATGTTTAAGTGTTTATATATTCCATTGTGTTATCCACCCAACTCTTAAGAGAAGCCGTGAAATGGATTTTGATCCTTGATATAAATAGATATGTATAGACTATTAATTTAAAAAGACCCCTTACTAAATGGTCATAGGTTGGTCACCTTTATTTGAAGTCACCCCCCAGGTGAGTGATGTATTAATGGTCCATTTTTATGGCATAAGTAATTGGACCCTAAGGTGTTCCCTTTACCCTATGTCATGGGATATTAGTATTGAATTGAAAATTGACGAATTAAATTGTAATTTGATATGTAAATTGGATTATGATATTAATTGGAATTGAATTGATTAAAGGTATGAGATTAATGACCATGATCCTTGGCCTTACCATGTTATGGATTATTAATATTGAGATTCTTATTTAAATTAACTAACCATGTGAGTAATTTAGTGGCAATACTTCTGAGTTTGGTTGGTGACTTGATTCACCTTCTGAGGTGAATTGTAAATGAGATGTTCTTAGTATTGACCCTGACATGTTTAAATGGATGGGATTAAATCAATTTCATTAAATAAAATTTACTAAATGGTATTTAATGTCTATACTCCTTGGGTGACACATGGATTCATATGAAAATTCCATGGACAAACTCATTAGTATTTTATTGTGCTTATACCCGAGTGATACAAGGAATCCTTATATGAACATCCAAGGATGAACTCATAGGGGATATCTTTAATATGTTGAGTGATTCTTGGAATCCAAATAGATTACCATGGATAGACTCAAATGTAATTTGATCATTGTGACATGGGTGATACTTGGCATCCCTTAGTGGACCGACAAGGACGAACTCGATTGGTAGTTATGTTATACAATGCCTAGAGTGATACATGTGTTCCAGAGAGGTTTACCATGGATGGGATTGTAGGGTACTAGTTTATATAATACATGGAGCAATAGCTAAATTCCAAATTAGGAATTCCATGGATGGGCTCAGGTTTGTAAATAAATAAATAATGAAATGTGTTAGATGACATGTTTTTCAAGTCAATGAACAAGATTGGATTCAGTCTTAGCCTTACACTTTATGAGTGGCCTGTTTAGGAATCCTTGATCATGTTATCATGGGGTATTCCCATATATGTGATGGTTATTGAGACATAATAATTAAATTAATTTATTAGTTTAATGAATTTGTTATAAATGAGATCTTGTACTTTATTGGATGTTAAAATTTAGTGCATCCTTACATTTATATTACTACCTACACACTATGTTTATATATATATTCCCTGAATGGATGGGATGGACCTTGGGTGGTTTCCTATTGGGATTATGTCACACACCATATTCATACCACCATTTAGGACCCCAATAGACTATATGATTGCAGGTATGGGTAAGGGAAAGCACCCTGATACATGTTCCTGATTACTACTTAGGATTAGGGGAGCACGAGACCGAGTTGAGTCTTGTAATTCTTGTCGGGGTACCTTTGGCCTTTTTTATTTTTGATATATGTATTATATTGTACTATTGTGTACCTATTTTTACTAATTTTTAGCGACATATGACATGTATCCTTATCATCAGTTATATGAGTTTACTTTGGATATTGTCATATATTCTTATTATTGATCCATTATTTTTATGGTTTACTACTTACATTATTATATGTTATTTAAATTTCATCATGCTACAAAATGGTGATGATGAAATATTATCCCCATAGACACACCTAGGAAGTCACTACTAGTTGGTAGCCTCTGGTGTTTGGCGAGATACGCTTGAGTCCATGTGGCCAATCAGGCTCTGGGCACTATTGAGTGCCTTTCAGGTCTATGATGTTACAAGTGGTATCAATGCATTTTTTTTCTAGTATTTTTTACTATTTGGAAGAAATATAAAGGTATAATAAGGAAATGGAATTTTCTAATGAGTTTTTCATAGGAATTTCTAAACTATATACAGGAAAATACCAAATTTCCTCGAATTAAATTACAATTTTTTGGATTTTTTCTATTATATTTTAATTGATTCTACCGTTAACTAATGAACTTGAATTGTGATGTTATTATTGATATTATTAGAGGTTATAATATATTTTAACCTAATTATATGAGTGTATTCCATCTCATTAATCATGTTATGAACTTTAAATAAATCGCCTCCCATGCATTATGTAATTTCATTAAGATGCATTACTTGTTGCAGGTTGTTGTGATAGGTGTCGTGATAGATATAGCTTCTATTGTAATAGGTATTCTAGACTGTGTTATGGTGTGGATTAATGGGATTCCATGTTTTAATTCATGAGGTGTATGGTCCCTCAAATATCCTAATTTCAAAAACCATTGGTTCAACCTTTTTAATGAACTGTGATATAAATGTGGAATGAGTATGAATTAAAATAAAATAGGGAATGAATCTGAAAATTATGTGAAACAAAAATTACCTATAGAAGAGAACATAAACTATACCACACTATAGTAGTAGGATTTAGGTGTTATCTCTAAATTATATATGATTTTTATGATGCCCATACCAAAATCTTGGAGTACGAATTGGGGTGTGTTCTTATATAAGAAGGCTCATACCTATCCTATTTTAATATCTGTGCTTTTGAGTTATGAATTTTGATAGTGTTCCTTTATAAGGCATGCATATGTAATTATAGAGGTATTCTTCCACAATTTCTTCTAGTTGTATGCTAGGAGGGTGGTGAAAACCATACTCCAAAGGTCGTTGGCCATGGGCTTCTAGTGGATCCTCTAGTAGTTTCGGCAATGACACCAGTAGATGTAGTGAACAAATGTATTGAGGAATAGTTCTGAGAAGGATTTATGTGGTTTCTGAAGAATTTTTAGAGATCACCATGACCTACCCCAACCGTGGAAGAGTTAACATATGAGTTCCATTAGCAACATTCACCCACGTTTTCAAGGGAGGTAGACCACTTTCTATAGATTCATGGATAAAGGCCATGATGTCTATCTTCGAAAATATCTAGATTCCTCCAAGGATGATAGTAAATCTCACTACATATATGTTGTGTGATTCTACCAAGAGATGTTTTGATGTCATTACTTAGATGAATCATCATCAGGATATGACCTAGAGGGATTTTGATTCAGCCTTTTATGACTACTTCTATCCTGAGATGTTGAGGGATGACAGATCTCGAGAGTTCATGAACCTAGATCAGGGTGTGTTATTTGTTATGGAATATTTACATCATATTAATGAGATCTAGCACTTCAAACCTATTATTATGGGTGAAGAGTTATCGAAATCTAGGCGATTCAATGATGGTCTCATGTAAAACATCTGATTTCAGGTTAATGCCCTTAGACTGACTATCATTTCTAGAATTGTGAATCAGGTGCTAATCATAGAGTGTAGCTTGAGGGAGGATAGAGGTAAGAGCCAAGGAATTTTGACATCTAGATTTGGAATTGCATTGACTAATGGTAGGAAGCATCGTATGTAACTTCTATGCAATGATATTAGCAGTCAGACCACATACTTAGGTTGTAAGGTGAGGTGAAACTAGTACGGTAGGCCATTAAATACAAGTCCATTTTGTATGAGGGACCCAGTCGAGTCCTGGTCTTTTGGAAAGATGGGTCATCTACAACTCTTATACAGAAAAGCTCCTCCAAAATAAAATGAGATAGGGTATACACAAACTCCATTTTGAGGAGTCGGGTCAGTAGGTTCTCATCAGGAAAGGAGCCGGAGTACAGCTGGCCAATCATGCCGAGTTGGTGGTTGTGGTCGTGGTAGTCAGACCCTAGTTTTACAATGACAATAGATTGGATCTATTCATGTTAATCGAGTCATATCATACCAATCCTTCTTATTTTTATTTCAAAAGAACTTTTGAGGAAAAATTGGGAAACCCAAACATGTCCAAAGCATAGGTGTTAAAAACAAAAAGAGCCCACAAAGTTTTTAAAGACAAGACTAAGAATGTTAGAACCAGCCACCCTATAAAGCTTCCAATAAAGAGTGGTTACCTGAGTATTCGGGTCATTCCTTAGAAGATCTTCGAAGTGATCCACCATCTTCTCCCATGCCTGGATATATTCTTCCGCATTGATCTTTCCTTTGTTAAAACCCTGCGTTAAGATGTTGTACTATTTGTTGATCCACTCCAATTTCTTAACATTAGTGTCAGCTATACTCGACCGCTCGTATATTCTGTTGGAAACCTCCTGTGAAGAATTAATATGGATGTCTTCTTCCGACAATTCATCCTCAGAGCATAGAACAACTTTTAATCGAGTCTCATCTTCCATCTTTCCCACCACTCCGTTTAAGGTTCCGTCCGGTATTGGACCTAGGTTCAACCCCTTGACTTCACCATCAGAGGCCTTGAGTCCCTTACCAAGAGCTTGCTCGGCCAACTCTCTAGGAAACTGTTTATCACCTTGAACAATTGTTGGGTTCCCTGGATATTTCTCTGTCTCATTTTTCTTTTTCCTCCCTGAAGATCTAGTAATAATTGTCTTTGGGATATTCGAGTAATCTTTTTGGGGTCGAGCCTTCCCCCCCCTAACTAGGAAATTCCCAGTGAAAATGTTCCCTTGCTCTCCCTTTCTCAAGATAGACCCGACCGCCCTGTCCCCTTGTGAATCATCCTCATATTCCATCATTGCTGGAGAGTCTTCTTATTTATCACTTAGATCAGTTCCCACAGAGGACCTTGATAAGGACTTCTTTCATTTCCATTTTGGAATGTGAGTTTTCCATCCTTCCGGGTCGGCATTCTCCTTCACCAGAGCAAGCAAGGCTCTAAAACGATTGTGGTGATGAATAGACCCTGAAGGCTCTTGTTGGATCAGACATAGCACTCGTGTATCAGCATGGGCATCATCACTAGATACAATGGAGAGCGTGACCTCTTGACCCTTAACCTTCCCTCCAGACTTAACCATATCAGCATAAGAAGGTCTATCCAAAGGGTTCTACTCAGCTTTATTAATCTTGGAAAAGCCAATCTTCAGCCTAGGAAAAATATCCACCACCCGTGGATCATGAATCCTCGATGCAGTGTGATTCATACACACCTTCTCACCTGATTCATGCAAGCCTGGAACCTTCCATGACAAGGGCCTAACATCCAAGAGTCGTGCCCATACCTCCATATGATTTTCTGCCCTCTGAGAGACTTCAGGATGCTCCAACCCCATATCCATATTAGGGGTGGGGGTGGATAAACCAGATGCAGGTATCCCCCGAGAGTTTTCTTTCCCAGCTAGGGCCTCCGGAATGTGTAAAAGAGGCATGAGGGATCTTGAATCCCCTGATCCACCTCTGCTCACCTCCTCAATCCCACCTTTAAGACCTAAAAAGTAGTCTGAAACTTACTGGTCCCTTTGAACGTGTCAGCACTCTGAAGATGAATGCCCCAACTGTTTGCAGTATGAGCAAAAAGCAGGCCAAGACTCAAAAACTACAGCATGTTTCCATCTGAACTCTTCCCTGACCGCAATCCAGATCCATTCTGTCTAGGGCTTTGAGATTTCCACCTCAATGCAAATTCAAGGTGAAATCGGGTGACAAACAGCAGTGGTCTGACTATCAGATCATAAAAACCTGCCTACCATGTTCCCCAACATACAAAGTATAGACAGATTATGGAAAGTCAAAGGTAATTCTGGGAAACTTACCCACACCGTTGAGGTAGGAGCATCCTGTTTCAAGTTGAACTCAAAAGACGAATGAAATAGGTAGAAATGGAACTCGTTGAAGGAGCGTGGAGCGCTGGACCTGGCAGTAATCAGGTCGTCCTCCGAAGCAAAACAAACCATCAAATGTCGTCGATCGAGAAGACCAACCACCGCTCATTCGAGAGGACCCCAAGAACCGAAGACGAATCGGTTGAATGCATCGACTGAAGGATGTTTATTATGTAAGTAAGCCACCAGCGTCAGACTGTGAAGATCCGAAGCCTCGAGAATTTCCTACGACGAAAGCGCCAACTGAGGAGAGCCCTTTAGAAGAAAGATCTTGGACCTTCTACTGTCATAGGTACTATTCTTGTAGCCTATACTTTATCTTCTATACTTTTTTGATATAGTGTATTTTCATAGATTTATATTGATACCCTTTTTGGAGAGATTTTTCCTTAGTATATTTACTTCTTATGGTTTCATGAGGCTTGAAAATCTATTTGGGATTCGAACGGAGGATGTGAATCAGTATAGGGAGTGACCCCTTGAGATTGGAGGGTGTCACTTCCTATGGGACCTCTTTGTTCTTGAGGTGACGGGTTTTGGCATCCTTCCTAGGATGGAATATTTGGCCTCCTTTAATGATTTAATATAATTCTATCTTCATAGGATTACCATCACATCACTAAATGAAGTAGAGTTCATTTACACGGGTTAATGGGGTGTCCAGATGAGTCGAGATGGACCCAAGCATCCTAGAAAGGGTGGTATAATAGCCCAAATTGTGAGTTTATATCTGAATGATCAAGTAACTTATCAAGCATAATTTTCTCTAGTGGTTTATCATTTCAGGGATGTTTTCCTGGAAGACTTTTCAAGTTTACCTTCAGTGAGAGAGGTAGAGGTCTCTATCTATATAATTATAGGAGCTTCATCGATATTCATTCCTCCTTAAAGGATGGATACTATTGAGATGTAAGATGTTAAGAGGTAGATAGAGGATTTATAGGAAAAGGTATTTATATGACCCAATACTTCTCTATGGTGTTTTCTAGTCCTTTTGTGAAAAATTTGAATATTACCCACATGCATTGTGTAGATTACCAGAAATTGAACCAGCTAATGGTTATTAATCGGTATCCTATATTGTGGACAGAAGATATCTTTAACAAGATATAAGGAGCTCATGTTTTATTAAATATTAATTTTATTTCTAGTTATAATATGTTTCATGTTATACTATCAGGAATACCTCACAAATCCTTTCACATTAGGTATGGTCTTAATGAGTATTTGGTTATGTCGTTCGGTCTCACGAACGTTGTAGTGGTTTTCATGGCACTGATGAACTGAGTATTTCATTTTTATCTGGATTCATTTGTGGTGGTATTCATGGATGACATCTTGGTGTGTTATCACAATTTACATGACCATTCCAAACATCTTGATATCATTTTGAATACACTAAGAGAGAATTAGTTATTTTATGTGCTCATAATGTGAAACTTTTTTATGGATCATATTCACTACTTGGGTCACATCATCTCATAGACATGATTATTAGTTGACTCGTAGAATGTGAGATATATGGTTTCTAGGGAGCATCCAAAGAACATATTTGAGGTGTAGAGTTTCTAGGGGATAGATGGTTACTATAGTATTTTCATACAGGACATTTCACTCTCAGCAGTTCTGCTCAAGGGCTTTCCTAAGAAGGGTGTGAAGTTAAAATGGTCATATTCATATGGTTTCCTAAGAGCATCCCAAGAATTTCTTTGAGGTGTGGAGTTTCTAGATAATATCTAGTTACTACATCTCTTTCATAAAGAACATCTCATGCATATCATCACAACTCATAGGCTTGAATAAGAATGGTGCGAAGTTTTCATGGTCAGATTCCTATAAGATGTCCTTTCAGGAACTAAAAAGGATATTGACTTCAGCACAAATAACGATATTTATAGACCCAAGTAAGAGTCACATTGTGTACTAGGATGTATCAGGTATTAGGATTGGATTAGTTCTTACATAGGGAGATATTGTTGTGGTGTACGGGTCTTTGCAGTTGAGGCCACATTATAGGAACTACTATATGAATGATCTCAAGTTGGTCGAAGTTGTTCATGAATTACACTATTGGATACATTACTCACTTGGAGAACATTTTTTGGTTTACACAAACCATGAAAGAATCAAGTACATATTTACACAGTGTGAACTAAACCTGAGGTAGTGAATGTGGGTTGAAAAAATATAGCCTTTTGACATTGAGATTTCATGCACACCTGGTAAAGTCAATACAGTGGACGATGCACCGATTACAAGGAATCAGATATAGGATGTTCAGGAGGCCAGTAGTGAGTGGAATTTCATGAATTTTCTCTCAGATATGCACTTGAAGGTCTACAATAGTCCGAGAAAGGCTTATCTATAATCATTATTTTTTACCTATACACTTATTGATAGAGTAAGGATGAGGCCGCTATCATATTCTGAGGGCCTATTCCTATAGGAGAGTGTGGTGGGTGAGGACCCTCCTCCTGCTTGGACCATAGGCAAGGATGAGATTCTCTGAGTACATGGTTGTCTATGGGTGACTTCAGACATGCATGAGGAGAAGATGGAATACTTTCAAGATTCATCTTGGGCAGTGCATTCTAGAATCACTAATATGTATTAGGATTTACGTCTCTAGTATTTATGGATGGGTATGAAAAGAGATGTAGCTATTTTTTATGAGGTTTTCCACCTGTCAGTAGGTGTAGGTAGAACACCAGAAACTTTTCAGGTGATAAAACACAATTTTATTGAATATGTTATTGACAATAGATGATATAATTCCCTCAAATTATGATAAATATGTTTAATTATGAAATATTTCGGATTAGATCATTCATTTTCAAATTTGATGAAAATACCAGTTTTACCCCTTTAAACTTCACAGTAGTATTTCGGAAATGCATATTTTTATGTAAATGATTTTGAATTAAAATTTTTTAACTGTATTCTTAACGTAATGGGATACAAATTAGATTCAGGACATGTGTGCTGGATCATACACTTGAGTGGAGTAAATGGGCCATGAAGACAAACATGGAATGAACTATCCAGATTGGACATTGCTTCACCATTTGGGCCATATCTTCTTCATCCATGCTTGGATTGAGCCCCAATCTTAAGATCAGCTCGGGGACATGATTATTCACAAATCATCCTTATATAATACCGGACAATTCATGCATTTTAGAGGTCAAATAGGCGGTGAAAGTGGGATTAAAATATTTGGCTTAATTTCCCTTTCACATTTAATAAAGTTTTGTAACCCTAGCCCTCCCCAACTCTATTTAAAGGATGTTTTCACTCTTTGGTAGAGATGGTAGAGGATTTGGGAAGGTGTGGCCGAAAGGGTGTATCTTGGGAGCCCCTAAAAACTATTGAAAGAAGTAAGGATTTGTGCAAACAACTCTTCCAAAAATGCTCTCCTCTCTCACCTCCTCTTTGTAATTCTTTTCTTTCATGTCTGTATCTTGAATTTTTCTTCAATTAATCTTCTTTATTCTACTCTTTTCTTCTTCTATTAATATTCCTAATTGGGTTGGAATCAAGAGTGGAGACGAGACTGGGTTCTACCCTTTTAATCCTTTTCTCATGAAAAACATCTCCACGATGACCACACCGCCCATGGAAGAGTAGTTTTTTTAGTGATAAATATATCTTCTACCCTCTTCATTTACTTGTTTTGAATCATTTAGCTACTGTAATTCAATTAATATGATTCATTAATTGAGTTTTTAAATTTGAATAAACTAAGAAAGAAATTGAACAATTGACACAAAAACACACGAGGTCAATATTTTGTGTAAATTGTGGGAGTGCGAACTTAATTGGTAATACAAGACCATGCGGGATAAGTTTGTAGAGTTCAAATATAATCCTTAAACACAATTCATCCTCATTTCCAGAATGGATATATGATATAATTAACCACTGACCATAATCTAACCTTAGAACAAAAATCAAAGCAGGGTGTTGCGATTTCGTGTTCTGAATCTAGCCTAAGGTTTAAGTAAATCATCTTTGTCGTTAAGTTAACTCTCGTAGGGTTCGAGGGTTAACAAATTAGAGGATCATAATTAAGTGGATATTGATTTAAATGATAATTATTAATAAGTAAATGAAGTGGTAGAGTTAGATCGATTACACCATTTAAAATATTTTATAAAAAACATCTTCTTATTGTGTCTTTTTAATCAAACTTCATTTCAAAATTAAAAGCAAAAAAATGCAATCTTCTTCCAGAAAACTTCTTCAAGTTTTATAAACAATAAACAACCCCCAACCGATCCTTTCCAGTAGTGTTTTAATTCTTTTCTATTTTATTTTTAGAATACCTTAAGAAGTTGTTTTAATTTACTTTCTCCTTTGAGAGACGACCTTGGTCAGCCACTCTACTGCACCTAAGTACCCAAAAAACACTAATCATTTTAGGGATACCATGACATAGTCTTTCAAATTGGTTCCATTTACGGGGAAGCAAGTAATTATTTCAACCAATTAGAGGTATCTATATTATTTTACATTTTATTCACTTGTCGTCTTCTTTCTTCCTTCTTTACCCAATCTGAATTCTTTTTTGTCTTCTTCTTTTATTTTCTTCTACTTCTTTTTGGTCCATCAACTCAAACTTATTATTTTTATTTTACTATGGTTAACTTTACTACTTTTCACTTTTATTTTATTTATGACATGAACTAATCTCGAAGATCTCTTAGATCTTGATCCTGAGATTGAACGTAGCCTTAGGGATCAAATTAGAAATTCTCAGTCTACGGGAAGTTTCAACATTCAAATAGTTGGAGAATTTATCCACTACAAGAACATTGAAATTGGAAACACTTCTAATTACAACTTAAAACAAGAACCAATGGCTGAAAACAATGGAAATGAATTTAATTGAACTATTCGATAATTGGTTGCACTGGATATTAACTATCAACCAAATTGTATTGCATACCCGAATCTCAGATCGGACTTTGAACTGAAATATGGGTTAATTAATATTCATCCAAAGTTTCATGGATTATTTGTTGATGATCCAAACATAAATTTTAAATAATTTAATGTGGTTTGCTCAACCCTTAAACCCAGAAATTTTTTTGAAGATCAAATCAAACTAAGATCATTCCCATTCTCACTTGATGGAGCTGTGAAAGACTGAATGTATTATTTACAACCTGAAGATGTAACTTGTTGGAATGATTTGAAACGTATTTTCTTGAAAATGTTTTTTTCAGCAATAATGACCACTTCCATTCGTAAGGATATATCGTGGATTAATCAAGCCCAAGGGGAGTCAATGTATGAGTACTGGGAGTGATTCAATAAGTTTTGTGCAAGCTGAACACATCACCAAATCAATGAGCAACTCCTCATCCAATACTTCTATAAAGGAATCACGCCTATGGAGAGGAGCATGGGGGATGTCATGGATGGAAGATAATTGGTGGACAAGACACTACTAGCTGCACGTGCGTTGATCAAAAAAATGGCCCAAAATTCCTGACAATTTGGAAATCAAGGTACACCATATGTCAGGGGAGTACATCAGTTAAGTCCTTATTCTCTTGAGATTAATTTGATTGATACCAAGTTAGAAGAATTGACATCTATGGTGAGGTAGATTTCTTTGGAAGAAAAGACATCCCAACCCCCTCCTTCAAGGCCTTGTGGAATTTTCACTGAGACAAGCCACCCAACAGACAGTTTCCCACAACTACAAGACACAGAAGATTGCGCATCATTATTCCCAGGGAGACCATATCAGCATCAACAACTGACATACCCCCCAAAAAAGTTTTATTCATTTGCTCCAACATACAACCAAGGGTGGAAGGATCAATCGGACATGAGCCAGATTTCCACTGCCCTCCATGAACTAGTAAGTAAAAATTCTAAAACTATACCATCCCAACCTACTCCAAATCCCAAGGGGAATGTTAGTTTCCTCACATTGAGAATTGGGAAGCAAACAAAAGATACATCTTCACCTATCACTCCACCGGGATTCACCTCAAATCTAGAGAATCTGCATTCCATGCCAACTGACGAGTAATCCATGTAGAAAGATAAAGGTAAGAAAAAGATTGATGATGTTATTTCTAAACCCCTTCCATTTCCAAATAGGGTTGTACAAACCAAGAAGATTGCTGAGGAGGTGATGCAAAAAAGAAGTTTTGGATACATTCAACCGTGTGGATATCAACATCCCTTTACTAGAATCCATCAAGAAAATCCCAAGGTATGAGAAATTCTTAAAAGAACGTTGTACCAATTGAAGAGGGATTAAGAGAAATGAGAGGATAAATCTTGGAAGGAATGTGTCCGCACTCATTACACCAACTCTAGCAATGCCGAAAAAGTGAAAGGATCCAGGGAAATTCACCATACCATGCACCATAGAGGAGTTGCAGTTTTATGATTCATTTTGTGATTTGGGAGCTTCCATAAATGTGTTGCCTCACTCTATATTATCTTCTTTGTAGGTTGGTGAGCTGAAACCGACAAGAGTAGTGGTGTAGTTCACAAATAGAGCTACAACATATCCAGTGGGAGTCCTTAAGGATGCACTTGTCTGGGTAAGATAAATGATCTTTCCAGTGGATTTCTATGTGCTTAACATTGAGGATGATCAGGTAAGTTCCCATGATCCAATTATCTTAGGTAGACCCTTCCTTAAAACTGAAAAAACAATCATAAATATCAACAAGGGTACACTTTCCATGGATTTTGGGGATGAATTTGTGATATTTAATATTATGGATTCCATGAAGTACCCTTTATAGGATCATTCTGCATTTTTTATCTCCCATTTTGAACCCCCAAATAAAAACCCCATGGAATTAGATTGTTCTATGCTTAGGGATATTATAAGTATTGGTTCTAGTTTGATGTATAAGAGTACTTCCACACCTATTTCTAATGCACAAGAACCTCTTACATTTTATTTTGAAATTGGAATCATATTCTAATTTTGATCATGTGAACTCTAATTATGGAATGGTTGTTGAGTATGCTGATGGATTTGATGTTTTATTCTCTGATTTTGATGATGTATATTCCGATACTGATGCTCTTTGTGCACATATTTCAGTTCCTTATATGTATCCATCCATACACCACCACCTACATTGGAACTCAATCCATTACCACCAAATCTAAAATAATCATACTCATTTAGTGGTGAGAAATTACCTGTTTTCATTGCTAACAATATCCATTTTGAACATGAAGAAAAACTTTTGAATATTTTGGGGGAGAGCATCAGGGCAATTGGGTGGACCTTGGCTGACATGTCAGGTATTAGTCCCTCCATTTTCATGCGTAGGAATCTTTTGGAGGATGGAGCTAAACCGTTTAGGCAGCCATAAAGGAGATTCAATCCAACACTTTTGGAGGTTGTTAAAAAAGAGGATGAAAAATTGCTTGAGGTAGGTTTAATCTATCCCATTTCATATTTCTAGTGGGTGAGTCATATTCAGGTTATGCCTAAGAAAAGTGGTGTTACAGTTGTAAAAAATGATAAAGAGGAGTCAGTTCCTATGAGGGTACAAAATAGTTGGTGTGTGTCTATTGGTTATAGGAAACTAAACCAGTCCACTCGCAAAGACGATTTCCCCCTCCCATTTATTGATCAGATGCTTGAGAAACTAGCTGGGAAGACACACTATTGTTTCTTGGATGGATTTTTTGGATTTGTTTAGATTTTTATAGCTTTGGAGGGTCAGGAGAAGACTACATTCACCTGTCCCTTTGGCACATTTTCCTACCGAACAATTCCATTTGGACTTTGCAATGCCCCAGGTACCTTCCAGAGTTGCATGGTGAGTATTTTTTCTAGTTTTATTGAAACCTTCATGGAGGTATTCATGGATGATTTTATAGTGTATGGGTCGTCATTTGATAAATGTCTAAGTAGTTTGGGAAAGTTGTTGAATCGTTGTATTGAGAAGAATCTGGTCTTGAACTTTGAAAAGTTTCATTTAATGGTAGAGCATGGCATTGACTTAGGGAATGTAGTGTCAAAACATGGGATAGAGGTTGATAGATCTAAGGTAGATATTATTTCATCCTTACCATATCCTTCATGTGTGTGTGATGTTAGATCTTTTATAGGGATTGCAGAATTTTATCAGTGCTTCATGAAAGATTTTAGTAAGATTTCTCTTCCTATGTCATGATTACTTCAAAAGGATTCTGATTTTGTGTTTGATGATTCTTGCAGGACTTCCTTTGATGCGCTAAAAAAGTTTCTAACCACTCCACCGATCATACAGCCCCCACAGTGGGAGATTCCTTTTGAGCTTATGTGTGACGCCTCCAACTTCGCTGTTGGAGCTGTCTTATCTTAGAGGGTGGATGGATGTTCACATGTGATTGCCTAATCATCAAGGACACTGGATTCAGCCCAATAAAACTAAAAACCCATGAAAAAATAGTTTCTTACTATTATATTCTCTTTAGATAAATTACGTTCATATTTATTGGGCTCTAAAGTAGATGTTTTTTCTGACCATGAAAATCTAAGGTACCTCTTGAAGAAGCCAGATGCAAAGCTCAGGCTAATCCGATGGATTCTCCTTCTTCCAGAATTTGACATTGATATAATGGACAAAAAGGGGTCGGAAAACCTAGTGGTGGACCACATGAGTAGGCTTACTCACACACTAGAGTATGACACCGTGGACCAGGTACCACTTCGGGACACATTCCCTGATGAGCATCTTTATTCCATCTCAGGTATGTATCCTTGGTATGCGGATTTAGTGAACTACCTTGTTTCATATGAAATCCCTGCAAATTTAAAGAAACATCAAGTCCAAAAGTTAAAGAGTGATTCTAGATCTTATGTGTGGGATGATCCCTACTTATGTTTCATGTGTAGTAACCAAGTTATTAGGAGGTGCGTTCCTAATCATGAGTTTGAGTCTGTTCTACAATTCTGTCATACACTTGCTTTTGGTGGACACTTTGGACCCCAATGGATAGCTAGGAAAGTTTTGGACTCTGTATAATATTTTCCTAGCTTATTCCATGATTCCCATGTGCATTGTAAGTCATGATCTCGTTGCCAACACAATGGGAACATTTCTAGGAGACATGAGATGCCCCAACAACCCATAATATTCTGTGAGATCTTTGATGTATAGGGAAATGATTTTATGGGTCCTTTTCCTATTTACTTTGGTTTTTTGTACATTTTTGTTGCTATTGATTATGTGAGTAAATGGGTGGAGGCTAAGTCCACCAGGACTGATGATTCTCATGTTGTTGTGTACTTTGTCAAAGGAATTTTTTTATAGGTTTGGAGTACCGAAGGCCATCATCAGTGACCAAGGGACACACTTCTGCAATCTTACTTTGTCTTCCATCCTTCGGATGTATGGGGTGACACACATAACATCAAAACTATACCACCCCCAAAAAATGGTCAGGCAGAGGTTTCAAATTGTGAGTTGAAACAGATTTTAGAGAAAACTGTGCAGCCAAATATGAAGGATTGGAGCAAGCGCTTGGATGATTCTCTATGGTCATATAGGATAGCATAAAAAACTCCCATTTTTATGTCCCCATTTTGGTTTTTTTTTGGGAAATCATGTCATCTCCCTGTGGAAGTTGAGCATCGGGCTTATTGGGAGATAAAGAAATTCTACATAGATTTGGCCCAAGATGGAATCCAATAGAAGTTGTAAATTCAAGATCTTGAGGATATTAGATTGTATTCATATGCCTACTCAAGTACCTATAAGGAAATATCCAAATTATATCATGAAAAAATGATTAAACAAAGGTATTTTCATGTTTGAGAGAAAGTCCTTCTCTATAGTTCACGACTGAAGTTGATTCATGGTAAGTTGCGTTCCAGGTGGTTAGGTCCTTATGTTGTGAATAATTTTTTTCTTTATGGTGTAGTGTAGATAACATAAGAGGACAGAGAAAGAAGCTTTATAGTCAATGGGAAACGTTTGAAAAGATACATTGGGGGACTTCCTACTGATGCAGTGGATTTTATCACACTGCATGACCCCATCATCACTTGAGCATATCAGAATTTTCCTAACACTTTAATTTTTTTTATTCGTTGTCCTATTTAAAATTATACATTTCATGTGCATATATCATCTCATGGGTTCACATTGAGGAGAATTCAATATTTTAAGTGTGGTAAAGGGAACCTTTTAGTTTAGTAATTTCAATTGTATTCTTGTTTTTAAAAACTAAACAATACAAACAAAAAAATGTGTTTTTCAAATTTTGTGTGTTTATTTTTCATTTTTTTGTGTGTTTTTGAAAATTTTAAGCTGAAATGATTCTCATAACCATTTTTAAATACCTATAAATAAGTGAAACAAATTTTCCCATAAAACTGAGCTTAAATAAATGCTGAAAATAACATTGTTTCAACTTTAAATCTTTTTTAATTTCATGAAAAGTACTCTAAATTTTGAATCCCATGCCACATCTCACTGTCTTTATATTTGAAATCACTTTATTATGAGGCTTCTGAACCATTCTTTTCATATTCTTTACATTCACCTCACTTATTGAGAGAACCAAACCATGCTTGATTTAAATAGAATTTGATTTATTCTTGTCAAAACATGAGGGTTTGAGATACTTATGTTTAAATGATTGAGGCATTTTTTTGGTATTAAAGCCCCTATTTCAAAGAATCGTTTTTTATAATGGCCTAACTTGAACATTTAATCCTTTTATCCCTTAGAATGCATGAACAACCTGTTAGGTTAGCCACATTACAAGCCAATTTTCCCTATCCAACCAACTCTTGAAGTGAAATTGCATAATCTAGTTGAACTTAAGCGTGGGGGAATCTATCTTGTGTTGTTCTATGACATTCTGTGATACATTGGGTGGAAATTTAAATTCTGATGAGATGTGTTTTTTGATGAAAAATTCATTCTATTGAATGTTGTTCCTTTTCTAGAGTTTTCATGACAAGTGAAGTTGTGCCTTTCTGGGGCTTCTAAAAAAACTAGAAAGTTGTGCCCATCTGATGCTTTCACGAAAAACTATTTTGGAGAAGATTGACATTTTTGTTTTTGAAATGATGAATGGTGTAAAAATTCCATGACTTTTCATTATGATAGATATTAATTTATGATAAGGGGATTAATGAGGAGACCACATTTAAGTGAAAATTAGATTAATGCAATTTTTATTTTAAAAGAGTCAAGCCCTCCTCACTCAGCCTCAGAGTTTTTCACATCTAAAATCCTACCAACCGAAAGACACATAACAACCCTGAAAAGTACTCATGATAAAAATATGTCCTTGACTCAAATCAGGTGGTGATGTAAGAATTTATCAAGCCTATGGTGACCCTTGTATGAGTTTGGATGAGAAAAGCATTTCTAAAAATTGACATTTTTGTGATAAGAGAAAATTCAAGTGAGGTAAGTATTTTGTGCATGGGAGGATAAATGAAGTGGAAATATATTGAATGATATAAATGAATAACTTGAAATAATGGTTTTTTATGAGGCATGATATCTTTTGTTTCTTGGTGTGTAATTGTTGGATCTCAAGGATATGTGTTTTAAAATTCATTTTGATTTGATATTGATGTTTACTTGATATGTGGTTTTTCCCAAGAGTGCAAAAGGGTAAGTGTGGGGGAGTTGATAAAACAAAATTTTATTGAATATTTTATTGATAATAGATGATATAATTTCCTTACATTATGCTAAATATGTTCAATTATGAAATATTTGGGATTAGATCATTCATTTGAAAATTTGACGAAAATTTCAGTTTTACCCTTTTAAAATTCAGAGTATTATTTTGGGCATAAATATTTTTCTATAAATTATTTTGACATAAATTTTGTAAATATATTCCTGAATTAATGGGATAAAAATTCTATTCAGGGCATGTGAGCTGGATCATGCATTTGAGTGGAGTAAATGGGCCATGAAGACAAAGATGGATTGAACTATCCAGATTGGACATCACTTCACCATTTGGGCCGTAACTATTTTATCTGGGCTTGGATTGAGGCCAAATTTACGAGAAGCTTGGGGACATGATTATCCAAAAATCACCCTTATAGAAATAAGGCCAATTCACGCTTTTTGGAGGTCAACTATCCAGTGAAAGTGGAATTAAAATATTTTTCCGAATTTCCCTTTCACATTTAATAGTTTTTTGTAACCCTATCCCTCCCCAACTCTATTTAAAGGAGGTTTTAACTCTTTGGGAGGGGTATTAGAGGCTTTGGAAAGGTGTGTCCTAAAGGGTGTCTCTTGGGAGCCCCTAAAAACTCTTGGAAGAATTAAGGCTCTGTACAAACATATCATCCAAAAAGGCTCTCCTCTCCCACCTTCTCTTTGTAATTCTTTCCTTTCGTATTTTTATCTATAATTTTTCTTCAATTAATATTCCATGTTCATCCCTTTTCATCTTATCTTAATATTCCTAATTGTTTTTTAATCAATAGTGGAGATGAGACTGGGTTCTACCCTTTCAATCCTTTGCTCGTGCAAAACGTCTCCACGATGACCACATCACCCAAGGAAAAGTAGTTTTTTAGTGATCGATCTATCTTCTACCCTATTAATTTAATTGTTTTGAATAATTGAGATAATTTAATTCACTTAATATGATTGATGAATTGATTTTTAAAATTTTATGAAACTAAGAAAGCAATTGAACAATTGACATAAAAACATGTGAGGTCGAGATTTAGTGTAAATTGTGAGAGCGTAAACATAATCGGTAATACAAGACCACACGGGATAAGTTTGTAGAGTTAAAATATAATCCCTAAACACAATTCATCCTCATTCCCAGAATTGATATATTCTGTAATTAACAAATGACCTAATCTAACCTTAGAACAGTAATCAAAACAGTGAGATGTGATTGCGTGTTTCGAAGCTAGCCTAGGGTTTAAGTAAATCATCATTGTGGTTAAGTTAAATCTCATAGGGTTTGAGGGTTGAAAAATTAGAGGATAATAATTAAGTGGATATTTATTTAAATGATAATGATTAATAAGTTAATGAAGGGGTAGAGTTAGATCAATTACACCTTTTAGAATATTCTCTAAAAAATATCTTCTTGTTGCGTCATTTTAATCAAACTTCATTTCAAAATTAAAAACAAAAAAAATGAAATTTTCTTCCATAAAACTTCTTCAAGTTTTAAAAACAATAAACAACCCCTCCCCCCCATCCTTTAAAGAAGTGTTTTAATTCATTTCGATTTTATTTTTAGAATACCTTTATTAAGTTGTTTAAATTTACTTCCCCCTTTGAGAGACGACCTTGGTCAGCCACTCTGCTGCATCTAAGTACCCAAAAACCAATAATCATTTGAGGGAGCCCACGACAACACCTTTCATTGGGATTTTACAGAAATATCTCATTACTGAGTGTAAATAGAGTGGCATCACGATATATTTCATGATAGGATTTACAAGGTCTCTTAAAGGTAATTATTTTATATGGGTTGTTGTTGAAAGGATATTGAAGGTTGTGTATTTCTGGTAGATCAAGGAGACCTTCAGTGTCGATGTCATTAGGAGGTTTTATATAAATTAGATAGTATAAATTCATGGGGTCCCATGCACTGTTATATTAGATAGGGATTCATAGTTTAATTCAGGGTTCTGGATATGGATTTAGAGGGAATTGGGTACATAGTTGCTTATGAGTACAACATACCACCCCTAGATTGATGGTTAGTCAGAGTGCTCGATTCAAGAGTTTCAGGAAATGTTGTGAGAAAGAATCCTGAATTATAGGTTCTCTTGGGAGAGGCATATACCCATGGTTTAATTTTCCTTCAATATTAGATTTTAGGTTACTATTTAGATACCTAGATATGAGGCATTATACGGCAGGCCATGCTGATCACCCCTGTATTGGTTATAAACAGTAGAGGTAGGTATGATTAGAACTCATCTTCTTCAGGAGAACACAGAGTAGGTTTAGATGATTTGTAAGTGGATGGATATTGCATAGTCTTTTCAAAAAATATACATTGATTGCCACAGACAACCTCCAGATATCGAGATCAAGGATCAAATTTTCTTATGTGTTCCACCAAGGCTGGAACACAGATGGATTATGAGACATGGTAATCTTTTACTGCATTATGTCAGGCCATTATTGATTATGGAGTGGGTCAGGCCATTATCTTATCGATTATAGTTAACTCAGAGGTATTGGGCCATGCACAATGTCTTTAATATAACTCATTTGTGATTTTATCATTTAGAATTGTCTCGTGACTTTCATCCTGAGAAGGTTGAGTTATAGGTGGATGTTTCCTTTGAGGAGCATCTGATGCATATTGTGGATCATAATATCAATATTCTTCAAGCCCAGTTATTTCCTTTAGTATGGTGGATATAGAAGAATGACCAAGTATAGGATGAGACCTGGGAGTGAGAGGCCAATGTAATATTTCAGTTGGTAGAGTTATTGTTAGATCTTTCCACACTACCCTTGGATGAGAAATTTGGGGATAATTTTATTTATGGGGGGAGTTTGTAAGAACCTGATTCTTCTTTGAGGTGAAGATCCTTTACATTCTGCCAATTCTTAGTTAAAATGTTTAATTATGGACTTTTATGAATTGTGTTGAGTTCATGGAGGTAATGAGGGTGTCCAGGATGGGTATGGATCCCAGAACCCTACCTTATTGAGTGAAAATGTCCTAGATAATAGTTAGATTAAACTATTTGTGGCTTGCTTCATGGTCTAATAAACTTTTTAAGGCATGGGAAGAGAGAAGGAGTAGCTCACACGGTTAGAAAAAACCATGAAAAATGGGTCGCATGACTGTTCAAAAATACCTACAATTTTGACAATATGGATTTTCACATTTTTTTGTATGTTTAGTCAAATCATGTGAGGTAACCATGTAGGGTGCCCCTTCTCTATATCTAACCAGACAGTGTTAGAGTGCTATTCAGAATCCATAAGAACCTATATTTTTGGGTAAAATTACAATAATTACCCTAACTAAAATAAATTTTCACTCTTTCTCCCTCACGCACAACATCCCCCTATTGAGATCTTTTTTGTGTTTATTCTTGGATTTGAGGTAACTTCTTTGTCTCATATCTGATTAAATCCCCACTCATCTCGTTAGATCCATATCAGTAAGATATCAATTCCTTGTTAGTCATTCCTAGTTTGATTTGGTATCAGTTGTGATATTTAGGTGAAACCTTATTTTCCATATTTTTAGGTTCTTCATCCTTTATTAAATTTTATTCTAATCTAATGAAAATAATGATTTGATACTAGATGATCTATCCACTATAGACCTATGGTAAATGGTCTCGTACCATTTGTTAAATGTTGAAGTGTTTATATACATCTTTGTTCAGCGCACCCAATTCTCATGTGACACTTTGAAATGGATTTTGATCCTTGATATAAATTTATAGGTATAGACTGTTAAATTAAATAATCCCCTAAATTAATGGTTGTAGGTTGATAACCTTGATTTGAGGTCACCCCTTGGGTGGGTGATGTTTTAATAGTCCATTTTGATGGCATATGTAATTTCACCCTTGAGGTGTGCCCTTTACCCTATGTCATGGGATCATAATATTGAATTGACAATTGATGAATTAAATCTTAATTTGATATATAAATTGGATTGTGATATCAATTGGAATTTAATTGATTAAATGGAAGGGATGAGTGACCATGAACGTTCTCTTTATGATGTAATGTCTTATTAAGCTTGGGATGATTGTTTAAATAAAATGACCATGTGAGTAATTTAGTGGCATACCTTTTGAGTTTGGTTAATGCCTTGAGTCACCTTTTAAGTTGAATTATAAATGAGATGTTATTGGTATTGACCATTACATGGTTAAATGGAAGGGATTAAATGAATTTTATTTAATAAAATTTAATAAATGGTATTAAATTATTATATGCCTTGGGTGACACATGGATTCATATGAGAATTCCAAAGACGGAATCATTAGGCTTTTACCATTCTTATGATCGAGTGATTCTTATACTCCTTATATAGACTTCAATGGTTAGACACATGGGGGTGACTTTTATATACCAAGTGATACTTGGATTTCACACATATTCCTGAGGACGGACTCAAAGGGAATTTTATCATTATTCCATGGGTGATAATTGGGCTCCCTTAGTGGACCACCAACGATAGACTCGATTGGTAGTGACATTATACCACACCTAGATTGATACCTAGGTTCCATATAGGTTCTCCATGGATTGGCTTATAGGGTGTTGGATTACATCATACCTAGAGAAAAAATTAAATTTCAAATTAGGAATACCATTAATTGTATCAGGTTCATAAATAAATAAAGAATGTAATGAGTTACATGATGTGTTAGTTAAGACAAATAACAATCTTGGATTCACTCTTAGCCTAAAAAATTAGGGGTGGCATGTTTGGGAATCCTTGATCATGTTATTATGGGATACGTCGGGCTATGCACCAGATCTCAAGACTTAATAATTAAATGAATTGATTTGTTAAATGAATTGATTAAAAATGATATCTTGGACTTTATAGGATGTTAAATTTCAGTACTTCATTACATTTATATTTCAAACTGCACACTATGTTGTTATATATAAGTACTGATTGGATGGAATAGACCTTGGGTGGTTTCCTATTGGGATTCTATCTCACACCCTATTTGGGCCACCTTAAAGGATGCAAACAAGCAATATGGTTGCTGGTATTGACAAGATAATCAGCCTAGATATAGGTTCTCGATTTCTTCTTAGGAGAAGGGGATCAAGGGATTGAGCTGAGGCTCATGATGCTAGCTAGGAGAATTTTGGAATTTTTTTCTTTTGATACATGTATAGTATTGTACTGTTGTGTACCAATTTTTGTTGTTTTGTAGAGAAATGTGACACGTACAATTATCATCATTGTATATGAGTTTACTATTGTTATTTTCATCTATTCCTATTTTTTATCTTTTTTTTATGGTTTATTGCATCCACTACTTGTATTTTATTTACATTATTTTGTGATACACTGTAGTTATGAGGAAATAGTCTCCCCATGGACATACATAGTCCCTCGTAGCTAGTCAGCAACCTTTAGAGTTAGGGGATATGTACTTGAGTACATGTGGCCAACTGGGATTGGGGAACTATTGAGTGTCTTCTGGTTACCATAAAACACATTTTTAAATCCTGTGTGGGCACCAAATTTTTTTATTACAAATCCAATTGGACTCAAATTAGCTTAGGTACCAAATTTTTCAAGTATTTGATTTTTGTAGGAATAATGCCTTGGTTGTATAAATAAAAATATATGATATATGGAAAGTGGATGTTCTAGGAATATGAAAAAGTGACCGATCAAATTATACAAATTACAACCCATGTGATGTAGGCAATATTACTTTTAGATCCAATTCTAATGGAAAAGTAACAGGTTTTTGTAAAGTTGGTATTTCTAATTCCACTTATATTTTTTCTGACTTTAATGTCAAATATTTAAAATATAATTTAATTACTATAAATAAATTCTGTAATTTTTTAATTAAAGTTAAATTTAAAAATGATAATATTTTATTTTTTTATGGGTGATTCATTAATCTTATATGCTAAAATAAAGAAAAATATTTATACTATTCATTTTGTATAACTTCCTATTCAACATGTTAAGTGTTTGAATGTTGTACAGAGTGACAATATCCTTTAACATTTATGATTAGGTCATGTTAATTTCAAAATGTTACATATTCTCTCTAAGAATGAGAATGTGTTGAAATTACCTTCCTTAAAGAAATAACAGCTTCAAGTTTGTGGAAATTTCCTGAAAAGGAAACAATACAAAGTTTCTTTTTGAAATATTGATTAGATAAGTACTAATAGACCTTTAAAGTTCATACATATTGAACTATTTGGTTCTACTCAAATTTCCAGTATTGGTGGAAAGAAATATACTTTATTTTTTGTTAATGATTTTACTATATTAAATGGGTTTATTTTATTACACATAAAAAATATACTTTATTAATATGTATTTCATTTTATAATTTAGTTCAGAATGAAAATTGTTAAATGATTTTTTATATTTGTATTATTAAAGGAGGTGAATTTCATAAAATAATTTTTTGATTTTTTTTGTGAAAATAATAGTTACTTTCATTATTTTTCTACTCCTATAACACAACAACAAAATGGTGTTATAGAAAAGAAAAATATAACTATTCTTGAAATGTACAGAACTATGTTAAGTGAATATGATTTTCCTAGATATTTTTGGGTCGATGCCATTTTTTCTACTTGTTATATTTAAAATATAATTATTATTAGTCCTTTATTAAAGAAGACTCCTTATGAACTATTTAACGGTAAAAGGACTAAAGCTATTTATGTTAGAGTTTCTAGTTGTAAAATTTTTATTGCAAATTCATAGGATAATTTAGCTAAATGTGATGCTAAACATAATGGAGGTATTTTTCATGATTATTATAATAATATTAAATCATAAAGAGTTTATAAAAATAGAAATATTTTTATTGAAGTATCTTCCCATAGGACATTATGAGTAAAAGAAAAGTGATGATAAAGGGCCCTATTTGTCAGTTATTTTTTTAGTATTAATAAAGGGTTCCTTTACAAATGATAAAAATAGAAATGATAAAGCTACTACTTGGTTGGTGCTGATTTAGTGTTGAAAAAGTGTGCCTTTATCAGTTCTTGAAAAATCACTCATAAATGGTTATTTTATCAATGTTATTATTTGTGCTGGCAAAGGGGAAAACTACGGCAGTGTGCAGTTAAAATTATAACGCACTGCAGTAGTAAATATAGGGAGAAAATATATAATTAAACTAAAATAAAATTTATAACAAAAATAAAATAAAAAACGCTATATTATATATATTTTATACATTGGTTTGTAAAATTACATTAGTAAGTATAATTTATCACAAACATTCAAAAATATTAATGATACATTCTATTTGGCCCCCAACCCATGGTCATGCTATAGTTTTCTGAATAAACTACACCATCTAGAGAAAAATAATACCTTGTATAAAAAAAATTATCATGTTAGTAATACTATAAATAAATAAATTAAAAACTATGTGATAATTTTAAACTAAAAACATATACTTTGAGTAATAATAGATACACCATGTATCATATTGATTTGAAGTTTATTCATACACATCACACCATTTATTTATTCCTTAAAAGAAAGTTCTCTTGAATTGGATCACATATTTGGTGATAAATCTCACTATGAATGTGATCCAATTCAAGAAAACTTACTTTTGAGAAAAATCCTTCAACTATCACACCATTTATTATTCATCTTCAAGCATTATCTCTATGAAAATTAACTAAGTATCATATAAAAATTATGAGAAAATTAATTAAAAAATTGAAGATAAAATGATGAGAAGACAATATGATATTGTTGGATTAGTTTTTGTTGTGTGATGTACGTTTTAAACTAAAATGGCACATATATATTGAAAACACACACTTCAATTCATACCAACCAAATTATGTGTCAGATTAACGTGTGTCAATTCCTAAACATCACAATTTCATTATGTATTATTTTTCTAATGTTTAAAAATAATTTGAGCTCATTTTCTCAGTCTTGGATAGTGATGTTCATTTTGAACTAAAATTACACCTTTATATTGAAAACACACACATTTATTCATATCGGTCAAATGGTGTGTTATATTTAAGTGAGGTTTATTCTTACACATCACAAATTAATTATTGACAATTTTTATAAATTTTGAAAACAATATGATCTCATTTTATTATTTTTGGATATTTGATGTGTGTTTTCAACTAAAATGACATTTTTTATTGAAAACATGTACTTCAAGTCATATCAATGACATCATTTGATAGATTTATGTGCGGTCAATTTATATACATAAAAATGAATTATATATCATTTTCCTAATTTTTGAAAAAAATATGATATTGATTTATCAATTTTGGAGATTTGATGAACATTTTAAACTAAAATGGTAATTTCTATTCAAAAAACTCAATCCAAGTCATACTAGCCATATTATGTTTCATATTGACATAAAATTAATTCAGACACATCACAAATGAATTATTGATTTTTTTCCTAAATTTTCAAATAAAAAATATAATCTCCTTTGTTTGATTTTGGCTAGTGACATATGTTTTAAACTAAAATTACACCTTTATAATGAAAACATGCACTTTGATTCATATCAATCATATTTTGTATCATATTGATGTATTTTTGATTCCAACCCCTCTAAAATGAAGTATGGATCTTTGTACTAATGTTTGAAAATAATCAAAGCATGTTTGCTTAGTTTTGGATATTTGATATGTCTTTTAAACTAAAATGACCCTTTTGTTTTGAAAACAATCACTTCGAGTAATATCGACCACATCATGTTACGAATTGATGTGTGTTCAATTAATACACATCAAAAATAAATTGTGAATCATTTTTATAATGTTTTAAAATAATCTAATCTTTTTTCATGATTTTGGAGATATAACAAACATTTTAAACTAAAATGACACTTTTGTATTTTAAAACATGCATTTAGAGTCATACTGACCACATAGGGTGTCACATTGATGTCTGGTTAATTAATACATGTCAAAAAATGAATTATGGATCATTGTCCTAAATTTTTAAAACAATCTAATATTTTTTATTGGTTTTGGATATGTTAGTCATTATAAACTAAAATGAAAATTCTATATTGAAAACACATAATTCAAGTCATATCAAATAAATCATATGTTGGATTGGCATGTGGTTAATTCCAACACATGAAAAATGAATTATGGATCATTGGGCTAAATTTTGAAAACAAACCAATCTTGTTTTCTTTGTTTTTTCTATGTAAAGTGCATTTTAAACTAAAATTGCACTTTTATATTGAAAACACATATTAGGAGACATAAGTAAATCATAGAGTGTCATATTTATGTGTGGTAAATTAAAATTAATCACAAATGAATTATGGATAATTGTCTTAAATATTGAAAACAATTCAATCTATTTTCCCCATTTTGTCTTTTTGATACATGTTTTAAGATAAAATTACATGTTTATATTAAAAACACACACATTAATTCATATCGGTCACACTGAGTTTTGGAATTATTTGTTCTTGATTCTTATATGTCAAAAATGAATTATGTATTGGTTTCCCAAAATATAAATCCAACAAGATCATGTTTTTTCGGTTTTCAGTGAGTGGCACATGTTTTACACTAAAATGTCATTTTTAAAATAAAAAACTCTACTTTGTTTCATACAAGTCATGTCATTAATTAGAATATGGTGGGGATGATTCCAGCACATCACAAATAACTTATTAATCATTTTACTAAAATATAAAAACAATATGAATCATTTTTTTGGTTTTAATATTGAGGTGAAAAATGATTTATAAAAATAAAAAATGAATTATGAATGATTTTCCTAAAGTATCAAAATGATCTGATTTTTCCCCTATTTTGAGTATGTAACATGTGTTTTGAACTAAAATGTAAATTTAAACTAAAAACATAAACTCCGTGTAATTTTGGTAATTTCGTGTATTGAATTGATGTGTGGATAATTGTTACACATAACACCATGTCTTTTTATTCTTCAATACATTCAAAATTTGGGGTTATCAAACAATATTTTTGTTTGATAACCTAAAATGTCGAATGATATTCAGGATAAAAAAGGAAAACATGCCATCATGATTTCATTATCCTTATTGATTTCATGATCATAGTATATGAGTTAATCATTCTTGTTAAAGAAAAAAATTATAGATGAATCCATTTCTTTATGATGTTTTTGAAAATTAACAAAATAAGTATCAAATAAGAAAGATATTGAAAGGTAGATAAAATGATGAGAAAATTAACTAAATAAGTGGTTGGAAGTCACAGCTTCATGATCTCTATATACATTCTAACACCATGTATTTTTTCATCCATTTCTAAATCATCATTTCCTCCATTATACATATCCTTGAGAAATAGGTCAAAAATAATATATAAGAATTATAATAATAATGATTCCAAACCCAACTTTATCTTTAAGGTTATAACCCAAAATAGATCACAAAAATAATAGGTAATCACTTTAATTTGATATTTGAAAAAACTATGACTCCATTTACTCTACCCAATCATCTTTAAAAAAATTACATCTTCATTTGAATATTTATATTTTTGTAATATTCACAGTACTAAGAAAATTTTTAAAAAGAAAAAATTAAGAAATATTTTTAATAATATTTTAATTTCTTTCGAAAATTACCTGTTCGAAGAAGACAGTATTTTGATGGTATGTGATATGTTTCATAAATTTTCAAATGTAATATCCATAATTTTTATTGTTATCTTGATTCAAACACTAACCAAAATAATTAAATTATTTTGAAACATGTTTTATAGTTAAATATTTCTATATATACCTTAATCTATTTCAGTTTGAGAAAATCCATAGGCCTATTATGTTTAGAGATAGACCTTATACCATGATTTAGACTATATTTACAGATTATTATATTATAACAAAATTATCACTAAAATACAAACTAAAACATATAATTCGACATTTACCTATAAAATATTGATTATAGTGCATTACAAATTCATAATACGCATCATGTGTGATCAGGTTGATGGAAATACATGAATTGGATCCAAAAAATAATAATTTAGGGTATTGAAATTGATTAATTTCAGCATCTATTTCTTCCTGAAAAATTAAAAATTGTATAATAAAAAAATAAAAATATATTCTATATGATTAGTTTGCATATTTTTACCTCTATATTATAGGCATCAAGATAATACTTTTATCTATTATTTTATTCACCTCATATTCCTGTTATTTTATTCTAAAAATATCAATTATTTTATATTTTTTCTTATCAATTTATTTTACATCTAAATAAACTTATTACATAGAAATGATACAGAGATTAATGAATCCAAATTATGCTTCATAGGGTTTTCCATTTATATAGTGGTAACATAAAAAACTATAGATAATATGATTAGTTATTAACTTTAATGAATATGGACTATTTTTTGGACAGAAGGATTATGAAAATTTACCTCCTGTATGTATTCACAACTAGGACTCCAAACCATTCAAACTCGATAATCTCATTTATAATATCTAGACCCACCATGTATGTAATTGAATATATAAATATTTATTCTTCATATTGAATATAAGATGTATTTCCATCTTTAAATGTAATTTTTATATAAACCTGTAATGTTAAATTATGTTTTAGTATAAATGGTGGGGAGAAGGTACTCTCGAAAGGTCCTTTTGTTTTCTTGGTTGATATACTAGATTTTCTTGATCTAATCGTATGTTTCTCCATCATTTTATCTATATGTTATACCATGACTCATTTTAAACCATTTGCATCAACTATTATAGGTTTTTCATTTGGAAAAAAATATTATGTACAAACCTCATATATCTTTATAAGATTATAAGTCCATGTAATGAAATTTCCAATAGCATCATTAACCGTTGAAATATCTAGATTATCAAGTGAAATAGGAAACTCATTTCTTAGCTCTTGATCTACTTCAATACCTACTCTAATGTGATCTTTTGGGAGTTAATTTTTTATATCATGTATCATGGGATATTATACACTTTACCCCTCATAACAAGTCGTTTCATGGGTGTTGATAGATATATATCACATACAAATTCACCCCTATAGAATTTTAGTAAATATAATCGAAAGTTATAAAAAGTTTTTTTATTCACATTTAGGATGAATAATAGTGACAAAATTGATTACCATAGGTAAGTTATACAAGTGAGTGGAATGACTAGACTCAAAGATAGTGGTTTTATTCAGCTCTTCATGAGATATTATTTATTCCACTACCAGTTCATTTTGATCCTTTCACATATATCAGTCTACCAAACTAGATCGAACAATAATATCTTGTAAACAGTTTATTTTAACCCATATTTATTTCATAATTTGATATGTATCTTCTTATGTATTTTTCTTCTCAAAATATATTCAAGGTGACACTCCAAAACCTACACCTGTAACATGACCAAATTGTTCTTTCTAGTTCAAAGCAACTGAAAGTTGTTTATCTTAAATTATGGTCTTTATTGATTCTTGTGTCTAAACCATATAAAATACATATGTACATAAATATATATTTTTATTTATTATTTTAAAAAAAAATAATGAATTACAATTATGTCATACTTACACATGTTTCCCATATTTCTTGCGTGTTTTCATCAACTAGTTTACCCATATTATTTACATAATCCTCCTTCCATAGAACATGATGTGGGATAGAAGTGGCCTTAGATTTTGATTCATAAATCATTCTATAAAAAAGGATCATCTTTTTTTCATATCACATAAAAATTTTATTACAGATTTAAAAAACATACCATTTTATTCTTTACTGGAATGTTCCACATCCTTTATTTAAAATAGGGGTAAATTGGTTTTGATGCACATTGTTTATTTACTGCACTCCATTTTTATTTCAGAAATAAATAATTTTGAATCAAATTGGATAAAGTAAATAATTTCAAATAATATATTATCGACTAAAATGCACCTGTAATGATTTCTCATCATGAATACTAATAAAATAATTCCATGATTTCTACTTTATAATGTTTGTATACATAACTATTGGATGAGGAAATACTTTCCCTTTGAAATAAGTGAGATTAATCTTAGTAATATGTGTTTAGATGCCTCTATGAGTTTTTCCAGTGGCCATTAAAACACATTTTTTTATAATTAATCTAAAATAAATGAACTCTACATGGTATAATGAAAAGTAAATCAATATTTCATTATATAATTTTTCAGTAAAATAGAAAAATTATATCATAACATTACATTAATATATTCCCAAATGGGTTTCTTCATTACTGGATGGACATGGTGTCAGATATCTATATTAATTAGAACATTATTTTTTGTTATGATCCCAACATAACTAAAGAACATTAACTTGTTAGGGACAACATGTTGGAAACTTTTATTCCATCCATCCTTAAAATTTATATCCTTTATTCTTAACTTGAAAATTTTAGTCAATGAAATGATGTTATGTTGTTCTTGTTTTTTTTCTAAAAATGTTGTTGAACCCCTAATAATTTTATAGTTTCAACATCAACCATCGGTTCTTCCCTGATATTTGTAACATCATCATGTAAAAAATAGCTTTTTTCATGATTAGTCAAACATTTAATTTAGATTACATAAATTCAGTACAGAACACAAAATAGTATGAGGAAAATCATATTATATTAAAAAAATACTTAACCATGCTAATTTAAATCGCTTTATTTTCTAAACATTTTGAAGGTATTTTTATCCTCTATTGAGTATCTAAATCCATTCTTTTTGGTCACCTATAACGTATATGAAATTGTATATGTTGGAACCTCCATGAAATGATTGTGATATCCCAATGAAAGGGTCAACCTCAATTGAATTTTCATCTAAATCTAGAGTTGTTTTAGTCACGAATAGGATAATAGAACAATTCTTATTTTTTGGATCTAAGACATAAAATACATACACTTATTGTGATTCCATTGTGAATAGACCTTCCTTATACCCTTCCACACTAAAATTCAGTTTCACAAAGCCCATTTCATCTACTTTTAATGCACTCTTATTTTCAACCTATTTCCAATGGAAAAATGGAACATTAAATATCATATAATAAAACTTGTATATATGTTAAATGATTATAAAATATGACATGTTTTTATAAATTACATTTCATTCCTTAGAACTAGATATGTGCATCGCTTCCACCACAATCATAACTCCACTGTTGTGCATCATACTGCATTCCTCGTGTTCTTCTGTATAGAATTTATAACCATTAATTTCAATAATAATATAATATATAATACTTTTTTGATCCCATGGATAGCTATAGATTTTTTTCAGAAATTGTATTCAGATTTTTAGATAACTACTTATAAAAATGATCTCAAAACTATCCTATAAAATGTTGATTGTGTGTATTTGGTATCCATCATTCATCCCTTGATGGATTCAAATGTATAATAATTTCATTGTGGTATTCAATATATTTATCAACCACTTCACCATTATGTAAAATGTAAATGTGAACTTTCTCTTAATTTGTGATGGTAATTGTAACAACATATCTTCTAGAAATTCATTCTCCCATGAGGCTTTCACTGTGAGAAGACTTTGGGTGACTAATTCTATCAACATTTGGTAGGTAATCAGTACATAATTAGATAACTTCTTCAATACTATATAATTTTTAAATATATACTTCTCGATTACTTCAATTATTGACATACCCTTTCAAAATCATCATATACTATTTAATGAGGTTCATCCATCTGTAATTAGCATGACCACAAATTTGAACCTCTTTAATAAATTGAATCACCATGTGGACCACTATATCAAATAATTATTGTTGGAAGATCATATCTAATTTAAAAAATATGAGTGTGATCTCCTTATTCATGTATGGAAACTTCACTGAGTGTATAATTTTATGGTATATGGATTTAAAAATGAAGTAGATCATGGTTAATATATGCCATACATATTTAGGTAGAATGAATTTTAATGTGACATGAATCAATTATTCCATGAAAACATGGAATTCATGTGATTTTATATCTTGTAAATTTAAATTATTCATTAACATGACATTCTTTATATTTGATGAAAACCCCTCTAAAACTATTACACCATTATAGAAATTGAAAATTTTCAATTTTTTATCTAGATAGTTTGTATGTTTTTGGTATAATGAAAGTATGACTTTTACCCTTCACTGGTTCCAACTCTCCCATTATCTACATCTCAATCATGTCCACCCTATACATGGTGCTATCTTTTTTTCAGGAACATTTAATAATGTGACAATAACACTATCAAATAAATTTTTTCTACATGCAAGGCATCAATAAAATTTCTGATGTATAAAAAAATCTAGTACAGTAATTCAAATTAAATTGATCACTTTTTCTTACCTAATTTTTTAATGTTTTTTGAGAAAGGATTACCGAAAAAATTATTAATACCTTTTAATTTCTTTGATAGTTGATCATCCATTCATGGAGACGGATTTGTACGATGTCCTATATTTCCTTATAATAGTTTTTCTAGAATCTATATTTATGTCATCGGGTTAAAAATTTATGATTTCCTAAAAATGAATTCTTCAAATAATATTTCAACAAAACTGAGAGTGAGCATTCATCACAAATGGGACACCCTAATATTCTCTTAATGATATGGCCTAACAATTTTTCTTAAGCAAGAAATTCATTTATCACACCATACAACATGAATCTCAATGTTAATTATTCACTTCTATGAGAAACATACAATGTAACATCTGTATCCCACATGAATTTGAAATATTCAATAAATAGACATCAGTAGACATAAATATAATTTTCGGGTTGTTTTGGTCTAGAGATAAGTAGAGACAACATATTGTATTTTCACATAATGAATAACCATGGGGAAATGTTATAATTTTTCAATACAATTGGCCATATGCTATATATACTACTCTATACACAAAAAGGATTTATTCCTTCTATAGATAATTCAAGATAGAGGTTTCCTGACTCATTTAAAAATTCAATATACTCATAATAAAGTTTCTCCCATCAAGGAGAGTATACTGGGTGACATGGTTTCCCATATTCAATTCTCGAATCTGTGTTCCATATTATTTATCTAGCAGTTTTTGGGAATCCATAGATTCATCTAAACATTATATTGTTAAGAATGTACCCTAACACTTTTGAATTACTTGATTCATCTTTCTTTTATCAAGTATCACTACACTTAAGTAATATTATGAGTGATTCATGGTCCTTGATAAAAAAAAATATACAATCATTTGAATATGAATGTATATTTTTAGAGATCATGTCCATTGAGTCTGTCATTTTTTTAGTGTCATATTTATGATAAGGAAGATCATTTTATTCTGGTAGAATATCATTATAGAGACCAAGTAGTTCAGTAAAGGTGGTGTCACTCCATCTGATGTCATCTTTCAAATTAAATAACTTCAATACATGTGACAATGTTGTATATCTAGTACAATAGGAATAAAATGTTCTCTTATCATAGCTATTTTAATTCTCAAATAACTTTGGACAATCATGAAGGTCATATTTAATTTCAATTTTTATTTATGTTATATGATCTTTACCATCATTTACTCTAGTATTCATATCAAATGATCGATAAAATCTAATATCATCCCAATAAGTGTGCACATTTAGTTTACCCCATGTTTAGTCCAATATTTAGATATTTGGTTTATTCTATGATGAATAAAAAGATCATCCAGATCATTCAGACTAATTTTCCTTTAAAAACAACAATGTAAATACAAACAAAAGATTTGAGAAGGGTTGAATGCAAGTTATATTGAAAAATTGATAAACTATTTAACTCTAAATTCATAATCTTTGTCATATGATTATAATTCATCCATTTTTTATTCAGATTCATCCTATTAAGTTCAAAAAATATTCATTTTGTATAAATAAATAAATAAATACACATTAGATATTCGTAATAAAAGGAGAAAGTTATAGATAGTTTTAATATGGAGAACCCAACATTTGAATGTTATTGGTTATGATTCCTAACATGTTTTTATTTTACACCAGTAGTGGATCTTCTTTAATTCACCTGATTCTTATCATCCACTCCAACAGTAGATGTTCCCTCAATTGTTGATGTCATTTCCAATGGTAGATGTCATTTCTAATGGTATATGTCATTGATCATGGTAGATGTTTATTCTTCCATAGAAGATGTAATTTATTCTACCATAGTATATCTCTTTTTCACTTCCATGGTAGATCTTCTTCAATGTGATGGTAGAAATTCATCCACTCAAATAGAAATGGTAGTTCCTTCTTGGAGGTAGATGTTCTCATCTCTATTATAGTAGTATTGCTTATCCTTCAATGGTAGTGCCACAATATTTGAGTCGTGGCATGGTCCACCAATACAATAGTATTATGATTGATCTATCTATCCAATAGTATGAGCCAACTCCATGTGATTATATTATGTTCTCACTGATCAATTGTAGTTCCACTGCAATGATGGTAGTATTGTTATCTATCTCTATGGTGCACCATATGTTCTTCTCGATGGTTGTGGTAGCTATACTTTCGTACTCGACAGTAGCAGGTTCCTCAGCTAGCGATAGTTTCTATGTTTTTCACACGATGGTAGAAAATTCTTGATAACACTAGGTATTATTTAATTCTACTATCAATTATAAAAATTATGTGACCATCACTTTAATTCTTTTCTCTACCACCATTTCAAAAAAACATGCTTGTTTTTTCCTCATTTTGTATATTTTTATTAACTACATAATTATTTTAATTATTCTAAGTGTTTTATTGTTTTATAAAATTCATATATATTATATAAATTTCAATCAAAGTAATTTTAAAGTATTTTAATTAGTTATAAAATTTGTGTTAAAATGCACTTCCTTGTTCGTAGAAAGATTCATCTTTTGTGTAAAATATTTTTTATTTCCAATATTAATTTTTTAATTGTTCTTAAAATATTTATTAATATTGTTAAATATTTTCCATATTTTTTAATTTATTAAATACTTTAAAAATATGTCTTTATATTTTTTTATTTATACAAATTTTATTCTGATGTTTTTCGTGATAGTAAATATGGTTGCAATATTTATGGGAATATTTTTGTAAGTTTAAATGGTTTGTTTTAAAATATGTTTGACCTATTATTATGGTGACTATTTTATTTATTTAATGGGTAATACAAATTGGCATGAATTGGTTTTTGAGTATTTATTTCAAATAAGTAGTGTTATGATTATTATGGATGATAAATTTATCTATTCTAAATAATTTTGTAAATGATTTATCTTATTGTATATTGGTTTTATTAGTTTTTTTATATAATCTATTTAAAGGTTTCTAGATTCATTCAATGGACATGACCCTTGGATAAAATCATTGAAACTTTGTTTTTCCTCAAGAATAGGTTTGTGAACTTCTCAAGTGTCGTTCAATCTATAAATTCACGTGGTATCCCAATTTCATCATATTTATGATATCTCAAGTTTTGAATTACATATAATTCAACTTTTACTATTGTGAAAAGATGATATGGTCCTCAACACAAGAACCAGTACCAATGATCTATTCTTATTCTTCTTATTTCATTCTGATTGCTAGAATCTGTAACACTTTTTCATATCTTTCACGTACACTCTATTTTTTTATTTATTCTTTTATATAAAAAAACATTTCTTCCTCCCTTCCTCAAGTTATGACTCCTAAATTCCAAATTCAAATCTATTTGGATTGTGACACTCAAAGTCTAAAGTCAGTGTTGATAAGGTCATAATAGTTACACACTTTTACAGAACCTTGAAGTTCTATGGTGAAATTCTAAGTAATGTTCATCAGTTGCATAACGTACTATAATAGGACACATAGTATATAGACTATTAGGTGTGATTACTCATAATCAGATGAGGATTCTCCTAACGAATTTCACACTTGGTAATCTCCAATATGGGAGATTTTGGGAACAGACCCACCAGTAGGAATTATGCATGTTTTAGTGTCATCGTATATTTCTATCTATGAGAATGTGTAATGGTCCTTAGACTTTAATATTATTATTAATGCATGTTATGACTCGCAAACATAGATTTATTTCATAAACCATGATTATAATAGTTCATAGTAATGTTGGATACATTCGGTGCATCACGGGTGACATGTCATTAATGGATAATTTGTGGAAGGATTTGTCCCTTACATATTTATGGAAGTTGATATATAGAACTTTGGGATTGAATAAATTCATCACATTAAATTACATTTCCATGGTGTAATGATGTGTTTATTTTAGAAAGTAAAGGAAAACCCTATCAATTATATAGGTTGGGGATATGGATGTGCAATCTACTTGATGATATATTGTGACTAAGGAGTTATATTACAAAGTGAGTGATCATATGTGGTAGTAAATTTTGTGACATTATGATCTTTCTAATGGGTTCCTTGGCCCATTTCCAAATAGTAATCATAACGATTAGGTAATCATTCCAAATTCCAATGACAAATAATCCTAGTGGTTTATACACTAAAAATTTATGTTTATCTCTTTTAAATTATAATTGAATTTAATTAATTGAATAAATATTATTCCCAAGACTATGTAATAATTTTATTCAAGTTACATTGATCACATAAATTAAATAAATTTTTATTCATCGATATAAAAATAAAAATTTATTTATTTATTTTATTAAATATTTAATAAATATTTATTTTCATGGTATGTGAGAGAAATATTTATTTATGAGTAAAATAATTTATTCGGGTACTTAATAAATACTCAGGAGTTTGAATAGACTAAGACAGTGTCGGATGATAAATAATTATTTACAAGTCACTATATATTATTTATCATTTTCACAAGGTAGTGTATGCCACAAATTAATAATTATATTATTATTTTGTGGCATGGGTTTTATTAAATGTGTTATTTTTGTTTAAGGGTCAAAATTCAATTAAAAAATATAGTAACTTAAACCCTACCACTATAAATATAGCATTACAGGGATTAATAGGTTGGAATAATACAAAGATACACAAGTGGATGTGAATTGTTTCTTCTCAATAATATTTACAGATTATAGATTTTATATTTCTTTGAAATTTGTACAAATACACAACGTTATATTCTATTTGTAATTTGAGCAGTGGATAAAAAGTAAATCAGAACACAATAATTTTTATAGTCATTCAGGGCATAAAGACCCCCAAGTTCACTGTACCAACACTCTATATATGAGATTGTTTATTTTTACTAGAAATTTTCTCTTATCACAAGATCTTCACCACTTATTGAATATAGTTGATACCTTTACAAAAAGGATTTACATATCATTTTACTTGTTTTAAAGGGAACTAGTTTCTCTACAGCTTAGTTTGAGAAGGTGATAATCTTCCACAACTAAGTCTGAGCAGGAAAAACTATAATAAACCAATAGTTTGATTTGATTGAATAAATAGATTCTTGATCACAATTTCAACAACAAATGATAAAATAAAAATCTTCTTCTTTAAATATTATTGTCTTCAAGAAAGAATAGGTTTTAAGAGATCGTGATTATGAATGATATTTAATGAAACTAACGATAAATAGATAGTAGTAATAAACCATAACATGGGTGGTTACCCTACCCTCACATAAAGGGTTGGGGTGGGCTCTTATATCTCCCTGGTCATCTTGGATCCAGGTTATTAAGATTCCTTAGCCTGCCTCAGGTGGATGATGGCGGCGTGATTTGGGGGTGTGAAGCCATCTCTTCAGGCCTTCCAGTGTTTTGTTCTTTCCTGGGGCTTGAATGCTCCAGTACACATTCCCTCAAAGCATTATAACTATTTCTATGTTTTCCTTAGCTTAGAGGATGATTTCATTTTTTATTGGTGAAATCCCCCCCAAGCGTTGGGTCAATGAAATTTTAATCTATTGTGGGGGTATTTGGAGGTTCACAAGGGTATGGAGTGTTCCCTCACAGTCATATGTATTTCTCTCCATGGCATCCCCTTGTCATTTCATAATGAGGGATTTATTAAGTTTATTGGAGATTCCCTCGGTGGATTTCTCTCCTCGGATGATTGAACCCCCCATTGTGAGGATGTCTTTGCGGCCCACATTTGTGTGGAAGTGAACTCCTATTATCCTCTCATAGATAATATTTCTCTATGTCTGGAGGGATCCTTCTGCTGGGACCAACCCATTCTCTACCGGGTTCTCCCAAGGTACTACTCCCACTATTTGTTTCAACGTCACTCTATGCAGTTTTGTCGAAAGATTCATCAGGGTGGTCGCCACCAGCATCCTCGGGAGTCCAACAGTGTCGCTAATAGGGCATCCCCGTTGTTTGACTTGGCTGATGACAAATAGACTCTACTTGTTTCTCTTGATGATCCTTGGGTGGATGATCTTCCCCCCCCCCCATGCGATGGGGGGTGGCGTAATAGAGCGGGTAGTGGTTGGTTCCACCCCAGGCTCGGCCCTTGTACCACTTTTTCCCTAGAGCCTTCAGACTTACCCAACTCATCTTCTCAGCCCCTTACTCTCCTTTCTCCACAGGTATCATATGGACGATGTAATGAAGGCCTTGATATGGGGTCTGGGCTCTATGGTTACCTCTTCTTCAATGAGGCTTCCTATTTTTGAGCTACTCTTCCAGATGGATGTTCAAGGGTATCCTGCATCTAAGGAGCCTAAACTTCTGGGAGCCATTTACACTAGTTCTTCGACTGAGTCCCCTAAAACTTCCAAACACCATAGTGTCTTGGATCTTTCTACTCAAAAAGGTGATTATGCCACCCCGCTTCCTCCTAGATCGGTTAGGGGTCAGGGCAAGATGAATTCTCGAGTGTTAAATGCACCTCCCCCCTCTCCTCTAGTGATTCTTGAGAATTCAGGGATATGAACAAGATCCAAATCCAAGAAAAGTAGGGAGTGTTCTTCCTCCCACATCAAGAAGGATAGGTACCCTGGGTCCATTTCTATGGCTATATCGTTTTAATGTTATGTGTCCCCATTTGGATTGCACACAGCCTTGGTGCCTGGGTGAAGTCTAATTTCATTGCCTCCCAGGTTAGAAACCAGAAAATTTCAATTGTTGTGGTCCTTGAGCATAAGCAAAGCCCTGTGAAAATCAATGGTTTTACTCACAAACATAGAATGCATGGATTCATGTATGTTAATCCCTCCAATATTAACATCTGGATTTTTTGGCACAAGAATATTTTAGTGCACAGTGTTGATTCATATGACCAAAAATTCACTACGAGGGTGTCTTAGGGGAGAAGGTTCATCTTAATGTCATTTATATATGGGAGTTATGATACTCAAAATAAGGAATATCTATGGAGTGGTATCAGTGATTTTGATCTTGGAAGTCATCCCTGGATCATTGGGGGTCATTTTAACATTGTTGTGAGTCCTGAGGAGAGGAAAGGTTGGGGTCCTTTTCCTTGGAAGGGCAGCTTGGAATTTGTGTAGTTTATGGCAGTAAAATGGATTATGGACATGGGCTTTGGGGGACCACTTTACATGGTGTAATAACCAAAAGGGAAACCGGCACTCCTGGAGCTACATTTATCGCTGCCTCACCAACATGAAAGTCATCTCCATGTTCGATGATGCCAAGGATGATCATTTAGCTCGTGGGATCTCTAACCATCCTCCTCTTCTGTTCTCCCATTCTTTCAGTCAGTATAATCATTCCATGTTCAGATTCTATCAAAACAAAATCCCTCAGCCTGATTTTCATCATCTGGTTAGTACGGTCTAGGCAGCCCCTCACCAGGGTCATCCGTGGATAGCTCTACATGATAATCTAATAAAGATGAAGAGGGCGCTCCAGGATTGGGATAACTCTCTTCCACCCATTGGAAAGGATCTTGATTAGCTTATGGATGCATTTAATAGACTTGAAACCAACCTAGATGAGTATTGGTATGACCGTGCTTTTGAGGAGTTAGTGGTGAATAAGGATGCCCTCTCTGATCTCATTCTTGGGAAAGAAAGAGTGGTAAGGTAAGAATCCAAAATTAAATGGTTAAGGGAGGGGGAAAACACTTCCTTTTTCTATGATTGCACCAAGGAATGGAAATGTCATTTGAACCTCTCAATTGTGATGGATGATGGAACCTCTTCGGTAGACTGGGATGTTGTGGGGGCTAGTGCTCATACCTTATTTCTTATCTTCTGGAAGGTCCTATCCAACGTATGCCTAATGTCTATCCATGGATGAATGAGGACATCCTCAAAGTTATTACTAACATCGTCTCTCCCCATATCAATGATATGTTGGCTTCCATCCTTGATGATACTGAGATTCATGAGGCTATGCTCGACATTAATCTGGATAGTGTGCCAGGACCAGATGGGTTCCCAGACTCATTCGACATAGGTTCATGGCATGTGATTAAGCATGATGTCACTACGGGAATTCATAATTTTTTCAGGGGTGGGAGCCTGTTGTGGGTTGCATCTTCTACCACTCTGGTTCTCATCCCAAAGATCAAGAAGCCTTCATCCCTCATCCACTTCAAACATATGAGTATGTGTAACATGTCTTACAAAATTCTGGCAAGTATCATCAACTCTTGGATTGTGCCTCGCCTCCTAGAATGGGTGTCTTTGGAATAGCATGGTTTAATGAAGGGTGGGTAAATCCATGGTGAAATCGCCCTGGCCCAAGATCTCTTCAAGGAACTTGATAAAAATCTCATTTATCCAACAAGGACATTAGGATTGATATGAATAAGGTGTATGATTAGATTGAGTGGAGCGTCATTAACATGGTCTTTATAGGTATAGGGTTCTCTCCCTGGTATATAGATCTTTTCTTCAAGTGTTTTAGTTCATCATGGCTTGCGTTATCCTACATGGGTAAAATGAATGGTTTATTCAAGGCCTCTCGTGGCCTAAGACAGGGGCACCCCTTGTCCCTAAGCCTCTTCATCCTAGCTGAGGATGTTTGGAGTTTTCTCATCAATAGGTGTGTGTCAAAAAGAGAGATACATCCCTATCATAGGAGATTGATATCTATTTATATTACTCACCTTATTATTTCAGATGACACCACAGTATTCATGGATGCCAACAGGATATCGGTTAGAGGTTTCACCAATGCTTTGGACACCTACTACCAATGGAGTGGCCATAGTGTCAATACCACTAAGGTAAACCTTTTTATCTCCAAAAATTTCCATGCAGGGCATGCTTCGTATTTGTGATATTCCTTTGGCATGCATAGAGGTAGTTTTCTGATGGACTACTTGGGTGCTTCTATTTACTTAGTCAGGCTCCGAATTCGGGACTTTCACCATGTGGTGAGTAGAATTGTGTATAGAGTGATCAACTGGAAGAACCAGTTTCTTTCCTTTGGGGGACAGATTGCACTAGTGAATAGAATCTTGTTAGCCACCTCTGTTAAAGAACAATCCACAGTTCATGTGCCCAAGGGAGTTATTTTCAAAATTAATTGGATCTTATTGAACATTATTTGGGATGCTCTCCAGGAGGTAAAAAAGGCACTGGGCCTCATGGGACAAAATGTCCCATCCTATCTAGTCGGGTGGTGTAAATGTTAGGAGCCTTTGTGATAATATCGGTTTCATGCATGCCAAATTATCTTGGGAGGTCCTAGAGTAGTGTTCGCTTTGGGGGAAAGCCATGGACGGCTGATGGCGATAGGGTTTGGCTCGGGATGAATGGTGTGTAACTCCCTTCGGTTCTAAGATCCTCTCTCTCATTTCAGTCATTCAACCCTTTACCCACAGGATTGTGGGGAATATTACATCATCATTTGGCACAAAATCTAGCCTAGGGTTACCATTAGATTTCCAGGGTTTCATACTCCATATATTACATTCAAGGAATCCTCTAAGCATACGTCCTTCATTTTATCTATTCTTGATAAATACCATAAGGAATTATTCAATATCATTATTTTCACTGATAAGTCAAACATGTGTGTCTTCACTCCGTCCTTCTTGGGAACCTTCTCTTCTAGAGAATTCTAGGGAGTCTAAGCTACACAACCTTCTTCAGATGGATAGTATGATACCTTGTGGGGCAGGAGGATACCAACAATATTTAACATCATTCTCTAGAGGATTAGGAACAATGCACTACCCTTAGAGGACAATATCAAATAATGTGACATCAGCTTGGCCTTCAGGTGATGTTGTTGTAGGAATAACTGAGAAGAGATGGTGGATCACATATTTTTTGAGGGTGCACAGGTGTGGGAGTTCTGGATTCATTTTGGTCTGTTTACTACTTCCTCGACTCCGACACTATTTGTGTCCTCTTTCTGGGAGATTTGTTTCAACGGATCGGGTGTCTCGGATGCATAGATGGCAGGCCGCATGCTGGTGCTCCACTCAGCCTGTTGGTGTCTTTGGAAAGCTCAGAATAAGATGAAATTTTAGGGAGTCTAATACTCTGGTAGGTCCATCATTGTACGTTTTAGGAACCTTCTGCTGGATACAGTCATGTTTTTTGATGAATGGCAGGATGCTTCTATATTGCAGCGCCTGCTTCTCAATTTATTAGTCTCATATATGCCCAGTAATGTTCTAAGACCCCTCCATGTGTGCTGGATTCCTCCTACTTGTGGTCGGAAAGTTAATAATGATGTTTCCTATCACTTGCAATCCATTCTTGGATGTAGGGTTGATTGGGATGCCAAAGGTGCAGTATCTGTGGCCTTCTCTACTTTTCTGGGCAGTGGTTCTTCCCTCCAGGTAGAATCCAAGGCTACTCTTACTGGCCTCACTCTTTTCCAACAGGCCAATATCCATCTGTCTAAGGTGGTGAAAGACTCCCTGATTCTTCATAATTCCCTTAAGGGTGTTGATTCTATCCCATGGTCAAAATCCAAACCGTTAAAAAGTTCATGGGTATGCTTCCCAATGACAATATCAAAGTGGTTCACACGTGGCGTGAAATAAATAAAGTGGTGGACCACCTTGCCTCATTGGTCGAGACCACCTCCCACATATACTACTTCTTGAATGTGAACCTCTTGAAACCAGAGGGTGTGGATCTTAGAAAGGGGGATGCCCTTGGATTGCATTACTTCATGCCTCCTTAGGCTTCTGCCTATTTTTTCATTTTCCATGGAGGTTGTTTTTTTTCTCTATCCCCCCTATTTTATTTATAAATAAATAAATGATGAGTATGATGAAACATTGGGTTCCTTGATAAGATGAAAAAACTCAAAATTAAGGTTTGACAATGTATGTTTGATTACAAAAGTCAGTTTGATGTACCATACGTTTGTTTCCTCAAACGTTGGGCTCCTTATGAATGTAAGATTTTTTATCCATAATTTTCCTTTTCTCAAACATAGGATTCCATAAAAACATGTGGTTGATAAAGAATAATTTTTAAAAATCACTGGGTACATGATCCAAACATGTTATTTCAAACACAGGGTTTCTAAACCATACGATACACTTATAGTTACAAATGTATGATGTTAATAGTGTTTCAAAAATACTTTCAAAACACATTCAGAATATTTTACTAGATATTATAACTCGTAAATAAGATATTCATATCAAGAAATATATTCCTAATCAATATATAAAGTAATTTCATTATTTAAACAGACAATGGTATTTGTGAGCATCAAAATTAATAAAATTTATAGAGTATTGTTGAGACAATACATTCCCAACAACCTCCACCCTTTTTTATGATCACAAAACCCATAACATTAATTATAGAAAATATATAAACTGTAATGAAAAATGAAATAATATATTTAAAAATATATAAATATTATAGTAATATACAATTAATTTAAATAGTAAATTTATCCCATGTAATTGATAACAGAAACTGAAAATTCAGTAATGGAATTATTAATGTTGTGTTTACTAAAATTTATCCCCATTTTTGTGATATCAAAAATAAAGTAGACGAAAATAGATTAAAATAAATTCAATGTAGCACATAACTATAAACGAATGTTATAGTCTTCAATAAAATGAAAATGATATATGTGTTCTGGAATGAGAAAGGAACATAAATAATGATAATAAATATAAATATAAATAACACAATAATTTTATAAAATAATTTTTATGATTACAAGATACATGTTGGATGAGAATGGTTTAAAAATTAGGGCTTCCTGGATGTAAAAGTGCTGGTTTAAAAGAGGTGTCCGATTTTGGTGAAACTCAAATAGCCTGAACAACATCCTTCAATTCTACCATCTATCTTGTTAAACTTTCAGTAATATTTTTATCCAACTTCCTTATAAAAACATGTTATTATTGACCCACATTAAAAATTTCAATCAGATTGACGTTCAGAAATTCATGAATTGTTTCATCTAACTGAAAAAACTGAGAAAGAATTGTACCAATCTGGTTGAGATGAGAACGAATTCATAGCTCTCTTGAAGTTGGTTTCTCAATTATATATCATTTTTTTAACCAAAAATTTATTAGTTCACTATCTCATTATAATGTATAAAGTCTGTCACTAAAATAAGACATTACATCTATGATTTCATTAAACCTTCTCATTAAATCTAGATATTTTTTAGGTGATGATGTACACACTTTGGACTGATTGTAACAAATTCCAAAATATTCAAATTGATTCCCCAAATATCTTTGCAAATACTCAAAATCAATTTTTTAAATTGTCTCTTCTTGGAGCATCTCAAACTGATCATCCACTTCTCTTAGAAAAGAATCGAAATATCTTCTTAAAATTGAACTATATATGAGATTATATTGCTGGGCCTAAAAATATTTTTATTCCTCTGTAATAACAGCTGAATTTCATAAATCAAGAAATGATTTTCTTGTATTATCCAGTTTATTTTTTAAACGTAAATTTTCTTCTTATAGCTTGTTAAAATGAGAAATAAATCCTTCAATTCAGTTGTTTAAATAATTATAATATTTTATTTATTAATATTGTGATGGTTGGTCTCTAACAATCAAAGGTAAGGATTTTCCTTTACTTTTCTCATAAGAGAAAAAACAATTAAGCCTCAAGAACCTTTTTAAATTCATTAGGTAAAACATTTTACTAGTACATAGAATTAGTGATAACAAAAATTGATTAATTATATGCTAAATTTTTATTGATAGATACTTCTTGTTGATATTCCTCATTCCCATGAGTATATTCCTAAACTTGTGCTTCAGTAGGATCTTTTTTATTCTAATTTTCTTCTTGATTGATAATAATATTTTCTTTTTCTTCTTAGTTGTTTGGATGAGTAACTTCAACAGTTACAGCAGTGTAAGGACCCGACCCCAGTTTCCCAGAGCTGGTGCCTTGTTTTATTACATCTTTATATAAACAAGGATTTAATATCCCTATGTAATGAAAATTTTAGTATCTTTGAAAAACAATATACATCCATTTGTTAAACATTACAACATGAAAGGAAATACAACATATCAACTTATTTTAAATCACACATAATCTCTTAGATTATCCTCGAAAGTCATTCATAATATACTTCTTCATAACCTAGGGATAATGAAACATGTGAAATGGGTGAGCTTAGAGGATCATTAAGGGTAAAAAATATGATGGAAGAAAATATAAACATAAACACTAGGTAGGATTTATAACTAAAAATGCATGCCTTTAAAAATATTCTTGAGCATAATATGGAAGGAATAAAAACTAATTAAATAAATATATAACACATAACCATTGATATTCAACTAGAAGAATAATCACATGAATTATCAATCACTAGTTTCATAATGATGGAATTCATAATGTCGTACAACTGAAACATATCATTGAGGCATTGGCCAAGACATCTGAAAATACTAGGGTAAGGCCTCATCCAAAACCCAATTATGTTTTGTCTAATGATACCAACCTATGAATAGTGGGGCTATAGAGAGCCACACTCATCCCTTTATAAGTCCAATTCATTCCTCATATTAATTGGTAATAACATAACCAACATATACATTCATATTGAAACTAACATATGATATGTAAATAACTTTCCCCAATCATTAAACATAAACACTAACCATTATGAGTAATGTGGTGAATGGTATAAAGATATCACATCAACTTCCAAAATAATAATCAACCATTAAATAATATATAGTGAATGATATCATAAAAAATTAACCCCATTTAAACATAAGAACCAAAAAGAGTGTTGTAATAGGTGGAAATACTCTTATAAAATTATCGAGTAATTCTTGAGATAAATACTTTTTAAATTCAAAAAGAAGAGCTGTTTTGGAAAAATATTTATATAAAACTGGAAGTGAATTAAGGTATTTTTTTCATAATAAAATGAGTGATTTTAGAAAAATAATGTTTTCTAAAAATTGATTATATATTTCCCTTAAAAATAGGTAAGAAGTTAAGAAAATCATTTAAATTGGGCTTGTATTCCGGGATGAATTTTTGAAAGATAATTTTAAAACATGTAACTAAACATAAAATAAAGATAGATTCTTGTTGGTAAAAATATATAAAACATTCTCATAGAATTTATAATGAGTATATAATAATATATAATAATTTAATTAAGGTAATTAGATTATAAGTGTAACCTGAATGAAAATGGAGTTTCAGGTAGAAAATCCTTACCTTATGACCGAATATTTTCTGCTCTTGAAATTAAGTTCATAGAATATGAAATTATACTTATTAATAAATTAATTCAAAACAGAATAGACATTTATTTTATTTATTATAATTTTATTATGTTCATTTATGGTCATTTTTCTGGGTTAAGAGATTAAATATCCTAATTTGTGAGTTCTTGTTTAATTAGTTTTCATGATCGGTTAGTTTGTATGGAAGTTAATGTAAAATGAGAATTAAATTATAGAATTGATGTTATATTTTATTAATGTTCATATATAATTTTAAATTATCATATAATTCATTTTGTTACTTTTGGTGAGGATGAATCATTAGATAAAAGTTTAATGATATATTATTGGATTAATTTGGTGGTTTTTTAATCACCGCAAACTAATTTTGTTTTATAAATTAATACCATATGTACAAAATGATTCAAACCCATTAAATAGGATATATTAAATATATTATGATCTAGTTCAACCAAAAAAATGGTTACATGACAATAATTTAATATAGAAATAGAAGTTGAAAACTCGTTGTCCATGAATATGAGAATTTAGCACATCTCGGATGGTGCTTTCATTTCTAGTATAAAAACGGGAATGGAGAGATGATGATGAATTATTCCATTATGAAAAAAAAATTATAGTACATGTAAGGTAATGGATTTGTCATAACATTTTGAGGAATGGAGGTGAGGAAAAAATAATGAAAGTAACATGAAAGAAAATAAAAGAAATGAAAAGGGGAATTCACCCCTTGAATTTATTTTCCTTGATAGCCACTTTAGGGGAGAGGATTTCGTCTTTTTAAGAGATCAAGGGATACAGAACATGGAGAGGAGCTTTAGAGGATATTTTAAAATAATTTATACAAGGCACAAGTCTTGAGAGGGGTGAAGAGAATGAGTGAGGGTGATTTTTATAGTGGAGGAGAGGAGAGATTTTTGAATATTTCATTCATTATTTTATTATTTTTCTCAGTATAAGAAATAGTGTGGATTATTGTGAAAAAAATAATAATAATATCATTTGAGTTTGAACCATATTCCATTTACATCATCTATGACTCAAGTATGATGCATAATTCATTTATTTAGAATATTTTGTAAAATACAGTATTTCACTATTCAAAAAAATTCAGGTATTTAACAAAAATCCAAAAAATTCACCCTAACCATTTTTTGATGTGTAGAATTAGAAAATTTGATCCATTTTTTTAAAATAATTTTCTAAATAAGGGAAATTTATTTTTAAAAAAAATCATTATTTACTTGAAAAATATAGATTTTAAAACTAAAACTGATTTTATAATACCTTGAAAATTTAACTAAGGTCATATTAAATTATCCTACAATTGTAGGAAAAAATATTTATTTAGTAATACATTTTATCAGAATAAATTTTCATTTAAATCAGTTTATTAATTTTAAATATTAATTAAATATTTATTACTTATAAAAATACCAACACTTAATTATTAATTTATAAAATATTCTATTTCATTTATAAGGTGCCTAAATATAAATTATACTTTCATGGGTGTGGTTACTATTCCTGAGTTTCATATTTCTGTTCATAAGGTTACATTACTATTCATGAGGGTGAATTTATTATTCACTAGAAAATGTATGTTGATCCTATCTTGCTCTAAATATCCTATTGAATGCAACTGTGTATGTCAATTTTTCTAAATACAAAACACATAGGCAGAAAAATTATGTTTAGGGTTAGGTTGTAAAAAAGTGGTGTTTTGTAGAGATTGAGTGTTTCATGCATTCAATATTAAATTCATTTGAAAATCCATGGGGTGTTACAAGCATCCTCTACTTCTGGTGGCTGAAATGAAGTATTCTGGGATATAGGTTCATCCCTATTTCTAAAACGGATGATATAGTCCTCATCATTTGGTTATTCCAATTTTTCTTCAATGTATTGAGGTACTTCTCTTATAACTTATGCATTGAAGAAATTATATATGATTATTGTACTATTTGGTTGATGTTCATCATCTATTCAAGATTCTACAACTTATTTTTCATGAATTTATACTCCAGCAGTATATATTGAAATTCCTTGCTCCCCCAGAGTAATTGAACAGTATCCTTATCGGTATTCTATACCAATAGTTAATATCTTTACTTGGACTATACTCTAGAAGAAACCTATCATCCTTAGAGTTCTAACATTGAGAATGTTACTGGGATGACACTTGGTGTGCATCTTTACATCTCAAATCATGCCACTTTTATAATCCAGTAAATAAATTATCATTCTTAAGGATAAAAAGATATCATTGCCTCTTCTTGGAAATAGTGGTGCATGTACCACAACATATACCTTAATAAATTTAAATTAATATAAATAATAATCAAAAAAAGTATATACATGTCTAGGTATAGAATCATTTTGAGTTCATAAATTCTTGGAATTTTTGTTGACTAAAAAAATTGATCAGAACCTTTTAGCCAGCATTGAAATACTTAACAAGAATTTTTCTTATCTGTGTAGAGCCGAAGAGAAAGGACATAATATCCTTTGATTTATGGTCTTGATTTCCAATCGAAATATTTTTTCTATTGCAACTGAAGAGATTGAAAAATCTATATCATTTACCCGAGATATGATAACATTCTCTATTTTATTGAAAATAAACTGAACATTTATAAAGAACTCTTTTACATTTATATCAAAAAAAAACTCAGTCTTTCCTTCAGTAAAAAGGAGTTCTAAACATTAAAAATCTATAGAATGACTTAGATTTATATTTTTCTGATGGAACCATTTGAAATATATTACCTTTATTTAAAGAATTTTTCAATAGGTGATGTGTTGTCACTTTCATCCGCCTGTTTCCCCTTCATCTATTCTCTGAGTCATCAAGATTTCATTGAATATGAAGTTTGAAGGTTTCGAATTATATGGGTTTGAATGAAAAACTAGATCTTTAGAAGTCAAAAGGGTTTGAATACTGTGAGTAAGAGTGAAAGTAAAAGAGAGAGAGGATTTTCTGAAAATTTTGGTAATGTCAGTTTTGGTTTCTCGAGTCAATTAATCAGTGTAATCATTAATTATTTATTTTCAAACTACGTGATTTTTCAAAAATGATGTAAATTAATTTTTTATTTAAATGATTAATAAATATGTAAATAATAACTGAATAAAATAAAACTATTAATATAGAATTTCATGAAACAAATTGATAGGAATTTATTTAAAATTAAATTATCATAACTCCCCCTTTAATAAAATCAAAACGTGTAGTTAGAATTGGTTTAGTAAAAATATCAGAAATTTGATATTTAGTATTTACAAATTCAAAATATATATCATTTTTAATAACCTTATCTCTAATGAAATGATGTCTTATATAAATATTATTGGTTCATGAACAAATTATAGTATTTTTTAAAATATTAATTTCACTTGTATTATTGCATAAAATAGGAATATTATTAAAATTCAGTCCAAATTCCAGTAAGGTGTGTTTCATCCACAATACTTGTGCATAAAAACTGATATCATATATACATTCTCCCTCATCCATTTCTAGGGAAATTAAATTTTGTTTTTTACTCAAGCATGAAACTAAATATTTTCTTATAAAGTGATAGGTTCCTAATGTTATTTTATTATCAAATATAAATACTCCAAAATCAGTAACAAAATGTGAAATTAAATTAAAATCACAAGTTTTTTGGATTAACTAAATATTAAAAAATAATTCTTTTTAAATATCCAACAAGTCTTTTAACAGATGTAAGATTGGATTCTTTTGGGTTTGACTAAAATCTAGCACATAAAAATATAGAAAACATTTTTTAAGTTATTCTAGCAGTAAGATACAATAAAATATCAATCAAGCTGTTGTATAACTTATTTTCAAATGGTTTTCCAACTATATTCAAATCAAGTATTACATTAATACACATGGGAGTATCATAAGTCTTACTATTTTCTAGTATAAAATTTTTCAATAAATCAATAATATATTTTATTTGATATAATACATTTCCATAATCATTTTCATAAATTTTTCTTATAATAAAATTTAATTCTACCATCATAATCATTGAAATTTTTTTTGAAAAATATTTGGAGAATTATTACAAAGATTTCTATTTTTTGATCCAAAAATAACATTATCTACATAAATTTTTACGAATAATATATTAGAAAAAAATGGTTTTCTTAAAAAGAGTTGGATCTTATAACCATATAGAAAATATATTTTCCAATAAAATAAGTTTAATATTTCATAACAAGCTCTAAGTTATTATTTAAGCCCATAAAGTGATTTAGTAAGTTTAAAATCTTTGTTTGGTATATGAGGGTTTTTAAAACCTGGTGGTCGTTCAATATAAAATTCTTTCATTAAATATCCATTTAAAAAAGCATATTTTACATTCATTTGATACAATTTATAATTCATATGATAGGAAAAATTTATATATATACTAATTGATTCTAATATAGAAATAGGGGGAAAGGATTCATCACAGTCCATCCCTTCTTCCTAGTTGAATTCGTTTTCCACTAATCTTTCTTTATTCCTAGTTATTATCCCTTGATCATCCTCTTTAGTTCTAAAACCCAATTTGGTTCCTATTATTGGATAATTCGTTGGTTTGTAAACTAATTCCAATACTTTATTTCTACTAAATTGATTAAATTATTCTTGCATCTGCAATAACCAACTTTCATCTTTTAAAGCTTCTTATATAGTCTTAGGTTCTAGTTGTGATAGAAAGGGAAAAAATTCAGCAAACTCTCCTACATTTATTCTAGTTCTTACTAATATATATTTATTTATTAAAATAGTTTCTAAATTATTATCCTTTAAGGTTATAGATTTTCTAGGCAAGACTCTTTCAAGATCATCTCTATCATGTTCTTATAGACTAGTCTGAGTCTCATTTATTTTATTTTTAAAATCATTCTTATGTGATTCATGCCTAATATTTTCAAGAGTTAATAACTTCATCTGTTTGATATTTCTTTTTATCTAAAGGGTCACATTAATTATACATCACATGAACTGATTCTTTGACAATCCTTAACTTTTTTTATACATTCTATAGGACTTAGAATTTGTAGAATATCCCAGAAATACTTCTTCATCGTCCTTTAGATCAAATTTACCAAGTTTTTCCTTGTTATTCAAGATATACACCTTACATCAAAAAACTTTTAATTACTTTCCTTTAGACTTTCTATTATTCCAAATTTAATAGGGTTTTTTCTTAATAATGGGTCTTATTAAAACTCTTTTCATAATAAAAAAGTGTTTTTATAGATTCTACACAAAAATAGATAAGAATACTATATTAGTTCATCATAGTTCTTACCATATCTTGAATAGATCTATTTATTCTTTTAACAATTCCATTTTTTGAGGTGTTCTTGGTGTAGAAAATGTGTGTTTAATGCCTAAGTTTGAGAAAAAGGAATTAAATTCTTGATTTAAAAATTTTTAACCATGAACACTTCATAATGAAATTATTTTATATTATTTTTAATTATTAACTATTTTTCAAACGTTTTATTTAAAAATGAACATTTCACATTTAATTATTAGAAAATGAGGCCATGTAAATTTTAAAAATTCATCAACTAACACAAAAACCTACAATTTTCTATCCCAACATGCTACCATTGATGGTCCAAAAAATCTATTTGAATAAATTCTAATGGTTTAGATATAGAAATTTTTTTAATTGATTTTCGAGATGATTTGTGTTATTTACCAATTTGGAGTGTATTATAGAATCTACCATTATAAAATTTAGACTAGGAAAATAAAAAAAAGAGTTTTTATAAGAAAAATTATATAAATTAAATATATTGCAGTGATAAGGTCTTATATTCTAGATCCAAGACTCAATTTTCATAGTAGTTAAATAATTCACTTTTTTACACAAAGAATCAAGATCCATGGTATAATTATCTTAAGTTATATTTGATCTAAATTTAAGAAATTTATCTCTGAAAACAAAGCTGATTTTTTTAGTGAAATTAACATAAATCCTTCATCATAGAGTTCAGAAATACTTATCAGGTTGTTCTTTAGTCCTTGAATATACAACACTTTATTGAGTAAAGTTTACTTTGGTTCTCTAACTTATCAAACTCCATCTATATTCCTATTATCATTTTCTCCAATGGTGATTGGTCCTCCATCTTGTTTTACAAGTTTATAAAAATTGGATGAGTCTCCAATAATATACATTGAGTAGCCGCTTTCCATATACCATAAAATATTTTTATTCATGTTGTCTTTTTCCTTCAAATTTATTTAAAAAACATTTTGTTTTGTTACCCATTTTTTCAGGGGTCCAGCTGTGTCAGCATTCAAATATCTCAGAATCCAAATTTTCCTTATTTTACCAAAAATTAAATTACTCTTTCCAAACATATTCTTGGAAATAAAAGTATTTTTAATTCCATATATCTGAGTATATATTAATGTGTAGATGTTAGAATAATTTCCTTTCATTCCATAATAGAAATGGGTTGTATTTTTAGAACTAGGCACAAAATAATATTTATATAACTTTTATTTTTCTCATTTTCTTCTTATTCAATATTTTTCATTTGTAATAATATTTTTTCAAAGAATCTTATTTAGAGATTTGTATCCTTTAGTTAAAATAATAGAACTAATTTTGAATAATTATACTTCATCTTGTAATTCGTGTATTCTATTTTCATGAATAGTACAATTTGATTTAGATGTATTAAAATTTTCTTTTAATTATTGATATTTTTTTCATTGAATCATTTTTACATAATACAGAATTATGAATATTCTTTAATAATTTATCTTTTTTTACTATAGAATTATATTTTTCTTCAATCATTGAGTAATAAGCAGCTAATTTACTATTTTAATAGCTATCAGAATCAGAAGTATAATAATAGTAGGATTATACCTCATTTTATTTCTTATCCATAATTCACATCTCTGCTTTCAGATTTGTTGGCTCTTTCTCTGAGTCGAATCTGGAAGAGCTACTAAAGTCTTCACACATACTCCCAGTAGCCTTCATAACTCTTTTTTAGGCTCATAATCAGTTTTCTTCTGATTTTTATTTTCCATATTTAATTTGTATTCTTTTAATTTGGGTAAATTACGTATGATATGACCCATTTTTTTCATTCATAGCATATTAATTCTTTAGATAATTTATTATCTTTCTTGAATTTTTTTTGAAGCATCTCTTCTTTGTGTTGAATTTTCTAAATTTTCTAAGGAGCTGAGCCAGTTACATTTAAAAATCTAAGTAGTAATAATCCTTTTAGATTTTTGACATCTTCTTTAAAAAAATTCATGATTCTGAGATGTAACTTTGAAGATAGTTTTTCCCCTTTTTACTATCTTATAATCCTTATCTTCATCTTGTATATCTAATTCATACATCATCAAGGTTCCAATAAATTATTTCACTATCAAATCTTTGAGTGGTGATGATTGTCTTATAGATACTGATTTCCCATTCCATTTTGAGGGTAGTACTATGAGTACTTTCAATTATTGATCTAATTGAGTAATTTAAGCTCTTAAATCAGAAACATCATTGACTATTTCTTTCAATATTCTATTCATTCAGGTGATTATTTCACCATCTTACATCCTGAAGGTGTCAAACATAATTTTTATAGTGGCACTCCTCAGCTATCTGACATTTTCAATTCCTTCATATGCAACAGAAATCATCTACCACATTTTATAAGTAGTAATACATTGTGATAATCGATTGAATTCGTTTGGACCAAGTCCACAAATGATATCATTCATTACTTTAGAATTGATTTCATACTCATCTTCATTGGTAGCATCCCATGTTTCTAGTTTTAAAAAAATTCCATTCGGATTGATAATCTTCATATATAATTTAAATCCAAGATAGTTCAGATAGATGATCATATTAGATTGTAAACATCCATAGTTATCACCATTGAAGTATGAAACACATTTCATTAACATACCTTCTCTAGGATCATCTATTGAAAATTTTCCTTGTATAGACCTTATACTTTGATATTTCTATATCTTATCAGCATTATCCAAAAAATAATTCCTTTGATACCAATTGTTAGGGTGGAATAATACAAAGATACATAATAGGGGTGAATTTTATCTCTTTGGTAATTTTTAAAAATTCAGCCTTTTAGATTTCTTTTCAATTTATGAAGATATGAAACATTATCTTTTATTAGTAATTGGAGAAGAGTATAAATAATAACAAAATGATTTTTATAGTGGTTTGGGGAAAAAATATCCCCTAGTCCACTCCACCAACATTATCTCTACGAGCTTGGTGATTTATACTAGAAAGTCCCTCTTATCACAAAACCTTTACAATTAAGTGCAGGTAGTTAACACCTTTATAACAAGGATTTACAAAGCCTTCTAGTTCTTTTATAGGAAATCAGTTTCTCCATGACTTGGTTTAAGAAGCTGATACACATGAACGATTGACCCCCAATATAAAAACTCTAATAAATAAAATATTTTTTATTTTATTGAATAAAGAGGCTCTTGACCATAGTTGCAATAGGAAATGACAGAATACAGATATTCTTCTTGAAATATTAATTCCTTCAAGATAGAATATCTTTGAAGAGATCCTGGTTGAGAATAATCTTAAGTAAAACAATCAATAAAAAATATCATTAATTAACCAACACAAGGTTGAAATATGTATTTATTCATGGTATAGCTTCTTCAGAATACAAAATTTGTTCAATTTTTTGTTTATTTGTAGAATTTTTGTATTCGAGAACATATTACATATATATACAGTCACAAAAAAAGTTAAAATACTCTTTCTATTTATATAGAAATATTTTCTTTCTTTCAGTTGAGAAGATTCGTGAATGTCTCCTGACAAATTGTAATCATTCAAATTTAAATCATTGAAGACAGTTGTAAGTTACCTTATAAAAAGGAATGATTTACTCTATTGAATATGATCCTTTGAATCAATTATAAAAAATCTTTAAAATGATATTTACTTCTATAGAGACCATTGTAGTAATCACATAAAATATCGTTAAATTAAAACTCTATTGTTGAATAGTCAAATGTAGGGTTCCTTTGTAAGATAACAAAACTTCAAACATAGGGTTGAAAATGTATATATGATTAAAAAAGTTGGGTTGATGTATCATACCTTTGTTTCTTCCAAAATAGAGTTCCTTACAAACATAGGGTTGTTTATCCATATTCCCATTTTCTCAAGAAAAGTATTCCACCCCAAAGTGGGGATTATAAGCAATACTTTTCCAACAGGATTGGGTACATCATTCATACATTTTATTTCAAACGTAGGGTTTATGAACCGCATTATTCACGTATACTAACAGATGTAGGGTATGAACAATATTTCCATAATAATTTTAAAACACATTCTTAATACTATAACAAAAATTATAACCCCTAAAAAAATATAATATTCTCAAGAAATATATTCTTGAAAAATACGTAAGGTAATTTCATTAGTAAAATAAACAACGTTATTTATGAGAATCTAAATGAATAAGAATTATAGAATATTGTTGATACAATACATATCTGACATCGATTGTGTAAGAAATCAAAACAGAGAGAATTGTTTCACACAATTAATTCTCTTTCGACTCCTTCATCTATCTCCCTCTCAATAATGAGAATATAAGAGAGATTTCATAAATAATAAAGAATAATTGATCAAGAACGAATAATAAAAGACATTTTATTCACTATTATATCACTCAAAGATCACGTGGTGTTTCTTGGGGATAATTGGAGCATGTGTGGATCACCGTTAGAAGAATTCTGTCATTGGATCCTCTCAATCATAATAATGTAAATATGAAGGGTCCTTTTTCGATGACCGACATCGACTACAATGAAATAAACCTAATATGAACTAATAGATTTATTTGAAACTAAATAAATTAATTATAAACATAACATGAAAGATCCTCTATTGGGGTTCTTGAAATTATAAACTACAAGAAATTTAAAATGTCACATCTCCCACCATGCACTTCCACTGTGTACATAACCAATAAGTGGTATTAGAGGGTGTTTAAATTTAAATTTGTAGTTATTTATTTGATTTTTGATCTATGCACAATTGTGGTTAGATTTTCATTTCATTTTTTCCATTCTATAATATGATTTGAATTAACATGCCTTGACATATTAATCATGTTTGTTCAGAATTTAATTATATTAATGGACTGAAAATAGATAAGGATAATTGGAGATGCCATCAAGAATTACCAAATGTTTTGGCCAGAAAGTTAGGGTTACACCGTGTGTACTTGAAAGTGCATATTTTATAAGCTAGTACACTACATATGGATGCATTATGGGATACATGGAACACCACATTGTTACTACAGATGAATCATTTATTGAACACCTCATGTAGAGAGGGATAATATAGCTCACAGGTTGTCAGATTACTCAATGTGTATCTGTGTGCATGTCGTGTAGTCTACACGAGTTAGTTGTGTAACTTGCATAATCTGTGTGATAGTTATACATGTTCATAGCCACATGATGCTAAACAACTGTATAATTTATTATACACATGATGTTTATGTGGTTTACATGGTGTTTATTTCATCAATTTCCATATCTTAAGTACATGTTGATCCACTCGATGAGAAAAAAAACACACAACTCAAAGAGATACATAGAGTATAGATAGGGTTTACACACCATGTATTCCACTGACACACACTATAAATACCCATGCATGGATATAAAACACATGTAATGAAGAAAACATGGTGTGTAACTGGTCTGTACACATGATTCAGTCTAGCTAAGGTACATTTTGTAGACCCAAGAATATACCTTGGATACAATGAAACATATATTCATGGTGTGTAGGTGGATGTACATGTTCTGTAGTCTCCCATTAATGGAAAAAAATAAAAAATATATTAAATTGAAAAAATGCATCCTTAAAACCATATTTTATTTATTGTAACACCCTTGTGTGTTTGAAAATTTAATAATGGTTTTAAATAATTTTAAATACTCAATTAATTTATTGTAATAAATATGAAATTATTGGTTCTGTTATTTATGTTATATAGATTCCATAAATATTGGGTGTCTCTAATTATATTCATATGATCATTATTATGAAATTAAATTTATTAATTAATTTATTAGTTAATTAATGAAAGCATGTTTATCATAATAATAAAGAACTAATAAGGAAATAAATTCTACACAGTTACTTTTGTGTATTTGTGGCATGTATGATTGATCCTAATATTGAAAAAGACATATATATGTGTTGGAATTTATTTAATTTAGTTTATTGCATGATTTTTAAATTATTTAATATTGACTTTAATGATGGTCTGCGATTCATTCATGCCACCATTATTATGTAGGAACTATGTGTCCAAGGATATTTATGTAATCCACCATTGACCAATCCTTTGGTTCCCCTAACCTATAATTGATTTATAAACACATGTAATTAATATAGTATCCCAAGGCATATGGAGTAAGTTTAAAATTAAACCATTATGATGACAACTCAGGTGATACACCGGTGGATGTGTGGAATGTTGTAACTCATGCCAATTTCGGAAATAGGAGTTAATTCTCCAAGTTCAAAGGTTGATTTAGTGTCTACTCATTAAATCAATCGTTAGAAAAAGTTAATGAATAGTTCAATAAATTATTTATTTATTTCTATCTTTTCAATTATTTATTTTATGGATGAAAGGCCGCAATCACATAAATAAATGAGTTAATGAGAAAATATGGAAATTAAATAAATGGAGTATTCATAATTTTTTTATCCAACATGGTTAATTACTTAAGTAACATACACATAATATTAAAAATTCATGTAAATGATAAAACAAGATAAAATTTATGGATAATAAAATAAAATTCCTCAATTAAATATTTATTCAGACTAAGACTTCCATTACTTGATTGGAATGAAACCATAGAACTAAGTGTAGTACATGGAAAAATTCTAGGCACTTACTTTTATCAAGGATTTCTCATAAGGGTTTTGGGTTGGCTTAACCGAACTTGTTTTAAGTATAACATCAAAAGTCTATTCAATAAAAATTTGGAGGCAAGTGTTGAGGAAATTCAAGTTAGGATTCTAGGATAGGGGAATCCAATCGACGGATCAAAAAGATGCAAACCCCTAGTTAGCAAGAACTCCTACCTAATCACTTTCTTATGGTTTTCTTGGAAAAACCCTATATCATTATAAAAATTCATGTGGATCCTTTCCAAAATAATGGCATGGAAACTATATATTCTAATTTCAATGCTGATGGATACTAGGACTTGATAAAATAGTTGTAGAATTAATAAAAACAATTAATTTATTATTTCTCACAAAATTTGTAATCAAGAAATGTAATGATAATATTCTATTTTATTTGTAGGATAAAATGGAGAGTTCATCATCCACACTTTCCATTTAATCAATATTGGATAAATATAACCCCGAAACTGGCAGTAACTTCCAAGAGTGGGTTAGAAGTCATCAGGTTGTTCTATGCCATGAATTTTAATCATATGTGCTAGAATCCTCAAAATTTGATTAGACTAATAAGGGAGTTACTAATGAAGAGTTACTTGTATAATAAAAACAATTGAATGAAATAGTATACATTCAATGTTTGATGCTTTAATATATGTCTAGTGAACTCAATAAGTCTCATGAAAAACATATATTTTTATAGCATGCTTGAGCACTTTCATAGTCTCTACCAAGAGAGAGCTATATAAGAGTGGTTGGATATTTCAAAGGTGATCTTTCAAATAATGTTTGGAGAGGATGGCCTAGATGGGCCTCACATAGTCAAGATCATTGGATATATTTAGTACTTAAATTTTATAGGGTTTAAAAACCCCAAATAACTGGGCACCGATCTCATTTTGGAATCACCCCCTCAATGCTTATTGAGATTTGTTGTAAATTCTAATATGAACAAAATTGAGAAGTCTCTTCCATATATTTTCACTTTTACTCACCAAGTAGATAAAGATACAAAAATAAAAATTTATTTTATCATTATGAGGAACAAATGGAAATGCAAAGATAAGATCTTTAATCCTAAATATTATTCTTGTCCTTCCAAGAATAGGAATATCAATGGGAAAGAAATGGAACAAGATAATATCCATTTCACATGTGGAATGAAGGGTCACTGGAAGGAAAACTACACCCGGCCAAAGAAGAAATAAGAAGTTCTAGGTTCATTTGTTATTTAGATAAATTTATTTGTTTCTATAAATTGGGTATTAGATATATCTTATGGTGCTAACATATGTAAAAAAATATAAGAAATAAATAGATTTAGAAAAATTAACCAAGTGGAGGTAGATATATGAGTAGCCAATATGGATAAAATTGTTGTTGTATCTATCAAGGACCACCACCTCACATTTATGATCAAAATGATCTTGGTTATAAAGGGTTTTTATTATGTGACTTCAATTACCAAAAACATTTCTTTTGTATCCAAGATAGATAATGATTTATTTATTTTAAAAATTAGGTAAAAACGTTGCTTCTTTTATGAAGATAGCATTTTTTATGGTAAGGCACATTTAAATAATGTTATTTGTGTGTTTGATTACATGAACCAAGTAATGGTAATTGATAATGAATTTAGTTCACATGAGTCATACCGCACACAACTTTGGAATCATCAGCTAAGTCATTTAAATGAAAATTCTTGAGTAAATTACATTAAGATGGGTATTTAGATTCTTTTGGACTAAAACCATTTGATTTTTCTTTGAATATTTAAAAGGAAAAATGACCAAATCCTTATTTAGTAGAAAATTCGAAAGGGATAAATAGATTCTTGAATTACTTCACACTAATGTGTGTGGACCATTTCCTATGGAAGCAATGGGTGAGTACTTCTACATGATAACTTTTACTGATGATTTTAGTAGATATGGTTATGTCTACATAATGAGGTATAAGCTAGATTATTTTGATATATTCAAGGAATACAATAATTAATTTGATAACTAGCTTGGTAAGATGATTAAGAAAATTTACTCAAACTATGGTGGAGAATATCATAACCAAGACATCATTGATTAGTTATGAAAGTTTACGATACAATCTCAACTCACTCTTCCATATAAACCTTAGTGGAAGGGTGTAAGGGAAATGAGGAACTATTCTTTATTGGAAATGGTGAGATCAATGATGAGTCATGTGAGTCTTCCATTATCAATTTGAGGATAGGTATTACAAATAGAAACATACATAATAATTAGAGTTCCAACTAAAGTGACATAAGGTATACCATACTAATTATGGAATGGAAATAAACCCATGTTGTCTTAATAGCATGTGTCGGGTTGAAAACATTTGTTAAGGCCTCTTCTATTTAAAATATTACACCCCAAGGCACAAATTGTATCTTTACAGGATACCCTAAAGAAACAAAGGGAAACAACATCTATAATCCTTCAGGTATAATGGTTCTGGTTGATAGACGTCGCACTTTACTTGAGGAGGGAATTATCTCTATAATAGATAGTGGGAGATATATTGACTTAAATTATGTCTAGGATCAATATACACATGAGTTGGCACATGAAAAAATTACATAAATCCCCTTGGAAGAATAAATTGTTCTAGAGACACAATTACTTCATAGGGGTACTGGAGAGGTTAGATAACTAGAATGGTATTGTTTTATAGTCACTGAGGATGGTGAATCATTATTAATTGATAATAATGATCCCATAACCTACTAGGAAGTAGTAAGTGTCACAAATGTTTCTAAGTGTCAAGAATCCATTAATTATAAAATGGATTCAATGTACCAAAACCAAGTCAGTATTTTGGTAGATCCTCTAGTGGATGAAATCACATTGGTTTCAAATGGATATTTAAGAAAAAACTAGACATGGAAGGACAATTAAATACCTAAACGGTTTGAATGGTTGCAAATGGGTTTAAATAGTGTCAATACATTGACTATAATGATATATTTTCACAAGTTTCAATGTTGAAGTCCATTAGAATTATACTTTCCATTATAGATTACCATGACTATTAAATTTGGAAAATGGATTCCAAAATAGCCTTACTTAACAGGAACCTTCAGTAAGATGTCCATATGACACAACCCGAATGGTTCGGGGCTCCAAAGGATACCAAAAAGATTTTCAAATTGAAAAAATACATTTATGTATTAAAGTAAGTATTGAGGTCATCGAATGTTCATTTTGATGAATCCATAATAAAATTTTGATTCAAAAATAATGAGTGTTATCCTTGTTTCTACAAAAGGTTTAGTGGGAGTGCGGTCATTTTATTAATAGTGTATGTTGTTGAATTTTTACTCATTGGAAACAAAATTCCAATTTTATAGTCTATTAAGGAGTAGTTGAATAGATTATTCTTTATGAAGAAATTGGGTGAGGTTTCATATATTCTTGGGATCAAGATATATCATGATAGATCCAAGAGGTATCTTCTCTTGATTATAAGTACATATGTTCACAAGATACTAAAGAGTGTAGTTATGGAATAATACAAGAGGTTATTGTTTAAAACATCACATGAATTCATCTTTCCAAGAAAATGTGTCATCCAACACATGAGGAAGTATATAAAATGGAAAGTATTCTATATGCATCAGTGATTGGATATGTCCTGTATATTTTGTTATGTACTAGGATAGATGACACTTATACAGTAAGTGCGAAAGTAATATATCAAGATGATCTCGATGACTATCATTTGAGGGAAGTGAAGACTATCCTTAAGTATCTGATGCATACTGTGGATATGTTCTTGGTTTATGGACGATATGGGGAACTTGTCATTAGAGAATATGCAGATTCTAGTTTCTAAACTGATCAAGATGATATGAACTCACAAATGATATACATATTCACTTTAAATAGAGGTTTTGTCAGCTGGAATAGCTTAATGGAGGCTATGGTTTCTGATTCTATAGTAGATTCAAAGTATATTGAGAATTTTAAGGCATATAAAGAAGCATTATGGATGTGGAACTTCATCCAATTTCTTGATGTAGTTCCCAGTAGTAATGATCATATAAAACATCATTGTGATAATACGGCATTGGTGTCTATTTCAAGAGATCCATGGTCACATTACCGAACAAAGAACATACTTAGGAAGTTTCATCTCATGATAGATATTTCTTAGAGTGGTGAAGTTGCAGTGATCAGTATTTCTACATAAGACAACATGGTATACCACTTGACTAAAGCCTTGACTCAGCAAAAACATGATTATCATGTATGTTCTAGCAGACTGAAGGTTGTGGGAAGTTTTCTCTATTCCATGTGGGAGTTTGTCGGGGTTGGTTTCTAAGGACCAACTATTTGTACTTTGATTACATGTATATTTGATGTATTCAAATTTAATAAAACATTTTATTATATATGCTTCATTTTTCAGCATGACTATAATGTAATATGGTCATAGAGTATACATTGTGTTAATAAGGTCATAGTAGTTCCCCACTATTATGGGAAACCTGAAGTGTTATGAAGATATTATTAAATAATGTTATGCTGGTGAATTATGTACTATAAATGGACACATCGTACATAGACTATCAGGTGTGAATACTCATAAGAAGATGAATCTTCTTCTCATGGAGTTTATATTTAGTAATCTCCAAGATTAGAGATTATGATAACAGACCCGCCAGTAGGAATTTCACATGTTTTGGTGTCATCGGAAATTCCTATCTTCGAGTGAGTGTAATGGAACATAGACTATAATTTTATTATTAATGAATGTTATGACTAATATAGTTAGATTTATTTCATAATCCATGATTGTAATGGTTCATGGAAAAGTTGGATATGTTGGGTGCATCATGAGTAACATGTCATTAATGGATAAGTTGAGGAAGGATTTTCCCCTTTCATATTTATGGATGTTGATATATTAGCCCTTTTATTAGATTATAAATTCCATGTTAAATTCCATGACCATGGTTTAATGATGCATATATTTTAGATAGTCAAAGAAATACATATCAAGCATATAGGTTGGTGACACCGATGTAAAACCTTCTTGAAGAGATATTGGGAAAAATGTATTATATTTCATAGTGATCATTCTTATGTGGTTTTTTGATGTTGCAACATTAATTTCATTTTATTGGTTTCCTTGACACGTTGCTAAATGGTAATCTTGGACTTTAGGAAATCCAATTAAATGACAATGAGAAATAATCATAAAGGGTCACACACTAAGTATTTATGTTTATCTTGATTAAATTATATTTGAATATAATTAATGGAATAAATATTATTCTCAAGATCTAGGAAAAAATTTATTCAAGTTACGTTGATCTCAGAAATAAAATAAATGTTTACTCATCGATATATGAATAAAAATATATTATTTATTTATTTAATATTTAATAAATATTTATTCACCGATATGTGGGTGAAATATTTATTTATAAATTTATTTATTTATTTGAGTATTCAATAAATATTCAGGAGTTCAAATGAACCAAGACCACATCTAGTGATAAATAATTTTTTACAAGCAAGTACATATTATTAATCCTTTACACAAGACATTTGAAGGTGAAAAATAATGATGATGATATTATTTTGGGGCATGGGATTTATTAAAGGTTTTAATATTTTTTAGGGGATGGTATGTAATTAAACAATATTCTAACCTAATACCTTCTTATATAAATAGACAATTATGTTTATTGTATAGGTAATTGAAACAGATATAATTGTTTCGTATAATGAATTCCCTTTTGACCCCTTCATCTCTCTCCCTCTAAATAACAAGAGATAAAGAGAGATTTATTCAATACCAAAAAATTAGTGATCAAGAAGGAACAGTGAAAGACATTTGATTTGATACAGTAGCACCCATAGATCGAGTAGTGTTTCTCAGAGATCATTGGATCATGTGTGGATCACTACTAAACGGATTATACCTTGGGATCCTCACAAGTACAATGAAGGAAATCTGAGAGGGTCTTTATTGACTATTAACATCACCTATAACGAAATAATCCTAAAATTGGGTAATTTAATTCATTAAATATAAATATATTATTTATAAACATAATGGGAAAGATCCTCTATTAGGGTTCTGGTAAATTGAAATTAAAAAATAATAATTTTCACATTGCCCACTGTGTGCTTCAATTGTATCCAAAACCAATCATGAATCCCCATAAAAAATTCACTATCACTGTGGTTATCCCACAATTTTGTATAAAAATATTCTATAATCAGTTTATGATTTCCCTTAAAAATTAAATTACTTCACAACGTATCTCTCACTAAGTAGAGAGGTATAAGAGTAGATTAAACCAAATTTGGACTAAACTACTATAAAAACATCCTTGTGTTATTTCTTTAATTCTACTTCTAATTAACACTAATAATTAAGTTTCATAATTAATTTAGATAATAAAACTATTTATTTAAAAATAATAATCTACTATACTCATCCCCCCCCCACCACCTCTAGACAATATTCCATTGCCCTTTGGTACCTAACAGATACTCCCCACCAAACTTATCCTTCAATAGGTTCATCAAGGTCATAAAGTACCTTAGAATAGGTCTAAGCTAAATAAATAAGTAGTTCCCCTTTATCTAGAAATAGAGAAACCCATTTTAAAATCATTTGAATGACTAAAATATTGATCATTCAAGTCAACAGACTTTATTGTTATCCTACCCTAACAAAAACCATATTTATTCACAAAAATAGAAGGTCTTTCCATAAATACAAACCTACTCTGGGTGTTGTTGTCAATCGTCATGTTCATAGATGTGTCATCAAAGACCAGATACACCTGTGTATTCTCGATAGAAATGGATTTCACAACCACTTCCCTATCAGTGGACATGCACTTTTCCTGAGTCCTTATGGGACTAATCACATTTTAAAATATAAAAATACGTATAAATAAATCAAATTACTCTAAATACCTTTTAAAAACACTATTTCAGTGATAATAAAATTCATCCTTTATCCATGTTTAAAATGAAAATCTCCTACTTTTCTCAGAGCTAAAAAAGTGATGCTAAACATAGCCTTTAATTAGTTTATTTTTTCATTAATAAAATGAAATATTTATTAGCAATTCTAATTAGTTATGATATATATAAAACTTTACCAATGTTTTTAACTAATTCTAATAAATTCAACCACCGATAAAACCCAAATATTTAGACTGAAAATTAATTATATATGTATATATATACTTATATAAAAAGAAACTAAATATATTTAATATTTATGTGGTTATTAATGTTTAAAATTTGATATATGAATTAAGTTTGAGTCATGTCACCTGTGATGTTTCATATGTTTTCTAAAAATATTTCCTAGGTTATTGATTAAATTGAAATTAAAATACCCAAAGGGAAAAATGGATGTCTTCACAATGATGGAAACAGTAACATGATATATATTATAGTGAAAAAATTGACATTAGTGAGACACCCACACATGAAATTAAAAAAAATTAAATCTTATAGGGTCATGAGATAGCATGAGACCATCCATGATTGCTCACATGGATACAAGTTTGTTTTTAAATTCCATTTTAGGCCTATTTTTTAAATAGGAATCAAAATTTAAATCACAATCAGTGTCATATCTATAGGTTTTATGATCAAGCCTGCGAGCTCAGTCCATATTGACATGTCTAGTTGGGGTCAATCCAATTTTTTAAAATAATTTTTAAATTGAACATTGACATTTTTAATAATAATATATTAAAAAAATTCTTTCTAGAATTTTATATATAATGGCATGATAACTAACAGTTTACATCAGTAGTGGATTTGGGAGAAATCAATAATTAGTCACAAGTAAATGTATGTATTCTAGATCCATTAATTGTAATAAGTTTTCCATATTTTTTCAAATAAAATGAATCAAAATATTATTTATAGTCTATCTAGTTGTGAATTATCATTGATACCATTAAATATATTGGTTTAAAATTTTCAAAATAAAGTATCATTAAATGGTGTGTTTATAAAAAAAATAAAAAAATACTGCTTACGAGCATTGTTATGGTAATAATTTTATTATACTATTTATGATAAGATTAAAAAATGATAATAATTTATTACCATTATTGACAAGGGGAATTAAATAATTTTAAGCATTTAATGGGGTTAATAATATTGGTAACAATTGAAGAACGTTGTTTTGATTACTTAATGTTCATAATTATATATAATTAATATAACTATTAATTTAATATATCAATTTAAACAAATATTAATTATATCATTAATTTTCAAGATCTTATATAATTTTGTGCATAAAACAATTACTATTATTTAACTATATATACCTAATCCTTTCATAAATATATTTGTGTTACTTTTATTTTGAGTTAACTAGATATTTGATTTCTAATTGAATTTCAAATTAAAATCAAATTAAATTAATTACTATTAATCTATTAATAAACATAAAATTCTTTTATTTTAGATTTTAAAATTAATTTTAAAAATAAAAAAAATTAAAGTAGTTAAATAAGTATCTTGATATATAAAAATATTGAGTTAATTAAAAGAGTATAAAAATAAAAAAAGGTATTTAAATATATTATAATTTTTAAAAATTAAATAAATGTGTTAAATTATAGAATTTGTTTTTTATTTTTACGAAATAATTTATTATTAACAAAAAAAAAATTCTTAAATGATTGAACACTTTAGTAATTACAAAATGAATTGACTATATGCATTCCAACGATCAGTGGTAATATCTTTTCGGTTTAATGTGTATGTAGATTTTAAGTATATGAATCAATTCTAAATGAATAATTTAATAAAATTTAGTAAGTTAAATCTTATACAATGAAATAATTTGAAAAAAAATATTTGAAAAAAATTGGATACAATAAAATGTATATTTTTTATAAATTAAATTTAACAAAAAATGAATGAAATATATTAAATAAGAATGAAATTTGTGTGAGGAACCAAAGAAACATGATATCTGTATAGAATATTTTCAAAAAGAATAAAGTAAATATATTAAGAACCTATAACATTAAAAATTAATTTTTAAAACAAATCAAATATATTATAAAATATTTAAATATCCAAGTTATTTAAATTTTAAATCCTCTACATATTTATTTTAAAATTTAAACAAAACATAAAATATCCAATGTATTTTAAAATATAAAAACATTAAAATTATTAATTTGTTAATCAACTAATTTATTTTAATTATTCAAGGTATTTACATTTTATTATTTATTTATTTATTTTCAACAATCAAATTAATAATTTTACATTTTTAATTCAAGTTATTTTAAAATTAATAGCTTTGAATAAAAAAAATTAAATCTCAAGAATATTTAAAAAATTTAAATAAACAAATTTAATTAAATAATTAAATAATTTGATCATTTAATCAAGTTATTATTTAGAAAAATGAATAGTTAAATTATATAAATAAGTTGAAAATTTTAAAAATGATTTGAATTTCTTAAAATATTAACATGGATCTTCAAAAAAATTAAATAAATAACTCGGTTAAAAAATTTAATGTTTTTTAATATTTTTTTTGGGTTATTTATTCAAAGAAATGAATATTATGAACAATTTAACATTTTCAGTGGATCTCCAACCCTCTATTTTTTAGGATTCATTAAACATGGTTCGATCCCATTATCCCCAACACATTTTGACCTCATTTCATCTCTCAACATTTATTCTAGTCTTTCATTGTATATAAATTTGTGAAACCTTATCATACCAGCACAAAATCGATCATGTCATCTTCTTTCGTTCATGTGAGTTCGGGCCCCATTGTTAACAAAGTCTCTTCTTTCTCAAGAAGGGTCAAAAACATAATCTGCTCCCTGGAAAAAAAAATCATTGAATGGGGTCTTTCTTCACCAGTCAAAATAAATCAGAGATCATGTTCCATGTATGTCCTTTCCATGAGAGAAGATTGAATTAATTTATGGATTCGATGTTAGTAACTCCCATAAGTGATTAAGATATATTATTTCCAAATTTGATTAACATCGAATTCCCGAACCTCAAGTCGGCCATAGGGTACTTTCACCCCGACGGTATGTTGGGAAAGGGCAGGATCGGCTTGGTGTTCAAGGGTTGGATCAATGAGCACTCACTCTCAGTCATGATGTCTGATACTAGCACAACCATCACATTCAAGAGACTAAACCGATAAAATAGGTAGAGAAACAAGGAGTGGCTATTGAGTTTTTTTTGGATCACCTCTTTGATCTTGTATGGTGTATTAATATCCAAAAACAATTGAGGGGATAATGGTACAGAAAACTGTAAACTTTTAAATTTAGTTACCAAAATAGTGAACATCACTATTCCATAATAGATTACACCAGTTAACACTAAAAGTACAACAATTTATGTCCTAAGATATTTTAGGGTATAATGGTAAATGAAAATGAAAAGGGTTACATAAGTAATTGTAGAAAAGTGTTATCAATTTAACCTAAAAAAAGTTTAGGGTATGGTGGTAACTAAAAATGTAAATAGTTACAATAGTTACCATAAAAAAGTTGATATAACTTTATCTTAAAAGAGTTTATGATGTTCTGGTAAAGTTATAATGTAAAGAGTTATTTTATTTATAAAATATCTTGAAAAAAAGGTTTGATGGAAAGGGTTCCTAGGAAGATGATAATATAATTATAAAGAGTTATAAGTAAACAACATAATATAACATTATAACATTTGATGTTATTAAGTTTAGAAGTTTTAATATACGTTCAAATAGTTGAACTTAATGAATTTCATTCCTAATACTCACAATTATTCAAACTAGATTTCTTTGTAAATGTTACTCACTAAAAGGTTAGTGGAAGTATTTTATCCGATGGTCACACAAGGATGTGATAGGAATTATATTCGTGTGAAATATTTAAAATCCATTATTATAGAAACTGCATGAGTGTAACGACCCAAATCCGGAGCCACTCAACTGGTGCCCCGTACCTGGTTCTCCACATGACCTCAAGCGCATTTCCCAAAATGCCAGAGGCTGCCGACTAGCAGTGAGGGCCTTAGTGAATCATTGGGGAAACTATGCCCTCATTCGGTAAAGTATACAAAGGAGAAGAAGTAACAGTCAATAGCGGAAGCAGTAAACAGAATACAAAAACTAAAACTAAATAGTGAAAGCAATGAATATATAGAAAATGATGATAATTATGTAGCAGGTACAAGTATCTAAGGAAAGCAGCAAACACAACAACGTGCTGAAATACAACTGATAAACAAGTAAAAAAGGTAAATAGTAACTCCAGCAGCATCGCAAGCCTAATCTCGGTCCTATGCTCTCCAGCTCCAACAAACAATCATGTACCTGAAGTAGAAGGGCCACCATTCCTAACCACACCTGTAACCATATAACCTGTTTGGTCCGAAAATCAGGACCCAAACAGGGTGTGAGACTAATCTCATTAGGCAACCACTACAAGATATGTGCCCTACTGCAAGTGAGAAATATAGAAAAAGTAAAAGAAATAAATGCAGCAGAGAAACATGAGCACACTAAAGTAAACAATACTAAAAATCTACATTTACATTTATTCATTAATTTAATTCAATCATTTAATTATCAACCAATGAATCTAGAAAATAGCTTTATATTCCCAAGGCATAAAAAGTAACACAATAGGTATCTCAGCGGACTACCTAAACAACAAGTAGTACAAAACCCAAGATTGTTCTTTGGCTTGGTGGACTCATCACAACCAACCAAAAAATATTCACACTGACTCTCTGGATGACTTTTACTAGCAGAACCCTCTAGTCAAGTAATCCTACAAAGGCACAGACACTCTGGGAAGCTCTCACTATCAATTCACATGCGGTCTTGCAACGATAGCTATAGACTCTCTAAGGAAGAACTTACGTCTAATTCCCCATGTGGTCTCGATACGTAACTAAGGAAACTATGAGGAAACACAATTTCCAATTCCCATAGGTCCTTCGAACGATAATAATTTATAACAGAATCTCTAGTGAATCTCGTAATCGTCAATTCCCTCTTTAGTCTACCGCACCAGGTTCACACAGCCCTTAGTAGTCAAGTCGTCTGTAATCGACTGTCAGCAGCCCTAAGTAAGTTCAAAAAACTACTTTGATAATAGCTACAATGAATCAAAAGCATATAAATAGTAGGCAATACATGCAATCAATTATATCAAGGTAGGAAATCAATGCAACAAGTTCTGCCTCACAGGAAACCTAATCCAAACATCGATAAATAGCCGAAACAAGGGAAACACTCATGGGGTGATCCACAAACATGCTAACGAGAAATAATTATTCATATAATGGCCTCAAGAATACATATAATCTATGTCAAATAATAATGCATGATCAAAACCCTATCCCGAGATACCCAATACATGGGTATCCGACACTTTTTCACAAAAACTCAAAGACATTCAACGTAAGGCAACAAACCACCTACCTCGATCCTAGAAGATCGATATACTTGAAAATTGGCCTATGAATCGGCCTATAATGTAGTAGATCTAAAAAAACATCTAAAACGTTCAACCTATGATAACTCTCATAAGTGAAAGAATCGGGAAACATGGCCAAAGAAGAACCAATAACTCACCGATGCGATTCTATTGCATCCGACAGTGTTCGATTCGGATAACTAGTGATGGATCGGTGGCTTGGAGAAGATATGCGGTTGTACCATTACTCTCAGTTGAAGAAGCTGTAGAAGAAGACATTTTTTGGGTAAAGACGTGACCTCGGTCTGTTTAACGAAAAAAAGAAAGAACACGGCGTGTACTTTTGGAGTACACGGCGTTTACTAAGCTTTTTTGTACTCTACATTAAGCAGCCTCCACATCACCCCTACATGGCCGTGTGTGGCCATGACATGGCCAGCACATGGCCTCGAGCAGCATCAAAGTACACGGTGTGTACTTATAAAGTACACGACGTGTACTTAGAAAATTTCCAGATTCTCCTCTTTTTCACAAAAACGACCAAAAAAGGAAAACATACCTGAAATGAAGGTATGGGTTCTTACAAACATCCCCCCTTAAATAAATTTGTCCCTGAATTTCCCTAACAATGTAGCGAAGAAGAAACCTAAAACAACTCTGGCCATTGTGGTCGCATTTCGGCCTCCCTCTCCCAAGTCTCATCCTGTACACGGTCGTGCTGCCATAGCACCCGTACCAGAGGAACAGACCGGTCACGGAGTACCATTGCACTACGATCAGAAATCCTGATAGGATGTTCCTCGAATGATATATCCTACTCCAGCTCATCCTCCTCGGGTTGAAAAATATGAGACGGGTCTAAGAAATAGCGTCGAAGCTGAGAAACATGGAAGACGTCATGCATAGCCTGGTACATCTGAGGTAACTGCAACCTATAAGCAGCCAGCCCGACTCTCTCCAGAACCTCAAACGGTCCGACATATCTCAATGAAAGTTTTCCCTATCTCCTGATCCTCTTGTGTCCCAACCACAGGGTAACACGTAGGAAAACCTGATCTCTGACCTTGAACTCCAAAAGTTGCCTCCACTAATCAGCATAAGATTTCTGCCGACATTGTCCAGTATCCATCCACATCCAAATCAACTCCACCTGTTCTGTGGTCTCCTGAATAAGACGAGGTCCCAGCATAGCTTCCACTCCTGCCTCTATCCAACACAATGGTGATCAGCTCGACCTACCGTACAAAACCTCATAAGGTTCCATCTGAATAGTTGCTTGAAAACTATATGGTCTATGGACGGATGATATTATTTGAGGAACAAAAAAATATAGGTCATTAAGGGTGAGGACTCATAAAACTTTGAGGCACCTTCTCATGGTGTGAACCCTTGGTAATATCCAGGAGGATATTATGAGAACGAGACCCGCCAGTAGGAAATCCACATTTCAAAATGTCATTGGATGTTCCTATCTACGGACGTGTGTATTGGTCCTTAGACTTTAAGATTATTATTAATGGGTATTACAACTCGCGCACTTAGATGTATTGAAGAAAACTATGATGACACACTGTTCGCAATGAGGTAGGATGCGTTGGGTGCGTTACGAGTAATATTGCATTAATAGATACTGCGAGAAAGGATTTGTCCCTTCTGTTCCATAACAGAAGTAGATATCTCAGGCCCTTTGATGGAATTGATATAGCCTAAATAAATCAATGGCCATGGTAAGGTATGGGCGAGTTCAATTCTGGGAAGTCAAAGAAAGAATAATCGAGCAAATGGGTTGATGGCACTAGCATGCAACCTGCTTGATTGGATATATCGATACAAAGGGATTATATTACATGGTAAGCGTTCGTAGGAGGTGACATGACATTGTGGCGTTAACTTCTTTCTCTATGGGTGCCTTGGAATGTTTCCAGACGCTATCCTTGGACTTTAGGAAGACTCCTCCTAATGCCACTTAGAAAGAGGCCTAGAGGGTCACATACTAAGTGTGTCCATGTGTAATGGCTCGGACCTCTCCGGTCCATTAATTTGTGGAATTTTGGTGTAGGAGGTGTTCCGGGAGGCCAAGGGGACTTATCCCCAACACTTTGCCAATTTTCCAGTTCTGTGAACAGTGTTTCCAGTTTTATGAACAGTAACAGATCGGTTTCACAGATCGGTCTGACAGATCAGTCTCACCGATCGGTCTGACAGATCGGTCTCACCGATCAGTTTCACAGATCGGTTTCACAGATTGGTCTGACAGATCGGTTTCACAGATCGGTCTGACAGATCGGTTTCACAGATCGGTCTGACAGATCGGTCTGACAGATCGGTTTCACAGATCGGTGTGACAGATCGGTTTCACAGATTGGTGTGACAGATCGGTCTGACAGATCGGTTTCACAGATCGGTCTGACAGATCGGTTTCACAGATCGGTTTCACAGATCGGTGTGACAGATCAGTTTCACAGATCGGTTTCACAGTTCGGTTTCACAAATCGGTTGTGACAGATCGGTTTCACAGATCGGTTTCACAGATCGGTTTCACAGATCGATTTCACAGATCGGTGTGACAGATCAGTTTCATAGATCGGTTTCACAAATCGGTTTCACAGATCGGTTTCACAGATCGGTGTGACAGATCAGTTTCACAGATCGGTTTCACAGATCGGATTCACAGATCGGTGTGACAGATCAGTTTCACAGATCAGTTTCATGTACAGTAACGGTGGATGAACAGTGTTTCCAGACTCCTACAGTTTTGCCCCTTTTTACGTTTCCTTTGGCATAAAATACATTTAAAGCCTTATTTTAAGGGTTCTTAAGGACGTTTCAAATGCCATAAATCCTATATTAATTATTCCTAAGGCTTGGAATGTTTTACTTGGTCATACCGCGGGGGTTAATGTGATCCATTTTTAATGTAGAATTAACCGGATCTTAAACCGTCACCTCGTTAAATCTTAAAAAGGGACGAGATATCATTCTCCCTTGTTCTTTCCCTTTGTTCTCAAATAAGAGGTGCTAGAACCTTTCAATCCTTTCCTTAGGAGTTTCACAATCAATCTTTACTCCTTGGATTGGTTCTGCTTTGTTTTTGATGCAACCAAGCTGTGTCGATCATTCTTCCACATAAGTTGTCGCGAGAGAAGGATTGTGGCCCGCTGTGTGGATAAAGGACGTCAATAACTCTTCGAGGTAGGGGATTCATGGCTTCTCTAATTGTATATGTGCAATCGTAGAATAGGCATGATTTATCCCTTTGGATCACAATGAAATTGACCTAATTAAATACTTGAACCAGATTAAAAGAATGGGTTGATCGCATGTTGTTGCTTTATACCGTGATAGCGTTTTGCCTCATGTTTTTCTAGATATAGTGATATCTATGTTTTCTTTGATTTGTTGTTCGTTCATGATAGAAATTGATAATGAACGTAAATCCGGAATTAATTGTTAATTAATTGGATAAAGATAAAGAGGCATGTAAATTAATCTGGTTGTTGCCGTTTTTGTAGTTCTAATTTGAGGATAATCAAATTAGGTAATTAAGCATGGTTATTTAATTGTGATAGCTTACTGATTAGGTATCCATGATTGGAACCTACGAATAACAAATCTGTTAATTCAATATGGATTAGAGAACAGATTATGTGGGAATTTCAAAAAGGGTTCTGAGTTACCCTCTTGTTTGTTAAAGGGTCAAGAGCCCATGATGTGATGTTTTTTTTCCTGCTTCTTGTGCTGTGATGTGAGCCTGGATGGTTTTTGTGGTATGTGGAGGCATGGAGGCCTTGTGGTTATGGCAGCAGATGACCCCTAGAGTGGCGAGATGCATCAGTTTATGCATGTGGGTGTCGGGGAGGACACCAGGGGTGATGGAATGGGATGGATGTGGTTGCTGGCTGCTTACGATTTTCTTGAATGTTAATCTGCTTTGCTTTTCCCCACTGCTCAAGGCAGCTGGTCTTGCTACCCTTCTTCCGAAGGAGGCAAAGACGCGCGGGGTATGTCACGTGCTTTCCGTTTTTAGCCTCTCGAGGGAGAATAGGTATATGCTCTTTCTATAGGCGGAAAAGACTCGACGGGTAGTACATCTATTCATCGTGTTGAGCCTCCTTTGTGTTTAGAAGCATTGGATGTTTTTCTAGAATTCCTGGGAATGTGGAAAAGTAATTCTATAAGGAATGTTTGATTAAATGGGGAAAATCGACGGGGATGGTGATGCTGGAATTTAAAGCTAATGTGAATCTTAAAAATGAGCAGTTGTTTTTGAATGTGATGCCAATTCAGTTTAATGTGGAATTGTTCATTCTTAATTAATGTTTAAAGAATTAATTAATGCACAGTGGAACTGATAAATGAGAACAGAGTAATCTAATAAATCTCTTCAAATGTTTGTGTGCTTATAGGATACCTAGTCTTAGAAGTAGCAGCCTGGAGTCTGAGAGACGTTAGCTGCAGTTGTATCTAAGAAAAGGTAATTCCCATAGTGTGGATGTGAGTTACTTATATATTCTGTACTTTTCGTGTTTCTATATGCTACTCCACCCTGTCGGTAAGGGCAACTGACACCCCGGGGATTCTGAGCCCTGGGGGGGTGTTTTCCCCAACATTCTGAGGGGAGGTTGAATGGCTGACTACCCCCTTTGGCCCCGCTCTCTTCTCTTGGTAGATACTTGTGCCATGAGGCACAGCGGTTAGTTACCCCATATATGTGTGTAGAGGGCTGTAATGGCTTGTGGTTATTCACACACATATATTCTGGATATAGTATCCTACGGACTACTATAGGTGTAACGTGTATAGGCTATGATGGCTTGAGGATCCTTACTCGGCGTATGGGTTGTAATGACTTGAGGTATTATACCCGACGTATGATACACGTTATGCGAGCAGTGGTGGCTCCCGGAAATTACCTGGTTACTTTTGGTTATGAGGACAGTGTGGTGCTTCGCCCAGGTGTCTGCGGGCAAGCCTATGTGGTGCACGAGGTGCAGATTGTGGAGCTTAGCCCAGGTGTCTGCGGACAAGCCTTGGAGAGAGATGCACAGGACGTATGTCGTTGGGGAAAAGCGGAAAACCAGTGGGGAAGTAGTAGCGGGGTACCCTTGATATTCTTTACTATATTCCATATTCTTGTATGTGTTACTTTGTGAGAGTATCCATAGTGAGGTTGGGAACATAGAATACCTGTTTCGATAACGAGTTAGTTTCACTTGTTGTGCACTGGGCTTTAGCAAGCTTTCTTTACTTTTTCACGAGAGGCTTGGGGAGGATCCTACTGAGTATACTGTTATACTCACCCTATGTATGTATAAACTATTTTTCAGGTCACTTGGAGCAGGTTGGAGATCAAGCTGGTTACTACTAGCTTACGATTGGTGGAGGAGCTGTTCGGGCTTGTGGTCGCAGCCGTTTTACTTTCTTTTGCGTACTTTTAGTTTTCCCTTTCAGTTGTAGTACTTTTTTCATGAAATTTCACATATGTACTTGGGTTTATTTTATTTTTTCAGTTATGAGTTGGAGTTGGTTAGATTCTATTCTATCTCTCTCTTCTGCATGTGTTCTCTTAGAGGGTAATGCCTCCCATTTGTGTGTGTATTATACCCTCGGTGCTAGTCGCCAACCCGGGGCCGACTGGAGGTGGGACTTGGGGGTCATTATCTCCCTTCCCACATTGCCGGCCCAGGAGGGGTACACTTTGTGGGGAGGGGTTCGTGACAGAGTGGTATCAGAGGTCTGGTTGAGGGATAGGATGGAGTTTGGAGTTAGGCACAGGTGAGGATGCATGGGATGGTAGGGCAACGGTGTCATTTATGTTTAGCAAGTGGGGTAAACACTGGAGACCGGCAGAGACATTGGCGTTCAGGGCCCCCTATGATCTATTGCACGGACCTTTAAGTTTACGATGGCTACTAAACAAAGTGATACTGGTTGCAGGGTAGAGACCTAGGAAAGGATCATGCATCATTGTTCTTTGCGCTTGTGTTTGAATGGGTAGACCTTGGGATAGGTAACCTAAAATTAATAAAACAAAACAATTAATTAATTAATGTTGAGTCCTCCATATTCCAGGCTTAGGAGCTCTAACAGTTGTTATTTTACAGGTATGGCTCCAGGTCGACGTCCTCGTCAGGTTTGCGCAGAAGATGCCCAGCAGGCTGTTCCAGCAGATCGCCGCCGGGTAGAGGTTGATGACGATGACACTTGGAGGAAGACACTCCGAGAGTTCCAGCGCCAGAGTCTACAGAAGTACGAGGGCTCTGTTTCAGATGCAGTCACAGAAGACTGGTTGGAGGAGGTTGATATAGGCTTCAGTTCGATTTGTGCTCAGAAGGAACACTGGGTGTCCTTGGTTGTGACGATGTTGCGTGGAGCGGCGAGACAGTAGTGGTTCTTGTTCCTCGGGGATCGTGAGGAGTCAGCGATCTCATGGGAGGAGTTTCGAGACAGGTTTAGAGTCGAGTTTCTTTCATCGACTGCGAAGGCGTCCAGTCGCTAGGAGCTACTCACCCTTCGACAGGGGAGCTCCAGTGTTCGAGTGTTTGGAATCCGTTTCAGGAACCTTCTACGATATGCTTCAGACCTGTTACCGGATGATGAGGCCAGGGTGAGGCATTTCGAGGAGGCTTTGCGTCCAGAGATCCAGTGCCAGGTCACCCCATTTATGCTGAAGACATATCTTGAGGTTCTGGCGAGGGAAGAGGTTGTTGAGAGGACTTTGACCAGGACCGGATCGTCACGAGAGGGGAATCATCATGATTCCTCACGAAGCAGAGCTGTGGTCTGGGGTTCCCGGTTTTCAGGACAGAAGAGTTTCCGTTCACCTGGGGGTAGGTCCCATCCCTTCCCATCTCGTTTCTTCGGAGGCAGAAACTCTCAGGCCTATGCCAAGGGATCAGGCGCTTTTTTTTCTTGTGGTGGTCGTGGTCATCAGCAGCGGGAGTGCCCGACTTTTCAGAGCAGTCATCATGCACCAGGCGCTCCACTCCAGGTTCCTCCGTTGAGGCAGTTTCAGCCGAGGCAGCAGCAGCAGGTTGCACCAGCTTTAGATCACCAGAGGGTAGATGGAGCAGGTAGAGGACAGCCCCATGACGCTCCCCGTCCTCAGAGAGCAGAGTGCGGCCGTGGTGGTGGTCGTCATCAGGGTCAGAGAGGCTGTAGAGGTGGTCGTGGTCAGCTTCATGCTCTAGCGTTGCCAGCTCCAGGCGAGCCAGACGTCATCCGAGGTACCCTTTGCTTGTTTTCTACCTTCGTGTATGCCTTGTTTGATTCAGGAGCGACACACTCCTTTATATCCCCTACCCTTGTCCACGCTTTGGGACTTGAGGTAGAGAGGCTTCCAGTGCCCTTGGCGTTGACTACGCCAGTTGGAGGTCGAGCTAGCTTGTTTGAAGTATGTAGAGACTGTGAGCTAGTGTTGGGGCAGCACCGCTCTTGGGGAGATTTCCTATGTTTACGAATACAACCATATGATGTCATCCTCGGCATGGATTGGTTGTATTCGGTGCAGGCTGTTGTGGATTGCTACAGGAAGAAGGTCGTTTTCTTTGATGAAGATGGAGAGAAAGTGGTGTTTGTTGGTGAGGGAGATCCTCGGATGAGTCATAAGCGAGTTCCTTCCATATCATCCCTGATGGATGGGATGATGTTGAGTTCTTCAGAGGTTCAACAGTTGGCATTTCCTAGGGTCGTAGAGGAGTACCCTGACGTCTTTCCAGAAGAGGTTGTATCCTTACCCCCTCGACGAGATATCGAGTTTGGGATCGAGCTACAGCCAGGAGCGTCTCCTATCTCTATGTCTCCGTATAGGATGGCCCCTTCTGAGTTACGAGAGCTACGTATTCAGCTCGATGGTCTGTTGCAGTGTGGTTTTGTTCGGCCAAGTGTGTCACCATGGGGTGCACCGGTTTTGTTTGTGAAAAAGGATGATGGCAGTTTGCGGTTGTGCGTCGATTATCGTCGGTTAAACAAAGTGACAATAAAGAACCGCTATCCTCTCCCGTGGATTGATGACCTATTCGATCAACTGAAGGGTGCAAGTTGGTTTTCAAAGATATACTTGCGGTCAGGATATCATCAGATGCGTGTAAAGGATGAGGATATCCCGAAGACTGCTTTCCGCTGTCGTCATGTCCATTATGAGTTTGTTGTAATGACATTCGGCGTGAAATATGCTTCAGCTGTTTTCATGGGGTTGATGAATGCTGTGTTCCGTGAATTCCTGGACAAGTTTTTTGTGGTTTTAATCGACGACATCCTTGTGTACTCCACATCTGAAGAGGAGCATGAAGAGCATCTACGAGCCATTTTGGGAGTTCTTCGCCAACATCGGTTGTTTGGGAAGTTGTCCAAGTTTGAGTTCTGGGCTCGAGAAGTTCGCTTCTTGGGACATGTTGTGTCCCAACAGGGTGTAGCTGTGGATCCTTCGAAGATAGAAGAAGTGGTGTCTTGGCCAGCCCCCAAGACCGTGTCAGAGGTGAGAAGTTTCCTTGGTCTCGTAGGATATTATAGGAGGTTTGTGGCTAATTTCTCCCGAGTTGCGACTCCTCTGACAGCTTTGACCAGGAAGGATCAAGCATTCATATGGACTGATCAGTGTCAGACAGCTTTCGAGTATCTAAAGGAGAAGTTGGTAAGTGCTCCAGTCCTTTGTCTTCCAGCGGAGGGAGTCCAGTTTGATGTTTTCTGTGATGCTTCACATCTAGGGCTAGGCTGTGTTCTCATGCAGCAGAGGTCTATTGTTTCTTATGGGTCTCGGCAGTTGCATCCCCATGAATTCAACTATTCCACCCATGATCTTGAGTTGGCAGTCGTGGTGTTTGCGCTGAAGTTGTGGAGACATTACCTCATTGGCGAGCGCTTTGTGGTTTTCACCGATCATAAGAGTTTGAGGTATGTTTTCTCTCAGCGGGATTTGAACTTGCGGCAGCGTCGGTGGATGGAGTTCTTGCAGTAATACGACTTCGAAATATCGTATACACCTGGGAAGGGAAATGTTGTTGCTGATGCACTGAGCCGAAAGTCACGTAATGATGTTGTGCGTGAATCTGGTGATTCCTGGAGAGTGATGGAAGAGCTATCAGCTTTGCATCTTGATATGGGAGAAGTTGGGGGAAGAGGTTGTCTTTTCCAGATGACGGTGCAGTCATCCTTGATGCAGAAGGTGGAAGAGTCTCAGTTGGGTGATCTAGAGGTGGAAGTTTGGAGAGACAGAGTTGTATGTGGTGAGGCCCCTGATGGTTGGTCGGAGGATGAACAACACCGAGTGTTGTATCATGGCAGGCTTTTTGTTCCCTTGGCGATGCGCGATATGGTTCTCCGAGAGTTCCATAGTTTACCCTTGGCGGTACATTCTGGTGTGACGAAGATGTACCGATCCTTGAGGAGTCAGTTTTGGTGTCCTGGGCTGAAGCGTACAGTTGCAGAATGTGTATCTCGATGTTTAGTCTGCCAGAAGGTGAAGGCCGAACACCGTGTTCCTGGTGGTCTTCTCCAGCACATAGAGATTCCTCAGTGGAAGTGGGAGGACATCTCAATGGACTTTGTTACAGGTTTACCTCGAGCTCCGGGAGGACATGATGCTATATGGGTGGTAGTGGATCGTTTAACTAAATTGGCCCACTTCATAGCAATCAAGGAGTCGAGCTCAGTGGAGGTTTTGTCGAGGCAGTATCTGGAGGAGGTGGTGAGGCTTCACGGAGTTCCAAAGACGATCATTTCTGATCGAGATCCTCGTTTTACCTCTAGGGTGTGGAGAGGTATCCAACATGCTTTTGTCTCTCAACTATGCCTTAGCACTGCTTTTCATCCTCAAACGGATGGTCAGACAGAGCGAACCATCCAGACTCTTGAAGACATGATGTGCTCTTGTGTTCTTGATTTTGGAGGTTCATGGACGAAGCACTTACCCTTGGTAGAGTTCGCTTACAATAATAGTTTTCACTCTACCATCGGCATGGCGCCGTTTGAAGCCTTGTATGGTCGGCCATGCCGTTCTCCGTTGTGCTGGACTGGGGTCGGAGAGTCCACAATTCTCGGACCAGAACTAGTGCAGAATACGACAGAGATGGTTCAAGTGATTCGTGAGAGGATGAAGACAGCACAAGATCATCAGAAATCTTATGCTGATCAAAGAAGGAGACCCTTAGAGTTTAATGTTGGGGATCATGTGTTTTTAAAGGTGACTCCCCGTCGTGGGCAGCGAAGGTTTGGTCGCGGAAGTAAGCTTTCTCCCCGTTTTGTTGGGCCTTTCGAGGTGTTAGCTCATGTTGGAGGTGTGGCGTATCGAGTAGCACTTCCACCTCAGATGAGTCGGATACATGATGTTTTCCATGTATCACAGCTTCGTCGTTATCTACATGATGAATCTCATGATTATCGATTGGGGAGAGATCAATATTGACCAAGATGCAACCTTCAAGGAGCGACCTGTGGAGATCCAAGACCGTAAGGAGAAGGTGTTGCGTGGGCGTTCTATCCCCTTAATTCGTGTCTTGTGGCGACACGGTGGCATGGAGGAGAGTACCTGGGAGCGTGAGTCACAGATACATGCTCAGTACCCAAAGTTGTTCAATGTTTAACTCCTTTCATTTAATGATGTTTTCTTTGTGGTTGGACCTTTCATGTTTTATTTATGTACCTTTGATGAGATGTTATGTTTGAATTGTTTGGTTATGAATTTTTTGTTTCCATACTCTCGGATGTCGTAGTTTTGTTCCAGATTTCAAACAACTCATGGCGGTTTTCCCCTGAGAGGTATCTTATGGGGTGGTTGTTCGGACCCCTCTTTTCTTCTGGGTTGGTTTTTAATTCTCGAGGACGAGAATGTTTTGAGAGGTATCTAATGTAATGGCCCGGACCTCTCCGGTCCATTACTTTTTGGAATTTTGGTGTAGGAGGTGTTCCGGGAGGCCAAGGGGACTTATCCCCAACACTTTGCCAATTTTCCAGTTCTGTGAATAGTGTTTCCGGTTTTATGAACAGTAACCGATCGGTCTCACCGATCGGTCTGACAGATCGGTTTCACAGATCGGTCTGACAGATCGTTCTCACCGATCGGTCTGACAGATCGGTCTCACCAATCAGTTTCACAGATCGGTCTGACAGATCGGTTTCACAGATCGCTCTGACAGATCGGTTTCACAGATCGCTCTGACAGATCGGTTTCACAGATCGGTCTGACAGATCGGTTTCACAGATCGGTCTGACAGATCGGTTTCACAGATCGGTGTGACAGATCGGTTTCACAGATCGGTGTGACAGATCGGTTTCACAGATCGGTCTGACAGATCGGTTTCACAGATCGGTTTCACAGATCGGTTTCACAGATTGGTGTGACAGATCTGTTTCACAGATCGGTTTCACAGATCGGTTTCACAGATCGGTGTGACAGATCAGTTTCACAGATCGGTTTCACAGATCGGTTTCACAGATCGGTGTGACAGATCAGTTTCACAGATCGGTTTCACAGATCGGTTTCACAGATCGGTGTGACAGATCAGTTTCACAGATCGGTTTCACATATCGATTTCACATATCGGTTTCATAGATCGGTGTGAAAGATCCGTTTCACAGATCGGTTTCACAGATCGGTTTCATGTATAGTAACGGTGGATGAACAGTGTTTCCAGACTCCTACAGTTTTGCCCCTTTTTACGTTTCCTTTGACGTAAAATACATTTAAAGCCTTATTTTAATGGTTCTTAAGGCCATTTCAAATGCCATAAATCCTATATTAATTATTCCTAAGGCTTGGAATGTTTTACTTGGTCAAACCGCGGGGGTTAATGCGATCCGTTTTTAATGGAGAATTAACCGGATCTTAAACCGTCACCTTGTTAAATCTTAAAAAGGGACGAGATATCATTCTACCTTGTTCTTTCCCTTTGTTCTCAACTAAGAGGCGCTAGAATCTTTCAATCCTTTCTGTAGGAGTTTCACAATCAATCTTTACTCCTAGGATTGGTTCTGCTTTGTTTTTGATGCAACCAAGCTGTGTCGATCATTCTTCCACATAAGTTGTCGCGAGAGAAGGATTGTGGCCCGCTATGTGGATAAAGGACGTAAAGAACACTTCGGGGTAGGGGATTCATGGCTTCTCTAATTGTATATGTGCAATCGTAGAATTAGCATGATTTATCCCTTTGGATCACAATGAAATTGACCTAATTAAATACTTGAACCGGATTAAAAGAATGGGTTGATCGCATGTTGTTGCTTTATACCGTCATAACGGTTTGCCTCATGTTTTTCTAGATATAGTGATATCTATGTTTTCTTTGATTTGTTGTTCGTTCATGATAGAAATTGATAATGAACGTAAAGCCGGAATTAATTGTTAATTAATTGGCTAAAGATAAAGAGGCATGTAAATTAATCTGGTTGTTGCCGTTGTTGTAGTTCTAATTTGAGGATAATCAAATTAGGGAAGTAAGCATGGTTATTTAATTGTGATAGCTTACTGATTAGGTATCCATGATTGGAACCTACGAATAACAAATCTGTTAATTCAATATGGATTAGAGAACAGATTATGTGGGAATTTCAAAAAGGGTTCTGAGTTACCCTCTTGTTTGTTAAAGGGTCAAGAGCCGATGATGTGATGTTTGTTTTCCTGCTGCTTGTGCTGTGATGTGAGCCTGGATGGTTGTTGTGATATGTGGAGGCATGGAGGCCTTGTGGTTATGGCAGCAGATGACGCCTAGAGTGGCGAGATGCATCAGTTTATGCATGTGGGTGTCGGGGAGGACACCAGGGGTGATGGAATGGGATGGATGTGGTTGCTGGTTTCTTACGATTTTCTTGAATGTTAATCTTCTTTGCTTTTCCCCACTGCTCAAGGCAGCTGGTCTTGCTACCCTTCTTCCGAAGGAGGCGAAGACGCGCGGGGTATGCCACGTGCTTTCTGTGTTTAGCCTCTCGAGGGAGAATGGGTATATGCTCTTTCTATAGGCGGCAAAGAATCGACGGGTAGTACATCTATTCACCGTGTTGAGCCTCCTTTGTGTTTAGAAGCATAGGATGTTTTTCTAGAATGCCTGGGAATGTGGAAAAGTAATTCTATAAGGAATGTTTGATTAAATGGTGAAAATCCACGGGGATGGTGATGCTGGAATTTAAAGGTAATGTGAATCTTAAAAAGGAGCAGTTGTTTTTGAATGTGATGCCAATTCAATTTAATGTGGAATTGTTCATTCTTAATTAATGTTTAAAGATTTAATTAATGCACAGTGGAACTGATAAATGAGAACAGAGTAATCTAATAAATCTCTTCAAATGTTTGTGTGCTTATAGGATACCTAGTCTTAGAAGTAGCAGCCTGGAGTCTGAGAGACGTTAGCTGCAGTTGTATCTAAGACTAGGTAATGCCCATAGTGTGGATGTGAGTTACTTATATATTCTGTACTTTTTGTGTTTCTATATGCTGCTCCACCCTATCGGTAAGGGCAACTGACACTCCGGGGATTCTGAGCCATGGGGGGTGTTTTCCCCAACATTCTGATGGGAGGTTGAATGGACGACTACCCCCTTTGGCCCCGCTCTCTTCTCTTGGTAGATACTTGTGACATGAGGCACAGCGGTTAGTTACCCCATATATGTGTGTAGAGGGCTGTAATGGCTTGTGGTTATTCACACACATATATTCTGGATATAGTATCCTACGGACTACTATAGGTGTAACGTGTATAGGCTATGATGGCTTGAGGATCCTTACTCGGCGTATGGGCTGTAATGGCTTGAGGTATTATACCCGACGTATGATACACGTTATGCGAGCTGTGGTGGCTCCCGGAAATTACCTGGTTACTTTTGGTTATGAGGACGGTGTGGTGCTTCGCCCAGGTGTCTGCGGGCAAGCCTATGTGGTGCACGAGGTGCAGATTGTGGAGCTTAGCCCAGGTGTCTGCGGGCAAGCCTTGGAGAGAGATGCACAGGACGTATGTCGTTGGGGCAAAGCAGCAAACCAATGGGGAAGTAGTAGCGGGGTACCCTTGATATTCTTTATTATATTCCATATTCTTGTATGCGTTACTTGGTGAGAGTAGCCATGGTGAGGTTGGGAACTTAGTATACCTGTTTAGATAATGAGTTAGTTTCACTTGTTGTGCACTGGGCTTTAGCATGCTTTCTTTACTTTTGCACGAGAGGCTTGGGACGGATCCTACTGAGTATACTGTTATACTCACCCTATGTATGTATAAAATGTTTTTCAGGTCACTTGGAGCAGGTTGGAGATCAAGCTGGTTACTACTAGCTTGCGGTTGGAGGAGGAGTTGTTCGGGCTTGTGGTCGCAGCTGTTTTACTTTCTTTTGGGTACTTTTAGTTTTCCCTTTCAGTTGTAGTGCTTTTTGCATGAAATTTCACATATGTACTTGGGTTTATTTTATTTTTTCAGTTATGAGTTGGAGTTGGTTGGAGTCTATTCTATCTCTCTCTTCTGCATGTGTTCTCTTAGAGGGTAATGCCTCCCATTTGTGTGTGTATTATACCCTCGGTGCTAGTCGCCAACCCGGGGCCTACTGGAGGCGGGACTCGGGGGTCATTATCTCCCTTCTCACATTGCCGGCCCAGGAGGGGTACACTTTGTGGGGAGGGGGTCGTGACACCATGTATCTCAGTTAAATATTAATTTAACAAGTTAAATAAATATTATTCCCCACTATGGTTTAATAATTATTTAAGGATGCCTAATCGCATTTATTTCGACACTAGTTATTCGAGAGAAAATATTGTGGGGGTAATAATATATATTTATTAGCGAGTAAAAGAGTTACATTTATTTAATAAATAAATAGCCATTACTCAAGGTCTAATAAATATGGTGGAGGAAATAAATAAAATGAAAAATAAAAAGTACACGTTGTGTATATTTATATACACGCTGTGTAGTTTGTTTTTCAGGATTCGTGAGAAAATATTTCTTATTTAATTAAATGATATTAAATGAAATACGTTGGGCGCATGTCAAGTAATAATGAAGTTCAACTGTCATTATTAACACATGGGGTATTACTAAAAATTAAATGAAATGATTAAATGCTTTCGGGCAATTAATTAATTTTATTATTCTAAGTATTATACACCCAATTACATTATTCTGATTGAATCAGAGCCATTTTTTTGCACAACAGATTTGGAAATACTCTCAAGCCAATAAAGAATTCCCTTTCCACCAAGAACGCTTTCAATTTAAGAGAGAGAGATCCCCCACTGGATCAAGGCAATAGAAGGCGGACATCGCAAGCGATGTTTGTTCCGCGCTAGCACCCGTAGATCCCTTCGGTGACGTCCTGAGATACATGGATCATGTGTGGATCACCACTAGAGGAATCCTGTACATAGATTCTACGACACAACGACGGATCATAGGATCGTGACCAGAGACTCCAACGAAGAAATAATTCAATCGAGGTAATTCTTTTGAATTAATTAAATTAATTATAACCAACATATGATGATCCTATCTCTACGGTTCTGGGACTCTTCTTTTCTTTTCGTTCATCCATCTATTCTGAAGATCCGGCGTTTTAAATTGTGACGGATCTCGGATTGAACGTTGTTAATGTTAAAATTAAAGTTGGGAAAACCCACCAACACGCTTCTGCTGCGCCCGGAACCTACAAGTGGTATCAGAGCGGTCATATCGTTGATTATAATTATTTAGTTTTTCATTGGTTATTTACGCATTTAATAATTTAGTTATTTCAATTCATGTTTAGTCGTTCTGAAAATCTGAATCTCAAGATCTGTTCCTCCTCCCTCGTTTCTCGTTCACCTCACAGAAACAATTTTTTCTTTTAATTTTGATTAAAATAAAATAGTGGAACCCATCTGGAGGATCCAAACGTTTCTGGCCATACAACACCAGAATACACGGCGTGTATTCATAAGTACACGCCGTGTAGTCTAGGTTCAATGCATTGACTGGTCGGCCAAATCAGGCCATGTATTGGATTCTTTCTAATAATTTAAGACACAGTGTATTGACCAGAAACAGGTGGCACATGGTTTTCGGGTTACACGTCGTGTGGTCCAATGAACACGGCATGTAGTCCTTTCGGGTTAGGGTTGGGCCGTGTACCCCGTACACGTCTTGCCCGGCTGGAAACCGTGTAACGCGGAAACTACATGGTGTGTCTCCCACAGAACACGCCGTGTACTCCGAAAATTTCCGAAGTACATTAACACGCCCTATCCCTGGGCGTGTACCTCGGATGGATAGTGAAGAAAAGTACATGTTGTGTAGTCAGAACTACATGCCGTGTACTCACCCAAATTATGCAGATTTATTAAAATTTATTATTATATTATACAAACCCTTGAGACATGTACCATGGTGCAGGCGTAAAGCTGAGGCACAACACGTGATAGGTGTTTTATATATATGTGTTTAATTTAACATCTGCGTAATGAATGGGAATTCACCGGGTTTCCTTCAAGGGAAAAGTTACATACAAGGATAATTTTAAATGAATTTATTTGTTTAAAATTATCATGGATGAGAATTTCATGAAAATTCAGAAAAAGGTTTTAAGATAAAAGGATTGATTAATTAGATATAATTAATTAATTCGAGCGTGATTTATCTTAAACAAGAACGATTAAATAATTGAATGATAGTTTTATTTATGCATAAATATCGTTGCATGTATGGATGATCATGAGCTTGACCGAGACCTTTATATGTGAATGGTTTCTTTAAATTTATTTATTTAAATTTGTTGGCCTGCGAGCCATCTCCTCATTAATATGTAGGGTCTGTGCGCCCAAGGATTCTTTTATGTAAAAAACCTTATTTACCCCTCACCTGTGTGTGAGATAAATTCATATATAATGGATGGAGGTCCCAAGCTAGTGGAGGCGGCTCAAGTCAAGAGCCAAGGTGAAACCAATCCAAGTAGATTCAAAGGTGGACAGGTGGAAAGCTGTAAACAAGAACCCGAAAGGTTAAAGGTGTTTCTACCCTAGGTATTGGGTTAGTTTATCAACTGCTAGATAAACTAACCAATAGAAAATCTCATGATCATACCATTTATTTTATTTCTATCAGTTGCATGGTTTATTTATTTTGGGTGTGTAGTCACGATTACAGAATTAATGAATTAAACAAGCATGCAAGATAGAACTAAAATAAAACCGGCTTATACATAAATATTATCTTAGACATGGTTAATCACTTAAGTATATCCCACTTAATATTAACAAGAATGTAATCAAAGATAATAAAATGGAAATTTACGTATAAAGATAAAATCTCTCAAAAGAAATATTAAGTCAGTATAGCCTTCTATAATCTTGGTTAGAATCGAACCATAGTTCAAAGTGCTTGACCAACCCTAGTTGGGGTGATTTCAATTATCGGGTAATTCTAATTCAAGTTTTGGGTTGAATTGACTTGGTTCACATCAAGGGTTGACTGCCATAGCAAGACGTGGTGTGACCAAGAGGAAAAGGTTATGGAAATCCAAAATAAAAGGATTTTCGGATTGGGGAGTCCACTCAGTGGATCAAGGAGTTGCGAGTTAATGTCGTTGGAATTTGGAATTCCTACCTAAAACTCTTCAAGTTTCTTGACCAACCCTAGTTGGGGTAATGCGAAAGGAAATATGGATCCTTGCCACTACAATATTCAGGCAACAGAATATTCCGAAGTCAATGGTGAGGGTTATTGGATTTCGATAAAATAGTGGGAGACTAATAAGTATTAATTTATTTATTTGTCTCAATTTTTTAATAAATTACTAAACTTTTGATCATCTTAATTTGTAGAAATGACAAGAAAATGACATCAAGAATATCATTGTGCACCATACTCGAGAAGGAAAACCTTCTCACCGGTACCAATTTTCAACAGTGGCAGAGGCGTTTACGCGTCGTCCTTCACCACGAAAGGAAATTGTATGTGATGGAAGATCTTATTCTAGTTGCGCCTGGGAAAGAGGCTAGTGGTGGGTAATTATCTCTCTACATGAAACACATGGATGATGCCACAGATGTCCAGTGTTTCATGCTATCGGCCATGTCAAATGTGCTCTTGAAGCAACATGAAAACATGGATGTGTATAGCATGATGTCTCACCTTAAGGATCTCTACCAAGAGAAGGAGAAACATGAGAGGTATGAGATATCCAATGCTTTGTTTACAACTATGCTTGGAGATTTTGTGCCAGCTGGGCCTCATGTAGTAAAACTTATTGGCTACATTGAACACTTGGACATCTTAGGGATTAAATTCCCGGATGAGTTGCGTACAGATATCATCCTATCATCACTACCCAAGACCTTCTCTAGCTTCATTGTCAACTATAATATGAGCGGAAATGAGAAGAGTATATCGGAGCTTCTGACCTTGATTCGCCAGGTAGATAAGGACATGGGGTGTGACAAACCCACGGTCCTTATGGTGAAAAAGAAAAGGAAGGACAAGGAAAATGGACCAAAGACTTATAAACGGTCTGAAGCCCCCGAGCACCGTCCCTCCAAGAAGGGGAAGATCTCGAGGAAGGGCAAGGAATGGGAGGCGGTGTGTTTTTCATGTGGAAAGTAGGTCTACTGGAAGAGGAACTTCACCCAGAAGCGTGGGGATGCTAAAGGTGCATTCGTTATCGAGTGCAATCTTTCTATTTCTACACATTGGGTATTAGATACAGCTTGTGGGGCTCACATATGTATTCAAATGCAGGAACCAAGTAGATTTAGAAAGATTGCCAGAGAAGAGGTGTATCTTCAAGATACCAATGGCGTAAGGCTGGCTGCATTGGCTATTGGTGACTACCACCTCTCATTGCCAACTGGCATGATTTTGGTTTTACAAAACTGTTATTTTGTGCCTAGTGTTACCAAGAACATAATTTATGTATCTAGTATGGATATGGATGGATTTGTTTTAATGTTTGGAAATAAGGGTTGTCTCTTTTAGAATAAAAACGTATGTTATGGTATGGCACATTTGAATAATGGTTTGTATGTATTAAATTATGAAAACCAAGTGTTGGAAATAGATAATGAAACAGACTCACATGACTCATACATCACCCAGTTGTGGCATCACCGCCTTGGTCATGTGAACGAGAAGCGCTTGACAAAGCTCTGCCAAGATGGCTATTTAGACTCAACTGAGCTAAAACCACTTGATAGATGTCACGCTTGTTTACAAGGTAAAATGACGAAGCTGCATTTTGGTGGATATGGTGAAAGGGACACGGAGCTTCTAGGATTGGTACACAATGATGTATGTGGACCATTTCCAGTAGAAGCCAGAGGTGGATATTCTTACTTCATTACTTTTACTGATGATTTGAGTAGATACGGATTTCTCTACATAATGAGGTATAAGTCAGAAACCTTAGAGAAATTTAAGGAATTCAAGAATGAAGTAGAGAATCAGCTTGGTAAGAAGATAAAGAATCTTCGATCGGATCGAGGAGGAGAATTTCCGAACCAAGAGTTCATCGATCTTCTACGGGGGTGTGGGATTCTATCTCAGCTCACTCCTCCTTATACACCACAATGGAATAGTGTTCATGAAAGGAGGAACTGTACCTTTTTGGAAATGGTGAGGTCGATGAGGAGTCATACGGATCTTCCATTATCCTTTTGTGGATATGAATTACTAACTATAGCATACACATTAAACTGAGTACCAACTAAGGCTGCAAATGGAATTCCATCCGATTTATGGAATGGAAGGAAACCCACTTTTGTGCATACACGTGTATGGGGAAGTGAGGCATTTGTTAAGGCCTTCTCAGGCAACAAACTAGCACCCCGGGGCACGAGGTGTGTCTTTATAGGATATCCCAAGGAAACTAAAGGATATTACCTATATAACCCTTCAGATTAGAAAGTGATTGTCGCCAGACAAGCCATCTTTCTTGAGAGGGAGCAGATCCTCAAGAATAATAGTGGGAGCAAGATTGACTTCAACAAAGTTGATGCTCAAGATACACATGAGTTGGTACAGGAACAAGTTCCATAGGTCCCCGTGGAAGAGGTTTCAAAAACACAAGTATTGTATATGATCTCGTGAGAGGTAAGGGAACCATAGATATTTGGTTTCCTAGTCACTGAGGATGGTGAATAATTATTGTTGGACAATGATGAACCTCTCTCCTACAATGAGGTAGTAGAAAGCTCAGAAGTTGCAATATGGATAGAATCTATGAATTCTGAGATGGATTCCATGTATCATAACCAAGTCTGGGTTCTGGTCGATGAGCCAGTTGATGTAAAGCATGTTGGATGCAAATGGGTATTCAAGAGAAAGATGGACATGGTAGGTCTAGTTAGCACGTATAAAACAAGGCTACTGTCTAAAGGATTCAGACAGCGTCCAGGAATTGACTATGATGAAACCTTCTCTCCAGTTTCCATGTTTAAATCCATAAGAATCATACTTGACATAACAGCTTACCATGACTACGAGATTTGGCAAATGGATGTCAAAACAGCATTCCTTAATGGGAACCTTCAGGAAGATGTCTATATGACACAACCAGAAGGGTTTGGGAAACCAGGTGAAGCCAAACGGGTTTTCAAGTTATAGAAATCCATTTATGGATTGAAGCAGGCATCCAGGGCATGGAAAATTTGATTTGATGAAGCCATAAAGGAATTTGGTTTCATTAAGAACGAATGTGAGCCATGTGTTTATAAGCGGTTTAATGGGAATGAGATCGTTATCCTAGTAGTATATGTTGATGACATATTACTTATTTGAAATGATGTACCAGTATTATAGTCAGTTAAGGACTGGTTGAACAAGTGTTTCTCCATGAAGGACTTGGGAGAAGCAGCCTACATTCTAGGGATCAAGATCATTCGTGGTAGATCCAAGAGGCTGCTTAGACTAAGTCAGGGTACATACATTGACCAGATAATAAAGAGATTTAGTATGGAAAAATCCAAGAGGGGATTGGTTCCAGTGTCACATGTCTTAAATATTTCTAACAAAATGTGTCCCCTGACACAACAACAGAAATATAGGATGAGAAAGATCCCATACGCCTCAGCTAGAGGATACATCATGTATGCCATGTTATGTACCAGGATTGATGTTGCCTATGCACTGATCATGGTAGGAAGATATCAAGAAGATCCGGGGGAACAACATTGGACTGATGTTAAGACTATCCTTACGTATCTGAGAAGAACTAAGGGTATGTTCCTTGTCTATGGAGGAGACGAGGAGCTTGTCATCAGAGGGTATGATGATGCTGGTTTTCAGACAGATCAGAATGATCTAATGTTGCAATCTTGATATGTTTTCTGTCTCAATGGAGGAGCTGTGAGCTGGAAGATTTCAAAGAAGCCAGTTGTCGCCGATTCTACAGCAGAGTCTGAGTATATAGTGGCTTCTTATGTAGCCAAGGAAGCCGTCTAGATTCAGAACATTGTCCAGGAGCTTGATGTGGTGCCTAGTAGTAGAGATCCCATTACATTGTATTGTGATAATTCTGCAGCGGTGGCTCTTGCAAAAGAACCAAGGTCACATCAACGGACAAAGCACATACTCCATAAGTATCACCTCTTGAGGGATTTATATTAAAGGGGTGAAGTTGCAGTGAGTAGAGTGTCCACGGAAGAGAACATGGCGGACCCCATGACAAATGGCCTATCTTAGCAGAAGCATGAATATCATGTGAGAGCTAGAGGGTTAAAGGTTGTTAGCAATTGTCTCTAGTACAAGTGGGAGTCTGTTGGAGTTGGTGGTCTAACACCAACTAATTTGTACTTTATTCATTAATAAAAGCCTTATCACATCTTGATTATTCTTCTGTGTGACAATACATGTGATAATATCCTAAGGACAGTTATTGCATTAATGGGTCATAGTGGATCTGTACTATGATGAGAACCCAGAAAGTGCCATAACACTGTTCTTGACTATATGTTCTATGGCCGGATGATATTATTTGAGGGACACAAATAATACAGGTTATTAGGGGTGAGGACTCATAAAACATTGAGGCACCTTCTCATGGTGTGCGCCCTTGGTAATATCCAATAGGATATTATGAGAACGAGACCCGCCAGTAGGAAATCCACATTTCATAGGGTAATTGGATGTTCCTATCTGTGGATGTGTGTATTGGTCCTTCGACATTAAGATTATTATTAACGGGTATTACAACTCGCGCACTTAGATGTATTGAAGAAAACTGTGACGACACATTGTTCGTAGCGAGGTCGGATACATTGGGTGCGTCACGAATAATACTGCATTAATAGATACTGCGAGAAAGGATTTGTCCCTTCTGTTTCATAACAGAAGTAGATATCTCAAGCCCTTTGATGGAATTCATATAGCCTAAATAAATCCATGTCCATGGTAAGGTATAGGAAAGTTCAATTCCGGGAAGTCAAAGAAATAATAATCGAGCACATGGGTTGATGGCACTAGCATGCAACCCGCTTGATTGGCGATATAGAGACAAAGGGGTTATATTACACGGTAAGCGTTCATAGGCGGTGACACGTCATTGCGGCGTTAACTTCTTTCTCTATGGGTGCCTTGGCGTGTTACTAGACGCTAACCTTGGACATTAGGAAGACTCTGCCTAATGCCACTGAGAAAGAGACCTAGACGGTCACACACTAAGTGTGTCCATGTATCTCAGTTAAATATTAATTTAACAAGTTAAATAAATATTATTCCTGACTATGGTTTAATAATTATTTAAGGAATCCTGATCCCATTTATTTCGACACTAGTTATTCGAGAGAATATATTGTGGGCGAAATAATATATATTTATTAGCAATTAATGCAGTTACATTTATTTAAGAACTAAATATCCATTACTCAAGGTCTAATAAATATGGTGGAGGAAATAAAAATAATGAAAAATAAAAAGTACAGGCCGTGTATATTTATATACACGCCGTGTAGTTTGTTTTTCGGGATTCGTGATAAGATATTGTTTATTTAATTAAATGATATTAAATGAAATACGTTGGGCACATGTCAAGTAATAATGATGGTCAGCTGTCATTATTAAGACATGGGGTATTACTAAGAATTAAATGAAATGATTAAATGCTTTCGGTCAATTAATTCATTTTATTATTCTTAGTATTATAATCCCAATTACATTATTCTCATTGAATTAGATCCATTTTTGTGCACAACGGATTTTGAAATACTCTCAAGCCACGAGAGAATTCCTTTTCCACCAAGAATGCTTTCAAGTTACGAGAGCAAGATCCTCCACCAGATCAAGGCGGTAGAAGGCGGACATCGCAAGCGAAGGTTCTTCTGCACTAGCACCCGGAGATCCCTTCGGCGACGTCCAGAGGTACGTGGAGAACGTGTGGATCACTGCTAGAGGAATCCTGTACTTGGATTCTACGATGCAATGACGGATCACCGGATCATGAACGAAGACTCCAACAAAGAAATAATTCCATCGAGGTAATTCTTATGAATTAATTAAATTAATTATAACCAACATATGATGTTCATACCTCTACGGTTCCAGGACACTTATTTTCTTTTCTTTCTTCATTCTATTCCAATGATCTGGCGTTTTAAATCGTGACGGATCTCGGATTGAATGTTTTTAACGTTAAAATTAAAGTTGGGAAAACCCACCAACACGCTTCTGCTGCGCCCGGAACCTACAATACTCAGAAGTACCTGTGTACACAATGCCCTCTGTATCCCTTTTAGAAATTCAATGTGAAGAATGCGTCCCTATCTGAAATGATAGTACTCGGAACCCCATGCAAGGGTACAATCTTATGGATGTACAACCATCCAATCTCATCAATACTGAAGGTCTCCTTAATCAGCAATATGTGACCAACCTTCGTGAGCCTGTCAATGACAACCCACACCATGTCATTCCCTTGAGAAGATCTTAGTAAACCCGTCACGAAGTCCATTGCGATATTATTCCACTTCCACTCGGGAATGGGTAACTGCTGTAATATCTCTGCTGGTCACTGGTGCTCCGCCTTCACCTGCTGAATGGTGGAACACCTCATGAGAAAACCAGCAACATCCCTCTTCATTCCTGGCCACAAATACTGGCAGTGTAGATCATTATACATATTGGTGACACCAGGATGAACTTCCCAAACTAAGGAATGAAAGTCTCACATCAGCTCCATGCGTATATCTGCTGGCACCCATACACATCCCTGGAAACGCAAGATCTCACCCTTTCCTATGATCCTTCCAGGAAGAGGGTCCTCTCATAACATTCTTTCCTGTAGGACTGGGCCTTCAGAATCTTATAGATGCCTCATTCGAACTCGATCAAGAAGGGTAGAGGTAACGGCTAAAGAAGAAAGAAAAGTCTAACCCGTCTGTCATGCACCTCCAAATGCATTTCATAGAACAGATCCATAAGCTAACACTCGGTGTTGGCCTCTTGAACTGCATGTATCTGTGTCCTCTTGCTCAGTGCATCTGCCACAACGTTGCCTTTCCCGGGCCTATAAGAAATCTTTAAATCGAAAGACTGTAGGTACCCAACCCACCTCCGCTATCTCAGATTCAAGTCACAATTCATTAAGATATACTTGAGGATCTTTTGGTTAGTATATACCACAAAATGCTCTCCCAGAAGATAATGTATCCAACAACGCAAAGCATGAACAACTGCATCCAACTCCAGGTCATGTGTAGGATAATTCCTCTCATGTGGCCTTAACTTCCGAGATCCATATGCAACAACACGATCCTCCTACATAAGAACTTCTCCAAGCCTAATGCCAGATGCATCACAGAAAACTGTATAACTCTTCTCTGGCTCCGGTAAAACTAGAATCGGTGCTGAAGTCAATCTCCCCTTCAGCTCTTGAAAGGCTGAATCACAGGATTCTGACCAAATATACTTCACCCCTTCCTTATTCAATCTCGTCAACGTTGCTACTAATCATGAGAAGTCCTGTATAAATTCCCTTTAGTAACCATCCAGCCCTAAGAAACTTCATAACTCGAAGAAATTCTTCGGCTGCTCCCAGGTAACTACTACTATCACCTTCTATGGGTCTACTGGTACTCCTGTCTCTGAGATGACATGACCAAGGAATTGAATCTCCGCCATCCAAAATTGGCACTTTGAGAGCTTAGCATATAACTGATGCTCCCTCAGTGTACTCAAAGTGATCTCAAGATGGGTAGCATGGTCATGTCAATTTTGAGAGTACACCAAGATATCGTCCATGAAAACAACCACGAAAGAATCTAAGTATATATGGAACACTCGGTTCATCAGTGCCATGAAAACCGCCGGAGCTTTCTTGAGGATGAACAGCATTACCATATACTCGTATAGACCATACCTGCTCCGGAAAGCTGTAAGAGGTATATCAGATGGTCTAACGCGCAACTGATGATAACCAGACCTCAAACCGATCTTTGAGAATACCCAGGATCCTTGAAGGTGATCAAAGAGGTCATAAATCCTAGGCAAGGGATATCTGTTCTTGACCATCAACTGGTTCATCTTTCGATAATCCACACTAATCTTAAGGGTTTTGTCTTCCTTCTTCTCAAACAGGACAGGTGAACCCCAAGGAGAAGTACTGGGTCGGATGAAACCCTTTGCCTGTAACTCCTCCAACTGCTTCTTGAGCTCCTGTAACTCAGGTGTAGCCATACTATAAGGAGGAATGGACACAGGTACCACTCCTAGTACAATCTCAATAAAAAAGTCTACCTCATGCTCCGGAGGAAAACCTGAAAACTCCTCTAGAATGACATCCCTAAAACGATCCACCACTGGAGGAAAGTCTAATTGTGAAGTCCCCGGGTCATCTAGATACAGACTGGAAATCTAAGTTGTAACTTCTCTGAGCCCATGATTCTCTAGTCCTGCTCCACTCACCAGGACATTCCACTCGCCCTTATGAAGAAAATATTCACCCTCTGGTGATATGAAACTCACCCTGCGGCGATAACAGTCGACAACTGCCCGGAAGCGAATGAGCCAGTCCATTCTGAGAATGACATCTTAGCCTGTCATCCCTAGGATATAGAGGTCCCATAGAAAGTGATACCCATCTACATTTAGAGGGAACTCCTTGAACTGATGTACACTAGCCGTTATAGTCCCCAATGGTGTGTCTAGTGTCAACATGTCCCCAGAAGTACCAACAGTAAGTCTAATTCTTTCCACAGTATGCACATAAATAAAGTTATGAGAAGCTCTTGTATCGAAAATTGCAGAGGATAAAACTAAGGCTACTAAAATCGTACCTCAAACTGTAGAAGGTCTAAGATCCTGCTCCTGATGAATCTGCTCTACCGCAAAAGTTTGGCCTACATTGCGGCCCTACGTAGCAGCCTGAGATCCCTGAGCTGACCCTCCCTGAGCCTGGACACTGCCTCCACGGCCTTTACCCTGGCCTGAACATCCTAAAAAACTCCATCCCCTAGTCTTCTGTGGAACTGGTAATCCTGATCCTGTACGCAGATTCGAAACTGATCCTCCTTCACTAGCCGCTGGAAGAAGAACCATGCAGAAACACTGCAGATGACCCATCTTACCACAAGATCGGGACTCCACTAGGTCTCTCGGGCACTGAGGATTCTTATTCCCAATTTTTTTCATGCTGATATCACACCACTTGGTCGCCAGAAGGAAGATCCCATCTACCTGAAGGAATACCTCTCTTCCTCAGGTCACCTTGTGTAGACTCTCGGGGTTGCTTCCTGTTGTCTATCTGAAATGAATCAGCCCTAGATGTTGAACCGACCTGGTCCACAGCTCCAGTCTCCCTTATATTTCTCTCTGTGATAACTTCCTGGTTGACTATCAGAGTAATATAAGTCAACTGAAATATGTTCACCTGTGATCTGATGTTCGGTCTGAGGCCTCCCTCAAAATTACTTTCTAAAAACTGCTCGTCAATCCCCAGAACAGGAGTGAAACGCTGTAACTCTGTGAAGAGAGAGGAATACTCCATACCTGTGAGAGTACCATTCTTCAAGTTCATGATCTCTCGGGCTCTGTTAGCCCTCATCTTCACCGGGTAGAAGTAGTCGTAGAACGTACGCTGAAACTCATCCCAAGACAAAGGATGTTGGCGCCCTGCATGTGAAACCACATCCCACCATCTCTTGGCCGAGTCTCACAAAATATAAGTCGTGAGCTTCACTCTCCTCTCTGGAGGCGTCTCCAGGTGATCGAAGATGGATAGCATGGCCTCTATCTATGATTCGGCAGCCTGTGGTCCTCCGTCCCCTATGAACGTGGGAGGATGCTGCTACTGAAAAACCCGCGTCAAATCTTCCATAGACCGGGAAGGATGCTGATCTCCCTGGAAGGTCCGCATAAATCTCATGAAACCCTCTATGAACTGAGCGTCGGCACCACTGTCTAGAATCACTATGGGTACCATGTCCGGAACGATAGGCGGAACTACTGGTAGTCCCTGATCTGCCGTATCAGGAGTACAGTTGCTGCCTTACAACTAACGGACAACCGGAGGATGTTTCGGTGCCATAACTCTGAAAGGTCAAAATCACACCTCATATTCATGATTAACAAAGATATGAAAATTGAAGGCACAATAAGTAATAGGGAAAATAAGGCATTCAAGTTATGCAAAACATGACTACACGATGTGTTCTTTCCCTACACGGCATGTTCCCTTAAGTAATTCACATGGGCGTGTACTTCTACCTAAACTGGTCATGTAAAACCCCAAATACATGGTGTGTTGTCCTAACACATGTTGTGTCCTTGAATCCTCTTTCCTTCCTGAGTCCTTCTACACGGTCAAGCCACACAGCTCCTCTAAGACAAAACTACACGATGTGTTCAAGGAAGACACAGCATGTACTGGACATGCCTTACCTGGACCGTGTTGTTAGTGACATGACCTGACACATGGCTGACACTACACAACATGTTCCAAATAGACACAACATGTACAAGGAAGGGTAACACCGACCCGTGTTGTTCGTGACATGGACGGGTACCTAGATCAAATTACACGGCGTGTAAGATTCAGACACGGCATGTATGTGAAAAGATAACATGACCTATTTTGTTTGTGACAAGGACGGGGTACCTATATCATACTACACGGCGTGTTAAACTATTACACAGAGTGTTCCTACAAGATTTTTCACAACCTCGTGTCCTTGCTCACACGGTCAGTGACATGGTTATAGAATACACGACGTGTATTCATAAATTACACTCCATGTATTCTGGTTTTTTCTGAACAGTAGCCTCAGAACTGTACCGGAGCCCAGAAAACACGGGAAACCATCGTTAAGGTGCCAAATTCCGATCCGTTAGGGCCCATAATCCCCGCGAATCAAATCTTGGCATCATAACAATACATATAACAAGTAAACAGGTCAATGATTCACCATATTCCAGTCAATGTGGTCCCATAGCACCTCTAAGACCAAAGTTTGGCATCAATGATAAAGAATCTCTAAACAAACGATACCCTATCAATATAGAAGGTATTCTATCACAGTAGCTATCACTACAGCACGCATAGTCTGTCACCAATTCTATCACAACAGCATGCAAATTCTAATGCAATTTAGATTGCATGGAAAATTGCATGACATCTGATTTTCCAACAAGTTCCTATATGATGAATGAGATGGAATACCCTCATCTCATTGGGTTGCAACAAAATAGTACCACAATCATATAAACATTAACAGCACAACACAAGTTCACCACCCAATAGTGAAGTCAATTAAACTATAACTTTTGTAAAACTAGAAAATTGAAATATTCGAGGTAACCTAGATTTTTTCCTATACACGGGTTCTAGAACTCCCAGGCACAACTATTTACCATTTTTTTATTTCGTACTATCCTTTTCTAATGTTGCTAAACAGTAATTCAATAGAAAATAAATAAAACTCCTCTGATACCACTTTGTAATGACCCAAATCTGGATCCACTCAACTGGTGCTCCGTACTCAGTTCGCCACATGACCTCAAGTGCATTTCCCCAAATTACAGAGGTTTCCAACTATCAGCGAGGGCCTTGGTGAGTCATTGGGGAAACTATGCCCTCATTTGGTAAAGTATACAAGGGAGAGGAAATAACAGTTAATAGTGGAAGCCGTAAATAGCATACAACAACTGAAACTAAATAGTGGAAGCAATGAATATATAGAAATGATGATAATGATGTAGCATGTAAAAGTATCTAAGGAAAGCATCAAACACAACAATGTGCTGAAATAGAACTTATAAAAAAGTACAAAAAGTAAACGATAATTCCAGCAGCATCGCAAGCCTAAACTCGGTCATATGCTCTCAAGCTCCAACCAGAAATCATGTACCTGAAGTAGAAGGGCCCCAATTCTTATCCACATTTGCAACCATATAACCTGTTTGGGATGAAAAGCAGAACCCAAACGTGGTGTGAGACTAGTATCAGTAGGCAACCACCACAAGATCTGTGCCCTACTGTCAGTGAGCAATATAGAAAAAGTAAAGGAAATAAATGCAGTAGAGAAACAGGAGTACACTAAATTAAAAAATTATAAGAATATCCATTTACATTTTATTAATTTAATTAAACAATTTAATTATCAACCAAGGAATCGAGAAAATAGCTCTATATTCCCAAGGCATAGTAAGTAACACAACATGTATCTCAGTAGACTACCTAAACAACAAGCAGTACAAAACCCAAGCGTGTTCTTTGGCTTGGTGGAATCGTCACAACCAACCAAAAAATATTCACACTGACTCTCTGGGTGGAACATACTGGCAGACCCCTCTAGTCAAGTAAACCATATAAAGGCACAGACACTCTGGGAAGCTCTCACCGTCAATTCCCATGCGGTCTTGCAATGATAGCTATAGACTATCTGAGGAAGCACTTACGTCTAATTCTCCATGTAGTCTCGATACGTAACTAAGGACACTCTGATAAATCACAAAGTCTAATTCTCGTAGGTCTTTCAAATGATACTAATTTATAACAGACTCTCTAGTGAAGCCCTTAATCGTCAATTCCCTCTTTAGTCTACTGCACCAGGTTCACACAGCCCTGAGCAGTCAAGTCATGCGTAATCAAATGTCAGCAGCCCTAAGTAAGTTTAACAAACTACTTGGCTATTAGCTACAATGCATCAATATCATATAAACAGTAGGTAATACATGCAATCAATTATATCAAGGTAGGAAATCAATGCAACAAGGTCTGCCTCATAGGCAACCAAAGCCAAACGGCGATAAACATCCAAAACAAGGGAAACAGCCATGGGGTGATCCTCAAATATGCTAACGAGCAATAATTATTCATCTAATGGCCTCAAGCATACAAGAAATATATAATAGATAATAATGCAGGATCAAAACCCTACCCCAAGATACCTGATACATGGGTATCCGACACTTTTCCACAAAAACTCCAAGACATTCACCGTAAGGAAAAAACCACCTACCTCGATCTAAGGAGATCGATATAATTAAACCTAGGCCCTTGAATCAGCCTATAACGGATTAGATCTACAAAAACGTCTAAAACGTTCAACCTAAGATAAGTCTCATGAGAGAAAGAATCTGGAGACGTTGCCAAAGAAGAACCAAGAACTCACCACCGCGATTCTATTGCAACCGATGGTGTTCTATTCGGATAACTGGTGACGGATCGGCAGCTCAAAAAATATTTGTAGCCATACCCTCGCTCTCAGTTGAAGAAGCTGGAGAAGAAGATGTTTTGGGGTTAAGACATGACCTCAGTCCGTTTAACGAAAAAAAGTACACGGCGTGTACTTTTGGAGTACACAGCGTGTACTAGGATTTTCTGTACTACGCATTAAGCGACCTCTACATCACCCCTACATGGTTTTTTGTGGCCATGACATGGCCAGAACATGGCCTCAAGTGGCATCAAAGTACACGGCATGTACTTAGAAAGTACACCACATGTAAAAATTTCCAGATTCTCATATTTTTTCCAAAAACGACCAGAAAAGGAAAAACATACCTGAAAAAAGGTCCAAGTTCTTACAATGAGTGTCATGTATAATCTATTAATATATTGGTTATAATGGTTGTAAACATATCATGTTATTATTATAAATAAAATCTCTATTTATCATCCTTTGATATGTGTTGTAATTTATTTTACATGAATAATCGAATGATAAATATCCCCTAAAAGTAAAAACATTGAGTTGTCCCTAATTGATGATCATGATGGATTTTAATGGGTTGTGATGATATTTAAAGGTTATCTTGAATATATTATTATATCCACTATAATGGGTTGTATATGAGATATTGAAGAATATATTCTTTAGGTAATAAGTTGAGACTTATTACATGGAATAATGCTCTAAAGTATATCTCATGGAATGTCATATGGTCATAGATATACTTAGGGGTGTATGATTATTATCAATTCTTCTTACCTGAGGTGTATGAGATACTAGGCATGATAACCTTCATACTTTGATACATTACTTGTAGAAGTCACCATATAAACATAGAAAATTAGGTGGTGGTTGGGAATTTTGTTGATCATGGCGTCGGTTGGAGTCCAACCAAGAAGGGATTTATCCAATTCTATGTTAGGGAAATATATCTATCCCTTCATTGAATAAGACATTGGAAATTCATGTCCATGATTATTTGTAACACATATGATGTGTTTAACTACCTAGATCAGTGACATTTTATGTGTTTATCAGATGGATGAATGACATGTGATGTATTCATCTACTTGGTTAGTCTTTTTCAGTGAATCAAGAAAATGATGATAGTTCTATACTAGATTGACAATTTCCATGTCTAGTGGTAACATGATGTCTTGGAGAAAGGTATTATATAAGATATATATGGTGTATATGATTCATCTAGTGGTGGACATGTTTGTATTGATATATGAGTATATTTGTGGAGATCACACTATACCCCTTGGTAGCTTGAGTAGAACTAATGATTAGTTAGAGGCTGCTCTTTTCTTACATCTATGAAGTTGATATTTCATAGTTGCTTCCAATGCTGCTAGGGCCACACAATTAGGTCCTTGTATAATGATAAAATTTTGGATGAAGTGTTTGTTCAAAATGAAGAGTGTTTATTGAAAAACTATATCCAAAAGAGTTTCGATGGATTCAGAAATAGTTGTGAATTTATGCATAAATTCCTTATGAGATTTTAGTACAAGTGGGATATTTTCAGATATTCACTAATGTATATACATATATATAATATATTATATTGTGTATATAAAGTTTATATTTAATTACTTGAATTTGATTCATGTATTATAATGCATATATTATATACATTAGATAATAAATATTTTTTTTATATTCATTTATTTTTCTTGAACATTTTTATTATCAGTTACAATCTATTATGAACATATTAATTGGCTTGACATCTCATTGAATAATATTCAATGAATTATGGGTAATGGATGGCTATATAAAGGGTTGTAATCCCTAGTGTGGTAGAAAATTAATTGTGAGCAAGCCCCTCATTTCTCTCTTCCTCCCACGCAACTATTTATCATTGGAGATGAAGGCACTACCACCCCTTCATCATTCTAGTATCCTCATAATACAATCACAGATCCATTGGTCAATGTACCCCCCCCCCCTCTCAGGTAGAGTTATTTCATTCACTGCTTTGTGATCTGTATCAAATATTTTCCCTCATCAAGAAAGAAGATGATTGTTGTTGTTGGAAATTTATAGGTACACTATTTATAAAGTTTATTTTATGTATTGATTCTCAAATATAAATTTTTATGTGTTTGGGTTATCTTCCACTTCATATGATCATATGATGTTCATAAAAACCCATCCCTAATCACATTTAAAAAATATATAAATTTTTATGAATAAATCAAATTATTCTAAATACCTATTAACAATGTTATTTCATCACTAATTAAAGTCATCCGTTGTCAATGCAGAAAAGACAAGGCACTTACTTTTATTAATGGTAAAAAAGTAATGATAAACATAACCTTTAATTAGCACTTTTTAGCACTAATAAAAGGAATCATTTATTAGCACTTCTAATTAGAGTTGATATAAGTAAATCTTTATCAATTATTTTAAAAAATGCTAATAAAATCAACTGGTAATAAAATGTGAATTTGTACTATAGAAATTAATTCTATATAAATATTTATATAAAAATAAACTAAATAGATTTAACAGATATGTGATTATTGATGTTTAAAATTTTATATATGAGTTAAGTTCGAGCCATTTCACATATGATATTTTATTTGTTTTTTCCCAAAAATTTACTGGGTTACTGATTTAATTGAAATTAAAAGTATCTAAAGTAAATAAATGGATGTGTTCACATTAATGGAATAAGTAACGTGATATATATTAAAGTGAAAAAAATGATGGTAGTGAGTAACCAACACATGGAATTAAATAAAATATGAATCTGATAGGCTCGTGGGCTAGTTTGTGACCATGAAGGTTTGATCTCATGGATATAGGATTGTTTTTAAATTCCAATTTAGGCCTATTTTTTAAATGGGAAATAAAATTTAAACGTCAACCATTTCCATATATATAGGCTTTATGAGAAATCTCACGAGGTCAGGCCGTATTGATATGGCCAGTTGGGTTCATTACTATTTTTTAAAATACTTTTTAAATTGAGAAATTGATATTTTTAATAATAATAACTTCAAAAAAATAAAAAAATCATATCTATAATTTTATATATAATGGCATGTTAACCAATGGCAGACATCAGTACTGGATTTAGGAGAAATGAATAATAAGTCAGAAGTAAATTTTTGGCTTCTAAATCCATTAATTGTAATAAGTTTTCCATTCATTATCAAATAAAATGCTTAACAATATTATTTATAGTGTCTCTATTCATTCATTTTCATTGAGAACATTAAATATATCAGTTTAAATAGTGAAAAATAAACTATCCTTAAATGTTGTGTTTATAAAAAATAAAAATAAAATTGTTTACGAGAATTGTTATGGTAAATATTTTATAATGTTTATTATGACATGATTGATAAATTCTAGTCATTCATTACTATTATTGAAAAGGTGAATTAAATAATTTTAATCAATTAATAGGTTTTATAATAATGGTAATAATTGAAGAACCTTATTTTGAATACGTAATTTTTATAATTGTATATAAATAATATAACTATTATTTTAATATTTCTATTTAAACAAATATTAATTATGTAATTAATTTTCATGATCTTATATAATTTTGGGCAAAAAAATTACTATTACTAAAAAATATTTACCATATCCTTCAAAAATATGGGTCTGTGGGGTGTGAATATCTCGTTTGATGGTTATTCTCACATTTTGGGAAACTAGGGTTTACTGCATATGGTGATTCTGCATTATCTTAGATCTATACTCCTGGACAAAGTTGATGATTCTGATGGAAATCGTGGATCATTGATTAATAGATCCTACATATCAGGTTTTGTTACTAGGTAGAAGGCGATTCACATATCCATTGAGAATGGTTATTGCAGCGATGTGACAACACCAATTCAGGGTAACATGCCTTGATTAAACATGTTGGTGGCAGTCAAAGTAATGGGAGATCGACAGTTTGAGGTAGTGGTAGCGGAGAAAAATGGTGTTTGTCACCCATCGGTGGATGGAGTATAGAGAAAATCTATGGCGATTGAGTTTGAGATGGGTTATGTGATCCAGATTGTTGTAGAAGATGCTCAGGGTGACCTTGTTGCAAACATGGGATTTGGTTTTGGTCTTCATGTATGTTAGTTTAAGAATATGGTTGCTAATTAGATTCAGAGTAAGGGAAACATTGGTCGCATTGATTCCAATGAGGATTCCATTGTAGAGTGTATGAAACGTGGTAAACATTCTATTATTTCCTGATTAATTCTTCTATTTGGTTTTAATCCATGGAGGATGAAGGATTGTGTCCATCATTTATCCTAAATTTGGGGTTTTAATTCCTAGAGGTGTATCTTTAAGGGGTGTGTATTCTTTAATATGGTATTCCCTTCTGAGGAGTTGAATCCAAAGGTTTGGGGGTTTGGGACCATTTCATTCAAGTCGGGCTATCTGCACATTCCGGAATGGAATTACAACTTCAATCCCTTGGATCATAAGAATTATTTTGTTCAAGTATGGATAATAATTTATGGTCTTAATTGGATATTTTGGCACCCAAGAATCATTTATGATATTTTTTTTGTTATTGGTGTCCTGATTAAAATTGCTAAAGAAACTGGAAGCATCATATTTGGTCATTATGTGCTTGTATTAGTGGAAGTTGATCTCTCTTCAACTCTTATTGATATTTTTTTCATCTCTTCTCTTAAGGATGAATTATATTTGATAATTTTGTGTGAAAAGGTTATGTATTTTTGTTTTTACTATACGATTATTGGTTATAAGTTGTCCAACTATGGGAGTAATTTTTCTAGTGGCCTCTGTCATTTGATTGTATATTTAGAAGAGGATTATCATATGAAGGTAAAGTGGGGTTCAACCTAATGACGTAGGGAGTGGGGGTTAGGGTCATGTTTCTAGATAGCCTATGTGTGCCTCCCAACCTAATGATGTCGTCACATGACATTATTTGGGTCATGAACACCCTTCTAGTTAGGCTTCAGGTCTTGGTCATCCTTCTAGACAAGATCAGGGTGTTAGTTGGCCTATTTGGAAGACTTCTCTTAATATCCCTGAATCTTTAGTTCAACCTTATGATGTGTAGGTTAATGATTCTAGGAATGGATCACATAATCTTCTAGGTTCCTCTCAATCTGGTGTTATAAATGTGGTGGGCCTTCAGGTTGTTTCCCAAGGTGTTGTGATGATGGTTTCTCCTTCACATCCTGCTGAACAAGACTATAGTGTGTAGCCACTATCCCCAGACTTCTTAGGACATGTTCCATTGGAAAATGGTGTTTAGAAGAGAGTGGATTATTATCAAGAGATTCGGAATGTTTTCAGGACTTCCAAACTGCCTGGTAAATGGAGTAATGTCTCGGATGTTGGAAGTGAAAAGGAGAAGCCAATAGTTTTATTGGACACCACTCATCTTCGATCTATAAGCAGTTATGACCATGTTTCTTTTAAGGATGTCATTTTAAAAGGAAAGGGGAAATGGTCAATAATGAAGGGCTGACTCTGGATCCTCCAAAAATAAGGTTATGGAAGGATTATTCCAATCAACTAAGGAATGTGTCCACCATATCTTCCAAGGAACCATTGATCAAGGCTACTCAGGAGCATAAAATATCAAAGGCAATGATTCTTTGGATTCTCAATCGAAGAAATTGACATTTGGTGTGGGAAACCACTGATGATGCTGCTGAATCTAAATTTGATTATGGAAACGAACTTGGTTTTTTATTATTAATCCAATTTTCTGGATGAGAGAATGTCTCTTTCCATGACCTCATTCATTATTTTCTTTGCATGTTTTATTTTCCTTTAAATGTTAATTTAAGATCCGGGGATTCTGCTTCTGGCTTACCCATACATATTAACATAATTGTTTCATAAATATATTTATGTTTCTTTTATTGTATTTTGAATTAATTTCAAATTGGATTTATAATTGAATTTTAAATTAAAATCCAATTAAATCAAGTATTATTAATCCATTAATAATCATAAAATTAATTCATTTTAAATTAAAAATAAATAAAATAAATAAATAAATTTTTTAGAGTGTTTAATAAGTATTTTGATATATAATAATATTGAGTTAATAAAAAGACAATATAATGAAAAAAGGTATTTAAAAAATATTATAATTTTCAAAATATTAAATAAATGTGTTAAATTATAGAAAATTAATTTTTATTTAAAAAAAGAATTTATTATTAACACAAACCAAATTCATAAATGAACGAATTCTTTAGTAATTGTGAAATGAATTTATTATATAATTTCCAAAGATGGGTGATAATATCTATTCAGTATAATCTGTATAAGGATTTTAAGTATATGAACCAATTATTAATATCTATTCAGTATAATCTATATAAGGATGTTAAGTATATGAACCAATTATTAATAAATAATTTAATTCAATTTAAAAAGTGAAATCTTAAGAAAATGAAATAATTTGTCAATAATATTTGAAAAAAGTGGATTTAATAAAAAAAATTAATATTTTAAATTTCACAATAAAAAATAAAGGAAATATATTAAATAAGAAATAAATGAGTTTGAGGAACTAGTGAAACATGAGATTTGCAGAGAATATTTGCAAAAAAATCAAGGAAATATATTAAGAACCTATAACATTAAAAATTTATTTTTAAAATGTAGAATATTTATTCAAAAAAATTAAATATCCAAGTTATTTAAATTTTAAATGTTCTACTTATTTATTTTAAAATTAAAAAAATTAAAATATTTAATGTAATTCGAAAATATGAAAAAATTAAAAATTTTAATTTTTTAATCAAGTAATTTATTTTATTTATTTTAGGTATTAACATTTTATTAATAAATTGTTTATTTTGAATATTCAAATTAGTTATTTTATAATTATAATTAAATTTATTTTAAAATTAATAGCTTTGAATGAAAAAAATAAAATTTCATGAATATTTAAAAAAAAATAAGTAAAATAAATAATTTGAATATTTCATTCAAGTTATTTTTTTAAAAATGACTAGTTAAATTGTATAAAGAAGTTGAAAATTTTACAATAATGTGAATATTTAAAAATAATTTGAATTTCTAAAAATATTAACATTTATTTTTAAAAAACATTAAAATAAATAACTTGATTAAAAACATTTGAGGTTTTTTTTATATTTTTTAGGGTTATTTACTCAAGAAAATTTAAATATTTTGAATAATTAAAAAAATAATGGATCCTTACCACCCCTCTATTTTTCATGGATCATTAAATAGGGTTTGACCCCATTATCCCTAACATAGTTTGACCTCATTACCTATCTCAACATTTTAGTATATTTTTTCATAGTATATAAAGACATGAAACATTACCATACCAATTCCTGAATATATGGTCACTGGTAAAACATCTTCTCCTTCACCCAAGTCGTCAAATTTATTTTCTAGTTTCTAATTGGATTTCATCAAAAAGGTCATATTATGATGAATAATGATGTGTACTTATTCTGTGTGGTGTTCTTGGAAATGATGTTTGGGTGGCGGGTGGTGGCTAGAATCGGCCGACAGGGCAACAGAACCTGGTAGAGTGGGCGAGATTGAACCTGAGCCACTGGCAGAGGATGTTTTCTGTGCTAGACAACCGAATGAGGGTCAGTACTCGAGGTATAATTCATTCAAGGTAGAAAACCTTGCACTGCATTGTCTATCCCAAGAACCCAAGTCTACGCCAAGTATGGGGATGTCATGGGGGGACTGGAAGAGCTCATGTTTTCCAACAGTGGCCTCAGACCTCATGGAAGGGGTTCTAGTGATGGGCTTTTTGGCCTATCAATAGTTTATTTTAGTAGTTGTAGTGGATGATATGGTTTTAAAAATACTGTGATGTTTTAAAAAAGGTTTGAATGGAATCGACATGGTAAGAGTTGGTATGTGAGCAATATCTCTAAATTTCAGGCAGACTATCACCCCATGAACCAATGTAATTTTTTTTCCATCGTCTCCTCACATGTATGTTCATAATGATGGAAATAATGAATATATTTGACATTTATGACATAATTATTATTTTTTAAATGTAATATTTTATATATTTTCTTACCCTTGAACACATTAAAATATGATTACATCGCTCATGCATACATGTGGACTACCACCTCCACAAAGCAATGTGATTCATTTTTCATGCCCCATTTTCATGGATGATTCTAAATATATATATAATAAATATGTATTATTTTTATATCTTTATTAATATTCTTGTAATGATATAACCATTATCAAGATGTAATGTCCATGACTTCCAAATCAAAACATACATGAAAAATGAAACATTTAACACGTGAAATAATGATAATAATGAAATATTATTAACAAATGGGGGATAAGATGTTATAAGTGGATCATATAGATAAATATAGTTTCTATATGTAAATATAATAAATCTTAATTTTTTATATAGTATTTTAAATCACATTCAACTATGTGTAATGGACAGGCAATGGATTTGTTTCATAATTCCCACTCCATTGAGTCATATTTGGCATTAAGCACCTATTTTCTTTTCGGTGGTGTATATACTACCCCTATTATTTATATAACATGAATATATATTTATACATGGTAATTAATGTTTCAATTCATGTTTAATCTTTCAAGGGGTTATAATTTAAAAGTTACCAAGGAGGTAATAATTTATTTTACAATCTCATTTTTTTAGGATTGGTTATATTTTCATTTAACGTATCATATAATTTATCCTTCATAAATTCAATCTATGTTAATATTGTTAAGATAGTTAATGATTTTACATGTTTTCTTCCCAATTTTTCTCCTTTTCACTTTAATCATACAAATAATTTTTTCAAATAAAATTATATCTTACTTCTCATTTTGATCGGGTATATCCACTGCAAAAAAACTATAATTTAGCAACGTTTTTAGAGATTTTTTTTAAAAACATCACTAATTTTAAAATTTAGCAATGTTTTTTAGGAAACGTCTCTAATTTAACAATGTTTCCTAAAAATGTCACTAATTAAGTGATTTTTCCTAAAAAAACACAACTAATTTAGTTACACTTTGTGAAAAACGTCGATGTTTTAACGACATTTCCTCAAAATCATCTCTAATTTAAAAAAATTTCCTCAAAAGTGTTGAATCTTTAGAAATTTTTCCTGAAAACATCATTAAATTAGCGGTGATTCCTCATAAGAATCACTATATTAGTGATGTTTCCTCAAAAACATCGCTAACTTAGTGACATTTTCAGGAATCATCCCTAATTTAGCCACATTTTTCTAGGGTAATTGTTAAATTAGACAGGTGTTTCAAGAAATATCGTTGTATATATATAACCCATTTCCCCACATCAATTTAAATAAATATATATATATATATTTATTTAGGCTAGCAGGTGAGTGAGAGGATTACGAGGTACAACGTGGGGTACAGTGCGGGTGAGTGGGAGGCTAATGGGGTATAGTTTGAGTAAGTGGGAGGCTTGCCGGAATGGGTGAGGGGGTATAATTGTACTGAAGAGAGGGAGCAGGGTTAGTAGGGTATGGGAGTATAGGAGGGATTAGGGTAGGGGTAACGGGAATGGGAGGGGGAAGCACGGGTGAGAGGGAGGCTAGAGAGAATGGGAGAGGGTAAGTAGGGTACGCATGTATGGGAGGGAGCAAGGTAGGGGTAGACAGAATGGGAGGGGGCAGTGAATGGGGTGGGGGAATGTAGGTGGCCCCAGGTGGCGTGGTTTATTTTAAAAAACAATAAAAAACATAATTTTAAAAAATTACTAGATAAATTATCGACATTTATTTACTGATGTTTTTAAAAAACATCAGAAAATGAGGTGTCACAAAATACAAAGCTTTATAAACATCACTAAATTAGAAACAGCTTATTTACCAAAATATTTTAGAAACATTTTTAAATAAACATCAGTAAATCATACCTCATTTCCTGATGATTTTAGAAATGTCATTATTTTTTTTGAAATTCAAAATTTTTCCAGTATTTTTTTTAAATGATGCATATTTTTTCTTGTTTTTTTAAATAACCCACCCCACCTGAGCTCGCCTGCATTCCCCCACCCTACTCACTTATACCACCCATTCCCACTACCCCTACCTTTCTACATCCCATACCCGTATACCCTACCTACCCCCTCTCATTCCCTTTATCCTCCCTCTCACCTGCACTGCCCCTCTCATTCCCACTACCCCAGTGTTTATGAATGTCACTATTTGGTGACACCTCATTTGCTGAATTTTTTTAGAAATGTTTTTAAATGAATTAGAGACGTTTTAAAACATCACTAATGCAAAAAAAATGTTTCTAATTATCATTTTTTATAGTGATTTTTCTTCTATGTCCATATTTTCAAAAAAAAATTACATTTTATTTAATCAAATGATTTATTAAGTACATTTTGTGTTATCCTTGACTTGTACAAGTATTGTAAGGAATTTTTCTAGTGTTTTCTAAAAGGTTCATTTTTTATATTCTTTTCAAAAATTCTAAATTAATTTTTCTTTTTAACATATACAGCTTAAATGAATTTTCCCACTGCCATAACCATTTTATGATATCTATATTTTTCTATAAGTCTTCAATGGTTTGTGAAGAAAATTCATTAGTGTGAATTTATTTTAAATGCTTAACTTTTGTTTTCATTTATTCCCCTAAAGACTTTATTTTATAATAAAACCTATACATATGATGAATCAATGGTTATATTTTATTAATTTTGTGGTTATTAATTTTTTCTTAAAAACATTCACTTTCTTGTAATCATATTTCATCTAAAATTAAATTTCTATTTTATATTAATATTCTTTATATCATTGGAATGCTTTTTTCCTAAACCATATATCATTTGAATATATGTTGTTTTACTATGAAGGTGATTTAATTGACAAGGGACATATTGATATTCCATATTCATTACTCAATACAAAGATTTATTGCTAAGGCATATTATTTATGAATTAAATTAGTAATTCAATATATTAGGAATGCATTGGACATACAATTAAGTGTGGGTCTTGGTTATAAATAAACCCCCAATGTATCAACATGTCTCATGAGACAAACCATTTGTAAATCCTTATTAAATGAGTTTTGTTGTATACATACCCATATTTGAAAATATCTTGCTACAAGGACTTGAAAAAGATGTCTAACATTATGTATTTCCTTCATTGAGGTTTTAGTTATCATTATCCATGATATTATTATACTGATATTGTCCATGTGTGCATTTTCTGCTCAATTTATTGGTTAAATGACATGTATTTTAAGTTATTTACCTCGTCATATAGATTATTCTTTATTTACTAATGATATCTTCTACTGTAAACAACCCCTATTGGGAATTTTGGATCACCCTTATTTTTTATATTCCCCAAGATATGAAGAATGGATCTATGAATGAGTTTCAAGGATGAAGAATATTTACTTTTACTATGTTTTATATTTTATTTCTAATGGAAAATGTGAATCATGTATATATCAAGTTATCTAATACTATTAATTTGATATATCCATAGTTATGTGATACCTTATATCTTATATCAATCTAATAAAGTAAACACTGACTCTGGCTTACTGGAGATGGGGTTGTTACATGGATCATTCTAAGGAGTTCATAGAGAATCAGTGGGGCTTGATGTTGGTGTCTACTTACTTAGAACATTTCATAAAACTACTTCACTTTACTCCTATATTAGCTTCGAATGAGGCACAAATGGCTAGAAAGTTTGAAATCATTTTCCAACTAGAGCTGAGGCATTAGGTCAGGAGCATCGACCAGATGATATATACAAAGTTTCTTCACAAAGCCCTCAAAAATTGGGAAGGGACTAGAGGAGGATAGAGGTAAAAGTATTCTTTTAGCCTTTATAAGACTTCCCAATGATACTTATAGTTATAGGAAGGTTAATGTTGAGGATTTGTGCTTGGGTGGAAGCAAATAGCTAGAGTATAGTATCGGTTTTTCAGCATCTTTTGTGGGAGAAGTAGTTCCTCAGTCTTTCAATTGTGGATAGAGTGGATATTGTCATTAATTTATCCCAAGGCCTCAGATAGAGTTTCATCGGTGTGTAATGATGGGGAATCTGTAGTAGTTTTATGTGAGTCCATTACGAGTAGGTTCTCATAAGGATGCAGAACATGCACGGGATGTCACCCAATAGATTGGTTGGAGTCCTCAACATCAACTTCAGACTCAACAGACTATGACAACTCAGTTAAGTCACATGCTATGGGAGAAAGGTCATGGTCCAGAAGCAGGAAGGATTTATTCAATGGATTAGGTTCCAGTTGATGGTGATGAATGAATATATACTATATTAGTTATGGTCTTCATTACATCTGTGCTTTCCACTAAATTGTTTGATATTGGTGCTTCTGACACGTTTATATATATTAAAATTGTTCTTGTGATTGACTTACTAATCACGATATCTTATAAATTTATCTCTACAGATACGTCCATGGAGAATAAAGTGTATTTTATTTAGAGATATACAATATTTCCCATGATATTTATTATCTATGAACATCTATGGGATTTCATGATCCTTGGGATGACTAGCTTTGATGTGTTCTTTGTCATGAACTAGTTGACTAGTTATCAGGAACATATTGACTACTATAGGATATTTGTATCCTTTACTGTACCCTAGAGGGAGAAGTTTGAGATGACTAGTGAATAGTAAGTTGTATCAGGTATAATGGGACCATACGTGAGCCATATCGAAGATATTATGACACAAGTAGTAAGTATGACTCCTACGATGGAGCCAGCAGTAGCCTATTCCTTTCCTATGGTGGTGGGAATTTGTTAATATGCTTTACCAAATGAATTTTAAGGTCTCCCTCCTAATAGAGGAATTGACTTTCAGATCTAACTCATGCCTAGATCGCAACCTATATTAATTACCCCATATCGTATGGTGTCACCTGAGTTAGAGGAACTCAAAGTACAACTTGAGGGTTTAGTGGAGAAATGTTTTATCAATCCAAAAATATCAACTTGGGGTGATCTAGTATTGTTCAAAAAAAGTAATATGGTAGTATTCAGTTGTACATAAACTATAGAAAGATGGACTCAGTGACCATGAAGAGTCTATGCCCATTATCGAGGATCAATAACGTGTTTGACCAATTGAGGGGAGCTTGGTGGTTCTCTGAGATTGACTTGTGGGCAGACTACCATGATCTTTAAGTTAAAGAAAAAGATATTCCAAAAAAATGTTTTTGAGTAGATATAAACTATATGAGTACCTTTTCATGCCCTTTGGGTTGAAAATGCACCAATGGTGTTCATGACTCTCATGAATAGAATTTTTCATATATATCTCAACTTCTTCATTTTGGTTTTTATTGATGATATAATTATATACTTTTAAACTTCATAAATACATGAAAGGAATCTTGATATTGTAATGAGTATAGTTCGAGCACATCTTCTTTATTCCAAACAGTTGAAGTGGAAATTTTGGATTCAAGAAGTGTGGTTCCTTGGGAATGTAATCTTTGAGGTAGGAATGTTTATGGACATGAAGAAGGTTGAGTTTGTGAAGTATTGGGAAGAACCTAGGAATTTGTTTGAGATAAAGAAATTCCTTGGTTTAGTTGTCTATTATAGATGGTTCATACATGACTTATCCTATATGGAAGTACCTATGAATAATTTTACAAACAAAGGAGTGAAGCTCAAGTGGATAGGTCCTTGTGAAGAGTCCTTCCAAGAGCAGAATAAAAGATTAAAAATATCCCTGATTCTAATATTTGTAGATATTGGTATTGGATATATTGTTTACTATAATTCCTTATGTGTTTTTTGGAGTTGTGTTGATGCAGATGGACCAGCTAGTATCTTATGAATCACATCAACTATGAATTCATGAGATTAACTACCTAACATAGGACTTAGATTTGGGACCTCTGGTCCACACTCTGAGGTATTGGTAACATTGTCCCTTTAGTGATAGTGTTTTTTATAATAAAAACTATAAGATCCTATAATATATCTTCTCTATATGGGATATAAACTTTAGGTAATGTCATTGTGGGAGTATCTAAAAACATTTTACTTCAATATGGACTACACTTTGCATAAGGTTAGTTTTATTGTAGATTTTCTCTGTATGAAAATACTAGAGATACAAGAAATTATATCCTTCACATGAAGAATGAAATATGATGAGTTTGATGGTTGTGAGTTTATGGATGCATTATATTACCATATAGTTATTAATTTCACACCATTGGTTATCATGCCTTCATTAGTGGAATTGGTGAAGACGATCAAAGAGTCGTATTATAAGTGTCTAGTGATGTGAGAATGATTAGAAGGTGGTGACCGAATTCTAGGATGGCTAGTAGACAATGAAAACATAATCATCATACATGAGTGAATAATAGTTCTAGTCTCCCTAGGATAGGATCTGATGAAAGACTCTCACACTTCAAAATAGGTAGTGCATCCATGGTTAGTGAGGATATACTGTGACATGTGATATTAGTTATGGTGTCCAAGTTTAAATAAAGACATCACTGGTTTTGTTTCATGATGCCTTTCCATCTAGTTGGTAAAGACCAAGCATCAACATCCTAGTGTATTTCTTTATCCACTTCTATTGCCTATGTGTAAGTGATAAAACATGATGATGAACTTTTTAATGGGGTTACACAGGACCCCAGGGAATGATTTTGTTGTTTGCATGATAGTTTATCAGCTGATGAATGTATCACATTTATTATCAATCTTAGAGAATCATTCTATAGATGAGTTGGAAAAGCATTATGTCTAGGAGATTGTATGACTACATGAAGTTCATTATAGTATCATATAAAATAGGGATTTTAATTTTACATCATGGATTTGGAAATCCTCATCAAACGCTTTGGGAACACAGTTGATGTTGAGTAAAATTTATCATCCATAGACTAGTGGAAAATCTTAGAGGATGATTCAAATCCTTGAGAATATGCTTTGGGAATTCATTATAGATTTTTATGGAGAATGGGATTATCACTTATCCTTGTTAGAGTTTACATACAACTATAGTTTCAATAATTCTATTCAGATTGTATGTTTTTAGGCTCTCTATAGATGGTTTTTCCTCTCACCATTGTGGTAGAATGAGATAGGTGAGATAGTAATTATTGGGATAAGTATGGTGAAGGATACCTCTGATAGAGTACAGTCAGTCAGGAAGTGGTTTTTTACCATTCAGATAAAGCAGCAATCATATGTCAATCAGAGGAGATAACCTTTGGAGTTTTCTATTATCAATTAGGTTTCCTTGAGGGTGTCACATCAGCTAGAGAATCAATATTTTTGGAAGTATTGGAAGTTAGTGACATAGTTTGTGAGACTTTTTGATATCAACATAAGTATCATAGTAGTGGATTTCAGACTAGACCTCCCTCCATATTATCAAGTCATGAATGATTTTTTCCACATTTCTTATCTTTATAGGTATATGCCTAATAATGCACATGTGATTGACTTTGAAGATGTAGAGTTGGAACTAGACACATTCTTATGGAGCACATGGTGTGAATCACAGACCGGATAAACATAGTGGTGAGGGAGAAGATACTGCCACTTTGTTCGAGTATTAAGGATTCATGTATGGATTCAAGAGGAAAATTGGGAGCAATAATCTAATTATTGAGCTTAGTGGCCTGAATTATTCAAGAAGGACCACTAGAGACACTTCAAGAGGATGAGAATATCTATATGGGGAGATTATAAAGCCTCAAAAAAAATTTTCATAATATGTTAATACTTGTTCCCATCTTCTCTACAAATAATTTTGGTTTGATCTATTTTTGGGTAATGTCTGGTGATATTTTGATTAGCGTTTTGGTGTTTTGGAGCCTCTTTGGTTCAATACAAGATACACTATGGTTGTGGTAAAATCCATGGTATTCATTGGTGTTCCCCTATGAAAAACAGGCAATAAAAATTGGGGAAGGCCTAGACCTGTCCATGGGAATAGAGTTTTGGGAAAGAACATGTGTCGCATTGCCATAGAGACCTCACCATTCCCATGGTGGAGGTTTCAGTAAGGTAAAATAGACAGGATCATGGAAACAAGCTATATGTGGAAGTCATGTCAGGCTAACTCATCCAATGTGTTCGAGGCCACCACATCTATGGGGGAGGTCGTGGTGATGGTCATGTTGAAGTTGAATAGTTGAAACAACTGTTTTTCATTGAGGATCTCAGTAATTTTAGAGGGTTAACACATGTGACTTTGATGTGAAGTCTTTAATGCGATTTTAATTATATTATTCTCTATTTTAAGTGATTTATACTCCTTTCCTTGACTGTTCCTTGGAATGAGATGCATTCTTTATGAGTTCCAGACCTTTTTTGGAAAAACCTAGTGTGAAACCTTGAATAATATTATTCTATAACATGAATATCATGGTTACTCCTTCCTTAATAGGGATTTTTGATGTTGATCTAAATTTGTGGGGATATTGGGTCATATTCTCTAATCATTGTTCTAGGAGCGATGAGTTCTTTTCCTTCGACCAGATCTAGATATAGTAACATTGGCAGATTCTTATAGGTATATTGATGCAGATCCAATCTGTTTTCTTGTTTCCTTCTTGAGTCTCATTCTAGACCCCCATATCACATTGATATATAATTGATTCTTGGGACCCTTTTCATGCATGTTTGATCTGATAGCCAATGAGTGAGGTTTTGGAATCGAAACATGGGGAATCTTGATACTGACATCATCAAGCATATGGTCAGCAATTCCATACTATGTAGAGTCCATGTATATGATTATTGAATTGATATGTTGTTGTGTTCCTATGTGCATTTAGACAATGTTTTATGTTTGATCACATTTTTGTGTGTATCCTGTGATACCATGTTTGATGTTTGATCACAAGTGTGTGCAAGTGTAGCCCATGGGACCATGTTTGAGTATGATCATATGTGTGTGTGTGTGTGACTACTGATACTCATGCTTTTTATTCTTTTATTCCTATATATGTTATGAATGTTGTGTGTGATGTATGAAAGTTGGATTTTTTCTTCTGGTAGTGAATGATAGGTAGACTATCATTGCTTAATTATCCCCTAGAGGGGGAGCATGTTGACATGCAATGAAAACAATGGTTGATCAAGACATGGAAAGGGGTACGATATCCTTGATTCTAGAACGAAGGTAGTGTTAGGATATGGAAACCATGTGGTTCAATATAAGGTAGGAATAGGGTATCATGATCTTATGGTTTGATCAATGATTGTGATGGGGTTTTAAGGCCTTGTGGATCGACCTGGGACATGTTATCCTTGGGGCTGTTGGGATTTGTTGTCCTAGTGGTTGTTATGGGATACTTGTGGTGACCTTATTGTCAACTCTAGTTCATGAATTTCATTATTATTTTCCTTCCAACATGGATTTTAAGTAGGTATTACTAGAGGTTTGTGTTTTCTTGGTCAACTCATAACTACTTGGTACATTATTGTTTTATATTGTCTTTTTCATTTACTTATTGTCATGTCATACACTATTATGCATGTACACTCATATTAATGATGCATTGGCGGTGTATTAGTAGGTTTATACACACACCTTGCATGGGTGTCTTGATGTACATGCAGAGTTCATGATCAAGGATATATGAAATGGAAATCCACTACTCACAAGGAGCTATGAGATGGATTATTGTGGTCGGAGGCGATACCAATATAGACTCTATAGTGATGTCACAATTTTTTATTTATTTACCTGTCTTTCTCATTATCATGTTTGGACTTTCACTTTGTGTGTCCTTGTTTCTATGACATTTTTTATAGAATTTACTATTTATTCTCCTATGTTATCTTATGCTACTATTTATACGTTTATTTACTGATACAAAGGGTGTAGTATCCCCACTAACATCATTCAAACTGTCACTACTAGTTGGAAACCTATTATGTAAAAGGAGGTTTCCATGATTCCATTTGACACTCTGACTCGGATTTGGAGATTTCGGTTGGGATATTACATGTAGTAACTTTAATAAAAATCCATATATTTGTTTATAAATTAATGTATACATTCATACATGTTGAATGGGATTGGTTAGAAGGCTAGAGATTAGGGATTCCTTAGGAAGAAGATATGGGACAACATTCATCTTCCTATTCTTGAGATAAGTTATCTTTAGAAATTAGGTGAATTAAGATCACCTGATGACTATGTCTCCATGGGAAGAGGATTTCATTTGATATATTGTGATATCGTGGGTAGTTATCAGGGTATGAGATTAGACATGGGTATCCATGGATAGGGGTTTGTAGGGATAATTAGTTGGAAAAAATGCTCTAGCCAAGTGATAAAGGATGAGAAGACCATTTATCTCATTCCAAGTGAGTGACACCCTCATGAGGGTGGTATGGGGATTGATTAGCACTGTGAGTGGGATGAGTCCTTCAGGACTAGACAATGTGTGATGGAGAGGGGTTTTCTCTAAGTGGCGAACTGAGAGATCACCCTTAGAAGATGTGAGATTATACCTAGGTGTGCGGCGTGGGCTTGTTTGAGACTTGGCATTGGGATTAAAAGGGGAATAGAGCATATAGTTTGGGATGGTCTCTCGGAAGAAGGAATAGGAGTGATGAGATACCTTGACAGGGAGGACCAAACCTTATGTTCTAAGTCAGGATGAACCTATGTGTTTTGGTGTCCCCGAGGGGAGAAGGGAATTAGATTTTATTAATGATGAGAGACCATGGTGGGTTTAGATAACCATGTAAGTTCCTAGTTAGGATAATTGTATCACTATGTGTGGGAGGGGTGAATCAGGAATACTTTTTATTTTAGGTTTCCTTGATAAATCCTTTTCCTCAGGTTAAAGATTTCAATCCCAGTTGAAAAAAATTCAAACAAACATCCATAGGAACACAAGAATTTACAAGGTTCACTATTCAATATGAATAATTACATCCATTGTATGGTTTTGAAATGATATAATACCACAAAATATACTATAAATAAATCCATGTAATACAATGAGTAGCATATACCCTTTCACTCATGTAGAAATATGTAAACAATTCCAGTAGTGTGTGTACTCCCTCTTAGAATAAATAGTGTAATACAAAGTTTGTGTAACAACATGTGTTACTTGTGCTTCTTTTTTAATTTAACAATTTTATTCATTGAAAAAAAATCTTCAATTTCTTACCGAGAAGATGTTAAGAACTTAAAGGAATTAAATATATATAATTCAATATGATTGACAAGTCTGATCTGCCTACTCTGATTCTTCAGATCTGATTGCCCAATCCAATAAATATAACTCTGGTAGAATAGGAAATTCAGAACACTTCCTCATTCCGTAAATCCCAATATGAAAATCCACATATTATTATCCATCTCGATCCGATGATCATCTAAATATGATGACAAGAAAAATACAATAAACAACGGAATATAATAACCGTAGAGTATAATTATTAACTAAATACAATATTTCAATCTTATCTCTTCTCCTTTCACTTATCCATCGAAAATTCTTCAATAAAATCTCAATAAGGAAACCATTCTCTCCCTAGAAATTCAGATCTTCTCTCCCTTAGCCTTAATAGTACATATGTGTCAGTTCCCCAAATAAAGTACAAAATACTTTCTTCTTTTATAGGGAACCAAACAATGACTTTTATGGGAATCCAAAAAACATTTCAGATCAACTAAATTACCCCAAAATGTAGCTTTCCCTTGAATTTCATCTGAATCATGACTTTTTCAACTCTTCTAGAATCTTCTTAAATCGTATCTAATCTTCATCTCTTCTTCAAACTTAATTTTCAAAAGCCATCCAGATTCTAATTTCCTAATCTGATTTGTGAAATCTGATAATATTTCTCCATTCTGATTGTGGACTACAATCGATATAATGACTTGAATACAATGGATGTTGGCCCACTTTAAGAAACAAGACAACTTCTTTGAATTTCATGCTCCCCCTTTTTATCACATCCTTATATTTTATTCATCTCTTCTCTTGACCCATTGGGAAAGTAAACAAATTAATTCAACCCCTTTGAAATGGTTCACTACATTTTGGATCACATTATTTTCTTTTCTATTCATTCATAGGTCCCAAGAAATTCTTTCTCTAAATATGATGGAATACTGAGTCTGATCAGAAGATTCTTTCTTCTTCCAAAATCATACCAATTGAGAAACTTCTTTCTCCTTTTCCTATAAACTTCATTCTGTAAAGATTTCCTTCTTTTGGATTTGGTTTGACTAAAAACCAACACCTTCGGTTTTTCACATTTTCCAAAAATGTTCTCGGCCTTTATAAATCCGATGAACTCATTATGATGATCATTTTTCTTATTTCAGGACACATGAATTTTTTCATTGAATATAATAATGATCAAATGCTACAATGCCTTTTTTTATTTTAGAAACATCCTTCTTTCCACCCTAGCCAAAATATGATCTCCAGCACCCCCTTTTTCATTGCATCCAGATTTGATCAACATGAATATGAATCACAGCATCTGTTTTACTCCCCCTTTCTTTTATCAATATTTCATCACAAGTTTTACCACAAAATTGTAATTTATTAAAATTCCAAAATAGTAAAGCATCGTCACATTTATATTATCATAGTCACATATAATTTGATTCTCAATCAATACAATCACTTCTTCCATACCAGATCTAGAGTGAATATGATGACCATTTACTTCCAGTAAGAAGTATTCTTAAAACAATAAAATTTTCATTTTGGATTCAGAGTGAATGTTATGAGGCTTTTATTCCATCCATATTAACTTGAATATGATGGACCCTTTCAATCATTACGAGTTTGATTCTTCTAAATACGATGGTTCATATAAATTTCACCAAAAATACAAAGTGTAGTGAATTAATTTTAAACTTTTAATAATAATAATAATAATACTTTAATTACCTTCATCATCATCTTAGTCCTAACAATATCCCCCTTTAGATTCTGTTTTCAACCAAGTTTCATAAATCACTGAACTTTGCAACGTCAATTGATAGATTACTTATCAACAATTCTAAGCCTACATAATCTAGCTCATTATAGAAAACATGAATTATTAACACCAAAGCCTTGTTATCCAAGAGTATCGATTATGAAAAAAATCATAGATTCTCTTTATTAACTCTTCAACCTCAAATTTTCTATACATATTCAACATTACTAGAATAAAAAAACGAATTCCTATAACTAATCCAACAAACAGATAGAATATTTCACACACAATATAATTCTGAATTCACACTTATCCAAAAATCCATCTTTTTTACATTCCTTGTAAGGATATATTTATGAAACAATTCAATTACCCCCTTGAAAACACTATAAAAAGATAATATGAGAGAGGGGATAGTAACACATACCTTAAACTTGATGATAATGAGGTTATACATTCATGGTCAACCTTAATTTAGAAAAGGATTACATTATTAGTGGTTTTGTGAAAATGTCAACAACTTGTTCCGATGTAGAAACATATTCAATCTTTAATTCATTCTTCGCCACATACACTTTGATGAAATGATATTTTATATCAATATGTTTTGAACAAGAATGTTGAACATGATTCCTGGTGAGAATGATTGTACTTTTATTATCACAAACCACGAGCAAGGGTAACATCACTTCAATAATTAAATATTCTAATTGAGTTTTCATCCACATAAGTTGAGTAGCAGCATGAGTAGCAGAAAAATACTCAACTTCAACTGTACTAAGAGTTACTAAATTCTATTTTTTTGAATTCCAACAAACAAAATTATTTTTTAGAAAGAATACGACACCATATGTGGATATTCTATCATCAACATTTCCTACCCAATTAGCATCTGAATACCCAGAAATATAAATCCTTTTTGAGATGTCATATCTAATTATGAAATTTGGTGTTCCATTGATGTATCTGAGAACTCTTTTTTCATCAAGTAAATGTGATTCTTTTGGAGAAATTTTAAATATTTCACATAATGTAATAACATAAACAATGTTGGGTCTTAGGGCAGTCAAATATAACAAACTTCCAATTATCTTATGAAATTATTTTTGATCAACTTCTTTTTCCTTCTCCATATTTACTAAACCTTCTTCCCACTGTAATCAGAGTGGAAATAGATTTTTATTTTTCCATGTTGAACCTCTTAAGATGTTCCTTAGCATTCTTTAATTGAGAAAGAAAATTGTGTTTCTCCCTTTGTCAAATTTGTAAACCAAAAAAATATTTTATTTCTCCTAGCATGAAAATTTAAAATAAAATTTTCATTTCTTTAGAAAATATTTCATAGATACTTTAATCATTACAAACAAATATAATTCTATCAAAATAAACAATTATGATGAGAGAATACTCTTGACTTTATCTAATGTAATGATTGATTCCAACTCTTCCTTTATTGGAACTCATCTTCCTTAAGCAAGTATCCAATTTGGAATACCATGCCCTTAGAGATTTTTTTATCCCATAAAAACCCTTTTTCAATATACACAAATAACATTCATCTTACCCAATAAAAAATCCATAGGGTTCCTCAATGTAAACTTCCCCATCAAGATAACCATTCAAGAATGCAGATTTGACATCCATTTGAAAGATCTTGTAGTCTCATTGTGCGGCAATAGAAAGAAAGAATATGATTGATTCTAACCTTTCCACCAAAAAAAAGGTTTCATCAAAATCAATACCTTCAATTTATGAATACCATTTACAATCCAATATTGATTTGTTTCTTATCAATTCACATTATTCATTTAGCTTGTTTCAGAAAACCCACTTGGTTCCAATAATGGTTTTGTTTTATGGTTTGGGTACGAGTTCCCATGTATAATTCTTTTCAATCTGATCCAATTATTCATTCCTGGCATGAACCCATTCTGGATACTCAAAATCTTCTTTCACATCATTAAAATCTTCTTTTTAATATAAATAAGTATGTGTAATATCTTTTTTTGTTCTTCTTGTTTGAACCATCTAATATTGATCACTAATTATATTTTGAGCTTCCACTTGTTTCCTCATCCTAGGATGATATTTTCAAGTATCTTCATCAACACTAGAAATAGACGAGTCTAATTCATCTTCTTGAGTAGCATTACAATTGTCTATATCCTTATCAGAATTTTTTTAAAACTTTCTTTATCCTGCTCAGCTTTCTTATCTGCCCAAATATATTTTTTTCGAAGATATTTCAATTACATTCACATCAACTGAACCAAAAATTCTTCCCATTTCTATGTTGAAACATCTATATCATATTACTTTGGATCATAGACAAGAATGATTCCATATTCACCTTTTTTCTCAAACTTTCTATAGTTTCCACCTTTTATTTTTATAATACCTAGACTCCTGAAAATTTTAAAGTGTTTCAAGTTTTTATTTTTTTCCATAAAACAATTAATATGGAGTCATGTCTGATCTTCACTTATATAAACAACAGTTTTGAATATAAAAAGAAGTGATCATGTCTTGCCTCCAAAAATGGTGAGAAAGACCATGTTCAAGTAACATAGTTCTTCCCATTTCCACAAAGATTCTATTATTTATTTCAGAAGCTCCATTTTATTGGGGAGTATATAGGGAACTATAAATGCTGACTTTCATGCTTCTTTAGGTGACATTCAAATTCTTCACTTCTGTATTCACATCCATTTTTAGTTCTCAACTTCTTCACAAAATACTCACATTCCTTTTCATCTTTCCTTCAGAAACTTTTAAACATTTTCAAAGCATATAACTTATGTTCAATATATATAAAACAAGTAATGTGAGTAAAATCATCAATAAAAGTGATGAATTACTTATCTTTATTTGTTTATTTTTTTATCATCATCCCATAAATATCAGAATGAATCATCTCTGGGGGTTGTTTCGAACAAATCTCAACTTTATTATTAACTAAATTTGTAATCTTTCATATCTAGAAAATAGTGCAACACCAATCTATTCTTCTGGGAAAATCAAGAATGTCTCCGAAACTATATTTTTATGATATTTTTCTTATGTTTCTTTGAACATGTGTCCCGTCCTTTTATGCCATATTTGATTCTATTTCACCATACTCATGTAACATGAGTTTTGTATTTCACCAAACTGAAATAGGTTTCCTTTTGTATATTTTTCTATTGTAAGAGTCATTACATATTCTTTAGTTTTCAAAAAAAAATCCATCTATTCTAAAAATAACTTTATTACCCTCATTAAAAAACTGTGAAACACTTATCAAATTATATTTCATCCCATCAAAATACAAGGTTTTCTTGGATTTTATTTTTTTCTTTCCCGATAATGACTTATACAACACCTTTTATTTTTAAGGATTCATCATAACCAAATTTCACTTTTCCTTATTTAAATTCTTTAACTTTCTTCAAAAAAATATAAATTTTCATCCATATGATAAGAAAACCCACTATCAAGAATCCATGGTTCACCATTTGAAGCTTTCAAAATGATTTCAACAACAATATATTTTTATTCTTCCTTTTATTTCTCCAATTTTGGCACCTGATAATTTTTAAGAAACTTTTATTGTGCTTGAAACAAAACAAGACATCCTTTTGTAAGGTGTAAAATTTTTAAACATTTTTTACAAATAGTTTCCAAAGGTAGGAACCTATTTTCAATTCTTACTCCACCTTTCTCGAGTTTCTTCAAAACAACTTTCCCAAACTTCTTCTTTTGAGTGAATTAACCCCCCTCAACCATTCCCTTTCATAACCTGTGGAATAATAGTAATGTTGTTAGATAAACCAACACATATTTTTAGTATGTCTAAATCCACCACAATACCATCAATGCCCATAAAAAGAATATGTTCCTCTAAAACTTCCATATTGACCAGAATTGTGAAAACGCTTCTCAATGATCATATTATCTTTCTTTTCCGATCCAACAACATTTATGTTATCAATTAGAGTCTTATTTTTCTTTTCAAATTTTTCATATTTAGAAGTATTGGGAATATTTTCAGATTCAGATAATTTTGAACCTTCTAGGTTCTTAACTTTGTGAATCTTTTCCACAAACATAACTTTTCCTAATTTATTCTTTTTAGAAACAATTACATTTTTCTTTTCTACCTTTGAAGGTAACTTTTTCTGATCTTTATCAGGTTTCTCGTTTTTATAACTTTCAACAACTTCAGTGATAGAGTTTTTGAAACTTTTATTTCTCAATTTAGATTTAAATAACTTTTGTTGGAAAAGTTCCAACTCTTCTTCTTTTGCCTTCAACTTAACTTCCAGATGCTCATTGAGATTTTTTCTTCCTTAATAGATTTCTTCAAGTCATCAATCTCTTCCAATAGCATCACCATATCATCAGAAAAACAATCTTGATTTATTTTTTAGGAACATTCATCTTCCAACTTTTTGCTTTTCTTTTCAATCATTCTAATCTTTCACAATCATTCTTTCAATTATTCTTTCAAATGAATTCCAAGATTAGTTTCTTCTTCTTTAGAACTAATATTTATGTATTCTCCATCATTCACTATTGAAATAAAATTATCTTCAACACCATACTCAACAGATATTTTGGATTTATCATCCCTTTCTTCTTCTTAATCATCTTTACACAAGAAATGTCTTCTTTTGGATTTGAATAATTTTCTTCCTTTACCCATGGAATAAGATTTTCCTTGTTATTCATGTTCCTTACACGATCATCTTGGATTTATTTCTTCTTCATCACTATCATATTATTTGTTTCTTCGAGGAAAATTAGACATAAGTGGCCAATGCCTCCACAGTCAAAACCTTTTAAGGGAAGTTTTCCATTGTATTTATATGTACCTCTTTTCATATTTTTAGAAAAAAATTGATAAAATATCATCAATATTTTTACATAACTTGATTTCATATTCGGATTCACCAGCTTCATCTTCAACAAGAATCTAATTCGACTTTTCATTCTTAGAATCCTTGAAAACATCTCTCTATCATATTTTATTTTTATTTTCATAACATTCTCCCTTCTCATTTAATATTTAATGAGAGTGCAATGAAAATCATAAAGAGATAATGTTTCTGGATCTATGTCTTCTAATGAATAAAATGTTTCATCAAACTTGTTGGGGAGGATTCTAAAGATCTTTTCAACAACTGAAGAATCATATAACTTATCACCAAGACATATGATAGTGTTGACAATGTCATTTATCTCTGTAATGAAGTCCCCAATAGATTCAAATTCACCTATCTTCAAGTCTTCATACATTAATCTCTAGATTTAAAGTTCTTCCTTCTTCACTTTTTTATTGCTTTTGTATATGTTTTTTAATTTATCCAATATTCCTATGGTTGTGGAAACACATTTCACCCTTAAGGATTCAATTTCATAAATTTATGACAATATAGCGTTATTTTCCCTTCCATAATTCTCATGATTCTTCCTATAAATGGTTGTAAGAGGAACTTTATCATCAATATGAAGAAACCCATATGTTGCAACTTCATGCACATAATATCCAATAGACATAAGATAAAAAAAATTCTATCTTTCTAGATATGATAATTCGTTCCATCAAAAACTGGAATACCTTTATTTTTTCACGCAATTCAAATGCTCCATAATCCTCTATTCAAAACATCAGTAATGAATAATTGAAGGGATCCTTCTACTCTTATACTAGTTGTAAGTGACTAGTAAGAAGAATTCTATCACTGAGAGGGGGAGGGGTGGCACATGAGTCTTAGCCCAGTTGGTAACGACTTTGTAAGTGCATCCAAGTGACCAGGGTTCAAATCCAGGAGGAGGTAGAATTTCTGGGTTACTATAGCAGCATTGTAGCAATACTGTAGCGGGAACTGTGTAGTACTGTAGCAAGTACTATAGCGGGACTATAGCAGGCACTGTTTAGCACTGTAGCAGTCAGGAATATGCCCCCGTTTGGGCCTTTGGGCCACCGATTTGGTCCCTGAGTCCTATAAGGCCTTCGGGCCACCCAGGCCTTCGGGTCAGTAAGGCCTTTGGGCCACCTCAAGGCCTTCAGGCCACCTTTAGTGTAGATGCAAACCAGACAACCTATAAGGAACGACCTCTATAAGGAGGATGAGCAAGGAGCTTTCACCACAGCAGAAGCTAAATGGATTGCAAGAATGAGAGGGTATGGCACCTACCATCGGGACAAGAATGTGCATGCACGGGAATGCCTAGCCGAACAGCCATGCGAAGGTAGAGAGATGATTTCACGATGAAGATGCTGGGGAGGAGCAGTTTCAAGTAGTTAGTCTGGGTTGTATGTAATTTTTGAATCCTATGGGAAATTAATTCCTCTAAGGCCTACGGTTCATGTAATACTTACGCCTACGGGACTTGTAAGGGTTCCACCTCACCCCTTTAAAGGTAGATTATCAAAAATCAATAAAAAATTAAGGCCTTCAGGCCATTAGAGGAGGAGAGGGGGAGGGTGAATCAGTGATACGGTTTCTTTTATGTTTCCTTGAAACAACCATAACCTCCTATTAATTATTCAAATCCCTGCTGAAAAAAATTCAATCACACATCCACATGAATAAAAGAATTTACAAGGTTCACTATTCAATAAGAATAGTTATATCCTTGGTATGGTTCAAAAATGATTCAATGCCACATAATCCACTACAAATCAATCCTTGTAATATAATGAGTAGGATATATCCTTTCACTTGTGTAGCACTATGAAAACAATTCCAATAGTTCATGTGCTCCCTCTTAGCACAAATAGGGTAATACAATGTTTTTGTAACAATACATGTTACATGTGCTTCTCTTTCAATTTAAAAAATTTATTCTTTGCAAAACCGTTCTTCAATTTCTTACCTAGAAAATGGTAAGAACTCCAAGGACTTATATATAAATAATTCAATCTGATTGCCAAGTCGGATCTTCCCACTTTAATTCTTCAGATATGATTCTACCAATATGATTTCCTAATCCGATAGATATAGCTCTAGAAGAATAGACAATTTAGAACACATCCTCAGTCCAGAAATCCCAATACGAAAATCTAGATCTAATTATCCAGCCTACTCTGATGATCATCTGAATACGATGACAAGAAGAATATGGTAAATAGCTTAATACAATGATCATGGAGTACGATGATCATCTCAATACAATGTTTCCATCTTGTCTCTTCTTCTTTCACTTCTCAATTGAAACTTATTCAATAAAGTCTCAATACAAAAACCTTTCTCTCCCTAGAAAATCAGAGCTTCTCTTTCAACCTATGAATAGAAATTCTGTGTCATTCCACCATAGAAAATACAAAGTACTCTCTCCTTTTATAGGAAACCCAAAAATAGTTTTAGTGGGAATCCCAAAAACCTTCCCTCTCAACCAAATAACCCCAAAATCTTTGTTTACCTTGAATTTCATGTGAATATTGACTTTTTCAACTCTTCTTCAATATTCTAAAATATTCCTCAATATTTATCTCTTATTTAGACTTACTTTTCAAACACCAATCCAATTTCAAATTCCCAATCTGATTAGATCAATCTAATTCTATTTATCCAATCTGAATGATGAATAAAATTAGTATGATGACTTTAATATGATGGCTATTGACCCACTTTAAGATACAATACATCTTCATTGAATTTCATGCACCCCCTTTTTAAAAAATCCATCTATTTTCTTTATCTCTTATCTTGACCCACATACAAAGTAAACAAAGTACTTTTACACCTTTAAAATGGTTGACTACATTATTGGTCACATTCTTTTCTTTTCTTTTAATTCATCGGTACTAGTCAATTCTTTCTCTGAATATGATGTCATACCGATTTTGATCAGCATATTCATTATTCTTACAAAACAATACCCATTGAGAAATGTTTTTCTCCTTTTTCCATCAACTTCATTCTATGAAGATTTTTTTCTTTTGGATTTTGGTCTGACTGAAAACCAAAACCTTCATTTTTTCACATTTTCCACAAATGTTCTCAGCCTTTATGAATCCAATTAACTCATTTTGATGATCAAATTTCTTCTTTTGAGAAAAATGGATTTCTACACTGAATACAAGAATAATCAGATGTTACAATTCCTGTGTTTATGTTAGAAACATCGTTCTTTTTAACCCAACCTGAATAGGTTCCGACTTAATACAATCTCCAACACCCCCTTTTTTCTTTCCATCCAGATATGATCAACCTAAATATGATTGGAAGCATCTTTTTAACACCCCCTTTCATTCAAAAAGATTGTATCACAAGATTTACCACTAACTTATGATTTATTAGAATTCCAAAATAGCACAGCATCATTCCATTTATTTTATCATAGTCACACAGACTCCAATTCTCCACCAATATGATTAATTCTTCTATACCAGATCTAAATGAATCTGATGACCATTTACTTCCAGCAAGATGTATTCTCAATATAATTGACTTTTTCATTCCTGATTTAGTGTGAATCTGATGAGACTTTTCCTTTATATAGCTTCAATCGAATATGATGGACCTTTTCAAGCATTGGGAGTCTGATTCTTCTGAATACGATGGTCATTCTGAATTTGACCGAAATACAAAGAGATATGATTTCCTTTAAAAAAATTATTGACAAAAAAAAAATACTTGAATCACATTTATCATCATCTTGGTCCTAACAGACCCAATGAATTCCCTAATGGGTGAGGTGATATGTGTTCATCTTAGGGATAGTTCTCTAGTGACTAGTTCCTAGAGAACGGTTGAAGAGTTGTGTAACAGGTTTCAGCCTTGTGTGCATGAAGTGTCCTCTCCAAAGATTGTAGGGATGGGTCGGTGTTGTTGTTACCTTCATAGATTTTATGGTGATAGGTTGGTGTGCTTGTGACCTTCCTAGAATCCACAAGGATGGGTTGGTGTGCTTTTGACCTCCCTTGGGTATAGGGGGATGGTTCAGTGTGATTGTGACCTCCCCAGAGTCTACAAGGATGGGTTGGTGTTCTTTTGACCACCCTTGAGTCTGGGGGGATGGGTCAGTATGCTTGTGACCTCCCTTGAGTGTGAAAGGATTGGTTGATGTCGATGATGGACCTTTTTTGAGAGGATTGGATCATAAAAGTGACATCCCGTGTGGAGTTAGGTCATGGGATGACATGAGGCACTACTGGAAATCTGACCTTTCCCAACGCTTCTATACCAACAGTTCATAAAAACCGTTGGTATAGGTTCCCTTTCCCAACGGTTTGGCCAAACCGTTGGGAAATCCCACTTTGAGGCCACCTTTCCCAACGGTTTGGGCAAACCGTTGGGAAAGCCCACATTGTGGGGACCTTTCCCAACGGTTTTGGCAAACCGTTGGGAATGGTATACCCTTTCCCAACGGTTTTGGCAAACCGTTGGGAATGGTATACCCTTTCCCAACGTTTTTGGCCAAACCGTTGGGAAAACCCACATTGTGGGGACCTTTCCCAACGGTTTTGACAACCGTTGGTATAGATCCTTTGATTTTTTATCATTTCTTCTTACCCAGAACATTATATAAATCAAAATTTAATATAATTATGAGAATACATATATATATTTATGTAATTATATACACAAAAGTCATGTTAGGTTAGTGGTTAAGTCGTTCAATAATAAACTAGGGGTTTTGGGATCAAATCCCAGCGAATGTTTTTTTTTGAAATACATATACCAACGGTTCCACAACCGTTGGTAAAGATTTTCATATTAATTATACCAACGGTTTCCAAAACCGTTGGGATAGGTCTATACCAACGGTTTTGGGAAAACCGTTGGTATAGACCTATCCCAACGGCTTACTTGGCCACGGTTCTCCAAACCGTTGGTATATGTTAGTTTTCCAGTAGTGAGGTGAGACCGATGGACCCTGCCTTGAGTGATTAAGTAGTGGGTCATGATGTGAACGTATGACCGTACCTAATTCCTATGGGTAACAGGTCGAGGTTTAGATGCTACAAAACTCTTAGTCTTTGGGTATATGTTGATCATTAGTATTATGGCACAAGATCACGCAACATGGTGGATTCTAGTATAGAACTAATGTAAGTATGATTGGGTGTCATAGTGACCTTGTTAGAACACGATGACCTGACATTGAAGGAGTTGTGGTGGCCAAGTTAGAACACAATAGACATCATAGAAGCATGACATGTTTACTTGTTTCCTCATGCATACATGTATATGATGGAATATACTAAGAGCACTTGGTGAGACCCTACTAAGATGTATTTCTCACACCCTCCATAGACACCTCAATGTAGGTGTAAACCTTATGTCTTCTTTTAGGTTCATCATAGGATGTGCAGTGGATCGAGCAGGTGTAGCTCAAGGGTATCAGGAGACAGGGTGTGTGAGGCCTAGGGATGGCAGTAGGGCTGGTGTGCATGCATTGTATTTTTGGTTTGTTTTGTATTTGGTATCGGCCCAGTTGACAATCAATGTATGTTTGATTGTATGACTTCCACATGGCTTTCATTACAACATTATGTTTTTCTATTTGAGCATACTCTAATGTTTATGTTGTGTATGATTTTGTTTATTTTTCCACGGTTTCATGACTCTCATTTAGTAGAAAAGTCACTCCATTGTATAGATTAGGCACTCACTGCTAGTCGACAGCTTTTGGTGTGCCAAGAGGTGTGCCTGAGGTTATGTAGTAACCTCAGTCCAGGACTGACGAGTAGCCCAGGGAAGGGCGTTACAAAAATATTAAATATATAATTAAAAAAATTATTAAAAATAATTATATTAACTATTTAAATTACATAAAAATAAAAAAATATTATAAATATATAATATAAAATTCAATTATATTAAAAATATTAAAACTTTGTAAATAAATATGAATAAATATTGGTCCTATAAATTAAAAACATATTGAAAATATTTAAACCTAATGAATAAATATTGAAAAATGAATAAATTCGAAAAATATTAAAAATTAATATATATTAAAAATGAATAAATTACAAAAATAATAATAATAAATGTTAAATAAAAGTAAATAAATTAGAAAAATATTAAAAATTAGTAAAAAAATAATTATGTTAAAATATTATGATACATGTTTTAATATTATAAAAAATATTTTTTTAATAAATGTATCGATGAATATATTAATTATAAGTAATAATATTATTGTTTATATTATGAAATAAATTTTTAATAAATATATCATTAATATAAATGTATAAATAGTAATATTATGTATATTTTATTTTCATGATATATCAATAATTATAATAATTATAATAATTGTATTTAAATATATTAAAAAAAGTTATATAGATATATATTATTTTTTCTAACTATAGATATATGTATTGTATTGATTATGTATAAAAATATAATTAATTATTGACTTTTAAAATTCATAATTATAATTTAAAATATTATTATTAATTAAATTTATAAATATTAAAAAAATAGATATACATTATTAATTAGTGAAAATGCTATAATTATAATAAGTTTATTTTATAACTAAAATTCATTTAAATATTTGAAGTTACATTTTTTCAATTACTTGTATATATACACATGTATATATATACACACACACAAAGATTCATAAAAGATATATCAAGTGGGTATAAACCCCTTGCAAGATGGGATGGGTTGTCATTTGCTAACATACCCTAACTCATTTAAGATATGACGGGAAGCACCATCCTCTTCATCTAATTAATATTATTATTTGTTTGTACCTGTTAATTATAATATGGACGTGATTAATGTACATATAATTAAAAATATGCATGTGTGTGTGTGTGTGTTAAACGGACTGGGTCAAGGCCCCTTTATGAAAGAAAAAAAACAAAATCTCGGAAGGATGGGGTCAAACGATGAAATCATGCCCTCAATCCCAAGATCAGGAAAACAGTACAACACAAGGTCTGTAATTGAAGCTAAAAACCATAAAAAAGTTAGCCAAGATTGTTCTATCCTTTCTCAGAAAAACCTGTAAGGTCTTGTTAATAAATTATTTCACTTTATTTGAATCAAAGATTCAAATCCTAATTGCATCATCCACAAATTGCATCGCAAGTCATAATAGTTGTATATAAGATCATTATGAAACATTTTCGAGTCTATCGGATTTTTTGAAATCCACACAGACACAACCCTTTAAAAAAGAACCACTTCTTGTGCCTAACTTAAGAACCATGAAACTAGGAATGATTTCTAGGTATATAAACATGAAACTAATATTTGTGATGTATAGGATCTGAGTCCGGTGGCTCCAGACCATATTTCATAACTCATCAAGAGGTACCAACACAAATGCACAAAAACACAAAAATAAATATGGAGAACTGAACACCCAAAGACTTCAATAGCCTTCATGTTTTCATGTCTCTCATATATCCATGCATGAATTACACCCAACCATAGAATGAAAAAACTTCTAAGACCGAGTCCGGGATCAATGACTCATGTTGTGATTGGTCCCACGAACCCCCCCCCCACGAACCATGAAGGAATTAGCCTCTCCTCCAAGTATTGGATTGTTTCCACTATTTTATTGGTCATCTGAATCTACCTCAATGGGAAAATTTTCCATATTGGAAGCCTGCACAACCAACATGGAAGTGACATGATTTTCTGGAGCTAAATGTTTTCTTTGAATATCAGAATATGGATCAAGAAAATCAAATGATTTGTAAGTAGAGACTTGACATCTCACATATCTTTCAATAAGTTAATCAATGTCATCAAGTCTCATTGAAGTGGCCCAAGTTGAGGAAGAATGGGTACCCATCTTCTATCAATATATCAACCCATTTTAAAATCATTTGAATGATTAAAAGATTGATCATTCAAAGAAACAAACTTGATTCTGCTCCAACCCTGATGAAAGCTATCTTTCTTCACCAAAATAGTAGGAACTTCTATAAAAACAGACATTCCTTGAGTTTGGTTGTCAATAATCATGTGATGGGATGTGTCATTAAAGACCTAATGCACTTATTGATTCCCAGTATAAATAGATTCCCCAACTACTTCCATATCAGTGGACATGCACTTGTCCTGAGTCTTCCTAGGACTAATCACATTTAAAAATATATAAATATGCATAAATAAATCAAATTATTCTGAATGCCTTTTAACAGATCTATTTTAGTGTTAATAAAATCTATTATTTATCAATAATCAAAAGGTAAAGCTCGTACTATTATCAACACTTAAAAAATACTGATAAATGTAACCTTTAATCGGTGCCTTTTTAGCACTCATAAAAGGTATCCATTATGAGCACTTCTAATTAGTTTTGATATAAGTAAACCTCTATTGGTGATTTTAACCAATGTTGATAAAATCCAGAGCTGATAAGACATAAATATGAAGTAGTGAAATTAATTTTATATAAATATTTAAATAAAAATGAACTATATATATTTAACGGTTATGTGGTTATTAATGTTTGAAATTTGATATATGATCTACGTTCGAGCCATTTCACCTGTGATATTTCATATGTTTTTTCCAATTCTTTTATGAGTTATTGATTTAATTAAAATATTAAATTTCCGAAGAAAAAAATGGATGTGTTCACATTGTTGGAAAAAGTAATGTGATATATATTAAAGTGAAAAATTTGATAGTTGTGAGTCACCCATACATGTATTTTTATTTAAAATGAATTCCAAAGGCTCGTGGGCTAGCCTGTGACCATGCGCATTTGCTATCCCATATACAGGATTGTTTTGAAATGTTTATTGAGTCTAGTTTTTTAAATGGGAAACAAAATTTAATGTACATCTGCTGCCATATCTGTGAGATTTATGAGCAGGCCCGGGAGCTCAGGCTCCATTGGCATGTCTAATTGGGGCTAGTCATTTTTTTAAAATAATCTTTGATTTTAAACATTGATATATTTAATAATAATATAGCAATAATAATATATTCAAAAAAATAAAAATATTGTCTTGATTTTTATATATGAGAGTATATTAACCAACGACATCTAATAGGCATGTATTTGGGAGAAATAAATAATGTGTCATGAGCAAATGTCTGGATTCTTGATCCATTATGCATAATAAGTTTTCCGTCATTTTCTCCAAACCAAATGTATCGAGATATTATTTACATAAATGGTGGGTTTATAAAAAAATACAAATAAAACTATTTATGAGCATTGTTATGGTAATTATTTTATAATGGTAATTAGGATATGATTAAAAAAAGTTAATCATTCATTATGATTATTCACAATGGAAATTAAAAAATTTAAATCATTTAATTGGTTTAATAATATTGGTAATAATTGAAGAACATTTTTTTGATTACTTAATGACCATAATTGTATAGAATTATTACTACCGAATTCCATAACAAACGATACAAAAAAGGTGAAAATAAACATTAATTTCATCCTTAATGTTCATGATTGTATATATTGTTGTGAAAAAAAACTATTATTTTAAAATATTTATCAAATCCTTTTATAAATATATTTATGTTGATTTTATTTTGAGGTAATTAGATGTTGTATTTATAAATGAATTCTAAATTCAAAACCAATTAAATCATTTATTTTCAATCCATTATTAATAATAAAATTAATTTGTTTTATATTTACAAATTAATTTTAAATTTTTAAATTATTAAATAATTTTTTAATGTAGTCATATAAGTATTTCGATATATAATAAAATTTAATTATTAAAATTCCAATGAGCCCGTACTTGAGGGGTAACATCTCCTACTTATCATCTAAGATACCCAGGTTCAAAATTGGGTGGAGGTGAATTTCTATTACTGTAGCATTACTGTGACAGTATTGTAGCAGTTGGAACTATTCACTCGATTTGGGCCTTTGAGCCACCAGTTTGGGCCTATGGGTCTCAGGGCCTTCAGGTCATCAAATGTGTTCGGTCCTGAGGGCCTTCGGGCCATATAGACCATGGAGTAGCTCAGTTCACACATATCATTCCCCATAAGATGATAAAATCAAAGAGTAGCAATCACCAGAGCAGAGCTAACTGTATTGAAAGAATGAGAGGGTACGGAAACTGCCATCGGGACCAGCCACCGTGCAACTTTGCATGGGGAAATAGTAGACGACTGGTAATGCAAGGTGGTGAGTCAGTATATCAATGATTCAGAAGCTGGGGAGGGTCAGTTCTAGTGGGTTGGGCCTATGGGTCATGTAATGGGCATAGTTTACCTCTGGGCCCTTGGGTCATATAATTGGACTTTTGGTCATGTTGGGCCTCAGTACTTGGGCCAACGGATCATGTAAGGGTTCCTCTTGAACCCATAAAAGGAATATTATCCACAATAAAAATAAAAAAGAAGATTGTTGGGCCATTCAAATGTCAGACCAATTTTAATTTCCTAATCTGGTTAGCACAATCTGATTATATTTCTCCATTCTGATTGCAGAATTTGATCTAGATAATGACTTGAATACAATGGATATTGGCCAACTTTAAGAAACAAGAAAAACTCTTTGAATTTCATGCTCCCCCTTTTCATCACATCCATCTTTTTTCTTCATCTCTTATCTTAACCCACTTGAAAAGTAAACAAATTAATTCAACCACTTTGAAATGGTTGACAATATTTTTTATCACATTATTTTCTTTTATATTCATTCATAGGTCCCAAAAAATTCTTTCTCTGAATATGATGGAATACTAAGTCTGATTAGTAGATTATTTCTTCTTCCAAAATGATACCAATTGGAAAAAATATTTCTCCTTTTCCTATAAACTTCATTCTATAAATTTTTGTTTCTTTTGGATTTGGTCTGACTAAAAACAACACATTCGGTTTTTCACATTTTCCAAAAATGTTCTCGACCTTTATATATCTTACAAACTCATTATGATGATCATTTTTCTTCTTTTAGGACACATGAATTTTTTCATTGAATGTGATAACGATCAAATGCTACAATTCCTTTCTTTCTTTTAGCAAGATTTTTCTTTCCACCCTAGCCTTAATACGATCTCCAGAACCCATTTTTTTGCATCCAAATCTGATCAACCTGAATATGATTGCAAGCATCTCTTTCACTCCCCCTTTATTTAATCAGGCATTCATCAAAAATTTACCACTAAATTATGATTTATTATAATTCCAAAATATTAAAGCATCATCACCTTTATATTATCATAGTCACGCACACTCTGATTCTATTTCAATACAATCACTTCTTCCATACCGGATCAAGAGTGAATCTGATGACCATTTACTTCCTATAATAAGAATTCTCAATACAATTGAATTTTTCATTTTGGATTTAGTGTGAATGGAATGAGACTTTTCCTCTAGCCATATTAACAAGAATATGATGGCCATTTTCAAGCATTATGAGTTTGATTATTTTGAATATGATGGTTAGTATAAATTTCACCAAAATACAAAGTGAGGTGAATTAATTTTAAACTTTTCTTAACAACAAAAAAAATACTTGAATCGCCTTCATCATAATCTTGGTCCTAACAATCTCCCACTTTATATTTTGTTCTCAACCAAGTTTCATAAATCACTGAACTTTTCCACATCAATCAATGGATTACTTATCAAAAATTCTAAGCTTGCATAAGCTAACTCGTTGTAGAAAATAAGAATTATTAACACCAAATCCATGTTATCCAAGAGTAGTGATTATAAAAAACATCTTATATTCTCTTCCTTAACTCTTCAACCATGACTTTTCCATACTTACTCAACATTACTCGAATAAAAAATGAACTCCTACAACTACTCCAACAAATATTTAGAATATGTCACACACAATATAATGATGAATTCACACTTACCCACAACTCCATAATTTTTACATTCCTTATAAGGATAGATTTATGAAACAATTAAATTCCCCTCCCCAATTGAAAACACTATAAAAATGTCATATGAGAGAGGGGATAGTAACACATACCTTAACCTTGATGATCAAGAGGTTAGATGTTCATGGTCAACCTTAATTTAGAAGGGGATTCCTTTAGTAATGGTTTTGTGAAAATTTCATCAACTTGTTCCGATATAGGAACATATTCCAGCTTTAATTCATTCTTATCCACATAATCTTTGATGAAATCATATTTTATATCAATATGTTTTGAACAAGAATTTTGAAGAGGATTCCTGTTGACATTGATTGTACTTTTATTATAACAACCCAAGATCAAGCGTAACTTCACTTCAATAAGTAAATCTTCTAATTGAGTTTTCATCAGCATAAGTTGAGTCGCAGCATGAGTAGCAGAAAAATAATCAGCTTCAACTATACTAAGAGTTACTAAATTCTGTTTTGTTGAATGGAAACAAACACAAATATTTTTCAGAAAGAATACGGCACCATATATGGATCTTCTATCATCAACATTTCCTACCCAATCATCATCTGAATAACCAGAAAAATCAATACTTTCTGAGCTGTCATATTTGATTCGGAAATTCATTGTCCCTTTAATGTATCTGAGAACTCTTTTTTCAGAAATTCTATGTGATTATTTTGAAGCACTCTGAAATATTTCACATAAGGTAACAACATAAACAATGTCAGGTCTTGAGGCTGTCAAATATAACAAACTTCTAATCATCTTCAAAAATTCTTTCTGATCAACTCCTTTTCATTCTCCATCTTTACTGAACCTTGTTCCCACTATTATCGGTGTAGAAATAGGTTTTTATTTTTCCATGTTGAGCCTCTTAAGAAGTTTCTTAGCATTCTTTTATTGACAATGAAAATTGTGTTTCTACCTTTGTAAAATTTTTAAACCAAAAAAATATTTCATTTCTCCTAGAATGGAAATATCAAATACCTTTTCATTTCTTTAGAAAATCTTTCATAGCTCCTTTAAACATTCCAAAAAACGAAAATTCCATCAATATAAACAATTATGATGAGAGAATACTCTTGACTTTATCTGATGTAAATATTGATACCAACTCTTCCTTTCTTGAAACTCATCTTCCTTAACCAAGTGTCTGATTTGGAATACCATGCCCTTCGAGCTTTTTTTATCTCATAAAAATCCTTTTTCAATCTATATACATAACTTTCATCTTTCCAAATAACAAATCTATAGGTTTCTTCAATGTAAACTTCACCATCTAGATCACCATTCAAGAATGCGGATTTGACATCCATTTGAAAGATCTTGTAGTCTCTTTGTGCAGCAATAGCAAGAACGATCTTGATTGTTTATAACCATTCCACCAAAGAAAAGGTTTCATCAATATTAATAACTTTAATATATTAATACCCTTTACAAACCAATATTTCTTTGTTTCTTATCAATTCACCTTATTCATTCATCTTGTTCCAGAAAACGAACTTTGTGCCAATAATGATTTTGTTTTCTGGTTTGGGTACAATTTCCCATGTATAATTCTTTTCAATCTGATCCAATTATTTATCCATGGAATGAACCCATTCTGGGTACTCAAAATCTTCTTTTAAACAATTAAAATCCTCTTTTTACTATAAATAAGTATGTGTAATATAATTTTTTGTTCTTCATGTTTGAACCATCTAATATTGATCACTAATTATATTTTGACATTCCACTTGTTTTCTTAGCCTCATATGATATTTTCATGTATATCTTCCTAATCACTAGAAATAGCTGAGTCTGATTCATCTTCTTGTGTAGGATTATAATTTTCTATGTCCTTATCAGATTATTTTTTTAAAACTTTACTTATCCTGCTCATCTTCCTTATCTTCCCGAATACATTTTTTCGAAGATATTTCAATTACATTCACATTAACTGAATCAACAATTTTTCTTATTTCTTTGTTGAAACATCAATATCCTAATCCTTTGGATCATAGATAAGAAATATTACACATTCGCCTTTTTTCTCAATCTATCTATAGTTTCCACCATTTATTTTTATAATTCCTAGACTGTTGAAAACTCTAAAGTGTTTCAAACTTGGATTTTTTTCCATAAAACAATTCATATAGAGTCATATCCGATCTTAACTTATAGAAACAATGGTTTTGAATATCAACATTAGTGATCATGTCTTGCCTCCAAAATTAGTGAGAAAGATCATGTTCAAGTAACATATTTCTTCCCATTTCCACATAGCTTCTATTATTTCTTTCAGAAGATCCATTTGGTTATGGAGTATATAGGGAACTATACTAATGCCAACTTCCATGCTTATTTAGGTAAATTTAAAATTCTTCACTTCTATATTCACTTCCATTGTAAGTTCTCAACTTCTTCACAGAATACTCACATTCCTTTTCAACTTTCCCTTAGAAACCTTTTAACATTTTCAAAGCATCTAACTTATGTTCATTATACATAAAATAGGTAATGCGAGTAAAATCATCAATGAATGTGATGAATTATTTATCTTTATTTTTTTATTTTTTTATCATCATCTCACAAATATTATAATGGATCATCTCTAGGGGTTCTTTTGAACAAATCTCAACTTTCTTTTGCACTGAATTTGTAATCTTTCTTATCTGGAAAATAGTGCATCACCAATCTCTTCTTCTTGGAAAATCAAGAATATCTCAGAAACTATCTTAGTTTGATAGTTTTCTTATGTTTCATTGAAACATGTGTCATGTACTTTTATTCCACAGTTGATTCTATTTCACCATACTCATGTAACAAGAGTTTTGTATTTCGCCAACCTGAAATAGGTTTCATTTTGTATGTTTCCCACTTGTAACAATCATTCCACATTCTTCACTTTTTACAACAAATCTGTCTTTTCTAAAAATAACATTGTTACCCTCATCACAGAACTGTGAAACACTTATCAATTTCTATTCCATCCCATCAACATAAAAGGTTTTATTGGATTTCATCTTTTATTTCCCAATAATGACTTATCTGACACCTTTGATTTTTAATGATTCATCATTACCAAATGTTACTTTTCCTTATTTAAATTCTTTCACATTCTTCTAAAATTTCAAATCTCCTTCCATATGATAAGAACACCCACTATCAAGAATCCATGGTCTTTTTCCTTTTGAAGCTTTCAAATTGATTTCAACAATAAGATATTTTTATTCTTCTTTTTCTTTCTTCAATTTCAGCACCTGAGAATTGTTAAGAAACTTTTGTTGTGATGGAAACAAAACAAGACATCATTTTGTAAGGTGTAAAATTTGTTAACATTTTTCAAAAATAGTTTCAAAAGGTTGGAACCTATTTTCAATTCTTATTCAACCTTTCTTAGGTTTCTTCAAAACAACCTACCCAAACTTCTTCTTTTGATGGAATTGACTCCCCCTAAACATTTTCCTTTCATAACCTATAGAATAATAGTAATTTGTTTGGTTAAACCAAAACATATTTTCTGTATGTCTAATTCTTCCATAATACCATCAATGTCCATAAAAAGAACATTTTCCTCTGAGACTTTCATATTGATCAGAATTGTAAATACGCTTCTCAGTAATCATATTATCTTTCTTTTCTGATCTACCAACCTTTGTTTTATCAATCAGAGTCTTATTTTTCTCTTCACATTTATCATATTTAGAAGTATTAAGAATATTTGAAAATTCAGATAATTTTGAACCTTCTGAAAATACTTAATAAAATCTATTTGTGACGGGGTCCCATCACCAACAGCCCCATCGCAAATACTTAATAAAATAAAAAAAATAATATAATTACAATTTATTACTATTTATTACTATTTACTACTATTTATTACTATTTGTCACTATTTGTTACTATTTATTACTATTTATTACTATTTATTACTATTTATTTCTATATTATGACCATTTTATTACTATTTTATTACTATTTTAATTATTACTATTTATTACTAATTATTACTATTTATTACTAATTATTACTAATTATAAATAATTATTACTAATTATTACTAATTATTACAAATTATTACAAATTATTACTATTTATTAGTATTTATTACTATTTATTAGTATTTATTAGTATTTATTGCAATTTATTACTATTTATTACTATTTATTACTATTTATTACTATTTATTACTATTTATTACTATTTATTACTAGTTATTACTATTTATTAATATTTATGGCTATTTCTGAGTATTTATTAGTATTTATTACTATTTATTACTATTTATTAAAATTTATTAGTATTTATTAGTATGTATTACTAATTATTAGTATTTATTATTATTTATTACTATTTATTAGTATTTATTACTAATTATTAGTATTTATTACTAATTATTACTAATTAAAAATATTTATTACTAATTGTAAATATTTATTAGTATTTTTTCTAATTATTAATATTTACTTCTAATTATTACTAATTAGTGTTAATTACTATTAATTACTACAAAATACAGCTACTAATTACTAATTACTGCTAATTATTTATATACATTACTAATTATTGTTAATAATTATTAATTATTTCTAATTACTAAGAATTAGTACTAATAATTTTATTTTATTATTACAAATGAATACTGATGGCAAACCAATTTAAATGTAACTTAATTACAACTAATCATCAATAATTAAAATTAATATGAATAAATGATATTAATACTAAATTAAATAAAACATAAATACCTTTAAACTTTATCTCTTATAATTGTAGACGGCTTCACAACTTCTTTATAAAAAAAACTAACTCAAAAATTTTCACTCAAAAATTAGAGTTTAGAGAAGCAGAGAAAGAAGGAATTCAGGAGGAGAGAAGAAAAAATGGATGGGGTATATATAGGTTAGATTAGTTGCAACGGGACTATTTGCAACGGGCTTCCCATCGCTAATAGTACTTTTTTGCGATGGGCCCGGTCGCAAATAACTTCGTCAACATTAATTATGGTCGGCGGTTAAAAGATTATTTTCAACGGGGCCCATCGTAAACGGTAACCTGCCAACACACTATTTGTGACGGGACAACATCTCGTCACAAATAGTTTTTTACTGCCGCCGGTTATTTGCAACGGGACCCTCACAAAAACCCTTTGAGGTTCGAACTAGTGGCGACGGAGGATCCCCCATCGCAACTAGTTCTTACCATCTCCCAATATTAGTGAAGGGTGGTGCCAACCCGTTGCAAATACCCTTTCACGTGGATTGGTGCAGTTTTCCCACTAAACCGCACAAACCTTTTTGTGGCGGGGTGCCTATTCTCGTCGCAAATAAGTGCTTATTTGCGATGGGGAAATCAACCCGTCGTAAATAACCTCTTAGACAGATTATTTTCAATGGGATTTAATCTCGTCACAAATAACCCGTCGTAACTAACGGTTTTCCCGTAGTGATGGTTTATTATTGTATGGATGTGAGTAATGTACATATAATTATAAATAGGTGTGTGTGTTTGTGTGTGTGTAACAGATTGAGTCAAAGCCCCTTTATGAAATAAAAGAAAACCAAATCCAAGAAGGATGGGGTCAAACAATGAAATCATGCCCTCAATCCCAAGAGCAGGAAAACATTACAACACAAGGTCTTGAATTGAAGCTAAAAACCCATAAAAAGTGACCCAAGATTGTTCTAACATTTCTCGGACTAACCTGAAAGGTCTTGTTAATAAATAATTTCACCATATTTGTATCAAAGATAACAATCTTAATTGCATCATCCAAAAATTTCATTGCGAGTAATAATAGTTTTATATAGGATCATTGAGAAACATTTTTGAGTCTATCAGATTTTTTGAAATCCACACAAAGACAACCCTTTATAAAAGAACCACTTCTAGTGTCTAACATAAGCACTACGCAACTAGAAAATATTTCCAGGTACATAATAATGAAACTAATATTTGTGATGTATAGGATCTGAGTCTGGTGGATCCAGACCAAATTTCATAACTCAGTAGGAGGTACCAACACAAATCCACAAAAACACCAAAACAAATATGGAGAACTGAACACCCAAAGACTTCAATTGCCTTCATGTTTTCATGTCTCTTGTATATCCCTGCAATCTTTACACCCAACCAGAGAAAGGAAAACTCCTAATACTGAGTCTGGTATCAATGACTCATGTTGTGATTGGTCCCATGACCCCCCCCCCCCCAGAACCATGAGGGCATTAGCCTCTCATCCTGGTTTTGGCATGTTTCCACTATTTTCTTAGCCATCTGAATCTACCTCAATGGGAGCATCCTCTACATTGGATTCCCGCACAACCAACATGGAAGTGACATGATTTTAAGGAGCTAAACGTTTTCTTTGAATATTATAATATGGATCAAGAAAATCAAATGATTTGTATGTACATACTCGACATCTCCCATATCCTTCAATAAGTTGATCAATGTCATCATGTCTCATTGAAGTGGCCCAAGATGAGGAAGAATCAATACCCCTCTTTCTAGAAATAGAGGAACCCATTTTAAAAGCATTTTAATGACTAAAAGATTGATCATTCAAAGCAACGAACTTTATTTTTCATCCACACTGATGAAAACTACCTTTCTTCACCAAAATAGTAGGACCTTCCATAAAAACAGACATTCCTTGAGTGTTTTTCTCAATCGTCATGTGTTGGGATGTTTTATTAAAGACTTGATGCACTTATTAATTCCCAATATAAATTGATTCTACAACTACTTCCCTATCAGTGGACATGCATTTTTTCTGAGTCCTCCTAGGACTGATCACATTTAAAAATATATAAATATGCAGAAATAAATCCAATTATTCTGAATGCCTTTTAACAGCTCTATTTCAGTGATAATAATATCCATTCATTATCAATTATCAAAAGGTAAAGCTCATAATTTTATCAACACTAAAAAATACTGAAAATTATAACCTTTAATCGGCGCTTTTTTAGTGCTCATAAAATGTTTCCATTATTAGCACTTCTAATTAGTGTTGATATAAGTAAACCTCTATCGAAGATTTTAACTTGTATTGATAAAATCCACAACTAATAAAATATAAATATGTTGTTGTGAAATTAATTTTATAAACGTATTTAAATAAAAAAGAAACTATATAGATTTAATGGTTATGTGGTTATTAATGTTTTAATTTTGATATATTCCCTATGTTTGAGCCATGTCACCTGTGATATTTCGTATGTTTTTCCCACCTCTTTTATTAGTTATTGATTTAATTAAAAATTAAAATATCCAAAGGAAAAAATGGATGTGTTCACATTTTTGGAATAAGTAATGTGATATATATTAATGTGAAAAAAGTAATTGTATTGAGTCACCCACACATGGATTTTTTTTTAAAAAATGAAGTCCAATGGCTCGTGGGATAGCCAGTGACCATTTGTTTTTGCTCTCACATATATATAATTGTTTTGAAATGTTGATTTTTCCAGGTTTTTTAAATGGAAATAAAAATTTAAAGTGCATATGGCGCCATATCTATGGGATTTAAGAGCATGCTTGGGAGCTCAGGCTCCCTTGGCATGTCTAATTGGGGCCATTCTTATTTTTTAAAATAATCATTAATTTTAAACATTGATATATTTAATTATAATATATCAATAATAATATATAAAAAAATAAAAAACTTGTCTAGATTTTTATATATGGGAGTATATTAACCAAAGACATCCAATATGCTTGGATTTGGGAGAAATAAATAATGTGTCACGAGCAAATTTCTGGCATCTAGATCCATTATGCACAATATGTTTTTTGACATTTTCTCTAAGAAAATGTATCGAGATATTATTTTCATAAATTGTGTGCTTATAAAAAATACAAATAAAACTATTTTTGAGCATTGTTATGGTAATTTTTTTATAATGGTGATTATGATATGATTAAAAAATGTTAATCATTCATTGTGATTATTCACAATGGAAATTAAATAATTTAAATCATTTAATGGGTTTAATAATAATGGTAATAGATGAATGGAATTTTATGATTACTTAATGATCATAATTGTATAGCATTGGTACTAACGTAAGTGCAGCACAAACGCTATAAAAAAGGTGAAAATAAACATTAATTACATCATTAATGTTCATGATTGTATAAAATGTTTTGAAAAAAACTGTTATTTTAAAATATTTATCAAATCCTTTTATAAATATATATTTTTTTTGAGGTAATTAGATTTTTTATTTATAAATTAATTCTTAATTCAAAACCAAATAAATAATTTATTATCAATCCATTAATAATATTAAAATTCTTTCGTTTTATATTTACAAATTAATTTAAAATTTTAAAATTTTAAATAAATTTTTAATGTAGTTAAACAAGTATTTCGATATATAATAAAGTTTAATTAATAAAATTCCAATGAGCCCGTACCCGAGTGGTAAGGGATCCTGCTTGGCATCCAAGAGCACGAAGTTCGAAACCGGGTGGAGGTGAATTTATGGGCACTGTAGCTGTACTGTGATAGTATTGTAGCTATTGGAACTATTCACTCGATTTGGGACTTTGGGCCACCGGTTTGAGCCTATGGGTCTCAGGGCATTCATGCCATCAAAGGCCTTCTGGCCATAGAGACCATGGAGTAGCTCAGTTCACACAGAGTATGCCCCAAAAGATGATCAAATCAAAGAGTAGTAATCACCAGAGCATAGCTAACTATATTGGAAGAATGATAGGGTATGGAAACTGCCATCGGGACCAGCCATCGAGCAGCTTTGCATGGGGAAATGGTATCCGATCAGTAATGCAAGGTGGTGAGTTAGGCGATCAATGATGTAGAACCTAGGGAGAGGCAGTTCTAGTGGGTTGGGCCTACGGGTCATGTAATGGGCATAGTTTACCTCTGGGCCTTCGGGTCATGTAATTGGCCTTCAGGTCGTGTTGGGCATTGGGCCTTGGGCCTACGGATCATGTAAGGGTTCCTCTTGAACCCGTAAAAGGGATATTATCCATAGTAAAAATAAAAAAGAATACATTTGGGCCATTCAAAAAAACTAATAAAATGTGCATAAAAATAAATAAATATATTTAAAAAATATTATAATTATCAAAATATTAAATAAATGATTTAAATTGTAGAAATTTGTTTTTATTTTGAAGTGAGAATTTATTATTAGCACAAACAAAATTCTTAAATTAATGGACTCTTTAGTAACTGTGAAATTATTTTACTAGATAGATACTTTCCAACAATGAGAGATAATATCTTTTCGGTTTAATGTGCATGTATATTTTCGGAATATGAATCAATTATTAATACATAACTTCCTTTAATTTAATAAGTGAAATCTTAACAAAATACTATAACATGGAAATAATATTTGAAAAAAAAAACAGATACAATAAAACATATATTTTCTTATATATTAAATTTCACAAAAAAAGAAGGAAATATATTAAACAGGAAAGAAACGTGACGAAGCAAGTAGAGAATCACGAGATCTATGACGAATAGTTGCAAAAAAATGAAGGATATTTATTAAAAACCTATAACATTTAAAATTTATTTTTAAAATTCACAAATTTTTTCTAAAAAATTTTAAACTTGAGTTATTTAAATTTTAAATTCTCTACTTATTTATTTTAAAAATAAAAAATAATTAAAATATTCAATGTATTTTAAAATATGGCAACATTATAATCAACTAATTTATTTTAATTATTCAAGGTGTTTACATTTAATTAATAAATTACTTATTTTTAATATTCAAATTAGTTTTTTACGTTTTTAATTCATGTTATTTTAAAATGAATAGATTTTTATGAAAAGAATAAATTTCATGAATATTTGAAAAAATTAAATAATAACTTTAATTAAATTATTAAATAATATGAATATTTTATTCAAGTTATTTTAAAAAAATGAATAGTTAAATTATATAAATAACTTGAAAATTGTAGAATAATTTGAATATTTTAGAATAATTTGAATTCTTAAAAGATTAGAATGTATTTTTAAGAAAACATTTAAATAAACAAGTTGATTAAAAAAAGATAACGTTTTATTCATATTTTATCTGAGTTGTTTATTAAAAAAAGAATATTTTGAGTAATTTAATATTTTTAGTGGATCTATTTTTCATGATTCTGTAAATATGGTTTGAGCCCATTATATATTCTAAATGATCTAAAATTTTCAGCGGATCTATTTTCAACCCCTCCGGTAAGATTTTAATCTAGTTTCTCATTGTATATAAAAACATGAAACCTTACCATACCATCCAAAATCGATATGCCATCTTCCTCTATTCGTGTGAGTTCCGGCCCCATTACTAACAAACTCTCTTATTCCTCAAAAAATGGTGAAAAAAATCCGCTCACTCAAAAATACTTTTCATGGCATGGGTTTCTGCTTCACTACTTTAATTAAATCAGAGATCCCTTGCCACGATACCAACTTAAATAACACCCTATCTCTGCTGTCAGTAACTCCCATAAGTGAGGAAGAGATCCCTTACCATGATACCAGCTTTAGCAACTCCATGCCTCCTCTACCAATAACTCCCATAAGTGAGAAAGAGATCCATTTCCATTATAGCATCATCAATAACTCTATGCCTCTACTGCCAGTAACTCCCATAAGTGAGGAATATATCTTTCCACGTAATTTGATTAAATTCACATTCTCAATCCTCAAGGAGGGCACCAGGAACATCAACCCCGACAGCATGCTGGGAAAGGGCAGGTTCGGCTTGGTGTTCAAGGGTTGGATCGATGATCACTCGCTCTCCCCCCACCCATAAACCCCGACTCTAGCACAACCATCATAGTCAAGAGGCTTAACCCTGAAAGTCAGCAGGTACACGAGGAGTGGCTGGTGAGTCATGTTTTGCAGCGACCAAATTTGTTAAATGGGTTATTTTAATTTTTTTAATTAAAAGGGTTTAGGTTATTTTTATTTTGGAATATGAGTTTGTTGAGTGCCAATTCATCTCGCGCTTTGATTGAATTCCTTCAGTTCCAAATGATTTGGAGTTTGAGGTTTTTTTTCTAAATACTCACACCACCCCTCCCTAAACCCCCTTATATATATGTGTATCTTATATATATTTATATAATTATAATTATAATTATAATAAATATATTTATAGTAAATATAATTACTAAAATAAATATAATAAATTTATAATTATATTTATAAAAATTGTATAATTAAAATAACTATATAATAATAATAAATATAATTATTATAATTATAATAATTATATAATTATAATAATTATAAAATTACAATAATTATATAATTATAAATATAATAATTATATAATTATAATAAATATAAAAATATATATATAATAAACGCATAATCTCAATTCTTTAGATTTATTTATATATAAATATTTATAACAATATGAATGTAAATATATTTATAAATATATAATTATTAAAATATGGTTGCATATATATTTAAATTTTTTTAAGTAAATATATATTTATAACAAATATATGATTATAAATATTTATAATCAATATATAATTATAATTATTCATTATAAATATATAATTATAATTATATTTAAAAATTTATTTATAATTATATAATTATAAATCTATATTTATATAGTAATAAGTTTTTAATTATAAATATATTTGAAATATTTTTAAAAATATAATAAATCCTTTTATTATATTTAATTATTTACGATATATTTAAAAATTAATATATGTTTATAAATATTTTAAATTTATTTATAAATAAATAAATATTTACCATTTAATATATTTAATATAATTATAATTATATTCATAAATATATATTTAAAAATCATTTTATGTGTATAAATATTTAAAATTTATTTATAAATAAATAGATATTTATAAATATATATTTATAAACATATTAATAGTTAAATAATTATGAATATTTATTAATAATTATATAATTTTAAATATATTTATATTTATATAATTATAAATATTTATTTATATAAAAACATGTATAATTATATAATAGTAAATATATTCATTAAATATATAATTATAAATCTACATTTATTAGTGAGTATCAAAAATTTCATTTAGATTGTAATTGTACTTTATAATTTATACGCTTATAAAGTCACATACATGACACATAATAATGTTGCAATTATGAGACTTTGAATTTTTTTTATTTGTCCAAGAAAAAAATTACTTATCACGGTAAATAGTTTTTTAATATATACAACACGAAATCTGAATAAATCAACGTTGATGCCCCCTGGTACCACAACATGGCGTCTGAACCTCACGCCCACTATGATTCCGACGTTCGTCTCACTCTGGTGTCGTAGATGGGGGTTCCTCCTTTTTTTAGTGATTCTGGTGCATCTTCATGGTTCTGCGTAGAGGATTGGAGAACAACACGTGTGGAGGATGGCCCAAAATCATATGTGCACCCATGTGGCCCCAGATCTCATAAAAATGGCAGAAATATGGGACATTGAAGAAGTCATCGTGGGAAGGAGAGGGGGCCACCACAACCTGTGTTACCACACCCAACTCGTAGTCCAAAGCAATCATTAGAGATGACATATGTGGAATATAAGAATCACATTGTTTTGAAAGATCATCAGTCAGTTGGGTAGGATGATCTCTTTGCAGTGCAACAACATCTGCAGGAGCTACTCTCAAACAACTATGTCATCGCCACTACCCCTCCTGATGTACTCGTCTATTTCTTCCAGCTAGCAGTGGAGGTGGCGGTACATCATCCTCAGCAGGCATAGAAGAGACATCATCATACACAAGAGCTTCAGTCAGAGGATATAGATCCAGATAAACCTGTCGCACCTCATCATAGAAACTATCATGTATGAACCGAAGATTATCGTTGAGATCCAACACATCTTGATGAACTACATCCCGCCTAATATATGCATCCTCCTGAAGATGTGTGATATGTGAATGATGAGAAATTTTTTCTGACTACAATTGAAATAAAACTCAAATTAATACAAAAGGTGAGTTAAAAAAATATAATAAATCTTAATAATTATATCAACTGCAGAATTTCAATCCCCTAACATGTAAGTTGCATGATGGTGTGTCATCATTACCATTCTGCTTAATCCCTCTGATTAGATAACTGATAGCATATTGTGGAATATTCGTATGGAAAGATACCATATTGGGCACGCGTGTCCCAAAGTCAATATAAGTTGCATGCATCTACCTCCAGTCCGTTGTCTGGATACCTATAAGCATAATCGAATATAACACAACATCCTGTCATGGTGCCATTGGGATATGCTATATATAACCAAACTAGCACATGAACTAGTCTAGCTAGTTCCACTCAATGATGTAGAAGTTGATGAGTGGCACCATTGTAGTAGGATCTCCAATCATAGTTGTGCAGTATGGTGGAACTGATGCATAGAAAAAACTCATATACGGAGTCCATGAATCTTGAAATATAAACTCAAAAAATAATGCATATATTAGAATGATAATGTTACTAAGATTACATTGAAATAACTTTAAAAGGTAATAACAAAATAAATTTGTCTATAAGAAAATAATGTTCAACTTACATTATCTGGCACTATGGCGTCAAATATCTATCAAAAATTAAGCACACTATGTCTCGGAGTATGTGCATACTTTTGAGACTAACTCCACCTGGTTATAAAAGAGTAATATATAGTGTGTTTATAAAAAACAATAACAACAGTACTAAAAAATTGAAAGTAATAAAATAAACATACCAGCGTCCCTAAGGATAGTCCCGAAATAGATCTAGTGCAAGTGGTATAATAAATCAAGGATCGATGCATAAAAAACACTCCTAGGCCCACATTTGTACCAAAACCATACAACCTGCAATATTTCATGAATTAGCATGACAACTGGTACAGATATATCTGTACATATGTGAAAATATAGTGGACCCACAACTGTATGTAGCCATCTGATCAAGATCCTCAAGTAATGGGAGGTACATCACGTGTACCAAAGTGGTGGTGTAGTCGATGCACAACATTACACCAATCAGTCTCAAAATATAGGCATGTGTGTGATGAATAAGTATCTCCTCACCTGCATCATTAGGAATGACAGAGAAATGCTCATCAAGCCACCCCATGCACAAGCGCGAACCCTAGAGGACACCTCATACACCGAAGACGTCAATGCCTAGTAGATGTTGTATGACTGCAGACCAGTTTCCACTAGTGGTACCCATAACATCTTATCTGTGGATGGGTAAACCGAGCATGTAGGCGACATCCTCTAATGTAATCTTCATCTCCCCCCATGGGGGATGAAATGTGTGTGTCTTTGTCCACCATCTCTCAACCAATACAGCAATCAAATGGTGATCAATGGTCTTAAAGTCATACATAGATACTCCATAAAACCCATCACATATGAGTTCTGGAAAAAAAGCTGCTGGGGGTGAATCATGATGAAAACGATGTGATCTCCGAATAGCAATAAGTCAAATAGGTTGATGCGCTAACACATCACGGAACACGTGCATCTCCTGGATAGATAACAGAGGCTGATCCATCTGAATGTACAAATATTAAAACATTAATCTCATGTAATATATTACATTTATCATGTAAGGTATAAAATTTACCTTGTAATGTATGAAATAATCATAAAATGGTTTGCTATTAGAGCCATTACCCAATCTAATATGAACTGAATTGGTACTGTATGACCATTTCGAAGATACTAATCTGCCTAATGGATGTAGCTTCCCTTTATGGATATAAAAAAACATCCAATAATATTCGATATGATCCTAGTATAGAACTATCCAATCCATACATAGAATTAAATCGAATACTATTTAAAGAGTTCCTATTTGATTCAGCCATTACCTTAATAAATACCTTCATATAATACCTCACAAAAATTGAAAAGAATTATTTTATGTATAACACTAACCATACTGGTATTAAGGTGTTAATTAATTAAGGATTTTTAAAGAAGAGTAATCATTTTTAATTGAGCATTTCTATGTTGATTATTTTTCCACATCCGTCAAATATTGTTTATCCATGATAAATTAATAAATATAATATCATACATATAATGTGATGTTATTATGTTATTTTTACTACCAATATCCATTTCCACTTCTATCAAAGGGGAAAAGAACCAGTCATTCATGTGTACGACAGACCACCGCCTCACAAATGAATGTAATTGTCTTCCATCACTTTATCACATGAAATTTTATAAATATGGAATAAAATTTCATATATTATTTTAATGAAAAAATTATAACTATAAAATCTAGTATATAAATTAAATTATTACCTTTACATGAATAAGAAATTGAAAATGTAGTTTGTACGTACATGTGAATTATCACCTCCACAAAGCGATGTGAATCATTTTTCACCATCACAAAACATGAATGATATATTAAGTATATTTATATTACTAATATTATATTAATAATAATATTATAATTATCTAAATATAATATAATACTTACCTTATTTCCGTAATGGTCTCTTATAAATAGAAACATTACCCAGGAGTACGTACGGCCTACCTTCTCCATTATTGTAACATAGTTCATTTTTTATAATCATAAAAAATGGATGGATTTAAAGGTATTATTAGTGCATAAAAATAAATATTATTTCATGAATATCATCCTTTATATAAAGGAAAAACTACCAATTTGACTATATATATCATATCATATTCATATTGGACTCAAGTACCGAATATCATCAAAAAGTATGACATGAAATTAAATAATTAAGTAATTGTTGTATCATTTTAATAAGTGGAGTAAATGGAATAAAATTCTTAAAAAATATTCTATATAAATAAATAATAAACATAATTGTGTATTTTGTAAGGTAGATTACATACATGAAAAACCACACTTGAGGTAAGGAACTCTTTAACTAAAAAATTATTATACTTGTTTTGAAGACTTATTCTTCTAAGTCTTTCATATTCATGTACATGTTTTCAAAATGGTTTTATGAATGTATTTACATTGTATTTGATAGCGTGTATGACACGCGACACCAAGAACATAAGGAAACATAATAACCCAAGAATTTATATAATTAATATCTTTCAATTCACGTAATACTGAGCTAGTATGTGATATATACAACAAAAAGTTTCTTCAATGGCTTGTGTTACATGCAAGGCCAATTTTTACCAAACAATAATATATTATTAAAATATTATTATTTAATATAATAAGATATAAACTATCTGTTATGATTAATATTAACTAAATTATGAGAATATTTTTTTTACATAAATATAAAATTAAATCATTTATTAACAATAAATTAGAACTGAATATATGAACAAATTAAATATAATGTGAATATTATTATAGAAAACTATTTTTATTCTCACAAATATGGTTCGTCCTAATAAATTAAATTAATAAAAATAGTGATTTATATTAATTTAATATATTTATTGTTTATTCAATAAAATATTTTTCATATTAATCCAACAAATTTGAGAGACATAAGATAAGAACAAACCAATTGTTTTGCATAAAATGCTAATTTTTTATTAAGGCACTTTTACTGCCTTTTAATGTATAACATATTTTAAACCAACTATTTAGAAATTTTATAAATCTTATATGTCAAAATAAAATTAATATTTTAATTATAAACATTAAAATTAGGTTATGGTAAATGTTTTGTATATTTATGTGAAGTTTCATTTTCAAATGAATAATGAAAAATACTGAATTTTAATTCAAAACATCTTTTTCATCTAATTTATTTATACTATTAAATAAAACTTTAAAACGGTTTTAAATTTTTATTAAATCATATTTTAAACAATTAATTCAAATTATTTCATTTTAATAAATCTTAATTCCAAATTAACTATAAAAACAAACAAAACATTCGAACTATTTTACTATAAATACATGCATTGTCATCATGTATGCATGATTAAATTTAAATTAATATATGAAACATCTATGGTTGTAATTTGTAAAATGGATTCCATATTTAGAATAATAATTATTTATATTATATAATAACATCAACTTATTTTTTTACCAAAAATATTAGTGAAAGTAATTCAAATATATTTCAATTATTAAGGAAAAATTATGCTTAATAAAGGACTAAATCATTGATATAAGGGCCCAAATATCCCAGCCACATGTAAAACACACTTTTTATGGAAATAAATATTCCATTAACCTTATATTATTGGGATTAATCTTTTTTAAGACATTGTTTAGGTAAAAACGTGGGTACACCTAACTTCTTTTCAAAAATAACAAGTGAGTCATTTTCCTCCCTTATAAAAGGCCACTATTTATCCCTCTTGTTCACACCTCTCAAGAAACTTAAGTTCAGCCAAAATATTCCCCAATAGGTCCCAAAAATCCATCCCCTTTGGTAGGCATCAATCCATTTAATCCTTTTCTTACAAAAAAAGGAGTTTCCCGAATAAGACGTACCAAACTTCCTCAAGTTTTTTAGTTTGATTTCCATTCTCAACCACATTATATTTTTTTATTCCAGGATTATATAAGAAAATATTATAATCAATATAATAGTATACTTTTATATTAATTTTTATACCTAAAATCACCCACACTTCCAACAAATGGTTAATGAACATACTTTTTTTGTGTATGGCGAAGTGTCGCCTTATGAAATGATGATTTTTAGTTTTCTATTACCACCTTCCATGGTTGGAAATATGATGGAACATATGTTTATATATGTTTTATATTATCTTTATAATTTATTTATACTTATTTAATCCTTTTATAAAACATATATTTAGGCACTCTATTTGTGGGAATACGATAACATCATTTGTAGAAGTCTGGACTCCCAACTCTTAAAAGCAATGTGATTCATTCACTTGTTACATGGAATGTGTAAAGGATGATTTTATTTAAACATAAGTGACATATAAAACATATATATGATATTAATGAAATAATTACCCATCTATTTATAAAATATATAAAATTTTTATATTACCATTTCACACACACTAAAAAAATAATAACGTCATTCGTGGACGATTGGGCTACCGCCTCCTCGGCATGATGTGATTCCTTTTACATCACAATAATTCTATATATAAGTATATATGATTAAATAATATCGTAATTATGATATAATTATCATTATTTAATTATATAATACTACTTTCCTTCTTTCCATATTGATCATTGAAAAAAGAGAACGTTATGCATGCGTACGTACGACCTTCTGTCTCTATGATTGTAACGATGATTTATTTTTCATAACCATATTTAGTGATTTATAATAAAAGTATAATTGATGTGTAAATATGGTAATTATCTCATTATTATTATTCTAGAGATGTTATATAATGAACCCTTTCACCAAAGGTTACCTTCCAATGTTTTTTTACACATAAACCGAATTGGGTAAAAACAACCAATATAAATAAAATTTTTAAGTATTTGTATACAACATTGTAATAAGTGAAAAAAAAGTAATGATAAACATTATAAATTTTCTAAATAATTTAAATAATTAACATATGTTTTTTATTCAAGAATATAAAGAAACTCTATACACATCAGACTCAAGGTAAGGGATTTCGTATCAATTTACATTCCATTGAGACTTATTTATTGTTATTCTCCTAGTTTCTTTTATATTGTGTATATACTGCCATTTGAAATGTTATATCTGGAATAACTTTATTCTCATGGTATTATAAGTTTCATTTAATATTATTAATTCTTGGATATTATGATTCAAATATTTTAATGTGGAATGTGAAACATTGAAATTTTTAAAGATTATTATCCTTAAGAACATTTTTAATTATTATCTTTCCAATATAACTTCATCTTGTGGTTGTTTACTTTCTATTGAAAAATAACATTTTTTTGTGTACCTAATTTCATATATATGGTGTACTAATACCAATGTTTCATATAATATCTTGATTCATTCATTATTCATGATGTTTTGAGTTTCAATTAGAGTTATTTAATCTAAGGGGATTCAAGTGAAAAGTTACCAAGTGGAAATTAATTTCATAATGCAATTTCTCTTCATTGTGTTATATTACTTCCTCATTTTCGTTAATATCATATGATTATGTGTATAATTACTTTACTATATATTTATTTCTTTCCTCTTCTATATGTTTATTAACAGTTGATACACATAATCTACTCATTGATTCAATCTCACTCCAACATTATAATAATTTCAGGAGTTTATTTTACAATCTAATTTTGTTCACGGATTTTTATACTTGAATTTACATTAGAATAAATTATTTGATAATTTAATAATAAACCTTTTTTTCTATCGCCTATGGTTATTCATGACCTTTTTCAAGTAATAGTACCATTTTTTCACTCTTTGGTACTCAAATTGTTTTAAAATATTTTTTTAAGAAAACATGACTTTATTTCTCTACTTAGTCAGAGAACCAATTTTTTCTAGAAACCCCATTTTCTAAAAATGTTTCAAAAAACTTTTTTAACATTATTTCATAAATACTTTTTTACCCTTTATGTATTTTATCCATGATTCCAAAATAATCTTCTTTTATCTTTTCGAACAAGGCATTTTTCTAACCTTCTACCATGAAAAATGAATGTTCTTTTTACCTCGTATGGAAAGTACAGATTTACTCGCCATCATTTTGTTGAATTTTCCTTTTCATGTATAAAAGGTTAATTTTCAACGAAATTTTTTTAAAAAGTGATTCTAAAAAAAGGTTTTTCAAAATAAAAAGATATTTTCTTCAATAATGTTTTTAAAAGATCCTTTTATAGTATTTCTATTCACCAATGACAACAACCCTTTATTTTACTCCACTTGGGATACATATTATTAACACCATCCTTATTATTCCTCTATATGGTTTATGATTGATTTATCTGAGGATAATATTCACATTCACATCCTTGATTCATTTGTTATTCCCCTTGAAATTTTTAATTTCTTATGATCATTGAACATTAAATTTCCCCTAAATTATTCATTTCAATTATTATGGATATTACTATTTCCTAAACCATATACCATTTTACATATTGTGTCTACTTTGACAGTTATTTGATTATTTGGGGAAATATTTATGATTTAGTATTCTTTATTCAATATGGATACTTTATAAGGAATATTGTTTATTAATAATATTGATTACTCGATGTGAATAATTCTTTGGAAATGCAATGACAGGTGGATCTTCGAATTTATATAGATCCTCAATGCATCAATAGATTCTCATGATACAAAAAAGTTATTCAAATTAAACAAGTTTTTATTTGTAGTTTTAATCTGTCTGGAGGATAGATCATGATATTAGAGGTTTTCACATGTCTGATACATGACGTCCAATAATTAATCATTTCATTCATTTTGATTCATTATTTATTAACCATGATTTTTTGACATGATAAAATTTAGGGATTTATTTCATTCTCAGTTTATGGATTAAATGGCATGTGTTTTTAGTTTATTACCTTTCCAAATTTATCTTTCCTTATCTAGTTATTTCGATGGAATTTATTTTCATTTATTACCTTTCCATATTGTTTGTGTACTTACATCTCTGTTTGTTGATTACATAGTTTGTGTGATCAGCTATTTACCATGCCATAATTATTAATCTCATTGAATCTTTATTTCTTCTGCAATATTTTACCCTTCTTGATCATTTCATCTCAACACTATTTTTTCCTTTTCCCCAAGACTCTAAGAAGAGTACAAAGAAATAAATGGAAGGATATGCTTGATGGAAGAAATTTATCCTCAATGTTATTTAAAAAAATTATGTTGTAATTATTCTATTAGTTTTCAATACAAGACTCATGTATGTATCTAGTTTACAAAGACTATTAAACTCTTGGTCCTTCAGGATTTGATTCCTTATTATCACACCAATGTAATAGTAGTAGACACTGGCTCCAAGCTTCTGGGGTCAGTTTACTACATTTGTATATAAAATTGAATTAATTATGTATATGTGAAATCAATATAATATGTTTGGTCTATATTAAATTAAAAAATCAAATGACATTCAATTATGTCTAGTAATCGATGAAATTTGTCAGTATTCTTAACTCATATATATATATATATATATATATATTTAAATATTTGGGGCTGAAGCCTTATTTTATTATAAAAGTATAGCATGAACTCTTTTTATTGGGTAGATGGAGACACATTATATATCCTGAAATCCCAGGGGTATGAAAGCCCATTTTTTGGCCCAAAGGGCCCTCTAGTGAATTGTACTACTACAGCACCCAGGAAACTACAGTATCGCCATCGCTGCAGTTACAGTTATAGTACTGTTGTGGCTACAGTTCATGTAATGTATAATAAATTTATTCATTTTTATCAATTATTATTTAATTAATAAAAATTTTAATATTTTTTTAATGAAATAAATTTTTTATTCATTTAATTATTTTATTTCATTCGGACTTTTATCAGTGATAAAAAAGCACTGATAATGGATTTATTTATGGGAACTAAACATAAGGAATTGATAAAGGGACACTTTATCTATACTAAAAATAAAGCGTTGATAAAGGGAAACCTTTATCTATAGTAAAAATAATGTGATGATATTGGGCATATTTTTTCAGTGCAATAAAAAAAGAGTTGATAAAAGCGAACTTTTATCAACCATTGTTTTAGCACTGATAAAGGGAACCTTTTTCAACTCTTTTTTATATCACTGATAAAGGATAGTGTTGTTAAAGGTTTGTTTTGTTTTAGTGGGGTATAAGCCCAATGTGTGATGCGATGGATAATAATTCACTAGTTTTCCCTACCCCATTTAATATATGAGCGAAGACACCAACCTCTTCATCTAATTAATTGTATTCTTTGTCTTACCTTGTTAATTACTCTATGTATGTTATTAATGTACATATAATTATAAATAAGTATAATTTAATATATATATATATATATATATATAATGTACTAGGGTCAAATCCCCTTTATTAATGAAATGGAAAAAAGCTGGGAAGAATTCCGTCAGATAATGAAATCCTTCCCTAAATCCCAAGAACCTGAAAAAAGTACAAAAATGGTCCATAATTCAAGAAAACAATCCATAGAAAAGTGATCCAATATTGGTATAATCTTTCTAATACTAATATAAAATGTCTTGTTAATAGATGATTTCATCATATCTGAATTGAATATTCCTTACCTAATCACATCACCCTAAAATTTAATTTCAAGTCCTTATAATTGTATGTAGGGTCATCATGAAATATTTTCTAGTATATCAGATTTTTTAGAATCCATTTGACACAACCCTTTATAAAAGAACCACTTCTAGTTCCCAACTCAAGAATCACGTAACTGGGAATGATATTTACTGGGACAAAGGGAACATATATTTAAATGTATTGAGGTATTTTATTCATGTATACCCTCACCTTATGTGTAGTGAGTTACTTTTTTAGATCTATGAGTGCCAAATGTCGCATCCAATTGTTGAGATCAATTTATTTATAAGTATCCTTTTACCATGCTCACACTCCAAACTCTTTTTAATAGGTTATGGAGACATGGAAATCTCTATGGTAAGGTTTTATTCAAATAAACATTTAAATATTTTCGATAAAGCATTCTCCTCCCACTGTTAATCTTTGTACTCCTTTAAATGGATAATCACCATATGAAAATTTTGTTGGGTCATTCTATGATTTGGCTGAACTAGTATAATGTAAACCTATATAGATTTTGGGTTCTTTCATAACCTTCCAATATCCCATTTAAATAATATAGGTACCCTTATGTAACAGTGAATTACTCTTACACCTTCAGTTTTTCTTTGATCTGGACAGATAATGCTACTTTTAGTCTTTACCTTCTACAAATCGTGGCTCAAACCAAGAGTATTTTATTGAATCCTAGTGTGGACCAATCATAATATTAGTATTTTAGGTTTACTATCATCATTTAATGTGGTTCATCTTCATCGTCGGAAGGCACACAAGGTTTTATCTTCAATAGGCGTAGAAAGATTCCCAATACTTCATTTCCATATTCTTCTATCTTAGTTTGAGATTGTTCAAAATCCCTGGAGAGATTCCTTATTCATCTCCAAATCATAAGAGATCTGAATTTAAGGGTTTTTTAATCCAAAAACATCATTGGATTCGAGCTCTTGAAAACTTCCCACCCTAATTTTGAGGTAAACATGCGCATAACGTGCTCCTGTATGATCTGTTGTTTATTGATCAGGTGGGTTCGAGAACATGGTGACAACGACGTAAAGCTAATACAGCATGAGTTTCATCTTACAAACACTAGTATCATATTCACTATTGTGGGGTTTATCAATATGGGGTTAATATCCCACGCATTAGGTTCTTTAACCGAATATTCCACTTAATCATGGGGTTCATTTTACAAACTTTTGGTTCCCAATCCTTACATTTATCTTAAACTTGTGGTTAAGATTACAAATATAGGTTTAAAAAATGGAATAAACCCACTGGGCATGATCATTTGGCCCCATTTTTGAATTTTTAGTTATAGAAGATTTCACAGGTAACTTTTGGTTGATTGTTGCCTTAGGAAAATTCCCAATTCCACTAGACAAAAAAACATTTTTTAAAATTAAAATATTTTTTATAATAAATTAAAAAGATAGAGAAAAAATTAGATTTAAATTATAATTAAAAAAATGAATAAATCAATAAAAAAATTTAGTTAATTAAAAATTATTTTTAGAATTGAAAAAGTCATAAAAACACTAATTTATCTAGGATTTTAATTAAATTATGAAGTACTTTTAATAAATAACAAACAAAATATTTTCAAATTTTAAGTTCACATTACTCCCCCCCACATGAACAATTTCACTCCCAAAAAATTGTATCATTATATTTCATTTATTAAAAAATTGAAAGGATTCATCCTTTATTGAGTTAAATATACAATCTAGTGAAGAAGATATTCACAAGTCCCTCCATTGTTTGAATTATCATGCCTCTTATAGGATTCAATTTACACCTCAATTAAACCCAATTAAAGTTCTATGTCTATAATTGGATCAAATTATATTTATATGGAATTAAATTTTAATAAGAAAAGCTTCCATTTATCCCATTCTTCTTAGTTTCTAAAACGAACGTTCAATTTTCCACTTCATTGATACAACTCAAATTATTTTTTATAAGTCAATTTCACTCATCTTAATCTATGTTAAATATTCCCCTCACCGAAAAAGTTTTTTGAGACTATTTGGTAATTATTATTAATTCTTTTTAATTTTCTCCATCTATGTATTTGAAAAGTTTTGTGTAAAGGCACTTATTAGATATGTATAGAAGGATTTAACTCACACACCCAATGCCTAATGTCTTAGTGATTCAACATGGGATCATCACTTCCTTTTTTGCTCCAATTTTAATGTAATTTTATTAATTTATTTTTAGTTGGATCCCTAAGGTTTTGTTTTTCATATAGTTCAAGTTACCTTAGATTACATTCAACAATTATAGTGACTTCAAGTTATAATTCTGATTCTACAAAAATCATTTCACTCGCACTCCCTTACCTAGTTCTAAGACTATGTATCCTTAAATTTCATGAAACATTAACCCAACATTCATCTAATTATTACTATGTTATAAATGATGAAATTATTAACTCTATTATAAAATTTAAACTATGTAAGGTATCATTCAGCTTAATGTAAAAACAATACCAAAGAGATATGTACAACATTCACAAGCAGATCAGTTTTTTTAAGTTTATTTAAAATTTATATAAATTTCCTAAAAATCATTTAAAATTTATTCAAACTTTCTTGAATCTCTTATACCACACTTTTTCAATACTTTCCACTTATGTTCCAGCAAACATGCACAAAACATTTAGTGAAAAAATATGTTAAAGGATATGTGTACCATGGTGTTATTTGTCCTAAATTTTTAAGGCAAATTCTCACATGGGTGTACCTTTAGAAAAATTTAGCTATTATCATAGATTATTATCCACTTAGGTAAAAACTAAATAAAACATAATTAAACATTATAAAAATACTTTTATACTAAAAAATAGAAAAATAATGTGAAAAGAATAGAGGATTAGAGTTTTCCATCTCAAAAGGGGCTTTATTTAGAAAATCCACAGATAGATAGTCCTATGAAAATCCCCAATCCACCAAAATATGGGGTTTATGTACTTGGAAGCACCATATTTGGATCCTTTCATAGCTTCTCAGCTTCAATTCAATATGGAGTTCCCCTTTTCTAGAGTTCTTCTAAACCACCCATTAGTATTGTGGTGTATTCTATTATATGAGGGTGTAGGAGAATGTATGAGGTTTCCTCCATTTATACCATAAATATCAGGGTATCTTCATTATCCAGTGTTATATCTAGTAATAATACTTTGTTATGTTCAAATATGGGTTATTTAGTAAATAATTAAAATTGTATAAAATTAAAATAGGTTGAGTTAAATTTAAAATATGTCTCCTCATGGGAAGCCTCCGTGAAATTTTCCTATATTTTTTATCCCTTCAGTTGATTCTTAGGTTGATATTTAAAGAAATAGTTGATTCACCACAAGTACCCATATATCTTGAACATATTCTCTTATAGGGTTTCTAGCAATTATTTAGTATTCTTCCAGAGTATATTTTGATAGATTGTCAAAGTATTTATCATTTATCTCTTCTTATTTTTTCTATGTGGATTATTTTACTAATTATAGCTCATGTTTTTATTCTTAGGTAAATACCTTAGGTTATTCATATTCAACAAGGGTAAGAAAAAATAATTCTTGTTCAAGAATATAAAAATTAGGGAGATAAAGTTATCGAATATATTTTGAAAAATCAAAATCAACTCCATAGTTATTTCAATCCTTCATATGACCCTGGTTAAAGATATGTTTTTTTATAAAACACCCTTATAAAGAAATTTACAATTCTTGTGGCTTGTGGTGCCTCTATTCATACTTTTAATTAAGATCCCTCGCATCCTTCTTCATCATCATCTAAGATAAGCATTAGTTGGGATAAATCTATAAAATTGAAACTAGGGTGATTAAGAGATAATTAATCTTTCATAAACTTGGAAGGAAATAAATCTAGTTTTTTGGTATCCCCCTCATCAATTTTAGCATGTAGTTAATTTTCCAGGTGTAATGCCACTTGGAACATTTTTTTTAAAGATGGGGGAAATAGTGGGTATTGTAGATTCTATTCAAAGATGAGTCCATACATTTTATCTTTCACATAAAAGTACTACAATATTTTTTATAATTTGTTGATTTCCTTTTTAGAAAATGGTATATCAATGAAAAAATGAGTTTCCAAAAAATTTAAGAATGAAAAGTTCAATAAAAAGTCTCCCTCAATAAATTCAAATTTTATTTTCATTGTAAGGTAAACTAGATCAAAGAATATGTTTTTAATATTAAAAAATTGATGGTCTTCCAATTCTTAAAAATATCCATCTTACTCTTGAATATCTTTCTGAACAAATACCATGGGAACTAATTCGTCATCTTCACGATTTCTCTTAGATTTTGTATATTTTAATTAACACTAGAAAACAGGTTCTTCATCTCCCCCATTCTCGGCAATTTACCTTAATTTCTTCCCGCACTAAGATATCTTTGTTCATATGATCCCATTTATTTATCTATTCTTGAATCTTCCCCTCGATTGATTTCTTATTCTTGACTTCCTCCTCAACTATAATAGTTGTGCATTGGTTTATGTCTGTGTTTCTCCTACCTGGGAACCTATGGGAATGTAAACTAGGTATATTCAAGGAAATCCAACAAATAATGGTCCCACTATAGTAATTATTCAACTTGGATAGAAAAGAGTGTAAAAATAACACAAAAAATAAAAAATAATAAAAAACTTATTATAGTTGTGTTAAAGATAGTGAAAAATTAAACCTTCTCCTTGAAAATGACACCATGTCAATCACACTGTTATCATGGGTTGTTTTTAAACAATATTTCTATTTACTCGTAGTACAACCTAGTGGCTGAACATGTACATCCCTAAAGGAGTAGGTTTTTGGAGTTTCATTTACCATAGAACTTATGTATTTTGGTTTTTGTTCTATTGATTTTTCAAGAAAGAGGAAAAATGAGGTAGATTCTTTGATGAATGTAAGAATGAAGTAAAATGTAAAATAATGAAAGGATTGATGAAAAAAAGGAAGACACCTATGGATTCAAATTTTTTATCCTTACATGTATCACAAACTTAACCCTTCAATCCTATTATCTCTGTATACCAATCAGCTATGCATGGTTGTACTATTTAATTGTGTGAATGAAAATCACACTCAATTATAATATACTAATTGATTATCTCATTACTCTATAAAATGGGTCAAAACTTTGATCCCATCCTTGATTCACATCACAACTCCCATCATACAACATTTATCCATACATTGGGAGAGGAATGAGTGTTTAGTAGTATGAAATAGAATCCCAATGTAAGATATGTGAGGTATTATTGTCCCTCAACCACTCACTATCAAGAGATCCTCATGAAAAATCAAAATGAATTGGGTTGGGTTCTTAGACTTTACATCACTAGTTTTTATTTGATGAGTGAACCATGAGTTAGTCTCTCATCATTGATGAGATTTTGAGAGATTTTAGGACTTCACAGTTGTTGAAAACACAAAGAATTAGACAAGAGATGGAACATCATGGAAGAATTATAAAAAAGAATTGAATTAAAATGTATACATGAAGAAATTAATTACAGTCATAAGATGTTGAATGATGTTTAATAGGAGAAGGTGTCGTATATTAAATGGTATTGAGGAATATTTTTCATTCATCTCATTACCTTTAGTATAATGGCCATTACCTTTTGAGTTATATGAGTTCCATGTGTCACACTTGATAGTTGAGATCAATTTAGTTAGAAGTATCTTTTTTCCATGATCATTATATATACTCATACGAATGGATGACTATCATGTGGACATATTGACAGTTTTGATTTCATAAAATCATCAGTAAAGTCCTTTGAATATAGTATTCTCCCCCCATGATTCATTTTTTTACTCCTTCAAATGGATGATCACCTTATATAAATTTTGTTGAGGTATTCCATAATTTTTCTACACTAGTGTAATGTACACCTACATAGATCTAGGTTCTTTAAAAACCTTGACATATCCCATTGAAACACTATAGGTATCCTTATGTAAAAATGAAATAAACTTACAATATTGTTTGATCTTAGATCAAGCCAGAATATGTGACTTATGGTCTTTCCCATCCGCCAGTCATAGCTTGGATCGAGAGTATTTGATCAGAAATATGTGTGTAATGAGATTCATCATTGTATTTCAGGTGCACATTCATCTATGAGAATGGTTTGTCTTCTTCATCAAGAAATATGAAAGGGTACATCTTAAATTGTTGTGGAGAGCTTTACAATGCTTATATTTTGTCATCTTCCATCATGGATTGAGAATATTTATCATCCATTAAGATATTCTATGTTCATTTTTATTTCTTTAGAGATCCTATTTTGAGATTTTCTAATCCCAAAATTCCATCATTTTTTATTCTATGAAAAGTTTCCCCATCAAGTATGAGAGAAAACACAGGTGTAAAGCTCTCATTAATGAACCCCTATTCATCAATCATATGGAGTCAAGAACCCAGTGGAAATAGCATCAATATTATGTAGTGTGAGTTTAATCATACAAATATTGGGATCATCTTCACTATCATGGGGCTCATGAACATGGGGTTTATCTCTCAAATATTAGGTTCTTGAACCTAATGATATACTTAAACATGGGGTATGTTTTCAAAAAATTTGGTTCCAAAATATAATGTTCCACTTCAACATGGGGTTCAACTTCCAAATGTGGGGTTAAATAAACATGAAATAAACCCAATGGTCATTATCATTTGTCCCATTTGTAAAGCTTTCATTAAAAATCATATTTCTATCCAAATAAAAATTATGTTTGAAATTCACAAAGTCACAAAAAGTCACAAAGAAATCACTAAAATACTGAGGATTTTATGTAAATTATGGGGTATTTTTAATAAATAATAGACATAATATTTTCAAATTTTCATATCACATTAGAGAGTAGGAGGATGGGGTATTCAGTCATATGTATCCTCCCCATCATGAATATTCGGGAAAAACCCATCAATATCTCTAGGTGTCTTTTTTGTTATCTAAATCTGGTGATGTGCATAAGAAAAACACAATAAAATATAGGTATCTAATAGTATCACACTAGCCCATGTCTATGCGTTCACAAAAGAAACACCACCACATCCACCATCAAGAAACTGCTAATATCACACCAACAATAACTACATATAATATAGAAAAACCAAACATAATCATCACACAAAGGGTCACAACTCGGGATCCATTTCCTATTATTTTAAATAATAGTTCATTCCCAAAGCTTTAAATATTTAATTATAAATTTTAAATCTGCACCAATTAACTCATTGCAATTTTATTATATATGTTGATATTACTCAATTATTACCAAACCATTACAAATAAACCACCATATCAATCCACTGCATCATAATCAAGGACACTAATTCGTTAACAACCAAGACCACCAATCCTCACACAACCAAGGCCACCAAGCTGAACATAACCAAAACCACTAAGCCACAAACAACCAGTCAAGAACAGGACTTTAATACTCAAATTAGACATTTCATTTTATGAATTTAAATAATTATAAATTTAAATACTATTCTCAAATATATAAAACACTACAAGGAATTATTCTATATTAAGTATATAGCATGAAAAAATAGAAATCATGGAATGTTGATATCCACTTATAGATCACACCATCCCTTTTTAGTTTCATTAGTCTATTTATTTACCTTCATTATGAAAATTCATATAATTCACCCAATATAAATAATAATCATGATAATCTCATAGATTCTCATAAAATAGAGATAAATAAAATCTCGTACCTTAAAAGAAGCTACTCAACTCACTGTGAAGATCCAAAGAAAGAGAGGATGAACCACTATTCCATATCCACACAAGGAATACTTAAATCAATATAGAGTGTAATGATGTATTATCAAAATAGTATCCCAAAAAATACCCAACCATAAAAAAAGTATCTACTTTGAAACCTGTGATGAAACAAAGAAGAACTCGAAGAGAAAAGGAAGAAGTACTCACCCAGAATCACCAATATCAAATATCCAGAATCCAGGATGAAATCCAAACATCATAGGATATTTGGGATCCCAAAATAAAATAGGTATTTCATGAAGTTTTATAATAATTATGGGATAATGAGGGAAATTGGAGGGAGTCTAGAAGTTATAGATATCCTAGAAGTCACCTGATTCATGGTATGAATGGATGGTTTACACAATGAACCTCATGCAGTTCACATCTACCAAAAAACAAGGTTCTAATTCCAACAAACCCAAGAGGGGTTTCACATATTGAATTTAACATTTCTTTCTATGAAAGATTTTAAGAAAAAACACCAAAACACCCTCACTATCATTCATGTCAGGAATGAAATTTCAGACCATGAACTGATCTTGATTTGAAATTCAAAAACCATGTCTCTAAAGCTATAAATGTTCATTCACACTATAAACCAGTGATTAAAAATGTAAATCACCACCTATAGTTATATATTCAACTAAAAATACTCTTCTACTATCCTCTATCCCATATCAAGTCTATCAACACCGCCCAAAAGTTACAAAATTAATGGCATGGGAGGGTTTAGGACATTACATTAGATACCTATTAAATTATTATCTTCCTAGGGAATAAAGACCAACCATAAAAAGAAAACACCAATCACCGAAACCCACCAAACACACCCCATGGGAGATACCTCTTAAAGAAGGATGAAACCATACCTCAAAACATAATAATATGATCTCAAAACCTAACAAACAGAATCCAGAAAACCACTACAAAATTATAACATTAAAACATCAAAAACATCAGAGAAAAAATTGATCTGGGTATGAGGCATGAATATGTGACTCATTATCCCAAGTACTCTCCTCCAAAACACCATTCCTTCATAGGACTTGATACAAGGGGATAACCCACCATCACAACACCTTCTCTCGGTGGTCTTGAACCTCAATTGGTAATTCCTTGAACATCCAATTTTCCCTAATATCAACCCCCAGTCAATGATGTTGGAATAATTATGAATTTATCGATGATGTTGGTAAATGTGGAATAAATTAAAACTGTTTCCACCTATGGGGGAACTAAAACAAATAATACAACTCACAAACAATCCCCAACACTTCAAAGGGTCTAAAAAATTAGATTGATAATGTTCTTCCCCAACCAAATATCCATTACTTATGTTTTATTAAAACCTTTAGGAAAATATTTTCCCTAACCTCAAACTCAAAAGGCATCCACGATCGATTATAATTAGACATCTAGAGGTCCTAAACCACCTTCATCTTGTCACAAACCACCCAAATATTCTTTTTTGTGCTCTGCACCACATCAAGACCAAGAAACACTACCACCCTAATATTAGTTCATTTTATGGGGGATTGATATAACCTCCAATAAAATGTCTCAAAGGGGGACATATGGATGGATATGTTATTATAAGAAAACTTAATCATGGTAGTTGTTGCACATATGATCTACTAAAATCCAAGGCATGTTCCAGTGGTATATCATCTAGCATCTAGATGGTCCTCTCTATCTTCTCATCAGTCTATAGGGGTAAATTACTACTAAGGTGTAAGTGATAGCCAAAGGAATGTTTTAATACCCCCCCCCCCCTCGTATTCATAAAGTAAATTAAGGTTATTAATCTGAAATGATGATCCAAGGACATCCTTGGAGCCCCACAAAATCATCCACATGTCATATCACTAGAAAATAAATGGTACTTGACTCTAGGATCACTATATAGTGATAAAACATCATAAGTCAATCCATAAACACTTATATACCATTATATACCCCATAATATTGGGGTACCTTGATGAAAAAAATCCATCAAGATTCCCTTCAACTTTAACCCAAGGACATCCAAAAGTTGTAGTAGACCACCATGGACATGATGTTCTACCTTCACCAAATGGAAGACCAGGAATCACGCCACAAAATCATCCACCAAAGTCTTCATTCTCGGCCACCAAAACTACCTCCTCAAACCACAATACATGTTATATATGTTGGGGTTCACCGCTAGAGGTGAGCTATGAAACTCAAATATGACTACCTCATATATCACCAATAGAAAGAACAACCTTCCTTAGAACATAACCTGATTTTTTTCATCATATGACCATTCAATAGGAGCATCACCATGAATGACCCAATCAAAAATAACCATTACCTTCGAGTCTCCCCACTGAGACTTCTTTGCTCATTGTAAAAAAGATGGCTCCGCCATAATTTGGAACATGTATCCTTGGCCATCATTCACCTATGATATGAGGTTCAAAGAAATTAAATCCTATACCACCATCTAGGTATCGTCATTTTCTCAAACAACTTACTAAAAATTCTTTCTCATCACATCAACTATTATGCACCATCCCTTTATGGATTAAAATTCATAATAATTACATTTTGTAATTAAACATATAGAGAAACTACTATAATATTATCCAAAATGTAAATTTGTTCTTGTTCTCACTCTGTAAGAGTAATTGTAACAACATATCTTCTGTAAATCCATTTACCCAAAGTAATCCATTGTGACAGGATCATGGGTGACCAATACTATCAGAATATTATAGCTAGGTATTATAAAATTCAACAACTTCTTACAAAATATATTTCATTTCAATAAAACCCTTTAATAAAATTTTATTTTTTTACAAACCCTTTCATAATATCTATATACCATTCAATAGGGTATATCAATTTATAATGTATAGCATCACATAGTTGGATCTCTCCAACCATGTGAACTATTAAGTGAACAATCATATTAAGTAATTTCATTATGAAATACATTTCCAAATCACTTAATATGAAAATAGTTTTATTTTTCATAGTTTTCAACTTTTTTAGGTGTATAAATTTCATATATAAAACATAGAAAATAGAACAAATATTGTTTAATGTGTATAAAAAAATTTAGGCATAATGAAACATAATGTTATAGTAATTAAATATTATATCAAAAAATGATATTAAGGTGATTTAACTCTTTAACTTCAAATCAATTATTGATATGATATTCTTTATATTTGATGAATTACCCTATGAAAACATTACATTATTTAGATAGTTTCAGAACTAATATCTCTCTTTCCTAAAAAGTATTTAAGATATTTTAGGAAAATGTAATCCTTTCACCCTCCACTAGTGTCAACTCTTACATTCTCCCAATATCAGTAATGTTGAACCTATCATTAATTCCATTTTTTTGTTAGGTTCATTTAGTAAAATGTAAAAAAACTATCACATATATATTTTCTCTATATCCATGACATCAAGAAAATTTATGATGTAAAAAAAATTCTAGTATAGTAATTCAAAAAAACAAATATATTTTCCCAAACATTTTTTTGTAATATTTTTTGGAAGATGTTTTATTGAATCCATAGACAATATTCTTTAATTTCTTGACTGTTGATTCCCCATTTATAGAGATAGTGATGTACCTTATTCTTTACTCCCATCAAATTCTGTCATCCAAGATCAGTATTTATGTTTTTAGTGTAAAAATTTGTAATTTCTTTAAAACATAATCTCATGGAATTTTTGAACCTAACTATGTGTGTACATTATTCAAGGATGGGACACTATAAAATTCATTTAATGTTATATTCTGAAAAATTTAAATAATAAGGAATGCAATTTATTTTCCCATACAACATGGCTCTCAAAGTGAACTCTTCACTTCTATGAGAATCATAAAATGTAACACATGTATCCCACATAAATTTCCGATCATCGGTTAATATATCCAAATAAACATCAATATCATTTCCATATTGTTTTGGTCAAGATATAATCCAATACAACATACTGTATTTTCACTTCATGTATAAAGATGGTGGAAATTTATAATTAACCAATAGAATTGGTCTTATATTATGATTATTAATTTATACACTAAAAGGATTCACTCTATCTATAGATAGCTCAAGATGAAGCTTTCTCAACTCATTTCCAAATTCCAGATACTCATGAACAGTCTTATTCCACTAAGGATTGTGTGTTGGGTGGTGTAGTGTCCTATATTTAATTCTTATATCTATGTGCCACATAAATTTTCTAGTGATATAATCACATCCATATGACCATATAAAACATTAAATGACTAGAAAGTGCCCTACAATTTTTGAAGGATTTGTTTTATCATTATTGTGTCAATCTACACCACACTTATGATATTTTTTAAGTGATTCATGGCCTTTATGAAATAATATACAGTCATTTCAACAAGCATGTATTATTTATTATATCATACCCATTAAACATAGAATTCATTTAGAATCATATTATCAATAAGGAAGATAATTTTATTCTGATAACACAACATTTTGGAGAACATGTAGTTCTTTAAAGTTGGTTTAACTTCATGTGCTATGATTTTTAAAATTATATATCATTAGAACAACTGAAAATGTTATATATTTAGTACAACTTGTATACAATATACTCTTTTCACAAATATTTAACTTCTAAAATAGCATTGGGTAATCCTAAACATCATCTTCAATTGCCAATTTCATTTCTTCAATACAATCTTCATCGTCATTTATATTTGTAATCATATCAGATGATTTATATATCATAGTATCATCCCAATCAGTATCTACATTTAGTTCTTCCCTAGTTTTTGTCTAATATTTTAAACATTCATTTATTTCGTGACAAATCAATTGTTCTTCTAACTCATTTTTAATAATGTTTCTTGAATAAAAAACATAAACATGGAAAAGGATTTGATATGATTCATATGAATGATTTATTGCAAACATGATGAACTCTCTAAATCAATCCACATGATCCATTGTCATATAATTTGCATCCATATATTTTTTTATTAATATCCATCCTATTTGGTTTAACAATATTTATATTTTTTAAAATAAATACATAAAGATACACATGGTATGCATATAATATATCATTTTTTATATCCTTAAATTATATAAAGTAAAAAATTAAAAAATATATTTATAAATTCTAATGTATACATATATAAATTATATAAAAGAATAGATATGAAGGAAATGTTTTATAACACAATGAAAAATATATACATATAATGAAATCTATGTTTTGGAGTGAATTAACTATTCTTTCTTGGTGTAGATTGTATTCCCAGTGTGAAATAGTTAATTTCATGTACAATATGATGATATAATGTGATGGTTTTTTACATGAAAAATCAAGTATTTCAATATAATATCAACTAATATTAATATATAAATATATATACACTCATTTATATACACATATATATAAATAATCAGACACACAGATATATATATATACTTATACATATAGAAACAAATGAAAGAGATAGACACACACACATATATATTTATATATATAATAAAACATCATATCTCATGTCATGATTCTATAAAAAACCATTAATCATACTCTTCAATCATTCCCAATTAAAATATATTTGTTAGCATCACCTAAACCATAACCCAATAAATAATATTAAATCCATTAATACTTATAAGGCCTATACTTATTTATAAAATTACTGACATTGACTTCTTATATCTAAATTATCCAATCTTTTAATTCTCCACCTAACTGATAAATTCACTCTTTATTATGTGGATACCAAATGTTCTTTAATCGATAAAACCCATTTTCATTCCAATGACCCCCATTTAAATTTTCATTTAATATCAAATAAAAATAATTATTATTTTTTTATAAATCTCTATCTATAGTATATTTTCTAATACAAAAAATAGAAATAAAATCCTCAAATTAGGAAAATAAAGAAATATTGGAGAACCAAAATGGAAGTCATCCTGAAAGAGTTGATTCATAAAAAAATAGGGAAGAACCATAAAAAACTGTTTATAGACAAGCCTATTTGGGAATAACCGTTACAAAAAAATAGGGGAAGATAAAATCAAAAAAATATGAAAAATGAATGAAAGATCAACTAATAATCCTTAAAACAAGTTTAAAATATCATACCTTGGGTTTGGTGATTATACTTGTCGAAAGAATTGAGTTCGGATGCTACAGTGGTTTAATTTCATGAGAGATTGAATGTGGCATGAGGGGAGAATCGATATATTAGGGTACTTTTTAAAAAGGGTGAAGTGTTTTATTTTCATAAAAGCGGTGATAAAATCCCATTTTATCAGTGTTATACTCATAAATAAAGCATCCATTTCTACTTTCTCAGCACTAATAAATTAATACCATTATTAAAACTAACAATTATGATAAAACTAGTATTTATGAGTGCCATTTTTGGCAGTGATAAAATATACTTCTATCAATGTGTAATCTAGCACCCAAAAAATGTAAAAAATGGATAAAATGGATAAAATGAATAAATAAATAATATTAATTATATAATTAAAAAATTAATAAAAATTTAATAATCTAACTATTTAAATTACAATAATATTCAAAAAATTAATTTAAATAAACTAATAATATAAATTTAATCATACTGAAAAAAATAAAAAGATCAATCATATCAATTGAAAAATAATGAAAATATTAAAACATCAGAAATAAATATTTATAGATAAATACTAAAAAATGAATAAATTATATAATTATTAAAAATTAATAAATAATATTAAATGAATGAATATTAAAAATGAATAAATAAAATTGAATAAAATACAAAAATATTAAAAAATTGAATTCAGAACATTAATTTCATAAATTAAAAACTCATAAAAATAGTTAAAAAGAATAAATAAATAATATTAATTATATAAATAACAAAATTAGTAAAATGAATTAAATTAACTATTTTAATCCCAAAAATAATAAATTCTTCATTTAAATAAATTAATTATATAAATTTCCAACATGTGAAAACATATTAAAACTGGATAAATAAAAAATGATGTAATATTAATCATATAAATTATAATTATATTGAAATATTAAAACTCAGTAAATAAATAGGTATAAATAAATATTAAAAAATGATTAAATTCCAAAAATGAAAAATTTAAAAAAATGTTAAAGATGAATAAATAATATTAAATGAATGAATATTAAAATTGAATAAATTTAATTGAATAAATTAAAAAAAATTGAAAAAATTGAATTCATACCATTATTAACATGAATTAAAAATACCTAATAATTAAAAGAAATTAGTAAATAAATAATTATAACATCTCATAGAACTATGGGTCATTGTTTTGAGACAGAATTTGAACCTTTTCATCAAGTGAGTGCTTCTATTTTGAAACTAGAGACTCAAAATGGGATCATAAGAGTTTGGAAAACCTTAAAAGGTGTTTTTGGATGTGGTTTGATGCCTCGTAGGTGAGACGAGTTCTTGGGAGGGTGTCAGAGGAAGGATGGGTGACCAGACTGCTAAAAACTACAGTAATAGCCCATTTATGGTGTGAATAGGTATTCATGTGTTGCAAGTATTAGGGAAAGGGGGAAGATCCATTTTCATAGTGGTTCATGGTTTGAACCAAAAGTTTGTGTCGTGAATGGTGTAACCTATATTTTTTAAAAAATAGGGGTCTGGCCTCTTTGGGGGGTCCACTACCCTAGGTTTTATGGTGAGACACACATGAGAGGTCCAAATCAAATGGATCTCCTCTCCTTTCAATCCTCCTTGATGTGAGGTGGTTCATAGTGGTGTTTTGTAATGATTTTAGGTTAGTTTTTTATTCGTTCTTATTTCCCATCACTATACATTTATTTGGATGATTTTTTTTAGATTTTTAGTTTTGATTCCACCAGAGCATGATTGAATCAACCTAATTAGATGGGTTTTTAGTGTTTTATTGTTATAGGAGGACCTGATGTGTTTTTAGTGCATTGTTCATCATTATTTCTGTTAAGGGAAGATCCTACCCTATTTTATTTATGTTTTTTTTAAAATTAGATGAAATTTATAGTTTTATAGGTGAATTATGATAGGCCTTTTGGAAAGTATCATTCTAGGGTGTTTCATGGAACTTTTGTGGGCGATTGTTTGAGGTTTTGATTTGATTTTTATGTCTTTTGAGTATTCCATCAGTTATGCCTATATTTTTAAATTACATAAGTTATTATAAATTGTTATTATAAATTATTTTTGTTTCATGGTGTGATGTAGGAGTTTCGGATTTTATACATGTGTGCGATAGATTCGAATGGACTTTTCCAAGGTATTGTGGAGCTTGGATTGGGTGGTAACTCCTCTATGGCGGTTGGTGGTGTAACACCTCATAATTTTGTTTCTCATATGTTAAGACTTATTTCCATATTCTCCTTTAGTTTTTGGGTTTATCCATACTTGTAAAAAAATTATTGGATATTGATTAGATTTTTGGGTGTTTTAAATCATATTTGGTTTAATACGGGATACACCATGGCTGTTGTACAGGCTATGGTGGTCTCTAATGTGCCCTTGTAAAAAATTGTCTAGGTGAAATGGGGAAAGGGAAAGGCATGGACATAGGCATGGAGAACTGGCGGGAAACCTCTAGAACATAGCCATAACAACCTCACTAGGCATGTGGTTGAGTTCATGATAAGGGAAAATAATCAAGATCTCGATAACACACCATATTAGGCAACTATGATTGGAAATCTGTTCCAGTGTTCTTGAGACCGCCAAAGTCATAGTGGAGGTTGTGGTGATAGTTTTGTTGATTTATGAATAGTAAAAAATCTTTCATTCTTCACATATCTCAGTTATTTAAATTGGTAAACACATGTAACTTCAATTATAGGGGTCCTAAATGTTATTTTATTTTAATTATTCCCTTTATTAATCAAATAATGCTCCTTCCCATTATCGTTCCATGGAATTAAATGAATTCCAGATGAGTTCCAAATGTTTTCCAAAGGAACCTAAGGTGAACCCTTGAATGATCCTATTTTAAAACCACCAAATCATGTTTATTACTTCCTTTTACGTGATTTTTTCATTCTGATGTAAATATTTGGGTATCTTGGTCCCTCTTCTTTAATCATTGTTCTAGGGGTGTCGTGTTCTTATCCTTTAACCAAACCTATATTGAGTGAAGTTGGATGTTTTTAATAGGTGTATTGGTGTAGATCCAATACTTTTGGATTTTTCCATCTTGAGTCTCATTCTATAACCCTATTTAACTTGGTAGGGAATTATTTCTAGGTACCCTTTATGTAATAGTTTTATCTGGTGATACAGAGAAGATATTTGGGAACTAACTCTTGGTAAATCATGATGTTGATGTAATAAATCTTAAGGTAAGAAGTTCCTGAACATATACTGGTCATTTATATGATTTTTTTGTTGATATAGTGTTGTGTTTGTATGTTCTTATGGACCATTTTTTGTGTTTGATCACATGTGTGTGCATGTGTATCTTATGAGACCATATTTGATGGTTGATCATAAGTGTGTGTATGTGCAGCTAGTGTGACAATGTTTGAGTGTGATCACATGTGTGTGTGGGTGTGGGTGGATATTTATACTCATGATTGTTATGATTATTGTACCTATATGTGTTGTGAATTTTGTGTGAGATGTATAGACATTGGAGTATTTTTTTTATCATAGCGAATGACATGTGAACCATCGTGGCATGGATATCTATTAAAGGGGTTGTGTTTTTACATGTGATATTGATAATAGTGGACCAAAAAATTGATAGGTTCATAATATACATGAGGCACGAGGAAAGGAAATTTCTTGATAAATTGAACATATGACTAGAATCAAGTTAAAAATAGGGCATGATGACCTTGTTGTCTGACCTGTGATATTTACAATGTTCTAGAGTCCTATTGATCAACATGAGACTCATTACCCATGTGGCTAATGTGATTCATTGGCCTTGTTAATTCTATAGGATACATGTGGTGACCTTATTGTTGAATCTAGTTTATGCCTTATGTTATAATCATCCATCCATAATGGAGATGAAGTAGGTACATCCTGGGTTTGTGGTGGCTTAGTCAGTGCACAATATCTTGATACATTATTGTTTATTATTTCTTGAACATTTACTTATTTTCATGTAATACACTATTATATAAATGTAGTTATATTATGGAAACATTGGTGGTGTCCTACTAGTTTTATACTCACACCCTGCATGGGAATCTTGATGTCTGTGCAGACTTCATGATCTGGGATATAAAAAAGGGAAATTCCTCAATTATAAGGAACAAAGTCGTAGAGAATGGTGTTCAAAGGTAGTATTAGGAAGGACTCTATAGTGATAACATAGGTTTTTATTTACATACCTATCTTTCTCATGATCTTATTTGGCCTATAAATTTGGGGAGACTAGGTTTATTATTCTATATTACTTGAGACACTTTATATTCCATTTTTTGAAGAATTTATTATTTATTCCATTGAATTATCTTATGTTACTATTTATATGTGACATTTAGTAATACTGACGTCATAGTCTCCCCACTAAAGGCATTTGAACCACCACTTCTAGTCTAAACCCTCTTTCATAGGGGGAGGTGTGCCTGAGGCCATGTGGCACATTGGATTGAATATGATGATTCAGGTTAAGCGGTTTAGAAAATGGTATCAAAGGATAAAGTTTTATTTATTTACATTATTTTGGGGTTATGGTAGAAAAGAGATAGGTTGTGTGGAACTCGAGTAGTAGAGGTATCATGTGCATGGAAAGATCATGTGTAATGGACCTCTTTGTTACTGATTATAGGATTTTTATTACTATTTTATAGGGCTTGAGTGCATTCATGCATCATGAGTAGGCACATAGGATCACATGTCACAAATATATATATATATATGCCTATTTAGTGTTGAATGTAAATGATTTAATTAAATTCCTTGATGTGTGCTAACTTTTTGGTGATATATCTCTATTCTATGTGGTTGTGATATATCGATTCTAAATATTTATTTTTAATTGATCATGTTGTTGTGTTTTGTTATATATATATATATGGTTGTGACAAACATGAAGGTACAAAGATACTAGATTAGTACTATGAGGGTTATTCCTTCTTATTCTAGGTAGCCTCATTAGATAGTTTACCAAAGAAATCCATTTTATTTGACTTCTAACTACTTAGGTTTTTCTTGTAAGTATGTTTTTTTGGCATTCAAAAACATTCTTTTGGAATTTCTGAAAATTACACCTTAGAAATTCTTGACTGGACCACTTGGAGAAGAACACTCCCACAAGGGAGGGAGTTATAGTTCCACCATAAGACATGCAGAAGTATGTATATGAATCTTATCTAATGGTTTGGAAAAAATGTCCACATTAACCAAGATTATTCATATTATTTATTATTTATGTTAAGGGAGTATCCAATAATACAGTCAACTATGCTTGGTACATTAAGCTCTATCACCCTCCATCCTTCATAGGCATCAAAGGATCTCAAGACACTTAGGACTAGATTTAAATCATTGAGAATATATTTGATCTAGAGGATAATATAGAGGACTATTGAGTGAAGATAGCTACTTTCATTTTTCAAGGAACTTCTAGGAGGTGGTGGGGTGTTATGAATCAAGTTGAGAGACATCAAGGTCTGGCATGAACAACCTTCAAAGACCTTTTATTAAAGGAGTTCTTTCCAAGTATACTGAAGATGGACTATGACAACCAATAATCAATTATATAAAGTGAACATTTTATTTTCATGAAACCATATTGAAATGTATTTTTTAATATTTTATGTTAAAAAATTATAATTTTATATGATGAATGTTGATTTTAAACATACTATGTCAATATAAGCCTAGAATAAATTTTTTCAGTTTTCCCAGAGAAATAAGATTTTATGAATAATTAAAAATATAGTATTTAACTAGTCCTAATTTAATTTATAATAATGTGTTATAATATTTATAATTAACTATGTATTTATTTTCAATTTTATAGAAATAAATAAAAGACCATTTGGAGGTAAACGGTTATTTTTCAGAAAAATGTTTTTAGGTGCATAATGTTCTTCCATTTTAATTAATTAAAATATTATATAATTATTTAAATTAATAGATTATATATCTAAATATATGAATTTAAATCCATATAATTTTTTTTACTAGCCATGGAATTAATTTAATATCATCTAATGATTGCAAAATGTATTTTCTTGAATGCCTTTTTTTCGTCACATTTTACGTGTTTATTTTTTAAATAACTTCCACTACTTATAAAAATAGAAATTGATAAAATGTTTTAAATATTTATAATCATTGTGTAATATTTTTTAATGAGGTTACTTTCTCTTTTTTAAATATGAATAGTGAAAATAGAAAAAATTTGTTACCACGGTTAAAGATAAATTGGGTTTAAAGGGTTAAAAATAATGAGATGGGGATTCTAGATAATAATAAAAACTTAATTAAACTTAACTAGATGGTTTTATTTTGACCATAAAATTATAACCATAAACTATGAGTCATTTTGGATCCCTTTTTGTTGAGTAAGATATTGATATATTTTAATCTTTTGAAAAATTCTACATATATCCTCTCCCTCGTTTATAAAAGGGAACCTCCACCCCTCTCTTATTCAAACATCTTGGGCCATTTAGCTTGAACATAGCATACCAAAATCTATCTAAAATATACATATCAATGATATATAGGTTATTGTATCCCCAAAACACTTACCCTATGGTCATTAATAGGACATCTAAAGGAGCTCTTTCAAATAATAGGTAATCATATTAACTGAACACTTTCATTTTTTCTTTTAATTTTACCACCTTAAATTATGTAACAAAAAATAAAATATAATATCACCAGTATATAATATATATAATAATATATTATTATATTGATAAAATAATATTTATCCATCTTCTTCTTCATCAAATGAGAAAAAAACCATTCCTCTTGTGTATGGTGGACTATCACCCCACGAACTAATATAATTAGTTTTCCATAACTGCCTCACATGGATGGTCATAATGATAAAAATAAGGAATATATATCATATTTATGACATAAGTATTATTCTATATATATAATATTTTATTTACTTACTTATCCTTACAGTCATTAAAAAAATACAACATCACACGTGCATACATGTGGACTACCACCTCCACAAAGCATTGTGATTCATTTTTCATGACCTATTTTTATGGATGATTCTAAATATGTATATAATGAATACGTATAATTTTTATTTCAATATTATAATTATTAATATGATATAACCATGATCAAAAAACAATTATTGTAACCTTATAATCAAAACATACATAAAAACAAAGCAATTAACACCCAAAACAATGATAATAATGAAATATTGTTAAGAAACGGGTGGTAAGATGTTATAAGTGGATCATATAGTTATTTATAAATTTATTTTATGTAATTAAAATAAATATTGATTTATTATACAATAGTCTAAATCATGTTAAAATAAGTGGAAGCATGAGGTAAGGTATTGCATCTCAATTTCTACTCCATTGATAAATACTTGGTATTAAGTACCTATTTTCTTTTATGTGGTGTATATACTACCCCTAATATGTATATAACATAGATATATATTTATTCATGGTAATTAAAGTTTCAATTAAATTTTAAATTATCATAGTGTTACAATTTAAAAGTTTCTAATGAGGTAATAATTTATTTTATAATCTCTTTTCTTATTGCTAATATTTTCGTTGAAGGAATCATATAATTTATCATTCAAAAACTCCATAAATTTTCCTATACTCTATATATTTAATGATTTTCCATGTTTTATTCTAAATTTTCCTCTCTTTTTAACAAGAATTAATTAAATAAATTTTAAAAAGGAAACCCAGTCTAATTTCTCTTTTTTATCAGGTATATTTTTCTTCAATTTACATATTTCTAAAATTTATTTAGAAAATTTAATTTTTATTCACTCAAATGATTTATTGTGGAAATTTTATGTTATAATTGAATTTTAAAAGGATGGAAATAAATATATATAATGTTTTTCAAAGATTCATACTCAAACTTATTTACAGATATATAAAAATGAATGTTTCCTTTTAAAATATATGACTTAGATGAATTTTCCAACCACCATAACCCTTTTATATTATTTTTTTTATTACAAAAGTTTTAATGGTTTTAAAATGAAAATTATTGAATAAAATTTTATTTTAAATTATTCACTTACGTTTTCATCTATTCTCCTAAAGACATGATTTAATTATAAAACCTATATTTCTGGTAAAACAATGGTCAAATTTTATTAATTTTGTGGTCATTAAATTTATATTAAAATATTCACTTTCTTATGATCATCCTTAATCAGACGTTATATTTCTATTCTATGTCCATAATATTTTTATCATGGATATTCTTATTTCTTAAACCGTATACCATTTCGACATGTGGTGTTTTACTATGAAAGTTATTTGATTGACTAAAGAAATATTGATATTCCATATTCATTACTAATTATAGATATTTATTGATAAGGCATATGATTTATGAATTAAATTGATCATTATATATATGAGGAATGCATTGGATAGTTAGTTATTAGTTGGGTATGATTATTGATAGACCCTTGATACATCAAAAGGACTCATGAGACAAATCAATTTTCTAGACATATTAAATAAGTTTTAGTGTATGCTTACCCATATTTGGAAATGACTTGGCATAAGGCCTTCATCAAAACATCTAACATTATGTATTTACTTCATTGATATTCCATTTATTATTATTGAACATATTATTAAATTGATATTATCCATGTATTCACTTCATACTCAAGCTATTGATTAAACTGAATGTGTTTTAATTTATTTACCTTTTCATATATATTATAACTTATTGAAGCATGATAGATTCTATTATACACACCCCTTACTAGGTTTTGATATCACCCTTATTTTTCTCCATTCACTAAGATATTAATAAAGAATATATGAGTGAGTTTCAAGGATATAAATTATTTACTTTTACTATGTTTTATATTTTATTTCCAATATAATATGGGAATCATGTATGTGTCTAGTTATTCAAGACTAATAAACTGATCAATCCCTGGTGATGTGATTCCTTGTATCTTACAAAAATGTAATAAAGTAGACACTAACTTTGGGTTATTGGATTTGGGGTTGTTATAGTTGGTATTAAAGAAATTTCAGTTGAACCCATGTAAACTAGATTTAGGAAAACATTGATTAGAGAACATAACCCTATAATAGACACTAAGGACAATACTTTATATAGAATAAGATCACATTTTTTTGAAAAATCAGAGATTGTTTGGTTTTCCAAGAAAATAAATATATGTCTAGATATTGTATGTGAATGTGGTTTTGGAACATATGGATATTGGGTAAAAACCATGAAAAGAGATGTTCGACTATATATTGGATATCATTCTGGTGCACTATGAATGGAACTTTTCTGCACACCTGGTTTGAAATTCCCATGGGATATTATTTGTTTAATTCACATGAACTTTATAAAAAATTATAAAATATTTATAATATTATTATGATTTAGGATATTCTTAAAGAAATGAAGTTTATTATTTTGATATTATCTATTCATAATGTTTAAATGTATGTTAATTTTTATGCCAATTCTATAAAATTTTTTAAAATTCATAATTTTAGGAGATAATTTGATTTACGCTATTTTTTTGAAATGTAACCTGGAAGAAAGAATGGTATGAATACTCATGGAAAAAATTTATATTTCCCTATTGAGTATTCCAATACAACTGGTGTTGGAAATGTAAATATCATTACTATATTAGGGTTGTTAACCTAGGTTATGACTAATAACTTTACATATGTGGAGCAATATGATGATCCATGGGATGATAAAGCTATATTGGATCATTTAATGTGAACGAAGCATCCATTTTTTAGTGAAAATACTATTATAGTGGTGTCTATCAATTGGATTAAGTCCCTTGAAATGATATTCCTAGATTTGGGATGTAATGAAAGGGAAAAGGTTATACTATCAGTGTATTATCTTAAACATGATTATTATTAATTGTGTCCATTGATCAAGAATACTAGTGAGGAAGAACAAATAAAAACATATTGAATAGTGATATTGTAAAGAAATATTATTTGAAAAATATTTCCCTCATGAGTAATAAAAATAATTGATAGTTCCCCATATTAATGAAAAAGGAAGTGAAAAGTGTTGCAGAGTGTGAGGTCACCTTTATAAGACTTTCTAGGTATTATATGGATTTTATATGTTATCTAGAAATCCAAATTAACAATTTTTAATGGATTAAACCAATTCAATTAAAGTCATTGGTTTTTAAAAGTTTTTCATCATATGAGGAAATAGTGACATTTTCCTTCAGTACAGAGAAATAATTTTCAATATCATATATCTTCATCGAAAATAAAGAAAATATGAGTCCAACATATCATTGAGAAAAGGGGAATCCATCAAAGAAGACGAAGGGTATGAAATAATTTCCATAATGGGAATTTATGGAAATAAACATCCTAAAAAATTCTTGAAGGGTATAGTAGTTTATTACAAGTGTAGAGATAAGGTTCTTCTAGATAATGAATTAAAGGGTGAGAAAGAAACTACTATTATCCATTGCTTCAACTATAGAGAAATGGGACATTGTTCAAACCAATATATCAAGTATTAATGGAATCTACCATATAAATGGCCAAGGGGAGATGGCCAAACTTATGTGAACATTAAAAATGATGATAAAATTCCTAAATATGTGGGGTAGGTAAATAATCTTAGTCTTATATTTAGTTAATGGTTTATTTGATTATAGATATTATCATTATTTTATATCTTTCATGTTTTCTAATAAAATTATATATTTATCAAGCACTATAAGAATGAAGTTGTTAGTTAAGACTCATAGTGTAAATATCACCACAATAAGGATATTTCAGTTAGTTCTCATTATGAAACATAAAATTGCCCAATTTTCATACTTGAATATTAAATATATGGTTTACATTGATATAATCCATTGTATAGATTAGATTTAAAATTTTAATGAAAACATATTTCCAAAGTAAATAGATTATGATTCATGATGAATATGTGGAATATTTTTACTTTAGAGGATAGGCTTCACGATCCAGGTCATGTCATTATCTAGTTCAAATAGTCATTCTAAATGAGATTCTTAGAAAAGAAGATAATTTTTAATCTATATATGGGAAATTAAATATTTACATTAAGGATGTTCCTATTGTACAGGAATAAATTGATGTATTTCTTAAGGAATTACATAGATATCCCCCAGAGGATGAAGTTGAGTTTTCCATCGATTTAATCCTTGATCCAAAACCTATATCAAGGATTTCCTATAGAATTTCCACTATGTAATTAGTGGATTTGAAGAAACAAATATATGAATTTTTTGATAAGGAATTTATACAATCTATATTTTCACCTTGGGGAGCCCATGATCTTTTCATTAAGAAGAATATAGATCTATGAGGCTATGCATTGATTATAGGAAAATCAAGGCTATTACTATAAATTAAAAGTATCAGGATGACTTGTTCGATCAATATCAAGGAGATCAATATTAATCAAAGATTAACCTTCATTATTTGAATCATCTATTGTCAGTAAATAAGGAAGATGTCCCAAAGATAATATTTCATATGTGGTATGGACATTATGAGTTTACAATAAGGACATTTGGATTAACTAATGAATACTCTATTTTAATGGATACGATAAACAAAATATTCAAGGAATATCTTGATAATTTGTTTTGATATTTATTGATGATATATTGTTTTACTATAAAATATATGAGGACCATGAGAATCACTTATGGGAAATTATTTAGACATTTGGAGGAAAAGATTTATATGGGAGATTTAGCATGTATGAATTTTGGATATTGATAGTATATTTACTTGGCTATATTTTCTCTAATGATGAAATCTCAATTGATAATTTAAAGACAATGATAGTCAAATAATGGTCTATACTATCAAACATAACTGAGGTATGTAGTTTCCTTGGATTGGAAAGTTACTTTTAGGGATTTGTTCAAAAAATCTAATTTAAAAACCTATTAACCAAAATTACATATAAAGGGGTTACGTTTATATGGTAAAAAGAATGTAAAGAATGTTTTGATGAATTTAATAGGATATTGGTCAATTATCTGATATTGAATTTACCATCAAGAAAGGATGTATTTGTTATATATAGTGATGCATCGAAGAAGGGACATGGTTGTGCCCTTATGTAGACTAATAATGTTATGTATTATGAATAAAGGTAGTTGAAGACTCATGAATAAAACTATCCAACCAATGATCTTGAATTAGAATCCATAAACTTTTATTTGACAATATGGATACATTGTCCCTATTGAGAAATATTTGACGGATATAAAGATCAAAGAGTATAAAATTTATATTTTCATGGAAATATCCCAATATTAGGAATATTCAATGGTTCAAGATACTCAAGGATAATTATTTCATAGTACACTCCCTGCTATGGAGTGAAAATAAGGTTGTGGATGCATTATGAATGAATGATCATGGAGTACTAACCAAAATGATGATTCGTGGGGATACTATGTTTGTGGATTTAAAAAATATAGACATGATAATCATTAAGGGTGGGAAATATCACATCTTTTTAAAATAATTTCCATATAATATTTTTTGTAAATGATAAAAAAATTTCATCCTATTATTGAGAATTTTCAAAAGAAAATTAAATCCTTGAATGATTTGAAATTGGAAGACTTCATTTATGATGATGGTGTTATAAACTTTTAAAAGAATATATGTGTTCCATAAGTACTTAAGTTGGAAAGGTAATTATTTTATTATTCTCATAGATTTAATTTCATTATAAACCAATTAGTACCAATAAGTATAGTAATTTGAAGGAATAATTTCGGTGGCATAATATAATGTGGTAAATTACAAATTATGTATCAAGATGTTTGGTTTTTCAATGAGTAAAGGATGATATATTGTATCCTATAGGAGATATAAAACCTATACATATTCTTATGTCTAAATGGGATGAAATATATATTTAATGTTTCACTAGATTTCCAAATACTCCCAAAAAGAATAATATCATATAAGATATTAGTAAGTACCTTACCAAATTTATTCATTTACTTGCTATAAGAGGATATTTACCTCTTGATCACCTTGTATGGATCTATATTAATGTATTATTAAGACTTCATAGTGTAGTAATTTCAATTGTGTCTAATCATGATCCCTGATATAAATAAAAATTCTATAAAATTATCTAGAAGTATCTTGATACTAAGCTTTATTTGAGCAATGTCTATCATACTCAAACCTATAGACAGTCTGAAATAACTATTAAAACAATACAATACATGTTGGGGTCCTTATCACTTGAATTTAAAATTATTTTTTAACATCATTTATCTTTGGTGGAGTTTTTCTATAATAATATATTCCATTAAAGTATTCAAATGGCATCATATGATGCATTATATGGAAAGAGATATCATACTCCAACTTTTTAGAATAAAATTACTGAATGAAAATTTTTAGACCCATAAAATGTTTAGGAGATAATGATAATGATAAATACAATTAGAAACCATATTAAATAATATTAAAGCAATAAAAAGATATATTCTTATAATCAATGGAATTATTTGGAATTGGGAGATCACATTTTCTTGAAAGTATCTTCATGGAAGGGTGTTATAAGGATCGATAAGAAATGAAAACTATTCCCCAAGTGCATCAAGACTTTTGAAATTATGGAAATAATATGAGTTATATATTACTATTTGTAAATTACCTCAACAATATCTATATTACATGATGTGTTCCATATCTCATTTTTAAGGAAGTATACACCAGACCCAGTGCATGTTCTCACCTCTAAAGAAATACAATCAGGACCTGATCTATCTTACTATGAAGAGCCTATCCAAATTCTTGACACTAGGGAATAAGTGTTAAGGAATCATATGTCTCGAATGGTATTGGTACTTTGGGGAAATCTTAAAATAGAGGAAACAACATGGTAGCTTGAAGAAGTTATGAAGAATAACCACCCTCATTTTTTAGGAAAGTAATATCTATGAAAATTTCAAGTATGAAATTTTTGAAGGAGGAAAGAATGAAACACCCAAGATTAAATAATAATAAGTGAACATTTTATTTTTATGAAACAATAGTACAATTCACATTTTAATATTTTACTGCTCAAAAATTCTAATTTCATAGGGTTAATATCAATATAAAAATTACAATGTCAAAATAATCATTGGATGAATTTATTAAATTTTCCCTTATAAATGACTTTTTTAAATAAATAAAAATATATTATTTGACTAATAATAATTTTATTTATAATAATTTTTTATAAAATTTATAATTAACCGTATATTTATTTTAAATTTATAGAAATAAAGGTAAGGTCCTTTTGAGGTAAAAAAGAGATATTTTTCAGAAAAATGTTTATAAATGCATAATGTTTTTCAATTTTAAATGATTAAAATACTCTATAATAATGAGTAATTTATATGAAATTTATAAATTATATATCTAAACATGTTAACTTAAATATATATAATTATTATTACAATCCATATAGTTTATGTATGATCATTTTATGTGTGAAAAATACATTTTTGTGAAAAAACATTTTTTGTCATGTCTTGAGGGTTTCTTTTTTAATTAATTTTTACTATATAAAAGAAAATAATTTTATAAAATGGTATCTATATTTTTAATCATCATGTAAAAAAATTTAATTGGTTCACTTTCATTTTTTTATTATGAATTTTAAAAATTATAAACATTGATTACCACAGTTTAGGGTAAAATGGGTTAAAAATAAATGTATAAGGCTTCAAGATAAGAAAAATACCTTAATTAAACCTCATTGGTTGGATTTATTTCTCACATACCCTTAAAAACATAAAATATGAGTAATTTTTTATCCATTTTTCTTGAGTAAGACATTAATATATTTTAGTCTTTAGAAAAATATCAAGATTGTCCTCTCCCTCATTTATAAAAGGGAACCTCCTCCCCTATCTTCTATAAATATATTAATCCATTTATCGCAACCAAAACCTATAAAAAATTATCCCCAACATTATTATCCATGTTCTATAGTCTATTCTTTTCTTAAAAACAAACCCTATTATTCATAAAATCATATCTAAAGGATCCCTTTCAAAGAAGAGGTAATCATCTTAACTGAACACTTTCACTGATTAGTCTTTTTTTACCACCTTATATTATATCCTAAATATTACAATATAATAACACCATTATATAACCTATAATAATATTTTATTATGTTTATGTAATAACACTTATCCATATTATTCTTCCTCAAATGAGAAATAAAACCATCACACATGGGTATAGAGGACTACCGCCTCGTGAACCGATGTAATTTGTTTTCCATCACCACTTCACATGAATTGTCGTAATGATAAAACTAATGAATATAAATGATATTTATGAAATAGTTTTTATTTAATAAATTTAATATATATTTTTCTTCCTTACCTTTCCACCCATTAAAAATGATGACATCGTTCGTGCATGCATGTGGGCTACCACTATCACCAATCGATGGGATTCATTTTTCATGAACGCATTTCACAGATGATTCAAAATATGTGTATAATGAGTATTTATGAATTTTATATCATGATTAATATTCTATATATGATATATAAATGATAAATACATAAGTACCATAACTTCTAAATCAAAACATATATAAAAGATAATGCATTTAAAACCCAAAACAATGAAAATAACGAAGGATTACTAATAAATGGGTTATAAGATATTATAAGTGGATCATATATATTTTTATATTGTTATTTTATGTAATTATAATAAATATAAATTTATTATAAAGGATTTTAAATCATTCTAAACTAAGTATAAGTGTGAAGTAAGGGATTTCATCTCAATTTCCACTCCATTGAAAAATATTTTGTATTAAACACCACTTTTTTATGAGGTGTATATATTACTCCTTTGAGGTATTTAATGTTATTATCTATTTATTAATCATATTTAATGTTTTAATTAATGTTTACTCTCTCAAGGGGTTTCAATTTAAATGTTAGTGAAGTGGTAATAATTTATTTTATAATCTCATTTTTTTGGGATTGATTATATTTTCATTTAAGTAATATTTTTATTTATTCTTCATAAACTCCATATATTTTCTTATAATCTTGACATTTAATAATTTTACTTTTTGTATTAAACATTTTTCCATATCTCTCTAACTTGAATCATGTGACGAAATGTTTAAAATAAAAGTTGCCCTTATTTCTATTTTTGATTAGGTATATTATTTTTCTATATTAATATTTTTTAAAAAATTTGAACCAAAGTCCTTTTTATTTACTAAAATGATTTATTAAAAGACATTTTATTTGATAATTGAATTTTTCTAGGATTTAATAAAAACTTCCTCATTTTTTCTAAAAGGTTCATTTTTTACTTTCTTTTCAAGTATTCAAAAGGAATGTTTTTTAATGTATATAGATTTAATAAATTTTATCAATGCCATAACCATTTTACAACACGTATATTCATCTATAAGTTTTCAATGGTTTTAAATGGAATATTATTTAATGAAATTTTACTTTAAGTGATTAAATTTTTTTTTATTTTATTCTCATAAAGAATTTATTTTTATTAAAAAACTATATTTTTATGAATCGATAGTCATATTTTATTAAATTTTTGGTCATAAAATTTTTATTTAAACATTAACTTTCTTGTGATGATATTTCATCAGAAAATAAATTTCTTATACATTTCTATATTCTTTTTATAATGAATGTACTTATTATCTAAACCATATAACATTTATAGATATAGTGTTCAACTTTGAAATTCATTTGATTGATTTGGGAAATATTCATATTTAGTATTATTTACTTAATATGGATATTCTTTTATATGGAATAATGTTTATGAATTAAATTAATCATTCATTATATGAGGAATAAATTAGGCACATAGTTACAAGTAAGGCCTGATTATATATATCCCTTGATTTATTGAAGGTTCTTATGAGATAAAACAGTTTGATAACTATATTTAATAGGTTGTGTTATATAACTACCCATATTTGAAAATATCTTAGTGTAAGGCCTTGATCATTATGGACTATATAATGAATATCTTTCATTGAGAATTTAGTTAATTTTATCCATGAGAATGTTACATTAATATTATCCATCGATTCATTTGATGCTCATGTTATTGATTAAATGGAATGTGTTTTTAGTTATATAAATTTCCATATTGATTATTCATTATTTCTTCATTATAGAATCTATTATAATCAACCCTTCCTGAGTGTTTGTGATAACCCTTATTTTTTCCTTTCACTGGGATATGAAGAAGGAATATATAAATGAGTATCAAGGATGTGTAAAATTTACTTTTTTGTGTTTTATATTTTTTTTCCAATTCAAAATTGTAGTCATGTATTTATCTAGTTCTTTAATACTACAAAACTAATTGATCATTGGAAATTTTATCCCTTGTATATTATTCTAATATATTAAAGTATATGCCAACTATGGTTTACTAGATTTTTTGTTGTTACCTGGACCATGTTCAAAAGTTCATGGAGCTTCAACAAGGATCGGTAATGGTATATTCTTACTTAGCATATTTTATAGAGTTAATTTTATTCAATACTCAATTGGAGAATAACTATGTGAAAAATTCCCACAAGTTTGAGATCATCATTCAACTAGATTTGAGGTGTTAGGTTTGGAGCTTCAACCTGACAACATATATTGAGGTTCTTCCCTTGTGCCTAATGACTAAGAATAGTTTGGAGGAGGATTTTTTTTGTAGGTATTATTTCGGACTTTAGTAGAATATATAAATACACTTCTAGTAGTAGGAAGATAAATTTTAAGAATACACACTAGAGTGGTTTTAAATAGTTAGAAAATATCAGAGGTTTTTTAGAATATTCTATGGGAGGAGGTCCTTAATGTTTCAATTGTATACTAAGTAATCATTATCATAAATTTTTCCAAATCTTCATATCAATTTTCATTGGTTTGGTAAGATAATGTGTATTCAGTAGTTTTGTTTGAGGTCATTACAGATAGGTTCTCATAAAGATGCAGAATAGATGTGATCGGTGATCTAGGGGTGTATTTGGGGTCCTCAGCAACAACTTCAAGCCCCACATACATTGAAATCCTAGGAAAGTAACATGTCATAGGGGTAAGGTAATTGTCCAAAATAAAGAAGGATATACGAAATTGAATAAGTTCCAATTGAAAGTGGTGAGGGACCATCAACTTTTCAAGGTAAAATATTCATTAAATCTTGGATTTATACTGTCTAGTCTTATATAGGTTCTTCTCATACATTTATATATTTTAAAATTGTTCTTAGATTTGACTTATCAGTCAAACTATATTATGAATCTTCATCTCTTGATACACCCATGGGGCAGAAAGTGTTTCATCATCATAGATGTCAACAATGTCCCTTAATATTTTTTTTCTAGGGATATCTATAGTATTTAATGATTTCTTGAGATGACTAGATTATATGTGATCATCGGTATGGATTGGTTGACTCGTTATTGGGTGCATATTAACTATTATAAGATTCATGCATCATTTACTATGATAAAGGGGGTAATGTTTTTATGACTGGTGAATGGGAAGAATGATCAAGAAGAATGGGACTAAACCTGAGCTAGATCATAGCTATTATAATGTACGTAGTAGTAATAGATGCTATAACAGATCCAGAAGAAGCCTCTTATTTTCCTCCAGTGGTGGAACTTTATCTGGATTTCTTCCCTCACGACATTTCAAGTCTCACTAATAAGATATGGATTGAATCATAGATCAAAATAGTGTTAGTATCATCACTTATATCGATTCCCAGATATCATAAAACATCACCTAGGTTAAAGGAACTCAAGATACAACTCAGGGATTTAGTGGTGAAAGGTTTTATCAAATAGTGAAAATATCATTGGGGTGATCTAGTATTGTTCAAAAAGATGTTGGATGGTAGTATTTTATTGCATATAGACTAATGAAACCTAAACAAAGAAACCATAAATAATCAATTCCCATTTTCAAGGATTGATGACTTATTTAACTAATTTTGGAGAGCCCAGTGATTCTCCAAGATTGAGTTATATTCAAGAAACCACCAGCTTCAATTTGGAGAAGTGGATATTCATAAGACAACATTCATGACTAGATATAGATATATATGTACTTTTCATTCCCCTTGAGTCTAAATATTCATCAACGGTGTTCATGACTCTCTTAAATAATATTTTCTATCTATATATAGACTCCTTCATTGTGGTTTTTATTAACAATATCCTTATATACTCATAGAATTTATAAATATATGCAGGACACCTTGATATTTTACTAATAACACTTCAATCACATATTCTTTATATTAAACTACTAAAGTGTTAATCTTGGATTCAAGAAGTGTGGTTCCTTGGGCATGTGATCTTTGATGTGGGAATTTCTATGGACCGAGATAAGGATAAGGTTGTGATGTATTTATCATTCCCTAAGAATGTGTTTGATATCAAGAGATTACTTGGTTTAGATAGGTATTATGTATGGTTCATACATGAATTATCTTGTTTGGAAGCACCTATGGTTGGGATTATAAATAAAGGAGTGAAGTTAGAGTGGATAGATCCTTGTGAAGAGTCTTTCCTAGAGCTAAATAAAATATTGAAAATAGATCTAATTATAACATTTCAAGATCATATGAATGGATATATAGTTTAATGTGATACCTTAGGTGTTTGTTTGGTAGTTTTGTTAATGAAGATGGACTAGGTAGTATCTTACGAGTCATACCAACTACAACCCCATGAAAATAAAACTACCTAATGAGTGACTTGGAGTTGGTAACTTTGGCCCATGTTCTAAGTTTTTGGTGACACTGTCTCTTCAGTGAGAAGTTTTTTGTTTACATGGATAATAATAACCTCTCATATATCTTCTCTTAGTGGGATATAAACTTTATGTAGAGTCATTGGGTAAAATATCTGCATACATTTAACTTTGAGATGTAATATGATTCAGGGAAGGGTAATTTCATTATAGATTCTCTTAGTAAGAAAACATTGGAGACACAAGAACTTAGAGAGTGTAATTTATAGGACGAATGACATCTGATGATTTTAATGATTCTTCTTTTTTGTATTCATCATATGATCATGAATGTATAACGTATGCCCCTTTTTTTATCATGTCAACAATAGTGGAATGGGTGAAGACTAGCCAAGAGTCAGATCATGAGTGTTTGGAGATGTGAGAATGATTGGGAGGTAGTGACCTAGTTCCAGGATAGTTAATAGGTGATGGTGACATAATCAATGTACATGGGTGAATTGTAGTACTTGACTACTTGAGAGAGGATTTGATGAGAGACTCTCATGCTTCAGAATATATAGTGCATCCATGGTTAGAGAAGATATACCATGAAATCTGATGTTAGTTATGGTGGCTAAGTATGAAAATAACATTGTTGGTTTTCATTCATGATGCCTTACCATCCGATAGGTAAAATCTAAGCATTAGTTTCCTGGTGGTTTTCTTCATCCACATCTAGTACCTATGTGTAAATGAGAGAACATGATGATGGAATTTGTGATGGGGTTACCCGGGACCCCAGGGAACAAAGTTTTATTTTGGGTGATAGTTAATCAACTAAAAAAAGCATTCCATTTGTTACCAATATAAGATACTCATTTTTTAGATGAGTTGGGAAAGATTTATTTTTATGAGATGTTACAACAATATGGGGTGTCTTCCTGTATCATATTTTATAGGTATGTGTGTTTTAAATCATGGATTTGGAAATTATTTCTAAAGGATTTGGGGACCTATTTGAAGTTGTGTACAATTTATCATCTATAGAACAATGAAATGATAGAGAGTATGATTCAAATCCTTATGGATATGCTTCGAGTATGTGTCCTGGACTTTGGTGGAGCATGGGATGAGCACCTATACTTAGTAATGATTTCATAAAGTGATATTTTATAGGATTATATTTATATGGAAGATTTTTAGGATCTCTATGTAAATTCATGCCTTTCACTACTATGTTGTAATAAGTTGGGTGTGGCAGTATTTTTTGGGCTAAGTATGGTGCATGATACCTCTGAGAGAGTACAATTGGTTTGGAAGAGGTGGTTTACTAGTTAGAGAAGGTAGTGATCATATGTCAACCAAAGGAGAAAACCTTTGTAGTTCACTATTGGTAACCAAGTTTTCTTGTGGGTATCAATTAGGTTGTGGCATCATCATTTTATGGAGAAGGGTAAGTTTGTACCACATTCTATGGGACCATTTGAGATCACTGAATGTATTAGGACAATGAATTACTGACTATAATTTCCTTTATATTATTGAGGAATCCATCGTTTGTTCCACATTTCTCTACTTTAGAGGTGTATGCATGATCATGAACATGTGATCAACTATGAGGATATAAATTTGGAACTAAATTAATCTTTTGTAGAGTTCCCAGTGTAGACCATATGTCGAAGAAATAAGGCACTGAGGAGGAATACAGTGCCACTTTATTGAGTATTATAGTGGAATGGATGGATCCAGGATGAAATATGTAAGAGGGAGTCTTATTTTTGAGCTTGATGTATAAATATATTTGAGAAGGGATAGTAAATATAGTTATTGAGAATAAGAATACCTATAGGGTATAGTGTAAAGCCTCAAAATTATGTTCTTAATATGTTAATCTTTGATTCCATCTTAACCTTATATTTTTTGGGTTGATCCATGCTTGGGTATAGTATGGTGATAATTTGAGTAGATTTTTGGTTGTTTGGAGCATCTTTGGTTTAACACATGATACAACATGGTTTTGGTACAAATCATGGTGGTATCTAGTGCTCCCCCATGTAAAATAGCCAATGTGAAATGGGGAATTCCATGGCATGACCATGGTCATGGAAAACTAGGGAAGAACATGTGGCCCATGACCATAGTAACCTAACCATTCCTATAGTGGATTCCATGTTGATGGGAAATGGTTAGGATCTCAGAAAATTTTGGTATGTGGTAGCCATGTCGCCTTACGTAGTCCAATGTGCTCAAGACCACAATGATCATGGTGGAGGTAGAGTTGATTGTCATGTTGAAGTTCAAATGATTGAAATGACCACCATTCTTATTGGATCGTGAGAATTTCAAAGGGTAAATTCATGAAACATTAATGAGGGTCTTGAATATGATTTAAATTTGATTCTTCTATCTATTAATTAATCCTTGATCTTTTGATTGATAGTTCTTTGGAATGATATGTGTTCCAGACCATTTCTGGATAGAACTAGGGTGAAAAATTGAGAAATATTTTTATATGACCAGCATACTATGGTTATTCCTTCCTTAAATGAGATTATTCATATTTATCTAAATTCATGGGGATTTTGTGTCCTTTTCTCTAATCAATTTTCTAGGAGCGACATGTTCTTATACTTTGATTTAATATATATCAAGGGACGATAGCAGATTCTAAGAGGTATGTTGGTGTGGATCTAATCCATTGGATGTTTTTACTTCTTATGTCACATTCTAGAATCATTTTTTATGTTGGTATTGAATCAATTCTTGGGACCCTTGATGTGTGAGTTCGATCCAGTAGTGCATAGGTGAGATGTGGGAATCCATGGTTGGAAAATCTTGATATTGAGATCATCAAAATGGGGATAGATGTCCCTTACCATTTATAGTCCATGTATATTATTGTTGGCTTGATATGGTGTTGTGTGCCTATGTGACTTTAGAACAAGCTTTATGTTTGATAAAATGTGTGTGTGTGTTTAAGTCCCTTGACACCATGTTTGATGTTTGATCACAAGTCTGTGCATGTGTAGCCTATGGAACAATATTTGAGGATGATCACATGTGTGTGTATATGGTTGTTGATACTCAGCCTTGTTATGTTATTTTTACCTATATTTTTTATGATTATTGTGTGTGATGTATGGAATTATGATGTTTTTCTTCTGGTAGTGAATGAAAGGTGTACCATCATGGAATACATAGCTCCTAGAGGGGACCGTTTTAACATGAAATGAACATGATGGTGGAATGATATGTGGGTAGTGGTACAATGACCTTGAGACTTAAACAAAGGTAGTGTCGGGATACAATGACCATGTTTCTCTACCTGAGGTAGAAACAGAGTATGATGACCTTATGGGATGACCTGTGATTGTGATGGGGTTCGACGACCTTGTGGGTCGAACCGAGACTCGTTAAACTTGTGGTATCTAGTAGTCATTGTCCTTGTGGAAATTGTGGGATACATGTGGTGAACTTGTGGTCAAATATAGGTCATGACTTTCATTATGATTATCCTTCAAGCATGGAATAGAATCATGTATAGTTGAGGGTTTTTTGCGGCTTGGTTAGTGCATGAATGCCTAGTACCTTATTTTTTGATGATTTCTTGTGAATTTAATTATTGTCATTTCATACAATCTTATGACCATTCACTCATATAAATGATGTATTGGTGGATTCCTACTAGGTTTATAATCACACCATACATGGGAATCTCGATTCGTGTGCATACTTTAAGATTAGGGATATAGAAATGTTAAAGGCTCCATTGATATGGAGCTATGTGATGGAATATGGTGTTTGGAGGTGGTACCAGGATGAACTTCACAGTTATTTCACAGTGTTTTATTTACTTACCGGTCTTAATCATTGTCTTATTTATCCTACAACTTTGGTGGTCCTTGGTTTAGTATTTTATATAGATTTAGATACTTTCTATGTGATTTTTTATATAATTTATTATTTATTCCACTATGTTATCCTATATTACTATTTATAATTGTCATTACTAATACTAAGGGAATATTCTCCCCACTGATGGTTTCTAGACCACCGCTGCTAGTTAGTAACCTATTGTGTACTGGGAGGTTCACATTAGGCCATGCGGAACTCCATCCCAAATCCATTGATTTGGGTTGGGGGATTATAGGTGGTCTCATTAATATAAATCTATATATTTTTTGTGTGTGACTATATAGTTTCATGAATGTTGCATGGGATTTGGTAGATGGATTGGGATAAGGTGTGCCTTTAGAAGAAGATATAGGATAGTCTTCAGCCTCTTCTGCTTGATATAATTGTTATTTATCACTTATCTGAATTAGGATCACTCGGTTATTATGTCGCATAGGGATGGGGATATCATTTGAGATCTCGTGAGACCTTGGGTAGGTTTCAAGGAATAATATGAGATGCAAGTAACCTAGGAATGGGTTTATAGGGATATTTGGATGGAAAATAGATACTTCAGCCTAGAGATGATGGATGAGAATAACATTTGACTCGTGCATAGTGATTGACACCCTCTTAAGGGTGTTCTGAGACTTGATTATGACTGTGAGTGGGATGAAGCATTCAGGACTATACAAAGTGTGATGGAAAGGGGTTTACTCTAAGTGATTGATTGAGAGATCTCCCTTAGAAGATGTGAGATAGGACCTTGGTGTGGGATGTTGTTTTTTTTGGATTTGGCATCAGGATTCCAATGGACTTGAGTGTTTGGTTTGGGATGGTCCCTAGGTAGAAATACTAAGAGTGATAAGAGACCATGACAGGGAGGCCCAACCTTCAGGTCTAGATTGAGATGAACTTATGGGTTGTGGTGTCAACGAGGGGTGAAGAGAATGACTTGGTATCAATGACAAGATACCATGGAAGGTATAGAGAACACAATGGATTCCCTATTGAGTGATGTGAGATTTGTTTGTAAAGGATATGGGTCTAGAGAGACTAGTTCCTAGGAATCAATTGAAGAGTTGTGTGATATTTTGTTTTCGTGCATACTTGACTTGACCTCCCTATAGACTATGGGGATGATTCAACATTCTTGTTACCTTATTAGAGTATATGGAGATGGGTTAGTGTTCTTGTGGCCTCCCTAATGACTTTCGGGATGGTTTGGTCGGCTTGTGACCTCCCTAGGGTCTAGGGGTGGGTAGGTGTGCTTGTGACCTACCTTGAGCATGTAGAGATTGGTTAGTTTGGATGTTGGAACTTTATTGAGAGTCATGGATCATGGAAGTGTCTTCTCATGAGGGGATAGGTCATGAGACAACATGAGATGAGACTAATGGACCATTCATTGAGTGGCCAGGTAATGGTTTTTAATGTAGATGTATGACTGTACTCTTTTCTTATGGGTAACGGGTTGATGTCTTGATGTCACAAAAACCTGAGTCTTTAGGTAAAGTTTATGAATCAGTATGAGAGAAAGTGACAACATGACCTTATGGATTATAGCATGGTACAGAATCAGGTATGATCGGGTTTCCTGGTGTCCTAGTTAGCACACGGTGATGTGACATGTAGGGAGTTGTAGTGTCCAGTTAGCAAACAATATACAAAATGCATGTGGGCCATGTATATTTTTACTAACACATTCATTTATATGATGGAATATACTAGTGGTACTTTCTAAGACCCTACTGAGATATATTTTTCATACCCTTTACGAGCACCTCAATACATGTGTTGACCTTATGTCTGCTTTTAAGCTTAGCATAGGATGTGCACTGGATCAGGATAGTGCAGCTCAAGGGTGTTGGAAGACAGGGTGCTTCAGGGTCGGGGGTGTAAGTGGGGCCAATGTGTGTGCATTTTATTTTTTGTTTTTTTTTTGTTTTTTTTTGTATTTGGGATTAGCCTAATGGGAAATCAGTGTGTGTGTGTGATAGTATGACTTTCAAATGGAATTTATTACAACATTATGTTTATCTATTTGTGCATACTCTAATATTTATGTTGAGTATGATTTTGATTATTTTTTCACTGCTTACTAACTCTAATTTAATGTAATAGTATCTCAATTGTATAGATTATGCCCTTGCCATTAGTCAGCAGATTTTGGCATATGAGGTGGTCCACCTGATGTCATGTTCTAACCTCATCCAGGGCACTGTCGAGTGGCCCGGGGTTGGGCATCATAATAATATTAATTATTCAATTAAAAAAATTTAAAATGAATTATATTGACTATATAATTACAAAAAATATTTAAAAATACATTTAAATAAATAGATTATATAAATTTCAAGTTTATTAAAAATATTTAAAGTTAATAAGTAAAAATTAAAAAAATATTAATCATATAAATTATAAACATATTGAAAATATCTCATCATAATAAATAAATATATATAAATAAATATTATAAAATGAATAAATTTGAAAAATATTAAAAATTAATAAATATTAAAAATGAGAAAATTACAAAATAATAACAATTATGAAATGAAAATGAATAAATTAGAATAATATAAAAAATAAATAAACAAAAATACTTATGTTAAATGTATTAAAATGTATTAATATTATGATAAATTTATTAATATTAAAAAATTGTTTTATTAATAAATGTATTATTCAATGTATTAATTATCATTAAAAATAATAATTTTTTTATAAATAAAATAAGGTTTTATGAATATATTGTTAATATAAATTTATAATTTGTAATATAATATATATATGTATTTTATTATATATCAATAATTATAAGACTATAAAATTAAATATATGAATTTTAATAACTGAATTTAAATATATTTAATATATGTGTGTGTGTGTGTGTGTTGATTATAGTTGTATGTATTTTATTGATTTTACATTAAAAAATATAATAAATTATTAACTTTTATAAATTTTAATTGTAATTAAAAATATTATTATTTAATAAAATTTATAAATATTTTCAAAAAAAATTAAAATATACATTACTGATTTGTGAAATTAAAAAATTTATAATATGTTCATTTTATAATTTAAATTAATTTTAATATTTGAATTTGTTTTTTTCAATTACTTATATATATATATATATAAATACACACATGTATATATATAAAAAATCATGAAAGATATATCAAGTTGGAATACACACTGTGCGTGATGGGATGGGTCATCATTCGCTGACCTTACCTAACTCATTTAAGATATGAGAAGTGACACCATCCTCTATCTAATTAACTATATTATTTGTTTCTAACGGGTTAATTATTGTATGTACATGATTAATGTATATATAAATAAAAATAAATACAAGTTAATATATATATATATATATATATATATTAATAGGCTGGGATCAAATCATTATTAAAGAAAAGAAAAAAAATCCATGAATGATGAGGTTAGATAATGAAGTCTTTCCATAAATACCAAGATAAAGGATATGTACAGCATAAGGTCCAAAATTCAATCTAAAAATCCATAAAATGTGACCCATGATTGATCCAAAATTTCTCTGTCTAACCTATAAAGTCTTATTAGTATATGATTTCACTAGATTTGAATCAAAGATTCCATCACAAATTGCATCATCTTAAAATTTCATTGAAATTTCTAACAATTGTATCCAGGTTCATTGTGAAACATTATCTTGTCTTCTGGATTTTCTAAAATCCACACAGGCATAATCCTTTATAAAAGAATGACTTCAAGTGTCTAACTCATGATCCGTGAAACTCAGAATGATTTCCTGGTATATAATCATGAATCTAGAATATGTGATGTATAGAATCAAAGTTATGTGGCTTCGTACCAAATTCCATCGTTCAGCAAGAGAGGCTATCACAAATATACTAAAAAACCAAAACAAATATGGAGAATTGAACACCCAAAAACATCAACAAACTTGATGTTATCATGTATCTCATATATCCCTACATTCCTTACACCCAACTAGAGAAGGTAAAAACTCATAATACTAGGTTCGAGATCAAATACTCATGTTTTGGTAGGCCCCCTTACCCCCCCCCCCACCCTGTTCACAAGGGCATCAACCTATCCTCTAAATTTTACCTAGTTTACACTAATTTCCTTATCCATCTGAGTCGACCTCATTGAAAACATCCACTATTTTGGAATCCATCATCGCAATCTTGTAGGTGACAGAGTTTTTAGAAGCTAAATTCTTTATTTTATTGTCAGAATTTAGATCGAGAAAATCAAATGAGTTTCATGTAGATATTGTGTGTGTGTGTGTGTTATTTCATGTATTTCTATTTTATTTGATTACATTTTGTTTGATTATGTATTTGAATGTTCCAAACCCTCTTATTATTTTATGTGAAACTCAATTCTAAATATCTCTATTTATTTTTATTATATCTTGATCTATAGTGATCATAATTTTATAATTTCTAGTTAATATGAAATATAATATTCTTCTATAAATTTAATCCAACTATAAAAAAGTCTAAATAATTCTCTAGCTTGTTCTGTTTTTTTAACATAGTGCACGTTCTTGGTTTAACCAATATCTTTTATTCCATAGTTTTTTAATGTTATATTTTGTAATTCAATTATATCTTGATAAATATAGATAGTATTATCTCTCAATTGGTTTCATTTAATAACCAATAGATGTATTTACATTTAATTAAAATAAATGGAAGTCTGGATTTTTTTTAATGCTCTAAAATTTTATCGAAGATTATACAGTAGTTCTGGAATTATAGAATTTCCATAAAAAAAATATTTATTATTTAAATAATATCTATTATGATATATATCAGAATCATATTCCATTTATTATGTTGGAAATATAATATGTTTTTATACAATTAATTAAATTGAATGAAAATCTAATTATGAAATTAAGATGCCATAAAAATGAAATATGTTCTCCAAAATTCCAATTTATTTTATTGAAGTTCTAGTTGATATATTTTACTATTTTTTGATGATATATCTTATACATGTTGGATTGAAGATTTATTTTATTTTAGGGAATGTTTTCAAAATTATATTCATTTAATTCTTCTATACCTTTGGATATTTCTATTGTAATATAGGATAAAAAATTTACATAGTTTATGTGTCAAGATTTGCATAAATGTTTTCACTATTCAACATATCCTACCTATGGATACTCCATCTTCTTAAACACTAGAACATTTATCACCTAAATCCATGGAAGAAACACCTTCACAATAATCCTTATTCATCACTATATACTTTATCCCTCTATAAGTCACAAGTAGCATGCTCGCCAGCTTTACACAATCACAATACTAGTAGTGGCTCTTCTTCATGTCCCTGGTTCTCATCATCCACTCCAATGGTAAATGTTCCCTCAATGGTAGATGTCCTTTTCCATGGTTTATTCCCTGCCAATCATAGATGTCATTACCAATGGAATATTTTATTACCAATGGTAGATGACATTGTTCATGACTGATTTTTATTTGTCCATGGTTGAACTCATTTCTTCGGTCATGGTAGATATCTTTTTCACTACCATAGTAGGTATTATTTATTATAATGGTAGAACTCCATCTACTCATAAAACAACGTCAATTCATACTTGGTGGTATATCTTCTCATCTCTATAATGGTAGTACAACCTAGCCTTCAACAGTAGAACCCTTGTGTCTGAGCGGCTGCACCATTCTCAAATAAAACGTTAGCAAGATTGATCCCTTTGTCCAATGGTAGCTACCAACTCCATGTAATGGTAGCTTTTTCTCACCACTTAATAGAAGTTCCACTAGAGTGATGGTAGTACAATTCTTTATCCTAACAGTAGAACCGTATGTGCTTGTCGATGGTAAAACTAGCTATGTCATTTCACTCAATGATAGAAGGTTCCTCAGCTAGCGGTGGTTTATTTTTTTTCACAAAATGGTAAAAAATTATTACTACCAAAAGGTATTATTTTATCCTACTTCCATTTATAAGGATTATATGACTGTCAGTTTAATTTTTTTCTGTGATCTTATTTCAAAAAAATCCATGCTTATTTTTTCATCATTTTATATATTATTATTAACTTCATACTTATTTTAATTATTTTAAGTGTTTTATTGTTTTATAAGATTCATATATATTATGTGAATTCCAAGATAATTATTTATTAAATATGCTTTAAATTATACATCATTGTTCATAGAAAGATACGTCATTTGTGTAAAATGTTTTTTATTGCATGTATTCATTATATTAATTGTTTAAAAAATATTTATTAATATTGAAAAATATTGTCAAAAAAATTTTAATCTATTAAATTCATGAAAAATATGTATTTATATTTTATTCATTTATATAGATTGTATTGTAATTTTTTATTTACTGTTAATTTGGTTGTGATATTCATTGAATTATCGACTTAGATTGAACTATTTTTTTCAAATTATGTCTGACCTATTATTATGGAGACTATTTAAATTATTTTATGGGTAAATCAAATTGATTCAATTTCATATTTAAGTTTTGAATTCAAATAATTATTATTATGATTATAATGGATGATAAATTTATCGCTTATGAATAATTTTGTAATTATTTTACATGGTTGGGGATTGGTTTTGTTAGTTTTGTTTTACAAAATATATTTAAAGGTTTTAGGATGTATTCAAAGGACATGAAACTTGGATAAAATCTTGAACACTATATTTTTTCTTGAGAATAAATATGTGAACTTCTCAAGAATTGTACAATCTATAGTATCATGTGTGGTCCTTGTTTCATCATCTAGATGATCTCTCAAGTGTTTTATTAAATCTTCTTTGAATTCTACTTCCTTGATGAGAAGATATGATCCTCAACTCAAGTACCAGTACCTATGTTTTATTCCTATTACATATATATATATATATATATATATATTATGGTATCTTAATACTCTAACACTTCTTCTTACCTTTCATGTACAATAAGTTTTTTTGTTTATTATTTTACATACAAAACCATTTATTCCTCTCTTATTTGAGTTGTGACTCCCAGATTCTAAATTTAGGACCATTCGGGTTGGGACTCCAATAGTATAAAATAAATATTTTTATTAGGTAGTGACTTCCCATAAAAAATTCAGTTTCAATGTAGTAATCCCTTCACTATGTTAAAATGTATTCTGTAATTGGGTTATGATTCCCTTTAATAAACTAGATTAGTGTGCAATGTATCTCCCACTGAGTAGATATGTATATGATTAGAGTAGGACCACTTTGGACTAAACAACTATAAAAACATAATGGTGTTCTTTTTTTATTATATTATTAATTAACTATAATAATTAAATTTCATAATTAATTTAGATAATCAATTGATTACATTAAAAAATTTAATATAGTAAATTTACACCCCCCAGACAATCTTCCATTAGCCTTTGGGAAATAACAATTTGTTTCTGAGCTTATTACTTTTGGAATTATTCAATCCTTTTATAGAGTCTATTGTTTATATTTTATTGTAATAAACTATTACTAGACCTCACAGGGTAATGGAATAATCATTTAATATGGAAAGAATGAATACAAATGAAGCTTGGATTCCTCAAAATCAACCTCACTTTGATGGAAATTACTTTGGATATTGGAGATCTAGAATTGATGTATACCTCAAATAGTGAAGTATGGAAAACTGGTTAATAAAAAAAAGGCAACCTCTACCAGAAGATGACCCAGATACTCTTAATAGAAATGATGCATCAAGATATTTTTAAAATTTAAAAGTTATAAAAATTTTATATTATTTTATTAACAGAAGTTTTTTTAGTTATCTGTCTGCAAGTAAGATTATGCAAGTCACTCACCTAGGCTCAAAAAAATTTATTTGAACCAAACATGGAATGCTTTAAGCAGAGTACAAATAAATAATAATGGGTAAAGATGAAATAGTAAACCAAATGTTCCACCAATTCACATGCATTGTTAATGGAATAAACTCGATTGGAGAACCCTATGCTTATTAAAATAGTCATATGATCTCTACCAAAGAAATTTAATATAAATAATGCCTCTATTTTCAAAATAAAGATCTTAAAAGTGCGCACTCTCAAAAAAATTTATTGGATCACTACTGAAGTATGAACTAGAATCTAAGAACATAGTTGAACAGGAGATGAAAAAAAGAAAATGTGTAGAATTTAAATTTGTGAATGTGGTTTCTGTTGACTCTTCTAATTATGAACTATAGTATAGTGTAAGAAAAGATATGTCTCAGATTATGAATGGGGTTTACAAAAGAATGAAAAGGAAAGGACTCAGTAATTGATTTAGAATAAACCCTAAAAAGGAACAACAGAAGGGAGATAAGAAAGTAAACACTAATTATAATTATTCATATTTTACATATTTTGAGTGTAGAAAGAAATGTCATGTTAATGATGACTATCCAAAAATAATGAATAAGGAGAAATAAAAAATACAAAAAGGACTTGACAACTAGTTGGAGTTTTACCAAATAATATGATTCCCACTATGGAAAATGGGGAAATCCCCACACACCTATAACCACATTTTGGAGAACCATGGGGATAAATCTCCAAGATATATCTATGCCCAGAGCATTATTCAAACAATGGGTATATGTTGAGCTATACCCATGGTTTTAATGAAACTGTGGGTATACCTCCTTGCTAACCATATTCTACCCTGATTCATCAATCTCTTATTGCACTCATCCCATGAATGAACCCTATCTTCTCTCCCACTAACCCTCTTGTCCCCTGATTCCTCTATCATCCATCACTCTCATCCCACTCCAACTTGAAACTCCATATTGATTTTTTACTTCCATATAATTCCTCCCTTTTAGATTCATCTTATGTCATCCCCGTTAATTCTCAAATACTTAACATCAGGCCTCCTCATCTTATGTCGCATCCTCCCCTACTTCCTCCTACTCCTTTTCCTCTGCCTTCTGTTTAATCTCCATCTCCCATCTATGCCTATCATGTTCCATATTGTTCCATATTTCCCTATACATATCACTTCCGTCTACTATTAAATATTCATTTCTCCAAGTATTATACATTTTTGTATTTTATTTCATTCCTTTATTGCATTTTATTTCATCTATGACTTAATTCTGACTGAACTGATTTTTTGGGATGCCCTGTTTGATACTACTTATCCTGGATATATTTCATGATTATGATTTCCCTGTTTTTCAATGGTAGTTATACATATGATGAGATAATTAGGTTTTTGATATTTGATGAGAAATTTTTTTTACTCTAACTGCAAACACTGGTTGAGTTTTGACTATTTCTATTTATTAACACTGTAATTTCAACCCTTATGCATATTTATAATTTGAAATGTTCTTTATTATAGATTAATTTATATACATTTTATTATTTTCTATGATCTGTGATATTCCATTTCATAAAATATTTCTCAAAAATCATTTTTTTTCCTACTCCATATAGACTCACTATCAGCATCATCAAGGGACTCATTTAATGAAAAGAAAATCAACGAATAGATTTTTCATAACTACTCTACTCTCATTAAGATTTTAATTTTTTTTCAATGATTATACACATAATTTTTACTATTATAAACAATCATTTAATATGGTATACTATTATACAGTATCATTTTTTAATGTCAAATGTCAAAAAATGTCATTTAATATTGTCTATTATTATACACTATCATTTGTTTAATGTATACTATTATACACTACCATTTAATACTGTATATTATTATGAATTGTCATTTAATACTCTATAATGTTATGAAATACATATTTAATTTTTTTTATAATGTTATAAACATTTTTTTAAATACTTTTTGTTGATGATATTTATTAATTTCAATGGAGGACCTGCCCATTTATTTTTCTGGATGTGAAAGCTAATAAATCATAGACTATCATTTTTTATAGTTCATTGATTTATTATTTATCCCATCTAATAAAATATAAAAAAATAAATAGGAATTTACATCATATGTCATTTATCTCATCTACTGTTGTATCTCACTAAAATGTATAGGGATATACCCAAATTTGGGTATCTACCCATGTATCCTCTCTTATAAATACATATTTAAAATTCAAAACCCAATATACAAAAATAAATGTTTGTTTGGTCTCTCTTAATTTATTGTTTGTTTCCATTACAATTTTTTAGAAATGAAATGGAGATATGCTATATAAGTTTTTTAATTCATTTTCCTTATTAAAAGTTAAAAAAATGATGTCTTAGTATACCCTAAATTAGAATTCCATGTAGCCTACAATTTCATGTTATCATTTATGGATGTTTGAGTATCTTTAAGTCACTTTTATCCATATGATTTTTTTGTTGGTGTGATTTTTTATATAATCCTATTACTAATTTTTTGATGTTTAGGGACACCTTGTTATTGGGTACTTCTATTTTGTTTCCTGGTGATAAAATAATTGAAGGAGTAGTAATTTATTTATAATGTGTTTTCATTGTGATGGATTGAATTATGTGATATTTTTTGTTTCCTCTTTACTATTCATTTCATTTTAGATCACTATAACTGAACATATATACTCATCGATTCTTGAAGTATTCAATTCCATGTCTATTAAATAGGTTTAACCATCCTCTTCACCTAAACCAATATATTTTAATTTTTATAATCATTATTTTTTGTATTATCTTTTGATTATACATAAGCTTTATTCCTTTTTGTTTTCTACAAGCTCATAAAATTATATGAAAATTTGTGGACCTATCCAAAAATAAGTTTTTTAGACAAATTGAAAATTTATAGGTGACCTGTTGTGCATAATATATCTTTGTATTTTATTAAAAACCTCTATATGATTTATATTTGTTTCTATACTATCAAATGATATAATATTTATGATTATATTGTATTATGTCAATGGTAATAATTATAATTACATTGAAATAATAATTAACAAAATAATTAAATTTTATAATGTATTATATTAGTACATTTTTGTATTATTAGTCCAATTTTTATTCTAGTGCATGTATTAAAATAAAAACAGGTGATCATAGGTTCAATTTTAGTTTTCTACAAATCAAAATAGAATTAGGTGATAATAGGTGCAATTTCAATTGTTTACAAATTACATTTTTTATATACCCTTTGATAATACATTCGTCTTTTCAATATATTGTTATTATTATTAAGATTATTATTATTATGTTTAGGTTTTAATAAACCCCAAAGGGGTCTCCCCCTTCTCCCCCCCCCCCACTCGATGTGATGCAGCCCCCAAGGGGCTCCCTCGCACACTCGACCACCTCCCTCTCATTCCCACCAGTCAGTATTTCTCCTCCCAATATTGGGTATGTTCTTTCGTAAGCCTCAACTCACTACATATTCCTTCTTTTATTGGTTTCCTTTTCTTTTAGGTGTTGTGTGTGTCTTGACTAAACCCTAACTCATTTTTGGGTTTTTTCTTTTGGGCTATTATTGATGTTTAGGGATCTTGGTTCCTGTTGATACCGATTATAGCCACTACTAGCAAGGAAAGTGGGTTCAACATGGGTTTAGGGTACATTTTTTTCATATAAAATATTTTCTTTATGGGGGTGATTTTTCTATGTTTTTCAATAGTATTTTGGACCTCTCTATGGTGGTTTTGGGTTTTCATTGTAAAAGGTGACTTTCACATGTATGAATAGGTGGGGATATACATATATATGTTCCCCCATATATATATATTCACTCATGGTTGTATGAATATATATGTTGGGGCTATTAGTTATTATGTATATATATGAAACATGCATACATGTGTAAGGTAAAGGGGTATATGAAAGTATAATAATATATATAAGGATCCCCTTGTATATAGTTGGCCATGAAAATATGAACATAAGGGATATATGTCCTCATATATATATATGAAAGTGAATATGTGTGAAAGAGATAAAGGTAATATTCAAGTTTCCATCTTCATAATCATAACACCTTGAGTTTGAGGTAGGTAACCTTATGCATTGGCCTTTAAATTTAAAGAATCATTGATTTCTTGTATTTCACACAATGTTTTCTTACTAAACAATGATATAGATTTTTTAGAATGATTGTTTGATATGAAATTATGTTTTCTCCTCCTTGTGTTGTATTGTATGATTTTTTTACAAAACCTTTCACACTAAGTGTTTGACAAAATTCCCGACCAGCCATTATAAGTAAATTTTAGTTCGTAACATAATATTTTGGTTTTATAAATGTGTGTTAGTTTTTAAATGGATGTTTGGGGTTTACTCGGGTTGGAATTATCTATTATGTTCCACTATTTGAAAGAAATAATTCCAATTTTATATTTCATTTCAACCACAATTTTTTCGATTAAAAAATAAAACAAGAAATATTAATTAATACATATTTTATTTCTAACTTCTTTTTTTAGGAGCATGCCTATAGTTGTAAGGACCTGGTTCTTCTTTGTGGTATAAATCCTTTAAATTCCATCAATTCTCAGTTTAAATTTTTAATTATGGACTTTTATGAATGACCTAGGGTTCATGGTGGTAAAGGTGATGTCTAGGGATGGTTCGGATCCTGAAACCTGACCTTTTGGGTGAAAATGGCATAATGTGTGGTTAGATTATATCATGTGGGTCAGGCCACATGGTCTAATAATCCACGAGAGGCATGGGCAGAGAGCTGGGGGAGCTTTCATGATTAGAAAAATCTTTTCAAAATGGGCCACACAGCCATGCATGAATGTCTTCAATTTTGATAGTGGGGATTTTCACAGTTTCCGCATGGTTATTCAAACTGTGCGAGGTGCACCTTCTCTAAATCTAACCACACCAAGTTGGAACACCGTTTGGAAAACAAGTTCCTAAAAAGTGTGACCTATTATTTTTGGGTAAAATTAAAACAATTCCCTAAATTAAAATCTATTTCTAACCCTATTTTCACTCTTTCTCCCTCACACATAGTATCCCCCTTTTGAGAGATTTTTAGTGGATATTCGTGGATTTGAGGTACCTTCTCCTTTAAATCAATGATTTAATATCCACTCATTTCATTATATCCATATTGATAAGATATCAATTCCTTTTTATCCATTCCTCATTTTATTTATTATTCGCTATGCTATTCAGGTGCAATCTAATTTTCCCTATTTTTAGGTTCTTTGTTCGTTCTTAATTTTTATTCCAATATGAGGAAAATCAATAGTTGATATTAGATGATATATCCACTATGGACCTATGGTAGGTGGTCTCATTCCTTTCATTAAATGTTTAAGTGTTTATATATTCCATTGTGTTATGCACCCAACTCTTAAGAGAAGCCTTGAAATGGATTTTGATCCTTGATATAAATTGATATGTATAGACTATTAATTTAAAAATACCCCTTACTAAATGGTCATAGGTTGAGCACCTTTATTTGAAGTCACCCCCGGGGTGAGTGATGTATTAATGGTCCATTTTTATGGCATAAGTAATTTGACCCTAAGGTGTTCCCTTTACCCTATGTCATGGGATATTAGTATTGAATTGAAAATTGACGAATTAAATTGTAATTTGATATGTAAATTGGATTATGATATTAATTGGAATTGAATTGATTAAAGGTATGAGATTAATGACCATGATCCTTGGCCTTACCATGTTATGTATTATTAATATTGAGATTCTTATTTAAATTAACTAACCATGTGATTAATTTAGTGGCAATACTTCTGAGTTTGGTTGGTGCCTTGATTCACCTTCTGAGGTGAATTGTAAATGAGATGTTCTTAGTATTGACCCTGACATGTTTAAATGGATGGGATTAAATCAATTTCATTAAATAAAATTTACTAAATGGTATTTAATGTCTATACTCCTTGGGTGACACATGGATTCATATGAAAATTCCATGGACAAACTCATTAGTATTTTATTGTGCTTATACCCGAGTGATACAAGGAATCCTTATATGAACATCCAAGGATGAACTCATAGGGGATATCTTTAATATGTTGAGTGATTCTTGGAATCCAAATAGATTACCATGGATAGACTCAAATGTAATTTGATCATTGTGACATGGGTGATACTTGGGATCCCTTAGTGGACCGACAAGGACGAACTTGATTGGTAGTTATGTTATACAATGCCTAGAGTGATACATGTGTTCCAGAGAGGTTTACCATGGATGGGATTGTAGGGTACTAGTTTATATAATACATGGAGAAATAGCTAAATTCCAAATTAGGAATTCCATGGATGGGCTCAGTTTTATAAATAAATAAATAATGAAATGTGTTAGATGACATGTTTTTCAAGTCAATGAACAAGATTGGATTCAGTCTTAGCCTTACACTTTATGAGTGGCCTGTTTAGGAATCCTTGATCATTTTATCATGGGGTATTCCCATATATGTGATGGTTCTTGAGACATAATAATTAAATTAATTTATTAGTTGAATGAATTTGTTATAAATGAGATCTTGGACTTTATTGGATGTTAAAATTTAGTGCATCCTTACATTTATATTACTACCTACAAACTATTTTTATATATATATTCCCTGAATGGATGGGATGGACCTTGGGTGGTTTCCTATTGGGATTATGTCACACACCATATTCATACCACCATTTAGGACCCCAATAGACTATATGATTGCAGGTATGGGTAAGGGAAAGCACCCTGATACATGTTCCTGATTACTACTTAGGATTAGGGGAGCACGAGACCGAGTTGAGTCTTGTAATTCTTGTCGGGGTACCTTTGGACATTTTTATTTTTGATATATGTATTATATTGTACTATTTTGTACCTATTTTTACTAATTTTTAGTGACATATGACATGTATCCTTATCATCAGTTATATGAGTTTACTTTGGATATTGTCATATATTCTTATTATTGATCCATTATTTTTATGGTTTACTACTTACATTATTATATGTTATTTAAATTTCATCATGATACAAAATGGTGATGATGAAATATTATCCCCATAGACACACCTAGGAAGTCACTACTAGTTGGTAGCCTCTGGTGTTTGGCGAGATACGCTTGAGTCCATGTGGCCAATCAGGCTCTGGGCACTATTGAGTGCCTTTCAGGTCTATAATGTTACAAGTGGTATCAATGCATTTTTTTCTAGTATTTTTTACTATTTGGAGGAAATATAAAGGTATAATAAGGAAATGGAATTTTCTAATGAGTTTTTCATAGGAATTTCTAAACTATATACAGGAAAATACCAAATTTCCTCGAATTAAATTACAATTTTTTGGATTTTTGCTATTATATTTTAATTGATTCCACCGTTAACTAATGAACTTGAATTGTGATGTTATTATTGATATTATTAGAGGTTATAATATATTTTAACCTAATTATATTAGTGTATTCCATCTCATTAGTCATGTTATGAACTTCAAATAAATCACCTCCCATGCATTATGTAATGTCATTAAGATGCATTACTTGTTGCAGGTTGTTGTGATAGGTGTCGTGATAGATATAGCTTCTATTGTAACAGGTATTCTAGACTGTGTTATGGTGTGGATTAATGGGATTACATGCATTGATTCATGAGGTGTATGGTCCCTCAAATATCCTAATTTGAAAAACCATTGGTTCAACCTTTTTAATGAACTGTGATATAAATGTGGAATAAGTATGAATTAAAATAAAATAGGGAATGAATCTGAAAATTATGTGAAACTAAAATTACCTATAGAAGAGAACATAACCTATACCACACTATAGTAGTAGGATTTAGGTGTTATCTCTAAATTATATATGATTTTTATGATGCCCATACCAAAATCTTGGAGTACGAATTGGGGTGTGTTCTTATATAAGAAGGCTCATACCTATCCTATTTTAATATCTGTGCTTTTGAGTTATGAATTTTGATAGTGTTCCTTTATAAGGCATGCATATGTAATTATAGAGGTATTCTTCCACAATTTCTTCTAGTTGTATGCTACGAGGGTGGTGAAAACCATACTCCAAAGGCCGTTGGCCATGGGCTTCTAGTGGATCCTCTAGTAGTTTCGGCTATGACACCAGTAGATGTAGTGAACAAATGTATTGAGGAATAGTTCCTAGAAGGATTTATGTGGTTTCTGAAGAATTTTTAGAGATCACCATGACCTACCCCAACCGTGGAAGAGTTAACATATGAGTTCCATTAGCAACATTCACCCACGTTTTCAAGGGAGGTAGACCACTTTCTATAGATTCATGGATAAAGTCCATGATGTCTATCTTCGAAAATCTCTAGATTCCTCCTAGGATGATAGTAAATCTCACTACATATATGTTATGTGATTCTGCCAGGAGATGTTTTGATGTCATTACTTAGATGAATCATCATCAGGATATGACCTAGAGGGATTTTGATTCAGCCTTTTATGACTACTTCTATCCTGAGATGTTGAGGGATGACAGATCTCGAGAGTTCATGAACCTAGATCAGGGTGTGTTATTTGTTATGGAATATTTACATCATATTATTGAGATCTAGCACTTCAAACCTATTATTATGGGTGAAGAGTTATCGAAATCTAGGTGATTCAATGATGGTCTCATGTAAAACATCTGATTTCAGGTTAATGCCCTTCGACTGACTATCATTTCTAGAATTGTGAATCAGGTGCTAATCATAGAGTGTAGCTTGAGGGAGGATAGAGGTAAGAGCCAAGGAATTTTGACATCTAGATTTGGAATTTCATTGACTAATGGTAGGAAGCACCGTATGTAACTTATATGCAATGATATTAGCAGTCAGACCACATACTTAGGTTGTAAGGTGAGGTGAAACTAGTACGGTAGGCCATGAAATACAAGTCCATTTTGTATGAGGGACCCAGTCGAGTCCTGGTCTTTTGGAAAGATGGGTCATCTACAACTCTTATACAGAAAAGCTCCTCCAAAATAAAATGAGATAGGGTATACACAAACTCCATTTTGAGGAGTCGGGTCAGTAGGTTCTCATCAGGAAAGGAGCCGGAGTACAGCTGGCCAATCAGGCCGAGTTGGTGGTTGTGGTCGTGGTAGTTAGACCCTAGTTTTACAATGACAATAGATTGGATCTATTTAGGTTAATCAAGTCATATCATACCAATCCTTCTTATTTTTATTTCAAAAGAACTTTTGAGGAAAAATTGGGAAACCCAAACATGTCCAAAGCATAGGTGTTAAAAACAAAAAGAGCCCACAAAGTTGTTAAAGACAAGACTAAGAATGTTAGAACCAGCCACCCTATAAAGCTTCCAATAAAGAGTGGTTACCTGAGTATTCGGGTCATTCCTTAGAAGATCTTCGAAGTGATCCACCATCTTCTCCCATGCCTGGATATATTCTTCCGCATTGATCTTTCCTTTGTTAAAACCCTGCGTTAAGATGTTGTACTATTTGTTGATCCACTCCAATTTCTTAACATTAGTGTCAGCTATACTCGACCGCTCGTATATTCTGTTGGAAACCTCCTGTGAAGAATTAATATGGATGTCTTCTTCCGACAATTCATCCTCAGAGCATAGAACAAGTTGTAATCGAGTCTCCTCTTCCATCTTTCCCACCACTCCGTGTAAGGTTCCGTCCGGTATTGGACCTAGGTTCAACGCCTTGACTTCACCATCATAGGCCTTGAGTCCCTTACCAAGAGCTTGCTCGGCCAACTCTCTAGGAAACTGTTTATCACCTTGAACAATTGTTGGGTTCCCTGGATGTTTCTCTGTCTCATTTTTCTTTTTCCTCCCTGAAGATCTAGTAATAATTGTCTTTGGGATATTCGAGTAATCTTTTCGGGGTCGAGCCTCCCCCCCCCCCTAACTAGGAAATTCCCAGTGAAAATGTTCCCTTGCTCTCCCTTTCTCAAGATAGACCCAACCGCCCTGTCCCCTTGTGAATCATCCTCATATTCCATCATTGCCGGAGAGTCTTCTTCTTTATCACTTAGATCAGTTCCCACAGAGGATTGTTGGCGCCTGTGCCCCGGTAACCAATCCCACATCGGTTGTGGAGGGAGATTGGTGGGTGCTTGAAATTCCCGTGCCTACCTTCCCCTCAGCAACGCGTTTTAAAGCCGTGAGGCCTGGGATAGCAACTGGGCCAGAGCGGACAATATTGCTGGGCCGAGGGATCCGATCCATCATTTGGTATCAGAGGAACCTTTGAGTAATTCCTTAACCCGGTTTCAAAGTTAAGATCTTTTTTTGATGGCATCTACCTCTTTCGCCCCCGAGGGCTACTCTTTGGGTCGGGCTCCATTTTTTGATGGGTCCGACTATAATTATTGGAAAACCCGCATGACCACTTTTTTAAGAAGCATAGGTTATCCGATTTACAAAATAGTCATGCAAGGTTACACTTTGTCTACCCCCGATGAATCCAAATGGACCCCCGCCGATATTAGGAATTTTGAGCTTGATGGCAAAGCCATGAACGCTCTCCATTGCGGCTTAGATAGAAATGAGTTCAATCGAGTCTCTACTTGCACCTCCTCACATGAAATTTGGAAACTTTTAGAAGTAACTCATGAGGGCACTAACAAAGTTAAGGACACTCGGTTAGATATGTATAGACAAGACTTTGAATCTTTTTCCATGCACCCAAATGAATCAATTTCTGAAATGTTTACACGATTTACTGACGTGTGCAATGGGAGAAAGTCCCTTGGTGATGATGTTTCAGCTGAAGCAATGGTCAAGAAGATCCTATGGGTCCTTCCGAGCTCATGGGCACCTAAAGTGACAGCGATCCAAGAAGCTAAGGACGTCAAAAATATGCCGGTCGAGGAGCTCATCGGATCCCTTATGACATACGAGATCACAATGAGGAGGCAAGCACAAAAGGAGGGCACCCCTTTCAAGACACCAAAGAACATTGCCCTCAAGGTTCAAAAGGAAGTAAGCTCCTCCTCATCTTCTTCGTCATCTTCTTCCTCATCTTCCTCATCATCAAGCGGCGACTCGGAAATGGAGAATCTCGCCCGCCAAATGCACAAGTTTATGAAGAAACACAACAAGTCAGCCACTGCCAAGGCACCGGCCAGCCGGTGGCCCTGCACCGGCCAGCCGGTAGGCCAGTCAAACTAGCCGTTGGGGTTGACCAGTCAACCTTCTTTTGGGCTCCAACGGCTCTCTAAGCCTCTCCAACGGCTCCGAAGACCCCCAATGGGTTCCATGCCTATAAATAAAGGCTGAGGAAGCCCCGGAACGATAACGGATCACATACCAAGCGCCCGGACACATTGGTGCACATTTGGCGAACCTCCGGCGCTCCACCTTCAAGGATCCTCAAGTGCTCGAATCAATTTCCAATCCAAGGAGCACCTCAAGAAGCTTGGGAGAGCACGCTACATCAGCTCCATCAATTTATTGGCCCTCAAGTCTTCCTAAATACGGTTTTTCTTGTTTTATTTATTTTGAGCTTAAAATTGGGTTTGTGCCTACAAACCCCAACCCTTTTCTCAACCTCCCTTTCTTTGGGTTCTCACACCACCACTAAGGTGTGAATAGGTTGCCAAGCCTTACCTTGTAAAAGGCTTGAGATCGGTGAGCTAGCCTTCACCCGTAAAAAGGCTAGTGGGTTATTGCTTAACCATCAAAAGCATTGGGTTCTTGCTTAACCACTAAAAGCAAGCTGTAATAGGTCCTAGTGCTACCTCAAAGCCTAGTGGGTTTCTTGCTACAACCATTGAAAAGCAAGCGGTAGAATCTCTCAACGGTTGAGTTGGGAGCGGAGACGTAGGCCGGGTTTTTGGCCGAACTCCGTTATCAAGTTTTGTGTTTTGCCTTCTTTATTTCCGCTGCATCCTTCACTTTGATTTTAATTTGTCTATCTTTTTTTTTAAAAGGCAATTCCCCCCCCCCCCTCTTGCCATCATTCCCTCCTCGGGGTGTTCTTCCGACCCAACATTTGGTATCAGAGGGTGGTTGGTCTCGGGACCGGTGTGGGCTTGGGGGGGGGATGTTGTGTCCTGGGCCCAGGATTGTTGGGCCCCCGCCAGGATTGTTGGCGCCTGTGCCCCGGTAACCAATCCCACATCGGTTGTGGAGGGAGATTGGTGGGTGCTTGAAATTCCCGTGCCTACCTTCCCCTCAGCAACGCGTTTTAAAGTCGTGAGGCCTGGGATAGCAACTGGGCCAGAGCGGACAATATTGCTGGGCCGAGGGATCCGATCCATCATTTGGTATCAGAGGAACCTTTGAGTAATTCCTTAACCCGGTTTCAAAGTTAAGATCTTTTTTTGATGGCATCTACCTCTTTCGCCCCCGAGGGCTACTCTTTGGGTCGGGCTCCATTTTTTGATGGGTCTGACTATAATTATTGGAAAACCCGCATGACCACTTTTTTAAGAAGCATAGGTTATCCGATTTACAAAATAGTCATGCAAGGTTACACTTTGTCTACCCCCGATGAATCCAAATGGACCCCCGCCGATATTAGGAATTTTGAGCTTGATGGCAAAGCCATGAACGCTCTCCATTGCGGCTTAGATAGAAATGAGTTCAATCGAGTCTCTACTTGCACCTCCTCACATGAAATTTGGAAACTTTTAGAAGTAACTCATGAGGGCACTAACAAAGTTAAGGACACTCGGTTAGATATGTATAGACAAGACTTTGAATCTTTTTCCATGCACCCAAATGAATCAATTTCTGAAATGTTTACACGATTTACTGACGTGTGCAATGGGAGAAAGTCCCTTGGTGATGATGTTTCAGCTGAAGCAATGGTCAAGAAGATCCTATGGGTCCTTCCGAGCTCATGGGCACCTAAAGTGACAGCGATCCAAGAAGCTAAGGACGTCAAAAATATGCCGGTCGAGGAGCTCATCGGATCCCTTATGACATACGAGATCACAATGAGGAGGCAAGCACAAAAGGAGGGCACCCCTTTCAAGACACCAAAGAACATTGCCCTCAAGGTTCAAAAGGAAGTAAGCTCCTCCTCATCTTCTTCGTCATCTTCTTCCTCATCTTCCTCATCATCAAGCGGCGACTCGGAAATGGAGAATCTCGCCCGCCAAATGCACAAGTTTATGAAGAAACACAACAAGTCAGCCACTGCCAAGGCACCGGCCAGCCGGTGGCCCTGCACCGGCCAGCCGGTAGGCCAGTCAAACTAGCCGTTGGGGTTGACCAGTCAACCTTCTTTTGGGCTCCAACGGCTCTCTAAGCCTCTCCAACGGCTCCGAAGACCCCCAATGGGTTCCATGCCTATAAATAAAGGCTGAGGAAGCCCCGGAACGATAACGGATCACATACCAAGCGCCCGGACACATTGGTGCACATTTGGCGAACCTCCGGCGCTCCACCTTCAAGGATCCTCAAGTGCTCGAATCAATTTCCAATCCAAGGAGCACCTCAAGAAGCTTGGGAGAGCACGCTACATCAGCTCCATCAATTCATTGGCCCTCAAGTCTTCCTAAATACGGTTTTTCTTGTTTTATTTATTTTGAGCTTAAAATTGGGTTTGTGCCTACAAACCCCAACCCTTTTCTCAACCTCCCTTTCTTTGGGTTCTCACACCACCACTAAGGTGTGAATAGGTTGCCAAGCCTTACCTTGTAAAAGGCTTGAGATCGGTGAGCTAGCCTTCACCCGTAAAAAGGCTAGTGGGTTATTGCTTAACCATCAAAAGCATTGGGTTCTTGCTTAACCACTAAAAGCAAGCTGTAATAGGTCCTAGTGCTACCTCAAAGCCTAGTGGGTTTCTTGCTACAACCATTGAAAAGCAAGCGGTAGAATCTCTCAACGGTTGAGTTGGGAGCGGAGACGTAGGCCGGGTTTTTGGCCGAACTCCGTTATCAAGTTTTGTGTTTTGCCTTCTTTATTTCCGCTGCATCCTTCACTTTGATTTTAATTTGTCTATCTTTTTTTTTTAAAAGGCAATTCCCCCCCCCCTCTTGCCATCATTCCCTCCTCGGGGTGTTCTTCCGACCCAACATAGATCAGTTCCCACAGAGGACCTTGATAAGGCCTTCTTTCGTTTCCATTTTGGAATGTGAGTTTTCCATCCTTCTGGGTCGGCATTCTCCTTCACCAGAGCAAGCAAGGCTCTAAAACGATTGTGGTGATGAATAGACCCTGAAGGCTCTTGTTGGATCAGACATAGCACTCGTGTATCAGCATGGGCATCATCACTAGATACAGCGGAGAGCGTGACCTCTTGACCCTTAACCTTCCCTCCAGACTTAACCATATAAGCATAAGAAGGTCTATCCAAAGGGTTCTACTCAGCTTTATTAATCCTGGAAAAGTCATTCTTCAGCCTGGGAAAAATATCCACCACCCGTGGATCATGAATCCTCGATGCAGTGGGATTCATACACACCTTCTCACCTGATTCATGTAAGCCTGGAACCTTCCATGACAAGGGCCTAACATCCAAGAGTTTTTCCCCTACCTCCATATGATTTTCTGCCCTCTTAGAGACTTCAGGATGCTCCAACTCCATATCCATAGTAGGGGTGGGGGTGGATAAACCAGATGCAGGTATCCCCCGAGAGTTTTCTTTCCCAGCTAGGGCCTTGTGAATGTGTAAAAGAGGCATGAGGGATCTTGAATCCCCTGATCCACCTCTTCTCACCTCCTCAATCCCACCTTTAGGACCTAAAAAAGTAGTCTGAAACTTTCTGGTCCCTTTGAACGTGTCAGCACTCTGAAGATGAATGCCCCAACTGTTTGCAGTATGAGCAAAAAGCAGGCCAAGACTCAAAAACTACAGCTTGTTTCCATCTGAACTCTTCCCGGACCGCAATCCAGATCCATTCTGTCTAGGGCTTTGAGATTTCCACCTCAATGCAAATTAAAGGTGAAATCGGGTGACAAACAGCAGTGGTCTGACTATCAGATCATAAAAACCTGCCTACCATGTTCCCCAACATACAAAGTATAGACGGATTATGGAAAGTCAAAGGTAATTCTGGGAAACTAACCCACACCGTTGAGGTAGGAGAATCCTGTTTCAAGTTGAACTCGAAAGATGAATGAAATAGGTAGAAATGGAACTCGTTGAAGGAGCGTGGAGCGCTGGACCTGGCAGTAATCAGGTCGTCCTCCGAAGCAAAACAAACCATCAAATGTCGTTGATCGAGAAGACTAACCACCGCTCATTCGAGAAGACCCCAAGAACCGAAGACGAATCGGTTGAATGCATCGACCGAAGGATGTTTATTATGTAAGTAAGCCACCAGCGTCAGACTGTGAAGATCTGAAGCCTCGAGAATTTCCTACGACGAAAGCACCAACTGAGGAGAGCCCTTTAGAAGAAAGATCTTGGACCTTCTACTGTCATAGGTACTATTCTTGTAGCCTATACTTTATCTTTTATACTTTTTTGATATAGTGTATTTTCATAGATTTATATTGATACCCTTTTTGGAGAGATTTTTCTTTAGTATATTTACTTCTTATGGTTTCATGAGGCTTGAAAATCTATTTGGGATTCGGACGGAGGATGTGAATCGGTATAGGGAGTGACCCCTTGAGATTGGAGGGTGTCACTTCCTATGGGACCTCTTTGTTCTTGAGGTGAAGGGTTTTGGAATCCTTCCTAGGATGGAATATTTGGCCTCCTTTAATGATTTAATATAATTCTATCTTCATAGGATTACCATCACATCACTAAATGAAGTAGAGTTCATTTACACGGGTTAATGGGGTGTCCAGATGAGTCGAGATGGACCCAAGAATCCTGAAAAGGGTGGTATAATAGCCCAAATTGTGAGTTTATATCTGAATGATCAAGTAACTTATCAGGCATAATTTTCTCTAGTGGTTTATCATTTCAGGGATGTTTTCCTGGAAGACTTTTCAAGTTTACCTTCAGTGAGAGAGGTAGAGGTCTCTATCAATATAATTATAGGAGCTTCATCGATATTCATTCCTCCTTACAGGATGGATACTATTGAGATGTAAGATGTTAAGAGGCAGATAGAGGATTTATAGGAAAAGGTCTTTATATGACCCAATACTTCTCTATGGTGTTTTCTAGTCCTTTTGTGAAAAATTTGAATATTACCCACATGAATTGTGTAGATTACTTGAAATTGAACCAGCTAATGGTTATTAATCGGTATCCTATATTGTGGATAGAAGATATCTTTAACAAGATCTAAGGAGCTCATGCTTTATTAAATATTAATTTGATTTCTAGTTATAATATGTTTCATGTTATACTATCAGGCATACCTCACAAATCCTTTCACATTAGGTATGGTCTTAATGAGTATTTGGTTATGTCGTTCGGTCTCACGAATGTTGTAGTGGTTTTCATGGCACTGATGAACTGAGTATTTCATTTTTATCTGGATTCATTTGTGGTGGTATTCATGGATGATATCTTGGTGTGTTATCACAATTTACATGACCATTCCAAACATCTTGATATCATTTTGAATACACTAAGAGAGAATTAGTTATTTTATGTGCTCATAATGTGAAACTTTTTTATGGATCATATTCACTACTTGGGTCACATCATCTCATAGACATGATTATTATTTGACTCATAGAATGTGAGATCTATGGTTTCTAGGGAGCATCCAAAGAACATCTTTGAGGTGTAGAGTTTCTAGGGGATAGATGGTTACTATAGTATTTTCATACAGGACATTTCACTCTTAGCAGTTCTGCTCAAGGGCTTTCCTAAGAAGGGTGTGAAGTTAAAATGGCCATATTCATATGGTTTCCTAAGAGCATCCCAAGAATTTCTTTGAGGTGTGGAGTTTCTAGATAATATCTAGTTACTACATCTATTTCATAAAGAACATCTCATGCATATCAGCACAACTCATAGGCTTGAATAAGAATGGTGCGAAGTTTGCATGGTCAGATTCCTATAAGATGTCCTTTCAGGAACTAAAAAGGATATTGACTTCAGCACAAATAATGATATTTATAGACCCAAGTAAGAGTCACATTGTGTACTAGGATGTATCAGGTATTAGGATTGGATTAGTTCTTACATAGGGAGATATTGTTGTGGTGTACGGGTCTTTGCAGTTGAGGCCACATGATAGGAACTACTATATGAATGATCTCAAGTTGGTCGAAGTTGTTCATGAATTACACTATTGGATACATTACCCACTTGGAGAACATTTTTTGGTTTACACAAACCATGAAAGAATCAAGTACAAATTTACACAGTGTGATCTAAACCTGAGGTAGTGAATGTGGGTTGAAAAAATATAGTCTTTTGACATTGAGATTTCATGCACACCTGGTAAAGTCAATACAGTGGATGATGCAATGATTACAAGGAATCAGATATAGGATGTTCAGGAGGCCAGTAGTGAGTGGAATTTCATGAATTTTCTCTCGGATATGCACTTGAAGGTGTACAATAGTCCGAGAAAGGCTTATCTATAATCATTAGTTTTTACCTATACCCTTATTGATAGAGTAAGGATGAGGCCGCTATCATATTCTGAGGGCCTATTCCTATAGGAGAGTGTGGTGGGTGAGGACCCTCCTCCTGCTTGGACCATAGGCAAGGATGAGATTCTCTGAGTACATGGTTGTCTATGGGTGACTTCACACTTGCATGAGGAGCAGATGGAATAATTTCAAGATTCATCTTGGGCAGTGCATTCTAGAATCACTAATATGTATTAGGATTTACGTCTCTAGTATTTATGGATGGGTATGAAAAGAGATGTAGCTATTTTTCATGAGGTTTTCCACCTGTCAGTAGGTGTAGGTAGAACACCAGAAACTTTTCAGGTGATAAAACACAATTTTATTGAATATGTTATTGACAATAGATGATATAATTCCCTCAAATTATGATAAATATGTTTAATTATGAAATATTTCGGATTAGATCATTCATTTTCAAATTTGATGAAAATACCAGTTTTACCCCTTTAAACTTCACAATAGTATTTCGGGAATGCATATTTTTATGTAAATGATTCTGAATTAAATTTTTTAACTGTATTATTAACGTAAGGGGATACAAATTAGATTCAGGACATGTGTGCTGGATCATATATTTGAGTGGAGTAAATGGGCCATGAAGACAAACATGGAATGAACTATCCAGATTGGACATTGCTTCACCATTTGGGCCATATCTTCTTCATCCATGCTTGGATTGAGCCCCAATCTTAAGATCAGCTCGGGGACATGATTATTCACAAATCATCCTTATATAATACCGGACAATTCATGCGTTTTAGAGGTCAAATATGCGGTGAAAGTGGGATTAAAATATTTGGCTTAATTTCCCTTTCACATTTAATAAAGTTTTGTAACCCTAGCCCTCCCCAACTCTATTTAAAGGATGTTTTCACTCTTTGGTAGAGATGGTAGAGGCTTTGGGAAGGTGTGGCCGAAAGGGTGTATCTTGGGAGCCCCTAAAAACTATTGAAAGAAGTAAGGATTTGTGCAAACAACTCTTCCAAAAATGCTCTCCTCTCTCACCTCCTCTTTGTAATTCTTTTCTTTCATGTCTATATCTTGAATTTTTCTTCAATTAATCTTCTTTATTCTACTATTTTCTTCTTCTCTTAATATTCCTAATTGGGTTGGAATCAAGATTGGAGACGAGACTGGGTTCTACCCTTTTAATCCTTTTCTCATGAAAAACATCTCCACGATGACCACACCGCCCATGGAAGAGTAGTTTTTTTAGTGATAAATATATCTTCTACCCTCTTCATTTACTTGTTTTGAATCATTTAGCTACTGTAATTAAATTAATATGATTAATTAATTGAGTTTTTAAATTTGAAGAAACTTAGAAAGAAATTGAACAATTGACACAAAAACACACGAGGTCAATATTTTGTGTAAATTGTGGGAGTGCGAACTTAATTGGTAATACAAGACCATGCGGGATAAGTTTGTAGAGTTCAAATATAATCCTTAAACACAATTCATCCTCATTTCCAGAATGGATATATGATATAATTAACCACTGACCATAATCTAACCTTAGAACAAAAATCAACGCAGGGTGTTGCGATTTCGTGTTCTGAATCTAGCCTAAGGTTTAAGTAAATCATCTTTGTCGTTAAGTTAACTCTCGTAGGGTTCGAGGGTTAACAAATTAGAGGATCATAATTAAGTGGATATTGATTTAAATGATAATTATTAATAAGTAAATGAAGTGTTAGAGTTAGATCGATTACACCATTTAAAATATTTTATAAAAAACATCTTCTTATTGTGTCTTTTTAATCAAACTTCATTTCAAAATTAAAAGCAAAAAAAATGCAATATTCTTCCAAAAAACTTCTTCAAGTTTTATAAACAATAAACAACCCCCAACCGATCCTTTCCAGTAGTGTTTTAATTCTTTTCTATTTTATTTTTAGAATACCTTAAGAAGTTGTTTTAATTTACTTTCTCCTTTGAGAGACGTCCTTGGTCAGCCACTCTACTGCACCTAAGTACCCAAAAACCACTAATCATTTTAGGGATACCATGACATCGCCTTTCAAATTGGTTCCATTTACGGGGAGGCAAGTAATTATTTCAACCAATTAGAGGTATCTATATTATTTTACATTTTATTCACTTGTCGTCTTCTTTCTTCCTTCTTTACCCAATCTGAATTCTTTTGTGTCTTCTTCTTTTATTTTCTTCTACTTCTTTTTGGTCCATCAACTCAAACTTATTATTTTTATTTTACTATGGTTCACTTTACTACTTTTCACTTTTATTTTATTTATGACATGAACTAATCTCGAAGATCTCTTAGATCTTGATCCTGAGATTGAACGTAGCCTTAGGGATCGAATTAGAAATTCTCAGTCTACGGGAAGTTTCAACATTCAAATAGTTGGAGAATTTATCCACTACAAGAACATTGAAATTGGAAACACTTCTAATTACAACTTAAAACAAGAACCAATGGCTGAAAATAATGGAAATGAATTTAATTGAACTATTCGATAATTGGCTGCACTGGATATTAACTATCAACCAAATTGTATTGCATACCCGAATCTTAGATCGGATTTTGAACTGAAATATGTGTTAATTAATATTCATCCAAAGTTTCATGGATTATTTGTTGATGATCCAAACATAAATTTGAAATAATTTAATGTGGTTTGCTCAACCCTTAAACCCAGAAATGTTTTTGAAGATCAAATCAAACTAAGATCATTCCCATTCTCACTTGATGGAGCTGTGAAAGACTGAATGTATTATTTACAACCTGAAGATGTAACTTGTTGGAACGATTTGAAACGTATTTTCTTGAAAAAAAAATTTTCAGCAATAATGACCACTTCCATTCGTAAGGATATATCATGGATTAATCAAGCCCAAGGGGAGTCAATGTATGAGTACTGGGAGTGATTCAATAAGTTTTGTGCAAGCTGAACACATCACCAAATCAGTGAGCAACTCCTCATCCAATACTTCTATAAAGGACTCACGCCTATGGAGAGGAGCATGGGGGATGTCATGGCTATAAGATAATTGGTGGACAAGACACTACTAGCTGCACGTGCGTTGATCAAAAAAATGGCCCAAAATTCCCGACAATTTGGCAATCAAGGTACACCATATGTCAGGGGAGTACATCAGTTAAGTCCTTATTCTCTTGAGATTAATTTGATTAATACCAAGTTAGAAGAATTGACATCTATGGTGAGGCAGATTTCTTTGGAAGAAAAGACATCCCAACCCCCTCCTTCAAGGCCTTGTGGAATTTTCACTGAGACAAGCCACCCAACAGACAGTTTCCCACAACTACAAGACACAGAAGATTTCACATCAGTATTCCCAGGGAGACCATATCAGCATCAACAACTGACATACCCCCCAAAAAAGTTTGATTCATTTGCTCCAACATACAACCAAGGGTGGAAGGATCAATCGGACATGAGGTCTGGCTCTGGAAAAAAACAAAGGCCCCCTTTTCAACAAAACATCCAGAAACCTACACCTTACCAGCAGGGTTTCCAACAACCCCAATGGATATTTGAAGCCCAATAATCAACAATCTAGAAACAAGGAAATCCCCCACCCAAGGTAGATTCTAACACTGATGACCTTTTGAATCAAATTGTTCTTAATCAACAGAATGAGCTGAATATTCAAGTTTCGGAGCTGAGGGAGTTCAAGACTCAAATGAGCCAGATTTCCACTGCCCTCCATGAACTAGTAAGTAAAAATTCTAAAACTCTACCATCCCAACCTACTCCAAATCCCAAGGGGAATGTCAGTTTCCTCACATTGAGAATTGGGAAGCAAACAAAAGATACATCTGCACCTATCACTCCACTGGGATTCACCTCAAATCTAGAGAATCTGCATTCCATGCCAACTGATGAGTAATCCATGTAGAAAGATAAAGGTAAGAAAAATATTGATGATGTTATTTCTAAACCCCTTCCATTTCCAAATAGGGTTGTACAAACCAAGAAGATTGCTGAGGAGGTGATGCAAAAAAGAAGTTTTGGATACATTCAACCGTGTGGATATCAACATCCCTTTACTAGAAGCCATCAAGAAAATCCCAAGGTATGAGAAATTCTTAAAAGAACTTTGTACCAATTGAAGAGGGCTTAAGAGAAATGAGAGGATAAATCTTGGAAGGAATGATTCCGCACTCATTACACCAACTCTAGCAATGCCGAAAAAGTGAAAGGATCCAGGGACATTCACCATACCATGCACCATAGAGGAGTTGCAGTTTTATGATTCATTTTGTGATTTGGGAGCTTCCATAAATGTGATGCCTCACTCTATATTATCTTCTTTGTAGGTTGGTGAGCTGAAACCGACAAGAGTAGTGGTGTAGTTCACAAATAGAGCTACAACATATCCAGTGGGAGTCTTTAAGGATGCACTTGTCTGGGTAAGATACATGATCTTTCCCGCGGATTTCTATGTGCTTAACATGGAGGATGATCAGGTAAGTTCCCATGCTCCAATTATCTTAGGTAGACCCTTCCTTAAAACTGAAATTAAAATCATAAATATCAACAAGGGTACACTTTCCATGGAGTTTGGGGATGAAGTTGTGATATTTAATATTATGGATTCCATGAAGTACCCTTTATAGGATCATTCTGCATTTTTTATCTCCCATTATGAACCCCCAAATAAAAACCCCATTGAATTAGATTGTTCTATTCTTAGGGATATTATGAGTATTGGTTCTAGTTTGATGTATAAGAGTACTTCCACACCTATTTCTAATGCAGAAGACCCTCTTACATTTTATTTTGAAATAGAATCATATTCTAATTTTGATCATGTGAACTCTAATTATGGAATGGCTGTTGAGTATGCTGATGGATTTGATGTTTTATTCTCTGATTTTGATGATGTATATTCTGATACTGATGCTCTTTGTGCACATATTTCAGTTCCTTCTATGTATCCATCCATACACCACCACCTACATTGGAACTCAATCCATTACCACCAAATCTAAAATAATCATACTTATTTAGTGGTGAGAAATTACCTGTTTTCATTGCTAACAATATCCATTTTGAACATGAAGAAAAACTTTTGAATATTTTGAGGGAGAGCATCAGGGCAATTGGGTGGAACTTGGCTGACATGTCAGGTATTAGCCCCTCCATTTTCATGAGTAGGATTTTTTTGGAGGATGGATCTAAACCGTTTAGGCAGCCATAAAGGAGATTCAATCCAACACTTTTGGAGGTTGTTAAAAAAGAGGATGAAAAATTGCTTGAGGTAGGTTTAATCTATCCCATTTCATATTTCTAGTGGGTGAGTCATATTCAGGTTATGCCTAAGAAAAGTGGTGTTACAGTTGTAAAAAATGATAAAGAGGAGTCAGTTCCTATGAGGGTACAAAACAGTTGGCGTGTGTCTATTGGTTATAGGAAACTAAACCAGTCCACTCGCAAAGACAGATTTCCCCCTCCCATTTATTGATCAGAGGCTTGAGAAACTAGCTGGGAAGACACACTATTGTTTCTTGGATGGATTTTTTGGATATTTTTAGGTTTTTATAGCTTCGGAGGGTCAGTAGAAGACTACATTCACCTGTCCCTTTGGCACATTTTCCTACCAAACAATTCCATTTGGACTTTGCAATGCCCCAGGTACCTTCCAGAGTTGCATGGTGAGTTTTTTTTCTGGTTTTATTGAAACCTTCATGTAGGTATTCATGGATGATTTTATAGTGTATGGGTCGTCATTTGATAAATGTCTAAGTAGTTTGGGAAAGTTGTTGAATCGTTGTATTGAGAAGAATCTGGTCTTGAACTTTGAAAAGTTTCATTTAATGGTAGAGCATGGCATTGACTTAGGGAATGTAGTGTCAAAACATGGGATAGAGGTTGATAGATCTAAGGTAGATATTATTTCATCCTTACCATATCCTTCATGTGTGTGTGATGTTAGATCTTTTATAGGGATTGCAGGATTTTATCAGTGCTTCATGAAAGATTTTAGTAATATTTCTCTTCCTATGTCATGATTACTTCAAAAGGATTCTGATTTTGTGTTTGATGATTCTTGCAGGACTTCCTTTGATGCGCTAAAAAAGTTTCTAACCACTCCACCGATCATACAGCCCCCACAGTGGGAGATTCCTTTTGAGCTTATGTGTGACGCCTCCAACTTCGCTGTTGGAGCTGTCTTATCTTAGAGGGTGGATGGATGTTCACATGTGATTGCCTAATCATGAAGGACACTGGATTCAGCCCAATAAAACTAAAAACCCATGAAAAAATAGTTTCTTACTATTATATTCGCTTTAGATAAATTCCTTTCATATTTATTGGGCTCTAAAGTAGATGTTTTTTCTGACCATGAAAATCTAAGGTACCTCTTGAAGAAGCCAGATGCAAAGCTCAGGCTAATCCAATGGATTCTCCTTCTTCCAGAATTTGACATTGATATAATGGACAAAAAGGGGTCGGAAAACCTAGTGGTGGACCACATGAGTAGGATTACTCACACACTAGAGTATGACATCGTGGACCAGGTACCACTTCGGGACACATTCTCTGATGAGCATCTTTATTCCATCTCAGGTATGTATCCTTGGTATGCAGATTTAGTGAACTACCTTGTTTCATATGAAATCCCTGCAAATTTAAAGAAACATCAAGTCCAAAAGTTAAAGAGTGATTCTAGATCTTATGTGTGGGATGATCCCTACTTATGTTTCATGTGTAGTAACCAAGTTATTAGGAGGTGCATTCCTAATCATGAGTTTGAGTCTGTTCTACAATTCTGTCATACACTTTCTTTTGGTGGACACTTTAGACCCCAATGGATAGCTAGGAAAGTTTTGGACTCTGTATAATATTTTCCTAGGTTATTCCATGATTCCCATGTGCATTGTAAGTCATGATCTCGTTGCCAACACAATGGGAACATTTCTAGGAGACATGAGATGCCCCAACAACCCATAATATTCTGTGAGATCTTTGATGTATAGGGAAATGATTTTATGGGTCCTTTTCCTATTTCCTTTGGTTTTTTGTACATTTTTGTTGCTATTGATTATGTGAGTAAATGGGTGGAGGCTAAGTCCACCAGGACTGATGATTCTCATGTTGTTGTGTACTTTGTCAAAGAAATTTTTTTTATAGGTTTGGAGTACCGAAGGCCATCATCAGTGACCAAGGGACACACTTCTGCAATCTTAATTTGTCTTCCATCCATCGGATGTATGGGGTGACACACATAACATCAAAACTATACCACCCCCAAAAAATGGTCAGGCAGAGGTTTCAAATTGTGAGTTGAAACAGATTTTAGAGAAAACTGTGCAGCCAAATAGGAAGGATTGGAGCAAGCGCTTGGATGATTCCCTATGGGCATATAGGATAGCATACAAAACTCCCATTTTTATGTCCCCATTTTGGATTTTTTTTTGGGAAATCATGTCATCTCCCTGTGGAAGTTGAGCATCAGGCTTATTGGGAGATAAAGAAATGCTACATAGATTTGGCCCAAGATGGAATCCAATGGAAGTTGTAAATTCAAGAGCTTGAGGAGATTCGATTGTATTCATATGCCTAATCAAGTACCTATAAGGAAATATCCAAATTATATCATGAAAAAATGATTAAACAAAGGTAGTTTCATGTTTGAGAGAAAGTCCTTCTCTATAGTTCACGACTGAAGTTGATTCGTGGTAAGTTGCATTCCAGGTGGTTAGGTCCTTATGTTGTGACTAATTTTTTTCTTTATGGTGTAGTGTAGATAACATAAGAGGACACAGAAAGAAGCTTTATAGTCAATGGGAAACGTTTTAAAGTATACATTGAGGGACTTCCTACTGATGCAGTTGATTTTATCACACTGCATGACCCCATCATCACTTGAGCATATCAGAATTTTCCTAACACTTTAATTTTTTTTATTCGTTGTCCTATTTAAAATTATACATTTCATGTGCATATATCATCTCATGGGTTCACATTGAGGAGAATGCAATATTTTAAGTGTGGTAAAGGGAACCTTTTAGTTTAGTAATTTCAATTGTATTCTTGTTTTTAAAAACTAAACAATACAAACAAAAAAATGTGTTTTTCAAATTTTCTGTGTTTATTTTTCATTTTTTTGTGTGTTTTTGAAAATTTTAATCTGAAATGATTCTCATAACCATTTTTAAATACCTATAAATAAGTGAAACAATTTTTCCCATAAAACTGATCTTAAATAAATGCTGAAAATAACTTTGTTTCAACTTTAAATCTTTTTTAATTTCATGAAAAGTACTCTAAATTTTGAATCCCATGCCATATCTCAATGTCTTTATATTTGAAATCACTTTATTATGAGGCTTCTGAACCATTATTTTAATATTCTTTACATTCACCTCACTTCTTGAGAGAACCAAACCATGCTTGATTTAAATAGAATTTGATTTATTCTTGTCAAAACATGAGGGTTTGAGGTACTTATGTTTAAATGATTGAGGCATTTTTTTGGTATTAAAGCCCCTATTTCAAAGAATAGTTTTTTATAATGGCCTAACTTGAACATTTAATCCTTGTATCCCTTAGAATGCATGAACAACCTGTTAGGTTAGCCACATTACAAGACAATTTTCCCTATCCAACCAACTCTTGAAGTGAAATTGCATAATCTAGTTGAACTTAAGTGTGGGGGAATCTATCTTGTGTTGTGCTATGACATTCTGTGATACATTGGGTGGAAATTTAAATTCTGATGAGATGTGTTTTTTGATGAAAAATTCATTCTATTGAATGTTGTTCCTTTTCTAGAGTTTTCATGACAAGTGAAGTTGTGCCTTTCTGGGGCTTCTAAAAAACTAGAAAGTTGTGCCCATTTGAAGCTTTCACGAAAAACTATTTTGGAGAAGATTGGCATTTTTGTTTCTGAAATGATGAATGGTGTAAACATTCCATGACTTTTCATTATGATAGATATTAATTTATGATAAGGGGATTAATGAAGATACCAAATTTAAGTGAAAATTAGATTAATGCAATTTTTATTTTAAAAGAGTCAAGCCCTCCTCACTCAGCCTCAGAGTTTTTCACATCTAAAATCCTACCAACCGAAAGACACATAACAACCCTGAAAAGTCCTCATGATAAAAATATGTCCTTGACTCATATCAGGTGGTGATGTAAGAATTTATCAAGCCTATGGTGACCCTTGTATGAGTTTGGATGAGAAAAGCATTTCTAAAAATTGACATTTGTGTGATAAGAGAAAATTCAAGTGAGGTAAGTATTTTGTGCATGGTAGGATAAATGAAGTGGAAATATATTGAATGATATAAATTAATAACTTGAAATAATGGTTTTTTATGAGGCATGATATCTTTTGTTTCTTGGTGTGTAATTGTTGGATCTCAAGGATATGTGTTTTAAAATTCGTTTTGATTTGATATTGATGTTTACTTGATATGTGGTTTTTCCCAGGAGTGCAAAAGGGTAACTGTGGGGGAGTTGATAAAACAAAATTTTATTGAATATTTTATTGATAATAGATGATATAATTTCCTTACATTATGCTAAATATGTTCAATTATGAAATATTTGGGATTAGATCATTCATTTGCAAATTTGACGAAAATTTCTGTTTTACCCTTTTAAAATTCAGAGTATTATTTTGGGCATAAATATTTTTCTATAAATTATTTTGACATAAATTTTGTAAATATATTCCTGAATTAATGGGATAAAAATTCTATTCAGGGCATGTGAGCTGGATCATGCATTTGAGTGGAGTAAATGGGCCATGAAGACAAAGATGGATTGAACTATCCAGATTGGACATCACTTCACCATTTGGGCCGTAACTATTTTATCTGGGCTTGGATTGAGGCCAAATTTACTAGAATCTTGGGGACATGATTATCCACAAATCACCCTTCTAGAAAGACGGCCAATTCACGCTTTTTGGACGTCAACTATCCAGTGAAAGTGGAATTAAAATATTTTTCCGAATTTCCCTTTCACATTTAATAGTGTTTTGTAACCCTATCCCTCCCCAACTCTATTTAAAGGAGGTTTTAACTCTTTGGGAGGGGTATTAGAGGCTTTGGAAAGGTGTGTCCGAAAGGGTGTCTCTTGGGAGCCCCTAAAAACTCTTGGAAGAATTAAGGCTCTGTACAAACATATCATCCAAAAAGGCTCTCCTCTCCCACCTTCTCTTTGTAATTCTTTCCTTTCGTATTTTTATCTATAATTTTTCTTCAATTAATCTTCCATGTTCATCCCTTTTCATCTTATCTTAATATTCCTAATTGTTTTTTAATCAATAGTGGAGATGAGACTGGGTTTTACCCTTTCAATCCTTTGCTCGTGCAAAACGTCTCCACGATGACCACATCACCCAAGGAAAAGTAGTTTTTTAGTGATCGATCTATCTTCTACCCTATTAATTTAATTGTTTTGAATCATTGAGATAATTTAATTCACTTAATATGATTCATGAATTGATTTTTTAAATTTTAAGAAACTAATAAAGCAATTTAACAATTGACCTAAAAACACGTGAGGTCGAGATTTTGTGTAAATTGTGAGAGCGTAAACATAATCGGTAATACAAGACCACACGGGATAAGTTTGTAGAGTTAAAATATAATCCCTAAACACAATTCATCCTCATTCCCAAAATTGATATATTCTGTAATTAACAACTGACCATAAGCTAACCTTAGAAAAATAATCAAAACAGTGAGATGTGATTGCGTGTTTCGAAGCTAGCCTAGGGTTTAAGTAAATCATCATTGTGGTTAATTTAAATCTCGTAGGGTTTGAGGGTTAACAAATTAGAGGATAATAATTAAGTGGATATTGATTTAAATGATAATGATTAATAAGTAAATGAAGAGGTAGAGTTAGATCAATTACACCTTTTAGAATATTCTCTAAAAAATATCTTCTTGTTGCGTCATTTTAATCAAACTTCATTTCAAAATTAAAAACAAAAAAAATGAAATTTTCTTCCATAAAACTTCTTCAAGTTTTAAAAACAATAAACAACCCCTCCCCCCCATCCTTTCAAGAAGTGTTTTAATTCATTTCGATTTTATTTTTAGAATACCTTTATTAAGTTGTTTTAATTTACTTCCTCCTTTGAGAGACGACCTTGGTCAGCCACTCTGCTGCATCTAAGTACCCAAAAACCAATAATCATTTGAGGGAGCCCACGACAACACCTTTCATTGGGATTTTACAGAAATATCTCATTCCTGAGTGTAAATAGAGTGGCATCATGATATATTTCATGATAGGATTTACAAGGTCTCTTAAAGGTAATTATTTTATATGGGTTGTTGTTGAAAGGATATTGAAGGTTGTGTATTTCTTGTAGATCAAGGAGACCTTCAGTGTCGATGTGATTAGGAGGTTTTATATAAATTAGATAGTATAAATTCATGGGGTCCCAGGCACTGTTATATTAGATAGGGATTCATAGTTTAATTCAGGGTTCTGGAAATGGATTTAGAGGGAATTGGGTACATAGTTGCTTATGAGTACAACATACCACCCCTAGATTGATTGTTAGTCAGAGTGCTCGATTCAAGAGTTTGAGGAAATGTTGTGAGAAAGAATCCTGAATTTTAGGTTCTCTTGGGAGAGGCATATACCCATGGTTTAATTTTCCTTCAATATTAGATTTTAGGTTACTATTTAGATACCTAGATATGAGGCATTATACGGCAGGCCATGCTGATCACCCCTGTATTGGTTATAAACAGTAGAGGTAGGTATGATTAGAACTCATCTTCTTCAGGAGAACACAGAGTAGGTTTAGTTGATTTGTAAGTGGATGGATATTGCATAGTCTTTTCAAAAATTATACATTGATTGCCACAGACAACCTCCAGATATCAAGATCAAGGATCGAATTTTCTTATGTGTTCCACCAAGGCTGGAACACAGATGGATAATGAGACATGGTAATCTTTTACTGCATTATGTCAGGCCATTATTGATTATGGAGTGGGTCAGGCCATTATCTTATCGATTATAGTTAACTCAGAGGTATTGGGCCATGCACAATGTCTTTAATATAACTCATTTGTGATTTTATCATTTAGAATTGTCTCGTGACTTTCATCCTGAGAAGGTTGAGTTATAGGTGGATGTTTCCTTTGAGGAGAATCTGATGCGTATTGTGGATCATAATATCAATATTCTTCAAGCCCAGTTATTTCCTTTAGTATGGTGGATATAGAAGAATGACCAAGTATAGGATGAGACCTGGGAGTGAGAGGCCAATGTAATATTTCAGTTGATAGAGTTATTGTTAGATCTTTCCACACTACCCTTGGATGAGAAATTTGGGGATAATTATATTTAAGGGGGGAGTTTTTAAGAACCTGATTCTTCTTTGAGGTGAAGATCCTTTACATTCTGCCAATTCTTAGTTAAAATGTTTAATTATGGACTTTTATGAATTGTGTTGAGTTCATGGAGGTAATGAGGGTGTTCAGGATGGGTATGGATCCCAGAACCCTACCTTATTGAGTGAAAATGTCCTAGATAATAGTTAGATTAAACTATTTGTGGCTTGCTTCATGGTCTAATAAACTTTTTACGGCATGGGAAGAGAGAAGGAGTAGCTCACACGGTTAGAAAAAACCATGAAAAATGGGCCGCATGACTGTTCAAAAATACCTACAATTTTGACAATAGGGATTTTCACATTTTTTGTATATTTAGTCAAATCATGTGAGGTAACCATGTAGGGTTACCCTTCTCTATAGCTAACCAGACGGTGTTAGAGTGCTGTTCAGAATCCATAAGAACCTATATTTTTGGGTAAAATTACAATAATTACCCTAACTAAAATAAATTTTCACTCTTTCTCCCTCACGCACAACATCCCCCTATTAAGATCTTTTTTGTGTTTATTCTTGGATTTGAGGTAACTTCTTCATCTCATATATGATTAAAGCCCCACTCATCTCGTTAGATCCATATCAGTAAGATATCAATTCCATGTTAGTCATTCCTAGTTTGATTTGGTATCAGTTGTGATATTTAGGTGAAACCTTATTTTCCATATTTTTAGGTTCTTCATCCTTTATTAAATTTTATTCTAATCTAATGAAAATAATGATTTGATACTAGATGATCTATCCACTACAGACCTATGGTAACTGGTCTCGTACCATTTGTTAAATGTTGAAGTGTTTATATACATCTTTGTTCAGCGCACCCAATTCTCATGTGACACTTTGAAATGGATTTTGATCCTTGATATAAATTTATAGGTATAGACTGTTAAATTAAATAATCCCCTAAATGAATGGTTGTAGGTTGATAACCTTGATTTGAGGTCACCCCTTGGGTGGGTGATGTTTTAATAGGCCATTTTGATGGCATATGTAATTTCACCCTTGAGGTGTGCCCTTTACCCTATGTCATGGGATCTTAATATTGAATTTACAATTGATTAATTAAATATTAATTTGATATATAAATTGGATTGTGATATCAATTGGAATTTAATTGATTAAATGGAAGGGATGAGTGACCATGAACGTTCTCCTTGTGATGTAATGTCTTATTAAGCTTGGGATGATTGTTTAAATAAAATGACCACGTGAGTAATTTAGTGGCATACCTTTTGAGTTTGGTTAATGCCTTGAGTCACCTTTTAAGTTGAATTATAAATGAGATGTTATTGTTATTGACCATTACATGGTTAAATGGAAGGGATTAAATGAATTTTAATTAATAAAATTTAATAAATGGTATTAAATTATTATATGCCTTGGGTGACACATGGATTCATATGAGAATTCCAAGGACGGAATCATTAGGCTTTTACCATTATTATGATCGAGTGATTCTTATACTCCTTATATAGACTTCCATGGTTAGACACATGGGGGTGACTTTTATATACCAAGTGATACTTGGATTTCACACATATTCCTGAGGACGGACTCAAAGGGAATTTTATCATTATGCCATGGGTGATAATTGGGCTCCCTTAGTGGACCACCAACGATAGACTCGATTGGTAGTGACATTATACCACACCTAGATTGATACCTAGGTTCCATATAGGTTCTCCATGGATTGGCTTATAGGGTGTTGGATTACATCATACCTAGAGAAAAAATTAAATTTCAAATTAGGAATACCATTAATTGTATCAGGTTCATAAATAAATAAAGAATGTAATGAGTTACATGATGTGTTAGTTAAGACAAATAACAATCTAGGATTCACTCTTAGCCTAAAAAATTAAGGGTGGCATGTTTGGGAATCCTTGATCATGTTATTATGGGATACGTAGGGCTATGCACCAGATCTCAAGACTTAATAATTAAATGAATTGATTTGTTAAATGAATTGATTACAAATGATATCTTGGACTTTATAGGATGTTAAATTTCAGTACTTCATTACATTTATATTTCTAACTGCACACTATGTTGTTATATATAAGTACTGATTGGATGGAATAGACCTTGGGTGGTTTCCTATTGGGATTCTATCTCACACCCTATTTGGGCCACCTTAAGGGATGCAAACAAGAAATATGGTTGCTGGTATTGACAAGATAATCAGCCTAGATATAGGTTCTCGATTTCTTCTTAGGAGAAGGGGATCAGGGGATTGAGCTGAGGCTCACGATGCTAGCTAGGAGAATTTTGGAATTTTTTTCTTTGGATACATGTATAGTATTGTACTGTTGTGTACCAATTTTTGTTGTTTTGTAGAGAAATGTGACACGTACAATTATCATCATTGTATATGAGTTTACTATTGTTATTTTCATCTGTTCCTATTTTTTATCTTTTTTTATGGTTTATTGCATCCACTACTTGTATTTTATTTACATTATTTTGTGATACACTGTAGTTATGAGGAAACAGTCTCCCCATGGACATACATAGTCCCTCGTAGCTAGTCAGCAACCTTTAGAGTTAGGGGATATGTACTTGAGTACATGTGGCCAACTGGGATTGGGGAACTATTGAGTGTCTTCTAGTTACCATAAAACACATTTTTAAATCCTGTGTGGGCACCAAATTTTTTTATTACAAATCCAATTGGACTCAAATTAGCTTAGGTACCAAATTTTTCAAGTATTTGATTTTTGTAGGAATAATGCCTTGGTTGTATAAATAAAAATATATGATATATTGAAAGTGGATGTTCTAGGAATATGAAAAAGTGGCCGATCAAATTATAAAAATTACAACCCATGTGATGTAGGCAATATTACTTTCAGATCCAATTCTAATGGAAAAGTAACAGGTTTTTATAAAGTTGGTATTTCTAATTCTACTTATATTTTTTCTGACTTTAATGTCAAATATTTAAAATATAATTTAATTACTATAAATAAATTATGTAATTTTTTAATTAAAGTTAAATTTAAAAATGATAATATTTTATTTTTTTATGGATGATTCATTAATCTTATATGCTAAAATAAAGAAAAATATTTATACTATTGATTTTGTATAACATCCTATTCAACATGTTAAGTGTTTGAATGTTGTACAGAGTGACAATATCCTTTTACATTTATGATTAGGTCATGTTAATTTCAAAATGTTACATAATCTCTCTAAGAATGAAAATTTGTTGAAATTACCTTCCTTAAAGAAATAACAGCTTCAAGTTTGTGGAACTTTCCTGAAAAGGAAACAATACAAAGTTTCTTTTTGAAATACTGATTAGATAAGTACTAATAGACCTTTAAAGTTCATACATATTGAACTATTTGGTTCTACTCAAATTTCCAGTATTGGTGGAAAGAAATATACTTTATTTTTTGTTAATGATTTTACTATATTAAATGGGTTTATTTTATTACACATAAAAAATATACTTTATTAATATGTATTTAATTTTATAATTTAGTTCAGAATGAAAATTGTTGAATGATTTTTTATATTTGTATTATTAAAGGATTTGAATTTCATAAAATAATTTTTTGATTTTTTTGTGAAAATAATAGTTACTTTCATTATTTTTCTACTCCTATAACACAACAACAAAATGGTGTTATAGAAATGAAAAATATAACTATTCTTGAAATGTAAAGAACTATGTTAAGTGAATATGATTTTCCTAGATATTTTTGGGTCGATTCCATTTTTTCTACTTGTTATATTTAAAATATAATTATTATTAGTCCTTTATTAAATAAAACTCCTTATGGACTATTTAATGGTAAAAGGACTAAAGCTATTTATGTTAGAGTTTCTAGTTGTAAAATTTTTATTGCAAATTCACAGGATAATTTAGCTAAATGTGATGCTAAACATAATGGAGGTATTTTTCATGATTATTATAATAATATTAAATCATAAAGATTTTATAAAAATAGAAATATTTTTATTGAAGTATCTTCCCATAGGACATTATGAGTAAAAGAAAAGTGATGATAAAGGGCCCTATTTATCAGTTATTTTTTTAGTATTAATAAAGGGTTCCTTTATAAATGATAAAAATAGAAATGATAAAGGTACTACTTGGTTGGTGCTGATTTAGTGTTGAAAAAGTGTGCCTTTATCAGTTCTTGAAAAATCACTCATAAATGGTTATTTTATCAATGTTATTATTTGTGCTGGGAAAGGGGAAAACTACTGCAGTGTGCAGTTAAAATTATAATGCACTGCAGTAGTAAATATAGGGAGAAAATATATAATTAAACTAAAATAAAATTTATAACAAAAATAAAATAAAAACACTATATTATATATATTTTATACATTGGTTTGTAAAATTACATTAGTAAGTATAATTTATCACAAACATTCAAAAATATCAATGATACATTCTATTTGGCCCCCAACCCATGGTCATGCTATAGTTTTCTGAATAAACTACACCATCTAGAGAAAAATAATACCTTGTATAAAAAAATTATGATGTTAGTAGTACTATAAATAAATAAATTAAAAACTATGTGATAATTTTAAACTAAAAACATATACTTTGAGTAATAATAGACACACCATGTATCATATTGATTTGAAGTTTATTCTTACACATCACGCCATTTATTTCTTCCTTAAAAGAAAGTTCTCTTGAATTGGATCACATATTTGGTGATAAATCTCACTATGAATGTGATCCAATTCAAGAACACTTACTTTCGAGAAAAATCCTTCAACTATCACACCATTTATTATTCATCTTCAAGCATTATCTCTATGAAAATTAACTAAGTATCATATAAAAATTATGAGAAAATTAATTAAAAATTTGAAGATAAAATGATGAGAAGACAATATGATATTGTTGGATTAGTTTTTGTTGTGTGATGTACGTTTTAAACTAAAATGGCACATATATATTGAAAACACACAATTCAATTCATACCAACCAAATTATGTGTCAGATTAACGTGTGTCAATTCCTAAACATCACAATTTCATTATGTATTATTTTTCTAATGTTTAAAAATAATTTGAGCTCATTTTCTCAGTCTTGGATAGTGATGTTCATTTTGAACTAAAATTACACCTTTATATTGAAAACACACACATTTATTCATATCGGTCAAATGGTGTGTTGTATTGAAGTGAGGTTTATTCTTACACATCACAAATTAATTATTGACAATTTTTATAAATTTTGAAAACAATATGATCTCATTTTATTATTTTTGGATATTTGATGTGTGTTTTCAACTAAAATGACATTTTTTTTATTGAAAACATGTACTTCAAGTCATATCAATGACATCATTTGATAGATTTATGTGCGGTCAATTTATATACATAAAAATGAATTATATATCATTTTCCTAATTTTTGAAAAAAATATGATATTGATTTATCAATTTTGGAGATTTGATGCACATTTTAAACTAAAATGGTAATTTCTATTCAAAAAACTCAGTTCAAGTCATACTAGCCGCATTATGTTTCATATTGACATAAAATTAATTCAGACACATCACAAATGAATTATTGATTTTTTTCCTAAATTTTCAAAAAAAAATATAATCTCCTTTGTTTGATTTTGGCTAGTGACATATGTTTTAAACTAAAATTACACCTTTATAATGAAAACATGCACTTTGATTCATATCAATCATATTTTGTATCATATTGATGTATTGTTGATTCCAACACCTCTAAAATGAAGTATGGATCTTTGTACTAATGTTTGAAAATAATCAAAGCATGTTTGCTTAGTTTTGGATATTTGATATGTCTTTTAAACTAAAATGACCCTTTTGTTTTGAAAAAAATCACTTCGAGTAATATCGACCACATCATGTTACGAATTGATGTGTCTTCAATTAATACACATCAAAAATAAATTGTGAATCATTTTTATAATGTTTTAAAATAATCTAATCTTTTTTCATGATTTTGGAGATATAACAAACATTTTAAACTAAAATGACACTTTTGTATTTTAAAACATGAATTTAGAGTCATACTGACCACATAGGGTGTCACATTGATGTGTGGTTAATTAATACATGTCAAAAAATGAATTATGGATCATTGTCCTAAATTTTTAAAACAATCTAATATTTTTTATTGGTTTTGGATATGTTAGTCACTATAAACTAAAATGAAAATTCTATATTGAAAACACATAATTCAAGTCATATCAAATAAATCATATGTTGGATTGGAATGTGGTTAATTCCAACAAATGAAAAATGAATTATGGATCATTGGGCTAAATTTTGAAAACAAACCAATCTTGTTTTCTTTGTTTTTTCTATGTAAAGTGAATTTTAAACTAAAATTGCACTTTTATATTGAAAACACATATTAGGAGACATAAGTAAATCATAGAGTGTCATATTTATGTGTGGTAAATTAAAATTAATCACAAATGAATTATGGATAATTGTCTTAAATATTGAAAACAATTCAATATATTTTTCCCCATTTTGTCTTTTTGATACATGTTTTAAGATAAAATTACATGTTTATATTAAAAACACACACATTAAGTCATATCGGTCACATTGAGTTTTGGAATTATGTGTTCTTGATTCTTATATGTCAAAAATTAATTACGTATTGGTTTTCCAAAATATAAATCCAATAAGATCATGTTTTTTAGGTTTTCAGTGAGTGGCACATGTTTTACACTAAAATGTCATTTTTAAAATAAAAAACTCCACTTTGTTTCATACAAGTCATGTCATTAATTAGAATATGGTGGGGATGATTCCAGCACATCACAAATAACTTATTAATAATTTTACTAAAATATAAAAACAATATGAATCATTTTTTTGGTTTTAATATTGAGGTGAAAAATGATTTATAAAAATAAAAAATGAATTATGAATCATTTTCCTAAAGTATCAAAATGATCTAATTTTTCCCCTATTTTGAGTATGTAACATGTGTTTTGAACTAAAATGTAAATTTAAACTAAAAACATAAACTCCGTGTAATTTTGGTAATGTCGTGTATTGAATTGATGTGTGGATAATTCTTACACATAACACCATGTCTTTTTATTCTTCAATACATTCAAAATTTGGGGTTATCAAACAATATTTTTGTTTGATAACCTAAAATGTCGAATGATATTCAGGATAAAAAAGGAAAACATGCCATCATGATTTCATTATCCTTATTGATTTCATGATCATAGTATATGATTTAATCATTCTTGTTAAAGAAAAAATTTATAGATGAATCCATTTCTTTATGATGTTTTTGAAAATTAACAAAATAAGTATCAAATAAGAAAGATATTGAAAGGTAGATAAAATGATGAGAAAATTAACTAAATAAGTGGTTGGAAGTCACAGCTTCATGATATCTATATACATTCTAACACCATGTATTTTTTCATCCCTTTCTAAATCATCATTTCCTCCATTATACATATCCTTGAGAAATAGGTCAAAAATAATATATAAGAATTATAATAATAATGATTCCAAACCCAACATTATCTTTAAGGTTATAACCCAAAATAGATCACAAACATAATAGGTAATCACATAAATTTGATATTGGAAAAAATTATGACTCCATTTACTCTACCCAATCATCTTTAAAAAAATTACATCTTCATTTGAGTATTTATATTTTTGTAATATTCACAGTACTAAGAAAATTTTTAAAAAGAAAAAATTAAGAAATATTTTTAATAAAATTGTAATTTCTTTCGAAAATTACCTGTTCGAAGAAGATAGTATTTTGATGGTATGTGATATGTTTCATAAATTTTCAAATGTAATATCCAAAAATTTTATTGTTATCTTGATTCAAACACTAACCAAAATAATTAAATTATTTTGAAACATGTTTTTATAGTTAAATATTTCTATATATACCTTAATATATTTCAGTTTGAGAAAATCCATAGGCCTATTATGTTTAGAGATAGACCTTATACCATGATTTAGACTATATTTACAGATTATTATATTATAACAAAATTATCACTAAAATACAAACTAAAACATATAATTTGACGTTTACCTATAAAATATTGATTATAGTGCATTACAAATTCATAATACGCATCATGTGTGATCAGGTTGATGGAAATACATGCATTGGATCCAAAAAATAATAATTTAGGGTATTGAAATTGATTAATTTCAGCATCTATTTCTTCCTGAAAAATTAAAAAATGTATAATAAAAAAATAAAAATATATTCTATATGATTAGTTTGCATATTTTTACCTCTATATTATAGGCATCAAGAAGATACTTTTATCTATTATTTTATTCACCTCATATTCCTATTATTTTATTCTAAAAATCTCAATTATTTTATATTTTTTCTTATCAATTTATTTTACATCTAAATAAACTTATTACATAGAAATGATACAGAGATTAATGAATCCAAATTATGCTTCATAGGGTTTTCCATTTATATAGTAGTAACATAAAAAACTATAGATAATATGATTAGTTATTAACTTTAATGAATATGGACTATTTTTTGGACAAAAGGATTATGAAAATTTACCTCCTGTATGTATTCACTACTAGGACTCCCAACCATTCAAACTCGATAATTTCATTTATAATATCTAGACCCACCATGAATGTAATTGAATATATAAATATTTCTTTTTCATATTGAATATAGGATGTATTTCCATCTTTAAATGTAATTTTTATATAAACCTGTAATGTTAAATTATGTTTTAGTAGAAATGGTGGGGAGAAGGTAATTTCGAAAGGTCCTTTTATTTTCTTGGTTGATATACTAGATTTTCTTGATCTAATCGTATGTTTCTCCATCATTTTATCTATATGTTATACCATGCCTCATTTTAAACCATTTGCATCAACTATTATAGTTTTTTCATTTGGAAAAAAATATTATGTACAAACCTCATGTATCTTTATAAGATTATAAGTCCATGTAATGAAATTTTCAATAGCATCATTAACCGTTGAAATATCTAGATTATCAAGTGAAATAGGAAACTCATTGCTTAGCTCTTGATCTACTTCAATACCTACTCTAATGTGATCTTTTGGGAGTTAATTTTTTATATCATGTATCATGGGATATTATACACTTTACCCCTCATAACAAGTCGTTTCATGGGTGTTGATAGATATATATCACATACAAATTCACCCCTATAGAATTTTAGTAAATATAAATGAAAGTTATAAAAAGTTTTTTTATTCACATTTAAGATGAATAATAGTGACAAAATTGATTACCATAGGTAAGTTATACAAGTAAGTGGAATGACTAGACACAAAGATAGTGGTTTTAT